>OW443347.2:10804128-13304128 GCA_937001555.2 Hypsopygia costalis | reverse complement strand
GCGTATATAAGCGATTATTATGTTTGGTGTAGACCTTTTTATAGGTTTGAACCATCGTGAATGAACTAAAAACTATTTTTTTTATCCTAGAAATAATTTTAAATTTATATCTAAAACTTAGGTAACTCATTGTAATTTAAATAAAGTACTAAATAAAAATATCCACTGCGTTCTTCCGCACGGAAAAATCGCACACGTTTTTTTCCGTACGGAATATCTAATAAATACACAAAACTCTAGTCAATGAAAGACAATATAGTGTAAATATTATTATTTTTAAAATTTTGCTTAAATTATGTACTTTATTAAATAATATATTATTTTCTGATTTATTGTTGTTATTTTTATTTACCCTACAAGCTTGAGCTTCACTTGACTAGCCATCTCTTTAGGATTTTAATGCCTTATTTGCCATATTGCTGTCTCACTCATTGCTAAGAGAGGAAGTCAAATTCCTTTCAAACTGCTTTCTTGTGATTACATTCGTTGTGAGTTCCAAGGCAGTCGTAGTCTTACCCCCGGGACTGCAATGGACTTCACTGTTCATTGCCTTTTTTGGCGGTCGCCGCTGTTAATCCTGGCTACACAGGAGACACTGTGGTGGAAATGTGTGATAGGTTACCCTACCCTACAATTTGTGGGAATGGTTGCTTGCTGCGACCAATGGTCGCGTTTGTCTAGTGCGCGCCTTATATAAATTAATTAGTTCATTTAAGTATATTTTGATTACATTCATGATATAGTCCTATTAATGGAATAAATATGAAAAAAAAAACATTTTAAATCAAATAAAAAAAATTGTTTGCAGGGAATAATTGGGAAAATTAAAGCAATTTCTAAATTATTACTTATAATGTAATATTCTTTTATCCCTCAAATAATACCTATTAATTGAATCATCATCATCATCATCATCAGGTCATTTTAGTCTCCACTACAGGAGCACGACCCTCTCTCGTCCGTCCCAGACAGAAGGAGGATTTGGCCTACACTCCCCACGCTGGCCAGACGGGTTGGGGAGGCCTGATAGATTTTTTATAATGTAGTTCCCTTAGTCGCCTTGTACGACATCCACGGGAAGAGACGGAGTGATTCTATTCTAGTCTGCCGGAAACTACACGGCCAATATCTTGTTTTATTTATATTATTAATTATTGTCATATTATATTATATATTTATATACTGTATCTTCTATCAAAATCATTGCCACAAATTGTTTAATGTGACTTTTTTCGCCCTTAAGGTTCTGATTGAAGATCAGTGTTGCTGGTATGGCAGCATTAGGATGCTGCCATACCAGCAACACTGATTTTCAGTTTTCACTGATTCAGTATAGGTACTGAATCAGAATCCTTTTTCACTTCCACAGCATTAAGGTGCATAGTGATTTGATTATAGGTACTGTAATAATTAATAGGTATCTACGACTTATGTGTATATTACACCATTTTTACCACCTGTTACTATTATGTACTGATATGTTGTGGATCGTTGAAATAAATATTTTTCTTCTTCTTGTTTAGTAGTGTAATACTTAATAGGTAGATGGCGGCACACTGCGACTACACATCAGAAAATATAAAATACAAAAATCGTCACCACCACAAACCTGGTAGCTCAGTTGGAAGAACACTCGACCGGGTGACCTGGAGAGGTCGTGGGTTTAAATCCTACCTAATAATAATAATAATATAATATATCTTTATTTTCAGGCATATACACCCATATAAAATATCATTTTACGATAAAACTCGTACAAAAATAAATTCAATTACATTAAAATTACATTAAAATCTCAATTTCAATATATAGAAAAAATATATAAATAAAAATAGACATATTATAAAATAAAATAAAATTGAAATTAGAAAGTCAAATAAGCAAATATACAATGTCATTAAATTACAAATATATAATGGACATACAATAACATTTTTTTTTTTAATTTCATTTTTTGTTCTCGCCCTGGTGAACTGAAAGCCAGTGTCTGTATATAGGGCTATCCAAATCCCTATACACGGCACTCAGTATCGCATTCCGAGAACAACGAATTTTTTCCCAGAAAGAAGCAATTCGCGTCCTCACAATGGCGAAAAAGTCAGGCACTCTCGCCTCGGCAAACATGCCTGAGGCACTGCAGTATCGAGGCAGGCGCATGAGGGCAAGTAAAGGCCTAAGAGGGTAGGTAAATTTACCCATTTTTTTTAAATATTTATAATGAATATGCCTTGCTGTTCGGCGTGCCATTCCATTTTGACGCCCCTCGCTCCACTCAACGATAACGTCTGTGAAGAACGTAAACGAATGTGGGTGCTTACGACGTCATACCAGTCAAATTGTCAAAATCGAACATTTTAGTATGAGAATTGACAAATGTCACGTGATCTATCTAACGTTCGTTACGATACGAATTACACTTGGCTAAGGGGGCTGCCCCCCTAGCCAAATGTAATTTGTAGCGTAACGAACGTTATATATACATAAGGGGGCTGCCCCCCTAGCCAAATGTAATTCGTAGCGTAACGAACGTTAGATATATCACGTGACAATTGTCAAAATCGAACATTTTAGTATGAGAATTGACAAATGTCACGTGATCTATCTAACGTTCGTTACGATACACTTGGTAGGGGCTGATACGATTACTTATACTGTGCTAGAAGTAAATTAAGACTAAAAATAAAAATAATTAAGAAATTTAGTACCCTAAACATATGTACTAGCATAAGTTAGCGTACTTAATTTAATATACATAAGTTGAAGTGAAGTGAAGAGGTTATTACAGGATCGGCAACGCGTGAGTGATGCCTCTGGTGAGTCCACAATGCTGCCATGACTGCTTACCATCAGGCGGATAGTAAGGTAGTTTTTCAGCTTAGTTGTATCACACCCCGGCCACTCCATACAAATGTCGCGTCATTTACTACTACATAAACCAAGACGTCTGTGCAGAACGCGAATGAGAGTGTGTGCGTGCGGCGCCATACAAACTGTTCCAGATTCGTCTCAGAGGGGAGGTGAGGTCGACACGAGAGAGCGGCAGGGAGAGGCCATGCTGTACGTAGTACTATTACTTATACTATGGTTGTATTAAAAAAAAACGTAACAAAAAAAAACTAAGGATTAATGCCGAAATGACGCCGGCTTCGTAGGACCGTCGGGTTTAAAGCAACGTATACAGAGACGGTTCCTCTCCATTCCCGACGACTTTGTCGTCAATCCAAGTCCTCATCTTCGCGACATCGACGTACACCGACGGAGTCCCTGTCCCGCAGCCGATGCCCCACGACACAATGCCGTATTGGATGTAGCGATCAGGTTCGTACTGGAACATGAAAAAAAAATGGGTTGTGGGTGTGTCTTGTACGTGAATTTATTTATTTATTCATCAGAACCAAAGGCGTAATTATACTATTGGGGGCCCGTGGCAAATTCATGAGATGGGGAATCCCTAAGAGGATGGGGCTAATAAATCATCTAAGTAGTTTCTACATTTTTGGTTAATAACGTATAATTTTATTTTCAAGAAATATGATAATGTACCTAGCTATTAAAATTTTGTACCTATATTGAATATTTATAGCCTCACTTAAAAAATATTATTTTTGTAGTAAGATCTCGAGCCTGGGGCCCCCTTGGTCCGGGTGACCGTGGCATTTTGCCCGCTCTACCACCCTGTAGTTACGCCACTGATCAGAACCTACAGCTAGCATTACTACAATAAAATAACAATTATTACCATATATAACTTTTTTTTTGTTGTTATTTTTTATGTTATTTTTTTGTTATTGTGTAAGGATAAGGGATGTGTTGATTGATAATTGGTGTTGGTAAGGGCCAGCATTAAATATTAATTAACATATCCTGATAGGCTTTGTATACAATATCTGGAACATAACTTGTTTGTGTAACGCTCCACATATCTATTATAGTTTAATAATAATGTGACCTACTGTGTTGAGTTCACAATAATACATATCATTAATTGTTACTATTAAATAAGTCGAGATTGTGAACCTGTTTGTGGTCCAAATTAATAAATAAAAAAAGTTTAAAAAAAAAACAAACTTAATGCGACAGCGTAGCAACATTTACACTTATACTGCCAATAAAACAAACAAGGCACCTATATACTTACTACTTAATTTTTAAAAAAATACTAATAATACAAATATATTGAACTAGCTTTCGCCCGCGGCTTCGCTCGCGTAATTCAACCCCATCGCATCCCCACAGGGGTGATTTTATGTTACCGTCGGCTATGTTAGATCATAAAATAGTTGTTGTTTTCATAATCAGCGACCCGATAAACCATAAAAACCATGCCCATGACGATTTTCAGACTTTTTCACCCCATTTTACCCTTTTAGGGGTTGAATTTTGAAAAATCCTGAACCACGTGTTTATTCATTTATCTATAGAAGTACTCGTGTAAAGTTTCAGATAAAACAGTCCTACTAATCTTGTTTCCCCATACAAACTTTGGACCCCTGTTTCACCCCCTTAGGGGATGAATTTTGAAAAATCCTTTCTTAGTGCACCCCTAGACGTCATATTTGGAATATATGTGCCAAATTTGGAATCTATAGACCCAGCGGTTTGGGCTGTGCGTTGATATGTCAGTCAGTCAGTTTCTTCTTTTATATATTTAGATAATAAAATAAATTGACTATTTTTACACCTTATAACTAATGACATATAATCGAATTCACATAAATAGATCCAAATTATCTCAAAATGGAAGCGCTTCCCCCTCCCCGAACGCGATATTCCACAATCCTTACATAGCGTAATAAATTCTTTGATCCTTCATCTATCCAGTGGTGTGATTGAATTTTGGATGGAGATGATAGATTTGTAGCTGCAACGCCAAACTACGAATAAATATCTCAAGTGGCCAGTACTTGATAATTGATTGCATGGAGAAGTAAATAGTTTGAATCACAAGGTTCGTGGCGGCCTACGCAACAAAACAGTTCTGTGGACAGAACTAATGGGAAAAAAATTACAAATAATTCTGCCAACAGAACTTTTCAATAGAACAGGTGGGAATTGCTTAAACATTTGTTCTGTGGACAGAACTAATGGGAAAAAAATTACCAGTAGTTCTGCCAACAGAACTACTCAACAGAACAGGTGGGAATAGAGGATTTTAAAGACGTACGAGTATTCCCGTCAAACACTAACCCGACTACGGAAATAAAATACAATCAGAAATCGATTCCTAATGTTGAAGACGGTTGAAATGTATGTTAACCGCGCCTTATCAAATCGATTGCCATCTTACTTAACAATATCGCATGAATTTTTAACCGTTTCCAAAAAAGGAGGAAGTACTCGATTGACCTGTATTTTTTTTTAATGATTGTTACTTATCCGTGATTTATAAACCGATTTGAAAAAAACTTTTTTTATTTGAAAGAGTATACTTCCAGATTGGTTCCATATTTTTTTCATCATCATCAGCTTGTATCTATGTCGCAGCTAATTGATAGAACCGCCACAATACAAAACGGCTAACTTTAGGCTGATTGTATTTAAATTATCTTTTGGTTAGGTTTGGATAGGTCTGTGTACTGATTAGAAACAGCCAAGCTATTTGATTTTATTATTATAGTATCCTTTGTAATGCATCGTCAGGTAACAATTTGGCCGTGTAATCATATGATAAATAGGCGCGTTGAAATAATGGCTCTGCATTTTATAAAACAGCTAGACGTTATGAAAAGCGGCGGATTTTTCGAATTGGCTGCGACATCTACATACATAAATTATAGAGTAATGTTTGGAGGCGGTTTTTTTTTGTTTTTTTTTTATGTCATACAGTAGACAAACAAGCAATCGGGCCACCTGATGGAAAGTGGTCACCGCCGCCTATAGACATTAGTAACACAAGGGGCGCTACCAATGCGTTGTCCACTAAGGAGTTGGAGGAAGGGAAGGAAGGAAGGAGGGGATAGGGAATGAGTTGGGCTTGCGGATCTCTCACTCACCGAACGAAACGCATTGCTGCTTCACGTCGATATTCTGTGAGAGGGTGTTACTTCCCCGGTCGAGCAAGCCCATTTCATAATTGCTCTACCACTCCAAAAATAATAAAAAAAAATCTACCTCTGCGGGGCAAACGAGAGGCGATCCTCCGTCCCCAGTGCAGGTGTCTTTGTCGGCCTCTCCGCCGGCGCACAAGAAGGAGGAGTGCAGCTCAAATAACGACTTCAGTCTGGTCTTACGGAGTTCATTTCTACAGCTGAATCTGTCCACAACTGGTACTTCTACCTGAAATAATAATGAAAAGTAGTAAAAGTAAAGCGGCCACCTGCTCCTTGAATTGGCAGGGATGTTCGAAAGGTCATGACGCGACGCGTTGGAGCCTTTATTGCTTTCAAACGAGATAGGACGGATGGGAACTGGAATCTATACAAGATATCTATACAGAGAAGCGCGAAACCGCTGTAACTAAGTGATAAGAGCAGCTAAGCGGCAAACATTCTCACAATAATATTGCAAATTCTAATACAAACTGTATTATCCCGCTATGAGCTACGGTGCAGAGACTTGGACGCTGACCGTTGGGCTGGTTCACAGACTAAAGGTCGCACAGCGAGCGATGGAGAGAGCAATGCTCAAATTGACGAGCTCGGTGGTCGAATGGTTAGCAATGGCCACTTTGACTCCGAGGTCGCGGGTTCGATTCCCGCACAAGACAAACATTTGTGTGCATCATGAACATGTCTGTTTGTCTTGGACTGGGTGTTTTCTATGTATTATAAGTATGTATTTACAAAAAAAAATGGATTTAAGTACATTTATCAATTGTCTAAGTACCCATAACACAAGCTTTGCGCTTAATTTGGGACTAGATGGCGAATTTAACTAGGCATTGCAATTTCAGGGCAGTATTTTAATATTAAAATTTAATAATTAAAATGTACCTTCTTCAGAATGCTCTGGTAGTAAGTGGAAGCTCCATTGTTTTCAAACTTCTCCACTCCCCATCCTGAAGCGAAGCACCTCTTGCCAGCGTCTATTCGATCCTCAGCTCCCGGGAGACAAGCTAAGCCTACATTTGGTGCCAACTCCATGGGCTTCTCGAGGAATAGAACTGCGATATCATAGAAGAGGTTTCCTGTAAAAATAAAAAATAAATTTGATGTCTGAGCAGATGTGACCCTACACAACAAAAAAGAAAATAAAACCGGCCAAGTGCGAGTTGGATTCGCGCACAAAGGGTTCCGTACCATTATCTATAAAAACGGCAATAAAATCACGTTTGTTGTATGGGAGCCCCCCCCCCCCCCCCAGTATCTGTTTTATTTTTATTTAATTATTTATTTTTAAACATCTACCTATTGCCGTTATCATTGCGAGCAAAAATAAGCAAAAAAAAAAAGCACGTTTGTTGTATGGGAGCCCCCTTAAATATTTATTTTATTCTATTTTTTTAGTATTTGTTGTTATAGCGGCAACAGAAATACATCATCTGTGAAAATTTCAACTGTCTAACTATCACGGTTCATGAGATACAGGTGACAGACGGACGGACGGACAGCGGAGCCTTAGTAATAGGGTTCCTTTTTACCCTTTGGGTACGGAACCCTAAAAATGGGGTGTGGCTGTGTCATGGATACGGCCGTGGGTTATTCGTGAATACTTTATATGCACTAAAATTATCTCAAAATGGGAGCGCTTCACCCTCCCCGCACGCGATGTTCCGTAGTCCCTACTTGGCGTAATAAATTCTTTGATCATTCATTTATCCAGTGATGTGATTGAATTTTGTAGAGCATCTATAGATTGGGTACGGTTGACATAGTTTAACTTGCATGATTGATTAGACTGGCACGACACCTTCCAACTCCTCGAAGAAAGAAGACATACCATCAGGATGGAGGCCCATCACTGTGTCTCCTGTGTAGCCAGGATTAACAGCGGCGACCGCCAAAAAAGGCAATGAACAGTGAAGTCCATTGCAGTCCCGGGAGTAAAACTACGGCTGCCTTGGAACTCACAACGAATTTAATCAGAAGAAATTAGTAGAAGTAGGAAGCTTTTGGAGTTTGACTTCCTCTCTCAGCAATGTGAGAGACAGCAATATGGCAAATAAGGCATTAAAAGCCTAAAGAGAGGGCTAGTCAAGTAAAGCTCAACTGCCGTGCACCACGGATTTTAAGTATCTAATATTATTGGGGACCATAACATTGAGTTGTTACCTGGTAGGAGTAAGAAGCTTTTGGAATTTGACTTCCCCTCGTAGCAATGTCAGAGACAGCAATATGGCGAATACAAAAATAATAAAAAAAGAAATACCATCGTTAAAATCTTTATGGACTTCCAAACGCTTCACATCCCTCTCCTGATGAGGGTATACTTCTTTAGTTGTCTGCATGTCCCAGTCACCAGCTCGCACTTTCCATTTATGAGCCTTGGTTTTGTTGTGAGCGGTCGTGAGAACCACATTTGGAGTGATCAGGGAACCTCCACCAATGTAGCTAAGATTTGGGGTGTTGGAGTTTCCATCGGTTGACGGTGTCACCCTGAAAGAAATTAATTGTGGGTGTAAGTGATTCATCAACATCTTTAAATCTAAGCCAACTTAACCTGTACGCGGTACACCCTGCCCTGCCGACTGACAAACGAAGCTCTGGCGAAAAGAGAGGTA
Organism: Hypsopygia costalis; assembly: GCA_937001555.2. Classification (NCBI taxonomy): domain Eukaryota; kingdom Metazoa; phylum Arthropoda; class Insecta; order Lepidoptera; family Pyralidae; genus Hypsopygia; species Hypsopygia costalis. Next base: position 13,295,469 of record OW443347.2, on the reverse strand, counting down.
GGGAGCGTAATTGTAAGCTACCCGACTGGGGAATGTACCTCCATCTCACAGAATACCGCAGCCAAATAACAATTCCCTTGAGGGGTGTTGTGTTCCTGCGAGTGAGTGAAGTCACCAGAAAGAAAGGATATGTTGCGTCGGCATCGGGAGTTTACTTTTTTTTAACAGGAATGTGACAATCAAGCATATCGGTCTCATGAAAAGCAATGTGTGGAAATGTGCATAAATATATGTTTTCTTTAATGTGGCAATGTGGTGTGGAGATCAACAACACCAAGGGGTCACCGAGCCGTTGTCAGCCTATACTCCTTCATTTCTTTCTTTCTGGTGACCTCATTTGTGACAGGAACACAATAACCCTCAAGAGAATTGTTATTTGGCTGCGGTATTCTGTGAGGTGGAGGTACATTCCCAGTCGGGTAGCTTACGATTACGCTCCCTACCTCTCTTTTCACCAGAGCTTCGTTTGTCAGTCAGCAGGGTGCTCGTGCAGGTGCGGTTGGCTTTGTTTCCTCATATTGTTTGTTTGTAGTATCTTTATTGTACACAGAGAACATATATATATATATATTCATATACAATATAGCAGAATTTCACGAACATGTACAATGTCTCATGTACAAATCTCTATAAGAGATCTCTAGCAGCCAACCTTTAAGTGTTGGATAAGTAAGAGAATAAAGAGTGGCAAGGACGTCGAAAAGTCAAAGCATTTGTGAGAGACACAAGTAGAAAGTAATATAAATCTTATGAAACAGAAGATGAAAAATAATATATACACACAAACTAGCAAAGAAAGATCTTTTATTCTATTTTTGCAAATTTGCAAATACTACAATAATTATAATTAGTTATACATATACAGTAATACCGGAAAAAATCGCGTTAACTGAAATTCGTGTATAAATAATAAATAAATAAATATTGTCAGACACATTACACAGCGCCATCTAGCCCCAAAGTAAGCGAAGCTTGTGTTATGGGTACTAGACAACTGATAAACATACGTAGATACATTTTTTTTTGTAAATACATACTTATGATACATAGAAAACACCCAGATCAAGACAAACAGACATGTTCATGCACACAAATGTTTGTCCTGTGTGGGAATCGAACCCACGAGCGTTGGTGTCGAAGCCGCGTCATTGACCGCTACGCCACCGAGCTCGTCATGATCGTATCGTATGATCTTGTGATGTTAATGAACATATAATTATTTTCTTTTTTTTTTTCTTTCGCTCCGTCTCACTCCCTTCCTGCCGACTTTAACTGAACTAGGGTCACCATCTCTAAACGCTAGCAACCAAGACAAGATGCATAAAAACGCATTTTGAATATTAAAACCCGGACATGTCATCAGTGTTTTTAGTCAAGACGTTTATTCGCATCATGGAGCGGGCGGTAGTGATTTAAAACTTTTCACCCTGGACTACAAATGAAACCCCGCCCGGACGCTCCCCGGACGCCCTCCAAACTAGGACAAATCCGGGGAAACCCGAACCCTTACCCGAATGAGCGTAACAGAGCCGAGCGTGATGGCTCAATCTTATTCACTAATCACAAAATAACGTCTCCAGCGCGTCTAAAGAAATTTCAGTCCAAAAATCTTAATCCAAAAGTAAAATGTTACTCACTTGAAGATAGCAACAACCCAGGGGAATTCTCCAAACTTAGCATATGCACTTTCCTCATTTTCTATCTGGAAGCCAACACCATTCGGGTTTCGCCAACCGCAGCCATTGCGAATCTGAAATGCAAAATAAATTTCAATTCCAATTAATAAGTTACAATTGGTTTTGACCTACTTTGAACGATCTGATTTAATTTAAACTTTGTATACCTACTTATCAAGGACCGATGACAATACAATAATTTGATCTATGCTTATTTAATTATCCTGATAAGGATAGCCAGGATTAATTAATTTTCTCACATATACCATCGAACTAAAAAGGGTAAAATAAATAAATAGCAGCGTTTTACCTGAAAATAAAACGCATATTAAATACTTACCTTATTTGAAGCTTATTTGCTTTGAGAGTGGCCCTTCCGGTTTTTCGCCTATTTGCCTCCTTTGCTACCCGTATACAGCTGTCTCTTTCGCACATCCGGTTCACACACCAGTACCAACCTGCCGGCAGGGCGAGTGGAAGTGGGAACTTGCACGACCGTCTTAGCTCATTGAGTCCAAAACGCCAGGCAGAAATTAAAGTTAAGCTTCAAATAAGGTAAGTATTTAATATGCGTTTTATTTTCAGGTAAAACGCTGCTATTAAATAATTGACCGTTATTTGAAGCTTATTTGCTTTGAGACATGTTTGTTATCGCCTGGCTGGTTGGTAGGTACGCCAATGTGAAGCGGTTGTAAAGGATAAGATTCTCACAAAGGTATAAAAGGTTAGGTATCGAACTTAGACCAATCCGATTATTCGATAATATATGCATATAGGGCATACATCAGGATACGATCTAGTCGTAAATGCATAACAATGCCTAGTAATAACTATCACTACTAAATTTGCTGTGAATTAATTCATAAATCAGAGACAGCATTACTTCCAGTATATAATGATATTTTGTCAAATCTCGAGACTGCACTAGCTAATATATCGTCCCCAGGAACATTGTTAGCCCAGCTCTTGGAGGGCACGGTAGTTCTAATGGTGCCCGGGAATACCATTGTTTCGGCTCCAGACAATAAAGTTTTTAACAAATTAGCAACAGTCACTGTTCGGGGTGCAAGCTTGCACGAGCCCCTCATATTAATAAATAAATATATAAAACCTTTCACAAGTTTCATAACTGACAATAACAAATACGAAAAATGCAAGCTCTTTGCCCATAATTCTCTTGTAATGCTCCGTCGATATGAGGCCAAAAAGATGGAAGCCTAAACTTGTAAAAACGTCTCCCGTCATAGGAGGAGGGTGTCTGTATGCATAAACATACAAAGCATTGGTTTCATCGTCTATGTATCTCTATAAATAAGCTAATCAGTCAATATAATAATTGCGTTTATCTGATATTCACTGTATTAAATAGATAGATTTAAGTGCTCTTTTAATAAAGCATAAAAACGTAAATAACCAAATCTCTGTATTTTTCTGTGTAGCACTAAAGTAGACACTGCAATTTTATGTAACATTATATTGAGGCATGTAAGCATCTCGATGAAACAAGTCTGCTAGGTTACAAGGCAAAAATGAACCATTGGGACGTAATAAGCCAGTTTTGTTCATTTTATATTAACCTAACCAACAATTTATAATAAGATAAGTCATACCCTCACTTAGATTTATACTAGATATAATAGGGAAGGCATAGTACATGCTTACCATTGTAATCCCGGTTGTAGTCCCAGTTTCTCAATGCAACAGATCTACGTAAAGCTTATGACGATGTGATTTACTGTGTACTTATTATAATCGCAATGAAGCATTTATGAGACAGTAACTGTTCTGACTCTTAGCAAGATTGTAAGTTCAACAATTCGACAACACTCTATGAGGGTCATGTTTAGTGCCTAAGGCCACAAGTTGCGAATGTAGTATTAATGCAGGCTTTGTTGGATTGACCTGCCTGTCAAGCTACTGCTTCTGTGCAGGATATTGTTCCGACTATATTCCACTTAGCGATTTTAGTGATCCGCCAACATTAATTTACATTTTAAAGAAATTCTTGCTGATAGTATTTTATGATATAAAAACCTGGATGAACCAGCTTGACATTGCGGTACAAAAGTACCGCTATGTGGAATAACACACTGCCCTTTATTGTCTATTGACTTACCAACATAGCTATCCGATAGCGTTGTATGCCTTTATTGTAACTGAATTCGGGTTTTCTAGGATGAGGCGCTATAAATACCTATATATGGCAATATTACATTATATAATGTAAATATATATATAAATCGAATTATATATATGTTCTATATATTACAATGTATGTATGTACTCTTGTCATCGAACCACTAGTCGTTTGAGATCGTATCACATACGTCATCGTACCACATTATGTTTATATATACAAGCCTTCCATTTTAAGCGACTGCTGTACTACTCAGTTAGTTACCAAGGCAAAAATTTTCTGTATCTTGACGGACCAAAGGGCAGACCACTATTTATAGTAGTTAAACTTTTGTAAACGAGTCATATAAACCGTTAGTGAAATAATGAAATTAGCAAAGATTTATTTTACGCATTCAGCGGATTGTAGAATCTTTAGAATATATAAATAACAATCGGAACCGGATTTTTACTCGTTCAGTTCAGTTCAGTTCGTCGCTTATATCACAGAAATAGTTCAAATGATACTTGGTACACAGAACCACTTCTAAAATGAATGTCTGATTTGACATTTAAGATAGCTAACGTCATTGCCTTTGAGGCAACAGCGCCAGCGTGCAAATGATTTGCCCTTAATTGTATTTATCTGAAGGGAATTCAATACTATTTTATTATTAACAGGAGAAAACCAGGAGCACTTATTTTGCTAGCATGGTGTGAACTCTGACTGTTAAAACTTACTGTTTTATTACCGGAGTTAAACTTGGAAGATGTTTCAGTGTGCATATCCTTTGATTTGAATACTGATCACTTTAGTTCTGTTAGCTTGTAGCGTATTTATGGAACTAAGGGATTCTGTTAGATTGCTTCCAACAGAAGAGCGATTCGCTGTACTTAGAAAGTTCGCTCTTGTGAATGAAGATTTCTATAACAAACCTTCGGGGAATGATTATAAACATGGGAAGTGTGCGATGGCGATGGGTCACAACATCGACGTAACTACCCTGCGAGGGTATTTAAGATAATGATGTGTCCTTGCGGAGGATGTCTACTATACCAACCCTGCGAGGGTTAATTATAAGTATATGGAATATGCGACAGGGCACAACATTCACCACAGTACTAATAATAAAAGGAATTATTAGTACTGTAACATTTCTCTATTATTAGTTCTGCGACATTCACGTAACATACCCTTGCAGGGTATGTCACGTGAATGTCGATAATGATGCGTCCTTGCGGGGGACGCCTACTAGAACATCCCCACGGGGTTTAATTATAAGCTTATGTAATGTGCAACGGGGCACCACATTTACGTAACATACCCTGCGAAGGTATTCATCTTGCACGGGACTACTACTATAACAACTGCGGAGTTAATTATAAGTATAGGAAATGTGCGTCAAGGCACAACATTCACGTAACATACCCTGCGAGAGTATTTAGACAGTGATGCGTCCTTGCGAGGGACGACTATTAATACAACCCTACGAGGGTTGTTTATTAGCATGTGAAATGTACAACGGAGCACAATATTCACCTAACATACCCTGCGAGGGTATTTAAGATAGTGATGCGTCCTTGCGGGAGAAGACTATTAATCCAACCCTGCGGGGGTTGTTTATTAGAATGTGAATTGTGCAACGGAGCACAATATTCACGTAACATACCCTGCGAGGGTATTTAAGACAATGACGAGTCTACCCCTGCGAGGGATGACACACTGGCTTATTAAAATCTGCTTACGGAGTAGAATTATTAACGGCAGACTATATTGCACCAATCCCAGAGAGGTAAGCAATGTTTCTGAATCACTGTGTTAAAACAGAAGGCTACTTTCTCTCTGTTTCTTTCTACTTTTTCTCTCTCAAAGGCGTCTTTGTTAATTCCGTTCGAGTGAATCTCGAACGGAATTAGCAAAGACCGTCAATTTTATTTCAATACATATATGGATATGCTTAGTCTTAGATTAATTGCAAAAGGTCTGATGAAACCTTGTAATCAAATCCCATAAAGCTGATAAAGCGCAGAGATAAAATCATTACTACATAAAGTTAATCATCATCAGGTTCATTTTAGTCTCCACTACAGGACCACGATCCTCTTTCGTCCGCCTAGACGGAAGGAGGATTTGCCTAGCGTTAAGTTTGGCTAGCGTGGGGAGTGTCCACGCTAGCCAAACGGGTTGGGGAGGCCTGAGCGATATTTGTTAATGTATTTCCCTTAGTCGCCTTGTATAACATCCACGGGAAGAAACGGAGTGACACTAGTCTGTCAGCAACCACACGGCGAATAAAGTTAATAAACTAGTCGAATCGGGGAGAAGCGTAAGAGGGAAACCGACCCTTTCTGTAAAAATACGGTATGATATGTCTAAGCTGAAGCTAAGTTCAGTAGGATCTGCATCAACAGCTGAAAAGGTAAAGGTAAAGTACTTGCATCCTCGTAAGTTTCCGTTGCCCCCCCCCCCCCCTTTTTTTTTTTTTTGGGTCGAGACTTCTAGACAAACAGGCTATTACTAGAATGCGGTGTTCACTGTCATTATTATAGCAAATTATGGTGGAATGCGATCCCGGTAAAAAGCCATTGTTGTGATAATCCATATATAGTCCATAATCACCACTTTTATATTTATTTATTGGTGATGTCTATATAAATCCTATTGAGAAATATAATAATTTCTATATAAATGTAAGAAACGCATTGATCAAATGTCCACAATACATGAAATACTATAAGGGTAGATAAACTTGAAAATCTTATAACTTTATGTTAAATTCAAACGATAACACAGTTAATAAAAATAAAAGCGTAACTGCGTATAAAATTCTGCTACTTCCATAATTTCAAACGGGTGTAGCAATAATTTATATTTCAATAACCAATAAAAAACAAAAATATATTAAATTCGAACGGTAACACCGTTAACGTAATTCAATTAATAACTGTAACAAGCATCTGTAGGTACTGAAACGTTTGTGTACTCAACTGATTAATAAATTGACGGTTTTGGTAAAACCGTTGACTTTATTTAAATGGAGGCAAACTGCAGTTGTAATAATAAAAAATAAAAATAAAAATTGCTACTTACAGGACTGGACGTGTTGTAGCAAACACTATTAAAAATTTACTTGCGTCCTTAGACGACTGCACTCGGCGAAAAACAGGACGCCAATGAGCTAAGACGGTCGTGCAAGTTCCCACTTCCACTCGCCCTGCCGGCAGGTTGGTACTGGTGTGTGAACCGGATGTGCGAAAGAGACAGCTGTATACGGGTAGCAAAGGAGGCAAATAGGCGAAAAACCGGAAGGGCCACTCTCAAAGCAAATAAGCTTCAAATAACGGTCAATTATTTAATAAGTAAATATTGTCAGACAAATTACACAGCGCCATCTAGCCCCAAAGAAAGTAAGCGAAACTTGTGTTATGTGTACTAGACAACTGATAAACATATCGCACACCTAGATCTAAAGTGAGACAACTCAAAAAAGGTAATTTTTCAGGAGACGAAAAAAACGAATATCTGCATTTTCGTTAGGGAATTTGTACAATTTAATTTGATTCTAGATAATAAATTGCTTGTAAAATGTCAATGCATGTAAACTGGGGCTAAAACTCAATCTTTTTTATGGATAATCGTTGTTTTTTGAGTTGTTACACTTTAGGGTGGTGACTATGTATAAAAAATAAATACCATTTAGACTTAAAACAGTTTTATTGAATGACTTTGAGCTGTACTTACAATAGTGCTAAAATTATATAAACAATTGATCAAACAAAAGTGTTCTAACTAACGCAAAAATTAAGAATGAAAGAATAAAAACCATACACTTAAAGTTATACATTAAGGTACAGATAATGGTAATGATAAAAAGAATCTCCAAAGTTAAAAGGGAACAAAAATTTACGATATTTTTCTCTCATAATCAACAAAGATTTAAATTTTAAATAAATATTTATCTATTTAAGATTAAAATCTTTGTTTAAAAAATAAACTGTTAATGTGATGCGATACTAACAATAAATCACAAAAATCAATCTCAAAATCTTAAAATGTATATTCAAAGAATTTCGTATCAATTTTTGGTTGATGACCGTGTTTGCCTCTAAAGTCATCGGCTACAATACCGTAATCAGTTTTTTTTACGGAGTGCGGTAGAAATACATGTGTTACTCAAGTCAAGTGCAGCCTTAAAATACTAAAATTTTACTGCCAGCCACTTCGAAATAAAATGCTCTATTAAGAATTCTATAATCCTACGTGCAAGAATATCTGTACTTAGGTTTTATTTTCTTCCCCTGTGTGTGCCTGATCATACTCTCTGTGCCTCTGAAGATCTGCTAGGCTCGAATAATCATTAAAGACTATTGTTTTGTTTCTTAATTAATCATCAAACTACAACGTTGTCTGCAACTTTCGCCGCAAGCCGGACGGACTTTCTTTTCAGAAACGATTTTCTTATTTTTTGATAAAGATTGGTGGGTGGGTTGACTTCAAGCCTGTGCCACAATGTCAGTAATAGCCTTGGTTTCCGGTTCGGAATCAAAATTACTGCTACTAGAACTATCGCTAGAATTCGAAGGATTTGATGCCGTATTATCACTTGCAGAATTACTTTACGCGAAAGAGTGTTCTTCTTTGGACGGACATAACTTGGATCTGTATCAAAGTCTACGAAACTTTGTTCACTTGGCGAAATAATACAATCACTTTCAATTTGTCTGCTATGGCCTGGATTAGTCATCACACTAGCGTTTATTGGTATATATTCTCCATTATTTTCGCATTTCTACATTTATAGTTGTAGTCAAGTGTTCTTCATTAGCTATTAATGGGTTCTTTTTATATCCTTCATTGATAATATTGACTAGGAAACGGCCTCGGTTCATTTTTCTCTGAAACAGATAAGCAGATTTTGGTAAATTATATTAATTAACTCGAAAAAAAGCTTTAAATACAAAGCGGTAACTAGTTTGATTAAAAACAGTATATTGGAAACAGTCAATTTCTAACACCGTACATGATTTTTATGTATATTAACTCACATTGTATATAGAAAAAACATTGAAATAAATTTGTTTCAACAATAATAGGATAACTAGTAATTTACATTTTGATTCATCAAAACAACGGCAAATCAAAAAAGTAACTAAATATTTACGTACCTTTTCAAACAAAACTGGAGCATGTCAAAATATCCCTAAGTAATATGGCAAAACAATTCACCAACACTGTAATAACTCTAATTAATTCATATACGTAACAGTATATGTTTCAACAAAACTGTAACAATTCCAAATGTCCGCTTTTTCGTTCTTTGTAATATGTGCACTTTCTATGAACAGTGAAGGTCAACTGACAATAGACTTGTGTAGGTGGGCGGGGATTACAGAAGTTGATTCAACAAAACAAAGTTAGCGCCATCTAGCGATTAATTTTTATAAGCATTATTGAACCTGTCCTGTCGGATAGTTGCGTATGGTCGTCGAGCATTTGAATACAAGCATAACTCAAAATTAACAATTTTTGAGTTGTCTCAGTTTAGATCTAGGTGTGCGATAGGTAAATACATTTTATTTTTGTAAATACTTAATTATGATACATAGAAAACACCCAGTATAAGACAAACAGACATGTTCATACACACAAATGTTTGTGCTATGTGGGAGGGAATCGAACACACGAGCGTTGGTGTCGAAGCCGCGTCATTGACCGCTACGCCACCGAGCTCGTCATATACTTTAAAAACACTAAAAAAAACGCTTTGTTGATCAATCGAACTAAAAAACTAAAAATATTTTTTAATATATGCATAAAATATAAATGAATGAAAAACATTCGTATTATTGTGAAAAAAACGTGGGGTGCTTTGTGCCATATTTTTCATTTATCGAGCACCTCATATTAAAAAAAATATTGCAAGTACTTCAGACACGTTATCGCCGGGTCCGATATTTTATGTTACAGCCATTTATATGACTACGGTGACCACTTCACATCAGGAAGGGCGTATGCTTGTTCGACACTGAAATCAATAATGTTTTTTTAAGAAAAAATAAAAACCGACTTCAGCTGGCAACAGGGCAAATTTAAGGGTCGATTTTTCTGGGATCCCCTCACCAGACCCGGACTTGGTGAATATGGGACTGCCTTGCAATCATACCCTTTCAAATAAAAAAAACAATTTTAAAAATCGGTTCACAATTTGCGAAGATATCAAATAACATACATACAAAAAAAAATTCAGTCGAATTGAGAACCTCCTCCTTTTTTGAAGTCGGTTAAAAATAAAAAAAAACTCACCGGTTTTTCCGTGGAGACGGAATTGTCATCAATAGTAGTTGTAGCGTTTTGGCAGGTCACAGCAGCAATTGCCAGGAAAATCAATAACGTCTTGTACATGTCTGTAACCACAATACTACCCATGAAACTGCTGTCTCAAAATTGCCAACAGACTGCTAAGTCGAGCGGTTTTTAGTTAGGTCCTTGTCACATACCTCTCCTATTATACCCCATCACAAGTTCCGTGTTGGGTATAATAGGAGAGGTATGTGACAAGATTTCTACTTGCCTCAAATACCTACTCAAAAATTTGTGATAGCTCTCGGACTACTTCTTGTCCTGCCCCCTTATTACCATCTCTTATTGCGATTCAATAACTTTGATTTTAATTAAGATTGCTTATTCATACCAATGAATAAGCGACTCTATTCAATTTCAAATAGAGTCGCTTATTCATTGGTATGAATAAGCATTCTATTCAGTTATTGAATCGCAATAAGAGATGGTGGTAAGGGGGCTGGTTGCAAGCGTTCAAAGATGGCAACCCTAGCTTTATGTACATTATTAATTGACGCGACGAATGCAAGATTTATTTACATGCAATTTATACCGTGGGAATTTACCACAGTCTTATTAGATAGACATCGAATACGTCAGTTGAGGAAATATTGACGCTAAATTTCAAGTTTCCTCGTAATTGTGTTCAGTCATAGTCAATGATCTGAGAAATAAGAAGAAATATTATTACTTTGTCCTTCATAAGCCCTTGTCATAAGGTTCGGATTATCTGACTCACTTGAGAATGGCGACCATCCAGGGGAACTCGGCAAATGTGGCGTATTGGTTCTGAGTGTCGCCTGTTATACGGAACGCCACGCCGTTAGGGTTACGCCAGCCGCAACCCTCGCGGATCTGGAAAAATATCATGAGAAACTTCTTTAAGACATAATAGTAATAATAGATAAATTAAACTAGGCCGGATTCTAGCCCACGGGGCCGAAATCGAGGTTGAGTGTTGAGTGGAGCGAGGGGATTCGCAGAGTGTATGTTTTCCATTGATTTCAATGGAAAATGTATTTGATGATCATTCCTCAAGGACATGATCGATCTCAATTTTTTTTCGATATAAACCTCAATCATGTCGATGTCTTTAATTGTGAGAAGTTTCATCAAAATCGGTTCAGTGGTTTTGGAGCCTATTCATTTCCTAAAATGACTTTTCGGCGTATAATAAGTGTTCCGCTCATTCAGCTCAATAAACTTCATTTGACAACTTTTAAACTTTCGCGTTGCATGATTTATGAAAATAACAATACAATTTGTTAAAATAACAGGCAATAATATTATATGTAAATACACATAATGTTATATTAGATCACTTGTACTATTCCACGTTATTATTTAATATTACCGACCAGTTTCGCCGCTAAGGTATCAAGGTATATAATGTTCTACCAAGTGCCAACAATCCACAGTATCAACTTCGTATGTAAATACCCCTATGCATGATTGCGTTAATTCCCGTTGTTATTTTCCTAAACTTTATTTATTTTACAAATTATGTTTGGTTACACACATTACGTGTGAGTCTGATGGAATATATTGTGTGACCCACTCCACGATATTTCAATGGAACGATTTACCCTTTGAGTATAAATCGACTGGAGATGCCATAACGAAACTCTTCGAACAAATTTTTTCACCATTTTTAGCGGGGGGCGAGGTAAACACGTACAGCACACCACCAAAAGATGTAATTAAATCGCATTCACAAATTTTGCTGTTGCGATAAACGCACACTACAAAAAAAAACAACACATCAAAAATTACCCGCCCACAGACACAGTTTTCATGTAACTATGCAGCACACATACGAAAAAGTTAGTGATGGGGCACATCTGAAGAATGAGTCAAATCAGTTTGATGAATGAACTGAATTGTCTTATACTATTTATTATAAAATTGTAAAAGTGAAAATACTGTACATTAAAGATATTATTCAAAAAATATGTTTGTTTGTATGTATGTCTGTCTGTATTTATGTGTCTTTGTGTCATTAGCACTCTCGTGCAGCTAAACTGTGGTATGAACTGTCGCCCGCGGTTTTACCGGGCTGATACAACCACTGTCTTCTATTATACGAGTACGCTGGACTACGTACGTACTTGTACGGACAGACAGACGGACACCGGAGTCTTAGTAATAGGGTCCCGTTTTTACCCTATGGGTGTGGAAATCTAAAAAGAATAAAAATAATTATTTTTGTACATACACCAGGAGTGACTGGAATTTTTTCATTACCTACATTTTAATCATAGCTGGGCATTAACTCGTTAATCCGTTATTCGTTAATTAACGAAGTTAACATTTCGAGTAACGGATTAACTTTTAAGTTAAAAAAATATTTTAACGGACTCGTTAACTTTCGTTAAATTTCCTTAAGTCCGTTAATCGTTAATCTAGCAATAATTTGTGTATTCACAGTAATAGTTTGCGTCTGTACAGTGTGTGTATAAAATATAATAATGAAATAAAACCATAATATCATGGAATTGGACTCGAATTCCACTCAGACGAAAATCCGTGGCCACATTTGAGTGACTATATTAATTATGTATCCAAATCGGGAGAGTAAGCTATGCTTACCTAAACAAACAAAAATAAAAGCCCATATATCGAGCCTCAACAATCTCAAACAACACATAAGAAAGTGCATACAATTTGAGGTGGGGTCAAACTGGGGCAAGCAAAATGAGAATCGCTCGTTCCGATAAAAATTATGACAGCGTCGGCACCTGCAGAATCAATAATCAAAGCACCTCAAGCAAATTACCTCAAGCAAAAGTGACCCAATGCATAGTATTTTTTTTTATTTCAAACTTTACATGTTGTCGATAGTTGTGGGTCCTGTTAACTTATAGAACCAACAGTTTTTATCAGAAGATGCAATTTTTATCACGTGTTAACGGATTAACGATTAACGTTAACTTCCGTTAAATCTTCTGAAATGTAACGCTTTAACTTTTAACGAAGTTAACTTTTTCAGTAACGGTTTAGCGATTAACGAAGTTAACTATTTGGTTAACGGTGCCCAGCTATGATTTTAATGCATGCTTACTCAGTGACAAACGAGCAGACAGCCTATCTGATGGTGAGCGGTAACTGTCGTCCATAACATCCACGATTCACGCATTCAAGCTGTTGGCAACAAAAATGCAGAATCGCAGGTGCGTTGTCCTTCAAACCGGAACACAAAACACAACAATGCAAGCATTGTTGCTTGGCGGCAGTAATAGATAAGGCTGTTGTCCTCACCCAGGCGGACTCCTACCATCTGATAAAACCTACTTCATGTTATCTGTTTAGTGATTAGAAAAATTACGGTCTAAATAGGAATAGAATTAATTAAAACGTAGCTTTACTGAATCATAATATTTATTCAAATAATCTAAATTATTATGAAAATATATTTTTATTAAGTACCTATTATATAATATTTTTTACACTAAACTATTTTTATTACTTTTTAATTTACACACTTATAATGTGATTATTAGGAGTGTCGGTGGCCGAATGGTTAGGGTATCCGAGACATCCATGAACACTGCAATGTTTTTTTATGGCTAGTCGACTTTGTAGCCATCTTTAACGTATTTGTAGTTATATACGACGTAGGTAGGTACCTAAATGTTAAAATTATTAACGAACGTCAGCGCAGGCGCGAATCTTGCGTGGGAGCGGACGGTTTTGCGTACGACGCAGCCCTGACCCTGGCGCTCCATATAAACTCCTACAAATGTTGTCAGTGTGTGCGTGCGATGGCCAATACGTACGGGCGCGCTCACATACAAACCGCGCTCGGTGCGTTTATATGAAGTTACCTTACTTCTCTATTTTTACTATGGTAAAGTGCTCCGAACAGATAACACTTGTATGTGTAGGTTTCCAAGAATCATTTTGGTCATTACAAAATTTTCTCCATTTTTCTTTTATATAGGGATCTTTTGGAAATCTAAAAGGAAATACAATTATATTAAATAAAGCCTATGAATAATAGTATCTGTATAACGTATACACTCATAGTCCCACACTAAATGTATTGCTTTTACCTACTTTTTTTTAGCCAACAATTCTTTTCATTTTCAGACAAAATTTCAACATCGTATGTCCAGAGAAAGGTAATTTTTCTAATTCACCTTACAAGATTTAAATGTAACATACATCTATACCTACTATTTAATACAATATCCAATAAAAATCTGACTATTATACGAACTGCAGTAATTGAATGAGTGAATGATTCAATCAAATGTTGAATCGCTTTTTTGACTTTGTCACATCCCTAAAGCCTGTACCACTGTATTCATGTTTACATTTCTCTGTCGTTTACGTATCGCAACGGTTTTTACTTTAAATGGAGATTGTACTTTAATACACATTTAATAGTTAGTAAAAATACTTACCTATGATAGAAAACGCGATCTTGTTGCGAATTTAAGCTATCAGATCGTCTTTTGCACGATAATACTGCACAACTCACCATTTTTCGAGAGAAAAATCACGCGACACGGAGCGATGCAAAATGACGGTGAAGCGACTTTAAGTAGTTTTATATAACGTGTATGACCAGTTGACCAATGTACTTTGCCGGAGGGGATCGCCCGCGTATGGCATCTCCAGTCGATTTATACTCAAAGGATTTACCTATGAGCAGGGTAAAGGTATATAATATACCTTTACCTTTTTCACAAGCAAGGGTAATATAATGAAAATGAATGTTGCTAAGCGTGAAACTCCAGAACCGCTCGACCATATCTGCTAATTTTTGTTTTTATACATATAAAATTCGACCTTAAGAATTTTACCTTATTTTTACACTGAGTATTTTACCTTATTTTTAATCAATGTGGCACGAGGAACTTGTTCGACCGGTTTGTAAACAGGACGTGTGGCGCCGGTCGCGGCAAAATTCACACTACAGCGTGGTAATTGGTAGGTATGAGTGTATGTTGCAGTCAATGTGATGAATTAGTCATTACCTATATATCATCATCAGGTCATTTTAGTCTCCACTACAGGAGCACGACTCTCTCTCGTCCGTCCCAGACAGAAGGAGGATTTCGGCCTACACTCCCCACGCTGGCCAGACGGGTTGGGGAGGCCTGATTGATGTTTTATAATGTATTTCCCTTAGTCGCCTTGTACGACATCCACGGGAAGAGACGGAGTGATTCTATTCTAGTCTGCCAGAAACAACACGGCCAATGAATGAATCGCTGAATGTGTTGCTAAGCGCAAGTCTCGAGAACAGCAGAACCGATTGCGCAATTTTTTTTTTTAGAATATTCCTTGAAGTACGAGGATGGTTCTTACGCAGAGAAATATTTTAAAAATTGCCTGAAAATGTCTAAAAACAACACTTTTCTATACTCTCATACAAACGATTCGTAATAATACTTAATAATAAATTTAAACTTTAATACCGTACCATAAAGTTCAAGTGTTAGTGAGGCGGTACGAAGTTCGGCGGGTCAGCTAAAGCTTACTTGTCACCAGGTTGCATTTAGGTTGACGGAGCTCCGCTTCGCGAAGCTCCTATTTCCGGTGACAGGACACAAGAAAACCCTAACCTAACCAAAAATCAACTCAAATCTAACCAAAACATGTTTTATTACATTAAGCATGTATTGGACAGTATGAATAATGCCCGTTAAAAGTTATAACAACTAAATTATGTTAATTAAATTTAACATTAATACAATCTATTTAAAAACTTAATTAATTTATATTAAACTAAAACTAATCTAAAATCGAGCAGAATATTTACAAATAAAATATTTACAAAGAGGTAGAAAAAAAAGGAAGAACAGAAATAAAACAAAAATTATAAGTAAAAAATATTCCCCAAATCGTTGCCTGTTGGTAACGTACCAAGAATGCTGGCAGCATTGCCTCGCTGAATAGCAATCTGAGCAAGGTAATATGGTAATGGCCAGCCTTCTGGTCACATGTAGGGTTGCCAGGTCGCCAAACCTAATAGCCGGACAGATCAGCAAGTTTGGCCGGACATTTAAGTAAAAAAGCCGGACACCTTACTTTATGGAGGATTTTGTGTCTCAGTATTAACAGGTGTATATATGTTATATATAAAATCAACGCTTGACTCGCTCTGCGTCCGGTCACTCTCGGCGCTCTCGCTCGTTTGCGTAATGTTTAAAAGCCGGACAAGCCGTAGACCGTTCATTTTGGCCGGACACGTAATCAAAAAGCCTAACTATGTCCGGCTTTATCCGGACGCCTGGCAACCCTAGTCACATGAAGCCTCGACCAACGAAAATTAAATTTAACTAATAACACTGTTAAAACATACGACACAATACTGTTATTTTTAACGTTCAGTTAATTGAGTGGGGTGAGTCAGACACTTATATACGCCGAAAATCATTCTTGGAAATGAATAGGCCCCAGAACCACTGAACCGATTTTGATGACACTTGTTACAATTAAAGACCTCGACATGCTTGAGGTTTGTGTCGAAGAAAAATTGAGATCGATCATGTCCTTAAATGGAATGATCATCAAATACATTTTCCATTGAAATCAATGGAGGACTCAGTGAATCTACTCGCTTTCACTCAACTTTGATTGAAAATGAAAAGTGAAATTCGCTTTCACCAAACTCCCTTTGCCATCAACCCAAATATGAAGGAAAGTTCATTAATCCAACGTCACAATTAGTTTATTTTAACATAGCGTTAATACGGTTAAAATTAACTGTTTTGGATGAAAAGTTATTAGAGAAAAATTTGAATGTGTCTGAATAAATAACATGTTATGTTAATATGTCATGTTCTTTTAGTATTAACTTTTAACTCATTAGAAATAATATTTATTTTTAACGAGTTAAAAGTTAATACTAAAAGAACCCCTTAACCCTTAACCCAGTATATTATTATTATTATATATATATATATATAGTATTTTAATAATAATTAAAACGTGTAATAGCGATTACATTGAACAGCTCGGTGGTCGAATAGCAATGGCTATTTGACTCCGAAGGTCGCGGGTTCGATCCCCGTACAAGACATTTATTATTATTTAACATGTCGTTGCGTCCCAGTATAAGTAATAGTACTACGTACAGTATGGCCACTCCCTGTCGGTATGTCGTATCGACCTCACCTTCCCTCTGAGACAAATCTGGAACAGTTTGTATCGCGCCGCACGCACAGACGCTCATTCCCGGCCTGCACATACGTAATTGTTTATGTAGTGGTAGTAAACGACGCGACATTTGTATGGAATGGCCGGGGTGTCTGGGTGTTTTCTATGCATATGCCATGATCATTATAATAACTTGCGTCTTACAAAGAGACCAGTCTGGGCGTTCATTGCTAAAAACTCCTGTAAAATTTGCTGTAGCTCCATTAAAAGCTTTTTGACACTTTTTTTTTATACTACGTCGGGTGGCAGACAAGCATTCGGCCTGCCTCATGTGAAGCGGTTATAGTAGCCATATTAACGTTCGCAACATAAAATATCGCTCACGCGCCGCCACCCCCGCTGTCAACGCAGCATTTCCTTTCTTTCTAGTGACCTCACTCACTCGCAGGAACACAACAATTGTTATTTGGCCGCGGTATTCTATGCGGTGGAGGTACCTTCCCCAGTCGGGCAGCTTACAATTACGCTCCCTACCTCTCTTTTCGCCAGAGCTTCGTTTGTCAGTCAGCAGGGTGCACCGCGTGCAGGTGAAGTTGGCTTAGATTCAAAGATGTTGATGAACCACTTACACCAATACACGCTTTTTCTATTTCTTATATAAGGACGTGATAAAAATATAACTATAGGTGAAAGAATTACTTCGAAAGCATATAAGATTCTCGAGTTAACTTTTTCGCCAACACTTATTCATCCTACTGCTAGGATACCGGTCTCCCCTCAATCGAAGGGGCTTTAGAACGTACTCCACCAGGCTGCTCAACTGAGGATTGGCGGAGACCAGAGTTTTCAAACAGCCTAAGGGCCAGTGACATGGCTTAACGTCTGTCATCTACTGACAACAGCAGGGACCGACGGCTTAACGTGCCCTCCGAAGGACGGAGGAGCTCGAGATAAATAAATCCAGTATTATTATATACAAATATATAATTTTATATAGTAAATTTGATACTTAAATAATTTTGACTTATTTTGAACTTATAGGACCTTTTGCGACACTAAGAAACACAACTTTGACTTATTTTTCAAAATAAAAAACAACAATTTATTTTTCAAAAATTTTATTTTATAAAAAAAATCATAAAAAAAGTAATGTATCCATTCATATCAATATTTTTGTAGTCAAGTTTGAAGCTTTTTTATTAGATTTTTATTGTACATAATTTTTACAACTATTCGCTCACTATTCAGAGTACCTACTTAGTGAGAGTTTTCTGTTCGCATTCGATCATGTCAACGTAAACAAAATGACCAAATAGAGAAGAACTCTCATGTTGTGAATTTATAAGACGCGTGTTACATATCAAAATTATGTGCCTTACTTGACTTACTTTTGAAGTGAGCAACTCGGCTAATTTGGATATGTAACACGCGTCTGATAAATTCTCAATATGAAACTTTTTCTCAATTTGGCCGGCTTGTTAACACGTTCGAATGTGGCCAAAAAACTCACAATAATCACTCAGATATTACATAGATAGAATATCAGCCCTTATATATAGGTAATTGAATAGATTGCTTATTCATACCAAGGAATAAGCGACTCTATTTGAAAGAGATTCGCTTATTCATTGGTATGAATAAGCAATCTATTCAGTTATTGAATCGCAATAAGAGATGGTGGTAAGGGGGCTGAAATAATCTGAATAGACATCTATTAACAAGTCAATGACGGACGACTTCTTGAACCGCCTAACGATTCCGCTGAAATTTACAATATTTATAGGGCAATAATGTATGCACAGATTAGTTTGTGAGGGATTTACTCACAAATCGATCCTTCACAATACTAGAAAAACAATCCTCTCATATAATCGCTGATCCGTATTGCGTATTTAAATCAATAATGCTATAATAACGCCACCTGTTATCTATCAACGTATGGTATTTACTCGACAATAAATTGAATTTAAGATATGACGGAAAAAACGTTTCTCTACTTGACACCACCAAAATTACACAGCTAATCTTTATCCTTTTGACCATTTTATATTTTATCAAGTTAAAAACAAAACGTCACGGTTGTGTCAAAGGGAATAGAGATTACTAAGACACCACTGGTGGTGTAATTTCGGTGGTGTAAGATTTACCTATGAGCAGGGTAAAGGTATATAATATACCTTTACCTTTTTCACAAGCAAGGGTAATATAATGAAAATGAATGTTGCTAAGCGTGAAACTCCAGAACCGCTCGACCATATCTGCTAATTTTTGTTTTTATACATATAAAATTCGACCTTAAGAATTTTACCTTATTTTTACACTGAGTATTTTACCTTATTTTTAATCAATGTGGCACGAGGAACTTGTTCGACCGGTTTGTAAACAGGACGTGTGGCGCCGGTCGCGGCAAAATTCACACTACAGCGTGGTAATTGGTAGGTATGAGTGTATGTTGCAGTCAATGTGATGAATTAGTCATTACCTATATATCATCATCAGGTCATTTTAGTCTCCACTACAGGAGCACGACTCTCTCTCGTCCGTCCCAGACAGAAGGAGGATTTCGGCCTACACTCCCCACGCTGGCCAGACGGGTTGGGGAGGCCTGATTGATGTTTTATAATGTATTTCCCTTAGTCGCCTTGTACGACAT
The DNA here is from genome assembly GCA_937001555.2 of Hypsopygia costalis. NCBI lineage: Eukaryota > Metazoa > Arthropoda > Insecta > Lepidoptera > Pyralidae > Hypsopygia > Hypsopygia costalis. The sequence continues at coordinate 13,275,575 of OW443347.2, read as the reverse complement.
CCACGGGAAGAGACGGAGTGATTCTATTCTAGTCTGCCAGAAACAACACGGCCAATGAATGAATCGCTGAATGTGTTGCTAAGCGCAAGTCTCGAGAACAGCAGAACCGATTGCGCAATTTTTTTTTTTAGAATATTCCTTGAAGTACGAGTACGAGGATGGTTCTTACGCAGAGAAATATTTTAAAAATTGCCTGAAAATGTCTAAAAACAACACTTTTCTATACTCTCATACAAACGATTCGTAATAATACTTAATAATAAATTTAAACTTTAATACCGTACCATAAAGTTCAAGTGTTAGTGAGGCGGTACGAAGTTCGGCGGGTCAGCTAAAGCTTACTTGTCACCAGGTTGCATTTAGGTTGACGGAGCTCCGCTTCGCGAAGCTCCTATTTCCGGTGACAGGACACAAGAAAACCCTAACCTAACCAAAAATCAACTCAAATCTAACCAAAACATGTTTTATTACATTAAGCATGTATTGGACAGTATGAATAATGCCCGTTAAAAGTTATAACAACTAAATTATGTTAATTAAATTTAACATTAATACAATCTATTTAAAAACTTAATTAATTTATATTAAACTAAAACTAATCTAAAATCGAGCAGAATATTTACAAATAAAATATTTACAAAGAGGTAGAAAAAAAAGGAAGAACAGAAATAAAACAAAAATTATAAGTAAAAAATATTCCCCAAATCGTTGCCTGTTGGTAACGTACCAAGAATGCTGGCAGCATTGCCTCGCTGAATAGCAATCTGAGCAAGGTAATATGGTAATGGCCAGCCTTCTGGTCACATGTAGGGTTGCCAGGTCGCCAAACCTAATAGCCGGACAGATCAGCAAGTTTGGCCGGACATTTAAGTAAAAAAGCCGGACACCTTACTTTATGGAGGATTTTGTGTCTCAGTATTAACAGGTGTATATATGTTATATATAAAATCAACGCTTGACTCGCTCTGCGTCCGGTCACTCTCGGCGCTCTCGCTCGTTTGCGTAATGTTTAAAAGCCGGACAAGCCGTAGACCGTTCATTTTGGCCGGACACGTAATCAAAAAGCCTAACTATGTCCGGCTTTATCCGGACGCCTGGCAACCCTAGTCACATGAAGCCTCGACCAACGAAAATTAAATTTAACTAATAACACTGTTAAAACATACGACACAATACTGTTATTTTTAACGTTCAGTTAATTGAGTGGGGTGAGTCAGACACTTATATACGCCGAAAATCATTCTTGGAAATGAATAGGCCCCAGAACCACTGAACCGATTTTGATGACACTTGTTACAATTAAAGACCTCGACATGCTTGAGGTTTGTGTCGAAGAAAAATTGAGATCGATCATGTCCTTAAATGGAATGATCATCAAATACATTTTCCATTGAAATCAATGGAGGACTCAGTGAATCTACTCGCTTTCACTCAACTTTGATTGAAAATGAAAAGTGAAATTCGCTTTCACCAAACTCCCTTTGCCATCAACCCAAATATGAAGGAAAGTTCATTAATCCAACGTCACAATTAGTTTATTTTAACATAGCGTTAATACGGTTAAAATTAACTGTTTTGGATGAAAAGTTATTAGAGAAAAATTTGAATGTGTCTGAATAAATAACATGTTATGTTAATATGTCATGTTCTTTTAGTATTAACTTTTAACTCATTAGAAATAATATTTATTTTTAACGAGTTAAAAGTTAATACTAAAAGAACCCCTTAACCCTTAACCCAGTATATTATTATTATTATATATATATATATATAGTATTTTAATAATAATTAAAACGTGTAATAGCGATTACATTGAACAGCTCGGTGGTCGAATAGCAATGGCTATTTGACTCCGAAGGTCGCGGGTTCGATCCCCGTACAAGACATTTATTATTATTTAACATGTCGTTGCGTCCCAGTATAAGTAATAGTACTACGTACAGTATGGCCACTCCCTGTCGGTATGTCGTATCGACCTCACCTTCCCTCTGAGACAAATCTGGAACAGTTTGTATCGCGCCGCACGCACAGACGCTCATTCCCGGCCTGCACATACGTAATTGTTTATGTAGTGGTAGTAAACGACGCGACATTTGTATGGAATGGCCGGGGTGTCTGGGTGTTTTCTATGCATATGCCATGATCATTATAATAACTTGCGTCTTACAAAGAGACCAGTCTGGGCGTTCATTGCTAAAAACTCCTGTAAAATTTGCTGTAGCTCCATTAAAAGCTTTTTGACACTTTTTTTTTATACTACGTCGGGTGGCAGACAAGCATTCGGCCTGCCTCATGTGAAGCGGTTATAGTAGCCATATTAACGTTCGCAACATAAAATATCGCTCACGCGCCGCCACCCCCGCTGTCAACGCAGCATTTCCTTTCTTTCTAGTGACCTCACTCACTCGCAGGAACACAACAATTGTTATTTGGCCGCGGTATTCTATGCGGTGGAGGTACCTTCCCCAGTCGGGCAGCTTACAATTACGCTCCCTACCTCTCTTTTCGCCAGAGCTTCGTTTGTCAGTCAGCAGGGTGCACCGCGTGCAGGTGAAGTTGGCTTAGATTCAAAGATGTTGATGAACCACTTACACCAATACACGCTTTTTCTATTTCTTATATAAGGACGTGATAAAAATATAACTATAGGTGAAAGAATTACTTCGAAAGCATATAAGATTCTCGAGTTAACTTTTTCGCCAACACTTATTCATCCTACTGCTAGGATACCGGTCTCCCCTCAATCGAAGGGGCTTTAGAACGTACTCCACCAGGCTGCTCAACTGAGGATTGGCGGAGACCAGAGTTTTCAAACAGCCTAAGGGCCAGTGACATGGCTTAACGTCTGTCATCTACTGACAACAGCAGGGACCGACGGCTTAACGTGCCCTCCGAAGGACGGAGGAGCTCGAGATAAATAAATCCAGTATTATTATATACAAATATATAATTTTATATAGTAAATTTGATACTTAAATAATTTTGACTTATTTTGAACTTATAGGACCTTTTGCGACACTAAGAAACACAACTTTGACTTATTTTTCAAAATAAAAAACAACAATTTATTTTTCAAAAATTTTATTTTATAAAAAAAATCATAAAAAAAGTAATGTATCCATTCATATCAATATTTTTGTAGTCAAGTTTGAAGCTTTTTTATTAGATTTTTATTGTACATAATTTTTACAACTATTCGCTCACTATTCAGAGTACCTACTTAGTGAGAGTTTTCTGTTCGCATTCGATCATGTCAACGTAAACAAAATGACCAAATAGAGAAGAACTCTCATGTTGTGAATTTATAAGACGCGTGTTACATATCAAAATTATGTGCCTTACTTGACTTACTTTTGAAGTGAGCAACTCGGCTAATTTGGATATGTAACACGCGTCTGATAAATTCTCAATATGAAACTTTTTCTCAATTTGGCCGGCTTGTTAACACGTTCGAATGTGGCCAAAAAACTCACAATAATCACTCAGATATTACATAGATAGAATATCAGCCCTTATATATAGGTAATTGAATAGATTGCTTATTCATACCAAGGAATAAGCGACTCTATTTGAAAGAGATTCGCTTATTCATTGGTATGAATAAGCAATCTATTCAGTTATTGAATCGCAATAAGAGATGGTGGTAAGGGGGCTGAAATAATCTGAATAGACATCTATTAACAAGTCAATGACGGACGACTTCTTGAACCGCCTAACGATTCCGCTGAAATTTACAATATTTATAGGGCAATAATGTATGCACAGATTAGTTTGTGAGGGATTTACTCACAAATCGATCCTTCACAATACTAGAAAAACAATCCTCTCATATAATCGCTGATCCGTATTGCGTATTTAAATCAATAATGCTATAATAACGCCACCTGTTATCTATCAACGTATGGTATTTACTCGACAATAAATTGAATTTAAGATATGACGGAAAAAACGTTTCTCTACTTGACACCACCAAAATTACACAGCTAATCTTTATCCTTTTGACCATTTTATATTTTATCAAGTTAAAAACAAAACGTCACGGTTGTGTCAAAGGGAATAGAGATTACTAAGACACCACTGGTGGTGTAATTTCGGTGGTGTAAACTGGAAGGAATGTAGGAACGAAAGAAATATGTGTGATGCTTGATTGTCCACGTACTTAGATGTATTAATTATATTCGATCAGAATAAAGGATGGCCCTGTTACTAGTTCAGTAGGACCACCAATTAAAAATGAGATTTTCTTATATTAATTCGAGTATGGAAGAGTAATCGATTTCAACAATGTTAACTTCAATTACTATTGGATTAGCCCATTCCATCCCTGCTGATCTGCCGCAGGACTGCCAGGCAGCAGGCCTACTGGGTCTTATCCTTCGGGCTGAGTGCACTCGGCATTTGCCCTCCCTCGCGTCGTTAGGTTAGTTTTCGCTTTTAAAGCATTTGAGATAAAAGCAAGTCATTCTTTTAGAAAAAAGGTAATTAAAGAAAAAGTAGAGATGTACTTCAACGGTTTTTTGGTAGAGGGCGCTATACCAAATTATTACAAAATGAAGTTAACTCTATAAACGAACACCTAAAAAAACTCGCAATATAGATACAGATTCAACATTGAGTATTTTTTGTTACATTTTGCTAATATAGGTAGATAGGTACTATTTATTTTGATAAGAACTTAGGATATGAGTTACATGTTACAAACTCTTAGTGTCAATAGTATTTTATTTACCACTAGCGGCGAACTTCGTACCGCAATATTTTTAGATTAAAAAAATCTCTTCGATTTATTTAAAATTTTCTTTTAAACAAAATCAATGATATGTACTAAGTGTAAAAAATGGACACCCGAAAAGTGAGCCAATTGTCTTACCTCGCAATTTAAATTTAAATCGCATAAGCAAACGAAGAATTTGATGTGACAATTGATTTGTTTACCTATTTTAATAAATTATGAGGTAAGACAATGTGTTCGTTTTTGATGTTTTTTTTTGTTGATTGGCAAATCAGCAATGTGCTACCGACAAATCCCCCCTCCCCCCATCCCAATTTTTTCCTATTCCTTTTGGTCGTGGTAGTTAAAAATCCAATATTTACAAAAAAAAAACGACGTTATTTCGTACTCGGTGTGGACAACAGATACATTGTTCTAACAAACACGTACAAACATCAATTCTTGTTAAACCCACCAGTGGTATCAACAACTCTGATATAAACTGAGACTTAGATCTTCAACCCCCCCCCCCCCCCCCCCCCTCTTAATAGCTATAAGTCCTGGGCTCGAAGCCTCTCCCTGCTGCCTTGTCATCGATCCAGTTGCGAAGGTTGGCGACGTCCACGTACACGGCTGGTATCTTGTTCTCTCCACATCCGATGCCCCAAGCCACGATACCGTTCTGGACGTAACGGTCTTTCTCGTACTGGAAATAATATTTATTTATTTATTTTACGTAAAAACATTTTATGACGAGCTCGGTGGCGTAGCGGTCAATGACGCGGCTTCGACACCAACGCTCGTGGGATCGATTCCCACATAGGACAAACATTAAAATTTGTGTGCATGAACATGTCTGTTTGTCTTAGTCTGGGTGTTATCTATGTATCATAAGTATGTATTTACAAAGAAAAAAATGTATTTAACGTATGTTTATCAGTTGTCTAGTACCCATAACACAAGCTTCGCTTACTTTGGGGCTAGATGGCGCTGTGTAATTTGTCTGACAATATTTATTTATTTATTTAAATCTTTATTGACTACAATAAACTGGTACAATAGGCGATTGGCTATCACTCAAGTTTGTCAACCTTGGGAGTGGAGAAAATTAAAAAAAAATATTATAAAACTACAGTACACAGGCGATGAAAATATTAGGTAACTTAAAGTCTCATAAGTAAACCTTTCTAACTCTAATTTAAGGAGAATAACGTGTAGGAGCCATGTTGACATGCCCGTCACTTATCCGTAGAATATATATCGGAACGCGACGCGGAATGCGCAAGGCAGGATCGCCATGAAGGGTTGAGGGGATCGGGATGATCACTTAAAATTATCGTCCGTAAACCGACTTCACAGACAACCAATGTTTTTTTCCTTATGGTGGGGCCACACTAACGGCTAACGTCAATGCCCATTAGCGCATAATATTGCGATAATTTTTAACGCGTTAAAATAGGAATATAATCTGTAGTATTATTATATATTTCGGGGTGTAAGTGGTTCATCAACATCTTTGAACCAAAGCCAACTTCACCTGCACGCGGTGCACCCTGCTGACTGACAAACGAAGCTCTGGCGAAAAGAGAGGTAGGGAGCGTAATTGTAAGCTGCCCGACTGGGGAATGTACCTCCACCTCACAGAATACCGCAGCCAAATAACAATTCCCTCAAGGGAATTGCGCGCAGGAACACAACAACCCTCAAGGGTTGTTGTGTTCCTGCGCGTGAGTGAGGTCACCAGAAAGGAAGGAGATGCAATATTTTATGTTGCGAGTGTTAATATGTCTATGGTAACGGCTTCACATCAGGCGGGCCGTATGCTTGTCTGCCAGCCGACGTAGTATAAAAAAGTATTAAGTTACCTGTATGGGACAAACGAGGGGTGAACCTCCATCTCCCTTGCAGGTGTCCTTGCCGACTTCTCCTCCAGCGCACATGAACGACGTGTGTAGCTGGAAGTGGCGACCGAGCCTCGTGTTACGGAGCTCGTTCTGGCAAGTCTGACGGTCTACCACGGGTACCTCCACCTGGAACGTGCAGAACATATATTAGTAACTGCCGAACAAGAAAATTGGCCGTGTGGTTTCCGGCAGACTAGAATAGAATCACTCCGACTCTTCCCGTGGATGTCGTACAAGGCGACTAAGGGAAATACATTATAAAACATCGATCAGCCCTTTTACCACCATCTCTTATTGCGATTCAATAACTGAATAGAATGCTTATTATATAATGAATAAGCGACTCTATTTCAAATGGAATAGAGTCGCTTATTCATTGGTATGAATAAGCAATCTATTCAATTATTGAATCGCAATAAGAGATGGTGGTAAGTGGCCAGGCCTCCCCAACCCGTCTGGCCAGCGTGGGGAGTGTAGGCCAAATCCTCCTTCTGTCTGGGACGGACGAGAGAGGGTCGTGCTCCTGTAGTGGAGACTAAAATGACCTGATAATGATGATGAACAAGAAAAAGTTAAAAGTGTCATTGAATCATCATCAAAAATGAGGAGCTCGATGGAGTTGTTGCGCGAGTCAGTCTAATCGATCACGCAAGTTAAGCAACGTCTACCGCAGCCTGTCCATGGATGGGTTTATCATCATCATCATCAGGTCCATTTTGGTCTCCACTACAGGAGCACGACCCTCTCTCGTCCCTCGTCCGTCCTAGACGGAAGGAGGATTTGGCCTACACTCCCCACGCTGGCCAGACGGGTTGGGGAGGCCTGATCGATATTTGATAATGTATTTCCCTTAGTCGCCTTGTACGACATCCACGGGAAGAAACGGAGTGATTCTATTCTAGTCTGCCGGTAACCACACGGCCAATGGGTTTAGACACTACCACAATTGTGATACAATCTTTGCACCCAAAGCCAAACACACGCCTGCACATGGTGCATCTTGCCGACTAGCGAAAGAGGCTCTGGCGTAAAAGGAGCGTACATATTTGTAAGCTGCCGGACTGGGGAGATCCCTCCACCTCACAGAATACCGCAGCCAAATAACAATTCCCTTGAGGGTTGTTGTGTTCTTGCGAGTGAGTGACGTCACTAGATTATGGAGAAATTGCAGCGTTGGCAGCGAGGATGGCGAAGCGCGTGCGATATTTCATGTTGCGAGCGTTAATGTGGCAACGGTAAACGCTTTACATCAGGCGGGCTGTACTTGTCTGCTACCCGACGTCTTGTCGCGGCGGTACCTTGCTTTCTTCTGGCCACAATACCTTCGAACTCGCAACGGATTTAATCAAAGGAAATTAGTAGAAAGCTTTGGAGTTCGATTTCCTCACTTGGAAGGCCCCATATTGTATTAGATACTATATGGGACCTGCCAAGTACCAGCCATCTCTTTAGTCTTTTAATGCCTTATTTGCCATATTGCTGTCTCCCACAATGCCAAGAGGGGAAGTCAAATTACAAAAGCTACTCCTACTAATTTCTTCTGATTAAATTCGTTGTGAGTTCTAAGGTAGCCTTTTTTTTTATACTACGTCGGGTGACAGACAAGCATACGGCCCGCCTGATGTGAAGCGGTTACCGTAGCCATATTAACGCAAACAACATAAAATATGGCTCACGCGCCGACACCCCCGCTGCCAACGCAGCATCTTCTATCTATCTGGTGACCTCACTTACTCGCAGGAACACAACAACCATTGTTATTTGGCTGCGGTATTCTGTGAGGTGGAGGTACATTCCCCAGCTTACAATTACGCTCCCTACGTCTCTTGAACTACATCTCTTGAGCCGTAGTCTTACCCCGCAATGGACTTCACTGTTCATCGCCTTTTTTGTTGGTCGCCGCTGTTTATCCTGGCTACACAGGAGACACAGTGGTGGGAATGTGCGGCGTGCCCCCGTCTCGCTTCCTCTTTTGGCAATGTGAGATACAACAATATGATAAATAATGCATTAAAAAAATCTCGATTCTTACCTTTTTCAAGATGACTTGATACTCCCCGTCTTTTCCGAACTTGTCTTTGCCCCAACCGGTGGCAAAGCATCTGGTACCAGCATCAACCCTCTCACCAGCAGGCGGAAGGCAAGCTACGCCCACGTTTGGAGCCAAGTCAAAAGGCTTGGCCAAGAAGAGGAGGGCAATGTCGTAGAAGAGATTGCCTGGAAAGGAAACTTAGTAAGTTTAAAGTTTGTTTGTTGGAATTAATTTAATTTTTGAATTAAGTTAATTAAGAATTTCCTTAAGAATTATTATGTTCCTGTGTGTTAGGAGGTCATCAGACGAAAGGAAATGCCACATCATCAGCCAGTGCGTAATCTTCTTCATTTACAACCTCTATAGCTTTACGGTAACTCGTATAGCGTTCCATCAGGAGACAAGTATGTTTATTTGCTACTTTATAAAAAAAATATCTACGGGACCGAATCTTGCTTGCTTGAAGACCAAAGTGTTCAATCAGTGCGTCCTCCCCACTGTGACATTGTGGCAGTGGACCGGTCACATCTACCGAGTCAGTGATGGCAGAGGTCTCCACATTCCTCCCCCAAGGAATGTGGAGACCTCGTATGGGGCAACATAGCGTCGTCGTCGTCGTCGTCGTCGTCGTCGTCGTCCCCCCCCCTATATGGACCGATAACCTAAAGGAAACGGCCGAAAGCGGCTGGATGCGGAAAGCGGAGGAACGCGTTAGGAAAGGCCTATATTAATAAATAAATGTTTCTGCATAATTTACACAGTGCCATCTAGTCCCAAATTAAGCGCAAAGCCTACTAGACAACTATACTTATAATACATAGAAAACACCCAGACGAACAGACATGTTCATGCACACAAATATTTGTCTTGTGCGGGGATCGAACCCGCGATCCCGGAGTCTAAGTGGACATCGTTAGCCATTGGACCACCGGGGTCGTCAATATATTCAGCAGTAGATTGAATCCTGCCCATTCCATGCACAAATTCGTATCCCCTAAGGTTGCCTTGAAAAGATTGCTCTCAGCAATAAGGCCGCCTTGTTGCATATATACATATCATCATCATCATCATCAGGTTATTTTGGTCTCCACTACAGAAGCACGACCCTCTCTCGTCCGTCCCAGACAGAAGGAGGATTTGGCCTTCACTTCCAGGCTGGCAGGCAGGACAGAAGGAGGAATTGGCACTTACCACGCTGGCCAGACGGGTTGGGGAGGCCTGATCGATGTTTAATAATGTATTTGCCTTAGTCGCCTTGTACGACATCCACGGGAAGAGACGGAGTGATTATATTCTAGTCTGCCGGAAACCACACAGCCAAGCATATATACAAGTCTGTCAAAAATATGATTGAATCATTTTGAATTATTAACAAAAAATATTAAATTTGTTTTATTAGATTTTTTTTTATTTATATTAAGAATAAATTTCTAAAAATAATATATTTTATTATAAATAGTATACTATTTTTTTTAGAATGGAAACTTATATACTTATTTCATTTAATTCTGTAAGAAATCATGTAAAATCTTACATGATCTGAGTTCAAACCGGTGTAAGGTTGGTTTCTATATTTAGAAAAAAAATATATTTTAGTACAAAAAAATCAAATATTATTAAAAAAATAAAAATAAAAATTTTAATTTGTATAATCATTTATTGATTTTACAAATGACTAAAACGTGACCAAAATGCCTCTACTTTGCCCAAAGAATTTGTGTTGCGATTCAACGAGGCAACGGGGCCAGCATATTGGGAACTTTGCCCATGGGCAGCGATTTACTAGATTAGTTTTGCTTTTAGTTTATTTTAATTAGTTTTTAATTTAGATGTATTTATTTAATTTTATCTATTTTAAGTTTATTTTACTTAACAATGATGTTGTGTAAAAAATATATTTCTTTATTGATTCACTGTACTTTAAATTTGTATTATGCAAATAAAGCATGTGGTTTCCGGCAGACTAGAATAGAATCACTCCGTCTCTTCCCGTGGATGTCGTACAAGGCGACTAAGGGAAATACATTATCAAACATCGATCAGGCCCCCCCAACCCGTCTGGCCAGCGTGGGGAGTGTAGGCCAACTCCTCCTTCTGTCTCTGACGGATGAGAGAGGGTCGCGCTCCTGTAGTGGAGACTAAAATGACCTGATGATGATGATGAAATAAAGCATATTCTATCTATCTACCTGTATCAGAATACAGGCTGATGATGATAAAATAATACCAACCCTTATTAAAGTCCTTATGAACTTCCACATGTTCAATATCCCTATCTTGGTATGGGTAGAATTCCTTGGTTGTCTGGGTGTCCCATTCCCCAGCACGGACTTTCAGGGTTTGCGGCTGGGCGACGTAGTGCGCCGCGGTGAGAACGACGCGAGGATGGATGATGGAACCTCCACCGACGTAGACGTTCAGCTTCTGCCCTTCTGGCTGGTCGTCGTTGACTGGTTCGATCCTGGAAGTTATTATGTTTATACTTAGTTATTAAGCATAGACTTGGACCCTGATGGTCGGGTTGGATAAATATTTCTGAAGTGAATACTTCTTTAGCGACGTTGTGCACTTTTTGGGATGGGTAAAAAATGTTAAACTCGCGTCAGGACACGTGGCCTGATCGAACATTCGTAAGACGGAGGGAGAGTAGACCGATTGCGAGGCGTAGGAGAGAAAGTAATATCCCCCTCTCTTTCTATCGCGCGGCGAAAATGTATACCTGCTCCTGCTGTTTATTTTTAATCCTTACTTAATATTATAAATGCGAAAGTAACTCTGTCTGTCTGTCTGTCTGTCTGTCTGTCTGTCCTGCTTTCACGGCAAAACTACTGAACCGATTTAAATGAAATTTGGTACACAGATAGTTTAGAGCCTGAGGAAGGACATAGGCTACTTTTTAATGAAAAAAAAGGGTTGTAAGGGGTTAAAGGGGGGGTGAAAGGTTGTATGGAAGTATCGTTATTTTTAGAGCTAGAATCTTGAAACTTATTTTTTAGGCTGTTGATTCGATATAAATAAATATGACATTCAAAGTTTGTAAAAGTTTTACCCACACGGGGGTAAAATAACAATAGGGAATAGGGGATGAAAGTTTGTATGGAAATATGTAAGGTTTATGTGAATGTTTTATAAGTTTGCGACAAGAGACAAAATATTAGTGCCATCCTGATGTAGATAACTTTTACGCAGTCATTACTGGGAAAACAAAAAACGTAGCTTATAAACATGTACTTAAATTTAAGTATACAATTATTACAACTTATATTAATATCATAGACCTAATGTTATAAAATACTTTAATTAGCCGAAATATTTAAAAATGCTGCCCAAAACACTATTCCACGCGGACGAAGTCGCGGGCACAGCTAGTGTAATATAAATTGTCATGTTTGTGTACGATAGCGCAATAAATGAATATTGCATTTTACCACATAAATGATTGTAGGTACTTTTATACTGATAAATAAAGCAATTCCTGCGAAATTATTCCCTATAACCATTCCAAAATATTCAAAAACGCACAACGTTAATGTTCAAGTTTTTTTTATACTACGTCGGGTGGGAGACAAGCATACGGCCTGCCTGATGTGAAGTGATTACCGTAGCCATATTAATGCTCGCAACATAAAATCTCGCTCGTGCGCCGGCACCCCCGCTACCAACGCAACATCTCCTTCTTTCTGGTGACCTCAATCACAGGAACTCGCAGGAACAAAACAACCCTCAAGGGAATTGTTATTTGGCTGCGGTATTCTGTGAGGTGGAGGTACATTCCCCAGTCAGGTAGCTTACAATTACGCTCCCTACCTCTCTTTTCGCCAGACCTTCGTTTGTCAGTCAGCAGGGTGCACCACGTGCAGGTGAAGTTGGCTTTGGTTCAAAGATGTTGATAAACTACTTACACCCCAAAACTTTTGTTCGGATTATCAAAAAATTTGATAATCCAAACAAAATTAGATTTGGTTAAAAAAAGGTTTGGATTATCTGACTCACTTGAGAATGGCAACCATCCAGGGGAACTCGGCAAATCTGGCGTATTCATTCTGCGTGTCGCCTGTTATACGGAACGCCACGCCGTTAGGGTTACGCCAGCCGCAACCCTCGCGGATCTGGAAAAAGCATGAGAAACTTAAGAAGTTGATATTGTTGGCGCTTTGTGGAACATTATTAATCATAATATTATAGGTATTAAAGCACTTGAACTGTTCCACGTAATTACATTTATTTTTATTTTTACCCGACTGCGACAGAAGGAGGGTTATGTTTTTCGAGAGTATGTATGTATGTATGTATAATTGTTTGGCACGCTCTGCAGCCTGAAGGGCTGGATGGATTTTAGCTTGAGAGGTGTCGTTAGATTCGTATTTGCTGTCAGAGCTACATTGCATATATCAGAATAAATAAAACTAAAAAATGCAAAATAAAAAAAAGTAATTAAAAAGACTGAATAAAAATGGTAATTTAAAAAACTAAAAAACCCGACTGCTTTTCTGTGTAATTTGGAAATGAAAAATTCCTAAAACAAGAAAACATGTAGCAGTCTCGGAACCCTACATGTGCTCTAAATTCACTAAGCCTCCATTTCTAGAATGTGTCCCGACACATTCTAGAAATGGGGGATGCTACATGCTCGGGTTTTTTTAGTTTTTTAAATTACCGTTTTTATTACCGACCGGTTTCGCCGCTAAGGCATTATCAAGGTAAGCAGATGGTGTTTGTGTTTCTACTAAAAAAAGTTTTATTATCATGAGAAACTTCGTTAAGACATAGATAAATTAAACTAGGTCAGATTCTAGCCCACGGGGCCGAAATCGAGGTTGAGTGGAGCGAGTAGATTCGCTGAGTGTATGTTTTCCATTGATTTCAATGGAAAATGTCTTTGATTTTGAAGAGAGCAACCCGGCTAATTTTGATATGTAACACGCGTCTGGTAAATTCACAATAAGAAACCTTTTCCCAATTCGGTCTGCTTGTAAAGTGACGAAAAAACTCTCACTAAGTCTCTGTCGCTATTCGACAGGGTGTACCACGTGCAGATTAGTTTGGCTTTGGCAATCATATGCTTGTCTGATGGTGTATAATCATTTAAAAAGTATTCAGCAATTTACTTAGTCATATAACAAAACAGAGGGAGGTCAAACCAGTGGATGTTGACTCAGAACAAGTTTGATGCGGTTCAAGGATTTTTTGGCATTTTAATGTAATATTGTTTATTGTTTAGCTTGCAGACAGTACATTTAGGTAAAAACGGTTTGATATATTAGATTTTTAAACTACATCTGGTGATAAACAAGCATACGGCCCACCTGAAAGGGTCACCGTAGATACCATACAATATAAATGACCCACCCATTACACATCCCCGCTGACGATGCAGCAAGTCTGACCTGGTGACCTCATTCACTTCTTCTAAGGGGTCATCCATAAATTACGTCACACGTTAAGGGGGAGGGAGGGGGTCGACGAAGTGTGATATTGTGTGACAAGGGGGTGGAAGGGGTCCTAAATTTCGTAACATTTCAAAATCTATTATAATCTAAGTGTTAAAACACGAACTTTAAACTATTAACGAAAACTAAAAACATTTGCTACTCTAGATGTAAAATTGCAAAATATGTGACGTCATACTAGGGAGGGGGGGAGTCTCACAAATGTGACCAGCTGTGACAAGGACGGGGGGAGGGGTCAAAAAATCATGAAATTCGTGTGACGATATTTATAGATGGCCCCTAACCTGGTGACCTCGCTCACTCGCAGGAGTACAACAATCCTCAAGGGAACTGACAGTTGCCAGAGCTTCGTTAGTAAATCAACAGGCTGCACTACATGCAGGTGACGTTGGCTTTGGCTCAAAGATGATGATGAGATAAGCCCGCCTTTGTACACATCAGTTCATATAAATTTATGTTTGTTGGTATACAATAATAGTAGTTTATGAAACTGTTGCATAATAAGGGTTCATAAAATACGAGTGTGAGTTTATCACATGAGCCGAAGGCGAATGGGATAATAGACCACACGAGTATTTTAATACCTAATTAAGTGCAGTTTCATATACTACTTCATCTAATTTCATGAAATAGATGACAATAATATTTTAAAGAAAACCATGAAGTTAATTTCACAGCTTTATTTCTTACTTATAAATCCTATACTCTAAAATAATGCATATGGAGCATGCGTGGTGCGCATGTGCGACGCGCCGCTCGGCGCCGCATTCACAGATTATATAGAAAAATTTACGGCCTTGTCCATTACTCAGCCACACAGTATTTTTTTTTATTCAAATTGACACCACTTTCGCGGCTGGAATAATAACATCGCTTGATTCCCAAAGTGTATTCATATCGCATTCACTTTTACCAGAATTAAGGCTCATTTTCTTTGGTCGATAAGTCGGTTGTTAGCCCGAATGCGAGGACTGCTAATGACAAATGAAAATCAACGGTCGATAACTCGGTCGATTAAATGCGTGCGGGGACTCCCCGCATAACGACCAATGTAATTTATCGGTCAGTATAAAGCATGCGGGGTCGCTGGGATGAAGACTCACTCATACAATTCAGTTCACGTGTTCTTACGGCCCGCATGCGGGCCCTATCGACTGTTCCCGTATGCGGGCTCTATGGCATGTTTAAACAGAACTCTCCCGCACCCAGCATTCGGGCCCTAACAATCAATGAAAACGTTTCCCGCATGCGGGCCCTATGGCATGCTTAAACAGAACTCTCCCGCACCCAGCATTCGGGCCCTAACACCCAATGAAAACGTTTCCCGCATGCGGGCCCTATGGCATGCTTAAACAGAACTTTCCCGCACCCAGCATTCGGGCCCTAACAACCAATGAAAACGTTTCCCGCATGCGGGCCCTATGGCATGCTTAAACAGAACTCTCCCGCACCCAGCATTCGGGCCCTAACAACCAATGAAAATGAGCCTTTAAACAAAAAACGTTCACGGAATTCGCATAAAAATATGTACTTAATGGTTGTAGACACAAAAATCATTAGATATATGTTTATTTTCCTCATGTCGTATGAAGCAAGCCCAAGCGACTCGTGTCATGGTCGCGTGTTTGCACTTGCAGATACGTGACCTCCAGGCGGGCCAAGCGGCAATTCTGAGTATTATTGGCCAATGATGTTTTATACACTAGATATGATATAAGTACCAATCATGCCAGAAAACAAAGCAAAGCTCAAATGGCAATGGGCTGGGCATATAGCCAGAAAGTCGGACTCGTGGTGCAGAACGGTTCTGGCATGGAGACCCTGGGACCTGTCGGGCGACCACAGATGCGATGGAAGGACGACATCGTGAAGTTGGTGGGCACGAACTGGAGGAATGTGGCTCAAAACAGATCAGAGTGAAGAAGACTGAAGGAGGCCTATACCAACACGCTTGAAGAAAGGCTTAGATGATGATGATGATGCCAGAAAACGGTTCCGGCATACTTAGTCCGAGGTTTTAACGTATTACTAGCTGGCCCGGCGAACTTCGTACCGCCTAATTGTCAATGAATGTCGTGGTATACATATTAGTTGAACAAAATTTATGATGTCTTGAAATTAATATAATGAATAATAGAAAATAATAGAGAAGCACGATGGCGTCATTGCGCGTGTCAGTCTAATTGTACACGCAAGTTAAGCAACGTCAACCGTAGCCTGTCCATGGATGAGTTTATATTATCTCGAGCTCCTCCGTGCTTCGGAAGGTACGTTAATCCGTCGGTCCCGGTTGTAATCATTAGATTAACTCGAGGTCCTCCGTGCTTCGGAGGGCACGTTAATCCGTCGGTCCCGGTTGTTATCATTAGATTATCTCGAGCTCCTCCGTGCTTCGGAAGGCACGCAAGACGTCGGTCCCGGTTGTTATCATTATATTATCTCTAGCTCCTCTGTGCTTCGGAAGGCACGTAAGCCGTCGGTCCCGGTTGTTATCATTAGATTATCTCGAGCTCCTCCGTGCTTCGGAAGGCACGTTAAGCCGTCGGTCCTGGTTGTTATCATTAGATGGCAGTCGTTAAGCCAAGTGGCCTTTAGGCGGCTTGAAATTACTGGCGTCCGCCAACTCGCAGTTGAGCAGCGTGGTGGAGTATGCTCGAAACATATTCAGTTGAAGGAAGACCCGTATTTAATATTACCCAGCAGTGGGTAAATATTACCCAGCATTGGGTAAATATTACCCAGCAGTGGGTAAATATTAAGTTCAGTATTTTACTATGTCACAAAATAAAGTACCATGACACTTGACAACCAATTAATATTCATTTTCAAGCATTCATTCATAAACAATTTTCAAAACAACAACGGACAACTTTCGCGACGTAAAAGTTAGACCAATCGATTTGACATTTAATTGAAAATCAATAATTATCCCAATCCGTTTTCAAATTTAATTTTTCGACAATTTTGTCAATGTTTTAATACTTATTATCCTATACCCACATTTCTGAACGCACGCATATATTTGACGTACGCACGTTAACGTCACGTTTGACAGGTCCGACATCCACGAACATTTTGTATGGAAAAATTATTTTTCTTTTATTTTATTTTTTTCGTAAATTTTCCAATGTTTTTAATAGTTATTTTGCTATTCTGGACGGAGACAAATCCAACAAATCAAAAACCATGGCAATCGGTCCAGCCGTTCTCGAGTTATAAGTGTTGTAACAAACACGACTTTCTTTTATATATATAGATAGCGGATGAACTGTTTGATTTGATACCTGCCGCTGAGTTCCACTATTGTACAACTCGTCATAAATAAAAATTCCATCCACATCATCTTGATAATTAGCGATGTACTACAGTAAGTTTCCTAAGACATTTTGTACCACGAACGGTGAAAATGTGGAATATACTTCCCTCAACGGTATTTCCGAAGAACTACGACATGGGAGCCTTCAAGAACAGTCTTTATTTCCCTTAAAAGGCTGGCAACGGATGGGCGACCCCTTGGTGTTGCTGGTCTCCATGGGCGGTGGTGATTACTTTCCACCAGGTGACCCACATGTTCGTTTGCCCCCCTCTCATATGAAAAAAAAATATTTTCGACAAAGTTAACTTCATTTTGAATTTTCAGCGAAATTCATTGAGCTTATGAAATCGTCCGGTCGTTCTGTCTGTCCGTTGCCATGAAACTCAAAATTCAGAAATACTGACTTGGGATTCGTGTAGAGCATCAAAAAGTAGTAATGTAAAGTGACCATGGTTTTCCGAAAAAAAGTCGTTCTGTCTGTCCGTCCATTGCCATGAAACTCATAATTTCGAAATTCTGACTTCGGATTCGTGTAGAGCATCAAAAAGTAGTAATGTAAAGTGACCTTGGTTTTCCGAAAAAAAGTCGTTCTGTCTGTCCGTCCATTGCCATGAAACTCATAATTTCGAAATTCTGACTTCGGATTCGTGTAGAGCATCAAAAAGTAGTAATGTAAAGTGACCTTGGTTTTCCGAAAAAAAGTCGTTCTGTCTGTCCGTCCGTTGCCATGAAACTCATAATTTCGAAATTCTGACTTCGGATTCGTGTAGAGCATCAAAAAGTAGTAATGTAAAGTGACCTTGGTTTTCGGATATCAATTCGGGATTTCGAAAAAATAAATAAATAAATTTCGCTATGTTAGCGCATGCTGCGCGTCCGATGTTTTATTTTGCATTTACCCCCGAGACTGCAATGGACTTCATTGTTAATTACCTTTTTTGTTGTTCGCCGATGTTAATCCTGGCTACACAGGAGACACAGTGGTGGGAATCTGTGGTGCCCACCACACAGTTTTTCTTCACTTTTTTATGTGAGAGGGGGGCAAACGAGCATGTGGTTCACCTGATGGAAAGCAATCACCACCGCCCATGGAGATCAGCAACACCAAGGGGTCGCCAATCCGTTTCCAGCCTATACTCCTTCCTTTCTTTCTTTCTGGTGACCTCACTCACTCGCAGGAACAACAACCCTCGTGGGAATTGTTATTTGGCTGCGGTATTCTTGGAGGCACTTCCCCAGTCGGGTAACTTAGATTACGCTGCGTTACCTCTCTTACGGATACAACAATGGCCGCTTTGATTAATTGATTGCATTAATTACGCGAAATTTGACCTTGTGCACGCTACTGTCACGGTCACAGGAAAGGTATCAACGCCGAAAGAGATAACAAAAAACACAGACAAGGAAGTGACGGTATCCTAATTAACTTATATGCTCGTAATGTCGATCGACAATCATTTCGAACATTACGAACATTGGTTCAATAGAATCTGGGTTTAAAATGGATTCATTAAACTGTAAACGGGGATTGCAATGCTGAATTACGTAGCCGTTTTGATCCGCAGGCTTTATCATCATCATCATCAGGTCATTTTAGTCTCCACTACAGGAGCACGATCCTCTCTCGTCCGTCTCTGACAGAAGGAGGATTTGGCCTACTCTCCCCACGCTGGCCAGACGGGTTGGGGAGGCCTGATCGATGTTTTATAATGTATTTTTGGGGTGTAAGGTTCATCAACATCTGACTGACAAACGAAGCTCTGGCGAAAAAAGAGGTAGGGAGCGTAATTGTAAGCTACCCGACTGGGGAATGTACCTCCGCCTCACAGAATACCGCAGCAAAATAACAATTCCCTTGAGGGTTGTTGTGTTCCTGCGCGTGAGTGAGGCCACCAGAAAGGGAGGAGATGCTGCGTGGGCAGCGGAGGTGGCGGCGCGCGAGCGATATTTTATGTTGCGAGCGTTTATATGGCTACGGCAACCGCTTCACATCAGGCTGGCCGTATGCTTGTCTGCTACCCGACGTAGTATAAAAAAAAAATAAAAAAATATTTCCCTTAGTCGCCTTGTACGACATCCACGGGAAGAGACGGAGTGATTTTATTCTAGTCTGCCGGAAACCACACGGCAAGCTTATAGTTACCCCGAACCACAGTATAAGCACACCCCGACCACTCCATACAAATGTCGCTTCGTTTACTACTACATAAACAATGACGTCTGTGCAGAGCGTGATTGAGTGTGTGTGCGTGCGGCGCCACAAAAACTATTCCAGATTAGTCTCAGAGGGGAGGTGAGGTCGACACGAGATAGAGGCAGCGAGTAGCCATACTTTACGTAATAGTATTCTGTTTTTTTTTTTATATACCACTAAAGTGGCAAACAAGCATACGGCCCGCCTGATAGAAAGCAGTTACCGTAGCCTATGAACGCCTGTAACACCAGGGGCATCACACGCGCGTTGCCGACCCTGTAAAAGGCCCTGGTGACCTAGCTCACTCGCAGGAACACAGCCATTATGGCTGCGGTTTTTTGCCAGGTGGAGGCACTTCCCCAGTCGGATACTGGCCAAGCCTGGAGCGAACGACCGCACTGTGCCCCCCTCCTTTTGACCAGTGAAAGGGGAGCACAGTATGATGTTTCACTGCGTCCTACCTCTCTTTCGCCATAGCCTCGTTAGTTGGTCGGCAGGGTGCACCACGTGCAGGTGAGGTTGGTTTTAGCTCGGAAGATGTTGATGAGCTTACACTTACACCCCGAAATTACTTATACTATACGAATATTCTGTGACGTAAAAATAATCTGTGACTTTTACCTCTTCTTTGGTGGGCGGGGGAGGCGTGATGGGGTCTGTAGGTGGTCTCTTGTCTGGCACCAAGCAGCAAGTGTCCATGTAGGACGGGCAGGGGCCAGTCAATCTGTAAAGTTAAATTAAATTAAATAAATAAATATTTCTGGACAAATTACACGCGGCCATCTAATCCCAAACGAAGCAAAGTTGGTAGTATCGGTGCTAGATAATTGATATTATACCACAGTATAAGTAATAGTACTAACGTACAGTATGGACACTCTCTGCCGCTCTCACTAGTCGACCTCACCTCCCCTATGAAACCGATTTGGAACCGTTCGCAAGGAATGCCACAACATACGAATTGACGTCGCTTGTATTTTATTCTCCATTCAGTTTAAAATAGTATGCGAGTATGTAAAAGATGACAGTTATTTGTGCAGTGGATGGATGGTCTCAACACATGGAAAGTAAAAAAAAAAGACGTGTGGCACTCGGGGACTGCCGCGGTAAAGCTATTGCATAGCATTTTGTATCAACTTATGCAATTATAATTTTATTTATTTATTTTATTCATGCAGTATTGCTTTTTCTTTGATATTAATTCAAGTTACACTTTTTGAGCGTGGTGACCGATAAGAAAACAAATTTTTCTATTATTAAATAAATAAAACGAGTTTCGTTGAGTCGTACAATACGACTAATCGCACGCACACAACGCCGTGTCGAAGACTGCCGAACTGAAACGACGTTAGACGATGCACGGCCTTCAAGCCACACCTCCTTGCCCGTCGGAGTGGGGAGCGTGAGGTTTTTTCGTTACGGAATTTCTGGATTCGGTCCCCGCGCTCAAGGCCCCCGATAGAAGCTATGCAATAGCTTAAAAACAATTTGGATGGATGGATGGATGCATGGATGGACGGACGGACGGACGGATTGATGGATGGATGGATGGATGGTTGGATGGATGGATGGATGGATTGATGGATGGATGGATGGATGGATGGATGGATGGATGGATGGGTGGATGGGTGGATGGATGGGTGGATGGATGAATGGATGGATGGGTGGGTGGATGGGTGGATGGATGAATGGATGGATGGGTGGGTGGGTGGATGGGTGGATGGATGGATGGATGGATGGATGGATGGGTGGATGGATGGATGGGTGGATGGATGGACGGGTGGATGGATGGGTGGATGGATGGGTGGATGGGTGGATGGGTGGATGGGTGGATGGGTGGATGGGTGGATGAATGGATGGATGGATAGATGAATGGATATGGATGGATGGATAGATGGATGAACGAGCAAACGAGCATTAGTTGATAAAAAATGCTATGCAATAGCTTTACCGCGGCAGTCCCCGAGTGTCACACGTTTTTTTTTCTTCACTATGTACACCTGATGTGAAGCGGTTACCGTAACCATATTAAAGCTCGCAACATTAAATATCGCTCGCGCGCTGCCATCCCCGCTGCCAACGCAGCAACTCCATCCTCTCTGGTGACCACACTCACTCGCAGGAACACAACAACCCTCAAGGAAATTGTTATTTGACTGCGGTATTCTGTGAGGTGGTGGTACTTCGTCAGTCAGGCTGCTTAAAAATACGCTATGTCCTACCTCTCTTTTCGTCAGAAACTCGTCTGTCAGTCAGCAGGGTGTACCTCGTGCAGGTAAGTTTGACTTTGGTTCAAAGATGTTGATGAACCACTTACACCCCCTTACATGTCCGACTAATAATTGAATAATGTCAGCCCTAGAGAACGTCACTCAAACATAGGCACGTGTACAGACGTCATTTGGTTACTACATGCAAAAGCGCCATTTTTGTATGGAGTGGCCGGGGTTTGATTATACTTAAATATATTATTTTTGTAAATACATGCATTTATGACATAGTAAACACCCAGACGAAGACAAACAGACATGTTCATGCACACAAATATTTGTCTTGAACGGGGATCGAACCTGTAATCTTGGAGACAAAGTGGCCATTAAGATAAGATAAGATAAAATTTCTTTATTCACAAAAATAAGGTGATACAAATGTCAGATTTATAAACAGAGTTTCACTTATTCTGCCTTAAATCACGGGTCAAGCCCGGTCATTTGATAGGCGTGCGCGGGGATATGGATCCAACGCGTAGAAGCCCATTTGAGAAGTTTAATGTAATGTTGTACGCCCGCCGTGACCCGCTCCAAGATATGTCATAGAACGATATACCCATGAGCAGGTCTCGGCAGGCAAGACTGAGACTATTGCGAAGTGTGATGGAAAATAAATGGGCTATGGAGATGAGAACTGGGTGAACTTAATACCGGGCTATTACAGACGAGGGACGGACGCCTGCCATAACTGCTTTTATTGCTAGTTATCTGCTGCAGGCGGTGGCTTGCCACTCACTAGATGAGCCCCCGAAATGCCAGGAAAACGGCCGGGGGCAACACCGGTGTGAGTGACTCAGGGATGTCGAGAGGTGTGCTGCGCTTTCTTCGAAGCTACTCGCGGCGTAATGCCTTTTAACATTTCCACCCCTGGAGCATATAGCTCTAGCGGCTCCTCTCTGGACGGCAAATGAAGGCAAGCCAGAGCTGAGAGTCCTGCGGGTCTTCTTGTGTTTACACTCCGACCGATGAAGACACGTCGGAGACGAAGGCCCTGGCCGACTCCCTGGAGACGCGGATCCGTGGTGTCGCTACTCACACAACAGCTCGCCACAAGCTGCCCTTATTATTAAAACTAAAATTAATACAGTTTAAATAGCCAATATACATATAATTATTATTGAAATAAATTACCAAGTATTCGTCAATAGAATAATAACATTCAATAATTTCAGCTCTTTAAGATTGTCAGGAAGATGATTATAAATTTTTATTGACATGCAATATAGTTACGTTTTTTTTTACAGTTAACATTGCTAACCATTCGACCACCGAGCTCGTCAAATTGCCTGTGATTTTCACGTTCCTCGTCGCAGCTACTGACCTGATATCAATGATGCCGACCCCATCAGTGATGACGCTGTTGTTCTGGTTACATAAGTAATAACGCACACATTCTCCCTTTTCCCCTTTATCCGTAGTACATGTAAGATCATCTGAAAAAAAAAGTAAAATAACCATAGAGATTGTTTGTTTGTTTTTATCTTATATTATCTTTATATATCTTAGAATATATATCTTAGAATTTTGGATGGAGATGATACATATATAGCTACAACACCAAACTGTATCCCCCGATTTATACATTTTTTGGATTGTCCCGTATGGTAGCAAATTTGAAAATCCTTTTTCGCTAGTCGGTAGCATAGTATCGGCAGGGTGCATAACGTGCAGCTGACGTTCATTTTGGTTCTAAAGATAATGGTGACCCACTTACACCGAAAAACCACGATGAAGACGTTCATCGAATAACCGCCAAAAACATTCTACTCTTAGCGTCCTCACTTCCAGTTACTACCCCGGGCACTAGTGTCAGCATAGTATCGGCAGGGTGCATAACGTGCAGCTGACGTTCATTTTGGTTCTAAAGATAATGGTGACCAACTTACACCGAAAAACCACGATGAAGACGTTCATCGAATAACCGCCAAAAACATTCTACTCTTAGCGTCCTCACTTCCAGTTACTACCCCGGGCACTAGTGTCAGCATAGTATCGGCAGGCTGCATAACGTGCAGCTGACGTTCATTTTGGTTCTAAAGATAATGGTGACCAACTTACACCGAAAAACCACGATGAAGACGTTCATCGAATAACCGCCAAAAACATTCTACTCTTAGCGTCCTCACTTCCAGTTACTACCCCGGGCACTAGTGTCAGCATAGTATCGGCAGGGTGCATAACGTGCAGCTGACGTTCATTTTGGTTCTAAAGATAATGGTGACCAACTTACACCGAAAAACCACGATGAAGACGTTCATCGAATAACCGCCAAAAACATTCTACTCATACCGTCCTCACTTCCAGTTACTACCCCGGGCACTAGTGTCAGCATAGTATCGGTAGGGTGCATAACGTGCAGCTGACGTTCATTTTGGTTCTAAAGATAATGGTGACCCACTTACACCTAATAACCACGAGGAAGACGTTCATTGAATAAACGTCGAAAAACCATTCTACACATACCGTCTTCACTTCCAGTTACTACCCCTGGCACTAGTGTCGATGACTCTCCTCTCTTCTCCGTCACAGGAACTGCAGGAGTTACATGAGATGGAGCAGGGGTAGGGGCAGGATCACCGCCTCCAGGGGGCTTGCCGAAGATCTCCTGCAGGACTGACTCCAGGTCACCGCTGTTCTGGCCAGTGTTCTGGCTGTATACCGCTGCGATGAACAGGAGTATTGGTATTGATTTGTACATGGTAGCTGGAACAAGGAAAATATTCGTGTTATTTTTTTAAACTACATCGAGTGGCAGATAAGCGTACGACCCACCTGATGTGCAACAGATGGAGAGAGCAATGCTTAGAGTTTCTCTAAGGGATCGTATCCGGAATGATGAAATTCGACGGATAACCAAAGTTGTCCGCATAGCTCTCAGTCAGCAGGCGGAAGTGGCAGTGGGCCGGTCACATCTGCCGAGTCAGTGATGGCAGATGAGGGAGGAAATTCCTAAAGTGGAGACCTCGTATGGGGCGACATAGCGTCGGGCGCCTCCCCCTCTATAAGGACCGATGAAACGGTCTCAAGGGTACGGCCGAAAGCGGCTGGATGCGGAAAGCGGAGGAACGCATATGGTGTAATCGCATTAGGAAAGTCCTATATTAATAAAAAAAATTTCTGGAGAACAAAGTGGTCGACATAGCTCTCAGAGTCAGCGAGTTGAAGTGGCAGTGGGCTGGCCACATCTGCCGAGTCGCCGATGGCAGAGGGAGGAAAGTCCTAGAGTGCGTACGAAGCGTAGTCCGTCCCCTCTCTAAATGGACCGACGACCTCAAAAAGTGGCTGGTAGCGGATGGATGCGGAAAGTAGAGGATTGCATATAGTGGAAAGCATCGGGAAAGGCCTATATCCAGCAGTGGGTACATACAGGTTGATGATGATGATGAAATAAGACTAATTGTGATGAGTTCGAACTTATTATTACGCTATACATATATGTGCATGTATGGATGTTTGTTACTCTTATACGAGTAAAGGATTGAATGTATTTGGATGAATTATTGCATACGCGAATATTTTTTTTATATTAGATTGACACATAGCAAACTGTTTATCCATGTACTGTGTTTACGAGAGGCAAACAGGCGGGAAAAGCTAGTATAGTACATTGATATTAATTAAACAGGATTTTTTTTATACTACGTCGGGTGGCAGACGGCCCGCCTGATGTGAAGCGGTTATCAAAATATCGCTCGCAACAAAAAATATCGCTCGCGCGCCGCCACCCCCGCTGCCACCGCAGCATCTCCTTCCTTTCTGGTGACCTCACTAACTCGCAGGAACACAACAGCCCTCAAGGGAACCGGTATTTGGCTGCAGTATTCTGTGAGGTGGAGGTACATTCACATACATAGTTACATAGTTATTTAAGGAGATAAACATCCTCACTGTCGCTTCTCAATATATTTATGTAAATATTATGTACGTCCGTAAAAATATTTCGAATTTTACAAAAGTATGTGATATAACTAATGTCAACTTGCGGAACAAAAACAAATTGGTTATTCCAAAACATAGACTGGGGAAGGTCAATAATTCGTTTGTCGTAAATTGCATCCGCTACTACAATAAGTTGCCGGAATCGGTCCTGATTTTACCCGACACTAAATTCAAACAGTTTATTAAGACCACCTTATGTAAAAAGGCTTACTACAGGACCGACGATTACCTTAATGATAAAAATGTATGGCAAATTCTCGGCACAGGATGTGAAGCACAGGCGTCTTATCTTTACAAGTAGTATTGTGGATATACATATTTAGACTTTATACAATATGTATATACACTCTATACTATGATTTTTTATATTTTAATTTTTTTTTACTATTTTATTTTACTTATTTTTTTTATTTTTTATTTTCTCTCTTATTTTGGTTGACATACCATTTTTTTTATTGTACATTGACATTCTTTTTATTGTATTATGATAATATTGTATGGCTATTTAAAAAAAAAAGACCTATATTGACAGAGTTTCTTTCGGCATTTCTTCTCCTCAATGGTCATTCCGAAATGCTGGTAGATAAAAAAATATACCTAATTGTAAAAGACGTGTCTAAGTGCCCGCGAGGGCCCACAGAATAAAGAATTTTGAATTCACCAGTCGGATAGCTTACAATTACGCTCCCTACCTCTCTTTTCGCCAGAGCTTCGTTTGTCAGTCAGCAGGGTGCACCGCGTGCAGGTGAAGTTGGCTTTGGTTCAAAGATGTTGATGAACCACTTACTCCCCAAAAATAATATTCATTATGATGAGTTTGAACATATTATTACGCTATTTATTTGGATGAATTTTATTAAGTATTTAAATGATTTTTTGCATACGTAAAGAATTTTTATGATGAACCACTTACACCACATAAATATTACAAGATCTACAAAACTATTCGGTTTTAACAACGTGTGATTGGTCATAATGGCTTCAGCCATCATTAACTACTTACGTGTGATTGATTGCTACATACGTTTTGTAAACGCTAGAGTAATTGCTAAAGTAATAACTACCGCATCATTTAATAGAATATTCGAAATAATAATCTTTTACAATATATGTAATACCACAGTATAAGTACACCCTGGCCACTCCATACAAAAAACAAACAGACCGCGTCTGTATACGTGCAAATGTATGTGTTGATGCGTTAAGGCTCATTTTCATTGGTCGATAAGTCGGTCGTTAGCCCGAATGCGGGGACTCCCTGCATGCGGGCTAATGACTTATGAAATTCAACGGTTGTTAACTCGGTCGATTAAATGCGTGCGGGGACTCCCCGCATTCGGGATAACGACCAATGAAATTTATCGGTCGGTATAAAGCGGGGTGCGGGGACGAATTTAAGAGAGGTAGGGAGCGTAATTGTAAGCTACCCGACTGGGTAATGTACCTCCACCTCACAGAATACCGCAGCCAAATAACAATTCCCTTGAGGGCTGTTGTGTTCCTGCGAGTTCGTGAGGTCACCAGAAAGGAAGGAGATGCTGCATTGGCAGCTGGGGTGGCGGCGCGCGAGCGATATTTTATGTTGCGAGCGTTAATATGGCTACGGTAACCGCTTCACATCAGGCGGGCCGTGTGCTTGTCTGCCACCCGATTAGTATAAAAAAAATAAATAAAAAAAAAACGAAGACTTTCAGTAAGTCACAAACATATAAAATTGCACCACACATCATTAATTGTTGTACCATGGCAGGTACGAACTACTTAGTGCCACGCTCTCATAACAACTGTTTAAAATGAAATCAGAGGGGCAATTCTCGTAATTAAAATATAGTCAAAATTCAGTTTCGATCCAGTCTCGATCTCATAAATGTCACATTTGGTATTCTCGTAACACAATATGAAACTTCAAAATTAATTTTAAGCGGGATTCTATCAAAATATGAGTAAAAATTAAACAAACTAATAATGTTACTTTGCCAACAACAAGAATTGATAATAAGTAATTAATGAAATCAAGTATATAATTTTAGTCAATTCACAATTCAATCTCGATTCGGTCAACTTTCAATCTGCGTTCGTAGAAAAATTACGAGAATTGGCCTTCTGCGGTGCAGAATATTTCTACGGCCCGCAAGCGGACCCCATCGACTAATGAGAACGGTTCCCGTATGCGGGCTCTATGGCATGCAACAGAAATCTCCCGCACACCGAATGCGGGCCCTGACGACCAATGAAAATGAGTCTTTAAGGTTGACTGCATAATGAAGTGGAAGTAATATTGTAATATAATAATGTTAATAAGCTAAGAGGTATTTTTATTCTAAATTAATTAACTATATTACTAAACTTAATATTTACAAATAAAATATTTACAAAGAGGTACTAAAAAAAAACGAAGAAAAGAAATAAAACAAAAATTAGTAATAAATTTCCCCCAAATCGTTGCCCGTCGGTAGCGTACCAAGAATGCTGGCAGCATTACCTCGCTGAATAGCAATGCTAATCTTCTGAGCAAGGTAATGGCCAGCCCTCTGGTCACCTGAAGCCTCGACCAACCTCCCGCATATCTCTTTAAAAAGATTGCGGGCTGATGGACCCCACGGCCGTAACGTTAAATAATGTTTCGTTGAAATAAAAAAAAATCGTGTCTGTTAGTAAGCAATGAGAATACGATAATAACCTGCTAAAAAGTGACTGTCATTGTTACGGACTATCCGTAAAATATGTATTTCTTTCTTTTTATTGTCTATGTTATGTTTTTATACAAAAATTGTAACTTTTCGTTCTAATGTCGTCTTTGCTTTAAAATATAACTCATTTTTCAAGGACTCAATAACAGTCATTACCGAAACTGTGCTTTTAGTCATAAAAATTGCTTTTTTTTTCCACTGATTTTTTTCAATGTACATAGAGTCCTTTGTGAAAAATAAAAATCTTAATTTATGAAAAAAATAGAAAACATATTTTTATTTTATTTTTTATTTTTTGTCGATAATATTTGGTCTATTTCCATCCCCTTTTCATGGTTACACTCCGGGTCACACTTAACTTATTACCAAATAGGATTTATATGCGTATTTGCGTCGTTTAAGAGTCTTCTCTGAAGCTGATATATATTTATTACTAGCTTTTGCCCGCGGCTTCGCTCGCGTGAAATTCGGGCATTTTAGATTATCCAATCCAAGTCTAACAAGCAACGCAACCACCTTCATGTAGCAGTCGGGAACTAATTAAATTGACCTAGAAGACCTGAAGACCTATTTAATTGTACTAAATACGAATGCAAGAACTTTCTCGATAATCACTACTCCCGTCCCGTTCCCGCCGCGCCGCCCGCGTTTGAATAAGCACTGTTTGGTGCCAAATACAAATTTAAAAACCTATTAGGTCTATTCCATCAGCTTAAAAATGATAAATCTACTTTAAAAAAACGGTAATTTAAAAAACTAAAAAAAAACCGACTGCATTTCTGTGTAATTTGGAAATGAAAAACCCCTAAAAACAAGAAAACATGTACCAGTCGGGACTCATTCTAGAAATGGAGGCTTAGTGAATTTAGAGCACATGTAGCGTCCCGACTGCTAAATGTTTTCTTGTTTTAGGGGTTTTTCATTTCCAAATTACACAGAAAAACAGTCGGGATTTTTAGTTTTTTAAATTACCGTTTTTATTTTATGTTTTTTAGTTTTATTTATTTTAATACATATATGCAATGTCGCTCTCACAGTAAATACATATCTAATGACACCCCTCAAGCTAAAATCTATCCAGCCCTCCAGACTGCGGCGCGCATTTGCATTTGAACTTGGCGCCAAAAATCCGCCATTTAGATTTTTTATTTTATTTTGACGTACCCAGTGTCACTCTCACAGCAAATACGAATCTAACGACACCTCTCAAGCTAAAATCCATCCAGCCGTTCAGGCTGCAGAGCATACAAACATACCTACATACTCTCGAAAAACATAACCCTCCTTCTGTCGCAGTCGGGTAAAAATTTACACCGACTTCACAAGTCTCAGGAAGTAGGTTAGTTATTTTTGGCTTTTTCGTGTCAGGATGTTTCAGTTGGTTTATTTTTTATATACTTATATTTACTTATACTTATATACTCCAAACGGTTAGTCGATTCTTCCCGCGACCAGAGGGCTGGCCTATTTCTCGCTCAGCGAATAAGCATTGCCATCCAGTGTGGCAATGCTGCTAGCCTTCTGGCCACGTTACCCTTTGATGGCGATGCGGAAGAATTTTTTGATGCTATTTAGATATATTTTATTCATTTTAATTAGTTTTTGTTATTTCCGTTTCTTTTTTGTTTGTATATATAGTTAGTCATATTTAGTATTTATTTTAATTGTATATTTTAAATTAAATTAAAAAAAAATATATTACACTTTATTGGAGAAACAATAAATTCATAACATTATTATATTAATTTATTATATTCATAACATGAGTGATTATGGGTTATTGACGTGTCAATTGTGTAAGTAACATGTAAGTTAGTATTTATTTTGACGAGCAACTAGTGGTTGCTACTAGATAACCCCTAATGAGGTTATCAATTTAACGTAGTGTAGTAATTAAGAATAATCTTATTGTGTTAAATCGTACGGAATATATTGTGGGGTGTAAGGAGCTCACGATCTTCTGTGGGTTCTTTCAAATCGGCTGTAAAAAGAACTTTGAGCAGACCTCTTATTATATATAATATATCAAAGTTCTTTTTACAGCCGATTTGAAAGAACAATATATATTTTCTTCCAACTATGCTTTAATTTCATCACAATCACACTAAAAACTCAGTACAAAACGAGTCTTTAATGCTCTAGAGCAATAAAAATGTATGAAATTTCATTATTGCACAGTTTTTTTTAATCGCACCAAAAGGTGCCAATCTCAATGGATTAGCTCTATTCAGCCAGCCGATATCAATACTTTTTTTTCGTACGTATTATTCGTTTCTATCCTACTTGTTCCAAATTTAAAAAATGATTGCTGCTAACTCTGAGTTAAAAATGAAAGAATTGGCGGGAACTTTGTTAATTTTGCTTGACAATATTTTTGGAAACGATAAAAGTGTGATACTATCTGATTTTGAGTGCTTCGGCTTCGAATTAAAATGGAATCATCTAGCGACACATTAACTCCGGGAAACATTCTAAATGAAGCCGACAGTGTTATAGAAACTTCTATATTAACTGTTTGATATGAGTTTCTTTTATCTACTATTCCTATAGGTATTAGTTGAAAGAAAAGCAGATTATGCACCTCGCCTTAAGTAATTTATATTGCCCTCGTGCCTGTTAGATTAGAGCCCTCGCTGACGCTCGGGCTCTAAATCAAGCACTCGGTGCAATAATAAATTACTTTGTGCTCGATGCAATAATCTACTATTATATACATATTTGCAATACATATTTGCCATCTAACATAGTATAAAGTACATATACATATGTACGACTGACGAGCTCGGTGGTCGAATAGTTAGCAATGGCCACTTTGGCTCCGAGGTCGCGGGTTCGATCCCCGCACAAGACAAATATTTGTGTGCATGTACATATGTTTGTCTTGGTCTGGGTATTTTCTATGTATTATATGTATGTATTTACAAAAAAAATTATTTCAGTATTATATCAGTACCCATAGTACAAGCTTTGCTTAGTTTAGGACCAGATGGCAGTGTGTAATTTGTCCTGGAATATTTATTTATTATTTATTTATTTATATATATGTTGTAAAAATGGATAATTATATTAATGAAAATATTAACATGAGTCGCAATAAAAGATGATTTAAAAAAATATATATAAACCGACTTCAGTTGGCAAGCGCAGCTTATTGGGGGAATATCCCGGGAGACGCTGCTGCACGTCTTCCGGGAGAAAAGTTATTGCGTCACACAAGATTCCTTAGTCGCCTTGTACGACATCCAGCGCAGATCAATGGAGTGGCGCAAATTTATTTTGCCGGCAACCACACGGCAAATTTAAGGGATTCCCTGTGTGTGATTTTTCTGGGATCGCATCATCAGACCCTGACTTGGTGAATATGGGACCATCTCACAATCATACCCTTTCAAATAAAAAAAACAGAATTTGACCATATTTGCTAATAAAATTTAAGGGTTTCCCTTGATTTCCCTGGAATCCCATCATCAGATCCTGACTTGGTGAATATGGGACCATCTCACAATCATACCCTTTCAAATAAAAAAAGAATTTTGAAAATATGTTCACAATTCGCGAAGATTACTAATAACATACATACAATAAAAAAATCAATCGAATTGAGAACCTCCTCCTTTCTTGGAGGCGGTTAAAAATTGGAAAAACCCGTTCTATACAATGCAACAAACTATTTTTTGTTTTTCTGCAATTATACATATTTACATTTGATACTTGCCGAGCCGTGAACCGTGACCACTAATGTGGTATTCACGGCGGGGATGTACCGCACCAGGGAAATAACGAGACACTACTTAGAGTATATTTGACGAGCTCGGTGGCGTAGCGGTCAATGACGCGGCTTCGACACCAACGCTCGTGGGTTCGATTCCCACACAGGACAAACATTTGTGTGCATGAACATGTCTGTTTGTCTTGGTCTGGGTGTTTTCTATGTACCATAAGTATGTATTTACAAAAAAAAATGTATTTACTTATGTTTATCAGTTGTCTAGTACCCATAACACAAGCTTCGCTTACTTTGGGGCTAGATGGCGCTGTGTAATTTGTCTGACAATATTTATTATTATTATTTATTATATTATTCTGTGACACTACTTTAGCGTACAGTTATGTAATCTCGACGAATATGTAAAATGTAAATAGTATATTGATTTTGAATTTGAAGTTTGCGGTGTAAATATTTAATAGACTCAAAAGGAGTAGGTTCTCAATTCGGCTGTATTTTTTTTTGTGTTTGTTACTGAATTACTCCGTGATTTATAAACCGATTTGAAAAAAACTTTTTTTATTTGTAAGAGTATACTTCCGGATTGGTCCCATATTTTTTTCATCATCATCATCATTATCAGCCTGTATCTACATCCATAAATGTAAAGTAATGTTTGGAGTCGTTTTTTTTTTGTTAAAATTATATAGATACATCAATAGCATTAAGAAGTACCGACAAAGCGCTTGCTCAAACCTGCGGTGTAAGTGCTTCATCAACATCTTTCAACCAAAACGAACTTCACCTGCACGTGGTGCACCCTGCTGATTGACTAACGAGATTCTGGCGAAAAGAGAGATAGGGCATAGCGGGGGACTGGGGAAACCACAGTCAAATAACAATTCCCTTGAGGGTTGCTGTGTTTCTGCGAGTGACTTACCTATATATATATATATATATATATATATTTCTTCTAGATATATCGATATGGGTATCAAAATAAAGGTCTCGATAATCTGATTTCAAATATATATTTGATATATTCGTTTTTGCCTGCGACTTTGCTTGCCTAATATCTATCCCCAAGAAATATGTTAGTCATCATTTTAATCAAAACTGTCTCTAAATATAAATCATCAGCTTAACAAACTACTATTATCATTTATTTCGTTTGATCATCAAAATAATAGATCTGTCACCAAATAATTAGATCAGCTCCTTAATTTAATGAAAAAATGGCTAATAGGGGCGAAGTCAAATTGGCGTCATATTCACTGACGAGTCTTACCAATACTTGGTCAATGAAATAAATCATGTATTGGTTAGATTTGTGTTGATTTGGTTAGGTTAGGTTAGGGTTTTCTTGTGTCCTGTCATCGGAAATAGGAGCTCCGTCAACCTTGATGATGAATGTGGTGGTGCCAAGTAAGCATAATTATTAATAATTGACAATATAATAAACATTTATTTGGTACAATACCCTATATCTCTATGATTTTAGGTGATTTATTGTGGAATCGATTTTATATTGTTTGGTGACTACATTTTGGTGACAAATCTATTATTTTGCGGGCAAACCCTATTAGTTAAGAAACACAAAACTAATTAAATTGGTGATAGCTTAAATGATACCCATTAATAAATCTGTTGTAGGTGCAGTCGGGTTTTTGAATTTTTAAATTAACTTATAACTTGTTAATAGTGCGACATAGATAGGAGTTGCCAAACTTTTTAGTACGCGACGGAATGATACCAACGTACTATTACTTATACTGTGGTATAAGTAATAAGAATACTATTACTCATACTGGGGTATAAGTTATTGACAAACATTTGCAGCATATTCGATAGTACTCCAGGGTTTCTACGAGCTAAGCTATACGCAAATACCATAAATCTAAGCTGAAATTCGATTTTCGCAATCAAAAAATCCGATGAGAATATGCTTCAGCTTCAGCCCCGGTTTATACTTGTATTTTTTTTTTATATACTACGTCGGTTGGCAGACAAGCATACGGCCCGCCTGTTGTGAATCGGTTACCGTAGCCATATTAACGCTCGCAACATAAAATATCGCACGCGCGCCGCCACCCCCGCTCCCATCGCAGCATCTGTTTCCCTTCTGATGACTACACTCATTCGCAGGAACACAACAACCCTCAAGGGAATTGTTATTTGTTTATATTTATTGATATTCTGTGAGGTGGAGGTAAATTCCCCAGTCGGGTAGCTTACAATTACGCTCCCTACCTCTCTTTTTGCCAGAACTTCGTTTGTCAGTCAGCAGGGTGCACCGCTCGCAGATGATGTTGACTTTGGTTCAAAGATGTTGATAAACTACTTACACCCCAAGTTAATTATTACAACAGGTTCAACGACCGTTAAACTTGAAACATAACCTTACATAATCAACAGTTATCTCTGTCAACTTGAAATTTAAACAAGTTAATTATATAAGTAAATTACAAGTGATATTTAAAATGAACTGTCATACAGTTTTTCTTAAGTGAATAATAGTCAATACATATTTGCTAAATCATCATCATCATCATCAGGTCATTTTAGTCTCCACTACAGGAGCACGACCCTCTCGTCCGTCCTAGACGGAAGGAGGATTTGGCCTACACTCCCCACGCTGGCCAGACGGGTTGGGGAGGCCTGATCGATGTTTTATAATGTATTTCCCTTAGTCGCCTTGTACGACATCCACGGGAAGAGACGGAGTGATTCTATTCTAGTCTGCCGGTAACCACACGGCCAATTTGCTAAATAAATATAAGGGTGCCATCCGTCCGGGTTTACACGGGCGGGGTTTCATTTATAATCCGGAGTTAAAAGTTTTAAATCACTACAGCCCGCTATAAGCTGAGAATAACCGTCTTGTCACAGAATAACAAATAGTACTAAGTAGTACTAAAAACACTGATGACATGTCCGGGTTTTATAGAATAGAATATAATTTATTTGCATTAAATGTGGTGACAATTTGATGGTATAAGAATAAAGTATAGGACACACACTTAGTACATAATACATGCAAAAAATACATTTGTTTACTTCTATTGATTTTACATATCTCCAAAGAAGATGGCACATTATTTAATTTTAAGATTCAAAATCCGGAGTTATTGGTATTTTTCAGCCGGATTTTTCGTTTGTTATTTATTTTTTGATCGACCCGCAGATTTCAATTATTATTTATTATATTAATACGTGAAGCAAAACTTTGTAGCCATTTTTACGAAAATTGCGCGGACGGAGTATGAAATTTCACACACCTATAGTTTATATAGAGGAGTGCAGAATGCCAATATTTTTTTTTATTATGCATTAAAATACATTAAATCAATAAAAAAAAACATTACACACACTACCATGTATTTAACACAATCGCATATATACTCTTTTTGATTTATTGTTAGTCATAATTCAAAATAATTATGGTCGAATTCGACCACTATTATCTATGGATAGACCTATTACGAGTAATTAAACAAATCACTGTCTGATGATATGTAACAAAAAACCAGTTATAATAAAAACTATTTACCTTAATTATATCCGGTTTAAATCACAGCTGACGTAACCTCACAACACACATCCACACACAATATTTTTCTGACTATTTTCCTCGACGGAGCGTGCAGCGCCCGCGGTCGCTTCTCTCAAACTAGACTGTGTATATATACATGACCATACCATACCGAGATATTCGGTATGTATATTGCAATATATATTGTTGAGTTGTTTGTATGTTCGTTGATAATTAGGTTAAATCTATTTAGCAATATGTAACATTTAAACATAATTATATAATACACTAGCTGCTATCCGAGGCTTCGCCCGCGTGGTCCAAGGGAGCTGCCCCCTTACCACCATCTCTTATTGCGATTCAATAACTGAATAGATTGCTTATTCATACCAATGATTAAGCGACTTTATTCCATTTGAAATAGAGTCGCTTATTCATTGGTATGAATAAGCATTCTATTCAGTTATTGAATCGCAATAAGAGATGGTGGTCAGGGGGCAGGCATTATTTCCTTCACGAATCTGAAACTGTTGTGTCGGACAAAATAAAATGATTATAAACTTTATTTTTTCCGTGGGAATAAAGTGGTTTTCCTGTATAAAAAGTAGCCTATGTCACTCTCCAGACCGGAAACTATCCCTTGTTAAAAAATCATGTCGGTACTTAGGTTCCTTTCGACGGGATAGAGGGACAAATGATTACAAAGTTAATTTTTTCCCATGGGATTAAGACGTTCGTGAAAGGACGAACAAACAAACAAACACACTTTCATATTTATAATATTAGTATGGATTAGCGTTCCCGAGGCCTATAAGGCTTTTATTTAGCCTATTAATTTAGAGCTTCTAGCCGTCTAAGCTAGAGCTTCTAATACAGATTATTAACTTAGATACGAGGTAGAAAGAAAACAATATTCCAACCTCATTGGTAGTTACAAAGCGTACGTGAGCGTGTATAAATTTCCAAAAATGTAAAAAAAAAACGCGAAATGTTTTCTGATAACCAAGAGATATCAATCTGACTAGTGGGGGGTGGCTGTAAAAAGGGGTAGAAAAAAAAAACATCAGAAAAAGTTATTCGAGCGTGTCAGATATTCTCAGAGGCGATGTTAAGTGGACTCAACAAAGTGTCCTATTCAAATGACCAACGATTTGGACGAAGCTAAAAGTCAGTAAAATATGCATAATACTATTGCTATCCAGTGAGGTAACGCAGCCAGCTTACATCTCATAGTGCGATTCAATAACTGAATAGAATGCTTATTCATTCAGTTATTGAATCGCAATAAGAGATGGTAGTAAGGGGGCAGTTCTTGCATCCCTGCCGCTTGGGACTGATATTCTTGAGAAATAGTATAGTATTGTTTTTATTAGTTTTATTTTTAAGTAATTTTTAAGATTAGATTATTTTTATTTACTTTAGTTTAATTGTTTTTTGTTATTACTTAATATTAAAATTAAAACAAAAGTAGTAAGTACTTAGTAATTTTTTTTTCTTTTGTTTATTATATAAAATAAATGGGTCTTTAATTTATAGGTAAATATGATGACCTATGTAAAGCTGAGTTACAAAAAAGGTTACAGCCTTCATACAAGTCAATGACTTGAAAAAAGTCTACAGTCGCAAAAAAAGGTATGAAAGCATTTTAGATTCATAGGCTTTTTTGATTAACGAGCTCGGTGGTCGAATGGTTAGCAATGGCCACTTTGACTCCGAGGTCGCGGGTTCCATCGATACAAAACGTTAACAGACAAGCAAAGTCGCAGTAATACACAAGTTATAATGTATGTAATTACAAGGAAAATTGTCAAAGAAACCCATATTGACGCTTCGGAAACCAGTTTTGCAAGCAGTGTATCGTCTGCTATTGATGCTATGAAATTATTGGAGGTTAAGCAACTCGGAGGTCGCCGGGTGGTTTTTTTTGCCAATCAGGTGACAAACAAGCTTATTATAAAATAAATAAAAATATAAAGTTGATACTGTTGATTGTTGGCACTTGGTGGAACATTATTATCATAATGTTATAATAAAGCATTTGTACTGTTCCACGTTATTACATTTAATATTACCGACCGGTTTCGCCGCTAAGGCATTATCAAGGTAAACAGATGGTGTTTGTGTTTCTACAAAATAAAAATATAATTTGTTTATTTCAGACAACAGGAATCCATATCAATAAGTAGTAAGTAAACTTAGAAATATGTTAGTAAGTGGTTATTGTAAAATAATTGTCAAATTAAAGCATAATAAGGAGCTAAGGGGTCAATTTTAGGGGTGTAAGTGGTTCATCAACATCTTTGAACCAAAGCTAACTTCACCTGCACGCGGTGCGCCCTGCTGACTGACAAACGAAGCTCTGGCGAAAAGAGAGGTAGGGAGCGTAATTGTAAGCTACCCGACTGGGGAATGTACTTCCACCTCACAGACTACCGCAGCCAAATAACGATTCCCTTGAGGGCTATTGTGTTCCTGCGAGTGAGTGAGGTCACCAGAAAGGAAGGAGCAGCATCTCCTTCCTTTCTGGT
Source organism: Hypsopygia costalis (assembly GCA_937001555.2). Classification (NCBI taxonomy): domain Eukaryota; kingdom Metazoa; phylum Arthropoda; class Insecta; order Lepidoptera; family Pyralidae; genus Hypsopygia; species Hypsopygia costalis. Next base: position 13,237,303 of record OW443347.2, on the reverse strand, counting down.
GACCTCACTCACTGGCAGCGGGGGTGGCGGCGCGCGAGCAATATTTTATGTTGCGAGCGTTAATATGGCTACGGTAACCGCTTCACATCAGGCGGGCCGTATGCTTGTCTGCCACCCGACGTAGTATTAAAATAAAAGCCAAGGCACTGAGGATGATTATAGAAGCGTGTGAGTTTCCATGATCACCCTCCGCACCAAGGCCCTCCACAGTGGCGACGTGGATCTGTCCGCAATCGTTTCTAGGATGCTGTTACGAGTATCCCGTAGTCTGCATTCGTAAGAAAACCACATCGCTGCTGCAGCAGCGATGTGGTTTTCTTACGAATGACGGCTGAAAAGCCATCAGTTTGGTACTCTGCAAACATCGCCGATGCACTACAAAAACGGGGAAGTCGCAACATCCTAAATACTTTATTATACCAGTATACGTAGGGCGTCCAGAGATCTTTTGGTACAGCCGACCCGCAGAATTCTCGTGTACATGTCGCAGCCAACTGGTAGACCGCCACATTACAAAACGGCTAACTTTAGGCTGATGATTGTATTTAAATTACCTTTTGGTTAGGTTTGGATAGGTTTGTGTTCTGATTTGAAATAGCCAAGCTATTTAATTCTATTATTATAGTATTCTTGGTGATGCACCATCAGGTAACAATTCGGTCGTGAAATCATATGATAAATAGCCGGGTTGAAATAATGGCTCCGCCATTTTTTAAAACAGCTAGAGTTATGTATAATGCGGCGGATTTTACGATTTGACTGGGACCATAGAGTAAATAAATTAACTAATTTGAGACTCTTAGCGACCTCTGTTGCTCTTTAGAGTAACTAAATTCCAGTGTTCGCAATTTTATATGAACATTGCTGGTCCTTTATTTCTCTTGTCCCTGGCTGGGACATACATATTTTGACAATATGCTTTAAACAATGTGACCTTAACTTGTTATTAACTGACGCGTTCATAAATAAATAAATAAATATTCTTGGACGAATTACAAACTGCCATCTAGTCCCAAACTAAGCAACGCTTGTACTATGGGTACTAGATAACTGGTATTATACTTATATACGTACCTATATGACTATTATACTTATATGACGAACTTGGTGGCGTAGCGGTTAATGACGCGGCTTCGACAACAACGCTCGTGGGTTCGATTCCCATAAAGGACAAACATTTGTGTGCATGAACATATATCTGTGTTATATTTTGTTTCAATTATATTCTAAAATGTATATTAAACTAAAACTAATTTAAAAGCCTACCTAATTTATCTATAACAAAGAAAAAGTTGTGGGATAAAAAATAAATATATAAATAAATATGTATTATAAGTATGCATTTACAAAAAAAATGTATTTACATATGTTTAGCAGTTGTCTAGTACCCATAACACAAGCTGCTTACTTTGGGGCTAGGTGGCGCTGTGTAATTTGTCTGACAATATTTATTATTATTATTATACATTTTTTTTTGTAAATACATACATATATTACATAGAAAACACTCAGGCCAAGACAAAGAGACATGTTGTTTGTATGAACCCGCGGCCCCGCACAAGACAAATAATTAATTAAATAAAACAAGACAAAATTCAAACATCAGTTTAGGGTGTAAGTGGTTCACCACGATCTTTAGAGTCAAAGACAACCTCGCTTGCACGCGGTGCACCCTGGCGACTAGTGAAAGAGGCTCTGTCAAAAGAGCGGTAGGGAACAGCGTATTTGTAAGCTGCCCAACTGGGAAAGTACCTCCACTGCACAGAATACCGCAGCCAAATAGCCTTTGAGGGTTGTTGTGTTCCTGCGAGTGAAAGGAGTGGACCTGTGGAAGGAGTCGCTGTGCTGGTAGAGGGGTGGCAGCGCGCAAGCGATATTTCACGTTGCGAGCGTTATAGGCTACAGTAGCCGCTTTACATCAGATGGGCTGTATATTATGTTCTCCACCCGACGTATTATAAAATTCAAGGATATACCTACTTTGCCACATAGTCTTTACGAGCACTTAAGCACGTCATACATTGCTTTTTTTTAATATTATTTGTCCGTTTTTTTTAATATACATATATACCCCAATGCTTATAGACTAAAGTCTGCAACCAGTGCGTCCTCCCTACAATGACATATGGTGTACTTGAGACTTGGACACTGACCATGGGACTGGTCCACAGGCTAAAGGTCGCGCGAGCGATGGAGAGGGCTATGCTCGGGGTTTCTCTGCGGGATGGAATCCGGAACGAAGGCATTCAATGGAGAACTAAAGTTGTCGACATAGCCCTCAGAGTTTGCAAGCTGAAGTGGCAATGGGCCGGTCACATCTGTCGAGTAAGTGATGGCAAATGAGGGAGGAAGGTATTAGAGTGGAGGCAGCGCGTAAGACGGCGAAGGGCGCCCAACACTTCGTCGTCCTACGCGCGGCCTACTAGATGGTCTACTAGATGGTCCGATGACCTTAAGAAAGTGGAAGCGGCTGGATGCAGAAGGCGGAGGATCGTATCTGGTGGAAAGCATCGGGGAAGGCATTCTCCAGCAGTGGGTAGATACAGGCTGATGATGATGATGATGAGTATTCTATCTTTAGGACCAATGCATTCTGTTGACTAGCAAACGTGAATGAATGAATGAATGAAAGAGTGAGAGTGAAAGAATGAAAGTGAAAGAGTGAACGAGTGAAAGAGTGAAAGAGTGAGAGTGAACGAGTGAAAGAGTGAGAGTGAACGAGTGAAAGAGTGAACGAGTGACTGAGTGAACGAGTGAAAGAGTGAGAGGTAAAGAGTGAACGAGTGAAAGAGTGAACGAGTGACTGAGTGAACGAGTGAGAGTTAAAGAGTGAACGAGTGAAAGTGTGAAAGTGAAAGAGTGAACGAGTGACTGAGTGAACGAGTGAAAGAGTGAGAGTTAAAGAGTGAACGAGTGAAAGTGTGAGAGTGAACGAGTGAAAGTGTGAGAGTGAAAGAGTGAGAGTAAAGAGTGAACGAGTGAAAGAGTGACAGAGTGAAAAAGTGAAAGAATGAATAAATGAATTTATTTGTATTTACGTGCTATTTGGCTTAACAGTGTTTTAAAGGTGGTTTTAAAAAAAAACTATTATACATAATAATAATTATTTATTATCTTATTTAGGCCTTAAAAGTATAACTCTCAGGTTCATAGCCCATCTCCTCGACTTTCTCGTCGATCCAACTCCTCAGGTGACCGACATCCACGTAAACAGCTGGCGTATCTGCTGCGCAGCCGATGCCCCACGCTACCATACCGTTCTGGACGTAGCGGTCTTTATGAGTCTGAAAAAAAAATTGATTGACTGTAAAGTCGGTTTACGGACGATAATTTTACGTGACATCGTCATAAGAAACATCGGCCGATGAAGTGGAAGAGAGATAGATGCGTCACAAGCCAAACGCTTAGGCCGATCGCGCCTCTCTATCGCTTGTTCCGCGCTCTCGCTTGCACGCTCGGCTCAGGCGGAACGTGACAATGAGTCATGCTTTTTCATGCGTGCAGCCGGCGTTCATCGATTTATAAGATGTGATCACGTCAAAAACAACTATTAAATAATAATGGATGCGACAGGCGGATGATCGTATCTGGTGGAAAGCATTAGTGAAGGCTTATATCCAGCTGTGGGTAGATGCAGGCTGATAAAGATTAAATAATAACGAATATTCCTGGACGAATTACACATGGTTTTATTATGGATATCTAGAGGTCTAGGGTAAAAGTCCCAGTTAGGTTCAAGCGAAGAGATATTTTTCCATTTAAAAATTTTTAATTAAAAATGTCTTCTAAAGTTCATAAAATAATAAATACACAAATATTATATTATAGATGTAAATTAGATCCAATAAAATTTTCGACCACAATATTTTACGAAAAAAGAAAAAGGAATTCACTGTTCATTGCCTTTTTTGTATGTCGCCGCTGTTAATCCTGGCTACACAGGAAACACAGTGGTGGGAATGTGGGGTCCCGTTATATAATCGAGCTTTCAGCACATACGGTCCATAATCTGATGTAAAGTAGAACCAGTTCACCATTCCAAAATATTCAAAAATGCACAACGTTATGTACAAGTTTTCACTTCTGCGGGCACTCCCGGAGTGCAACCCGTTTTCATATCCTTCTGTCTTTCCCTAGCCTGGTAATGCATGACCGTACAAAACAAACCATCTTACCTGTATGGGACAGACAAGAGGCGCTCCCCCGTCTCCAGAGCATGTGTCCTGGCCGAGTTCTCCTCCAGCACACATGAACGACGTGTGCAGCTCGAAGAACCGCCCGAGCCTCGTCTTGCGGAGCCGGTTCTGACAGGACTGACGGTCTACCACTGGTACTTTCACCTGGATCAAATGAGATCATGATTTAACAAATTACAATGCTTTAAAAAAAAATTGAAACCGACTTCAGTTGACGAGCGCAGCTTATTGGTGGAATACCCCAGCAGACGTTGCTGCCCGTCTTCCGGGAGAAAAGTTATCGCGTGACACAAGATTCCTTAGTCGCCTTGTACGACATCCAGCGCAGAGCAATGGAGTGGCACAATTTTATTCTGCCGGCTACCATAGAGCAAATTTAAGGGTTTCCCTCGATTTTCAGGGAACCCGTCATCAGACCCTGACTTGGTGAATATGGAACCACCTCGCAATTACCCTTTCAAATAAAAAAAAATAATTTGACCATACGTGCTTATAAAATTTAAGGTTTCCCTTAATTTCCCTGGCATCCCATCATCAGATCCTGACTTGGTGAATATGGGACCACCTTGCAATCATACTCTTTCAAATAAAAAGAGAATTATGAAAATCGGTTCACAATTCGCAAAGATATCGAATAACATACATACAAAAAAAATATTCAGCCGAATTGAGAACCTCCTCCTTTTTTGAAGTCGGTTAAAAAAGTTACATCATGTCACATTGCTAACAGAGGAAGTCAAATTCCAAAAGCTTCTTACTACTACTAATTTCTTGTGATTAAATGCCGAACTAGGTGGTCGAATGATTAGCAATGGCCACTTTGACTCCGGGGGTCGCGGGTTCGATTCCCGCACTCATGCAATCATTACTACTCTAAATCCGCAGAGCTTAGATTCACTTTCATCACACTATCTTGAATGTGAAAGTGAATTTAAGTGCCAGTTAAGGCGACGACGGGGCTTCTTGAGAATTATTGGTCTGGGTGTATTCCATGTATTATATGTAAGTATGTATTTGCAAAAAAAAATGTATTTAAGTATATTATCAGTTATCTAGTACCCATAGTACAAGCTTTGCTTAGTTTGGGACTAGATGGCCGTGCATAATTTGTCCAGGAATATTTATTTATTCAAATTCGTTGTGAGTTCCAAGGCAGCCGTAGTTTTACCCCCGGGACTGCAACGAACTTCACTGTTCGTTGCCTTTTTTGGCGGTCGCTGCTGTTAATCCTGGCTACACAGGAGACAGTGGTGGGAATGTGTGGTGGGCCCCCGTCCCGTAAATAATGCGAGTTACACACTAAGCAGACACTACACAGTATAAGTATATATTAAATATATATTGAATAAATATTGTCAGACAAATTACACAGCGCCATCTAGCCCTAAAGTAAGCGAAGCTTGTGTTATGGGTACTAGACAACTGATAAACATACGTAAATACATTTTTTTTTTGGTGTAAATACATACTTATGATACATAGAAAATACCCAGACAAGACAAACAGACATGTTCATGCACACAAATGTTTGTCCTATGTGGGATTCGAACCCACGAGCGTCGGTGTCGAAGCCGCGTCATTGACCGCTACGCCACCGAGCTCGTCGAAATTAATAACTGATAAATGTACTTAAATATATTTTTTTGTAAATACATACTTATAATACATAGAAAACACCCAGATCAAAGCAAAGAGACATGCTCATGTATTATATGTATATATTTACAAAAAAAATGTATTTAAATATAATATCAGTCATCTAGTATCCTTAGAAAAAGCTTTGTTTAAGTTTTTACAAAGTTTTTGCTTAGTAAAAAATTTATCCAGGAAATAAACCCATCCATGGAGAGACTACGGTCGACGTTGCTTAACTTGCGTGTTCGATTTAGACTGTAACTCGCAACGACGCCATATTTATTTATTTATTTCTATTATTATCTATGTAATATATGTATGTATTTAAAAAATGTATATAAGTAATTACATAGATATCTCAGTAATCTAGTTACTAAATTACAAGCTTTGCTTAGTTTGTGACTAGATGGCGCGATAATTTGTGCAGGGATATTTATTTATTATATACCTTTTTCAATATGGTCTGGTAGCGTCCTTCCTTGCCAAATTTGTCCTTCCCCCAGCCCATAGCGAAGCACTGGGCTCCGGCTGGAGCTCTTTCTAAAGCTGGTGGTAAGCAGGCAACACCCACGTTTGGGGTTAACGTCATTGGCTTAGCAAGGAACAAGAGTGCGATATCGTAAAAGAGATTTTCTGGAAAAAAAAAAACATGTAAATTCTTTGATCCTTCATCTATCCAGTGGTGTGATTGAATTTTGGATGGAGATGATAGATTTGCAACACCAAACTGTATACCCCGATTTTGTCCCCCCGGATCAGAAGTACTACTGAGAAGTACTACTGGTAGAACAAATGATACAACCTTGTGTCTCTAGTACTACCAGTAGTACTAAAGACCAATCCCATCATTGGTAGTACAACTGAACTCTTATCATGACTGTAAAATAAATATACATTATCTATAAGGTTAATTTTATACTGGCCTCTGGTAAGTGACTTTCAAGTCATAACTGGAAGTACTTCAGTACTTCCTGTTAACATTAGATTTTTTGGATTGTCCCCGTATGGTAGCAAATTTAATACTTTATTTTTTTTTATACTACGTCGGGTCGCAGACAAGCATGCGGCCCGCCTGATGTGAAGCGGTTCCCGTAGCCATATAAACGATCGCAACATAAAATATCGCTCGCGCGCCGCCACCCCCGCTGTTGACGCAGCATTTCCCTTTCTGGTGACCTCACTCACTCGCAGGAACACAACAACGCTCAAGGGTATTGTTATTTGGCTGCGGTATTCATCATCTTGTAGGCCAGCATGGCAGCGTCAACTGACAAGACATCAAGGTCTCTTGTCTATTGCCGTTGCGATTGGGGCTCTTCTTTTCGTTTACCATCAGGCGAAGTGGAGCCAATATGCAGAGCTAATATATTAAAAAAAAAAAACTGTGAGGTACATTCCCCAGTCGGGTAGCTTACAATTACTCTCCCTACCTCTCTTTTAAATTTGACGTATGCCCGTAAAAATGTTTTTGAGCCCATACCATACATACTTTTATTAAAATCCTTATGTATCTCCACATGTCGGACAACTCTCACTTGGTGTGGATAGAATTCGTCGGTGGTCTGCGTGTCCCATTCACCCGCACGGACCCGCCGTGTTCTCTTCTCGACGACGTAGTGCGCGGTAGTGAGGACCACGCTTGGATGTATCAGGGAGCCACCTCCCACGTACACCTCCAACTTCTGCCCTTTAGATTGGTCTTGGGATATTGGTTCGTCCCTGAAAATTTATATTTACAATACAATTAGACATGCGGGGGCTGCTGCTGTATCAGCGGAGACCCTCAAACGGCGCAAATATTCAAACCTCATTGGTAGTTATGTTTTTGAGCCGTTTGGGGTGGAAACCTTGGCCCATGGGGTCCGAGCGCAAAAATTTTATTTAGGGACATCTCTAAACGGTTAGTCGACTCTTCCCGCGACCAGAGGGCTGGCCTATTTCTTGCTCAGCGAATAAGCATAGCCATCCAGCTTGGCAATGCTGCTAGCCGTCTGGCCACGTTACCCTTTGATGGCGATGCGGAAGAATGTTTTGATGCTATAGATATTATATTTTATCAATTTTAATTAGTTTTGGTTATTTCCATTACTTTTTTTTTGTTTGTATATTAGACATTATTTAATGCACCAAAAATATAAATATTACAATAGCAGTGGTTCCCAACCTTTTTTTGTTCGCGAAACACTACGAGGTTTTTGTTGTGTGTACGGTCCCCGAGTGTCATTTTAAGGGACGGAGGCCCACCACTGTGTCTCCTGTGTAGCCAGGATTAACAGCGGCGACCGACAAAAAAGGCAACGAACAATGAAGTGTCATATAAATAAATTATTCTATAACTCGGGATTCGAGTATTTTGTATAATAGTGCTCGATCTCATACATTAAAAGTATGTATCACGGACCATAATTTACCTTTCACGGACCACCGGTTGGGAACCTTTGCAATAGAGTATCATCACAGTATATGTAATAGTACTACGTAGTATCATATTAAAGTATATATCAGTTACTATTTATGTTTTTAGAAATATATTTTTAAACCGCATTCGTTGATCTCTGCACTTCCTGAAGGTTAATTGGTAGAGAATGCTTTTAGCGTTAAGTCCGCCTTTTGTACCATTGGTACTGTGGTTATCAATAAATAGTTTAAATAAATAAGCTAGCCCGGATTCCAGCCCACGGGGCCGAAATCGAGGTTTAGTCGAGCGCAGGGTCTGATTAACCCTTAGGCTAATTAGGCTGAAGCCTATGGCGCGAGGATTGGAGGGGGCGCGCTGAAATCGTGTCTTCGCATGCACTATTAATCTAGCATCATTGCCACTACCCTACATATTTCAACTAGGCCGAGACAAATCACTAAAACTAAATGCGCTGTGAACTGAAAAAGATTTTAACAATAAATTTTAAAAAGCGCGCATCGGTGTCTCGTCCTCATAATTAGCCTAGGGCGGTCAGCCCCCTTACCACCATCTCTTATTGCGATTCAATAACTGAGTAGAATGCTTATTCATACCAATGAATATGCGACTCTATTTCAAATGGAATAGAGTCGCTTATTTATTAATAATAATAATAATAATTTATTTATTCTCATCTCACACAGTCTTCGTATTACAAAGTAAGATAGCCATTTAACAGTTTAATATTGTGTGAGAAGCTGGTGCCTGATGTAGGCTTTAAGAAGCCTGTATTACAGGTCACCAGGTTCTCACCTCTCAGTGCACAAAATCAACATAAATCCCTTATATTATGAAATGTACTGATGTTTGCGCTATACAATAAAGTGACTTATATACAACTGTTGTATGTATGAAGTTTTTATGTGTATATGTGTTGTGTGTGTGTTTGTGTGCGTGTGTGTTTGTGTGCGTGTGTGTGTGTGTGTGTGTGTGTGTTGTGTATTGTATGTGTTTTATATTTCAATTGATAAAACTACAGATTGTTGTAATCAAAATCATAACATTCAGGCATGCCTGTATTCAGATATTAACTTCATTACCAACCCTATAAATGAGTAAATATGTAAGCCAGTCAACCCTACGCCTATGACTTGGGATCAGAAATTAATTTCATTGACTGGACTTACTAACCGAAGACGATATACAAAGTATGCAAAAATTATTGTTATGAATAAGCGTTCTATTCAGTTGTTGAATCGCAATAAGAGATGGTGGTAAGGGGGCTGAACTCTTGATTAGTCGCTGGTGGAGCGAGTAGATTCGCTGAGTGTATGTTTTCCATTGATTTCAATGGAAAATGTATTTGATGATCATTCCTCAAGGACATGATCGATCTCAATTTTTTTTTTGACACAAACCTCAAGCATGTCGATGTCTTTAATTGTGACAAGTTTCTTCAAAATCGGTTCCGTGGTTTTGGAGCTTATTCATTTCCAAGTGACTTTTTGGCGTATGTAAGTGTTCCGCTCAATAATATTACTACATTTCTAATTTTCATCAATTTGTTTTGATTTGCGAGTCCTGCCCACTCCATTCACATATTGTTACCCTAAGGTTGCCTTGAAAAAAATGCTCTTAGCAATAAGGCCGCCTTGTTGCATATATACAAGTCTGTGATAATTATAAAGAGTGAGAGATTAATTTCCAAAAGTGACTTTTCGCCGTAAATCCACCTCACCCACTCTCCTCGCTCCGTTCAATAAACTCCTCGTAAGATTTCTTTGGATTATCTGACTCACTTGAGAATGGCGACCATCCAGGGGAACTCGGCAAATTTGGCGTATTCATTCCGCGTGTCACCTGTTATATGGAACGCCACGCCGTTGGGGTTATGCCAGCCGCACCCCTCGCGAACCTGGAGAAAGAACATCAGGGATATACAGGATGAAATTAATAAGGGATCTTAATGTTAAAAAAAAAAGTGTCTTTTACATGGCTCCAGTAATTTATAATAAGTTTGACGAGCTCGGTGGTCGAATGGTTAGCAATGTCCACTTTGACCCCGAGGTCGCGGGTTCGATCCCCGCACAAGGCAAACATTTGTGTTCATGAACATGTCTGTTTGTCTTGCTCTGGGCGTTTCTATGTATTATAAGTATGTATTTACAAAAAAAACAATGTATTTAAGTACATTTATCAGTTGTCTAGTACCCATAACACAAGCTTTGCGCTTAATTTGGAACTAGATAGCGCGATTATTATTATTACCATTAACAATAAGGAATCAAACTTTAAATAATTTTAAAAAAGATGTACAAAGTTTACTAATAGACAAATGTTACTATCACATTGATGATTTTTTAATTGACAAATTGTAATGACCCAATACAATTATAATAACATTAGCGCATTTACCTGACATATTATACTTGTTATTATTTCTATGACAAATTTAAATTAATATTTTTTTTCTTTATTACTATTACTATTTATAATTGACATGTCACTGATGTTTATTTAATACCTAAAAACCTATTTAATATCTTTAAAATTTTGTACGCTTGTAAAAGCATAACATGTAGATACTATGTATACATCTAATGAACATCGTCCATGTACACATGTTAACAAATATATCGTTATCTTTACATTGATAATGCCTTAGCGGCGAAACCGGTCGGTGAAATCTATACTAATATTATAAAGCTGAAAAGTTTATTTGGTTGAACGCGCTAATCTCAGGAACTCATCACTCTCATTCGAATTAATAAAATCTTTTAATGTTTGTGTGTTGTTAGATAGCCTATATTTCGAGGAAGGCCATAGGCTATATAACATCACGCTACCACCAATAGGAGCGAAGCACCGATGAAAAATGTTGCAAAAATGGCAAAAATATACTTTTGGGGGCTTCCGTTGCGTGTGCTGTGCAGCGTAAACGGTCGAAGTTACTCAAAAATCATGTATGAAGGAATTGTTCCACTTTAAAAGTTCTAAAAAAAAGTACGCGACAGCATATGTCTATCTTTTAAGATTGGTTCACTATAACCTTTCACCATTTACGTTTCACACTCAACGCTCTGTCACACGCAGACGGAGTTGCGCGAATCAGCTAGTTAAATATAATTACGTGGAACAGTACAAGTGTTTTATTATAATATATTTATTATGATAATATTGTTCCACCAAGTGCTAACAATCAACAGTATTAACTTTAATAAGTGATCTTGTTATTCGATGTGTGACCTGCTCTTCAGGCACTATTTACACCGCCGCGGAATGCAATGGAAGCGACTTTTTGCAACGAAATTGTTCATAGCATAATGAACTTTATGTCAATTCATATAAACTTAAATACGAGCGAGAAAAGGTCGCGCGTTTTCCGGGGAATCCTCGAACATTTTCGAGAATTCCCCTAGGTACTGTCGGCTCTGTCTGTGGAATCCGCGGGAAGTGGCGCGAACGGGGAGTCGGTCGGGTCGGTCACAGTACAGCAATGGACGGACGTTCCCATGCGAGCGAATTCGCGCGTCTTCTGGCATTATGAGGCGAAAATAAATATAAATATGTAATATAAATATTTCTGGACAATTTACACAGCGCCATCTAGTCACAAATTAAGCGCAAAGCTTGTGTTATGGGTACTAGACAACTGATAGATGTATTTAAATACATTTTTTTTTTAAAATACATACTTATAATACATAGAAAACACCCAGACCAAGACAAACAGACATGTTCATGCACACAAATGTTTGTCTTGTGCGGGAATCGAACCCGCGACCTCGGAGTCAAAGTGGCCATTGCTAACCATTCAACCACCGAGCTCGTCAAAATGACGCTTCCATTCCACTCCGAGGCGGTGAAAATTAAGCCTTAGAATAACTAAAAAGTCATTGAACGCGGTCAAACTTGTTCTGCGAGATCTCATACACCCTCACACTTAGGGCTGCCACCCGTCCTTTATAATAAAGTATTGTAAATTATTTCAAGTAACTGTACTTTATACTTTACTAGCGGCCGCCCGCGACTTCGTACGCGTGGAGTCAGTTATTTGCAAATAATTTTTAATTACATTCGAAAAAGCTAAATACCTAATGAAAGGAAAAAAATAAAAAAGTTAAAAACAGTCAATACCTAGACGAATTTTTAGAATCAATGAAGTCGACGGATATTATTTTTTAAAACCTAAAGTACTTTTTATTGTTATAATAAAACATCCCTCCTTATAATAGTAAGTATGTAGTTGTTTTCAATATTTTTTATACTTAAATATCATTTAAAATCCTTCTGCCATAATTACTTTAACTTCAATAACATTGGATTTTCATACAATCTTCCAACCCCCGTTTTAACTCCAAAAAGAGGTTGATTTCTAAAGATACATTATTAGTACACCTCCATACCATCTATAGAGCATACATTTTAAATTTCAAGTCTCTTACTTCAAAAACATAGAACTTTCATAAAAAAACTTCCAGCCCCCGTTTTAACCCCAAAAAGGTGTTGATTTCTAAAGATACATTATTAGTACACCTCTACACCATCTATAGAGCATACATTTTAAATTTCAAGTTTCTTACTTTAAAAACATAGAACTTTTATACAAACTTCCAACCCCCGTTTTAACCCCAAAAAGGGGTTGATTTCTAAAGATACATTGTTAGTACACCTCCACACCATCTTTAGAGCATACATTTTAAATTTCAAGTCTCTTGCGTCAAAAACATAGAACTTTCATACAAACTTCCACCCCCGTATTAACCCCAAAAAGGGGTTGATTTCTAAAGATACATTATTAGTATACCTCCATACCATTTAGAGAGCATACATTTTAAATTTCAAGTCTCTTACTTCAAAAACGTAGAACTTTCATACAAATTTCCAACCCCCGTTTTAACCCCAAAAAGGGGTTGATTTGCGAAGATACATTATTAGTACACCTCCACGCCATCTATAGAGCATACATTTTAAATTTCAAGTCTCTTGCTTCAAAAACATAGGACTTTCATACAAACTTCCAACCCCCATTCTACCCCCTTAGGGGTGGAGTATCGTAAAATCCGTTCTTAGCGGATGTCTACACCCTATAAGGAACCTACCTGCCAAATTTCAAGTTTGTAGGTGTTATAGTTTCTGAGATTTCGTGATGAGTGAGTGAGTGATTTTCTCTTTTATATATATAGATAAGATGAGAATAATAAAGTACACGAAAATATTTTATTTCGCATGATTTGATTTCATTGAGATTTTGAAAAGTTTAAATGAATTACTTATTTACTTTAATTTAAATATAGACTGTAAAGATACTGTGCAATTGTTCAGTAGAAATACAAATTTGATACAAAATGCAAAGAGCAATAAAAAATATGTTTTTAAACATAATAATAAAGAATAATAAATTGTACTTTATTTTGATATTATCTGATATTATGTAGGTACTGTTTTTATCTTATCTTCTTTTTATAAATCAATGTACTTTAATTACAAAGAAAAAAGATGGCAACCCTACTCACACTGGTTTTATCTCCCTAAATTAATTAAGGACATAAATTTTAAGTTTGCTTTTTCTGTCATTTTTTTTTATAAAACAAAACTAGCGAACCGCACCGGTTTCGACCGTGTGAAATAATTTTAATAAATAACTGTTACTTTTTCGCATGATAACGTCTTATAGATCGATGAAGGCCGGCTGCACGCACGAAAAAGCATGACTCATTGTCACGTTCCTATAATATCAAAAAAGCGTTTATCATACAAAAAAGAGCTCTAAGAACATTAACACAAACAGAGAGCATTTTAAATGTCTGAAATTTCTTACTGTACCATGTCTTTACATTCTGGTTTTTCTCATTGACCTAATGAAATATCCACAAAAGATATGAAACAATAAATGAAAGATTAATACGACAGGCAACTCGGCGGAAAGATATTCAGCATTCCATATTTCCGAAATTGACAATAGTGGAACACTGTCCCAGATTTCAAGCGATGAAATCACACAACAAATTGCCGACATATTTTAAAACTATAAATGATTTCTACATAAATATTTAAGGCAAAACTTAAAAATTATTTAATTGACAATTGTTTTTATTCAATTGATGAGTTTATTAATTACACAAAATAGTCATTTTTCTAATTCATTTTGACGTGACAACGTCTTATAAATTGGTTAGCCGGGTGACACTTCAAGAAACTGGCTCACGTTATGCGCTCACAATGAGAGCGAGTGAAAGGCGCGTGCCTTTCACTCGCTCTCATTGTAAGCGTGTCGTGGACGCGTGTCCCTTCTAAGAGCGAGAGAGACTCAAAGTCGTTGTCACGTAAAACTTTCGCCCGTATACCGACTTTACAGGCAACCAATTTTTTTTTTTTTGTTAATTATTGACGTATAATTATTAATGATGATGATTGCAATGTAATTTAATGTTGAGTACAAAAATTTTGTTATACTTATTAGTTAGTGACATCATACTATTTTAATTAAATCTTAATTATGACGATTTGCCTAATGTTTTCCCACACAATATGAAATAAAATATAAAATAAATATTGTCAGACAAATTACACAGCGCCATCTAGCCCCAAAGTAAGCGAAGCTTGTGTTATGGGTACTAGACAACTGATAAACATACGTAAATAAATACATTTTTGTTTGTAAATACATACTTATGATACATAGAAAACACCCAGACCAAGAAAAACTCTAATTTTATTATCGACCGTAAACCAACTTTAAAGATAACCAATTTTTTTTTCATACAATAAATTGTACATTTTTGTAATACAGAAAACGGCATTTCTACATATTTTAATCAATTGACACAAACGTCAGTTCCGTCCGTTTGCTTGTGCGAAGTAATTGCGAGGTAAGGCAATTACCTCACTTTTCGGGCGTATGTTTTTAACGCTTGTGAATTATTTAAAGATTCTTTTTTATATGATGGGGGCAAACGAGCATGTGGGTCACGTGATGGAAAGCAATCACTACACCCCATGGAGATCAGAAACACCAAGGGGTCGATGATCCGTTGCCAGCCTATTATACTCTTTCCTTTTATTCTTTCTGGTGACCTCACTCACTCGCACGAAAACAACAACCCCCGTTGTCAGCCTTTTAAGGGTAATGAAAACTCTGTTTCTCTTGAAGGCATCCAAGTCGTAGTTGTGCGGAAATACCGCTGAGGAAAGTTGATTCCACAGGAAGGTATTCTGTGAGGTGGAGGAACTTCCCCAGTCGGGCAGATTAAAAAATACGCTATTCCCTACCTCTCCTTTCGCCAGAGCTTCGTTTGCGAGTCAGCAGGGTGCACCACGTGCAGGTGAAGTTGGCTTATGTTCAAAGATGTTAATGAACTTACACCCGATCATACATTTATAACATCGCCGATACCTTGACTTTGTCTGGAGAGGGAGGCTTGATGGGGTCCGACGGGGGTCTCTTGTTGGGCAGTAGGCAGCAGGTATCCATGTAAGACGTACACGGACCTAACTCCCTGTCCAGCATTCTGGAAAATAACAACAATAATCATCATTAACTTTATGTCACTAACTGACATCAAAAAAGGAGAAGGCTGAACGTAGTGGCGTAACTACAGGGTGGCAAAGCGGGCAAAATGCCACGGGCCCCCGGACCAACAGGCCCAGGCTCGAGAGCTTAGTACAAAAATAATATTTTTTAAGTTAGGCTTTAAGTATACAATATACAAAATTTTAATAGCTACGTAAATTATCATATCATATTTAATTTAATTATCATATTTCTTGAAAATAAAATTATACATTATTAGCAATTATTTATTACAAGCAATTATTCTGCTTAAAAGGAGTACCCAAACAATTGTAAGGACAGTGTATTTGGCAATAATAAAATATTTTCATTTTCATTTTTCATTTTCATTATTAACCAAAAATGTACAAACTATGGTAATACCCCGACTTACGCTACCCCGTTTTACGCGAATTCGGAGATACGCGGTTTTTCTTTGATCATCGCGCGCATCCAGCTTGCTTCAACCAATGGACCAGGGAGTCAAAACATTTATAGCTTACTATTCAAGGCGACCATTTGCACATCATAATGAAGCTATGAAACAAAATAGCGAGCTTCCTGTCAAAGACTTTTGGAAGCAATCCAATGTCTTAGATACTGTAAGAATTGGACAATCTTGGAATGAGGTTTCACAAAAAACTTTGAATATCGTCTGGAAAAAGCTGTGTCCATTTTTTTTCACGACAGAAACTGAAGGTGAATCAGCCTCAGATTCTGAACAAATCGATGTTATAATAATAGAAGAAGTTTTATCGATATTGCCAAACAATTAAATTTAGAGAAACATGCTGATGACGTCCAAGAAAAAGAAGAAACGAGAAATAAAAAAGTCATCTCATCAAATTGTTTTAATTATCTAACATTTTATTAAACATGTTTCTTCTAAATTTTGTTTTCTTTAGACTCTGGTCCCGATTAGACAAACTTTATACGTATTTATATGCAAGGTTGAACCCCGACTTACGCGAATTCGACTTACACGGCTATCTCTTGGTCCCACCTATCGCGTAAGTCCGGGGTATAACTGTACTTAAATGATTTATTAGAGAGGGCCCCATCCTCTGAAGGCCCATCTCATGAATTAGCCACGGGCCATAATAGCATAGTTACGCCATTGGTTAAACAGGACGCGGGCCCACCACACATTTCCACCACTGTGTCGGCTCGCCTGATGTAAAGCGGTTACCGTAGCCATATTAACATTCGCAACATAAAATATTGCTCGCGTGCCTCCCCCGCTGCCAACGCAGCATCTCCTTACTGGTGAGTGAGGTCACTCACTCGCAGGAACACAACAACCTTCAAGGGAATTGTTATTTGGCTGCTGTATTCTGTGAGGTGGAGGTACATTCCCCAGTAGGGTAGCTTACGATTACGCTCCCTACCTCTCTTTTCGCCAGAACTTCGTTTTTTAGTCAGCAGGGCGCACCGCGTGCAGGTGAAGTCAGCACAGTCAGACCACGGCATAGTTAACGCTGAGTTGGGTCCAATTGCTGGCAACATGTAGCACTATTTCATTTCATCTTTCTGTCTTATACAACTAACTTGTAATTTTTTGAAAAATGTAAAAATTCACCTGCCCCCCTAGGTGGGATTGGAACCCACGACCTCCCGATGACCGGTCGAGTGCTCTTCCAACTGAGCTAAGGTTTGTGTTGCTGACGAATTTTTCATCTTATATTCTACTGCGTGAGTCACAGTGTGGCGTCATCAACCTATTAAGTAATTACACTACTAAACATGGCATATCAGTCCATCGTTGCAGATGAAATTCAGCTATTTTTTGATAACACCGAACTAATTAAATTATTATTATTTAAATAGTTGTCTTGGCCAACTTGCCAGCTAAATATTTTTTTCTTTTAAAAAAATATTTATCTGGCAAGTTGGCCAAGTCAACTATTTAAATGATAATAACTTGTAATTTATTGTATACTAGCGACCCGCCCCGGCTTCGCACGGGTGCAATGCTGATACTAAATGTACTACAGAAGGTCTTTGCGCTTTGTCCTATCCAGTCCTTCCCCAGTTATAGGCACACGCCGCCGGCTCCGCGGCCGGTACCGCCACAGCCGTTATGTCCCTGCATTTTAAATGTGTAATATCTTCTAAACTATTCATTTAAATTACATGCTGTGAAGGGCCATATTGATCTATATTAAATGCGCAATGTATTTAAGGTACTTAATTGGATAAGGATTAATTCTGTATTGCTTAAAATCGCTTCGTAAATAAGGCATTATTTCTTGTAAAAAGCAAAGGATAAAATAACGGTTATTGTGTGTTACCACTAAGAGATAGACATATACCATCGCGAACTTTTTTGTAGACCATTTTAAGGTGAACAATACTGTACTACATTATTTTGATCTATCTCGTTGGGTTCAGCCAGCGTTTGCAATGAAAGAGCAAAAAAATGTGTTTATTTACGACATCACATTAGAAACCTCTAAATTATCAGTGTTTTTCTACTATGTTATGCATATATTATACATATAAACTTTCCAGTTGAATCACTCTATCTATTAAAAAAAACCGCATCATAATCCGTTGCGTAGTTTCAAAGATTTAAGCATACATGGGGACATAGGGACAGAGAAAGCGACTTTGTTTTATACTATGTAGTGATAACTTGTGTTATGTTGCAATAAATGTTCCTTCTTCTTCTTCTTCTTTAGTATACGACGCGACATTTGTATGGAGTGGCTTGGATGTGCCACAATGGAAGCAGCTAGAACGCATCTATACGTGAGAAAGAACATCTTGTACTCAAAATCAGGTCATTTTAGTCTCCACTACAGGAGCATGACCCTCTCTCGTCCGTCCTAGACAGGAGGAGGATTTGGCCTACACTCCCCACGCTGGCCAGACGGGTTGGGGAGGCCTGATCGATGTTTGATAATGTACTTCCCTTAGTCGCCTTGTACGACATCCACGGGAAGAGACGGAGTGATTCTATTCTAGTCTGCCGGAAACCACACGGCCAACTTGTACTCACCTGATATTAAATATTGTACTGCCATCAGTGATGACTGTGTTGTTACCGTCACATAGGTAATACCGGACACACTCGCCAATTTCGCCCCTGTCCGTGATGCAGGCCAGGTCCTCTGCAAAAGAAAAGATATATTTAGAAGACAAGCCTCTTACCCTACCACAATTTAGCACCTCGCTAGCTATTTACAAGCCTTTTGTATTGTATTGACATGTATTGTATTGTTTTATATCGCTCAGGTGACAAACAAGCATACGGTCCGCCTGATGGAAAACACTATGTACGGTAAGTGTTTACCAACAGGCGGACCGTATGCTTGTCTGTCACCCGAAGCCGTATAATAAAAGTAATAATTCTTTCATCTTATTACCTATATAGTTAAACCGAAAAAATAATGAGCATATAACTTTATATATACGAGTATATATATATATATACGGCTCTAAATGTATTTTTATTTATACAAATACGATGGCCAACAAGCATGAGACCCACCTGATGGTTAGCATTTCAGCCTATGGACACCTGAAACACATGCGCTTTGCTGACCGAACCCCATGCTGTAGTCTCCTGAAAAAACCTCGACAAGCAGTTCATTCCACAGCTTGATAGTGCGTGGGCGAAACCGCTCTGGAACCGGAAAGTATGTGACCACTTCGGATCAGGAAGAATTCCCTGTCGATGGCGAGCGATGCGACTGTAGAAGGAGGCCGTAGGCATCATGTCAAACAACTCCTCTGAACACAGCCCATTGTACAATCGGTAGAACACCACAAAAGGACGCAGTCTGGTCTCAGAAGCCTGCGAAGATTTCTCTGTAGACTGCAGCATGAGGCATTTCAAAAAAGTGTGAAGAGGTTTTTACAGGGTCGGCGACGCACGTGTTACAGGTTTTTACTGTAATCGCATTTCATCAGGCTAGCCGTATGCTTGTATGCCACCTTGGTATAAAAAAAACCGGCAAGTGCGAGTCGGACTCGCGCACGAATGGTTCCGTACCATCTCTAAAAACGGCAAATGGGAGCCCCCTTAAATATTTGTTTTATTTAATTATTTATTTTTAAAGTTAACTAAATATTATGTGAGTATTTCAAGCGTCTACCTATTGCCGTTATCAATTGCGAGCAAAAACGAGCAAAAAAAATCACGTTTGTTGTATGGGAGCCCCCTTAAATATTTATTTTATTATGTTTCTTAGTAATTGTTGTTATAAAGGCAACAGAAATACATCATCTGTGAAAATTTCAACTGTCTAACTATCACGGTTCATGAGATACAGCCTGGTGACAGACGGACGGACGGACAGCGGAGTCTCAGTACCTAATAGGGTCCGTGTATCTGAGTACCTAATAGGTCCCTTTGGGACGGAACCCTAAAAATAGCTTCATTGTCCCATAAAATTTACCATTTTCTGTCACCCTCGTACTACCGGGAACTGACGTCGACTGCGTATTATTGTAACCCAAAAATGGAGTTATAGAACCAGGTGCTGGGTTGGTGCTTGGAGCATCACTCGAGCCGGGAGTTGTGGTGGCTGCAGTTTCTGTCACGTTTCCAAATATTTCCAAAAGCATTGAGCTGCTGATGTTTGCTGTGGTCTGACTGTGTACCAATGTGAGGGTCAGGATCGTTGGTATTAACTGGTACATTATCACTGAAAGAAGATGTAGGTATAGGTACATTTTTTTTATGTGTTTTGACGAGCTCGGTGGCGTAGCGGTCAATGGCTTCGACACCAACGCTCGTGGGTTCGATTCCCACACAGGACAAACATTTGTGTGCATGAACATGTCTGTTTGTCTTAGTCTGGGTGTTCTCTATGTATCATAAGTATGTATTTACAAAAAAAATGTATTTATGTATGTTTATCAGTTGTCTAGTACCCATAACACAAGCTTCGCTTACTTTGGGGCTAGATGGCGCTGTGTAATTTGTCTGACAATATTTATTTATTTATTAATATTTATGTAAAAGGTCTAAAAAAAGGGGGTGTGCCTGTGTCATGGACACTGACGTGTGTTGTACGTGAATACGTTTTAAGAACTAAAATTATCTCAAAATGGCAGCGCTTCCCCCTCCCCCGCACGCGAAGTTCAATAGTCCTTACTTAGTGTAATGAATTCTTTGATCCTTCATCTATCGAATGGTGTGATTGATCCGGTGGCAGACAAGCATACGGCCCGCCTGATGTGAAGCGGTTACCGTAGGCATATTAGCGCTCGCAACATAAAATATCGCCCGCGCGCCGCCACCCCCGCTGCCAACGCAGCATGTCCTCCATTTCTGGTGACCTCACTCACTCGCAGGTACACAATACAAGTTGGCTTTAGTTCAAATATGTTGATGAACCACTTACACCCCAAAAATACTGATTTAATTTAATTAATATTATTTTGTAAAAACTAATTTTCTTAATCTGTAATTTTTAATAATGTGTATGAATAAATGAATAATTAAAACAAATTAATATTACTTACTGATTATTCAATTTTAACTTCAGGTACCTAACCTATTCACGTTCTCTTGGTCGACCGAAGAAGTCCAACTTTACGTGGATATGCACTAACTTCGGATAAGCGTCTGACACGCTCAACCACTAACGTCAAACTGTTTCATTAAATACATTCAATATTTTTGTAATGCAATTATATCACGAGACGTGATCAAAGTAGAATAAACAAGTTTTGTCAGTGGCGATTTTACAATGTTCCCAAGTTATATTTACGGGACGGGGCCCACCACATTTTCCCACCACTGTATAGATTATGACTAGCGATGATGAGGGCTATGCTCGGGTTTTCTCTGAGGGATCGAATCCGGAACGAAGAAATTCGACGGAGAACCAAAATTGTCGACATAGCCTTCAGCAGGGGCGCCGGCTTTTAGAAAACCTCATGGGTGCTCATGCTAATTTGATGACTCGAAAAAATGGCGAAGTGTGAGAAGAGAAATGCACACTGATCGACTGACAAATAAATTAATGTCCTACTTACATACTGCGTATTTAGTTACTAAATATGGTTGATAAAAATATAAAATGGGTCGTCGGGTAATGAAAAAATGCCCATCCCTAAAAGTCTATTACTGATCTGTTCCTTGTTGTCTTTTCTCAGGGGTGCTCGGCACCCACTGTATATTTCTCATGGGTGCTCGAGCCCTCGAGCACCCACGGAGTCGGAGCCCCTGGCCTTCAGAGTTTGCAAGCTGAAGTGGCAATGGGTGGGTCGCATCTGTCGAGTAAGTGATGACTGATGGGTGAGGAAGGTATTAGAGTGGAGGCCGCGTGTAGGACGACGAAGCGTTGGGCGCCCTCCTTCAAGATGGTCCGATGACCATAAGAAAGCGGCTGGATGCGGAATGCGGAGGCTCGTATTTGGTGGAAAGCATTGGGGAAGGCTTATATCCAGCATTTAGTAGATACAGTCTGATGATGGTACATACATAGACATTCTACATTACACTACATTATACATATGTGTGTGTATATATATACACATAACATAAACAATTAGGTATAAGATAAAAGTTAAATAGTGATCTTTTAGTCGTTTTTTAAATGAAGTGACCGACGGACTCTCGCGAATATGGCAGGGTAGTTTGTTCCACTTGAACGCAGCACGGTAGGTAAAAGAATTTAAAAAAAAAATGTAGGCGCAGTAGGAACTATTCAAGTTTTGGTAACGCATGGGTGGAGAGGACGGGACCTAGTAGGAAGGTGGAAGCGGGTACGAAGGTAAGTTATGTCTTTACCAGGGTTCCAAAAAATGTTTATTTGGATAAAACAAACAGTTTTTAGTTTTTAACAGCCCCCTTACCACCATCTCTTATTGCGACTCAATAATTGAATAGATTGCTTATTCATAGTAATGAATAAGCGACTCTATCGCATTTGAAATAGAGTCGCTTATTCATTGGTATAAATGAGGAATCTATTCAGTTATTGAGTCGCAATAAGAGATGGTGGTAAGGGGGCAGGTGCTTTTTTAGGTTTTTTTTTTTTCGTTTTAGTTGAGGCCAAATAAGTTATCTAGTTAAACCTAGGTATATTAGTAGTAGGTGATACCTGAAAAAGATGAGAGTGAGCCTAACCTCCAGGTAATTACACAAAAATCAACTTACAGTAAACTTAAGGAAAAAATAAGTGCAAACCCATAACAAATTATTAATTGGATATTTTGCGCGTTAGAAATTCCAAATGACAATGAGGAAATACTGGTTTTGTTTAGGTTAATAGTTGTGAATATACATAAAATTCCCGAGACAGGAAAGCCATAGACTACATAATTAGAAAGAAAGAGAGAAAAACATTTTATTTGCACATTACACAGAACTGTTTGTATAAAAAAGTCAGTGTCAAACCACACTAATCCGAAATTTCGCGACCGAAATTCCGCGTGATTAAGATTGGTATGTAAAAAACGCACCGTAATTTTGGTCAAATGTGTCGATAGTCATTGAAAAAGTATTGCAGGCGTAATGGCGCCGAGCTTCGGTCGCGTATCTTCGGTACAGTGTGTTTAGACACAAACAAACAATTTAAAGTACTGTGCAATGTCGCAAAATGATCCCAACTCAGCATAAAAACCGAAATCTACATAACAGACACGTCACCCAAAAAATATTTTGATTGTGCATATAAGTATAGAGTAAGATCCCAGGGCTCGCAGACGTTACTTATTTTCTCTTATATAATATGTATAAGATGAAGTAGTGTTAGTACGTACTTTGAGTGTGTGCATACCTGCTAGCTTGGGCCGACGGCCAATTCATAGGTACCATGGAGTGTCTAGTAGTAATGTATGAGACGAACTTCTTAGCTTCCATGGATTCACCGTGCTGCACTCACCGGTTCATCGTGTGGCAGAGAGAGAAACCCCAAGCAGATCCCGAGACTTGTGACACGGGTGTAGGTTTAAGGGGCCCCTTTCCGACGTCATCAACACTCACCTTCACTACTTCGTGTTTCTCTCCCTGCCCAGCCAAATCGCTGCTAATGCAGCTTCAGATACTCGTTGGACAATCCAAAGTCTTTCAGCAGGTTATAGATAGATTTTGCTGGTATACCTCTCGCTCCTACTTCTACAGCGTATAGATTAACTACATAGCCGCTTTTTGTTAATTCGTTTAGGAGGTCATAATATTTGTTTTGTTTTATCGCATGATCTTTGGGTACCTATGTTAGTTTCCCACGGTACGGTAAGCTCTACAAGGACTATGCATTTTGTAGCTCTGGAAAAAAAGAAAATGTCCGGTCTGGATGTCGAAACAGCCACATCCTCTGGGATTTTATAGTGCTTTCCATACGTGTCCATTAAAATAGTCCAGTCAGGTGATGTACCCAGGATTGAGTAAGGCTTGTTCTTGGAGTTTGAAGTTGAGCCTTCTTTTAAAGTTCATCATCATCATCATCAGGTCATTTTAGTCTCCACTACAGGAGCACGACCCTCTCTCATCCGTCCCAGACGGAAGGAGGATTTGGCCTACACTCCCCACGCTGGCCAAACGGGTTGGGGAGGCCTGATCGATGTTTGATATTCCCCTTAGTCGCCTTGTACAACATCCACGGGAAGAGAAAAGTCGTACTAACACTACTTTATCTTATACATATTATTTATGAGAAAATAAGTAAGGTCTGGGGGCCCTGGGATCTTGGACCAATATGTTAGGGCTCGTTAGTTTTGGTATCAATTTCTAATGTTTAACTTAAATTATTTGCACTGGCAACTCATTCTTTTAAGCCATTGACTGCACTAGTTTGTGATTTGCTAACGAATTACAGGCTAGCATTCAGTCTTTTGTGATTGGTGAACAACAGCCAATCATAGTAGGTATAGTGCGCCCAACTTATCTGTTCAGTAACTGGTGGCGCTAGTGGCGAAGAAACTGTAAATTCGAACTGTCACTTTAGTAATAATTGATTTAGTTCTTTTTTTGTCCAAATGATTATATAAGTTGGGCGCCGAGACTTGGAGCGGAAGCGGACTTTTGAACATTCTTTTTTTGACTGTTGTATGTACCTACATGTTGTTAGCAAAAAATAACGGGTTGCACTCCGGGAGTGCCGGCAGAAGTGAAAACTTGAACATTTGAATATTTTGGAATGGTTAGGGAATAATTTCGCACGAATTGCTTTATTTACCAGTATAAAATTACTATCATTTATGTGGTAAACTACAATATTAATTTATTGCGCATAATTACATACATTAAAAATAAACAGCAGGAACAGGCATACATTTTCGCCGCGCGGTAGAAAGAGCGGGGGATATTACTTCATCTCCCTCAGTCTTACGATTTTCCGATCAGGTCACGTGTCCTGACGCGAGTTCAACATTTTTTATCCATCCCAAAAAGTGCACAACGCCAGGGTCGGACTGGGCCAGAAGGGCCCGGGTGACTGACAAGCCCGGGGCCCGAGACTAGATGATGGTAGATGGTATATTATCCTACGGTTGCCGCAAGCCCCCCAAGCCAGGTCCGTGGGGGGCCCGGCTGGCAAATGCCACCTCGACTATATGGCCAGTCCGACGCTGCACAACATCGTAATGAAGGTTTCACTTCAAAAATATTTTTTTAACCCTGCACTTAACATTTTGTTTTCTAAAGTAGTTACGAGAACAGAATACCAATCAGGAACAATAGATAGTCTCCGCCTCCCGCTAAATAACTAAATAAAAATGGGGCGTGGCTGTCATGGATACGGCTGCGTTGTACGTGAATACGTCATATGCAATATTATCTCAAAATGGCAGCGCTTCCGCCTCCTCCACACGCGATGTTTCATAGACCTTACTTGACGTAATAAATTCTTTGATCCTTCAACTATCCTGTGTGACTGAATTTTGGATGGAGATGATAGGTATTTAGCTGCAACACCAAGCTGTATCCCCAGATTTTGTTAACATTCGTTTTTTTGAATTGCCTCCCTGTGGAAGCAATTTTAAAGACTTATTCACGTGAAAAGAATGAAATAAAACTCAATAGATAACAATTCAACAATTTTATTTTCAATTCTGAATTACTTGACAGACTATTGTTTCTGCGTCAGAATATAAAAAAAATCTCGTTAACAAAACATAAAACAACAGCAGACGATTTAGTTATGAAATAAAGCCAATAAATATCGAATGGAATAAATAATTGAATGCATTAAGACATGTTTAACTTTATATAATTTATAAATAAGCAAATGTTTTTACATCCTGGCAGATGAGTTTTATAAGTTGAAAAAAGATAATTTTCTTGTTACGTAACCAGTTTGCCAAAGATCTTTTCCTTTTTAACAACCACTCCACTAAATTCCATCAGAAATGAGAAATCAAATCAAATGGAGTACTAAAAAAATAAGTTAAAACTAGTAAAGGAAGCATGAACTGAGATTAACTTCAAACTATTTAGAGTATGTTATACATTTGTCGTTTATTGTTTAGTAACGGAATTGGTATTTTATTGGGGACAAGACAACATAAATATTATTTATGTTAATTTTTAATAATAAATTATAGTGTCAAAATAAGATCTTTACAAACTAGATACATAACACTTTTTTTCCTTTTTGACAACTAGTCGAATAATTCGTTATCATGACAGCTGAGTACAGTGGAAGGCAATACTAAGGTTGGCTAATTAAGAAAAAGGGTTTAAAAATACACTAAGACAATGTACGTAATACGCAGAACTAAAACTATTAGCGAATATATCTAACATTGGTTCATAGGCGTTTTGTTGAACTGTTGTGTTACAACAAAAATATCTACATAATATACTAAATATATCTAATCTAATATAATCCACACATTCGACATACCAATACCAGGTAAATAGCTAGCGACATACAAAAGGAAATTCCGTTGACGATTTTCCGCAACGGAATGTAATTTTATGAGATGTAATATTGAGATTATTAACATCAATGTTAAATGAAGCGAGGAACTTTTATTCAGCGCGCGGAATATAATCGACGGAAATTCCGCTCATATGTTGCTAGCAAGATAACTCTTCAGTTTCGTGGGCTTGCATTGCCAGAAACAACTCCGTTAAAAATTATACCAAATTAAAAATTGTTCTACTTTTTTTTCCTTTTGACTCGTTGAATTACTTTTTTTAGAAAAAAAAAATTGTAGATGACTGCTTTACGTCACATCCAAAGCTCGTCCAAGGCTCGTAAAAGTTCTAGATGTCTGATCACTATAGGGTTGCCACTCACAAAAAATCTTGCTTCTTTTTTGTACTTCCTGTATTTTTTCCTTTTTGACAACTAGTCAAAAAGTAGTAGATTAAAGTTTACACATGACGTAACGAATCGTGTCAGTCTTAAAAAGTATCACAGTGTTATGTGTAAATTTCAAATTAGTTCAAATATGGCAGAAGACGGTTATAACTGTAAGGTTAGTGAAGTAACTAAAAATATTTGTAGGCACTGTTGTTCAGAAACAAGTTTCTAAAACAGGCAAAGTTACCCGTTTTGTAACCAAATGATACCTCCACTATTTACGATTTTTGTTTGCCAAATCAAAGGTTTTCTGAAGGATAATAAATGACTCCCAAAATGCATAAAGTTTTCGTAAAAGTGAATGAAAAATGTTTTGTTTGTTACTAACTTTTACAAATAAAACATATTATATTCTGTAATTATTTTATTAACAATTACAATAATTTAAGCTACTTATAATGATAAATGGTGACAACCCTAAGTATCCACTATAATCTGATTTAAATCAGTATTAAAACTTTTACGATACTTGTCTATGTTTAATACATAACAGTATATACTATACACTTGTGCTAGGTTCGGCAAGCAATTGAAAATATACTCGTCCAGACTGACGGCAGAGCCTCGTGAGGCTACCTTGATAAATCAATATAACGTCCTTTATTGTATTGCACACAAATATTACAATTGCGTATAAAATTAGTACATAAATCCGGAGTTATCTTTAACAAGAGATCTCTTCCCATGATTCTTCAGCTGTGGCACATTTTGTTAGATACGTTAGCATGTCTAACAATTATTTACGCATTCTTAAGTATACACATATGTATACCAATTATAAAAACTAAACATATCTCTGTCTGTCCTCTATATATGTCCCTTCTGTATGGCCTATTCACGTGGACTTATACGAGTTATAATCTCCAGTCAGGTGATAGAATAACATCCACGCGAGAGAAGCCATGGGCACAGATAGTATACAAATTCGAATCACATCAGATACGATTACAAATTAAATCACTGTCAACCACGGAATAACTGTCCATCTTTTTTTAGCTGTGGCCGGTCATCACTGGGAGACTATTTTTGTCATTATCAAGTACATTTGATGAATCTATCAAATACTATTCACAGCGCTTATAAATTTTTACTTCTACATATCATAAGCCGACTTATATGAGCGAAACATACATGCCTTCTTTTTAATTTATATTGAAAAGGTATGGCACTGCCAAGAGCCAGCTTGACTGCCATGCATTACTACAGAAGCCTATAACTATTAATTATTTCAATAATACACGTAATCAAATATCCTTCGTCTACCTCACGAGGCAACTCGGTCAGTCTGGACTGGTCTATTTGCACCGTTATAAACCGAACCTAAACCATTCAGGTCACAGATCTCAGCTCACCGAGGCTTCGATAACAGATGGTAAGGACTCTATATCCACGATAGTAATGTTATTGAAGTTAATTTGAGAGGCTTTAAATGAAATTATTATCGTAGAATTGTGAATAAATGCATTAAATATGGCTCCCGCACATAACTAAAGTTTTACAAGTCAGCGGTGTTACCGTCAGATTGCTTACCAGGCTGGCTGTATGCTTGTTTGTTAATAGTATAGTTGATAATTAAATAAGAAGTGTTTTGAACTGCGCATTTCACAATGCACAGTTTAAAACACTTGTAGTGCAAAACAAGCATTAGGCCCCCCTGATGTACAGTGGTCACCATAACCTTATAGATACTTGCTAAACAATATTGATCACACTCTGACAAACCCACTGTTTATCACAGCATGTCCTCATGTCAGTGACTTCACTCACTTGCAATAATGGTCAAACAATACTCAAAGGTTCATAGCCTATAGAAACTTGTAATACAAAGAGTATTGCTCGCGCTCCGACAGTCCCACTGCTAACGCAGTATCTTCGTCTTGTGATCTCATTCACTCACTAACACAACAAACTTCAAAGATATTGTTATTTGGCTGCAGTTTTCTACGAAGTGGAGATACTATCCCAGTCAAGCTCGACTTTTTGTATGTTAATGTTGTTTTAACTATATTTTTTTTTACTATTATTAAGTGCGGGAGTCGACTTAGTGATAAAGTTTGAAGCCTCCCCACGAGATATACATAACTTATGAATTAAGTAATGTTCGTTTTACTTAATTCTTCTTTTCTTCCTTCTTTTCGTCTTGTGACGTTTCAGATGACTGTTGTTGTTGCTGTTGACCTTCTCGTTCTGCCGCCATCTGTCGACAAATGAAGTGAATTAGAGAAAAGTTTTTAGCACGGCATCGGGTTCTGCTAGAATGTCTTATCTTTGAATCTTACCCCTTTTTACAGCGTTGGTTACGCGTGAGTGACAACTGTTGCATCCGTCTACCGACTGCGGCGACTGCTTGCTACCAGGTACGTTGTATGCTTGTTTACCATTTTAGTGGTATAAAAAACCCATTCTGGCTGCTATGAGCATCACTCGTAAAATCAACAGAACTCTTCGAAACTTATTTGACCTATTATTTTATTGAGATCCAATCTATGCAAGAAGCTGTAACTATTGATCAAATGTAATCGCCAATTCATGCTGTTTCTATTTTATTTTTTAATATAAGATTTGCGACTATGGATACTGTCCCAATTGCTCCAGATTTCTGTATTTAATTTCTTCACCTTTATTCTGAAAATTACGGGAGTTTTTCAATTTCTTAAAATAACTCACTCCTTTCAGCCAATTTGGCAATCGAGTTTCGTAAGTAGTTGTCAACAAAGAAAAAAACATTCGTTTTACACAACCAGTTCTCAATGTCAATATTTTTTTTATGATTTGGCAACCCAGTTACCAACATTGGAAAAAAAATTCGCCGTTTATAATTAAAGCTAGACGCTTCTTTAGCCTAGCTGGCTGGCACATCTTATATAAACTAATACATATCGCAATGGTATACAGAAGTAAGTAGCTATTCATATAAATGTCTAATGATAATTAAGTTACACAAAGGAAAACAATCTGTTTCAAATGACAGTTAAAGCTACGTTAGAAAGTTTAGTATAAACTTGTTTAGTTGCTAATCGTTAAATACAATAAATATCTACAGTAGTTCCTGGTTGAGTTAATTATCTTTAATGGCTGTTACCGATTGCCAAAAAAAAATCTTTCGTCTTGGCAACTGGTTACGTAAAACGAAAGTTCCTTTCTTTCTTGACAACTACTCGCCAACAAACCACTGCCGCGTGATAAGATGGCAGATGCTTGCCGTAATATTATTTTGACCATGCACCTAATTACGCGATAAAAATTAAAAAATAAAGTACAAAAGGCGGTCTATTAAAGGAATAGTATCCAGAGCCGTAAAAATAAATCAACTGCTTCTGAGTGACATCAGTAGAGAGCATTGCGAGCAGCCGATAGGTATGACATTTTTTACTTCAATATACCAGTAATTAGTTAAATGTACTGAAAACTGAACCCAAATTTCTAGCAAAAGGTAAAACAGATAACGTATCACTGTCCACATACTGACTCTAAAGGTATTTATTATATATAGATTATAATAATATTATGTAGAAGTCACAAATCGTCCGACAGACTATACAAATCGGCAGATGATAACACGACTACGTTTTCTGTGGCACATTTGCTTGACCACCGCAAGCGTGGTACCATACGATGGCTCAAATATGTGCACAATCTTTAATACTACACTTGCTTTGTAAGTATTACTTTCTATTCTAACAATAGGAGAATAATGGAGTGTGGCTATGTCATGGACACGGTAGAGTCCATGAATACGTTATATGCACTAAAATTATATCAAAATGGCAGCGCTTCCCACTCCCCCGCACGCGAAGTACCATAGTCCTTACTTAGCGTAATAAATTCTTTGATCCTTCATCTATCCCGTGGTATGATTGGATTTTGGATGGAGATGATAGATATGTAGCTGCAACACCAAACTGTATCACCCGATTTTGTTATCATTCGTCTTATTGAATTGCCTCCCTATGGAAGCAATTTTAATACTATTAATCTTTATACGATCTCACATTTCCGGGATCGTATAATTATATGAAAATATATTACATGCCTCAAAATCAGGGCGTTAAAGTTGTATGGAAATCGTTTACTGTACGGATTTTTACTTCTTAAATTTGCTAAACGCGATACAGGTTTAAGGAACACCCTTAATAGCAATATCTATTGACCCATTCGTCCGCCGGGCTCGTCCCTTATATAGTTATAATACCAGTACAGTATAGATAAGTTACTATACTCTGGCTTTAAATTTGATTGCAGACTTGAGAACCTCTGCAGCAAACAACGGTAGAAAGAAGTTCAGAAAATGACCCATAATTGGACCGTGTTGACCGTGTTATGCAGAAGAGATCCAACCGACAAACTACGTCACATTGAGTGACATACATAGCGAGAAACTTAAAATCGAGTTTTATATATTCGCAACAGATTCTAGCAAGTTTGATGACATATGCTTCACTAAACTTATACTGCGTGATATTTTTATTCATATTAAACTTAAAGCTTTATAATAGTAAATATTTCTAGACAATTTACACAGCGCCATCTAGTCCCAAATTAAGCGCAAAACTTGTGTTATGGGTACTAGACAACTGATAAATGTACCTAAATACATTTTTTGTAAATACATACTTATAATACATAGTGTTACGTGAGCAGCCCGTACTGAATATGCTGATCCGCGAATTCGCAAATGAACAATTAATTATTGCATTATATTTTTGTAGCGAAGTAAACCGCTGACGTCGCGGCACGTGTAGACGCCGACCGCTACACCGCGGCCCGGAATATTCCTCACTTATACTCCATACTTCGGAAGAGTCACGTCTTAGTATATAAGTTTTCCATGTAATTCTTTTTATAGTAATAAAATAGTTGTAAAGATTTTCGGTTTTTTTTGGGACCTTCGGCAGCAGAGCTCGTAATTGGCGCAGTCTTACGGATACTTGAATCAGTGCGCGCGCGATCGGTCTTCAGTCCCAAAAATCGTTGCTCCCAATCGTTCGTCACTGGTTGAGCTTTCAAGCCTTCAAGTACTCGAACCTACGGCAACCTGCACAGCCGAAGTATCCAGACATCGATAACGCTCATAGAGGCCGAAATGTTAATGTAAGTACACCACTGAATAATCCGTAGTGTTGCTTCCCTAGTCCTGTAAGTCCTTTGAATCAATCAAGATTCTTCACCGTAAACAATCTAAGTCCAAGGCTGTTTCCTCTAAACAGTCAAGGAATAGTGCGTTAGACTCCAATAGGAATTTAGAGTTATCAGATAGTATATTAGATAATAGACTTAGTGAAACTATGAATCAAGCTGCGACCGACCCATCGCAACCCCAGATGGTTGCACCACAAGCAACGGTCATCCATCATGACCCAGATGCCATATTCAAGGCCCTCCGCCTAGTTCCCGAATTTGACGGGAACCCTAATGTCTTGACGAGGTTCGTACGAATCTGCGATCAGATAATACACGGTTATGCGAGGGATGGACCGGAACACGTATTAAATAATTTATCTTTGATAAATGGTATCTTAAATAAAATAACAGGAGCAGCAGCCAGTACTATTAACTCGAACGGTATACCCGAAAATTGGCATGGGATTCGTACGGTGCTTATTAATATTTTTTCTGATCAGAGGGATGAAACCGCGTTATATAACGACCTCTCATTACAGTCGCAAGGTAATAGTACACCGCAGGAGTTCTATGAGCGGTGTCAAACCCTTTTTAGCACTATCATGACGTATGTCGCTCTACACGAGACCATCGAAACGACTATAAACGCAAAGCGTGATCTATATAAGAAATTAACTATGCAAGCCTTTGTCCGCGGGCTCAAGGAGCCGCTCGGGTCTCGTATACGGTGCATGCGCCCTGACAGCATCCAAAAAGCCTTGGAGTACGTGCAAGAGGAGCTTAATGTTATTTATTTGCAGCATCGAAACGACACCTTGCCTAAATCTTCACAGCCACCCCAGACTCCTAAAATTACACCCCAGCTCGTACCAATGAGTACTATTCCAACGGCACCTAGGCCGTTCACTTTCGGCAACCCCGGTATGCAACCAAACAGACAGACTACACACCCCTTTCTCAACCGACCAAACCCCCAAATGATGTTACAACCCCAATTCGGCATGCCAAGTCGTACTCAACAGATGTTCCGCGCGATGCCGCCTAATTATAACCATCAGAATAACGGATTTAGGTTACCAAGTAGAAACCAAACATTCGGTAATAACCAGCCGCAGCAAACTTCTCGCCCAATGAGCGGTGTAACCCCGTTCGTACCAAAACCACTACCCCCCACGGGACATGATTGGCGAAAGTTTGGCAACCCACAACCGTCCAACTACTTTAAAACTAGGGATGTTAATGTAAATGACTGTGTAGCGTATTACCCAGAGTACAATGAATATTATCCTGACCACTACCAGTACCCTTGCTACTATGACTATTCCGCTCCTAATAGCGATTACTATTAGTGATGTTACGATCTGGAATTTTGTCAAACCGAGTTGAATCGGTTAGACAATTCATGCAAGTCGATTCCAAACCGAATCGACGAAATCGCGATTTGAATCGGTTTGAACCGATTTGAATCGGTTTGATAGCGAAGATCGGTTTAAAAAGTCGAGTCGTTACTCGACTTTTTAAACCGATTAAAAAGTCGAGTCGTTACTCGACTTTTTAAACCGATTAAAAAGTCGAGTCGTTACTCGATTTTTTAAACCGATTAAAAAGTCGAGTCGTTACTTGACTTTGTAAACCGATTAAAAAGTCGAGTCGTTGCTCGACTTTTTAAACCGATTAAAAAGTCGAGTAACGACTCGACTTTTTAAACCGATTCAAACCGATTTGAGCATAAACCGAGTTGCGTCGATTAGCGCCTTTACTAAACAGATTTGGCCGAGTCGAAAGCGATGTAACGACTCGACTTTTTAAACCGATTTGAGCATAAACCGAGTTGCGTCGATTAGCGCGTCAGCGCGTCTTGCGTCTACTAAACCGATTTGGCGGAGTCGAACTTACTTACGCATCTCGCTCGCACCGCTCTGCGCGCATTCGCCCGTTTGGCCGTTTGCTCGTTTGGCCGTTTGACCGTTTGCTTGTTTGGCCGTTTGCCCGTTTGGCCGTTTGCCCGTTTGGCCGTTTGCCCGTTTGACCGTTTGGCTGTTTGCTCGTTTGGCCGTTTGCCCGTTTGGCTGTTTGCGCGTTTGCCCGTTTGGCCGTTTGCTCGTTGGCCGTTTGGCCGTTTGGTCATTTGCCCGTTTGCTCGTTTGGCCGTTTGCCCATTTGGCTGTTTGCGCGTTTGCCCGTTTGGCCGTTTGCTCGTTTGCCGTTTGGCCGTTTGCTCGTTTGGTCGTTTGCCCGTTTGGCTGTTTGCTCGTTTGGCCGTTTGGCTGTTTGCTAGTTTGCTCATTTGGCCGTTTGCCCGTTTGGCTGTTTGCTCGTTTGCCAAACGGCCAACCGGCCAAACGGTCAAACGGCCAAACGAGCAAGCGGGCTAACGGGCAAACGAGCAAACAGCCAAACGGCCAACCGGCCAAACGGTCAAACGGCCAAACGGGCAAACGAGCAAACAGCCAAACGGCCAAACGGGCAAACGGCCAAATGAGCAAACTAGCAAACAGCCAAACGGCCAAACGAGCAAACGGCCAAACGACCAAACGAGCAAACGGCCAAACGGTCAAACGGTCAAACGGGCAAACGCGCAAACAGCCAAATGGGCAAACGGCCAAACGAGCAAACGAGCAAACGGCCAAACGGGCAAATGACCAAACGGCCAAACGGCCAACGA
The DNA here is from genome assembly GCA_937001555.2 of Hypsopygia costalis. Lineage (NCBI taxonomy): Eukaryota > Metazoa > Arthropoda > Insecta > Lepidoptera > Pyralidae > Hypsopygia > Hypsopygia costalis. Next base: position 13,202,466 of record OW443347.2, on the reverse strand, counting down.
GCAAACGGCCAAACGGGCAAACGCGCAAACAGCCAAACGGGCAAACGGCCAAACGAGCAAACAGCCAAACGGTCAAACGGCCAAACGGGCAAACGGCCAAACAAGCAAACGGTCAAACGGCCAAACGAGCAAACGGCCAAACGGGCGAATGCGCGCAGAGCGACGCGAGCGAGATGCGTAAGTAAGTTCGACTCAGCCAAATCGGTTTAGTAGACGCAAGACGCGCTGACGCGCTAATCGACGCAACTCGGTTTATGCTCAAATCGGTTTAAAAAGTCGAGTCGTTACATCGCTTTCGACTCGGCCAAATCGGTTTAGTAAAGGCGCTAATCGACGCAACTCGGTTTATGCTCAAATCGGTTTGAATCGGTTTAAAAAGTCGAGTAACGACTCGACTTTTTAATCGGTTTAAAAAGTCGAGCAACGACTCGACTTTTTAATCGGTTTACAAAGTCAAGTAACGACTCGACTTTTTAATCGGTTTAAAAAGTCGAGTCGTTACATTGCTTTCGACTCGGCCAAATCGGTTTAGTAGACGCGCTAATCGACTCAACTCGGTTTATGCTCAAATCGGTTTGAATCGGTTTAAAAAGTCGAGTCGTTACATCGCTAATTACTATAGCTATGACCCTAACTATGCACATAACTATGTGACCGAGCACCTTTATACGCCGGAATATCAGAACACGGCTGAATATCCAAATGAACCCACATTAGAGCAGCCTTCACCTCTTACCAACGATAGTGAGGATTTTCAGAAGGCCATGATATTAAAAAAGTCAGGATAGAATTAAATATGCAAACTCAAAGGCAATTGCCGTACATTCGAATTGAGGATCCACCCCTCAACCTTCTAATAGACACGGGTGCCAACCAATCTTTCATTAGCCCCGAAGCTGCTCAGCAGTTTTTTCCCCATATACCCTTGGACTATGATCCGTTTGAGGTCACGAACGTACATGCCACGAGTAGGAACGACTATTCCATAACTATGCCGTGTTTTAGGGAATTCAATTACCCCCGTAACATAAAATTATTCGTATACCGCTTTCACGACCATTTCGACGGACTCATCGGACTAGACTTACTGACTGAATGGGAGGCGAAAATAGATCTTAAGCACCTAAAGTTAGTAACCCAATTCGCCACCAACCCAATCAAAATGTACAATTCCCGTAATCTGAATTTATACGAGGATATTATACCTGCTAAATCATCAAAATTAATACGTATACCCGTTAACGCTCCGGATGGCGATGTAGTAATTAAAGACCAAGTCTCATGCAATTGCCTCATAAATGGGTGTATCACGAAAGTGTCAAACAGTCGAGGTATAGTCGAAATAGTAAATCCAACAGACAATGACGTTATATTCTCTCTAAACCAACCGGCGCAAGCTGAATTACTTAACTTAGATTGCTCTCAAATCCAGCAGCCCTCAGCTCGAGTTAGTGAAGTTATCTCACGACTACGTATCGGGCACCTAAACCCAGAAGAAAAAATTTACTTAGAACAGCTCTGCACACGTTATGCGGACGTCTTTTACATCGAAGACGAACCACTCACATTCACTAACCAAGTCAAACACTACATTAAAACCGTTGACGAAATACCCGTATACACCAAAACATACCGTTACCCTTTCGTGCACAGAGATGAAGTCCGAGATCAAATTTCAAAGATGCTAAATCAGGGCATCATCCGACCTTCAGACTCTGCATGGAGCTCACCTATTTGGGTAGTTCCCAAGAAAACCGATGCATCTGGTAAAAGAAAATGGCGTATAGTCGTCGACTTCCGTAAATTGAACGAGAAGACTATCGACGACAAATACCCCATTCCGAATATCACTGATGTCCTTGATAAATTAGGCAAATGTCAATATTTCAGTACCTTAGACCTTGCTTCCGGGTTCTACCAAGTGGAAATGAACCCAGATGACATACCCAAGACGGCATTTAATGTAGAACACGGGCATTTTGAATTTTTAAGGATGCCCATGGGTCTCAAAAATTCTCCGTCCACTTTTCAAAGGGTTATGGACAATGTCCTCCGAGGATTGCAAAATAACATATGCCTAGTCTATCTAGACGACATTGTCGTCTTTAGTACCAGCCTGCAGGAACACATGGTGAATCTAGAGAAAGTGTTCCAAAGACTTCGCGAATCCAACTTTAAAATACAGATGAACAAATCCGAATTTTTAAAGTTGGAAACGTACTATCTCGGCCATGTGATCAGTACAGATGGTATTAAACCTAACCCCGAAAAAATTCAGGCAATTGAGGAATATCCCTTACCTAAAACCCCTAAGCAGATAAAGCAATTCCTAGGTCTTATAGGTTATTATCGGAAATTCATCCCTGATTTCGCAAAAATCACCAAACCCCTTACGAATTGCTTAAAGAAAAATAATAAAATAAATTTGGACTCTAACTATATTAATTGTTTTGAAAGATGTAAGAAATTATTGACTAATGACCCAATCCTGCAGTATCCCGACTTCACCCGAGAATTTGTATTAACTACGGACGCGTCCAATGTAGCAATCGGAGCCGTGTTATCACAAGGCCCAATTGGCTCGGACAAGCCCATTTCATATGCATCCCGCACATTAAACGATAGCGAAATGAATTACAGTACGATCGAAAAAGAACTTCTCGCCATTGTATGGGCCACGAAGTACTTTCGACCGTACCTTTTCGGGAGAAAGTTTAAGATTGTCACCGACCATAAACCACTGCAATGGATTATGAATATTAAGGAGCCTAATTCCCGTCTAACTCGATGGCGACTAAAATTAAGTGAATACAACTATACTGTTGTATATAAGAAGGGCAGTCATAATTCAAACGCCGATGCATTATCCAGAATTGAACTGCACAATTCCGAAACCTCCCCAAACCAGACTACCAGCAACCCAATTGACGATTTAGACTCATTAGCCCCAAACCCTACTGATAGACCCCCATCAATAGACGGATCCGCTACAGACACCATACACACCGACCAAGAACAACCTATACTCGAAATTCCAATTACCGACGAGCCCTTGAACAAATTCCACAAGCAACTTTGTTTGACTGTAGTAAGCGACATAACGAGGCGACCGACTGTATCTAAACCTTTCGAAACTCACACACGCACTTCTGTACAACTATGCGAATCCAGTCTCGAAATCGACCTTATTAACGCAATAAAAGAGTACGTCAACCCCAAAGTCAAAACCGCTCTTTTAATAACGCCACCACTCGCAATGTATACCATAATCCCGATCTTGCAAGATAGGTTCAAATGCTCTGCCATGAGTTTAGTGTTAGCCAAAAGGGAAATAGATAACGTGAAAGAATATCTCAAACAGCAAGAGATAATTCGTCACTATCATGAAGGTAAAACAAACCATCGTGGTATAAACGAGTGCTATTTATCACTGTCCCACAGGTATTATTGGCCTAAAATGAAGGAATCCATAGCTAAGTTCATAAATGAATGCACGGTCTGCGGCCAGTCTAAATACGACCGTAATCCCATTAGACAAGAATTTAATATCGTACCACCTGCATCGAAACCATTCGAAACAGTTCATCTTGATTTATTTACTGTCCAAGGTGAAAAGTACCTGACATTTGTCGACGTATTTTCAAAGTACGCCCAAGCATACCACTTACGCGATGGAACTGCATTAAGCGTTGTACAAGCATTACTTACCTTCAGTACACACCATGGTCTTCCGCTTAGTATTGTTACGGATCAAGGCACGGAATTCACGAACCAAATGTTCGCTGAATTCGTAAGATTGCATAAAGTGAACCACCATAAAACCCTAGCCCATTCACCTAACGATAATGGTAATATTGAACGGTTCCATAGCACCATCCTAGAACATTTAAGGATATTAAAAATCCAACAAAAGGACGAACCTATTGTCAATCTAATGCCGTATGCTATTATCGCGTACAATAGCTCAATACACAGTTTCACTAAATGCAGACCATATGACATTGTAAACGGGCACATAGACCCTAGGGATCCCCTTGACTTTAACGTAACCGAACATTTATTGCAGCAATATATAACTAACCATAAAGAGCAAATGAGGAAAGTATATGAATTGGTTCATAACTCCTGTGTCGCTAATCGTACTGCTATAATCGAACATAGGAACAAAACCCGCGAAAAAGAAGTTGAATACCAACCCCAACAACAGATATTCGTCACTAACCCCGCAGCTTCCCGTCAAAAATTAGCTCCCCGTTACACTAAAGACACAGTACTGGCGGACCTACCAATACATATATATACGTCAAGAAAACGCGGCCCTATAGCTAAGTCTCGATTAAAACGTGTCCCTAAAAATGCCTTGTTACAGAATACTGCTGATGTCGATGATGAGCACCCTAACGAGAACCCAAGAAATTAAAATAGAGAGTTTAAACGACGGACCCGGAGTATTGCCTTTTAAACTTGGACCCGCGAGACTGACCATGCACCGCCATACCTTTTTACAATACGTGGAATTAAACGACATAGATACCAGACTTGACGCAATCAGAGACCAATTACGGGAAACGGGGAATCGACTACATAACGACACATACTTGTTATATGAGGTTCATTTTAATCACCTTAATGATAAGTTAGATAAGGCATCGTATCGAGTAGATTCACTTAAGCCCTCTCGCACTAAACGTGGCCTAATAAATGGTTTAGGCGCCGTCATAAAAGGACTCACGGGTAACCTCGACAATGATGATGCGATTTTCTATAACGAAGCCATCGCACAACTTAAGAATAATCAAGATAAATTAGATACTGAGATAAACGAGCATATTAGTCTTAGCCAGGATTGGATAGATCATCATACTAAGGTCATATCCCAGATAGTAGAGAATCAGTCGAAAATCAATCAAACCCTACATGTGATATTAGATTCAGAAGCATATAGGGATAGTAGTCTGATAAAATATGCTAAATTTGGCCAGTTACTTGACATACTCGGATATAATATAGAGGCGTTAGTAGATGAACTAAATAGAATAGAAAACATCTTAGCGTACACCCGCGCTTTGAATACGCATCATTCAATGTTAGATATAGGTATACTTAAGAAAATGTTAGTTAGATTAAAAAGTATCTACGGCGAAAGCCAAGTGTTAGACATAGACCTCCGGGAATATTATAATATAATTGAACCCGGTTCATACTATATAGAGAATAGGATAGTTATAATATTTCGATTTCCTGTATTATCACCCGATACTTATAACCTATACAAACTACCCCTCTTACCTAATAAGCATAAATCTATCCTTATACCCCCCTATCCATTAATAGCAACCAACGGAAAATTTCATGTGTATATAGAGGCTGAATGCCCGAAGGCAGGTAACTGCTACCTCTGTGAAGAGAAGTTAACTCAACAGCTAAGGCAGAATCCAGATTGTATACAGAGACTCATCTCCGAACAAATAATGGACGCATCTTGCCAGCCGACTACAATCTCTTTAGTGAAACAAACTGTAGAAAAACTAGACGACCGACACTATGCTATAGTATTCCCAGAACCAACCAAAGTACAGGAAACATGTGGACGTGATCAATACAGCATCCTAACCGGTAGTTATCTTGCAACTATACCACATAACTGCATACTTCGTACGAACGAATTTACCATTGCTAACATAGCAAGTACAGGGACAGCCCATCAAGATTCTTAATATTCCTACCTACAAGGAGATAGCATACTCACAGCATCCAGTCGAAATCAGTCACATCAATCTAGACAGACTCCAAGAGATTCAAGATAAAATATCATCCCTACGGCCTGTTCACTTGGAAAAGATACATGCAAGCTCATTCTACCACACTACCCTACCATTTTACTGCGTGCTGTTTAGCTTAGCGATACTCATTATTGCAACGATTTATCGTAAAAGATGCCATGCAGCGACAACAGCGAAGGATCCACCTAGTACAACCGAGAACCCCCGTACGAGAATCCCAACACATCGAACCCAGGGAGGAAGATACCAGCAACATTTTCGATAAACCTCACAAAATAGTTGCTGAACTTCAGGGGGAGGTGTTACGTGAGCAGCCCGTACTGAATATGCTGATCCGCGAATTCGCAAATGAACAATTAATTATTGCATTATATTTTTGTAGCGAAGTAAACCGCTGACGCCGCGGCACGTGTAGACGCCGACCGCTACACCGCGGCCCGGAATATTCCTCACTTATACTCCATACTTCGGAAGAGTCACGTCTTAGTATATAAGTTTTCCATGTAATTCTTTTTATAGTAATAAAATAGTTGTAAAGATTTTCGGTTTTTTTTGGGACCTTCGGCAGCAGAGCTCGTAATTATAGAAAACATCCAGACCAAAACAAACAGACATGTTCATTGTTCACGCACACAAATGTTTGTCTTGTGCGGGAATCGAACCCGCAACCTCGGGAGTCAAAGTGGCCATTGCTAACCATTCGACCACCGAGCTTTAACTGAAAAGTAACAAAATTATTATAAATATTTTAAAAATGGAAAAATTTACCTGCTCCCCCTAGTTGGGATTTGAACCCACGACCTCTCGATGACCGGTCGAGTGTTCTTCCAACTGAGCTACCAGGAAGGTTTGTATTGCTGACGACTTTTTGCATCTTATATTCTACTGCGTGAGTCACATATAAATATTCTGGCAAGTTGGCCAAGACAACTACTTAAATAATAATAAAGTAACCAAATTGCGGTTGGATCTATTATGCATAACAGTGTCCTATTGAACAGTATACTCTTACCTTCTTGTACGCCTGTTCGAAGAGCTTCAAGCTCGCTTGCTGCAGCTGAGTGGTGGCTGTGCGGAGTTCCTCAGGGTCCACAGAGTCCTTCTTAGCGAGGAGGTCTCGGAGTTTGGCGATTTCTTCACGTAGTTTGTCACACTGGTGGGAAATATATAGTATAATTAGACTTAGTAGATTTACATGCCATTTATGTAAGTTGCCTTGCAAACATGAGTCACATTTTATACACCTGAGAAATAACTCAATTGGCTACTTGGCATATTTTACAAATCAGTATGAAGAACAATTTCGGGTGAACCAATATGGACCCCGTTTATGTAGCTAGTGCCGTAACAAAACATAGTATTTTCTACTGTTTTTCAATGGTAATATTGTTTTTAATAATTTCATACTTTTACCATGGACTTTAAATAAATAAATTTTACCGCTGAAGTACTTTTGTGTTTGGTGTTCAATGAAAACCGATTACACTAACGATATACTGACAAAAATGGGTAAATAATATTGTTACGAGCTAGGGTTCTGGATTTGGATGTAAAACGCCAATGACAACTTGCAAGGATTTATTCACGCAGGGTCTGGTCTGCAGGTCTTCACAACACGAAGTTCACACTAAGATTCCAAATCGCAGCTCAAATCGAAGTCCAATAGTATCGCTGAGGTCGTAGGTTATCACTTGTCTCGCAGGTTGATTCGCTCGAAGTTCTCTCTTCCGAAGTCCAAACTGAACTGCCTATGCGCCGCGGCGGTCGCTATTTATATTCGCCGGCAAGGGTTCTCGAATATTCTCGTATGTGGGAAATACATACGGTAAGTCATCGTAATGTCTCGAGATACATCTCGAACATTTTCATGTCATAGTGTTATGAACCCTATTGACAGTAGACATACGGGCCATTATTGCTTGCAGCGAAGTATGCGGCGACTATTCTAGAAGGTTCCATTCTAGATCGTTCGAGACAAGACCGCGACAATATTATTGATTTATTAACTTTCTTAAATATTCATAGTCAAATTACTGTTTGAATGTAGGCAGTCAATAATCGTCCCTCGAAGCAAATAGCTACGTCGGGTGATAACAAGACGCCGTTGATATAGCACTCGGCTTTACCGCGCGCGTATGTCACGCTGGCGGCTTAAAACGAATGCGGGGGAGAAACAGTACTTAATTTTATTTTATATGCGAGGGGGGGAAAACGAGCATGTTGGTCGCCTGATGGAAAGCAATCACCACCGCCCATGGAGATCAGCGAGACCAAGTGGTCATCAATCTGTTGCCAGCCTATACTCCTTCCTTTCTGGTGACCTCACTCGCAGATCAACATCTTTGAACCAAAGCAAACTTCTCCTGCACGCGGTGGGTGCTGACTGACAAACGAACTCACTGCCCCGCCTTTTAATATCGTTTCGCTGCACATGATTTTTTTTTTTATATACTACGTCGGGTGGCAGACAAGCATACGGCCCGCCTGATGTGAAGCGGTTACCGTAGCCATATTAACGCTTGCAACATAAAATATTGCTCGCGCGCCGCCACCCCCGCTGCCAACGCAGCATCTCCTTCCTTTCTTTCTGGTGACCTCACTCGCTCGCAGGAACACAACAACCCACAAGGGAATTGTTATTTGGCTGCGGTATTCTGTGAGGTGGAGGTACATTCCCCAGTCGGGTAGCTTACAATTACGCTCCCTACCTCTCTTTTCGCCAGTGCTGCGTTTGTCATGCGGCAGGGTGCACCACGTGCAGGTGAAGTTGGCTTTGGTTCAAAGATCTTGATGAACCACTTACACCCCATCCATTTTGCTCTCAGTATCAATCAGTATGCTCTTATCACTGCCCCGCCATTTTAATGTCGTTTCGCTGCACATGACCTCTCACACACATCCTGTAAAGAACATATACTGACCTCGTCCTGTGGCAGTTGACTTCTTTACTCTTCCATCTTGCTCTCAGTATCAATCAGTATGCTCTTATCACTGCCCCGCCATTTTAATGTCGTTTCGCTGCACATGACCTCTCACCCACATGCTGTAAAGAACCTATACTGACCTCGTCCTGCGGCAGTTGACTCTTGTATTCCTCCATCTTGCTCTCGGTGTCGTGCAGGATGCCTTCAGCCTGGTTGGACACCTCGACCCTCTCGCGGCGCTGCTTGTCGCTGGCCGCGAACTGTTCTGCAGCTTTCACCATGTTCTCGATCTCGTCTTTGGAAAGTCCGCCTGATGACTGGATCACGACTGAAAGAAATATTTTTTTGTTCAATTGAGAGAATTTTGGGGTGTATGTGGTTTATCAACATCTTTGAACCAACGCCATCTTCACCTGCACGCGGTGCACCCTGCTGACTGACAAACGAAGCTCTGGCGAAAAAAGAGGTAGGGAGCGTAATTGTAAGCTACCCGACTGGGGAATGTACCTCCACCTCACAGAATACCGCAGCCAAATTACAATTCCCTTGAGGGTTATTGTGTTCCTGCGAGTGAGTGAGGTCACCAGAAAGGAAGGAGATGCTGCATTGGCAGCGGGGATGGCGGCGCGCGAGCGATATTTTATGTTGCCAGCGTTAATATGGCTACGGTAACCGCTCACATCAGGCGAGCCGAATGCTTGTCTGCCACCGGACGTAGTATAAAAAAAAAGAGTGGCAAACAAGCATGGGGGTCATCTGATGGAAAGCAATCACCACAGTCCATGGAGATCAGTAACATAGCAGCATATGTGATATGAAACCATTATCGAGTGGGAAGGTTAAAATGTCTAAATGACAGTTATTTGTGCATTGAGCCCTTGAATAGGCTATTTTCCAATGTTTAAAAATTGTATAAATTATTTAACAATATCGTAAAATACACAAAACTATAAAGATCTGCAAACTTTCATTCTAATATTTTCAGTCAGTCTTTTTTTTGCGTCGATCAAAGTTTGGCCTTTGTTCCTGGCTTCAAATAGGAACATTAACCCGGCTCCTGGGGAGATAGAGACAACTCCTCTATCTCTCACTTGAGCGATTCTTGTCCGACGCGTCCTAGTCGCGGGGGTGGGCATCCCACACTACAGTAGGCCGTAGTGTTCGGGTGGCCAAGTGCGGATGAGGACCCAGTGCTGCGGGGTATATCGCAGTCCCCTGCCCAGGGTTACAGGTGAAGTCCTCAACGGCTGTGAAGGCGGAGATGAAGAACGTCGGTACGGCGGAACAGGCGGAGGAGGCACAAAACCTAGTGGAAGGCTGTCCTTACATATTAAGGTCCCAGGCTACACTGGAGCTACACCGCCTGGCAGGGCGGAGTAGTAAGGAAGGCGGCGGAAGAGACACTGTCCAACGGCGGCTCCTAAGCTCTCCAGGAGAGTTACTGTCTTGGCGTCAGGCGGCAGCCGGCCGTAAAACTATAAGCCAAAATCTTATCTCCTCACATGATTCAAGCACAAAATGAGAAAAGGCAAAAATATTAGGGCGTACCCCGTAAGCGACGCGGATGCGAAAAATGCGACACAAGATGCAACCACTACTAGGGCGTCCCCCCAAAGCGACGAGAAGCCTGACAAGAACAAACATTCGCATTCGAACATTAACAGGATAAGACTGGCAACATGGAACTTGGGGTCTCTCACGGGAAGGAGTCAAGAACTGAGTAAAATCTTACAAAAAAGGCGTATTAACATCTGCTGCTTACAAGAAACGAAGTGGAAAGGCTCAAAATCAAAGAATATAGGATGTGACTACCAGGTTATATATCACGGCACAGATAACAAAAGAAATGGAGTGGCAATAGTGCTCGACAACAACTTTAAGGCACGAATAACAAACATCACACGCAAGAGCGACCGTTTAATTGCAATCTAAATTGCTCTAGAAGACCAGCAGATTACCAACATAATTTCAGCTTACGCCCCACAAGCAGGGTGCACAGATGCGGAAAAGACTGTAGTGTTGAGTAGTACATACAAGAGGCAGTACATTTGTCCCGTACAAAACGTCAAAATGTAAGAGCGGCTCAATACTATAAAGTGTACCACTTCAAATTTCACGTCGCGGTACAGTACACTAATCTTTTATGGTAAGTTTAGACTACGACAGAAATTGCGAGAAATGTCAGACATTAATTTCTGTACTGTTTACACTAGTACGGAATTTTTGTGTCTGAGTAGTGTCTATTTGTAAGTGTACGGGACTTGTACGAAATTTTTGTGTCTGAGTAGTGTCTATTTGTAAGTGTATGGGAATTGTGTCCGAGCTGTTTATATGCAAAATTCTAGTTAGTGATGCTCGGTCAGCATGGATAAATGTCGTGCAGCCGCTTTTACTACTATTTTGATTTAAAAAAAACGCACAAGTCGAAAACGCAAAAGAAGTGTTTGGGTACAGCTGATACGACACTAATTATCGTGTCACAATAAATTGTGCAGTTGGAGACACTCGCGTTCATACACAGACAGTCAGTGAGTGTACAGTGTATAATGTCGTAGCCTAACTAAACTTACCATTAAAGAAAGAATGAATCGGTTAAGTGGTAAAAAAAGTAGCTCAAGTATTATTTTTAAACAATAATTTGTAATTTTTTATTTCCCTTATTACACTTTAAAATTCATTTATTTATTTACCCACAAACTATATTTTGTTAATTATTTCTGCTTTGTAATAGGTAGTTTATTGTTGGACTAGAATGTCATCTCATCAATCGGACTGTGTTAAAGTACAATACTAACACAGTAATAACAAATGTCTTATTCGTAATGTTAATTCAAATGTATCGCCGAACTCCAATACGCCTCGCCTCGCCTCATTTGAAGTGGGACATTGTACTGGCTCAATACAAAAAAGAGGCTACTCTTACAAACTCTTTTTAAAATCGTGTCCTACCCAACACTAAAAGACTGATATTTGGGATGACTTCGATGACTTGATCCATAGCATACCTACAAATGAATACAAGATAATTGGAGGGGATCTGAATGGTCATGTTGGAGCTAGCAACACTGTATATGAAAAGACTGTACACGGAGGGTATGGAATAGGTGAAGCGAACAAAGAAGGAGAGGAAATTCTAGATTTCGCAGCAAGACACTCCCTAACCTTAATAAATACGAACTTCCAAAAGAAACCGGAACATTTAATCACATACAAATGCGTAGGAAAAGTCTCACAAATAGATTTTATAGTCTCAGACGTAACGGCAAAGCATAAGTTCAAGGATTGCAAGGTAATTCCTGGCGAGGCCCTAACATCTCAGCACCGCATACTTGTGGCTGTATACGAGTTACCCAAGCCCATTAGAACAATTGTGGATAGAACTCCTAGAACTAAGTGGGGGGCACTGGATGGCCCTAAAGGCGATACATTAATGGAAGAGATGAAAAACTACCTGGAGGCTGATTTGGGGATGGATTATGAGTGCGCTGATCATATGTGGATCAAATTTGAAGAACAGTGTAAAATAAAAGCAACACAGATATTAGGCATGTCCAAAGGACCTCTTCGTACAGGCAAAGACCCTAAATGGTGGAGTGAGAAAGTGCAAGAGGCACTAGCAACTAAGAAATCTCAGTTTAAGATTTGGCAAAAATCCCAAATGGACGAAGAGCGAATTAACTACAAAGAAGCGAAGAAACATGCAAAGAAAGTCGTTGCACAAGAGAGAGCCAACTCAAACCAAGCTTTTTATGACAAATTGGAAAATGCCAAAACAGAGAATGAAGTACTGAAAATTGCAAAATCTAGACACAGATCAACAGTGGATATTAAAATAAATAAATTCATAAAGAACAAAAACCATCAATTAATCACAAACAACGAACAAATTAGTAACAGGTGGCTAGAATACTATGAACAACTGCTTAATGAGGAATTCCCACATGAAGAACCAGCACCCTTACGTACTACACATGGTCCTGTAAATAAAGTAGACGAAAGAGAGGTTAAACTGGCGGTGACTGCGATGAAAAACCGGAAAGCACTTGGCCCTGATGAGGTACCGGCAGACTTATGGAAGCGACTGGGCCCGCCGGCAGTAGCCTGGTTGACCAAGTTGTTTAATGTCATCCTAACTACCAAAAACATTCCGGAGTCATGGCGGAAAAGCTACCTCCTACCATTCTACAAAAATAAAGGAGATGTAGCAGAGTGCGAAAACTATAGAGGTATTAAACTCACTTCACATACGTTGAAAATATGGGAACGGATCATTAACAAACGTATCACGGCCCTTATCAGGATATCCCCAAATCAGTTTGGGTTCACAGCATCTAAATCAACCACCGACGCCATACAAGCGATCAGAATCTTGATGGAAAAACATAGAATTAACAACAGAGACCTACACCTAGCATTCATCGACCTCGAAAAGGCATTTGACCGCGTGCCACGTAAACTTGTATGGCAAGCACTTCGAGCTCAAAACGTACCGGAACACTATGTCCAGATTATTCAAGATATGTACGACGGCGTTAGCACAAGAGTTCGAAGTCTAGCAGGTTTAAGCAAGGCTTTTGAGGTTAAAGTAGGCGTCCACCAGGGTTCTGCGCTAAGCCCCTTACTTTTTAATCTGGTGATGGACTACCTCACTAAGGATATACCCGCGCCATTACCGTGGACCATGCTGTATGCAGACGATATTGTGCTAGCCGCAAATACTGCACAACACCTGCAGGAACTCCTCAATACGTGGACACAGTCTCTGGAGAAGTACGGGCTACGTGTTAGTAGGAGCAAAACCGTATATTTGAAATGCCCCTTCAGTGGAAACACAAAGGATGAGACTATTCACATTGGTACAACACCCATTCCAACAGTGAGAAAGTTCAAATATCTAGGCTCCATGCTAACACCAGATGCAAACGTGGATGATGACGTCACTCACCGCGTAAATGCTGCGTGGCAAAAATGGAGAACGCTCACAGGTGTACTATGTGATCATCGTATGCCCGTAAAAGTGAAAGGTAAAGTGTACAAGATTGCGGTTCGCCCGGTGCTACTGTACGGATCGGAATGCTGGACTGTAAAGAGAACTCACGAGCAAAAGGTACATGTCAACGAGATGAAGATGTCGAGATGGGCGGGAGGTGTGACTCGACTTGATAAAGTGCGCAATGAATATATAAGAGGTAGCTTTAAAGTCGCACCAATCACCCAGAAACTCACCGAAAACCGTCTCAGATGGTACGGACATATCAAAAGAAGAAGTGAGGACCATGTGGTACAGATTGCACTAAATCTGCCTGAACAGAAGAAAGGCAGAGGCCGCCCGCCACAAACCTGGTGGTCTAAAATACAAAGAGACCTCAAGGAAGCCCAGTTGCCTGAAAAGACAATCCAGGATAGATTATCCTGGCGCAAAAGAGTGAGGAGACCCGACCCCAAATAATGGGAAAAGGGCAGGACAAAGAAGAAGATCAAAGTTTGGCGGGAAAGTCTATTTTAAAAGTATGAAATTATTAAGAAATAATATTTCCATTGGAGAAGCAATAAAAAAGGCTATAACTTTTATTATGATACTAATCACATAAACGTAATATTTAACATAGCTGTCGTACAAATTTCTGATTTGATGCATACAAATTACAAACCTGTGACGTCATAATTCGGTAGTCTTTTGTATGGAGCGTTTTGGGGCAGTCTAAAAATTGTGATTTTCAAATTACCATATCTCAAGAGGTTTTTGTGCTATCGAAGTAATTCTTTCACCTATGGTTATATTATGGAGACGTCCCTACATATCAAACAGAAAAAAATGTTAGTCAAATAGCCTATTGTCATTTTGCGTAAATTTTTTTTTTCACGTAAGAGAGGGGCAAACAAGCATGTGGGTAATCTGATGGCAAGCAATCACCGCCGCTCATGGAGATCAGTAACACCAAGGAGTCGCTGATACGTTGCCAGCCTATACTCCTTCGTTTCTGGTGACCTCACTCACTCGCAAGAACACAACAACCCTCAAGGGAATTCTTATTTGGCTGCGGTATTCTTTGAGGTGGAGGTACTCCCCCGTAGGAGGCGGTCCCCCTTCGGACAGTTTAACAAATACGCTATGCCCTACCTCTCTTTTCTCCGAAGCCTCATTTGTCAGTCAGTAGGGTGGACCACGTGCAGGTGAGGTGGGCTTGGGTTCAAAGATGTTGACGAACCACTTACACACCATTTAAAAAAAAACGGGTTGCACTCCAGGAGTGCCGGCAGAAGTGAAAACTTGATCATTAATGTTGTGCATTTTTGAATATTTTGGAATGGTTAAGAAATAATTTCTCAGGAATTGCTTTATTTATCAGTATAAAAGTACTATCATTTATGTGGTAAAATACAATATTCATTTATTGCGCTATCGTATACAAACATGACAATTTATATTACATTAAAAATAAACAACAGGAGCGGGCATACATTTTCTCCGCGCAGGAAAAAGAGAGGTGGATATTACTTCCTCTCCTACGCCGCGCCGGCGCTCTACTCTCCCTCCGTCTAACGAATTTTCGATCAGGCCACGTGTCCTGACGCGAGTTTAACATATTTTACCCATCCCAAAAAGTACACAACGCCGCTAAAGAGGTTTTCACTTCAAAAATACTCACTCTGTTGTTCCTTGCCAGTTCCCTTGTCCCTCGCCGACACGTGCACGATGCCATTGGCATCTATGTCGAAGGTGACTTCTATTTGAGGGACTCCTCGAGGCGCTGGCGGGATCCCTATTAGAGAGAACTGCCCGAGGAGTTTGTTGTCCAACGCCATCTCTCGCTCGCCTTGGTGAACTTTGATTTCTACTTGGGTTTGACCGTCGGCAGCTGGGGAAATAATATTTAGTTTTATAGACACACAAAATTTAGTTAGATAGGATTCTTAGATTTAATAAAATATACAAAAAATGTAGTTATATCTATGTTTGAGGAGATTTCCATGGATGGTTTTATTTATGTCGAGTTCCTCCGTGCTTCGCGAGGGTACGTTCGGTCCCGGCTGTTGTCATTAGATGATAATCGTTAAACAGAGTCAGCGGCCTTTTGGTCGCATGAAAACACTGCCCTCCGCCAACCCTCAGTTGAGCAGCGTGGTGGAGTATGCTCTAAACCTATTCGATTGAGGGGAGCCCCGTATCCCAGCAGTGCAATGAATAAAGGTTGTCGACAACGACCGGCTTAATGATATTTATAAAATTGCGTGTTTATCACTACATAGTATAAAGCAAAGTCGCTTTCTCTGTCCCTATGTCCCTTTGTATGTAAATCTTTGAAACTACGCAACGGATTATGATGCGGTTTTTTTTAATAGATAGAGTGATTCAACTGGAAAGTTTATATGTATAATATATGCATAACATAGTAGAAAAACACTGATAATTTAGAGGTTTCTAATGTGATGTCGTAAATAAACACATTTTTTTGCTCTTTCATTGCAAACGCTGGCTAAACCCAACGAGATAGATCAAAATAATGTAGTACAGTATTGTTCACCTTAAAATGGTCTACAAAAAAGTTCGCGATGGTATATGTCTATCTCTTAGTGGTAACACACAATAACCGTTATTTTATCCTTTGCTTTTTACAAGAAATAATGCCTTATTTACGAAGCGATTTTAAGCAATACAGAATTAATCCTTATCCAATTAAGTACCTTAAATACATTGCGCATTTAATATAGATCAATATGGCCCTTCACAGCATGTAATTTAAATGAATAGTTTAGAAGATATTACACATTTAAAATGCAGGGACATAACGGCTGTGGCGGTACCGGCCGCGGAGCCGGCGGCGTGTGCTTATAACTGGGGAAGGACTGGATAGGACAAAGCGCAAAGACCTTCTGTAGTACATTTAGTATCAGCATTGCACCCGTGCGAAGCCGGGGCGGGTCGCTAGTAGTTTAATAAGCGGTGGAAAGTCATTTCAACATTTAGTTGCTAAAACAAAAAAACTTAAAGTCCCAAAGCTCACCAGTACTAAACACCTGACTCTTCTTCGTAGGTATGGTGGTATTCCTCGTGATGAGCTTAGTGAACACTCCACCGAGGGTCTCGATGCCCAGAGACAGCGGAGTCACGTCTAGCAGCAGGATGTCGGTCACGTCGCCAGCCAACACTCCGCCCTGCACCGCCGCGCCCACCGCTACCGCTTCATCAGGGTTCACAGCGCGAGACGGAGCGCGACCGAAGATTTCTTGGACTGTTGATTGTACCTGAGGGGATATAAGAAAACTATTATTATAGTGTTACTTTCTAACATATAAATTTAATGGTATAAATTTGAAGTTTGAAGATTCATTTATATATATATACTAGCAAACCCGGCGAACTCCGTTTCGCCACCAAATGGCGCTGTATGTGAAAAAAGATTTTCCCGCTTTTCTTTTCAAATTTTTCCAGAATTTTCTTTGCTATAAACCTCACGGAGCCCGAGACCTTTCCAACGAATGCAAAACCGTGGAAATCGGTTCGTGCGTTCTGGAGTTATAGCGTCAGGAAGGAAAACCCGACTTATTTTTATATAATAGATATATATATATATATATATATATATATATATATATATATATCTACTATATATATATATATATATATATATATATATATATATATATATATAGATGTATTTTGTATGCATAATTAAAAAAAAATCTATTATCATTCTGCACTCCTTCTCTATATAAACTATAAGAGTGCGAAATTTCACTCATCCGTCCGCGCAATGGGGATGTTTGATATTTTTCCTAACACCAGATGTCGCTAGGTAGGCGTCGCGTCCAGATTGTCAAATTGTACTGAATTTTTTGACAGGGAAACTTTAAGACTACAAGACAACACAAGACGTCAACAAGACATTTGACAAGATGCTATGAATTGACAGATGATTGGACCCTACACGTCAAAGACATAGATGGCACTCTCATACAAAATGAAATTAACTTTGTCGAAATCGAATACGTAAAAAACTCCCACTAAACATGCAAAACGGTCTTTATTCTACGGACGAGTCGATATACTCGTATGTACTTACATAAGGGTAGTTGTAGTCGAAATTACTCTGCAGCTCTGTGTTCGAAATCGCCGCTAACGACAAAAGCAACAAAGCGACGAGATGCTATGAAGTGACATATGATTGGACCCTACGCTACAGTGCTGCCAAAAGACCCTCATTTTTCTTAAAAAGGGGTACAAAGTTTTTGCTTTACGTATTAATATATAGATTATAGTTCTATTAATGAACTGTCATACACGTGTTTGTGAGATTATAACCCGAGAGCGTATGAACGTCAGTCAGGGAATATGTCTCCATTTTTAATCTAGCACCTGTCCTATGGACCTGCCTAGCCGCCATGATGGGTCGACGTTAGCTTGTGCTGGTGCTTCACCGTGCTTTGGAGGGGATGTTATGCAGTCAGTTAGATGACAGTCGTTAATCCAAGTCAGTGGCATTAGGGCGAGTTGAAATTTCCATGTATTGTCAACGACACCACTCAACCACACCACTGTGGTGTCGTTTACAATTTTTTTTAGGTAACGACGCCACCTTAATGTAGTTCTAATGCAAGACATATGTATGCATTTATCGATAACAATTATTTACCAAGATCACGACATGACATACATGATCTCTTACTTCGGTGCTATGATTGTAGATGATTTTTTTTTAAACAAACTTTTTCACAAATATAAGTAACTAGCTGGCCCGGCGAACTTCGTACCGCCTAATTGTCAATGAATGTCGTGGTATACATATTAGTTGAACAAAATTTATGATGTCTTGAAATTAATATAATGAATAATAGAAAATAATAGAGAAGCACGATGGCGTCATTGCACGTGTCAGTCTAATTGTACACGCAAGTTAAGCAACGTCAACCGTAGCCTGTCCATGGATGAGTTTATATTATCTCGAGCTCCTCCGTGCTTCGGAAGGTACGTTAATCCGTCGGCCCCGGTTGTAATCATTAGATTAACTCGAGGTCCTCCGTGCTTCGGAGGGCACGTTAATCCGTCGGTCCCGGTTGTTATCATTAGATTATCTCGAGCTCCTCCGTGCTTCGGAAGGCACGTAAGACGTCGGTCCCGGTTGTTATCATTAGATTATCTCGAGCTCCTCTGTGCTTCGGAAGGCACGTAAGCCGTCGGTCCCGGTTGTTATCATTAGATTATCTCGAGCTCCTCCGTGCTTCGGAAGGCACGTTAAGCCGTCGGTCCTGGTTGTTATCATTAGATGGCAGTCGTTAAGCCAAGTGGCCTTTAGGCGGCTTGAAATTACTGGCGTCCGCCAACTCGCAGTTGAGCAGCGTGGTGGAGTATGCTCGAAACATATTCAGTTGAAGGAAGACCCGTATTTAATATTACCCAGCAGTGGGTAAATATTAAGTTCAGTATTTTACTATGTCACAAAATAAAGTACCATGACACTTGACAACCAATTAATATTCATTTTCAAGCATTCATTCATAAACAATTTTCAAAACAACAACGGACAACTTTCGCGACGTAAAAGTTAGACCAATCGATTTGACATTTAATTGAAAATCAATAAATATCCCAATCCGTTTTCAAATTTAATTTTTCGACAATTTTGTCAATGTTTTAATACTTATTATCCTATACCCACATTTCTGAACGCACGCATACATTTGACGTACGCACGTTAACGTCACGTTTGACAGGTCCGACATCCACGAACATTTTGTATGGAAAAATGATTTTTCTTTTATTTTATTTTTTTCGTAAATTTTCCAATGTTTTTAATAGTTATTCTGCTATTCTGGACGGAGACAAATCCAACAAATCAAAAACCATGGCAATCGGTCCAGCCGTTCTCGAGTTATAAGTGTTGTAACAAACACGACTTTCTTTTATATATATAGATTGCACAGATAGCAAATGAGGTTAAAAAACTTATGATGAAAACAATGAATAGTAATATAATATGAGGTATAGATATTTGTTACGAAGTTCTGTTATGAATAATTTTATCTTGTTGTAAAGACAATTATTATTATTACGTTTTACGAATCCCTAGAGGACTCGCCCAATGGGCGTGTGACCAATGTTTTAAAATTATAAAAACTCTCTATCAGTAACGTAAAATACATAAAAGTAGAACGATCTGCGATCTCAAAATTTTAATAACTTATGTCCGACGTGTTTTATGGTCGATCAAAGTTTGGTGGGAAAGTCCATTTTAAAAGTATGAAATTATAAAAAATAAATATTACCATTGTAGAAACAATAAAAAATACTATAACTTTTGTTACGACACTAGCTACATAAACGCAATATTTAACCTAGCTGTCGTACAAATTTCTGATTTAATGCATATAAAATAGCGTATCGTGACGTCATAATACTGTATGCCTTTTGTATGGAGCCTTTTCGGGATAGTCCAAAATTGTGATCTTCAAGTTATCATATCTCGAGAAGTTTTTAGCCTATCGAAGTAATTCTTTCACCTTTAGTTATATTATTGTGACGTCTTTAAATAACAAATCGAAAAAAAAAATGGTTCACAAGTCTATTTCAGCATGTAATACTTATTATTATCATAAATTAAAACATAACGAATTGTTTTTATCCACTTTGTAGCGTGCTCATAGGGAACGCTACAGAGTTATCCTTTTTAATTGTTTGGGTGAACTGTGTATTGCAAAATAAACTCGTAAATCCTTGTATCCGGACCCCTAATATATTTCTTTAATAAAAAGGACGGTATGCAATGCATAAAAATACATTTTTCTAAAATATAATATATTGATCCTAGTGTGGTGTCATATTATTAAAACGTTATTTTTAAAATAAAAATGTCGCCGAAATTAATAAATATATAATTTATTTATAAATCTAAAATTAAAACTGAGAAAATGTTAGACGTTGAAGAAAGAGATTTGCGTGGCTAGCATCTGGCAACTTTTTTCGTCATTCTTCCTTTTCCGTTCGAACATGGCTTGACAATAGTCGATTTTTGATCAATTTTATAAGAAAATATTTAAAAATTGGGTGTTTGTGGTCGAAATGGCCCGATGTTATAAATAATTTATAATATATAGCGCCTTTGGCGTTTGAGGTAAGCGTTTTTCGTGTTGGTCGATGTGACAATTCACGGCCACGACCCACGCGTGGATATTAAAATGAAAATTTGTTCTTTTCAGAATGCACATTTGAGTGCATAACATGTGTATCGCATTAGATTTTTAAAGAAGGGCGCATGATTCAATGCGGTAAGTTATTTTTTTTCTTAATTTTTAGGACGCGTCACTTCAAAGTTCAAAGTCCGAATCTCATGGAGGTTATTTTGTTTTCAGCCCTCTACCTTCGACCTCTACCTTCGATTTCAATTTCAACTTCAACTTCAATTTCACCTTCAACTTCCCTTCGAGCCCTTCACTTCACCCTTATTTATTTGGATCGGCTCTTCTAACTTTTTCCCTGCCCAAATCTACTTCTTAATTCTTACTTCAAAATGTTGTATTGATGATGTGACTCTGAATGGGTTGATGCGTGTTGCGTAAATGTAATTCTATTGTAGTTAGGGACTATGTTCTCTGTAACTGTTTCAAAAACAAATCTTAGCCCATAAGCGTACCGCTGTATCTCATTATATATAATATAATTGTGTAACAATTTGTTTTCTTATTGCAATATACAGATCAATCAAGTTCTGATGTATTATTGAACTATACGCTCTGCTTTGATATATATTTTTTTCACGGCCAGTTGCCCACAGATTTCGTATGGCATTTAACCCGACTTGAGATTAATAGTTCAATGATCTACGCTGTGTTATGAAGGGTATAACCAACGCAACGACCGTCAACCTAGGCGCCCGAAAATTGTGAGTAGAATACTCTTTACTTTTATTATCTTTTAACAGCTTTATATAAATTTGGGTTGACGGCAGCCTGATCATCTTGGCCACTGACTATAATCTCTTGTTTAAATGAAACCCCATTGATCATATACATACTTTAATTTCCATTAACCCTTTTTTTTAAAACGCCCCAATAGTCCGGTCTTGTGTTTTTAAAAACCGTGACAATTTGGCGCAGTCATGTTTATTTAAAACATGACAATTGACGCAGTCGAACAGGGACTTGATTTATTAAAAACTTGATATTTTGAATATAATTATATAAAAATATATGAAAACTTTAATATTTGATAACTGAATTTACTGAAAATATTGGTTACCCATATGAGGTCTGGGACAACTTGGTCTTTACTTTGATAATTAACTTTCTTGTTAGCCGTGACTGTTTTCTAAATAGTTACTTGGTTATTTTTATATGGTATTCCTTTGAATACAAATTTATACTTTGTCGTTGACAAACTTTTGTTATTTTGGTGAAGCGAGCAGATGGTATTTGGCTAACTTTATTTAGTATTTTTGAAATGTAACATTTGAGTTATATTTTATATGATGAAGATGACAGATATGGAGTTATTTATTGAATAAACATTGTTTATATCTTTATTTGCAACCTTATCTTATACTTTGTATTTTTTTTTTTTTTGATCAATTGTTTCAACTGACATATATATAAACATTTCTTGTTATGTGAACCATTTTTTTCAACAGGTAAAGAGTGTGACTTGTACTTATACTTGTAACCTATGTGTACAACGTTTGTTCATATGTGACAACTTTAATTTTGAATTTGAAAAAAAAAATATTATAAAACAAAGTTAAAACATATTACTACACATTGTTAACACTTCAATTGCTGAATTTATTTAACAGTGCTACAGCTTATTGCGAATTAATGCTATTTTCTTGAATACATAAACACATTACTAGCTTAACATCAGGAGTGACACATTTTGTATGAAAAATTTTCAACGCTTGAACATTTTGGTGAATTTAAGTAAATACTAAGTAAATGTGATAAAAAATATAGAAAATTGTTTTCAAAAGTGATAGATTTGATGTGACTTCATATTGCTACTTGCTTAATCATAATTAGTTTTGAAATTTTACACATTACATAACCTAAAAAGAAAAAGTTACATTGTTGGTTGATGTTTGTACAACTTTGCTGTGAATATTATCAAAAATATAAAGCTTGCTCATTGCATTTGAACATTATAACAAAACAATTATATTGGAAGTGTAATTTAACTAAACAATATACTTATAAACATTGAAAAATACTTGGACATAACCGATTTGAAACATTGCTGATATTTTGAGTTTTGCAAAGCCTAATTAGCTTGTGCTGTGCTTTCTTACTTGGCTTATATGTGAATGTATACTGTATTCATAAAGGTGTATACACACTTACGCTTGTGTATATTTTAAATTTATTTAATTTGCTAACTTTGAAAAATGGATGATAAGTCGAATGATTCTAACACTAAGTCTGATATGCAGGCTATGGATGTTAACATGCCTTCGCTTAACAATATTAATATACAACCTCAGACCCAGCAGCGGAATCAGGACGATTTACCACCCGCTACGGAAATTCGAAATATGATAGATTTAGAAAATGTTATTGAATCTAATGTTATATTGAACGCACCACATTCGGAACAAGTGAATTTAAATTCAGTGAACTTAAATACTGCATACCACAATTCAACAAACATTAACAGTGCTTCTCCACATATGAATTCTTATTCTTGCTATCAAAAACGTTTTGATTTCACAAAATTGGGATTAGTTTTTAACGGTAGGACTTGCCCTATGGAATTTTTTACTCGTTTGGATGAATTAGGTCCTGTTAAAGGTTTTACTAAAGAACAGTGCTTTTTAGCTATACCTGTGCTTCTTTCTGATATTGCCTTGAAATGGTATAGAGGAAGGAAGGACTGTATTTTCAATTGGGATCAGTTTAGATATGAAGTAATTGAACAGTTTGCGCCGATAGATTTGAATTATAAGTTGGAATATGAAATTCGTACTAGAACACAGAAATCATCTGAAACTTTGTCGGAATTTATTATTGAATTGATGGATATGTCTGCTAAATTGAATAGTCCATTGTCGGAGCTTACCTTGATCGAAATTATAAAACATAACATGCTACCGGAATATTCGTATCATCTGGTAGGTAGGTCAGTTACGACTATTAATCGACTTTTACAGTTAGGCAGAGAGATCGAATCTCTTCGTCCTGTTGATCAAAATTTAAATGTTAAGAGGCCTGCCACTTTTAAGACAGAGCCCAATATTAGGATGAGTGTTGTGTCTTCACCTCGAACTGAAGCCATTTGTTTAAAGTGCAAAAAGTCTGGTCATAATTACAAAGAGTGTAGAAAGTTTCCGGCTGTTCAGTGTTTCAAGTGTGGACAACCGAATGTTTTGACTAGGAACTGCAGTAGGTGCAATCCTGTTAGTAAGAATGTTTCAGTTTTGGATAGTGGCGTTGCTGCTTGTGAATCTTGCGGTTCAAAAAACGCATGAGGGCCAGTTGTGTCCAACTTCTTTCTACAAAAAGTGAGCGGATCACAGCTGGAGAAAATTATAATTTTAGTGAAACATATAAGAAATCATCATCATCATCTGTCAATAATGTCAGTAATTCTCAAATTAATTTAGTTTCTCAAATTGCTTCGTTTTTGAAATTTAAAAACTTAGATAGTAGACCTTACATCTCATTTTCGATTAGAGGTCATGAATTTTTAGGATTATTGGATAGCGGTGCACAGATTAGTGTACTTGGTAATAATTCGCACCGAACTTTTCAAGATTTGGGATTTGTGTTACAAGAATCTTCTTTTATTGCTACCACAGCTGACGGCAAATGTCAACAAGTTCTTGGGTACATGCAATTGCCAGTTAAATGTGCAAAACGGACTAAGCTTATCAAATTTATTGTTATACCTTCTATAACTAGTGATGTTATTCTGGGTATAGATTTTTGGGTATCGTTTGGAATCTTTAATAAATTATCTAAAGAAGTATCTTTTGTGAACTCTAGTGGTCAACCTTTTGAAATATCACCTATTACTTCTGCTAATAACTTGTTACCTGAGGAAAAATCTCGTTTAGATCATATTGTGGAATTATTTAAAGATATCTCTTATGAAAACAAGGGACTAGGTAGGACCGACCTTGTGCAACATAAAATTGTCACTACGGGTGAACCTATTAAGCAGAGATATTACCCTTTGAGCCCCGCTAGATCTAAAGCACTCAATGTTGAAATCGATCGTATGTTAGAGGAAGGTATCATACAACCTTCAAAATCACCTTGGAGTAGTCCACTTGTATTAGTAACAAAGAAAGATGGTAGTCTTAGAGTTTGTTTAGATTCACGTAAATTAAATTCAGTTACTGTTAAGGATTCTTATCCACTTCCTTATATTTCTAGAATACTTGTTAACCTTAGAGATGCTAGATTTTTATCATCAATTGATCTTTCTAAAGCTTTTTATCAAATTTTATTGGAAGAAACGTCACGAGAAAAGACAGCTTTTGTTGTTCCCGGCAGAGGTCTATTTGAATTCGTTAGGATGCCATTTGGTGTGACAAATGCGCCGGCGGAATTGCAGAGACTCTCTGATCGCTTGTTTGGACCTGAATTTGACGATAATATATTCTGTTTCTTAGATGATCTTATATTGATATCTCGCGACTTCGAAAGTCACTTAGTTTTGCTTCATAAAGTTTATAAAAGATTGAAGGATGCTGGACTTACCATTAACTTATCAAAATCAGAATTCTGCAAGGAAAGATTGCGATACTTAGGATATGTTGTTGATGAGGATGGACTACATACTGATCCAACTAAATTAGAAGCCATAAAGAATTTTCCTACACCGAAATCAGTCAAAAATGTTAGAAGTTTTATTGGAATGTGCTCATATTATCGTAGATTTATTAGTAACTTTTCTAATCTTGTTGCCCCTTTAACCAAATTAACTGGAGGTAAAAGGAATGCTAAAGTAAAATTTTCTTGGAATGAAGATGCAGATGAATCATTTAATAGTTTGAAAACTGCTTTAATTACCGCTCCGGTATTACAGTGCCCTAATTTTGACAAAAAGTTCTATGTGCATTGCGACGCTAGTGGAAACGGCGTTGGTAGTGTTTTAATGCAGGAAGATGACTCTGGTCAGTCTCATCCTATAGCGTATTTTTCTAAAATGTTATCTAGAGCTGAACAAAATTATAGTGTAACTGAAAGAGAACTTTTAGCTGTTTTATTATCAATTGAACATTTTAGACCTTATATTGAAGGAACAGATTTCACTGTAGTTACAGATCATGCTAGCTTAAAATGGCTGATGAACTTGTCCAATCCTTCTGGTAGACTCGCCAGATGGGCAGCTCGTTTGTCTCAATACAAATTTGATGTAGTACATAAAAAGGGTAGTTTACATACTGTACCTGATGCTTTATCTCGAGTCGAAATCTCTTCTATTGTTGTTTGCCCCGATGATATTCATGATCCGTGGTATTCTAAGATGTTTGTCGAGTGTCAAAAATATCCATCGAAGTTTGGAACATTTAAAGTTGAAAATGAAGTTTTATATAAGTATATTCGCCCAAAGAATTCTTTATCACAGGACTTAGCTTGGAAAATCGTTATACCTAAAGAACATGTTTTAGAAACAATTCGTAATAATCACGATGATGTTAATTCTGCTCATTTCGGTATTCACAAAACTCTTGAGAAGATTAAAGTACACTATTTTTGGCCTAAGATGTTTAAAGATATTAGAGATTATATAGTCCGATGTGACGTTTGTAAAGCGTATAAACATTCTAATTCTGCACCATTAGGATTGATGACCAACCCTAAGCTGGTTAATCGACCTATGACTATGCTGTCGATAGACATCATAGGACCTTTACCGCGTTCTTATTCTGGACATAATTTTATTCTGTCAATAGTAGATGTTTTCACAAAATTTTGTTGGATTTTTTCAATGTACACTGCTACGGCACAAACTATAGTCAAAATACTGGAAAAAGAAATATTTTTAAAATTTGGATGTCCTAAAACAATAATTTGTGACAATGGTACTCAGTTTACTTCAAAATTATTTACAGACTTTATAGAAGGTTACAATATTCCTAAAGTTTTCTACAATTCTTTATACACACCTCAGAACAACCCAGTTGAAAGGTTCAATAAGACGATTGAAACTTGTTTATCCTGTTATGTTGAAACTGATCATAGGACTTGGTCTAAATATTTGCCACACGTCCAGTCTGCTATTAATAGCACTATTAATTTAGTTACAGGCTATACGCCTAATTTTCTTATGTTTGGAAGGGAGACAATTTTAGATGGTTCTTTATATAAATTTTCTTCCTCTGATTCTTCAGAGAATTTAATTATTGGGAGTAGGTCTGACTATTCTGAATTATTATCTACTTTAGAAAATATTTTTGATAAAACTGTATCAAACTTAATTAAAGCATATAAAAAGAATGCTTCTTATTATAATATTGGACGGAAAAGCATTTCTTTTTGTGCTGGCGATATTGTATGGAGGAGGAACTTCGTTCAGTCGAATGCTCAGCACTATTTTTCCGCTAAATTAGCACCTAAATTTGTTAAATGTGAAGTTGTAGAGAAAGTTTCTAATAACGTTTATTTGTTGAAGGACTTAGTCAAAAATACCCTGGGTAATTATCATGTTAAAGATATTCTTAAAATATAAAATTTCGTTACGGAGGTATTGTTACCAACTCGTTAGCTCGTTTGTGGTATCTTGGTATTGGAGTCTTGATAGATGATGTATGAATGTGTTTTGAAAGGATTGACTCCAGTTTGATAGGTGATGAATGTAGGACGCCTTGGTATACACATTTACACTTAAACTACGCTCTGTACCTTCTGTACGTTCTTCAAGATTCGGTTTCTTTTCTAAAATTAAAAGCTGAAAATAGTGAGGTGCATATTCCAACACAAAAAGGACTATCATTTATTATTATTTTTTGTATATTTTGTACAATAATTTTGTCGGACCATTCTTATCCGAATTTTTTTGTTAAGTCGATGTTTTGTCTTGTGCAT
The DNA here is from genome assembly GCA_937001555.2 of Hypsopygia costalis. Classification (NCBI taxonomy): domain Eukaryota; kingdom Metazoa; phylum Arthropoda; class Insecta; order Lepidoptera; family Pyralidae; genus Hypsopygia; species Hypsopygia costalis. The sequence continues at coordinate 13,174,742 of OW443347.2, read as the reverse complement.
ACATACTTACCTACTTATGTGAGTTGTGTGTCACATGTTTTTCTTTGTTTTGTGTTTTAGGGTAAGTTTGAACCCGGACATGACTTTATTTGCTAGCAAGCCAATCTCTTGATTTGGACTTATTTGGATTCGACTTAACTTCGAGCATTTCATTTGCGAAATTCGCTCACATTATTTTGGTGTCTCCGGACCCACTTTTTAACACACTTTGTGTTATTTACGTCTTTTGGGACGATTTTTATATCGATTGTGATGGTTAGTTCGTAAACTCCGAGGCCAGGGTGCTGACCGGAATTTGCCAGTAGTAAATTAACCACACTTTTGTTTTCCATGTCCTTTGACATGTTTTGTTTGTCGTGTCTTTCGACATGTTTTGTGTTGGTTGGTTCGTAAATTTCGAGGCGAGGGTGCTGACCGGAATTTGCCAGTAGCAGATTGACCACACGTTTGTTTTGCATGTCTTTCCGACATGTTCTTTTGAGCATTTCATTTGCGAAATTCGCTCACATTATTTTGAGGTTGGTAGGAGTTTTGTTATGTCCTTTGACTTAACTTTGAGCATTTCATTTGCGAAATTCGCTCACATTATTTGAAGTTGATAGGAGTTTTTTTATATGTCCTTTTTGACATATTGTGTTGATTTGGTTTGCTAATAGGAGGCTACACTTCGGGCCCATCCTATTACGCCGGTCGGATACCGATCACACTTTTGTTTTTCATGTTTTTCAACATGTTTTCTCTTATATGTCCTTTGACATGTTTTTTTTGTAGTTGGTGGGAGTTTTTGTTTTGTCGGCTTTGGTTCGCTGATAGGAGGCTACTCTTTGGGCCCATCCTATTACGCCAGTAGTAAATCAGGCCACATTTCTTGTTAGTTTATGTTCATACTTTAGTTTGTTTTTCATTTTAAATTTCAACCAGATTGTTGCAATGCAATAACACTGTGTTGGGTTGTTTTGGTCATCATGTTAGGTTATCTTCTGTTGGAACATTTTTGTTGGGTTGCCAGTTCAGGGTGTTTGAACTGACTGAACTGCGCCGGTAGTATCTCAGCGGAGTGTTTCCATGGTTGGTGTCTTCCAGCATCTAGATGCATGTCTAGTGCAGGATAGGTGTAGTAGCCTACGTGTTTTGTTTTGTTTATTTGAATTTAATTTCATTATTTTTTATTTACATTTACCTCTGGGAAGGATGTTTTTAAAAAAATTTTAGAAACTCCGTTTCTAAAATTTTTTTTTTCCCAGAACGGGTGAAATGTAGCGTGCTCATAGGGAACGCTACAGAGTTATCCTTTTTAATTGTTTGGGTGAACTGTGTATTGCAAAATAAACTCGTAAATCCTTGTATCCGGACCCCTAATATATTTCTTTAATAAAAAGGACGGTATGCAATGCATAAAAATACATTTTTCTAAAATATAATATATTGATCCTAGTGTGGTGTCATATTATTAAAACGTTATTTTTAAAATAAAAATGTCGCCGAAATTAATAAATATATAATTTATTTATAAATCTAAAATTAAAACTGAGAAAATGTTAGACGTTGAAGAAAGAGATTTGCGTGGCTAGCATCTGGCAACTTTTTTCGTCATTCTTCCTTTTCCGTTCGAACATGGCTTGACAATAGTCGATTTTTGATCAATTTTATAAGAAAATATTTAAAAATTGGGTGTTTGTGGTCGAAATGGCCCGATGTTATAAATAATTTATAATATATAGCGCCTTTGGCGTTTGAGGTAAGCGTTTTTCGTGTTGGTCGATGTGACAATTCACGGCCACGACCCACGCGTGGATATTAAAATGAAAATTTGTTCTTTTCAGAATGCACATTTGAGTGCATAACATGTGTATCGCATTAGATTTTTAAAGAAGGGCGCATGATTCAATGCGGTAAGTTATTTTTTTTCTTAATTTTTAGGACGCGTCACTTCAAAGTTCAAAGTCCGAATCTCATGGAGGTTATTTTGTTTTCAGCCCTCTACCTTCGACCTCTACCTTCGATTTCAATTTCAACTTCAACTTCAATTTCACCTTCAACTTCCCTTCGAGCCCTTCACTTCACCCTTATTTATTTGGATCGGCTCTTCTAACTTTTTCCCTGCCCAAATCTACTTCTTAATTCTTACTTCAAAATGTTGTATTGATGATGTGACTCTGAATGGGTTGATGCGTGTTGCGTAAATGTAATTCTATTGTAGTTAGGGACTATGTTCTCTGTAACTGTTTCAAAAACAAATCTTAGCCCATAAGCGTACCGCTGTATCTCATTATATATAATATAATTGTGTAACAATTTGTTTTCTTATTGCAATATACAGATCAATCAAGTTCTGATGTATTATTGAACTATACGCTCTGCTTTGATATATATTTTTTTCACGGCCAGTTGCCCACAGATTTCGTATGGCATTTAACCCGACTTGAGATTAATAGTTCAATGATCTACGCTGTGTTATGAAGGGTATAACCAACGCAACGACCGTCAACCTAGGCGCCCGAAAATTGTGAGTAGAATACTCTTTACTTTTATTATCTTTTAACAGCTTTATATAAATTTGGGTTGACGGCAGCCTGATCATCTTGGCCACTGACTATAATCTCTTGTTTAAATGAAACCCCATTGATCATATACATACTTTAATTTCCATTAACCCTTTTTTTTAAAACGCCCCAATAGTCCGGTCTTGTGTTTTTAAAAACCGTGACAATTTGGCGCAGTCATGTTTATTTAAAACATGACAACTTACGTGCTTGCGTCATTTAGCAGCACATATTACACATCACTTAGTCGGCAGTAGTGTGGTTAGGTACCTAAAAAAAATTGTAAACGACACCATTGTGGTGTCGTTTAGTGGTGTCGTTGACAATACACGGAAATTTCCCATAATCAAAATATTTACATTCAAAGTTATCAGTAGGGTGACATATGGTCCCTGTGGAAGTCTAATAGAGGGACCATTATGGAAACAAGCGGGATATTTAATCCATCTTTACTAACCTTGGGCATGCGAGTCATTCCACCAACGAGAAGCACTTCCCCGATATCTCCTCGCTGCACCTCAGCGTCTTGCAAGGCTCGCTGGCATGGAGTTATAGTGCGCTTGATCAAGTCTCCTACTAGAGACTCCAGCTTTGAACGGGTCATCTGTTGACAAGACATTCATCGTCATCAGGTCATCTTAGTCTCCAATATAGGAGGACGACCCTCTCTCGTCCGTCCCAGACAGGATTTTTTAAAATACTTCACAGAATACCGCAGCCAAATAACTATTCCCTTGAGGGTTGTTGTGTTCCTGCGAGTGAGTGAGGTCACCAGAAACAAAAAAGTACAGGCTGGCCACGGATCGGCGACCCCTTGGTGTTGCTGATCTCAATGTGGAGTGGTGATTGCTATCCATCAGCAGACACACATGCACGTTTAGCCCCATAGTCACGGTAGACCAGTCCCAGGCAGCGCTCGTTCACGAGTTGATGCATGTAGCACCCATCGCCGCATTCAACCATTTTATTGTGAATGCGGCGACCCGCCATACGACACCACCACCAGTTCGAACACTTTAGTGAGCATGACTACCTGGGGTGTCACTAAAATTCACTTCTAAATGTTGTGGATGGCTGGTGGAGTGGTGGAGTAATTGGTAGAGAATTGAAGAAGACATCATACCTTAAGATTCATGTGTTTGGGCCCCGATGAGTCCATTGTGAGGTACGGCAGGTTGATATCGGTCTGCAGTGAGCCGGACAACTCGATCTTGGCTTTCTCGGCTGCTTCCTTCAACCGCTGCATTGCCATTGCGTCTTTGCGGAGATCGGTGCCTTGCTGTTGATAAAAAAAAATTGGTTGTCTGTAAAGTCAGTTTACGGACGATAATTTTACGTGATAATGTCATAAGAAAACATCGGCCGATGGAGTGAAAGAGAGATAGAGGCGTCACAAGCCGAGCGCTTAGGCCAATCTTGCCGCCGGCGTTCATCGCTATAAAAGTAGGGATACATGCCCAAAAAGTACATATAAATTCCGTATTCATGCCCAAAACTAGGCAGAGACGAACTTCTTAGCTTCCATGGATTCACCGTGCGGGTGCCGGGTCCATCGTGTGGCAGTGAGAGAGAAACCCAAGCAGATCCCGAGACTTGTGACACGGGTGTAGGTTTAAGGGGCCCCTTTCCGACGTACATCAACACTCACCTTCACTACTTGTGTTTCTCTCCCTGCCCTGCCAAATCTGGTATGAACCTGCTAATGCAGCTTTAGATACTCGTTCTAGTATAGAACTTACTGCACTTCTGGACAAGCCAAGGTCTTTCAGCAGGTTATAGAGAGATTTTGCTGGTATACCTCTCGCTCCTACTTCTACAGCGTATAGATTAACTACATAGCCGCTTTTTGTTAATTCGTTTAGGAGGTCATAATATTTGTTTTGTTTTATCGCGTGGTCTTTGGGTATGTTAGTTTCCCACGGTACGGTAAGCTCTACAAGTACTATACGTTTTGTAGCTCTGGAGAAAAGGAAAATGTCCGGTCTGGATGTCGAAACAACCACATCTTCTGGGATTTGATAGTGCTTTTCATACGTGTCCATTAAAATAGTCCAGTCAGGTGCTGCACTGAGGATTGAGATTGATGTAATTATTGGGCACTTACCGTAAATGCTTGGCATTTTGCCCATCTCTATAAGACATTATCACGTCAAAGTAATAAATTTATTAATCGACACCAAAAAACCCCATTGCAAAATTTCTAACCATTTTTTTATTATTTCTTTTTCTGTAATAATATAAAATTAATTAATTAATGAATAAATAAAATTAAAGTCGTTTATTTCAGGTTAAAAGGTTAAAATAGTTTTTAAAACTAAAAAACTCATGTCTTGTTTACACTAATATAAAATCTTTCCCTCCGAACAAAGTATCACCGTTTTAATATTGCAAGCATTTATAGACTACACAAAGCGCATCACATCAGGCAAGACATGTACCTTATCGGGCACCCAACACAGTTAGTTTTGTTTATTCATTGAAGTGACCACTTCTTTAGGCACGTTGGGCATTTGGGGAAAAAACCATTGAACTCGCGACACTGTTACCGTAACCGACACCGGTCTATTACGTGCGGTGTGAAGTATTTCGTTCGCCGCTTGCTTGCCTGTGCGCTATTGGTTCGTCAGTCGACCTTTGCTCTCCGCGTTGCGTCCACACTACTCTCGTTCTCGAAATGCACGTACGAAAGTTAGAAAAAGGGAATGCAAAATATTTCCAGACGATTCAAATACACACGTAATTGTTCAAGTTTTCACTTCTGTCGCACTCCGGGATTGCCCGGATTGCCACTGTTTTTTTAACCGACTCCAAGAAAGAAGGTTCTCAATTCGGCTGTATTTTTTTTTTATGTTTGTTACTTAATTATTCCGTGATTTATAAACTGATTTTTTTTTAAAAAACTTTTTTTATTTGAAAGAGTATACTTCCAGATTGGTCCCATATTTTTTTCATCATCATCACCATTAGCCTGTATCTACCCACTGTTAGGTTTGTTATTTCATTACTCGGTCATATATGAACAAATTTGAAAAAAAAAATATTTGACAGAACTTCCATACTGGTCTCATATTTTTTTCATCATCATCACCAGCCTGTATCTACAGACATAAATGTAGAGTACTGTTTGGAATCTGTTTTTTTTTTGTTATAATTATTTACTTACATCTCGTTTAAACTCGTCCACAAGGAAGTTGACAATGACATTGTCGAAATCTTCGCCTCCAAGCAGCGTGTCACCGTTGGTGGACTTCACCTCGAACACTCCCTTCTGGATCTCCAGCACTGATATATCGAAGGTACCACCTCCCAAGTCATACACTGCGATTCTGTAGACAACATTGTTAATTAAGACACGCACAGAGCACACGACCGGTTATCGAGAGGTCGTGGGTTGAATTCCCAGCTAGGCGGTGGAGGTTAATCTTTCCATTTTATATCAATTTACAGTTAAAATAGATCAAAATCTCTCGAATTAAGGTTTTTATTTTTTACTGAGGACTCTATGTGAAATATCGATTTCTTTTAAATAAATCGGTTGATTTCGATGAAATAAAAAAAAAACATGTTTGTAAGAAATGAGAATACGATAGTGCAAAAAAGTGACTCGATTACGCTTTTAGTCATAAAAATGTTTTTTTCTCTGAATTGGAAAATTCAGAGAAAAAAACATTTTTATGACTAACTAAAAACTAACTAAAAAAAGTTAAGTCAAAGTCCTTAGTCAAAAACATTAGTTTTTATGGCACTTATTTTATTTTTTTAAATTTATGAACACAGCTATCATTACAGGAAATAAAAATCTTAATATATGAAAAAAAAAAACATTTTTATTTTTTTCAATATTTTTAATCGATAATTTTTGATCTATATTCACCGGGTTTACACTTTATACCGGGAAACACAGTATATCGAAATATATATCATAAATCCAATAATATAGATTAAATTTTTATATGTATAGATGTATCACGGTATCTAGGAAAGCCCGCGGGCATGTGGCCTGCGACTAGCTGGTTCCGTGAATCAATCTTGCGACGTTGCAAACGTGAACCGCGCACTGACGCGGACACCGATCGACGTCGCTTGAAGGTTGTAAGAAGAAGAAGAAGGTTTTGGGGTGTAAGGGGTTCAACATCTTTGACCCAAAGCCAACTTCACCTGCACGCGGTGCACCCTGCTGACTGACAAACGAAACTCTGGCGAAAAGAGAGGTAGGGAGCGTAATTGTAAGCTACCCGACTGGGGAATGTACCTCCACCTCACAGAATACCGCAGCCAAATAACGGTTCCCTTGAGAGCTGTTGTGTTCCTGCGAGTAAGTGAGGTCACCAAAAAGAAAGGAGATGCTGCGATGGCAGCGGGGGTGGCGGCGCGAGCGATATTTTATGTTGCGAGCGTTAATATGGCTACGGTAACCGCTTCACATCAGTATGCTTGTCTGTGACTCGACGTAGTATAAAAATAAAAGTGACGTAGGTCCTTAACTTGGTATTGTTTTTGGGTGAAACTATTCTTAATCAATGTTAACATATTGCCATGAAAAGATTACTTTAAAATTAAATTTACTTACATTTTGTCATCAGTTTTGTCCATTCCATAGGCGAGCGCCGCCGCTGTCGGTTCGTTGATCACTCTCAACACGTTCAGACCGGCAATTTGACCTACACAGTCAATAAATTCCTTATAATTCAGTAGAAATTTTAGAGGAGAATAGCCGCAGTAGAACTAAAGTAACCGATATAGCTCAAAGGACAGCAGTGGTGAGTCAGTCATATAGCTAGTAGAATGTTTAGTCGACAAATGACAGATTCTGGAAATGTCAGACGATATTGATACGCCAGATTCTATGAATGACAGATTCTACAAATGTCAGATTCTATTAATGTCAATTTTTTGTTAAAATTGCAATATAATATTTTTTTTTTAAAGAGAAACAAAAAATTCACTACATTGTACAAAAATTCACTAAAGAACATTGCAGATTAATTCTAGGGCAGGGCAAGGTTTAGGGTTATGTTTAATACTAGCTTTGGCCGCGGCTCCGCTCGCGTGAATTATTTTTCGTAAAAAATATTTTTTCTTTTTAATAAAAAGTGTCCTATGTTACTTCTGATACCTCCAAGAATACTTATGATCGGTTGAGTAGTTTTCGCGTGAAAGCGTAACAAACAAACTCACATTCACTTTTATAATATTATAGTAGGGATATAAATAAATAAATATAAATATTGCCAGACAAATTACACAGGGCCATCTAGCCCCAAAGTAAGCGAAGCTTGTGTTATGGGTACTAGACAACTGATAAACATACATAAATACATTTTTTTTGTAAATACATAATTATGATACATAGAAAACACCCAGACTAAGACAAACAGACATGTTCATGCACACAAATGTTTGTCCTATGTGGGAATCGAACCCACGAGCGTTGGTGTCGAAGCTGCGTCATTGACCGCTACGCCACCGAGCTCGTCAAATATAGAATTATATAGTCGTATAATATAGAATTACACGTACGTCAAATATAGAATTACATAGACATTATTAGAATCTGGCGTTTATAGAATGTGATATTTGTAGAATCTGGCGTTTTAAACACGTCTGACATTTCCAGAATCTGACATTTGTCGACTAAATCTAGTAGAACTGACAACTGCTGGGGAAAGAAAGTTCTCTGATCTTCTTGTTATTAGATAAAATGTATCACGGTATCTAGGAAAGCCTGCGGGCACGTAGCCTGCGACTAGCTGGTTCCGTGCGTCACTCTCGCGACGTTGCAAACGTGACCCGCGCACTGGCGCGGACACTGATCGACGTCGCTTCACGCGTCATAAGATGACACGTCATAGTATGACGCAACTTAGCTAATTTATGGCCTAAGAGCCTGTGACTGCCAGACTTCACCTCTCCCGCGCCTGGGTGCGACTTGAACCGACGACCTCCCAATAACCATAATATATATTCTGATTTTAACTATTTAGATAGTCTTTAGAACTTCAATAAATTAATAATTATGTAAATGTAAATAAATAAACATTTACCTACTATTTAATTCGTATTGAAAAAAAAAATTTATTATTCAACTGAATTAATTATCACAAAACTACAGTCCCATACAGACGACTAGTCCCAAATTCATACAAATGGACAATCTGATACACCAAGTCATTTTGCGACATGAACGTTTCTCAACACCACTGCACTTCAAAAGGACGCGTGCAGCTGTTTCTTCAGCATCAATTTGCTGTTTATTATAAAACTAGCGACCCGCCCCGGCTTCGCACGGGTGCAATGCTGATACTAAATGTACAACAAAAGGTCTTTGCGCTTTGTCCTATCCAGTCCTTCCCCAGTTATAGGCTCCGCGGCCGGTACCGCCACAGCCGTTATGTCCCTGCATTTTAAATGTGTAATATCTTCTAAACTATTCATTTAAATTACATGCTGTGAAGGGCCATATTGATCTATATTAAATGCGCAATGTATTTAAGGTACTTAATTGGATAAGGATTAATTCTGTATTGCTTAAAATCGCTTCGTAAATAAGGCATTATTTCTTGTAAAAAGCAAAGGATAAAATAACGGTTATTGTGTGTTACCACTAAGAGATAGACATATACCATCGCGAACTTTTTTGTAGACCATTTTAAGGTGAACAATACTGTACTACATTATTTTGATCTATCTCGTTGGGTTCAGCCAGCGTTTGCAATGAAAGAGCAAAAAAATGTGTTTATTTACGACATCACATTAGAAACCTCTAAATTATCAGTGTTTTTCTACTATGTTATGCATATATTATACATATAAACTTTCCAGTTGAATCACTCTATTAAAAAAAACCGCATCATAATCCGTTGCGTAGTTTCAAAGATTTAAGCATACATAGGGACATAGGGACAGAGAAAGCGACTTTGTTTTATACTATGTAGTGAAGTGAAATAGAAAAATGTAGTTAATAATATAAACATAAATACGTATGTAATATATACCTAGTTGTACTAAGGATAAGGTGTGTTTTGCTGTAAACAGACAGTACCTGAGGATGTACTACAAATGAAGAGTGGAGTCTCCTAATACAGGCATCTTGTTTGCCTTAAAGGAAACTCCAACATTATTTATAATGGCTCATGAGCGCGACGTCTAAAACGCAAAAGCCTAAGTAGGGAATTCCCTAAAGTATGTAATGCCTGGAATGTGTCATGTCTAAAACTCAAAATACTTAAAACGCAAAATGCCTATCACGCAAAATAGCAAAAACGTAAAATGCTTAATACCTTAAAAGTAAAATGCCTAAAACGCCAAAGGACTAGGACCCAAAACGGCTATAATACGTAATGGCTAAAATAAAAAATACTAGGAGCTAAAGAAAATAAATCACAGTGCTGTATAGAATGGATTTAATGTGTGAATAACATTGAATGATCGTTTAATCTCTTAACTTTTAGAAATAAAATATCATAAGATAAACTCAATAAACTCTTAAAATAACAATGATTATTTTTCCCAACCCAAGTCTTTCGACTTGTTTTTTTTTTTGATCAATTATCAACTCCAATTTACTCACCGGCATCCTTGGTAGCCTGCCTCTGAGAATCATTGAAGTATGCAGGTACTGTGATGACTGCGTTCTTCACTGACGTATTCAAGTACGCCTCTGCCGTTTCCTTCATCTTCATCAGAACAAACGCACCGATTTGACTTGGTGAATATACTTTGTTGTCGCTTCCTGGAAAATTAATACATTGTGAAGCGGATAGTATGAAATTCGGTTTAATTTAAGAAAAAAATTTTTTCCTAAATTAAAGAGTAGGTACTCTAGCAAGTATCATTTTGAAATCCTGACTAAAAGCGCCATCTTTTAAAGTTACTTGCCAAAATAGTGTGGTATATTTTTTTTTACAGTACAGTCGGTTAAAGTTGGATTATTTTAAATTAAACATTGGCTGTAAATCAAACATTTTATTTAAAACTGAGGCAGTTATGACTTCACAAAAAGAAGTCTTGACGAAAAGGTAATATTTGTAGTCACAGGACTTCAAATATCATCAGAGGATGTCGGTTATTTCGATTTTTTTAATACTCATAATCCGAAAAGTACATGACAAAGTTTTTTAATATTTTTCTGATAATTATGATGGCTTAGCCCATCGTTCGTTTTTGGCTTGACGTTGATTTCTGAGACACGTTGTATAACTGTGATCCAGAACAAGCCTAGATTAGGCCGAGACAAATCCATATCATCCATAATTTTGGATGTACACCATCAATGAGACAAGCCATTTCTGCGTTTGAATGAAATGTAACCGGCCGGCTGCCTTAGTTTTAATATAATAAAATGGAAAATTAATAATAAAATGTACCACGGTATCTAGGAAAGCCCGCGGGCATGTGGCCTGCGACTAGCTGGTTCCGTGCGTCACTCTCGCGACGTTGCAAACGTGAACCGCGCACTGGCGCGGACACTGATCGACGTCGCTTCACGCGCTATAAGATGACACGTCATAGTATGACGCAACTTAGATAATTTATAGCTTAAGAGCCTGTGAATGCCAGGCTTGCAATATTTTATGAAAGCTGAAACTTCCTTTGTGCAAGCAGTTACGCGGACACTGATCGACGTCACTTCACGCGTCATATAATAGTCAACTAAACGTCATCATACTGTTTGACGAGCTCGGAGGTCGAATGGCATTAGCAATGGCCACTTTGACTCCGACGTCGCGGGTTCGATCCCCTCACATGACAAATATTTGTGTGCATGAACATATATGTTTGTCATGGTCTGGGTGTTTTCTATGTATTATATATAATATGTATTTACAAAAAATATATATTTTAGTATAATATCAGTTATCTAATACCCATAGTACAAGCTTTGCTTAGTTTGGGACTAGACCGTGTATAATTTGTCCAGGAATATTTATTTATTCAGGAATATTAATTTATTGTTTATACCACAAGCATACCGCCCGTCTGACGTAAGCCGTTACGCAGACACTGATAGACGTCGCTTCACACGTCACATAATAGTCAACTAAACGTCGTCATATAATGTAACGTAGCTAATTTACGTCTATATCATTCAAGTATAAATTGAACATATGATAGGAAAGGAAATTTTAGAGAATTTTCCGAGTATACTTGATAGGATATTCTTTCTTCCACTTCTTAACTACTTAACATGTTCATGGAATTCCAGAATATATAACAGAAGGTCAATTCCCGTAATTATTTTACGATCGCAGAATGAAACTTGACCGAATCGAGATTGAATTGTGAATTGACAGAAAATTATAATTATATGTGATTTCTTTAATTAATTATAATCAATTATAATTGTTGGTTGTGTATTGTTATTATGTGTTCATACACATACATTCTAAAATAGACATGAGTAACTCATTTTTACAAATTTCGTGCGCTAGCGCAGGTTACTGCGCCGGCTCACTGAGTTAACCCAAAATTGCGCCATGGCGCAACGAATTCGAACGCGCTTCCGGCAGCCGAGTGAGCTGCGTAGCGGCGCACGGTCTACTTGACGCACACTGCGCCTCGGCGCGGCGTACCTGTGTGCGCGGCACTGTGGTAAACAGCACACAGCTGCGCACCACACACTGTGTTGGCTCGTTAACTCAGCGAATGAGTGAGATAATGAATGAGAGCGAAAGATATCGGATGTATTAACACTTGCGTTGAATCTGCGCTGTGCGCCAACACCTTTTGGAAAAGTGCGTCAACACATCAGCGCAGTGAACTGTGTTAGCGAAATTGCGCAGCGTAGCGCAGTATTACCCATGTCTATTCGTAAATGACAGAACGAGTAGTTACTTCAGACTTTGCACTCTTCCATATATTTACAACGTTCCAAAGGTAAACTCGTAGATAATGCTGATAGCATTAAATTCGCTTTTTTATTAAGTGTTATAAAGATTGCGTAAACTCATATAATGAACTCTCCGCCAACCAACCCGCAGTTGAGCACCGTGGTGGAGTATGCTCTAAACCCCCTCAATTCAGGAGAGACCCGTATCCCAGCAGTGGAATGAGTAAGGGTTGACGATGAAACTCATATAATAATAATAAATAAATATTCCTTGACGTATTACACAGCGCCATCTAGTCCCAAGCTAAGCAAAGCTTGTACTATGTAACTGCAACTAATATAATTATGTACCAAAAAAAATTTTTTTTTGTAAATAAATACATAATAATACATAGAAAACACCCAGACCAAGACAAACAGACATATTCATGCACACAAATATTTGTCATGTGCTTTGATAGAACCTGCAACTTCCGAGTCAAAGTGGCCTTTGCTAGCCATTCGATACTAATATTATAAGTTACCTTCGATACTAAAATTATATATTCGATACTAAAATAATAATATCCATACTATTATTATAAAGGTGAAAATGTGTTAGATTAGGTAGGATACAGCATATTTGTAAGCTGCCCGACTGGGGAAGTACCTCCACCTGACAGAATGCCGCAGCTAAACACCAATTCCCTTGAGGGTTATGTTCCTGCGAGTGAGTGAGGTCACTAAAGGAAGGAATTGCTGCGTTGGTAGCGCGGTTGGCGGCGCGGGAGCAATATTTTATGTTGCGAGCGTTAATATGGCTACGGTAACTGCTTCACATCAGACAGGCCATATGCTTGTCTGCCACCAGATGTAGTAAAAAAGAAGACTTATAGACTAATACAAACTCTTTCTAATAAAATCTACAACGTACCTTGTACCCAAGCATCTCCATTTGAAGCCTTAACAACCTTATAAGACAAATTCTTCATATCTTTCTGAACCTCAGGGTCTTCAAACCGTCGACCGATCAGCCTTTTGGTTGCGTAGAAGGTGTTCCCGCTGTTTGTGACTGCTTGCCGCTTGGCTGGCATGCCGACCAACCGCTCGCCTTCTTTGGAGAAAGCTACGTGGGAGGGAGTCGTGCGGGAACCTTCGCTGTTTTCAACAACCTGGTGACAATTTTTGGATTTATATTTACTGCTATGAAGTCGCAGGGTGGTGCCATGTACCTATTAAGTATTACACTACTTAACCAGGCATAGCAGACCATCGTCATAAATCAAATTATACTATTTTTTTGATATCCGCCGTGTGGTTTCCGGCAGACTAGAATAGAACCACTCCGTCCCTTCCCGTGGATGTCGTACAAGGAGACTAAGGGAAATACATTATAAAACATCGATCAGTCCTCTCCAACCCGTCTGGCCAGCGTGGGGAGCATAGGCCAAATCCTCTTTCTGTCTTTGATAGACGAGAGAGAGTCGCGATCCTGTAATGGAGACTAAAATGACCTGATGATGATGATTTTTTTCATAACACCAAACTTATTGAGTGGAACACTTATATATGCTGAAAAGTCATTCTTGGAAATGAATAGGCTCCAAAACCACTGAAACGATTTTGATGAAACTTGTTACAATAAAAACCCCGATATGCTTGAGGTTTGTGTTGAAAAAAAATTGAGATAGATTATGTTCTTGAGGAAAGATCATCAAATACATTTTCCCTTGAAATCAATGGAAAACATTCACTCAGCGAATCTACTCGCTCCACTCAACCTCCATTTCGGTCCCGTGGGCTAGAATCCGGGCTAGTTAAATAATTCGACGACAAGGTTTTAATTAACAAACATCATATCAACATAAACAGCCCGATGGCGTCGTTGCGCCTGTCAATCTAATCGATTACGCAAGTTAAGCAACTTTAACCTTAGCCTGTCAATAGAAAGATTTATAGGCTCCTCCGTGCTTAAGATGGCACATTAAGCCGTCGGTTCCGGTTAAGTTAAATATGTCAGTGGATTTTGGGCGGCCTGAAAACACTGGAAAAATGCTCATTCATCCCACGCGGTAGAGGGGACGACGACGTAGGTATGACGGACTCCTACCCGGCTTGACCATTTGGGAAGTAGACGTTTTGGCACAGTTGTCCATATGAACCAGAAGGGTGCAGGAGACCCCTAAGGACCCCACAGGGTAGACCTACCGACTAAAAAACCACCGGTGTTCCTTCTCGCCGCCTGTGGGCGGGGTTCCGGATACTATTTTGTGAAAACACTAGCCTACGTCAACCCACCGCTGAGCTGCGTCGTGGATTACGTTTTAAACCTCTCAGATAGACCCGAATTTTAGTAATGAGTTGATGCAGATAACACCTCTAGGTTTCGTTTATAAAAAATAAATATGGCTCCAGTAATGCGCGATATTGTGTGAAAAAATGTAGCACGGTATCTAGGAAAGTCCGCGAGCACGTGGCCTGCGACTAGCTGGTTCCGTGCGTCACTCTCGCGACGTTGCAAACGTGACCCGCGCACTGGCGCGGACACTGATCGACGTCGCTTCACGCGTCATAAGATGAAACGTCATAACATGACGCAACTTAGCTAATTTATGACATAAGAGCCTGTGAATGAAATGCTGAAAATTTGGCAAGTGGGCGGTGGTGATTGCTCTGCATCAGGTGACCTACATGCTAGTTTGCCCCCCTCACATATAAAAAAAAAGAATAAACGGGATAAAGCCCGCAGACTGACTACTAGCGGTAGTAACTATCACTGAGTTCAAGAGTATACCTTACCTTCGGTGTTTTGCCTTCCATAACAGCGACACATGAATTGGTGGTTCCCAAGTCGATGCCAATGACTGCACCGCGAACTCCATCGGACCTGTAAGATAAACAACATCATCATCATCATAATCACACTGTCCGTCTTAATGAAAGTAAGTAAATAAATATTCCTGGACTGTAATAACACAGCATCATCTTGTCCCAATCTAAGCAAAGCTTGTACTATGGGTACTAGATAACTGATATGAACTACTTCATCATCATCATCATCAGGTCCATTTTAGTCTCCACTACAGGAGCACAACTCTCTCTTGTCCGTCCTAGACGGAAGGAGGATTTGGCCTACACTCCCCACGCTAGCCAAACGGGTTGAGGAGGCCTGATCGATATTTAATAATGTATTTCCCTTAATCGCCTTGTACGACATCCATGGGAAGAAACGGAATGATCTATTCTAGTCTGCCGAAACCACACGGCTATTATTATTAAATTAAAATAAATAAAAAACATTAAAAGACAAGCAAAGTCGCAGTAATACACAAGTTATATTATAATGTATGTAATGATGAACTACAGTTCGGGAAACATAAGTTGAACCAAAATGGCGGACGTCTGCGCAGGTACAATTAAGAAGAAAAAGTGTTAGACGAATGCTCCGCGGTTTCCAGGGAAATAGTAATGTGAGTTGTCGTGTGAAAGTGATTTCGTTGTATTTTAATTATTTCTTTTATGAAGTGTAAAAATTGAGTGAAATCATATAATTAAACGCAAGTTAAACGGAAAACCAAATTTCATTAAAAAGAATTAAACAAAACTGGAGTGTCGGGTCGCTAGGTATTATTATTAAATATATCAGTTAAAGGATTCATAATAAAAAATTAATACCAAAAAATGTTTATGTACTACATGTACCATGTTTAATCATTGTCACTCATTGGCATGCACCTTTTATATAATTTGCTGGTGGTATGGCACCAGAACTTGGGCCAGGAGTTGCGTCTTTTCCATCTTCTATGTCAGTTAAGGAATCTAATTCACTGTCACTGCTGTCGGAATCTCCAACTCGTATTATAAATTCTTCCGTCATTTTATCCATGACGTGGTCGCTTTTAACGTAAGAATCTTCAATTGTCTTGACTTATTATGATCACACAATTCACAGGAATAGGAAATGTCAAACAACTGAAATTTTAGTGCGCGATTGTACTCTAGGGCCGCGCGGAGCGTGCGCGGGCGGCGGGGGGTAGAGGGCGGCTGCGTGGGGGTTAGCGTCACCGCGTTGCTATAGTTACGCTCGGCCCCTCGCGTCGCACCTCGTACCTCATTACGTTTGGGACCTGAAAATGTGTTCTGCGCATGGTTCAAGTTATGTTTCCCGAACTATACTTATTTTTTCTAAATAGATACATATAATACATAGAAAACACCCAGACCATGACAAACAGACATGTTCATGCACACAAATGTTTGTCTTGTGCGGGGATCGAATCCGCGTCATCGGAGTCAAAGTGGCCATTGCTGACCATTCGACCACCGAGCTCGTCAAATTCAATTCAATTGGTTGACTGAATCAAACCAATTTCTTTGATTTGGATTAATTGATGATGAAGATGAATAAAACGACGAAGTGACTGTACCCAGCCAGGGGTTTCTCTTCTATTGACCCTTCACTTGAACCTCTAACACCTTCAGTTCTTATAAGACTCCGGGGTCGCGGGTTCAATCCCCGCACAATATAAATATTTGTGTGCATGAACATGTCTGTGTTGGTCTGGGTGTTTTATATATATTATTATGTATGTGTGTAGTCAGGGCCGTTTTATCCATTAGGCAATGTAGGCAACTGCCTAGCGGCCCCGCCACGTTCAGGGGCCCCGCGCTTCTAGAAAAGAATGGACAATGTTTCTTAACAGTAAAAACTTAATTAGAAATTTCAATGACAATGTATTCTTTTCATTTGACTCAATATTTTAATTGAATAATGTGATACCTACATTAAAAATAAATTTGTGTTGTGTTAGACAAAATATATTAGGAAGTTACAAGAGGGTAGGGGGGCCCCGAGACTAGCATTTCCTAGGGGGGCCCAACATGCATAACCCGGCCCTGTATGTACTTACAAATAAAAAATGTATTTTAGTGTTGTGTTACTTATCTAGTACCAAAGTACAAGCATTGCTTAGTTTGAGACTAGATGGCAGTTTGTGAATTTGTACAGGAATATTTATTTATTATTTATTTAATTGTCTGACCAAATTTAACACTATTTTTATATTAAAACTAGTATTTAATTCAGTTAATTAATATAGCACTTCCGCAAAGGTTGGCAGTACATTGATACAGCAACCGCTCTTGAGTGCAATGTCTTTAACTATATCTCATTTTAGCTTCCTCCTGCGCCTTCGCCCCTTTTTTTTATAAAAGGTAATCTATGCCTTTCCTAATACCTTGGAGAATATATGTACAAAGTGTCATGATGATCGGCTGAGTAGTTTCGGCGTGAAAGCGTAACTAACAAACTCACATTCATAATACTAGTAGGGATTAAAAAATATATTAAAATACAGAAATGAGCCAAATAATAGCAGTCCAAGTTTGTTTTAAATGAGATTTTATTTTCATTTGAAACATTTCCTAATTTTAAATTCACAAACATATTTTGTGTGCATGAACATGTCTGTTTTTTTTTGTCCTGGGTGTTTTCTATGTTTCAAAAGAATGTATTTAAAAATACAAAAAATATTTAGGAACTCTGAGTGTAGATGTGATAGTGTAAATTGATCAGGAATATTTATATTATTATTATTTCATGATCAAGTCATTTTTTTACCGGAGCACGACCCTCTCTCCTCCGCCCCAGACAGAAGGAGGACTTGGCCTACACTCCCCACACTGGCCAGACAGGTTGGGGAGGCCTGATCAATGTTTTATAATGTATTTCCCTTAGTCGCCTTGTATGACATCCATGGGAAGAGATGGAGTGTTTCCATTCTAGTCTGCCGGAAACCACACAGCCAATTTATTTATTCATTGTAATTGTTTGGCAGATTCAAACCAATTTTTTTGATTGAAATCTTTCATTACATAGAGCTTCAGAGTTTAAGTTTTACAAGAAATGTTCATTCTAGTTACCAGTTACGTTTCCTGCAACATTAATTACCTTTATTTTCATTAAAATTGTTAAAAATTTAAGATTTAAGTGCATGAAGTGGTTAGGTTGTGTTTCTTTATATACAAACAACAATGTCAAGTGATAACAAATCACGAAAATAATGAATAGGTCGACGGTGGTAACGGAAGTATGACATATCACTACAAAATTCAAAACAAAAACTCAAACCTCAAATATGGATGTTCCGGGAAATAGACGTCCAGGGAAGCAGACTATTAGTGTAGTGGACTTTTAGGAAAATGGACTGACAGGGAAGTGGACTATCAGGGAAATAGACTTAATGAACCAACTGGACATTCTGGTAATAAGACCTACAGTGCCAAAAGGGACATTAGTTACTATTATAATCATTTGCATTGTATATTTACTTGTATCGTAATTTAGCACATCACAATTTCATTTTATTAATAAATTTTGCATGTCTGCATGCAGATTGGATACACAACCCGATATTATCAAAATGTAACAACTATTTAACTGTATTCTAGCAAATAAAAATTTTTTATTTGATTTGACAACACAACTTCTAATAAGGATCCAGGAGGTAGGCCTAAGACTACCCCTATGGTGACCTAGTAACCATACCCAGCCAGGGATTTCTCTTCTATATAACCCCCCAATTGAAATTCTAACACCTTAGTTGTTAATTTAACACTGAAAGTAATGAAGAAGATATGTACACTGTGATTGTTGTCATTGAATGTAGAAGTGTTAAATGCACCTGAATTTATAAATGTAAAAGTCCCAGTAAGTAGCCCTCAATCGTCCATCCATAAGAAGGCATGCTGTTCAAGATATAAGGACACGTAGCTGTGCCCTTTAAAAATTTCTTAAACAGAACGATCTAACTAATCAACAACTCTGCATATCATCCCGTCACATTCTGGAACATTGCGGAATATTCAGGTATAGTCTAGACTAGAACATTCCAGATTATTATGAAATATTTTAGAATGTTGTGTTCAAGAACAGCCCAGAATGTTCGGGATCATCCCAGATTATTATGGAACATTTTAGAATGTTCTGGAATGTTCTATCAAACATCTGTTTGTTTTCATAGCTTTTTTTATATGGGTGGGTATCTATTGACAGGGGTATTGTAAATAGTTAGAATATATTTAAAAAAAAAAAATCTAACCTGTATATTTTAACATATATCCATTTAATTCCACTATTACAGTCTATTCAACGTCTAGAGAATTATATAAATACTATATACCTACAATAATTCCTAGTTTAATAATATAGAATAACTCCTAGAACATAGTCTCTCAATTTGGATGGATTCACAAGCGACATATTAGGTAGATATACAAGTATTACCAATACGCACTATCTGAACTACACACAGAGGAATACAAAAAAATTTAAAAAACACATCCATTTACTATATTTTACTGAATAATCAAGATTTCAAGTGAAAAATTATAAATAAAAGGATTTATGCCAAAGGTCGCACCGCTTATTGTCTAATTTGAGGTTATGATGAAATTCTTACGTAAAACAAAAAATATGATTTTAGATAGCTTACTTGTTTCTAAATTGTACTGCATGTCGTTGGTAAATCGGTACTGTGGATCCTGCACTCTGAAATTAACAAATAATTGCATTTTTAACCAAAATAGTACATGTGATAAACTAATCTAAAGATTGCAAGGAAGCCGCTAGAAACACGCGGCGGATATTTTATGCACTAAAAATGCGTAGAAGACAATATTAATTCGGTTTATAGGTAAAAATACTTACGTTTCTTAGCACTGAATAGAAATTCTTCTGTATGCAGAAGTCTGTTCCCACGCCGGAATACTCCAACACTTTTTGTCTTATCGCACGGGTTGCGCACAACATTTTTAATTTTATTGTCTACAATTTACACAATATTTATTTTATTCTTTTGAAAATCTCAATAGCAGTGCGGACATGCAGTGGCGGACTTCAGAAATGCGATTTTCAATTTTTATTCTTTCTGTAAATTATTGCACCAGCCAGCATGTGTGATAACTTGTTAAAGAATGAATGAATGAACGAACAGTGTTGCCAGAGCTTAATTTGCAAATTTATCGGAAAAGCCCCGACATTCGAATTCAAACATTCGAATGGACAGAATCAAAAAGTACGTACATTAAATTGAATACTACGAAACGAGATTATCTAACCCATGGCTAACCCTCACCCTCCCTAATGTGATTCAAAAGATATAAGATAACAACGAGGTTTAAATACTATTTTTATTTTTTAAACCACTATGGTGACAAGCAAGCATATGGAGAGCCTGATAGAAAGCAGTTACCGCATCATCTAGATCCTTGTACATGATCACACTTGTCTATTTGTGCATTTGTCACATCAAATTTTATTTTTGCGTCCATAATAAAATCTATTTAGGTATATATCTTTTTTAACTAAAACATTCCCTTTTCTCATCTCGTGAGTCAAAATTTCCCGCAGTTTTAAAAAACTGCAATAAAAAAAAAAGAGCAATGTATAACTGTCCCAGAAAATGAAAACATTCATGGTGATTGAATGGAGAAAGAGTGAGCGAGCGAGTACTTTTATTATAGTTTCACGGTCATGGATACGTGTCTTTTTGAACGCGACTTTTACAATGTTAATTGACAATACATAAATCACAAACGGCTCTGGTTTGTGGTTCGCCTGGTATTTCGATACCTATAACGACATTTATAGTCCACAGTAATAAAATCTCCCATATAGTACCATTTATTTTAACATAGCTATTGTCACTAGATGTCGCACACTACATGTCGTGTAGTTTTGAAAATAATGTACTGCAGGCACAGACATTCAATTATATATAATTGAATGTCTGTGACTGCAGGTGCTTTATTTAGCAACATAGACAGTAGTATAGTACATACTATCTCTTATCCTGGGCCTATACCTTTGTTTCGCAATAGTTTCGTCCAGGGCTTGTTAACGTTACCAAATCACACTATAAGTATCGATAAGTAACAATATTTTAGTTAACATTTTAACGGTAACTCGGTTTACGGTAATTTTTGGTACCGAATTCAAAATAACGGTAACAAATTAATATTAAAAGTATTGATACTTTTTTCGTTACATAATAATAATAAACTTGGCAATGTTGCCAATCCTTGCGATTTTTAGAACTTTCTGAATAATGATACCAGAACTTACATTCCATTTCCATGACAAAAATTTTATCGCTTGGTTCCAAACAACAACAACAAGCAACAACGACTTGACGAGACGTCAAGACGTCCACTTAAAACTTGTGGCCAAGCAACAACCAACGCATGAAACCGCGCGCCGCGCGCGGTCGGCTACGTCTCTCACTCGCACATTTGACATTTGGTAAAGTACCATGGTTGATACCGGTATTTATACCGGTAATTATTTAACGTGTTGGTAACGATAACAAACCCTGGGCCAAGGGTGGCCAAGGTAACATTACTATTTATCGATAAAATCATTGGAAACGTTAAGTCAGTTACCGGGAAAAGCCCACCCAAGTAGCATTACCAAGCACAACGTTACCTCTATTGATAACGTTAACTTCGTGCGATGAAGGTAACGATACCAAACTTTTAACGTTATTCAAAGCCCTGGTTTCGTCATTTTCTATTCAGATATGCCAACCTATACACATTGCACACCACACAGCGGAATAGTCTGTGGTGCATTGTGTTATCACTACGTGTTGGCTAACTAAATTCACAGTATAAATAGTAGTACGTACTAAGATAAATCCCTGTAATTTTGATTGTGGTGTGCGGTGTGCCTATTACACTCCATAATGTGACCAACTGATACCAAGCCATTGTACGATAATGGCATAATTCGAAGTTCTCTTTATAAGCTTACTGACAACCTCACCTGCACATGGTGCACCCTGCTGACTGACAAACGAGGCTCTGGCGAAAAGAGAGGTAGGCATAGATTATATTTTTATGCTGCCCGACTAGGGAAGTACCTCCACCTCACTGAATACCGCAGCCAAATAACAATTCCCTTGAGGGTTGTTGTGGTCCTGCGAGTAAGTGAGGTCACCGGAAAGAAAGGAAGGAGTATAGACTGGCAACGGATCGGTGACCCCTTGGTGTTGCTGATCTCCATGGGCGGTGGTGATTGCTTTCCACCGGGTGACCCACATGCCCGTTTACCCCTCTCATCTAATAAAAATAAATAAAATAAAAATACTTATATTTAGTTCACACGCCCAAAATCGGGCGGAATAAGTGAAACTCGGCATAGAAATCTGACATCTGTATTTTTGTGAATAAAGGAATTTTATATTATCATAACATAGCTATTCATCCCACCACTGCTACTGCTGAGATGCGGGTCTCTCCTCAATCGTAGGGGTTTACAGGGTACTTCACCACGCTGCTCAATTGCATGTTGACGGAGGCCAGTGACTTGACATGTAGTAATAACAGCCAGGACTGACATGCCCTCTGAAGCACAAAGGAGCTAAAGAAAATAGATAAATAAACCCACCCATAGACAGGCGATGGTCGACGTTGCTTAACTAACGTAATGGATTTTAGTCATGCGACGATGCCGTCGAGACTCGAGAATAGCTGCGATGGGTTTTTAAAAAACACAAAAAGTATTGAAATTTATTTTATTGCGATTTCAAAACGTGAATAAATTACATTACTTAAATACAAAATAACAAATAATCACACAGGATAAATTAAATACGTAATCACTTCATTTGAGATCATTATTCAAAATAACTTAAAATACTTAGCCGACCGCAATGAAAACTTCACCGTTTCCAGGATCCTTAGAAGCGACAATTTAAGGAGGGAGCGTAATTAGAAGTTCGAATATAGTAAAATAGGTTTTGTCCAGCCTACGGGCTACGACCAACGACGAAAAATTATTGACAAATGACAAAATAAACATCAATTCATGTGATGTTGGTTTTATCATCTGTCAATCATATAAAGTGTTTTAAAATCTTTTTGAATAGGTACGGGACCCCTTTACAAGTAAAAATTTTCAGACAGCCCTCCCCACCCTCTACCCCTCTTAATGCCCATGCTGTAGGTGCAATTGCCGTCGACAACGGCTTTTACACCTATTCACAGTGGTCTGTGTATCTAACGTAGCGTTTCTTAACCTTTTTTGGTCTCGGACCTCTAGAAAATCAAGCACAATTTCAAGGATCCCCTTAATAAAAATCCCAGGAATAAATTTAGGACAATTTATATGCTTATATAAGACGGCGGACAAGATCGTTGCCAGCCGATGGCCCAGAGGGTGGCAATTTGATATGGAGAATGAGAAAAGTATGAAGTGTAGGTAAAGTCGGGAGTTCATGAAGCTTTTCATACCCTATGGGGTGTCTGGAGTATGGAAAGATCATTTTTCGATATAGTAATCTGTTTGCGAATTATTTACATTTAACGTGCAAATTTTTGTACGGAACCCTAAAATTGGTGTCTAAAAGCAGTTTCTTTGGTCAATATTTCCTGTCCGTCTCATTTTACGATAAAAACTGTTATACAAAATGAAACCAGAGACAATTTTCTACAATTTAAGTATTAATGAAAAGTTGAAATTAGGAAAGAGCACATCAAAATCTATAAAATTGCCAATTTTCAAAACTCCCGGAAAACTTTCCACGTAAAACTACCAAATGACTGTACTAGTTAATACATAAATACATTTTTGACGTGACAACGTCTTATAAATTGGTTAGCCGGGTGACACTTCAAGAAACTGGCTCACGTTATGCGCTTACAATGAGAGCGAGTGAAAGGCACGCGTCCCTTCTAAGAGCGAGAGAGACAGACATAAAAAGTGAAAGGCATGCGTCCCTTCCACTCGAAAACATTTTACCACTCAAAGTCGTTGTCACGTAAAACTTTCGCCCGTATACCGACTTTACAGGCAACCAATTTTTTTATATAAATTATTATCAGTTTTGTAGTACCCATAGTACAAGCTTTGTCCTTAATTTGGGACTAGATAACGCTGAGTCAATTGTACAGAAATATTTATTTAATTTATCAACTCACAGCTCACCAATCAGCCGGCAGAGGTCGTCGATCCATTGCCAGCTTTTTAAGGGAAACAAAGACTCTGTTCTTGAATGCTCCCATGTCGTAATTGTTCGGAAATACCACTAGAGGAAAGTTGATCCCACTGTTTCACCTTTCGTGGTATAAAATTCTTAAGAAACGTACTGTAGTAGATTGTCAATTAATAAGATGATATAGGTGGAGTTTATTTGGGCCTATTACTCCACTAATCAGGAGTAGTGGAGCTTGGAGCTGGTGGAGCAGGTGCAGGTACTGGTACTTCGGGCCTGGACGCCAGCAGACCTCGTAGAGCTAACGCTTCTTGTCGCAGAGCGGCCACGTGCGCTCGGAGCGATGCGTTCTCTTGTTCTAGGAGACATGCCCGCCAGGCGATCTGAAAAACAAATTAACACTTAATTATTCTTCGTTAGTCAGGTAATTCGTCGGGTAAATTACTCGGGTAACCTCGCAGGAATGTTACTTTGATTCTTGCGTATTTATCAATGAATTTCATTCATAAATTCGCAACCATGATGGTTCCATTTCTGCGTTTAGAGCTTGTGGTAAGGCCCCCTGATCGAAATATCAGGCAATAACAAAGGTATGTAAAACTATCTTACATGGATGATCGCGTTAATTCCCCTGGTTATTATTATATTTGGAAATTAAACTACCATAGATAAAAATTTACTCCCAATAAAAAAATAAAAACCGGCCAAGTGCGAGTCGGGCTCGCGCACTAAGGGTTCCGTACCATTATCTATATAAACGGCACAAAATCCACAATTGTTGTATGGGAGCCCTTAAATATTTGTTTTATTTTTATTTAATTATTTATTTTAAAGTGAATTTAAAACTAAATATTATGTGGGCATTTCAAACGTCTACATATTGCCGTTATCAATTGCGAGCAAAAACGCAAAAAATCACACTTGTTGTATGGGAGCCCCCTTAAATATTTATTTTATTCTATTTTTTAGTATTTGTTGTTATAGCGGCAACAGAAATACATCATCTGTGAAAATTTCAACTGTCTAACTATCATGGTTCACGAGATACAGCCTGGTGACAGACAGACGGACGGACGGACAGCGGAGCCTTAGTAATAGGGTTCCTTTTTACCCTTCGGGTACGGAACCCTAAACATTGTGACATTCCCTGTTCTTATCATGTATCCTTCATTTGTGACATCATTGACCCCTAACATCTTATATTTACATCATGATCACCACACCCACCTGATCCTCCCTCACGCGGCGTGCATCCCTGGACTTCTTAGCAGCTTGATTGTTCCGTCTCCGTCTTTCGAAGTACTTTTCATCCTTCAGCTCAGGAGGGATAGGTCTTTTCTCCCCACGTCGTCGGATGTCATTCTCACACGCGACTGCCGTGTTTAACACTGTAACATAGATAGTATCCATATCATCTTGATATAACATTTCATCCATATCATCTTGATAATTGGCGATCTACTACAGTACGTTTCCTAAGACATTTCATACCACGAACAGTGAAACTGTGGAATCAACTTCCCTCAGCGGTATTTCCGAACAACTACGACATGGGTGCCTTCAAGAACAGAGTTTTCATTTTCCTTAAAAGGCTGGCAACGGATCGGCGACCCCTTGGTGTAGCTGGTCTCCATGGGCGGCGGTGATTGCTTTCCACCAGGTGACCCATACGCTCGTTTGCCCCCCTCTCACATAAAAAAAAAAAGAAAAGATAGTTGATAGTACTCGCAGCATTACCAAGCGTTCAGACGATTTTGCAATTCATATTATTGGAATCGATGTGTTAGGTAACAACTCAATGTTTTAGGTCCCCAATAGTGTTAATACTTAAAATCCGTGGTGCATTGCAGTTGAGCTTCACTTGACTAGCCATCTCTTTAGGCTTTTAATGCCTTATTTGCCATATTGCTGTCTCTCACATTGCTCAGAGGGGATGTCAAATTCCAAAAGCTTCTTACTCCTACTAATTTCTTCTGATAAAATTCGTTGTGAATTCCAAGGCAGCCGTAGTTTTACCCCCGTGACTGCAATGGACCTCATTGTTCATTGCCATTTTTTGGCGGTCGCCGCTGTTAATCCTAGCTACACAGGAGACACAGTAAGAGAAAAAAAAAACGTAGGTACTCGCGGCAACGGCTTCTGCTTTACAAAGCGTAGCGTTTAAAACAGAGGTTCCCAACCGGTGATCCACGAACCACTAGTGGTCCGTGAGAGGTAAATTATGGTCCGCGATACAAACTTATAATGAAAAAGATTGAGCACTATTACACAAAATACTCAAATCTCGAGTTTTTTTTATACTACGTAGGATGGCAGACAGGCATATGGCCCGCCTGATGTGATGCGGTTACCGAAGCCATATTATTAACGCTTGCAACATAAAATATCGGTCGCGCGCCGCCACCACCGCTGCCAATGCAGCATCTCCTTCCTTTCTGGTGACCTCGCTCACTCGCAGGAACACAACAACCCTCAAGGGAATTGTTACTTAGCTGCGGTATTCTGTGAGGTGGAGGTACATTCCCCAGTCACTAGCTTACAATTATTTGGGGTGTAAGTGGTTTATCAACATCTATAAACCAAAGCCAACTTCACCTGCACGTGGTGCACCCTGCTGACTGACAAACGAACCTCTAGCGAAATCAGAGGTAGGGAGCGTAATTGTAAGCTACCCGACTGGGGAATGTACCTCCACCTCACAGAATACTGCAGCCAAATAACAATTCCCTTGAGGGTTGTTGTGTTCCTGCGAGTGAGTGAGATCACCAGAAAAGAAGGAGATGCTGGCGGGCCGTATGCTTGACTGCTATACGACGGAGTACAAAAAAAAAAACACTCTACCTCTCTTTTTGCGAGCTTTCCAGAGCTTCGTTTGTCAGGCAGGGTGCACTGCGTGCAGGTGAAGTTGGCTTTGGTTCAAAGATGTTGATGAACCACTTACACCCCAAAAGTTCTATAGTCCTTACTAAACGCAATAAATTCTTTGATATATCCAGTAGTTTTGTGATTGAATTTTGGATGGAGATGATAGATATTTATCTGCAACACCAAACTGTATCCCACCCTCCCTATGGGAGCAATTTTAAAGACGTGTTCACGTCAAAACGTGTTGCTGTGGTAGGGGGGGGGGGGGGGGGGTTTATGTTTCAAACGGTTACGTGCTGTGGTCACCGCTTCTTGTTTGTCAGCTGGTGTTAATATAGTATAGTACTTACACGTCGAGCTCCGGGGGGATCCGTGTTGGCAGTAGGTCTGAAGACATGGCGGTGGTTGAGGAGGCAGAGCAGCAAGCAGAGGTCCCATCATATTGTGGACGTCTGGAGAAATATAAAAATAAATTCTTACCAAAGTATTTATTGTTTGTCAATCAATCAATATTTATTCTGTAACAATTTTTACATCAGGAATAATAATATACAATTGTCAACTAAACAGTCTCATACAACATTAATATACACAATGGCGGATTTTCCTTAAGACGAACTAGGCCCGCGCCTAGGGCGGTCAAATGTTAGGGGCGGCCGCAGCAAGGTAGTACAGT
Source organism: Hypsopygia costalis (assembly GCA_937001555.2). NCBI lineage: Eukaryota > Metazoa > Arthropoda > Insecta > Lepidoptera > Pyralidae > Hypsopygia > Hypsopygia costalis. Next base: position 13,146,857 of record OW443347.2, on the reverse strand, counting down.
ATAAGTAATAGTACTACGTACAGAATGGTCTCTCCCTGCCGCTCTCTCGTGTCGACCTCACCTCCCCTCTGAGACAAATCTGGAACAGTTTGTATGGCGCCGCACGCACACACGCTCATTCACGCACTGCACAGACGTCATTGTTCATGGAGTAGTAAACGATGCGACATTTGTATGGAGTGACCGGGGTGTGGTATTACGGGTGTGCCTTATTTCGGCACTGCCCAGGTCTCAGATCTTGATTATAACTAGACAAAATATTAGTCGTTAATTTGTCGAAATTTGTCGCTCAAAGGAAAAAAATTGTCGCTCTCCCGTTAAAGAGCATAAGGTTTTTTTTGTGGCAGTGCCCAAATAAGCTTATTTCGGCACAGCCCACTCGGGATCTATTAAACTACAACATAGCGAAGATATTTAAGAGAATTAGTCGTCAATTTGTCGAATTCAGACACCAAGTATCAGAATTAGCTAGACCTCCCGTTAAAAAGTTATAAGTATTTACACAAAAAAAACCTTATAGTTCTTTAACGGGAGAGCGACATTTTTTGCCTTTGGGCGACAAATTAACGACTAATTTTTTGTCTAGTTAAAATCAAGATCTGAGACCTGCCGAAATAAGGCACACGTATTACGGAAGGCAAATTCTTAGAAATTACAGTATGGCGGTTTTGCGGAGAAGTATTATATAAATAGAAGAAAGAAGAAGAAACATTCATTGTAACATGACTATTACATAGATTACAGGTAAGATAGGTAATACAGAAATACGAAACAATACTGCTGCATGATGCCACAAATTGGACCCAGCTCAGCATTCTGCTGTGGTCCAACTATGTTAGACTAAACCCCAGCGCTGATTTTCAGCTGGGTCCAATCCGTGGCACCACGGATGGTATGAAGCTGACCAATCCGTGACACCACAATAGGTATGAAGCTGATAAATAAGAACCAATATACTATATAATAAGGAATAAGGAGCCAGCTAATGAGAATTAAGATACGACCTAAGAGGACCACGATACTACGTAGGGCGCCGAAGACAGAGCCTAGGACGGCCAACAAATAATATACAAATCCGCCTCTGAATATACATAAAAATCCATAATAAAAGTCTCTAATCAATTAAAAACATGATATTAAATCTTATAAACTGGGATGACCTTCTTTTTTATTAGTGGCTCCACTGTGCCTAAAGCGAAAATAGGAGCCCAAATTGCAGCGGTAACTGACTAAAGACTAGACAACAGTGTTGTGTCAGTTGACAGTGCCGTGCTGTCCTGCGAATAGGGGGAGGGACGCATTGATTGTAGACTTTAGCCTTCAAGCATTGGGATATATCTCCAGTGAGGATGTGACTTCCAAAAGCTGCCCAGCCCATGTCGAATGTGTCTATTGATCGATACAGACGTAGTCTTTAACCACTTCAATAACTGCATTTTTTTTTACCCATTTATTTCTAAAATTGGTTCCGTACCACGAATACTTGGGGTGTAAGTGGTTCATCAACATCTTTGAACCAAAGCCAACTTTAGCTGCACGTGGTGCACCCTACTGAGTACTGATTGAGAAACGAAGCTCTGGCGAAAAGAGAGGTAGGGAGCGTAATTGTAAGCTGCCCGACTGGGGAATGTACCTCTACCTCACAGAATACCGCAGCCAAATAACAATTCCCTTGAGGGTTGTTGTGTTCCTGCGAGTGAGTGAGGTCACCGGTTGGGAAGGAGATGCTGCGTTGACAGCGGGGGTGACGGCGCGCTAGCGATATTTTATGTTGCGAGAGTTAATATGGCTACTCTCTGGCCGTATGCTTGTCTGCCACCCGACGTAGTATAAAAAAAAATACCTCAAGGAGCAATATCAAGGCAATTCTCGTAATTAAAATATAGTCAAAATTCAGTTTCGATCCAGCCTCGATCTCATAAATGTCACATTTGGTATTCTCGTAACACAATATGTAACTTCAAAATTAAATTTAAGCGGGATTGTATCGACATATAAGTGAAAATTAAACTAAGAATGTTACTTTGCCAACAACAAGAATTGATAATAATTAATTAATGAAATCAAGTATATAATTTTAGTCAATTCACAATTAAATCTCGATTCGGTCAACATTCAATCTGCGTTCGTAGAAAAATTACGAGAATTGGCCTTCTGGGTCGACGCTGCTTCATAACCGTGACAACTATATATTGTTGATAACCTTAAAATAATCAGCAAACAACCAAATATTTATTGTTATCATAGTGTCATATTATCCAACCAGTGTTTCACCCCTCAATATTGATTCAAACAAGTACGGGCAGGTGCATAAATAATGCAGGGATGACCGGCACGCACCGACCCCTAAACTGTTGGGCAAGCTGGCTAATTATCGAGGTGGTTTATGAAGACCCTGGTCAATGATTAAAGATAAAAAAATCAAGGGGTGGTAAATGCCTCTCTGAGAATTGGCAAAGGTTTTTGCTGTTATTTTTGTTGTAAGTATTTTTATTGTATAAAAGTTGCAGAACACAGTAGAAATAAAATGATTAAATATACAAGTTTGCACAAAGTCGGACTGTTCATGAATTTAAAGATTTAGAAGAAAGAAGAACTTTTATTGTCAGATTTACATACAGTTATTAAGAGCCATATTACATTTTGACTGTGATTTTTGCGTAAAATGGCCAATTTTGGCGTTCTTGATCTCGGAAACAAAAATACATTAACAATGTTGACTTATTGAATAGTACAGAATAGCTATTGGCATAGTACATAGCGGCCTCGTTTTTTGTAAATTTTGCTTAACTTTTTAAATAAACCCATAATTGCAGAGAAAGATTTTCATAAAATGCGCGCATTCACTATTTTGAGCTCCTGGATTGTACTACTGTTCCGAACAAATGAAATAGAAAAAATAGAATGTTATTTGTTATATAGTCGTATAGTACATAGCGGCCTCGGAATTTTGAAATATCATTGATTTAATATAGAAAAAAAACATTATTTTAACCAAAAAAACTTCGAAAATCGCTGTAAGTAAACTGTTAATTTCTCGAATAAACGATAATATTATTGAGCAAAATTTATACGAGAATAATTGTTACTTCATGATGAATAAACTTTTCAGCATGAATTTATTATCTTATTTCAATAAAAACGATAAATATAACTTCAAAAATTACTACAAAAAACGATGCACTTCAAGGCCTTCGCGGGTTTAGTACTGCGCGAGAACTCGTCAGCGTGCAAATGTAATAGGGCTCTTAACTGAGAAAATACAATCTAAAGAAAACTAAACGTAGAAAGGTTTTTAGGTACCTATTGGTAATATATATAACAAAACATTATTACGATATAAATTTACACTACAAACTAAATAAACTATGTATCTTAAAATGTATATTATCAGGCACTAGAAAAAAAAAGGACCAGCCATGTTCATATAAAATTGCGTACACCGGAATTTAGTTACTCTAAAGAGCAACAGAGGTCGCTAAGAGTCTCAAATTAGTTATAGTTTACTCTATGATATTATAAATAAAAAAATAAAAATAAAAAAACTAAACCGCGTCAAAAAAATTCCTCCGTATCACTGTCAAACGGCGTGGTGCCCAGAAGGCTGGCAGCATTGCCACGCTGAATGGCAATGCTTATACGTTGTGCCAACGTAGAATTGCCGCAAGACGCATTGCCATTAAAGGCAGAAAACTAAACTAAACTAAAATCAATCTAAAAACCTAATATTTATTTTATCTATAACTAGCGACCCGCCCCGGCATCGCACGGGTGCAATGCTGATACTAAATGTACTACAGAAGGTCTTTGCGCTTTGTCCTATCCAGTCCTTCCCCAGTTATAGGCACACGCCGCCGGCTCCGCGGCCGGTACCGCCACAGCCGTTATGTCCCTGCATTTTAAATGTGTAATATCTTCTAAACTATTCATTTAAATTACATGCTGTGAAGGGCCATATTGATCTATATTAAATGCGCAATGTATTTAAGGTACTTAATTGGATAAGGATTAATTCTGTATTGCTTAAAATCGCTTCGTAAATAAGGCATTATTTCTTGTAAAAAGCAAAGGATAAAATAACGGTTATTGTGTGTTACCACCAAGAGATAGACATATACCATCGCGAACTTTTTTGTAGGCCATTTTAAGGTGAACAATACTGTACTACATTATTTTGATCTATCTCGTTGGGTTCAGCCAGCGTTTGCAATGAAAGAGCAAAAAAATGTGTTTATTTACGACATCACATTAGAAACCTCTAGATTATCAGTGTTTTTCTACTATGTTATGCATATATTATACATATAAACTTTCCAGTTGAATCACTCTATCTATTAAAAAAAACCGCATCATAATCCGTTGCGTAGTTTCAAAGATTTAAGCATACAAAGGGACATAGGGACAGAGAAAGCGATTTTGTTTTATACTATGTAGTGATGAAGAAAAGAAAAAGAAGAGAGAATCTCACACACATCTTTTCCAGCCAACCTGTGCTGTGGGCTGTGGGACGTTTTGTAATATATAATATACTTATAGGAGGTAACGCAGCCAGCGTAATGGGCATTATGCCCCAGGGAAGAGGGTTCACCGAAACTTTTTTATTGTAATTTTTTTTTTAGTATTATGTATCTCTTTTTAATCACGGGTCAAGCCCGGTCATTTAATAGGCGTGCGCGGGGATATGGATCCAACGCGTAGAGGCCCCTTTGAGAAGTTTGATATAATGTTGTACGCCCGCCGTGACCCGCTCCAGGATATGTCAATGGAACGACATACCCATGAGTAGGTCTCGGCAGGTGTTGAGACTATTGTGAAGTGTGATGGAAAATAAATGGGCTATGGAGATGAGATCTGGGTGAACTTAATACCGGGCTATTACAGAAGAGGGACGGACGCCTGCCATAACTGCTTTTATTGCTAGTTATTTGCGGCAGGCGGTGGCTTGCCACTCACTAGATGGGCCCCCCAAATGCCAGGAAAACGGCCGGGGGCAACACCGGTGTGAGTGTCTCAGGGATGTCGAGAGGTGTGCTGCGCTTTCTCCGAAGTTAATCGCGGGGTGATGCCCTTTAACACTTCCACCCCTGGAGCATATAGCTCTAGCGGCTCCTCTCTGGACGGCCAATGAAGGCAAGCCAGAGCTGAGAGTCCTGCGGGCCTTCTCGTGTTTACACTCCGACCGATGAAGACACGTCGGAGACGAAGGCCCTGACCGACTCTCTGGAGACTCGGGTCCGTGGTGTCGCTACTCACACAACAGCTCGCCAAACAAGCTGCCCTGCGGACTTAGTATTATTATTATTGTTTATTTTTAAGTATTTAGTTGATGTAACGTAATTTCGAAATAAAATGTCATGCCTTACATTTTAATATACTTACATCAATACATAAATAAACATTAAAACGAAGAAGCCAACAACCAAACAGACAATGGAGTTAACGTGTTAAAAAAAACACCGGTCAAAAGGTCGTGTAAGCGGCAAGCGCCCCTTAATTGCGTCAATTATTACGAGCGGTTACCACGCGCGTGCGAAATGTCACAGATGCTCCATTGTACATTATGGTACCGGCCGCGCATCGCGCCAAAACCCTACTACGGTCTACATCTGTATTGCAGACCGAAGGTTTATGGAATCGAGATTCGTGAATTGACTAACTAGGTCAGATTCTAGCCCACGGGGCCAGTGGTGTAGCTGCAGGGTGGCAGAGCGGGCAAAATGCCACGGGCCCCCGGACCAAGGGGCCCGGGCTCGAGAGCTTAGTACAAAAATAGTATTTTTTTAATAGGTACATTATTATATATTCTTTATTGCATATAATATTGTTACATAAAACAGTGTAAACAAGGTGTACAAGGGCGAGCTTATCTCTTTAAGAGATTTCTTCCAGCCAACCTTAACAATAGTATAGAAATATTATTTGGCTAAGGCGACATATGCAAACATGCTAATGTTGACATTTTATGGATGTAAACATACAAAATATAATTAACTAATTTGATATAAGTAATGCTCTGTTAATTTCTTTTTGAAAGTGGTCACAGTGATACTGTCTCGTATTTCCACTGGTAATTTATTCCAGAGCAGTGCTGCACGAACAGTAAATGAGTTAAAGAAAAACGTTATCATAACATTATCATATTTCAATGTATCATAAGTATGTATTTACAAAAAAAAGTGTATTTACGTATGTTTATCAGTTGTCTAGTACCCATAACACAAGCTTCGCTTACTTACGTAATTTATGGATGGCCCCTTTCGTCATAATTCCAATTATACTTTAAAGTTAATTTATAGTGATATGAGAATATCAAATTTTGGTGTCGGTTACGGCAAGTGTCGCGAGTTCATTGGTTTTTTCCCATCTCGGCGCGTTGGGCATTTTTTGAGATGGGCACGTCTTTTTTTTGGAACTGAATACTTCTTTAGAGAAGTATTCAGTTCCAAAAAAAAGACGGGTTGCACTCCGGGAGTGCTGGCAGAAGTGAAAACTTGAACATTAACGTTATGCATTTTTGAATATTTAGGAATGGTTAGGGAATAATTTCGCACGAATTGTTTTATTTATCAGTATAAAAGTACTATATGGTACTATCATTTATTGCGCTATCGTACACAAACATGACAATTTATATTACCGTAGCTGTTGCTCGCGACTTCGTCCGTGTGAATAGTTATCGTGGTAAGACCATAGAAAATCAAGTACTTAACATAACCGTATAATTAAGAAAAAAAACTTATGGTGAATAATTTATGTAGGTACCTACTAATTGTATACCTGCTTTCAAATTTGTTTGCAAATAATGAATTAATTGCAAATAAATTTGATTACCATAAAAAAACGGTTGTAGTGAGTTATATCTTAAAAGATAGACATATGTAGTCGCGAACTTTTTTTTAGAACTTTTAACGAGGAACAATTCCATCATACATGATTTTTGCGTAACTTCAACCGTTTACGCAGCGCACTCAACGTAAGCCCTCAAAAGGAATATTTTTTTCCCCCATTTTTCATTGGTGCTCCGCTCCTATTGGTGATAGCGTGATGTTATATAGCCTAAAGCCTTCCTTGAAATATAGGCTATCTAACACTAAAATATTTTTTCAATTCGAACCAGTAAGTTCTTTATATTATTCCGTTCAAACAAAGAAACAAACAAACTCTACAGCTTTATAATATTAGTATAGATTAAAAATAAACAACAGGAGCAGGCATACATTTTCGCCGCGCGGTAGAAAGAGAGGGGGATATTACTTCCTCTCCTACGCCGCGCCGGCGCTTTACTCTCCCTCCGTCTTCCGAATTTTCGATCAGGCCACGTGTCCTGACGCGAGTTTAACATTTTTTACCCGTCCCAAAAAGTGCACAACGCGCCTAAAGAAGTTTTCACTTCAAATAAAGTATTAGTAGGTACAACGTAATCGAGTTTTAAACCGAGTTCCGTGGTAAGGGTGTGATTGTCGAACAAATTAAGTACAATTATCGTATCGTACACTCGTCATTAGCCGACGAACGAAGTTCTGAATGTACAAATGGCCCCCTGCAACCTCCCTACATATCACCCAGCACTTTAAAGGGTTTAATGCTTTACTCGACGCTGGTACGAAAGTGTATGACGATCTTAAAAAATACAACAATAATTTTAAATGTAATGGTTTGTGAAGGATGCAAGAATGTTTGTTACTTTTTGGGGTGTAAGTGGTCCATCAACATCTTTGAACCAAAGCCAACTTCACCTGAACGCGGTGCACCCTGCTGACTGACAAACGAAGCTCTGGCGAAAAGAGAGGTAGGGAGCGTAATTGTAAGCTATCCGACTGGGGAATGTACCTCCACCTCACAGAATACCGCAGGCAAATAACAATTTCTTTGAGTGTTGTTATGTTCCTGCGAGTGACCAGAAGATGCTGCGTTGGCAGCGGGGGTGGCGGCGCGCGAGCGATGTTTTATGTTGCGAGCGTTAATATGGCTACGGTAACCGCTTCACATCAGGCGGGCCGTATGCTTGTCTGCCACCCGACGTAGTATAAAAAGAAAAAAAAAACTCTTTTACGTATAAACGACTCGTAAATCGCAAAATGAAATATTGCAAATACTGTTTGCGGACAGCCTACCCCACTGCAGCGGCGCTGTAGCAACTCCTTCCTTACACTCACTCGCACAACATGTTCATGTTGTGCGAGTGACCAGTAGTATGATAATGGGCATTCGAAATCCACTTTCAAGTCACCTACTGTTCCTTGAAAGTGGATTTCTCATCCCCATTATCTTGCAATTTCGCACGCTGTCAATATATAAAAGGGTGTTTTGGTAATTTGCATCATTCTATCTAAGACAATCTAGATCTTTACAACTGCAATGAAATTTGTCAGACAGTCTCAAACTTTACAGTTAGACAAAATTTGTCCTGATGCTGAAGTAGTTGCTGGACGACATGGAAATCTCCTGCCTAATACAATTCGTTGCATAATCTGTGGTCCTTCGAATTGTGGAAAAACGAATGTTGTTATAGGTCTTTTATTGCACGAAAATGGGTTACGATTTAAAAACGTGTATCTTTATTCAAAAACATTGTATCAACCCAAGTATATGTTTTTAGACAAAGTTTTGAGTTTAGTGCCTGATATATTTTTTGCTAAATACCAAGACAATGAACTTATAGTAAGTCCACATGAAGCGCAACCTAATTCAGTTATAATATTTGATGACGTTGCATGCGAGAACCAAGCCAACATGCGAGATTACTTTGCCATGGGAAGGCATAAATTTATAGATTGTTTTTACTTGAACCAGACATACAGCAAAATTCCTAAACAACTTATAAGAGATAATGCAAACCTTTTGATATTATTTAAACAGGACGATGTAAATCTCCGTCATATATATGATGAACATGTCAATACTGATATGACATGGAGTGAGTTTCGAGATATGTGTTCAAAAATATGGGTTGAACCATATAATTATTTAGTAATTAATAAAGACTGCGCAAAAAACAAAGGCTGTTACAGAAAGAACTTTGACACATTTGTGATTTTTGATAAATGATTTTAAATATAAAATGCAACTTCATTACCAAACAGTGTCATTTCATTTATTGTATCATTAGGCATACAACGCAATTTTAATTGATTAACAAATGGAGAAAGAATTAAAATCCCAAATCGTTCAAATTGCTGAAGCTGTTAAAAGGAAGATAAAGGATATGCGATCTATGGAATCCCGCAATGAAAATCTATTAGAATCAGTTTTTAAGCCTATCACCAACCCATTGAACCATATAATTAAAGAAAAAAAACACAATGTATCTTCGGATGATACGTACGATAGATCGTCAAATTTTCATGTAATTAATCAAAATTCACCGACAGAATCACATTACAACAGAACTCTAAAGGTAGATAAATTAGACGATAAGTCACAGCAAGATACTTCTGATGAAGAAATCGACGTAGATGATTTTGAAGACTCTCGTAAAAGCAATGCATGCAATTTATCATTTAAAACAATTGAATCGATACCAAGCCCAAGTCAAAATGCATCATCTTGGTCGATGTCTTCAGAGATATTTGAAGATGTTCCTTTTGGAGTCAGAAGAGAACGTGGTAAACTAATGATGGGCACATGTCGCGTGACTATAGGTGACGATACAATATCCGTAGGGACACGTACTTATGAAAAATCTCCTGGCTTAGTCGAAATTTTATTCAATAAGGTACCAAAATTGGAATTAATTACAGAAAATGATCTTCAAGAATATAAAACTATGCTAATAGAAACGAATGTTCATCGACGAGATTTTGATTCAAAAAAACCTATAAAAACTAATAAAGGTCGAACGTATTTGAATATTATAAAACCTCTCTTCAAGTTACGAAAACCTTCATCATCTTCTATCTCATCTTCTGCTAGTAATATAGCAAACGTTAGCGAAGGTGAAGGGTTGATATTAAAAAAGCGAATGAATAAATATACGGATTATATTTACTGGGATGATCCTAATGAACTAGTTGAGAGATTGAAGTTATTAATAGCTTCTAAAAATGCTGGTAACACTGGATTAGACAATGAAATTATCTCAATTATAGAAGAATTACGTGAAAGCGGTATTATAAATTAAACAGCGCAGTTTAATTAAAACTATATATTAAAACTTAACTACTGCTGATCTCAGTTTCAAAATGAATATAGACAAATTCGGACATCATGTGCATAAAAGATTACGTTTATCAGACGTATTTGATTTTACAGAAAATAATTTTGTTAGAACAGTAACTGGAGATTTAAATTTACGCTCATCACGATTAACTGGAGTTAAAATACCTATAGCTTCTGATGATGCTGTGAATAAAGAATATGTTGATTCAAAGATTGCCAGTTGTGTTTCTAAACAAGAATATGAAGCTTTGATAAATAGAATAAAAGCTGATTTGATGCAAGCAATAAAAGCAGATATGACTAAGAATTTAAAACAGTTTGAAAATAAATTTTGTACTAGAGACTACATCAACACACTGAAGCTACAAAATGTCCAAGCAGCAAGTGATCAATGAAATTCATAGATCGGCACGTAGAAATTTTATTCGACGTTCTGTTATATTAAAAGGTATAGATGATTTATGGCAAGCTGATCTGATAGATTTACAATCTTTCAAAACGTTTAACAACGGATTTGCATACATTTTAGTGGTCATTGATTGCTTCACTAAATATGCATGGGCGATTCCATTAAGAACCAAATGTAAAGGAGAAGTTGTTGAAGCATTTGCTTACGTTGTAAAATCGAGTAGACGTAGTCCTAATAATTTACAAACCGATATGGGAACCGAATTTTATAACGATGAATTTCAAAAACTTATGTACTTATTAAAAATAAACCACTATTCATCGTATTCAACAAAAAAAGCATCAATTGTAGAAAGATTGATAAGAACTTTAAAAACTAAGTTATTTAAATGTTTTAATTACAATGGTAGTTATAAGTGGAGAGGAAAAAAATTGGATGATATTTTAATTGAGTACAATAATAGTCGACACAGTGTTACTAAATTCAAACCATTGGACATTAGTAAGAACAATGAACACCAAGTAAAAATCAATATAAAAAAATTTCAAGCAAAATTAATAAAACCATATAAAACTAAATTGAAAATAGGCGACTTTGTGCGAATAAGTAAATACAAGAGTTGTTTTGAAAAAGGTTACACGCCGAACTGGTCAACTGAAATTTTCACGATTAAAACGGTTAATCACACCAATCCGGTTACGTATCATATACAAGACCAAAAAAAACAAGATATATCAGGCTCGTTTTACCAAGAAGAATTGCAAAGAACAAATTATCCTAATATATATTTAATAGAAAAGGTAATAAGGAAAAAAGGAAATAAACTTTTAGTGAAATGGTTAGGACTTGGTAGTTATGAAAATAGTTGGGTGGACCGAAAATCAATAGTACAGTAATATAAGCGCTTATAACTCTATATTGCAATCATTATATTTCAAGAAATGCAAGGAGGAGGACTTGTTAATAGCTTAATAAATAATCTACCATTCGAGCTCCACTTACCAGGATACAACTATTGCGGGCCGGGCACAAAATTAAAAGAAAGGTTATTAAGAGGGGATCAGGGAGTCAATCAATTAGACGAAGCTTGTAAAAATCACGATATTGCTTACTCAAATCACACCAATCTCTCAGATCGTCATAAAGCAGACTTGCATTTAATAGATATGGCTAAAAAACGGTTACACTCAAAAGACGCAGGCAAAGGAGAAAAATTAGCCTCATGGTTGGTTAGTAAAGTTATGAAAGCCAAACTGAAGACTGGTTCAGGAGTCAAAAAATTTAGAACTGTGATATCGAAAATAAGAAAACGGATGAGAAAAAACAAATCTAAGGACAATAAATCTATTATTAAACATGCATATAGTATTGCAAAAAAAGTTATTCCTAAAAAGTGTCATGTTCGTCTACCAAGAATAATACCAATCCCTAAAACAGGTGGAATTTTACCACTGATACCTATTTTTGCGGGTCTTTCGGCACTAGGTGCACTAGCAGGTGGAGCAGCTGGTGTTGTAAAAACAATAAACGAATATAAAACAGCACAGAAAAATTTACAAGAATCTGAACGTCATAATAAAACTATGGAGGCTATTGCGATAGGGAAAGGTCTTTACGTCAAACCATATAAAAAAGGCAATGGATTACTTGTGAAATCTTCAAAAAACTAATTGATAGGCTACCCAAACATGCTCTTACTAATATCGATATTATTAAATATGCTAAAAGTATTCCTTTCTTCCGAGGAGTTTTTATGAGGGATACACTACCTATTAGACCAAAACCCTTAGAATGCGGTGTAGTTAACTTGGATAGTCACAAAAACAATGGAACTCACTGGGTAGCCTATGCAAAAATAGACAGTTATTGTGAATATTTTGATAGTTTTGGAGACTTAAAACCTCCTTTAGAATTGATAAAATATTTACATAGATGCAATATTTCTTATAATTATACTCGGTTTCAAAAATTCGATACTGTAAATTGTGGTCATTTATGTTTACAATTTTTATATAATTTTTGGAATAAACATGTATATTAATACTATAATTTGTATTTTTATTCATTCACACCATGTCATTCACACTGTCCATAACTGGAAACAGCTCAGTGTTATCGACAAATTATACACCCACATTAGATCTTGATGGTGACTACGAGTGCGCACTATTACATTTCTCTACGTTTAATTCTATACCAAATATTACGGGTCATAACAATAAATTTCATTATGACTCAAACGAAGTTATTGAAATTCCTGAAGGAGCTTATGAGCTTCAAGATATTTGTGATTTTTTACAATCTAAAGTGAAAGGATGCATTTTCAAATTACATTGCAACAATAACACGCTTAAAACTACAATATTCTGCACTAAGGATATACATTTTGAAAAGCAAAATTCTATTGGTGCTTTATTAGGTTATGGTAACGTATTCCTAAAAAGAAATATATTACACGAGTCGCTACTCCCAGTTAACATTTTATCAACAACCGTGGTACGAATCGAATGTGATATCATAAGCGGTTCTTATATAAATGGAAAATCAAGTCATATAATACATGAATTTGCTCCAAATGTGCCTCCAGGTTACAAAATAATAGAAATACCAAAAAACACGATCTATTTCCCAGTGAACAGGAAAACTGTTAATACGATAAATATAAGAATACTAGATATACACAACGCTTTAATCAATCTTCGCGGTGAAGAAGTACAATTATATTTACATGTCAAAAAAAAATGATAGACTACAATAAAAACGAAACTTCACGTAACCAGAAGGTTAGTGTTAATCGCACTATTCAGAAGCTAACACATACTCACTGTAAACGAAATAAACTATCAATAGCGAATAAAAACTTTTTAAAAACAATTGGATTAATAAAATGAGTATTTTGAATATTGCCAATTCACCTTTCTATGACAACTCCATAGAGGGCATTGAAATTCATTCATACAAACCATATATTACAAGTTTCAATAGAAATGATGAAATTCGGATACCTATAAATCAACAAGATCTATACTTACTTCCCAGTGCTAGCTATTTGTATATAGAAGCTCATGTAAATGTAACCAAAGGAGATACTAAGGAAAGAGTACCGCTCATTCATTTAACAAACAACCCTCTCCTATTTCTTTTCCAAGACATACGCTATGAGTTAAACGGCATTGAAATAGATAAAGTTAAAAATGCTGGAATTACGACTACCATGAAATCGTTTTTATCAATGAATGAAGCCGAATCGAAGATGTCTAAAACTTGGGGGTGGAATATAAATGGACACGAGAATAATAATGGAGGTTGGCTTAACGCATCAATTCCTCTCAGTAACTTGTTAGGATTTGCAGAAGATTATCGAAAAGTAATAGTAAATTGCAAACATGAACTTGTTTTATTGCGAAGTCATACTGATCTTAACTCCGTGAAACTGAATACAGGCGAGGTAGTGAGTATCGATATACGCAAAATTGTTTGGCGTATGCCTCATATCAAAGTATCAGACAAAGAAAAGATACATTTACTTAAACTTCTTGACAAAGACAGACCTATTCAATTGGCGTTTAGGAATTGGGATCTTTATGAGTATCCTATGTTACCAAAGACCACCAAACATACGTGGTCAATAAAAACGTCGACTCAGATTGAAAAGCCGAGATATGTTATTTTTGCTTTGCAAACTAACAGAAAAAACAGTGCTTCTAAAGATATGTCTCAATTCGATCACTGTAATTTACGTGATGTAAAAGTTTTTTTGAACTCTACATATTATCCGTATGAAAATTACAACACCAATTTTACTAACTACAGCTTTGCTTTAATATATGAACAATACATGAACTTTCAACAGTCATATCACGGACGTAAAGACTGTTTGTTGTCTGCTACGCAGTTCAAAGAAATAGCACCTCTTTTTGTGATAGACTGCTCTAGACAAAACGACAATATAAAATCAGGACCAGTTATTAACATTCGCCTAGAAATTGAGAGTGTTGTAGATATACCTGATCAAACCTCTGCTTATTGTTTAATTTTAAATGATTGTTTAGTTGAATATAAACCTCTTAGCAATATTGTTCGCAAGATAGCATGAATGCGATAATTTACGTTGATGTTCAAGGATTCAAAGATTGTTATAATAAGTTTATACTAAAGGAACTAGCACTCTCTACCGAGGACTTTACTCAGGTTTATCTAATAAAGCCACCATATCCTTATGCCAAATTAACTACTGAAGAAAAAAAGACAGTGAGGTGGATTGAACGCCAAAGAGATATTACCTGGAACGAGGGGATTATTGATTATATACTATTCCATAGGTACATTGTTAACACTATACAAAATAAAACAATTGTAATGAAAGGCGATGAGAAACAAAAATGGCTACGAGAATTGTTTGTTGACTGTTCTTTCATAAATATCGAAGATGAAGGCTGCCCAAATTTTTTAGCATTACATGAAATGTATTCCAAGGGTACAAATAAGTTTAATTGTTTAAATCATAAAAATTGCTGTGCACTCAAAAATGTAATATGTATAAAAAAATGGTATTTAGAAAACCATATTGAAAATTGTTAGTAAAGTTTGAAATAATATTTATACTTTTGTTTATATTACTTTTATACTACATAATGTTATTTGAATTTGTTAAATAGCAATAAATTTCAATGTCATGTATTGTATAATGATACATATATTTAATATTTTTATTAGATAATAAATTATAATAGACAGTCAACATATTGTTTTACTTATCTATTACCTTATGGTTAATTATGACTGATCGAAAGAAACTTTATCGCTGCAGGCTCCAAAGTTCTAAGATATTTAATATAGTTTCTATACAAAGGCTATGCTATGGTATTTTTGATTCGAACGGTCATCAATTAGAAAGAAAAAAATATATCTTGTAAAATTTATTTCAATAACAACATATAATAACATGTATACAAATTAATATAAGCTATCACCACACAGTTTTTTTGAAATTTTATTTACTACACATTCAGTAAGATCCATTATTTCATCTGTTGAGTTCGGAACCACATATTGAGCACTGAGTACAATTTTTTCATCATCACTCTCCAAGTTTGACGATAACGACATCATTGCTTCTGCTGCTAAGTCCAATACGCGTATTTGAATTAATTTGTTTCCTCTCTGGCCTTTACTAATAACAAATGATTTCGGTGCAACTCCGGTCTTCTTTTTATGATCTCGCTCGGTTTTCAGTTTCTTGTTTTTCACTTTTTGCGCTGCCATCAAGTCACTGCATTCCGGGATGAAATCCCACGGATCTTGTCCGTGTTGCGAAAAAATTATCTCCTGTGTTTGAGACTCCATAACCTGGAAAACAAAAAAAATATTATGTATATTTATTTTTAAACCATTAAACTTGGATTTGATACTTAAACTTAGTAATTTTACTTACTTGAAAATCGGGAATAAATTATGGTATATGTAGCTCGCAACGCTGCTGCTCTGACAATGAGCGCAATCGAATAGGTCTAATATTCTCATTCATCAGCGCTATTGCAAAATGATGGCAACGAACTCGCAAACGTGACGACCTCATTCAACCCATTCGCATTGCACTCATATCATATTACGCTAAAATTGCAAATAAAACAAATAACTACATATATTTTAAATAATTCTTTATTACTACAGTATATTGCTGGTATTTACATACATTTACATATACAAAAATGTTATAATATACAAAAATAGTATCAAATATTTTAAAATTAAAACAATGAATGATGACCCCATGCCTTCGTAAAGATTTTGTTTTTATGTATAAACCGCTTATCATCAGCATTTGAAAGAGCTATTTTGTTTACAGATTGGGTAAAAATTTCGTGTTTAATACAACGAAACAAAATATTCTTTTTACGTATTATTTTGTCATGGAGCAATACATTTCGATAGTCAGTCAACGTCAAGTCTTTAATTACATTCTTTTTAACACCCTTTGCTTTTTTTATCAATTGAGATTCTGTTTTAATGCAATATAATTTACATCGAAGACCTACAAATTCGGTCATAATTTCACCACCGAGTTCGTCTTTGAATAGACCGGGTATTTTTTTGTTTATCAAAGGTAACTCGTACGCATTTGTTTCATGATAGTTACTTGTATCAAAATAATCTAGAAAATGCAATCTTAAATCGTTGTAAAAATCTTTCGTTTCGATTTTGTAAATAAAGCTATCTGTATCAGTATAGCACATCTGAACCTTATCTTTATAAAAAGGTTTTATTACACCGTAATGAAATTGATACATGTGACTTTTAGATAATTCCAAGACAGTAAAACCAATGTAAATCGGTTTATCCAATATGATCCTTTCAGGTTTCATCTGAATTGCTACTAAGCTTTCTGAAAATATAGTGGCGCTATGAAAATTAGGCCTAGCGATTAATTTATCAGCACAAGTATACTTTTTAGTTTTATTACTTTTATCGCTCCATTGGTTGACTAATTTGACATCTACTCTTCGTTCATTATCCTCTAATGTTTTACCGAAAACGGAGTTATTCATCAATTTGAATAGATCTTGTTGAAAAGGAGTTGTAGCCTTTTTTCTCAGTTCCGTGTTCAAATTAATATATTCTCCTAAAAACGAAGTCTGTCTGAAAGTTAGGACACGATGAATACTAGTTAATACCAACCCATTTTCAATACATGCTTTTAAATATACATAATGAATTACATATTGATATTTAGGATATAAATTAGGAGTAAGTTTTTCTGTTTTTCCGCCAGGAGGTACAAATTTTTCCGCACAAAAAGGATAATCGTTATGCAAGCAATGAAACTCCTCTGGATACAACAAATCCACCTCAAGAATGTAGCCGAAATCCGCGTTGTCAGGTATGGTCATAATATCCAGCTGATCTATTTCACTTTGTTCAAGAAGTCTAAAATCAGAGACGGGTAGCGGCTGACACATGCTGTAACCGTACAAATTGTTACAATCAATATATACCAAAAACGAGTCAGGTTTAGTTTGATCATAATTTTGCATATATTTATTGTTTGCCTGAGCAAATCTGGTGGAGCACATGCAAATACCTCCGCGGATGCCTTTCTGTATAAGTCGAATTATTTCTAGATCGGACAGTAACTCTAACTGAATGCCTGTTTTAAACAGCATAGCGTCAAATGATAAACTTGGAGCTGTTAAATAAAAAGCAGGGTCTAATTGGTAGTTAAATTTGCAGACTTTGCGAAAGTTTTCGAAAACGTCTGAAAGAAGCAACACGTCCGTCTTTAGGTAAAGGTCTGTATATTCACCCATGTTTTTTATTTTGAAAGTTGACCAAACGTTTTTAGCGTGAGCATAATCTTTGTCTACGATTTTCTCATCGGTCAAAGAATTATAAAAACATTTTTCTGGTGGAAGTTGTTTTTCTAAAAATGAATCCCAGTTTTTCATATGATCATATGGATATACACCTTTGCGAGTAAGAAGCATGAATTCTTTTTCTGTAGGGAAATAACGCTTTAAGTGTATCAAGTCGGATCTATCTAAACCATTAGATAATTTCTCCAAACTTGCTCCTAAAAATTTGAATGAGTCTACAAATCGTATTTGAGCATATTTTTGATCAGACAGTTTTATAAACTTGGTAAACGATATGTAGTTTTCTTTATTTTTGGGTATTACTTTAATAGATCCTTCACTTTCAGCTAATTCTTTGATAAATAAATGACAATCATAACCTGCTAAATTATGAAAGAATACGGGAATTAATTTTGGCACACTGTACCTTAAGTTGCAAATTTGATGGACGCTACCTCGGTAGCGACCGGTTAGATGGCAGTGATCTCTTACACGGTCAGATAACAACAGTTTATCGCAGATATAACAAATACTTGCTTTAGCATGGTGTCTGGCATCCTCGTCAGTAAAATGCATTGGAACTTCCTTGTTTAATAGACCATATATTTTTTTTACATCTTTATAAAGATTGTCAAGGAACACTTCAACGCAGTTTGCACCTCTATATTGCACAAAACGATTTAAACTGCTATCAAAGGAACAAACTATGTAATATGCGAACGCAGCTGGTATATGCTGCTGACGAGGCGATGTATAACTGGTTGATGGGTTAGGATCGCAACGTTGAAATGGCATGAGAAGAGTTTCAAAGTCTGCATAAACGATGAAAGGCACGTCTTGTTTTCTTTCAAAGTTCTTGAATTGAAGAACCGAGCCTGCATTTGGCAACACAGTAGTGACACCGCTGCATACATGTGAATCGATTTTATCTTGACAATCGAAAAAAAGCAAACAATCATCACAAAAATATAACTTTCCATGATGTTTTGTAATCTGACGGCGAACAAGTCGCGACAAGTTTTTTATTAATATAAAATGTGATTTGTCCGCATTTTCAAGTAAAAGTAAATTTATATTAGTTCTTGATTTTGATTTCAATTCAGATCTATAAATAGGACCCACTATCGTACGATTATTTTTTAATGCATACACATTAATACTAATCTTAGGATTATTTGCCTCAAATTGGGAGATGTCGTCGAAAGACATTGGGAATGATATTCCTTCAGTATTTAATACGTCTGCAAAATGAGGGTACGACGTAGTTTTATTAACGTTCCTTTTAGCGGGATGCATTGCTGCGACAACGCTCCATAAAAAACAATATTTATCGTTATTTTTTATATTTACACACGCGCATTTCTTTTTTAGTGAAAGGGGTAAATTAATATAGGTTGAACCGGAACCATTAATTGGATTATATTTATTAATATTCACTTCTAACTGAAGGTTATTCAAAAATGTCCAGCCGCTATCACGTTCTTCAAACGCTTCAATTTTCTTAATCAAGCCGCTTATAAGCGCTTGAAATATGTTATCAAAGTCAAAATTACGATGTATTATGAAATTTTTGGTGCCAAAAGACTTTGCTTCCACTGTATTATTTCTACATAAAAGAAAGTTTGCAAAATATTCAAAATTGATCTTTAAGTTAACATGCTTATTCAAACTCTTTTGCAAAAGAGTGTTAACTTTTGTTTTCATACTTTGTAAAAATAAACTCGGCAAGCAATTCTCGTAATTTTCTAAAGCGAGAATGCGATAAGTAGCAATACGCCTGCGGAAGGCGGAACACACTTCGACAACGTCATCTGACGCTTGTGAGGTTGTACATTGGTTCTTGTGTACGTTGCTCCTCAAATGACCAATCCACTGTCTTTTATCAATTCTAGTAGAGCAAGTAGTACAGTAAGGCATAACGTTTGATCCTTATCTTACGCAATTAATATAAACTTAACTAATATAATTAACTTATCTAGATTTTTTATAACTACTGCTGAAAAAACCTCTAATACAGGCAAATGATTCCAGGAAAACCAATATAGTGCATATAAGTAGCCTAGGGTTTCTAAATGTTCACTTAATCAGACAACGTGCTAGCGGGATACTAAATAACATGCGGTTAGATGGCAGGGGTGAACGCTATAACTAATTAGTCAAACAATAATTACTAATCCTATAATACCTAACAAATTCATAAGTACTAACGTATATGTAGGTATATATATATATATATATATATATATATATATATATATATATACTATAATCTAGTGACTCTCTTATACGTTCTTTGCGGTAAAAGTTGTATTATGTTACTTACGGTGAGGTTGTTTAGTACTTACCTATTAGTTTGTTTTCAAGTCGTCGTCAAAAATAAACTCGTATGAAACAGCTATTTAATATTAAGACATAAGACACAAAGACACGCTAAGCGGTTCGTTATTAGATAGGCGTCGTTACTATTAATATACTAGTAGCTAAATTACTATTACACCAAAGAGAGTAAAAGAGAGTCAGTTATTATTGAAAATAAGCCTTAATGTTTAATTTAAGTCCCTTTATTTATTATTTTTACAATAGGTAGGTTCACAGTCACTAAAGAAAGATTTCTTTGCTGCCTTAAGCAGCTTTTGTATAAGTTCCCACTCCGGCCGATCAGGGTCCAGCTGTAGTTTTAACGTTGCTAGCGCCTTGAGGTATCTCGCCTCAGGACGAGTAGTTAGAGCGTCCTTAGTTGTATATACCCGCACTTCAACGTAAAACTGGCCGGAACGATGAGCTCTTCGCAGAACGGTACCATTCGCTAGTTTGCTACTGAGCGAACTCAGTAATTCGGACCCGGCTTTGTGATCGTCCTCGTCGTCAGATACCAACCCGAAAAGGTTATCAATTTTCGGATTGGATTTAGAAGGTCGGTTTTTTGGAGTTGTTCTGCAAACAAAATAGTATATTAAGTATGAGTCATCGAAGCCGGCTATTACATACTGTTAAGATACCTTAATCGACTGATAATGCAGCAGCAGCAGCGAGATTTTTTTTACTTAATTTGTAATAGTGACTACTTGGTACAGACGAGTGTAGCCCAATAACAGCACCTAAACAGTCGCTGTATTCTTGCGGTGAACAAATTCAGCAGAAGTTCCTAAAGAGGTGCTAAGTTGGCTGCGAGATGTGAACATTAGACTAACACTACTGCTGTACATCAGACCGACCGTATGCTTGTTTGTCAATCGACTGGTATACACTAAATCGATATAAAGAGCTTACTTAGAAGAAAGTCGCGAGGTAGATGAGGGCTTCCTCTTTTTCGCCACCGGCTTTGTCGACTCAGCTTCACTATCGGTTTCAAGTCTGCAATGATAAAATACAAAATTAATGAGCCTGAGAGAGAGAGAGAGAGAGAGATTCTGAGGAGTTGCAAGTGTCCATATGCTAAGGTAACTGCATTAGGTATATCAGGCGGGTCGTATGCTTGTTTGTCATCCTAGGTAGAATAAAAAAAACTAACATTAGCAATACTATTGCAACTGGACTGGTGAAGTACCTTAACCTTGTGTAGCTAACCACTCTTAAATAAAAGTTAGGGGCTGAAGGGGCGTTGTGCACCTGCAGCGAGCAAGTCCACTAAAAAGCTATGGAGGTACTGAATGATGCAGCCGATGTATATCGGATCGACCGTCTGCTTGCTTGACACTCTGCGGTATAATTGAATTAACATGAATAAGTTAAGTAGGAGATATGGCTGTACTTACTTAGAACAAGGCTGAACTGAAGAACTCTTCTTCTGTTCCCTGTTGAAGACTTCGAATTCTGAGTCAGACCTGAAAACCATAAACATTATTGATGCAAGACAGACGCGCTCATTATAGCCTTAGAGGTATCCCTTGAATTTAGCTTAGAACCCTCTCATCTACGCCACTCTACTGCAGATTGTAGAAGGGTTGAGTTTGTAAGCCGGCGAAGACCGCTAGCTTAACGATAACCGCCAGGAATGACGGCTTAAACCTGGAGGAGCTCGAGATAAATATGCTTGTACCATAAATAAATAAATATTTCTGGACAATTTACACAGCGCCTGGGACTAGATGTCCCAAATTAAGCACAAAGCTTGTGTTATGGATACTAAATAACTGATAAAAGTACTTAGATACATTTTTTTTTGTAAATACATACTTATAATACATAGAAAATACCCAGACCAAGACAAACAGACATGTACATGCACACAAATGTTTGCCTTGTGCGGGGATCGAACCCGCGAGCTCGGAGTCAAAGTGACCATTGCTAACCATTGAACCACCGAGCTCGTCAAAAACCATAGATGCGCTTACTTGCTGGCAAGCACAACGATAGCATCAAGCCTCCAGATTTTAGTGAATTAACTGAAAGAAAATACTCTTATTAAGTACTCACATTGTAAGTGAACTTAGAACTCACTCGCTTAAGCACGGAGATTGTTCAGTGGTACTGTCTCTCTTGATATGACAGCGCTGGCTGAGCAAGTCCAAGACGTCAGCAGTGGTGAAGCCAGTGGAGTATCTCGTAGAGAGAGTTTCTGTTGTCTTCGTCTTCGGCTCGTAGAACTCGTAGCACAGAATGAAGCATTGATCGAAAACTTCGCTATTTAATTGATAAAATATTGCAATGGTTGCTATAAATGCTAGGGCTGTCGAAACACTTAAATTATCAGTATGTTTATTTTTAAACAAAATCTTCGCCTGGGTTATTGTATTAAACTACAATAATATATACATATATATTGTTATTATTTAGAAATAATAACTATACGTACTTACTCTTGTATTTATTTATAATAAAGATTACACGAGCAAACCTGTTTTCCACCATATCCATAACCACCACCATAGTATAGGCCACCAACAATGTACTATATGACTGAACAAGAGTCACGACAAGTCTTTCATTTGATGTCCATTTTTATAGACTTGATAAAAAATTAAAGAAAATATTAGTACTTATCTAGGTACCAATTCCTATATTCCTATAAGATATGAAACATATTTCTGGTGTATATTTCTAACAATCGTTTTCCAAAATATGCATAATACACATTGCATTGGTAAAAGGTCCTAACGGAAAAAGCAATAATCACTTTTTAAGAAAAAATAACCGACGACGTCAGTAAAAGTTTCACTGGAGAACTCCTATGTTTTAGTCTATAGCTCTGGTTTCTTATAGATCAGGACAAGGTATTACACAACAAAACTTTCTTAGAAAAATATGCAGTCGAGTAGCGAAAACTCTACCTAAATCGGATCAGTCGTTTTTGAGAAATACGCGTATATATATATATATATACGTACAGGTCAAACAGAGAACCTCCTTTTTGAAGTCGGTTAAAAAATGGATGGATAGCTTTAGAAAATCTGCGGTTGAAAAACTGTATTGTAAAACTGGGTACTCGCTTTTTTTGAAGTAGGTAAAAAAATGTATTCATGTATGTACCAGCCCTAGTAAGTACATTGTAAGCATGTCTTGCACAATATTAAAATATTGAATAATTTACAAAAACTACGCACGTTTATGTTTGACCTAAATTTTATATTTCGCAACAATATTTTATTATGCTAAGAAATTCAATACATCATCATCATCCTGTAACAATGTATTTCTGGAAGATTTTCCAAAAAGAAAGAGTTTGTATTGTATTTCGTTACTGGTCAATAGTTACTATTGAAGCTGTTTGTTGCCCACTCGAGCGACATAAAGAGATAGATATAAATCCCGCTGTATGTCTAATTGATAGATTAGTGATCCCATTATCTCACTTAAGTAAGTGAGATACGAGATCTTACTTAATACATGTGAAAATCTGTGACTCAATCATGGTTGGAAAAGCATATTATAGCGTTGAATTCATTCAGATAAACAGACACATGTTATTCCAAAAAATAAAAAAGGACTCTTTATTACAGGGGTATAGTGGCTCATTGTAATCTTAAGGACTAAGCCAACCTCACCTGCATATGATGCATCTTGATAAATAATAAATAAATAAATGACATGGCATAACATCAACCCATATATTCATCCCACTGCTGGGACACGGGTCTCCTTTATTCGTCGGGGTTTAGAGCGTATTCCACTCCGCTACTCAACTGTGGGTTGATAGAAGCCTGTGTTCTGAAGCAGTCAAAAGGCCACTACTTGGCTTAACGACGATCGACCGCTTAAAGTGTCCTCAGAAGCATGGAGGAGCTCGAGATAAATAAACCCATCCATAGATAGTCTACGGTTGACGTTGCTTAATTTGCGTAATCGATTAGACTAACACGCACAACGATGCCATCGGGCTCCTCAAATAAATAAATACTGGATGATAAAGTACACAACCGTTGTTTTGTTCCCACTAAACAAAGCTTGTAATTATACTAGCATAAAAAATTCTAAAGTTTGTGAGGATGCATGTATGGATAAACATGAAATAAGAAATTTACCATAAAATAAGATGTTTACGCGAGCGACGCCATGGGCAAAAACTATTAGCTGATAAACTACCTAAGGAAGCACTTTCTTTGTAAATAATTCTTATAGTACGTACAAAGGAAACACCTACACCAAGACATATTCATGTATAAAAAAATGATTGTTTTGTGCGAGGATAGAACCAGCGACTCTTGGCGCTAAAGTGGACATTGCAAGCCACTCCACCGCAGAGCCCACGACAACCGAAAAATAATTGTTGTTATGAGTGAGTAAGGTCACCAGCAAGATGAAGATGAGTGGTGGTGCATTAGTAGCAGAGGTTGGTAACGCTCGAGTGACATTCTTTATATTTCAACATCAGACAAGCTGTATAGGTAGTTATTTGTCACCCTTAGTCGTAAAAAAATACTTATTCCTATTTAGGTATAATGTATAAAAAATAGTTCTGAAACACATGACAACTTTGGTTCGTTGTCGGTTAAACAAAATTGCGTTATAATTATTAGGTATATCCGGCAAAAATCTGCGTATGCATAATCGAACTATTTCGAAATATTTGGTAGCTACGGTAAACATCGTGAACACAACTCAGCAAAAAATAATATCGGAGTATTGCATCACGTCCAAATAATGATTATGATATTAATTGCTGTTTTATAATTTAACTAGCCTTTGACTACGACTTTGTCTTCATTGAAAAAATGTTGCTAAAATAAGTTTGCAAAGTCTAAGCCAACCTCGTCTGATGTTAAACAACAAACATGTGTTATTGTCTTCATGCGAGTGAGTGAGGCTATATTGCGGGACGAATTACATTACACAATGCCGTCTAGTCAGTCCAAAGTCACCAGGAATAGCAATGAAGGATAACAACGCTCGAATGTTACTCTTTGTATCGCATGCGTTTATAATCTATAATAAATAATGTAATAAATAATAATAAATGTAATATAAACTGTACATTGGTTTGCTTTTCGCATATCAAGACGTGAAAAATACATCAAAATGTCGAAGGTTGCTCCAACGACTAACTCTAAATCACTTTCATATAATGGAAGAGCGAAATATCTGTCAAAGTTAGGATTACGGTTGTAGTAAGATAATGGGGATGAGAAATCCACTTTCAAGGAACCGTAGGTGACTTGAAAGTGGATTTCGAATGCCCATTATCATACTACTGTGACCCACAAGGGATTTGTTAATTGTCTGCGATACTCTGCGAGGTGAGACGGGGGCCGCCCACCACACATTGCCACCACTGTGTCTCCTGTGTAGCCAGGATCAACAGCGGCGACCGCCAAAAAAGGCAATGAACAATGAAGTCCATTGCAGTCTCGGGGATAAAACTACGGCAGCCTTGGAACTCACAACGAATTTAATTAGTAGGAGTAAGAAGCTTTTGGAATTTGACTTCCTCTCTTAGCAATGTGAGAGACAGCAATATGGCAAATAAGGCATTAAAAGACTACAGAGATATGGCTAGTCAAGTGAAGCTCAACTGCCGTGCACCACGGATTTTAAGTATCTAACACTATTGGGGACCACTATAGGATTCCCCTTTTAGCAATGTAGCCCTTTTAGCAATTTTAAATGTTTAAAATGTTTAATGTTAGAGACAGCAATATGGCAAATAAGGCATTAAAAGCTTAAAGAGATGGCTAGTCAAGTGAAGCACCGTGAACCACGGATTTGAAGTATCTAACACTATAGGAGCGTCACTAGTTCACAGCTCCATCAGTTTTTAACACACTTTTATTAGGTCGACCTGTATGTAACTAACTATGTAATGGAATCTAAGGTAACTAATTTAACTATCTTCCAAGGATCGTAGCGTAATGACAATTGGCAGCTGTATGTAGTTCTGATGACAATACAATAATATGGTACTGGCGAACTGATCTGATGATGAAGCCGAAAGATGTGAACTGGAACTTCAAGAACATCGTATCATAGCTGTTTTTGCATTTCTTAGAAAAGTCTTGGAATGAACTTTGACCACGATAAGGTTTCAAGGTCTGATGATGAAGCGGGAAGATATTGTATCATAGTCGTGTTTGCACTTGTGAGAAAGGCCATGTAATGGACTTTGAACACGATCAGGTGCATTTATAAAAGCGTGTTTTTCTAGTGTTTTTAAACTATTAATTTATTTGAAGTGAAAACTTCTTTAGCGGCGTTGTTTTTTGTGTAGGCGATACTGTGTGGTATTAATCAATACTTTGCATTATAAAACTCATTACCCCATGAGCTGTCATTACCTAAACCAACACGGAGCCACCTGGGGGCTCCCACGGCCGCGATTAGCTGTTACACGCCTGTCTTTCATTATAAATGCCAAAGTATATGTTTGTTATAGTATTGTGGACCGTAAGAACCGTAATGACTCTGTAGATTGGTTCATGAGGTTTTACTACAAGAAAAGTTATATAGGCACGTTTTTTTTTATACTACGTCGGGTGGCAGACAAACAAGATGTGAAGCGGTTACCGTAGCCATATTAACGCTCGCAAAATAAAACATCGCTCGCGCGCCGCCAACCCCTCTGCCAATGCAGCATCTCCTTCTTTTCTGGTAACCTCACTCACTCGCAGGAACACAACAACCCTCAAGGGAATTGTTATTTGGCTGCGGTATTCTGTGAGGTCGAGGTACATTCCCCAGTCGGGTAGCTTACAATTACGCTCCCTACCTCTCTTTTCTCCAGAGCTTCGTTTGTCAGTCAGCAGGGTGCACCGAGTGCAGGTGAAGATGGCTTTGGTTCAAAGGTGTTGATGAACCACTTACAAAACGTACAATAATTATTTATTTATCTATAATATAATATAAAATGAATCCCTAATTTCCTAGTTCACGGCATCACGCGTGAACGGATGGAACAATTAGCTAATTAATTTTTTTGATGTATTTACTATTGTCAGGAGAAAATGAAAGAAATAAATAAGAATGTTGCGCGGAAAATTAGAAAATTTAAGAAAACTGAACGACCATATTATCTTTTCTAATGTAACTTTGTCGTTTGACAGAAGTGTCAGTCATTTGACAGATTGCGCGAAACTAATTCGTATTCTGTGTTCATTGTTAAGGAGAGAGGATAACGTCTGTAGGCTCAACTAGTTTATTTATACAACTCAATAGTTAGGTACAGTTGCATAATTATAATACACTGGTAGTCGACCAGCCCCCTTACCACCATCTCTTATTTGAAATAGAGTCGATTATTCATTGGTATGAATAAGCATTCTATTCAGTTATTGAATCGCAATAAGAGATGGTGGTAAGGGGGCTGTGGTCGAAATTCAACCATAATTTGTGGGCGTCCATTAATTACGTGAGGTGATCGGGGGGAGGGGATTGAACCGAATCTTAATCTCACTTGGGGGAGAGGGCTCCCCCAAGCAAGCCCCCCCCCCCCCCCCCGCTTGGCAAATATCACATAATTTTTTGGATATGTTGGTTCCAATAGTCACTCTTGAGACCGTGCACGAGTCTCCGTGGACAGAATTAGAATAAATATTTTATAAATTTTCGTTTAATTATTTATTATCCAATTTTATCATTGTGATTTAAGATTACTGCAATATTCGCAAATACTAGTCTTTGCTAGGCTTAAATAAAAATAATTGAGCAATTTTTTTTTTTTAATAAATCTAATTGGGTGCACCCAAAATACAAATTTTTAAAAATCAGACGTCAGATTGGAGTAGGAGGGAGTGGTTTGAGTAAAATCTTATAACACGTCACCAATTGGTTTTTAACCAATCTTCAAAAAATGCCTAATTGTATTAAATATTTTTTGGACAATTTACACAGTGCCATCTAGTCCCAAATTAAGCGAACTGTTTGTTACCCATAATAATGGGTACTAAACAATTTATAAACGTACTTAAATACATTTTTTGTAAATACATACATAAAATACATAGAAAACACCCAGATCAAGACAAACAGACATATTCACGCACACAAATGATTGTCTTGTGCGGGGATCGAACCCGCGACTTCGGAGTCAAAATAGTCATTGCGAGCCATTCAATAACCGGTCTCATCTTCTATAATATAAAAAAAAAATGAATCGCTGAATGTGTTGCTATAAAGCGCAAATCTCGAGAACAGCTGAACCGATTTTCGCTTTAGCGAATTCTTTTTTTTTAGAATATTCCTTGAAGTACGAGAATGGTTCTTACGCAGAGAAAAATTTTAATAATTGCCTGAAAAGGTCTTAAAGCAACATTTTTAAACTTCCATTACACTCCCATACAAAAGATTCGTAATAATACTTAAAACTCAATTTCAACTTTAATACCATAAATTTCAAGTGTTAGTGGAGAGGTTCCGGGAAGGCAAAACAATTGAGAGACGTTAGTATATTGATATTGCTTTACATCGTCGAAATAATCAATTACAACGTATTATGGCGACACGAAGTTCGCCGGGCCAGCTCTTCAAATATAAAATAAGTACTTAAATACTCACCAGGGGGTACTAGGAAGTGGTTGTAACTCCTGAGGAGGCGCAGTGCCGCCAGTGCGCCGCTGTGCTGTGCTGTGCAGGGCACAGCTTCCAAATCATATAGAGGGGCATTCTGATCCATTTTTCAGTAATTTATTTCTTGTTTCACATAAATGTTAGTTTTTTCTTTTGTTAGTCTATTATGTTTATTATTTGTAATAACTATGGTTCGAACAAAACATATATTGTTTTTTGATATGAGAGGGGCAAACGAGCATGTGGATCACCTGATGAAGCAATCACCTCCGCCCATGGAGATCAGCAACACCAAGGAGTCGCCGATCCGTTGCCAGCCTTATACTCCTTCCTTTCTTTCTGGTGACCTCATTTCCCTAGGCGGGCAGCTTACAAATACGCGGATTCTACCATTCGACTCGTCAACGAAAATAATGTGGCTATATACTGTGAAGCGGCTAATTGAAGAAAACCCACCGATTACCTATGAGACAATTGGAGGACTATTGGGGATTAGTATGATCCAAATTCAGAATTTTTTACACGAAGAATTAAAAGTTCGGAAACTTTGTTGTCGTTGGATCCTTTATAAACTGACAGCGGAGCAGAAGCGGGCTCGCGTGGAATGGTGCTCACAGATGCTACTGAAGTACGACCACGCACATTCTAATGCTGTTTATGACATTGTCACAGGTGATGAAACGTGGATTTATTGTTTTGAACTCGAAAAAAAACACCAATCTTATGAATGGGGTGTTTGAAAATAAGAACAGGCCAACAAAAGTGAGGCAGGCGAGAAACGTTGGTAAAAAAATGATCGCGTTTTTTTTCTCAGCTACAGGTCCCATCTGCACAATTCCACTTGAAGATCAAAAGAGTGTTAATGCCGAGTGGTATTCTACCATTTGTTTACCCAGGTGTTAGAAAAAGTTCGCGAAAGGCGACCAAAAAGCCGCGTTCTCCTACATCATGATAACGCTTCTTCACACACGGCCAACAAAACAGCTTCCGAAAAAGTACAACTCGTCACCCATCCTGCACATAGCCCCGACCTAGCACCCTGTGATTTCTGTATTTTCCCCAAAATCAAAGATTTGATGAGAGGTTTCACTTTTACCAACTCCGAAGAGGCAGTAATAGCGTTCAATCAGCACGTAGAAAACATGCCTTCAGATCTGTGGTCCTCCTGTTTTAAAAAATGGTTCGGTCGCATGAAAAAATGTTTAAAATGTAAAGGAGAGTATTTTGAAAAGCAATAAACATAATATTTTGGTTATAACATGTTGTTTTTTTAAGTTACATACGCAAAACTTTTAGTGCGACCTACGTAGGTAAATTCTTGATTTGTGGGAATTAATTTGTCACATCTAGTGCTTTATGGCCCCATTAGATTCATACGAGGTAACAATATTAAAAAGATTACGCAGAGTTGTTGCGTCTCTTTGCGTTTTATACAAATTATATCACGGAGAGTGCTCGGATGAGCTATTTGATTTGACACCTACCTGCCGCTGAGTTCCACTATCGTACAACTCGATATAAATTAAAATTCCATCCATATCATCTTGATAATTGGCGATGTACTACAGTACGTTTCCTGAGACATTTTATACCACGAACGGTGCAACTTCGGAATCAACTTCCCTCAGCGGTATTTCTGAACAATTACGACATGGAAGGCTTCAAGACTCTGCGTCTTTATTTCCCCTAAATTAAAAGGCTGGCAACGGATCGTCGACCCCTTGGTGTTGCTGATCTCCATGGGCAGTAATGATTGCTTTCCACCAGGTAACCCACATGCACGTTTGCCCCGCTATTTAAAAAAAAAAAAAAAAAAGAATCGCTGTCCTAAACATTAGGTAGGTACATAATTGTAGCGTAACTTAAATAAAATAATTATTCCCGCGTTGCCTATCCGCTCCCGCTCTCCTCTTTTTGACGGTCTTGCTACCTCACTCACTTGTAGGAACGCGTAGGAAGTCGTTTAAGTAAGTAAATTATTATTCAAGCTAGGATGCAGCCGACTTTAACATATT
The DNA here is from genome assembly GCA_937001555.2 of Hypsopygia costalis. Classification (NCBI taxonomy): domain Eukaryota; kingdom Metazoa; phylum Arthropoda; class Insecta; order Lepidoptera; family Pyralidae; genus Hypsopygia; species Hypsopygia costalis. The sequence continues at coordinate 13,115,988 of OW443347.2, read as the reverse complement.
TCACTAAAACCGGGGATTATTGTTAGTTTAATTTATATTTAAGGTTTTCTGAACATTTTTTTATTTTATTAAAAAAAAAATGGTGGTTTTTTTTTCCTAATGTATAAGATAAAGACGCCATATCAGTTTATTACAGTTAGGTAGGTATTAAATATTTTAAGTGTTCTTAAATATATAATTATTTTGTTAATTATCGTATTTCTAAATAAAATTAAGCATATTAGAGTAGGTAAAGTTTATTTTAATTTTATTTTGTATATTTTTTTAAATAACTTTTAAACTGTTTACTGCATAAAAAGAGAAGAAAAAACTATGCAATAAATATCTTCGAATGCTATATTTAATTTCTGTTTATAGCATTGGAAGTGATCGAACCATAGTTTTGAGTAGATACCTACCTAAGTAATTTTATTTTTGGTATTTAGTAGGTACATCTACGCACAAAGAACATTTTTTTTTGTACCGATTTAAAAAAACAAAATCACTTTAATTTCGAACGATCTGATTCGCGCCAACAAACTAAACTACGCCATTACGACACAGCGCGAGTGTCTCACTTATGCAACATTTCACGGCGGCGCTGATTGGTTAATCGTGTAATTGTTAGGTAATTCCTGCAGCTCTCATTGGTTGAAGCGAGTCGCCACGCCCATTTGGCCCTGTAACATTATAACATAGTGTAACTACTTGTATTACGCATAATTAAAAAGTACACTTTGTGTACTTTTTTTCTTATGTGTAACTTTCACACCACTTCAAGTTTTCCATGTTCATTAAAAAGCTTTTTGCTAAAAAAGTAAGTTTAGCTTAGTTGAAAGTGGGCACGATGTCACAGAATTAACTTTTTGATACCATTAAAGTGGCAAACAAGGCCCGCTTGATGGAATGCAGTTAACGCAGCTTAGCTTAGTAGAAGGTGGGCACGATGTCACAGAATTAATTTTTTGATACCTCATAGTGATAGAACTTGACGAGCTCGGTGGTCGAATGGTTAGCAATGGCCACTTTGACTCCGAGGTCGCGGGTTCGATTCCCGCACAAGACAAACATTTGTGTGCATGAACATGTCTGTTTGTCTTGGTCTGGGTGTTTTCTATGTATTATAAATATGTATTTACAAAAAAAATGTATTTAAGTACCTACATTTATCAGTTGTCTAGTACCCATATCACAAGCTTTGCGCTTAATTTGGGACTAGATGGCGCTGTGTAAATTGTCCAGAAATATCTATATCTATCTATCTATATCTATACCATTAAAGTGGCAAACAAGAGTATGGCCCGCGTGAAATACCAGGGGCATTACTCGCGCGTTGCTGACACATTATGAGCCTCTTCACACCCATTTTGAAGAACCCGCTACTGTAGTCTCCATTGAAAAACTCGACAGGAAATTCATTCCACAACTTGAACGTCGGCATCAATCCATAACCACCCCACTGTTGGGATTCGGATCTCCCCTCAATCGAAGGGGTTTAGAGCATACTCCACCATGCTGCTCAATTGCGGGTTGGCGGAGGCCAGTGTTTTCAAGCCGCCCTAAGACTTGACTTAACGACTGTGATCTATGATGACAACAGCCGGGACCGACGGCTTAACGTGCCCTCAGAAGCAAGGAGGAGCACGAGATAAATAAACCCATCGATGGACAGGCGGCCGACGTTGGTATTAGGTTCAAGTTTTTATTTATTTATTTGTATTTAGGAGTCTTACAGCTCAATAGTTCTATGCATGATTACAATAAATATTAATATGCCAATAACAAGTTTCCACCTTTATATAGAAATATGAAGAAAGGTTACACAAGAAAAACAAAAAATGATAACAATTATGGTAACATTATATACACACAAGAAATAACAGTGAGTGCATCGTTTATATCTGTAAAGTTTATATATACGATGTCGTACAGAGCTCCACAATATATAGTTTTACGCTGGCCAGGCGGCTTGCGGAGGCCTGATCAATATTTTATAATGTATTTCCATTAGTCGTCTTGTACGACATCCACGGAAAGAGACGGAGTGATTCTATTCTAGTCTGCCGAACACCACACGGCGACACATACACCACACAGCCTGTCTCATGATGGGTTTATTTATCTTGAGTTGCTCCGTGCTTCGGAGGGCACGTTAAGCCTTCGGTCCTGGCTGTTGTCAGTAGATGACAGTCGTTAAGTCAAGTCAGTGGCCTTAGGGCAGCTTGAAAACACTGACTTCGCCAACACGCAGTTGAGCAGCTTGGTGGAGCATGCTCTAAACCCCTTCGATTGAGGGGAGACCCAAATCCCAACAGTGGGGTGGTTATGGATTGATGTACCTGTGCGTATCTTTTATAATACCTATGTGTATTCTTATATTACCAGTGTGAATCCTTACATTACCTGTGCGTATCTTTTATAATACCTATGTGTATTCTTATATTACCAGTGTGAATCCTTACATTACCTGTGCATATCTTTTATAATACCAATGAGTATTCTTATATTACCAGTGTGAATCCTTACATTACCTGTGCGTATCTTTTATAATACCTATGTGTATTCTTATATTACCAGTGTGAATCCTTACATTACCTGTGCGTATCTTTTATAATACCTATGTGTATTCTTATATTACCAGTGTGAATCCTTACATTACCTGTGCGTATCTTTTATAATACCTATGTGTATTCTTATATTACCAATGTGAATCCTTACAGTGCCTGTGCGTATCTTTTATAATACCAATGTGTATTCTTATATTACTAGTGTGAATCCTTACAGTGCCTGTGCGTATCTCTTATAATATCTACCTATGTGTATTCTTATATTACCAGTGTGAATCCTTACAGTACCTGTGCGTATCTCTTATAATATGTACCTATGTGTATTTTTATATTACCAGTGTGAATCCTTACATTACCTGTACGTATCTTTTATAATACATATGTGTATTCTTATTGTACCAGTGTGTATCCTTACATTACCTGTGTGTAGTCTTAAATGTTTAGAGAGGTCGTGTTTGTGCCAAGTCAGTCGTAAATGTTCGCGTCTAACTCTAACTGCGGGGGCCGGTGGGACCCGGGGCCCCACCACCGAAGCCGATTACCATCAGATTTTTTTATTTCGAAATTTGGTCTTAGTGAGTTATTGACAAACATCTTCAGCTTAGTGGGTAAAGCTCTAGTTTCTACCAGCTGACCTAAACATAAATACCAGCAATGTAAGCAGTAGGTACTTTAATTTTCGCATTCAACAAATCAGGCTAAAAAGAAAAAGAATAGCCTCAATTTAATTAACGGCCTTCAAAAAAGGAGGAGGTTCTCAATTCGACTGTTTTTTTTTTTTTGTATGTATGTTATTTGATATCTTCGCGAATATTCACCAAGTCAGGATCTGATGATGGGATCCCAGAAAAATCAAGGGAAACTTAAATTTTATAAGCACGTATGGTCAAATTATTATTTTTTTATTTAAAAGGGTATGATTGCGAGGTGTTCCCATATTCACCAAGTCAGGGTCTGGTGAGGGGATCCCAGAAAAATCGACGGAAACCCTTAAATTTGCCCTGTGGTTGCCGGCAGAATAGAATTGCGCCACTCTATTGCTCTGCGCTGGAGGTCGTACAAAGGAATCTTATGTGACGCAATAACTTTTCTCCCGGAAGACGGGCAGCAGCGTCTCCCGGGGTATTCCACCAATAAGCTGCGCCTGCCAGCTAAAGTCGGTTTTTATTTTTTCTTAAAAATCATTATGGTAATGTCTAATCGACAATTAATTACGAGATGACGCATCACAGGATGCGAATAAACTCAAAATTAATTCTGTGACAACAAACCTGATTATGGCCTCAGGCTCTCATTTCGCCAGAGCTTCGTTTGTCAGTCAGCAGGGTGCACCCCGTCCAGGTGAAGTTGGCTTTGGTTCAAAGATATTGATGAACTACTTACACCCCGAAGTTGTAAATAAACTATCGTGTAATACATTTTTTTGTTTTGACAAGTATTTAGAAAATAATTTATTTACTCAAGTACTCGTTCGTGCTACATATCTAGTACTAAATAGTTTTGCAGTGCAGTTTTTTTTCTTTTTTCAAAAAGAGCGGAAGGTTCCTACTTTAAGGTAAGGGCAGCAGGTAATCTTCTTTCGTTTCTAGGTCTTTTTGAAAAACAAAAAAAAAACTACCAACAGCAAATATTTATAAATAAAAAAATATTCAATGTGTAATAAATCCAACTTTTGATAAAGCAACACACCCAATAAATAGTTAATGAAGTGTCATTAACTCTCGCGTGCCGCGGGAAGGGTGTTTTATAGTGGAGACTTTAAAAAGGTCAACACTAGGGGAATGTCTGTCAATATTTATTTTAGTTATTTGTTAAATAAAATTATTGTAAACGTTTCAACAGGTTTTTTATCGCACAAAAATAGACTTCCGTAATCAAACAGCACTGATATGCGCTGCTGTGTTTGGTGCAGTGGTTCACAGTGTTTTTTGAAGTGAATAAATACTTCTTTAGCGGCGTAGTGCACTTTTTGGGATGTTCAACTCGCGTCAGGACATGTGGCCTGATCGAAAATTCGTAAGACGGAGGCAGAGTAGACCGCCGGCGCGGCGTAGGAGAGGAAGTAATATCCCCCTCTCTTTCTACCGCGCGGCGAAAATGTATGCCTAATCCTGCTATTTATTTTTAATGTAATATAAATTGTCGAAACGGACAGGCCGGTATCTAGTGCCTGTGTCAATGTCAATAAAATAAATGAAGCTAACAAACCGGCTAAGTACTGTAAAACTTTGATTTTTTCGGACGGCATTGGCTGCAACTTAGGAACAATTATGTTCAACAATTTAGAAGGACATATAATAAACCATTGCATGCCAAATGCCTCCTACAGGCAAATAATTAACAAAATGTTGGAAACGCAAGGAATTGACGAGAACACTATAATTGTTATTATGATTGGTGATAGCAACAAAGTTCAGAAAAAAGACATTCTATACTGTACAAACAAACTCTTACAGCTAAATATAGTCAAAACCATATTCTGTGCGTTCCCATACAGTAGCTGCCAGTCTACACAAGCAAACTCTAGGATACACTATTTGAACAATCTACTACATACACTGACATGTCGTCATAGTGATGATATTATATTCTTTGACATAAATAATTTTATTTCTGATTTTTATTTGACGAAAGACCATTTACATCTTTCTAAAAAATCTAGATATAAGATTTCTTCTTTACTTGCCTACAACATTAATTATATAACGGGTTTACACTGTAAACCAAATAATTATAATGTAGGCAACTTGACTGCAGATTTAAACTGCTTCACAGGACAGAGGGAAAGCTTGCTGAATTAAAAATTGTACATCAAAACATACAAAGCTTTCCTGGCAGCGAATTGCTTGTACAATTATTTTTAGAATTGAAAAATGTTGACGTTTTGTGCTTAACTGAACATTGGTTAAACGATAGTCAGATGATCTTTCATATTAATAACTACAAAGTTGCTAGCTGTTTCAACAGGAAGTCGACTACTAGAGGCGGTTCATTAATTTTAGTTAAAGATTGCATGTTAGTCAAAGAGCGTGTGGACATTACTCGGCTTTCTGTTGAATGTACTATCGAGATATCTTGTGCCGAGTTAGACAAACATTTAATTATATGTGTATATAGACCCCCAAATAGTGTGTACAAAATATTCGAGGAAGTCATGGAGGATGTATTAAAGTTAGCATTTAAAAGTAATAAGAACCTAATTGTTTGTGGTGATTTCAACATTGATTTGCTTGTTGATAGTACTGTTAAATCAAATTTTTTAAATTTATTTAAATCTTTTAACTTGCATAACTTATTTCTTGAGCCCACGCGAATTACTCCAACCTCCGCTACCTGTCTGGATAATGTCTTCTGTAATTCGGAGTACTTAAATAAATGTATAATTAATGACTTACCTTCAGATCACTGTGGACAATATGTCGTATTCAATAACGTAGTTGTGGAAAAAACCAAACTTATTTCGTTCAGACCAATTACTGGTAGTAAAATATCAAAATTCAAAAATGTTTTGAAGAATAAGTTGCCACTAATAGTATACACGGAAAATGATCCTAACAAACTATATGGTGATCTTTTTAATGTAATGTCTGAAGAATTTAATAACATATTTGAACAAAAAGTGGTTAAAGTCAGAAACAATATTAAATTTTGTGAATGGGCTACCAAAGGTATTTATAAAAGTCGAAATACACTATATGATTTGTATGCTCAAAAATCGTATAGACGGGATGGCAATTTTACAGAACACGTTAGACAGTATTCCAAAATCTTTAAGAAAGTCTGTAAGGTAGCCAAGTCTAACTACATAAATAATAAAATTAAAAATTCTACCAACAAGTGTAAAACTGTTTGGAACATTGTCAACAAAGAGACTGGCAAAATAAAAGTTAAAGAAAACGACTACTCTTTGAAATGTAATAATAATATATTAACTTCAAATCAAGATGTTGCTAATGCATTTGGAAACTTTTTTACCAATGTTCCCATTGATACGACTGCCTCTCTCAATTCATCAGCCTCAGAATCCATAAGATTACTTGAGGATAATGTACAGCCCTGTGAGCATGCATTTAAATTTTGTCACATTACCCCAGATGACATTATTCGAACATTCAAACGTTTAAATATTAAGAAATCTGAGGATCTCTGGGGAATGTCCACTCAAATTGTTCTTCCTATTTTGGATACTGTTGCTGCTCACCTGGCTATAGTTTTTAATGAAAGTATAGAGAGTGGTATTTTCCCAGACTTAATGAAACTTGGCAAACTTATACCTTTATTTAAATCAGGAGATAATCGTGAGCCTGGGAATTACAGACCAATCTCTATTCTGCCAGTATTGAGTAAAGTGTTTGAAAAGATCATGTCAAATCAGCTGCTCGCACATCTTAATAAGTTCCACATTCTACATAAGAAGCAATACGGGTTCACCGCCGGAATGTCCACTACAGACGCAGGAATCGCGCTCGTGAAATACATATTTGAGGCTTGGGAGACGTCTCAGGACGCTATCGGTGTGTTTTGCGACCTCTCCAAATCATTTGATTGTGTTGATCATCAGACACTGCTGCTCAAATTAAATCATTATGGTATTAAAGAGAAGGCTCTGCAAATGGTAGAATCATACCTTAGTAATAGAACTCAAACGGTGGATGTAAATGGCACAAAATCAAATGCATTTGATGTAAAAATGGGCGTGCCCCAGGGTTCAATTTTGGGTCCTCTCTTATTCTTGGTATACATCAATGATTTGCCTGATTTGGTAGAAAAATTTGCCAACGTAGTACTGTTTGCCGACGATACCTCACTTATTTTTAAAGTTGCTAGGTATAAAGACAAAATTGATGATGTTAATAATGCTCTCTCTGCAATTTTGAACTGGTTTACTACAAATAATCTCCTTCTTAACTCACACAAAACTAAATGTATTAAATTCACGTTACCCAATGTCAGGCAAGTCCATGCTGATGTAGTCATAAAGGATAACACCCTAGTTTATGACAATGATACTGTTTTTCTTGGTATTACCATTGATTCAAAGTTGCAATGGGGCCCTCATATAACTAAACTAGCTCGCAGACTCAGTTCCGCAGCTTATGCGGTTAGGAGAATAAGACAGATAGCGGACGAGACAACTGCTAGGCTCGTTTATTTTAGTTATTTCCATAGCATTATGTCATATGGCATATTGCTTTGGGGTAAAGCAGCTGACATTGATAAAATTTTTGTATTACAAAAGAGAGCCATTAGATCAATTTACAATTTGGGTTCTAGGGATTCACTCCGTGAGTTATTTAAGGAGATAAACATCCTCACTGTCGCTTCTCAATATATTTATGTAAATATTATGTACGTCCGTAAAAATATTTCGAATTTTACAAAAGTATGTGATATAACTAATGTCAACTTGCGGAACAAAAACAAATTGGTTATTCCAAAACATAGACTGGGGAAGGTCAATAATTCGTTTGTCGTAAACTGCATCCGCTACTACAATAAGTTGCCGGAGTCGGTTCTGATTTTACCCGACACTAAATTCAAACAGCTTATTAAGACCACCTTATGTAAAAAGGCTTACTACAGGACCGACGATTACCTTAATGATAAAAATGTATGGCAAATTCTCGGCACAGGATGTGAAGCACAGGCGTCTTATCTTTACAAGTAGTATTGTGGATATACATATTTAGACTTTATACAATATGTATATACACTCTATACTATGATTTTTTATATTTTTATATTTTTTTACTATTTTATTTTACTTGTTTTTTTATTTTTTATTATCTCTCTTATTTTGGTTGACATACCATTTTTTTTATTGTACATTGACATTATTTTTATTGTATTATGATAATATTGTATGGCTATTTAAAAAAAAAGACCTATATTGACAGAGTTTCTTTCGGCATTTCTTCTCGTCAATGGTCATTCCGAAATGCTGGTAGATAAAAAATATACCTAATTGTAAAAGACGTGTCTAAGTGCCCGCGAGGGCCCACAGAATAAAGAATTTTGACTTTGACTTTGACTTTGACTTTGACTTTGTCATGTTTGTGTACCATAGCGCCATAAATTAATATTGAATTTTACCACATAAATGATACTTTTGTACTGATATAAAGCAATTCGTGCGAAATTAGTTCCTAACCATTCCAAAATATTCAAAAATGCACAACGTTAATGTTCAAGTTTTCACTTCTGCCGGCACTCCCGGAGTGCAACCCGTTTCTTTTGTACATGTGGTCTAATGGAACCACTAAATGTAGCCTGGGGTTCCGTGGACCACCAGTGAATCCCTAGTTCCGTGTGAACCACTGCACCAAACATATAGGTTTAATTTTTTTTGTTATCGTGACCGTAACGTTTAGGGATGTAAGTGGTTCATCAACCTTTGAACCAAAGCTAACCTCACCTGCACGTGGTGCACTCTATTGACTGACAAACGAGGCTCTAGCGTAAACAGCGGTAGGGCATAGAATAGTTTTTAAGCTGTCCGACTGGGAATGTACCTCCACCTAACAGAATACAGCAGCCAAATAACAATGCCCTTTGGGGTTGTTGTTGTTCCTGCGAGTGAGTGAGGTTACCAGAGGGAAAGGAAGGAATATAGGCAAATTATAAGGCAACTAATAAGTGGATATAAAAAATATGGTAAATTATTTTTATCCACTTATTAGCATTTCGGTATTGACCATTGGCGTAGAAGAAATGTTTGATAGTAACTCGCCAATATCTACTACGTCATAATAAATTAATTAGATAAATTAAACGGGTCACTCACGTCTTTTTGTCGGGAAAGCCGACTAGTTTCGATCTCAAAAGGAGACCTTCATCAGGGCGAATGTCCAGACACGTCCACCCTTTGTCTCTCGTGTCTGGACATTCGCCCTGATGAAGGTCTCCTTTTGAGATCGAATTTTAATTTATCTAATTAATTTAGTATAATGTCTCACGTGAGTTTTAATAATATTACGTCCTAATAGGTACTTAATTGTATGTAAACTTTCAACCCGTTCCATCGTTGAGCTGTGAATAGATACTAGCCAATAACGATTGCCTTTTATAAATCATCATCATCAGGTCATTTTAGTCTCCACTACTGGAGCACGACCTTCTCACGTTCGTCCCAGACGGAAGGAGGATTTGGCCTACACTCCCCACGCTGGCCAGACGACTTCTACGGGAAGAGACGGAGTGATTCTATTCTAATCTGCCGGAAACCACACGGCCAACTTTTATAAATACAGAACGTTATTTCCCACATGGAGAAATAATTCAATTTATTTGTTATTTTAATAGATAAATAAACATTGAATAAAAGTGTAGCATCATCGCGCCATGATAAAACACCCAGCGAACAAACATGGCGCGTTATAATCGCCGCTTACACGACGGAACGTTATGGACAGACACGATAACTTGCACACAAAAAACTATGGAGACGAATACGATTCGTTTATTGACGTGACAACGTCTTATAAATTGGTTAGCCGGGTGACACTTCAAGAAACTGGCTCACGTTATGCGCTCACAATGAGAGCGAGTGAGAGGCACGCGTCCCTTCTAAGAGCGAGAGAGACAGACATAAAAAGTGAAAGGCATGCGTCCCTTCCACTCGAAAACATTTTACCACTCAAAGTCGTTGTCACGTAAAACTTTCGCCCGTATACCGACTTTACAGGCAACCAATTTTTTTTTTTTTAGCGAGCTCGGTTGTCGAATGGCTTCAAGCAGCAACGTACTGGCGCATTTCTTTTTATACTACATGGAATGGCAGACAAGCATACGGCCCGCCTGATGTAAAGTGAATACCGTGGCCATATTAACGCTCGCATGCTTCCACCCTCGCTGCCAATGAAGCAACCCCTTCCTTCCTGGTGACCTCACTCACTCGCAGAATCAATAACACTCAAGGGGATTGTTATTTGGCTGCGGTATTCTGTAAGATGGAGGTACTTCCACACTCAGACATCTTAAAAAATACGTTAGGTATGTTTATATATTTTATGTACCTATGTATATTTTTGTTATATTGGTGCAATAAAGTGTATTTTATTTTTTATTCATGTACTTAACAAGGTCATTTAAATAAATATTAATATTCTACTCCACAGTTTTCCTTGTCAGCCAAGGCTCTACTTCAAATTATTGTTAATAACTGTTGGACTAATGTTAGTATAACGTTACCACTTCAAATAAATCGCATTCATACCTACAGAATGCTTAGTGCGAGTTTTTTATTCGCGTTCGATCATATCAACGTAAACAAACCGACCAACTAGAAAAGAACTCTATGTTGTGAATTTATAACACGCGTGTTGCATATCAAAATTATGTGGCTTACTTGCTCACATTTTGAAGTGAGCAACCCGGCTAATTTGGTATATATTGGTATGTAACCCGGCTATTATGGTAAATTCACAATATGAAACTTTTCTCAATTTGGTCGGCTTGTATGTATGTTAAATGGAATGTGACCATAATTTTAAGAAAAAAAAACTGACTCCAAACATTACTCTACATTTATGTATGTAGATACAGACTGATGATGATGATAAAAAAAATATGGGACCAATCTGGAAGTATACTCTTTCAAATAAAAAAAGTATTCAGTTGAACGAATGCATAAGAAATCTTCGAAACGGTAGCAAAACGGCCAAGCATCACGTTTTGACTAAAATGTAGAATAAGTGAAGTTACGCCTGGTAAAGTAAGGGCGCATAGATATAGAATCTTGGCTCTATCTAGCCTTTCAATAGTTATTTATTACTGCATGATTATGTAGTTAGTGGAAATGTAGTGCAAGTCTCATACAAACTTCCAGCACCTATTCCGAGGGGATAGGTTAAGTTAGGTTTGGTTTTTAAATTTTTTTGTTGTCTTTGTAGTAATATTAGCTTACATACCAAATTTCAGCGTTCTAGGACTTCAGGAAGTACCTTAAGAATTTTGATGATCAGTGAGTGAGTCGGAATGAAATCGGGGGTTTTTAGACATTAATAAAATCTAAAGTATAATAGCTACGACATTCAAACTTTGTATGTTTAATGATTGTACTGGTGTCATTATATCTTGAATTTTTTAACCATTTAGCATTATCCAAACCAAAGTTATGAGAGTTAAAAAAAAAAAGGACGAAACGTTTCGAGAAAACGTAGGTAGTGCACTTGCGCTCCGCTTGGCTCGTCTTGGCGGGGGCACTCCCGTGCCCCCAGAATTTCGTGTACTTTTTTAATCTCATAAAGAATAGAGTACAATTACCGGAAATAACGTACAATACTTTATTATAAAGTACGGGTGCCAACCCAACACTGGACTCTAAGATAAGTGAGAAAAATCGCAACTAAAGTAGTCGTGTTACACCAACCAGCGGGACCGTGCGAACCGCCACGTGCCAACTATTAACCCTTCGCAACCCTTACACGCTTTACATAAACCACCGCTAGCCTTTGACCCCATTGATGGTGATTTATATTTTAACGACGTACCACGTTCCTATTTGTACCTGTACGTGAAGAGTTTGGGGGTGGCGTATCATCATCATCAACATAATTTAGGGGTGCGAGTGGCTCACTTGTCTCCGGGCTCGTTAACACTTTCATTGGCATCATAGGCCAAATAATATTGTCAGACTATAAATAAATAAATATTGTCAGACAAATTACACAGTGCCATCTAGCCACAAAGTAAGCGAAGCTTGTGTTATGGGTACTAGACAACTGATAAACATACGTAAATATTTTTTTTTTTTTAATATATACTTATGATACATAGAAAACACCCAGACTGAGACAAACAGACATGTTCATTCACACAAATGTTTGTCCTATGTGGGAATCGAACCCACGAGCGTTGGTGTCGAAGCCGCGTCATTGACCGCTACGCCACCGAGCTCGTCAAAAATGGCTCGCCAAATGAGCATTAAAAACGGAACGGGGTTCCATCCCACCACACATTCCCACCTGTGTCTCCAGTGTAGCCAGGATTATCAGCGGCGACCGCCAAAAAAGGCAATGAACAGTGAAGTCAATTGCAGTCCCGGGGGTAAAACTACGGCTACCTTGAAACACACAACGAATTTAATCAGAAGAAATTAAGTAGGAGTAGGAAGCTTTTGGAATTTGACTTCCCCTCTTAGCAATGTGAGAGACAGCAATATGGCAAATAAGGCATTAAGACGCCCTAAAGAGATGGCTAGTCAAGTGAAGCTCAACTGTCATGCACCACGTATTTTAAATCATCATCATCAGGTCATTTTAGTCTCCACTACAGGAGCACGACCCTCTCTCGTCCGTCTCTGACAGAAGGAGGATTTGGCCTACACTCCCCACGCTGGCCAGACGGGTTGGGGAGGCCTGATCGATGTTTTATAATGTATTTCCCTTAGTCGCCTTGTACGACATCCACGGGAAGAGACGGAGTGATTCTATTCTATTCTGCCGGAAACCACACGGCCAAAAAACTCATCGATTTCAATAATATGAATTTCACAACAATTTTTTTTTGTACTACGTCGGGTGGCAGATAAGCATACGGCCCGCCTGATGTGAAGCGGTTACCGTAGCCATATTAACGCTCGTTACATAAAATATCGCTCACGAGCCGCCACCCCCGCTGCCAATGCAGCATCTTCTTCCTTCCTTTCTGGTGAACACAACAACATTCAAGGGAGGTACATTCCCCAGTCGGGTAGCTTACAATTACGCTCCCTACCTCTCTTTTCGCTAGAGCTTCGTTTGTCAGCCAGCAGGGTGCACCACGTGTAGGTGAAGTTGGCTTTGGTTCAAAGATGTTGATGAATCACTTACACCCCAAATCTACATATGCACGATAAAATTGCAACGACTGAGCTCGTTGCGGACTATAAGCTCGCCCTTGTTTTCGTTCAGGAGCAGTACCAAAGATCTCAATTAAATTATATACGAGTATATTAATTTGTATAAATTAAACAGTAAATTTATACAACTTAATAACAAGTTTTTTTTTTAAATATGAATTGCAAAATCGTCTGAACGCTTAGTAATTCTCCTTTGTTGCTACCAAATCAGAATAGTATACTACCCTGGATGCGAAATGCAACGAATTCAACATGTCGTCTCTCTCCCGCCGCCAAAGATCACACTCCCAGAGAACATGGTGTGCTGTTTGATCGAATTCATGATTTGCTGTACTTAGTAGGTACATTCGCATAAGGGCGACGCGACGGCACTAATTTAAACGAAAAGAGTTTAGCCTTAAAATTGCCCTTGTAGTTAAAGATTGTATAACGGAGTGATCGACTTCTATCTGACCACTTTAAATGAGCACTAAAAGTGAATAAGTAATAAATAATAAACATAATAATCTAATCTTGTGAGTGGCAAGCCACCGCCTGCCGCAAATAACTAGCAATAAAAGCAGTTATGGCAGGCGTCGGTCCCTCTTCTGTAATAGCCCGGTATTTAGTTCCATCCCATCATCATAGCCCATTTATTTTCCATCACACTTCGCAATAGTCTCAACGCCTGCCGAGACCTGCTCATGGGTATGTCGTTCTATTGACATATCTAGAGCGGGTCACGGCGGGCGTACAACATTACATTAAATTAAACTTCTCAAAGGAGCGTCTACGCGTTGGATCTATATCCCCGCGCACGCCTATCAAATGCCCTGGCTTGACCCGTGAATTAACAGAGAAACATTATAATAAGACCGCAGGGCAGCTTGTGGCGCGCTGTTGTGTGAGTAACGACACCACGGACCCGTGTCTCCAGAGAGTCGCTCAGGACCTTCGTCTCCGACGTGTCTTCATCGCTAGGAGTGTAAACACAAGAAGGCCCGCAGGACTCCCAGCTCTGGCTTGCCTTCATTGGCCGTCCAGAGAGGAGCCGTTAGAGCTTTATGCTCCAGGGGTAGAAATGTAAAGGGCATCACGCCGCGAGTAACTTCGGAGAAAGCGCAGCACACCTCTCGACATCCCTGAGTCACTCACACCGGTGTTACCCTCGGCCAAGTTCGTAGCATTTCGGGGGCCCATTATTTGCGGCACACGTTAGTGCAAGTTTTATATTGTGAATTGACCAGACGCGTGTTACATATCCAAATTAGCCGGGTTGCTCACTTCAAAATGTGAGCAAGCAAGCCGCATAATTTTGATATAAATAAATAAATATTGTCAGACAAATTACACAGCGCCATCTAGCCCCAAAGTAAGCGAAGCTTGTGTTATGGGTACTAGATAACTAGAGACATTTTTTTTTGTAAATACATACTTATGATACATAGAAAACACCCAGACTAAGACAAACAGACATGTTCATGCACACTAATGTTTGTCCTATGTGGGAATCGAACCCACGAGCGTCGGTGTCGAAGTCGCGGCACTGACCGCGACGCCACCGAGCTCGCCATATATGCTCGTCAGATATGTAGGTAACACGCGTGAAATAGATTCAAAACTTCATAAAGTACTTCTCTATTTGGTCGGTTTGTTTACGTTCACATGATCGAACGCGAACAAAAAGCTCGCACTAAATAAACGTAGGTACGCTTTAAAAAGTGTGTTTTTAATATAATAAAAAAATGTGTTAATAATGCAATGCAAGCTTTATTGAATAGTAATATAGTTAGCTATTTTCATAATTTAACAATAACTAGGTCGGATTCTAGCCCACGGGGCCGAAATCGAGTTTGAGTGGAGCGAGTACATTCGCTGACTGTATGTTTTCCATTGATTTCGATGGAAAATGTATTTGACGATCATTCCTCAAGGACAAGATCGATCTCAATTTTTTTTCGACACAAACCTCAAGTATGCGGAGGTTTTTAATTGTGACAAGTTTCATCAAAATAGGTTCAGTGGTTTTGGCGTCTATTCATTTCCAAAAGTGACTTTTCGGCGTATATATGCGTTCCGCTGGCTCCACTCAACTACATGTTATAAACTAAACTATACTGTATAAAATTTATGTATGTTCATATCTTAAATAGGAACAGCGAATCTCTAAAATTTTCGAAATAAAAATGCATTATTATATAAATAGTTGTCTTGGACAACTTGCCAGAATATTATAAATATTTTGAAAAATGGAAAAATTCAAAACAATCACTCCGTCTCTTCCCGTGGATGTCGTACAAGGCGACTAAGGGAAATACAAAAACATCGATCACGCCTCCCCAACCCGTCTGGCCAGCGTGGGGAGTGTAGGCCAAATCCTCCTTCTGTCTGGAACGGACGAGAGAGGGTCGTGCTCCTGTAGTGAAGACTAAAATGACATGATGATGATGATGATAAGTAATAGTACAGTATGGCCACTCCCTACCGCTCTCTCGTGTCGATCTCACCTCCCCTCTGAGACAAATCAGAAACAGTTTGTATAGCGCCGCACGCACACAGGCTCATTCGCGCTCTGCACAGACGTCATTGTTTACATAGTAGTAAACGACGCGACATTTGTATGGAGTAGCCGGGGTGTGGTATAATTAAAAAAAAAAAAAGGGTGCGAATGGAACACAAAAGAGTAGATAGGGAACTAAATTTATTAATAATAGCAACATTGTCTTTTTATTTTTTTAAACAAAAGTGCTCTAGGGTTGCCATGTGAAAACTGTTCTTACCAAGAAAGTGGCGCCCCTATTTTTGTCTACTTTTTTGTGTCGCATGGTACGAAGTTTTTACTTCACGTATTAAGAGCCATATTACATTTTGACTGTGATTTTTGCGTAAAATGGCCAATTTTGGCGTTCTTGATCTCGGTAACAAAAATACATTAACAATGTTGACTTATTGAATAGTACAGAATAGCTATTGGCATAGTACGTAGCGGCCTCGCTTTTTGTAAATTTTGCTTAACTTTTTAAATAAACCCAAAATTGCAGAGAAAGATTTTCATAAAATGCGCGCATTCAGTATTTTGAGCTCCTGGATTGTACTACTGTTCCAAACAAATGAAATAAAAAAAATAGAATGTTATTTGTTATATAGTCGTATAGTACATAGCGGCCTCGGAATTTTGAAATATCATTGATTTAATATAGAAAAAAAAACATTCTTTTAACCAAAAAAACTTCGAAAATCCCTTTAAGTAAACTGTTAATTTCTCGAATAAACGATAATATTATTGAGCAAAATTTATACGAGAATAATTGTTACTTCATGATGAATAAACTTTGTAGCATGAATTTATTATCTTATTTCAATAAAAACGATAATTTGAAGTTATATTTATATAACTTCAAAATTACTACAAAAACGATGCACCGGCGGCCTTCGCGGGTTTAGTACTGCGCGAGAGCTCGTCAGCGTGCAAATGTAATAGGGCTCTTAATATAAAAATATTGCATTCCATTTAATTAGATTTACTTTTACCGAGGACCGGTTTCGCTTTTACAGCGTTATCAAGACATGAAGATGGTGTTCTCTATTCTACAAAAATATTCAGGTACTGTGCGACTGCTTAGGTACCTATTAGATAAACGATAGACATACGAAGAAGAAGAAACGAACGACCACTGTCAGTCGGGGTGGCGGCAGTCGCATGTTTCTTCTGTTTCAGTTGTTGGAGAGTCGCACAGTCGACCACAGCAGCTGGAGCAGAGACGACCAAAGCAGCCACGGCAGTCGCATGCATCTACTAACGGTAGCGGGTGGGTGCCGGCAGGCAGTGATTTGCATGAACTAATTGGTGGCGGAAGCACGCAAAGTAGTGTAGATCAAATTGCCGATATCAGGGCTGTCCAAGGCACAGCCCGCGTGCCGCATGTGGCCTTCCTCGGCTTATATTTGTGCGGCCCGTAACGTGTTTTTCACTTATCGCTACAGTTTTTGTACAACGAATCTGATTGAATGAAAACTATATATGTCTAGAAAAGTTATAGTTTTATACTTGGTTATAACTAAGCTTAAACTTTCAAAGTAAGTAGTAAACATATCAGGGTAGTTATTTGTTTTTGCGGCTCGCTAATCTATTTAGTGATTTGTAATGGCCCGGTATTGTATATGGTTTGGACAGCCCTGACCTATATTATTTATTATTTTTCATAGTAATTCTTCTAATTATTTTTTTCATTATGTTAGACAAATAGGCACAATATCGGTATAATTAGGTAGGTATATTATTATATGCTACACTATACTTACTTATATTATAATAATCTTAATTAATATATTTTTATCTATTTATTAAATTCAACTGAAAATTGAAGAAGCAGTTTTCAATTCATCATAGATTCAGTAAATCCGGATTTCGTTTTGAGAGAAAACGTGAAGAATTTTTTTTTTTTTATATATATTTATATTATATTCTTTATATATATGTCGCAGCCAATTGGTAGAACTGCCACATTACAAAACGACTAACTTTAGGCAGATTGCGTTTAAATTATCTTTGTGTTAAGTATTATAACCGTAATTAGAAATAGCCAAGCTATTTGATTCTAATAATACTTATAGTATTCTTGGTGATACACCATCAAGTAACAATTCGGTCGAGTAATCATTATTATAAAAGGCGGGTTGAAATATTGGCTCCGCCATTTTTTAAAACAGCTAGACGTTATGTAATGCGACGGATTTTACTAATTGGCTGCCACGTATATATATATATATATATATATATATATATGTTACGGCTAAAGGTGGGTGTGAACATAAACTTAAGATTAGCCGGCTAATGTGTACATTAACCGAAACGAAACGGCTAAAAATGAATTCGATGGACGCGCCGGGCCGGCGGAGGGCTTGAGGGGGCGATGGGGCGACAATGCGCGCACACGTGGCAATGAAACTTCCGAATAGAAACGACGTAGGATGCAAGAGCGCGCGAAGGGCACCCCGAGGTTAGGTTTTGTTAGGTTACTTTAAATCCTTTACACAGAAATAGGAGCCCCGCCTCCGTCGGAATAGCACCACAGTCTATGAAATATGAAAGGTAATTTAGCCGGCTAAAGATAGAAGAAACTAACATTACCACTTCCTCGAAGTTAGACCTAAGTTTAGCTGGCTAATCTTAAGTTTATGTTCACACCCACCTTTAGCCGTAACATATATATATACACGAGTATATAGTATTTTTTTATATATATGTATATGAGAGGGGTCCAAGCCAGCACGTGGGTCAACTGAATGCTGAGTGCGAGTTTTTTGTTCGCGTTCGATCATGTCTACGTAAACAAACCGACCAAATAGAGAAGAAGTCTCATGTTGTGAATTTATAAGACGCGTGTTACATATCAAAATTATGTGGCTTACTTGCTCACATTCTGAAGTGAGCAACCCGGCTAATTTGGATTTTGACTCCCTTGTAATTAATTACGAGATTGCCCCTCAGAATCAACTCTGCAATTGCACAAATCGATACCTCCAATGAACACTACGCCAACTCAAAACATACACATCCAGATACACACCGCTAATATGAGTTATACATTTACTTAGCGGTTTGTATTTGTCGATTTTGTTGTGTCTGTGCGTCTTTTATAAATAAAATTCAGGTAGCGTAATGTTACTGAAGTAATGAATCGATTTAGATAAAAAAAGAAAACTATCGAAATTTTAGTTGGTGTAGTGTACCTTGGAGGTATGGAAATACTCCATCGTGACATGCAAGGCAAATAAAAAAACACAAACTGTTTTAAACAACATTTATATATCATTCACTTTTACTTAAGCATGCTAGGTGCATCCATAACATTATACAGTATATCAGAAGCTAGATATGGCCTTTATAGACCCCCCCCCCCCATTTCTCACAGAAAAGCCTATATCTTAACTTTAAGGAAAGTATGGTTAATTTACAACACTTCTCTCCTGTCAAATCAATGAGTATTCCAATTCTATGCAAGGAATCCGGATAAAGCGACTTTGTTAAAAAGAACATTACTTATAAAAGTAATTCACTGTATAAATAATTCTCGCAAAATTACCTGACATAAATGCAATTTTATTTTATTTTTTTGATGCGGGAGAGTGGTTAAATTTATAAAACGGGTGCAGGGGGTATAATTTATTTATGAAAGTGTCTGTAAGTTAACCTTTTTTTATACTATATCGCTGTACTATAGGCCTTAACTACAATTTTAATGGAGAATATTGTCTATTTACTTGAAAAGAGGCACCATATTATTAATTCTACTCCCGAATCTCACAATAACTAATCTAAAATGTTTTTGGAGTATATTTGAGCTCTATTTCTCTTGTTGGTAACATTACATGCACGCCATTTTGAAAAATCGCCATCTTGAAAAATTATGTCTTTTTTTTATATTTCAAGCAGTGGTCCTTGATTTTTTTTGTTGCTTCTTTTTGTTCTGTGGCAACCACAATTTGTCACACATTTTATAAAATACATAGCAGTTTCACCGACAAAGATACGTGGAACGGTAAATTAATTCATATCGAAGCGTAACTTTCAAGATGGCGGGAATAAACGTCAAGCGAGCATGCATTGAGCTACTCAATTCAACATTTCCACTTATACTTATCTTGTATAGAAGGAGAGGAATAAATACAGATAGTAATAATAGTGTGAACACTCTGTATACATAAACTAAACACTGGGATGTCAGAGAAAGAAAAAAAAACATAACTTTTTCAATCTACAGATTAATGTAGATATATAATTTGCTTGATTCGACCGCAATAGAGTTTATTGGTAACTCACACTGCGAAGCTAAATGATTGTGTATCCAGGGCCCGAAAAAATTAAAAAGTTGTTTAAGAAGTATAGGTTGGACCGCAACAAGCCCACTGACACCTATACGGTGTTTATAAGTCAGGATTGCTCCAAGCTTTCTCAGTTGGTTAACTGTTTTCTGAATCTTGGAAACAGTTTAATAGGTAGAAGTCGGACCACTGATTATTTTCTTAAATCTCCAAGGAGTTTTAACAAGTTTTGATGCTGTCGCATGTTATACTGAACTGCGCCCGCGTGACACCTCATTTCTAGCCCCCACTCCCGCTGCCTATGGCGCCATTGCGGGGGGATAGTGTGTCAAACACATATTTTTGTGTTTGTCCGCTGATGACACGTGCTTACATTCACGCGTGCTTTTACAAATGTCGTTCTTCGATGATTAACATCAAAAAAATAACAAATATACAATCCGAAAGATTACAAAAACAACCTTCAAATTAAAATCAGAACGGAAAGATTAGAAAAATAACCTTCAAATTAAAAACATTTCTCCGACATCCCAACTCAAACATAATACTGATTTACTCTCCGACAGCGTTGATTGTTATAGTCTTGCCCTTAGGATCATCAAAGCGGTCCATAGTCCTGATATCCATCATCATCATGATACCGTACAATGTGATTGCGAGGAGGATGAACACCACGAACAGACAAGACCAGATTGGCACGGTGAAGAATCCAATACAGTTCACTGATTCTCCAAACTCCATGAACGAAGCATTACGGATTTCGAAGAACGGTTGAACCTGGAATGTGAAAAATATGATATTGATTTATGTTTTTTTTTATATTATGTCGGATGGTAGACAAGCATACGGCCCGCCTGATGTGAAGCGGTTAGCGTAGCCATGTTAACGCTCGCAACATAAAATATCGCTCGCGCGCCGCCACCCCCGCTGCCAGTGCAGCATCTCCTTCCTTTCTGGTGACCTCACTCACTCGCAGAAACACAAGAACCCTCAAGGGAATTGTTATTTGGCTGCGGTATTCTGTGAGGTGGAGGTACATTCTTCAGACGGGTAGCTTACATTTACGCTCCCTACCTCTCTTTTCGCCAGAGCTTCGTTTGTCAGTCAGCAGGGTGCACCGCGTGCAGGTGAAGATGGCTTTGGTTCAAAGATGTTGTTCGAAGATGTTAGGCCTCCACTTTGATGACTTGGCAGATAGACAGCCTACTGCCACTTCGGCTTGCCGACTCTGAGAGCTAGGTCGACAACTTTGGTTCTCCGTCGAATTTCTTCATTCCAGATTCAATCCTTTAGAGATACCCTCAGCATAGCTATCTGAACCACTTGCTGTGCGACCTTCATTTTATGGATCAGTCTGATTTAGTTTTTTTTTAATTTTTTTTTAATATTGTCAGTCAAATTACACAGCGCCATCTAGCCCCAAAGAAAGCGAAGCTTGTGTTATGGGTACTAGACAACTGATAAACATACGTAAATACATTTTTTTTTTTTGTAAATACATACTTATGATACATAGAAAACACCCAGACTAAGACAAACAGACATGTTCATGCATACAAATTTTTGTCCTATGTGGGAATCGAACCCACGAGCGTTGGTGTCGAAGCCGCGTCATTGACCGTTACGCCACCGAGCTCGTCAAGTTCTGATGGTCAGAAATCTAAGTTACACCATAGGTCAACCATGACCAACTGGTAGGAGACTATTGTCATTTTATAGAAATCTGCGCTGTGACGATGAGCCGAAGCTACCCAGCCCAGTCCAAAGAGGCTCCCCATCTAGAAAGGACGCGTCCAATGCTTTATCGACCCCTGATCACTGACTAGCCGCTAGCTGCCACTTCAACTTGGTAACTCAGTCAATGGGGCGATCTATAAATTACGTAACACAAATTTCATGATTTTTGATTCCCCCCCCCCTCCTCCTTGTCACATTTGTGAGACTCCCCCCTCCCTAGTGTGACATCACATTTTACAATTTTACATCTAGAGTTGCAAATTGTTTTTCGTTAATTGTTCAAAGTTCATGTTTCAACAGTTACGATTATAATAGATTTTTATGTTTATTTAATTTTAGGTTATATATTTAATTTTAGGACCCATCCCCTCGTCACACAATATCACACTTCGTCGACCCCCTCCTCCCCCCTTGACGTGTGACGTAATTTATGGATGGCCCCAATTCGTAAATTAATAAAATTTTTTCTTACCTTCATGTTAATAAAGGTTACAGTGTATTTCTCTGTGTTATTACCAGCGCTGAAGGAGATATTTTGGGCACATCGGTATGAGAAATCATCCAGGGCAAACACTCCTTCTTCAGTGGGAGTCAGGACCTCGTTTACATTCGGAACATCGATGGTGACAGATTCTGAAATGGAAGAACTTGTTTGTAATTATTGAAAGTAAAACAATAAATAAATAACTATTTCTGGACAATTTACACAGCGCCATCTAGTCTCAAATTAAGCGCAAAGCTTATGATACGGGTACTAGACAACTGATAAAAGTACTTAAATTCTTCTTTTTTTTTAGTAAATACATACTTATAATACATAGAAAATACCCAGACCATGACAAACAGACATGTTCATGCACACAAATGTTTGTCTTGTGCGGGAATCGAACCCGCAACCTCGGAGTCAAAGTGGCCATTGCTAACCATACGACCACCAAGCTCGCCCAAACGAAATAATTATAAGAGGTAGGGCACAGCATATTTTTTAAAGCTGCTCGACTGAGGAAGTACCTCCACATCACAAAATACCGCAGGCAAATAACAATTCCCTGTGTTGTTGTGTTCCTGCGAGTGAGTGAGGTCACCAGAAAGAAAGAAAGGAAGGAATATAGGCTGGCAAGGGATCGACAACCCCTTGATGATGCTGATCTGTATGGACGATGGTGATTGCTTCCCATCAGGTGACACCCACATGCTCGTCTGCCCCCCTCACATATAAAAAATATATATCAGTACTACATACATCCTATATTATATGGTGTATCAGTCTATTTGTTTGTTACCTTTCATAACTAAATAGTCAAATCAAATCAAAATATCTTTATTCCTTGGACTTTATAAAGCACTTAGAAATGTCATATTCAAATTAAATGAACATGTATCTAAATCATTACTACTCTAAACCCGCAGAGCTTAGATTCACTTTCATCACTCTATCTTGAATGAGAAAGTGAATTTAAGTGCCAGTTCTGGCGACGGGGCTTCTTGAGAAGAACTGGCAAGAAACTCAAGGCCGACTCTTTTAATTGCCAACATCGTTACATTAAATATAAATACAATCATTAACATAACATAACAAGAGCAATTCTTTTCCAAATACTTTTATCATTTATGTAATCTGAGATACAATAGTAAGCCTTTTGACATAGTGTAGTTTAGATATATTTCTTAAATTTACCCATGGATAATTTAAACACGTCCTTTGGAAGTTTATTGTAGAAGCATATACATTGACCTGGGAACGAGTTAGAGATTTTATGGAGCCTAGTAATATGCATAGCGAGTTTGTTTTTATTTTTATTAGTTTGATTTTAACTAAATAGTGGAATTAAATTGAATTAAAGTTGGCATTGACATAGATTGTATCCCAAGGAACATAAACTATGTTATGGCTTGATTCTGTTGAACCTGCATAGTGGAAGCTAATAATATAATTAATATTTATATTTATTTATTTTTAAGGTTTTCATGGTTTTCACCAATGGACAGAATGATTTACTAGGAATATATAGATATAGCCGTGTGGTTTCCGGCAGACTAGACTAGAATCACTCCATCTATTCCCGTGGATGT
The DNA here is from genome assembly GCA_937001555.2 of Hypsopygia costalis. Taxonomy (NCBI): domain Eukaryota; kingdom Metazoa; phylum Arthropoda; class Insecta; order Lepidoptera; family Pyralidae; genus Hypsopygia; species Hypsopygia costalis. The sequence continues at coordinate 13,091,988 of OW443347.2, read as the reverse complement.
CGTACAAGGCGACGACGGGAAATACATTATAAAACATCGATCAGGCCTCCCCAACCCATCTGGCCAGCATGGGGAGTGTAGGCCAAATCCTTCTGTCTGGGACGGACGAGAGACGGTTGTGCTCCTGTAGTGGAGACTAAAATGACCTGATGATGATGATGATATAAGTATAGGATGAGCCCGATGGTTTAATGGCTTACAATGGCTCCTTTGCTCTGAGCTTGTGGGTTCGATCTCCGCACAAGACAATCATTTGTGTGCACGAACATATGTTTGTTTTGGTCTGGGTGTTTTCTATGTATTTACAAAAAAAAAATGTATTTAAGTACATTTTTCAGTCTATCATATCGCTTATACTATGGGTACAGTCTGTCTAGTACCCATAGTATAAGCTATGCGCTTAATTTGGGATTAGATGGCACTGTGTAAATTGTCCAGAAATATTTTATTATTTATTACTTTTAGACGGTATGATAATACTAGCCTCCGCCAACCCGCAGTTGAGCAGTGTGGTGTTTAATTCTAAATTAATTAAAAGAACCTTACTTACCGAAAAACCAATATCCACCGGCCCTCATGAAGTTCAGTGTTAGTGTTGTCTCTTCAGTAGCGTAGGTCAACGTGGTATTCATTATCGTATTATTAAAGCTAGATGAACCGCTTGAGAGCACTGTCATTTTCTTGTCTGTGTTCATATGCGAATACATGATCTCTTCTGCGAAAAATCTCAAACCATCAAGGGTAAGGTCTTGTTCAGTCGAGCTGACAACTTGACGACGGACACGAGAGTGCGTCTCCGGGACGATCCAAGATGGGTTATGAGCAGTATATATAGCAACAACAGAGTCATACCGTTCCTGAAGTTTACTGACCATTTCTTCCATAAAATCATTATGACGTCTAAGCATATCAGACCTGGACTCACCCTCTCTTACGTCATTGAGGTTTATGATCAAAAACCTATCGCTGGTCGTCGAAATGTCCGCGGACAAACCATTATCAGTCAATTCAACATGGTTTACGTTCTTTGTGTCCGCGATCTCGTTTATAACACGTAGAGCGTGGTCCACAGATGGAAGGTAGTAGGAATCTCCAAGGTTAGCATGCAAGTATGGATACAATGTTTTCCCTTCAGCATTTTTCCTTGAAAAATCTTCCACAGATAGGGTTTTTGCACTGAATACAACGGTACACGGATCGTCCTTGATTTCCTCCTTCAAAATAGCGCTGAATTCATCTGCAGTAACACTTGAAAGTGGATTAGACTTCAATGAAGTCTCCGCCAAATCGCCCCATAGGAACACTGGTACGTCGGAACCAATGCCGCAAGTTACACTTAGAACTAACGTGAAAAACACTATATGGCAACGAGCCATTTTTGTATTACCTACACTAATGGACGTTCGAAGACTAAAAATTAAGTTTTTAGTTCAATTTGTAATAAAAAAAATATGTAAAAGGGCGATGACGAATGACCATCGGTCATGTGAAAAGTGATCATATGATACGATTTGACGCTTGTCTATGTCTATGGTAAATTATATTGCCAGCTACTAAATAGATTTACCCTTTTCATACAAACAAAAGGTCAAACTAAAACAAAACAAAACGAAGTCTTTGGAATCCGCATGGTGAATCATGTACTCCGTGAAATAAAAAAAATTGGTTGCCTGTAAAGTCGGTATACGGGCGAAAGTTTTACGTGACAACGACTTTGAGTGGTAAAATGTTTTCGAGTGGAAGGGACGCATGCCTTTCACTTTTTATGTCTATCTCTCCCGCTCTTAGAAGAGACGCTCTTACAATGAGAGCGAGTGAAAGGCACGCGCCTTTCACTCGCTCTCATTGTAAGCGCATAACGTGAGCCAGTTTCTTGAAGTGTCACCCGGCTAACCAATTTATAAGACGTTGTCACGTCAATATATATACATATATATATTATATTTATGTCAGTCAGTGATTCAAAGAGGACAGTGCTAAGAAAACGAGGAAGTATCATTAACAAACAGTGCGACCAAAATGAGTAGAAACCATAAACTTAATTTATGTACTAGCGTATTAACTTTATGTTCTGGAGCAAAATATATTAGTAGCAAGTAGCAACATTGTCATTTTCCATACAAAAATGGCAAGGTTAACATGTGAAAACTGTTTTATTTTTTACGAAAAAAGATACAAATAGGGACACGCTTCTACCCTACTGGCGAAAATGGGAGAGTTATGTTTTTCGAGTGTAGTAATATTGTATATTTTTTTGGCATTCACTACAGCCTCCACCGCTTGACAGATTTCAACATGTGAGGTGTGCTTCGATTTGTCTCAGCTGTGAAAGTAATATGGTATATTATTACTACAATATGGCGTCCACGAAAAAAAAAATGGAAGAGAAAAACGAAGAAAAATGTTTCAATTTTCCGTCGGCTTTTTTATTTTGCCTACTCTTTTTAGTCGCATTGTATATACATGAACGAGGAACCTTTGATTCGTCTTATTCAGCTATGTACTTCGATGATAAAGAATAATAAATATGTAAATTGGTCATTACAACCGTGGCGAGAAATAGATTAAGATCAAAGTAATAACCAAGGTGACTTGTTTACTACATTCATAAAATAAAAACAACTTATAAAACAGCAATTTTATTAACTTACTCACATCAATTTTATTAACATAATACAACACACATAAATTTGGAGGTAGGCAGCCATGCGTTATCCCATTCAATGCCAAGGCCACCCATCGGCGTCCCAAATTTTTTTATTCACATGCCAAAGCCACCCATCGGCGACTAAGTTTTGTATTTCAATCTAGGTTAAATAGTATGTAGAGCCCTTTATTGCCCTTGGCACTACTGCTTGGCACTATCAGTAGTATCATGGGAAATGATGGTAAAGTGTACCTACGTAAACTGGCTAGCTGGCGTAACTGGCTGGTAAAATATAATTAGTATTATTTCTTATACTTTTGTGTTGTCCAAGTAAAGCATATTTATATGCAGTATCTACATGTTACTAATGTATTTACCTATAAAGGTTAGATTGCTTTTGCATAACTGCGTCCAAATATGTAAATATATAATTGCTGTGTATCTATTTTATTCTGTACTACATATACCTACTTAAAATTAACTCTGTCTATAATTGAAAGTATTCTAATTCAAATCGATTCATCTATATTTTTTATGCTACTAGGGTGACCAACATTCATAAGACTTGCCTGATGTCATCACTGGCAATAAACTCTTCCGACAATAGAGGCATCTGTCTTGCCAATTCTGTAAAACCTTTCTTAAGGCCCGTAACACACTTCCGCTGCGAAACCGCTGTAGGAATTCCGCCGCGATCAAGTATAGTTTGAGTAGCGGCGACGCTGTAGAATTTGGGTCCTAATTTCATCATTTTTCATTAATCTCGTTAATGAAAAAAAGATGAAATTAGGAGAAAACCGATTATGTAAAGAACTAGAGTCACATGAAGATAGTTTCTAAACATATTTTAGAATTAGCCCAGAGAATTTTGAAGAATTACATACTCTTTTGAAGCAAAACACAAACAATTTACACCCCAAAAATATGGCTGCTATAACAATAAATAATTTAAAAAAAATATAGTAAAAATGACAGATGGTATACAAGGTATACAAGTATACATACACACATGTCGAAATGCTATTAGAAAACAAAATATATGAAAAAACTGCAGGCATGGTGAGAAATCTTTTCCTACCATGCCTGTAATTTTTTCATGTTATTTTTATAGTCAGGATGACTTAATAAATAGAGAATAAATTCACTAGGTCAAAAATATACCATTTCTGACCTCGTAAATTAATTTTTCAGTAAAATCGACGTCCATTTTATGAAAAAAATGTGATTTCCGCTTCTGACCCGTGGTTACACTGATTTCGCTTTTTATTTTTGTCGACTTCCACATACCCGTGCGTAAACAACGCGTCACCGCAAAAAAATAGCGTACGAAGCGCGGTAGTGTGGTTGGCGTCGAAAAGTATGTCGACGAAACTGCGCGGGGAAAGAGATAGAATATAGTCAAATCTATGCGTTAGAACAGGCAGTTCCGCATCTCCTACATACTGACAAAACATGGCAAAATTCCTGCGATCCCGCCGTTTTGGTTTCGCAGCGGAGGTGTGCTACAGGCATACAGAACCCCATATTGTAGTCTCACAACTTGAGAACACGAGGTACCACAGCACTTAGTTGCTCTCGGAGAAAAAAAGAAACTAAATTTACATTTACAAAATGTATTTATTTATATTTATAATAATAATAATAATATAAAGTCCGCAGGGCAGCTTGTGTGGCGAGCTGTTGTGTGAGTAGCGACACCACGGACCCGAGTCTCCAGAGAGTCGGTCAGGGCCTTCGTCTCCGACGTGTCTTCATCGGTCGGAGTGTAAACACAAGAAGGCCCGCAGGACTCTCAGCTCTGGCTTGCCTTCATTGGCCGTCCAGAGAGGAGCCGCTAGAGCTATATGCTCCAGGGGTGGAAGTGTTAAAGGGCATCACGCCGCGAGTAACTTCGGAGAAAGCGCAGCACACCTCTCGACACCCCTGAGTCACTCACACCGGTGTTGCCTCCGGCCGATTTCCTGGCATTTCGGAGGCCCATCTAGTGAGTGGCAAGCCACCGCCTGCCGCAAATAACTAGCAATAAAAGCAGTTATGGCAGGCGTCCGTCCCTCTTCTGTAATAGCCCGGTATTAAGTTCACCCAGATCTCATCTCCATAGCCCATTTATTTTCCATCACACTTCGCAATAGTTTCAACGCCTGCCGAGACCTGCTCATGGGTATATCGTTCCATTGATATATCCTGGAGCGGGTCACGGCGGGCGTACAACATTACATCAAACTTCTCAAAGGGGCCTCTACGTGTTGGATCTATATCCCCGCGTATGCCTATCAAATGACCGGGCTTGACCCATGAATTAAGAGAGATAATAATAATAAATCTTTATTTCAGGCAAAACACCCATAGTACAAAAAAAAATTATCGACAGGTTATCTTTTCTTATGTATAAATATCGAACTAAATTTAACTTAAAGAAAATTTCTATCCTAATAATATACAGTGCGACCAAAAAGAGTAGATAGAAACGGAACGTAAATATATTAGTAATAATCAACATTGATATTTTCCATGCAAAAGTGGGAAGGGCTTCCGTATAATAATAGTTTTACGTCCTTCCCCTATCTTTATCTACTCTTTTGTGACGCACGCACTGCACTATAACATTTACGTGCTTATAATTACTATATGAATAACATACGTGAATACTGAATAATATAATTGATATAACTTTACTATTATTATACAGTAAGTCTTTACATAACTGATATTAAAAAAATATATGAGGAGTCATTGATGAATGATGATGAAAAAAATAATAATTACCTATGAAAAGCCTTATTTTGCGTAAAAGTACAGAACAGAGGTAGTTTAGAGTTATCGTTAAAAGTTCTTGAAATTTTAAACGAAAACGAAATTAATCGACTTATATTACGGCAACATTGGAATTGAGGAATTTTTATGATATTACTCTTTGATGCCTTTAGTGTCACAACTTTCTGGAGTAACTTTCTCAGCCCCTATAGGTGTTTCATCAGTTTGTTGAAGGTCTTCCTCGGCCCGTTTTGCTACTTCATCAGTCGGTTTGAGTTCTTCCTTAGTCCGTTTGAGTACTTGCTCAGCTTGTTTGGATAATTTCTCAGCGCATTTGGGTACTTCCGCGCGTAGTGCAAATAATCTGTGATATTAGATAAACACACGTCAAAAAAGACCTTTCTATTCGACAAGCAGATATATCTTGCAATTACTGATTAAAAGCATCAGCACTCTGAATATGTAAACAACTAGTATTATTCACATGTCTGCCATAATTTCAAATGAAATGATGGGGTGTAGTGGCTCAACACTGAAATTAAATGAAACTTATTTACCTAAAATAATTATGGGTAAGTATTACAAAGGTAGAGTGATTGTTTTATATGTTCCAATCGTACGGACCACGGCAGTCCATCTTGCTAGTGTCAGCAGTTTAAGCAGAGCTATGTAACGCTTTAAGCGCCGGCGTCTTACGTGAACAGAACTTGATTATGTATCAAGTTTTGTTCACGTTCTCGCCGGCGGGAGCTCGCTTGTATCATAATTATCATTTTATCAAATACAATAAAATCTGTTCCATTTTAAATATCAATCCTATCAATGGGGATGTTTGATATTTTTTCTGACATTAGATGTCGCTAGGTAGGCGTCGGGACCAAATTGTCAAAATGTACTGAATTTTTTGACAGTGAAACTTTAAGACGACAAGACAACACAAGACGTCAACAAGACATTTGACAAGATGCTATAAATTGACAAATGATTGGACCCTACTCTACAGTGCTGCCAAAAGACCATCATTTAATATCTATCAATGAAAGCTGTGTATTTAGCAACAACTCCAACACCAATTATACCTTTTCAGGTGTTCAAATCATAACAGTTTTTTTATATATGGCAAAAAAGAGGTAGGATACAGCGTATTTATAAACTGCCCGAATAGGGCAGTAGGGAGCAACTTACAGAATACCGCAGCCAAATAACAATTCCCTAGAGGGTTGTTATGTTTGTACAAGTGAGTGAGATCACCAGAAAGGAAGGGTTGCGTTGGCAGTGGGGATGGTGGAGCGCAAGTGATATTTCATGTAGCAAGCGTTAATATGGCTATGTTAAAAGCTACACATCAGACGGGCCGTGCTTGCTTGTCAGCTACCAGACGTTGTAAAAAAATAAAAATAAAACGACCGAAACATGACAAGTTGGGGTGTAAGATCCTCAACATCTTTCTTTAGAGACAATACTATCCTCACTTGGAGTCTTGCGTATCCTAACTAGCAAATGAGGCTCTGGAAAAAGTGGCAAAAAGCAATGATATTAATTAAGTAATCAGCATGACCTCCATCTTACAGAGGACCACCGCCAAATAACAAACCCGAAACTCTGCAGATTTGTTGTGTTCCTATGAGTGAGTTTCGTCACTCCTTGTATTACTCGCATTTGTATTGTTCACAGGCTCGCCTTGTACGACATCCAGCGCAGAGCAATGGAGAGGCACAATTTTATTCTGCCGGCTACCATAGGGCAAATTTAAGGGTTTCCCTCTATTTTTCTGGGATCCCATGATCAGACCCTGACTTGGTGAATATGGAGCCACCTCGCAATTACCCTCTAAAATAAAAGAATTGAATTTGACCACGTATGTAACACGTTATGTGTCATATTCAATTCTTGCATTTCAACAAATCAAAATTTTAAACATGGCAGTTACGTAACAAATTTTACCATAATTTTCGTAAATTACCGTAAAGTTACCGTAATTTACCAGCGATTTTGGTAAAATTACGTAATTTTACAACCCTAGGCTGCAGTAACCACTACACATCAGCACCTTTACCACTTCACATTTACTACGTCATAAAAAAAAATTGAGGTATTTTTGGTTTGAGTACTGTTTCAGTACAAGAACACCACAAACCTGCAGGTCAGCCGAGCTTTGCTCGAGTCTTATGTAATAGCGTCTGATGTTGAAGAGCTAATTAAAAATTTACTAGCAATAACTAATGCGTACCTCATATTATATGTTCAGAATAAATAATAGGATAACGTTTATCTCGAAAAATTTACGAAAGATTGAATCCGCGAACTGAAACTAGTAATTATATATAAAATGTAAATGTACATTGATTTTTTGTGGTATGCACATAATGCATTGTAACTATCGCTATTGCTATGTCACGCAAGATAACATCAACCTGTGGATTCAATGTAATAACGCAAAAACGTAAGTAAATTGAGGGTCTTCTTTATACTTTTACCCTTTATCGCAAGTGTCACAATTTTTTTCAGTAACTTCCTCAGCTCGTTTAGGTGCTTCCTCACTACGATCGGGCACTTCCGCAACTCTCTCAGGGACTTGTTCAGTCTGTTTGAGCACTTCCTTATGTTGTTCGGGCATGTCCTTAGTTAGTTTGGGTAATTCCTCAGTCTGTTTAGGCACTTTGTTAAGTTGTTTAGGCACTACCTCAGCCTGTTTGAGTACTTGCTTAGCACATTTTGGTACTGGTCCAGTCCATTTGGGCATCTCTTCAGTCTGTTTGGGTACTTCTTCAGTCATTTTAAGTAATTTGTGATATTCGCAACCATCGTCGGCACATTGACATCCATCATGTTCACATATACAACCTTCTTTTGCACATCGACACCATTCTGGGGCACATTTGCAACACTCCCACGGTAATTTGCAACAGGAGCACCATTCTGGGACAGACACGAATGTGTGTCTATGTGCTTGGTCATATTTATCGTGAGTCTTACAATTGTATAGGAAATATATCCCAAAAGCAATGGGACAGAAACAGACAGTTGACACGACTAAACCTGTGAGGATAGGAATGTTGAAGTATGGACCGCAGTCGACTGTCTCTCCGAAACACTTTGAAGTCTCATCACCGCTTCTTTTTCCATCGTCTGCGTTTGAATTTCCATCATCTGAAGTAGTATTGTCTGCGAATAAAAATCATTGTTACACGTCAGTCATGTCACAGAATAGGAAAAAGCGGACCATCGCTGAAAGGGTCCGAGAACACATCGCCGCTGTTAAGACAGACTGCCAGACTAGCAAATCAACGATTACAGAATATATACTTGAAGCAGCCACGAATCACTGGATTGAATTATGTCGCACGCAAATCCTCTCTACAGATCGCCATTTCTTCTCAAGAATTGTGTGTGAAGCGATTGAAATGAAGAAATATACTAATTTCAATCGGGAAGATGGATATAAGTTATCTACGGTATGGAACCCAGTGATTAAGACTACTCAAATTCGTTTTGGTTTGCAGTCCGGTAACGAACAGAATATTGACGCGTCGGTTATTTCACAAAATAGGGATGACGTGAGTGTAGTATGTCGCAGTACTTGGATATCGAACAACACGGGGGTAGAAGATTCATGAACTTCGGGAACAGAGGGTCTATGGAACAGAGGCAGAGGCACATCCGCGAGACAGTCAGTCTGTGACCACGGCCGGTGCAACCTGGTCGAAACGTCAGGCAATAATAAAGGTATGCAAATACCCTTATGCATGACCGCGTTATTTCCCGTTGTTATTTTTCATAAATAAATAAAGATTTGTTATTTATTTGTTTGCTTGTATGCTTGTTTGCCGTCTAAGTGAAATAAAAAAAATAACAGCCGTCCGATTTCCGTAATGCTCAATCGTTGCGTTGTCAATAGCGACTTGGTCGTTGGCGGCGTTCACACGATGACAATTCTATTCGAAATTTTCAAGTATTCTATTTTCCAGTATATTTAATGATAATTCACATCACGACTATTCCATAAATTATAATTGTACGTTACAACGTTCATTTATTTATTTTATTGAGTGTAGCGAGCAAAACACTTATATACGCCGAAAAGTCATTCTTGGAAATGAAAGGCTCCAAAACCACTGAATGGATTTTGATGAAACTTGTCACAACTAAAGACCTTGACATGCTTGAGGTTTATGTCGAAAAAAAATTGAGATCGATCATGTCCTTGAAAAATGATCATCAAATACATTTTCCATTGAATCCAATGAAAAACATACCCACAGTGAATCTACTCGCTCCATTCAACCTCGATTTCGTGCGCTAGAATCCGGTCTAGTAATTCTTAAAAGCTTACCATCAGCCGTAGTATCATCCTGTCGCCGATACCTCAACAATGAAATGGTAGAACTTATAACATCCATGCTCTCTTGTCGTAATGTGCGCTTCTGTTTCCTTAAAAGTTGGGATCGAAACGGCTGGATCTATGCAGGAAATTAAAAAAATATATCTTAAGGTACTTTTGTAGCCGCGATAATGGCGCCATATTTAATAAAATATATATGTATCTTAGTATTTTGGATAAATATGAGAAATACCTATACACCTACAGTTCATTAACAAGATAATAAAGTAATTATACCAGCCTTATTCATACCAATGAATAAGCAATCTATTCAGTTATTGAATCGCAATAAGAGATGGTGGTAAGGGGGCAGCACTAAAAATGTGGCATTTCTATTTAGAATTTGTAGCGAAAAATACCTAAAACAATCAGTACGTAGGAATTTCTGATATTCATGCTAAATGTGAGTTTTGAGACCAATTGCCGATAGATTCAGCTGCCTACAGATGATTTAATTTATCGATCAATAAAAATTATAATCCTACAAATGAATAAATTTATTATGATTTTTTAAAAGGTAATGACTAATTTATTTTTCTTGTTTTCAGGTTTTGTCATGAACTATGAGAAAATCTAAAAATGTGGGTAAATTTTGTCTATATTTCGGGAGAATAAAAATTAACGTCACTTGGGCATGGTAAAGATAAAATTTATGATATGAAACTATTACTTATACTGTGATGAAACACTAATAGGACTATGAAACATACCTTTTCTTTTTATAAGCGCATGGCCATTATAATTTTTATGATTATAAAATTTTATTTTTAATCATAAAAATTATAACGGCCATTATTATACCAATAATAAAAATACTTTGCCTTTCTATATGTCTTTATGTGTGTAATTTTCCTGAATTGGGGAGTGTAAGTGATTCATCGATATCTTTGAAGCAAAGTCATCCTCACCTGCACGTGGTGCACTCTGCTGAATGATAGTGAGTGAGGCTCTGGTGAAAAGAGAAGTAGAGCACGTAGCGTATGTTTTAAACTGCCCGACTTGGGAAGTACCTCCACCTCACAGAATACCGCAGCCAAATAACAATTCCCTTGAGGATTGTTGTGTTCCTGCGAGCGACTGAGGTCACCAGAAAGAAAGGAGTTGCTGCGTTGGCAACGGGGGTGGCAGCGCGCGAGCGATAAATCATGTTGCGAGCGTTAATATGGCTACGGTAACCGCTTCACATCAGGTGGGCCGTGGCTTGTCTGCCACCCGACGTACTATACAAAAAAAAGAATTTTACATTCTACCGACGATTTTGCATAGATTGCCCAATCGGGTTACAATTCGCCTTAAATTGGGGAATTTTCTTAATGCTGTCTTGCAAGCAAAGACAATCGCAATTTTGGCGGGAATCGTAATGGGCTCAGGAGTATCACCGAATATATTTTCGTTTTTTATTTCTGTTTTTCCGCAATATGATTCATTTATGATGAACAAATTGCGTGCTCTTCTTATCCAATAATTACATGTGTTAATATTCTTCACAATAACACAACAGCCGACTACTGACCTGATATTCATTAATAGTGACGGTTCTGCCGGTTTTCGTGTTCACCAATTTCAATGGTTCTCCGCAGTAGTACGACCGACTCCATGGAGCGCCTACACCCATTAATCTACGACCAACCTCCTTACCCTCTTCAAAAAGGAGCACCTTATCTGAATTGATAACAATAATAGATACATTTTTAATAATAATCAGGCCAGGGTTGTTGTTCTCATAGGGTTGCCAACTATACTGTTAAAAACAGTATTATACTGTTTTTCACTGCATTATACTTTTTACTGTTGAACAAAAATAAAGTATACAAAATACTGTTTTCAGCATCAATATGCTTAACACTAAACTAACGCATTTTTTGAATTTGTAATTAAAAATGAGGTCCTGATTTAATTTTAATTATAATTGTGGTCAGGCGTATGTAATATTTTAAAAAAATATGTTAATTAATAAGTTGTGTGAGAAACTCTAAAACATATGTATTTATAAAATAAATAAAATACTGTTCGTTTTTCTAAAATACTGTTTAAAATTTTTCACAGACCTAAATATACTTTATTTCTTGTAAAGAAAGTTGGCAACCCTATGTTCTCAGGAGAGAAGGACCTGAGGATCAGATCAGATCAGACAGATCGCCTGAGGATGCCTCACGTAGAGGCGAAACACGTATCGCAGAGACAACCACGGCAGTTGGGGCGTTTCTTCTGTTTCAGATGTTGGAGGTTCACCGAGACGACCGCAGCTGGAGCAGAGACGACCAAAGCAGCCATGGCAGTCGCATGCATCTACTAACGGTAGTGAGTGGGTGCCGGCCGGCAGTGATTTGCATGAATTAATTGGTGGTGGAAGCACGCTAAGTAGTGTGGATGAAATTGCCTGTAAATTTGACTTCCGCTTATTAATACCTGAATCAATTAATATACTTGTTATCTCTTTCGCTCGCTGAGTACCGAATCGGGGTAATTGGCTCTTTTTATTTAGTATTTGCCGTTGGCCCCCGAGGGACCAGACTGAGAGACCATGGACAAGCAACGATTAGAGTAGGAAATAATCTATTTATACCTAATAGCCAACCATCATCTTGAAGACTGAAGTCGAACTCCAGCTCGAAGTCTGCGTACGCCATCTTTGTGGCTAGCGTTGCTTCATTCCAGGTCTCCGTCACGCCCGTAGGGACTTCATTGAAGGTCTTTCTTCGCGTCTTACTTGACATAGAGACTCCTAAATAATTAAAAAGATAAGCACATTTTGAATTAATTAAGTTTATTTATTTATTTATATTAATATTGTTTGGGCGACTTACAGCGAAATAGGTGTAAATATATAACACTTATGAGTAAAACTATGCTAATTACAAGTCTCCGCCAATAGGAGATTTAGATATAATAATGTCCAAAATGGTTTTGTTGTACCCATTTAATTTCAAATATTTTGTTGTATTTTTCTATTGGCTCTGTACACTTTACATAGTTAAGTACATAAGTATATATTATAGTAAAAAATATATTTTTTGGACATTAATAGCTTTGCATAATATTATAAAACATTGTCTGAATCAGGGTCTTTTGGCAGCACTGTAGCGTAGGGTCCAATCATTTGTCAATTCATAGCAACTTGTCAAATGTCTTGATGACGTCTTGTGTTGTCTTGTCGTCTTAAAGTTTCACTGTCAAAAAATTCAGTACAATAGGACTAATTGGACCCGACGCCTACCTAGCGATATCTATTGTGAGAAAAAATATCAAACATCCCCATTTAAATCAACACTAATATATTATAGTTAATGTCGATTGTTGCTAATAGATGGCGCGCAATACATACATTATAATTATGCATGAAGGTCGTAAGGATTTAGCTGTCAGGGACCACGAGTCCGCGGATCACCCGGTTAAGAATTGCATTAGACCATACTGAGGCTTGATTACACAGATCACGGTGAAAATCCACTGCGATTTTGTCACTTCGATCACAATGGTCACATTATCACGACTTACGTTAAATTATTCAATGGGTGCACCGCGTGCAGGTGAACTTGGCTTTGGTTCAAAGATGTTGATGAACCACTTACACCTCAAAATAGTAGTAGGCCCTACTATTTTGAGGTGTAAGTGATTCATCAACATCTTTGAACCAAAGCCAAGTTCACCTGCATGCGGTGCACACTGCTGACTGACAAACGAAGCGCTGGAGAAAGAGAAGCTACGCAACAGGGAAATGTACCTCCACCTCACAGAATACCGCAGCCAAATAACAATTCCCTTGTTTGGTTACTGTGTTCACGAGGTCACCAGAAAGGTGAGAAGATGCTGCGCTGGCAGTGAGGTCACCAGAAAGGAAGGAGATGCTGCGCTGGCAGCGGGGGTGGTGGCGCGCGAGCGATATTTTATGTTGCGAGCGTTAATATGGCTACGGCAACCGCTTCATATCAGGCGAGCCGTATGCTTGTCTGCCACCCGATGTAGTATAAAAAAATATAATATTGATATAAAAATACATATAATATAAATAAATAAATATTTCTGGACAATTTATACAGCGCCATCTAGTCCCAAATTAAGCGCAAAGCTTGTGTTATGGATACTAGACAACTGATAAATGTACCTACATAAATACATTTTTTTATTTTGTAAATACATAATATACTTATAATACATAGAAAACACCCACACCAAGTCAAACAGACATGTTCATGCACACAAATGTTTGTCTTGTGCGGGAATCGAACCCGCGACCTTGGAGTCAAAGTGGCCATTCCTAACCATTCGACCATCGAGCTCGTCTAGCATATATTTTTTTTTTACTAGCTGTTGGATTTCTAAATAAATAAATACATAAAATGAACTGACCAGTAAATCTGAACAGCGCGACCTCCGTATCGACGGTCACCTCCATTTCTTTTGGGGGTGGCGTCGGCAGCGACATGGTATACTCAAATACGGGACTCCAGGACAGTTCCTTCTCCGTTTCGGTTTCCACTTCCATGCTCAATGGGTTCCCCATTCCCGTATAGATGGCGATGACAGCGCCAGGTGTCTTTCGGCGGATCGTTTCGGAAACTTCTCTGTTTTTGAAATTAAAACATATTATTATCCATACTAATATTATAAATGCGAAAGTAACTCTGTCTGTCTGTCTGTTACCTTTTCACGTTAAAACCGCTGAACCGATTTTGATGAAATTTGATATGGGGTGTAAGTGGTTCATCAACATCTTTGAACCAAAGCCAACTTCACCTGCACGCGGTGCACCCTGCTGACTGACAAACGAAGCTCTGGCGAAAAGAGAGGTAGGGAGCGTAATTGTAAGCTACCCGACTGGGGAATGTACCTCCACCTCACAGAATACCGCAGCCAAATAACAATTCCCTTAAGGGTTGTTGTGTTCCTGCAAGTGAGTGAGGTCACCAGGAAGGAAGGAGATGCTGCGTTGGCAGCGGGGGTGGCGGCGCGCGAGCGAATTTTTATGTTGCTAGCGTTAATATGGCTACGGTAACCGCTTCACATCAGGCGGGCCGTTATGCTTGTCTGCCACCCAACGTAGTATAAAAAAATAAAAAAAAATATGTAGTATGTAGATAGTTTAAGACCCGAAGAAGGACATAGGATAGTTTTTATCCTGGAAATCTCCCCCCCCCCCCCCCCCCCAATGGGGGTAAAAAGTATTTTTTCTACTATAGAGGGCGCTGTATGATGGGCTATCGGCCAACAGATGGCGCCACAAGGAAAAAAAAAATAAGTTTATAATCATTTGTTCTTCTTTTACATCGAAAACAACTTACGTACGGACATATTTTTTTAAACGGGGATAGTTTACGGTCTGTAGAGTGAGGAGAGTGATGACATAGAGACATGAGAGATGGAGACGAAGCGTTGGACGCCCTTCTTCTAGATGGTCCGATGACCTTAACAAAGCGACTGGATGCGGAAGGCAGAGGATCGTATTTGGTGGAAAGCATTTCGAAAGGCTTATATCCAGCAGTGATTAGATACAGGCTGATGATGATGATGAATGAATGAGTGAGTGAGTGTGTGAATGAGTGAATGAATGAGTGATTGAGTGAGTGAATGAATGAATGAGTGGAATGAAATGATTTTTATTATTTCAAAAATAAATTAATAATTAAATCATTTCTTTGTATCTTATATGATGACTAGCGACCCGCCCCGGCTTCGCACGGGTGCAATGCTGATACTAAATGTACTACAGAAGGTCTTTGCGCTTTGTCCTATCCAGTCCTTCCCCAGATAAAAGCACACGCCGCCGGCTCCGCGGCCGGTACCGCCACAGCCGTTATGTCCCTGCATTTTAAATGTGTAATATCTTCTAAACTATTCATTTAAATTACATGCTGTGAAGGGCCATATTGATCTATATTAAATGCGCAATGTATTTAAGGTACTTAATTGGATAAGGATTAATTCTGTATTGCTTAAAATCGCTTCGTAAATAAGGCATTATTTCTTGTAAAAAGCAAAGGATAAAATAACGGTTATTGTGTGTTACCACTAAGAGATAGACATATACCATCGCGAACTTTTTTGTAGACCATTTTAAGGTGAACAATACTGTACTACATTATTTTGATCTATCTCGTTGGGTTCAGCCAGCGTTTGCAATGAAAGAGCAAAAAAATGTGTTTATTTACGACATCACATTAGAAACCTCTAAATTATCAGTGTTTTTCTACTATGTTATGCATATATTATACATATAAACTTTCCAGTTGAATCACTCTATCTATTAAAAAAAACCGCATCATAATCCGTTGCGTAGTTTCAAAGATTTAAGCATACATGGGGACATAGGGACAGAGAAAGCGACTTTGTTTTATACTATGTAGTGATATCTACTTACTTCATTAGAGAGTCATGGCGTCGCAACGCCTCCGCACGAGTCTCATTTGGTTCATCATCGAAAAACACATAAATATACTTGAAGATAAAATAATAATTGAACTGTTCCCGAAACAAATCCTGGAGCTCCGTCCTCGAGTTCAAATAAAATGTATTGTAAATTTCTGGTTTAAAAATTTGACGTATAACAGTCAAAGGCTCTGCTACTTTTGGTATGTACTTCGCTGTATCATCATGTAGTTCTGCACGTAAGTTCTCGTACGGAGATCCTTGCTCGTCTTTTATTGAAACGTCTTCAACAGAGAAGGAATCTTCAACGAATATAATGATAACATCGCTTCGTTTTATACAATCGTGTAGGATATTTGAGAAATTTGTGCTCGACATTTTTGCAAATGTATTCCGCTTCACTACTAAATCGTCCATTACATTCTTGTAGTCGATTATGAACACTGGCATTGTGTTATTATACGCTATATTTGGTTTAAATAATAATAATATTAGTAATAATGAAAACATTTTCGATGAGAGATATTTCGGTGAAAATCAACTAATTTCTTTTTATTTCTTTTTTTCTTGCCCATAGGGCAATATGAATGAATTTCTTTTTACAATTGACTCTCCCATAAATTATTTACTCTTTGTCAATTATTGTCTTTGGATTGATAATTGACACTTCCTGTTTTTTACTCTTTGTTTGATGCAAAGATAATATAAGCCAACCCCGCCTGCACATGGTGCACCTTGCCGACTAGCGATAGGGGCCCTGGTGAAAGAGAGGTAGGTTACAACGTATTTGTAAGCCTGGGGGAGTACCTCCACCGCACAGAATTCCGCAACCAAATATCAATTTCCTTGATGGTGGTTATGCTCCTGCGAGTGAGTGAGGTTATCAGGAAGAAAAGAGTTTCTGCGTTAACAGCGGGGGTTATATGTTGAGCGTTAATATGACCACGGTAACTCCTTCATAACAGGCGGGCCGTCTGCCACCCAAGGTAGTATAAAAAAAATAAACATTGCAAGTATTTGCAGCGTTGCGTTTTCTTTTAATTCTAATTTAATACAGAGTCAAAACCACCGGTCCTGGAACTGCTGGCAACTTCACTGTTCTTTGGAGACAGAGCAGTTTTATACTGCTAGGGTGGAAAAACAAGCATGCGATTTGCCTGATGGTAAATAGTCGACGCAGCCTATGTGTGGTGGACTTGTCTCTGCATCCGTGGATGGCTTAATATCTAAATATTTCACGTAGAATAATGTCATTTATTCTCTTTTAACCACTTCTGGTTCCTTCAGTTCTTCTCAAGAAGCCCCGTCGCCGGAACTGGCACTTAAATTCACTTTCACATTCAAGATAGTGTGATGAAAGTGAATCTAAGCTCTGCGGATTTAGAGTAGTAATGATTTATACATGTTCATATATTTAATTTGTATGACGTATATAAGTGCTTTATGAAGTCCAAGAAATAAAGATATTTTGATTTTGATTTTTTTTTCAGATTGGCACCTCAATGAATTAGCATGGTTGGCATTGGCACCCTTTAAATTACTTTTTTTTTTTTACTGGCACCGAAAAAAATCTGTTTGCGAGAAAGAAGAAAATATAATTTAAATTCTGAAAGATAGCTGTCAATTTTGTCTTTGATCATTTCTTCAAAGACTAATGTCTCTTCTGGGAAGTGGATAATTTAGAATTTCTGTGAAGATCTGTGAAAATGATTTTAATTATCATAATATTAGCATTAATTAAATTAACTGTAGCAGATAAAGACACAGTGCCAGTCTTCATGATGGACTACGAAAGGGTGATGGGTTACTTAGTAGTTGACCCTAACCCATTCTCAAAAATGTCTACAGCATATTTTGCAGATATCATACAGGATTCTATAAAACGAAGCGATGTTATAATCATTTTTGTCGAAGATTCCCTTTGTGTTGAAGACGTTTCTTCCAAAGATATGCAAGGGTCACCATATAAGAGCTTGCATCAAGGATTGAAAGAGAACTATGTGAAATACTTCCCAGGTAGGCTTGCCAGATTTTTTTTTTATATGAGAGGGTGGCAAACGAGCATGTGGGTCACCTGATGGAAAGCAATCACAACCACCCATGGAGTTCAGCAACACCAAGGGGTCGCCGATCCGTTGCCAGCCTAATTCTCCTTCCTTTCCTTCTTCCTGGTGACCTCACTCACTCGCAGGAACACAACAACCCTCAAGGGAATTGTTATTTGGCTGCGGTATTCTATGAGGTGGAGGTACTCCCCCAGTTGGGCAGCTTAAAAAATATGCTATGCCCTACCTCTCTTTTCGCCAGAGCCTCGTTTGCCTGTCAGCAGGGTGCACCACGTGCAAGAGAGAGAACGTGAGGCACTTATCAAATGAACAAGAAGGCATTCTGACGATTGGAGACGCATTAAAAGTGTTCAAACGCGCAGTGAAACGGGACGTGTTCACGAAACGGTTCCGCTAATGACTGACGATAGTGCGTCAGTTAGACGCAGTTTTGTTGTCTCATGCGCTGTGACTAGGTACCGTATGTTCCCCTTTTTGTTTTAAGCTAAGCACCGTTGTTTTAGAATTGTCCCGGATTTGACAAGTTTCTATCTGGCAACTTTATTTCCAGGTCATAATGTTATAATAAAGCACTATCGTTCCACGTTATTATATTTCATATTACCGACCGGTTTCGCCGTTAAGGAATTATCAAGGTAAACAGATGGTGTTTTGAACACACCAAAACAATCTGTTGATATATACATCTGATGATGATTGATGTTTCACCAAGTTTTTGGGGTGTAAGAAGTTCATCAACATATTTTGAACCAAAGCTAACTTGCACGGTGCACCCTGCTGACTGACAAACGAAGCTCTGGCGAAAAGAGAGGTAGGGAGCGTAATTGCAAGCTACCCGACCTGGGAATACCTCCGAGTACCTCCACCTCACAGAATATCGCAGCCAAATAACAACTCTTTTGAGGGTTGTTGTGTTCCTGCGAGTAAGTGAGGTCACCAGAAAGGAAGATGTTGCGTTGCAGCGGGGGTGGCGGCGCGCGAGGGATATTTTATGTTGTGAGCGTTAATATGGCTACCGTAACCGCTTCACATTAGACGGGCCGTATGCTTGTCTGCCACCCGACGTAATATAAAAAAAAAGTGCCAACAATCAACCGTTCAACTTTACTTCCCAGGTGTTGTGGAGCCATACCAATTGTTAAGGCAGATTTTAAAACCAGGCAATATAAATACGTTTTATTTGCAATCGGGGGAGAAATTCAACGAGATATTTGATGGATATTACAAGTTTTTGTATGTGTTTTTCGAAGATGGACGGAATGAAACTCGAACGCAGGCATTGAGACGCCACGACGCCACGATGAGGTACTTAGAAATTGTAAAGCTATACTATAAAATTTAAGGGTACATGATATATACTCATATGTTCTTGTAGGCAAAGTTCTTGTGGACCAAAGAGGAAGTATATTTAAAAGCATCGGACGCGCAGCATGCGCCACCATAGCGAAATTTATTTATTTTATTTATTTATTTATTTTGGCCATTTTCCCGAATTGATATCGGAAAACCAAGGTCACTTTACATTACTATTTTTTGATGCTCTACACGCAGAATTTCGAAATTTTGAGTTACATGGCAACGGACGGACAGACATAATTTTTTTATTTATTTATTTTGGCCACTTTCCTGAATTGTTATCGGAAAACCAAGGTCACTTTACATTACTACTTTTTGATGCTCTACACGAATCCGAAGTCAGAGTTTCCAAATTTTGAGTTTCAACGGACGGACAGACAGAACGACCGGACGATTTTTTAGGCTCAATAAATTTCGCTGAATATATTTGTGCATAACAAACAGAATATACAGACAAATAATAGGTAGGTACCTATTGTCAAAATTTTTATTTTTATATTTTCTATTGGAATTTAATCTATAACTATGCTAGTTTAATTTCCAATCAGTAACTTTTTTTAAAAGTAAACAGATGTCGCTAAAAAGGCAAAGTAAAAGTGAGTATTTTTATAGTCGTGTTCCGGCAGACTAGAATAGAATCACTCCGTTTCTTCCCGTGGATGTCGTACAAGGCGACTAAGGAAAATACATTATCAAATATCGATCAGGCCTCCCCAACCCGGCCAGCGTGGGGCCAGTGTAGGCCAAATCGTCCTTCCGTCTAGGACGGACGAGAGAGAGTCGTGCTGATGATGATGAAAAGTTACTACATGTGCTGATCTTAATGTAAATTGTAATACTTCTCAACTTTTAACTGTTTTTTCTCAATTCTCAAAATCTATTCATTTGTACATTCCCCGTTATTTGCCTGTTCCCTTCATATTCCCATTGATATGCACAAATATTTTTTTAAATGAAAAAAATTCACCTCCGCACGCAAGTGGGACTTCAACCAACGACCTCTTTATACCCGGTCTATGGTAGGAGGGAATGGTGATATTTTTAATTTTAAAAATATTTAAATGGTCAAGTTTAAAATGATAATAACCACGGGAATTTTATAAAACCATATCAATTATCATCAATACAGATTTGTAATTAATCAATTGTATCAATCATCTGTATCAATTTGGAATGTAAAGTAGAACATGGACATGATTATTGTATACAAATAAATTAGTAATAAGGACGTTATATTTTGCACGCCAGTTTCTGGTGAACTGTGTATTGTTCTGAATATATTAATTTTAACAGCATTGTATACCATATTTCAAGCAAATTAAATTCATTTATTCAATTATTTTTGAAGTGAAAACTTCTTTAGGAGAGTTGGGCATTTTTTGAGATGGGAAGAATCCATTGAACTCACAACACTGTTACCGTAACCGGCACCGGTCTATTTGGTGCGGTGTGAGGTAGGGCGGGGCGGGCGGGGCTTGCCTGTACGCTATTGGTTCGTCAGTCGACTTTGCTCTCCGCGTTTGGTCCACGCTACTCTCGTTAACGAAATACACGTCGGAGTGTTAGAAAAAGGTAATTTCAATCCGACCGCGCAGGGGTCCCTTGCGGTGGGGAAGCAGCCGCTTGCGGTGGGACCCCCCAGGAGAATCCAGCGCTGCTTGCAGTGCTGGAATCCCCACGGTCGGGGGGACCCTGCAGAACCATCGCGGGGGCTCGCTGGTGTTTGACCCTTCGGGCTGAGTGCACTCGGCATTCGCACTCCCTCTCACTAGGTTAGTTTTCGCTTTAAAAGCCTTCGGGCTAAAAGCATAGGTATCCATTTCGAAAAAGAAAAAAAAGCAAAGCTTTCAGTAGTGCAAAATATTTCCTGACGACACTGACGATTAAAAAAATACACACGTAATTTCGTTCTCGTTTTCACTTCTGTCGGCACTCTCGGAGTGTCACTGTTTTTTTTATGTTCACATCTAGTTTTTTGAGTCCTTGCGGACTTATTTATGTGATTCAGGACACCGTTCATGCCGAAACGCACTCTACTCGGTCGGTAAATAAACATATCGCCAACCTGATGGCAATGCTTTTACCAATGAACGTTTGAAATGAAATAAACGTTTGTACTTGTATCGCGAGGATTACAAATACAAGCCTTTTCTTGTCATTCACAATTTGTGACAACCCTTGGGTATGTTGTCGCCACAAAACTGCGACAGCCTGCTGTCTAGACGCTCTGTCGGGGTTGTCGCCAATTCCAAATAAGATTTCTGGGTTAGTGCGTGTTTTTTGGTCACATTCCAATGTCTTAACGTTTTCAAGTCGACCGAATTGAGCAAAAGTTTCATATTGCGAACTTGCCAGACGCGTGTTACATATCCGTTAATAATTTTTGTATCGTCGAAATCATTCGAAATCAATGAGGCATTTCATTCCACAGTTCGTCGTTTATTATTATAAATATTGACAACGTTTAAAAATATTTATTCTTACAAATCTTGTTACTTCACAACGCAAGGTATCTACTTCGTTACGCTGTCAACCCTAAGACATTTACACACACATTTGCACGTATACAGACGCGGTCTGTTTGTGTTACCGTTTTTTGTGTGGAGTGGCCAGGGTGTGGTCACAAATGTCACAATACAATGATTACTATGCTGTGTGGTGTGGTAGTTTAAGGTCTGGAAAGTAACATAGACTACTTTTTATCCTGGAAGAACATTATATTCCCATGAGAAAATAAATTAAAATAACGATCGTGCAGGGAAAGCCACAATTGTATATTTGTTTGTCCTTCTTTCACGTCGAAAGGAATCAATGGATTGCATGTTTCTTTTATGCGGTATAGTTTGAAAGATCTGGAGAGTTACATAGCTCAATTGAAATTGAATAATGAAAAATGTGTAAATCTTCCCATATATATTTTATAGAGAAATGCATACAAAGTACGAAAGTACGACTACGAAATACGAAAGTGAATGAATGAATGAACGAGTGAATTAATAATAAATAAATAAATATTTCTGGACAATTTATACAGCGCCATCTAGTCCCAAATTAAGCACAAAGCTTGTGTTATGGGTACGAGACAACTGATAAATGTACTTAAATACATTTTTTTTGTAAATACATACTTATAATACATAGAAAATACCCAGGCCAAAACAAACAGACATGTTCATGCACACAAATGTTTGTCTTGTGCAGGAATCGAACCCGCGACCTCGGAGTCAAAGTAGCTATTGCTAACCATTCGACCACCGAGCTCGTCAATGAATGAATGACAGAATGAAACATTTATCTGTATATACGAAATACGATTGATGATTTGTAAATACGAAAGTAGCCAGATAATCGGCTTTGAGGCCATATGTGAGACCCCCCCCCCCCTCCCTAGTGTGACGTCACATATTTTGCAAATTACATCTAGAGTTACAAATGTTTTTGAGTTTTTCGTTATTAGTTCAAAGTTCGTATTTTAAAACTTACATTATAATTGTATTTGAAATGTCGCGAAAATTAGGACCCCTCCCACCCCCTTGTCACACAATATCACACTTTATCGACCCCCTCCCTCCCCCTTAACGTGTAACGTAATTTATGGATGGCACCTTTGCCAACTAATCGGAACATCTCTACTCGCTCTAAAATTCCCGTATACAATTCAAATAAACCTAAACCCTTAGTCCAGAGGATCCCAGCACAAAAAAATATCTAAGAAAATTAGGAAAAAGATTGGTCGATGTATCTTATCTTATCTTAGAGTGGGTCCAGGGCTGCAGCACCGGTGACACGTCGACCCTCATGGATCTTTTGTGTTCTCCCTAATCCTTTAGTCACTCTCCACCGCCTGTCTGGAGACATGTTCCATGTACTTCAGTATGCCGCTTATAGGGAAGAGCCTGTAGTCCTCCACGTCCGGGTATGCCTTTCCTAGGATTTCCATTCGTTTGCCCGCTAGGGCGTCACATTGACACATTAAGTGTTTCATGGTCTCGTTAGACTCCTTGCATGTTCTGCACTCTGGGCTCTCAACTTGGTCGACGTAACTGGTGACCCAAGATCTGGCACATTCCTCGCCGAAAGGATCAGTTTAGCCATCCAGCGAGGTAATGCTGCTAGCATCTTGGGAACGATGCCACATGGGCCAAACTTTTTACATTTATTTTAGTTTTATGTTAGTTTTATTTTAGTGTTATTTAGTTTTAGGTACTTTAGTTTTATAGTTGTATTTTATGTATTGTTTTATTAATTGAAAGAAATAAAATAAATATATGTTGACTAATAAACAGGGAAGTTGCTCAAGTGGTTCGCAAAAAGACGCGTGGTTCAGTGATCGCGTTTTACACCGGTAAGATGAACCCGGTGGACGTCGAGAAGATCGAATACGTCACCATAGCTCCCTACATGAAGCCCAAAGAACCCGGCGTGTTGGTGGAATCAGAATCCGCCTTGTACATGTTTATTGGTTAGTTAATGTTCTTGTACAGACTTTATCAATACATAATTATAAAACAAAGTCCCCCGCCGCGTCTGTCTGTCTGTCTGTTCGCGATAAACTCAAAAACTACTGCACCGATTTTCAAGCGGGTTTCACCACTCGATAGCGTGATTCTCGAGAAAGATTTTAGTATATAATTTGTTAAGTTTTTGTATTTATTTCTGCGAACATCTGCTGCGTTGCCACCTCATCATTTGAAACTTGACTAAATAATTTTAACAAAGAAAATCCGACTCCAAACATTACTCTACATTTATGTATGTAGATAAAGGCTGATGATGATGATGATGATGAAAAAAATACGGGACCAATCTGGAAGTATACTATTTCAAATAAAAAAAAGTTTCTTTCAAATCGGTTTATAAATGACGGAGTAATTAAATATCAAACATTAAAGAATAATATAGCCGAATTGAGACCTCCTTATATGGAGTTGGTTAAAAAGAAATTACCTACATAAACATGATGATAAAAGAGTTGCATGTACAATCGCGGACTTATCCCACAAGGGATCTATTCCAGTTAACCGTTCAATACGTAGTTAAAAAGATATCATATTTTGACGTTTTGACGAAAACTTAGATACAAGCAGGATTATACAAATTCTTGGTAAATAAAAAAAAAAAATTATTAAATAAGACTAATTATGACAACTAATTATGATTATTGAATTATGAAGGCGAAATCCTCCTTCTGTCTGGGACGGACGAGAGAGGGTCGTGCTCCTGTAGTGGAGACAAAATGACCTGATGATGATGATGAAATATTTTAAGAAGAGATGATAAAAGTTTAAATATTTCAGGTATCTCGATGGAAACAGCGTTGCGATCAGCCAGGTTCAACCAAGCGCCGTCGGTAGCTGCCGAGTCCTGGACTGACGAAAAGTTGACCACGAAACTGGCGTATACGGACTTCGAGCTGGAGTTCAACTTCAGTTTTAGAAGCGACGGTTGGCTGTTAGGTCAGTTTGTAGATCGTTTTTAACCAGGACTCCAAAAAAGGAGGAGGTCCTCAATTCGGCTGTATTTTTTTTTAAAGTTTGTTACTTAATTACTCCGTGATTTATAAATCGATTTGAAAACACTTTTTTTCTTCGATGGTAGTAGTCTTCCAGATTGGTCCCATATTTTTTCATCATCATCATCATCATCAGCCTGTATCTACCCACTGTTAGGTTTGTTATTTCATTACTCCGTCATTTATAAACCGATTTGAAAAATCTTTTTTTTATTTGAAAGAGTATATTTCCAGATTGGTCCCATATTTTTTTCACCATCATCATCATGATCAGCCTGTATCTACATACATAAATGTAGAGTAATGTTTGGAGTCGGTTTTTCTTTGTTAAAATTATTTAGTCTAGTTTCAAATGATGAGGTGGCAACGCAGCAGATGTTCGATGTTTGCAAGCATCTTTAGTGATAGATTTATAAGTGTGGATATGGTAATCGCTTAATATACAGCGAGTCACCGAGTCCTTAGCTCATTAGCACGTATCACGTATTTATACCACATTTAATACGGCTTCACTTCTAATAGAAAAACTAGAATCCATCGGAATTAGAGGTAAGCAGCTACAGTTGTTTGAAAGTTACTTTAGTGACAGATCACAAACAGTGACGATTGGTCCGTATTCTAGTACTGATCTACCTGTCTGTTATGGAATACCCCAAGGTAGTATATTGGGACCGACGCTATTCCTTATATACATAAACGACTTATGCTCATCCTCTATTCCTCAAGGTAAAATCATTTCCTATGCTGATGACACAGCCTTAATTTTTTCTGCTGATTCATGGAGTGAAGTATATGATGTGGCAGAGAGCGGTCTGAATGAGATTACAATGATTCTTCGGAAAAATGTTCTGTCTCTTAATGTTAATAAAACAAAATACATGTGTTTGTCTATTCGTCAAAACTTCTCTTCTGTTAATCGTAACTTAATAGTACATAATTGCAATGATTTAAATGGTTCTAACTGTGATTGCCCCAACTTGGAATATACAACTGAGTTAAAATATTTGGGTGTCATAATTGATCATAATTTAACTTTTAAACATCATATCTCAACTCTTAATAAAAGAATTCGTAAACTTATGGCAATCTTCAAAAAGCTCAGACATGTATTGAGCCCTAAGTTAATCAAATCTACCTATTTCGCTCTTTGCCAATCACTCTGCACCTATTGTATTCTAACCTGGGGAGCAGCTTCGAAAACTACTTTGAGGTCCTTGGAAGTATCACAAAGAGGGATACTTAAGGTGTCTACATTTAGACCTTTCAGGTATCCAACTGCCCTGCTCTACCAGAACTGTCAGGTTTTATCTATAAGACAACTACATATACTAGCTATCATCCTAAAACAACACGGTGAGTTAATCTTTGATCCCACACTTTTAAATAAACGTAAATCTAATGTTTGTAAACAAACTATTCAATTCAGAACGACCTCCTTTTCTAACAGATTCTTTGCATTCTTAGGCCCATATCTTTATAATAAAGCAAATAAGGAAGTCTCCATATATGCAAATACAAAAAATGAATGTAAGAAAAAAATTACTAAATGGCTACTTAACACGTCTTACGAAGACACCGAAAATTTATTGAAAGTAATAAAATAGTAATAAATAAAATAAAACAAAATTTAATACTTAATATTATATTGAAATTGAATATTTACATTACATTTGTGATCCATCACACCGACATGCACGCTCTCATACACGCTTCTCATCACATACCTTTTACACTTTCACATACATACTCCCCCCCCCCCCCCCTCCTTCACCATTCACACGCACCCATGACACTAAATCCATCACGCACACATGCATAGTATATATTGTAATATTGTAATTTAACAAACTTGTAACCAGGTCACCTTGTACTTATAGTAACGAATGCTTGTTACCAGGGAGAGAGCCTGGTGACCCGTAATACAGGCGGGTGTAAACTCGCCTAGCATGGGCACCAGATTTTCTCCACATGGAATCGCTGCAGAACATCTATGTATGCCTGTACATATTACATATACTTGCATGTAATCCTATCGAATGTGGAGAGAATAATAAATTTATTATTATTATTATTTAATGCAATAAAAACTCATTCATTCATTGTATCATTCATTCTTTCGATCGTTCATTAATTCCATCATTCGTTCGTTCGTTCATTCTTTCTTTCATTCATTCCATTCTGGTTTGACAGCTAGTAATGGCTACTTAGACTCCGAGTTCGAGGTTCGATTCCGGCACAAGGCAAACATTTGTGTGCATGAACATGTCTGTTTGTCTTGGGCTGGGTATTTTGTATGTATTATACCTATGTATGTATTTACAAAAAAAAACGTAATGAAGTACATTTATCAGTTGTATAGTACCTATAGTACAATAGTTACTTTGTTTGGGACTAGATGGCGCTGTGTAATTTGTCCAGGAACATTTCTTTATTATTTATTTATTCAGCTCATCTCAAAGAGATGATAAAGAAAAGAATAGTAATAAGTAAACGTATCTATCTATCTATCTATCTATCTATCTAAAAGGTACGTTATTGTTATCCAGATGAGGTGGGCCTTATTGAAGGCGGTGAGGAAGTCGGCCGCACGCAAATGGGGGTAGGTGCGCCGTGGAACTGGGCATACTATTGTGGGGAACCACTGATGGTTACCAACAAGAGGGACGGTAGCTCGGTTTTCATTGCTCAGTATCAGGTTAGTAGTTTCTATTGCCATTTTTTAGGGTTCCGAACCTCAAAAGGAAAAACGGAACCCTTATAAGATCACTTTGTTGTCCGTCTGTCTGTCTGTCTGTCTGTCTGTTTGTCTGTCTGTCTGTCTGTCTGTCTGTCTGTCTGTCTGTCTGTCAAGAATTTCTATGTCGAGAATGCGTGGAGGTATCAAGCTGAAATTTTAACTGTATACTCAGGTCTACGGTCCCATGAAGTTAAAAAAAAATCAAACTGCTAAGTTTACGTAGAAAAAAGTTACGGCCGTTTATTCAGCAAAAAACGCATATTTCGACACACTCAAGGGAATCAAAACCTATAGGGTACTTCCCGTTGACCTAGAACTATGAAATTTGGCAAGTAACATCGTTATAGACTACAAGTACAGGAATAAATCTCAAAACTATACATTTGTAAATAGATCTTAAAAAATAGGGGGTCTATATTTTTTATAGGGTATCGAAATTTCAAATTGAAACTACTAGTTCAAATGGGGTATCATATGAAAGGGCTTGATGTACACATTGCAAAATATATTTTATTTATTTTTTTCGACGCATTATTTCTTATTTATAATGAAAAATATCAAATTTAATAATGATACAACGTACCTACAGAACCCTCGGTGGGCGAGTCCGACTCGCACTTGTCCGGTTTTTTTTATACTACGTCGGGTCATATCAGGTGGAAGACAAGCATACGGCCCGCATCATTAAAGCTCGCAACATGAAATATCGCTCGCGGGCCGCTACTCCCGCTGCCATCGCAGCATCTCCTTCCTTCCTGGTGACCTCACTCACTCGCAGGAACACAACAACCCTCAAGGGAATTGTTATTTGGCTGCGGTGTTCTTTGAGGTGGAGGTACATTCCCCAGTCGGGTAGCTTACAATTACGCTCCCTACCTTTCTTTTCGCCATAGCGCCGTTTGTCAGTCAGCAGGGTGCACCGCGTGCAGGTGAAGTTGGCTTTCGTTCAAGATTTTGATGTACCACTTACACCCCAAACCAGGTGGAAAATTATTTTTTAGTCTATATTTTTTTATATTGCCTAAAATTCAAAATCATTAGGATAGATATTTAAAATCCGTGGTGCACGGCATTTGAGCTTCATTTGACTAGCCATCTCTTTAGGCTTTTAATGCCTTTTTTGCCATATTTCTGTCTCTCACATAGCCAAGAAGGGAAGTCAAATTTCAAAAGCTTCCTGCTCCTACTGATTTTTTCTGATTAAATTCTTTGTGAGTTCCAAGGCAGCCCTAGTTATACCCCCGGGACTGCAGTGTATTTTCATTGTTCAATTACCTTTTTTTTGAGGTCGTAGCTATTAACCCTGGGTACACAGGAGGCACAGTGGTGGGAATGTGTGGTGGACCCACGTCCCGTTTAATAATCAAAATACCGGTTGATATTTTTACCGGTTTTTGATCTTGTAAAAAATTATCAAAATTTTTGTAGGACGTACAAAAATGCGAGAAGTGATAAATTGCAGAAATCTCTCGAATATATATACTCGAAATCGAAAAAATATAGGTACAGGCAAATTAGAAAAAATATTTCACAATACCAGCTATGGTCCACATTGCTTAACTAATCAAACACGCATGTTAAGCAATGTCAACTGTACACTGTTCAGAAATGGGTTTATTTAGCTAGAGCTTCAGAGGGCTCGTAAAGCACTCTACCTCAGGCATTTATTTTATATGCAATAGTTTCGAGGTTTCACATTTGCCATACGTCCCGCGACGGCTCAATTTTTACCCGACTGCGACAGAAGAATGGTTATGTTTTTCGAGAGTATGTATGTATGTACGTATAATTGTTTGGCACGCTCTGCAGCCTGAACGGCTGGATGGATTTTAGCTTGAGAGGTGTCGTTAGATTCGTATTTGCTGTGAGAATGACATAGGCTATATCAATTATTAAAAAAATCAATACGGCGGCTGTGAGCCGCAATATTGTCGTTGCAGTAATTTTTTTTTCTTCTAAATATATCGATATGGGTATCAATATAAAGGTCTCGATGACCTGATTTCAAATATATATTTGATATATTCGTTTTTGCCTGCGGCTTTGCTTGTATGGAATTATATTATTGTTACGCGGGATTAATAAATCTGTTGTATGTGTAGTAGGTGAAGGGTTTTTGATTTTTTTTAATTAATTTAACTTGTTTAATCTATAATTCTATCATTGTTCAAATTATTAGTGCAATTATTGTAACTTTTTTGATGTTATTCAGATCCAGCCGTTTCATACCTATGTATTGAATAGCGAGATGAAACCGCAACCATATGAAATAACCGGCTTACAAGAAGACGTCACCGCCGATGCAGATGTTTCTGTCAACGGTAAAACAATATGCTTTATTTCGTCCTTCAATGAGGTTAAGGTTCATCACTTTCTTTAGATCTAAAGCCAACGTCTCTTCCACGTGGTGGACGCTGTTGACGGTATAACGGACGTTTATAGGTTTATAGGTATTTCAAGCGTTTATAGGTAATTCAAATCCCTATTTCGTTCAATTTCAAACGGGTCGTGTGCATGTTTGAAACTCGAAGTGGTTTATAAGTGTAAGAGGCGGTGGTTCTACAGCCGCATACACTATACGTCCTCTGACTCCTAGACTATAGATGTATATAGTTCCTGGTGTTTGTATCTCTGGGTGTATAGTGTACGGTCTCCTAACTTTAGAATGGAAGTCTTTAAAATGGATACACAACACTAAGAGTACACTCAGTTTATTCGTATCACTTCAATAATATATTATACAGTTTACAACACGGTAGTAAAGTACATAAGTATATAACAGTATACTAATACGAATTCGACAAAGGTACCTACTATACACGACTAACTATACTATCGACGTGTCCGGCGACTGGCGTTGCCTGTGAACGACGCCACGAAATATGCTGACACGAAACACGTGGTCCCTACAAAAGTAAAAAGTCGATATTATTTACAGATACCAGTGAGACAAATTCAGCAAACGCCACGGGCAAGTCCTTCGGGCAGACAGTCAACTGCGGTCCATACTTCAACACTCGTATTCTATCGTGTTTGTTCGTGAGCGCCATCTGCTTAGGAATTTTGGCTTTTGGTTTGATACTACTATTTGATTGTAATCCTAATAATAGCTATGACGATCCTCATAGTAAGCCACTCGTCATTGGAATGGAGCAATAGCTTTTTGCTGTATTTCGGATACTTATGCGCTGCTACCAGTTACCGGTTATATTCTTAAGAACAGAATTAAAACCGGTAAAGTTAGAATGGAAGAGCAATAGCCTTTTTGCTGTTTTATGGATACTGAAGCGCCGCTACAGACTTACCGGTCATATTCAATTAAAACCGGTAAAGTTAGAATAAAAGATCAATAGCCTTTTTGCTGTATTTTGGATACTAAAAGGTACACTTACCGGTTATATTCTTAAGAACAGAATTAAATCCGGTAATGCTAGAAAGAAATAGAAGTGGAATACACTCTGTACTGCCCGTCACATACTACCGACCTGAATATGTATGTACGTTTAACCGATATGTACGTGACTAGCCTCTCTATCTTTTTTGTTTACAAATAATACCTAGTGGGAAAGTACAAGACGAGCGTCGTTATGCGTGTCAGTCTAATCGAACACGCAAGTTCAGCAACGTCGACTGTAGCCTGTCTATGGATGGGTTTATTTATCTCGAGGTCCTCCGTGCTTCGGAGGACACGTTAAGGTGCCGGTCCCGGCTGTTGTCACCAGATAATAGTGAATTAAGCCTAAGAGTGGCCTTTGAGCGGCTTGAAAACATTAGCCTATGCTCTAAACCCTAATTATAGTCATCATACGGGTCTGGTGGTTGGGTTGGGATACGGGTCTACCCACAAGCGTATCCCAACAGTGGAATGATTCTTGGTTGATGCTGCATATATACAGTATCTTTTTTTTACTTAAATGATTCCGATTTGACGTAGGAAATACCGGTATTACGAATCATTGACTTTTTGCAATAAATAGCTTGTGGAACTGTCCATTTTCAATATCACAGAAGTATGAAGGCTATATACCGGGCGCTGTATATGTATATAAATATACCGGTTTAGGTTAAATAGTTTTTTAAGATATTTAGCAATAATTTATTCGTATAATAAAAGCCATGAATTCATGCGCAAATTTAACGTAACTTTTATTTACCTAAACGGTAATTAAAATATTGTATTATATACCGGTTACCCGACATTATTCCCACAGGTTTACTCAATATTCACTATTGACGTGAGAACGTCTCTAAAATAGCTTCCATGAGGAGGCAATTCGAATAATTTTAACAAAAAAAAACCGATTCCAAACATTACTCTACATTTATGTATGTAGATGCAGGCTGATGATGATGAAAAAATATGGGACCAATCTAGTAGTATACTCTTTCCAATATATTTTTTTTTTCAAATCTGTTTATAAATCACGGAGTAATTAAGTACACATAAAAAAAAATACAGCCGAATTGAGAACCTGCTTCTTTTTTGGAGTCTGTTAAAAAACGGATGATAACAAAATCGGGGGGATACAGTTTGGTGTTGCAGGTACATATCTATCATCTCCATCCAAAATTCAATCACACCAATGGATAGATGAAGCACACAGTCACACCCCATTTTTTCTGATGTTTATTGACGTGAAAGCTCTTACATGAAATCTAAAAAACCTTTCCGAAAAGATTTGTTTCACCTTCGAAGTATAATCTACTCCGAAGCTGTATAACAGTCAGCCTGTGACCACGGTCGGTGCAACCTGGTCGAAACGTCAGGCAATAATAAAGGTATGTAAATACCCTTAAGCATAATCGCGTTAATTCCCCGTGTTATTTTCAAAAATTAGTAATAGTAAGAAGCTTTTAGAATTTGACTTCCCTAATTTCGGGATTTCATTAAAGACTGAATAAAAATTAAGTTAAAAACATGCCTTATTAAAAATATATTTGTTTAATCAGAGGCGGATTTACAGTCTTTGCCGCCCTGGGCCGTGTCTTTGCCGCCCTAGGCCGTGTCTTGGCCGCCCTAGGCCGTGTCTTGGCCGCCCTAGGCCATGTCTTGGCCGCCCTAGGCCCGTGCCATTGTTTTTAATGGAAAAATTCACCTCCCCTGTCTTTGGATTGTGGTGGAGGTAGGTGCGATTGAGGTAGGATTGAAACCCACAACCGTTCCATTACCGGTCGAGTGCTCCTCCAAGTGAGCTACCAGGAAAGTAAATATATAATAAAAAAAAAAAGTTTTATTAAACATTTTATTGGTACATTAATCAGAGCGCAGGCAGCGGTCTGAGCAGCGCTTGAGGCAGTCTGCGTCGTTGCGGCAGTGTGCTCGGCAGCTCGCTTGACACCTGGTGATGGTTCTGACGTTGGTGCGGGCTAGGCGCTCGTCGAACATCAAGCTGAAAGCAGAAGTTGAACAGTCGCAGTGTTGAATCACTCACGGCAAATGTTTTTTATACCCTCTTATCATATAAGGGAGTATATAAAAATTGTGGGTGTAAGAGGTTCATCAACATCTTTGAGCCAAAGCCAACGTCACCAGGTTACCAGGAAGGAAGGAAAGGAAGGTGTGTCTGGCGGGTGCACATTCAGGCATAGCACAACTAATGATGCATACATAGTTGGTCCATGAGGAACGAGAAGACATTCACGATTTACCTGTCAATGAACGGCACAGAGGTACAAGTGGTCGCATCGCAGTGAACCACTGAGGGTGCCACAGCAGCCATCAGGAAGCTGTCTTCTTCCACCACGTATTACGAGTCTCTCGTCCAGTAAACCATCCAGGCAAGAGGACCTTTACCCGCCACGCTATCGCGTCCAGTAAACCAACCAGTCACTCAAGCGGATCGCCTGCAAGCAAACTGCTTAGGCCGTCTTAAGTCGAGTAGCTCGTGGCGACTGACGCTCGATTTCCCAAGCATCGGAGCCAGACCACCACTCCTCAATCTCCATGATGAATAATTATTGTCTATATACAAACGTCGAAAAGGTGTCACTTACCTATCAATAAACGGCACAGAGGTGCAAGTGGCCGCATCGCAGTGCAGCACTGGGGGAGCCACGGCAGCCATCAAAGAGCTGTCTTCTCCCACCACGTACGGTATATGGTCTATGTAAACGTTGTCAAAGAGGCACATACGCTTCATATACTCTTCAGACGTCGTGAACATTGTTGGCGGAGTACCTGTGGATATACAAGACAATTAAATTAAAAAACCCCCGACCTTCTTAGTCAAGCCAGGGACATAAATGTTTTACTTCAAATAACAATTCCCTTGAGGGTTGTTGTGTTCCTGCGAGTGAGTGAGGTCACCAGAAAAGAAGATGCTGCGTTGGCAGCGGGGGTGGCGGCGCGCAAGTGATATATTATGTTGCGAGCGTTAATACGGTTACGGTAACCGCTTCACATCATGCGGGCCGTATGCTTGTCTGCCACCCGACGCAGTATAAAAAAAAAAAAAAAAAACATTACAAGACGACTAAGGGAAATACTACATTATAAAACATCGATCAGGCCACCCCAACCCGTCTGGCCAGCGTGGGGAGTGTAGGCCAAATGCTCCTTCTGTCTGGGATGGACAAGAGAGGGTCGTGCTCCTGTAGTGGAGACTAAAGACTTGATAATGATGAAACATTACAAGTCCGATTATTTATTTGCAAGTGGCCAGCTACAGGGGATATACGAGTACTAAAAATATAATTTTAAAAGTAATGTCGGATGTCTCCCCGGCCTTAGGGAGACACCAGACTGTAGAAGTCCTGATGTCTCCCCGAGGGGAGCCGTCAGGGGAGCCAGGAGTCCGAAGGGTGGCTACCGCCGCCGTATCAATGACACGGGGCCCCGGGGTACAAGGGCCTCCAGCATGTTCGGTTCGAGAAGATAGAATAGATCCTCAGCCCTGAAGTGTTTGGCTAGAAGGGGCCACCACCAAGTTTTGATACATGGCCCGTTTAGCCACTGAGTTTTGATTTGAAACCCTTTCATTTGATACCCACATTGAGGGATTTGTGAACAATATATATTTAAATCGCCATTTTGTAGTGGCGGTCATCTTGGATTTGAAATTTATCATAGAGTTTATTAAGTCTACAGCCGTTTCATTTGATACCCATTCTGAAGGGGTTGTGAAAAAATAAGTAATCCGTCATTTTGTGGCGGCGGCCATCGTGGACCGATTGTCATCAAACATAGCTAAGAACATTCCCGACTAATTCACCTTTCATATAAAAAAAATCTAAATCGGTTCATCTGTTCCGGAGCTACAATGCGGACGGACACACACACACCACAGACACGTCAAACTTATAACATCGCGTCGTTTTCGCGTCGGGGATTAAAAATCCTCGTTCAAAGAAATTATGACAGCACAAGATTTGCATGTTTTTTGCAAGCCAGATATTGTCATAGAAAACGCCTTTTAATGACAGTTGTTGATAGCAGGCTACAAAATGTTGGAACAACATATCTCCTCCATTTTGATTACTCCGTAATAAAAGCTTCAAAAACAGTATTTTTGTTAGAACAGTAACGGCTTGACATTAAAACATTCATTGCCGGCTTACATATTAAGAATTTTACCCTAGTTTTAATACAAACCTTGATGCTGATGGCATATGATTAAAGATTTTTTGGACGGCGATGGGCGTCCTAGGCACTGAGTCGGTATTGTAAGCGACGCACAGTTTAAACATTTACTTAGTTCAATATTATTGTTGTTTGTTTTTTGTAATATTATTGTAATCAATTTTGGCAATATTGAACGGCCGGCAAGACGGAGACAGCAATAAGCGCGTTTTTTTTTTTTTTTCGTTCATGTGTTTCCGTTCCGTGGCCATTCGGAAACACTCGCGAGGCACAGTGCGCAAGCACTGCGCCGGCGCGTGCGCCGATCTTAGTTCAGTTACCTAGCCGACTGATCCCGCACGTTCCATGCCGTTCCAAGACGCGCCTTTCTTCGCCTTTTTGCTCGTGTTATTTACCCATCACCAATAGGTATACTCTTAACTTACCAACAGCGAAGTATCTGGTATTGCACATGTGCTCCTCAATGAGATCAGACTTGTTGTTGAACCAGCCGACCAGCCACTTGAGGTCTTCGAACTTGGTGATCTCGTCGTTGATCACCTTGCGAGTGAGCCGGAGGTACTCCACGTCAGCTTCGATCACGGATTCGTCTTTATCCTCCCCATAACTGAGAACATTTTATTTTATCCAAAGCCATCCTGCGCAAGCGCTGCGCCTCCATACGCCGGTGGGTACGTGGTAGTCCCAACAGCATCATACGCGCGTTCGCGGACCGGTGGAACTCACCGATGCTGGCTTAGTTAGCTTTGTTGGGTGCTACTCAGTTCAGGGGGTGTTACTTTTATATGTAGTTCACTTAGAAATACCCAAAATATTATATAATACTAACATTAATTTTTAAGATAATTTTGTTACTAACATTTTATGGACCAGAATGTCTAAGAATAATTGATTACCTATTATTATTATTTATACCACTAAAGTGGCAAACAAGCATACGGAGTGCCTGATGGAAAGCAGTTGCCGTAGCCTATGAACTACTGTAACACCAGGGGCATCACGCGCGCGTTTTCTGCCCTGTAAAAACCTCTTCACGCCCTTTTTGAAAAACCCCGTGCTGTAGTCTCCTGTGAGAATCTCAGAAAAACCTCTACAGGCAGTTCATTCCACAGGTTGACAGTACGGGGACAATTTAAGTTAATGTAACTTGTGCGGTGTAATGGTTTCAACATCTGCACATACACCCTCCTACTAAATAAAGCAGGCTCTGGCGAAACAGGTGGGTAGAGTATGTCGTATCCGACTAGCCTATACATTGGGCACACTAAAAGCGAAAGTTTTGCACTTCTAGCTAATCGGAACTATTATAATTTCGAATGTTATATTTTTTGAAATGACTTGCAACCTTCTTAGTAATAAAATAAAAACTGGCGGGAAATCATTTGTCAATTGTGTACACAGCATCTAGGCATTTTCTCAATATTGGTCTCTATCTATGAATTCGCTACTAATTTCATACAAAAACTGCTTTGTTATTGGTCTTTGCGCTGCTAGTGCCACTTTGACAGTTGTCGACCCCATTTCAGAGGTAAGAAGTGGAAAGAACAGCACTTACTTTCTGTACTGCATCTTGAGTATAGCCTCTGACATGTGAATGCGGAAGATGACCCCAGGCCTCAAGTGCGCCTGGTACAAATCCTTGGGCATCTCCACAAAAGTTGACTCCCAATCCTGCCATAATAGGAACATTAATACAGGTTGAATGATTCGATTAGTTTGACCACGAGGAAGCATAATTCCTCGTAGTCAAACCAGTTGGACAAAATAGTTTGACTACGTGGAAGGACCCATAATCAACATTACGAACTCAAAATATTTATTTTCAATATTTAGCGATATATATAGCATGTTTCTTTTTATACTACGTCGGGTGCCAGACGAGCATACGGCCCGCCTGATGTGAAGCGGTTACTGTAGCCATATCGAAGCTTGATGGGCAAGTCCATTTTAAAAGTATGAAATTATACAAAATAAATATTACCATTGTAGACATAATAAAAAATACTATAACTTTTGTTACGGCACTAGCTACACAAACGCAATATTTAACATAGCTGTCGTACAAAATCCTGATTTAATGCATATAAAATAAATAGCGTATTGCATAACATGGTAGCCTTTTGTATGGAGCGTTTTCGGGATAGTCCAAAATTGTGATCTTCAAGTTATCATATCTCGAGAAGTTTTATGCTGTCGAGGTAATGCTTTTACCTATTTACTTAAACTGTGCTATAGTTATATTATTGTGACGTCTTTAAATAACAAATCGAAAAAAAAATAGTTAACAAGCCTATTTACCTTGACTGGCGGCTCGTAAGTATGTTTATTCTTCTTCTTCCGATATTCCTCTGTCGTCGTCGACGTAATCTGTAAAATATGAAATCATCATCATCATCAGGTCATTTTAGTCCTCACTACAGGAGCACGACCCTCTCTCGTCCGTCCCAGACAGAAGGTGGATTTGGCATACACTCCCCACGCTGGCCAGACGGGTTGGGGAGGCCTGATCGATGTTTTATAATGTATTTTCCTTAGTCGCCTTGTACGACATCCACGGGAAGAGACGAAGTGATTCTATTCTAATCTGCCGGAAACTACACGACCTATAATGTAATATAATATGAAATAAGACATTATTATTATATTAACATAAAATACTCTACTCGATGGGACGAGCTCGGTAGTCGATTAGCAATGGCCACTTTGACTCCGAGGTCGCGGGTACGATTCCCGCACAAGACAAACATTTGTGTGCATGAACATGTCTGTTTGTCTTGGTCTGGGTGTTTTCTATGTATTATAAGTATGTATTTACAAAAAAAAATGTATTTAAGTACATTTATCAGTTCTCTAGTACCCATAACACAAGCTTTGCGCTTAATTTGGGACTAGATGGCGCTGTGTAAATTGTCCTGAAATATTTATTTATACCCTACACCAGGGCTGTCCAAGGCACGGCCCGCGGGCCGCATGCGGCCCTCGGCTAATATTTGTGCGGCCCGTGACGTGTATTTCATTTACCGGTTTTTATACAATCTTTTTACCGCTATAGGTTTTGTACAACTAATCTGAAAATTATATATTTTTATTATTTAGAAAAGTTAAAGTTTTATAACTAACTAGTTATAACTAAGTTTAAACTTTCAAAGTAGGTAGTAAAAATGTCAAGTAAGTATTTTGTTTCTGCAGCCCGCTTGTAATGGCCCGGTATTGTATATGGCTTGGACAGCCCTGCCCTACACGATGAACTATTAACGACTTAGAAATTAGCAACAAATCCGCCATTTTTTTTTTTTTACTACGTCGGGCGGCAGACAAGCACACGACCCGCTTGATGTGAAACGGTTACCGTAGCCATATTAACGCTCGCAACATAAATCGCGCGCGCCGCCACCCCCGCTGCCAACGCAGCATCTCCTTCCTGTCAGGTGACCTCACTCACTCGCAGGAACACAACAACCCTCGAGATAATTGTTATTTGGCTGCGGTATTCTGGGAGGTGGAAGTACATTCCCCAGTGGGGTAGCTTACAATTTTTAATGTAATATAAATTGTCATGTTTGTGTACGATAGCGCAATAAATCAATATTGTATTTTACCACATAAATGATAGTCTACTTTTATACTGATAAATAAAGCAATTCGTGCGTAATTATTCCCTAACCATTCCAAA
Source organism: Hypsopygia costalis (assembly GCA_937001555.2). NCBI lineage: Eukaryota > Metazoa > Arthropoda > Insecta > Lepidoptera > Pyralidae > Hypsopygia > Hypsopygia costalis. The sequence goes on along the minus strand of OW443347.2, from coordinate 13,052,917 downwards.
ATATTCAAAATTGCACAACGTTAATATTCAAGTTTTTACTTCTGCCGGCACTCCTGGTGTGCAACCCGTTTTTTAACTTTAAAATAAAATTAATACAACTACATTAAAAACAAAACTTATAATAAAATACACAGAAAAAATAAAAAATACTTATCATTAGGTACTTATATTAATTGACCCGGCAATATTCGAGGATTGTGGCCAAAAGGCTTGCCGCATTTCCACGCTGTATAGCAATGGAAATATTTTGGCCTAGATATTGGCCAGCCCTTTGGTCAACCGAAGTCAAGACCAGCTTCCTCCTCCTTGAATAAATCTCGTGCCGATTTATTCAAGGATTTATTCACGTTTGTTTAACTATATTTATTTAGTATAGAACTAACATTATCAGTGATGGCCCACGCGGTGGTGTTTGTCGGTCTCCTCCAGCGTCTTCTGCCGCCCCTTCCTCGGCGTCTCTGCAAAAAAACAAGACAATTTATATTATATGCATTAAAAATAACCAGCAGGAGTAGGCATACAATTTCGCCGCGCGGTAGAAAGAGAGGTGATATTACTTCCTCTCCTACGCCGCGTCGCCGGTCTACTCTCCCTCCGTCTTACGAATTTTCGATCAGGCCACGTGTCCTGACGCGAGTTTAACATTTTTTACCCATCCCAAAAAGTGCACAACGCCGCTAAAGAAGTTTTCACTTCAAAAAGCACCGCGGTTTTAAGTAAGCACTTCTTTATATCAGGTGTGCTTGTTTGCCACCCAACATAGTATAACAAAAACATAGATGATGTTATGACAACCAGGGGTGTGAGTAGTTCATCAACATGTTTGAATCAAAGCCAACTTCACCTGCATGTGGTGCTATGTTTAGATTAGTTTATAATTAGATATTGAGTGTTCTCCATGTTTCATGCATTCATTCATTCATTCATTCATTCATCCATTCATTGTTATATTCATTCATTCAGTCATTCATTCATTCTCCAGCAACTCTTTCGTTATACAGTGTGTGCACGACGTGCAGGTGATGGTTTTATGACTACTTTTAAGATGATGGTGAGGTAATTGTACTCCAATAACCAGAGTTACCTTCTCGTAGAATGGAGCAGGGACTGGTTACGTTACCAAATAAATAACTATACCTATTCAAGAAATGCTGTTATTTTCAGGAATGATACGTTTAGTATCGTTACTTAAATAATGTTATTTATAACGTTACCCATTATCAAAGCAAGCGCTGTTGCTCTACGTCTACCCATTCACATTCGCTCGGCACTTTTCGGTAACTGCCCCCTTACCACCATCTCTTAGTGCGATTCCGAATGCTTATTCATACCAATGAATAAGCGACTCTATTCGGTAACTGATCGTTCTCAGCGAATCTGCGAGGCAATTCTGGTAATTAAAATATAGGCAAAATTCAATCCTAGATCGGGTCTCGATCTTACAAATGTCAAATTTGTTATTCTCTTATCACAATATGAAGTTTCAGAGTTTATTTTAATTGGGATCATGTCGAAATGTGACCGAGAACTAACAAACTAAGAATGTGTTGTTATCAACAATAAGAATTGATAATAATTAATGAATGAAATCAAGTATATATTTTTAGTTAATTCACAATTCAATCTCGATTCGGTCAACTTTCATTCTGCGATCGTAAAATTATTACGAGAATTGGCATCTGGTAGTCATAACGTACAATGAAATAATATTGTTACTGGATAACGTTATTGCCTCCGCCCTTTTCTCACAAACAAGGTTACTGAAAAATAACGTTATTAACACCGGTATCGTTGAGTAATGTTATTTTTAGATATCGATACTGTAATATTTCAGTCCCTCGAATGGTGATATAAGGCAAGGAGTCGCTGGGCACTCTCTCTACCTAAGGAGTTATCTCTGGCTACACAGCGCTGGAAACGTTCGTTAGGCCTATTTCTTTCTTACTAGATTTCAACTTAAATGAATTTTTTATTGTCTAACAATTGCTTTCTGAAACTCTGCAAGAGAGATGGAGAGCCATCTCTCTTGCCATGATTCAAACCAATACCTCTACCATACGCCGGAAACCGCTGCATACGATAGCCTTACTCTTAGATGGGTCCACGGTCAGTTATAATTGCAGGAAGCTAATGGATGACGGATGCAAACGGTACAAACGCGATCGTCGAAGTATAAAGTGGAAATGATGATGATGATCTGTAGAGACAGGGTCCAAAGCCTCTGTGTTCAAAGATCACAGTGTCCCGCGCTCAACTCATATAATAAGTTTTTGTCAGACATTGATAAATTAAACCAACAAGCTCAAATCATATATTTATTACTCCAAGACAAAGTCACTCTTCAACGTCTTTAGGCTCAGTGATGGAGTCAACAAACACAATAGAATTACATTCAGCAGCATCGCATTGCAGCATTGGAGGCACTTCCACTGGCGTAACCGAATATTCATCACCAATCACATAAGGGTTCCCATCAATCCACAGAGCATCAAACAAACAGTAGATGTGGACTTTTATCGTCATATAACTTATGAACTTGTAGATTCTCCCACCACATTCTCCCAAATGCTCCTTTATACTCCTATCTGTCTTATACATGAGAAGCAGGTTGTGGAACTTGGTTATCTCATCCATAACGACCTTTTTGATCAGATTTGTGTAGATTATATCAGCTTCGATGTGCCTTTCTGGATCTTCGTACATTCTTTGCTTAATTCTGAGTATTGCATCAGACATTCTTACTCGAAATATTACTCCTGGATTCATCTGATCGGGGAGAATCCCTGGTTTTTTTGTAGAAGTGGTGAATTGTAACACTCTGTCTTTGACTGGTTCTGGGTAGAGGTAATGATGTGGTCGCTCCCGTAATTTTGGCCCGCTCAGCGTATTGAATCGCCTCGTATTCTGCGATAGAAAACAGTCCAGTTAGCACATTTTAAGCTGATGTTTGATTTAGAAATGTCTTAAGATTCTCTTTTAGATTTCTTGAAATTGGCTTACAATATTTCTCATTTCTGGGATTGCTGTATGCTATATAAAACGCTAGTTTCAAGTTGACGATGGAGCAAAGATCTGGTAGTATCATAGTGGGTTCTTGGGTAGTACGTAGGTACACTCAATTAGTCAGGATAAGCATCACAGTTTGGTCGCACTTGCCGTTACTTAACACAGATTCCTGTCGCAATGGATGAGAATGTTAGAAACAATGTGAGGAAATAATCGCTCAGAACCATCAGATCCCCATTTCAATCAATATTATCCTCCTCAGAAATTTACATTAATGAATTTTCAGAAAAAAATGACTAGTTAGCAGATTTACCATCCGTTATAAAACTGGACTTAGCTGAGAATTTTAGTGAACTAACACTCGGACTGCTATAGATGTTACTGACCATTGACAATATGGTGTTACTGCTGTTAATAAGGTTACAACCATAAATACATTTATAACAATATGTAGTGAATCTTCCCAAAAAATATTAAATTTTTATATATGAGAGGGAGGCAAGCAAGCATGTCGGTCACCTCATGAATAATATCACGGTCGCCCATAGTAATCAGCAACACCAAGGAGTCGCCGATCCATTGCCAGCATTTTAAGGGAAAAATTTACTCTGTTCTTGGCTTCCATGTTTCGATAATTTATTTATGGTCGAAGCTTCCATGCTTTATGCTACCGTGTCGTATTTATTTGGAATAATCGTGTCAATTTTAGAACTCTCGGAACGTTTTTTTTTCAACATAAACCATGTTTTTTTTATAATCTGGACAGGATCTAATCCCGTTTGCTGGTAGAGGTTCAGTTATAATATAAACAATACAAATCGTATTATTGGATTGATGTTTTATTATACGGTTTCACTCAAAGCTTATTATCGTACAGTAGATATTTGTACACCTCACTACCTCCCACAAGTCTTACTTTTAACCCGCTTCTATTAACTTTGTTATACCTTTTTCTTTCACCTCCACAATGTTCAACAATAACAATAACATCTGCGTTTATACCCAGTATTTTCCTTTCTTTCAATTTAATATTTACTTTCACAATAAATTTGTAACAATCAAGATTTATTTCAGCCGTGGGTCAAAGAACTCGGAATTTCAATTTGGGCGTTCTTTCAGTGCTTTCCACAATGAGTTGCTAATGATCTTTTTTTTCTGTTATCAATGAAGTGGCAAACAAGCATATGACTTATCTGATAGTATATATATATTCCTTACCTTGGGTGACCGTTTGATTCTATTGCTCTCAGCTGGGATGTCCTTGTAGCTATTCAAGTAGGAGTCGAACTTTGAGAAGTCATACGGCGCCCAAGAGTCCATGCCAGGCTTCGAGAGAATATTGGGGTTTTCCTGAAGAAGGAGTTAAAAGTTGAGCAAATGAAGAACAGTCTATGATTTTTTTATTAATTGGTTAAGAATTTTGGGGTGTAAGTGGTTCATCAAGATCTTTGAACCAACTTCACCTGCACGTGGTGCACCCTGCTGACTGACAAACGAAGCTCTGGTGAAAAGAGAGGTAGGGAGCGTAATTTAAGCTACCCGACTGGGGAATGTACCTCCACCTCACAGAATACCGCAGCCAAATAACAATTCCCTTGAGGGTTGTTCTGTTCCTGCGAGTGAGTGAGGTCACCAGAAAGGAAGGAAGGAGATGCTGCGTTGGCAGCGGGGGTGGCGACGCGCGAGCAATATTTTATGATGCAAGCGTTAATATGGCTACGGTAACCGCTTCACATCAGACGGGCCGTATGCTTGTCTGCCACCCGACGTAGTATAAAAAAAAATGTAATGGGCTAAGAAGATATGTTTTTCTGAAGCTAGATGCAGCAACTGAACGCTTCGCACCGCACACTTTAAAACATCGATCGCGGCAATCGATTTGCTCAGCTCAACGACTGAACATCACTCACACCTTCGAATGCCGGTCGCCGCTACTTTTGAACGATCATCATCATCAGCCTGCATCTGTCCACTGCTGGACATGCTTTACACCACATGCGATCTTCCGCTTTCCGCATCCAGCCGCTTTCGGTCACTCCCTTTAGGTCATCGATCCATCTAGAGAGGGCGCTATACTTCGTCGCCCCATACGAGGTCTGCACTCTAACAATTTCCTCCCCTATCTGCCATAACTGACTCGGCAGATGTGGCCAGCTCACTGCCACTTCCTCACATCCGCCCCGTTAACCATGCCGGGATAAATGAACAATGATCTTTGCCAGCCACCCCGTTAATCGACGGGTTAAACTATGGGGGTCGGTGAAACATTTTTTCCCAACCGTCCCGGTAACGTTAAGCGGTACGACCGGGGTAAATAGTACCAACTCCTCAGACGGGTCTCAGACCAATGCTGTGTTAACAGGGCATTGTTATGTAGATTTCTGTGAAAATGTGATACCTTAGAGTGAGGCGTCTTGACTGAGTTCATCATGTCGACAGGTTGCTCGTAGATTTCATCTTTTACCTATAAAATGAAGAGATTATGAAACTATCATCATTATCATTATCAAGGCATATCCTCTTTGTCATTATGATTAGTATTAGTCATCATCGACGCTGCATTTATGTATTTCTATGTATCGACTCTTCATGCTTCGGTGGGCACGTTAAGGCATTATGCAATTGACATAAAGTTCATTAAGCAATAATAATAATAATAATAAAATAAAATTAGTACATTTTAATATTCAATATCTATTGATTTCAGGTCCCAGGCTGATAATATTGTCACTGCTTGAGTATTTCCTTTATTGAGTAAAAAGTGTTTTGTATTAACCACTTACGCAGGGTTGTCTCGAACCTTTTCATTGGAAGTTGTTTAATGGCTTCCGGTATTTGATTATATAATTTTATGCACATCATATACGAGTTGTTTTGGATGCGTGTTGTCCTTGGAATAAAGTCAGGGACCAGTCTTTTGGAATTTCTCGTATTTCGCGTATAAACATCCTTTGCTTCTTTAAAGAGGCTGTAGTTTTTTTTTACAAATTTACCTATCTCTAGCATATACAGACAAGGTAGTGGTAATATGTTTAGTTCTTTGAAGTAATTTCTACAGGATATGTCTGGCGCTATTCTACATATGGCTCTTATGCATCGCTTTTGTGCAATAAATACCTTTTGTATACCTGAACTATTGCCCCAGACTAGAAGGCCATACCTAAGGATCGATTCTACGTATGCATAGTATGCAGTGATCGCTGTTTCTTTGCTAGCCATCTTTGTCAGTTTCATTAGTGCAAATGAAAATCTATTTATTTTATTGCATACTTTATCAATTTGTTGTTTCCAATTAATTTCAGAATCAACTATTAAGCCTAGAAATGTTACTGCATTAGTGCCAGTCAATATATGATTATCATAATTAATGTCAATTGTTTGATATTTTAAATTATTAAAATTGATTAAATTTGTCTTAAGTAAATTAATTTGTAGATTATTTTTATTTAGCCATTTAATAATTAATGTCAGTGTTTCTTTTATGTCAAATTTGTGTTGTTGTAAGGACTCTTTTTTATTTGTAGCAATTATAACAGATATATCATCTGCAAATAATATAGTTCTGTGGTTTGTTATTTCGATCAAATCATTAATATATACTAGAAATAATAACGGGCCAAGAACACTGCCCTGTGGAACTCCAAATTTAATTATTTTAGGCTCTGATCTGTGTGTTTGTATTGTGGAGTTTTTATTTATTTGAGTTATTTCTACACTTTGGCTTCTGTTTGTGATATATGATTTTAGCCATTTAAGTGCTGGTCCTCTAATTCCATAAGATTCTAGTTTAGCCAATAGATGTTCATGGGAAACAAAATCAAAGGCTTTTGTCATATCAAGAAATAAGCTCGTTACATAGTTTTGATCGTTTACACTTTGTAGTACATTTTTAACAAAATGAAAGGCAGCTTGAGTTGTAGATTTATTTTTTTGGAAACCGTATTGGTTTTCTTTTATTATATTAAACTGTTTAAAAAAAATTGTTAATTTGGAGTGCATAGCTTTTTCAAAGATCTTAGAAAATATCGACAATAATGCTATGGGTCGATAATTTTCTACGTTTTCTTTATCTCCTTTCTTGTGATGAGGTTTAACTATTGAAATTTTAAGTTTTTCTGGAAACATTCCTGTTTCTAACGAAAGGTTAATAAGATGAGCCAGTATTGGAGATATTTGATCTTTACAGGCTTTTATCACTTCTGTACATATAGCATCATAGCCCTCAGATTTTGTATTTTTTAAAGACATTATGTATTTTGATACGTCAGATTTGTCAACTGGTGTTAGAAAGATAGAATTCGTCATTTTGGCTTTCGTGTTAGTATATTCAAGTCGATTTTTTATTTTGTTAGTTAATGATATAAAATGGTCATTAAAAATTGAGACAATACTTGACGGGTCAGATATTATTTCGTTGTTGTTAACTATTTTATTTATGTGATTATTTATCTTTGCACTGACAGTTTCACCTTTAATGACATTCCAAGTCGCTTTACATTTGTTGTTATTGCTACTAACGTGTTTTTTGTTTATATTTCTTTTTGCTCGCATAGTGCATTTATTTAATACTTTGGAGTAGGTGAGATATTTAGATTTATCATAGTCTAATTTAGTTGTGTAGTATTTATATCGAAGATATCGTTTTGTTTTGTAGCTGTGTTTTAAGCCTTTAGTTATCCATTTTAATTTATTAGTGGCACAAGTTCTTATTTTGTATTTTGGAAAACACAGTTTATATAATAGGCAAAATATATCATAAAATTCATTGAAGGCGGAGTTAAGGTCTGTCTTTTTGTATACTTCTGAGAATGTCATACTCTGTAGATATTCTTTAAATTTGTCTATGTTTTCCTTGGAATAATTCGTTTTGAATGTGTATATGAATTTAGGATATGTATTTTTTCGCTCCACCCTATATTCTAGAATTTGAGCATTATTATGGTCCGATAACCATAAGGGTAGAAGTCTTCCAGTTGCATTTTCAATGTTGCTAATAATTAAGTCAATACATGTTTTTTGTCTTGTTGGTTCCGAGATATGCGAGATGAGATTATATGTCTTAAGGGTATCTTTAAGTCTTGCTGTTATGTTATTTGTGTCAAGAATATTTATGTTCAAATCGCCTGTTATTATTATCTTTTTGTTTGGATACTTATTAAAATATTTGTGTAGCATCAATTCAAATTTATTAAAGAAATAATCAACATGTCTTTTAACTTTAGATGGGATTCTGTAAATGCATATTATTATTGTATTATTAGTAGTTAGATTTATAGCACAGTATTCAAAATGAAAAGGCATTTGTAGGTCGTCAAAACAAGAAATGGGTTTATAGGATATACCTTTCTTTATCATTATACAAGAACCACCTCTTTTTTTTGTTCTAGAATAATATGAGCCTAGTTCATAGTTATGTATGTTTATGTTTTTTTTCTTCTCCCATTTTCACAAATGTTTCTGTGAAGCAAAGTATGTCTGGGGGAGTTTCTTTACTAATCAAGCAAGTCGCTTCCATTCCATTCCGCGGCGGTGTAAATTGTCCTAAGCCGTCGGTCCCGGGCTACCTAGACTAGATAAGGAATATTAATTCCACAGACAGAAATTTTGTTATGTCATTTACAATTGTTGTTGTTGAATTATTCTATGCATTGTAATATTTTTTTTTTGTATCTAAGGTCAGATTAATAATTTATAATCGCTTCACTGCCACATTGTGAAATCGGCCATCACTTAATTTAAAACAATTTATTGTCAAGTACAAGACAAGTAAGTAATAAATAAATAAATATTTCTTGACAATTTACACAGCGCCATCTAGTCCCAAATTAAGCGCAAAGCTTGTGTTATAGTTACTAGACAATTGATAAATGTACTTAAATACATTTTTTTTTTGTAAATACATACTTATCTACTATATAAAAATAAGTCGGGTTTTCCTTCCTGACGCTATAACTCCAGAACGCACGAACCGATTTCCACGGTTTTGCATTCGTTGGAAAGGTCTCGGGCTCCGTGAGGTTTATAGCAAAGAAAATTCTGGAAAAATTTGAAAAGAAAAGCGGGAAAATCTTTTTTCACCTACAGCGCCATCTCTAAGGAAATGGATGGAAACGAAAAGATTGAGCCACAGCGAAGCGTGGTCGGGCCGCTAGTATTACATAGAAAACACACAGACCAAGACAAACAGACATGTTCATGCACACAAATGTTTGTCTTGTAGGGGAATCGAACCCGCGACCTCGGAGTCAAAGTGGCCATTGCTAACCAATCGACCACCGAGCTCGTCAAAATATACTCGTGTCTCGTATGTACTTACATAAGGATAGTTGTAGTCGAAATTACTCTGCAGCTCTGTGTTCGAAATCGCCGCTAACGACAAAAGCTGTGGAAATTATTTTTATATTATTATGATACCTACTTAATTTTTTTTATACCACGTCGGGTGGCAGACAAGCACACGGCCCGCCTGATGTGAAACGGTTACCGTATTAGTATTAACACAACCGTATTAACCGTAGTAGTATTAACGCTCGTAACATAAAATATCGTTCGCGCGCCGCCACTCTCCGCTGCCAACGCAGCATCCCCTTCCTTTCTGGTGACCTCACTCACTTGCAGGAACACAACAACTCTCAAGGGAATTGTTATTTGGCTGCGGTATTCTGTGAGGTGTACGTATTTCTCCAGTCGGGTAGCTTACAAATACGCTGTACCCTACCTCTCATTTGCCACAGCCTTTTTCGCGAATCAGCAGGTCACCAAGTGTAGGTGAGGTTGGCTTTGACTCTAAAGATCATGGTGTGCCCTTTACACCCTAATATATGTATATATTATGTTAATAATTTGTAGTCAGGTTTGATTTTTCTTTGGCGACAAAATTTTTGAGAAAAGCAGACTATTTATCATTAAATAAATAATAATAAATATTCTTGAACATTAGCCGTGTGGTTTCCGGCAGACTAGAATAGAATCATTCTGTCTTTTCCGGTGGATGTTGTATAAGGCGACTAAGGGAAATACATTATAAAACATCGATCAGGCCTCCCCAACCCGGCTGGCCAGCGTGGGGAGTGTAGCCCAAATCCTCCTTCTGTCTGTGACGGACGAGAGGGTTGTGCTCTTGTAGTGGAGACTAAAATGACCTGATGATGATGATGAATGCACTCCTTCTCTATATAAACTATAAGTGTGCGATATAGCATACTCCTCCGTCCGCGCAATTTTCGTAAAAAGAGGTACCTACAAAGTTTTTGCTTCACGTTTTAATATGTAGATTCCCGTAAGGTCTTGAATTTCCACAGTCTACTACTTACCAGAATAACTGCCAGTCCAGCCATAATTATGGTAGTTGTGTTTGATCACAAGCAGAACAGCGACTGCCGGCTATTAATGATCTTTAAAGAAACGAATTGCTTGTTAACGGTCATACGTTTATTGTTATTTCAATTTATTGTAACAACCAATTATAAATTGGCGATTTGAATTTGTAGATATGTATTTTACGAAACCCAATGCAATAGTACCTATTAGGATAGATTAACTCTTCACGCCCTTTGTTCTACCGATTGTACAATGGGGTGTGTTCAGAGGAGTTGTTTGACATGATGCCCACGGCCTCCTTCTGTAGTCGCACCGCTCGCCATTGACAGGGAATTCATCCTCACACATTGGATCCTAAGTGGTCGCGTACTGTGCGGTTTCAGAGACGTTTTCTCCCGCTTACTGCCAAGCTGTGGAATGAACTACCTATCGAGGTTTTCTCCGGGGGACTATCTGCGTGGGGTTCTTCAAAAAGGGCGTGAAGAGGGTCGACAACGCGCGTGTGTCGACAATGCCCCTGGTGTTACAGGCGTTCATAGGCTACGGTAACTGCTTCCGTCAGGCGGGCTGTATCCTTATTTTACACTTTAGTGGGATAAAAAAAAAACTGGTTAGTCGACAACCCCGTTGCATAATTTTTAACTGGGCATGGCAATTTTGAAGCTCCGTTCGTTTCGACGTGCCGTCGCACTTATTCGAATGTTCTACTGCAAATCATGAATTCGATCAAACATCTATTCTCACTGTTCTCTGGGAGTGTGATCTTTGGCGGCGGGAGCGAGACTACATTTTGAATTCGTTGCATGCCAAATCCGGGTTAGTACCTATACTATTCTGATTTGGTAGCAACCAGGGAGAATTACTAAGAGTTCAGACGATTTGTTATATTTAACACGCGTCTGGTAAATTGAGTTTTTCTCAATTTGGTAGGCTTGTAAACGTTAATACGTTCTAATGTCACCCAACAAACCCGCACTAAGCACTCGGAGAGAGACTCCAGCCGATCAGCCCCCCTACGCCCCCTAGCCAAGTGTAATTCGTAGCGTAACGAACGTTAGATAGATCACGTGACATTTGTCAAAATCAAACATTATAAGAGAATTGACAAATGTCACGTGATCTATCTAACGTTCGAATTACACTTGGCTAGGGGGGCTGTGATCATTGAGAGTAATTGAGACTTCTGCGTGTATGTCTGGGGATGAGCATACATAAAAATATGTTGGAAAATTCTCACCAGATAATACGTCGTGCGAAGTCGCGGGCGAGAGCTAGTTACAGTATGTTTGGCAGACCTAGTGGTATGTATGTTGGTGTTAATGACTAATGTTATTAGATAACAACCGCTAAGTGGTCTGATATGGATGTCTCGTCTGCCGCGTTCATGTTAGGGTTCCTTTGGAAAAGATGTAAAACGTCTAAAGCTTTCATCATCATCATTATCAGCCCGTATCTACCCACTGTTGGATATAGGCCTTTCCCAATGCTTTCCTCCATACGCGATCCTCCGCTTCCCGCATCCAACCGCTACCAGCCAATTTTTTGAGATCGTCGGTACATCTAAAGACGGGGCGCCCTACGCTTTGTCGCCCCATACGTGGCCTCCACGGACTTTCTTCGCTGACTAGGCAGATGTAGCCAACCCACTGCCACTTCAACTCGCTGACTCTGAGAGCTATGTCGACCACTTTGGTTCTCCGTCGAATCTCTTCGTTCCGGATTCGATCCCTTAGAGAAACTCCAAGCATTGCTCTCTCCATCGCTCGCTGTGCGACTTTTAGTCTGTCAACCAGCCCACTAACGCTTTAATTCGATTCAATTCTTTTTTGTGTCGTTCTTGAAGTTCTCGCCAATGTCAATGTTTCTTTTTCCGTTTCAACATATATAACCAAGTAGGTGACTATTCAGTGTTGCCAATTTAGCGACTTTGTCGCTAGAAGTTTGCTACAGTTTTATTACAGTTTGCTAAACTTTTGCTAGTCTTAGCGACAAAAAAAAATTTTGGTGGCTAAAAATTGTTTTTGTCTTGTAACAATGATGATAATATAATTATTTAAGAGCCCTATTACATTTGCACGCTGACGAGCTCTCGCGCAGTACTAAACCCGCGAAGGCCGCCGGTGCATCGTTTTTTGTAGTAATTTTGAAGTTATATTTATCGTTTTTATTGAAATAAGATAATAATAAGAAAATATGGAACATTCATGCTACAAAGTTTATTCATCATGAAGCAACAATTATTCTCGTATAAATTTTACTCAATAATATTATCGTTTATTCGAGAAATTAACAGTTTACTTCATTTTATTTATTTATTTATTTGATTTTATTCATTCGGAAAACTTACAGCTATAAGCATCAAAATATACAGTACTGATTAACTTCAAAAAGCCATTAAAAGGTTTTCACAGGTAACAAATACACTTATGACTAGTTCAAATTAAAACTTTAAAATTGTAGATTTAAAATATCCACATCCAAGAAATCACACAAGTCAATATATACCCTTTATTATACCATTAAGTATCTTAATCAAATGAAAGAGAATCATTTGTCGCTGAAAAACCGACCGGACAAAGCTCGCCTAATTACCGCAGGACTACTTGCAAAAATGTCGATTGTCGGGTAATCATACGATAACACATTGTATTGCTTGCTTGCTCTGCAGATAAAAGAGTTTTGACGATAATTTGTGTTACATCGCGGGACATTAAAAGGTTGGAATTTTCTTAGTCGTCTATATGGAACATTGAATTTAATTTCATTGTGGAGTTGGGGACAATCTATTTTATTATTCAATATTTTATTCATAAAGATAACATCAGACGTATTTCTGCGTAGTTCAAGTGGAAGAAAATGATACTTCTTACATCTGGCGATATAATCGGGAAGTTGATTTCTGCATTTATACTGCAAGTACCTCAGGAATCTTTTCTGAATATTTTCTAATCTGTTTCTATAATCATCGTACATAGGATTCCATACTTCAGAGGCGTACTCAAGAATTTTCAAGCGATTTTCGAAGTTTTTTTGGTTAAAGGAATGTTTTTTTTTCTATATTAAATCAATGATATTTCAAAATTCCGTGGCCGCTATGTACTATACGACAATATATAGCAAATAACATTCTATTTTTTTTATTTCATTTGTTTGGAACAGTAAGTACAATCCAGGAGCTCAAAATAGTGAATGCGCGCATTTTATGTAAATCTTTCTCTGCAATTTTGGGTTTATTTAAAAAGTTAAGCAAAATTTACAAAAAGCGAAGCCGCTATGTACTAATCCAATAGCTATTCTATACTATTCAATAAGTCAACATTGTTAATTTATTTTTGTTTCCGAGATCAAGAACGCCAAAATTGGCCATTTTACGCAAAAATCACAGTCAAAATGTAATATGACTCTTAATTAAAAGCTACATATTGTACGTTATTGCGCCGACACGTATTTTAATTATAATCTAATTACTTATCAATACATTTCTTAAATTTTTTTTCACCTATCCTAATGTAGCGTCAGTGACCTTCGGCACATCTCCCGGACAGTTTTAGCGACTTTCTAGCGACTTTTGATTTTGAGTCTAGCGACTTGAACTTCTAGGAGTTGGCAAGACGGACTATGCTCAGTACATGTACAGGCACAGGTACAGGCTCGCCGTAAGAGGGCGTGCAAAGCGTGCACCGCACACGGGCGGCACGTCCAGGGGGGCGGCAAATGGACCGATTCATCACTTGATGTCCTAATATCCACCACACCTTAAGTATAAGGAATGTCATCACATGGGTGTTGATATATATATTTTACACTTTATTAAATCGTAAAAATATTTGTGTATGCTCTAAATTGCATAGATATAAATGTATGCTACGAATTTTGATTTCATTGTTACTATTATTATTTTTTAATACTAATCATTCCGCACACCGAGGCCAATGTTCAGCACATTCGTATCGGTACCCACAATACAGATTAGTCTAGTGTGGGTACCACTGGTTAAAAAATAAAGAAAATTGTAATAAACAACATACATTTCAAATGTTCACATGTATTACAGGCAAAATGTTATGGAAAAAAAACCGACCATATATATTTTTTTTTATATTACATTGGGTGGCAGACAAGCATACGGCCCGCCTGATTAAAAGCGGTTGCCGTAGCTATATTAACGCTTGCAACATAAAATGTCGCTCGCGCGCCGCCACCCCCACTTCTAACTCAGCATCTCCTTCCTTTCTGGTGACCTCACTCACTCGCAGAAACACAACAACCGTCAAGAGAATTGTTATTTGGCTGCGGTATTCTGTGAGGTGGAGGAACATTACCCAGTCGGGTAGCTTACAATTAGGCTCCCTACCTATCTCTCTTTTCGCCAGAGCTTCGTTTGTCAGTCAGCAGGGTGCACCGCGTGCAGGTGAAGTTGGCTTAGGTTCAAAGATGTTAATGAACCACTTACACCCCAAATATGGCGAAAACACCGTTATTTATTGACATCCGTTTAAACTAAGATACCCAAACGTTCGACCACCCGCCCCGCTGGTAGCGCCCCAATTATTCTTTGAAAAGCCGGACTGGCGAAGTTAGGGGAATCCCCTACGTACTGTACGTAGGGGATTCCCCTCTGAGTTGAATGTGGAACCGATCGCAAGAGCTGCCACGCGTAATCGCGTTACGAAAGTTCGTTCGTAGTATATAATCTATTCACAACTAAACTTTTAAATAGTAAAATGGTTTATTTCTTACTATTTAATCATTACCATCAATTTATTCCAGTTTTAACAATGAATTTTACATATTGTAACGTCGAAATCGTTCATTTTTGTTCGACGTTTGTAGAATTTTTGGAAGTTTAATATTAATATTTATTCCACATTGTGAATAGACAACCACGACATTAGATTCTATAATCATCATCATCATCATCTCAGCCATTGAAAGTCCACTGCTGGACATAGGCCTCCCCTCTAAATCTCCAATAAGACCGGTTGGAAGCGGCTTGATTCTATAATAACCAATTATAAATCGGATTCGATAATCGATAATTTAGTTCGATATTTTAAACGAAATTAATGCTCTGAGCATAATGACGCAGAGCCCCACAATTAATAATTAAATCTGCATAAAATTTGTTAAATAAGTTTAATGATAAGTTCACAGAATATCGGACGGCTGAACACTTTCAAAATGATGTTAGCTGAACCTTCCATAGCGGGTCACGAACTCGACGGAGAAACAGATTTCCCACAAATATTAACAAAATACACCTATTCGTCCAAGAAAAACAAAATCAAGACAATTTCAATATGCACACAGTGATGATGTATACCACAAAATTAAATATAGAGTACTTTTGACGTGACAACGTCTTATAATTCGATGGAGCCGGCTGCACGCACGAAAAAACATGACGCATGCGGCGTTACCTCGCTCTGAGGCGTTGCATTAAAATTTTCTTTTGAAAAATGCAAACATTCCATCAGTATTTTCATAAGACGTTGTCACGTTCAACTATCGTCAGTAAACCGACTTTACAGACAACCGATTTTTGTTTTTTTATTTTAGAAACTACAGAACCATACATTGTATAACAACCGTTACTTAATGGAAATATAGTAGATAACATAAGTATTTACCTACAGTACAAATCAATATGGTCAGTATTCTAAAATACTCTGCACATTGAAGAGGTTATAAAACCTCATTGTTTTTATTTATATTTAAAAAAAGTGGAAAAGTAAGAAATACTGGTTTTTAATTGTCTTTGAAATTGTAAAAAAATATATTTTTGTTGTCGTTTTGAAAGCAAAGGGTGGGATTAAAAACTAAAACAATGTTAAATTCAGCGCGATTTTTGCAAAGTTCAAACTTGACTAAGACTAGAGGTCTCTTTGATAATCTAAGATCCTGTGTCATATCAAGAGATCAGAAGAATTCGCAATCCTCGTCAAGTGGTGAGTACCATATAAAATTATCATCATCATCAGTTGAAAGACTTCTACTTTGTACTAAACGTACTCACCCTTAAGAGTACGCAGTACGATTGGGTCTACTCTTGGGTAGGTTTGGTAGGTATATCTAATATGGTTGTTGCCTACTTCACCCTTCGCCCTGTGATAAAGATATAGTTCCAATGATAGACATTATTGAAGTGAAAACTTCTTTAGCGGCGTTGTGCACTTTTTGGGATGGATAGAAAATGTTAAACTCGCGTCAGGACACGTGACCTGATCGAAAATTCGTAAGACGGAGGGAGAGTAGACCTGTGTGTGATATCCCTCTCTTTCTCCTGCGCGGCGAAAATGTATGCCTGCTCCTGCTGTTTACTTTTAATGTAATATAAATTGTCATGTTTGTGTACGATAGCGCAATAAATTAATATTGTTTTTTACCACATAAATTACAGTACTTTTATACTGATAATTAAAGCAATTCGTGCGGGATTATTCCCTGACCATTCCAAAATATTAAAAAATGCACAACATTAATGTTCAAGTTATCACTTCTGCCGGCACTCCCGGAGTGCAACCTTTTTTTTAACGTTTATGCAAGACAAGACAAGATTATAGATACTTAATTACTACAATAGAGGATTACGATGGCATCGTTGCGCGTTTGTCTAATCGAACACGCAAGTTAAATGAATGAATCTATATTTCCATGAAAATAAGGCGCTGCGTAGCACAAGCGGCTTGAAAATACACTGGCTTCCAAGGGCGTCGCCAAGGAGGGAGGCAGGGGTTCCTGCCCCCCTAGAGATTCTATTTATTTAAGTTTTATTTGTTGTACAGTTAAGAACTCGTGAAGCTTTACACGTTGGACTCTGCACCGTTATTATTACAATAGCTGTAGATGCAAGGCTCGTACTACAAGTGAAAAGCTTCATTAGCTCTCGACTTTACCTACAATTGATACTTTTCTCATTATCCATATTCAACTTTTTTATTGAAAATTATTTGTATAAATTGTTAAAATTATCTGTGAGTTCCCTAAAATTCTAACAGATGGCGGTGTAAGGTAAATTGATTTGTTGGATTTGTTTCCGCCCCGAATAGCAGACTATTGGGTATTTGACTAACATTTTTTTCTGTTTGATATGTAGGGACGTCTCCATAATATAACCATAGGTGAAAGAATTACTTCGATAGCACAAAAATCTCTCGAGATATGGTAATTTGAAAATCACAATTTTTAGACTGCCCCAAAACGCTCCATACAAAAGACTACTGAATTATGACGTCACAGATCTGTATTTTGTATGCATCAAATCAGAAATTTGTACGACAGCTATGTTAAATATTACGTTTATGTGATTAGTATCATAATAAAAGTTATAGCATTTTTTATTGCTTCTCCAATGGAAATATTATTTTTTAATAATTTCATACTTTTAAAATGGACTTTCCCGCCAAACTTTGATCGACGCTAAAAAAAAGTCTGACTGAAGATATTAGAATGAAAGTTTGCAGATCTTTATAGTTTTGTGTATTTTACGATATTGTTAATTTATTTGTACAATTTTTAAACATTGGAAACAATCCAATTGTTGGTAGCAAGAAAACATAGGAAAAAACATATATAGAGGCGATACGATATTCGCTGAGCCAGCTATTAGCTTAATAATTGTTGACCGTTTTCATTACCTTTCCCAGATACGAAAGACGGCAATCCAGAGATACCAACTCATGGCAATCCAGAGGCTGCTGATACTAACATGGCAGATACAGCCAAAGAACAGACGGAAAAGGTCGAGTCAGACAACACACCAGACCAAAATGTGGAAGAAGACGCCCCAGAAGTATGGCGGGATCGACTCGCCGCTTCTATTCATTTGAAATCCACAAATGAAGCCCGGAGCTTGAGCAGTCTCTAGCACAGCACTGCTATGCTACTCAACAAAACGTTGATGACGACATTGAGCGAGTTCCGTAGCCGGCGATTGGCTATCTGCGAAATTGCCTAACGTTATCACATTAACTAGCTAACTAGTAATAACTTTACACTTTCGCGTTGCATGATTAAAATTTAATAACATCGGGAATTAACGCGATCATGCTTGTAAGGTATGTTTACATACTTTTATGACGTTACGACCAGGTTGCACCGGCCATGGTCACAGGCTGACTGTGTCAGCGGTGTTAGAGTCGATCGGTTCCAATCCCTATTCTCAATTGAACGTAAGGCAATAATAAAGGTTACATGCATTACTTAGCTAATTAGTAGACTGTAAACCTTCTGTCAGACAATTTGAAGATTAGGCTCGCTACTAGCTAGTTAGTGAGTAAACTAATGGAATATCATCATAGTTGTTAGTAACTAGCTATGAGTATCTCATATTTCAGCTTGCTAGCTACTTAGCTACTTACTACTCAAGTAGCGAGTTTTGTATATCAACGTCACTATCGCAATAGCTGACTAGCATGTTTTTAAATTCACCGGCTACTTAGTGGCTAGTAGCGATGATAATGAATACCATCGACGCTTTAAAAACATATTTCACAACTCAAGACGTTCCGTTGATGGCAAGTTTAGATTAATTTTCCTGTGTTACTTATAATGTAAAATGTTCGTATACTAGTTTCATTGTTGTGACGCTAGTTCTACGCACCTAACGGCTTATCAGACGCAGTCGAAAAACTATTTTTTTTTTTATATATTTTTACTATTAATAAAATATTATTGTGGAATTGGTTGTTTATTTCCCTCCAGTTATCATCGACTAGAGGTGGGCGTTAAAAGTTATAACAACTAAATTATTATGTTAATTATTAATTTAATTAAACGTATAACAATGTTAAAACATACGGCACGATAGGTACTGTTATTTCTAACGTTCTGTTAATTTTATAAATAACATGTTATGTTAATTAACAGTTTTCTTAAAATGTTATTCGTTTTTAGCACTCCTTCCTTAATATGTTATTTCTTATAACTCGTTAAAAATAAATAACACTTAACCCCATCTCTAATCGTAACCATGTTTCGCAACTTGTTACCATGGGAGAATTTATATTCCTTAGATGCTGGCTCCAGTACCTAAACACATTGTCATTTTCTTTTCGAAGGTTTGATGAGGGTAGGGTTGCCATCCATCCAGGTTTCCCCGGATTTGTCCTAGTTTGGAGGGAGTCCGGAGAGTGTCCCGGCGGGCTTTCACTTGTTGTCCAGTGTTAAAAGTTTTAAATCACTACCGCCCGCTCTATGCTGAGAATAAACGTCTTGTCACAGAATACAACATAGTACTAGTACTAAAAACACTGGTGACATGTCCGGGTTTTAAGATGCAAATCCGGAGTTTTCACCCCTTCCGACCCATGGTTACACTGGTGTAACCACTGAGCACACACGCTAGGAAGGTGCCCTGATGGACCGAAAGGTTATTATCTGTGGTCACATTTAAAATAGAAATAGTTGATAGTTAAAAAGATCCTAATGGGGCTAATAAAAAAGTTTTTAATTGATATTTAAATTTATTGCAACTATCGCATGGTCTCAAGAAAATGACCTATCGTTATTTCTTCGTGCAATAGTTCCATTTGTTTTTGCATAATGAATTTATCGTTTTCAATAAATTCGCTTCGCCTTTTATTAGGTAAAATTCCCCTACGCATCTTGTCCTAGTTGCTAGCGTATAGAGATGGCAACCCTAGGTGAGAGGGTCCCTATAAAAATTGCAATTGTGTCTCAAAAATTAAAACCAGTATAATCATCCTTATATTTAAAACACAATTGGACTACGTTATGCAGAAAAGATCCAACCGACATTTAGATAAAAGCTATTTAAAGTTTAATAGGAATAAAACTATCACGCAGTATAAGTTTTGTGCAGCATATGTCATCAAACTGCTAGAATCTGTTGCCAATATATAAAACTCGATTTGAAGTTTCTCGCTATGTATATCACTCAATTTGGCATGGTTTGTCGGTTGGATCTATTCTGCATAACAGCGTCCAACTTTGGTTTTAAAATAAAATAACAAAAATCTTTAAATATGTTTATTTAATTTACAATAAATATTTTATGTATATCAAATAAATTTAGCATAATCCTCCCTTGTTATCAAATTCGCTTTACAAAGAAAGCTTTGATGTATAAGAACCTTTATTTTAGAAGTCCGTTTAAGGGGATGCCTGTTGCAACTATTGCCATTCCAGTAAAAAAACATCGGAAGCGCAGCATGCGCCACCATAGCGAACTGTTTTTTTTTTCGAAATCCCGAATTGATATCGGAAAACCAAGGTCACTTTACATTAGGTACTACTTTTTGATGCTCTACACGAATCCGAAGTCAGAATTTCGAAATTCTGAGTTTTTTTGGCAACGGACGGACAGACAGAACGACTTTTTTTTTCGGAAAGCCAAGGTCACTTTACATTACTACTTTTTGATGCTCTACACGAATCCGAGCGAGTTTCATGACAACGAACAGACAGAACGACCGGACGATTTTATAAGCTCAATAAATTTCGCTGAAAAAATTCGTTGTCTATAAAGTCTGTTTTCAATTGTTCCAAGATTGTAGTTGAAATTGTTCCAACAATATTTATTTATTTAATAAACAATCATGTGACATTATTTTTTGATTGGTTTTGTATTTAGCAACGAATATTTCTTGTATTTATTTGGCGGTATTTTTGCTACAATGACCCCCTTAACACTTAATAACAATGCAACTTCTATAATAAACTGGCTTACTTTACATATTAAATAAAATATTGCTTTTATCACAGCAAAGTGCTGCAGGCTAACGGCCTGTTCACACGGTGCGAGCTGCTGATCGTACAGTAGACAGCTAGTGTACTCGCATGGCAATTGTACTCGCCTGAACCAATCATACAAAATATGGGCTTAACTCTTGCAATAGCAACAGGCAATAGACAATATCTGATGGCCTAGAGCAGGGCTGTCCAAAGCACGGCCCGCAGGCCGCATGCGGCCCTTAGCTTATATTTGTGCGGCCCGTGACGTTTTTCATTTACCGGTTTCTATACAGGTTTTTATTGGTACAGGTTTCGGACAACGAGTCTAAATGAAAATTATATATAACTAACTATTAATAGCTAAGCTAAAACTTTCAAAGTAGGTATAGGTAGTAAAAATGTTAAGTAGGTATTTGTTTCAGCGGCCCGCTAATCTATTTAGTAATTTGTAATGGCCCGGTATTGTATATGGTTTGGACAGCCCTGGCCTAGAGCAAGGCTGCCCAAATCCAGGCACGCGGGCCACTCAGTGACCCGCGGATGCATTTAAATATGCCCGCCAACAGAACTGGTTGAACGGCCGCCAACACGCGGATGATCATTTCGATGTGACATTTTTAATAACTAGGGGCCATCCATAAATTACGTCACACGTCAAAAGGGGGAGGGAGGGTGTCGACGAAGTGTGACATTGTGTGATAAGAGGGTGGAAAGGGTCCTAAATTTCGTGACGTGACATTTCAAAATCTATTATAATCTAAGTGTTAAAACACGAAATTTGAACTATTAACGAAAAACTCAAAACATTTGCAACTCTAGATGTAAAATTGCAAAATATGTGACGTCACACTAGGGACCCCGGGGACGGGGGCCCACCACACATTCCCACCACTGTATCTCCTGTGTAGCCAGGATTAACAACGGCGACCGCCAAAAAAGGCAATGAACAATGAAGTCCATTGCAGTCCCGGTGATATCAGAATCAGAATTTAATTAGGGAGGGGGAGTCTCACAAATGTGACCAGCTGTGACAAGGACGGGGAGGGGTCAAAAAAATCATGAAATTCGTGTGACGTAATTTGTGGATGGCCCCTTTGATACTATACATTATGATGAATGTGTATTAATGGTTTGCATGCCTGCTGCCTACATCTGGCGTAATCACGGCACTATTATATTGAAATAAGACCTGTAAGACACTGTATTAGCAAATAAATGATTTATGATTATGACATGGAACATCAGGCCTATATAGATGGCTCGATGAATGACAAGCAGTCTAAGTTATGGTCCACATCCAAAAATAATTGAGCACCCTTGGCCTAGAGCTATAAATTATACAGGACTTGGCTGGATGTAGAGGAATAGTGAGTAAAAGCAAAAAGTGTCGTAGTGTGAGAAGTGTAGTGTCACACAGTGCCAGTAACTATATTGCAGTAACTGCTAGTCAGCTCGCACTGTGTATAGGATTAAGACAATGCGGTAAGAGATTTCATACTTGAAGCGTGGATCGAACGAGCTCTACATTCCAGAGCGCGGCCCTAATTAGAAGCATCGGGCGAGCTCTTAGATTCTAGAGCATCTAGTGTAGATGTCCATCAAGACTAGATGCTCGACGACCTCAAAAAATCTGTTAGAATCGGTTGGATGCGGAAAGCGGAGGATCGCATATGGTAATTGGCATTGAGAAAGGCCTATATCCAGCAGCGGGTAGATTACTGGCAAGCCTATAGAAGTCGCCCTGGCCAGCACTGGCTGATAATGATGATGATGATGCAATCTCTTAGCATCAGCATCATCATCATCAGCCAGATCGAAGCGCTTTTAAACTCATATTAAAAAAAAGATTGTAGTAACTCGCATGCCAGTTGCTATTCAAGTCGTGTAATGCGAGTTATTTGTATGACGTTCACACGGTGCGAGTACGTTCACTGCTGTTACTGATTGTACTAGCTAATGTATAAAATATACGCCAATTAGGCTAATATTTCTAAATTCACAAATTCAATGGGCAATACTTTGATTTGTAGACCTAGAAATATCATATACAGATTACCTAACACGCATAGTACAAGCATTGCTTAGTTTGGGACTAGATGGCATTATGTAGTTTTTCCAGGGAGAAAAACAAGTACGTTTATTCCAAACCCGAACACGATTTTCCGTGTATTGTCAACGACACCACTCAACCACACCACTGTGGTGTCGTTTACAAATGTTTTTAAGTAACCACACCACCGTAATGTAGTTCTAATGCAAGACATATGTATGCATTTATCGATAACAATTATTTATCATTCGAAAGATCACGACATAACATGCATGATCTCTTACTTCGGTGCTATGATTGTAGATGATTTTATTGGAGAGGACAAACACTTAAAAACATATTTTAAAACAAGCTTCTACACAAAATATAAGTAATTATAACACAGATAGCAAATGAGGTTAATAAAAGTTACGGTAAAAAAATTTATAGTAATTGTATCATATGAGGTATAGATAATTTGATTTTGTCTTGTTACGAAGTTCTGTTATGTATTAATTTTATTTTGTTGTAAAGATAATTATTATTACGTTTTACGAATCCCTTCTCGACTGGACTCGCCCAATGTCGGCATCTAATGCCATTATTATAATTGAAAATTAAAACATAACGATTTGTTTTTATCGACACATGCTTGCGTCAATTTGCCGCGCAGCAGACATTACGACGACGAGCTCGGTGGCGTAGCGGTCAATGACGCGATTTCGACACCAACGCTCGTGGGTTCGATTCCCACATAGGACAAACATTTGTGTGCATGAACATGTCTGTTTGTCTTAGTCTTTACCTGCTACTGTTCCGCTTGCGTGCTCGGTTGGTTTACCGAGCGCAAGAGCGGAGCAGGTAAAGGTCCTCTCATCTGGTTGGTTTACTGGACGAGAGACTAGCATCCCCGTGATATAACAGGAAGGTTGGCACACAGGGCGCACTAGCTGTTAGGTATATGGTACGTTGTTTGTCTTAGTCTGAGTGCTTTCTATGTATCATAAGTATGTATTTACAAAAATAAAATGTATTTGCGTATGTTTATCAGTTGTCTAGTACCCATAACACAAGCTTCGCTTACTTTAGGGGCTAGATGGCGCTGTGTAATTTGTCTGACAATATTTATTTATTTATTACACATCAATAGTCGGCAGTGGTGTGGTTACCTAAAAAAATTGTAAAAGACATCACAGTGGTGTCGTTCAGTAGTATCGTTTCAATAAAGCGTCGTGAGCCAACAATGCAATTTAAATTCCGGTCGCACGTTATTCCATACAAACCATACACATGCAGATTCAGAATCGGTTTTTTTTTTCGGATCAGAAGAAAACACTAGCGCTGTGTTTCCCATTTGCCGGGTCGCGACCCGGTACCGGTCCATCAAAATAAAATACCGGGTCGCAACATTCCCGCCTCGTTTTGAAAATAATACCTACTATCGATGGACGCATCGTGAATATTCGTACGATACCTAAATATGTAGTATTAATAAAACATTTTTACTATTAATAAATTTGTACCAGTTCGGGTTTTAAAAGTATAAAGTGGGTCACGAAGGGGCAGTGTGAAAATTACCGGGCCATGGCAGAACAATGTTTGGGAAACACTGCTAGCGCATATGAAGAATTTATGGACACGATAGATTTGTAGCTGCAACACCAAACTGTATCCCCCATTTTGTTATCATTCGTTTTTTTGAATTGCCTCCCTATGGGAGCAATTTTAAAGAGGCATTCAAGTCAAAAACCGGAATACAGAAAATACAGTTTCTGAATTCCGGAGCGGATTCCGGTTGTGTGAAGCCGGAATTACTGTTAACTATTAAGCAATCTCCTGATGCTTAGCATTAACTAGGTCTTCTCCGATGACTAGGTTGACCTTTTGTTTGCCCGGCCTTTGAGGAGGAATGACGATGTTGTGCTGACGGTGGAGGTGCTTCTTCCAATAGCATCTGCGAGTGAAACTTGAGTGGCAGACGTCGCACTGGAATCTGGCACAAAATAAATAAACGATTCGTGAATCATCCCTACTTTTCGGGTAAGTAAGGTAAGGGTGGCCGTGTGGTTTCAGGCAGACTAGAATATAATCACTCCGTCTCTTCCCGTGGATGTCGTACAAGGCGACTAAGGGAAATGCATTATAAAACATCGATCAGGCCTCCCCAACCCGTCTGGCCAGCGTGGGGAGTGTAGGCCAAATCCTCCTTCTGTCTGGGACGGACGAGAGAGGGTCGTGCTCCTGTAGTGGAGACTAAAATGACCTGATGATGATGATGATGATGAAGGTAAGGGTGTAAGTAATTCGTCAACATCTTTGAACCAATGCCAGCCTGACCTGCATGTGGTGCACCCTGCTGACTGACAAACGAGGCTCTGGCGAAAAGAGAAGTAGGGAGCGTAATTGTAAGCTTCCCGACTGGGGAATGTACCTCCATCTCACAGAATACCGCAGCCAAATAACAATTCCCTTGAGGGTTGTGTTTCTGCGTGAATGAGTGAGGTCACCAGAAAGGAAGGAGTATACTCCTTCCTACCAAGGGGTCCAATCAATCGCCAATATAATCCAATCCAGTCGCCAATCCGCGGCCAACCTATAGGTTGGCCGCGGATTGGCGACCCCTTGGTGTAGCTGGTCTCCGTGGGCGGTGGTGATTGCTTTCCATCAGGTGACCCTCATGCTCGTGTCCTCCCCCCCCCCCCCCCCCCCCCCCTCCCCCTCTCATATAAAAAAATGTGAATGTGAGTTTGTTTGTAATGCTTTCATTATAAATATGTTTGGTTTTTTTTTTAATGGAAAAATTCACCTCCCCTGCCTAGGTGGGATTTGAACCCATGACCTCTCGATTACTAGTTTAATACTTTTTAGGTAAATGGCGCCACACTGTGACTTCGCAGCAGTAAAATATAAAATGCAAAAATTCACCACAATGACAAACCTTCCTGGTAGCTCAGAATACCGCAGCCAAATAACAACTCCCTTGAGGGTTGTTGTGTTCCTGCGAGTGAGTGAGGTCATCAGAAAAGAAGGAGATGCTGCGTTGGCAGCTGGGGTGGCGGCGCGCAAGTGATATATTATGTTGCGAGCGTTAATACGGTTACGGTAACCGCTTCACATCAGGCGGGCCGTATGCTTGTCTGGCACCCGACGTAGTATAAAAATCAAAGCTCAGTTGGAAGAGCACTCGATCGATTGGTCGTGGGTTCTAATCCCACCTAGGCGAGGGATAGATAGATATTTCTGGACAATTTACACAGCGCCATCTACTCCCAATTTTTTTATTGTTTGTTTATTAACATAACATACATGTTTTACATAGTAATTATATGACAAACTAAAAGATAATTTATCGGCAATTAAGCGCAAAGCTTGTGTTATGGGTACTAGACAACTGATAAATGTACTTAAATACAATTTTTTTGTAAATACATACTTATAATACATAGAAAACACACAGACCAATACAAACAGACATATTCATGCACACAAATGTTTGTCTTGTGCGGGAATCGAACCCGCGACCTCGGAGTCAAAGTGGCCATTGCTAACCATTCGACCACCGAGCTCGTCAAGTCGGGAGGATAGTAATAATAGTGTAATGTAGTCACTCACCGTCTAACTTCATTGTGAGAGTCGATGTGCCTATTCAATTTGGTGCTATCGTAGAATTTCTTGTCGCAGAGGTGACAAGAGAACCTCTTGATTTGTTCGTGGAACCGACGGATGTGGCTGGACAGGTTCGACGACGTGTAGAAAGACGCCGTGCAAAACTCACACTGGTATAATTTCACCCCTGTAACAACATAGCATCAATCTAAACACCTTCGATTGAGGGGGGGGGGGGGGGGGTATCCCAGCAGCGAGATGAATAAGAGTTGACGACGATTCTTATAACTTAGTGTGTATTTTTATAATACCAATGTGTATTCTTATATTACCAGTGTGTATAAGGATAGACATTGGTATATTATGTTGCGAGCGTTAATATAGTTACGGTAACCGCTTCACCATCAGGCGGGCCGTGTGCATGTCTGCCACCCGACGTAGTATAAAAAAAAACAGGTAATGTCCTTACATTACTAAATAACTATATTAACGCTCGCAACATCATATATCACTTGCGCGCCGCCACCCCCGCTGCCAACGCAGCATCTCCTTTTCTGGTGACCTCACTCACTCGCCGAAACACAACAACCCTCAAGGGAATTGGCTGCGGTATTCTGTGAGGTGGAGGTACATTCCCCAGTCGGGTAGCTTACAATTACGCTCGCTACCTCTCTTTTCGCCAGAGCTTCGTTTGTCAGTCAGCAGGGTGCACGAGCAGGTGAAGTTGGCTTTGGTTGAAAAGGTGTTGATAAACCACTTACACCCCAAATCTTATATTTGTATCTTTATAACGCCTATGTGTATTCTTATATTACCAGTGTGTATCTTTATAATACCTATGTGTATTCTTATAAATATTAATTTCTTACTTTTTTATTATATACAATCAAAAAAATAAAATGTTTTTTTACGGGCAATCTATAGCAATTTATGCAATAAATTTTTGACATGTCGCTTTATACGTTGGGACCGTCGAAATATTCATTGACATATACACACAGCGCCATCTAGTCCTAAACTAAGCTTGTACTGTGGGTAGTAAATAACTAATATAAAGTATGTATTTTTTTTTGTAAATAAATACAATTCTCGTGTCCTGGTGAAAAAATGGTACGGGGATCGAACCCGTGACCTCGGAGTCAAAGTGGCCATTGCTAGCCATTCGACCAGACTCGTCATATTACCAGTGTGTATCCTTACAGTGCCAATGTGTATTTATATAATCCCAATGTGTATTCTAATATTACCAGTGTGTATCCTTATAGTGCCAATGTGTATTTATATAATCCCAATGTGTATTTATATAATCCCAATGTGTATTCTAATATTACCAGTGTGTATCCTTACAGTGCCAATGTGTATTTATATAATCCCAATGTGTATTCTAATTTACCAGTATGTATCCTTACAGTGCCAGTGTGTATTTATATAATCCCAATGTGTATTCTAATATTACCTGTGTGTATCCTTACAGTGCCAGTGTGTATTTATATAATCCCAATGTGTATTCTAATATTACCAGTGTGTATCCTTACATTACCTGTGTGTATCCTGATATGTTTAGAGAGGTCGTGTTTGTGCCAAGTCTTGTAGTCGCAATGTTCACATCCAAACTGCGGGGGCCGGTGAGACCTCGTGTGAGTGTACAGTGAAGCACGGTGAGTGAATACTTTACCGCATATCTGAAAAACAATAGTAGTTATTGAAACTGTTGCATATTCATCATCATCAGCCTGTATCTAGCCTGTATAAAAAATACGCTACGCCTCTTATGTCTCTTACCTCACAAACCCAACTAAGGGTCTCACTATGAACACTCCGTCTGTGTTGGTCCGACTCGTTCCTACTCTGAAACTTCATCTCGCACGGCTCGCAATACAGCTTCCTGAATTTGAACTTTTTCAGAGGTCTCTTCGTAGGCTTTTTATATGAACCACGACTCTTCCGAACTGCTGCTTTTGGTATTAAATCCGGTTTGCTAAAAAATGTTCACAGACTTAAATCAGAATAAATAAACATATATTTCAACAACAACACATTTCGACAATTTACACAGCGCCATCTAGTCACAAATTCAACGCAAAGCTTGTACTATGTGCACTAGACAATACATACTTATAATACATAGAAAACACCCAGACCAAGACAAACAGACAAGTTCATGAAAAACAAAAGTTTATCTTGTGTGTGGATCGAACTCGCGACCTCGGAGTCAAAGTGGCCACTGCCTAGCCATTCGACCACGGGGCTCGTCAATTTTACACTCATCATCAGGTCCATTTTAGTCTCCACTACAGGAGCGTGACCCTCTCTCGACCGTCCCAGACAGAAGGAGGATTTGGCTTACACTCCCCACGCTGGCCAGACGGGTTGGGGAGGCCTGATCGATGTTTTATAATGTATTTCCCTTAGTCGCCTTGTACGACATCCACGGGAAGAGACGGAGTGATTCTATTCTAGTCTGCCGGAAACCACACGGCCAGATTTTCACACTCACTTTAATCACTATAATCAGTATGTCATTTTCTTTTTGTATTTGTACTATGTTTGGGGTGTAAGTAGTTCATCAACATCTTTGAACCAAAGCCAACCTCACCTGCACCTGCTGCAACCTCTTGACTGTCAAACAAGACTCTGGTGAAAAGAGAGGTAGGACATAGCATATTTTTTAGGGTTCCGTACCCAAAGGGTAAAACGGGACCCTATTACTGAGCCTCCGCTGTCCGTCCGTCCGTCTGTCACCAGGCTGTATTTCACGAACCGTGATATTTTTACAGATGATGTATTTCTATTGCCGCTATAACAACAAATACTAAAAAACAGAATAAAATAAATATTTAAAGGAGGCTCCCATACAACAAACGTGATTTTTTTGCCGTTTTTGCACTAATCACAAAAGAGCATTTAATATGGAGCGTCAGGTCATTCCAGCCATACAAGGCAGCAGGACCAGACGAGATCTTCCCGAAAATGTTACAAATAGCTATCAATTACATAAGCGATGATCTCCTGATCCTGTACAACAGCAGCATCAGGAAGAAATACATCCCAAAGAAGTGGAGGAAAATAAGAGCGGTCTTCATACCGAAACCAGGCAAGGCAACATACCAAGAGGCTAAAAGCTTCCGATGTATCAGCCTGTCTTCGTTTCTACTCAAGACCCTAGAGAAAATCTTAGATAGAATAATAAGAGAACAAATAGCTAGCAGCGGATCTCCACTCCACAACAACCAACATGCATACATGGACGACAAGTCTACAGAGACAGCACTCCATAACTTGGTTAACAGAGTGCAGAGATCAATAAGTAACACAGAGTACGCACTGGGTTGCTTCTTTGACGTCGAGGGCGCCTTCGACAAAGCAACTCCGGCCTCGATAGAGGAAACCCTAAATCGTGAAGGAATAGACAAAGACATATCAGAATGGGTGAAATGTATGCTAAAACACCGGCTGATACAGGCAGAAATAGCAGGGACAAAGCATACGGTGATAGCAAGAAGAGGCTTCCCACAAGGAGGATGTCTATCTCCACTACTATGGTGCCTGCTAATAGACGAACTAGTTAACAAGATCAACAGAATGCACATATACACACAGGTATACTCTGATGATGGGGTGCTTCTGATCACAGGCAAAGTCCTCAGTGTCATGTGTAACATCATGAACAGGGGACTGAAAGTAGCACTAGAATGGTGCAGGAACAAAGGCCTTAACCTGAATCCTGAAAAAACCAAACTAGTTCTTTTTACTAAGAAAAGAAAAATAGGACGGACTGAACCGGTACGCCTAGATAACAATGACTTGGAAGTAGTAAAGGAAGTCAAATATCTGGGAGTTACACTGGACAGCAAATTGACCTTCAAGACTCATATAAGCAATGCATGCTCAAAAGCAAAAATAGCCATGATGCAATGCAAAAGAGCAATAGGAAGAAGCTGGGGTATGAAGCCAGCCACAGCACTATGGATCTACAAGGCAATCATTATGCCGAGAATCCTACATGGTGCCCTGGTATGGTGGCATAAAGCCAGTGACATACAGAGGAACAAACAAGAACTAGATAAAGTTCAAAGACTGGCGGCCCTGATAACCACCGGCGCGATGAGAACCACACCCACGGCCGCGCTGGAGACCATACTGGGGCTGAACCCCTTGGACTTAGAAGTTAAAAAGAGAGCCACCGAACAATGGTTCAAACTAAGAAGCACGGGTCTCTGGACTGGCAACACCATGGATGAGGGCCATGCAAAGATTAGCCAAGACTACGAAGGAGAGCTCTCAATGATCCTTTCAAACAACGATTTGATAAGAAAGGAAAGGATCTTTGATAAGAAATATAGAATACACATAGGACCGAGAGACGACTGGAAGATGGACACCAGTGGCACCATCTGCTACACAGACGGCTCCAGAAAGGAAACAAACAAGCTCTCTGGCTCCAGAGTACACATAAAATGTGAAGACGGAACAGAAACAAATAGGTCAATACCCCTAGGAAAGTATGCAAGTGTCTTCCAAGCAGAAATTTTCGCCATAATGGAATGCGCAGAAATGGTAGGCTCCCTAAACAACGCAGGAAAAGTCACCATCTACAGCGACAGCCAGGCAGCGCTGAAGGCACTTGCAAAAACAGAAACAACATCAGCAATTGTCAAAGAGTGCAAAAATGCACTAGAAAGGCTGTCCAGAACAGCTGATGTGACGATTGCCTGGGTACCTGGACATGAGGGTAACACGGGTAACGAAATAGCAGATGAACTGGCCAAAAAAGGGGCTGAGGAAAACCAGGTGGGCCCTGAGCCAAGACTACCAATCGCCCACAAAATAACAAAGGGAGTAATCAGCCGAAGAACAGTAGTAGAGACCAACCAAAGATGGGAATCCTCGACAACCATGAGACAGTCGAAGATCTTCATCAAAGGCCTAGACAAAAGAAGAACCAGCCAACTGATGAAACTCTCCAGAAGCAACATGAGGCTCGTCATAGAAGTGTTAACAGGACACTGCCGACTGAACAGGCACCTGACACTAATAGGCATGAAAATCAACCCCAAATGCCCAGAGTGCATGGACGACGACGAAACAAGCTTCCACCTGCTTGCCGAGTGCCCCATGTACTCACGGATCAGATGGGAGACCATGGGGGTGGACAAATTAGACAAAGAAGACCTGGAAGACCTGAAGGTGGAACAGATTGTAAGGTTTTGCAAGGAAACAGGTAGGTTCGACGGAACGCCGTGATTGCCGGATAAACCCACATCCTCCACCAAAAGGGAGGACCAGGGGAAATGGGTGAAATGGCCTCAGGTAAGGCTGATCACCCGCCCGACAGCCGGCGTCCCCGTTGGAAATAATAATAATAATAATAATTTGCCGTTTTTATAGATATTTTTATAGTACGGAACCCTGAACCCTTCGTGCGCGAGTTCGACTCGCACTTTGCTGGTTTTTAATACCCTTGCAATAGTGATACTTCACTACATACAGGACATAGTGTATTTGTAATAGCGGTATTCTGTGAGGTGGAGGTCCAGTCTGGCTGCTGCTGCAGCAAAATAACTATTCTATGTATGGTTGTGTTTCTGCGAATTAGTATACTTAGCTACTTGATAGGGTCATTGTGTGTATCTTGAGTGACTGAGGTCACTACGAAGAAGTTGCTGCATTGGTGGCGGGGGTGCTAATGTTCATAGGGTTCTGGTAACTGATTCACATCAAGCCATAGGCTTGTCTGCCACCCAACATAGTATAAAAAAAATGCGGCATCCTGTGTCATAGACACGTCGTATGTTGTAGTGAATATGTTATATGCACTAAAATTATCACAAAATGGTAGCGCTTCGCCTTCCCCCGGACGCGATGTTCCATAGTCCTTACTTAGCGTAATAAATTCTTTGATCCTTCATCTATCCAGTGGTGTTATTGAATTTTTGATGTAGAGCATAGATTCGAAACTACAACGCCAAATCGTATCCCCCGATTTTGTTATCTTTACATTTTTTGGATTACCCCCGTACGGTAGCTAATTTAAAGTGTCAAACCACACTAAGCCGAAATTCCGCAGTCGAAATTCCGCGTTATTAAGATTGGTATGTAAAAACGCAACGTAATTTTAGTAAAATGCGATAGTGATTGAAAAAGTATTGTAGGCGTAATGGCGCCGAACTTCGGTCGCGTATCTTCGGTATAGTCACAGAATAATACTTTAACAGAAGATCCACTTCAGACACAATTGGAATAAAAATTAATAAAATATCAACCTTCGTTACGCGCTAATACGGTCCAAAATAATTCTGCAGTTGTACTCGTACCTAAGTCTTTCAGCGGCAGGGACAATCGAAAGTAACCCCTGTATCTAACAAGTTACAAGCAACCGCCGCTGCTTTTACAAAATGTTTTATCACAGCCTTGACGAAACCCGGCTGCGTGTCGCTCATAGGGTTGAACCACGTTGAACATGAAGCGCTCGCGGTCGAGCCGCGTAGATAGATATAAATACATACGCTTGTTTATTAATGATCAATAAAATACATATACTTAAACTACCAAAAATTGTAGTAGGTTTACGTATGTGTACGTTTATTACTCTGCTGTACTTACTTATGTTACTATAGCATACTCTGTGATTATTAAGTACATAGGTAGGTACTTAGTAACAATAATGCTACGTAATGTCACAATACACTGAGGTAATGTTGTCACTGATAGAATGTATAATTTCAGTGTAAGTTTTAACAGGAATCATGACTGTAAGTACTTACAGATCAGGTTTACAATTCACGTTGTCCAAATAATAGCTCGAATGTATCTTTAACATGGAAAGTATTTGTAATATAGGTGTAGGTATGTATTTTAAGCGCTAAACAAAATAACCGCCCATAAATACCTAGATATTTAGTAGGAATGGTGGTCAGCAAAACTCACGCGCCGATATGTGTTGTGGAGCAGTATGTAACGGATAAGCAATCCTTAAATCTTTAATCAGATCCTTATCTTTAAAATTTGTGTTCGTGCATCCGAATGCGGAACAACGCTTTTGTTTAACCATCTTGGTCGCGTCGCATACCGCGTGCGTAAGAGAGCGCGCGTGACACTCGACTAATCTCTCTCTCTCTCTCTCTCGGGGGCGTCGGGCGTGTAGGTAAATAACTCGGCCGAATGGCGGAGTGACACAGGCCTGGTATAGTGTTAGACACAAAGTACACAAAGTATTCACGTAAAAATTACCTTTCCGAGCCTTCAATATCCAACATTTCGACTTTCACATCAAATCTCTCCGTTTCGTTAATTTCAGGTTTAAAATCTTCATCGCTGTTGTTATAATCGCAGCAATCGAGGTAATTATTGCACTCAATCTTGATGTTACCGACTAGAATTTTCTGGAATGTGTCATCAGTCTGTATGCAGGTGGTTTTAAATTTGTGAGCCGTGTGAAGATCCGAGAGACAAATATCACAGATTTGTGTTGGGAGGCCATTTTTGTTTGTGACCTGAAAATAATCATTATTATATAGATTAAATACAGAATACAGAATTACATCATCATTACAGGATATAACCACACCCCGGCCACTCCATACAAATGTTGTGTCGTTTAATACTACATAAACAATGACATCTGTGCAAAGTACGAATGAGTGTGTGTGCGTGCGGCGCCATAAACAGTTCCAGAATTGTCTCAGAAGGGTGGCGAGGTTGACACGAGAGTGGCAGGAAGTGGCTATACTGTACATAGTACTATTACTTATACTGTGATATAATCCAATGCAACAACATAATTACAATATTTAATACATTTTCACTAAAATTGTTAAATCATTGATAGCAGTCACATTAACACCTTCAATGTGGTTAGTACAAGTGATACTTTACGAAATTTCTCTAAAAATATAAACTTTGATAGCGTATCCTCTAGTATCTTTCTTAGACCCACAACTCCTGATGAAATATTTCGTATTATAATGAATCTCAAGAATTCACATGCAGCAGGATACGACGGCATAACTACAAGTATCATTAAAAAAAGTGCTAAATTTATCTCTGCAGTATTGAGTCACATTATCAATTTATCTTTTTCACAAGGTAAATTTCCTGATAAATTAAAATATATTATAGTTAAGCCTCCCTTCAAAAAAGGAGATTCAGCGGATATTGGTAACTATAGGCCTATTGCACTTATACCAATATTATCAAAAGTGGTTGAGAGAGCCATGTACATACGAGCTGATGAGTTTATAAAGAAATTTACTGTAATCCGATCAGAACAAAATGGGTTCAGGAAAAATTATTCTACCACTCTTGCAACTTTTAAACTCATAAAATCTGTGACCGAGTGTATTGATACAAAGACGCCTGTAGTTGTACTGTTCCTAGATCTCAGTAAGGCGTTTGATTACGTAAATCACGATAAGCTCTTAAGCAAATTATATAAGTATGGTTTTAGAGGAACAGTTAATGAATGGTTCAAAACTTATTTAAAAAACAGATACCAGAGTACAGAAATAATAAATATTATTAATGACGTAAATAAAATTAAGTTTAGGTCTGCGTATAGGAAGAATGAGAATGGTGTTCCTCAAGGAAGCATTTTAGCACCACTTTTATTCCTATTGTATATAAATGATTTACCAGACAGTACAATACATGAATCTATATTATTTGCAGATGACACAACTATCATAATTAAAGGAACTGACATAAAATCATTCGAAAGTGAAATTAATACTACCGTGAATAAAATAGTGACATGGTTAAATCAAAATAATATGAATTTTAATATGGACAAAACTAAAATTATGCAATTTCATACGACTAAAGCTACGCCTTTACAATTAAACATAACCCATAATAATATAAAACTTGACGAAGTATGTTCCACGAAATTTCTTGGTATATGGCTAGATCGAAACTGTAGTTGGATCACTCACACAGAAGCTGTCTGTAATAAGTTGAATAAATTTGTTTTCGTCTTACGACGGCTTAAGGACATTGGTTCAATTGAAGTAGCGTTAAATGCATACCATGGATATGTTGCATCTACATTGCAATACGGTTTGATACTCTGGGGAAATTCCACAAATATACAACCAGTGTTTCGAGTTCAAAAAAAATGCATAAGAGCTATATATGGTGCACATTACCTGACTTCATGCGTGCCACTATTCAAGAAGCTGAAACTGTTGACACTGACTAGCATGTAAATAAAACAAATATCAATATTTGCAAAGCAAAACCCCGAAGTCTTTCCAAAAAATAAAGATGTTCGTACAAGGGAACAAAGAAGTAGGATTGGCAATAAGCTGTGTGTACACGGAAATAAATTAAGTGTAGTTAATAAAAATGTCTTTCATATGGCGATACAAATTTATAACAAGATTCCAAGTGATATTACGGAGCTACCCGTCGCACAATTCAAAAATAAATTGCATAATTGGTTAATTGACAAATGTTTCTACACCCTTAATGAATTTCTACAATTTGACATCATCTAAATACAACTTTGATATAAAAATTACATATGAATTTGACATTAAATAACAAGAAATTTCCTTTGACTATCAGAATTACTTAACCAGACATTTATAATTAATTTAATTCAATTTGCTATTAATCTTGACATTTTGCATGCCTAAAGTGTTGAAAAAGGCAGAACATAATGGATCGTTTATTCATACCATACAACTATATTTTGTACCTATGTTTTTAGCAAAATAAATTATTTGAATTCATTTGAATTCAAAAAAATTACAAATACATAAAATAAAATAATGTTAAAAAAAATAAAATTATATCAAAAAAAATAAAATTATGTCAAATAAAATAAGATTTTGTCAAATAAAATACAAATAGTTATTGAGTTACTGAGTAATTGATGCTCTCACACATATTGGCAGTCCCTACGTATAAAGCGACATGTCAAAAATGGCAATTTTTTTTATAGCATTAATTGCTATAGATTGCCCGTAAAAAACATTTTCTTTTTTATTTTATTGATTGTATATAAGCAAAAAGTAAGAAGTTAACTCATTTGTCCAATAATAATATTCTTTAATTACTATATCGTAGTATAAGCAGACATGTCTGGAAAGACATGTCGCTTTATACGTAGGGACCGTCGATATTCTAACAGAAAAATGGAGATGGGCTGGACACATATCTTGCTATTCAGATAATCGTCGTCAACCCTTCTTCTTCCCACTGCTGGGATACGGACCTTCTCTCAATCGAAGGGGTACATACTCCATACTCCACCACGCTGCTTAACTGCAGATTGGCAGAGACCAGAGTTTTCAAGCCGCCCAAAGGCCACTGACTTGGCTTAACGACTGTAATCTAATGACAACACCCGGGACCGACGGCTTAACGTGCCTTCCGAAGCACGGAGGAGCTCGAGGTAAATAAACCCATTAAAGGACAGGCTACAATTTACGTTGCTTAACTTGCATTAGACTGACATGCACAACGACGCCAACGAGCACCTCTCGACAGGTATAGATGATAAAAATTTATGAAAATACAAAACGAAATTATAGAATTTGAATTTATCGAAAGTTTTAATACTTTTACCTGTATACCAGTGCAAAACTCAATTCTGTCGGGTATATTAGACGCTGAATCAAATATATGGTTCATATTGCTGTTTTGAACCATACAAACTCTGCAAGACTTGATTATTTCGCTAGGATTTGTTCGAAAAACACTCATTTTTCCACTTGTTGCTTCTATGTTTTCCATCACGTTTAACACTCAATTTTTATTTAAAACAGTTTTAGTAAAATTATAATATTAAATTATATTGTGCATTCGTTGTTTATTGTAAGAATATTGATAACTAAAAAAGAGAGTAAAATTGATAAAAATTAGAAACAGAAACTAAAAAAATTTCATCAGAGAAGTATCAACATTTTCTTTATCGAATACCGATCATCGAGACAGGCTGACTCGACTAATATGAATATTATGAATGTCTCGTTTCAAGTCGTCTCGTCATATCACAGTCGTATCGCAGACCAAAGAGAATGTAACCACTACGTTTTATCGCAGACCACCTAGTCTATGAGAGGTAAATATTAAATAGGGCCTCATTTTCTGTAACCTCTAAATGCAATACAAAAGTGATTTGGTGAACGCGAAGACGCGCTCCTTTAGTAACAATCAGATAACAAATACATAACGCATTCGTCTATAATTACTTTACTCTTTGTGCGATGTCATCCTGTTGTCCTTTACAGAATAATATTTTCTTTGAAATTTGTTAACATTGCAATTCTTAGAGGATTAAATTACAGAATTCGCATAGGTACTTAATAATACAGAGCTCTAATATTACTAATTTCCCAAACTCGGACTGGATCGTAAAGTAAAGTTTTTTGTAACTTTATGTAACATTGAATTTCGTAAAGTGCGTTTATTATAGTACCTACTTAAAAAAATATAAAACATATTTTAATATAAGTAAGAATAAATCATCATTTTATGTGATATATGAAATTATAGTTTTTCTGATATTTTCCTTTACTTATAATTACAGCGCTTAAAAAAGTCTGCTTATCAGCGTAAGCAGATAAGCACACTTATAAAAATAAGCCTTTTTCGTTTAATTTTTTTACAATGATATCTGATAATTTGACAAATTTGATATAGCGCCATCTATAATTGATACACATAATTACTGCCACGTCGCGTCGTGCTGTATTAGCTAGCCATATATGCAACTAGCTGCCCGCCCCGGCTTCGCACGGGTAGAAAGTGTTGTTTTCTTTTCCTCGCAATTTTTATATCTTTTCTCGCCATAAGAACCTTCCTTATACCTTAACGAAAATATTAAAATAAAAATTAGCAGTATTGGTCGCGCCGTTCTCGAGTTTTGCGCTTAGCAACATTCATTTTAATGTGGGACCACCTGGAGAGTGTACCCTCTCAAACAAATAAGAATTATTAAAATTGGTGTATAATTGACGGAGAAATCATTGAATTAAAAAAAAATACATACAGTCGAACATAGAACCGAAATAAATAAATCGAATACAGGTACAATAAACAACAATAATAGGTAATTTCTGGGACAAAAACTATCTTATGTCCTTTCCCAGGACTCAAGGTATCTCTGAACCAAATTTCATCTAAATCGGTTCAGCTATTTAAGCGTGAAGAGGTAACAGCTAGACACTCTGTCGCATTTAAAATATTAGTATGGATTGGCGTTCCGAAAACCAGAAAAAACTACACATATATTGATATATGGACATTTCAACCCCATCGCACCCCAATAAATAACCATCAACAAGTTTAGGTTTACTATCGATTAACGTTCGTTTAAACAAATGCGTTTCGTTGAAAAAAGCGTCAGTAATCCTCATTCAATATTGAACCTTATTCGCAGGTGCTTCAGGATTAATGTTGTTTAATTTTCTTTCACTTTAGTTTCAAAAATGATTTTCGTTTAATTAAACAACGCTTACGCTTTTTTAAGCAGTACGCTTTTTGTTGTCAACTGGTAAGTGCGCGTGTGAATGTTTGCGCCAACGCTTTTGCTGTTGTCGTCGGTCGATTAATGCGATTTTTTTGCTTTGCTGTGTTAAGTATGTTCATGCGTATACAAAACTATACATAATTGTAAATACTTATAGAAACGAAATCGGATGCAAATAGATACTGTCTGTGATCGTTAACCATTGCATTGTCTTAAAGCTGCGACTAAATGTTTAAACGTTTTCCATAAGCGTAGACGCCTCAAGTAGCATCAACGACAAAAAAAGCGTTTAAGTAAAAAGCGCGCTTTTGATAAAAAGTACAACGTTTAAACGTTTATTAATTTTAAGCCGTTTTTTTCAACTCTACTTATAATGTGCTTTATGAGTTACATTTATCAATTTTCTTATTTCTACATCAACGAATGCCGTCACGGGTATAAAATAAGAACACTGTCTCAAGAGGACTCAGCTTCTTCATAAGCGACTGGTTAGCTACATTGCAATTTACAATAAACTACTGGTCTACTGGAGTACTATTTCTTTATAAATCAACTACAGACATAAACATACATACACAATAACGATTACACAAAATTGAAATAAAGTGGACTCAAATTCTCCACTCGATTTCTAACTCAATCTGAACATCACTAGTTATACAGATTAATAATATTTTTGGACTCCACTGAAACGTCCGTGGGATACTCTCATTAACGTTTCGTTACTGACGGAGGTTTGATCGAAGGATGAATTTCTTTATTCTCTCAGATTATGTCTTTTCTACTTGATAATATAATTAAATATTTTCTTTATAATATCTCTACTGTGACTACTACTAAACTATATCGAGTAATAAGGTTTTCTTGCTAATTTTTACAAATCTTAAAATTAACAAAACGCAAATAGTCGAGTTTCGTGCTTGCGTTCAAGAACAAGTTATTTATTAAAAAAAATATGTCAGTTTATAAAGTATTAGTATAAAAATTCTACAAAGTTTGATATAAAGTAATAAATAAATGAATTGTTAAATAATGTGATAGACAATAATATGAAATTACTAAATTTAAAAAATGTAACAATAAAAATAAATTATATTTTTTTAGTCTTTTCTATTTCTGAACGAATCGATCGAACGAGTCAATGATGTCTCTAGGGATGTGCATGTAAGAAATCGATGGAATTTAATTAATGAGCTGTAAGCCTGAAAGTCGTGGTCATGCGAATTAACAAAACTTTACTAACGATACTTAACTACTAATACTAATATAACTAAAATACAACTTAATTATAGAGCTATTATTATATGCATAGGACGACTACTCGATTTGAATATTTCACTTATTTACCATTCTACGAACTATAACGTATACGTACGGGATTCATTCCCTCCTCATGTGAAGAGGCTGATTTCCGCAATGTTCAATCATTACATTATCGTAGCGACTTTATATGTATATGCGTTATTGTAGATGTCATTCAGCTGCATTTACACGACGACTATTTGATTCGTATAATATTTTCCAATAAATTCAATACTCAAAATTCGCATCGGAATTGAAGCACTGGTGGCGGAAGCAAAGTATTGTAGACTAAAAAAAAAAAGAAAAAAAGATATTTATATGAACATTAATTAGTAGCAAGAAATGCGAGGTGCAACAGCAATGAGTCAATGACAGAAAAGTTGACTGGCGCCATAGCCATATTTGGATTTATATAGAGATGTATAAATAATCTTCTATCGCATAATGTTTAGAAAACTATGGTAAGATCAATCTCTATAATATACAAAGCTCGGCCATGTTTGGAAATACGAAATAAGCTAATGCTATTATTTATTCGGAAGTACATACTGTAATATTCAAGCCATCCCTATAGCAATAGGAAGACTACTATTTTTCTTCATATATTTTTCTGTGTCTACGATAAAACATTATATTAATTATTCATATAAATTCTGTCATTTATTTAAATATGCCGTGCCGAATGAAAAGTCCGCAGTAGGAATTTTGACATTGGACCTGAAACTTAGGATTTATAAACACTGTGGAGTACGTAGAATCCTCAGATCCATCAATCGATAATGTGATGATGAAAATCCGCAGTTTCGAAAGTCCCGATTTTTTCAATCCAATACCCATTTTATTAGATGCAGTCGATCTCTTTCTCTACGCACTTATAAATTACTCATCCGAATTATTGTATTAAGTACGACATAAGAACGGTATAAAGGCTATAAAGGTCGAAGTGTTGAAGTGCTCTTAAGTATAACTACATCAAAAAAATATATTTACAGAACATTCAGAACATTTTTTTTTTTCATATCACTAGGTAACAAACAAGCATACGATCTGCCTAAAATCCAATGTTAGTCGAAACCAAAATCAGAAATTTTGACTTCGGAATTCTCGATATTAGACTTAACATTATTCCAAATTCCGAACTCCCTAATCGAGTCGTATTGTGTGAATGGCCGCCGTATCGAATCGAAACGTCAATCAATGCTGACAACGTCGATACGTCGGCCGTTTAGTATTTTCGGAAGTGATTAAAATCCAATTCATTGATACCTTTATCATTATTATCAGTGCTTAATTGTGTCGTGCGAGACTCTCTTCGCAGCAGCGACCGTATAACAGTGAGTTTTAATGTCTACTTAATGTAGTATTTTGAAGCGCTACT
The DNA here is from genome assembly GCA_937001555.2 of Hypsopygia costalis. Lineage (NCBI taxonomy): Eukaryota > Metazoa > Arthropoda > Insecta > Lepidoptera > Pyralidae > Hypsopygia > Hypsopygia costalis. The sequence continues at coordinate 13,011,106 of OW443347.2, read as the reverse complement.
ATTGATAAACCTTATCGCATTTTTAATGATCATTTCCTTAGATTTGTGTTGATATGGAGATTGTTAGGACTTTCACACTCGCCCTGATTGCGGTGTATTGATTATTTATAGCTGATACTATTTTAAATTGTATTATTATTCGATAAACTTAAGTCGTGCCGCTTACCTTTAAATCAATGAATCGATTCTCTTATTGCCATGTACGGTTATCTTACGACACTCGTATGTAATGGATTGCAATTTAGTAAGTTTGTAATGGTTTCCTTTCATGTTTAATAATGTTTTGTAATTCTAACCTAATTTTCTTATAATTTATTGGGGTTGGTTTTTGCTCACATAAAACTGCACTAGAGCGTTAAGGTTATATACTTTTCGTAACCGGCATGGGACGTCAGCAACCTGCTGATTCTGCAATGAAGTCGAAGAGTTGCGACTGTACATACTGTGCGAGTATTACCCGTTAATTAAATATTCCTGGACAAAATTACACACTGCCATCTAGTCCCAAGCTAAGCAAAGCTTGTACTATGGGTACTAGATAACTGATATAATACTTAAATATTTTTATTTTTGTAAATACACACATATTGATACCTCCAAGGAACACTACGCCAACTAAAATTTCAATAGTTTTCTTTTTTTATTTAAATCAATTCATTACTTCAGTAACATTATGCTACCTGAATTTTAGTTATAAAAGACACAGACACAACAAAATCGACAAATACAAACCGCTAAGTAAATGTATAACTCATATTAGCGGTGTGTGGATGTGTATGTTTTGAGTGTGCGTAGTGTTCAAATCAAATCATTTATTTGCAAGCAAACACGGTACAAAGGTGGTACAACTATAAAAGTGCAAGCGTGTTGCACCAAACATTGGCATGCAAAAGATAATAAAAATTTAAATTTCAAAATTAATTAATACAAATAAAAAAAAAAAAATATTAGTTGTCAAACATTACCTAATTAAAAATTATAAACAATAGTCTTCAGTCTAGTTCATTGGAGGTACTGATATGCAATGGGTCGCCCAATGCTTCGTTGTCGAGGTCTCTACTCTAGGCCTTTCTATAGGACAGTGGAGACAGAGAGAACAGAGGAGAGAAGAGAGAGACAAGTGATGTTGGCCTGTCCATAGCCACTTCAGCCTACTGTGATTTTCAATTTATGAACCAACAGTCAGAGTCCAAGTTTCGGCACATATTATAATAATAAATAATAATTACATCAAACTTCTCAAAGGGGCCTCTATGTGTTGGATCTATATACCCGCACACGCCTATCAAATGACCGGGCTTGACCCGTGACTTAAGAGAGATAAATAATAAATATTGTCAGACAAATTACACAACGCCATCTAGCCCCAAAGTAAGCGAAGCTTGTGTTATGGGTACTAGACAATTGATAAACATTTGAAATACAGTTTTTTTTGTAAATACATACTTAAGATACATAGAAAACACCCAGACCAAGACAAACAGACATGTTCATGCACACAAATGTTTGTCTTATGTGGGAATCGAACCCACAAGCGTTGGTGTCGAAGCCGCGTCATTGACCAATACGCCACTGAGCTCATCATATCTACTAGCATTTCAGTATTAACCATTGGTGAAAACAAAATGCTCAATAAAACTAGCCAATATGGGCCTTTTTTTATTAATAATCAGATAAAACAACAATTATTCATTTGTATATACATTTCAGTGTAGTGAGTGTAGGCCAAATCCTCCTTCGGCATGGCATGATACAAAGTAAATAAATAAATAAAATATAAATATTTCTGGACAATTTACACAGCGCCATCTAGTCCCAAATTAAGCGCAAAGCTTGTGTTATGGGTACTAAACAACTGATAAATGTACTTAAATACATTTTTTTTTTGTAAATACATACCTAAAATACATAGAAAAAGATATGATGAACATGTCTGTTTGTCTTGGTCTTTTTTCGAGAAAACTTGGTCATATTCGAAGTGTCATAGCTTGACTCCTATGTGGTCAATAGAGATGCAATTAAGCACAAATTGTAGGTAATTTAATACAGTTCATGAGTGTAGAAAACATTGTTCGTTAAAAGCTCATAGTTTTTAGCCCTGGAGAGCAAATAATGAAAAAAGTTGCAAAATTTCGAAGTTTTTCTGGAATTTCTCAGTTTCCACAAGTTTTTCGAAGTTGCAAATTTAAATTCACATTACCATAATAGACCCATACAACATACCAAATATGCAGAACTACATCGCACTTTGCGAATTTAATGTCTTTATCCAACGGCTTATAATAACAAAGTACAGTACACTTGTAATCACTGTGATGATACACAGTGATTACAAGTGTACTGTACTTTGTTATTAGTACAAATACAGTACACTTAGTACAGTACACTTGTAATCACTGTGATGATACACAGTGATTACAAGTGTACTGTACTTTGTTATTAGTACAAATACAGTACACTTAGTACAGTACACTTGTAATCACTGTGATGATACACAGTGATTACAAGTGTACTGTACTTTGTTATTAGTACAAATACAGTACACTTAGTACAGTACACTTGTAATCACTGTGATGATACACAGTGATTACAAGTGTACTGTACTTTGTTATTAGTACAAATACAGTACACTTAGTACAGTACACTTGTAATCACTGTGATGATACACAGTGATTACAAGTGTACTGTACTTTGTTATTACACTCCTTTAATTGTAATCCTTTTGATACTCTAAGGTTGACTGGTTGACTGGAAGAGATCCCTCTAAGGCAGAGGTACCCAACCGGTGTTCCGTGGACCACCTGTGGTCCGTGAGAGGTAAATTATGGTCTGTAATACAAACTCATAATGAAAGAGATTGAACACTATCACTGTCTGTCTGTACTGTCAATAGAGCTGCAATTAAGCTCAAATTGTGGGTAATTTAATACAGTTCATGAGTGTAGAAAACATTGTTTGCTAAAAACGCATAGTTTTAGCCCTGGAGAGCAAATAGTGAAAAAAAGTTCCAAAATTTCGAAGTTTTTCTCGAATTTCTCAGTTTCTACAAGTTTTTCGAAGTTGCAAATTTAAATTCACATTACCATAATAGACCCATACAACATACCAAAAATGCAGGACTACATCGCACTTTGCGAATTTAATGTCTTTATCCAACGGCTTATTATCATCACAGTGATTACAAGAGTACTGTACTTTGTTATTACACTCCTTTAATTGTAATCCTTTTGATACTCTAAGGTTAACTGGAAGAGATCCCTCTAAGGCAGAGGTTCCCAACCGGTGGTCCGCGGACCACCAGTGGTCCATGAGAGGTAAATTATGGTTTGTAATACAAACTCATAATGAAAGAGATTGAACACTAGTATACAAAATACTAAAATCTTGAGTTATAGAATAATGGATTTATATTATTATACACCTAACAAAAACCTCGTAGTGGTCCGCGAACAAAAAAAGGTTGGGAACCACTGCTCTAAGGGATAAGTTCGCCTTTGTACTGCTTTGTTTTGCATTTTATTTCTTGTTTTATTTTTGACTAGCGGCCCGTCCCGGCTTCGCACGGGTGGACAATTTAGTAAAAAATATAGCCTATGTTACTCAAGGATAACGTAGCATTCTAAAGAATTATCAAAATCCGTCCAGTAGTTTTTGGGTTTATTCGAAACAAACATACAAAAATACAATGTTTCCTCTTTATAATATTATTATAGCAGCCCGTCACGGCTTCGCATGGGTAGCCATATTTATTTTTATTTTTTACATTTTTTTTTGTTGTTTTTTTAGGGTTCCGAACCTCAAAAGGAAAAACGGAACCCTTATAAGATCACTTTGTTGTCCGTCTGTCTGTCTGTCTGTCTGTCTGTCTGTCTGTCTGTCTGTCTGTCTGTCAAACATTTCTATGTCGAGAATGCGTGGAGGTATCAAGCTGAAATTTGAACTGTATACACAGGTCTACGGTCCCTTGAAGTTAAAAAAAAATCAAACTGCTAAGTTTACGTAGAAAAAAGTTACGGCCGTTTATTCAGCAAAAAACGCATATTTCGACACACTCAAAGGAATCAAAACCTATAGGGTACTTCCCGTTGACCTAGAACTATGAAATTTGGCAAGTAACATCGTTACAGACTACAAGTACAGGAATAAATCTCAAAACTATACATTTGTAAATAGATCTAAAAAAATAGGGGGTCTATATTTTTTATAGGGTGTCGAAATTTCAAATTGAAACTACTAGTTCAAATGGGGTATCATATGAAAGGGCTTGATGTACACATTGCAAAATATATTTTATTTATTTTTTTCGACGCATTATTTCTCATTTATAATGAAAAATATCAAATTTAATAATGATACTACGTACCTACGGAACCCTCGGTGGGCGAGTCCGACTCGCACTTGTCCGGTTTTTTTATTTTTTAAACGCAAAACCAACTCTTTTTCCCAGCGACTATCGAATCAAATTTTAGAATACGTACATGATTATATGGTGTCACGGACTTTTAGTAGATTACAATAATGTCTACAAATCAGTAGTATAGTTCTATCATTAAGTTTTTGCAGCGGCAGCAAAGGATGATTTGATTTTTTAATACTTTAGGCGTTTACTTATCCAATATTGCAATTCTCGTCATAACTTTTAAACAGTGCTTCCGATTTTAATGAATTAAAAAGATTTTACTTCTAGATAGATACCCTTGATGATAAAACTATTATTTGAATAAGGGTAAATATCTTAAGAGGAAATTGACCCACTTTTGTTTTTTGTTGGATAATGAATTGAAAAATTGAACACAAAACCTCTTATTGTGACTTAAATATAGGTCTTGGATATATGGTCTTGCGAATTTTTTTGTAGATTTTATTAAGGCCTATAAATCCGTAATACATTGTTTTGTTATAACATCAACAGTTTTCACATCGCACGTTAAGAAAGATTTTTGTTCTCTACCTTGTGTTACAATATTGCAATTTTCTTACGGATCCCAAATTTTTCGAAATCAAAATATAGCCTATATTACTCCCTGATAATGTAGCTTTCTATTGCTGAAAGAATTTTTGAAATCGGTCCAGTAGTTTCGGAGCCTGTCGTTACAAACAAACAAATAAAAAAACAAATAAATCTTACCTCTTTATAATATTTATAATTATAATATATTTTTGATGTACAATAAAGTTTCAAACAAACTGTGAAACAAAGGTCATTCATTGATTCATTCAGTCATTTACTCACTCATTCATTCGATCGTTCATTCGTTTTTATAAAACTTGCGTCTATTAGCCCTGCCATACACTCGTCGAGTGGCGAGGGAAGTAGGCAGGAACGTAGTGTGGCCACGTTACTCGTCATGCCGCTCGTCTTGCCCATCATTCCCTGTTTTGTCGGTTTTTTGGGCGCGAGTCAAAGGACCGGCAACGTGAGCGCGAATGGCCGGCTACACAATCGCCTCGGACGCATTCCGCATCGAGCGCTCGGGCGCGTAACACGCGTCATATTTTTTAAAATCATGTCTGTTATGAACATTTCCCTAAAGAGCTGGTAGCAAAAAAGAAATGTTTAATGGCATCTTTTAGACCGTTAGCCCATAAAAAAAAAGCTTCGTTTCGCTATAATAAAAATGCATATCGCGCACGCTGCCACAGCTTCAACGTCCATTGTACAGCAAAGGCAAATGTCCAAGTGCGGAGCGTCGCGAATAATTGCGCGAGTAGAGCAGTGTGTGGGCAGAGAGGGAAACATCGCGGCAGCACGAGGAGCAAGGCGATGAGCAGCGCGAGGAGCATAGTGTGGCGGCGGTATATGGATTAAGCTCAAATGTCATAGTGCAGTTAGTATCTGTCTTATATCTCCCAAATTAGATTTATCAATGCAATACCTATTTCATTTCTCAGACAGCGGAAAGGACGGCGCGACATTGCGCCGACATTGACGTGTTCTCTGGGTCGCGGGTCGGGACTGTGATAACGCTGGGTCGCTATATCAGGAAGAGTTCAGCGTTACTACGCGATGTTATACATAGATATATGTTATACATAGATGGTTCTCCTTTGAGCGTATATTTTCTCAATCTCTTTTTTTTTTATACAGCGTCGGGCGGTAGACAAGCATATTTCATACAGGGGAACCTGTAGTTTTGGGCAGTTAAAATCGTGTCCGTCCGTATCCCTGCAGTGGGATAAATAAGTGTTGACGGGAGATCTGTCAAATGATTGTCAGTTCTGTCAAACGCTAATAAAGTTACATTATAGAGCGGGCGCTGTATGGAGTTGAGTGTGCAAAATATGAGGACCGCATTCTATAAACAGTTTTTAATTCAGAAAAGCTTGTAGATTATGATTCTGAATGTTGCCAGGAAGTTTCCTGGTCCAATTTTTTTTATACCCCATTCCCTTGGATATCGAGTAAATGGACTGAACAAATGCTTTACAACATTTTTAATCATTGTTTTATTAAAAAAATATCCAATTGTTTTTTATGATTAAAGATACTTATAGCTACTAAGTGCAATAAAACGAAAAAACAAAAAAAAAATTAAACAAATATTGCTGAAAAAAAAAACATAAAAGGAAATTTTTACATAAGTAATCAAAATTTTTAATTTATATTTGTACAGTTTGTTTTTTTGTTTGTAAACTTTATACTACTTATTATACAAAAGAAATGTCAATGGCGGACTTACCCATGCAGAGATTTCTTCCAGTCAACCATGGAATGCTTGATGGGGAACATTAACATGGGTTTGGTAATTGTTACAGAGCATTTGTACAACATAGAGCTTTAAATAATAAAAATAAAAAAGTATTAAGAAGAAATAATAATAATACTAACAAAACATGCAAATCCTTATTATGCAAAATGTAGATACACATCCTCCTAAAATGGAAAGTGTATGCCTAGACTTTTGTTTGGGCTGTGTCTACAAACATTATCTTAGTTTAGCAGCGGTTTATTGCTAAACTAATATAATGATTGTAGACAGAGCCCAAAACATCTTGCAGAATATAAACCAATCGCGAACTACGATGTCGTACAATCCTACATATATCTTGGCGCTTTTATCTCAAATCAATGGGGCGTATAGATAAAGTTAATCGACGTATGGCTATTACTACGAGTGTCATGGAAAACCTCTGGAAAATATGGGCCAATAGAAACATCATAAAAGCCACAAAGATTCGGCTCTTCAAATCGTTGGTGTGGATGTCGTACAAGGCGACTAAAGGAAATACATGATCAAATATCGATCAGGCCTCTCCAACCTGTTTGGCCAGCGTGGGGAGTGTAGGCCAAATCCTCCTTCCGTCTATGACGGACGAGAGAGGGTCGTGTTCTTGTAGTGGAGACTAAAATGGACCTGATGATGATATAGATATAGTTGTCAAGATTAGTATTATATGGAACTGAAACCTTTCTTCTTTCTTTCTTTTCTTAATGCGGAAAATTTACTAAATATTCCCACAATAGCTATTGATAAAAATTAGCGCACTAGCGATATATTTCATATTGCGAGCGATAATATGGCTGCAGTGACCGCTGCTTGTCGACCCGTACCGACCCGTAATATAGTAAAAAAAAACCGTACAAGTGCGAGTCGGACTCGCCCACCGAAGGTTCCGTACGTAGGATCATTATAAATTTGATATTTTTCATCATAAATAAGAAATAATGCGTCGGAAAAATAAATAAAATATATTTTGCAATGTGCACATCAAGCCCTTTCATATTTACCCCATTTGAACTAGTAGCTTCAATTTGAAATTTCGACCTTTAGAAGAATATTTTAAGATTTATTCTTATACTTGTAATCTATAACGATGTTACTTGCAAAATTTCATAGTTCTAGGTCAACGGGAAGTACCCTATTAAGTTTGATTCCTTTGAGAATGTGTCGAAATATGCGTTTTTTTGCTGAATAAACGGCCGTATCTTTTTTTTACGTAAACTTAGCATTTTGATTTTTTTACAACTTCATGGGACCGTAGACCTAATTATACAGTTCAAATTTCGACTTCATACCTCCACGCATTCTCGACATAGAGTGTCCTGACAGACAGACAGACAGGCGGACAACAATGTGATCTTATAAGGGTTCCGTTTTATCTTTTGAGGTACGGAACCCTAAACAGCGACGATATTGCAATAGTACCATGTAATTAACATTTCTAAGGTGACGCATTGACACGACAAGGGGAAAATGCTCCTACAGAACGAGCTATTACAGCCCCCTTACCACCATCTCTTATTGCGATTCAATAACTGAATAGAATGCTTATTCATATATAGCTATAAGTATGTATCTACAAAAAAAAATGTATTTAAGAAGTACATTTATCAGTTGTCTAGCACCCTAAGCTTTGCGCTTAATTTGGGACTAGATGGCGCTGTGTAAATTGTCCAGAAATATTTATTTATTTATTATTCATATCAATGAATAAACGACTCTATTTCAAATGAAATAAAAGTAAGGGTGTGCTGAATAGGCCCCACCAGCATTGTGACAATATTCTCCACAAGCATTAATAGTATGTATTGGGAAAATAGAAAAGATAGTGTTGGGTTCATTTACTTAATATATATAATACTTTGGAATCAAACTCAATTAACTTCATCGTACCATGCGGATGTCAATATGAAAATGCTATAAAAACAATGATTATTAATAAATAAATCTTATAGACGTAGTAAAAACTATGTCCACAATGCTAAGGAGTAAGGTAAACATTTGAGGCCACTAAATAGCATGTATGACCGCATTGACCGCTGTAAATTACGCTACCTCATTGACTATATGAAGCAACATCATATTTTTATACAAATTGTATGTATTTTGTAATAAATTTTGAATAAATTGTATAATTTATTAAACTATAATAATATATTATTATTGATTTATTAAACAATCATTACAATTACATACAAAATGAAAAATTTAAAGTGATCACTATATTTAACATTTGAAATTGAATTACGAGAACATAAAGTATCCACATTTTTTTTTTATTGTTTATTAACATACCATACATGTTTTGCATAGTAATTATATGCCAAACTAAAAGATAGTTTATCGGCATTACTCCATATAGACATACATATATAAATACATAGAAAACACCCAGACCAAGACAAATAGACATGTTCATGGACACAAATATTTGTCTTGTGCAGGTATCGAACCCGCGACCTCGGAGTCTAAGTGGCCATTGCTAGCTATTCGACCACCGACATCGTCAAGAATGATGTTTAGTGCGTGTAGTCGGTGATGTACGATAACTTACAACGGCCACCCGGGCTACAAAACTCAAGGTTGCGCAAAGTCGAGATTTTTTTTTAAATTCCATGTACCTATAAAACATTTAGACCATTCTGCAATCTAACATTATTGGAATCTTTGGAATATAATATATATATCTAACATTTACAATTTTTATGTTCCCCTTAGAGATATTTAATATGCGTATTATTAAACTGAGGGGCAATTCTCGTAATAGGCTATTTGACAATGTTCAAAAATTGTATAAATTATTTAACAATATCGTAAAATATACAAAACTATAAAGATCTGCAAACTTTCATTCTATTATCTTCCGTCCGACTTATTTTAGAGTCGATTGAAGTTTAGCGGGAAAGTCCATTTTAAAAGTATGAAATTACTAAAAAATAATATTTCCATTGGAGAAGCAATAAAAAATACTATAACTTTTATTATGATACTAATTACATAAACGTAGTATTTAACATAGCTGTCGTACAAATTTTTGATTTAATGCTTACAAAATACAAACCTGTGACATAACTCAGTAGCCTTTTGTATGGAGCGTTTTCGGGAAAGTCCAAAATTGTGATTTTCAAATCAACATATCTCGAGAGATTTTTGTGCTATGGAAGTAATTCTTTCACCTATGTTTATATTATTGAGACGTCCCTACATATCAAACCGAAAAAATAGTTGGTCAAATAGCTTATAAAATGTAGTTTTGGGGTGTAAGTGGTTTATCAACATCTTTGAACCAAAGCCAACTTCACCTGCACGCGGTGCATCCTGCTGACTGACAAACGAAGCTCTGGCGAAAAGAGAGGTAGGGAGCGTAATTGTAAGCTATCCGACTGGGGAATGTACCTCCACCTCACAGAATACCGCAGCCAAATAACAATTCCCTTGAGGGTTGTTGTGTTCCTGAGAGTGAGTGAGGTCACCAGAAATGAAGGAGATGCTGCGTTGGCAGCGGGGTGGCGGCGCGCGAGCGATATTTTATGTTGCGAGCGTTAATATGGCTACGGTAACCGCTTCACATCAGGCGGGCCGTATGCTTGTCTGCCACCCGACGTAGTATAAAAAAATAAAAAAAAAGTCAGAATTCAGTTCCGATCCAGTCTCGATCTCACAAATGTTAAATTTGGTAACAAATAGGTGTGAGAGAGTTATATCTGTCAGTTCACCTGGCAGGTAGAAAGTCCTACCAAAATGACCTGTCTTTTTGAGAATTGTATTTTTAGTCATACTCGTAAATAATACCCTATTATAATCTCAAGTTGCCTCAAATACATTTTTTATGTGTTTAAATATGAACATGTCTGTTTGTCTTAGTCTGGGTGTATTCTATGTATCATAAGTATGTATTTACAAAAAAAAATGTATTTACGTATGTTTATCAGTTGTCTAGTACCCATAACACAAGCTTCGCTTACTTTGGGGCTAGATGGCGCTGTGTAATTAGTCTGACAATATTTATTTATATTTTTTAGAAAAAAATATCTTTGCACGCGCATGGCAATGTTAAAACACCGACTAAATCGTCTGGCTTATTTTTTTTTCTATTCTTTAAATATTAAACTACAACATATAAAAATTGTATATTGCCTCAGCCTCAAATATATTTTTGGAACAAAAAAAAATATTTTTAAAAATTTTGGGGTTGATTTAGCTCCGTTACTCACCAGCCAGGTCGTCGTCGAAGCTGGAACCGCTTACCATCAGATTTTTTGATTCCAAAAATAGGCCTTACGTTAATATTATCGACAAACATCTTCAGCTTAGTCGGTAGAGCTCTAGGGTTCATCAACATCTTTGAACCAAAGCCAACTTCACCTGCACGTGGTGCACCCTGCTGACTGACAAATGAAGCTCTGGCGAAAAGAGAGGTATGCCATGTCACACACTGTCACACTTCGTCGACCCCCTCCCTCCCCCTCAACATGTGACGTAATTTATGGATGGCCCCTTGCCTACGTACCCAAAAATTGGTACCAGCTCTCCTACTATAAAAACAATTTATTTAAACACGTCATATTTGAATACCCCACATTGTAAGATTCTGTTACGTAACTTCTACGCGGGTCAGGGGTCGCTTCTCGTTAGATAACTCCAAGAGCATTCAAGGTTATACGCTTTTACAACTAACTATTTATTATATATAAGGACGCTGTTATGCAGAATACATCCAACAGACATTTTGTTACTTTTTTTTTTTTTTTTTTTTTTAAACATTTTGTTACTTTTAAGTAAAAGCTATTTAAAGTTTAATAGGAATAAACATGTTAGGGTTTGTTCGTTTCTGTATCATTTTCTATATAATTGTATTATTATATAAAAATATGCTTACGTAATTCTTGAATGGCCCCGAATATGACGAGCTCGGTGGTCGAATGGTTAGCAATGGTCACTTTGACTCCGAGTTCGCGGGCACATCCCCGCACAAGTCAAACATTTGTGTGCATGAACATGTCTGTTTGTCTTGGTCTGGGTGTTTTCTATGAATTATAAGTGAATTATAAGTATGTATTTACAAATAAAAAAATGTATTTAAGTACATATCAGTTGTCTTGGTACCCATAACACAAGCTTTGCGCTTAATTTGGGACTAGATGGCGCTGTGTAAATTGTCCAGAAATATTTATTTATTTATATTTATTATTAATATATAAACTCGATTTTAAGTTTCTTGCTATGTGTATATCTCTCAAATTGGTATAGTTTGGCGTTTTGCATAACAGCGTCCATAAAAGGTAGATAATATGTGATATACAAGCTGACAGACATTGTTCTGTCTTCTTAACAATGAATATTGAATCAATCTGTCAAATGTCTGACAGTTCTGTCAAACTACGTAATCATAAATAAATAAACAAACAGTAATATTTATGATAGGTAGGTAGGATATCATTAGATACCAGGTCCATCAGACTCATCTTAAATGCGAAGGGTTAAATTCTGCTAGGGACATATTCCGAAATGAATACCCAGGATCTAAATGAAACCACACATTCCCACCACTGTGTCTCCTGTGTATCCATTGCAGTCCCGGGGGTAAGACTATGGCTGCCTTGGAACTCACAACGAATTTAATCAGAAGAAATTTGTAGGAGTAGGAAGCTTTTGGAATTTGACTTCCCCTCTTAGCAATGTGAGAGACAGCAATATGGCAAATAAGGCATTGAAAGCGTAAAGAGGTGGTTAGTCAAGTGAAGCTCAACTGCCGTGCACCGCTGATTTTCCAACACTTTTTGACTAAGCCGCGTTCGTGGATGGCTGCACTTCCCGAAGGGTAGAGAATGCTTTTAGCATAAGTCCGCCTTTTGTACCATTGGTCTTACTGTGGTCAATAAAGAGTTTAAATTAGTAAATATTCAAACCATGTGAACTTTTTGAATTTATGTGATAATAGCTAAAGGCTAACTATTGCCCTTATAACTAGGTATCATCATGATCAGATCCATTTTAGTCTCCACTACAGAAGCACGACCCTCTCTTGTCCGTCCTAGACGGAAGGAGGATTAGGCCTACACTCCCCACGCTGGCCAGACGGGTTGGGGAGGCCTGATCGTTATTTGATAATGTATTTCCCTTAGTCGCCTTGTACGACATCCACGGGAAGAAACGGAGTGATTCTATTCTAGTCTGCCGGAAGCCACATGGCCAACTAGGTATACACTATTTAAAAATATTTTAAAAATGGAAAAATTCACCTCTCCCGCCTTGGTGGGATTTGAACCCACGACCTCTCGATTACCGGTCGAGTGCTCTCCCAACTGAGCTGCCAGGAAGGTGATGGTGGCGAATTTTTGCATTTTTATATTTTACTGCTGTGAAGCCGCACTGTAGCGCCATATACCTATTAAATATTACACTACTAAACATGACTACACTGTACACATATGTATTTATACACATTTACTCCAGCGTTGATAATCTGCCATAATTTTCGTACCTAATCATAAGAGCCCTATTACATTTGCACGCCGACGAGCTCTCGCGTAGTACTAAACCCGCGAAGGCCGCCGGTGCATCGTTTTTTGTAGTAATTTTGAAGTTATATTTATCGTTTTTTAGGGTTCCGAACCTTAAAAGGAAAAACGGAACCCTTATAAGATCACTTTGTTGTCCGTCTGTCTGTCTGTCTGTCTGTCTGTCTGTCTGTCTGTCTGTCTGTCTGTCTGTCTGTCTGTCTGTCAAACATTTCTATGTCGAGAATGCGTGGAGGTATCAAGCTGAAATTTGAACTGTATACACAGGTCTACGGTCCCATGAAGTTAAAAAAAAATCAAACTGCTAAGTTTACGTAGAAAAAAGTTACGGCCGTTTATTCAGCAAAAAACGCATATTTCGACACACTCAAAGGAATCAAAACCTATAGGGTACTTCCCGTTGACCTAGAACTATGAAATTTGGCAAGTAACATCGTTATAGACTACAAGTACAGGAATAAATCTCAAAACTATACATTTGTAAATATATCTAAAAAAATAGGGGGTCTATATTTTTTATAGGGTGTCGAAATTTCAAATTGAAACTACTAGTTCAAATGGGGTATCATATGAAAGGGCTTGATGTACACATTGCAAAATATATTTTTTTTTTTTTTTTTCGACGCATTATTTCTTATTTATAATGAAAAATATCAAATTTAATAATGATACTACGTACCTACGGAACCCTCGATGGGCGAGTCCGACTCGCACTTGTCCGGTTTTATTGAAATAAAATAATAAATTCATGCTACAAAGTTTATTCATAATGAAGTAACAATTATTCTCGTGTAAATTTTGCTCAATAATATTATCGTTAATTCGAGAAATTATTCGAAGTTTTTTTTTGGTTAAAAGAATGTTTTTTTTTCTATATTAAATCAATGATATTTCAAAATTCCGAGGCCGCTATGTACTATACGACTATATAACAAATAACATTATATTTTCTTTTATTTCTTTTGTTTGGAACAGTAGTACAATCCAGGAGCTCAAAAAAGTGAATATGCGCATTTTATGAAAATCTTTCGCTGCAATTTTGGGTTTATTTAAAAAGTTAAGCAAAATTTACAAACAGCGAGGCCGCTACGTACTATGCCAATAGCTATTCTGTACTATTCAATAAGTCAACATTGTTAATGTATTTTTGTTGTCGAGATCCAGAACGCCAAAATTAGCCATTTTACGCAAATGTAATATGGCTCTTAAGAGATTTTGAAAGGAGACTTTCGCGTATCTATACTGCTCAGCCCAGTTGGTCGGCTTGATTCACGATGATATCATTATTTACTTGCTACAGACATCCTTATTGCATAATCAAGTTTTTTTTTTACCCGTAAAATCTTATCAATTGTAACAGTCACCTAGATGCCGAAACATGGCAAGTTTAATTTGACATTAAGCGGTGGCGCTACTGTCTACGTTGATATGTTAAACTGTTATCGATTTATATTAGTTCCGATTTTGTCCACCTGCCGGTTTAATACTGTAGTGATAACGGTTCATGCACCCGTCAGTGTTCTGACACGGGAAGCAAGAACGGTCGCGTAGAAACGGTACGCGAAAGGTCGCACGCGCATTACTTAGATCAGTAACTTCTTGGTTGTCGTAGGGGGCGGTCGCGTTGCTCCATTTAAAATTCGCGAGTGTTTTCGCGCGTGATAACAATCTTTATTATCTGGACTTTGTGTTAGCAGAACGCAGCAAGCATTCGCTTAAAGTGAGTGTGTTTTTTTGTTAAATTATTAACGTTTGTATAATTTATGTCAATTTATTCAAATTAGTTAGCGTGGCGCAGGGAAAGTATGCGCGGAGTCGTGTTAATGTTACGTTGACATTCGTTTTTTAAGTATACGAATTTGTATGAGGAAAGGTTTGGTTGGGTTTCTTTTATTGTACAAAGTTTAATTCTATATAATTAACTAGTTAACCAAGCAAACGTTGTTTTGTGATATAAATTTAGGGGTTAATGGTAGAAGGGTGAAAATTTGAAGTTATACGTATATATTATAAATTTATATAATAATTATAATAAAATGAAAATAAAAGATAATGTCAAGAAAATAAAAAAATACATTTAGCGGTGGGTCACCTTTATTATTTAGGGGTATGGAAAATATAGAAGTTGGCCGATTTTAGACTTACCTAATATGAACATAAAATTTCATAAAATCAAATGTCCAGCCGTTTCGAAGGAGTTTGGTAACAAACACAGAGACACGATAATTTTATATATTAGATTTATGATACAATTTAATACTAGAAGATATAATATGTGTTAAAATTAAAATTCGCTATTGAAATAGTATGTATTAATTACGTTATGAACGTTGTGATTAGTTTGGATTTAAAAGTGGCGTTTTAAAAACGGCACGCCGTTTGAAGTCAAACGCTGTCAAAGGTCTAAAGGATGTTACAATAGTGTTTATGTAATAAAAAAAAACACTTTATTTTTTTATTTTCCACTTTAGTGTTTCTATATATATGCAATCTATATAATGTAAAATTAGGTTGGGTTACATAGTTTAACTTAAATAATTCAATCACTTAAGTAAATTAAAAACAGCTGGAATGTTTTTTTTTACCATTGATTTGTTGGATTTATCTCCTCCATCCTTAATAGTCAGTATTCAAATATCTATATATTAAAACGTGAAGCAAAAACTTAAACTTAGTACTCCTATTTACTAAAATTGCGCGGACGGACGAGTATGAAATTTCGCGCACTTATCTTAATATATAAAAATTTCGTGTCACGTTGTTTGTCCGCGATGGAATCCTAAACTACTGAGGGGCAATTCTCGTAATTAAAATATTGTGAAAATTCAGTTTCGATCCAGTCTCGATCTCACAAATGTCACATATGGTATTCACGTAACACAATATGTAACTTCAAAATTAAATTTTAATTATTAACGGGATTATATCGAAATATGAGTGAAAAATAAACAAACTAAGAATGTTACTTTGCCAACAACAAGAATTGATAATAATTAATTAATGATTAATTAATCAAGTATATAATTTTAGTCCATTCACAATTCAATATCGATTCGGTCAACTTTCAATCTGCGTTCGTAGAAAAATTACGAGAATTGGGCTTCAGATTTATGATCTTATATTTGTTGGATTTGTCTCCATCTTATACAACTGAATTGAAACATCTATGAAATATATAGAATAGAATCACTCCGTTTCTTCCGTGGATGTCGTACAAGGCGACTAAGGGAAATACATGATAAAACATCAATCAGGCCTCCCCAACCCGTCTGGCCAGCGTGGGGAGTGTAGGCCAAATCCTCCTTCTGTCTGGGACGGACGAGAGAGGGTCGTGCTCCTGTAGTGGAGACTAAAATGACCTGATGATGATAGTTTATATAGAGAAGGAGTGCAGAATGATAATATTATTTTAAAATTATGCATAATAAATACATTAAATCAATAAAAAAAAACATCATACACTACCGTGTATTTGATACACACACTCGCATATATAGTCTTTAGTTTATTGTTAAAATCATAGTTTAAATTAATTGCGATCGAATTTCGACCAATTGGCAACCACTAGTAATAATAAATAAACCGGACAAGTGCGAGTCGGGCTCGCCCACCGAGGGTTCCGTACGTAGGAATAATACGTATAAATAAGAAATAATGCGTCGGAAAAAATAAATAAAGTATATTTTGCAATGTGAACATAAAGCCCTTTATTATGATACCCCATTTGAACTAGTAGCTTCAATTTGAAATTTCGAAAAATATAGACCCCCTATTTTTTAAGATTTCATTACAAATGTGTAGTTTTGAGATTTATTCCTATACTTGTAGTCTATAACGATGTTACTTGCCAAATTTCATAGTTCTAGGTCAACGGGAAGTACCCTATAGGTTTTGATTCCCTTGAGAATGTGTCGAAATATGCGTTTTTTGCTGAATAAACGGCCGTAACTTCTTTTTACATAAACTTAGCAGTTTAATTTTTTTACAACTTCATGGGACCGTAGACCTGAGTTACAATTCAAATTTTAGCTTGATACCTCCACACATTCTCGACATAGAGGGTCTTGACAGACAGACAGACAGACGGACAACAAAGTGATCTTATAAGGGTTCCGTTTTTCCTTTTAAGGTACGGAACCCTAAAAATGAAAATTGTGAAGTAAATTGTTTTTCAAAAACATTTTGTGCATCATTTCAGTTCAATTGGCTTCAACATTTTTTTGGTGTTTGAAATTGTCAGGACAAAGTTTGTATGGGAAATCCACAGGAATAGGATGGAAACCGGATGATTGAGCCATATCGAAACGTAGTTACTAAATCCACAGTATGTATGAATGTGTATAAGTGGACTGTAGTTTATATTTTTACTGGTTACTCAATAAAAGAAAACTTTATAGTGGAGCACAGTTTAATGGCAGCGATTACACCATGACGGAAACAACAACAACAGGAAGACAGTATTGCCCTGTCAATACATTACACAAAATACACAGGTGTTACCAGTATATAATTTATTTTCTAACATTCATGTTGAACGTCTCAACACAGTAATAGGATGGAAACTGGAAGATTGGGCTACATAGAAGCATGGTCGAGTTGCTAGTTCCTAATAAAATCTATATTTAATCCTAAATCAGAAAGCCAATTCTCGTAAATTATTTTACACCGCAGAATGAAACTTGACCGAATTCAGATTGAATTATAATTTGACTGAGATTGAGTTATATTTGACTGAGATTGAGTTATATTTGACTGAGATTGAGTTATATTTGACTGAGATTGAGTTATATTTGACTGAGATTGAGTTATATTTGACTGAGATTTTTATACTTGATTTCATTCATTCATTTTTAATTCATATTGAGAGCAGAATTTTTTATCTACTTCGGAGTTATATATATTCGGAGTTGACCAGCTCGGTGGTCGAATGGTTAGCAATGGCCACTTTGACTCCGAGATCGCAGGTTCGATTTCCGCACAAGACAAACATTTGTGTGCATGAACATGTCTGTTTGTCCTGGTCTGGGTGTTTTCATGTGTTATAAGTATGTATTTACAAAAAAAAATGTATTTAAGTACATTTATCAGTTGTCTAAGTACCCATAACACAAGCTTTGCGCTTAATTTGGAAATAGATGGCGTTGTGTAAATTGTCCAGAATGATTTATTATTATTATTTATTATATAAGTATATGGAGGAGCACATTTCGGTACGGTATTTATATAATCTTGCTTTGTTACGAGAACTAAACGAGTGTTCCAAATTTCAGCTCAATTGGACATTGAGAACTGGGTTAATGCATAATTTGATTACAGACACTGCGGTTAAACAATAAATCTTATAACGATGATGGCACATTATTTATTAGGGTCAATTCATGTTAGCGCAGAGTCGAAGCGTCAGATTCGCGACGAGACGATGAGGCTGCGGGTACAGAATAATATACTCTCGCGGGTTCGATCCCCGCATTAGACAAATATTTGTGTGCATGAACATGTCTGTTTGTCTTGGCCAAGGGCGGATCCAGCTTCGGCGCCAGAACGGGGGGGGGGGGGGGGTTCATGTAGTTGTGGTCAAGTCACTTCAAGTTATAATTTAATTTCGATATTAAGAGATACAGGTAAAAAGTAGGTATTTTATTAATGTATGTAAGTACTGTACTTAATCTATAAACATTAACTAAAAACATTAAGTTTAACAATTTTTATTAGTGGTCCATATACTGGGCTGGATCCATCGTGGACCCAGCCCAGGGCGGGGTCATGACCCCCTTGACCCTCCTCCTGGATCCGCCCTTGAACTTGGTCTGGATGTTTTCTATGTATTATATGTATATATTTACAAAAAAAAATGTATTAAGTATTATATCAGTTATCTAGTAGCCATAGTACAAGCTTTGCTTAGTTTGGGACTAGAGGGCCGTGTGTAATTTATCCAGGAATATTTATTTATTTATTCTTACGAAGCTGCACAAATGCACGCGTTTGTCTCGTGGATTCGCATGCTTTCGTTTAGTAGTGATGTATGTGTCGCAGCCAATTCGTAGAACCCGCCGCTTTACATAACGGCTAACTGTTTTATAAAATGGCCAAGCCATTATTTCAAACCGCCCTTTTATCATATTAGTGATTCGTCACCAGATATGCGGCCACTATCTGGTGACAATTCACTTGGGTATCCACCAAGTTTGTGGATTGTGGAACCTCGCATTTCTAATTAATCACAAGACAAACCTAACCAAAAGATTTCTTTTTTTTTTATACTACGTCGGGTGGCAGACAAACATACGGCCCGCCTGATGTGAAGCGGTTACCGTAGCCATATTAACGCTCGCAACATAAAATATCGCTCGCGCGCCGCCACCCCCGCTGCCATCGCAGCATCTCCTTCCTTTCTGGTGACCTCACTCACTCGCAGGAACACAACAGCCCTCAAGGGAACCGTTATTTGGCTGCGGCATTCTGTGAGGTGGAGGTACATTACCCAGTCGGGTAGCTTACAATTACGCTCCCTACCTCTCTTTTCGCCAGAGCTTCGTTTGTCAGTCAGCAGGGTGCACCGTGTGCAGGTGAAGTTGGCTTTGGTTCAAAGATGTTGATGAACCACTTACACCCCAAAGTTAAAATTTAAAGACAATCCGCCTTAAGTTAGCCGTTATGTAATGCGGCGGGTTCTATGAATTGGCTGCGACATATGTACCAGTAGCCTAGGTGCGTTTGGTGGACGCTTGGATTCGCGCGAATTCTCGCGCACCAATCAGTGCTGCTCGCTCACAGACGTGAGTATATCGTGAAATGCGCGCTTTTTTATTTATCTTAGAAGAAACATGAGCAATACGTTATTGAGGTAAGGGTGAACATGCTACTTTAACTTTTAGATTAACGTTTCGATGCGTTTCGACTCTGCGCTAACATGAGTTGACCCTTAACCCTAAAATGCGCAAAGTAAAAATAATACATTCTAAAAGAAAAACATAGTAATAATAATGTATACCGTATAACATATTACGCAATAAAATAAATTGTCATTTTAATACCAAGGACATTTTAAACTTTAGACATTTTGAACGCAAAGGAGGTGGGATAAACATCAATGTATATATCAATCGATTGTTTATTTCATAAAAATTACGCTCCCTACTCTTTTCGCCAGAGCTTCGTTTGTCAGTCAGCATGGGAGTACCGCATGCAGGTGAAGTTGGTTTTGGTTTGAACCATTGACCTTTGAAGATCTTAATATACATTTTCACTTTAAATTTAAAAGAGTATACTTCCAGATTGGTCCCATATTTCTTTCAACATCATCATCATCATCATCAGCCTGTATCTACCCACTGTTAGATATAAGCCTTCCCCAATGCCTTCCACCGCATCCTTGATGTAATGAAACCACTTACAACCCATAACATTTTACCGTCTAGTTTAAAAATCCAAAAATACGAAGTTACCTCACTTTAATCCTATGTAGAGATGGACAAAATGCAGGGCATTTACAATATGTGCCCAGTAAGAACCTGTAAATGCCCAATAAATGCCTAGTTTTAGGCATAAATAGGGAATTTATAAGAACTTTTTGGGCATTTATCGTAAATTTAGGGGTGTAAGTGGTTAACATCTTTGAACCAAAGCCAACCTCACCTGCACGCGGTGCACCCTGCTGACTGACAAACGAAGCTCTGGCGAAAAGAGAGGTAGGGAGCGTAATTGAAAGTTACCCGACTGGGGAATGTACCTCCACCTCACAGAATACCGCAGCCAAATAACAATTCCCTTGAGAGTTGTTGTGTTCCTGCGAGTGAGTGAGGTCACCAGAAAGGAAGGAGATGCTGCGTTGACAGCGGAGGTGGTGGCGCGCGAGTGATATTTTATATTGCGAGCGTTAATATGACTACGGTAACCGCTTCACATCAGGCGGTCAGTATGCTTGTCTGCCGCCCGACGTAGTATTAAAAACAAAATGCCCGGCATTTTGCCCATCTCTAACCCAATGGCTTTATTTGCAAGTAGGACATAAATACTTCTCTATTAATGACGTCAACGTTGATCTTCAACGTCCAAAGTCCACTGACGTATATAAAAGGCCTTAAAAAAAGTGACCGTGACGGCATTGACGAAAAGTTAATATCAACTTTTGTCGTGTTCGCCTAGAAAAATAACACAAATGAATACAATTTTTAACACGACTTACGAATTTTTGACGAGCTCGGTGGTCTAATGGTTAGCAATGGCCACTTTGACTCCGAGGTCGCGGGTTCGATTCCCGCACAAGACAAATATTTGTGTGCATGAATATGTCTGTTTGTCTTGGTCTGGGTATTTTCTATGTATTATAAGTATGTATTTACAAAAAAAAAAATGTATTTAAGTACATTTATCAGTTGTCTAGTACCCATAACACAAGCTTTGTGCTTAATTTGGGACTAGATGGCGCTGTGTAAAATTGTCCAGAAATATTTATATTTATTTAACAGACTCCAAAAAAGGAGGAGGTTCTCAATTCGTCATAATCATAATCATCATTTATTTGCAATGAGTACATTAATACATAATATAGGTCTTAAAATAAGTAGTCATGTAATCAGCCTGCTTGCAGGCGCACAAATATCTCTGTCTGTTTTTTTAATGTTTGTTCTTCATTACTTCGTCATTATAAATCGATTTGGTAAAAAAAAATATTTAAAAGAGTATACTTCCAGATTGGTCCCATATTTCTTTCATCATCATCAGCCTGTATCTACCCACTGTTAGATATAAGCCTTCCCCAATGCCTTCCACCGCATCCTTGATGAAACCACTTACAACCCATAACATTTTACCGTCTAGTTTAAAAATCCAAAAATACGAAGTTACCTCACTTTAATCCTATGTAGAGATGGACAAAATGCAGGGCATTTACAATATGTGCCCAGTAAGAACCTGTAAATGCCCAATAAATGCCTAGTTTTGGGCATAAATAGGGAATTTATAAGAACTTTTTGGGCATTTATCGTAAATTTAGGGGTGTAAGTGGTTAACATCTTTGAACCAAAGCCAACCTCACCTGCACGCGGTGCACCCTGCTGACTGACAAACGAAGCTATCCCCATATTTCTTTCATCATTATCATCATCAGCCTGTATCTACCCATTGTTAGATATAAGCCTTCCCCAATGCCTTCCACCGCATCCTTGATGTATTCAAGCATTGGGGTATTATTTTCATGTTGTAGAGTAATTTTTGGAGTTAAATATTTTTTTTTATTAATTATTTACTGCAAAGACAAATTTTTAAGTGTTTTAAACAGGAAACTAATAACACGAGCCACAAAAAATATTTAATGAGCATCAAAAACACTAGGTTTAGTTAGGTTTAGTATGTTTTATATTAACTTTAGTCGCCAAGTGAAAATATAATAGCACAGAATAATATACAGGAACAGAAGACGCACTTTCAACACAATTGGAATTAAATATCAACCTTCGATACGCGGTAATACGGTCCAAAATAATTCTGCAGCTGCACTCGTACCTAACTCTTTGAGCGATAATAGTCGCTCAGTTTCATAATTGTAGACGCTCGGTTGATTGCCACCCTTTTAAGTATGGAAAAATTTACCTCCCCACCTAGGTTGGATTTGAACCCACAACTTGATGATGATTTTTAAAATACTTAAACTATTTAAATAATAATAATTTATAAGTAAAATTTAAAAATGCTATCATTATCATCATCATCAGGTCATTTTAGTCTCCACTACAGGAGCACGACCCTCTCTCGTCCGTCACAGACAGAAGGAGGATTTGGCCTACACTCCCCACGCTGGCCAGACGGGTTGGGGAGGCCTGATCGATGTTTGATAATGTATTTCCTTTAGTCGCCTTGTACGACATCCACGGGAAGAGACGGAGTGATTCTATTCTAGTCTGCCGGAAACCACACGGCCAAAAATGCCATATTAATTATAAAAAGAAAGATAAAGGGACGGGGGCCCACCACACATTCCCACCACTGTGTCTCCTGTGTAGCCGGGATTAACAGCGGCGACCACCAAAAAAGGCAATGAACAGTGAAGTCCATTGCAGTCCCGGGGGTAAAACTACTGCCTTGGAACTCAACGAATAATAATCAGAAGAAATTATTAGCGCTGTCATTATCTGGCAATCCTTTGATCCTTCGAGCTCTTTTCGTAACTCTGTTTCTAATTCTGTTCCCTGTGTTTATCACATAGAGATCTCCACTTAATTTACCAACCAAAATGTCACTATATCTTATACTTATTATAAAACTAGTTTGACCATACATAGTGATGTTAACTATACGGTATTTATATCATTATTACGGTACCTATTATACTCTTAGGCGTAAATCTTTGCCTTGCCAACATCGGCAAATATTTAACTATTATGCATAGGCTTTCACCTAGCTTTCATGTCACTAAACCATCCAATGTGCGAAGTTTCTAAGATAAACGCGCGAGTTTTTAACACGCTTTTATTATCTACCTTTCCTACAAAAGGAACATCATGTCGATGCCCAAGGAACACTACGCCAACTAAAATTTCGATAGTTTTCTTTTTTTTTTTACCTAAATCGTATCATTACTTCAGTAACATTATGCTACCTGAATTTTATTTATAAAAGACACACAGACACAACAAAATCGACAAATACACACCGCTAAGTAAATGTATAACTCATATTAGCGGTGTGTATCTGGATGTGTATGATTTGAGTTGGCGTAGTGTTCATTGGAGGCATCGATATATGTTTATAATATAGTTAAAATAGTATGTTATAGTCTAAAGTGCTCATTTTTGTGTTTGAATTGCATTCGAAGGAGAGCGTTGATATCTGCGACACAGTTTACTACTGCAGATGTACCTCCAATTAACACTACGCCAACTCGAAAAAATTATTAACTTTACAGGAGGAGATCCAAAAAAGTTGATAATTTATTTGTTATTAAAGCTATTTTAATGAAATTTTCTGTTTGATCTATTAATTTACTATTGTTTACATTACATACCGCTAATACAATTGGGCGCTATGTCCATCGCGTCTTTGCTAAAAGTACACTGCCTAAAATATATTAAAAATATATTTTTAGTTTTTTAGTTTCATTGACCATTAAAGCGTGTTTTTTTTTTTAACTATATTTATTAATCCTGGCGTACACGGGTAGACTAAAACTCTTCGGCCACGTCTCAAGACGAGAAGGTGACTCTATCGAACGCCTGGCGGTTCAGGGTAGAGTCGAGGCCACAAGACCCCGCGGCAGATCACCCATGCGGTCGACCGACCAGATAAAGTCTGCCGTGGGCGGCCCACTGCATGAGTGCACCAGAAGTGCCTCAAATGGGACGAGATAGCGGGATATTGTGAGGCGAGCAACTGCAACCCCGAATCCTCCCTCATGACGACCACGACCGCTCTGTCAAGAGCGTAACGAAAAAGAAGAGACACGGGTACAGTAAATTCGGTACAGGCTCCTACAGAGTGGTTACTGGACCTTAACATCCTTGTCCGTGTTTTGTAAAAAGTATTATCTTAATTGGCCGTGTGGTTTTCGGCAGACTAGAATAGAATCACTCCGTCTCTTCCCGTGGATGTTGTACACGGCGACTAAGGAAAATGCATTATAAAACATCGATCAGGCCTCCCCAACCCGTCTGGCCAGCGCAGCGTGGGGAGTGTAGGCCAAATCCTCCTTCTGTCTGTGATGGACGAGAGAGGGTCGTGCTCCTGTAGTGGAGACTAAAGTGACCTGATGAGATGATTATCTTAATTAATGTCGGCCTTTACGTCCTAAATTAGTTTGGATTGTGACGTTATTGTGACGTGTTTTTAATAATTAGGTTAATGTATCCGTATCTATAAAAGAGTTAATTTCCTAGTTAATAGATTTAGTTGTTATTTTGCGGAAGTCAAATTTACAGGCAAATTGATCTACACTCAAAGGAAGCACGCAAAGTAGTGTAGATCAAATTGCCATTTCATTTGCGTCAAATGTCAAATCTAGATTTATGAAAAATAACAACGAGAATTAACGCGATCATGCATAAGGGTATTTACATACCTTAATTATTTAATGGCGGTCTTTTGGCAGCACTGTAGTGTAGGGTCCAATCATTTGTCAATCATAGCATCTTGTCAAATGTCTTGTTGACGTCTTGTGTTGTCTTGTCGTCTAAAAGTTTCACTGTCAAAAAATTCAGTATATTTTGACAATCTGGACCCGACGCCTACCTAGCGACATTTAATGTCAGTAAAAATATCAAACATCCCCATTATTGCCTGACGTTTCGACCAGATGTACCCCGACATATACTACAGTCACGACATCTCTATTCTGCGAAATTTTAAAGTTATGAATACTTATGTATCTAGATGGTTTACTCGACAAAGGTCAGATTCTGGAAATGTCAGACGAGTTTAAAACGCCAGATTCTACAAATGCCAGATTCTATAAACGCCAGATTCTATTAATGTCAGATTTTTGTTAAAATTGCAATATAATAATTTTCTTAAGAGCGTATACAAAAATTCACTTAAGGCCAATGCAGATTAATCCTAGGGCAGGGTTTTTAGGGTTATATTTAAATATAATGAAACTCTCATCAATTTTGTAAAACAAAATACTTCACTTCGATCAGAAGAAATCTGCATTGGTCTTAAGTGATTTTTTGTGCACGCTCTTAAGAAAATTATTATATTACAATTTTAACAAAAATCTGACTTTAATAGAATCTGACATTTATAGAATCATCTGGCGTTTATAGAATCTGTCACTTGTAGAATCTGGCATTCATAGAATCAGGCGTTTTAAACTCTTCTATAATTTTCAGAATCGGACATTTGTCGACTAAAGCCACAGTATAAGTAAGAGTACTAACGTACTAAAGCATCTAAATTTTAGTCACAAAAAATAATAATGGAAGCGCTCTTGTGCCGTTTAAGAGTTCAATCCTGTTTGTTGGGTTGTTATCAGCGACCCAGCCGATATTAATTATGCACAGACCATAGGTTGAAATCGATTTTTCTCATTTTAGACTTTCCGAGGGACAACGGGCTCTGAGGATTTGAAATCGAATGGCAAAAAATTGATATAAAAAAACCGGCCAAGTGCGAGTCGGACTCGCGCACTAAGGGTTCCGGACCATTATCTATAAAAACGGCAAAAACAAAACACGTTTGTTGTATGAGAGCCCCCATTTAAATATAGGTTTTATTTTTATTTATTTATTTATTTTTAAAGTGAATATAAAACTAAATATTATGTGAGTATTTCAAGCGTCTACCTATTGCCGTTATCAATTGCGAGCAAAAACGAGAAAAATAATCACGTTCGTTGTATGGGAGCCCCCTTAAATATTTATTATAATTTGTTTTTTAGTATTTGTTGTTATAGCGGCAACAGAAATACATCATCTGTGAAAATTTCAACTTTCTAACTATCACGGTTCATGAGATACAGCCTGGTGACAGACGGACGGACGGACGGACGCACGGACGGACATCGGAGCCTTAGTAATAGGGTTCCTTTTTACCCTTTGGGTACGGAACCCTAAAAATTAAATTACCCCGGCCAAGCTGTATGGAATGTCCGAGGTAGACATAGTCTTTAATCACTTCAATTACTCAGTTGGATAAAACATGGATTATTACTTATGTTTTGTTATTCTATTAGAGTGACATTGTTAATAATTGTGAGTTAGAAGCGAAAGGCGACCGCCAGCAAGGTCGGCGACTGGATACCGGAAGTTTAGGAATGCAGGGTAGATAGGTTGGTCAGGGTTTTAGCCGATCTGTATTATGTATGTTTCTGCGCCATAGGTCATTGCAGGGAGGACGCATTGGTTGAAGACTTGTCTTCAAGCATTAAGGTGTTAATTAATAATAAATAAATATTTCTAGACAGTTTACACAGCGCCATCTAGTCCCAAATTAAGCGCAAAACTTGTGTTATGGGTACTAGACAACTGATAAATGTACTTTAATACATTTTTTTTTATTGTAAATACATACTTATAATACATAGAATAGATAGAAAACACCCAGACCAAGGCAAAAAGACATGTTCATGCACACAAATGTTTGTCTTGTACGGGAATCGAACCCGCGATCAATGTGGCCATTGCTAACCATTCGACCACCAGAGCTCGTCAAATTCACGCCACGGCACGTTATTGGGGTATCTGTGCGGCGAAGGAATGTGGAATCAACTTCCCTCAGCGGTATTTCCGAACAACTACGACATGGGTGCCTTCAAGAACAGTCTTTATTGCCCTTAAAAGGATGGCAACGGGTCGGTGACCTCTTGGTGTAGCTGATCTCCATGGGAAATTTTGATTGCTTTCCACACCAGGTGACCCATGAAAAAAACTGGTGAAAAAAACCCCACTCACTCGCAGGAACACAACTACCCTCAATGGAATTGTTATTTGGCAGCGGTATTCTGTGAGAGAAGGTACTACACCAGTCGAGCCGCTTACAAATACGCTGTAGAAGAAGAAGAAGAAGAAAAACATTCATTTGCTCATTACACAGCACAGTATAAACAAATCAACAAACAGATAATATATTAAAAAGAAGAAAATTAAAGTACTGTGCAATGTCGCAAAATGGTCCCAACTCAGCATAAAACCGAAATCTGCAACAGACTCGGCACTGATTTTCAGTTAGGACCAATTGCAACATCACGGACATACAAGCACAATAAAAACAAAACAACAAAAAAGAAACAACATAAAAAATTACACAACAAAATCAAAAAACTCAATAACATTAACAACTATTCTAGACATTTCATAAACAAATACATTAACGATATTTTAAGTAAAATACGTGAGTTAAATAATATAAAAAGAAAAGTAAATAATAATAATAATGATATTATTTCGTCCTCAATCGAAATTCAGTCATTCGCATTCAATCAACAATCGACTCACACACAGCACTGTACGCTATCTCTCATTTGCCAGAGTCTGTCAGAGTCTGTGCCTGTAGTCGGCAGGGCATAGATGAGTTTGGATTGGCACTAAAGATCATGGTGACTCATTTACACAACGAAAACTACGTCCTCCTGAAAAAATTTGGTTGTCGGTAAAGTCTGTTTACGGACGATAATTTTACGTGATAACGTCATAAGAAAACATCTGCCGATGGAGTGGAATAGAGGCTCCCATGCCGTAATTGTTCGGAATTACCGCTGAGGGAAGTTGATTATGGTTGTCAGAAAGGAGTAAGGGTCGACCGAGACAGGTTTTTCGTTCTCGGCCGAGACCGAGACCGAGAATAAAATAAAATCTCGGCCGAGACCGAGAGCCGAGACCGAGAATAGAGAAATCGTGAAAAAATCACGAAATTGCGCCAATTTTGTAAAAGTATAATTTATTTGAGAGTGTAATCAGTTTTAATAATCAAAATTGAACAATATGATGGTGTATGTGCAGCAATTCCTTCCTGGCTCGCCAGCGATATTTCATTTTGCAAGCGTATGGCTACGGTAACCGCTTCACATCAGACGAGCCGTATGCTTGTCTGCCACCCACGTATTAAAAAAAAAATGTGATGAGGCTATGTCATATACACGGCCGTGTGTTGTACGCGAATACGTTCATCATCATCATCAGGTCATTTTAGTCTCCACTACAGGAGCACGACCCTCTCTCGTCCGTCCCAGACAGAAGGAGGATTTGGCCTACACTCCACGCTGGCCAAACGGGTTGTGGAGGCCTGATCGATATTTGATAATGTATTTCTCTTAGTCGCCTTGTACGACATCCACGGGAAGAAACGGAGTGATTCTATTCTAGTCTGCCGGAAACCACACGTTATATGCACTAAAATTATCTCAAAATACAGCGTTTCACCCTCCTCCATACGCGATGTTCCATAGTCCTTACTTAGCGTAATAAATTCTTTAATCCTTCATCTATCCAGTGGTGTGATTGAATTTTGGATGGAGATGATAGACATGTAACTGGAACACCAAACTGTATCCCCCGATTTTGTTATCATTCGTTTTTTTAATGGAAAAGGAAAAGAAAAAAATACAGAACGAATTAAATTTAAGCCAGAACAAATAATTTTTTTGACAACGTGACTTGTTTTTTTATATATAAATGCTCTCATGTAAACTTGTAGGTAAGTAACGTAACGTAACCTTTGGCATTTGACGTACTTGCCAGTGTCGCGGAGTAGTACAGTCGTGTGTTGATATTTGATATCACGTGACTGATACCTGTTATCGATACTTCCTATTATATCGCGTGAGGGATACTTGTTACAGTGATCGGCTGCTGATATCTTGAAATCTCTACGCAACAGGAAAAATTGTCACAATTTCAAAAATAGGAGTTGCTGCATTGGCAGCGGGGGTGGCGGCGCGTGACTGATATTCCATGTTGCGAGCGTTAATATGGCTATGATAACTTTTTTTTTTATACTACGTCGGGTGTCAGACAAGCATACGGTCCGCCTGATGTGAAGCGCTTACCATAGCCATATTAACGCTCGTAACATAAAATATCGCTCGCGCGCCGCCACCCCCGCTGCCATCGCAGTATGTCCTACCTTTCTAGTGGAACACAACAGCCCTCAGGGGAACCGTTATTTGGCTGCGGTATTCTGTGAGGTGGAGGTACATTCCCCAGTAGGGTAGCTTACAAATTACGCTCCCTACCTCTCTTTTCGCCAGAGCTTCATTTGTCAGTCAGCAGGGTGCACTGCGTGCAGATGAAGTTGACTTTGGTTCAAAGATGTTGATGAACCACCTACATCCCAAGTAAATTGCCAAATCAAATATTGTATCTTAAATTGGATGTAGTTATGTAATAACGATCAATTGAAACTGTTGATTCGATTGGCTCATTATTGCGTAAGGTCGTCCAAGTATATACAAACATTTCGTTGATATTATTGTATGATAAAATATTATGATTAAATATGAATCAGTGTCGTAAAAAAATGAGTAACTGGCTGATTCAATTGAGCCTGTCTACACTAATTTATATTGAAGATAAAGTTAATAGACATTAAAAGATTAACGTGTGAAAATCGATAAGACGGTATTAAAAAAAATCGCATCATGGAGAGAACCAATCGCAGAACACTTATTAATCATCATCGGGTCTTTTTAGTCTCCAATACAGGAGCACGACCCTCTCTCGTCCGTCCCAGACGGAAGGAGGATTTGGCCTACACTCTCCACGCTGGCCAAACGGGTTGGGGAGGCCTGATCGATGTTTGATAATGTATTTCCCTTAGTTAGTTTGATAATGTGTTTCCCTTAGTCACCTTGTGCGACATCCACGGGACGAGACGGAGTGATTCTATTCTAGTCTGCCGGAAACCACACGGCCTGACGGACACACGGCACTTATTAATATTTATGACAAATTATAGTGTTAGTTAGATAGGTACTTAAAATCCGTGGTGCACGGCAGTTGAGCTTCACTTGACTAGCTAAAACTCTTTAGTCCACTTGACAGCCACTACTCTACCATTATTCTCCACAAAATCACATTATTAACTAGTGCATTATCCAATTCATATTATTGGAATCGATATGTCAGGTAACACCTCAATGTTTTAGGTCCCCAATAGTGTTAGATACTTAAAATCCGTGTTGCACGACAGTTGAGCGTCACTTGACTATCTCTTTAGGCTTTTAATGCCTTATTTGCCATATTGCTGTCTCTCACATTGCCAAGAAATGAAGTCAATTTCCAAAAGCTTCTTACTCCTACTAATTTCTTGTGATTAAATTGGGTGTGAGTTCCAAGGCAGCCGTATTCTTATCCCCGGGACTGCAATGGACTTCACTGTTCATTGCATTTTTTGTTTGTCGCCGCTGTTAATCCTGGCTTCACAGGAGACACAGTGGTGGGAATGTGTGATGGGCTCCGTATATATTAGGTCGATAATTTAAACAAATACGTCTATGAATGACTGGCAAGGACGTCAGTGTATTACAAAGGATCAAAGGTTCTTAAACATATTCAAGACATACGAGTAGCTCATATATAACGTCAATGTTCAAAATACAAAACATAACAAGCGTATAGCGAAGACACTTATGTAATTGAATTTTAAAGTTGAACTCAACAAGAAGCAACATTTTTGGAACGAAGTTCCTTCTGGGGCATTGCGGGGGGTACCCTAGCCGGCAAAAAACGTCCGTAACGTTAGAAAAAATATTGCAGTTTGCTATTATTATCATCATCATCATCAGGTCATTTTAGTCTCCACTACAGGAGCACGACCCTCTCTCGTCCGTTCAGACAGAAGGAGGAATTGGCCTACACTCCCCACGCTGGCCAGACGGGTTGGGGAGGCTTGATCGATGTTTTCTAATGTGTCCCTTAGTCGCTTTGTACGATATCCACGGGACGAGACGGAGTGATTCTATTCTAGTCTGCCGGAAACCACACGGCCAACCGAGCTCCTCAATACTATATAAATATTCCGAGACAAATTAAACACTGCCATCTAGTCGCAAACTAAGCAAAGCTTGTACTATGGGTACTAGATAACTGATATTATACTTAATTACTTTTTATTTATTTTTAATAAATATATATTATACATAGTGCATATAATATATGTACCTATAGAAAACACCCAGACCAAGAGAAACACACATGTTCACGCACACAAATGTATGTCTTGTGCGGGGATCAAACCCGCGACCTCGAAGTCAAAGTGCCATTCCTAGCCATTCGACTACCGGGCTCGT
The DNA here is from genome assembly GCA_937001555.2 of Hypsopygia costalis. Lineage (NCBI taxonomy): Eukaryota > Metazoa > Arthropoda > Insecta > Lepidoptera > Pyralidae > Hypsopygia > Hypsopygia costalis. The sequence goes on along the minus strand of OW443347.2, from coordinate 12,979,145 downwards.
CTATGTTCAGTAGTGGACGAATACGGGCTGGTGTGATGGTAATGATTTTTTGCATTTTTCATGGGTTCGATTCCCGCACATGACAAATATTTGTGTGCATGAACATGTCTGTTTGTCTTGGTCTGGGTGTTTTCTATGTATTATATGTGTGTATTTACAAAAAAAAATGTATTTAAGTATTATATCAGTTATCTAGTACCCATAGTACAAGCTTTGCGCTTAATTTGGGACTAGATGGCGCTGTGTAAACTGTGTAATATTTATTTATTATTATTTATTTTTTACCTAATGATAGGTAACAAGTTCGATGGAGAACCAAAGTTGTCGACATAGCCTTCAGAGTTTGCAGGCTGAAGTAGCAATGGGCCGGTCACATCTGCCGAGTAAGCGATGGCAGATGGGGAAGGAAGGTATTAGAGTGGAGGCCGCGCCTAGGACGACGAAGCGTTGGACGCCCTCCTTCTAGATGCTTTAAGGAAGCGGCTGGATGCGGAAGGCGGAGGATCGTATTTGGTGGAAAGCATTAGGGAAAGCTTATATCCAAGGCTTAAATGTTTGAGGTGTAAGTGGTTCATCATCAACATCTTTGAACCAAAGCCAACTTCACCTGCACAGACCTGCACCTGCCGACTGACAAACGAAGCTCTGGCGAAAAGAGAGGTAGGGAACGTAATTGTAAGCTACCCGACTGGGGAATGTACCTCCACCTCACAGAATACCGCAGCCAAATAACAATTCTTTTGAGGGTTGTGTTTCTGCGAGTGAGTGAGGTAACCAGAAAGGAAGGAGATGCTGCGTTGGCAGCGGGGGTGGCGGCGTGTGAGTGATATTTTATGTTGCGAGCGGTAATATGGCTACGGTAACCGCTTCACAAACGGGCTATATGTTTGTCTGCCATCGGACGTAGTATAAAAAAAAATCCAGCAGTGGGTACTGGTACAGGCTGATGATGATGATATTTTACCTATAGATAGGTAACAAGTTGTAGATTACGATTTTGCTCGCATTGTCCCGTCTATCGCCAGTAATAATTATCGCATATCTTTGGTCTAATGACTTGTCGAAAGTATACGGTCAATGACCTCGCTGAAGTTCAGGAATTTGCCCAAATGTCCAGACAATTGTTTGTCATGTCACATTAAAACCTTAATTAGTTTAGTATTAGTAGGGTGACCAACTATTTGAATTTGGTAGGATATTTTTCAGTCGATTTTTTTAGGGTTCCGTACCCAAAGGGTAAGGAACCCTATTACTAAGGCTTCGCTGTCCGTCCGTCCGTCCGTCTGTCACCAGGCTGTAATCTCATGAATCGTGATAGACAGTTGAAATTTTCACAGATGATGTATTTCTGTTGCCGCTATAACAACAAATATTAAAAAATAGAATAAAATAAATATTTAAGGGGGCTTCCATACAACAAACGTAATTTTTTGCTCGTTTTTGCTCATAATTGATAACGGCAACAGGTAGACGTTTGAAATACTATATATATTTAGTTATATATATTTACTTTAAAAATAAATAATAAAATAAAAATAAAACAAATGTTTAAACGGAGCACCTCTTAAATATTTGTTTTATTTTTATTTACCATACAACAAACGTGATTTTTTTTTGCCGTTTTTATAGATATTGGTACGGAACCCTTCTTGCGCGAGTCCGACTCGCACTTGGCCGGTTATTTACAACCTATTATTATTGATTGGAGTGAGCGGAACGTCTATTTACGCGGAAAAGTCACTTTTGGAAGTGAATAGGCTCCAAAACCATTGAACCGGTTTTGATAAAACTTGTCACAATTAAAGACCTCGACACTCTTGAGGTTTGTGTCGAAAAAAAATTGAGATCGATCATGTCCTTGAGGAATGATCATCAAATACGTTTTCCATTTTTATCTGAATTTATTTTGTTTAAATTTTCATAATAATTTATATAAACTACTTAAGTACCAATAATTAAAAATATACAATTAAATTAAAAACTAAATATGGCTAACTGTATATACAAAGAAAACGGAAATGACGAAAACTTATTAAAAGTAATAAAATATAGTAAACTAAATGGCGTCAAAATAAATTATAAATTTTCCATTGAAATCAATGGAAAACATACACTCAGCGAGTTTACTCGCTCTACTCATCCTCGATTTCGGCCCCGTGGGCTAGAATCCGGCTTAGTTTAGTTTCTGTAATTAACTTCACAGTGATTGCTCTGAATTGTGCACAATCGTTTGAGAGAGGTTCTTCCATGGTTGGCAATACACGCGTAAAGCACCTACCTGGTGTTACAGGCGGCCATAGGCTGCGGTATCTACTTTCCATCAGACGGGCCGTACGCTTGTTTTCTTCCTTAGGGGTATTAAAAAAAGTGGCTAGTAGCAGTTGGATGCGGAAAGCGGAGGATCGCTTATGGTGGAAAGTATTGGGAAAGGCCTATATCCAGCAGTGGGTCGATACAGGCTGATATCGATGATGATGATGATGAAATTCACCGGCTAGTTGCTAGTGAACTCAATGAGGCAGATGGGGAGGAAACTCCTACAGTTGAGGCCACGTATGAAGCGTGTGGCGCCCTGTCTCTAGATAGAAATGTGTCAAAAAAGCGCTTGGTAGCGGTTGGATTTTTTATTTTTATACTACGTCGGGTGGCAGACAAGCATACGGTCCGCCTATGTGAAGCGGTTACCATAGCCATATTAATGCTCGCAACATAAAATATCGCTCGCGCGCCGTCACCCCCGCTGTCATCGCAGCATCTCCTTCCTTTCTGGTGACCTCACTCAGTCGCAGGAACACAACAACCCTCAAGGGAATTGTTATTTGGCTGCGGTATTCTGTGAGGTGGAGGTACATTCCCCAGTCGGGTAGCTTACATTTACGCTCCCTACCTCTCTTTTCACCAGAGCCTCGTTTGTCGCGTGCAGGTGAAGTTGGTTTTGGTTGAAAGATGTTGATGAACCACTTACACCCCAATAAAGGTCAAACGACTAGGTATCCAATTGAGTTAGTGTTATCCCTGAAAAGTGTTCGCCCATAGCAACGAGTCTCGCAGCGAATACTTCCTGTCCCATTCACCGATGACAATACGTTTTGAACGGGCTACGAACTAGATATGAATAATGTCTAGATATTCAAGATTACATGGGTAAAGAGGAAAATATATGAGTATTGGCGATGAGAGGGAAATAGGAATTTTCCTATTCTTTAATATATTCTTTCAAGGGCATCGCCAAGGGAAGGCAGGGAGGGGCAGCTGCCCACCTCTAGAGATTCTATCTATATATATAAAATTCAAAGTCCTGACTGACTGACTGACTGATATATCAACGCACAGCCCAAACCGCTGGGTCTAGAGATTCCAAATTTGGCACATAGATTCCTTATGACGTCTAGGGGTACACTAAGAAAGGATTTTTCAAAATTCTTCCCCTAAGGGGGTGAAATGGGGGTCCAAAGTTTGTATGGGGAAACAAGATTAATTAGACTATTTTATCTAAAACTTTACAACAGTATTTCTATAGATAAATGAGTAAACACGTGTTTGCCCGGATTTCACGCGAGCGAAGACGCGGGCGAAAGCTAGTTTATTTATAAGTTTTATTTATTGTACAGTCAAGAACTCACGAAACTTTACACGACGGACTCTGTACCGTTATTATTACAATCGCTGTAGATGTAAGGCTCGTACTACAAGTGAAAAGTTTCATGAACTCCCGACTTTACCTAGGTACAATTCATACTTTTCTCATTCTCCAAATCCACTTGCCCCCCTTTGGGCTATCGGCTGGCGACGACCTTGTATTCTTTACTAGCGACCCGCCCCGGCTTCGCACGGGTGCAATGCTAATACTAAATGTAAGTACTACCACAGAATAATATATTCAGTACTACATTGTTCGCCGCGTCTCCAGCCGGGAGGTACCGCGTCCACCGTTATGTCCCTGCATTTTAAAACTGTAATATCTTCTAAAATATTCATTTAAATTACATGCTGTAAGGGGCCATATTGATTTATATTTAATGCACAATGTATTTAATTGGAGAAGGATTAATGCTGTGTTGCTTAAAATCGCTTCGTAAATACGCCATTACTTCTTGTAAAAAGTGATGGATAAAAAACGGTTATTGTTGGTTATCCCTAATAGATAGACATATACCATCGCTGACTTTTTTGTAGACCATTTTAAGGTGAACAATTTTGTACTACATTATTTTGATCTATCTCGTAGGGTTCAGCCAGCGTTTGCAATGTAAGCGCAAAAAAATGTGTTTATTTACTACATCATATTAGAAACCTCTAAAATTATCACTGTTTCTCTACTATATTTAGCATGTATTATACTTATAAACCTTCCTCTTGAATCACTCTATCTATTAAAAAAAACCGCATCAAAATCCGTTGCGTAGTTTTAAAGAAATAAGCATACATAAGGGTTCTTAAAATACGAGTAAGAGATGACTTCGGCTCATGTGATAATAACATCACACGAGTATTTTAAGACCTAATTATGTGCAGTTTCACACAGAGAGTTATTTGCTCACATTCGAACGTGTTAACGTTTACAAGCCGACCAAATTGAGAAAAAGTTTCAAATTGTGAATTTACCAGACGCGTGTTACATATTTAAATTAGCCGGGTTGCTCACTTCAAAATGTGAGCAAGTAAGCCGCATAATTTTGATACGAGGGGAGGCCAATAAGTTCGCGGAATGGAGGGGTTGATGGGGATAAATTTACCCGTCCAGGTAGGCACTAGTTAAGCACCTCATTAAGAGTATATATACCAAGTTTGAACCTAATCGTGTCATTAACTTTTGAGTTATCGACCTGCAAACAACTAAATCGGGAAGAAGTCAGCCAGTATGGAGAAAATTGAACACCGTGCCGTTATTAAGTTTCTTACCAAGCAAGGAAAATCCGCTCAGACGATTTTTCAAGAGCTGTTAGCGGTTTACGCGGACTCTGCCCCTGGTAAAACCATGGTTTACAAGTGGCATGGTCTTTTCAAACAAGGAAGGGAGTCCATTGAAGACGACCCCCGCTCCGGACGGCCAATTGAGGCCACCACACCGGAAATCGTCGAAAAAGTAGAAAAACTTGTATTGGAAGATGCCCGACTGAAGAAGAAGCAACTTGCAGCAATGGTTGGAGTATCCGAATCAAGTATTTTAAATATCCTACATCATCATCTTGGGATGACTAAAGTCAGTGCAAGATGGGTTCCGAGAATGCTCACGCCACTTCAAAAACGCGAGCGTGTCGAGTGCTCTCACCAGTTTCTGGAGCTCTGTGGAGAGAGAAAGGAAGAAGTTATGGCCCGGATTGTTACTGGAGATGAAACCTGGGTTCACCACTATGAACCTGAGTCGAAGCAAGAGTCGATGCAGTGGCATAAAAAAGGCACACCTCCTCCAAAGAAGTTCAAAGTGTCACAATCGGCCGGAAAGATCATGGCGACTATCTTTTGGGATACAGAAGGTATTTTACTGATCGATTATAAAGAACGTGGTGCGACTATAACGGGACAATACTACGCTTCTTTACTGGAAAGATTGAAAGAAGCCATTAAGAAAAAAAGAAGAGGAAAACTGTCAAAAGGTGTGCTCCTTTTGCACGACAATGCACCCGTCCACACGTGCCATGTTGCGACGGCTGCCATTCACCGATGCGGCTTTGAACAATTAAACCACCCACCATACAGTCCAGACTTGGCCCCCAGTGACTATTATTTATTTCCAAAAATGAAGAAAGAGCTGCGTGGAAAGAAATTTGACGACGATGATGAAGTCAAGTCGGCAATTTCGGCCTATTTTGACACCAAAGACAAATCATTTTTTTTCGATGGTATAAACAAGCTATTTGAGAGATCCGAAAAATGTATTAGGGTTAAAGGAGAATATATTGAAAAGGAAAAATAATTTGGTGTTTAATTTCAACCTCCTTCTCTCTCATTCCGCGAACTTATTGACCTCCCCTCGTATGTAACACGCGTCTTATATATATTATTCACCACATCAGCGTTCTCGAACTGACGAAGTGTGACATTGTGGGACAAGGGGGAGAGGCCCTTGTCCCACAATGTGACACTTCGTCGACCCCCTCCCTCCCCCTTAACGTATGACATAATTTAGGGACATATGTAAACTATTTGGCAATAAACTTTACTTTTATTCTCACGAGATACCGGGATATAATGTCACGGCTTAGTAAATGATATCATTCACCGCAAAGTCACAGTATACCACTTGTTTATGTATATACGTGTATGAAGATCAAGGCCATACGTATTAATAAGTGGGCCGGTCGTTCATCCCGCGCGCGGGTACCGTATGAATCTGGTTTGTTTTAGCGGACGAGGTAATTTTTAAGATTTTTAATGAGAAACTCGAATCCACGTATATAATTATTATTGTTTAATACATACTCGTAGATTTGACGAGCTCGGTGGTGGTGGAAATCCGTGGTGCACGGCAGTTGAGCTTCACTTGACTAGCCATCTCTATAGGCTTTTAATACCTTATTTGCCATATTGCTGTCTCGCACATTGATAAGAGATGAAGTCAAATTCCAAAATCTTCTTACTCCTACTAATTTCTTGTGATTAAATTCGTTGTGATTTCCAAGGCAGCCGTAGTTTTGCCTCCGGGACTGCAATGGACTTCACTGCCTTTTCTGGCGATCGCCGCTGTTAATCCTGGCTACACAGGAGACACAGTGGTGGGAATGAGTGGTGGACCCCCGTCCCGTTAAAAAAGGGCTCGGTGGTCGAATGGTTAGGAAAGGTCACTTTAAATCCGGGCCTAGATATTATTTAAAAAAGCACAAACGAATAGACACCTAAATGCCTAAAGGTATAAACCACATATTTGACCCATTAATCATCAGGTCATTTTAGTCTCCACTACAGGAGCACGACCCTCTCTTCCGTCCCAGACAGAAGGAGGATTTGGCCTACACTCCCCACGCTGGCCAGACGGGTTGGGGAGGCCTGATCGATGTTTGATAATGTATTTCTCTTAGTCGCCTTGTACGATATCCACGGGAAGAGACGGAGTGATTCTATTCTAGTCTGCCGGAAACCACACGGCCAACTCTTTCACATCCATTAGCTAATACTTACGTACAGTTCTTCTAAGCAAATATTTTACAGTAAAACACAAAAGAGTAGAAAGGGAACTAGGTTTATTAACAATAGCTTAGCCTTTAATCTTTTCAATATTTATGATAATCAATTTATTAATTTATTGTAATTCTTAATTTAATGACAATTTATGATGACATAATATGATGATGATTATTATATTTTTAGCATTTCGTTATGAAAATATTAAAAAAATGACATTAACGGTAGCTTCCAAGCCACTGATTTAATCCAAATTACAACAAAATTAAACAATTGGCAAGAGTTTCTACAAAAGTACTCAAAATGAAAATATGCCCTGATGTTGACGCTTCGACGACTCGCAACGGAATGAGAATCGGCACGTGTTCGCACCGGTTTTTATACTTTTCTGGCTGTCACTTCCAACACGGCCTTTCCTGACAGGAGGCCGTCCTCGGGCTCCCTTGCTTTCAGGTTCTGGTTCTTCACCGCCTCGAGATGTGTTAGGGACTGTTTCATCTTGAGGAACCGGTAGACTTTGCAGCTCGGGTTCAGCTTCAGTTCGCCGACGTCCACCTCGTTTGACTATGGAGGAACATCATCATAAGCTGTGGAACAAATGTTCATCTTATTATGTGTCACCGCAATGGCAACTAAGCGAGGTCTGCTCGCTAACGACATATACAATGGGGTCTGCCCACTAGAGTGACTATGTGAGGTCTGCTCACACTACTAGCATGTAAGGTACTAACGACGTATGCAATGGGGTCTGCCCATTAGAGTGACTATGTGAGGTCTGCTCACACTACTAGCATGTAAGGTCTGCTCACATGGTTAGCATGAGAGGTCTGCTCTCACATTAACAAATAGTGAGGTCTGCTCACACAATTAGCATGTGAGGTCTGCTCACACAACTAACAGAATGCGACCGATAATAACCACGGTAGGACATATTTCGCTCCCAGCACCATCTGTAGTGCTTGGCAGCGATCCCAGCATCGGCTGTACCTCCCGGCAGCGCTCTCAGTATCAGCTGAAGCATCGACTACAGCCCACAGCATAGGCGCGTAGTAGCACATCTATCGTCAGTGAGTGCGTCGGCCATATGACGCAGCGTGCTCAACATTTGCCGGAGCACTAGTCACAGCCTGCCGTACTATCGCACCCAGCATCTGCTAGAGTGCTCGTCACAGCGCGCCGCAGAGGCGTGCAGCAGCACACCCAGCATCAGCTGCAGACTCTGCATATATCAACGAGTCGCAAAGACCGTTCAGCCCAAGCCTGCAATCAATTCAAACAAAACAACCGAATCATCACTGACAACTTGACAAGGTCACATCACACTATTGTAGGCTTATTCGTTAACAAATTTTAAGGTTCTGCATCTAAACCTTACTGGCCTTTGGACGACGCATACATTAGCAAGTCTCCGACACAGATAGTATATGTCACAGAAATGTCCATCTTTGTAGTCCAAACAAAATCTAAATCTTGAAGGTACACCCACCAACTACCTTACCATGGGCTACCTAGTTAGCTAGTTTGTAATAATCTTTGCTCAGCAGAATCGACAATGCTTTGATTTTACTATCGCTCGGCTGTACCTGACCATTACTTATAGCGCGACCTAAGTATTCTATCTTAGGTGACAAAAACAAGTAGTTCCTCAGATTGATGGGCAATCCCATCAGCGTTTGGAGTGCATTACGTAGAGTCGTTATACCCTCATCTACCATATCGCAAAGCAAGTTACGACCTTGTGACAAGGTTTTCTACAGAAATCATATGGCTCGATTTTATAAGAATTATGGACAAAACCCTTTTGACCATTATCGCCATTGCCATTTACCATCGTTAAATCTTCGCTTCAGATTGATATCATGATCTACTTTTGACTTTTCGACATAACTGTGAACTATTACTAAACTTTTTATTGGATGTATTTGATTTAACGTAAATAGAAAAGAATACCACTTGGCTTTAGTTTTGCATTCATGGCAGAGGCACGGATTTGTGGATCCGTAACACCCCTTATCACCATATCCGAAATTAGCTGCTCACTTAACCTTTTGACTATACGTAACTTTAGTAAAGATCGGCGAGCTAGTACTCATGACCTCGTATAAAACGTCTGCTATATCTGGCTTCTTAAGGCACAGAAGTAACCCACTCATTAAGCCAATGAGAGACACTCATTATGACACTCATTATCACACCAGTCATTTAAAACTTAAGTAAGCTTGGTTAGATCTCACCATAGTATTGGTGGATCATATAGCATCCATTGTACGATCAGTCGTGCTGGGGTCTCGATGGGGTCCGTAGTAGCACTCACGGAATACCCCGGCGAAAGCGGAGCTGCAGAGCGCTGACTCGCAGCACCAGCTCTCCCTCACTCGCAGCACCCAGACCATCGGCACAGTCTCTGCCAACGGCGGCTGCAGCGGCGACGTCACCAGAGACGCAAGGCCACTCGGCCCACGTAGCCACGGTCGAGACGACCGACGCTGTCCTCAGTGGTGTCAATTGATCTAGAATTTGTTGCATTTTTTGAGTTAATACATTGCTAGAATAGCTACGTCGTCTGCGTTTACGACTAGAACATATATCATGGCGTCTAGAACATGAATCACGATGTCTAAGACGAGCATTACGGCTCCTAGAACGATTGCTTCCGGATTAGCTACTAGTACTTATTAGGCATTGCTATTGATTTACTTAAAGAAGTAGATACAGCAAAAGTTAAAGCCAACACACTGTATCGGATTTATAATAAAATGATGAAACCACAAAATCAAAACGTTTTCACCAACAAGTACATTCTGCTTTTCTAGATTTCGGTAAATAAATCGGAACGTAGTCATCAAAAATCACAGACATGTAACTGTCTCCATAAACATAACCAAACGTAACTAACAAATCACAAAAATATTCCAATTGCCAAACTGAATAGTCAAGTTCTTAAATAGCAAAGTGGGTGGTTAAAATTTACTTCATTTTTAATGCACGTCTCGGATTTTTATTTGGCAATACAATGTTCGATCTTATGCCCATGCTTGTTACAAAATGAACACAACTCGGGTATGAATGGTGACTCGATGGTACAAACATAGTTTTTGCATTAGATAAACCACCACTAGTACTAAGACTTTCGCCTGAATTCATTTTAGGATTGCAAAAATCTACCGTCATCTAAACGATGTTTACGTAATAGGATTACTAGGTGTATGCTTATTTTTTTTGACAAAAATATTCTTTGGGCAGTACGTAACTTACTAGATGCGGAAATCAATTCGTCACTTAGTCCCTGTACTGTACATAGTCGAAGTAACGATCGACGGGCGTAATTAGCGTATGTAGAATAACTATCCGAATTGATACTCATCACCTCAAATAAAATATTGGCGATATCGGGTGTTTTCTGACACAAAGGTTTGCACTCATAATCGCTTGTTTAGGCATTTAGTTCTACGGTTAGACGGTCAACTTCATTGTGCAAACTTGGATAAAAATATTGGTTGGATCTCACCGAGGTGTTGATGAAACGAATAGCATCCACGAGATGATTCGTGACCCCAAGCGGCATGCTCGCATCGCTGACGGCCTGCTCAGAGATGGACACCGCAGCACGAGTAGGCTCCGCGGACGCCTCGCTCGGCGGCACAGACGCCAGGGACCCTGGTGGCGGGCCGCCACCGTGTCCGTCATCTCGACGGGGACGACGCTCGGCTCAGCTGGCCGGCACGATGACTCGCACCGCGTGCCAGATGCACGCTGAGAAGGCGACTCGCGCCGTGAGCTCGCTGCACGCGGTGGCAGCGACGTGCTGACCGCTGGCCGGCACGATAACACGCGCCGCGTGCCAGATACACGCTGGGATGGCGACTCGCGCCCTCGCTGCACGCGGTGGCAGCGACGTGCGGACCGCTGGCCGGCACGATAACTCGCGCCATGTGCCAGTTGCGCGCTGAGACGGCGACTCACGCCGTGAGCTCGCTGCACGCGGTGGCAACGACAACAACTGCGCACTGAACTCACGCCGGGATGGCGGTGGCGCGTTCGACACGCTCGGCAAGCGCCGGGCTGGTGGCGTGCGCGGCGAGGACGCCGGACGGCCTGCCGACCGCCTAGGCCGGCTCCCTGCACGCACTTCCAACGCTCGCAGTCGGGATCGCATTGCTGCCATCTCCTGCAGCAGTTCGTCGTCTGGAATGCGATCCCGGCGTCTGGAATCGCGACGCCGACCCTCGTCCTCATGACGAGATCGGTTACTGTTCGACTTCTATGAAAAACCTGTAGCTGTCAAAAATAGGGCGGTTAAATGGCGATGAATTCTATCCAACTTCTGATTTTAGCATTTCGTTATGAAAATATTAAAAAAATGACATTAACGGTAGCTTCCAAGCCACTGATTTAATCCAAATTACAACAAAATTAAACAATTGGCAAGAGTTTCTACAAAAGTACTCAAAATGAAAATATGCCCTGATGTTGACGCTTCGACGACTCGCAACGGAATGAGAATCGGCACGTGTTCGCGCCGGTTTTTATACTTTTCTGGCTGTCACTTCCAACAATATTTTATGAATCCGTTTTAAATGCCTATAAATATGTAACATAATCTTTGTACGCCACCGCAAATGGCAGAACATGGTCTGCACTTTTAATTTGTATGATCTATATATTTCTACCTATGTTCTACAAATAATAAATGAATTATGAATTATAGCAACATTGTCTTTTTTACAGAAAGGTGCTCAAGGGTCCCTATTTTTGTTTACTGTTTTGTGTCGCACTTAGGGTTGCCACCTGTACTTTATATTTAAGTATTGTACTCTATTTCGATCATTTGAACTTTATTTTATGTATTTAAATTAAGTATGTGAAGGTACTTTATTTTACAAGTTATTTTTTTTTAGATTTCATTTTATTAGGTTGGGGAAAAAGTCTTTTCGTATTTTATATGAAAATTCAAAACATTTTTTAATAAAGTTTATTTACATTTAACTAAAGTATGTAGGTGCCATTTTGTTCGATAACTTTTTGCCATCTTGTAGGTATAGACATGATCCCATTACTATAGAAATTTTGGGACTTCTGTTCAAAAAACCGCGATAAGTGGTTTTGGCAGTCTTCTCGTGATGTTAACCTGACATTACCTAAAGAATGCTGAAGAGACTGAAACAGGTGGAAATCGGAAGGTGCAAGGTCAGGACTATACGGCGGATGCATTAACACCTCCCAGTCAAACTCTCTTAATTTTTGCTGAGTGGCTAAAGATGTGTGAGGTCTAGCGTTATCATGATGAAAAATCACACCCCTTCTGTTAATTAATTCCGGCAGCTTTCTCTCAAGTTTTTGCTTTAATCTCATCAGTTGTTCACAGTAGAGTTCAGAATCGATAGTCCTGCCTGGCGGTAACAGCTCATAATGAATAATGTCCATCCAATACCACCATACACACAGCATCACCTTGTTGCGGGTTAACCCGGGTTTCGCCAGAGTCTGTGAAGCCTGGCCGGCCTGACCACGACCTTTTTATGCGCCAAAACTGTTTTGTGGTCAATTCCTAGTTCTTCAGCTACGTCGTAACTACTGATATGCCGATCTTGCTCCACTTTTTCAAAAATGGCATCCATTTTATCCGTAACAGGGCGACCAGAGCGACGTGCATCTTTGACATCAAAATTTCCGGATTGAAAACGCCTAAACCAAATTTGTGCTACTCTCACAGACACTGCACTAGGTCCATAAACGTCACAAATTTTTTCGCAGCTTGCGTTGCATTTTTACCTTTTTTGTAGTAAAATTTTAAAATGTATCGAATTTTTTCATTAAATTCACTCATCTTGACAGTAAAAAAAACAAATGAAAATCACACATTTATCTAATTTGAATTTGGAATTATCTTTTTTAAAATTTAAACTTTTTAAAGATATCTAAACCTTTCAGATACAAATGGTATAACCAAAGAGATTTTATTACAAGTTCATACATACTATAATGCGAAAAGACTTTTTCCCCTACCTATTATATTCCAATCACGTAAACAAAGGAGGAAATCGCAAAGCATGATGTAATTTTAATTTTAATTTGTTGTCAAGATAAAGGAATAGCTTATATTCAAGAACTAAAATATTTTGCTAACTTGCAACTAGGTAGGTACTAAATTATACTTTATTTTCATACAGCATACTTAACTTCCTACTCCTACCTTGACGAACTAAAATACTTTATTTTCTCAAAAAAAAGGTGGCAACCCTAGTCGCACTGTACCTGTATGCATTTCGTAAGTAACACTATGTTGTACAGGACATTCGCGTTGATATTTGATCTGAGCGTTGACGTTTTGCAACTCTTCGCAAGTTCAATGTGTGACGTTGGCATGACCTCCTGTCTCGATAGGGTGACCAAGGTTAGTGCTTTTTGGGACATTTTTTTAAATAATTGTTGCAGGTGTTTGTTATGTCGTCAATTACCCTTATTCATCCCATTGCTGGGGTACGGGTCTCCCTTCAATTGGAGGGATTTAGAGCGTACTCCACCACACTGCTCAACTGCGGGTTGGCTTCAGTTGTCAGTGTTTTCAAGCCACCTAAAGGCCTCTGACTTGGCTTAGCGACTGTCATCTAACGACAACAACCAGGACTGACGGCTTAACGTGTCCTCCGAAGCACTGAGGAGCTCGAGATAAATAAGAGATCCAGTAGTTGATCGGAAGTTAAATTTAATTGCCTGCTGCCGTTATGGTAGCTAAAACACGCTAAATGGTGCAGATAAAATTGCCTCTTTTATTTAACTTATTTTGTTTTTCGACTTGACGCGCATTCAATGTCTTACACTGGAACCACAGTAAGTTTAGATTTGTCCATGAGAGGGCGTTCATTAATGAGTTTATTCACTTAATTTTAATCCCTATCTCCTCCTTAGTGAAATTTGGTGATCCTCCCAACTCCTCCTCGTCTCACACGTAACTGTGATGATATAACTTTAAAATTATATTTTTTTGCGAGCAAATAAGAATGAAACGCGCAAAAGTAAAATAAAAATCGTCATCATCATCAGCCTGTATCTACCCTCTGCTGGATATAGTTCTTTCCCAATACTTTCCACCATATTCCTTCGCTTTAATATAATAAAATAAAAAATCTATGTGTCTCTTTTTATAATAATGATATTATCCGTATGTATATTTTTGAATGAGGGTCTTTTGGCAGCACTGTAGCGTACTGTACTGTAGGGTCCAATCATTTGTCAATTCATAGCATCTTGTCAAATGTCTTGTTGACGTCTTGTGTTGTCTAGTCGTCTTAAAGTTTCACTGTCAAAAAATTCAGTACATTTTGACAATCTGGACCCGACGCTTTCCTAGCGACATCTAATGTCAGAAAAAATAATCAAACATCCCCATTGAGACGTTGACTAAAAATTTGCTATTATCGCAGCTCTTGTTAAGAGTGACATTTGGTGACATTGTGTTGCATTAATTTGTACGTTTTATTTAATAACCCAATATTATTTTCCATTTAAGTAAAAAAAAAGAAGAAGCATTAGTACAAACATAAGTAAAAGAAGATAAGAAGACGAGCCTGGTGGTCGAATGGCTACTTTGACTCCGAGATCGCGGGTTCGATCCCCGCACAAGACAAACATTTGTGTGCATGTACATGAAATGTATTTAAGTACCTGCATTTATCAGTTGTCTAGTACCCATAATACAAACTTTGCGCCTAATTTGGGACTAGATGGCGCTGTGTAAATTGTCCAGAAATATTTATTTATTATACGTAGTTATCTATGTGCCGCCAATATGATCGCAGCTAGCAGAGAGCTAAGACTTTGATAAGATGTTACACTAGCACCCCTATATCTCCTTAATGCTTAAGACGAAGATTTTACCAAAAGACATGAATGGATGCATCTACATCCCCATACAAAACTGGTGTTCTATGGACAAAAGATGAACAGAACTGACCAAATGCAATTATTCCCTTAATCGTCGGGATTATGGTTACTCTACATTCACGTTCGCGGATCGCACGACTGCCACACCATCAGTTTCAACCAATCAGAGCGCTCCGCTGCCAATCACTGAGTAATGCCTGACAGCTATAGGTTTGTTGATGTTCCCGCGTAAAAAACGAATTCTTTCTTTTTTTTTTTTAGATAAACTTGTTTCTGTTCCCGCGTAAAACGGACATATATTTTTTTTATGGGAGATTATTTTGCGCTAGTGTGTTTATTTTATATAATGCTTGCTCTGTTTTTTTAATTAATTTGCATTCATCGCTGTAGTGTTGATGATGGATATGGAGGAGGGAGGAGTAAGCAAAAATAATAATTTTTAGGTCTCATTAATAATTATTATTGTATTTTGTTAGCGGGTCTTGCGGTTATATAATATGTATAGATAATGCGAGTAAAAATACGTTGTCATAAACGTAGAGATTACGAAAAGTGATATCTACACATGCAGACAAAAAAACTGAGTCACCCGTATATTTCCATAGAGAAGTGTCTTACAAATAATTTTCCTAAACAGTAATATGAAATTCAAATATAGAAGCTCAAACTTGAAATTTTGATTAAATCTCTTTTTAATATTTTTTTTTTTACACACCAGTTTTGCCTGGTCTTATGCGTCGTTATCAAGATTATCTACCTTTAAGTATAATAAAATCATAGACTAGGTACTCTAATCGTAATTACTGTACGTTAAATATTTAAAAAAAAATGATTGTCTGTATTGTCGGTTTACGGACGATAATTTTACATGATAACGTCATATTGATTTAATTTTACCTCAATATACATTATTAATTATTGAGGAAACGACACCTGTCTACCTTGATAATGCCGTAAAGCGGTCTGTTAAAATAAATTTTATTAAGTGGAACAATACAAGTCATTTTATTTAAATATACCTACTAATTAACAAAGTTCCACCATTCACCAGTATCAACAATGACAAAAAAAAAGGAACTGAAGTAATTTTTGGACCCAAACAGACTAGTTACTTTATTCTTAATGCTGCTTTTCGGAAGCTAGATACAGTGCAATTGTTACGCGTGGTAAGTGGTCCACTATACAAAGGCAAACTTATCGCTATAACCCCTTATTCATCCCACTGCTGCAACCCCTCAATCGAAGGGGCGTTAGAACGTACTCCACCAAGCTGCTCAGCGGGTTGGCGGAGGTCAGTGTTTTCAATCCGCCTAAAAACCTGGACTTAGGAATAGACTGGGGAATATACCTCCACCTCACAGAATACCGCAGCCAAATAACAATTCCCTTGAGGGTTGTTGTGTTCCTGCGAGTGAGTGAGGTCACCAGTAAGAAAGGAAGGAGATGCTGCGGTGGCAGCGAGGGTCGCGGCGCGCGAGCAATATTTTATGTTGCAAGCGTTAATATGGCTACGGTAACCGCTTCACATCAGACGGGCCGTATGGTTCTCTGCCACCCGATGTAGTATAAAAAAAAACCACTGACTTGGCTTAACGACTGTCAGCTAACGACAACAGCCGGGACCGATGGCTTAACCTGCCCACCGAAGCACAGTTGAGTATTTGCAAAGATTATTAATGTTCAAATAATTTAATACAAAACACCATTAATTTGTTAAAATTAATTAATTGACGAGCCCGTTGGTCGAGTAATGGCTACTTTGACTCCGAGGTCGCGGGTTCGATCCCCGCACAAGACAAACATTTGTGTGCATGAACATGTCTGTTTGTCTTGGTCTGGGTGTTTTATATATATTATTAGTATGTATTACCAAAAAAAAATGTTATTTAAGTATATTTATCAGTTGTCTAGTATCCATAGTACAAGCTTTACGCTTAATTTGGGACTAGATGGCGCCGTGTAAGTTGTCCAGAAATATTTATTATTATTAATACAACGTTAGTAATGGTATTTTGTATTAAATTATAGGGGATGACCCGTTTTCTTTGTCCGCCAGTGTACTTATCATGTTGGCATAGTTATCATCGCTGATAAAGTCATCTAATGTAGAATTTGAAAATAACATATTATTGATTTCTTATCGATATTATCAATAAAATGATTCCACTCATACCATCCCGTAGGCTTTTTAAAATCTGCAGTTATAAGAATATTTTGCCTTAGCAAAATTTATAATTAGTTATGTATATATCTAGTGAAGAGCTCGAGTGCGTCAGTTAATCGACGTCAACTATAGCCTGGTCATGGATGGTTTTATTTATCTTTAGCTCCTCCGTGCTTCGAAGGGCACGTCGGAATTCGAAGTTATATGTCAAACAAGTCCAAAGTCAAAGCCTATGCACATATAACAACAAACACGCAGAAAGCCAAACACGCGCAGTTTAAATAAATAAAAACAAGATAACTATATTGAATTATGCCCTATTACATTTGCACGCTGACGAGCTCTCGCGCAGTACTAAACCCGCGAAGGCCGCCGGTGCATCGTTTTTTGTAGTAATTTGGAAGTTATATTTATCGTTTTTATTGAAATAAAATAATAAATTCATGCTACAAAGTTTATTCATAATGAAGTAACAATAGGCTAGACGACAATTTTTCGATTTCGATTTGTTATGTAAGGTCGTCACAATAATATAACTATAGGTGAAAGAATTACTTCGATAGCATAAAAACTTCTCGAGATATGATAACTTGTAAATCACAATTTTGGACTTTCCCGAAAACGCTCCTTACAAAAGGCTACTGAATTATGACGTCAGACTTATGTATTTTGTATACGTTAAAACAAAAATTTGTATGACAGCTATGTGAAATACTGCGTTTATGTAGCTAGTGCCATAACAAAAGTTATAGTATTTTTTATTGTTTTTCCAAAGTTAATATTTTTTTTTATAATTTCATTCTTTTAAATTGGACTTTCCCACTACACTTTGATCGATCACAGAACAAGTCGGACATAAGTTATTAAAAATTCAACATCGCAGATCGTTCTAGTTTTGTATATTTTATGACACTGATAAGTATTTTTTATAATTTTATATCATTGTCGTCTCGCCTATTATTCTCGTATAAATTTTGCTCAATAATATTATCGTTTATTCGAGAAATTAACAGTTTACTTAAAGCGATTTTCGAAGTTTTTTTGGTTAATATAATGTTTTTTTTTCTATATTAAATCAATGATATTTCAAAATTCCGAGGCCGCTATGTACTATACGACTATATAACAAATAACATTCAATTTATTTATTTTCGCGGTTTTAGAACCGAACGGGCTTGCACGTGATGATGGGAAGAGACCGGATGGAATGACACTTGTGGCCTGGAGGTTGGGGCGACCTTTGGTGTGGGACGCTACCTGCGTCGACACCCTTGCGCCGTCTCATCTTCGGGTCACTGAAGTTAGGGCTGGTGCGGCTGCAGCGTTTGCTGAAAACCTCAAACGGCGAAAATATAGTTGCTTGGATCAGAGCTACATATTTGAGCCGTTTGGGGTAGAGACGCTAGGTCCGTGGGGACCATCAGCACATAAACTGTTTCAACAGTTGTCAAAAAGATTGATCGAAGTATCACATGACCAAAGGGCTGGCCAATATCTCGGCCAGAGGATTAGCATTGCCATTCAACGTGGCAATGCTGCCAGCCTTTTGGGCACTTTTCAAGTGGGTAACGAATTGGCGGGGCTTCATTATTTATAGTTATTTATTTCTAAGTTATATTTAAGTAGGTATTTTATTCATAAGTTATTTACATAAAGTTTAAATAAAAACTGAAAAAAAACATTCAATTTTTTTTATTTAATTTGTTTGGAACAGTAGTACAATCCATGAGCTCAAAATTGTGAATGCGCGCATTTTATGAAAATCTTTCTCTGCAATTTTGATTTTATTTAAAAAGTTAAGCAAAATTTACAAAAAGCGAGGCCTCTACGTACTATGCCAATAGCTATTCTGTACTATTCAATAAGTCAACATTGTTAATGTATTTTTATTTCCGAAATCAAGAACGCCAAAATTGGCTATTTTACGCAAAAATCACAGTCAGAATGTAATATGGCTCTTAAGTAAATAATATAAATGAATAGTTTATAAAACACTAGAAAAACACGCTTTTATAAATGCACCTGATCGTGTTCAATGTCCATTACGTGGCCTTTCTCACAAGTGCAAACACTACTATTATACGATATTTTTATCTTTCGGCTTCATCATCAGACCTTGAAACCTAATCGTGGTCAAAGTTTATTACAAGACCTTTCTAAGAAATCCAAAAACAGCTGTGATACGATGATCCATCATGAAGCTCCAGTTCATATCTTTCGGCTCCATCATCAGATCAGTTCGACGGTACCATATTATTGTATTGTCATCAGAACTACATACAGCTGCCAATTGTCATTACGCTACGATCCTTGGAAGATGGTTAAATTAGTTACCTTAGATTCCATTACATGTTAGTTACATACAGGTCGACCTAATAAAAGTGTGTTAAAAATCATACAAAAAATCACACGTCTTTTTAAGTCCAAGTTTGATGTACCTTAAGATTCAACACAACAACAAAATAACCATAGTCATTAAATGTGTATACCACAATTGTACTTTTCTCCAACCTCTTCGAATGAGGTGTATCCCAAAAGTAGGTTTTTTTTTTATTGTTTAGTATCCAAAAAAAAATTACATTTTTCATGATATTTTTTTTTATACTACGTCGGGTGGCAGCCAAGCATACGGCCCGCCTGATGTGAAGCGGTTACCGTAGCCATATTAACACTCGCAACATAAAATATCGCTTGCGCGCCGCCACCCCCGCAGCCATCGCAGCATCTCCTTCCTTTCTGGTGACCTCACTCACTCGCAGGAACACAACAGCCCTCAAGGGAACCGTTATTTGGCTGCGGTATTCTGTGAGGTGCAGGTACATTCCCCAGTCGGGCAGCTTACAATTACGCTCCCTACCTCTACCCGCCCCGAAAGCTACCCACTGACCAATATCTAGTTTCTTACCATAAAACCGTTTTATGTTTAACTAATCAAGAATTCACTCTTCGAGCGCGGCAAATATCACATAATTACATAATATAGCACTCCAAGAGTGCTAAATTATGCAATTATTCCTTAATTTACATTTACTTACATTACGTATCTTTTATGTTATTTATATAGTGTAGTTTTAAGCAGTGTACATAATTCTTTGTCTGTTTATACAGACTTGATCTGGGATAATTTATTAATCGATGCCTGTATTTAAGAAACAAAATATATATTTGACGAGCTCGGTGGCGTAGCGGTCAATGACGCGGCTTCGACACCAACGCTCGTGGGTTCGATTCCCACACGGGACAAACATTTGTGTGCATGAACATGTCTGTTTGTCTTGGTCTGGGTGTTTTCTATGTATCATAAGTAAGTATTTACAAAAAAAAAGTGTATTTACGTATGTTTATCAGTTGTCTAGTACCCATAACACAAGCTCCGCTTACTTTGGGGCTAGATGGCGCTGTGTAATTTGTGTGACAATATTTATTTATTTAATCGTTTTTTTCATTGTTCCAGATAGAATCGACAGCCTTATGACGCGGAGTCGGTCGAGCGAAACCTGTAAAAAGAACTAACACACACAATGTCCTCCAAAGCTATATACGAGTCCACTGGCAAAGATCTCATCAACAGGTAAATAAACATAGTTTATATATAATCAACAGAAACCACGGAGAAAGTGATCATTTGCTTGTGGAGAAAGCGGTCTTGTGGAGAATACGGTCTTACTGTCGCACTCAGAGACGTCACTTAAACTTTAATGACAATTAAATCAATTTTGTCTCTGTCTACCACTAACCATAAGGGGCCATCCATAAATTACGTCACACGTTAAGGGGGAGGGAGGGGGTCGACGAAGTGTGATATTGTGTGACAAGGGGGTGAGAGGGGTCCTAAATTTTGTGACGTAGCCTTTCAAAATTTATTATAATTTAAGTGTTAAAACACGAACTTTGAACTATTAACGAAAAATTCAACATTTGCAACTCTAGATGTAAAATTGCAAAATATGTGACGTCATACTAGGAAGAGGGAGAGTCTCACAAATGTGACCAGCTGTGACAAGGACGGGGGGAGGGGTAAAAAATCATGAAATTCACGAGGTAATTTGTGGATGGCCCCTAAGACAAGGATGCTGCAGTCTTAATTGACATTTAAATTGAATTGACGTCTCTGTGTGCGGCGGTTAGGGCCTAATCTATAATATAATAGTTTATAATAATCAACAAAAACGACGGAGAAAGTGATCATTTGCTTGTGGAGAAAATGATCTTGTGGAGAATACAGTCTTAGATTCGACGATTTAGCCAAATAAAATCGATATAGGAAATATGTTCGGAGTAAGATGATGGGCTCGGTGGTCGAATGGCTAGCAATGGTTATTTTGATTCCGAGGTCACGGGTTCGATCCCCTTACAAGACAAATATTTGTGTGCGTGAATATGACTGTTTGTCTTAGTCTGGTTGTTTTCTATGTATTTTAAGTACGTATTTACAAAAAAATGTATTTAAATATTATATCAGTTATCTAGTATCCATAGGACAAGCTTTGCTTAGTTTGGGACTAGATGGCCGTGTGTAATTTGTCCAGGAATATTTATTTATTTATTATTCATCCTAACATTATTTCCAGGCACATACCAGCGGGTACAGCGCTGGTGCCATGCCGCTTCGCCAGCTTCGAACAAAGCACCGTTTGGGAGGATGAGATCGGAAAGAATCCGTGGCTCACTCAAGAGGTATGTCATATTTTGTTAACACGTTGAATGCCCAGCTACGAGATATCTCGTAGCGGATTTCTTCTAATGCCAGGTACGAGATATATCGTAAGACTTGTAGGGCCATTTCTAAGTAATGCGTTTATTCTGGCACCATACGGACGGCTGAAATATAAGCATTGGCACCTCAAATAAAACAAGATACTAAGACAAAGTAAGATTATTTATTAGAAAAAACTTTTCAAAGAAATGAATATAAGGCAGTCTCATTTTTTTGGTAGTATAAAAATTTGTCTTAATTCGCATTAGAAACGTGTTGAGGAACTATAAAGTTTCACATACCTACGTACTACAAATATCAAGCTACATTATAATCATAGAAAAAAAAAATGTTTAATCTGCTTGTTTAGCAGCGTGGTATGTTCGAAAACACGGCGTCACACATAAAGCAGGTCTTTCAGGACAAACTGCACACATATATACCTTGATTCCCTGCGCTTTTTATCCTGTGTACACGACAAGGTTTGGTAGGTGAATTCTTTTTTTCTGTGGCAGGAATGAGAACTAAATAGTGTACGAGATATCTCGTACATGGCACTGTTAGTTAACGTTAATAATGGAGACGCCAGCTACGAGTTATCTCGTATATGATGTATGGTGGGAACTGAATTCGCGTCCTCGAAATTTTTGACATTCAATGTGTAAACTAGCGACCAATGGTCTCTGCAATTGTGATCTTTGGCTGTGGGAGTGGGACGTCATGTTGAATTCTTTGCATGTTGCATCTGGGGTTGCAACCGTTCAGACGATTTTGCAACAGTGTTAGGTAACAAACGCATTGTTTTCGGTCTCCAATGATGATAGATATTTAACTATTATGGCTAGTCAAGTGAAGCTCAACTGCCGTGTTGCACGGCAGTTTAGCTATATTCAATTCAAACCAGTAGTTCCTGAGATTAAGGCGTCCAAACTAACCCTTCCGTTTTATAATATTAGCATAGATAATGTATTTTAATTATATATATAATAGGCTAGACGATATTTTTTTCTTTCGATTTGTTATGTAAGGTCGTCACAATAATATAATTATAGGTGAAAGAATTACTTCGATAACATAAAAACTTCTCGAGATATGATAACTTGAAAATCACAACTTTGGACTTTCCCGAAAACGCTCTATTTTGTATACGTTAAAACAGAAATTTGTACGACAGCTATGTAAAATACTGCGTTTATGTAGCTAGTGCCATAACAAAAGTTATAGTATTTTTGATTGTTTTTCCAAAGGTAATATTTTTTTTTTCTTAATTTCATTCTTTTAAATTTGACTTTCCCACTACACTTTGATAGATCATAGAACAAGCCGGATATAAGTTGTTAAAATTTCAAGATCGCAGATCGTTCTAGTTTTGTATGTATATTTTTTGACACTGATAAGTATTTTTTTTTTTTTTTCATTGTCGTCTAGCCTATTCTTTGTTGCATAATAACAAATACAGAAATTAGTGAACAGACATGTATACAAAGGTGAGGTTATCTCTTGAAATACTCACATAATATTTAGTTGTATATTCACTTTAAAAATTAATAATTAAATGAAAATACACACGTACGTACATAAAGAAATTTTACATGGCTGGGAGTCAAGCAAGCTGTGCATAACATCTTTTTACAATAAAATACTAATTTAAATTATCATTCGTCATGAGTAAGATAGTGTTCCTTTATGAAATATAAGAACGGGAATTAACGCGATCATGCGTGGGTATTTACATACCTTTATTATTGCCTGACGTTTCGACCAGGTTGCACCGGCCGTGGTCACAGGCTGACTGTCTCAGCGGTGTCACTCTGTCTCCGTTGTCGAGGTCGATGAATCTTCATCTACCCCCGTGTTGTTCGATATCCATGTACCGCGACATACTACTACTATAAAGGTATGTAAATACCCCTATGCATGATCGCGTTAATTCCCGTTCTTATATTTCATAAATCATGCAACGCGAAAGTTTAAAAGTTATTAAAGTGCTCCTTTAGCTTCTTTTTAAAAGTAGCGACAGTACAGCTACATACATGTATTTTTTTTTTTCAGCAATTGGTAGTGAAACCAGATCAGTTGATCAAGCGCCGAGGAAAGCTTGGACTTGTAGGCGTCAATAAGAATGCTGCGGACGTTCGTCGCTGGCTCGGGGAGCACATGGGCCAGGAGCAGAAGGTCGGGGCTGCTGTTGGCAAGCTTCGGCACTTCATCGTGGAACCTTTCGTGAAACACGATCAGGTGTGTTATTCTTTGACGTTAATACGTCATTATTTTGCCATTAAAATTGAGCCCTTATATGATATTCTTATTATAAATATTTTGAAAAATGGAAAAATTCACCTCACATTATTAACTGACGCCTGCGGACCCCTAGAAAATCATTCACAATTTCAAGGAAGAATATTTCATCATCATCATCAGGCCCATTTTAATTTCCACTAAAGGAGCACGACCCTCTCTCATCCGTCCCAGACAGAAGGAGGATTTAACCTACACTTCCCACGCTGGCCAGACGGGTTGGGGAGGCCTGATCGATATTTGATAATGTATTTCCCTTCTTTGGACACTGACCATCGGACTGGTCCATAGGTTAAAAGTCGCGCAGCGAGCGATGGAGAGGGCTATGCTCGGGGTTTCTCTGCGGGATCGAATCCGGAACGATGAAATTCGACGCAGAACTAAAGTTGTCGACATAGCCTTCAGAGTTTGCAAGCTGAAGTGGCAATGGGCGGGTTACATCTGCCGAGTAAGTGATGGCAGATGGGGGAGGAAGGTATTAGAGTGGAGGCCGCGCGTAGGACGACGAAGTGTTGGGCGCCCTCCCTCTAGATGGTCCGATGACCTAAAGAGAGCGGCTGGAAGCGGCTGGATGCGGAAGGCGGAGGATCGTATCTGGTGGAAAGCATCGGGGAAGGCTTATATCCAGCAGTGGGTAGATACAGGCTGATGATGATGATGATGATTTCCCTTCTTGTACGACATCCACGGGAAGAGACGGAGTGATTCTATTATAGTCTGCCAGAAACCACACGGCCAAGTCCAGGAATGTTTATTTATTATTTATTAATTAATTTCCTTTCTATTTTCAGAATGAAGAAATGTACCTGTGTATTCAGTCTGGTCGCAGAACAGACACCATCCTGTTTCATCACCAGGGAGGAGTGGACGTAGGTGATGTGGACGCATTAGCTGTAAGGCTTGAGGTAAGAGTGCACACAAAAACAAATAAAAACATCGGACGCGCAGCATGCGCCACCATAGCGAAATTTATTTATTTTATTTATTTATTTTGGCCACTTTCCCGAATTGATATCGGAAAACCAAGGTCACTTTACATTACTACTTTTTGATGCTTTACAGTTCTACACGAATCCGAAGTCAGAATTTCGAAATTTTGAGTTTCATGGCAACGGACGGACAGACAGAACGACCGGACGATTTTATAAGCTCAATAAATTTCGCTGAAAATGTGTCCAATGAAATAAAATTAAATGAAATTGTTTATTTGCGCATATACAGTCATTTATATAAATATCAGGCCAAGGCAGTAAATTGTCTGGCAACTGTACATTGCCTTAAAAATGTAGGCATGCAAAATATTGAAGTACATTAAAATATGGTAGGTACAATAAAATCTTAATATAGAAATGTCAGTTTTTTAAACATTAGAATTATCCTTATAATAAGTATCTATCCATTCCGATCCCATAATAAAGGATTTGATAATAAAATAAATTCAATTAAAATATTGGTGATTGTTAACTATTTATTATGAATGTCAAGTTTACATTGTTAATATTTTCTCTGGTCAGTTAAACTAGATACTATATAGAAACTAAATACCTACTTACACAATTAAAACAAAAAATAAAAATAACTATGATAATAATTATTAAAATAACTAGCAATAAAAGCAGTTATGGCAGGCGTCCGTCCGTCTTCTGTAATAGCACGGTATTTAGTTTACCCAGATCTCATCTCCATAACCCATTTATTTTCCATCACACTTCGCAATAGTATGTCGTTCTATTGACATATCCTGGAGTGGGTCACGGCGGGCGTACAACATTACATTAAACTTCTCAAAGGGTACAACATTACATTAAACCACCTCTACGCGGTGGATCTATATCCCCGCGCACACCTATCAAATGACCGGGCTTGACCCGTGATTAAAAAGAAAAAAAAAACGATGATAATAAATGTCAGATTTTTTAAATGTCAATTTTAACCACTAAAACTGCTACCCAGGGTATAGAGCGTTGCTATAGGGAACTGAAAATACGAGCCAAAAAAAGTCGCGCGTCTTACGCGAAATCCTCGCGCATTCCCGAGATTTCCCCTAGCTACTGATCGTATTTAAGTTTGAATGTTATGCAATTGACATAAAGTTCATTATGCTATGTACAATTTGTAAATTAAGCCTTAGTTACAAGCAAGTGCGAGCTACAAAAAAAAGGAGTCGGCGACAATGATAACCATTTCTTTCGGTTTTTCCTATTGCTGTCTTTGTAATTTCCTTATACATTCAATACAATAAACCAGACGTAAGATATTTATCAATCATCATCATCAGGTTTTTTTAGTCTCCACTACAGGAGCTCGACCCTCTCTATTCCGTCTATCAATAAAATTTATAAATTCAAATCAATAATATTTATCAATAAAAAACCATTTTTATTTCTAGATACCAGTAGACACATTCCCCTCGGGTGAGGAAATAGAGCGGGTTCTTTTGAAGAATGTCAAGTCGGCTTCAGTCAAAAGGTAAGGTTTTTGTATTAAAACCGTTGATTGCACGGTAACAAAATGTTTAGTAGAAACACAAACACCACACACACACCAAAACCGGTAGCTAAAAATAAATGTAATTAGGGGTCATCCATAAATAACGTCACACGAATTTCATGATTTTTTGACCCCTCCCCCCTCTTTGTCACAGCTGGTCACATTTGTGTGACTCCCCCCCCCCCTCCCTAGTGTGACGTCACATATTTTGCAATTTTACATCTAGAGTTGCAAATATTGACTTTTTCGTTAATAGTTCAAAGTTCGTGTTTTAACACTTAGATTATAATAGATTTTGAAATGTTACGTCACAAAATTTAGGATCCCTCCCACCCCCTTGTCACACTTCGTCGACCCCCTCCCTCCCCCTTAACGTGTGACGTAATTTATGATGGCCCATTACGTGGATCAGTACAAGTGCTTTATTATAACACTATGGTTTTTATATTAAACTAGTTGACCCGGCAAACGTTGTTTTGCGTTATAAATTATACTAAAAATCGCTATTAAAAAATTGGGGCTGATGGTAGAAGGGTAAAAATTTTGGGTTGTATGTATGGGGCCATTCCAGTATTACGTAATTTTTTTTACAATTATTTACACCCCCCCCCCCCCCCCTCCCCTTCCCCTTCCCCTTGTTAGCAAAGGTAAGCAAACCTCCCCCCCCATGCTTACGTAATAAATCATTGGTAGTCAAATCGTCAAATCAGTCAAATCGTCATTCGAATCGAAACGAAACAATAGATTGACGAATGAAATTTAGACAAGTGACAAGTGAGTAGCGCGCGGTAATTCCCCCACTCGCTTCTAAGCGAGTACCTATAATGTATTCATTATTTGTGGGAATCCCCGACATGTGTGTTTTGTTTACAAGCATAGACCATTTGTGGGTTGCCATTTGTGTAAAAAAGTAAATAATAACTGCTGACGTAATCACGATATCGACCAACCATGTCATTAAAAATAAGCAAAGCAAAGACCCCCCCGCCCCCCTCAAGCGCTTACGTAATACTTGAATAGCCCCTATCTTTTAATGACATATCATAAAAAATAACAATAAAATATTCGGGGTATCACTTAGGGGGTATAAAAAATATATAACCTATTCTCAGACCTACTATACACATATAAAATTTCATCAAAATCGGTCAAGCCGTTTCGAAGGAGTATGGCAACTAAAACTGTGACACGAGAATTTTATATATTACATATCGCACGCAAATGCAGTTTTCGTCATATATTAGAAATAAGCGCCATCTATCGTGTCAAAAGAAAAATGTTTACTTAGGTGTTTAATAGACGGCGTTGTTCAGATTTGACTAGATCCTGCATCGTGATAATAACCTTTTGCTATTTGCATGACACGATAGCGTACGGCTTTGCGTGTTTTTAATACATTTTCCACTGTATTGGATATTATAAATATTAAAAGTGGAAAAAATCACTTCCCCCGCCTACATCGGTCCACCCATGATTACCGATTTGGGGCCATCCATAAATTACGTCACACGAATTTTTTATCACATTGATGATTTATTTAATGAGTTCAATTGGCACTAGATGGCGCTGTACAATATCTTTTGATATTTTTTTTCAGACTGCTAACGGTGTTCATCCACTCGTTGTACAAAGTCTACGTGGACTTATACTTCACATACATGGAAATCAACCCTATAGTGGTCACCAACGAGCGGATATACCTCCTGGACTTAGCTGCTAAGTTGGACCAAACGGCTGACTTCATTTGCGCCAAGAATTGGGGGGAGGTGGTGTTCCCTCCTCCCTTTGGAAGGGACGCTTACCCTGAGGAGGCTCATATCGCTGATTTGGATGCTAAAAGTGGAGCCAGTCTTAAGGTACGTGAAGTGACTTGTATATTTGTACATTATCTATACACTCATCATAGCTTCATGAACTGACAGACGGTTTAGAACCTTTAAGTCTGAGAAGAGATTTTGTGTCCCTTTGTGTGTTCTACCGATTGTACAATGGGGTGTGTTCAGAGGAGTTGTTTGACATGATGCCTACGGCCTCCTTCTACAGTCGCACCGGTCGCCGTCCACAGGGAATTCATCCTCACACATTGGAGCCTAAGTGGTCACGTACTGTGCGGTTCCCGAGACATTTTCTCCCGCGTACGGTCAAGCTGTGGAATGAACTGCCTGTCGAGGTTTCCTCAGGAGACTAGAGCGTGGGATTCTTCACGAAGGGCGTGAAGACGTTTTACAGGGTCGCGCGTGTGATGCCCCTGGTGTTACAGGCGTTCATAGGCTACCGTAACTGCTTTCCATCAGGCGGGCCATATGCTTGTTTGCCACTTTAGTGGTAAAAAAAAAACTTTATGGTCCATGAAGCTATGAGTAGGTAGTACGAAGACGTTCTTAACTTTTCATTTTCTCAACGATAGGCATTGCACAGGGATGTGTTTTCGAGCCTTAGCTGCTGACTGTATTCTTTGTCTTTATTTGTGAAACTTCAAGAAGCTAAGAGTATGGCGAAGACGTTCTTAACTGTTCATTTTCTCAACGACCTGTCGTTGAGAAAATGTCGTCATTGCCCAGGGATGTGTTTTCGACCCTTACCGGCTGACTATATTTATTTTTATTTGTAAAACTTTATAATACATAGGTTTATCTTTTTATATACCACGCCGGGCGTGAAACAAGCATACAGCCCGCCTTATATAAAGCAGTTATTGTAACCATATAGACATTCGCTATACGAATCTGCGCTCACGCTTTCGCACCCCGGTTGTTAACGTAGCATCACACAAGCATCTGTTTGCTTACAAGCTAATACTTAGCCCCTTAACTATAGTGTGTTATGAAGATTTTTTCATCATCATCAGGTCCATTTTAGTCTCCACTACAGGAGCACGACCCTCTCTCGTCCGTCTCAGACAGAAGGAGGATTTGGCCTACACTCCCCACGCTGGCCAGACGGGTTGGGGAGGCCTGATCGATGTTTGATAATGTATGTCTCGTAGTCGCCTTGTACGACATCCACGGGAAGAGACGGAGTGATTCTATTCTAGTCTGCCGGAAACCACGCGGCCAATTTTTAGATTTTTGATTGACGGAAGATTTTTTGATTAGATTTAATTTCTTTTTTTTCAGTTAACAATCCTAAATAAATCGGGTAGGATATGGACGATGGTCGCCGGCGGGGGAGCGTCCGTGGTGTACACGGACACGATCTGCGCGCTGGGCGGCGCGGCCGAGCTCGCCAACTACGGGGAGTACTCGGGAGCGCCCACCGAGAGCCAGACGGCTGACTACGCCAAAACTATATTCAGTCTTATGTGTAGAGAGAAACATGCTAACGGGAAGGTGGGTATTTACCTGACTTACGAAGAAAAAAAAAATTATTGCCTTTTTTTTTATATATATACAACGTTGGGTGGCGAACAAGCCTGATGTAAAGAGGGCACCGTAACCATATTAACGCTCGCAACATAAAATATCGCTCGCGTGTCGCCACCCCCGCTGCCAACGCAGCATCTCCTTCCTTCCTTTCTGATAACCTCACTCACTCGCAAAAATACAACAACCCTCAAGGGAATTTTTATTAGGCTGCGGTATTCTGTGAGGTGGAGGTACATTCCCCAGTCGGGTAGCTTACAATTACGCTCCCTACCTCTCTTTTCGCCAGAGCTTCGTTTGTCAGTTAGTAGGGTGCACCGCGCGCAGGTGAATTTGGCTTTGGTTCAAAGATGTTGATGAACCACTTACACCCCATCTGTCTTTAAAGTCGGTTTACGGAATATAATTTTACATGATAACGTCATAAGAAAACGTCGGCCGATGGAAGAGATATAGAAGAGTCACAAGCCGAACGGTTACGCCGATCGTGAATCTCTATCGCTTGTTCCATGCTCTTGCTTGCACGCCCGGCTCAGGCGGGACGTGACAATGAGTCATGCTTTTTCGTACGTGCAGCAGTGTATCGATTTATATAATGTCAAAAAATTTGGGTTAGTTTTTTCGTGTGTATGTATTTCTTTTACCACTAGGGTGACAAACAAGCGTACAACCCGCCTGATGAACGCAGTCGTCGTAGCCTATAGACGATTGCGTCGATATATACAATATACAAGTATTAAAATTAATGATGATAAATTGAAAGGTAAATCATGATAGTTGAATGAAATAACGATGAACGAATGAATTGTTTCTGAAAATATTCTTTATCTACTCTCATACTAAAATTTAGAGATTAAAAAACTAAACACAGAATCTTAATGTCAGTCTTTTACGCACAAGCCATCAAAATAAATTTAAAAAGTTACTTTTCGATACAGCTCTTTATGGATAACTGTGTCGAAAAATAACTGTTTTCCATTTCGATACAGCAGCAAGCAGGTTGCAATACAAATGCATTGCAACTTTGCAAAAATTTTCTACATAATCTGTGAGCGCGGCGACGCGCGGCACGTCGCACATGCGCACCACGCATGCTCGTTCTGCAAATATCCATTTGCAGAACGAGCATGCGTGTTATAAGTAAGAAATGAAGCTGTTAAATTAACTTCATGGTTTTATTAAAATATTATTATCATCTATTTCATGAGATTAGATAAAGTAGTGTATGAAACATAATTAGGTCTTAAAATACTCGTGTGACGCTATTATCACATTCGCCTTCGGCTCATGTGATAAACTCACACTGGTATTTTAAGAACCCTTATTATGCAACAGTTTCATAAACTACTATTTTACAAATAAGTTCCTATATTTAAATGACGAAATGCTTAACGTACGGATATAAGTAGGTAGTCGCGCGCGCCTAAAGTTTTGCGATACCTGACAAGTGTGACTAAGTTGTATGTGCTTAAACAAGTCTAAGTTACACTTAGTTATTCAATAAATAATTTTGACTTTGAGACGAACTTCTTAGCTTCCATGGATTCACCGTGCGGGTGCCGGGTCCATCGTGTGGCACAGAGAGAAACCCCAAGCAGATCCCTAGACTGGTGACACGGGTCTAGGTTTAAGGGGCTTTGGCTTGTATATAAGATAGTTAAAAATGACGAGCTCGGTGGCGCAGCGGTCAATGACGCGGCTTCGACACCAACGCTCGTGGGTTCGATTCCCACATAGGACAAACATTTGTGTCCATGAACATGTCTGTTTGTCTTAGTCTGGGTGTTTTCTATGTATCATAAGTATGTACATATTTACTAAAAAAAAATGTATTTACATATGTTTATCAGTTGTCTAGTACCCATTACACAAGCTTCGCTTACTTTGGGACTAGATGGCGCTGTGTAATTTGTCTGACAATATAAATATAAAAAACGTAATTGCTTAACTTCCGTTTTCGATTCCACTCTGATGAACTATGCTTATTTCCAGGTCCTGATCATCGGCGGAGGCATAGCCAACTTCACGAACGTCGCAGACACCTTCAGAGGGATCATAACTGCAATAGAAACGTACAAGGACGCTCTGATCCAATACAATATTACCATTTTCGTGAGGAGAGGGGGTCCTAATTATCAAGAGGGACTCAGGTAATTCAGCATTTTTTTTTATACCACTAAAGTGGAAAACAAGCATACCGCCCGCCTAATGGAAAGCAGTTACCGTAGCCTATGAACGCCTGTAACACCAGGGGCAGCACAGGCACGTTGCCGACCCTGTAAAAACCTCTTCACGCCGTGGTTGTCTATTGCAAATGTGGAATAAATATCAATATTCAACTTACAAAAAAACCGGCCAAGTGCGAGTCGGACTCGCGCACGAAGAGTACCGTACTATTATCTAGCAAAAAAAATCACGTTTGTTGTATGGAAGCCCCCTTAAATATTTATATTATTTTAATTTAATTATTTATTTTTAAAGTGAATGTATAACTGAATATTCTGTGAATATTTCAAGTGTCTACCTGCTGCCATTATCAATATCGAGCAAAAAAAATCACGTTTGTTGTATGGGGGCACCCTTAAATATTTATTTTATTCTGTTTTTTAGTATTTGTTGTTATAGCGGCAACAGAAATACACCATCTGCGAAAATTTGAACTGTGTAACTATTACGTGGTCGGGCCAGAAGCCAACATAACCTCAATCATAGGGTTGGCCCTTGACCAGACGCTTATATTTATTTTAATAATTTAATTGTAAACAACAGACAAATGCGCGAAGTGGGCTATCTTCTCCGAATCCCCTTTTACGTGTTTCAGGTCAAATGCCAACATGACTTCAATCGTAGGGCTGGCCCTAGACCAGACGCCTATATACATATTAATAATTTGTCAATCAACAGACAAATGCGCGAAGTGGTGAAGTAGGCCATCTTCTCCGAATCCCCTTGTACGTGTTTCAGGTCAAAAGCCAACATGACCTCAATCGTCGAGGGCTGGCCATAGACCAGACGTCTATAGACATGTTAATAATTTCTAAATCAACAGACAAATGCGCGAAGTGGGCCATCGTCTCCGCATCCCCCTGTACGTGTTCGGGCCAGAGGCCAACATGACTTCGATCGTCGGGCTGGCCCTGGGCCAGACGCCTATACCCTTGGAACATCAACTGGATTACGCACCAAAACAACTGCCGAAGCCTGCAACACCGGTGAGTTCAGACTTTTTATACGCGTTTATACGCCTCAAAGGACTTTTAACCATACTGACAATGTAGGATAGAAATCAAATTGAATAATGAATAATTCATTAATTTATTAGATGGCTAATTGATACAAGTGTTATTTCTGCGTTAATATTATTGTTTGTAGGAAGTGACTGACGTCTGGGATAATGAAAGAAAATTGAAAAACAAATCTGGTTAAATATTATATTATTATTTTTATCTCTTTTTAATCACGGGTCAAGCCCGGTCATTTCATAGGCGTGCGCAGGGATATGTATCCAACGCGTAGAGGCCCATTTGAGAAGTTTGATGTAATGTTGTGCGCCCGCCGTGACCCGCTTTAGGATATATCAATGGAACGATATACCCATGAGTAGGTCTCGGCAGGCGTTGAGTGTGTTATTTATTACAAAGTAAAAATTAATTAGCTATGGAGATGAGATCTGGGTGAACTAAATACCGGGCTATTACAGACGAGGGACGGACGCCTGCCATAACTGCTTTTATTGCTAGTTATTGGCGGCAGGCGGTGGCTTGCCACTCACTAGATGGGCCCCCGAAATGTCAGGAAATCGGCCGGGGGCAACACCGGTGTGAGTGACTCAGGGATGTCGAGAGGTGTGCTGCGCTTTCTCCGAAGTTACTCGCGGCGTGATGCCCTTTAACACTTTCACCCCTGGAGCATATAGCTCTAGCGGCTCCTCTCTGGACGGCCAATGAAGGCAAGCCAGAGCTGAGAGTCCTGCAGGCCTTCTTGTGTTTACACTCCGATCGATGAAGACACGTCGGAGACGAAGGCCCTGACCGACTCTCTGGAGACTCGGGTCCGTGGTGTCGCTACTCACACAACAGCTCGCCACAAGCTAGCTCTAACGGCACCTCTTTGGACGGCCAATGAAGGCAAGCCATTATTATTATTATTAAACTCTGTATTTATTACCATTTTTCCCCACAGCCGCAAGTAAAGCTGGAGATCCCCCAGCTGACCAACAAACTCCTCGACCTGGTGTGCTCCCAGGCGCCCACCAGGATGGACCTGGGCCAGCAGCTGTCTACTGTGAAGCCACTCTTCACTTCCAGCACTAAAGCTATTATATGGGGGATGCAGAACAGAGCTATACAGGTAAGAGTTCAACGGGCTGGATTTTTTATAACACTAATTATGGTCCGTGAGCCAGCAACAGATTTTCCTGACCAATTTCCTCTCAAGCAATAACTCGTGAAATACTTCAGAGAGTTGTATTATGCCGTATGTCAAACGTCAGCTGCCGCTCCGTGGGTGTGTCGGGCAGCAGCAGCCTCTTAATCACGTAAAAAAAATAGTTTTCAGTCATTTCCTCCCGACTGAAAATTAGTTAAATGATAGTTAACGCAATTATTCGAAGATAAAAAAAGTCAGCTGGCCGTACCGTGGTGGATAATACGTCAGTTGGTCACACGAACATGCAAAAAAAATTTTTTCGTTCAGTTATTTTCTCTCACTTCAAAATTTGTCAGATGATAGCTTACATGCAACTTTGAATAAATAAAAACATCAGCTGCTTCTATGTTGATGGAAAGGTCGTCAGCTGATGCAGTGAAAGGTGGCGCATGGCCCAGGCGTGAGCGCCGATCGCTTATTTAAATACGTCAGCTGACGACCTTTCCACCAACATAGAGGCAGCTGACGTTTTTAACTCCAATAATTGCGTTATTTTTTTAATTGCGTTTTAACTATCATCTGTGCTATCATTTAACAAATTTTCCGTCGGGAGGAAATGACTGAAAACATTTTTTTGACGTGACAACGTCTTATAAATTGGTTAGCCGGGTGACACTTCAAGAAACTGGCTCACGTTATGCGCTTACAATGAGAGCGAGTGAAAGGCACGCGTCCCTTCTAAGAGCGAGAGAGACAGACATAAAAAGTGAAAGGCATGCGTCCCTTCCACTCGAAAACATTTTACCACTCAAAGTCGTTGTCACGTAAAACTTTCGCCCGTATACCGACTTTACAGGCAACCAATTTTTTTACGTGATTAAGATGCTGCCGCTGCCCAACACACCCACGGAGCGGCAGCTGACGTTTAACATACGGCATAATACAACTCTCTGAAGTATTTCACGAGTTATCGCTTGAGAGGAAATGACTGACAAAATATACTATTTGGCTCACGTACTATTAGAGGCCATGCCGCCAATGAACACTACGCCAACTCAAAACATACCCATCCAGATACACACCGATAATATGAGTTATACATTTACTTAGCGGTTTGTATTTGTCGATTTTGTTGTGTCTTCGTTTTTGACGTGACAACGTCTTATAAATTGGTTAGCCGGGTGACACTTCAAGAAACTGGCTCACGTTATGCGCTTACAATGAGAGCGAGTGAAAGGCACGCGTCCCTTCTAAGAGCGAGAGAGACAGACATAAAAAGTGAAAGGCATGCGTCCCTTCCACTCGAAAACATTTTACCACTCAAAGTCGTTGTCACGTAAAACTTTCGCCCGTATACCGACTTTACAGGCAACCAATTTTTTTACGTGATTAAGATGCTGCCGCTGCCCAACACACCCACGGAGCGGCAGCTGACGTTTAACATACGGCATAATACAACTCTCTGAAGTATTTCACGAGTTATCGCTTGAGAGGAAATGACTGACAAAATATACTATTTGGCTCACGTACTATTAGAGGCCATGCCGCCAATGAACACTACGCCAACTCAAAACATACCCATCCAGATACACACCGATAATATGAGTTATACATTTACTTAGCGGTTTGTATTTGTCGATTTTGTTGTGTCTTCGTTTTTGACGTGACAACGTCTTATAAATTGGTTAGCCGGGTGACACTTCAAGAAACTGGCTCACGTTATGCGCTTACAATGAGAGCGAGTGAAAGGCACGCGTCCCTTCTAAGAGCGAGAGAGACAGACATAAAAAGTGAAAGGCATGCGTCCCTTCCACTCGAAAACATTTTACCACTCAAAGTCGTTGTCACGTAAAACTTTCGCCCGTATACCGACTTTACAGGCAACCAATTTTTTATAAATAAAATTCAGGTAGCATTATAATTACTGAAGTAATGAATCGATTTAGATAAAAAAAGAAAATCATCAAAATTTTAGTTGGCGTAGTGTTCGTTGGAGGCATCGAAATTACATCACACGAATTTCACTATTTTTTTACCCCTCCCCCGTCCTTGTCACAGCTGGTCACATTTGTGAGATGTGTGACATCACGTATTTTCCAAATTTACATCTAGAGTTGCAAATGTTTTCGAGATTTTCGTTACTAGTTCAAAGTTCGTGTTTTAACACATTGATTTTATAATAGATTTTGAAATGTCACGTCACGAAATTTAGGACCGCTCCACCCCCTTGTCACACAATATCACACTTCGTCGACCCCCTCCTTCCCCCTTAACGTGTGACGTAATTTATGGATGGCCCCTTAGCCGCCTAAGCAACCGGAATCCCTCACGGAATTCAGAAACTAAATAAAATTTGGAGTGTAAGTGGTTCATCAACATCTTTGAACCAAAGCCAACCTCACCTGCACGTGGTGCGCCCTGCTGACTGACAAACGAGGCTCTGGCGAAAAGAGATGTAGGGCTTAGCGTATTTTTTAAGCTACCCGACTGGGGAAGTACCTCACAGAATACAAGGTTTGCTTAGTTTGGGACTAGATGGCGCTGTGTCAATTGTCCAGAAATATTTATTTATAGTATGTTTTTTTTTTATCACCAGGGCATGTTAGATTTCGACTACATATGCCGCCGCGCGGAGCCGTCCGTTGTGGCCATAGTGTATCCATTCACAGCCGACCATAAACAAAAATATTATTTCGGCAACAAGGAGGTCTTCATACCAGGTATTGTAACCATAGAGATATTTTTTTTTTATAAGTCTAACCATAGAGAACGTAATTTATTTTATTTTTTATTTTGTTCAGGGCAATAAACAGAAAGTACAATGGAATGTTAAATTATTATTGTCATTGACGAGCCCGGTGGTCGAATGGCTACTGTGACTCCGAGGTCTTTTTTTTTTTTTTTTTTTTTTTTTTATAACAGAGGGTGGCAAGCGAGCATGTGGGTCACCTGATGGAAAGCAATCACCACCGCCCATAGAAATCAGCAACACCAAGGGGTCGCCGATCCGTTGCCAGCCTTTTAAGGGAAATATTGACTCTGTTCTTGAAGGCCTCCATGTCGTACTTATTTGGGAATACCGCTGAGGGAAGTTGATTCCACAACTTTACAGTACGTGGTAGAAAATGCCTTAAAAAGCGTACTGTAGTAGATCGCCAAATATCAAGGTGATGTGGATGGAACTTTAATTTTTGGCGAGTTGTACGATAGTGGAACTCAGCGGCAGGTATCAAATCAAATAGCTCATCCGAGCACTCCCCGTGGTACAATTTATATAGAACGCAAAGAGATGCAACATCTCTGCGTGTAGAGAGAGAATCCAGCCGATCAGAAATCATTGGGTCACCGACAATTCGAACAGCTCTTCGTTGTATGCGGTCGAATGGAGCGAGTAAGTACTGGGGCGCACCAGCCCAGAGATGTGAACAGTATTCCATATGAGGCCTAACTTGGGCTTTATACAGTTGAAGGCGATGCTGTGGTGTAAAATACCTTCTGGCTTTACAGATGATGCCAATTTTCCTAGAAGCCAATTTGGCCTTGCACTCCAAGTGACCACGGAACTGTACATCTCTGGATATGTCAACACCCAAGATACCAATGCTGGAGCTAATAGTAAGGGGAGTACCTTCCAATCTAGGAGCCACGACAAATGGGGACTTTTTTGCGGTAAACGCACATACTTGTGTCTTTGATGGATTCAGTTGGACTAAGTTCAGTCTACACCAATCAGAGACGTGTCCAAGAGACGTCTCAATCTCAGACACAAGTTTTTTCCGGCACTCATCGACGCAATCCCGAGAAACATTACATAGACCACTGTATCTTGCGTCTACGGTACTGTCATCTGCATAGCAATGGATGCCGCATACGTGCAGCAAGTCATTGATATGCAGAAGAAACAATGTAGGAGACAATACGCAGCCTTGTGGCACACCAGCGTTCAGGGGTAATGGATCCGAGCGTGCACCGTCAATCACAACTTTAATGATCCGCCCAGTGAGAAAGCTGGCAATCCATGTGCAGAGTTTCTCGGGTAACCCAAAAGAGGGAAGCTTGGATAGTAGCGCTTTATGCCACACCCGATCAAAGGCCTTTGCTATGTCCAGACTAACAGCCAAAGCCTCGCCCTTGCTTTCCACTGACTCTGCCCAACAATGAGTCAAATATACCAGAAGATCACCAGCCGAACGACCATGGCGAAAGCCATATTGGCGATCATTAATCAGCTGGTGATCCTCTAGGTATGTTATCAGCTGTTGGTTGATAATATTTTCCATTATCTTGGAAAACAAGGAAGTTATAGCAATGGGCCTGTAGTTGGACGGATCTGAGCAAACACCTTTTTTAGGGATCGGGTGAACCAAAGCCTCCTTCCACGAGCTGGGGACCACGCCAAGCGAGTACGAGTACCGAAAAAGGCGGACTAGAACTGGGGCCAACTCCGCGGCACATATTTTCAAAACAACGGACGGAATGCCATCCGGCCCACTCGACTTATGGATGTCCAGGGAGCAAAGCGCTCTACGCACGGCTCTTTGCGTGAACTTTACTTCAGGCATAGAGCTCTCACACCGAGGGATGGTAGGTGGTGTGGCTCCCTGGTCATCGAGAGTCGAGTTAGATGCAAAAAGAAACCCTAGGAGATCGGCTTTTTCTTTTGCAGTATGGGCCAGCGAGTCATCCATCCGTTGCAGTGGTGGAAACGACGACTGACAGAAGTTACCCTGTACGGCTTTGGCGAGCGACCAGAACGCACGAGACCCAGATGGCAAGCGCACTAGTCTCTCGCCAATTTCGCTTATAAATCTGGACTTTGCCTTCGCGATACAACCCTTCAACGATCTGGAATCAGCGTTGTATTTTTTTTTGAGTACGCCGGTATTTGGATCTCCAGTGGCCCGAGCATTGGACCAGGCACGGTAGGAATCTTGCTTCTGACGCAACGCGGCTCTGCAAGACCCACCGAACCATGGTCGAGATTTGCCGCCAATGGGCACCGCAGAATTAGGAACAAATAGTTCCATACCCTGCAGAACCACATCAGCGACAGCATTTGCACAGGCACTGGGATCATCCAGCGAGAAGCAAACTGGCCCCCAGGGGTAGGAAGCCAGGAAGTCACGCAGCCCATCCCAATCTGCTGACCTGAAATGCCACACACGACGGATACCTGCGGTACGCGGTCGCTTTTGGTGTATGAGTGGCACCACACATTCTATCAGGCAATGATCTGAGGATCCAAGAGGGGCGCCAACAGATACGCGATAGTTATCCGGGTGGGAGGTCAGCAGAAGATCCAAAAGGGATGGCACATGGTTCTCCACATCCGGTACCCGTGTAGGTGAAGAGACCAGCTGCGTTAGACCATATGCCAAGGCAAAGTCATGAAAAGATCTTCCAGCATGGTCAGTTGAGCGTGACCCAAGCCATTCGATGTGGTGGGCATTAAAGTCACCCATAACCACAATCTCGGCAGAAGGCATTTGCTGGAGTAGACTGTCAGTCGTCGTTTGGATGTGCTCAACAAGGCACTCCGTTTCGGCGTTACCGCTGTGGGACCTGTAGAGGCACGCGTAGATACGAATGTGGTCGTCGAAGTCTGCGCGCAGCCACATAATTGACAGGCCCCGCTCTTCAAGACTGCCAAGACGTCGACAACAGATATCCTCCCTAACGTACGCGCACACACCGGCTCGTGGCACAAAATTGTGTTCCAGTTTGTACCCTGGGTAGCGCAGATACGAGATGTCAGATGGTGGGGATATCTGTGTCTCAGTTAAAAAAAGCAAGGCTGGCTTAGCCGTCTCAAGATGGTGGTGGACGGCATTCAGGTTGGAATGAAGTCCCCTTATGTTACATAGCTCAATATAGAGCTCAGGGGAACGTGCCACCGTCCTTTTCCCACGCCTGCTCCTGGCAGAGATACAGAGTGGCATAGTGCCCGCCCCAGAATACGTCGGGCGGCCTGAGTAGTGAAACTCAGGAAGGGATTCTCCTTCACCAACGGTGACGGTACCCTCCTGGGGTATTCTTCTTCCTAATGCCACTGCCATATCCAGAGTTGAGGTTTTTGGATTGGGCTCCGGGTCTCAACACTCACCGCACGAAACGCAATAGCGAGCTACTACTTCACGCCGGTTTTCTGTGTGAGAGTGGTACTGCCCCGGACGAGCCGGCCCAATTACGAGCTGCAGTCACTCAATGTCCATAAGTTGATCGCGACCCTGTCATGGACATTAAATGATTCCAACTTAGCTCTACCACTTCAGAAAAAGCTACTCGATTAGCACCACCCAGGGGTCACGTGCAGGGAAACTAGGGTAAAGCCTGCGGACGTGAGTAGCATCAACCCCCAATCGCGCAAAAAGGTCGCGGGTTCGATCCCCGCACAAGACAAACATTTGTGTGCATGAACATGTCTGTTTGTCTTGGTTTGGGCGTTTAGTATTCTAAGTAATCATAAAGTATTATATGTATGTATTTAAAAAAAAAAATGTATTTAAGTATAATATCAGTGATCTAGTACCCGTAGTACAAGCTTTGCTTAGTTTGGGACTAGACGGCTGTGTGTAATTTGTACTGGAATATTTATTAATTATTTATAGAAATAAATAGTCCTGGACAAATTATACATACATATATATATAAGTACATTTGTCAGATATTACTTTGCTAAGTTTGGGACTAGATGGCGCTGTACAATTTGTCCAGGAATATTTATTTATTTCCACAAATTTCTTTGCCCCTAGTCTTCAGCGACATGGACGTCGCAATGCGGAAACATCAAGAAGCGACAGTACTAGTCAACTTCGCCTCGTTGCGATCAGCGTTCGACAGCACAATGCAGGCGATGCAGCACCCACAAATCAACACTATAGTCATCATAGCCGAGGGCATCCCTGAGAATATGACTAGGAAAATCATCAAACTGGCTGACACGAGAGGGGTAAGTCGTTAAATCAGTCGTAATTAACAGACATACAATCACATTATAATTTAAAACCAACTCACTCGTCATCATACCAACACACTAGTTATCACACCAACATACTAGTTATCACACCAAGACACTAGTTATCACACCAAGACACTAGTTATCACACCAACACACTAGTTATCACACCAAGACACTAGTTATCATACCAACACAGTAGTTATCACACCAACATACTAGTTATCACATCAACAAACTCGTCACCCCACCAATACACTAGTTATCACATCAACAAACTCGTCATCACACCAATACACTAGTTATCACATCAACAAACTCGTCATCACACCAATACACTAGTTATCACATCAACAAACTCGTCATCACACCAATACACTAGTTATCACATCAACAAACTCGTCATCACACCAATACACTAGTTATCATATCAACAAACTCGTCATCACACCTATACACTAGTTATCACATCAACAAACTCGTCATCACACCAATACACTAGTTATCACATCAACAAACTCGTCATCACACCA
Organism: Hypsopygia costalis; assembly: GCA_937001555.2. Classification (NCBI taxonomy): domain Eukaryota; kingdom Metazoa; phylum Arthropoda; class Insecta; order Lepidoptera; family Pyralidae; genus Hypsopygia; species Hypsopygia costalis. Next base: position 12,937,273 of record OW443347.2, on the reverse strand, counting down.
ATACACTAGTTATCACATCAACAAACACGTCATCACACCAATACACTAGTTATCACATCAACAAACTCGTCATCACACCAATACACTAGTTATCATATCAACAAACTCGTCATCACACCTATACACTAGTTATCACATCAACAAACTCGTCATCACACCAATACACTAGTTATCACATCAACAAACTCGTCATCACACCAATACACTAGTTATCACATCAACAAACTCGTCATCACACCAATACACTAGTTATCATATCAACAAACTCGTCATCACACCTATACACTAGTTATCACATCAACAAACTCGTCATCACACCAATACACTAGTTATCACATCAACAAACTCGTCATCACACCAATACACTAGTTATCACATCAACAAACACGTCATCACACCAATACACTAGTTATCACATCAACAAACTCGTCATCACACCAATACACTAGTTATCATATCAACAAACTCGTCATCACACCTATACACTAGTTATCACATCAACAAACTCGTCATCACACCAATACACTAGTTATCACATCAACAAACTCGTCATCACACCAATACACTAGTTATCACATCAACAAACACGTCATCACACCAATACACTAGTTATCACATCAACAAACTCGTCATCACACCAATACACTAGTTATCATATCAACAAACTCGTCATCACACCTATACACTAGTTATCACATCAACAAACTCGTCATCACACCAATACACTAGTTATCACATCAACAAACTCGTCATCACACCAATACACTAGTTATCACATCAACAAACACGTCATCACATCAATACACTAGTTATCACGCCAACACACTAGTTATCACACCAACACACTAGTTATCATACCAAACAAAACAATAGCATACCTAATAAAATGAAATATAATGACAAGGAGTCTGAGGACCCTGCTTCAGTTTGCGAACTCTTCTCTGAATATTTTGGATCAGTTTATGAAACATGTGAGCAGGATAATCCTAATCTGGATTCGTTGCCTTCTTCAGATAAATGTAATATAATAGGTGACATTATGATTTCTAGGGACGCAATAATAAAAGAACTTAAATCTTTATATGTTACAAAAGCACCATGGCCGGATTGTATTTCACCTTTTTTTCTTAAACATACGGCTGAATCTTTGAGTGTTCCTCTGCATATACTTTTTAATCGTAGCTTACGGGACGGTAAAGTTCCTGAAAAATGGAAATTGGCTAACGTAATTCCTGTTTACAAAAACTTTAGTAAAAATGATGTTAGTAATTACCGTCCAATATCACTGCTACCTGCTTTGTCGAAAGTTTTCGAAAGATTAGTTCATAATGTTCTTTATCCTCTGCTTCATGATCAGATTATTACCGAACAACACGGATTTGTAAAGAACCGTTCAACAATTACAAATCTAACGCTTTATACAAATTATTTGTTTGAAAGCTTAGATAATTGCATGCAAGTAGATTCTATTTATACAGATTTTCGGAAAGCTTTCGACAAGGTGGATCACAGTATTTTATTGCGAAAAATTGCATTCAACGGAGTTCGTGGAAATCTGTTGCATTGGTTTGCATCCTATGTAGAAGACAGAGTACAAACAGTTGTAGTGCATGGTTTCACATCTTCAGAGTTAATAGTGACATCTGGTGTACCCCAAGGATCAATCCTGGGGCCGCTGATGTTCATATTGTTCATCAACGATATCAACGAATGCTTTCACAACTCAAATTTTCTTCTATATGCCGACGATCTTAAGGTTTATCATGTTATTAGAAATATTGATGACTGTAATAAAGTTCAAGCTGATCTCAATCGCCTGTCTAGTTATTGTTCTTTAAACAAAGTGCAGCTTAATTTGAATAAATGCAAATCCATTACTTTTACAAAAAAACATAATGTTGTAGATTATACATATTATTTGTGCGGTGAAGCTCTCGATAAGGTTTCAATTATAAAAGATCTAGGTGTTTTCTTCGACTCGACTTTAATTTTCATATTGACAAGGTGACAAATAAGGCCTTACAAATGGTTTTATTATGAGGACATGTATCAGTTTAGACGGCCTGCTACTTATCTGCATCTTTTCAGATCCTTGGTTAGATCACAAGTCGAATATGCTACAGCTATTTGAAACCCATTATATTCAAAGTATAGCTTCAACTTGAATCGGTGCAAAAGAAGTTCTGGCGAGCAGTCAACTACCGATGCTATCGTTCTAAATCTTCGTATGAAATACTCCTTAGTAAATTTTCATTACTTACTCTTGCACTTAGACGATTGCTAATGGATCAGACACTTTTGTATAAGATTTGCCATAATAAGTTCGACTGCAACCAGTTGATCAATCAAATTTATCTACGCATACCTACTAATGTACATATGCGAGATACCATTGTTCGGTGCGTTTTTGCTCCCAAATTTTGCCGAACGAATGCAGGAGAACGTGCTCCCTTACGCCGTATCATGTCGTCTTATAATAGTTACTTCACTCAAATAGATATATTCGCTTTGTCATCATCAGTATTTAAAAAACGTGTTATTGAGAGGATATCAGATATCTTATTAGATTAGTGCTGTAATGTTTAAACTTTTATTTTTATACGCCTGTGTGTTTGCAATGTGTGGGCTTTTTCTTAGAAAATTTAATAATTTGTGGATAATGTGGTTGGTTGTACAATGATAAAAATTGTTAATTCTAGAAAATAAGTAAATCTGATTGTACAATTGTTTATTTTCCTGAATAAATAAATTAAAAAAACACTAATTATCATACCAACACACTAGTTATCACACCAACACACTAGTTATCACACCAACACACTAGTTAACACACCAACACAATAGTTATCATACCAGCATACTAGTTATCACATCAACAAACCCGTCATCACATTAACACACTAGTTATCACATCAACACAATAGTTATCACACCAGCATACTAGATATCACATCAACAAACTCGTCATCACACCAATACACTAGTTATCACATCAACAAACTCGTCACCACATTAACACACTAGTTATCATATCAACACAATAGTTATCACACCAGCATACTAGATATCACATCAACAAACTCGTCATCACATTAACACACTAGTTATCATATCAACACAATAGTTATCACACCAGCATACTAGTTATCACATCAACAAACTCGTCATCACATTAACACACTAGTTATCACATCAACACAATAGTTATCACACCAGCATACTAGTTATCACATCAACAAACTCGTCATCACACCAATACACTAGTTATCACATCAACAAACTCGTCACCACATTAACACACTAGTTATCATATCAACACAATAGTTATCACACCAGCATACTAGATATCACATCAACAAACTCGTCATCACATTAACACACTAGTTATCATATCAACACAATAGTTATCACACCAGCATACTAGTTATCACATCAACAAACTCGTCATCACATTAACACACTAGTTATCACATCAACACAATAGTTATCACACCAGCATACTAGTTATCACATCAACAAACTCGGCATCACACCAATACACTAGTTATCACATCAACAAACTCGTCATCACATTAACACACTAGTTATCACATCAACACAATAGTTATCACACCAGCATACTAGTTATCACATCAACAAACTCGTCATCACACCAATACACTAGTTATCACATCAACAAACTCGTCATCACATTAACATACTAGTTATCACATCAACACAATAGTTATCACACCAGCATACTACACTCGCTAGCAAAAGTTTGGAATCACCTACTTGCGATTTGCTACGAGCGATTTTAAGAACTAAACAACTAATGAAGATTAATAAATATGGTATAATTTTAAAGGTTATTCTGTAAACTTTAAATTGATACCATATTCATTTCAATTGGACCCGTATTTTAGGAGCAATCCTGGTTTAATCAAGGAGTAACGAAAAGGTCTCAATTTATTCGTTACGAGTTGCGCGCCTATGAATCCTATAAAAGCGCAGGGCATCGGAATTTTCTTATCAGTCGGCTGTTACACGTTGACTGGTACACCCTTCCGTTGAATTTGACCCTGACATTGGACGATAATGGAGACCACGCCAACAGAAGGAGCCCAAATTGTTGCTCTACTACAACAAGGGCTAAGGCAGCGGGCTGTCGCGGCTGACGTGCGACAGCCCGCTTCATATTAATGAATATGGTATCATTTTAAAGGTTATTCTGTAAACTTTAAATTTACAGAATAACCTTTAAAATGATACCATATTCATTAGTTATTTAGTTCTTAAAATCGCTCGTAGCAAATCGCAAGTAGGTGATTCCAAACTTATGCTCGCGAGTGTAGTTATCACATCAACAAACTCGTCATCACACCAATACACTAGTTACCACATCAACAAACTCGTCATCACATTAACACACTAGTTATCACATCAACACCCTCGTTATCACACCAACACCCTCGCCATCACACTCAGAAAAACATTTGCAACTCTAGATGGAAAATTGCAAAATATTTGACGTCATATTAGGGAGGGGGGGAGTCTCACAAATGTGACCAGCTGTGACAAGGACGGGGGAGGGGTCAAAAAATAAAAAATCATGAAATTCGTGTGACGTAATTTATGGATGGTCCATAGTTTGGCATGACTTGCGTGTTATAGGTGAACATAATAGGCCCAGCGACAGTGGGCGGAATCAAGCCGGGCTGCTTCAAGATCGGCAACACCGCGGGCATGATCGACAACATCGTCGACAGCAAACTGTATAGGCCTGGAAGGTGAGTTCATTACTTTTTAAAAGCTTTTATTTGACTTGCCCTGTTTAAAAGCTTTTATTTGACTTGCCCTGTTTAAAAGCTTTTATTTGACTTGCCCTGTTTAAAAGCTTTTATTTGACTTGCCCTATTTAAAAGCTTTTATTTGACTTGCCCTGTTTAAAAGCTTTTATTTGACTTGCCCTGTTTAAAAGCTTTTATTTGACTTGCCCTGTTTAAAAGCTTTTATTTGACTTGCCCTGTTTAAAAGCTTTTATTTGACTTGCCCTGTTTAAAAGCTTTTATTTGACTTGCCCTGTTTAAAAGCTTTTATTTGACTTGCCCTGTTTAAAAGCTTTTATTTGACTTGCCCTGTTAGTATGTTAGTATGGGACAAATCTTGCGAGTTAAATTAGAACCACTTCCTGTCGTCAGATTAGGTTGAAATTTGGTTTACTTACGTAACTTCGATGACAATGCAATAATATGGTACCATGAAGCTGGTCTCATGATGGAGTCTTTTTGTTCTTTTGAAAAAAAAAATGTTTCTGTTCTCGCGACAAGCTTTTATTTATATCAATATAAATTTTATAATTTAATAAAATGGTGGGTTTGATTGCATTCAAAATTTATTTTCTTCGTTTTAGAGCATTTAAATAAAAGCTTGTATTTTAATTTTTTTAAACGGTTTTATTTAGTTTGACCTGTTTGTTTGTTTATTTGTTTATATTTTTGGGTCAAATCTAGTAATTAAAATTTGACCCCCTTCCTGTTGACAGATTGCTCTGAAATTTGGTACACACCTTTAGTTCTGGTGACAATACAATTAAATAAATTCTGTTTTATTGTAAATCCAAGATCCATATACCGAATTATTTTTGAGCTTTTAGTACATTACTTTCAATAAAACCGTTTAAATGAAAAATGATTTTTTCATAATTTTTTTTAATTATTTATACTTTTTTCAGTTTAATGCATGAATTCTATATCTATATGTGATGGTCAATGTAATAAATCATGTTTTGTTTAGATTTGAGTTGATTTTTGTTTAGGTTTGGGTTTTCTTGTGTCCTGTCACCGGAAATAGGAGCTCCGGAAACGGAACTCCGTCAACCTACACCTAGATGATGAATGATGTGATGCCAAGTAAGCTTCATCATCATCATCATCAGGTCATTTTAGTCTCCACTACAGGAGCACGATCCTCTCTCGTCCGTCCCAGACAGAAGGAGGATTTGGCCTACACTTTCCACGCTGGCCAGAGAGGTTGGGGAGGCCTGATCGATGTTTTATAATGTATTTTCCTTAGTCGCCTTGTACGTCATCCACGGAAAGATACAGAGTGATTCTATTCTAGTCTGCCGGAAACCACACGGCTAACATTAAATCACATTGGCCGGCCATTATATATAATGGCCAATTTATTACATTGACCGTTACATATCTATGTTATAATCTATACCCGAAATCTAGGTACTCCTAGGTTTGACTAGATAAACCTAAGGAGCCTCACTCAAAAAGCAATTCGAGGATAGGTTGGAGTTAGTTTGTGATCAACAAACCAAGCGAAGCGAGCGAGGCTCGACTTGTTTCTGGAGAGCAAGGTGAGGTACCTTGGGTTTAACTAGTCAAACCTAGGAACGCCTAAATTCGGCTATTGACTATGACATACATATATATACAATTCTTGGGTATGATCATTGATACATTAGTTTTTGAAATATCGATTTAGAAAAGAATCCGAGAAGAGCCCAAGACGAATAGCAGGTTTCAATCGAATACTCGTTCTAAACCTTTCACGTGCCGCGGTCCCATGGTGGGTGTAGCGATGGTACAGAATTGACAGATCGCGGCACGTGAGGGGTTAAAGCTTGATATAGAGAAATTGTAAAAAATAACGGATTCTAATAGCACAAGTTTAAACCTAAGTGGTTTTTTGATGCTATTTTTATTTTAACTATGTTTATTTTCTGTATAAATGGTAAATAAATAAATATATATATATCATATTGCTTCTATTCCAGCGTGGCGTACGTCTCCCGATCTGGTGGCATGTCGAACGAACTCAACAATGTGTTGTCGAAGCACGCGGATGGAGTTTGTGAAGGCGTCGCTATAGGCGGTGATCGGTATCCTGGGACCACATTCATCGATCATTTATTGAGGTAATGCTACTGGTACTTATATATGTATATATTTTATACCTTTAAGGTGGAAAACAATGTACTTTCCGCCTGATGGTAAGCAGTTATGAACTCCTGTAAATGCCAGGTATTTTATTTTATTTAAACTTTATTGACCATAGAATAAGGGTACAAGAGGCGGACTTAATGCTAAGAGTTTTCTCTACCTTTGGGAAAAGAGAATAAAACTCGAATGCGGTTCACAAAATAATAGCTTGATTTGACAGTTATTTTTTTATTTTAAGTCATTACGAGCTTGATATAAATTTCTGAACGCACGCATAAATATATATACAACCAATAAATATCTATAATTGTATGGTAAAACATTTTATCATTTATTTTATTTTTTCATCAATTTTCCAATGTTTTTAATAGTTATTCTGCTATTCGGAACGGAGACAAAGCCAACAATTTTTATTTTATTTATTTATTTTATATTAGATAAATAGTGTTCTAACAAATTTTTTTTAAAGTACAGCACGAACGGTTTTTGTTACAATATTCATGTTTTTTTTTAGGTATGAAGCGGACCCCAACGTCAAGATGCTGGTACTCCTCGGCGAAGTGGGCGGTGTAGAAGAATACCACGTTTGTAGGGCAATCAGGGACGGACTCATCAAGAAGCCTATGGTCGCCTGGTGCATTGGAACGTGCTCGGGTAGGAAACGTTTTTAATACGGCGGCTGTTGGCGTGGCGTCGCGTCGTCACACTATCTTTGACTTTGCTACTTCCTCAATTTTTTTACACTATGTCTCTTGGCAGATAAGTGCCGCCTGATGTGAAGCTGTTACCTTACACAAATGAACACTCACAACATAAAATATTGCTCGTCCGCTGCCACGTCCTCAGCCAACGCAGCGACTCCTTTTCTGGTGACTTTACTCACTCGCAGGAACACAACAACCCTCAAGGGAATTGTTATTTGGCTGCGGTACTCTGTGAGGTCCCCAGTCGGGTAGCTTACAATAACGCTCTCTACCTCTCTTTTCGCCAAAGCTTCGTTCAGTCAGCAGGGTATACCGCGTGCAGGTGAAGTTGGCATTGGTTCAAAGGTATTGTCTATGCATGTATACATAGATAATATCTAGACATTTGACGAGCTCGGTGGCGTAGCGGTCAATGACGCGGCTTCGACACCAACGCTCGTGAATTCGATTCCCACATAGAACAAACATTTGTGTGCATGAACATGTCTGTTTGTGTGCATGATTATGTCTGTTTGTGTGCATGATTATGTCTGTTTGTGTACATAAATATGTCTGTTTGTGTGCATGAACATGTCTGTTTGTGTGCATGAACATGTCTGTTTGCATGCATGATTATGTCTGTTTGTGTGCATAAATATGTCTGTTTGTGTGCATGAACATGTCTGTTTGTGTGCATAAATATGTCTGTTTGTGTGCATGAACATGTCTGTTTGTGTGCATGAACATGTCTGTTTGCATGCATGATTACGTCTGTTTGTGTGCATAAATATGTCTGTTTGTGTGCATGATTATGTCTGTTTGTGTGCATGAACATGTCTGTTTGTGTGCATGAACATGTCTGTTTGTGTGCATGAACATGTCTGTTTGTGTGCATGAACATGTCTGTTTGTGTGCATGAACATGTCTGTTTGCATGCATGATTATGTCTGTTTGTGTGCATAAATATGTCTGTTTGTGTGCATGAACATGTCTGTTTGTGTGCATGAACATGTCTGTTTGTGTGCATGAACATGTAGATTGATAAACCACTACACCCCAATTTAAAACACGTATTCACGTCGAAATCTCTGTTTTATATTTCATTAAATATTTCCTTTTTTACCAGATATGTTCACATCGGAAGTACAGTTCGGCCATGCGGGATCCCTCGCAGGATCAGCCCTCGAGAAGGCAGCGGCCAAGAACGCTGGACTGGCGGCGTATGGAGTGAAGGTACCCAACTCCTTCGACACCCTGGGTGATGCTGTCCAACAAGTCTACGCCGGTCTGGTCAAAGCTGGCAAGATCATTGTGAAGGAGGAGGTGGAACCTCCTAAAGTGCCCATGGACTATGACTGGGCGAGGGTGAGTCAATTCTTCTTCGTAAAACCTTATTAATCCATACTAATATTATTGTCGCGGTCCTGTCGCGAATCATCTAGAATGAATCCTTCCAGAATAGTCGCCGCATACTTCGCTGCAAGCAATAATGACCCGTATGTCTACTATCATAAGGTTCATAACACTATGACATGAAAATGTTCGACACATTACGATGTCTGCCGAAGGGAAGTACATACATGTACATACGAGAACATTCGGGAACCCTTGTCGACGCATATAAATATTGACCGCCGCGGCGCATAGGCAGTTCAGTTTGGACTTCGGAAGAGTAAATTTCGAGCGAATCTACCTGCGAGACAAGCGATAACCTACGATCTCAGCGATACTATTGGACTTCGATTTGACCTGCGATTTGGAATCTTCGTGTGAACTTCGTGTTGTGAAGACCTGTAGACCAGACCCTGCGTGAATAAATCATTGGAACTTGTCATTGGCGTTTGACATCCAAATCTAGAACCCTAGCTCGTAACATTATAAATATGAAAGTGTGTTTGTTTGTTTGTCCTTCTTTCACGTCGAAAGTAACAAACGGATTGACATGATTTTTTTTATGTAGATAGTTTAAGGCCTGGAGAGTGATATAGGCTACTATTTATGCCGGAAAAACATCTTATTCCCACGGGAAAAAATAAAGTTATAATCGTTTGTCCTTCTTTCACTACATCACTAGATGGCGCTGTCTCATTTCTAAATCGCGCTATGGTTGTATATATAAATATACACAAATTAATCAGCAGCAGCAGCTCCTCTGGATACAGGCGATTAGTACTAGTATAAAATAAATAATCTACTCTCCTACTGAAATTTAGAGACTAAAAATCTAAATCTTAATGTCAGTCTTTTACGCACAAGCCATCAAAATGAATTAAAAAAGTTACTTTTCGATACAGCTCTTTATGGATAACTGTATCGAAAAATGACTTTTTTCCATTTCGATACAGCTTCAGCCCTGGGTTCAGCTATATTAAGCAGATTGCAATGCAAATGCATTGCAATTTTGCAAAAATTTTCTAAATAATCTATGAGTCCGGCGCCGCGCCGCACGTCGCACATGCGCACCACGCATGCTCGATCTGCAAATGGATTTATAAGTAAGAAATAAAGCTGTTAAATTAACTTCATGGTTTTTTTTTTTAAATATTATTATCATCTATTTCATGAGATCAGATAAAGTAGTGTATGAAACTGCACATAATTAGGTCTTAAAATACTCGTGTGACGCTATTATGACATTCGCCTTCGGCTCATGTTATAAACTCACACTCGTATTTTAATAACCCTTATTATGCAACAGTTTCATAAACTACTATTATGTGCATAAACTACTATTATGAAACTGTTGCATAATAAGGGTTATTAAAATACGAGTGTGAGTTTATGACATGAGCCGAAGGCGAGTGTTATAATATACCACACGAGTATTTTAAGACCTAATTATGTGCAGTTTCATACACTACTTTATCTAATCTCATGAAATATATGATAATAATATTTTAAATACAACCATGAAGTTAATATAACAGCTATAATTCTTACTTTTATATCCATGTGCAGATCGAGCATGCGTAGTGCGCATGCGCGACGCGCCGCGCGGCGCCGCGTTCACAGATTATGTAGAAAAATTTTGCATAGTTGCAATGTATTTGCATTGCAACCTGTTTAAAATACCTGTATCCAGGGCTGAAGCTGTATCGAAATGGTAAAAAAGTTATTTTACGATACAGTTGTCCATAGAAGAGCTGTATCGAAATAGTAGTTTATGAAACTGTTGCATAATAAGGGTTATTAAAATACGAGTGTGAGTTTAAAACATGAGCCAAAGGCGAATGTTTTAATAGACCACACGAGTATTTTAATACCTAATTATGTGCAGTTTCATACACTACTTTATCTAATCTCATGAAATATATGATAATAATATTTTAAATACAACTATGAAGTTAATTTAACAGCTATAATTCTTACTTATAAATCCATTTGCAGATCGAGCATGCGTAGTGCGCACGCGCGACGCGCCGCGCGGCGCCGCGTTCACAGATTATGTAGAAAAATTTTGCATTGTTGCAATGTTGCATTGCAACCTGTTTAAAATACCTGTATCCAGGGCTGAAGCTGTATCGAAATGGTAAAAAAGTTATTTTACGATACAGTTGTCCATAGAAGAGCTGTATCGAAAAATAACTTTTTAAATTTATTTTGATAGCTTGTGCGTAAAGACTGTCATTATGATACTGTGTTTAGTTTTTTAATGTGTAATTTTCAGTATGAGATTAGATAAAATAACTTTTTAAATTTATTTTGATAGCTTGTGCGTAAAGACTGTCATTAAGATACTGTGTTTAGTTTTTTAATGTGTAAATTTCAGTATGAGATTAGATAAACTACTATTACATGGCTGGGAGTCAAGCAAGCTGTGCATAACATCTTTTTACAATAAAATACTAATTTAAATTATCATTCGTCATGTGATAAATTTACACTCGTATTTTAAGAACCCTTATTATGCAACAGTTTCACAAACTACTGTATTAGTATAATAAATTGTAAGAATATTTGTAAGATAAAAATAGAAGAGTAGGTAATAGTGCACCACGGATTTTATAAATATAAATATTGTCAGACAAATTACACAGCGCCATCTAGCCCCAAAGTAAGCGAAGCTTGTGTTATGGGTATTAGATAACTGATAAACATACGCAATTTTTTTTTTTTTGTAAATACATACTTATGATACATAGAAAACACCCAGACCAAGACAAACAGACATGTTCATGCACAAAAATGTTTCTCCTATGTGGGAATCGAACCCACGAGCGTTGGTGTCGAAGCCGCGTCATTGACCGCTACGCCACCGAGCTCGTCTTTTGTTATGTATATTTATGGATAATAAAAACCATAATTGTTATGTATTTCCAGAAATTGGGTATGATCCGCAAACCGGCCGCTTTTATAAGCACGATTTGCGACGAACGAGGCCAAGAGCTGAGCTACTGCGGAGTACCGATCAGCCAGGTCCTCGAGAGGCAACTGGGGGTCGGTGGCACTATCAGTTTGTTATGGTAAGTCTTGCTGCATATTCATCCCACTGTACGAGTCTCCCCCTCAATCGAAGGGGTTTAGAGCGTACTCCACCACGCTGCTCAGCTGCGGGTTGGCGGAGGCCAGTTTTTTTTATACTTCGTCGGGTGGCAGACAAGCATACGGCCCGCCTGATGTGAAGCGGTTACCGTAGCCATATTAACGCTCGCAACATAAAATATCGCTCGCGCGCCGCCACCCCCGCTGCCAGCGCAGCATCTCCTTCCTTTCTGGTGATCTCGCTTACTCGCAGGAACACAACAACCCTCAAGGGAATTGTTATTTGGCTGCGGTATTCTGTGAGGTCTCCCAACCTCTCCTTTCGCCAGAGCTTCGTTTGTCAGTCAGCAGGGTGCACCGCGTGCAGGTGAAGTTGGCTTTGATTCAAAGATGTTGATGAATCACTTACACCCCAAAAGTGTTTTCAATCCAACCAAAAGCCACTGACTTGACTCCGGGGAACTTTATTATAACGTACCATGCTTCAGAATAAACGGTGGCAAACTGCTTACTTCGTATTATCACACCCCGGCCACTCCATACAAATGTCGCGTTGTTTACTACAACATAAACAATGACGTCTGTGTAGAGCGTGAATGAGCGTGTGTGCGTGCGGTGCCATACAAATTGGTCCAGATTTGTCTCGGAGGGGAGGTGAGGTCGACACGAGAGAGCGGCAGGGAGTGACCATACTGTACGTAGTACTATTACTTATACTATGGTATTAACGAACATGACCTACTTTAGTAATAAAGAGTTTGATTTTATGACACTTTTTTAAACAACATGCCATGGAAGATTAAATAATATAAATATGTATAAATATTTCTGGACAATTTACACAGCGCCATCTAGTCCCAAATTAAGCGCAAAGCTTGTGTTATGCGTACTAAACAACTGATAAATGTTAAATACATTTTTTTTTGTAAATACATACTTAAATACATAGAAATGCCCAGACCAAGACAAACAGACATGTTCATGCACACAAATGTTTTGTGCGGGGATCACACCCGCGACCTCGGAATCAAAGTGGCCATTGCTAACCATTGGACCAGCGAGCTCGTCGAATAAATCCACAAATCTATAGCGCACGTTCTCAGCATTCAACCTCTGTCGTGACTCTCTCATTTACTGTGTAGCTCGCACTGCTTGCAACTATAGATGGGGACTACGTTTGTGGCGGGCGCAAGGAATGCGACTAGTGTTGCGCGTTTATCTTAAGTTCAGTATATCGATAAATCGGTAGTAAATAAATAAATATTCCTGAACAAATTACACACGGCCATCTAGTCCCAAACTAAGCAAAGCTTGTACTATGGGTACTAGATAACTGATATTATACTATGTATATATATAATTTATATGGTACTTGTACAGTGCGTACACATATTGTACATGTACCATATTATGTACAATGTAGGTATGTTTATTATGTAGTTTAAGCGCCTCTTACTTGCTTTCTATTCGAACCTAGGTTTATTTCGACTACCTTGAGAGAATATTATATTTTAAAAATAGAAAATTTCCCCCGTTTCCTCGTGGTCATACTAGGTTCGCCTTCGTCGCCTAAGGTTTAATTTGAACTCACGCCCTCTCGATGACCGGTCGAGTGCTCTTCCAACTGAGCTACCAGGAAGGTTTGTCATCATCACCATCTTCAGGTCTATTTTAGTCTCCACTACAGGAGCACGACCCTCTCGTCCGCCCTAGACGGAAAAAGGATTTGGCCTACACTCCCCACGCTGGCCAGACGGGTTGGGGAGGCCTGATCGATATTTGATAATGTATTTCACTTAGTCGCCTTGTACGACATCCACGGGAAGAGACGGAGTGATTCTATTCTAGTCTGCCGGAAACCACACGGCCAAAGAACCACCTACCATGAAGCTACCAGGAAGGTTTGTGACGGTGACGAATTTTAGCATTTTATGTTTTACTGCTGTGAGTCGCCGTGTAGCGCCATCTACCTATTAATTATTACACTACTAAACAAGGCATAGCAGTCCATCGTTGCAGATGAAATTCGGCTATTTTTTGATAACACCAAACTTATTATAATTATTGTTTAGTAGTATAATACTTAATAGATAGAGGGCACCACTTTTTGACTACACAACAGTAAAATATAAAATGCTAAATTTCGTCCTCATCACAAACCTTCCTGGTAGCCCAGTTAAAAGAGCACTCGACCGGTCTTCGAGAGGGCGTGAGTTCAAATCCAAGCTTAGGCGACGAAGACGAAATAATATTCTCTCAAGGTAGTCGAAATAAACCTATTAAAATAATAATAAAGAACATTGTATTAAACAGGCTATTTTCCAATGTTTAAAAATTGTATAAATTATTTAACAATATCGTAAAATACACAAAACTATAAAGATCTGCAAACTTTCATTCTAATATCTTCAGTTAGACTTTTTTTAACGTCGATCAAAGCTTGGCGGGAAAGTCCATTTTAAAAGTATGAAATCATTAAAAAATAATATTTCCATTGGAGAAGCAATAAAAAATGCCATAACTTTTATTATGATACTAATCACAATAACGTAATATTTAACATAGCTGTCGTACAAATTTCTGATTTGATGCATACAAAATACAAACCTGTGACGTCATAATTCGATAGTCTTTTGTATGGAGCGTTTTGGAGCAGTCTAAAAATTGTGATTTTCAAATTCCCATATCTCGAGAGATTTTTGTGCTATCGAAGTAATTCTTTCACCTATGGTTATATTATGGAGACGTCCCTACATATCAAACCGAAAAAAATGTTAGTCAAATAGCCTATTGTATATGATTTCTTTGCAGGTTCCAACGCGAGCTTCCCGAATGGGCGTGCAAGTTCATAGAACTGGTACTTATAGTGACGGCCGACCACGGGCCGGCTGTCTCAGGTGCACACAACACCATGGTCACGGCTCGCGCGGGGAAGGACCTTATATCGTCTGTGGTCAGCGGGCTGCTCACCATCGTAAGTCTTCTTCTTCTTTTTTAGTTGTGGCAATTAGATTTCAATTGAAGACCTTTTTTTGCCGAGGGTTTATTGTGAGTGGATGTAGATCTAACATAGAGGCCACATTAGAGAAATTTAATATTATGTTATACGCCCGCCGTGACCTGCTTCAGGGGGAATCCCCGACATGTGTGTTTTGTTTTAAAGCATAGACAATTTGTGGGTTGCCATTTGTGTAAAAAAGTGAATAATAACTGCTGACGTAATCACTCTATCAACCCACACACCATGTCACCAAAAATAAGCAAAGCAAAGACACCCCCCCCTCACCCCCACCCGCAGTTGAGCAGCATGGTGAAGTATGCTCTAAACCTTTTCCATTGAGGGGAGACCCGTATCCCAGGAGAAGAAGATGAAATCTCAAAAATATACCCATATCTTTTTGACATTTCAATAAAACATGTTTTCTTTTTTCCCGACTGCCGAAGGAGGGTTATGTTTTTCGAGCGTATATATGTATGTCTTATTATTTGACACGCTCTACAGCCTAAACCGTTTAACAGATTTCAACATAAGAGGTGTCGTTAGATTCGTGTTAATCACGCAAGTGACATAGGCTATATCAAATAATAAGAAAAATCTATATGGCGGCTGCGAGCCGCAAAATTGTCGTTGGAGTAAAATTTTTTCTTCTAATTTTCGTTTATTTTATACGCAGTCGGGATTTTTGATTTTTTAAATTAATTTAACTTGTTCTTTCGTTGTGTTTCTTTTTAACCGACTTTAAAAAAAGGAGGTGGTTCTCAATTCGTCGGGATCTTTTTTTTTAATATTTTAAACGTTTGTTTATTTCAGGGAGACCGTTTTGGCGGTGCGTTGGACCGAGCTGCTGCAGACTTCTGCGCGGCGTACGACAAGGGTCAGCACCCTCAGGAGTTCGTCAACGAGAAGAGGGCCAAGGGAGAGCTCATCATGGGCATTGGTCACAGGTAACGGCCTAGACATTTAAGGCATGTTTTTGAGGTATTTTTTTTAAGTAAAACTTATTTACGCATGCTTGACTTGGGTAGTAAGCTGGTGAATGCGTGACGAGAGCGTTACGGAAACGGCGAACGGAAGTTGAGAGGGTAATATAAGTTAGTAGATGTAAAGAAGTTTTACTTCAGTCGTGTGGTCTAAAGCATACTATTTTTTGGGGTGTAAGTGGTTCATCAACATCTTTGAACCAAAGCCAACTTCACCTGCACGCGGTGCACCCTGCTGACTGACAAACGAAGCTCTGGCGAAAAGAGAGGTAGTAAGCGTTATTGTAAGTTATCCGACTGGGGAATGTACCTCCACCTCACAGAATACCGCAGCCAAATAACGGTTCCCTTGAGAGCAGTTGTGATCCTACGAGTGAGTGAGGTCACCAGAAAGGAAGGAGATACTGCGATAGCAGCGGCGAGCGATATTTTATGTTGCGAGCGTTAATATGGCTATGGTAACCGCTTCACATCAGGCGGGCCGTATGCTTGTCTGCCGACGTAGCATAAAAAGAATACTCGTTTATTTTTGTTTTATATGAAAGGGCAGCAAACGAGCATGTGTGTCTCCTGATGGAAAGCAATCACCACTGCCCATGGAGATCAGCAACACCAAGGGATCGCCGATCCGTTGCCAGCCTATACCCTCTCTTTATATATTTCTTTCTGTGAGGTGGACTTCCCCAGTCGGGCAGTTACGATATGCCGAACTAGAGATGGTACGATCTTGAATTATGTCAAACCAAGTTGAATCGGTTAGACAATTCATGCAAGTCGATTTCAAACCGAACCGACAAAATCTCAGTAAACCGGTTTGAACCGTTTGACGACGAACGAATGAAATGTGTAATGTGAATCGACGGGATCGGGGCGGAGTTATTACAACAGTTTACGGTTTGTCAACGATTCGCAGTTACGCAGAGAGTGTACAAGCGGAGAATTGAACTGTAATATGAAATTATTGCTAGTTTAGGTACCTACCTACGTAATTAGTGCCTAATTAGTGCCGTCGCCCTTATGCGAATGTTCTACTGCTAATTTTGAATTCGATCAAACAGCACACCATATTCTCTGGGAGTGTGATCTTTGGCGGCGGGAGCGGGATGACATATTGAATTCATTGCAAGTTGCATCCGGGGTTGTATACTATTCAGATTTAGTAGCAACAAGGGAGAATTACCAAGCGTTCAGACGATTTTGCAATTCATATTATTGGAATCGATGTGTTAGGTAACAACTCAATGTTTTAGGTCCCCAATAGTGTTAGAAACTTAAAATCCGTGGTGCACGGCAGTTGAGCTTCGCTTGACTAGCCATCTCTTTAGGCTTTTAATGCCTTATTTGCCATATTGCTGTCTCTCACATTGCTAAGAGGGAAGTCAAATTCCAAAAGCTTCCTACTCCTACTAATTTCTTCTGATTAAATTCGTTGTGAGTTCCAAGGCAGCCGTAGTTTTACCCCCGGGACTGCAATGGACTTCACTGTTCATTGCCTTTCTTGGCGGTCGCCGCTGTTAATCCTGGCTACACAGGAGATACAGTGGTGGGAATATTTGGTGGGCCCCCGTACCTACCTACGTACGTACGCGGTCCAGAAAAACAATCACGTATATAGATTAATTATTACCATACTATCTTATCCTGTAATTTTCAAAATCATTTATTTTTAACGGACTCCAAAAAAGGAGGCTCTCAATTTGGGTGTATTACTTTTTTAAAGTTTGTTACTTTATAACTCTGTTTATTTAGCTAACCTACATTTCGACGGTGAAGTGCCAATACCTCCTATCTAACATTTTTCGAGAAATTGACTTTCTTTATGCCATTCACTTTAAAATCAATTTCTATTTTATATTTCAAATATATTTATATTTCATTGAAACTTTAGCTTTCCATATCTGTATATTCACCATACAAATGAATTTATTATTCTTAAAGTTTTCAGGAAACTAAACTTTTTTTTACTTAATGTGAAATTTTGTCTGTGTTAGTTAGAAGATATTGACACTTCGCTGTCGATTTATAAACCGGTTTGAAAAAAAAAATATTTGACATCTGGAAGTATATCCCAGATTGGTCCCATTTTTTTTTCATCTCTTGTGCAGTGTGCAGAGAGTGCAGGTGAGGTTGGCTTTGGTTCAAAGATGTTGATGTACCTGTGTCATTTGTCTAGGAATATTTATTTATTATTTATATGTAATGTTTCTATATAATCCATTAAATATATATTTCTCTCCACAGAGTAAAGTCAATAAACAACCCAGACTCCCGCGTCCGTGAGCTGAAGGCGTACGTGACCGCCCGCTGGCCGTCCTGGCCGGTGACGAGATATGCCCTCGATGTTGAAGCCATCACCACCAGGAAGAAGCCCAACCTGATCCTGAACGTGGACGGTATCGTCGCGGCCGCCATGGTGGACATGTTTAGACATTGCCAGCTTTTCACTGCGTAAGTATCATTTTAAAAATACATTTCTTTAATTATTTGACGAACTCGGTGGCGTAGCGGTCAATGACGCGGCTTTGACAACGCTCGTGGGTTCGATTCCCACATAGGGAAAACATTTGTGTGCATGAACATGTATGTTCTTTGTCTTGGTCTGGGTGTTTTCTATGAATCATAAGTATGTATTTACAAAAAAAATGTATTTATGTATGTTTATCAGTTGCCTAGAACCCATAACACAAGCTTCGCTTACTTTGGGGCTAGATGGCGCTGGGTAATTTGTCTGACAAATATTATTATAATTTATTATTATTAATTAATAATTAAATAGTTGATTTCGCCAGAATATTATAAATATTTAAAAATCGAAAAATTTCACCTCTGCGCCTAGGTGAGATTTGAACCCACGACCTCTCGATGACCGGTCGAGTGCTCTTCCAACTGAGCTACCAGGAAGGTTTGTGATGGTGACGAATTTTTGCATTTTATAATTTACTGTCACACTACACACCTTGAGGTTTCTTGTGTTCCTGCGAGTGAGTGAAGTCACCTGAAAGGAGATGCTGCGTTGGCAGCGGGGGTGGCGGCGCACCAGCGATATTTTACGTTGCGAGCGTTAATATGGCTACGGTAACCGCTTTACATCAAGCGGGCCGTATGCTTGTCTGCCACACGACGTAGTATAAAAAAAAAATTAAAGAATCGAGTACACATTTTTTTTAATAATTTTTAGAAATAAGCGCCATCTATCGCCACTTCTTCTAAACTATCAATAAAAATCTCGCAACATATACGTTTATTGATAAATAAACCTTATTTCCAGGGAAGAAGGTAACAATTACATCAACATGGGCTCAATCAACGCGCTGTTCGTCCTCGGCCGTACCATTGGCTTGGTCGGCCATTACCTGGACCAGAAGAGAATGAAGCAGCCCCTGTACCGCCACCCTTGGGACGACATCACCTACATGTCCCCCCTCAACTGAATCTAGAGGTTTGGTAACTGTAGACTTGTAAAATTTAGTAAATTTCAATAGAAATGACTTCGCTGAAGTCAAAATTGTATACTAACTAGCTACCCGAAGAGACTACGTTCTTATTTAAATAGTTGTCTTGGCCAACTTGCCAGAATATTACACCGCACTGTGACACACGCAGTAAAATATGAAATGCAAAAATTCGTCACCATCACAAACCTTCCTGGTAGCTCAGTTGGAAGAGCACTCGACCGGTCGTCGAGAGGTCGTGGGTTCGGACCCCGCCTAGGAGAGGGAGGTGAATTTTTCCATTTTCAAAAATATAAAACTACGTTCTGTCAAAAGTTAAGTGAAAAAAATAAATATGTAAGTTGAACAAAGTGAATCTATTAATGAAAAAAGCAATTCGTGCGAAACTATTTCCTAACCATTCCAAAATATTCAAAAATGCACAATGCTAATGTTCAAGTTTTCACTTCAGCCGGCACTCCCGAAGTGCAACCCGTTGTTTTTTTTTTTTTCTATCTACTCATTTTTGTATTTTCTCTTTATTTAAACTTTCCGTGTGCATTAAGGAAAATACGAAAAAAATAATTATCGAATTGGTCGAGCCGTTCTCGAATTTTGAGCCGCTTATGCAGCATATTTTTTTAAATTTATTTAGATATTATAATCTCTACGAATATTATAAATTTAAATGTGAGTTTGTTTGTGACGCTTTTTTCCACCCGTGGGATGTTTTTCCGGGATAAAAAGTTACCTATATCACATTCCAGACCTTAAACTATGGGAAAATATAACTTAATTAATTATTATTTATTTATTTAAAAACTTTATTGACAACAACAAAACAAAATATTTAAATCTCGTGTCACGATGTTTGTGGCACACGTCCGAAACGGCTCGACCGATTTTCATGAACTTTTTTATGTATATTTGCTATGGGAATAGATTATAAAGTATATTGCATACTGGTAAGTGATTATGGTGACTCTATATCGAGAAATTCACTTGAAATAATATATATGGCAGAACGTTTGCTGGCTCAGCTAATAAATATATAAATTTGACAAGTCTATACAAACGAAAAACATATGTAAATAATCAAATCTCTAGATTAAATAAATTATAGTAGTAAATCATAATTAAAGGGATTATAACGTCGCAAAGATAATATTAAGACTATTATGAACACGCTCATAATAATAATTAAAATGACAACATTACATCAATGGGGCCTCTACGCGTTGGATCCATATCCCCGCGCACGCCTATCAAATGACTAAAAAGAGATACATTGAAATAACAATGAATAATTTAAGGACAATGCGCTCAAATATATTACATTAACATTATTATTTATATTTTAAGAGCTAAATGATAACAGGTTTTTATAATATTAAAATTCTATTATAAACTTGACATTGTACCGTGGTCTGACTACATCAGACCCCAGTGCTGATTTTCAGCCAGCACCAGTTTGTGACACCACGGACGGACAAACAAACATTATATGTGCTGCCACCTATCATGAACTTTGTTTCTAAATCAATTTCTAAGCGTGTTGATAACCGTCTCAATATTGATCAATCAAAATAAAAAGTACAGATTCATATACTCTTTTCAATATATATATATAAAATGAACGCTACCTTAGTAAAAAGTATATATTTATTACTTGTGTAGTTTTTTTGCCGCACGAATAGGGCTTAAAATCGCACTGTGTTTAGGCCTAGTATATTATAAGGTAAAGTTGTTTATAAAGATCACTATATAAGATAAAAAGAGTATATATATCCGTACAAAGGGTTCTCAAATCAGGTTACTGCCTTATCCATTCCATTTCACCTATTTATTGAGAGTCAAATGTTGTATTTGAAACGATAATCGCATTGAACAAAAAACCGTTATAGCTTATGGACGCCGTCCATTTTGTTTTTTAGTAAAATATAAAAATATTCTCAATCTTTAATGTATTATTTGAAATATATTAAAATAAAGTATGAATATGTATCGGGAAACATTGTTGTAGAGATTTAAGGTTGAAATATTTAATAAATAAAGAAGATTGCTGAAAATTACAATTATAGAGACTTTAGTCTATGATATCGCCACAGTTCAGCCATTGCTCTATGGTTTTACCTTCTGGTTAAATGTAAATGTCTATGGAAATGCGATTCTCGTTTCGTATTCTATTCATTATGGGTTACTTTGTCCATTTTATTATTAAATAGAACATGTTCGAACGTAATTTAGGTGCTTTTAGTAACAATTATGATATGTTCACTATTGTGAATATCAACTTACGGGGCGATTATGTAACTTATATGACGATTTATTATCCAGTCAATCATGATCGATTACCATAATCGGTTATAGCAATTCAGAATCGCAACTTTAAAAACTAATACCTTTTCATACGTTTTCGGGAATCGCAAACGTTGAATTTAGATAAGTCTGTATTCTAAATTAAAAATGTACAGTACGATTTACTATGTATATTTACTTGGTTGTATATTTTAATAATATTAATAAGATTAAACAAAAAAAATATTTATTTGTAATGTTGCTATCTACTAATAACTTAAGTACAATACTTTTTTTTTACTTAAAATTATATTTGAATTCTGGAAGCGTATAGACTCGGCCTAAGTGGTAATTGTGCTTATTCTTGTTAACCATCAGTTATAATAAGATAAAATATAGAATACCAAATGGGTTTATGTGATAAATTAGGTTATTTACCAAGTCGTTATCTTATGTCATTTGCCTACATTTAACTAAAACAATATTAGTTTCGACAAAGAGAGAAATATTAACAAATAGTTTAGAATAATTCGTTTCTGCATTCCGATTATGAAATACGCATTGAGGTTACACTGAAATATCTTATATGATTGATTGATTTATCGGTATTCTGTAACCGCTATGGAATACCATTTTCTGTTATAGAATACCGATGTTGATTTACAAGTTGTTTAATAAGATACATAATCGCGTCTTCGTTTGGGCAAGTTCGTTAATATATAAGTACAACAAAGATCTGTTAAGCTAAAATATATAATCTGTTACGTGCGCCATATTGTTTTGTACTGTGTATAAGAGAATGTTTCTAATAAAGACCACTGGTAACTTTGATTTTATTATTATATTATTACAGATCCATAAACCCGATTCCAGGGTCATGAAATTATGCAACTTTTCCAAAAAAATACGCTTCGAAGTATACCATATTAGTATGGTACATTTTTTATTTTCGAAGCGTATTTTTCAATTTTTTTTTTTTCGCAGTTGTCTATTTTATATGGGGAACTATTTTCATTGTCCTTTTTTGACGTAATAACGTCTTATAGATCGATGAACGCCGACTGCACGCACGAAAAAGCATGACTCATTGTCACGTTCCGTCTGAGCCGAGCGTGCAAGCGAGAGCGCGGAATAAGCGATAAAGAGGCACGATCGGACTAAGCGTTCGGCTTGTGACGCATCTATCTCTTTTCCACTCCATCGGCCGATGTTTTCTTATGACGTTGTCACGTAAAATTATCGTCCGTAAACCGACTTCACAGACAACCAATTATTTTTGACCTTTGACTAGCCAATTGCAAAAGTAGATGGTAATTTCTGTTCTTAATTCAATGCAATAGAATTTAAAATTGAATGTATATGTATATCTATTTTCATAAATCTTATTCCGTTCACAATAAGACCTAAAATTATACGACTGTATTTATTTATGAAAGGATTGTTCAGGATGTGTTCAGTAAAAACAAATAGCAAAGTTAACAGTGGTTCGGCCTAATAGTGTTTCACTACCAACATTCAAGAAAGAAAAATAGAGGTGTCGCGGGATACGCGGTTGGTACGAACTAGGCGACTACGAACCTCAGGCCCGAAAATAATTGACGGATAAATCAGACTGAAGCGGTCAAAAGAGAAACTTACAGACTTAATTACTAGAATTTGCCTTCTGTAGTGTAAAAATAAAGAACATAATTTAAAAAAAATGTTTTTTTTTTTTGTGTTTTGGTAGTGATTACACGAACAACGAATAATAAATGATTTTAAAAGCATTTTTATAGTTATATTTGATTCGAGATGTCAATTAAAAACTATGCAACGCGTGCAGATGTATCGAGATCGTTTCCCAGTTGTCACCAGCAGAGACATGTAGGTATTTTTGGTAAAAAAAAAAAACGTTTATTTTATTTATTTAAATTTTATTGACTATAGAATAAGGGTAAAGCAGACCTAGCTAAGAGCATTCTCTACCAGTCAATCTTTGTCATTAAGTCAAAATTAATTTAAAACATGGAAATATAATATAAAATATATGTATTTACAAAAAAAATGTATTTAAGTATAACATCAGTTATCTATCAGCGGTGACAACAGGGAAAAAGCCCCTCAAGTGGCTTTAAGAGCATTGAAAAACCATTATCGAAGATACAACTTTCCTATGAAACTGTCATTGATATCTCGAATCGATTAGCCGCTTTATATTTTTGGACGGCTCGCATTTTAAAGATTGACTATGTATACAATAGATGTGTAGTGGATGTCGAATTTGATATAAAATTTTAAATATACAAAAAATATATGCACCGATGTAGTTCGTTTGGATTTATTGAAGGGAAAGTATGATTTTTCTCTTGCATGTTTTGAAAAAACCTACTGAGTTTGTTTGCTTAGGACATACAGTTGCCTAAGATCTCTGTTGCTCCCTATTTTTACTTCGAACCAACACAAAAAAAATTGTTAAAGAAATTTGGACTTTAATATACGTTGAATAAGTCTATAATTAATATAAAAAATATCTCAGTCGAACTCTCCGAGCTCTTTAAGTACTGTGAGAGTGGTATAATACTATAATACATGGTATAATAATTTTACGCAATGCAGAAGCGCGTCTATAATGAAGTTAGTCACAAAATTCTAGCTTCAACAATATTTTTTTGAAATAGCCAATGAGTTTACTAATATGAGCAATAGGTTTTCTTTGATGAGTAATGAGTTTTTTAAGGTAAGCAGAGAGATTTTGACGTGAAACGTTTTTGAAATCACTCCAATACATATTTATACCAGAAAACTGAACTGCAACGAATTGGTCTGTATCGTCTTATAACTATAAGTCACAGAAACATGAATCGCATGTTATTATTTAGCGTATATAGTCAGCTCGCTGCTAAGACCTTAAGTTTGCATCGGGTCGGGGCGGGGCGACGGGGGGCATTGCGTTGAATATCAGACACAACACTAAAAGCGACTCGCATGATATAGATGTTTCATGTTAACCAACGGCCGTGGGCACCAACACAGCCTACCCGATTTTTTTGAGGTGAACAATGCGATTTCTGAAGTGAGCAAGAAGTTTCTAACATGAGCAATGAACTTTTTGTTGTGAACAATGAGAGTTTTCTGGGGTGAGCAAAGCTGCTACGCTTATCTATTGGGACAAGTATAATAAAGGGTTTTTAGTAATTTCAAAATGTGCATTTAAAAGCTAACAACATATAGAATCTTTCTCTTCAATAAATCTAACTTATAATACTGCACAAGACTGTATGTTTAACAGTATATTTATCGGAAATTTTATTAATATGCACTGTTGAATAGAACTCACCAATTGAATGTTATTTAGAAATGTATTATAGGGGTCTAAACTTAATTTGTAGCTGAGGTAAAAGCTATTTTATTCGATAATTGCATGAGCTCTCATCAGAATAAAGTTGGTCTAGAGGTGAATGTTAGACGGTTTTTAAGCCAATGAAACTGTTTGCGAAAATCTATAAAAGGTTTAACCAGTTGACGTTATTAATTTATTAGTTACCGGCGATACTGTTTGACTTGCGTGTTTGCTAAGACTGATACGCGCAATGACGCGATGGAAATCCTTAGCACGAAGATCTTTTACCTTTAACCTTTCGCGTGCTGCGGTCCCACGGTGGGTGCAGGTTGGTACTTACTGCGCTTGGTACAGAATTGACAGGTCGCACGCGAGAGGTTAAACCTCTCCGTTACGGCTGGTCGGTAGGGCTGACAGATCCACGTTCGCTAACGTTCAGTCAGAGTTCAAATGTCAAAAAGTCCAATAATAAAAAGCACAGAATCAAGTTTAGACCCCACAATACATATTATAAAAAACTGAAAAAAAAATGTGTATATTTATGTTTATTTTTTATTTTATATTCGAATTAATGGCAACATTTGTATGATTGTAATTTCTATAATTTCTAAAAATTATTTATGTGAATGTGTCTGAAAAAGAAGAAATAATTTAAAGGCATTTTCGTAAAGTTATTGCATGAATCTTTTACTAGAGAACAAACGTTGAAATCGAATGAAATCCCCGTACTAACAATTGTTAGAAAAGTTGATCACATTTGTATGACAAAATTTGAAAATTAATTTTGCATTTCTCTTTATTATTCTTTCCAATTCTTCATAACTTAATTTTATTATATATAATCTATCCATCATATGTTAAAAAATAGAAGCTTAACACTGACGCCTAGAATCGCTGAATGTGTGAGCGTGGCCGTACAATAGGGTTGCCAAGCGTCCTGTTTTGCCAGGACATGCCCTGGTTTTTAGAGTGTCCTGGGGTATCCTAGATAAATTGGTGTCCTAGGTTTTTAAAACGTCCTGAAGATAGGTACTACTGATACCAGAGGGGCAATTCTCGTAATTAAAATATAGTCAAAATTCAGTTTCGATCCAGTCTCGATCTCATAAATGTCACATTTGGTATTCTCGTAACACAATATGTAACTTCAAAGTGAAAATTACACAAACTAAGAATGTTACTTTGCCAACAACAAGAATAATTATTTCATGAAATCAAGTATATAATTTTAGTTAATTCACAATTCAATCTTGATTCGGTAAACATTCAATCTGTGTTCGTAGAAAAATTACGAGAATTGGCCTTCTGGTTTTTAGAGTGTGCTGGGGGGGGGGGGGGGGAGTATCCTGGATAAATTGGCGTCCTAGGTTTTTAAAGCGTCCTGAAGATTTAAGTACTACTGATACCAGAGGCGGACTAAAGCGGGGTCCTAGGCAATATTGTAATTCCGGACCTATTTTTCTGTCATGACACATACTTTGCGTTATTAAAAACATAATTTCCTGGTTGTTAGCGTTTGGAGATGACAACCCTAATTAGACGCATCAAATGCCCATATTATTATGTCTAAAATGGTTGTCAAAGCATAATGTAACAAACGGACACATTATTGTAATTTTGTACGTTATTTGTCTAATCTCTTAATTTATTGGTATATTTGTGAAAATGGTTGGTATCTGTAAATATTTGAATTTGTCAACTTTATTTGAATATATTTTTTTATTTACTACATAATTGTTTCTTTTATTTACCCAATTTTACGTTGTCGTCAACCCTTATTCGTCCCACTGTTGGGATACGGGTCTCCCCTCAATCGAAGGGGTTTAGAGCGTACTCCACCACACTGATCAACCGCGGGTTGGCGGAGGTGTTTTCAAGCCGCTTAAAGGCCACTGACTTGGCTTAACGACTGTCAATTTTTTGTCTAGTTAAAATCAAGATCTGAGACCTGGGCAGTGCCGAAATAAGGAACACGGCACAAATATATGATGGTTTTCTTTGGCTTCTAAAAGATTTTTTTATAAATCGAGAAAGTAAAAAAAAAAGCTGGGGTGTAAGTGGTTCGTCATCATATTTGAAACAAAACCAGCTTCACCTGCACGCGGTGCATCCTGCTGAATGTCGAACGAAGTTCTGGCGAAAAGAGAGGTAGCAAGCTTGCAAGTTCGATCCGTCGCGTTCTCTCATTCGTTCAATTTCGACGTTTGTTTTCTACGAAATGAACCTTCGGCTTCGGCCGTGATTTCGGGCCGAAGCAGGTTTCGCCGAACATGAATATTTTGGCCGAAGGCGGCCGAAGCCGAAGCTTCGATCGGACACTACCAGAAAGAAAGAAAGGAGTAGGTATAGATTTGCCATCAGGTGACCCACACGCTAGTTTGCTCCCTCTCTCGTATAAAAATGGGCCCATGGTACTTACTGGGTCCAGTATCGTTTTTTGATGAGCAAAAGGTAGGGAAAACAACGTCATCTAGTGGCGATATTGTTTCTTCCTCTAGCGTACCGTTTGCGCTTTTACAGCCATCGTGGCTAAAAGTAGTTAGGCAGGCGGTTTTTAGTCAGTTAAAGCCTGATTCGCCCTTTTAAGGTCAGTCTGGTAGCAACCAGGCTGAGGGGGATTTCCGCCTCCCTCCAGCAGAGCTGGAGGTGAAGCGAAGTGAAGAACCGTGAAGTTAATTTAACAGCTTCGTTTCTTACATATAAATCATTTGCAGATCGAGCATACGTGGCGCGCATGCGCGGCGCACCGCGCGGCGGCGCGTTCACAGATTATGTAGATTTTTTTGCAAAGCTTGCTTCTGTATCGAAATGAAAAAAAAGTTATTTTTCGATACAGTAGCCATAAAGAGCTGTATCGAAAAGTAACTTTTTAAATTTATTTTGATATCTTGTGCGTAAAAGACTGACATTAAGATTCTGTGTTTAGTTTTTTAATCTCTAAATTTTAGTATGAGAGTAGATAAAAAACTAAACGTGACGTCATTTCTGAAAATAACGGTATTTCTTGTAGCGTTATTTTTATAGTAACGTTATCAATCCCTGGTTCACATTACCTTCGCGTCTCCTAGGATTTCCATTCGCTTACCAAGTAATAACCTATCCAGTATGATTAGTGCGAGTTTTTTTGCTCCCGTTCGATCATGACAACGTAAACAAACCGACCAATAGAGAATAGAGAACTCTCATGTTGTGTGAAGTTATAAGACACGTGTTACATATCAAAATTATGTGGCTTACTTGCTCACATTTTGAAGTGAGCAACCCTGCTAATTTGGATATGTAACACGCGTCTGGTAAATTCACAATATGAAACTTTTTCTCAATTTGGTCGGTTTGTAAACGTAACACGTTCGAATATGACGAAAAAATAACAAAGTGATAGCACAGAAAATGGGGTATGAAAAATTTTAAAAAACAATTATTGAGTAAAGTTTTTATTTTTTAATTTCCTAACAGATAATTATGTATGTTATTGACTACACGACGAATGGAGACGGGGTCAGTTTGTACCTCAGAATAATGTTATTGAATTATGACTTTTATTACAAATCCATTAGAGTTAAAAACGGCATGTAACAGAAAATTTACTTACAATATTTTCTTTATACGATTTTGTGTTCTATTTAGATCACAATAAAAGTCATAATAATTTCTATAAATGAATCTGACCCTTTTATTGAACACATAAAAAGTATATTAGAAGATTAGAAGATAAAGTAAATTAGAAAAAAAAAAGAGAAAATACACAAAATGTATGGATTTTTTAAATTTAAATATTTTTTTTATTCCGACTTCCCGGTGCTTCGTTTCCCGTAAATGTTCACCTACACGATATCCTTAATTTTGGACTTTGCAGAAAACACTCTATACTAAACGCTTAGGACGTTCCTATTTTGTATTAGAAATTTGTATGTAGGGACGTCACAAAAGTATTTTAATTGTTTCTCTGATGAAAATATTTTTTCAAGAATTTTATCCTTTTAAAATGGTCCTTCCCACCATTAAGTCGGACTTAAGTTATTAAATTGAAAGATCGCAGATCATTCTAGTATTGTGTATTTTACGATACTGATAAATATTTTTTTATACTTTCAGAACAATGTCAAATAATTACAACTCTTATGGATTACGAGGTATTTAGTCAATAACTGTCCTCGGTTACACCTCAATAACACTAACGAGACACCATAATGTACTGTCAGAATACCTCGTAATGTAATGGGCCCTTTGGAATCTTTGGGGAAGTTGCAAAAATACAGCTAAAATGTAGCTTATCAAACATTGTAAAAAAAGCAATAAATACCTACATCTTTGGTTAGCAATAAATACATTTGAAAATCAGATCACTTCTTAAACGTAACTTTTTAAAACAAAAAGTTCTAACAAATTATAAATTGAAATAAATTTTCTGATTACCCCCAAAATAATATAAAAAACAAAAAAGACATAAATTCTCAACAACTTCCACGCGCAAAAAGATCTATCAAAAATAACTTCAAAGTTATGTCAAAAGATGCTTCCACCGGCGGCTTAGTCCCGCAAGTTCAAGTGGTAAAACCTAATCCAATAATCCAAAACATACGTTCCATATTTTGATCACAGGAAATTGATTAACTCAACTCGCATTTTGCAAGGAACTTACGCATTCTTTTCCATTGCTAGTTAATTTATTTGTAGTAATTAATAGTAAAGTTGATGCTACGAGACTTTAGAATTTTTGTAAACAAACGTTACGTTAACCAATGGGGATGAACCCGGATGAACCTTCTTCTTCTTTTCATTGCTGGCAACGACTCTTTAGTTGAAATTATTCTTGGTATAGACCTTAGTTACTTTATATCATCTTTCAAAACGACAATTAGTTTCTGGCGCCAAAGATCTGACCATTGGGCTGATCTATAATTATAAAGTCGCGCAGCGAGCGATGGAGAGAGCTATGCTCGGCATTTCTCTACGGGACCGAATCCGGGACGAAGAAATTTGACGGAGAACCAAAGTTGTTGACATAGCTCTCAGAGTCAGAAGGTTGGTCGTATCTGCCGAGTCAGTGATGGCAGATGGAGGAGGAAAGTCCTAGAGTGGAGACCTCATATGGCTGATGAACTCAAGGGAACGGCCGGAAACGGCTGGATGCGAAAAGCGGAGAATCGCATTGGAAAGGCCTATATCCAGCAGTGAAATAGATACAGGCTGATGTTGATGTATTTGGACTTCATTTGCGTTTGTTTACAAAAAATATATAGTCTTGTTATATCGACTTCAGCAAAATGCAAAGATAATAATGGTTATAAAATTTCGTCTCCATTCGCCGCCTAAGCATTAAACAACCACTTAAAATAACCTAAAAGATTCGGCGTGCATTATAAAAAAAATCTAAAAAATGTCGCCTTCGTTAATTTTGATATTAATATAAATAAACATTTAATCTATGAGTCGATAACAAAAATACAATATAATATGCTGATCAAACGTGCTTTGTGTTGGATATAAGTTTCAAATAGCCGGGACGTCATTTTGACGAAGGATTCGAACACGCGGGTACGTCATTTTGACGTAGTATGACGTGTTTTGTTGTAAACGCTTTTTTCTAGTAACACCTATGGGAGACTCCCAAGTCTATGAATTTGATTCAAAAATATAGTTCAAAAATACAATACCTGACCACTTACTCAAAATAATTGCTCAATCAGAAGCGTCGAAGATTCTAGAGAAGTTTTTATGTCCATTTGACGCTATACCCATTTGGAGCATTATGTGACAATGTATAAAAATAAAATGACAATTTAATTATATAAACATTAAAAAACGTTGACATATTTTGTTGTATAAACGTAATAAGTCTTTCGGGTAAATAAATTACATATTTAACAAATAAAATCGTTTATCTAAAATTCAAAACACGCCAATACCGTAAAACGATTAAATTGTAATTTTATAAAAAAAATCGCAAATTATTCCATCACATAGCACGTTCAAAGAACAGTTGAAAATTAAACTAAACTTAACTACATGACAATTTGGTACGAAACATCCAATTGAAGTTGGACAGTAAAATACAACACTAGGGTGGGTTCAGGGCGGAGACCGCTTTGTAAGATACACACTGAGGTTACTAATTCGCTTTCTTAAAGTTACGTTTATATTATGACGACAGATGGCGCTGTTTTGAAATACTCTAGATTTAAGTTCGGCATAAGCAGATATTATTAGCCTGAGTAATCGAGGAGTATAGGATGGGCGAAAAAAGAAGTGCACAAAAAAGTTTTTAGTTGAAGAGACGGAAAAAACAACGTGAAAAATAACTATAGCATGATGATATATTGTTTGTAAATTATACTTTGTTACGTTTTCAAAAGCTATAATTATGTTTATTATACTAAAGCATTTATTTAGAAACTCTTTGCTTGATATGGATATGGTACCTATACTTATAATACAAGAGGAAAGGAGTAAGGGTACCATAATGACGTTTTATTTTCAGTAAACATGTCTTAGAAATAAAAAGGAGTATACAAAATCAGCGCCATCTATCGACACGTGTAATCAAAAACTGTTTTACTAAACCTTGTGACGAAACAAGTTATACTAAACTTTATGTAAATTAAATAATAAAATATCTATGAATTTACACACATTGGCACCACAGGACACGCAACGGACAAGACAAAATTTTGGACAGCAGTGAGATGTCTCAAAAGATGGTATCATATGGTTTGACATCAAGAGAGTTCTTGATATGATATTCGGTCAGTAGCAGGCACATAGAGTCATTATTGTATTCATATTTCTGTGTTTGACGTGATAACATCTTATAAATTAATGAACGCCGGCTGCCCGCACGAAAAAGCATGACTCATTGCTACGCAAGCAAGAGCGCGGAACAAGCGATTGAAAGAGGCACGATCGTCGTAAGCGTTCGGCTTGTGACGCCTCTATCTCTCTTCCACTCCATCGGCCGATGTTTTCTTATGACGTTATCACCTAGAATTATCTTCCGTTAACCGACTTTACAGACAACCAATTTTTATATATATATATATATATATATATATATATTATCTATTGTTTCTGGAACATCCTAAAGTTCCATTTTAATGACGGATGAGACCTTTTTATAATATGCATTCGAAAGTAAAGAAAACAGATTACGTCGTCAATTTGACGTAATATAACTTAAAAGATAAAACATGCTGTATATGTTTATAAATATTATATGTCTCCTGTGGCGCCACCGTGCGTCCGTTATCCTATTAAGAAATATGAAGGAACAAGGGTGTGTGTATATGTATAAATATACTTCATTTCTTATACATTACTCTATTTTACACACGACGGTTTTCATATATTTGACATAGCTATTTTATTATACAAATATATTATTTATGTATAATTATTTGTATAACGTGTCATTTTTATACAATTATATAAGCCGCGTGATGCAAACAGTTATATTATATAGCCTCTGTAAGTTTAAAAAATAATCTACGTTCTTTTTTGCCGAGATTAAATGAAACAGTTTTTTTTTTCTGTTAATTTATTACTATTTATTATTTTACGAGCAGCAAAAGGCAATAACGGTAGGTCCTTGGCGTATATAAAAATGACACTATATGTATATACAAATTGACTATAGCTACTGTACAACTATGTAGATATATATGTATAGTGGATAACGTACGGGATGTTAAAATCAAGAAAAATACTTAACTCCTCTTGAAAGTAACATTGTGTATATTATACAGTTATATATAGGTATGTATAACCATCATCTTAAATACAATCCATTAGCATCTATGGAAATGTGTGGCATTATTTATAACTATTTATGTAACTAAAATAAAACAATATAATTTTCGTTTCTTACAATATAAATGTCAGTCAAAAATGACAGTTTAATATATATAATATAACTATTAATTAAACACAATAATTATAAACATTTTTTAATATAATTAGGGTACAATTTGGTCTTCTAATTTCTTATAGTTATTGTTATTTCATTAAATATTATATTTACAATGTGTGAGAGCTATTATCATTGTGTTTCATTCATATATATTTTTTCTTAATTAATTTCAGTATAAAGATTCTATAGTTTTTTTTTTATTTGATATAATACATGTATAACAAAATTAACATGTTCTCGTTAAGTAAAAGGCAAAACAATAACAAAATATTTCAAAAAAAGAAAAAATTGTATTTTTGGAATATTTTTAAAATAATAACATCTTGTTATATAATACGTTCATTAATCACTCGCGTGCCTCGCTGCCATGGTGGGTACGTCGTTGGTACGGCGCATAGTACAGTGCTAAAATTGCGGCATGCAAAAGCGGCAAATAAAAATAAATATAACGGCTTATGTCGTCAATTTGAAACAACACTCTCCACTTTTTCTTATTTTTATATATTGGCAATCAATCCTCACTTGCTGTTGAATTAATTTAAATAATATCATGTCTACAGATGAAATCAATACGACTTGACCTTTGGGTAATCAGTTACTGGAGTCAGAAGACAAGATACCGCCTAAAGAAAGACGATAGCGGAAAATTCAAGGCACATGGATTTTGGAGACGAGACAAAAAGTAAGTCCGGATCATAAGTTCTTTGCGAGATCACTGCGTACTTTAAACATATGTTTGCTATGTCTTTGTATCGCGTGTTATTTGCGACATACCTAACTAAAAGAAATGACACATTAACAGTTGTGTAAGTCACCTAAAAATAAGGTATCGTCTTCTAGAAGGACTCTTTTTGAGGATAAATGTTATCTTTGATATTTTCTTCTTAAATATCGGTACTGGATAAACAGTTTTAATTGAAACTTGATAATATAAAAAATACTTTAAAGTCAGGATTGGTTGCCAACAATTTAAAATGAGAAAGAGGATCGTCATAATGTCTCTAATGCTTTATAATTTATTTTTGAAGTAAATTATTTTGCCCAATACCAAAGACAACATAAAAACAAAACATATAAAACTATAACTAAAAATATAACAATGCTTAATAAATAGATTTGGAAACAAATACTTTTCAATTTTACATCGATTCGTAAAATCAATTTGTTCGATTTATAAATTCATATACTTATTTACTTATATTTTTACACTATGTTGATGCAACTCGATCAGATTCCGAGAATTTATATCAACAAACGGCAATAATAATAACCTTATCGGCGCTACGAAAAAGAGAAAAGTCGTCATTATGACGTCACGCTCGTATAGCTTGACGTCACAATGACGACTTTTCTGTTATTACGTTAAACAACATTTAAATTTATGCCAGGTGATTAACTTGCTAATATAATAATATGAGTCGTTGGCGTTGAAAAGATCAAAGGCCAGCGCTCACCAGAGGCACGGAACAGAACGGCATAGTATATTTTTTTTATAAGCAGAACCGATTTTGTATCTTATTCTAATTACTTTAGCGCTCATATTGCGTCGATATCTATATAGGGGGACGTGATCATAACGCATCACGCTTCAGAACCGAATAGCTGACACTTAATGCCAAACAAAATATGCATGGCATGTCACAGGACAAGGTCCCTAAAGATTTCCTGGGTATTCCAATGAATTCCCTGCGTTCCCGTGAAAAACTTAAATGTTTATGCGCTCCTTACGACCTCCCGTAATTGAATAGCAGTTACAGCAATATTAGTTTGCTCTTAAGACAGTCACATATGGTACTGACAGTGCCACTTTTTTAGCGTTGTATATGTTCACGGAATCTAAGCCTCCATAGGTTTAATTCGGTAGTGACTTATTATTAATAAATAACATTATTTATATCATACGAATGTAAACGCTGTAGAATCGAGGAAATTAGCGTAAAATTAATAACTTTTGTAAAGTAATGCAAAGCGTTAGTACTTAATAAAAATAAATAATTTTGTATGCGGGATGCATTTAATTCATCTTGTACAAATACACACATGTTTATTTTCTTCGTGAGTTCTAATATGTTTTCTATAAGGTTCTAAGGCAAATACAATTTATATTTAAATTGTACTTACGTACATATACATATATATACTCAATGAAATATGCAAAACCCGTTGTTCAATAATTATTTATCTCGTTATGTCTTAAATACTCAAATTACGACATATTAACTACCAAACTTTGGTCTCATATTAGCAATATCTCGAGTTGCATCAGTAACCAAGCGATATAACGTGATTATTACTATTAACACTTAATTTTATTTTATATACAATTATAAAATCTCATTTTATTCACATTTCAAAATAGCTCCAACGTCTATTCAAGTCATTTTCAATACGAAATTCTTCAACTATTTTAAACATATCAGATGTCAAATTAGCTTTCCGTAAATTCGTAACTGCTAAAAAAAATATAAAAAACATATATGTTTTAAATAAAAAACAAGCAGTAAAGGCATTTTAACTCGCACGCATACGAAAACATACGCAAATTTGAACGCCGCAGTTCCTAAAGCTTTGGTCTTAACTTAAATTTCCATTTTCAAACATCTCTTCATTCTATTTTTAATCTGATTTTATTTTCAACAAAATCCCCCTCAGTTACTTTTTCAATCCCCTTTTCCAATTTTGAAATCTCTGTATCTGTGTCCGAATCACTTCAATTCCTTTCCAATTTTAAATATAACACTCTTAGTCTCTTGTCAATTCCCCTTATTCCCTTTTGAAATCCCCCTCGAGCTAACTGTCAGATCACGTATCAATTTCGTCGTCTTTCTTCGAGTCTGGTTTCTTTGCTGCAACGATTGTGAGGTCAGGTCGGGTCCTCATTAGGGATGAGGGGGAGGCTGGAGGGGCGCTCTCTGGAGCGGCACGGAGGGAGTCTAGGCTGGCTACACGTATCGACGGCCATTTTCCACCTAGAAAAAAGATACAATAAAATTCAGTATTTGTAATATTGTTGGCCGTGTTGTTTCCGGCAGACTAGAATAGAATCACTCCGTCTCTTCCCGTGGATGTCGTACAAGGTGACTAAGGGAAATACATTATCAAATATCGATCAAGCCTCCCCAACCCGTCCGGCCAGCGTGGGGAGTGTAGGCCAAATCTCCTTCCGTCTAGGACAGACGAGAGAGGGTCGTGCTCCTGTAGTGGAGACTAAAATGGACCTGATGATGATGATTTGTAATATTGAAATAACTGCTTTTTAAATTAGGTAGCTGCTCTGTTTTTCAGTGGTAACATGTTTATTAGCCATTTATTTTCAAAATTCTTACAGATTTATTTCATTGCATAGGTGCTAAGGTATTTCGTATCATTTTTTTTATGATTAGATTTTTTTTTATACTACGTCGGGTGGCAGACAAGCATATGGCCAGCCTGATTTGAAGCGGTTACCGTAGCCATATTAATGCTCGCATAAAATATCGCTCGCACGCCGCCACCCCCGCTGCCAATGCAGCATCTCCTTCCTTTCTTTCTGAACGTTCGAAATAAGACTTATTATACTCACTGGCCGTGTGGTTTCCGGCAGACTAGAATAGAATCACTCCGTCTCTTCCTGTGGATGTCGTACAAGGAGACTAACTAAATACATTATAAAACATCGATCAGGCCTCCCCAACCCGTCTGGCCAGCGTGGGGAGTGTAGGCCAAATCCTCCTTCCGTCTAGGACGGACGAGAGAGGGTCGTGCTCCTGTAGTGGAGACTAAAATGACCTGATGATGATACTCACTGGCGGATGTGGTGGTTGTCGCAGTGCCGCTGTGCATCTTCGCCTCGTGCGTGGTGATGACCGTCGCGGGGATCGGATCCTCGTCTGTCAGACTGCCGATCACTATTTTCTTTGGAGGCTGGAAAATCAAATTTATATATAGGATCTAACAAAATTAACCCGACAAACATTATTTATAAATTAATAAATAAAGATATTTCTGGACAATTTTACACAGCGCCATCTAGTCCCAAATTAAGCGTAAAGCTTGTACTATGCGTACTAGACAACTGATAAATTTACTTAAATACACTTTTATTTTGTAAATACATACTTATAATACATAGAAAATACGCAGACCAAGACAAACAGACATGTTCATGCACACAAATGTTTGTCTTGTGCGGGAATCGAACCCGCGACAAAGTGGCCGGAGTGAAAGTGGCCATTGCTAACCATTCGACCACCGAGCTCGTCAAATGTATATAGTGTACTCAATACTCAATATCTTGCATTCTATACAGTACATAGTTATAAAGATGTTAATCTACTCTCATACTGAAATATAGAGATTAAAAAACTAAACACAGAATCTTAATGTCAGCCTTTTACGCACAAGACATCAAAATAAATTCAAAAAGTTACTTTTCCATACAGCTCTTTATAGATAATTGTATCAAAAATAACTTTTTTTCCATTTCGAATATTTCGATACAGCTTCAGCCCTGGGTTCAGCTATATTAAGGAGTTTTCCATGCAAACGCATTGCAACTTTGCAAAAATTTTCTACATAATCTGTAAACGCGGCGCGTCGCGCATGCGCACTATGCATGCTCGATCTGCAAATGGATTTATAAATAAGAAATAAAGCTGTTAAATTAACTTCATGGTTTTATTTAAAATATTATTATCATCAATTTCATGAGATTATATAAAGTAGTGTATGAAACTGCACATAATTAGGTCTTAAAATACTCGTGTTACGCTATTATCACATTCGCCTTCGGCTCATGTGATAAACTCACACTCATATTTTAAGAACCTTTATTATGCAACAGTTTAATAAACTATACTATATATATACTATTTTGTGTGAAATTTTTGTTTAATTTTTGTATTTTTTAGTGTGAAACTCTTTTATATCGATTAGTATGTTACCTTGGCCGTGTGGTTTCTGGCAGACTAGAATAGAATCACTCCGTCTCTTCCCGTGGATGTCGTACAACGCGACTAAGGAAATACATTATAAAATATCGATCAGGCCTCCCCAACCCGTCTGGCCAGCGTGGGGAGTGTAGGCCAAATCCTCCTTCCGTCTAGGACGGACGTGAGAGTGTCGTGCTCCTGTAGTGTAGACTAAAATGGACCTGATGATGGTGATGATGATGTTACCTTATCTGTGGCGGGTGCGATGGGTATGCTCCTCTTGGCGGGCTTGGCGGCGGGCGCGGGGGGCGGGGCGCCGCCGCTGTACGTGCGCGGACGCATCTTCAGGGACGGGTCGATCTCGATCGGGATCGGCTCGAACTCTGCGAGGACACAAACAAACAAAATATGTCATACATCACAATATGACACAATAATGGGGATGTTTCATATTTTTTCTGACATTAGATGTCGCTAGGTAGGCGTCAGGTTCAGATTGTCAAATTGTAAATGTAAATTGTACTGACTTTTTTGACAGTGAAACTTTAAGACGGCAAGACACACAAGACGTAAACAAGACATTTGACAAGATGCTATGGATTGACAGATGATTGAGCCCTACGCTAAAGTGCTGCCAAAAGACCGTCATTGAAAAAATACACAATAACATATAACATTTCAAACACAGTGTACATAATCATGATGTTAATTTGGCCATCATCATAATCAGGTCATTTTAGTCTCCACTACAGGAGCACGACCCTCTCTCGTTCGTCCTAGACGGAAGGAGGAATTGGCCTACACTCCCCATGCTGGCCAGACGTGTTGGGGAGGCCTGATCGGTGTTTGATAATGTATTTCGCTTAGTCGCCTTGTACGACATCCACGGGAAGAGACGGAGTGATTCTATTCTAGTCTGCCGGAAACCACACGGCTCAAAAATTTGGCCATCGCTCGGCATTAATGCTGTGTAATAGACACAGCGTCGGTATTCTGCGACAGCCGACAGGGGACAGTTCACCATAACACATAACAGACCGACTGCACCGGATGGCACAGTGTGTGCGAAGACACAGACACTAGACGCGGCAGACAATGTCCAATGAGGGTCTTTTGGCAGTACTGTAGCGTAGGGTCCAATCATCTGTCAATTCATAGCATCTTGTCAAATGTCTTGTTGACGGCTTGTATTGTCTTGTCTTAAAGTTTCACTGTCAATAAATTCAGTACATTTCGACCATCTGGACCCGACGCCTACCTAGCGACATCTAATGTCAGAAAAAATATAAAACATCCTCATTGAAAGCTTGACACATCAGTTTCGTACCTCCCATCTTACTGAATACTACTAAGCCGGATTCTGGCCCACAGGGCCGAAATCCAGGGTTGAGTGGAGCGAGTAGATTCACGGAGTGCATGTGTTCCTTTACTTCCTTTGATTTCAATGGGAAATGTATTCGATGATCATTCCTTAAGGACATGATCGATCTTAATTTTTTTTCGAGACAAACCTCAAGCATTCGCGGTGTTTAATTGTGACAAGTTTCATCAAAATCGGTTCAGTGGTTTTAGAGCCTATTCATTTCCAAGAGTGACTTTTGGGCGTTTTGCTCACTCGGCTCAACAGGACGAAGAATTCTTGTTTCTTATACAGGCCTTTGCCGTGTGATTTCCGGCAGACTAGAATAGAATCACTCCGTTTCTTCCCGTGGATGTCGTACAAGCCGACTAATGGAAATACATTATAAAACATCGATCAGGCCTCCCCAACCCGTTTGACCAGCGTGGGGAGGGTAGGCCAAATCCTCCTTCCGTCTAGGACGGACGAGAGAGGGTCGTGCTCCTGTAGTGGAGACTAAAATGACCTGATGATGATGAGACTGATAAATTACGACAATTTTAAAGTAATAATTACCTTTTTCGTGCAACGGGAACTCAGCTACATACGCAGAGAGATTGGTGACACTGACGCCCAGGGCTAACGCCGCCGCGTCGATTGAGATCTCTCCTCGCTGTAGTCTGTCTAGCACTTCTGATGGACCCTTC
The DNA here is from genome assembly GCA_937001555.2 of Hypsopygia costalis. Lineage (NCBI taxonomy): Eukaryota > Metazoa > Arthropoda > Insecta > Lepidoptera > Pyralidae > Hypsopygia > Hypsopygia costalis. Next base: position 12,897,282 of record OW443347.2, on the reverse strand, counting down.
GCTTGCCAGAAGTCTCTGGCCGTGCTGGAACGAGAAGAAATTGGTTGTATGTAAAGTCTTTGAACCAAAGCCAACTTCACCTGCACGCGGTGCACCCCGCTGACTGACAAACGAAGCTCTGGCGAAAAGAGAGGTAGGGAGCGTAATTGTAAGCTACCCGACTGGGGAATGGACCTCCACCTCACAGAATACCGCAGCCAAATAACAATTCCCTTGAGGGTTCTTGTGTTCCTGCGAGTGAGTGAGGTCGAAATAAGGTTCAAAGATGTTTATGAACAGCTTACACCCCACAATTATTTTATTTATTTCATCCACATACACATATGGTGTGTAAGTGGTTCATCAACATCTTTGAACCAAAGCCAACCCCACCTGCACGGGGTGCACCCTGCTGACTGACAAATGAAGCTCTGGTGGAAAGAGAGGTAGGGCATAGCATATTTTTTAAGCAACCCAACTGTGGAAATACCTCCACCTCACAGAATACCGCAGCCAAATAACAATTTCCTTGAGGATTGTTGTGTTCCCGCGAGTGAGTGAGGTCACCAGAAAGGAAGGAAGAAGTACAGGCTGGCAACGGATCGGCGACCCCTTGGTGTTGCTGATCCCCATGGGCGGTGGTGATTGGTTTCCTGATGGAAAGCACATAGGGATCAGACAAACGAACATGTGGGTTCGTTTGTCTCCCTCATACAAAAACAAATGTCATTGCTTATAATATCAGTGCGACATACCGGTACGGCCTGTTGATGCAGCCATACACGTCCCGATAGCGGCCATACAACGTCCCGTAGCTCACGCCCAGGATCTCCGCCGCTTGCTTCATCTCCAATTCTTTAACGCGAACTGCCTCCATTACCTACAAAAATAATTACTATGTTCATTAGAAAAAGCAAAACAGAGAAAAACCAGAGGCAAATTGTTAGTTTGCATTTTATTCACACAAGAATAAATCGACGGTCCCTACGTATAAAGCGACATGTCAAAAATGGCAATTTTTTTTATTGCATAAATTGCTATAGATTGCCCGTAAAAAACATTTTCTTTTTTATTTTATTGATTGTATATAATTAAAAAGTAAGAAATTAACTCATTTGTCCAATAATAATATTCTTTAATTACTATATCGTAGTATAAGCAGACATGTCTGAAATGGCATGTCGCTTTATACGTAGGGACTGTCGAAATATAGTTTAGAAAAATTAAAAGTGGGGTGCTTTGTGCCATATTTTTCATTTATTCGAACACCCCACGCTTTTTAACAATAATACAAATCCTTTCCGTTCATTTATATTTTCTGCCTATATTATGTTATATAAGTGGTTCATCAACATCTTTGAACCAAAGCCAACTTCACCTGCAAGCGGTGCACCCTGCTGATTGACAAACGTGGCGAAAAGAGAGGTAGGGAGCGTAATCGTAAGCTACCCGACTGGGGAATGTACGTCCACCTCACAGAATACCGCAGCCAAATAACAATTTCCTTGAGGGTTGTTGTGTTCCTGCGAGTGAGTCACCAGAAAGGAAGGAGATGCTGCGTTGGCAGGGCGGCGCGAGAACGATATTTCATGTTGCGAGCGTTAATATGGCTACGGTAACCGCTTCACACCAGGGGGGGCCGTATGCTTGTTCACCAGCCGACGTGGCATATTAAAAAAAAATACCATGTATACTCACTCTTTTAACATAGTGTTCCTCCCAGAACTGGGGCCGGCGTCCGTGCTGGAGGTAGTCCGTCAGCTTCACCACGTCCGTGAACCGAGGGTCCGTGGGCCCGGACTTGGGGCCCGCCGTCACTGGAACTATGGAACAGTTCAAATTCACACTGTCCTTTTACTCTTACTTACTTACTTGCTTGCTTACTTGCGCACTCTTAAGTTAACTGCATGCAGGTGCAAGCGGAGTAAGACCTGCTACTATTCCGCTTGCGTGCTCGGTTGGTTAACCGAGCGCAAAAGCGGAGCAGGTAAAGGTCCTCTCGTCTGGTTGATTTACTGGACGAGAGACTCGCATCCCCGTGATATAACCGGACACACGGTTGGCACACGGGGCGCATTAGCTGTTAGGTATAGGGTTCGTAGCTCCAGATTCGTACGCTTAAGACGTCGACTTAAAAGTGCCTAAGTAGCCTGCTTGCAGGGGAAAGGGGAGAAAGACCTGCTACGAATCTGCTAGAGTACTTGGTTGGTTTACCGAGCGCCAGAGCGGTGCAGGTAAAGGTCCTCTCGTCTGGTTGGTTCACTGGACGAGAGACTCGCAATCATGTGATATAACCGGAAGGTTGGTGCACATGGGCGCATTAGCTGTTAGGTATATGGTACGTTGTCCTTTTGTACTGTTGCGAAACTTCCCAAAGAGTACCCGATTATGGGGAGTTTCGCAGCTGGAACTACGGGTCCGGCTGTTTGGATCAGGGTACCCCGGGGACTGGCAGCAAGCCCATAATTTGCCAGTCATGGGTCCGGATTCGAGGTGGCTTTATGTGCGTGTAATCACTCACGTGCATGTGGTTTCAGGGTTGGACTGGGCCGGAAGGGCCCGGGTGGCTGACAAGCCCGGGACCCGAGACTAGATGATGGTAGATGGTATATTATCCTACGGTAGCCGCAAGCCAGGCCCGTGGGGGGCCCGCGCAGGCTGGGGCCCGGCTGGCAAATGCCACCTCGACTATATGGCCAGTCCGACGCTGTGTCGTTTAGCTACAGAGGTTGGGCATGTTCGTCTGCCTTGCCATAGTTGTCGGCCTAAGGCGAAGTGTCGCTACAGTGGTTGCCCACTGGTGGTGTTCGGAGCGGCCCTTATACTTGATTGATGAATGGCTAACCATATCCACTTTGACTCCGGGTTCGCGGGTTCGATACTCGCACAAGACAAACGTCTGGGTGTTTTATATGTATGTATTTACAAAAAAAAATGTATTTAAGTATAATATCAGTTATCTAGTACCCATAGTGCAAGCTTTGCTTAGTTTGGGACTAGATGGCAGTGGTGTAATCATCATCATCATCATCAGCATGTATCTACCCACAGCTGGATATAAGCCTTCCCCAATGCCTTCCACCAAGTACGAGCCTCCGCCTTTCGCGCCCAGCCGCTTTCTAAGGTCATTGGACCATCTAGAAGTATGTAATTCGTCCAAGAATATTTATTTATTTGATCGGATCGAGCGAAAAGTCATTCTTGAAAATGAATAAGACTCCAAAACCACTGAACCGTTTTCGATGAAACTTGTCACAATTAAAGACCTCGACGTGCTTGAGGTTTGTGTGGAAAAAAATTGAGATCGATCATGTCCTTGAGGAATGATCATCGAATACATTTTCCATTGAAATCAATGGAAAACATACACTCGGCGAATCTACTCGCTCCACTCAACCTCGATTTCGGCCCCGTGGGCTAGAATCTGACCTAGTTTATATATAAATAAATAAATAAATATTGTCAGACAAATTACACAGCGCCATCTAGCCCCAAAGTAAGCGAAGCTTGTGTTATGGGTACTGGACAACGGATAAACATACGTAAATACATTTTTTTTTTGTAAATACATACTTATGATACATAGAAAACACCCAGACTAAGACAAAACAGACATGTTCATGCACACAAATGTTTGTCCTATGTGGGAATCGAACCCACGAGCGTTGGTGTCGAAGCCACGTCATTGACCGCTACGCCACCGAGCTCGTCAATATATATATATAGATATCTCACCAGTGCCAAACTCCCGCTTGCTGACGAGCTGCGCTATCTGCGCGGGAGTGATCTCCACTTTGACGTCCGCCGTGTTCACAGATGATGATGATGATGGGGGCGCTGACGTCGCCGGCGCTAGCGCACTGTCGTTTGACTCCTCGTCTGAAATGTCGGGTTAGGTATCAAATAGTATCAAAGAGGTATTGAATCTTGATAGTCTTCAAACATAAAATATCGCACTTGGTCCAGGGGTTCTGACGCTTACAAGTAATCATAACATCGCTCATTTGCTGCAATATGGTCACAGCGTACATTTATGTCGTTGTTGCACGTAGATCACCTTTATGATTATCCCACCAAATAACACTTATTAATTGCAGCAATAATATGATACGAAAATGATTAGGCACTTCTAAAATGTTATAAACCTATTAAGAAGAATTTGAACGTAGAAACATTGTATCAAAGTAAATACCAAAATAAAAGTTGAGCATTTAGTGTTTTAGGGTTCCGTACATCAAAAAGAAATAGGAACCTCTAAAGGATCAGTAATCTTTTCTTTGACGTGACCACGTCTAATAAATCGATGAACGCCGGCTGCACGCACGAAATAGCATGACTCATTGTCACGTTCCGCCTGAGCCGAGCGTGCCAAACGAGAGCGCTGAACAAGCGATAGAGAGGCGCGATCGGCGTAAGCGTTCGGCTTGTGACGCATCTATCTCTTCAGATGTATGCACAACTGATCTATAACATCTTGTGTACCATATTCTTAGGAATAACTGGTACATCAACATCTTTCAACCAAAGCCAATATCACCTGCACGTGGTGCACCATGCGTGTTATTCAAGCTGCCCGACTGGGGAAGTACCTCACAGAATTGGTATTCTTGGAGGTACCGCAGCCAAACAACAATTCCCTTGAGGGTTGTTATGTTCCTGCGAGTGAGTGAGGTCACCAGAAAGAAAGGAGTATAGGCTCGCAACGGATCGGCTTGGTGTTGCTGATCTCCATGGGCGGTGGTGATTGCTTTCCATCAGGTGACCCACATGCTCGTTTGCCCACCCTGACATAAAAGATTGTTTGTCTATAAAGTCGGTCTACGGACGATCATTTTACGTGACAACTTCATATATAAGAAAACATCGGCCGATGGAGTGGTAGAGAGATAGATGCGTCACAAGCGTTCCGCGCTCTCGCTTGCACGCTCGGCAATCAATCAATCAAAAGTTTATTTGCGAAGAATATGGGTAATATACAGGTGACATTAAAGTTACATTGTCCATCATATTCTCCTGTATATAACAGCGTGCAAAAATTACAAAAATGACAATATTTAATTATCATTAAGTATACATTTGCAAAAAGAAATACATAATATTATACAATCCTGTGGCTTGATCAATAGATACTGCCGTTTATACAATGTCAATGCTAGACTATGATCAAGCTAATTTAATACAATGTCAAAATTGAATGGAATGTCAATACATCGTAATTGTTGAATCGTGACCATCAAGCTAGTAGTAGTAGCGGCTCAGGCGGAACGTGACAATGAGGCATGCTTTTTCGTGCGTGCAGCCGGCGTTCATCGATTTGTGAAAATCGGTATTGGAATGCCTGGTAGCAGTTGGATGCGGAAAGCGGAGGATCGCATATGGTGGAAAGTATTGGGAAAGGCCTATATCCAACAGTGGGTAGATACAGGCTGTTGATGATGATGATGATCTACATTCATTTTGGGGTGTAAGTGGTTCATCAACATCTTTGAACCAAAGCCAACTTCACCTGCACGCGGTGCACCCTGCTGACTGACAAACGAAGCTCTGGCGAAGAGAGTGGTAGGGAGCGTAATTGTAAGCTACTCGACTGGGGAATGTACCTTCACCTCACAGAATACCGCAGCTAAATAACAGTTCCCTTGAGGGCTGTTGTGTTCCTACGAGTGAGTGAGGTCACCAGAAAGGAAGGAGATGCTGCGATGGCAGCGGGGGTGGCGGCGCGCGAGCGATATTTTATGTTGCGAGCGTTAATATGGCTACGGTAACCGCTTCACATCAGGCGGGCCGTATGCTTGTCTGCCACCCGACGTAGTATAAAAAAAACATACCAGCGCTATTATCACCGTCGACCCGTAGCCTCGTGTGAAGAAACGATCCGATATCGGCCGGCGCGTCGGCCCACTCGTCGTCGGACGCGTCGCGGGACCAGTCGGCCGACGCCTCCGCCTCACCCATGCCCCAGCCGACTACACGCTCTGCTGTAATGTCCTATAAAAAAGAAATATATGTCTGTATAAAATCAAAAATCAAATCAAAATCAAAAAATTCTTTATTCCTTGGACTTTATAAAGCACTTAGAAACGTCATACAAATTAAATATAAGAACACGTATCTAAATCATTACTACTCTAAATACGCAGAGCTTAGATTCCCTTTCATCACACTATCTTGAATGTGAAAGTGTTGCATGGTTTTTTATTAATTTATTTCATCATTAAGATGTTGCATGGTTTTTTATTAATTTATTTCATCAATACTCTCAGGCTGGTTACATAATAAAAATAAAAAAACCGTACGCGAAACCTTAGCGTTGCTACACACATGCTAAGCGGGCCGGCATTAATCGGTAAGGCCGGACGGTAAAATCTAATATATGTAGATGAATGTTCTGGCCGTGTGGTTTCCGGCAGACTAGAATAGAATCACTCCGTCTCTTCCCGTGGATGTCGTACAAGGCGATTAAGGGAAATACATTATCAAACATCGATCAGGCCTCCCTAACCCGTTTGGCCAGCGTTGGGAGTGTAGGCTAAATCCTCCTTCTGTCTGGGGCGGATGAGAGATGATCGTGCTCCTGTAGTGGAGACTAAAATGACCTGACGATGATGAATGTTCGGGAATTACAAACCGCTCGGCTGCCGCACTTGGCAACTGTTGACTTGTGCCGGTCCGATGATTTAAAATAATCCGATGATTTAAAATAATATGAAGATATAATGGAGTATCCTCCTCCAACCCGCAGTTGAGCAGCGTGGTGGAGTATGCTCTAAACCCCTACGATTGAGGGGAGACCCGTATCCCAACAGTGGGATGATCATGGGTTGATGCAGATGGAGTACCAGTTGCTAATAGAAGTTCGGTTTGTTACATATGACGATTTTGCAATTCATATTATTGGAATCGATGTGTTAGGTAACAACTCAATGTTTTAGGTCCCCAATAGTGTTAGAAACTTAAAATCCGTGGTGCACGGCAGTTGAGCTTCACTTGACTAGCCATCTCTTTAGGCTTTTACGCCTTATTTGCCATATAGCTGTCTCTCACATTGCTAAGAGGGGAAGTCAAATTCCAAAAGCTTCCTACTCCTACTAATTTCTTTTGATTAAATTCGTTGTGGGTTCCAAGGCAGCCGTAGTTTTACCACCGGGACTGCAATGGACTTCATTGTTCATCGCCTTTTTTGGCGGTCGCCGCTGTTAATCCTGGCTGCACAGGAGACACGGTCGTGAGAATGTGTGGTGAGCTTCTTTTTTGTGCCGGTCCGCTTTTAAGGCTAGTTCGCATTAGCTTAGTATTTTAGTCTAGAAGCGCGTAATTTTGTAGCTAAAATACTCGCTTCTACCCAAAAATCGTCCGCACTTTGCTTTAGTACAGTTTACGAGTGAGTGGTGTTTTGCAAGATGAACAGTTTACAACGCAATAAAATAAATAAATTTTTCTGGACAATTTACACAGCGCCATCTAGTCCCAAATTAAGCGCAATGCTTGTGTTATGGGTACTAGACAACTGATATATGTACTTAAATACATTTTTTTTTGTAAATACATACGTATAATACATAGAAAACATCCAAACCAAGACAAACAGAAATGTTCATGCACACAAATGTTTGTCTTGAGCGGGAATCGAATCCGGCCATTGCTAACCATTCGACCACCGAGCTTGTCAACTGTCAAATAAGTGATGTCAAATAAACTGATTAAGCTAATCGTAACGGCTATTTTAAATAAGAGAGGAGGAGAGATGAGGAAATTTGTGTCATGAATAAAAAGAAGCAATGTGTACGAAAATGGGTCGATAGAATAAATAAACTTGACTTCTGAAGGAATTAGCATTGGAAGCGAAACGACATTTTTTGCGGCAACTAATGAACTTTTGGCCGTGTGGTTTCCGGCAGACTAGAATAGAATCACTCCGTTACTTCCCGTGGATGCCGTACAAGGCGACTAAGGAAAATACATTATCAAACATCGATCAGGCCTCCCTAACCCGTCTGGCCAGCGTGGGGAGTGTAGGCCAAACCCTCCTTCCGTCTAGGACGGACGAGAGAGGGTCGTGCTCCTGTAGTGGAGACTAAATGACCTGATGATGATGATGATGATGATGTATTTACGCGGATGAAGCCGCGTGCAGAAGCTAGTCACAAGTGTTACTTACCAAATTTCCATGTTGCCATTCTTGATCTCTGTCCCTGGAAAAAAAAAAATACGAATAAGTGCATGACATTAAGGTCCATCAAATATGTAAGGATTACTAATGATTATGAGCATCGATGTAAACGGGAACCACAGGGAAGCATTTTAGGTCCAATCCTCTTTCTCATTTATGTAAACGACCTCCCTAGTGCCACCGCACATAAATGTATACTGTTCGCAGATGACGTCACGCTTTTAGTTAAACGTAGCAACAAAAACTCCTATGAAACAGAAATAAATAATGCACTGAAAGACGTTGTTAACTGGATGGATGTAAATAGTCTCCCAGTGAATATAAATAAGACTAAAGTCATGCAGTTCACCTCTTATAATTCACATTCTATGTCTGTTTGCGTCAGCTATAATAATAAACTGGTAGATGAGGTAGCTACATTCAAATTTTTGGGGATTACATTGGACAAGAATTTGAACTGGAAGGAGCATATTGATCAGGTGTGCAATAAGCTGAATAGATTCGTTTTTGCTTTAAAAAGATTGCGGCAGACAGTTTCAGTGGAAGCTGCATTATCAGCTTACCATGGATACGTGTCCTCGGTACTTCGATACGGTTTGATACTTTGGGGAAACTCTGTTGATATAGACAGAGTTTTCAAAATTCAGAAAAAGTGCGTACGCGCTATATGTAATGCTTGGTTTGATGACAGTTGCAAACCATTATTCCAACAACTTGGGCTATTACCATTACCGAGCACGTACATTAGGGATATTTGTGTTTTTGTTAATTCCCATCCTAGCAATTGGAAGAAAAGGAGTGAAATTTTCATTAGACAAACAAGAACAAAGATTATGAACAAATTATATCAACCTTCTTGCCATAAGTACATTTACGAGAAAAACGTTTCGCATATGTGTACGAAATTGTACAATCACTTGCCTGATGACATTAAAATCTTGAAAAAAAAATAGTTTCAAAACACGACTGACTGATTGGATTCTGGAACACTGCTTTTACAGTGTCTCAGAATTCATGACATTTAAATGGTAGACTAATATTATATATGACATGTTTATGCTGCATTAATTGTAATAATTTAATTAATAATAATAAGTTGTAGTAGTAAATAGTAGTTGACATAAATATTTTGCACGCCTGCTTGCGGGCTGAATACACTGTACCTGACTGTATATACCCGAGTAACAACTTCTGTAACTGTATTCTGCAAATAAAGATGATTTGATTTGATTTGAACGGCACCACTTCCTACTAGAGATGGGCGTTGAATGAACCAACCGTTTTATTAAACTGTTTTTTGTGCGTGAACGATTAAACTAGTTTACAGTTCACAGATAAACTAGTTTATTCTTCGACTGGTTGATGAGTCCGTTGCGTCGCGTCTCGATCGTCTCGTCTCGTCTAGAGACAATTGACATTGACACAAATGAGATTTTCGTTCGTTTACGTTTACCAATCGCTTATATGAAGAAATAGTCTTATCGACGACGACGTAAACTAGTCGAAAATTAGACTGTTTTTTAAACTAATTCATCGTCGACGGTAAACGGTCTCGTTGCGTCGACTGTAAAATCGTCAACGACCCACCACTACTTCCTATCCCTTTATATGCGGCTTTTAATAATATATAAAAATCATTTATTGCAGACCTACATGTTTACAATAATCTATTAATTTGACAATGTGCAAAAAATGTATAAATTATTTAACAATATCGTAAAATACACAAACAAAACTATAAACATCTGCAAACTTTCATTCTAATATCTTCCGTCCGACTTATTTTAGAGTCGATCAAAGTTGGCGGGAACGTCCATTTTAAAAGTATGAAATTATTAAAAAATAATATTTCCATTGGAGAAGCAATCAAAAATACTATAACTTTTATTATGATACTAATTACAAAAACGTAATCTTTAACATGGCTGTCGTACAAATTTGTGATTTAATCCATACATAATACAAACGTGTGACGTTATAACCTAGTAGCCTGTCGTATGGAGCGTTTTCGGTAAAGTCCAAAATTGTAATTTTCAAATTAACATATCTCGTCTCCTATTAGTCCATATATAAATACCTTAAAACTAACATACACTTAATATATTACACTAATTAAAACTCGTACTACAGCACACAGTCACAGACAGTCCGCGACGTGTATCGCGTACCATTCGACAACCGACCTCGGAACTTCCGAAATACGACACCCTCCGACCAAAATTTCCAGTCAAAATGTCTTCACCTCGCCTGATGGGAAGCACAGGTGAAGAGCATATGAGACACTTGAGAATAGGCTTGTGAATCATTTTTTTTCGATATGTTATTTATAGACGTCACAATAATATAAATATCGCAGATCGTTCTAGTTTTACGTACTTTACGTTACTGATAGAGTTTTTATAATTTTTGAATATTGGTCACATGCCTATTCCGCCATAACGTCAAAAAAAAAAATGAGTAGGTACTTACGATTTAGAATCATCATCAGTATGCTCTGTCCCGCTCGCAAGCCGCTGTCGTTTTGGACTCGGCGACTCACTGTAACAAAAAAAACATGGTTGTCTGTAAAGTCGGTTTCCAGACGATAATTTTACGATACGCCCTATGTTTCATAAGAAACATAGGGCGATCGTGCCTCTCTATCGTTTGATCTGCGCTCTCGCTTGTACGCGCGGCTTAGTCGAAACGTGACAATGAGTCATTCTTACTCATGCGCGCGATGCCAAGCTTCTTGACAACCTCTTTGTATAACTTTCGTGCCCCCACGGTCCCAACGTTTCTACACCGAACGCCATAAATGTATAGAAATCACTCAGTTCTGAGTACCTACTTCCCACACTTGAGGGTATCCGCACTGCGTGCAGCTGAGCCAGCCTCAAAGCTGGTTCCTTGGAATATTTGGAATACATCGTTCTAAGCCAAAGATGTGAACCAAAGCCAACCTCACCTGCACGTAGTGCACCCTGCTGACTGACAAACGAGGCTCTTGCGAAACTGGCGAAAAGAGAGGTAGCGCATTGCGAATTTTTAAGCTGCCCGACTGGGAAATTACCTCTACTTCACAGAATACCGCAGCCAAATGATTGAATTGAATGAAAGAGGATTGTTGTGTTCCTGCGAGTGAATGAGGTCACCAGAAAGAATAAAAAATAAGTATAGGCTGGCAACAGATCGGCGAAACCTTGGTGTTGCTGATCTCCATGGGCGGTGGTGTTTGCTTTCTATCAGGTGACCCACATGACCCCCTCGTTTGACCCCCTCTCATGTAAAAAAAACATAGTATATGAGCAGGCTACTAAAATCAATGACCTTAAAAGCCAGATAATATATATGTCGCAGCCAATTCGTAGAACCCGCCGCATTACATAACGGCTAAGTGTTTTATAAAATGGCCAAGCCATTATTTCAAACCGCCCTTTTATCATATTAGTGAATTGTCACCACATATGCGGCCAGCTATCTGGTGACAATTCACTTGGGTATCCACCAAGTTTGTGGATTGTGGAACCTCGCATTTCTAATTAATCACCAGACAAACCTAACCAAAAGATTATTTAAAGACATAGCCATTATGTAATGCTGCGGGTTCTACGAATTGGCTGCGACATATATACAATAGATTAAAACTGGCATAAATTACATATCATTATTAAACATACAAGATACTTATCGCCACGCCCATATACCGTCCAAAGGAATTCGCCAATGAAATTGGTGAAAGGTTTTAGTATATAGCGGAGGTGATACGCCAATCGTATGTGATTCATTTATATATGTATGTAGAAAGTATGTACGTGGTGAATGTATAGGTAGGTAAGGTATTAAGACTTCTCAAGCCGGTGGTACAGTGATACCACTTTAGGTATTTTCCCCTGAAATTAGGGCATTTTGTCTCGTCTAGGAGATTTTTAGGGTAGCAAATTATTTGATTACAATTTTGGCTACTCCCTACTACATTTTGAATGTCTTTTTAAACTATTTTGACATGATGTATTATTTAAAAAACCGGCCAAGTGCGAGTCGGACTCGCTCAAAAAAGAAATATTTATATATTATATTTTTTTAACTTTCGTGCCAATGGCCCCCATGGTCCCAACGTTTCTACACCGAATGCCATAAATGTATAGAAATCACTCAGTTCTGAATACCTACCTACTTCCCACACTTGAGGGTCTCAGCACTGCGTGCAGCTGAGCCAGCCTCAAAGCTGCTTCCTTGGAATATTTAATTCGAATTAAGGGAAGGGTTCCGTACCATTATCTATAAAAACTATTGCCGTTAGTAATTGCGAGCAAAAACGAGCAAAAAATCATGTTTGTCGTACGGGAACCCCCTTAAATATTTATTTTATTCTGTTTTTTAGTATTTGTTGTTATAGCGGCAACAGAAATACATCATCTGTGAAAATTTCAACTGTCTAACTATCACGGTTCATAAGATACAGCCTGGTGACAGACGGACGGACGGGCGGACAGCGGAGCCTTAGTAATACCTTTTTACCCTTTGGGTACGGAACCCTAAAACAACAGATTTTTTAACAATGGAAGTTTTTCAGACATTTTAAAAATGGAAAATTTACCTCCCCGCTAAGGTGGGGTTCGAACCCACGACCGGTCCGACGACGATTACCGGTCGAGTACATTTTTGACATATAGGTAGCACTATAAAATATAAGTCTAATTATCATCCTCAATAACCACTAACAGATCTTTGCAATGCCCGACAGGGTTCATATGTACTTAATAATCTGTATATTGTATAAAATATCTTTATAACTATTTATTACACATGGAATGCAATAAAGATATTGAGCACTCTTTCTAACTGGGCTACCAGGAAGGTTTGTGATGGTGGCGAATTTTTTTGCATTATATATTTACCGCTGTGAAGTTGCAGTGTGGCGCCATCTACCTATTTAGTATCACACTACTAAACAAGGCATATCAGGCCATCGTCGCAGATGAAATTCGGCAATTTTTTGATAACAAACTTATTAAATAATTATTATTAATAGTGTAAAATATTTATTATATTCAATTTCAATACTCAATGGAATTGTTATTTGGCTGCGGTATTCTGTGAAGCGGAGGTACTTCCCCAGTCGGGCTGCTTATAAATACGCTGTGCCCTACCTCTTTTTCGCCAGTCCGCAGGGTGCGCCACGCGCAGGTGAGGTTGGCTTTAGTTCTAAAGATTGTGGGGAGCTGCTTACACTCAAACAAAAAACAGTGGCACTCCGGGAGTGCCAACAGAAGTGAAAACTTGAACAATTACGTGTGTATTTTTTGAATTTTTTGAAGGAAATATTTGCTCTACTGAAAGCATTCGATTTTTCTAACTTTCGTATGTGTATTTCGGGAACGAGAGTGGCGTGTACACAACGCGGAGAGCAAAGGTCGACTGACGAACCAATAGCGCACCGCACAGGCAAGCATGCGGTACACGAACATCATACCGCACACAATAGACCGGTGTCGGTTACGGTGACAGTGTCGCGAGTTCAATGGTTTTTCCCCCACCTCAAAAAATGCCCAACGCTCAAAAAAAGATAAAATACTTACGAATCTGAGTGTTCTCTCTTCGGTACAGTGTGCTTTTCTTTCGTTGGCAACTTAATCAATGGCGGGGGACCTCCTGAAAATAACGAAAACAAGTTATAAGCTAATTTTAATGTTAAAAATAGCCAGCGTTTACAAATTGTTAAAAATATTTTAAATTTGGAAAAAATCTTGAATAAGGTCTTACTCCCCTTCCTTCCTTACTCGCCTGCAAGCAGGCTACAGGCACTTTTACGAGTAGCTCGTGGGGACCGACGCTCGGTTTCCCAAGTATCGGGACCCTATCACCAATCTCCATGATGGGTACCGGAGCTGTAGACGTCATATTCCCCTAAAGAGGGTCGCTCGCTCACTTCTCGACGCACTCTTTACGCCTAGTGTAATGTACCCACACTGGGGCGCCAGGTACCTGGTTACCTGATGCCCACATGACAGGTACCGGAGCTATAAGGCACGCTCACTTCCCGACGCCCAGAGAACGCATACCCCAGGCCTACGGTAGGGTGACCAGGCCGACGAAAGCGATCGCCCGTTGTCATCTTGCTTAGCAGGCAATTACCCGAGCTGCGCTGCCGGCTTGGATAAGCCATCCACGCTAAGGCCGCTCCGAACCCCGTGGGCAACCACATCCGTGGTACACAGCGGAACGGATAAAGACGAATTTCAGCATACGTATAGAGTATGCCGTGTGGTTTCAAACAAACAAACAAATTGTCTTTATTGTGAACAACAGGTTTTACAGATGTTACAAGTTTATATCGATCCATTCTGTGTTCCACCACTTAGGCATACAATAATTATTAACTTTAACCAAACACTAATCATGCACTATACAGAGTTCTGTCATTCTGATAATCACTAACGCTATAGTAGCATTTATCAACTAACAGAGCATGGAATTTCTTTTTAAAATCAGTAATTTCCTTAATGCCACGTATTTCTTCTGGTATCTTGTTGTAAATACGAGGTATATCAGAAAAGACGCTCTTACTTAATAAAGCCGTTCTCGCAGGCTTGGAAAATATTTTATTTTTGTGTCTGTCACGTGACTTAAAATTAAATAGCTCCATGTTAGTTTTAACGAATAAGGCACATTCAAAAATATATAAACAGGGCAGAGTTAAAAGCTGATATTTTTTAAACAACGGTTTACATGAATCGGTCTGTTTTAAACCATACCTACATGGCTCTGACACAACGCTTTTGTGCTCTAAAAGCAAGGTGTTTGTCGGTAATGTTACCCCAAAACATTAATCCGTAACGCAATGTAGACGCCACATATCCGTGATATGCTGTCATTAGGGCCGATTCATTCACAATTTTGCTCAAATTGTATAGTGCGTAAGAAAATTTACTTAATTTCGTACAAATTTGTTGGATTTGCGTTTTCCAGTTCAATTTGTTGTCAACGACTAAGCCCAAAAATTTTGTTGTTTCTGTATCATTAATTTTCTTACCTAGATAATTTATATTACCATTATTTGAATTTGCAGATGTGTTAGGGCTGAATTTCATTAATTTCGTTTTTTCAAAGTTTATTTTCAACCAATTGATTATTTGTATTAAAGATTCGTTTATATCATTTTCAATGTTAGGAGTATTGTCATTTGTAAATAAAAATTTCCGGCAGACTAGAATAGAATCACACCGTTTCGTCCCGTGGACGTCGTACAAAGCGACTAAGCGAATTACATTATCAAATATCGATCAGGCCTCCCCAACCCGTTTGGCCAGCGTGGTAAGTGTAGACCAAATCCTCCTTCCGTCTAGGACGGACAAGAGAGGGTAGTGCTCCTGTAGTGAAGAATAAAATGGACCTGACGATGATGATGATGATAGAGTATGATGGATTGAAACATAATATGCTACTTTTTATATACAGGGTGGAATTTTCTAATGCCATAAAATAATAACGATTGATGCAATAAAAGTACAGGATGTAATTTTTACAGTTTCTTAATCGGTTCGATTCCCGGGTGTGGCAAGCGAATTTTCGAAAATCTTAGAATGTAGTTTTCTTTCTTTTCAAAAATAAATGAATGTTTTCTTTAAATAAAATTTTCTATCTACAGTATTAAGAGTACTTTCCCTCCAGGCGGCATTAAAAATTCCATCTTGTATATACTTTGTATACTGTATAAGATAGTGTATAATATGATACATACCATTTACACTAAATTTTTCCCCAATTTTTGGTTCTACATCCCCATCCTCTTTCTTCATATACGCGCGCAGTTCAGCTAGAGAAAATTCGTGCCTTGCATCTTGTTTTAGCTCATGCTTCGGAGAAACATGCTTCGGTTCATGACGAGGAGAAGCATGCTTCGGTTCATGGCGAGGAGATGCATGCTTCGAGTCTAGCTTAGGCTCAGGCTTCGGAGAAGCGTGCTTCGGTGAAACGTGTTTCGGTGAAACGTGTTTCGGTGATGGCTGCTTCTCTATGTGCTTCTCTGTTGGTTTCTTATTATCTGGTGTTGCTACGGCTGTCACTACACCTGAAAATGTATTATTATTAATGAATGATAATCACACAATATTGTTAATTCTTACTAATATTATAAAGGAACAAATATTTTCTGTCACCTAAGGTTAGATGTGTCACTAATCTGCAGTACCCTAATAATAATATCTATCCCCAAGAAATATATTAGTCATCATTTTAATCAAAACTGTCTCTAAATATAAATCATCAGCTTAACAAACTATTAGTATCATTTAATTCGTTTGATCATCAAAATAATAGATGTGTCACCAAATAAATAGATCAGCTCCTTAATTTAATGAAAAATGGCTAATAGGGGCGAAGTCAAATTGGCGTCAAATTCACTAACGAGTCTTACCAATACTTGGTCAATGTAATAAATCATGTTTTGGTTAGATTTGAATTGATTTTTGGTTAGGTTAGAGTTTTCTTATGTCCTGTCTCTGTCAACCTAGATGATGAATGATGTGGTGCCAAGTAAGCTTAATAGGCTTGTTGCCCATGTTACAAAATTATAAAAACTCTATCAGTAACGTAAAATACATAAAACTAGAACGATCTGCGATCTTAAAATTTTAATAACTTATGGCCGAAGTGTTTTATGTTCGGTCAAAGTTTGGTGGGAAAGTCCATTTTAAAGGTATGAAATTATAAAAAATAAATATTACCATTGTAGAAACAATAAAAAATACTATAACTTTTGTTACGGCACTGGCTACACAAACGCAATATTTAACATAGCTGTCGTACAAATTTCTGATTTAATGCATATAAAATAGCACGGTGTGACGTCATAACGTGGTGGCCTTTTGTATGGAGCGTTTTCGGGATAGTCCAAAATTGCGATCTTCAAGTTATCATATCTCGAGAAGTTTTTATGCAATCGAAGTAATTATTTCACCTATATTTCTATTATTGTGTCGTCTTTAAATAACATATCGAAAAAAAATGAGATACAAGCCTATTATTAATAATTGACATTACATACAAAAACATTTCTTTGGTACTAGACCCTACATCTCCATGATTTTAGGTGATTTATTGTGGAATCGATTTTATATTGTTTGGTGACAAATCTATTATTTTGCGGGCAAACCCTATTAGTTAAGAAACACAAAACTAATTAAATTGGCGATAGCTTAAATGATATCCATATTATAAATGCGAAGTGTATTTGTTTGTCAGTTCCGCTTTCATGCCTAACTACTCGACTGTCATTCCGCTCGGCATCAACCCATAATCATCCCACTGTTGGGATACGGGTCTCCTCTCAATCGAAGGGGTATAGAGCGTACTCCACCACGCTGCTCAACTGCGGGTTGTCGGAGGCCAGTGTTTTCAAGCCGCCCAAAGGCCACTGACTTGGCTTAACGACTATCATCTTATGACAACAGCCGAGACCGTCGACGTAACGTGCCCTCCAAAGCACGGAGAAGCTCGAGATAGATAAACCCATCCATAGACAGGCTACAATCGACGTTGCTTAACTTGCGAGATCGATTAGACTGACACGCGCAACGACACCATCGAGCTCGATTGCCACTTTGAATATATCATAGTAAGATTCCAGGACAAACAAGTACACAGCCCGCCTGATGTGAAGCAGGTACCGACCGTAGCCATACAGACGCTTGCAATATCCCGAGACTGTAAGGGACTCAACAACTTTAGAGACTAAGCCAACCTCACCTGCACGTGGTGCACCTTGGCGACTAGCTAACGAGGCTCCGGCGACAGTCGCCAACCTGCCTGCCCAACGTGGCAACATACGCGCATTACTTTTATTGTTTCCTATTAAAATGTATTGGAATACTAAATGCAAGTGGCATCTTGTTTTGGCCTAAGTTTGTAGATTAGGGGCCAGCCATAAATTACGTCACACGTTAAGGGGGAAGGAGGGGGTCGACGAAGTGTGATATTGTGTGACAAGGGTGGGAGGGGTCGACGAAGTGTGATATTGTGTGACAATTGTGTGACAAGTGTGACAACTCCCACCCCGGAGGGGTCCTAAATTTCGTGACGTGACATTTCAAAATCTATTATAAAGTGTTAAAACGTTAACTTTGATCTAACGAAAAACTCAAAATCATTTCATCATCATCATCTCAGCCATTGAAAGTCCACTGCTGGACATAGGCCTCCCCTCTAGATCTCCAATAAGACCGGTTGGAAGCGGCTTGCATCCAGCGCGATCCCACGGTCTTAATGAGGTCGTCTGTCCACCTTGTGGGTGGACGTCCTACGCTGCGCTTGCCGGTACGTGGTCTCCACTCGAGAACCTTTCGACGCCATTCAAAAACATTTGCAGCTCGTAAATTTGCAAAATATGTGACGTCACACTAGGGGGGGGGGGGGGGGGGGAGTCACACAAATGTGACAAGGACGGGGGCAGGGGTCAAAAATTATGAAATTCGTTTGACGTAATTTATGGATGGCCCTTATATAATACATTAATAATGTATTTTTGAAGGTTGTCTACAAATAATTATTGAATTCACTCAGAAGATATTGAACTCAGAAGGGAAATATATTGATCACAAATAAATAGGAAGGCGACTAAGGGAAATACCTTGCCGTGTGGTTTCCGGCAGACTAGAATAGAACCACTCCGTTTCTTCCCGTGGATGTCGTACAAGGCGACTAAGGGAAATACGCATTATCAAACATCGATGAAGCCTCCCCAACCCAAATCCTCCTTCCGTCTAGGACGGACGAGAGAGGGTCGTGCTCCTGTAGTGGAGACTAAAATGTACCTGATGATGATGATGATGAAGGGAAATACATTATAAAACATCGATCAGGCCTCCCCAACCCATCTGGCCAGCGTGGGGAGTGTAGGCCAAATCCTCCTTCTGTCTGGGACGGACGAGAGAGGGTCGTGCTCCTGCAGTGGAGACTAAAATGTACCTGATGATGATGATGATGAAGGGAAATACATTATAAAACATCGATCAGGCCTCCCCAATCCGTCTGGCCAGCGTGGGGAGTGTAGGCCAAATCCTCCTTCTGTCTGGGACGGACGAGAGAGGGTCGTGCTCCTGCAGTGGAGACTAAAATGTACCTGATGATGATGATGATGAAGGGAAATACATTATAAAACATCGATCAGGCCTCCCCAATCCGTCTGGCCAGCGTGGGGAGTGTAGGCCAAATCCTCCTTCTGTCTGGGACGGACGAGAGAGGGTCGTGCTCCTGCAGTGGAGACTAAAATGGAACTGATGATGATGATGATGTAATATATGGCAATGATGGCTCACCTGTGGTACAGTCGGGAGGTTCATCTTTATTGTTCCACCGGATGTCCGTCAGTCCTTTTATCCTTAACTCCTCAGCTGTTTTCAGTAGACTCGCTAACTGTGACTGTGAACAAGAAGTTCAAAATTAACAAACTGATTAAATTAACAAATAAATTATTAACTACTAGCCGACCCGACAGACGTTGCGCTGTCTTTTTTAGGGTTCCGTACACAAAGGGTAAAAAGGAACCCTATTACTAAGGCTCCGCTGTCCGTCCGTCTGTCACCAGGCTGTATCTCATGAACCGTGATAGTTAGACAGTTGAAATTGTCACAGATGATGTATTTCTGTCGCCGCTATAACAACAAATACTAAAAAACAGAATAAAATAAATATTTAAGGGGGCTCCCATACAACAAACGTGATTTTTTGCTCGCAATTTATAACGGCAATAGGTAGACATTTGAAATATTCACATAATATTTAGTTATATATTCACTTTAAAAATAAATAATTAAATAGAAATAAAACAAATATTTAAGGGGGGCTCCATACAACAAACGTGATTTTATGCCGTTTTTATAGATAATGGTACGGAACCCTTCGTGCGCGAGTCCGACTCGCACTTGGCCGGTTTTTTTTAAACTACGTCGGGTGGCGAACAA
Source organism: Hypsopygia costalis (assembly GCA_937001555.2). NCBI lineage: Eukaryota > Metazoa > Arthropoda > Insecta > Lepidoptera > Pyralidae > Hypsopygia > Hypsopygia costalis. Next base: position 12,877,191 of record OW443347.2, on the reverse strand, counting down.
ACATACGGCCCACCTGATGTAAAGCGGTTACCGTAGCCATATTAACGCTCGCAACATAAAATATCATTCGCGTGTCGCCACCCCCGCTGCCAACGCAGCATCTCCTTCCTTCCTTTCTAGTAACCTCTCTCACGCGCAGGAACACAACAACCCTCAAGGGAATTGTTATTTGGCTGCGGTATTCTGTGAGGTGGAGGTTCATTCACCAGTCGGGTAGCTTACAATTACGTTCCCGACCTCTCTTTTCGCCAGAGCTTCGTTTGTCAGCAGGGTGCACCGCGTGCAGGTGAAGTTGGCCCCTTAAAACCTTGTCTTCCTAACTATGAATATTTAATTCGAATTGGTTTGGCGCACGCTGTCAAATGACTGTCAGACGTCATGAAGTTATATTAGAAAAGTTAATATGGTGATTCAATTTTCTTAAATTTTCTAATTAATTTAAATTGTCAAAAAAATATTATTCCTTTTCATTATGTCCGACACATACACATACACACACACACACACATATATATATATATATTATACAACGTGTAACTCCAAGTACGCAAAACCTAAACATAGTTTGTTCAGAATCATGAGTAGAATCAATTCCATAGTTTTCATCCATTTTTAAAGTAACTGGGTTTGAAAAATAATAATTATTATTTTTAATTGCCGTGTCTATTATTAAATTGCGCTCGACAATCAAGCGAGAAAATGTGAAGTAGGTAAACAAACGTAATACAGCCGCGTCCAAAAAGTTTTAAGCGCCGTGCAGAGAGCGGCGCTTACGCGTCATTGACGCGGTGCTTGCTCTTTAATATTAATATTTGCCTATCGTAGCCATTGACGCGTCTTTTTGATAAGAAAGCGCCACAGAGCTCAGAAACTATTAGAATTATTAGGAAAACAAAAAAGTGTTCATATCTCCGAGAATTTTTTTTTTTCGAAATTATTACTTAGATATATCAATTTATAATAATAAAACTCAGTTGGGGAGTTTGAGGTTTTGTATACTTGCTTGGAGTTACACGTTATATATGGATACGTGTATATCTGTCAAAAACCTCGACGTAAACATTTACAATGACTCATTATAACTGTCAATTTTTTAGTCTAGTTCTTTTGAACGAGCTAGAAATTCTAGTCTATTCTTTGTCAAGGCTAGTTTCAGAGAGCCATTGAAACTTTTTGCTCGATTGCGTCAATGGAGTTTTTATCTTCATTAGTCTATTTATGGTCTAGATGGTGGATCGTGATCTTTAAATAACTGAAATTGAATAAAAGCTGCCAGGATTAAGGCGACGCCTTGACTTTTAACACACTCTTACACATATTTTGGGGGTATAAGTGGTTCATCGACATCTTTGAACCAAAGCCAACATCACCTCTGCGCGGTGCACCCTGCTGACTGACAAACGAAGCTCTGGCGAAAAGAGAGGTAGGGAGCGTAAGTATAAGCTACCCGACTGGGGAATATACCTCCACCTCACAGAATACCGCAACCAAAAAACAATTCCCTTGAGGGTTGTTGTACTCCTGCGAGTGAGTGAGGTCAACAGAAAGAAAGGAGATGCTGCATTGGCAGCTGTGGTGGCGGCGCGCGGGCAAAATTTTATGTTGCGAGCGTTAATATGGCTACGGTAACCGCTTTACATCAGGTGGGCCGTATGTTTGTTCGCCACCCGACGTAGTATAAAAAAAACCGGCCAAGTGCGAGTCGGACTCGCGCACGAAGGGTTCCGCACACACATTCACACCCCTAACACATTTTAATAAAAGAAATCAATGTGCTTCCGTTTCTATTGTATCCGTTGTATCCAGTATAACAGTATATCATTGGGAATATTTTTACAGAAAATAAAAGTTCCCAGTTTTCCACTAATTTGCTCAATTGGAATAGTGGGAAGCTATCTCAGATAGACTAAATAAAAGTGCCGTTTTACTAATTTCAGTCCACAACGCTAAAATTCAGCGGCGAATGGAAATCTCAAAAGCGCTTATTAACTAATCAGTTCTAGAACTTTTTTGTGCTTCTAAAGCTATTTATGGAAACGCGAGCTTAGTATTTGAATTGCCGTGAAATTGCATTTTTTTATTTTTAGTTTTTATTAAACCATCGACAAATGATAACATCAAAGTTTTCAGCATTACTTCACTTGTAACACGGGGTGTAAGTGATTCATCAACATCATTGAACCTGAGCCAACTTCACCTGCACGCGGTGCACTCTGCTGACTGACAAACGAAGCTCTGGCGAAAAGAGAGGTAGGGACCGTAATTGTAAACTACCCGACTGGGGAATGTATCTACACCTCACAGAATACCGCAGCCAAGTAACAATTCCCTTGAGGGTTGTTGTGTTCCTGCGTGTGAGTGAGGTCACCAGAAAGAAAGGAGATGTTGCATTGGGAGCTGAAGTGGCGGCGCGCGAGCGAAATTTTATGTTGCGAGCGTTAAGGGGCCAGATCGTGAAAACTGTGAAAAGAGTGTTACGATTTTTCATATTTAACCTATTTAGATATGATTGATATCAATGATAATTTGTATATATTACAATCAAAGACCAAAAATTATTGTATGATTATATTAAACTCTTAAAATCTAATAGTTGTTTTATAATAAAGGTCAACAAACGCACAAAATTGAGAAAAAATGCAAAAACATGCCTTCGTATTTTTCAGATTTAACCCAATAAATCAACACAAATTGATAAAAAGAAACACTTTTTGAACACTGAAGAAACCAATAAATATAACATATACTTTTTTTTTGTACCTTTACAAACAAAGACTTCCTCTTTTAAAGCCCTAAAATCTAGATATGTTTTACGTAAATTCTCCATAGAAAAATGTATGAAAAATGACGCACATTCCGATATTACGAATTAGTACCTGGCGTCGCCACTAATCGCCAGTGTGTTTTTATATGTCAAGGTGACACCACGCGCGTCGGATGCTCCAGCACAATTACGTGTTGTGAATTTGTGTTTTTTGTGAAAAACTGTAAGTATAACTAATTTACCAATATAATGAATGTATATAAATCGTAAAAAATACAAAGAATGAATTAGATACTTTGTTGAGTAGGTTATTTTATGAACCTTGTAAAATATGTATCAATTCAGGCTTGAAACATGATTTCAACATGCTATAGCCGATATCATAAACGTATCTAGTCGGTAATCGAGGGTTTTTTTCGCAGGACTGATTGAATTTGAATTTGCCAGGGAAAAGAAAGTTTAGTACGCATTATAAAAATATGAAAGCCAAAAGATCTCGGAAAAAATGTAAGTTCCTTCCTACTTATTTATTTATCTGCCTACTTTACTACGTCTTGTCCTAAATACCTACCTAGAAAAAAATTACGAGATTTCTGTGAAAGTGTCATGTAAAAATCCTAGTTTTATTTGTGTGCTTATCCTGTCTAAGTAGTAATAATAATATAATTTATTTTCATTTGAACAGGGTACATTACAAAGCTAATACAATACCTATGTCATATGATTTAGATCGCTTGATTCAGACATATACAATAGCATGTAAATATTGGTTTGTATTATAAGTAATAAAGTCAATTTCTACCTAGTATTCGTTTTCATGTTCATCATTATTGTCTAAATATCAGATTGTGGAAGTAGGTATGTTTCATAACAGAAATAGCACGGGCACGCGGCTTTGTCGACATACTTACCGCCAAAGAGACGCGACGCGCCTAGGGTCTGGTGTTGTACAAAAATTACAAAATAATTATAAAGTGGATAATAATGATGAATAATATTTCCAGTATTGAAAATAAAGAAAACCTTCAGGCCGAGACTCCAAGCAACACTGCTATGCTTAGACTACACACTATAGACGTAAGTTGTTATACGTAATTCTTGTAGACTTATTACATAAATAAACAAACTACCTTGGGGTGTAAGTGGTTCATCAAGATCTTTAAACCAAAGCCAAATTCACCTGCATGCGGTACACCCTGCTGACTGACAAACGAAGCTCTGGCGAAAAGAGAGGTAGGGAGCGTAATTGTAAGCTACCCGACTGGGGAATGTACCTCCACCTCACAGAATACGGCAGCCAAATAACGGTTTCCTTGCGGTTGTTGTCTTCCTGCGAGTGTGTGAGGTCACCAGAAAGGAAGGAGATGCTGCGATGGCAGCGGGGGTGGCGGGGGTGGCGGCGCGCGAGCGATATTTTATGTTGCGAGCGTTAATATGGCTACGGTAACCGCTTCAGATCAGGCGGGCCGTATGCTTGTCTGCTACCCGACGTAGTATAAAAAAAAAATACCTAGTTAGTGATGGACGAAGACAAAATCTCAGTAGGGTGAAGTCTTCTAGTATCGGCCTCCTCCTAATATCGGCCTTTGCGAGAAAATGGAATATAGGGTAAGTGCTCCATTGAATGAACCCGGCATTCCAAACTTTGAAAATTACAGCCAGCTACTTATGAGATCCTAACCAAAAAATATTTTATTTTATTATGTTCACAATTTATTCATGACTGATACAGTATACATATTTTAGCAAAAATGCTGATAGTTATTGAGATCAATAACTATCAGCATTGAACACACAAATCACCAGAGAATGAACAAAAAAAAACCGGACAAGTGCGAGTCGGACTCGCCCACCGAGGGTTCCGTAGGTACGTAGTATCATTATTAAATTTGATATTTTTATTATAAATAAGAAATAATGCGTCGAAAAAAATTAATAAAATATATTTTGCAATGTTGTACATCAAGCCCTTTCATATGATACCCCATTTGAACTAGTAGTTTTAATTTGAAATTTCGACACCCTATAAAAAATATAGACCCCCTATTTTTTAAGATCTATTTACAAATGTATAGTTTTGAGATTTATTCCTGTACTTGTAGTCTATAACGATGTTACTTGCCAAATTTCATAGTTCTAGGTCAACGGGAAGTACCCTATAGGTTTTGATTCCCTTGAGTGTGTCGAAATATGCGTTTTTTGATGAATAAACGGCCGTAACTTTTTTCTACGTAAACTTAGCAGTTTGATTTTTTTTTAACTTCATGGGACCGTAGACCTGAGTATACAGTTCAAATTTCAGCTTGATACCTCCACGCATTCTGGACATAGAAATTCTTGACAGACAGACAGACAGACAGACAGACAGACGGACAACAAAGTGATCTTATAAGGGTTCCGTTTTTCCTTTTGAGGTTCGGAACCCTAAAAATCCAGTGAATAAACCTTTTGAAACCCATTGAATGAACTACCACTTTTATATATCAGTTCTATATATAAATTATTATGTAAGAGTTTATTTCGGGTATTTGTTATTGTAAATATATATATTTTTTTATTATATTAAATAGACGATATGATTACTATTATAATTGCGTGTTACTTGATATTTTATAACCTAAAGAGAACTATCTAACATTTTTTTTTATACCACTAAGGTGGCAAACAAGCATACGGTCCGCCTGATGGAAAGCAGTTACCGCAGCCTATGGACGCCTGTAACACCGGAGGCATCACATGCGCGTTGCCGACCCTGTAAAGACCTCTTCAAGCCCTTTTTGAAGAACCCCATGCTGTAGTCTCCTGGGAAAACCTCAACAGGCAATTCATTCCACAGCTTGATAGTACGTGGAAGAAAACTTCTCTGGAACCGCACAGTACGTGACCATTTCGGTTCTAAAGTGTGAGGATGAATTCCCTGTCGATGGCGAGCGGTGCGACTGTAGAAGGAAGCCGTGGGCATCATGTCAAACAACTCCTCTGAACACACCCCATTGTACAAACGGTAGAACACACAAAGGGACGCAAAATCTCTTCTCAGACTTAAAGGTTCTAAACCGTCTGTCAGTTTGGGATCGTCAACAATCCTCACAGCACGCCTTTGAATCGAGTCACAGGGTGCAAGCTGGTATCTAGGCGCTCCCGCCCATAGATGGCAACAGTGCGGCCGAACTTGAGCTTTGTATAAGTCTTTGCCGCGGGTTGAAGTAATGTTTCGCCCTGTTGAGCACACCTAGTTTCTTCGATGCCAGCTTGACCTTCCCCTCCAGATGACATCGAAACTGGACGTCGCTGGAGATGTCAACTCCTAGAATACCAATACTATTGGCGATGGTGAGGGGTGTGTTTTCGAAGTGTGGAGCCACAGCAAATGGGGTTTTCTTAGCGGTGAACGCGCAGACTTGTGTCTTAGAGGGGTTAAATCGCACTAAGTTCTGTCGCCCCCAGTCGGACACTCTACTTAGTGTGCTCTCAATTTGCGACACAAGTTGTTCGCGGCTCTCCTCCACCAAAGAACGAGGGATATTTGCGCGGCCCGTGTAATAAGTGTCCCCGGTGCTGTCGTCCGCATAACAATGAATGCTGTCATTATACAACATATCATTAACATGCAGCAGAAACAGCGTCGGGGACAATACAGAACCCTGCGGGACGCCAGCATTGATGTCCATGCTATCGGAGCAACTGCCATCTACAACGGCTCTAATGCTTCTGCTGGACAAGAAGCTAGCAACCCATTCGCATAGCCCCTCGGGCAGACCGTAAGGCTAAGATGCCAAATGCTTAAAACATAATATTAATACTGGATTATTATCATAAAATATTTAATATTATTATTCATCACTTCTATGTTAGATTCTCCTTTCTCTTCTAAACTATTATATTTCTATAATAGAAGATTGGTTCTATATGTCATCATTATTTATTAATTTCTTTTTAGCTTGCATTTTGCTGTCTTTCCATGGTCGTTTTAGCTGAAAGGCACTTCTATGTGGAGATCTTTATTTATTTTATTTAATCAGTTCACTCCGTCTGGTTTTCGTCCTGGGCACAGTACTATTACTGCACTTCTAAAAGTTACTGAAGATATCAGGCTAGGTACGGAGGATAAACTGGTAATAATAAAAGAACACCTCGTTCGAATATTGGTCAAAAAATTGACAACCGTTTATAAAAGTTGTGTACAAAAAATTAGCCAACTGCATTAAGGCTAAGATGCCAAATGCTTAAAACTAGATTTTCTTCAATTTCGTGATCCAATTATCGAACACCCCTATAATTTATTTATGATAATTAAAATTTATGCAATCTGCTTTTTGTAAGATAAAACAGTTCTTTTTACATCCTACTATCAAATTTTGTTAACACTATCACACTTATAGTGTCTACAAAGTGAATATCAAAACACGAAGTCTCAGCAATGCCCTAAATTCTGCTCCATACAATCAAAAATACGACAGAATACTTTCATTTTAGGCGGTCGCGATTTTGAAACTATAGGTCACAGGCAAATACCTGTGTGTTCAGTTGACGTAATATAATGTTTCGATTGAGAAAAAAATACTGGCTTGAGTAGAAAAGCTTAGATTTCTTATTATATTGAAAAATGTGTGTTTTGTTCATTCACTGGTGGGTGTTAATTCACTGGAGCACTTACCCTAACTATTAAATAACCCTAAAATTATAATAGTTTTTATTCAAAAAGCGACTCTATATGCGAATAATCCATATTTTGGTGCGGGTGCTTCAATATTTGAACGTTCAGTTGGCAATAGAGCACGCGCCGGTACCGACTTGTGTCGTTTAGTGGCAGTGGCGAGTCAAATCCCGGTTGCGAGCGCATTGAGTTAGTTAGTATTTAAATGGAATTAAACATACCTATGGTATTTTATATTGTTTTTTATTGAAGAAAAACCAAGGTTTTTACATTTACTTGTCTTTTTTATGAAATAATCGCAGGGTCGAGGTTAGGGATCTTTATTTATTGATAAATCCCAATATCGGCCACCCGGCCGACATTAGGAAAATGCATGAAAACGCTAAACAACATGTTTAGCTATTTTTTATGTTAACAGGAATATTAATAAGGTTAAAAATGAAACAACAGCTTTTTTTATTAAAATTATTGTCCTGAACCGACTTTACAAACAACCAGTTTTTATTACGTTTATTTATATAAAACGTTCAAGATTTTGATCTAGTGTTATGTGTTTCAAAGATGTATTCTAAGGGAGTTCTTAGCTATGTTTGAAGAAATTTGGCCCATTCTTTTTTAATTATTTTTTATAAAAAAAAATAAAGCCATTATCTTTCTTTACAGGAACTAGTTATTGAAAACAGTCAAGAGGGAAAGGTGGATGAAGTGGAAGTTGGGCGTAGAGTAATAGATATTTCTTTTTTTTATAAAGCTCTTCAGGCCATAGGGGACCACGGTCCAATGGATTGTAAGTTAAGTTACCTCAGTATAATAGGTGAAGTAAAAGTTGGTCTGGACTCAAAACTCATCATGAAATGTAGTATGTGTAGTATGAAGTTTACTGTGTGTTTGGTTGAAAAGAAAGAAGATAGCATGGAAGTGAATCATCAAATTGTATCTGGTATCATATCATCTGGTGGGAGCTACTCTCAGTTAAAAACATTAACTGCCGCAGTAACCGTTACCAATCATGTCACTTTCATTATACAATGAAATTAATAATACGGTTTTCGATTGGTGGGAAAAGACAGCAACACATTCCATGGCAGAAGCTGTCAAGGAAGAAGCAGAGTACGCAGTCTATAGGTAGTGTTGATAAAAATGGTACACCATTAATATCTGTTGCTGTTGACGGTTGTTGGAGGAAGAGATCTTATGGTAAGAATTTTTCCGCCTTATCCGGCGCAGCTGCGATAATTGGCATTAAAACTAATAAAGTATTGTTTTTTGGAGTTAAAAATAAATACTGCGTAGTCTGTGCACGAGCCGCAAAGAACAACAGTCAGCCCCCGGAACACCATTGTTTCAAGAATTATTCAGGATCATCTACCGGGATGGAATCGACCATAATAGTTGAGGGGTTTAAACGTTCCATTGTTGATCACGGTGTAATTTATAATAAATTTGTAGCAGACGGCGATTCTAGTACTTATAAAAAAATATTAGATTCGCGTCCGTACGATAATTTAATAATAGAGAAAATTGAATGCAAAAATCATCTTTTACGAAACTACTGCAATAGCTTGGAGAAACTGTCAAAAGACACTAAGTATCCTTGCGAATTGCGGAAATTCCTAAAAGAAAGGTATTTGCGTTTAAGAACGGGTGTAAAATGCGCGATTAAATATTGGGCGGATCAAAATCAGTCACTCGAAGAAAAAATAAAAAATCTTAGTGAAGATATCCTAAATGGTCCACAACACGTATTTGGTAATCACCAACATTGCAAGGAGTATTTCTGTAGACCTGATACTCGTCGAATAGAACCTGTTGGATTACTTCCAACAATTGTTGGATGCGGATTAATGGACGCGGTAGAAATTTTAAGTAAAAGACTGTCATATCATTCTAGAAGTTTAATTCATAATTGCACAAGTAATATAGTTGAAAGTTTTAACGGAGTAATTGCCAAATTAGTTGGGGGTAAGCGTGTAAATTATTCTTCCCGTGGTTCTTATGCGGGCCGATGCGCAGCTGCTGTTGTGTCTTTTAATACGGGATCGATTCATAGTAAAACTCATGAAGTCATATTTAAATGTAGTCCGATTCCTTTGATCGCGAAAGTGGAAAATTGTAATCGTAGAAACCGTTTAATTGCTAAACCTAAATTAAGATTGAAAAAAAGCCACAACACTGTATCGAAAGACGCTCACTATGGACCAAACTGCGAAAAACCTGATCTGAGTCCAGAATTATATGAGAAAGCCAAGCCATCTTTTTTAGCCGATTTAAAGTTGTCTTGTGCTGAAAGAGAGGAGCTTGAAAGGTCGACCCATTTGCAAAGAAGTAGTGCTGAGTGGATGAGTACAAGGAGAAAATTACTAACCTCATCATCATTCGGGGAAGTTTGTAAAAAACGAGAGAGCACAAGTTGTGCTGCTTTTGTTGGTAAAATCGTTTATGGTAGTAATATCTCCAGTTTGCTTGCTGTACGGTACGGTATCGAAAACGAAGAAACCGAAATTAGACAGTTAGAAATTCAAAAGAATATTAGTATACAAGGTTGCGGTTTGTTCGTCGACGATCAATATGAATTTCTTGGTAATACACCAGATGGCATTTATGCAAACGGTTTAATTGAAATTAAGTGCCCACATTCTTTAGCTGGCATGACTCTTGATGAAGCAATGGCCAAACATACCTTTTGGGCAAGGCTTCCAAGAGTTATGTCATAAATAAAAATCATAACTAGTATTTCCAAATTCAGGGACAGGTACATATTACTAAAAGAAACGTTTGCATGCTTGGCATCTTGTTTGGTGCTACTGTACCTATGAAAGTTTATATTTTAGAAAAGGACGACAAATTTTGGAAGGAGAAAATGGAGATGAAATTAGTTAGGTTTTATTACGATTGCCTACTTCCAGAATTAGTTGATCCTCGGCAGTCACGAAGCATGCCCATTCGTGACGCGCCCAGTATCATAGAGGCTATGAAAGAGAGGAAAGAAAGAGCTTTACGTGTTTTGAAAGAGAAGAACGCCTAATGGTTTTGAAAGAGACTGAGGTAACTTAACTATCCAGCCGGTCGATTCACGTAAACACGCCAGTCCAAAAGTCGTTTTAACTTAGAAACTTAGAAATCGCCTTTTGGTTTTCTGTTTTAAACGCACTTACTTATCTAGTCTTGGATTGTCATAAATCTTTCAATAGCTCAATTACTATACAATTCCTATACGATTTTGAATACACCAGATGGCATTTATGCAAACGGTTTAATTGAAATTAAGTGCCCACATTCTTTAGCTGGCATGACTCTTGATGAAGCAATGGCCAAACATACCTTTTGGTTAAGAGTTACCTGGTGTAAAGAATCATCAAAATTGTTTCAAAAATACATCGAATTGAGAATCTTCTTCTTTTTTTAAGTCGGTTAAAAGGGCTTAATTTGCAAAAAACGAAGTGACATTTTTAAGTCCCTACGCTACGGTTTTTATTACGTGAATCGGGCAGCTGGTACTCATTCTGATAAGTTTTGCAATAGCAATTGATTTTATCATCAAATTAGCAGAAATCAAAATTTGATCAGTAATCGTTAAAATGAAAAAACATTAGAATTTTGAACTCATATTTTGTTATTGTTTACTTACTTTTAATTAGTATATTAATAATTTATAAACTTGTGTTTCATTTATTTTTGTACAACCCTAGCACGCTTTTTAGATGGCGACTCATATTTGTTATTGTTTACTTACTTTTAATTATATGAATCATTTTTATACTTTCGTATACTAGCGTAGCAAAAGTTATTAACTCAAAAATTACAAGCAAACAAAGTTGAAAAAAAAGTTGACATGGCCGATAATTGGTGCCACCACCCTATTTGAGTTTACGCAATAGGCACATTTCCTTGCGTAGAGATATACACTAGCGAGGAAAGCTCGATGTTATTTCGACCGTACTTCCTACTGAATTTGCAATTATTTTGTTGAATGAATATTTTACGAAATAAGAATAAACTTTGGTAGGAAAATTACAAATAAATACATAGTTGGAATTTTTGGTAAGTAGAATACAAAAAGGTCAGTCCGGACCTGCTCTTGATTGTTTAATATAAATAGAAAAACATAAAAATTGTGTCTCAACTACTCTTATTAATCTAGTAATTAATATTTATTATCATTTTATAACGAAAAACTAGTCTTAGAATATTTTACACTCGTCGTTTATTTCCAATAATTCAACATTTTTGTTATGCTGTAAATATTCAACTTCAATAACAATTGGAACGTTTGTCGCAAAACATTTTGAAAAACGCGCTGTCTTTGGGTCATTCACCCGCCCCGTCGGTTGTTTCAGTAAACAGTAGCGCTGCGGTCGCTCGAAACCGACGTCGCGCCTAGACAATCTGGGCCCTTAATATGGCTACGTTAACCGCTTCACATCAGGCGGGCCGTATACTTGTCTTAGACCTGACGTAGTATAAAAAATAAAAAAAGTAAACGTTTTAGACACAGTAACGTCATCTTATCCAAACTTTCGTGTTTAATAATACTAGTATGGATTACAATGAACAAAATTAATAAAATTTAAAATGACTAGTGGTCGAAATTCGACCGTAATTAATTTAAATTATGACTTTAACAATAGGCTTGTATCCCATTTTTTTTTTCGATTTGTTATTTAAAGACGTCACAATAATATAAATATAGGTGAAATAATTACTTCGATTGCATAAAAACTTCTCGAAATATGATAACTTGAAGATCACAATTTTGGACTATCCCGAAAACGCTCCATACAAAAGGCCACCACGTTATGACGTCACACCATGCTATTATCAAAGCATTAAATCAGAAATTTGTACGACAGCTATGTTAAATATTGCGTTTATGTAGCTAGTGCCGTAACAAAAGTTATAGTATTTTTTATTGTTTCTACAATGGTAATATTTATTTTTTATAATTTCATACCTTTAAAATGAACTTTCCACCAAACTTTGACCGAACATAAAACACGTCGTACATAAGTTATTAAAATTTTAAGATCGCAGATCGTTCTAGTTTTATGTATTTTACGTTACTGATAGAGAGTTTTTATAATTTTGTGACATGGGCAACAAGCCTATTGTCAAAAGAGTATACAAATGCGTGGCCGTGTGGTTTCCGGCAGACTAGAATAGAATCACTCCGTCTCTTCCCGTGGACGTCGTAAAAGGCGACAAAGGGAAATACATTATCAAACATCGATCAGGCCTCCCCTACCCGTCTGGCCAGCGTGGGGAGTGTAGGCCAAATCCTCCTTCTGTCTGTGACGGACGAGAGAGGGTCGTGCTCCTGCACGGGAAGAGACGGAGTGATACTATTCTAGTCTGCCGGAAACCACACGGCCAAGACCTATTGTATTATCATTTAATTGTTTTCTTTTGTGCTGTAATTTATTTAGTTGCACCAAATAAATTACAGTCACAAAAGAAGAGTTATTGTATTGTAGAATCTGAGCGGTGAGGATTTACTGTTTTTTATTATTATTCATATTATCAGTTCCAATACTCACATGATGAACGTTCATCTCGCCTGTGTACATGTAATCCAGGAGTGCCTTCAGGTGGACAGGCTCCGCGCCGTCTATCACCAGCACCGGTTCTCCCTGAGCTTCATGAGCGCCCAGCAGCGCACCAAGTAGCTCAGAACATGCTGCCAGTACCACTCTGAAAAAAAAAAAAAAAAAACATAGTTGAGTGCCAGACAAGCATATGGCCCACCCGATGTGAAGCGGCTACCTCACAGAATACCACAGCCAAATAACAACCCTTAAAGAAGTTGTTATTTGGCTGCGGTATCCTGTGAGGTGGAGGTACATCCTCAGGTCGGGTAGCTTACAATTACGCTCCCTACCTGTCTTTTAGCCAGAGCTTCGTTTGTCAGTTAGCAGGGTGCACCGCGTGCAAGTGAAGTTGGCTTTGGTTCAAAGATGTTGATGAACCACTACCACTTACACCCCTAATATTACAACAAGCTTGCTCGCGGGCGCATTCATACGCGCATACTCTGATATCCCATGAGAAATTTCAAAAATCATTTCTTAGCCGACGCCTACGTCATAATAGCTACCTTGTAATGGATAAATTCAATGTTATACTGGTTATACTGCAACATTGCATTAAAGAATGCTGAGATTTTTGCCTATCTTTATATATGAGAGGGGGCAAACGAGCATGTAGGTCACCTAATGGAAAGCAATCACCACCGCCCATGGAGATCAGACACACCAAGGGGTCGCCGATCCGTTGCCAGCCTATAATCCAGGAAGGATTCTTTCTTTCTGGCGACCTCAATCACTCGCAGGAACACAACAGCCCTCAAGGGAATTTTTGGCTGCGGTATTCTTTGAGGTGGAGGTACTTTCCCAGTCAGAAGCTTAAAAACTATACTATGCCCTACCTCTCTTTTCGCCAGAGCCTCGTTTGTCAGTCAGCAGGGTGCTCTTGCATACGTGCAGGTGAGGTTGGCTTTGATTCAAAGATGTTGATGAACCAAGTACAAGTATCAGTTAAATATTAAAAAAAAATACAGCAACTAAATATAGGACATATACAAAATTCAACTATGGACCAACCTGTGTGCCCTGAGCGATACCCCTCTTATATGCTGCGGGTCGATTGTGTCTTTGTTCGGCACTTGTGTGGCGAAGCTCGGCGAGCAGTACAGGGTGACGTCGCAGAACCTCTCTGTAATAGAAGCAATATATTATGAGTCAGACTTTGTGCTATCTCTTCTTCATAATCTTAACTACATATCTCAGAGTGAGTGTTCCTGCGAGTGAGTGAAGTGACCAGATAGGAAGGAGTTGCTCCGTTGGCAGCGGGAATGGCAGCGCGTGAAACAAACGAAAGCTCTGGCGAAAAGATACCTAGGGAGCGTAATTGTAAGCTACCCGACTGGGGAATGTACCTCCACCTCACAGAATACCGCAGCTAAATAACAATTCCCTTGAGGGTAGTTGTGTTTCTGCAAGTGAGTGGGGTCACCAGAAAGGAAGAAGATGCTGCGTTGGCAGCGAGGGTGGCGGCGCGCGAGCGATATTTTATGTTGCGAGCGTTTATATGGCTACGGTAACCGCTTCACAGCAGGCCGGCTGTATGTAAAACACTCTGAGTAATATCACATTATAAGTAATATTACTACGTAGTGACAGTCATCCGTATAAATTCCGATCTGTATTATTGGTAGTTCACTTTCGTGCGTTTTTATGCGGAGCTAATGTCAAATTGAACGTTATTTGATTGTAAATATCACAGGATAAATAAAATAAGTAAATTCTAAAAATGTATGTTTGAAGAAGTCATACTCCTTATCTAGTCTGGATAGGTTAACACGTTTTTGGTCCATGATCACAACGGACTCTGTTCTGCGGACGAATCAAAAATAAGTGCCTAAATCCATTTTTTACCACAAAATAGAACATTAGAATAACTTGGTTAATATTTGCTGTCGTAAAAAGCATTAAAAATATTTTATTACAAAACTTTTTAAGCCAAAGAGTTGCTTTCCACACCCCTAAAACCATATTTATGTTTCTTTTTATTGCCCTAATAAAATACATATTTTAAAAATTCATTGTTTTTACTTGAGTAGCAGTATAGAAAACTTTAAAAGTCCCACAGCGCATATAAAACACAAACACAGCACAGATGCTCCGCGAACGCCTACCAAGCTAGGATAAAGTACAGATGAATGAACCTTTTTGAATAGGGATGTTTTGGAGCTCCGTAACCGAAACCGGTACTATCGGATATTCTAAATAAAAATCTATCCGAAACCGTAACCGAAACCAATATAAATATAAAAGTTTCGGATAATTTCGGATAGAGGCGGAATCAAAATGAGATACGTTTTTTATTTAATAATAAAAAATTTAATTAATAAATTGTAAGAATATTGTAAGATAAAAATAGAAGATTGTTAATAAAAGGTACGGCCCCGGGAGTCTGTAGATTGTAATTATTATCAATAAAAAAAAATGAGATACGTGTTGATAGGTTTTTGCCGGCCATGACGACATACTAATTGCGCCACTCGACGCTTGCATCGTTTATCTACATAATAATTTAACTACTTCTCCATATGTGACATACATTCTTGTGGCATTAACATTACTAAAAAAAAAATAAGGCCCATTCTATGACAGATGATTTGCACCACTTGACATTGGAGAAGTAATAGATGATATGATTTTTCCTTAGTCCATAAATTGCTTCACGTTATTTGCTGAATTTTGGATTTACTTGGACCAAGTTTCTATTTCTTGAAAGTTTACCTTGTATTAAAATTTTCCCTTTACAATTTCTACAAAAAAATTACATCCGTAAGAAACTATCCGTAGGTAACTATAGAATAAACCGAAATAATTTCAAATCCGTAACCGTAACCGATGTAATAATAGGTAGGGGAAAAAGTCTTCGCATTATAGTATGTATGAACTTGTAATAAAATCTCTTTGGTTATACCATTTGTATCTGACAGGTTTTGATATCTTTAAAAAGTTTAAATTTTAAAAAAGATAATTCCAAATTCAAATTAGGTAAATGTGTGATTTTCATTTGTTTTTTTTACTGTCAAGATGAGTGAATCTAATGAAGAAATTCGATACATTTTAAAATTTTACTACAAAAAAGGTAAAAATTCAACGCAAGCTGCGAAAAAAATTTGTGACGTTTATGGACCTAGTGCAGTGTCTGTGAGAGTAGCACAAATTTGGTTTAAGAGTTTTCAATCCGGAAATTTTGATGTCAAAGATGCACGTCGCTCTGGTCGCCCTGTTAGTGATAAAATGGATGCCATTTCTGAAAAAGTGGAGCAAGATCGGCATATCAGTAGTTACGACGTAGCTGAAGAACTAGGAATTGACCACAAAACAGTTTTGGCGCATAAAAAGGTCGTGGTCAAAGGCCGGCCAGGCTTCACAGACTCTGGCGAAACCCGGGTTAACCCGCAACAAGGTGATGCTGTGTGTATGGTGGGATTGGAAGGGAAGATATTCATTATGAGCTGTTACCGCCAGGCAGGACTATCGATTCTGAACTCTACTGTGAACAACTGATGAGATTAAAGCAAAAAGTTGAGAGAAACCGGCCGGAATTAATTAATAGAAGGGGTGTGATTTTTCATCATGATAACGCTAGACCTCACACATCTTCAGCCACTCAGCAAAAATTAAGAGAGTTTGACTGGGAGGTGTTAATGCATCCGCCGTATAGTCCTGACCTTGCACCTTCTGATTTCCACCTGTTTCGGTCTCTTAAGAATTCTTTAGGCAATGTCAGGTTAACATCACGAGTAGACTGCCAAAACCACTTGTCGCGGTTTTTTGAACAGAAGTCCCAAAAATTCTATAGTAATGGGATCATGTCTCTACCTACAAGATGGCAAAAAGTTATCGAACAAAATGGCACCTACATACTTTAGTTAAATGTAAATAAACTTTATTAAAAAATGTTTTGAATTTTCATATAAAATACGAAAAGACTTTTTCCCCAACCTAATATTATTTACACATCCCTAACCGTATCCGAATCCGAAATTACATATCCATAGGGAGCGTCCATAAGTGCCATGAGCGCCATAAGCGCCATAAGCGATCCATAAGCGCGCATGAATTACGTGAGGTGTTCGGGGGTAGGGGCATCGAGCACAATTTTACTAAATCACACTTGGGGGAGGGGGGGTCTTGGCAAACATCACGTAATTTTTTGGATATGTTGGTTCCAATAGTCACTATTGAGACAGTGCACGAGTCTCCATGGACTGAATTAGAATAAATATTTTATTAATTACAGCAATATTCACAAATACTAGTCTTTGCAAGTCTTTTTTTTTTATTTTATTGATTTATATTATCTACAGACCCGGGGTCCGTACCTTTTATTAACAATGTTCTATTTTTATCTTACAATGTTTTTACAATTCATAAATTGCACGTCGCTATTATGCTAATAATTATATTATTGTCTATTACTACTTAGCTTTGCAAGTCTTAAATAATAATAATAGAGCAAATATATATATTTTTTTTTAATAAATCCAACGCTACACTCAAAATACATTTTTTTTTAAATCTCACGTGACATTGGGGTTGGGGGAGGGGGTCGAGGAAAATCTTACAACAACCCACCAACGGGGGTGGGGAGGGTCAAAAATCCTCAAAAAAATGATGTCTCACGTAATAAATGGACGCCCCCTAACGCACATGAAATAAGTTAGAGCAGGGGTTCCCAATCTTTTTTAGCCCGCGGCGCAGTTATAAGTTTGGTATTCTGTCACGGCGCCCTACCCTAGCTAGCTACTTGAAAAAGATACAGTCGAAAGAATTAGGTACCTTCAATAATAGTAGTTAGGTAGATAGGAACAAAAATTAAAACATCTACCGTAAATCTACTAAAGAAAAGAAAAGTTACAATTATATGATGATTTAGAAATAAGTACATTAAAGTTGGAAAATAGCAGAATTAAGTATGAAGCTGACACACAGGCCTTACAATCGAGGATTAATTACTTGACCGAATCATTAAACTCAATTCAAAATAAATATGATCTGTCACAAAAAGAGATTAAAGAGTACTCAGAGGCTGTGGATGATCTCTTGAAATTGAGTAATGACAACGCTGAGCGCTTTGATTCACTCATCAACAACCATCCGTGTAAGTGCGCCTGCTTTAGTTCTCCACGGCCAGTGTGTGATACTGCGGTTGACAATAATAATACTGAGCCTTTGTGTGATAGCTCACATACTGGTGTTAGGACAGAGCAGTCATTAGGTGCATCAATTGATGTAACATGTTGTACACCAGGTGATGCACAAAGTACTATTATGTTTAGTGATGATATTGGAAAACATATGGGCTCAAAATTAAATTCACTCATTAAGGGACAGTCAGTTGTAAACCATTGTTTACCATCTGCAACTTATGAAGTAATTATGAAAAGAATTTTAAATTACAAATTTAATAATTATGAAAATCTCATTATTTTAGTAGAAAATAGGGGTAATGTAAACAAAAAGGATTTAATTGATTATTGTGATTATTTATTATCTTTAGACTTAAGTAGTATAATTTTGTTTACATTCCCCTACTCTAAGAACTTGCCAGATGCAGAAAATAATCTTAGATATAAGTTGAACAGTGTACTACACACTATAAGTACATATAATGACCGTATTCATTTGATAGATACTAACAGTTTTGTTAGCGACAAATTATATTATGTGACTAAAGGTAGGTATTACCTTTCTGCTAGTTTTAAGCGACAGATAGCACTTTCGCTATCCTATTTTTTTGATATTTTAGCCAAAAATTTGGCTACAAAATCCGCTTCTATTGAGCGGACTGTTGACATGGAATTTTCTATTAATGACATTTATAATCATTTAAATTGACTCATGAGACAACAGAGGTAACTACCTCTAGCACTAATTTATTACATTCACAATTAATTGATTTAGCAATACAATCAAACAGTAACTATAACATGTCACTATGCCCACAAAAATGTAATAATTACAATACAAATAATAATATTAACCTGGTACATCAAAATATATATTGTATGACTGAGGGCAAGCAACTAGAACTGGAATTATTCATGAACTCTGATAATATTAGTATTATGTGTATTACAGAGCATTGGTTAAAGGAGCATCAGCTCATGTTCAATTTCAGCAACCACCAGGTCGGTAGTTCATTCTGCAGGGTCAACACAATACATGGGGGGTCGCTAATTTTGCTCAATAAAAAACTTAAATTTAAAGAACGGAAAGATATTGTGTCCCTCTCTGTAGAATGTTCCATAGAACTATCTTGTGTACAATTAGAGCAGTCCATTGTTATATGCGTATATAAACCTCCCTCCGCGGATCTTAATTTATTTTTAGAAATCATGGATGAAGCCCTATGCAAAGTTAGCAACTCAGGTAAAACTATTTTGGTCTGTGGAGATTTTAATATTAATATACTTACTAATACAACTGCATCATGTAAAATTTTAAGTCTTTTTAAATCCCATAATTTAGTTAACTTATTTATGGAGCCTACTAGAATAAGTGCCACCACGGCTACCTGCTTAGATAATATATATACAGATATTAGTCCAACCCAAAAAAGTATTATTAATAAATTGGATTCTGATCATTCTGGGCAAATGATAAGTATTCAAATAAATAATAAAAATGTAGTCAAGACAAAAAATACTTTTGTGCCAGTAACAGTTAGTCGCTTAGAACGAATGAGAGTAAACCTAACTAGTAACTTACCTTTTTTAGATAATGACTTGGAACCTAACTTGATGTATAATTCATTTTTTAATGCATTTCTTCACGAATTTAATTCAATATTTACTTCCAAGGAAATTACTTTTACTAATAGCCTCGTCTTTGGTGACTGGGCAACCGTAGGTATTTATAAGAGTAGGCAAACTTTGTACATGTTATACTATGAAAGACAATTCAATAATAGTGAGGAATTTAAAGAACATGTAAAATCATACTCAAAAATTTTCAAACGCGTTTGTCAAGTAGCAAAATCTATGTTTATTAAATCAAAAATTAGAAATAGTAGTGTCCAGGAATGAGCAAAAAACCGCCAGGAATGAACAAAGAACCAAGACCGCTTCATCTTCATCTGAGGCCACAGGTAAGGGACAAACTCTATTGAGAGCTCTACGCTCGATTCCGCGGTAGGTATTAAAATCTGCAACTCTGCACACGCCGTCAACGCCAGGATAAAGACGATGAACTCTTCCCAATTTCCATTTTAGGGGTGGAAGATTTTCTTTGAATACTACCAGATCTCCAATCTTCAAATTTTCATTTCTCAAGCGACATTTGTTACGTTGCTGCATCTCTGCTAAGTATTCATTCGTCCAGCGCTGCCAAAAGCTCTGACGACATTGCTCTATGAGTTGATATCTGGTACGTATTTTCTGATTCTCACTGTGTGGTTCTGGTATCGATGTCAGTGGACGTCCAATGAGGAAGTGCCCCGGGGTTAAAGGAGAAAGATCGTTGGGGTCAGGAGATAAAGGAATCAGGGGTCGGGAGTTGAGGATTGCTTCAATTTGAGTGAAGAGTGTGCTCAACTCTTCGAAAGCCAAACTAGCATTTCCCACTATACGCTTAAGATGGTGTTTTGCACTTTTAACGCCTGCCTCCCAAAGGCCGCCGAAAGTAGGGGAGTAGGGGGGGTTAAATATGAATTTTATGCCTTCGTCGGCGGTAAACTCTTTAATGGATCGAAGACTAGATCGCAATACCCTACCTAATTCGTTGCTTGCCCCGACGAAGCTCTTTCCGTTATCGCAATGAATGACGTGAGGCTTTCCTCTTCTGGAAATGAAGCGTTTCAAACACATAATGAATGCATGCGTACCGAGATCGCTGACTATTTCAAGGTGTAGTGCCTTTAAGTGATTATTTATCAAAATTTTCTTATTATCAAATCGTTGGCAAAGAAGATCCCAAGCCAACGTATAATTCCTTGAAGTAAACTCAATAGATTTAATAACAACGGCAGCGCTTCCCTCTAAAGAAGCTCTCAAATAATGAAATTTATTTATGTCAGTGATGGACTTATTTGAATGAATCAAGGAATCAAATGTGTCTCGGAATTCCAACCATTTTAAGTAATTCCCATCAAAGATTGATAACCTAATTGTTGGTAGTTTTAAATTATGAAACTGATTACTGCAAGCGGTCGAACATGATGACTTGCCGGAATGATCACTTTCTTTTTTATTACTGTTGGAGTTTTCATTATGTAATTTAGCATAAGACTCAATTATTTCTTGAGCCATTGACACCGAGTGATAAAATTGGGATTCAAATAATTCTCGCTCGAGATGATGTTGTTCCTCGTCTGTTAAAAGTTCTATTTTGGTTTGAATTTCATCAAAGTCAAGGAACATATTCTCTATCTTGCTTAATCGGAGAGATAATTCTTTGATTTGCAAACTAGTTACCCTTTCTAATGCAGTTGTAAACAATGGACTAACATAATCTTTAAATTTAGTTAAAGAACGTTTTTTAGTGCCCCGCAAAGTATTTAAGTCTCTCAATTGCAAGGACTTATCGGCGGATGTGTTCGCTTGATTTCCAGAAGAATCCTCATTTTTTTTATCATTAGTCATTTTCAACGCACTTAGTAGGTACAAATCAACAAATTAGTTATGGTAAAAAATAATGCATCAAACCAATTGAAGAGATGCGGCGATCAGTCCCCGATGCACCAGTGAGCGCCCGCCGCGAAGCGAAGTAAGCGAGCGTACCCGTGGCAACAGCCGGCGAAGCGGTCGAATGAAGGTCGTACGCGCAACGCTTGATATTGCCCCTGGAATGTTCGGCAAATTCTATGTGAATATAATGCGTACCTACCGATTATAGCGCCTTTCAAACCCAATGCGAAATATTTATGTGCAAAAGGAATTTAGCAAAATAGAAAATAAATAATTAAGTGGAATTCTATTTTTTAAGTGAGACCAATAATGCGAATATAGCACAGCGCTTGCGATGGGTATATTATTAGCTGTTGTTTATAGGCAATTAGGGGGGTAATAGAGGGTTATGAATTATGAACAAGATGCAATCAATAGGTAGGTACCTATGGCAATTACGCAGCGAAAATTTTAAGTGCACGCATAAACAAAGCAGTGACAATTTTATGAATCCTTTGCGAACTATGCTTATTTGTTATGAAGCAACTTTATGTATAGGTAAACGCTATTGAATGCTAGCAATTGAACCAAAAACACCCAACTTAAAAACGTAATGGCGGGCAAATGGCGGATACAAACTAGACAAAATCTTGTCTGTAGCCAGTTTGGTATGCAAATATAATGATAATTTTACTCACTCAGAGTTTCACACACTTCACACACAAATTAAAGAGGGAACAATAATTATTTAAGTATAGGATAAGTAAGGAACGGCACTCCCCTGTACTACTGTACGGTGACGCGTCACACCATCGGTCGCTAACGCTTGAATTCCTCCCGGGCAGCGCAGGCGTCGTCCTCAATCCAACCAACTTGCAATATTCGTCCTGTCACGGTCGCCACTTTTTGTCCAGGAATGAACAAAAAACAAGAAATACCTTTTGAGATGGTTTACTATAAAGAACGATGTTACAATATTTTACATTATGAAAAAATAGAACGAATGAGCGTGTGCACGCGCTGGCGTCATTATATGGTCTAGTTCGCCGCGCCGCCGACCCGCGTTACCGGGCTGCACCCCTCACCTCACCGCTGACCGCTAGTGATGTTCTCGCAGGCGTTAACAAGTAGTAATAAAATTAAAGCCACTTGGACGGTTATCAATGAAGAGACTGGGAAGGGCAGGACAAAGGATTCAGAGTTTAAATTAAGTGTCAATGGTCATGTTACCAAGTCAGATTTAGAAGTTGCCAATGCTTTTGAAAGATTTTTTTCTGCTTTCCCTGTTACTTTAACTAGTGCTTTGGGCTCTTCCACCTCCGTTGCAGAGTCATTAATTAAAGATAATGTGCCTGAATTTTATAACGATTTTCATTTCCGTCATGTTAATGGGTCTGATCTTAAAGTCGCATTTAAATCACTTAATATTAAGAAAACGGCTGATCTATGGGGCATTTCTGTACATATTATAAAATCTTTATTTGACATTGTTGCTCCCGCTTTAATTGTGATATTTAATAGATGTATTGATTGTGGTGTGTTTCCTGACTTGATGAAATTGAGCAAAATTATTCCTTTGTTTAAATCAGGTAGTACATTAGACCCCACAAACTTCAGACCAATATCAATACTACCTACATTTAGTAAAATTTTTGAAAAACTAATTCTCGCACAGTTACTTAAATACTTTAACGAAAATAATCTGCTGCACACTAAACAATTCGGTTTCACTCGTGGACGGTCAACATGTGATGCTGGGGTAAAATTACTAGAATGTATATATGAGGCTTGGGAGGAGTCACGGGACGCCTATGGGGTGTTTTGTGACTTATCTAAGGCTTTTGATTGTGTGCAGCATGAAACTCTAGTCAGAAAATTACACCACTATGGTATAAGAGGCATCGCTCTTGATCTTCTTACTTCTTATCTGGGTGATAGGGTTCAGAAAGTAGATGTTAATGGAAAACGATCACATGGATCAGCTGTAGCGATGGGGGTGCCACAAGGCTCTATTTTGGGCCCTTTCCTGTTTCTCGTGTATATTAATGATCTACCTCATCTTGTAAAGAATAATCATGAAATAGTATTGTTTGCAGATGACACTTCTTTAGTTTTTAAGGTAAATAGACAACAATCAGAAATTGACGATGTAAACAATGCTCTTTCAAAAATAGTAAACTGGTTTAGTGCTAATAACCTACTTTTAAATGGTAGTAAAACCAAATATGTTAGATTTTTTACAAAAAATGTGAAACAAGTGAAAACCAGTGTGGTGATGGACAATGAGAGATTGGAATTGGTCAATAAGGTTGTTTTCCTTGGTATAACATTAGACTCTAAATTACAATGGGGCCCACATATAGAAACGTTATCGGCTAGACTCAGCTCAGCAGCTTACGCCGTAAGGAAAATACGTCAACTAACTGATGTTGACACTGCGCGTTTAGTTTATTTTAGCTATTTTCACAGCATTATGTCATATGGTTTATTGCTTTGGGGTAGTGCCGCGGATGTAGACTCAATTTTTGTGCTCCAGAAGCGAGCTATCCGTGCTATTTATATGATGAGTCCCAGGGAGACACTGAGAAATAAATTTAAAGAGATAAATATTATGACATTACATTCTCAATATATTTATGAAAATCTTATTTACGTTCATAAAAATCAAACCAAATTTAGGAAAAACAGTGATCTCCATCAATTAAATTTAAGAAATAAAAACAAACTCGCTATGCATATTACTAGGCTCCATAAAATCTCTAACTCGTTCCCAGGTCAATGTATATGCTTCTACAATAAACTTCCAAACGACGCGTTTAAATTATCCATGGGTAAATTTAAGAAATATATCAAAACTAGACTATGTCAAAAGGCTTACTATTGTATCTCGGATTACATAAATGATAAAAGTATTTGGAAATGAATTGCTCTTGTTATGTTATGTTAATGATTGTATTTGTATTTAATGTAACGTTATTGGCAATTAAAAGAGTCGGCCTTGAGTTTCTTGCCAGTTCTTCTCAAGAAGCCCCGTCGCCGGAACTGGCACTTAAATTCACTTTCACATTCAAGATAGTGTGATGAAAGTGAATCTAAGCTCTGCGGATTTAGAGTAGTAATGATTTATACATATTCTTATATTTAATTTGTATGACGTTTCTAAGTGCTTTATAAAGTCCAAGGAATAAAGATATTTTGAATTTTGAATTTTTTTTTTTGAATACCATATCCATATGAAATAGAGTTTTTTTTATTATATAAAAACGGTAATTTAAAAAACTAAAAAACCCGACTGCTTTTCTGTGTAATTTGGAAATGAAAAACCCCTAAAACAAGAAAACATGTAGCAGTCGGGACCCATTCTAGAAATGGAGGCTTAGTGAATTTAGAGCACATGTAGGGTCCCGACTGCTACATGTTTTCTTGTTTTAAACTAATATATCAAATATATATTTGAAATCAGGTCATCGATACCTTTATTTTGATACCCATATCGATATATTTAGAAGAAAAATAAAATTACTGCAACGATAATTTTGCGGCTCACAGCCGCCATATAGATTTTTTTTATATTTGATGTAGCCTATGTCACTCTCACAGCAAATACGAATCTAACGACACCTCTCAAGCTAAAATCCATCCAGGGGTTCAGGCTGTAGAGCGTGCCAAACAATTATACATACATACATACATACTCTCGAAAAACATAACCCTCCTTCTGTAGTAGTCGGGTAAAAAGAATTGAACACGAACGCGAATATTTGTGGTTTCGGATAATGATAGAGGACCGAGTTACGGCGCCCATCTTTACTTTCTACAGCGCACCAGAGGGCCAATTCTCGTAGTTAAAATGTAGTCAAAATTCAGTTCCGATCCAGTCTCAATCTCACAAATGTCAAATTTGGTATTCTCGTATCACGATATGTAACTTCAAAATCAAAATATAACCGAAAATTAAGCAAATTAAGAATGATTCCTTGTCAGCAATAAGAATTGCTCATAATGAATTAATGCGGTCAAGTGTACAATTTTAGTCAATTCACAATTCAATCTCGATTCGGTCAACTTTCAATGTGCGATCGTAGAAAAATTAGGAGAATTGGCCTTCAGGGCGCCGCGGCGCACACTTTGGGAACCCCTGAGATAGAGAGAGACGCCGATATGAAAAAGACGGCTATAAAAATATGTTTTGTAAATCTCGTAGCTATCATCTATTTTTGAACACAATGCGCACGTGTCCGTCAAAATAAACAGGAAAACTATTTATTTTTAGATTAGGGAGAATTTTTTGGATACCGCATCAAATACACTATGTGTTTATGGTTTATTAAATTATGAATATGTACTAGCTAACTCGCGCAACTTCGTCTGCGTGTGACAGAGCGTCGAGAGTGAAGTGTACTACCATTTGAAAGGTTATAGTGAGCCAATCTTAAAAGGCATGCTATCACGGACTTTGTTTTAGAACTTTTTGAGATTAATAAATAAATAAATATTGTCAGACAAATTACACAGCGCCATCTAGTCCCAAAGTAAGCGAAGCTTGTGTTATGGGTACTAGACAACTGATAAACATACGTAAATACATTTTTTTTTGTAAATACATACTTATGATACATAGAAAACACCCAGACTAAGACAAACAGACATGTTCATGCACACAAAATGTTTGTCCTATGTGGGAATCGAACCCACGAGCGTTGGTGTCGAAGCCGCGTCATTGACCGCTACGCCACCGAGCTGGTCAAATAATTCCGTCCTATATATTTGTTGCGTAACTTGGGAGGAGTACTACATAGTTTTGTTGTAGACATAACAAAATGTCATAATACGTAGTTATACGAGTATGTAATCTATTTATACTAATCTCTAAATTTCAGTATGAGAATAGATAAATTTATTTTATCTTTGGGGTGTAAGTGGTTCCTCAACATCTATGAACCAAAGCCAACTTCACCTGCACGCGGTGCACCCTGCTGACTGACAAACGAAGCTCTGACGAAAAGAGAGGTAGGGAGCGTAATTGTAAGCTACCCGACTGGGGAATGTACCTCCACCTCACAGAATACCGCAGCCAAATAACAATTCCCTTGAGGATTGTTGTGTTCCTGCGGGTGAGTGAGGTCACCAGAAATGAAGGAGATGCTGCGTTGGCAGCGGGGGTGGCGGCGGGCGAGCGATATTTTATGTTGCGAGCGTTAATATGGCTACGGTAACAGCTTCACATCAGGCGGGCCGTATGCTTGTCTGCCACCCGACGTAGTATAAAAAAAAAAAAAAAAAGATCTAGTCTCATACTGAAATTTAGAGATTAAAAAACTAAACACAGAATTTTAATGCCAGTCTTTTGCGCACAAGCAATCAAAATAAATTTAAAAAGTTACTTTTCGATACCACAGCTCTTTTATGGACAACTGTATCGAAAAATAACTTTTTTTCCATTTCGATACAGCTTCAGCCCTGGATACAGGTATTTTAAACAATTGCAAAAGCATCGCGACTTTGCAAAATTTTTCTACATAATCTGTGAAGCGCCCGTCGCGCATATGCGCACCACGCATGCTCCATCTGCAAATGGATTTATTATATAAAGCTGTTAAATTGACTTCATGGTTTTATTTATAATAATATCATCATCTATTTCATGAGATTAGATAAAGCAGTGTATGAAACTGCACATAATTAGGTCTTAAAATACTCGTGGTCTATTATAACACTCGCCTTCGGCTCATGTTATAAACTCACACTCGTATTTTAAGAACCCTTATTATGCAACAGTTTCATAAACTACTATTCTAAATTTATTTTGATTGTAAATCTGTGTTTAGTTTTTAATCTCTAAAATTCAGTATGAGTGTAGATAAATTTATTTTTCATGATCATTAAACCGTGTTTTTTTAAACATATTTATTTTTTATCTCGACGTTCATGATTAAGGCCGGCGTAAGGCCGCTCCGGATCAGTAGTATCATTTTCTAGTACCATGAAAGCGTACAAGAAACCATACTAAACCAACCCGTCTTTTCCGCCATAACCTAAACTCTTTTTTTTATTTTCCTCCTCCGCTTCGCCTGATGGTAATCGAAAAGAGAAGCCCCAATCGCAACGGCAACGGACTAGAGACCTTGATGTCTTGTCAGTTGACGCTGCCATGCTGGCCTACAAGATGCTTCTTCACGCTTCTCTTGAAGGATCCCATATCGTATATCGTATGAATGAGGAAATAAGTATGCCGGCAACGCGTTTCACTTTTTAATGCTGCCGCATAGATAGGAGTTGCCAAACTTTTTAATACGCCAAGGAATGATCCCAAAGGTAAACTTGTGATATCGCGAGCCTGCACGTGATGTTCTGTGACGGAAAGGGGAGGAAGGGATAAGGGAAAACAGTTCTTCAGAGCACTCACCATGATATGTGACTGTGATTTCAAACAATTGTGAGGTGAAGGTACTTATCCAGTCTTGCAGACTGTTTACAAGCTGCCCGATTGGGGAAGTACCTCCGCCTCCCAGAATACCGTAGCCAAATATCAATTCCCTTGAGGGTTGAGTTTCTGCGAGTGAGTGAGGTCATTAGGAACGAAGTATTTGCTGTATCGGCAGCGGGGGTGGCATGGCAGAGAGCAAGCGATATTTCAAGTTGCGAGTGTTTATATGGCTACGGTAACCGCTTTGCCACCCGACGTTATAAAAAAAAAATTGAGTCTCATGGACACGGCCGTATCGTGAATACGCACTAAAATTATCTCAAAACGAGAGCGTTTCCCACTCATCCGCAAGCGATGTTCCATAGTCCTTACTTAGGCCACATTCGCACGAGCCTTTAAAAAACGTTGCGTTAAAACTCGGCGTTGGCGCTTTTATAACGTTCTCGATGTGACTGTTCATACGAACGCTTTAAAATCACTCTTGTTTCATTTCTCGCTTCAGTAAGACGTGGAAATGGTTTCTGCTATAGTACTAGCAATAGCGATTTGTGTTGCTAGAAGACGAAAAAGAAAGCAAAAGGCATTTTGGGTTCATCCTCTGAATGAACTGAGATACATAAATGGACAGTTTGTGAGACTGTATGAACAATTGAGGCAATACCCCGATAAATTTTTTAGTTATTTTCGAATGTCTATTACATGGGCCTCGATTAACACTTCAAGATACCAACATACGTTTGCCGATACCACCTGTATAACGACTAGCTGTTTCACTGAGACTAAAACAATAAATGTAAACTTACAAAATCATTTTTATTTATTAAAACTTAAGTATTTTAACTAAATATAAATAAATTTTTAACAATCATCGGGAGACATGTAAATTTCTTCTCTAACTCCGCTCTGCTAACATAAACACAAAAGATACACGTCCGACTGTCGAGCTAGCGCGCGGCGCACTGAGTGAAGCGCTGGCGTTATTTTACCGCTCGTGTGAATAATAATACGAAGTTTCGATCTATTCCCTTTAACGCCTAACGCCCAGCGCTCAAAATGCAACATTGCTCGATAAAAAAGCGTCGCGTTTTAAAAGCGCTGTCGTATGAACATATACTTGAAAATGCATTTGTTCTATTTGAACGCTTTTTTAACGCGCGTTGAAAAAGCTCCCGTGCGAATGAGGCCTTAGCGTAATAAATTATTTGATGCTTCATCTATCCATTGGTGTGATTGAATTTTGGATGGAGATGATAGATTTGTAGCTGTAACACCAAACTGTATCCCCCGATTTTGTTATCATTCATATGAATATTTTTTTTTAATAGTATTCACATCAAAAATATAAATTAGTACAGTTACATCCGTATAATAATAATAAATAATAACTAGCAATAAAAGCAGTTATGGCAGGCGTCCGTCCCTCTTCTGTAATAGCCCGGTATTAAGTTCACCCAGATCTCATCTCCATAGCCCATTTATTTTCCATCACACTTCGCAATAGTCTCAACGCCTGCCGAGACCTGCTCCATTGACATATCCTGGAGCGGGTCACGGCGGGCGTACAACATTACATCAAACTTCTCAAAGGGGCCTCTACGCGTTGGATCCATATCCCCGCGCATGCCTATCAAATGACCGGGCTTGACCCGTGATTAAAAAGAGATACATAAATAATAATAAATAAATATTGTCAGACAAATTACACAGCGCCATCTAGCCCCAAAGTAAGCGAAGCTTGTGTTATGGGTACTAGACAACTGATAAACATACGTAAATACATACTTATGATATATAGAAAACACCCAGACCAAGACAAACAGACATGTTCATGCACACAAATGTTTGTCCTGTGTGGGAATCGAACCACGAGCGTTGGTGTCGAAGCCGCGTCATTGACCGCTACGCCACCGAGCTCGTTTCCAGGGCCATAAAAATCATTAATAATATTAGTATTATATATGATAATATGATATGCTCTTACGTATTAAATTGCAGTGATTAAACCCTCTCTAATAGGTATCAATTAACGAGATGGCATAGTAACTAAAACCAGAACGATCCGACACTAAGATTTATTTCAAAAACAAAATAATAATAATCAAAATGTCTAGCCAATGTCTAGCTAAAAAGCAAATTAGTTATTTGATATCTGGTTTTATTTGCATAATTATAATCATCGAGTGATCTCGTTTTCTAATAAAAAAATTGAATGCGAGAAATTGAATCATTAGATTTTTATCTATTTGGAATACGTTACAAATTTTGTTTTTTTTTTTATACGACGCCCAACGTCGTATATTAAAAAAAAAAACAAAATTAGTGGCAGACAAGCATACGGGCCGTATAATGCTTGTCTGCCACTAACTTTGTTTTTTTTAAGATACAGGCGGGCCGCCTAATGTGAAACGGTTACCGTAGCTCGCAACATAAAATATCGCTCGCGCGCCGCCACTCCCGCTGCAAAAGCAACATCTCCTTCCTTTCTCGTGACCTCACTCACAGGCAGAAACACATCACGACTCAAGGGAATTGTTATTTGGCTGCGGTATTCTGTGAGGTGTAGGTAACTTCCCCAGTCGGGTAGGTTACAATTACGCTCCGTACCTCTCCTTTCGCCAGAGCTTCGTTTGTAAGTCAGCAGGGTGCACCGCGTGCAAGTGAAGTTGGCCACATACACCCCATTTGTTGCTGAATTGTAGTTTTATATAATATGAAAATCAGCAATACATAGGGTATTTTTAACCGACTCCTAAAAAGCACGAGGGTTCTCAATTCGGCTGTATATATTTTTTTTATGTTTGTTACTTAATTACTCCGTCATTTATAAACCGATTTAAAAATAGTAGTTTATGAAACTGTTGCATAATAAGGGTTATTAAAATACGAGTGTGAGTTTATAACATGAGAAGAAGGAATGTTATAATAGACCACACGAGTATTTTAATACCTAATTATGTGCAGTTTCATACACTACTTTATCTAATCTCATGAAATATATGATAATAATATTTTAAATACAACTATGAAGTTAATTTAACAGCAATAATTCTTACTTATAAATCCATTTGCAGATCGAGCATGCGTAGTGCCGCGACGCGCCGCGCGGCGCCGCGTTCACAGATTATGTAGAAAAATTTTGCAAAGTTGCAATGTATTTGCATTGCAACCTGTTTAAAATACCTGTATCCAGGGCAGAAGCTGTATCGAAATGGTAAAAAAATTATTTTACGATACAGTTGTCCATAAAAGAGCTGTATCGAAAAATAACTTTTTAAATTTATTTTGATAGCTTGTGCGTAAAGACTGTCATTAAGATACTGTGTTTAGTTTTTTAATGTGTAAATTTCAGTATGAGATTAGATAAAATACTTTTTTTATTTGAAAGAGTAATATCATAGAGCATAATACTTCCAGATTGGTCCCATATTTTTTTCATCATCATCATCATCAGCCTGTATCTACATACATAAATGTAGAGTAATGTCTGGAGTCGGTTTTTTTTTAAATTATTTTCTCTATCGTACAGTAGAATGCATGTATTTATGACAGACTACTAATCCAGGTATCCAGGAAGCAAGTCCAGGGGACTTGCTTCGTAAGTACGGGTTGAGACGAACTTCTTAGCTTCCATGGATTCACCGTGCGGGTGCCGGGTCCATCGTGTGGCAGAGAGAGAAACCCAAGCAGATCCCGAGACTTGTGACACGGGTGTAGGTCTTGGTATTTTAAACGGTTTTATTTTTTAAACTATAATCGAAATCGTATTAACAAAAACTCATTTTGATTTGAGAAATTAGCTAAAATTTCAGCAAGTGAAAATTGTTTGATTATTTGTAAAAACTTTATTGTAATACAGCAATTACAAATAGGTATATGCAAAAAATTGGCCGTGTGGTTTCCGGCAGACTAGAATAGAATCACTCCGTCTCTCCCCGTGGATGTCGTACAAGGCGACTAAGGGAAATGCATTATAAAACATCGATCAGGCCCCCCCAACCCGTCTGGCCAGCATGGGGTGTGCAGGCTAAATCCTCCTTCTGGATTCTCCTCACACATTGGAGCCTTATGTGGTCCCATACTGTGCGGTTCCAGAGAAGTTTTCTCCCGCGTACTGTCAAGCTGTGGAATGAACTGCCTGTCGAGGTTTTCTCAGGAGACTACAGCATGGGGATCTTCAAAAAGGGCGTGAAGAGGTTTTTACAGGGTCGGCAACGCGCGTGTGATGCCCCTGGTGTTACAGGCGTTCATAGGCTACGGTAACTGCTTTCCATCAGACGGGCCGTATGCTTGTTTGCCACTCTAGTGGTATAAAAAAAATATCATCGCCAATTCTCCATCCAAAATTCAATCACACCACTGGATAGATGAAGGGTCAAAGAATTTATAACGCTAAGTAAGTACTATGGAACTTCGCGTGCGGCGGAGGGGGAAGCGCTGCCATTTAGATATAATTTTAGTGCATATAACGTATTCACGTACAACACACGACCGGGTCCATGGGCCACACCCCATTTTTTTTTCGAAATGAAATGGCGATATCTTTCGTATTATTAAGTAATTATTGATTTCCCCTGGATACTGGAATATAGGTATACACAGATAAAGTTGCTGTTTACGATAAAACCAGTACACGGCAGCTCGTCCAGAACAAAGTAAAATAATCAAACTCTGTTCTGCGTAGTCGGTTAAAACAATCGACCTTTAAAATTCAATGGCAAGTCCTTATCTAAAGGTCACAAAGTCGAAACACGATAATTTTAATGCTAAATATACATACCTCGGGTTGTTTTCAAAATAAACGATAAATTTTGTTTGATTATTATTTTTGTTGTGAACAAACTGTTTTCAAAAGTCTCTACAGCTCTGGATACCAGTCTTTTACAATTCTGCTTTTGTATTTTTTTTGAGCATTTTTATCCCGACTTAGAGATACTGTATGCCGTAAAATACGGGAATTATTTCAATTTCTTAAAATCACTATATATATTTATTTATTTATAATTATTTGGGTGACTTATAGCGAAATAGGTGGAAAGTATACTGTACTTATAGGTAAAACTATGCTAATTACAAGTCTCCGACAATAGATTTATAGAAATGAGAAAGAACAAACATATACTGCCATGAATAGATTACTAAAGAAACATGGTTGTCATTCGTAATTATTATGCATGTTACAGTTACAAAAAAGGAACAGTTTATGATGTTTCTACTTGTTTTTAGAATTTTTTGATTACTTTATTAAATTTGATTGCCTTATTTTGTCCAATTTGTCTTAAATATTAATAAACATGATTATTTTTTTCAAGTAAATCGTTAAACACAAATAATAATTTACAAAATCGTTTAAAATATTTAATGTCCAAAACAGCTAACTTCTATACTTTTAGACACTTCGTATTGACAAATTAAATAAATAACTGCAATTATTTGACCATAATTTTGGTAAAAAAAACGCTATTGAAAACTAAACATTTAGCCCAAAATGGGTAGCTACCTACAGCATACTTGCAAAATGTAGTTGTGGAAAAACTAAATACTTAATTTTTTATTTATTTTACTTTAAGAGAGAGTTTAGTATATAACTAAACAAGGACGTCGCCAGCGGATGGGGGGGG
The DNA here is from genome assembly GCA_937001555.2 of Hypsopygia costalis. Taxonomy (NCBI): domain Eukaryota; kingdom Metazoa; phylum Arthropoda; class Insecta; order Lepidoptera; family Pyralidae; genus Hypsopygia; species Hypsopygia costalis. The sequence goes on along the minus strand of OW443347.2, from coordinate 12,843,543 downwards.
GGGGGGGGGGCAAGTTGATATGGAGAATGAATGAACTGTAGGTAAAGTCGAGAGCTCATGAAGCTTTGTACATGTTACAGCGATTGTAATAATAACTGTATAGAGTCCAACGTGTAAAGCTTCACGTGTACTTGACTGTACAATAAATAAATAGAATCTCTAGGGTGGAATGGGGGGGGGGGGGGGGGGGGGGGGGCAGCGCCCCCCCACCCACGCCTTGGCGACGCTCTTGTAACTAAATAAAGGACAAACTGATCCAAAACATATAAAATTTTCGACAGTAATATTGAATTTTTATTGTGTTTAATTATGTGCCAAATACGCAAATACATTTTTTCATGTAAATACATACTTATGATACTTATCCATTTTTTTCTTCTAGGCAGACGATATTTACGTGTCTTTGGAGACGTAAGTGTTTTATTATTGATGCATTTTTGAATATCAATAAGAGAATGTAAAGATTTCGAAAAAGGCGGTGTCAGTCGCTTTTTTTAGAACACGTCTCTTATTTCAACCAATTGCAACGTTTCATTTCGAAATTATTGCAGCTGGCAATATTATTGTCTTGTCTGTTCTTTGTTATTGGGCTGCATTTTTAATTTTTATTTTGTGGTGGTTATTTTTGATATAAAAGTGGGGGAAAGGAGTTTTGGTAGGGAATACCGTTCACTCATGAGCGTTTGAGTGAAGGGTATTTTTTCCATTGCTTTTGCTTGTATTCGGGTATGAGGAAAAGCTTCGTTTAATAAGGCTATCAAATTCATCTGATGACATTTTTTGTATTATTTTCACAAATTTCTTTTCATATTAAATAAATAAATATTTCTGGACTATTTACACAGCTCTATCTAATCCCAACTTAAGCACAAAATTTATACTATGGGTTCTAGACAACTGTTAAATGTACTTAAATACGTTTTTTTTTTTTGTAAATAAATACTTATAATACATAGAAAATACAAGAATATGATTTTTTATTTGCACGATAAAAAGTACAAGTAAAAACTAAAATTATTAACATAACTTAACAACGTTTATGTGCAATAAGGCGGCCTCATTGCTGTCTTAGGCTCTAGACAGACGGACTGCATTTCAACTGCAATTCCCCTGTAAATTTGCAGTTTAAACGCAGTTAGTACGACTGTTCCAAAGAAATTGGTCCAACTGCATTAGGACTGCACGTCGACCGTGCAGCTAGCTTGCAGTCAGGATGCAGTCGTTGGATCTGCACGCCCACTGCACACCAACTACAATCGGGCTGCACGGTTGGTTTGCAGTTTCAATGCAGTCGTACTAACTGCGTTCAAACTGCAAATTTGCAGTGGAATTGCAGTTTAAATGCAGTCCGTCTGTCTAGATCTCTAGAGCCTTAGCTATCCAGTATCAAGCCAACTTTGAGGTAACTAAACAATGCATGAAGTAAATTGTAAAATTTTAAACAAGTTATAAATTAAATCCATTGTTAAATAATATGTAATACAACAATTGTACCTATAATAATAATAACTATTATAAAAAAAATACACATACAAATCATACATAAAACATAGACAAAAATGTACCTTAAATTACTAATTATTATTTTATAATTAACGGCTTTGAAAATTTGTCCTTTAGAAACCGACGTTTTGTTTAGAACGCCGATGATTTATTTCTTCATTTTTGCCTCAGCATCAAGTATATTGCAGAAAAATACTTCAAGCAACATCACCCGCTTCATCAATTCATTGAAATTAATTACCAGCAAAACTTGCACTAAACTCAATCATAGTACAACAAATAAAATTATGAAAATCCTCATATAATCTATATACTTAAATGAATCCCTATTTCCCTTGGTGACGGCATCACGCGTAAACGGCTGGACCGATTTAGCTATTTCTTTTTATTTTGTATTTGTTATTGTCAGGAGAGGGTTCTTATGAAAGAAAAAAATAAGAATGTTGTGCGGAAAATTAGAAAATTTGAGAAAATTTAACGACCATATAACTTTTCTAATGTAACTTTATGTCGTTTGACAGTACTGTCAGTTAATCGGGTTAGCTTCTAAAAATATAAAAAGTCAAAGGCCTGCTATTAGATAGATGAGATAGAAAGTCCAATAGTTAGTCTAGTCGACTTTCGTACTTGCCCGTTTTTCTTCATTTTTTAATTTTGTTTGGCTCTATACATTTACAATTTATGTTCAAATCCGTTTTTGAAAGTATGTACTACATTAGAAATCGCATTGCATATTTATTTTATTTTGCAAAAATAAAATTTAGAGGTTACCAAATTAATTTGATAGTGTTGAATTCATTCGATCAAGATAATTTATGGACGCGAATGTATTACAAATTATATAATGTTAATAATATTGAGTCTGTTTTTAACAATAATTTATTAAATAAATGACGAGCTCGGTGGTCGAATGGTTAGCAATAGCCACTTTGACTCCGAGCTCGCGGGTTCGATCCCCGCACAAGACAAACATTTGTGTGCATGAACATGTCTGTTTGTCTTGGTCTGGGTGTTTTCTATATATTATATGTATGTATTTACAAAACTCAAAGAAGTTCAAGCTAAAGAAGGAAGCTCAGAGTCAAAGTGGCCATTGCTAACCATTCGACCACCGAGCTCGTCGTACTGTATCCCCCGATTTTTGTTATCATTCGTTTTTAGGGTTCCGTACCTCAAAAGGAAAAACGAAACCCTTTTATGATCACTTTGTTGTCCGTCTGTCTGTCTGTCTGTCAAGAATTTCTATGTCGAGAATGCGTGGAGGTATCAAGCTGAAATTTGAACTGTATACTCAGGACTACGGTCCTATGAAGTTGTAAAATAATCAAGTTTACGTAAAAAAAAGTTACGGCCGTTTATTCAGCAAAAAACGCATATTTCGACACATTCTCAAGGGAATCAAAACCTATAGGGTATTTCCCGTTGACCTAGAACTATGAAATTTGGCAAGTAACATCGTTATAGACTACAAGTACAGGAATAAATCTCAAAACTATACATTTGTAAATAGATCTTAAAAAATAAGGGTCTATATTTTTTATAGGGAGTCGAAATTTCAAATTGAAACTACTAGTTCAAATGGGGTATCATATGATAGGACTTGATGTACACATTTCAAAATATATTTTATTTATTTTTTTCGACGCATTATTTCTTATTTATAATGAAAAATATCAAATTTTATAATGATACTACGTACGGCACCCTCGGTGGGCGAGTCCGACTCGCACTTGTCTGGTTTTTTTCAATTGTCTCCCTATAGAAGCAATTTTAAAGACGTCACGTCAAAAACTCGATTGGCAAAGCGGAGGATAGCATATGGAAAGCATTGGGGAAGGCTTATAAGCCTTCCATGATGATCTACCCACTGCTGGATATATCCAGCAGTGGGTAGATCATCATCATCATCATCATCATGATCAGGTCATTTTAGTCTCCACTGTAGGAGCACGAGTCTCTCTCATCCGTCTCAGACAGAAGGAGGATTTGGCCTACACTCCCCACGCTGGCCAGACGGATTGGGAAGGCCTGATCTAAATTACAATGGGGCCCACATATAGAAACGTTATCAGGTAGACTCAGCTCAGCAGCTTACGCCGTAAGGAAAATACGTCAACTGACTGATGTTGACACTGCGCGTTTAGTTTATTTAGCTATTTTTACAGCATCATGTCATATGGTTTATTGCTTTGGGGTAGTGCTGCGGATGTTGACTCAATTTTTGTGCTCCAGAAGCGAGCTATCCGTGCTATTTATATGATGAGTCCCAGGGAGACACTGAGAAATAAATTTAAAGAGATAAATATTATGACATTACATTCTCAATATATTTATGAAAATCTTATTTACGTTCATAAAAATCAAACTAAATTTAGGAAAAACAGTGATCTCCATCAATTAAATTTAAGAAATAAAAACAAACTCGCTGTGCATATTACTAGGCTCCATAAAATCTCTAACTCGTTCCCTATCCAATAAACTTCCAAATGACGCGTTTAAATTATCCATGGGTAAATTTAAAAGATTTATCAAAACTAGACTATGTCAAAAGGCTTACTATGGTATCTCAGATTACATGAATGATAAAAGTATTTGGAAATGAATTGCTCTTGTTATGTTAATGATTGTATTTGTGTTTAATGTAACGATATTGGCAATTAAAAGAGTCGGCCTTGAGTTTCTTGCCAGTTCTTCTCAAGAAGCCCCGTCGCCGGAACTGGCACTTAAATTCACTTTCACAGATAGTGTGATGAAAGTGCATCTAAGCTCTGCGGATTTAAGTAGATAGTAATGATTTAGATACATGTCTTATATTTAATTTGTATGACGTTTCTAAGTGCTTTATAAAGTCCAAGGAATAAAGATATTTTGACTTTGACTTTGACTGATCGATGTTTTATAATGTATTTCCCTTAGTCGCCTTGTACGACATCCACGGGAAGAAACGGAGTGATTCTATTCTAGTCTGCCGGAAACCACACGGCCAAATGGCTGATAATAATAATCAATCTCTATCTATAATATAAAAATGAATCGCTGAATGTGTTGCTTGAATGTTGAAGAGAAAATCTCGAGAACAGCTGAACCGATTTCGCTAATTATTTTTTTAGAATATTCCTTGAAGTACGAGGATAGTTCTTACGCAGAGAAAATTTTTAAAAATTGCCTGAAAAAGTCTAAAAAACAACACTTTCTTTACCCCCCTGTAAACAATTCGTAATAATGCTTAAAAATCAATTTGAACTTTAATACCATGCCATAAAGTTCAAGGGTTAGTGGAGAGGTTCCGGGAAGGCAAAACAAACAATCTGCAAACTTTTGCTTAAATATTTTCGTTAAGGAAGGTTCTTATGGAGAAAAAAGACGTAAAAATTGCACTTTATACCCGTGCGCAGCCGGGGATCTTTATACTACGTCGTGTGGCAGACAAGCATACGGCCCACCTGATGTGAAGCGGTTACAGTAGCCATATTAACGCTCGCAACATAAAATATCGCTCGCTCGCCGCCACCCCCGCTGCCAATGCAGCACCTCCTTCCATTCTGGTGACCTCACTCACTCGCAGGAACACAACAACCCTCAAGGTAATTGTTATTTGGCTGCGGTATTCTGTGAGGTAAAGCTTCTTTTGATGAACATTCTGTTGATGAACCACTTACACCCCAAATCTATCTATATACAAATAATCTAGTTACAAATAATAAAATGTTTACTCTATTGGAATGTGCACCTCATATTACAGCTCAAGGTTTAGACAACAATGGACATACGTTCAAACAAATTAATTAATGTGTGAGAAACACTGTCGAGCGCTTTCTATTTTGAGAACTGGATCATAAAATAATTGTAATTTTAGCTTATTGTGATTTTTGTGTATGCATCATCATCATCGTCATTAAATTCTTGAAAAACCACTAATCTATACTAGGGTTGCCAACACTATATTAAAAAACAACCGGCCAAGTGCGAGTCGGACTCGCGCACGACGGGTTCCGTACCATTATCTATAAAAACAAGCAAAAAATTGCTTGTTGTATGGGAGCCCCTTAAATATTTATTTTATTCTTGTTTTTAGTATTTGTTGTTATAGCGGCAATAGAAATACATCTTCTGTGAAAATTTCAACTGTCTCACTATCACGGTTCATGAGATACAGCCTGGTGACAGACGGACGGACGGACAGCGAAATCACAGTAATAGGGTCCCGTTTTACCCTTTGCGTACGGAACCGTAAAAACCACCACGTGCAGGTAAATTTGACTTTGGTTCTAAAGATCGTGGTCTACTATTGAACATCGCGTGCAAGGGAGGGGGAAGCGCTGTCATTTTGAGATAATTTTAGTGCATATAACGTATTCACGTACAACACACTGCCACGTCCATGACATAGCCACACCCCATTGTTTTTTGCTAGAAATTTAAAAAATCAATAATACGAACCTTTTTCTAGAAGTTGTGCGAACATATTCTGTACATTTGTATGGTGGTGTTTCCATCTTAGACAATACTGTTGCGGCATCATCTCCATGACGATACGGTCTGGTCTGGTCTAATACAGTCTGAGGTCTGGACCGTCTGGTCTGGCCCGTCTGGTCTGACCCGTCTGGTCTGGCCCGTCAGGTCTGGTCTAGCCCGTATGGTCTGATCTATCGCGTCTGGTCTGACTTAGTTTAATCATGCCAGACAAAACGATTCTGTCAAATATAAGGCTTTGGTATAAAGGCAGCTTCTAAAATTTGGTAGAAAATTTGGTCGAAAGCGTAGTGTCTTTTTAATTGTTGGAATGTAGTCTCTCGGTGGTCTGGTTAAAGTTGATTTTTACCTGAAACAAATAAGACAAATATTTTAAAATTTACCTAAAACTCTTCTTTGAACACAGGTTACTTTAGGCACAGAACAATATACTCTACAGAAAATCCACTTCCGACATAATTGCAATAAAATATCAACCTTCGATACGCGCTAATACGGTCCAAAATAATTCTGCAGCTGTACTCGTACCTAAGTCTTTCAGCGGCAGGGACAATCGAAAGTAACCCCTATCTAACGCGTTACGAGCGACCGCCCCTGCTTTTACAAAATGCTTTATCAGGGCCTTGACGTAACCCGGCTGCGTGTAGCTCATAGGGTTGATCAAATTGAGAAAAGATAAAAAAATTAAAATTTACCAGACGCGTGTTACATATCCAAATTTTCATATGAAACACGCGTCATATAAATTTACAACATGAGTGTTCTTCTCTATTTGGCCGATTTGTTTACGTTGGCATGATCGAAGGCGAACAAAAAAACTCGCATTAAGGGGCCATCCATAAATTACGTCACACGTTAAGGGGGAGGGAGGGGGTCGACGAAGTGTGATATTGTGTGACGAGATTTCTTGACGTGACATTTCAAAATCTATTATAATCTAATCTAATTTAAAACACGAACTTTACTAATGAAAATCTCAAAAACATTTGCAACTCTAGATGTAAAATTGTAAAATATATGACGTCACATTAGGGAGCGGGGGAGTCTCACAAATGTGACCAATGTGACAGGGACGTGAGAGGTAAAAAAAATCATGAAATTCGTGTGACGTAATTTATGGATAGCCCCTAAGCACTCTGAAGACTATGTGTAGTGGGCCTCCGTCCCGTGACTGAAGAACGGGGCCCATGCTCTGTTGTGCAAAGTAGATCTAACTGGCTGTAAGCAGTTACGTAGCCCGTGAACGCCTGTAACACCAAAGGCATCACACGCGCGTTGCCCACCCTGTAAAAACCTTTTCATGCCCTTTTTGAAGAACCCCATACTGTAGTCTTCTGAGAAAACCTCAACAGGCAGTTCATTACATACGCGGGAGAAAACCTCTGGAACTGCACTGAGCGCGCCCACTTTAGGCACCAATGTGTGAGAATGAATTCCCTGTCGATAGTGAGCGGTGCGACTGTAGTAGGCCGTAGGCATCATGTCAAATAACTCCTCTGAACACAACCCATTGTACAATCGGTAGAACACACAAAGGGACGCAAAATCTCTGCTCAGACTTAGGATCTAGACAGACAGACTGCATTTCAACTGCAATTCCACTGCAAATTTGCAGTTTGAACGCAATTAGTACGACTGCAAACCAACCGTGCAGCCCGATTGCAGTCGGTGTGTAGCTAGGGTTGCCAACTTTTTTTACAAGGAAAACAGTATATTAAAAGCTGCGTAGTAAAACAAACAGTATACTAAGGCCCAGTGTATGCGGAGCAGTACAATAAACAGTGCTATGGTCAAATGAAGTTTTTTTCAACAGTATTAAAGCATAGAAAACAGTATAATACTGTTTTTAACAGTATGGTTGGCAACCCTATGTGTAGCGGGCGTGCAGTTCCAACGACTGCATCCTGACTGCAAGCAAGCTGCATGGTCGCCGTGCAGTCCTAATGCAGTTGGACTAATTGCTTTGGAACAGTTAGCTTGCAGTGGAATTGCAATCGGTAGAACACACAAAGGGACGCAAAATCTCTGCTCAGACTTAGGATCTAGACAGACGGACAGCATTTCAACTGCAAATTTACAGTTTGAACGCAGTTAGTACGACTGCAATGAAACTGCAAACCAACCGTGCAGCCCGATTGCAGTCGGTGTGTGACGTGTTTTCCAACCAAGTTCCAAGTGGGCGTGTAGTTCCAACGACTGCATCCTGACTGCAAGCAAGCTGCACGGTCGCCGTGCGATCCTAATGCAGTTGGACCAATTGCTTTGGAATAGTTAGGTTGCAGTGGAATTGCAGCTGAAATGCAGTCCGTCTGTCTAGAACCATAAAGGTTCTAAACCATCTGTCAGTTTGGGATCGTCAACAATCAAAAACAAAACAATAGTAATTTTGATGTCTTTTTTAGTATACAGGCGGCATTTTACGATAACTTGTTTCCAAAGCTCTTTATTAAGTTTAGTCTACATTTTGTCTATTCTAAAAGATTGTTTCTGTTGTCGGCACAATAACAGACAGCCAGTCGCCAACTAAACAGGTTTCTTTCTTTTGTAAATTATTTAGATAATTTATTTAAATATATTTTTTTTAGATAGCATAAAAACTTCTCGAGATAACTTGAAAATCACAATTTTGGACTTTCCCGAAAACGTTCCGTACGACATACGTACCAGATTTATATAGATGAAGAAAAAAGAATTGTTATATTGTTGTGACGTAATGATGACTATATAGGTAAATTGTTTTTTTTTTTTATATGTATATGAGAGGGCGGCAAACGATTATTATGTGTCACCTGATGAAAGGCAATCATCACCGCTCATGGAGATCAGTAACAACCAAAGGGTCGCCGATTCATTACAAGCCTATAACTCCTTCCTTTCTGGTGCCTCACTCACTCGCAGGAACACAACAAACTTTAAGGGAATTGTTATTTGGCTGCGGTATTCTGTGAGGGTTTGTCCTAGTTTGGAGGGCGTCCAGGGAGCAAACTAGGATTAAAATCGAGATTTTTAATGCTTCTTGTCCTGGTTATAGGTATATTCTTCCCGCATATCTACCTACTACGATTTTGGTTGTCAAATTCTGTCATTTTCCATACAAAATACAACTGATAACGTAGGCAAGTTCAAATCAAGTGACCACAGGGGCAATTCTCGTAATTAAAATATAGACAAAATTCAGTTTCGATCCAGTCTCGATCTCACAAATGTCACATTTGGTATTCTCGTAACACAATACGTAACTTCAAAATTAAATTTAAGCGGGATTATATCGAAATATGAGTGAAAATTAAACAAACTAAGAATGTTACTTTGCCAACAACAAGAATTGATAATAATTAATTAATGAAATCAAGTAGGTATATCATTTCAGTCAATTCACAATTCAATCTCGATTCGGTCAACTTTCAATCTGCGTTCGTAGAAAAATTACGAGAATTGGCCTTCAGGCTGTTGTCGTTAGATGATACCCTTTAAGCCGTTGGCCGTTAAGGCCTTCACGTTTGTCACTAAAGAACATACCTGGTACTTTTGTACCATTGATCAGACACATCATTACTAGACCGGATCTAGCCCATGGGGCCGAAGACGAGGTTGAGTGGAGCGAGTAGATTCGCCGAGAGTATGTTTTCCATTGATTTCAATGGAAAATGTATTTGATGATCATTCCTCAAGGACATGATCGATCTCAATTTTTTTTTCGACACAACCCTCAAGCACGTCGAGGTGTTTTTGGAGCCTGATCATTTTCAAGAGTGACTTTTCAGCGTATACAAGATTTCCGCTCGCTCCACTTCATGACACGGTTAGTGTCTAAACACACTATACCGAAGATACGCGACCGAAATTCGGCGCCATTACGCCTGCAGTACTTTTTCAATGACTATCGACACATTTGACCAAAATTACGTAGCGATTTTTACATACCAATCTTAATCAGTGTGATTTGACACTTAGACCGTGCGCGAGATTTTTGCTCACATTCGCACGTGTTAACGTTTACAAGCCGACCAAATTGAGAAAAAGTTTCATATTGAGAATTAACCAGACGCATGTTACATTTTTTTTTTATACTACGTCTGGTGGCAGACAAGCATACGGCCCGCCTGATGTGAAGCGGTTACCGTAACTCGCAACATAAAATATCGCTCGCGCGCCGCCACCCCCGCTGCCAATGCAGCATCTCCTTCCTTTCTGGTGACCTCACTCACACGCAGGAACACAACAACCCTCAAGGGAATTGTTATTTGGCTGCGGTATTCTGTGAGGTGGAACATTCTCCAGTCGGGTAGCTTACAATTACGCTCCCTACCTCTCTTTAAGCCAGAGCTTCGTTTGTCAGTCAGCAGGGTGCACCGCGTGCAGGTGATAATGGCTTTGGTTCAAAATGTTGATGAACCACATACACCCCAAAAACATACCCAAATTAGCAGGGTTACTCACTTCAAAATGTGAGCAAGTAAGCCACATAATTTTGATATGAAACGTCGTATAAATTCACAACATGAGAGTTCTTCTCAATAAAAGAAAAGCAAAATAATAAATAAATAAATATTGTCAGACAAATTACACAGCGCCATCTAGCCCCAAAGTAAGCGAAGCTTGTGTTATGGGTACTAGACAACTGATAAACATACGTAAATACATTTTTTTTTTTTGTAAATACATACTTATGATACATAGAAAACACCCAGACTAAGACAAACAGACATGTTCATGCACATAAATGTTTTTCCTATGTGGGAATCGAACCCACGAGCGTTGGTGTCGAAGCCGCGTCATTGACCGCTACGCCACCGAGCTCGTCCAAAATAAAAATGTAATATAATAAACGTACCAAATACTCCAAATATTCCAACGCGCGCTGCGTTATCGCGTTTTTTTTACAATTGAACAAATATTACTATTACAAACAAAAAAATCTCTCGTACAAACAAATAGTTATGTTGCAGTCAATATTGTAATGTAGACTTTTGACGGACGAATGACCAACTGTAACTTTTTTTTTGACGTGCCAACCTCTTATAAATCGATGATCGCCGGCTGCACGCACGAAAAATTAAGAGTCATTGTCACGTTCCGTTTGAGACGAGCGTGCAAGCGAGAGCGCGGAACAAGCGACAGAGAGGCACGATCAGCATAAGCGTTCGGACGCATCTATCTCTCTTCCACTCCATCGGCCGATGTTTTCTTATGACGTTATCACGTAAAATTATCGTCCGTAAACCGACTTTACCGACAACCAATTTATTAAATAGAAGCATTTACGTATAGTGGGGGCAAAAAGAAGAGATATGAAGCTAAAATTATTAGTTACTACTAACATTATTACCAACATTGACATTTTCCATATAAAAGTATATGATCTGATGGAATGGATGAGAGATAGATGCACAAGACGAGCGGTTTGGCCAATCGTGCCTCTCTATCTCTTGTTCCGCGCTCTCGCTTGCACACTCGGCTCAGGCGGAACGTGACGATGAGTTATACGTTTTCGTGCGTACAGCTGGCGTTAAGATTTATAAGACGTTATCGCGTCAAAAGTTAAATTGTTTAAACTCAGTGAAAATAGTTCCCACTTTTTGTCAAGAGATGGCGGTGTTTTAATATAGTATGTGAACTTGTAATCCGTCCATCGCTCGCTCCCAAGTCTAGCGGGCGATTGGACTTCTTTCAAAGAACTCGCGCCCTACGGAAGCTGAAGCCGATTACCAGCAGAATTTTTGAATGCGAAAATGAAACTACTGCTTACATTGTTGGTAGAAACCCTAGAGCTCTACAGACTAAGCTGAAGATGTTTGTCAATACTGTTGTAAATTCGTAACTTTAATATTACATTGGGGGCGAAAGAACCTGGTTCATTTCAATCCCACTAAGACACAAGTCTGCGCGTTCACCGCTAAGAAAACCCCTTTTGCTGTGGCTCCTCACCCTAAACACACCCCTTACCATCGCCAAAAACATTGGGATTCTTGGAGTTGAAATCTCCAGCGACGTCCAGTTTCGTTGTCACCTGGAGGGGAAGGTCAAGCTGGCGTCGAAGAAACTAGGTAGGCGAAGCAGTACTTCAATCCGCGGCAGAGACTTATGCTTTACAAAGCTCAAGTACGGCCGCATATGGAGTACTGTTGCCATCTATGGGCGGGAGCGCCTAGATACCAGCTTGCACCTTGTGACTCGATTCAAAGGCGCGCTGTGAGGATTGTCGACGATCCCAAACTAACAGACGGTTTAGAACCTTTAAGTCTGAGAAGAGATTTTGCATCCCTCTGTGTGTTCTACCGTCTGTACAATGGGGTGTGTTCAGAGGAGTTGTTTGATATGATGCCAACGGCCTCCTTCTACAGTCGCACCGCTCGCCATCGACAGGGAATTCATCCTCACACATTGGAGCCTAAGTGGTCACGTACTGTGCGGTTCCAGAGAAGTTTTCTCCCGCGCACTGTCAAGCTGTGGAATGAACTGCCTGTCGAGGTTTTCTCAGGGGACTACAGCATGGGGTTCTTCAAAAAGGGCGTGAAGAGGTTTTTACGGGGTCGGCAACGCGCATGTGATGCCTCTGGTGTTACAGGCGTTCATAGGCTACGGTAACTGCTTTCCATCAGGCGGGCCGTATGCTTGTATGCCACACTGGTGGTATAAAAAAAATACATTTTATTAAAGATGATTATTTAAATCATCTTTAATAAAATGTATTTTTTTATATATATTTATAACCCATAAATTTGTAATTTGTATCATTAATTTTAAAGAGTATTGGTATTGACTATAGTACTTCTCATTGGCCGTGCACCATCACGCCGGCGAATGAGGTGACAGTTGGACGTGGTGGGGTAGGAAGGGAGGACTGAAGCTGATAAGTACGACTGGGAAAGCCATTCGACTAACGCCTAGCAGTGAGGACCTCTCACAATTCTTACTGTGCAGTAATTTACAATAATTTAAGAATAACATAAGTAAAGTTAATCAATTGTCGTGGTTTTAATTATCGCTCTGAACACCGAGGTTAAGGCAAGGTATCTCCTACAATACCTTTAACCTAAGATCATTTTTTGGAATCAAACAAACCGATGGTAACCGGCTTCAGCTTCGGCGGTAGGGTCCCTGTTCTTTAACAGAAGTCCATCGGCGCGCTACTCATAAGCGACGAACGGATTACAAGTTAATACTATATCAATACATCGCCATCTGTCGACAAAAATGGGAAGTATTTTGACTGTATTTGATTTCTTTTTTCGTAAAATTTTGTATTAAACCCCACGTCCATTTGACGGAGTTACGGACACTTTTGAGCGCAGACCCGATGTCCATTGAATGTTAACTCAATGGATCTGATAGTTATTTTCGATAATATCTCACGATTTTTGTCGGCTATGGGCAAAACCCGCGGATTCTCTAGCGTATAATATAAATCAATAAAAAAATCGCCCATGAACTTTCCTCGAGTTCATTCTATAACCATTGTGAATTTAATTAAAAACGGTTCAATGAAATGGTTTAGATACGAAAACTAACAAATAGAAAAAGTTATTTTCTTATGTATTGTTATTATTAATTAGAATTATCGGTTATGGATAAAGTAATGTAATATTTATGGAATTAGTTTCAGTTTTTATTTAACTTAAAATATACAATTAAAATAAATACTAAATATAACTAACTATATATACAAACAAAAAAAAAGAAACGGAAATAACAAAAAGTAATTAAAATTAATAAAATATAATATCTAAATAGCATCAAAAAATTCTTCCGCATCGCCATCAAAGGGCAACGTGGCCAGAAGGCTAGCAGTATTGCACGCTGGATGGTAATGCTTATTCGCTGAGCGAGAAATAGGCCAGCCCTCTGGTATGGTATTTATGTTTTTTCAAAATTACTATTCAGTAGGTAGCGGATAAAATCTGTACATATAGAAAGTCCAATGTTAAAGCTTTTTGATTATACTAGTGGTCGCCTAATGGTCGAAATTTGACCATAATTAATTTAAATTATTTATTATGGTTATGTTTGACATTCAGTAAGACTATCCACAAATAATATTAAAGACAAACAAACAATATTAATCTATTCTCAATTTGACCACAGACTTTAATTTAATGTAATTATTACGGAAATAGAATAATATATCTAACCACCAGGCCTAACTAATATATTAAGAACATAATAGAAATAAAAAATAAAGAATAAAATGTGTTATAGCAACTTCAAGTCCCGCTTGCTAATGTAAAATGTTTTTATTAAATTGTTTTTTTTAATAACTAAAAAGCTACATAGCTTTTTACTTATTAAAAAAAAAACAATTTACACACACAATATTTATTAGAGTAGGAACATTCCTACGCTAATAAATTTTGCGTGAACATAGATTTTTAAAACGAGTATCTAGATTTTAGCCATGAAAATTTCAGTTTCATTTCAATGATTTGAATTTTAAATTTCCAAATCACAGGGTAATTACCTAAATCAAAAGTATCAAATCAAGATCGTTTGAAATATTTAATACACTTAATTTGCTAACATTTACAATATCTATAATAACAACTGGCCGTGTGGTTCCGGCAGACTAGAATAGAATCACTCCGTCTCTTCCCGTGGATGTCGTATAAGCCGACTAAGGGAAATACATTTTAAAACATCAATCAGGCTTCCCCAACTCGTCTGGCCAGCGTGGGGAGTCAAGGCCAAATCCTCCTTCTGTCTGGGACGGACGAGAGAGGGTCGTGCTCCTGTAGTGGAGACTAAAATGACCTGATGATGATGTTGTTGTTGTTGTAAATATATTGTACAAAACAGTTACAGTAGACAAAATGGTAAAAATGTTGACATACAATTTGTACAAAGGCGGACTTATCCCATAAAGGGATCTCTTCCAGCCAACCTTTGATGATGATGATATAACAACTTAGTTAATAAATTTGTAATTCAACAGCATGCAAAAAAATCCTCCATTTCGAAAAACTGACGTAAACTCTATTAGCGAGATATAGTCATCTAGTATACCACTCGGTCGTCGGCGTATTAATTAGGCCATGCGCTCATCAATATTCTGCCAACATATAAAACAATTTGGGTCATACCTTTAAACAATGAAGGAAGTTGGACAACCTGACATTAAAAATAATAGTGGAATAAGTAAAATAATGGCCGTGTGGTTTCCGGCAGACTAGAATAGAATCACTCCGTCTCTTCCCGTGGATGTCGTACAAGGCGACTAAGGAAATACATTTATCAAACATCGATCAGGGCTCCCCAACCCGTTTGGCCAGCGTGGGGAGTGTAGGCCAAATCCTCCTGTCTGTGACGGACGAGAGTGGGTCGTGCTCCTGTAATGGAGACTAAAATGACCTGTTGATGATGATGATGAAGAAAACTAATACTCTGAAATTGGTTGTCTGCAAAGTCGGTTTACGGACGATAATTTCACGTGATAACGTCATAGGAAAACATAAGCCGAACGTGCCTCTCTATCGCTTACGCGCTCTCGCTTGCACGCTCAGCTCATGCGGAACGTGACAATGAGTCATGCTTTTTCGTGCGTGCAGCCGGCGTTCATCGATTATAAAGGCTAGACGAGTTACATTTCAGATATGTCTAATGCTATTAGTTTTTGATGATGACATACAAAATGCCTGAATGACTGAAAAAAGTAGATTTAATTAAAATGTGGTGTCATTAGAATAATTATATTTTTAATATAATTTAATATATAAAATTCTCTTGTCACAATGTTAGTTACGAAACGGCTTGACCGATTTTTATGAAATTTTGTGTGCATATCGGGTAGGTCTGAGAATAGGTTGTTATCTATTTTTTATAGTAAAACGTTTGCCGGGTCAGCTTGTATTATATATATATAATAGCTAGAATCCAGCCTAGTTATGGAATATCTCCAAATTTCGAGGATTCCATTCAATTTGTTTAAAACACATTAATAATTAATAATATATGCAAAACGGATGATGTATTTTGACGAAATATCGAGTACTTAGGCACAAATACTGCCTAAAGCATACAAACCAATAACTGAAGCATAAAATATAATTATACATAAAAGTTAAATTGCTATTTTTAAAGTAATTTAAAAATCGGTACGGTAATAAATAATTAGAAAACTCGTTTTAGAACGGATAGATAGTTTTTACGACTATCTCTTCAAACACTTATTTAACAACATGTCTTAAACATGTACGTGTACTTATTTAACAGTATTAGAACTCTTTTAAAGTTTGTGTTTATAGGCTAGACGACAATGATCAAAAATTATAAAAAATATTTATCAGTATCGTAATATATACAAAACTAGCAAACCCGGCGAACTCCGTTTCGCCACCAGATGGCTTCAAGATTTTCACGCTTTTCTTTTCAAATTTTTCCAGAATTTTTTTTGCTATAAACCTCACGGAGCCCGAGACCTTTCCAACGAATGCAAAACCGTGGAAATCGGTTCGTGCGTTCTGGAGTTATAGCGTCAGGAAGGAAAACCCGACTTATTTTTATATAGTAGACTAGAATGATCTGCGATCTTGAAATTTCAATAAGTTATGTCCGACTTGTATTTATGGTCGATCAAAACTTGGTGGGAAAGTCCAATTTAAAAGAATGAAATTTAAAGAATGAAAATGAAAAATTATATAAAAGACATCGGACGCGCAGCATGCGCCACCATAGCGAAATTTATTTATTTATTTTGGCCACTTTCCCGAATTGATATCGGAAAACCAAGGTCACTTTACATAGCTACTTTTTGATGCTCTACACGAATCCGAAGTCAGAATTTCGAAATTTCGAGTTTCATGGCAACGGACAGACAGAACGACCGGACGATTTTATAAGCTCAATAAATTTCGCTGAAAATATTAACTTTGGAAAAACAATAAAAAATACTATAACTTTTGTTACGGCACTAGCTACATAAACGCAGTATTTAATATAGCTGTCGTACAATTTTCTGTTTTAACGTATAGAAAATACCTAAGTGTGACGTCATAATTCAGTAGCCTTTTGTATGGAGCGTTTTCGGGAAAGTCCAAAATTGTGATTTTCAAGTTATCATATCTCGAGAAGTTTTTATGCCATCGAAGTAATTCTTTCACTTATAGTTGTATTATAATGACGTCCTTACGTAACACATCGAAAGAATATATCGTCGTCCAGCCTAATGGAATACTGATCGTCGATTTTTTTTTCTTTTTTTTTTATACCTGTCGGGTGGTAGACAAGCATACGGCCCGCCTGATGTAAAGCGGTTACCGTAGCCATATTAACGCTCGCGACACAAAATATCGCTCGCGCGCCGCCACCCCCGCTGTCAACGCAGCATCTCCTTTCTGGTGACCTCACTCACTCTCAGGAACACAACAACCCTCAAGGGAATTGTTATTTGGCTGCGGTATTCTGTGAGGTGGAGGTACATTCCCCAGTCGGGTAGCTTACAATTATGCTCTCTACCTCACTTTTCGCCAGAGCTTCGTTTGTCAGTTAGCAGGGTGCACCGCGTGCAGGTGAAGTTGGCTTTGGTTCAAAGATGTTGATGAACCACTTCCACCTCAAATAATTATTAATAGATTAACGTTTTGAAGTGAAAATGTCTTTAAAATTGCTTCCATACGGAGGCAATTCAAATAAACGAATGATAACAAAATCAGGCGATACAGTTTGGTGTTGCAGCTACAAATCTATCATCTACTATATAAAAATAAGTCGGGTTTTCCTTCCTGACGCTATAACTCCAGAACGCACGAACCGATTTCCACGGTTTTGCATTCGTTGGAAAGGTCTCGGGCTCCGTGAGGTTTATAGCAAAGAAAATTCTGGAAAAATTTGAAAAGAAAAGCGGGAAAATCTTTTTTCACATACAGCGCCATCTCTGATAGATAGCATGTACTACAAACCAATATTTTAATCTACCCGTGCGAAGCCGGGGCGGGCCGCTAGTCTCCATATAAAATTCAATCAAACCAATCAAATCCTTTATATGCCTATACATATATGCTCTCATAAGCTAGACAATATATCGTTACCAAGCGAGTAGAATCGATTTTACGCCATAGTCGTAGCTACAGAGGCTCGTAGTCTCATGGGAAAACCTTGGCAGTTAGCGTATTCCACAAATGCGGAAGGAATCTCTTCTGATTCCATACAATACACACTCAACTCTTTTCTTTCTAACGCACAAATGGATTTTTTGTGAAAAAACCACAAATTCTAATATTATTTACGATATTTATTTCATTGTATCTACATCATCTAAACTAATATTATATAGAGGTAAGATTTGTTTGTTTGTAACGAATAGGCTCCGAAACTACTGGACCGATTTCAAAAATTCTTTCACCAATAGAAAGCTACATTATCAGGGAGTAACATAGGCTATATTTTTTACTAAATTGTCCACCCGTGCGAAGCCGGGACGGGCCGCTAGTATAACATAAACGTATTCATTTTGACGTGAATTCTGTGAAGTCTTCGAAATTGCTTCCATGGGGAGGCAATTTAAAATAAAAACCGGACAAGTGCGAGTCGGACTCGCCCACCGAGGGTTCCGTAGGTACGTAGTATTATTATTAAATTTGATATTTTTCATTATAAATAAGAAATAATGCGTCGAAAAAAATAAATAAAATATATTTCGCAATGTGTACATCAAGCCCTTTCATATGATACCCCATTTGAACTAGTAGTTTCAATTTGAAATTTCGACACCCTATAAAAAATATAGACCCCCTATTTTTTAAGATCTATTTACAAATGTATAGTTTTGAGATTTATTCCTGTACTTGTAGTCTATAACGATGTTACTTGCCAAATTTCATAGTTCTAGGTCAACGGGAAGTACCCTATAGGTTTTGATTCCCTTGACTGTGTCGAAATATGCGTTTTTTGCTGAATAAACGGCCGTAACTTTTTTCTACGTAAACTTAGCAGTTTGATTTTTTTTTAACTTCATGGGACCGTAGACCTGAGTATACAGTTCAAATTTCAGCTTGATACCTCCACGCATTCTCGACATAGAAATTCTTGACAGACAGACAGACAGACAGACAGACAGACAGACAGACAGACGGACAACAAAGTGATCTTATAAGGGTTCCGTTTTTCCTTTTGAGGTTCGGAACCCTAAAAAAAACGAATGATAACAAAATCGGGGATACATTTTGGTGTTGCAGCTACAAATCTATCTTCTCCATTCTTCGTCATTTTAATCTATTTTTAATTCACGTACAACACACGACCATACCCACATGTACCCACACAGCCACTCCCCATTTTTTTTTAACTGAAAACTTCTTTAGGCGCGTTTTTTGAGATTGGAAAAAACCATTGAACTCGCGACACTGTTACCGTAACCGGCACCGGTCTATTTGGTGCGTTGTGAGGTAGGGCGGGGCGGGTGGGTTGGGCGCCTCATGCTTGCCTGTGCGCTATTGGTTCGTCAGTCGCCCTTTGCCAGTGTTGCCAATTTAGCAACTTTGTCGCTAGAAGTGACGATTTTTGCTCAAGTCTAAGCGACTAAAAGAAATTTTTATCGCTAAAAATTGTTTAGCGACATATCTGGCGACTTTTGAAGTACAAATTAAAACAGTTCTATTTAGCGAATTGTGATAGAAACAACAAATAATTTATGTGATTGTTACAATGATGATAATATAATTATTTAATTAAAAGTTAGATATTGTACGTTATTGCGCCGATACGTATTTTCATTATAATCTAATTACTTATCAATACATTTCTTTTTTTTTTTTTTTTCACCTATCCTAAGGTTTCACAGCGCCAGTGACCTCTGGCAAATCTTCCAGACAGTTTTAGCGACTTTTGATTTTGAGTCTAGGGACTCGAACGTCTAGGAGTTGGCAACTTGATTTTGAGTCTAGGGACTCGAACGTCTAGGAGTTGGCAACTTGATTTTGAGTCTAGGGACTCGAACGTCTAGGAGTTGGCAACTTGATTTTGAGTCTAGGGACTCGAACGTCTAGGAGTTGGCAACTTGATTTTGAGTCTAGGGACTCGAACGTCTAAGAGTTGGCAACTTGATTTTGAGTCTAGGGACTCGAAAGTCTAGGAGTTGGCAACTTGATTTTGAGTCTAGGGACTCGAACGTCTAGGAGTTGGCAACTTGATTTTGAGTCTAGGGACTCGAACGTCTAGGAGTTGGCAACACTACCCTTTGCTCTCCGCGTTGTTTCCACGCTACTTTACCCGAAATACACGTATGAGAGTTACACAAAGGGCATGTTTTCAATACCGCAAAATATTTCCTATCGTTTAAATAAATCCACACTTAATGTTCAAGTTTGCAATTATGTTTGGGGTGTAAGTGGTTCATCAAGATCTTTGAACCAAAGTCAACTTCACCTGCACGTGGTGCACCCTGCTGACTGACAAACGAAGCTCTGGCGAAAAGAGAGGTAGGGTGCGTAATTGTAAGCTACCCGACTGGGGAATGTACCTCCACCTCACAGAATACCGCAGCCAAATAACAATTCCCTTGAGGGTTGTTGTGTTCCTGCGAGTGAGTGAGGTCACCAGAAAGGAAGGAGATGCTGCGTTGGCAGCGGGGGTGTCGGCGCGCGAGCGATATTTTATGTTGCGAGCGTTAATATGGCTACGGTAACCGCTTCACATCAGGCGGGTCGTATGCTTGTCTGCCACCCGACGTAGTATAAAAAAAAAAAAAAAAAATGTCGGCACTCCTGGAGTTCCATTGTTTTTTCTTTTTTTGTTTATTAATGCGATGTGATAATGCTAAAGATGAAGATGGCACTAGAAGCAATTTTTTATCACCAAATTGGTTGTATTCTTGTTAGTTTACACACTGTATCTCGATTAAAAAAGACAGATAACGTAATAATATATTATTCAATCGCTTTCTTATCGAAACACTAAAATAAATTATACGTTAAACTAATAAGATGTATGTAAATATTTTAGCCATTATGAAATGCGATAATTTAATGGTATTCAAATTGGTATACATTTCGAATTTTAACAACCGATTATAATTACGCTATCTATTATATAAATCAGTTTATAAACAAGTTTTAGTTATGTAAAACTACTAGTCTAGATCTAGATCTAGATCGTCTCAGATTTCAAGAAAACATATGTTATAATATTTAAAAAAAATGGAAAAATTCACCTCCTCCGCCTAGGTGGGATTTGAACCTACGACCTCTCGATCACCGGTCGAGTGCTCTTCCAACTGAGCTACCAGGAAGGTTTATGTTGGTGACGAATTTTTGCATTTTATATTTTACTGCGTGAGTCACAGTGTGGCGCCATCTATCTATTAAGTATTGCACTACTAAACAAGACATAGCAGTGTATCGTTGTCCTCGTTTGTTGTCATCTTTATTCCATTTTAGGGTTCCGTACCCAAAGGGTAAAAAGGAACCCTATTACTAAGGCTCCGCTGTCCGTCCGTCCGTCCGTCTGTCTGTCACCAGGCTGTATCTCATGAACCGTGATAGTTAGAGAGTTGAAATTTTCACAGATGATGTCTTTCTGTTGCCGCTATAACAACAAATACTAAAAAACATAATAAAATAAATATTTAAGGGGGCTCCCATACAACAAACGTGATTTTTTTGCTCGTTTTTGCTCGCAATTGATAACGGCAATAGGTAGACACTTGAAATACTCACATAATATTTAGTTATGTATTCACTTTAAAAATAAATAATTAAATAAAAATAAAACAAATATTTAAGGGGGGCTCTAAAATAACAAACGTAATTTTTTTGTCGTTTTTATAGATAATGGTACGGAACCCTTCGTGCGCGAGTCCACCTCGCACTTGGCCGGTTTTTTTTTAACATTATAATATTCTGGCAAGTTGGCCGAAAACAACTTATTGAATAAAAACATATGTTTTCTTGAAATCGGATTCAAATATTCCGATCGTTTCCGGTTTCAGCTTCGGCGGTAGAGTCAGAGTTCTTTAAAAAGAAGTCCAATCGCGCGTATCAATTTAATGTTATATAAGTATATGGGGGGGGGGGGGGGGGATGGGGGGGTAATAAAACCATGAAAGTATATTGTAGGTTTGTATAGTAACATCATTTCAGTAACATTGAAGTTAATAATAAATCCTTATAACCAAATTTACTTTTATTTTACATCTTGTACATAATTCAGTGTAGTAATGTATGTTTAATTATCATTCTGCTTCTATATATTAACGCTATATACATACACCATATAATATAATAATAATAATAATAAGTAATATTTAAAATAAATCTATCACGCGCTACTCTTAGGCGATGGACATCGCCATCTATTGACAAAAATGGGAACTAAATTCACTGAGTTTTAACAATTTAACTTTCGACGTGATAACGTCTTATAAACCGATGAACGCCGGCTGCACGCACGATAAAGGATAACTCATTGTCATGTTCCGCCTGAGCCGAGCAAGCGAGAGCTTGGAACATGCGATAGAGAGGCACGATCGGCCTAAGTGTTCGGTTTGCGACGCATGTATCTCTCTTTCATTCCATCAGCCGATGGTTTTTTATGACGATATCACGTAAAATTATAGTCCGTAAACAGACTTTACAGACAACAATTTTTTTTTTAGCTTTTTACGAACACATTTGAGAATTTCATTGTGTTATGAGATACATGAGGTGTCGGAGTTTTTTAATAGCTCCCTGAAGTACTAGTTTACTCTGTAAAACTCCTGTGTATCAAAAATGCCCCAAACTTTATCAGTGAGGTTCTTTTGGCAGCACTGTAGCGTAGGGTCCAATCGTCTGTACATTCATAGCATCTTGTCAAATGTCTTGTTGTCTTGTCGTCTTGAAGTTTCACTGTCAAAAAATTCAGTATAATTTGACAACTGGACCCGACGCCTACCTAGCGACATCTGGTATCAGAAAAAAAAATCAAACACCCTCGTTAACACGTTCCCATAATACGAACTTCATTTGACACTAGATGGCGCTGTAACTAGAAATTTTTTATAAACAAAACTAGACAGTTTACAAAAATCCATATTTCCTAAACTGACAACTACGCTCTATTTTGAATGTCCGCTGATAAGGGCGTACCTCTGACACAGCGGTATCACGGTTTCCAAAATTACGTAAACTAGATAACGTATCACTTATTTCGACTCGAAAACAGTTTAAAAATGCGCAACGTTAGATAAATTAGAATATTAATAATTATGTTGATTGTATGGAGTGCGCGGGACGTCTATATATACGCCGAAATGTCATTCTTGGAAATAAATAGGCTCCAAAGCCACTGAACCGATTTTGATGAAATCAATGGGAAACGACGTAGTATAAAAAAAAAAGAGTAGATTCGCTGAGTGTAGAGAACACTCAGCGAATCTACTCTTTTTTTTATACTACGTCGGGTGGCAGACATGCATACGGCCCGCCTGATGTGAAGCGGTTACCGTAGCCATATTAACGCTCGCAACATAAAATATCGCACACCGTCACCCCCGCTGCCAACGCATCTCCTTCCTTTCTGGTGACCTCACTCACTCGCAGGAACACAACAACCCTCAAGGGAATTGTTATTTGGCTGCGGTATTCTGTGAGGTGGAGCTACATTCCCCAGTCGGGTAGCTTACAATTACGCTCCCTACCTCTCTTTTCGCCAGAGCTTCGTTTGTCAGTCAGCAGGGTGCACCGCGTGCAGTTGAAGTTGGCTTAGGTTCAAAGATGTTGATGAACCACTTACACCCCAAAACTGACAATTATTAATAATTAAGCTTACTTGGCACCACATCATTCATCATCTAGGTTGACAGAGCTCCGCCTCGCGGGGCTCCTATTTCCGATGCCAGGACACAAGAAAACCCTAACCTAAGACTCGTCAGTGAATATGACGCCAGTTTGACTTCGCCCCTATTAGCCATTTTTTCATTAAAATAAGGAGCTGAATTATTTATTTGGTGACAGATCTATTATTTTGATGATCAAACTAATTAAATGATAATAGTAGTTTGTTAAGCTGATGATTTATATTTAGAGACAGTTTTGATTAAAATGATGACTAATATATTTCTTGGTGATAGATATTATTATTAGGGTACTGCAGATTAGTGACACATCTAAACTTAGGTGACAGAAAATATTGTTCCCGTTATTTAGTACCCATAGTTGTACTATGGGTACTAGATTTGCTTAATTTAGGACTAGATGGCGATGTGTAGTGTCCAGATTCAATGGGTTTCTCAGGAGAATACAGCATGGGGTTCTTCAAGAAGGGCGTGAAGAGATTTTTACAGACAGACAGTGCCCAGTAAGTACGTGTAAATGCCCAATAAATGCCTAGTTTTGGGCATAAATAGGGAATTTATAAGTACTATTTGGGCATTTATCGTAAATGCCAGACATTTTGCCCATCTCTACGCGTGGTACATCCCGCTAATTACCAAACGTCTCGATTGTCTATAGCTAATTAAAGTTTTTTTTTCTATTAAAAACTTACGTCTTCTCCGATAGATCATTGAAAATTGTAAAACCGTAATGTTTTTTATAAATGTCCGTCTGTCTGTCCGTGCGTAACGAAAATACTAGTGTTTTGCCCGACTTTCACCGCTGGGTATTAAGGTCTTTTGATGTAACGGCTATAAAAAAACGGACAAGTGGGAGTCGGATCTCAAGTTTTTAACCGACTCCATAAAAGGAGGAGGTTCTCAATTCGGCTGTATTTTTTTAAATGTTTGTTACTTCGTTACTCCATCATTTATCAACCGATTTGAAAAAAACCTTTTTTTTATTTGAAAGAGTTTATATACTTCCGGATTGGTCCCATTTTTTTTTTCATATCATATAATTCAGTTCTTAATAGTGTTTTTAACTTTTTAGTGGTGTCATTGTAGAGTAAGATTTGAAGTCGGTTTTTTTTTTTGTTAAAATTATATTTTTATAATATATACTAGCTGAGCCGACAGACGTTGTCCCGTCTCTTAACAATGATTATTGAATTGATTTCGCGTTCTCTGTCAAATGACTGACAGTTCTGTCAAACGCCATAAAGTTACATAAGAAAAATTAATATGGTCGTTCAGTTTTCTTAAATTTTCTATATTTCCGCGCACCGTTCTTATTTTTTTTTTTTCATAAGAACCTTCTTGTGAGAATAACAAACAGTACGAAAAAATTATTAGTGAATTCGGTCTGTCTGTAAAAATCTCTTCACGCCCTTATTGAAGAACCCCATGCTGTATTCTCCTGAGAAAACCTCGACAAGCAGTTCATTCCACAGCTTGACAGTACAAGGGAGAAAACTTCTCTGGAACCGCACAGTACGCGACCACTTAGGCTCCAATGTGTGAGGATATGGCTACGGTACCCGCTTCACATCATGCGGGCCGTATGCTTGTCTGCCACGCGTCGTAGTATAAAAAAAAAATTGACAATATAATACATACAAAAACATTTATTTGGTACTAGACCCTATATCTCCATGATTTTAGGTGATTTATTGTGGAATCGATTTTATATTGTTTGGTGACGACATTTTGGTGACAAATCTATTATTTTGCGGGCACACCCTATTAGTTAAGAAACACAAAACTAATTAAATTGGCGATAGCAGGCCCCCTCAAACAGCCGCGATGGCGGCGGCGGTGGCGGTGGTGATCTGATCGCGCGATCACTTGTACACAGACTGCCGCGGTGGCGATCAGGGCGTGACCAGCGATCACAGCCATACCGCGCGATCAAGCACGCGCATTGTTACGGTGTAGTTCTAATTAACAAGATGTGACAACAATTTTTAATATTTTTTTTTATTTTTTTATACTGCGTCGGGTGGCAGACAAGCATACGTCCCGCCTGATGTGAAGCGGTTACCGTAGCCATATTAACGCTCGCAACATAAAATATCGCTCGCGCGCCGCCACCCCCGCTGCCACCGCAGCATCTCCTTCCTTTCTGGTGACCTCACTCACTCGCAGGAACACAACAGCCCTCAAGGGAACCGTTATTTGGCTGCGGTATTCTGTGAGGTGGAGGTACATTCACCAGTCGGGTAGCTTACAATTACGCTCCCTACCTCTCTTTTCGCCAGAGCTTCGTATGTCAGTCAGCACCGCGTGCAGGTGAAGTTGGCTTTGGTTCAAAGATATTGATGAACCACTTACACCCCTAAAATTTCTATTAATTGCTCCGTTTTGTCCGCCATTTTGAACTTATGTCACGCGGTGACGCGATCAGTTGTGATTATTTACAACTGAACGCCACCGTGATCGCGACCGCGGCCGCTGACACTACAAACCAACGCGGTGGCGATCAGGGCGGGGCTAGGGCGTGGTTTGCGGTGGCGGCCAGCCGCGTCCTGGCCGCGCGGCGACCGCGCTTGTTTGAATGTTTCCTTGTGTTACCTAGCGTTACAACTGAACGCCACCGCCACCGCCACCGCTGATCGCGGCTGTTTGAGGGGGCCTTGATACCCCTAAATAACCTATAGTATACTTGAATACATTTTTTTTAAATACATGTATATAATAAAAAGAAAACACCCAGACCAAGAGAAAGACGAGCTCGGTGGTCGAATAGCTAGCAATGGCCACTTTGACTCCGAGGCCGCGGGTTCGATCCTCGCACAAGACAAATATTTGTGTGCATGAACATGGCTGTTTGTCTGGATTTTCTATGTATTATATAAGTAAGTATAATTTACAAAAAGAAATGTATTTAAGTACATTTATCATTTATCTAGTACCCATAGTACTGACTTTTCATGTTTTTACAAGAAAATGTTTAAAAAATCTGTAACTTTTTTTTATATAAGTGGGGGGCAAACGAGCATGTGGGTTACTTCATCATCAGGTCATTTTAGTCTCCACTACAGGAGCACGACCCTCTCTCGACCGTCCCAGACAGAAGGAGGATTTGGCCTACACTCCCCACGCTGGCCAGACGGGTTGGGGAGGCCTGATCTGTGTTTGATAATGTATTTCCCTTAGTCGCCTTGTACGACATCCACGGGAAGAGATGGAATGATTCTATTCTAGTCTGCCGGAAACCACACGGCCTTGGGTGGTCTTGTGAGTTACTTAATGAGAAGCAATCACCACCGCCCATGGAGATCAGCAACACCAAGGGGTCACCGATCCGTTGCCAGCCTATACTCCTTCCTTTCTTTCTGGCTGGTGACATCACTCACTCGCAGGAACACAACAACCCTCAAGATAATTCCTATTTGGCAGTATTCTGTGAGGTGGAGGTACTTACCTAGTCGAGCAGTTTAAAAAATACGCTATGCCTTACCTCTCTTAAACCTGACTACGAAATAAAACTCTACAAGGTCAAAATTAACACCTTCTATTATTGAAGTCGCTTAAATACAGCCTATGTTACCCGGGCAACAATACCGTATTTTTTTTTTTTTTATACTACGTCGGGTGGCAGACAAGCATATGGCCCGCCTGATGTGAAGCAGCTACCGTAGCCATATTAACGCTCGCAAAACAAAACATCGCTCGCGCGCCGCCACCACCGCTGCCAACGCAAGCATCTCCTTCCTTTTTCTGGTGACTTCACTCACTCGCAGGAACACAACAACCCTCAAGGGAATTGTTATTTGGCTGCGGTATTCTGTGAGGTGGAGGTACATTCCCCAGTCGGGTAGCTTACAATTACGCTCCCTACCTCTCTTTTCGCCAGAGCTTCGTTTGTCAGTCAGCAAGGTGCACCGCGTGCAGGTGAAGTTGGCTTTGGTTCAAAGATGTTGATAAACCACTTACACCATAATACAAATACATAATAATTTGAAAAAATAAAAACCCGACTCCAAACATTACTCTACATTTATGTATGTAGATACAGGCTGATGATGATGATGATGATGAAAAAAAATATGGGACCAATCTGGAAGTATACTCTTTCAAATAAAAAATCGGTTGTCTATAAAGTCGGTTTACTGACGATATTTGAACGTGACAACGTCATAAGAAAATACTGATGGAATGTTTGCATTTTTCAAAAGAAAATTTTAATGGAACGCCTCAGAGCGAGATAACGCCGCATGCGTCGTGTTTTTTCGTGCGTGCAGCCGGCTCCATCGAATTATAAGACGTTGTCACGTCAAAAAAGATTTTTTCAAATCGGTTTACTATAACTAACAAACATAAAAAAAAAAATACAGCCAAATTGAGAACCTCCTCTTTTTTTGGAGTCGGTTAAAAATACAAAATATGTTTATTTGATACAATTTTTTGAACAAATAATTTGTGATTGAAGCTGCTTTTATTTTAAGCTCTGGCGAAAAGAGAGGTAGGGAGCGTAATTGTAAGCAACCCGACTGGGGAATGTACCTCCACCTCACAAAATACCGCAGCCAAATAACAATTCCCTTGAGGGTTGTTGTGTTCCTGCGAGTGAGTGAGGTCACCAGAAAAGGAGATGCTACGTTGGCAGCGGGGTGGCGGCGCGCGAGCGATATTTTATGTTGCGAACGTTAATATGGCTACGGCAACCGCTTCACTTCAGGCGGGCCGTATGCTTGTCTGCCACCCAAAGTAGTATAAAAAAAAAAAACCTCCAGTTATTTAAGACCTTTATTTTAGTACATGACTTATAATGTCAAATTACTTATTTTAAGAATAAAACCGAAAATAGAAGATAAAATGACACGAAAAGAGGTAACTTTGTGAATTTATTTTATCGAGTCAACTTCATCAAATCATGTTTCCATCGGATATATTCCCTAGTATATATCCTCAACAATATCAATATAATTTTCCTAGATTTTAATTCTCTGTTTATTACTTCAAAGATGAATTCTAAATTATGGATTTTGCAGTACCACTGGTACCACCCCGTCTTAAGTCCGCCTTTTGTACCCTTATGTATAATTAATGGTCAATAAAGTTTTTAAATAAATTAAATCACAACCCCACCTTTTGTCTTAGTCGGGTAACAAGAACCCTACTTTCATATAAAGCACTAACTGTCTCATTAATCTATTCCATCGCTGTAGAAACCGCTAGACGGACGAGCCTCGCTCAGATGCGAGTTTTTGTTCGTAGAGTGACCATGATACCTTGAAAAGTGAAATAAAATACCATTTAGGGCAGGGATTGAATAACCGAAAAAATTTGGATATATCGGTTAAAGGTATGACGTCATACCTTTAAATTTCGATACCTTAAAGTAAAGGTATCTTAATAATTTCGGTATTGTAATATTCCGGTATCGTTATTTTTTTAGATATCTAAATTATAAAATAAAGGTTTTAAATTTCGATACCTTAAAGTAAAGGTATCTTAATAATTTCGGTATTGTAATATTCCGGTATCGTTATTTTTTTAGGTATCTAAATTATAAAATAAAGGTTTTCTTTCCACAATGTCGGCCGCATTGGTAGGTAAGTACTTGATCACACGCCAATGCTACCTACGTCGCGTCGTTGTCGCATCATTTTTTCGGTACCGAAATGGTTTTGGTTTACCGCTTTCAATCCCTGATTTAGGGTTATAAATGGCACACAAGCCAAGCAAGACTATAGCAAGAAATAAGCACTAATTACATACAACGTACGTACATACGTACGGCCGCGGCGTACAAATTAATGTATAGGGGAAGAGTACTGTTCGCCTAGAAAGTGGTTCAAGTTTTGACACTTGTAACATACCTACTCGTATCTTATATATTTGTTACAAATTATGTTATATTACGCACTAAAACCACTTTCTTTTAAACGTTAAGATGCTAAAGTTTGATGTTTTATTATTTCTTCAAGAAAATAAACCTTACTCTGAAAATAAACGAATATCTTAAAGTGGTAAAACACTTAACGAGCTCGGTAGTCGAATGGTTAGCAATTTGACTGCGAGGTCGTGGGTTCGATCCCCGCACAAGACAAATATTTGTATGCATGAACATTGAACATGTTTGTTTGTCTTGGTCCTGGGTATTTTCTATGTATTATATGTATGTATTTGCAAAAAATAATATTTATTAGTATTATATCAGTTGCGCCTAGAATAGAAGCACTCCGTCTCTTCCCGTAGATGTCGTACAAGGCGACTAAGGGAAATACATTATAAAACATCGATCAGGCCTCCCCAACCCGTCTGGCCAGCGTGGGGAGTGTAGGCCAAATCCTCCTTCTGTCTGGGACGGACGAGAGAGAGTCGTGCTCCTGTAGTGGAGACTAAAATGACCTGATGATGATGATTATATCAGTTATCTAGTACCCATAGTACAAGTTTTGCTTAGCTTGGGACTAGTGGAAGTGTGTAATTTGTCCAGGAATATTTATTTATATTCACTTTTATGAGTCACTGTGCCTACCAGGTAGAATGTTCCGTTCTTTACAATCGCATGGAGCCCCTACATTGCAACAATTATGCGAATAAAAACAAGTCCCACGGCTAACCCTAGACGTACTTACTTACCTTCACCGCTTACGTTACAATTAACCAAGCGAAAATTCGAAAAGTTCCACAGCGGACGAGCATATTCTGCTATGACGCGAGATTTTACAAAAAAAAACCCTTTCTTATTGCAACTATGTGACAATATGTACCTCCCATGTGGTTTCCGGCAATATGTATCGGCCGTGTGGTTGCCGGCAGACTAGAATAGAATCACTCCATCTCTTCCCGTGGATATCGTACAAGGCGACTAAAGGAAATACATTATCAAATATCGATCAGGCCTCCCCAACCCGTTTGAGCGTGGGGAGTGTAGGCCAAATCCTCCTTCTGTCTGGGACAGACGAGAGAGGATCGTGCTCCTGTAGTGGAGACTTAAATGGACCTGATGATGAACATGACCTATGGTGCAGAGACTCGGACACTGACCACAGGCTAAAGGTCGCGCAGCGAGCGTTGGAGAGGTCTATGCTTGGAGTTTCACTGAGGGATCGAATCCGGAACGATGAAATTCTGGCGAGAGTCAAAGTTGCCGACATAGCCTTCAAGTTTGCAAGCTGAAGCGGCAATGGGCAGGTCACATCTGCCGAGTAAGATGGCAGATTATTTCCAACGGGGACGCCGGTTGTCGGGCGGGTGATCAGCCTTTCCTGAGGCCATTTCACCCATTTCCCCTGGTCCTCCCTTTTGGGGGAGGATGTGGGTTTATCCGGCAATCGCGGCGTTCCGTCGAACCTACCTGTTTCCTTGCAAAACCTTACTATCAGTTCCACCTTCAGGTCTTCCAGGTCTTCTTTGTCTAACGTGTCCACCCCCATGGTCTCCCATCTTATCCGTGAGTACATGGGGCACTCGGCAAGCAGGTGGAAGCTTGTTTCGTCGTCATCCATGCACTCTGGGCTTTTGGGGTTTGTTTTCACGCCTATTAGTGTCAGGTGCCTGTTCAGTCGGCAGTGTCCTGTTAACACTTCTATGACGAGCCTCATGTTGCCTCTGGAGAGTTTCATCAGTTGGCTGGTCCTTTTTTTGTCTAGGCCTTTGATGAAGATCTTCGACTGTCTCATGACTGTCGAGGACTCCCATCTTTGGTTGGTCTCTACTACGGTTCTTCGGCTGATTACTCCCTTTGTTATTTTGTGGGCGATTGGTAGCCTTGGCTCCGGGCCCACCTGGTTTTCGTCAGCCCCTTTCTTGGCCAGTTCATCAGCTATTTCGTTGCCCGTGTTACCCTCATGTCCGGGTACCCAGGCAATCGTCACATCAGCTGTCCTCGACAGTTTTTCTAATGCATTTTTGCACTCTTTGACAATTGCCTGGCTGTCGCTGTATATGGTGACTTTTCCTGTGTTATTTATGGAGCCTACCATTTCTGCGCATATCATGATGGCAAAGATTTCTGCGTGGAAGACACTTGCATAGCAAGCAGAAGGCAGCAGAAGATGGCAGATGGGGGAGGAAGATATTAAAGTGGAATTCGCGCGTAGGATGACAAACCGTTGGACGCCCTCTTTCGAGATGGTCCGATGAGCTTAAGAAAGCGACTGGATGTGGAAGGCGGAGGATCGTATTTGGTGGAAAGCATTTGGAAAGGCTCATCAGCCTGTATCTACCCACTGCTGGATATAAATCTGTAGATACAGGCTGATGATAGTGATGCTAATATTCCAAATTCCAATCTGATTCTTTTGGGGTCCAGGCTTCGCGACTATGAAACTCATAACTTCTAGAGCAGTGTTTTTCAAACTTTTTCATAACGCGAACCCTTTAGTACGTAGAAATCTTTTGCAACCCTTTACCCTCCCAGATTCCTAAACTGTATGTATTTTATTACATTACAAATAGAAAATCCGTACAATTTTTTATATATTTTCATAGGTAGATAGATATCGGTTAATATAATATCTAACATAGCCGTCGAGTTTGGCGGGAAAGTCCATTTTAAAAGTATCCTGTATCAGAACTGAATTTTGACTATATTTCAGTTACGAGAATTGGCCCTCAGATAAACGTACTTAAACTTTTTTTTTTGTAAATACATACATTGATTACATTATTTTTTTTTGTAAATACATGACGTGCTCGGTAGTCGAATGGTTAGCAATGGCCACTTTGACTCCGAGGTCGCGGGTTCGATTCCTGCATGAGACAAACATTTGTGTGCATGAACACGTCTGTTTGTCTTCGTCTGGGCGTTTTCTATGTATTATAAGTATGTATTTACAAAAAAAAATGTATTTATGTACTACATTTATCAGTTGTCTAGTACCCATAACAAAAGCTTTGCGCTTAATTTGGGACTAGATGGCGCTGTGTAAATTGTCCAGAAATATTTATTTATTTATACATAGTATTATTAGTATTATTTATTTATAATAATTTATTTTCTTTCGTATTTATAATATTAGTAGGAATTATTGCTAACTTAAAGTTTTAGAAAGGGCTTACGAAGGAATCCAAGGGATGTGCTAGTGCCTACAGTGCGTTCTCATGTTACGAATCGGTCGACAGTCTCCATTTCACCTGTGTGTGTGTGCGTGGAGACAGGGAACTAGACTAGAGTAGTCTAGGAGACATGATCCATGTACCTATTTTTTTTTTTAATAAATAAAATATAAATATTTTCAGACAAATTACACAGCGCCTTCTAGCCCCAAAGTAAGCGAAGCTTGTGTTTATGGGTACTAGACAACTGATGAACATACGTAAATACATATTTTTTTTTGTAAATACATACTTATGATACATAGAAAACACCCAGACTAAGACAAACAGACATGTTCATGCACACAAATGTTTGTCCTATGTGGGAATCGAACCCACGAGCGT
Organism: Hypsopygia costalis; assembly: GCA_937001555.2. Taxonomy (NCBI): domain Eukaryota; kingdom Metazoa; phylum Arthropoda; class Insecta; order Lepidoptera; family Pyralidae; genus Hypsopygia; species Hypsopygia costalis. The sequence continues at coordinate 12,810,389 of OW443347.2, read as the reverse complement.
TGGTGTCGAAGCCGCGTCATTGACCGCTACTATTGACTACCATTTTTTTCGGTTTGATGTGAAGGGACGTCTCAATAATATAACCATAGGTGAAAGAATTACATTGATAGCACAAAAATCCCTCGAGATATGTTAATTTGAAAATCACTATTTTGGATTTTCGCGAAAACGCTCCATACAAAAGGCTACTGAGTTATGACGTCACAGGTTTGTATTTTGTTTATATTATTAAAACCACTGAACCGATTTTGATGAAATTTGTCACAATTAAAGACCTGAACATGCTTGAGGTTTGTGTAGAAAAAAAATTGAGATCGGTCATGTCCTTGAGGAATGATTATCAAATATATTTTCCATTGAAATCAATGGAAAACATAAACTCAGCGAATCTACTCGCTCCATTCAACCTCGATTTCAGCCCCGTGGGCTAGAATACGGACTAGTATATTTATTTATTACAATTAATAAAACAAGACAAGGAACTTTATTTCAACCGGGTGGTCCCACGACATCTCCAAAAACTTTTTATTGCACCGCAATTGCAGTGCGTCAGCGGCAAAAAAAAGATTGTTTACAACGTGAAATCAATCAATGATGGCGTGCTTGACGTCATCAAAATCCAGAAAAAAAAAGACACGGTCGATTTTGATACTATTTTTGTAATGAATCTGTACCTATTACTAGTCTGTGGTAGTGTACAACTCTTGAGGTTGATAACCTACAACACTACACCGACATTCTTTTCCTTCGCGCTCTTTTCAAATTATTTTTTATTGTTAGTTTTACGGTACTTGATACTGGTCCTTTAGAACCTGACTTTTGTATTTTCACGGTAATAGTGTTAGATATTTAAAATCCGTAGTGCACGACTGTTGAGCTTCACTTGACTAGCCATCTCTTTAGGCTTTTAATGACTTATTTGCCATATTGCTGTCTCCCACATTGCTAAGAGGGGAAGTCAAATTCCAAAAGCATCTTGACTTATCGCGTGCCACGGTCCCATACCCCATGGGTACAGCGTTAGTACAGCACTTGATACATAATAGACAGGTCACGGCACTTCATCATCAGGTCATTTTAGTCTCCACTACAGGAGCGTCCCTCCTCATCCGTCAGAGACAGAATGAGTATTTGGCCTACACTCCCCACGCTAGCCAGACGGCTTGGGGAGGAATGATCGATGTTTGATAATGTATTTCCCTTAGTCCCCTTGTACGACATCCACGGGAAGGGACGGAGTGATTCTATTCTAGTTTGCCGGAAACGGTTAATCCTACTAATTTCTTCTGATTAAATTCGTTGTGAGTTCCAAGGCAGCCGTGGTTTAAACCCCGAGACTGCAATGGACTTCACTGTTCATTGCCTTTTTTGGCGGTCGCCGCTGTTAATCCTGGCTACACAGGAGACACAGTGGTGGGAATGTGTGATGGCGGGGGGCCACCAAAAAAAATATAAATTCAAAATTGGCACTATATGTTGTTTTTATTTATTTATCGATAATAATCACAATGTACAGACCCGGGGAGGCAAGCGAGCATGTGGGTCACCTGATGGAAAGCAATCACCACCGCCCATAGAAATTAGCAACACCAAAGGGTCACCGATCCGTTGCCAGCCTTTTAAGGGAAATATTGACTCTGTTCTGGAAGGCGTATTTATTTATTTTCTTCCAACTATGCTTTAATTTCATCACAATCACACTAAAAACTCAGTACAAAACGAGTCTTTAATGCTCTAGAGCAATAAAAATGTATGAATTTTCATTATTGCACAGTTTTTTTTAATCGCACCAAAAGGTGTCAATCTCAATGGATTAGCTCTATTCAGGCAGCCGATATCAATACTTTTTTTTTTGTACGTATTATTCGTTTCTATCCTACTTGTTCCAAATTTAAAAAATGATTGCTGCTAACTCTGAGTTAAAAATGAAAGAAATTTAAAAAAGTGATTTGGCGGGAACTTTGTTAATTTTGCTTGACAATATTTTTGGAAACTATAAAAGTGTGATACTATCTGATTTTGAGTGCTTCGGCTTCGAATTAAAATGGAATCATCTAGCGACACATTAACTCCGGAAAACATTTTAGATGAAGCCGACAGTGTTATAGAAACTTCTATTTTAACTGTTTGATATGAGTTTCTTTTATCTACTATTCCTATAGGTATTAGTTGAAAGAAAAGCAGATTATGCACCTCGCCTTAAGTAATTTATATTGCCCTCGTGCCTGTTAGATTAGAGCCCTCGCTAACGCTCGGGCTCTAAATCAGGCACTCGGTGCAATAATAAATTACTTTGTGCTCGATGCAATAATCTACTATTTATTTGGGAATACCGCTGGACGATATTGATTCCACAACTCCACAGTTCGTGGTAGAAAATGTCTTAAAAAGCGTACTGTAGTAGATCGCCAAATATGGAGATGATGAGGATGGGATTTTAATTTATGGCGAGTTGTACGATAGTGGAACTCAGCGGCAGGTATCAAATCAAATATTGTAAGTTAAAAATAATCTTCAATTTTTAACTTACAATATTCTTACAATTTATTAATTGCACGTAGCTATTATGCTAATAATTACTTTATGTACATTGTATGTATTTAGATATTCAAAAAAATAACTGTATTTTTTATTTATATAACTATAGAAACTGGTAATACTTTTTACTTATTCAAATACTAACTTATCTCAAAGTATTTCGAATGTAAACAGTAATTAACATATGCATGTGAAAATCGTAGCTCGGTTTGAGCCGCGCCGCGCGCCGTCGCGTCGTGCCTTTAGGCGAGACGATATCGTGAAGTTAGATGAGATGTCCATATTCGTAAAGGAAGAGGCGACCTCTTGACGTTGCTGATCTCCATGGGCGGCGGTGATATATATATATATATATATTATACTACATCGGGTGGCAGACAAGCATACGGCCCCTGATGTGAAGCGGTTACCGTAGCCATAATAACGCTCGCAACATAAAATATCGCTCGCGCGCCGCCACCCCCGCTGCCAACGCAGCATCTCCTTCCTTTCTTTCTGGTGAAATCACTCACTCTCGCAGGAACACAACAACCCTCAAGGGAATTGTTATTTGGCTGCAAAATTATATTGATATTGTTGAGGATATATACTAGGGAATATATCCGATGGAAACCTGATTTGATGAAGTTGACTCGATAAAATAAATTCACAAAGTTACCTCTTTTCGTGTCATTTTATCTTCTATTTTCGGTTTTATTCTTAAAATAAGTAATTTGACATTATAAGTCATGTACTAAAAAAAAGGTCTTAAATAACTGGAGGTTTTTTTTTTTTTTTTTTTTTTTTTATACTACTTTGGGTATAAAAGACAAGCATACGGCCCGCCTGAAGTGAAGCGGTTGCCGTAGCCATATTAACGTTCGCAACATAAAATATCGCTCGCGCGCCGCCACCCCGCTGCCAACGTAGCATCTCCTTTTCTGGTGACCTCACTCACTCGCAGGAACACAACAACCCTCAAGGGAATTGTTATTTGGCTGCGGTATTCTGTGAGGTGGAGGTACATTCCCCAGTCAGGCAGCTTACAATTACGCTCCCTACCTCTCCTTTCGCCAGAGCTTCGTTTGTCAATGAACAGGGTGCACCAGGTGCAGGTGAAGTTGACTTTGGTTCAAAGATCTTGATGAACCACTTATACCCCAAAATGTGAATAGTATAAGTAACAGTACTCTCTATAGACCTCACCTCCCCTCTGAAGCAAATCTGGAACCGTTTGTATGGAGCTGCACACAAACACGCTCATTCACACAGACGTCAATTACTTTTGTTTAAACACAAAATTTGCACTAACTATCAGTTACAAATAAATAAAAAATAAGGGGGGACGTTTTTAATGAAAAAGACTTTTGTAAATGTTTTTGAAAATTAATTTTCTTCATTTTTTTTTTCCTTAATTTTTGTGATATTATACTACATCGGGTGGCAGACAAGCATACGGCCCCTGATGTGAAGCGGTTACCGTAGCCATAATAACGCTCGCAACATAATTTACTTACGAGAATTGCCCCTCTGTAATAATAAATATATAAAACAACTAGCTCGGTCGAACTTCGCATCGCCTTTAAATATTTTTATGTTAATTTTTCCGATCCTATCTTTCAAGTTGGATCAAACTGCACACAGTGTGCAAAATGCTTTCCATCAGGTGACCCATATGCTCGTTTACCCCCCTTACAATTTCGGGTTGTACAAATCCAACAAATCTTGATTAATATATGGTGCAACTACACCATTAATATTAATCTAGATTTGTTGGATTTGTCTCCATCGCACACAGCAGAATAGCTATGTATCATCATCATCATCAGGTCATTTTAGTCACCACTACAGGAGCACGACCCTCTCTCATCCGTCCCAGACAGGAGGATGATTTGGCCTACACTCCCCACGCTGGCCAGACGGGTTGGGGAGGCCTGATCTATGTTTGGTAATGTATATCCCTTAGTCGCCTTGTACGACATCCACGGGAAGAGACAGAGTGATTCTATTCTAGTCAGCCGGAAACCACACGGCCAAACTTATTCATGTCAATATATTACATAAATAGAAACTGACTGTCAAACGAGTCCAAAAGAGAGGTAGGGCATCTTATCTTATCTTATCTTAGAGTGGGTCCAGTGCTGCAGCACCGGTGACACGTCGACCCTCATGGATCTTTTGTGTTCTCCCTAATCCTTTAGTCACTCTCCCCTGCCTGTCTGGAGACATGTTCCATGTACTTCAGAATGCCGCTTATAGGGAAGAGCCTGTAGTCCTGTCCTCCAGGTCGGGGTATGGCTTTCCTAGGATTTCCATTCGTTGGCCCGCTAAGGCGTCACATTGACACATGGTCTCGTAAGACTCCTTGCATGTTCTGCACTCTGGGCTCTCTGAGGTAGGGCATAACGTATTATTGAAGCTGCCCGACTGGGGAAATACCTCCACCTCACAGAATACCACAGCTCCAACCTACAGCTCAATAACAATTCCCCTGAGGTTTATTGTGTTCCCGCGAATGAGTGAAGTAACTACAAAGAAGGAGGCTGGCAATGATCCCCTTGGTGATCTCCATGGGCGGTGGTGATTGCTATTAATCATGTGACCTGAGCCACATGCTCGTTTGCCCCCCCCCCCCCCCCCCTCATATAAAAAAAAGTCTCTCACCGTGCCGAGTACATGCAGGAAATACGACTATGTCAATATTTTCAACCGGTACGGTCTACCTACAGACTCTAGACAATAGGAATGGTTAGCGGCTGGCCGCAAAGGAGATAATGCGGTTTCATATGTGTACGTACGGCCCGCCATTACGGCACACCGCAATGCGGCTAGTCTCTAGTTTTTTTTTATACCACAAGTGTGGCAAACAAGCATACGGCCCGCCTGATGGAAAGCAGTTACCGTAGCCTATGAACGCCTGTAACACCAATGGCATCACACGCGCGTTACCGACCCTGTAAAAACCTCTTCACGCCCTTTTTGAAGAATCCCATGCTGTAGTCCCCTGAGAAAACCTCGACAGGCAGTTCATTCCACAGCTTGACAGTACGTGGGAGAAAACTTCTCTGGAACCGCACAGTACGTGACCACTTAGGCTCCAATGTGTGAGGATGAATTCCCTGTCGAGCGGTGCGACTGTAGAAGGAGGTCGTTGGCATCATATCAACATTGTACAGACGGTAGAACACACAAAGGGACGCAAAATCTCTTCTCAGACTTAAAGGTTCTAAACCGTCTGTTAGTTTGGGATCGTCGACAATCCTCACAGCGCGCCTTTGAATAGAGTCTAGTGCGTAGGAGGCCTTAAATAAAACAAAGTGACATTAAGTGGTACCTATGTGTTGCTGTAAAACCCGTTTAGGGTTATACACGTTATTATTATAACATTTATTAATTTTTAATACCTTATTTGTTACATTTTTTAATATATAAAAAAAACAGAATCCCCCCGATAGCGGAAACAAGGTCCAAACTACCGGTGGTCAAGGTCACAGAGCCAGAAACCTAATCATAATACGTGTCGTGCTAAGGGCAGCGTTCTGTATCTGAGCCTTGATCCAGCTTCCCAACGCGAGCTTCTGGAGATGTTGGTCGAAGGCGTCGAAGCTATTGGCGATTAAAACATTGCCCGTTACAACTATCGGGACAATCATTGTTGAATCGAAATTATTATTCATATTTAGGTGGTGATGTTGGCTACACTTTCTGTAAAAGCGGCGAATAAGATGAAGAAATAAAACAAAATTAGACAGGCTGTAAAGGACTTTGTTTCCAGAGCCGTAAAAACATTTAATAATCAATATTAAAAAACACTACCAACCAAAATTGACAATGAGGCCGTGCGAACGTTCCCCCCATAATTATGTTTTATCCAAGTTTTATTTTGATTTAACTTTTTCATTTTATAAAAAAAAAACCGGACAAGTGCGAGTCGGACTCGCCCACCGAGGGTTCCGTAGGTACGTAGTATCATTATTAAATTTGATATTTTTCATTATAAATAAGAAATAATGCGTCGAAAAAAATAAATAAAATATATTTTGCAATGTGTACATCAAGCCCTTTCATATGATACCCCATTTGAACTAGTAGTTTCAATTTGAAATTTCGACACCCTATAAAAAATATAGACCCCCTATTTTTTAAGATCTATTTACAAATGTATAGATTTTAGATTTATTCCTGTACTTGTAGTCTATAACGATGTTACTTGCCAAATTTCATAGTTCTAGGTCAACGGGAAGTACCCTATAGGTTTTGATTCCCTTGAGTGTGTCGAAATATGCGTTTTTTGCTGAATAAACGGCCGTAACTTTTTTCTATGTAAACTTAGCAGTTTGATTTTTTTTTAACTTCATGGGACCGTAGATCTGTAATCGTAAAATAACTTTTTTACCATTTCGATACAGCTTCAGCCCTGGATACAGGTATTTTAAATAGGTTGCAATACAAATACATTGCAATTTTGCAAAAATTTTCTACATAATCTGTGAAATGCACACTACGCATGCTCGATCTGCAAATGGATTTATAAGTAAGAATTATAGCTGTTAAATTAACTTCATGGTTGTAATTGAAATATTATTATCATATATTTCATGAGATTAGATAAAGTAGTGTATGAAACTGCACATAATTAGGTCTTAAAATACTCGTGTGGTCTATTATAACATTCGCCTTCGGCTCATGTTATAAACTCACACTCGTATTTTAATAACCCATAATATGCAACAGTTTCATAAACTACTATAAATATTCAGACATGGAACTATGTAACGTGCCAGCGCGTGCTTCAGCCCTTCACCGTATGTACTTATTCGTTTTTAGGGTTCCGAACCTCAAAAGGAAAAACGGAACCCTTATAAGATCACTTTGTTGTCCGTCTGTCTGTCTGTCTGTCTGTCTGTCTGTCTGTCTGTCTGTCTGTCTGTCTGTCTGTCTGTCTGTCTGTCTGTCTGTCTGTCTGTCTGTCTGTCTGTCTGTCTGTCTGTCTGTCTGTCTGTCTGTCTGTCTGTCTGTCTGTCTGTCTGTCTGTCAAGAATTTCTATGTCGAGAATGCGTGGAGGTATCAAGCTGAAATTTGAACTGTATACTCAGGTCTACGGTCCCATGAAGTTGTAAGAAAATCAAACTGCTAAGTTTACGTAAAAAAAAGATACGGCCGTTTATTCAGCAAAAAACGCATATTTCGCTTTCTCAAGGGAATCAAAACCTATAGGGTACTTCCCGTTGACCTAGAACTATGAAATTTGGCAAGTAACATCGTTATAGACTACAAGTACAGGAATAAATCTCAAAACTATACATTTGTAAATAGATCTTAAAAAATAGGGGGTCTATATTTTTTATAGGGTGTCGAAATTTCAAATTGAAACTACTAGTTCAAATGGGGTATCATATGAAAGGGCTTGATGTTCACATTGCAAAATATATTTTATTTATTTTTTTCGAAAAATTATTTCTTATTTATAATTAAAAATATCAAATTTAATAATGATAATACGCACGGAACCCTCCGAGGGCGAGTCCGACTCGCACTTGTCCGGTTTTTTATTATTGTCTCGATATTAAAGACGTAATCAGGTCAAAATAAATCACAGACATTCAATTTCAAATTGAATGTCTGTGACATAAATATGAACGCGCGCAAAACATCCGGGTATATACATACTAATTGAGAAAAAAAATATCTTGTCTATGAACATACTCGTCGAATTGGATACTTTTTAAAAAGATAATTTAAAATTGTGTTCGTTGGCGTAGTACATCGTGGAACAGCGATGTGGAAAATTTGAAATTTTCGGCGCGCGCTCCCCTTCGCCGGATTATGGGTATTTTCCCGATAGCACCTAACAGGGTGGAGTGATTTAAAAATATTGATATTCTCCCAGATTTTTATAGACTACGGGCGTGCCGCTGTATTTTTTTTTTTTTTTTGAAGTCTGGAAATAAAATTGTGGTGAGAAAGGAAATTAAGTATGTATTATACTTATTATACCTATTGTATAACACACACTCTCACAAATGTGACCAGCTGTGACAAGGACGGGGGGAGGGGTCAAAAAGGTCATGAAATTCGTGTGACGTAATTGATGGATGGACTATGAAAATGGCGCAAGTTTTTCTATTGTGAATGTGATGGAGTATATCAATTTGTCTACAGTAAAAGGGGAAGTGGTTCATCAACATATTTGAAACAAAAGCAACCTCACCGGTACGCGGTGCACCCTGCTGTCTGACAAATGAGGTTCTGACGAAAAGAGAGGTAGGGCATAGTGTATTTTGTAAGTCGCCCAACTGGGGAAGAACCTCCACCTCACATAATACCACAGCCAAAGGTTACCAGGATTGAAGGACCTGCTGGGTTAGCAGCGGGGGTGGTAGCATTATCATCATCATCATCAGGTCATTTTAGTCTCCACTACAGGAGCACGACCCTCTCTCGTCCGTCCCAGACAGAAGGAGGATTTGGCCTACACTTCCCACGCTGGCCAGACGGGTTGGGGAGGCCTGATCGATGTTTTATAATGTATTTCCCTTAGTCGCTTTGTACGACATCCACGGGAAGAGACGGAGTGATTCTATTCTAGTCTGCCGGAAACAACACGGCAAAGTCCTTACTTAGCGTAATAAATTCTTTGATCCTTCATCTATCCAGTGGTGTGACTGAATTTTGGATGGAGATGATAGATATGTAGATGCAACACCAAACTGTATCCCCCGATTTTGTTATCATTCGGTTTTTAGGGTTCCGTATCCATAGGGTACAAAGGAACCCTATTACTAAGGCTCCGCTGTCCGTCCGTCTGTCACCAGGCTGTATCTCATGAACCGTGATAGTTAGACAGTTGAAATTTTAACAGATGATGTATTTCTGTTGCCGCTATAACAACAAAAATACTAAAAAACAGAATAAAATAAATATTTAAGGGGGCTCCCATACAACAAACGTGATTTATTTACTGTTTTTACTCGCAATTGATAACGGTAATAGGTAGACGCTTGAAATGCTCACGTAATATTTAGTTATATATTCACTTTAAAATAAACATTTAAAAGAAAATAAAACAAATATTTAAGGGGGGGTCTCATACAACTAGGGTTTGGGAATTCCCGACAAGTTCAAAGTCCCGGGACACGAGACAGCCTACAGTCAAAGTCCCGGGAATTCCCGGGACTTCGAGACTTTTTGTTTTTTTTTTAGTGGAGCTTTCGTAAAATTGTAATTAAGTTAGTTTTTTGTTTAAAATTGTACCTATTAAAAAAAGCCAATTCTTTGTAAAAACAATCAACATTTATTATATAGAAAATTAAATGTTTACTTAAAGTTATTAAACGAATTCCGTTAAAAGTGAGCTGTTTGAGTAGTTGGGCATCAACAGTTGTTTACTAGGGTCCTTCCACGTAGTCAAACTAGCTTAAAACTTATAAACGAAATTAATATTTACAATTTTATTCTTATTAATAATGTTAATTTATTTGTAAGAATTGAAAATATATTTTTAGTATTATTTATGGGAGTAAATAATTTATAAAATAAGTAATTAATATTTTGGAGCTACATATAAGTACTCTATATTTGAGGTTATTAATTAGAGAAATGTAAATGCTGAATTGAATATGTTTAGCAGTTTTTATCATAAAGGAAATGTTTAATGTGAGATAATATATAAAAGATTTATGATATTTACAGAGTCAAAAATGCAATTAAGAATAATGTGCCAGTGGACCAAACAGTTGACAAGGGGAAATGGCTAAATATCTTAAACACACCCAATGAAAGTTCAAATGTATTGCAGAGTTAAAAAGTCAACTATTCTAACATTCCTTTTTTTTTCACTTTTTCCAAAAAATAAATAGGTTTTAATTAATATTAAAATTTTTGATACGGGTAGCGGGCACTTTAGTATGGTTGTTTACAAAAAACAGTACGAAAAAGATGGCTGACGCTAATTTTGTGATGAAAAGGCCTATTAGTTAGCCGGTAGTTACTTAGCAGACCACGTAGTTATTCAATAAACTTACAGATGGCGCTATGCTCCTTCAATTATTTTAGAATAAAAATGAATTTCGATAATCTTGTCTGGTCTCGAGTCTCGAGTCTGGAGTCCCGGGACTCGAGACAACTAAAATTACGAAAAGTCCCGGGACTTCGAGACCCGAGACGTCCTGGGACCCAAACCCTACATACAACAAACGTGATTTTTTTGCCGTTTTATAGATAATGGTACGGAACCCTACGTGCGCGAGTCCGACTCGCACTTGGCCGGTTTTTTTTAATTGCCTCCCTATAGCAGCAAGTGGAGGCAAGCGATCCAGAGGTCGATCACCTACGCGTTGGACAGACTGCATAAAGGCTGCCACACAAAATACTATGGTCCAATGTTCCCGTAATGCTGAAGACCGCAACAAGTGGAGGCGTATCGCGAGAGCTGCGTTATCCAGAGACGCATCATCGTGAAACCACGACCACTCTGTCAAGAGTGAACGACTGAGGAGGATAGCAGCAATTTAGTAAGCGTACTAGATGGTCCGATGATCTTAAGAAAGCGGCTGGGAGCGGCTGGATGCGGAAGGCGGAGGATCGTATCTGGTGGAAAGCATTGGGGAAGGCTTTTATCCAGCAGTGGGTAGATACAGGCTGATGATGATGATGATGAACAGCACCTTTAAAGACGTGTTTACGTCAAAAAAAAATCGGTTGTCTGTAAAGTCGGTTTACTGACGATAGTTGAACGTGACAACGTCATAAGAAAATACTGATGGAATGTTTGCATTTTTCAAAAGAAAATTTTAATGGAACGCCTCAGAGCGAGGTAACGCCGCATACGTCATGTTTTTTCGTGCGTGCAGCCGGCTCCATCGAATTATAAGATATTGTCACGTCAAAAAAAAATGTTTTTGTGTCTAGTTTCAAAATAATGTACACTGTCTCTTGGTCTATGTGCAAGTTTTTGCTACAACCGCAACGCACACACACACCCACTACTTAGCGTACGTCACTACAAGTAGAGTAGACAATTGCATTTCTCGGAATTACGTTTCTTTTTATGCAGTACTGTGTTTTGCACTGGTGCAGTTGCACCGTGGTTGTATAGATTTATGCATCTATTATTGCACTAGTTCGTAACGGGGTAATATACAATTCTGATTTGGTAGCAACAAGGGAGAATTACCAAACATTCAGAGGGGCAATTCTCGTAATTAAAATATAGTCAAAATTCAATTTCGATCCAGTCTCGATCTCACAAATGTCACATTTGGTATTTTCGTAACACAATATGTAACTTCAAAATTAAATTTAAGCGGCATTATATCGAAATACATATGAGTGAAAATTAAACAAACTAAGAATGTTACTTTGCCAACAACAAGAATTGATAATAATTAATTAATGAAATCAAGTATATAATTTTAGTAAATTCAATCTCGATTCGGTCAACTTTCAATCTGCGTTCGCAGAAAAATTACGAGAATTGGCCTTCTGGCAATTTGAAATTCATATAATTGATGTGTTAGGTAACAACAATGTTTTAGGTCCCCAATAGTGTTAGATACTTAAAATCCGTGGTGCACAGCAGTTGAGCTTCACTGGACTAGCCATCTCTTTAGGCTTTTAATGCCTTATTTGCCATATTGCTGTCTCCCACATTGCTGAAGGGAAGTCAAATTCCATATAATTGATGTGTTAGGTAACAACAATGTTTTAGGTTCCCAATAGTGTTAGATACTTAAAATCCGTGGTGCACGGCAGTTAAGCTTCACTTGACTAGCCATCTGTTTAGACTAGACTAGCCATCTCTTTAATGCCTTATTTGCCATATTGCTGTCTCTCACATTGTTGACGGGAAGTCAAATTCCAAAAGCTTCTACTAATTTCTTCTGATTAAATTCGTTGTGAGTTCCAAGGCAGCCGTAGTCTTACCTCTGGGACTGCAATGGACTTCACTGTTTATTGCCTTTTGTGGCGGTCGCCGCTGTTAATCCTGGCTACACAGGAGACACAATGGTGGAGATGTGTGGTGGGTAGAGATAGGCAAAATGCCGGGCATATACGATAAATGTTGAAAAAGTACTTATAAATTCCCTATTTATGCCCAAAACTAGGCATTTATTGGGCATTTACATATACTTACTGGGCACTTATCGTAAACGTCTGGCATTTTACCCATCTCTAGTAGCGGGCCCAAACTGAGCACGATATTGAATGATTTCCATGACATCATACAGGGACCGACTGTAGTTCGAAGTTCATAATAAACTGAATGAATTAACTCACAATAGCTTTACAGGCACTAAAAGCGATGAGGCAATTCTGTACAGATTAGATCTAGAAAGGAGTGGCGAGTTTTGTGTTTTTAAGGGCCATTATAAACGTTTTCAGACAGTCATACCATCTCGCTTGTATTAGTGGGGTGTAAGCGAGACGGTACTATGATAGACCATACACAGAGAAAGCTATAGACAAATCGATACTATAAAAAGAGCAACTTAGCATCATAGTTTTTTTATACTACGAAGGTGATAAACAAGCATACGGCCCGCCTGATGGAAAGTAGTTACAGTTTAAAGCTCAGTTTCAAGATTCAAGATTTGATTTTGCCACTAAGTAAAATCAGATACCCATTCTCGTAATTATTTTACGATCGCTAAACAAAAGTTGATCGACTCGATATTGAATAGGCTATTTGACAATGTTCAAAAATTGTATAAATTATTTAACAATATCGTAAAATACACAAAACTATAAATATCTGCAAACTTTCGCTCTAATATCTTCCTTCCTTATTTTAGGGTCGAGCAGTTTGGTGGGAAAGTCCATTTTAAAAGTCGACGGTCCCTACGTATAAAGCGACATGTCATTTCAGACATGTCTGCTTATACTACGATATAGTAATTAAAGAATATTATTATCGGACAAATGAGTTCATTTCTTACTTTTTAATTATATATTATACAATCAATAAAAAAAAAGAAAATATTTGTTTTAGGGACAATTCTATAAGAATTTATGCAATAAAAAAATTGCCATTTTTGACATGTCGCTTTATACGTAGGGACCGTCGAAGTATGAAATTATTAAAAAATAATATTTCCATTGGAGAAGCAATAAAAAATACTATAACTTTCATTATGATACTAATTACATAAACGTAATATTTAACATAGCTGTCGTACAAATTTCCGATTTGATGCATACAAAATACAAACCTGTGACGTCATAACTCAGTAGACTTTTTATGGAGAGTTTTTGGGAAAATTGTGATTTTCAAATTAACATATCTCGAGAGATTTTTGTGCTATCGAAGTAATTTTTTCACCTATGGTTATATTATGGAGACGTCCCTACATGTCAAACAGAAAAAATGTTGGCCTATTGTGAATTGACTAAAAATGAAATACCTACTTGATTTCATTGATTATTTATTGTTAACAAAATGACATTCTTAGTTTATGTAATTATCGGTTATATTTCGATATTCTTCTTCTTTGTCGCTTCATTCTTGCCAGAGTAGTCGTGGTTGTCATGATGAGGAAGCATACACCTCTGCCTGCTTGTCGTCAATTGGGTACATTCTTTCGATATAATTCCATTTAAATTAGACTTTGAAATTTCATATTGTGTTACGAGAATACCAAATGTGACAATTGTGAGATCGAGACTAGATGGGAACTGAATTTTGACTACATTTTAATTACGAAAACGGACTTTTTTTTTTTTTTTATACTACGTCGGGCGGCAGACAAGCATACGGCCCGCCTGATGTGAAGCGGTTACCGTAGCCATATTAACGCTCGCAACATAAAATATCGCTAACGCAGCATGCGTTGGCAGCGGGGGTGGCGGCGCGCGAGCCTCCTTCCTTTCACCGCGTGCAGGTGAAGTTGGCTTTAGTTCAAAGGTGTAGATGAACCACTTACACCCCAAAACCCTTTTTCTAGTATTGTAAATGATGACACCAAATTAATTGCCATTATCTCATTATAAATTAAAATATTATTCCACTACAATATTAAGCTCTAGCATGGTGCCGTCTCGCTAATATTAGTGAAGTGTAAGCGAGACGGAACTATGATAGAGAATTTGAATTCCGTCGTCTAATAGACACTTTAGATATGTAGAAGTCAATAAATGCAAATACAGCCACACCTAACGCGTCGAGTAGCCCCTGTAACATTTCTGTCTTTTTGAGAATGTGGCATTCAATTCTGGTACAATAATTGTTTTGCGACTGCAGAATGAAATTAGACTAAATTTAGATTGAATTGTGAATTAACTAAAAATTATAATATGTACTTGATTTGATTAATTAATTATTATCAATTCTTATTGCTGGCAAAATAACATACTTAGTTTGGGTAATTTTCGGTCCTATTCCAAAATATTTCGTGACACGAGAATACCAAATTTGACATTTGTGAGATCGAGACTGAATCGGAATTGAATTCTGACTACATTTCAATTACGAGAATTACCCCTCTGACTTTATGTAAACAAAGTTATTTTTTTCCCCAATCAGTTTAAAATTCAGTTTTCCTCAACTAACCAAAATATTCCGATTCCTTATCAACATCCGTCGTATTTTGTAGAAAGTAAATAAATAAATTATATCTAGTGCTGTGTGTGTACATTATCCATATTTTGTAGATAACTTTTTATCGGGCGTCTAGGATTTTATAAATCATAGATTAGGACGCTCTAGAATGTATACTACATAACGTTCCAAAATTTATTTACTACGTCAAATCAAATCAAAATATCTTTATTCCTTGGACTTTATAAAGCACTTAGAAACGTCATACAAATTAAATATAAGAACATGTATATAAATCATTACTACTCTAAATCCGCAGAGCTTATATTCACTATCTTGAATGTGAAAGTGAATTTAAGTATGTAAAATAAAATATCGCTAAGTTTGCTTTGGGTTTTAATGTCTATTATTTGCCATATTACTGTCTTTCACATTGTTAGAAGGGAAGTCAAATTCCAAAAGCTTCCTACTCTTACTAATTTCTTCTGATTAAATTCGTTGTGAGTTCCAAGGCAGCCGTAGTTGTACCCCCGGGACTGTCTTTTTTGGGGGTCGCCGCTGTTAATCCTGCCCCCTTACCTTATTTCAAATGGAATAGAGTCGCTTATTCATTGGTATGAATAAGCAATCTATTAAATTATTGAATCGCAATAAGAGATGGTGGTAAGGGGGCTGGCTACCGAAAAATACGTGTTTAAAATTGCTTCCATAGGGAGTCAATTAAAAAAAACAAACGATAACAAAATCGGGAGATACAGTTTGGTGTTGCAGCTAGATATCTATCATCTCCATTCAAAATTCAATCACACTGTGTTCAAATCAATCTATTTCTCTTGGTCTGGGTGTTTTCTATGTATTATATGCATGTATTTACAAAAAAAAAACATGTATTTAAGTATATTATCAGTTATCTAGTACCCATAGTACAAGCTTTGCTTAGTTTGGGACTAGATGGCAGTGTGTAACTTGTCCAGAAATATTTATTTATTGAAATATTTTAAGTTTAGCATCAAAATGTAATTAATTAAAAAGAATTTCCCTCGACAGACCTATCTCGAAGAGGCTTCTAATTTTCCACGCTTAGCTATTTTTTATGGAAAATTTTTGTTCAGCTTTCACTTTTCACACGTTTCACAGTTAATTAAAGTATCTCTTGAATAAAAAGAATTGTTTTTAATTTATCTTATATTTATCTACTCTCATACTGAAATTTAGAGATTAAAAAACTAAACACAGAATCTTAATGTCAGTCTTTTACGCACAAGCCATCAAAATAAATTTAAATAGTTACTTTTCGATACAGCCCCCTTACCACCATCTCTTATTGCGATTCAATAATTGAGTAGATTGCTTATTTATACCAATGAATAAGCGACTCTATTGCATTTGAAATAGAGTCGCTTATTCATTGGTATGAATAAGCATTCTATTCAGTTATTGAATCGCAATAAGAGATGGTGGTAAAGGGGCTGCTCTCTATGGATAACTGTATCAAAAAATAACTTTTTTTTATTTCGATACAGCTTTAGCCCTGGGTTCAGCTATATGCAGGTTGCAATGCAAATGCATTGCAACTTTGCAAAAAAATTCTGCATAAACTGTGAACGCGGCGCCGCGCAGTGCGTCGCCCATGCGCACCATGCATGCTCGAACTACAAATTTATTTCATGTAATGTTAAATTAACTTCATGGTTGTATTTAAAATATTATTATCATATATTTCATGAGATTAGATAAAGTAGTGTATGAAACTGCACATAATTAGGTCTTAAAATACTCGTGTGACGCTATTATAAACTCACACTCGTATTTTAAGAACCCTTATTATGCAACAGTTTCATAAACTACTATTGTTTGTTTACGACTTCTTCCCCGTCGACTAAGGAAAATAAACAAATAATAAGGCCGTGTGGTTTCCGGCAGACTAGAACAGAATCACTCCGTCTCTTCCCGTGGATGTCGTACAAGGCGACTAAGGGAAATACGAGTACATTAAAACATCGATCAGGCCTCCCCAACCCGTCTGGCCAGCGTGGGGAGTGTAGGCCAAATCCTCCTTCTGTCTGGGACGGACGAGAGAGGGTCGTGCTCCTGTAGTGGAGACTAAAATGACCTGATGAAAAAAAATGATCTGATAATTAACTCTACTATTCGGCGTATTAAGATAAAAACATACAGCACATTTTGGTGTATGTTTTTATCCATACGCCATACAAATTGATTTATTTATGAATAGTGTCGCCAGGTCACCAAACCTAAGAGCCGGACAGACTAGCAAGTTTAGCCGGACATTTGCGAAAAAAGCCGGACACTACTAGGGCTGCCAGATCGGAAAATGTAAATATCTGGATAACATTTCAAAATGTCGAGATTTTAGGGTTGTTGTCTGGAGAAATGAAAATTTATGAGTCAAAATTTTACGCGCGCTACGAGCCGCCCGAGGTCCGAGCACTGCGTGTGCCATTTTCAAATTATTATTGCGGTAGAATATGATGAATATGTCATCACCAGGTCATTTTAGTCTCCACTACAGGAGCACGACCCTCTCTCGTCCGTCCTAGACGGAAGGAGGATTTGACCTACACTCCCCATACTGGCCAGACGGGTTGGGGAGGCCTGAGCGATATTTGATAATGTACTCGTATTTCCCTTAGTCGCCTTGTGAGATATCCACGGGAAGAGACGGAGTGATTCTATTCTAGTCTGCCGGAAACCACACGGCCAGTAGATTTAATATTTGTTTATTTTCCTTAGTCGCCTTGTACGACATTCACGAGAAGAAACGGAGTGATTCTATTCTAGTCTACCGGAAACCACACGGCTAAGGCTATATATTAATATACCTAATATATAAATTATACCTGGACCATGGATTCAGTAGTTTTTGAGATATCTAAATTGATAAAAAAAAAACAATAATGTGGTCGAAGTTCGCGGGGAATTACTATTTGGAAGTAATTTAATATGTCATAGACTTAAATTTATTGACAAAAATGTATAGAACTGTAATAACCGGTTTTTTATGAGGGCTCTAAACATAATAGTGCTAAAAAATGATAATTTTATGATATATAATGCAAATTTATGAATAAGTTTATTATTTCCCCGCGCGATAGCACAGTATATCTATATATAAATAAATATTCCTGGACAAATTGATCTTTTGGCTCCAAAATCACTGAACCGATTTGATGAACCTTGTCACAATTAAAGACCTCGACATACTTGAGGTTTGTGTCGAAATAAAATTGAGATCGATCATGTCCTTGAGGAATGATCATCGAATACATTTTCCTTTGAAATCAATGGAAAACATACACTCAGCGAATCTACTCGCTCCACTTAACCTCGATTTCGGCCCCGTGGGCTAGAATCCGGCCTAGTACAGCCTCTTACCACCATCTCTTATTGCGATTCAATAATTGAATAGATTGCTTATTCATATTATTCATTGGTATGAATAAGCATTCTATTCAGCTATTGAATCGCAATAAGAGATGGTGGTAAGGGGGCAGTACGGTTACTCCCTGCCGCTCTCGTGTATCGTCCTCGCCTCCTCTCTGAGATGAATCTGGAACAGTTTGTATGGCGCCGCACGCACGCGACATTTGTATGGAGTGACCAAGGTGTGATATTATCTACTTCATCAAAATCGAAAAAACGGTCCGACTGAAGGTTGGCCGTGTGGTTTCCGGCAGACTAGAATAGAATCACTCCGTCTCTTCCCGTGGATGTCGTACAAGGCGACTAAGGGAAATACATTATAAAACATCTATCAGGCCTCCCCAACCCGTCTGTCTGTGACGGACGAAAGAAGGTCGTGCTCCTGTAGTGGAGACTAAAATGACCTGATGATGATGATGATGGTCCGACAGAACGTTAATATGTTAAAAACTACTAATCGTTTTTGTTACCCAACAAATTATATATATTGAAATATTCCTGGACAAAATTACACACGGCCATCTAGTCCCTAACTAAGTAACACTGGTACTGGGTACTAGATAACTGATATAATACTTAAATACATTTTTTTTTGTAAATAAATACACATAATAATATTCTGCCAAGTTGGCCAAGACAACTAGTTAAAATAATAATAATTTAATAAGTTTAGTGTTATCAAAAAAAATTGATTTTTTTAAAAAATATATAAACCGACTTCAGTTAGTGAGCGCAGCTTATTACCCCGCGAGACGCTGCTGCCCGTCTTCCGGGAGAAAAGTTATTGCGTGACAAAAGATTCCTTAAGTCGTCTTGTACGACATCCAGCGCAGAGCAATGGAGTTCTGAGGAATGGAGAATTTTGAAAATCGGTTCACAATTCGCGAAGATATTGAGAACATACATACAAAAAAAAATTCAGTCGAATTGAGAACCTATTTCTTTTTTAAAGTCGGTTAAAAAATTGCCGAATTTCATCTGCAACGATGGACTGCTATACCTTGTTTAGTAGTGTAATTACTTAATAGGTAGATGGCGCCACATTGTGACTCACGCAGTAAAATATAAAATGCAAAAATTCGTCACCAACACAAACCTTCCTGGTAGCTCAGTTAGAAGAGCACTCGACCGGTCATCGAGAGATCGTGGGTTCAAATCCCACCTAGGCGGAGAGATGAATTTTTCAATTTTTAAAAATAGTTTATCTCTACCTTCCTAATATTAATAGTATTAACTACGAGTATAGTCCAGTCATTATAGAGAGTTCACATCGGAATTCGAGATACCCAGCATACCCAACTCGTATAAACTTGCATTTTGACATTCCAAAACTTGTCTCAAAATTCACACATGATGCGATGTCCGCGTCTCTAAAAATCACATGTCAAAAGTCACAAAAATATTTTTTTTGCATATATCTCGTTTCCTATGGGTTTTACGCTATTTATATTTATTAACAATATTATAGAGAATTAAATTCTCTATAACTTTTGTATAAAACATTTTTTCATACATCGAACTGATTTCGAGATAGAGGGCGGAGAGCGCGCGGTTAGAGTATCATTTAATACGTAATATAAAGTTTACAAATTATTGCTAAATATATTATTATCATTTTTTATTAACTATTACAATATATTCGATATTTTAATTATCTATTTTTAATTAAGTGTCAATTTATTAAATAACACTTACCCGTGTAGTTAAGAAATTGTTGAGGGATAAACGTAAATCATATTTTAATTCTAATCTAATTTCTCTCTCCGAAATAGAGGGCCTATTTCGAAATCGTTCGATGTATGAAATAATGTTTTAAACAAAAGTTGTTGAGAATTTAATTCTCTATAATATTTACAAATAGTGTAAAACCCATAGGATTTTTGCAAAAAAACTATTTTTGTGACCTTTGACATCAGATTTTTAAAGACGCGGACATCGCATCATGTGTGAGTTTTGAGACAAGTTTTGCGATGTCAAAATACAAGTTTATACGAGTTTACAGCTGGGTATCTCCAATTCCGAGATTCTCACCTAATTTTGACTAAGATGACTGGACTAGTATATTATATAATTAATACGTGAAGCAAAAACGTTGTACCCCTTTTTACTGTAGTGTTGAACGTTGCAGTCAACAAGTTGGCTAAACGACGTATAGCCGTGTGATTGAATGGCGTTGTTCAGTCAAAGGGCTAGCTGTTTGATTGAACGGCTATTTTAACCAGTTGTCTGCTACATCTATATACATAAACAAAAGACGTTCTGCACTCGTCTGAGTGCAGAACGCCTTTTGTTTATTGTTACAATCATAATTTAAATTAATTATGGTCGTATTTCGACAACTGGGCGACCACTAGTAAGCCATCAATATTTTATCAAGAAAACATTTTATTTTCTATCAAATTTCGGTATCAATTTATATTCTATGCAAAAATAAATTATAAAAAGAACGATGAACTGTCAAATGTCATGCCAGTCTACATAGACTGACGTCAAACATATTTCTTATCATATTACCAGTGCCTTATGCAGAGGGCATCAGGTTCAAAATGTATTTTATAAATATATAAGTTTAAAAAAATAATAAGGCCTAATTTTGCACTCAATATGCCTATCAAATAAAGCAGGAACGATTTAGAAACGCGCTTAGGTCAAACCAGGTCGAAGTATGGGATTGTCTAGAGTAGCAGGTCGATGGCATTTACAGCCGCTTTAGAGCAGCGTTTCTAAACATTTTCCGGACCGCGGACCACTAGAAAATCAAGCACAAAATCAAGGACCCCCTTAATGAAAAAAACATGAATAAATTTAGGACACATATTTAATAAAATTTGATACATATCATATTGATCTTATTTATATATTAAAATCTTGCTATCAGATATCTTACAAAACGTCCCACAGCTAGAGAATATTATTCTGTGCCACAGCACAGGTTGCCTGGAAGAGATCTCTTTATAAGCTCGCCTTTGCAAAACTACAAACTGTTGCATTTGTATTAGTTCTGAGAATGTTTATATTGTGTTTGTTTGTAACAGTTACACTTGTTATGTATCTTATTTATGTGCAATAAAGAATATAAAACAACTCAGTTGTTAACTGAACTACTGAAAAAAAAAAATTCGATATTAAATGTGAAGGTTGGTGCTGCTTTTTTGCAAGTCTTGCTGGCATTATTTATTAATTCAAATGTTCATAGGGAGCCATCCATAAATTACGTCACACGGGGATTAAGGGAGAAGGAGGGGGGTCGACGAAGTGTGATATTGTGTGACAAGGGGGTGGGAGGGGTCCTAATGTCCTAAATTTCGTGACGTGACATTTCAAAATCTATTATAATCAAAGTCTTAAAACACGAACTTTGAAATATTAACGCTCTAAATCTAAACGTCATACACTACACTAGAGAGGGGGCGAGTCTCACAAATGTGACCAGCAGTGACAAGGATGGGGGTGGGGTCAAAAAATCATGAAATTCGTGTGACGTAATTTATAGATAGCCCCTCAAAAGACGGCGGACCCCCTTACACATACTCACGGACCCCCACAGGTTAAGAAACACTGCTTTAGAGAAACAGTTTAATTGATTCGGAATATTAAAAAAATGTTTAAAATCGCATCATTTTAATTAAGTTTTTATGTATATTGAAAATTAGCTTTAAGATATCAAGTCCATTATGCGTGAAATAATAAATTTGAATATACAAATGAATGTCTAATATTCAAATGTCATTTGACAGGTCGACATATTATTTTATATCTATGTCTATAGAATCAATGCGGATCAATGATAAGCTCGATGGTGTTATTGAGCGTGGCAGTTTAATCGATCACGCAAGTCAAGCAACATCGACCGTAGCCTGTCTATGGATGGGTCTATTTATCTCGATCTCCTCCGTGCTTCGGAGGGCACGTTAAGCTGTCGGTTAAGCCACTATCGTCAGTCTCATTAGGTAGCCGACAGGGTGCACCCCGTGCAGGTAAGGAGACTGTAAAGATATTGATGAGTCCCTTACATCCCACGCATTAATTAGTATATTAAAGTTTTTAGCAATGTTGAAAAACTTTATACAGAACAAGCTGACCCGCCCGAGACGTTGTCAATAGTTGAATAGAATGCTTATTCATACCAATGAATAAGCGACTCTATTTCAAATTTCTTAATTTCATAGAAGAAAACTGAACGACCATATTAAATTTTCTAATGTAACATTATGTCGCTTGACAGAACTGTCAGTCATTTGACAGATTGCACGAAACCAATGAATAAACGACTCTATTTCATTTCATAGAGTCGCTTATTCATTGGTATGAATAAGCATTCTATTCAGTTATTGAATCGCAATAAGAGTTGGTGGTAAGGGGGCTGTCTTCTAAACAATGAATATTGAATTCGAATTGGTCTCGTGCAATCTGTCAAATGACTGACAGTTCTGTCAAACGACATAAAGTTACATTAGAAAAGTTAATATGGTCGTTCAGTTTTCTTAAATTTTCTAATTTTCTGCGCAACTTTCTTATTTTTTTCTTTATAAGAACCTTCTCCTGACAATGACAAATTCCGTGACCAAGGGAAATAGGGATTCATTTTTATATATAGAGATAAATACGTGTTCAAAATTAAAGATACAGATAGGTGGTACTCTGCCCTTATGAACCCTAACGGTACATGCGGGTTTATCTTAAGAAGATCTATACTCACCTTTTAGATGGTTTAATAAATTTAAAGACATATTCACGTCAAAAATAAAAAAAAACCCTCGCAGTTTATTCCCGGGAAAAGTCACAACCCTACCCACACTGTCGTCTACTTCAGTTGTCTATGCCTTTCCATAACTATCGATTTTGTGCCGTTTTCATACTTCAGTTCCGTACGATATAATTACTACGTCGACGTTCTATCGAGTTAACAACCGTCCCACGCTGCGCTTTTCGAAATATAATACTAGATATGCCCGTGGCTTAGCTTGTATTAATGTCGTTTATAATTATATCACTGCAAATGGTAGCTTATGTCCATAATCAATTTCATTCAAATTGGTACCGTCTACTCCGTAATCCGTACACTAATTTTGCATTTTGAAACGAATCAAAAGTACGAAACCTATAGAATATGCAAACGTTAAGTTAAATAAATAAATATTGTCAGACAAATTACACAGCGCCACCTAGCCCCAAAGTAAGCGAAGCTTGTGTTATGGGTACTAGACAACTGTTAAACATACGTAAATACATATTTTTTTTTGGAAATACATACTTATGATATATAGAAAACACCCAGACTAAGACAAACAGACATGTTCATGCACACAAATGTTTGTCCTATGTGGGAATCGAACCCACAAGCGTTGGTGTCAAAGCCGCGTCATTGACCGCTGCGCCACCGAGCTCGTCAAACAAAGTCAACAAAAAGTTGACTATTTTTTTTCGCATCTCAACTTTTGGGTAGGCAGGTATAAACAGTTCAGTACCCAAAAGTTAAGATGGGAAAAAAATAATCAACCTAACGTTTGCATATTCTATAGACTTCGTAATTTTGATTGCTATGTCATTTCTCTATTAATAAAAACGGAGAAATCTTTTAAAAAAAGTTAATTTAAAAAAAAACTTGAAACCGGCTTCCGTTGGCGAGCGCAGCTTATTGGTGGAATACCCCGGCAGACGCTGCTGCCCGTCTTCCAGGAGAAAAGTTATTGCGTGACACAAGATTCGTTAGTCGCCTTGTACGACATCCAGCGCAGAGCAATGGAGTGGCACAATTTTATTCTGCCGGCTACCTTAGGGCTAATTTAAGGGTTTCCCTCTATTTTTCTGGGATCCCATCATCAGACCCTGACTTGGTGAATATGGGACCACCTTGCAATCATACCCTTTCAAATAAAAAAATAATTTTGAAAATCGGTTCACAATAGACTATTTGACTAACATTTTTTTCGGTTTGATATGTAGGGACGTCTCCATAATATAACCATAGGTGAAAGAATTACTTCGATAGCACAAAATCTCTCGAGATATGGTAATTTGAAAATCACAATTTTTAGACTGTCCCGAAAACGCTCCATACAAAAGACTACCGAATTATGACGTCACAGGTTTGTATTTTGTATGCATCAAATCAGAAATTTGTACGATAACTATGTTAAATTTACGTTTATGTGATTAGTATCATAATAAAAGTTATGGCATTTTTTATTACTTCTCCAATGGAAATATTTTTTTTAATATTTGCATACTTTTAAAATGGACTTTCCGGCCAAACATTGATCGACGCTAAAAAAAGTCTGACTGAAGATATTAGAATGGAAGTTTGCAGATCTTTATAGTTTTGTGTATTTTACGATATTGTTAATTTATTTAATCAATTTTTAAACATTGGAAAATAGCCTATTCGCGAAGATAACGAATAACATACATACAAAAAAAAATTCAGTCGAATTGAGAACCTCCTCCTTTTTTGAAGTCGGTTAAAAAAGAGAATAGGCTATTTTCCTATGCTTAAAAATTGTATAAATTATTTAACATATCGTAAAATACACAAAACTATAAAGATCTGCAAACTTTTATTCTAATATCTTCAGTCAGACTTTTTTTTAGCGTCGATCAAAGTTTGGCCGGAAAGTCCATTTTAAAAGTATGAAATTATTGACCTGTGACGCCATACTTCGGTAGTCTTTTGTATGGAGCGTTTTCGTTACAGTCTAAAAATTGAGATTTTCAAATTACCATATCTCGAGAGATTTTTGTACTATCGAAGTTATTCTTTCACCTATGTTTATATTATGGAGACGTCCCTACATATCAAACCGAAAAAATGTTAGTCAAATAGCCTATTGAAGAATACCCTAATACACTTGCAAAGGATCTAATGAGTGAACCGATAATGCCACGAAGGTTCAGACGAAAAAATCCACAGGATCTACTGCTGTAGAGAGACTGTGATGTAATAAAGTGGACGTGTCAGTGGACATGTCCCACACAAGCTCAATACTCCATACTGACCTATTGCTAAATATCGACAATAATAACTATTATTGCAATCTATCCTTTTGAGATTGCAATAATAGTTATTATTAAAAATATATATACCTATATATATATATTTAAAATATCTTTCATCCATTCCATTTGAAATAGAGTCGCTTATTCATTGGTATGAATAAGCATTCTATTCAGTTATTGAATCGCAATAAGAGATGGTGGTAAGGGGGCTGTTCAGAATAAGTAATGGACATCGACTTACTTCGTATTTCGGAAACTTACCGATTTTTTTAGATAATTACGTGAGGCATTTTTGAGGATTTTTTAAACACTAGCTGACTCGGCAAATGTTGTTTTGCGTTGCCATATAAATTATACTAATACCGCCATTAAAAAATAGAGGTTGATGGTAGAAGGGTAAAAATTTAGGGTTGTACTACTCTGTGTAAAAAGTATCGGGAATATGTCAATAAAAAGACCCGCGTAAAAGAGATCGTTCTAATTTTTTTACTGCATGTTGGTAGCACTGTACTGATTTAGCGCGCAAAATTTGAGCGGGATCTGTCATTTAATTTGTTTTAAACTACACTTTTTGTTGGTCATAGTTTTGTTTGAGTCCTCGGCGATTTTTACAATGGAAAATATTGTTGAACAAAGAGTGTGCCTTAAATTTTGTGTTTCGAATGATATTTCATGTGGTGAATCACTAAAAATGTTGCGAAATACCTACGGCGAATCGTGTATATCGAAAACAAGGGCTTATGAATGGTATAAGGCTTTTAAAGAAGGCCGAGAAGTAGTAGTAGACTTGCCTCGTTCTGGTAGACCTTCAACCGCTACGACCAATGAAAACATCGACAGAATCAAGAAGCTAGTGCTCGAAAATCGACGTATGAGTCTGAGAGAGTTGGCTAGTGAGGTGAACATATCTTTTAAGTCCGTCCACAATATTCTCATTGACATTTTAGACATGAAACGCGTCGCCGCTCGACTAGTTCCAAAAGAGCTCAATTTTGTTCAAAAAGCGCAGCGAAAGCATATCGCTGAAGACATGGTTTCCCGAGCTTCTACGGATCCGACCTTTATGAAACGTAACTGGCGACGAGACATGGGTTTATGAGTATGACATGCAAACAAGCCGACAGTCTTCAGAATGGCGTCGCGAAAACGAGCCGAAACCCAAAAAACCGCGGCAAAGTCGCTCCAAAATCAAGGTGATGCTGACAGTTTTTTTTGACTACCGTGGTGTGGTTCACTCCGAATACCTTCCAGAGGGAGAAACAGTGAATAAAGAATATTATTTAGGCGTCATGAAGCGTTTGCGTTAGAGTATCCGCCGAAAACGTCCAGATTTGTGGCGACACAACTCATGGATGCTGCACCATCACACAAAGCCATTATTGAAAGTGTCTGTAGCGAAAAATTCAACAAAAGTTCTCGACCAAGCACCGTATTCACCTGATATGGCTCCGTCTGACTTTTTTTTATTTCCCAAGTTAAAATTACCACTTCGAGGAACACGTTTTGAGTCGATAGAAGCCATAAAAGAAAATTCGCTGAATGAGCTAAACGCCATACCGCAAATAGCCTATGAAAAATGTATGGAAGACTGGGTGAAGCGGTGGAGATGTTGTATTGCAAGCGCTTACTTTGAAGGCGATAAAATAAATTTAGATATAGAATAATTTGTATTTTTTGTCTTATTGACAAATTCCCGATACTTAGTACACAGAATGTATGTATTAATTAATGCTAACTCATAAAAATATAAAAATAAAAAAAATAGTCCAAAAAAAATATTATATTTGGAGGACCACAGTTATCACTTAGGGGTATAAAAAAAAGATTAGGTTCTTTTTTTTATTTTTCTCAGACCTACTGAATCACTACATAGTATAAAACAAAGTCGCTTTCTCTGTCCCTATGTCCCTTTGTATGCTTAAATCTTTGAAACTACGCAACGGATTATGATGCGGTTTTTTTTAATAGATAGAGTGATTCAACTGGAAAGTTTATATGCATAATATACGCATAACATAGTAGAAAAACACTGATAATTTAGAGGTTTCTAATGTGATGTCGTAAATAAATACATTTTTTTGCTCTTTCATTGCAAACGCTGGCTGAACCCAACGAGATAGATCAAAATAATGTAGTACAGTATTGTTCACCTTAAAATGGTCTACAAAAAAGTTCGCGATGGTATCTCTTAGTGGTAACACACAATAACCGTTATTTTATCCTTTGCTTTTTACAAGAAATAATGCCTTATTTACGAAGCGATTTTAAGCAATACAGAATTAATCCTTATCCAATTAAGTACCTTAAATACATTGCGCATTTAATATAGATCAATATGGCCCTTCACAGCATGTAATTTAAATGAATAGTTTAGAAGATATTACACATTTAAAATGCAGGGACATAACGGCTGTGGCGGTACCGGCCGCGGAGCCGGCGGCGTGTGCCTATAACTGGGGAAGGACTGGATAGGACAAAGCGCAAAGACCTTCTGTAGTACATTTAGTATCAGCATTGCACCCGTGCGAAGCCGGGGCGGGTCGCTAGTATACATATATAATTTCATTTTGGGGTGTAAGTGGTTCATCAACATCTTTGAACCAAAGCCAACTTCACCTGCACGCGGTGCACCCTGCTGACTTACAAACGAAGCTCTGGCGAAAAGAGAGGTAGGGAGCGTAATTGTAAGCTGTGACTGGGGAATGTACTGTACCTCATGGGAATCCGCAGCCAAATACCAATTCCCTTGAGAGTTGTTGTGTTCCTGCGAGTGAGTGAGGTCACCAGAAAGGAAGCAGATGCTGCGTTGGCAGCGGGGGTGCCGGCGCGCGAGCGATATTTTATATTGCGAGCGTTAATATGGCTACGGTAACCGCTTTACATCAGGCGGGCCGTATGCTTGTCTGCCAACCGACGTAGTATATAAAAAATCATCATCAAAATCGGTCAAGCCGTTTCGGAGGAGTAGGGTAACTAAAACTATGACACGATTATTTTATATAATAGATGGAGCATTATAATAAGTATATTTTTGCTCCAAATGAAACTTAAAATCCAATATTAAATTTACTTACAACTGAATATCATTGACCTAACCTAATCCATGTCCATTCGCAAATTCACGGCAGAAAAAAAATGGCCTTGAGACAAAAGAAAATTTAAGTAACCTTGTATTTAGAACGAACTAAATCAGCATAGTGTTTATTATTATTTATTCATATTTTTATGTGCAGGCACAGCGTATCGAAATTTTAGGTTTGTGGCAACCACAGAGTACTTAGTGCGACTTTCTTGTTCACATTCGTTCATGTCAACATAATCAAACCAACAAAATAGAGAAATACTCTCATGTTATGAATTTATAAGACGTAAGTTGCATATTAAAATTATGTGGCTTACTTACTCACATTTTGAAGTGAGCAACCTGGCTAATTTGGATATGTTTATAACACGCGTCTGGGAAATTCACAACATGAAACCTTTTTTCAATTTGGTCGGCTTGTCAACACGTTCGAATGTGACCGAATAACTAGCACTAAGCACTCGGAATAGGGAACAGTGTACAATGTAAACTTGGAAATTCGCCCGAAAGTTGGGATTTTTTCTTATACATTTTGTAGTGTCTTCGAGAAAATCAATGCAA
Organism: Hypsopygia costalis; assembly: GCA_937001555.2. Classification (NCBI taxonomy): domain Eukaryota; kingdom Metazoa; phylum Arthropoda; class Insecta; order Lepidoptera; family Pyralidae; genus Hypsopygia; species Hypsopygia costalis. The sequence goes on along the minus strand of OW443347.2, from coordinate 12,781,253 downwards.
TGTTTCATATTTATTCATCATTAACAGGGCCATTTTAGTCTCTACTACAGGAGCACGACCCTCTCTCGTCCGTCTCAGACAGAAGGAGGATTTGGCCTACACTCCAAGCAAGTAAACCACATAATTTTGATATGTAACACGCGTCTTATAAATTCACAACATGAGAGTTCTTCTCTATTTGGTCGGTTTGTTTAGGTTGACTAGATCGAACGTGAACAAAAAACTCGCACTTAGCACTTCTGATTTCGTATATAACAAATTAAAGGGACAGGCCCACCACACATTCCCACCACTGTGTCTCCTGTGTAGCCAGGATTAACAGCGGCGACCGCCAAAAAAGGCAATGAACAGTGAAGTCCATTGCAGTCCCGGGGGTACAACTACGGCTGCCTTGGAACTCACAACGAATTTAATCAGAAGAAATTAGTAGGAGTAGGAAGCTTTTGGAATTTGACTTCCCCTCTTAGCAATGTGAGAGACAGCAATGTGGCAAATAAGGCATTAAAAGCCTAAAGAGATGGCTAGTCAAGTGAAGCTCAACTGCCGTGCACCACGGATTTTATGTATCTACCTAACACTATTGGGGACCTAAAACATTGAGTTGTTACCTAACACATCGATTCCAATAATAAGAATTGCAAAATCGTCTGAACGCTTGGTAATTCTCCCTTGTTGCTACCAAATCAGAATAGTACGAGGGGAGGTCAATAAGTTCGCGGAATGAGAGAGAAGGAGGTTGAAATTAAACACCAAATTATTTTTCCTTTTCAATATATTCTCCTTTAACCCTAATACATTTTTCGGATCTCTCAAATAGCTTGTTTATACCATCGAAAAAAAATGATTTGTCTTTGGTGTCAAAATAGGCCGAAATTGCCGACTTGACTTCATCATCGTCGTCAAATTTCTTTCCACGCAGCTCTTTCTTCATTTTTGGAAATAAATAATAGTCACTGGGGGCCAAGTCTGGACTGTATGGTGGGTGGTTTAATTGTTCAAAGCCGCATCGGTGAATGGCAGCCGTCGCAACATGGCACGTGTGGACGGGTGCATTGTCGTGCAAAAGGAGCACACCTTTTGACAGTTTTCCTCTTCTTTTTTTCTTAATGGCTTCTTTCAATCTTTCCAGTAAAGAAGCGTAGTACTGTCCCGTTATAGTCGCACCACGTTCTTTATAATCGATCAGTAAAATACCTTCTGTATCCCAAAAGATAGTCGCCATGATCTTTCCGGCCGATTGTGACACTTTGAACTTCTTTGGAGGAGGTGTGCCTTTTTTATGCCACTGCATCGACTCTTGCTTCGACTCAGGTTCATAGTGGTGAACCCAGGTTTCATCTCCAGTAACAATCCGGGCCATAACTTCTTCCTTTCTCTCTCCACAGAGCTCCAGAAACTGGTGAGAGCACTCGACACGCTCGCGTTTTTGAAGTGGCGTGAGCATTCTCGGAACCCATCTTGCACTGACTTTAGTCATCCCAAGATGATGATGTAGGATATTTAAAATACTTGATTCGGATACTCCAACCATTGCTGCAAGTTGCTTCTTCTTCAGTCGGGCATCTTCCAATACAAGTTTTTCTACTTTTTCGACGATTTCCGGTGTGGTGGCCTCAATTGGCCGTCCGGAGCGGGGGTCGTCTTCAATGGACTCCCTTCCTTGTTTGAAAAGACCATGCCACTTGTAAACCATGGTTTTACCAGGGGCAGAGTCCGCGTAAACCGCTAACAGCTCTTGAAAAATCGTCTGAGCGGATTTTCCTTGCTTGGTAAGAAACTTAATAACGGCACGGTGTTCAATTTTCTCCATACTGGCTGACTTCTTCCCGATTTAGTTGTTTGCAGGTCGATAACTCAAAAGTTAATGACACGATTAGGTTCAAACTTGGTATATATACTCTTAATGAGGTGCTTAACTAGTGCCTACCTGGACGGGTAAATTTATCCCCATCAACCCCTCCATTCCGCGAACTTATTGGCCTCCCCTCGTATACTACCCCGGAATATAACAAATATGTAAAATTCATTATTAAAGCTGAAAAAAATAAATTGATTTTGTAATGAAATAACAAATAGTTTAATCATCATCATCATCATCATCAGGTCATTTTAGTCTCCACTACAGGAGCACGACCCTCTCTCGTCCGTCCAAAAGACAGATGGAGGTATTGACCTACACTCCCCACGCTGGCCAGACGGGTTGGGGAGGCCTGATCGATGTTCTATAATGTATTTCCCTTAGTCGGCTTGTACGACATCCACGGGAAGAGACGGAGTGATTCTATTCTAGTCTGCCGGAAACCACACGGCAAATTTATTATACACGCTTATTTCAATATATATTATATTACATAACAGACCCGTGTTACATATCCAAATTAGCCGGGTTGCTCACTTCAAAATGTGAGCAAGTAAGCCGCATAATTTTGATATGTAACACGCGTGATATAAATTCACGACATGAGAGTTCTTCTCTATTTCGTCGGTTTGTTTATGTTGACATAATCGAACACGTTTTTGTTCGTGTCGCTAAGCATTCTGTGCTTGCCACAAACCTAAGATTTCGATACGCTGTGCTTGCACATAAAAATATGAATAGATAAAAATAAGCGAATTTCGTTCTAAATACAAGGTTACTTCGGCATGTGTGATGCACCATGAGATCTTCGATTATTTATCTATGGTTACATTTTGTTTACAAAATACGAAGTCACTCAATAAAACACCATTAATTACTGTCTCAAACATTTTTTTAAAATACGTGACTGATAATCAAGGCTTATATCTTGATTCATGATTTATCATATCTTAAATTCACACGCTTATTTCAAATAAATCCGAAGTCACGGTTGTACTGTATTGTTTTTAGCTTTAATTTTTTTCAAAACAATAAAATTCTGAAACTATTGTCTGAAAAATTGGAAAACCCATTTGTTGAGCATTGGGTGCGAAATCATGTTCGCACTCAAGGCTCAAAATCGCCGAGGCCGGGCTCGCATTGAAGTCTCTCCCCACTTATAGTTACTAACATAGTCTGTAAGTTTCTTTGTCACTAACATTATGGATTGCAAACACAGAATCTGAAATAAATACATATATAAATATCGCATATGGTTTCGTCAGCCATTGTCGCCCCATTGTAGTCTGTGTAGGAGATAAAATAAAAACGGTAATTTAAAAAACTAAAGAAATGAAAAATCCATAAAACAAGAAAACATGTAGCAGTCGGGACCCTACATGTGCTCTAAATTCACTAAGCCTTCAGTTCTAGAATGGGTCCCGACTGCTACATGTTTTCTTGTTTTAGGGGTTTTTCATTTCCAAATCACACAGAAAAGCAGTCGGGTTTTTTAGTTTTTTAAATTACCGTTTTCATTTTATGTCTTTTAGTTTTATTTATTTTGATATATGCAATGTCGCTCTCACAGTAAATACATATCTAATGACACCCCTCAAGCTAAAATCCATCGAGCCGTCCAGACTGCGGCGCGCATTTGCATTTGAACTTGGCGCCAAAAATCCGCCATTTTGTTTTTTTTTTTATTTTGACGTACCCAGTGTCACTCTCCCAGTAAATACGAATCTAAAGACACCTCTCAAGCTAAAATCCATCCAGCCCTTCTTCGGGCTGCAGAGCGTGCCAAACAATTATACATACATACATACTCTCGAAAAACATAACCCTCCTTCTGTCGCAGTCGGGTAATTATGGTTCAGTGTTGCCAATATAATCGAAGAGATATGATTTTTTTTTTTACTCAAAATAAGGTTAAAGTTATGTTTGCAGTTTTGCACATGAGTTTTCTTTCACAATATTGTTTACATTTTTGAAGTAAAACTTCTTTACGCTTGGGGAGTAAGCTTGTGAATGCGTGACGAGAGCGTTACGAAAATTGTGATCGGGCAATGTGAACGGAAGTTGAGAGGGAGATATAAGTTAGTAGAGCTGAAGAAGTTTTACTTCAGTCGTGTGGTCTAAAGCAGTGTTCCGCAAAGTGTAAGGTTATCTCATGAAGCTACATAGACGGACGGAAGAAAGATAAATAAATAAATAAATATTCCTGGACAAATCACACACTGCCATCTAGTCCCAAACTAAGCAAAGCTTGTACTATGGATACTAGATAACTGATATAAAAATACATTTTTTTTTTGTAAATAAATACATATAATACATAGAAAACGAAACGATACACAAATAAAAACTAATTTCCCATTATTGGTGTACCTAAGACACAAAAAGTTTGAGAAACACTGGTCTAAAGCATACTCGTTTATTTTATAATAGCACTAAGAAGGAGCTCGATGGCGTCGTTGCGCGTGTCAGTCTAATCGAAAACACAAGTTAAGCAACGTCAACCGTAGCCTGTCCATGGATGGGTCAATGTCAAGCTGCTCCGTGCTTCGGAAATCACGTTAAGCCGTCGGTCCCGGCTGTTGACATTAGATGTCAGTCGTTAAGCCAAGTCAGTGGCCTTTGGGCTGCTTGAAAAGACTGGCCTCCGCCAACCTGCAGTTGAGCGGCATGGTGGACTATGCTGTAAACCCCTTAAGAGCCCTATTACATTTGCACGCTGACGAGCTCTCGCGCAGTACTAAACCCGCGAAGGCCGCCGGTGCATCGTGTTTTGTAGTAATTTTGAAGTTATATTTATCATTTTTATTGAAATAAAATAATTAATTCATGCTACAAATTTTCTTCATCATGAAGTCACAATTATTCTCGTATAAATTTTGCTCAATAATATTATCGTTTATTCGAGAAATTAACAGTTTACTTAAAGCGATTTTCGAAGTTTTTTTGGTTAAAAGAATGTTTTATTTCTATATTAAATCAATGATATTTCAAAATTCCGAGGCCGCTATGTACTATACGACTATATAACAAATAACATTCAATTTTTTTTATTTCATTTGTTTGGAACAGTAGTACAATCCAGGAGCTCAAAATAGTGAATGCGCGCATTTTATGAAAATCTTTCTCTGCAATTTTGGGTTTATTTAAAAAGTTAAGCAAAATTTACAAAAAGCGAGGCCGCTATGTACTATGCCAATAGCTATTCTGTACTATTCAATAAGTAAACATTGTTAATGTATTTTTGTTTCCGAGATCGAGAACGCCAAAATTGGCCATTTTACGCAAAAATCACAGTCAAAATGTAATATATAATATATGGCTCTTAACAGGTTCAAGTCCCGAAGCAAGTTGCAATCTTCTTTGTGTATACAAAGTCCCCATAGTAATAATGACACCTAACGCTCATGAAGTTTCGTATTAAGTTACGTCATTCTCTTCAACTATTTTATGATACTTTATGTGTCACAGTGATTGAAACAATAATCTACATCACTGGCCATGAAGCACATATGCCTCATGGACGTACCAGTGAAGTCACCCATGAGGCACATGTGCCTCATTGGACTGCGAACCTGTTATTTGAAGAGAGACCCGAATCCCAACAGTAGGATACGTTTCCCTTCAATCGAAGGGCTTTAGAGCATACTCCACCATTGTTGGTTGGTGGTGAAATATAATGGATCATCATCATCAACGCCTTTCACCAAATACGATCCACCGCCTTCTGCATCCAGCCGCTTTCATAAGGTCATCGGACGTCAAGAGAGGTATGGGTAGGGAGCGTAATTGTAAGCTACCCGACTGGGGAATGTACCTCCACCTCACAGAATACCGCAGCCAAATAACAATTCCCTTGAGGGTTGTTGTGTTCCAGCGAGGGAGTGAGGTCACCAGAAAGGAAGAAGATGCTGCGTTGGCAGCGGGGGTGGTGGCGCGTAAGTGATATTTTATGTTGCGAGCGTTAATATGACTACGGTAACCGCTTCACATCAGGGCAGACAAGCATACGCCCCGTATGCTTGTCTGCCTCCCGACGTAGTATTAAAAAAAAACACCTAAAAGAAGGTCAAAATATAACGGATACTTTGTTTTTTATTATAAGTATATGTTTATCTTATTTTTATGTCATATCATATTTTAATAAAAAAATAACTATGATTGTAGTCGTGTCTATTAGAATATGTTTCCGTGTGTAATATTTAACTTGACTTGGCGAGCTCGGTGGTGTAGCGGTCAATGACGCGGCTTCGACACCAACGCTCGTGGGTTCGATTCCCACATAGGACAAACATTTGTGTGCATGAACATGTCTGTTTGTCTTAGTCTGGGTGTTTTCTATGTATCATAAGTAGGTATTTACAAAAAAAAAATGTATTTACGTATGTTTATCAGTTGTCTAGTACCCATAACACAAGCTTCGCTTACTTTGGGGCTAGATGGCGCTGTGTAATTTGTCTGACAATATTTGTTTATTATTTTATTTATTTATTTAACTATTGTTCATAAACTTTCAAATACAGAATTTAACCATAAGGTAAAACTTACAAAAACATATTTTTGTTAGATTAGATTAGGTACTGTATTTCAACATATATTTTTCCTGGATAGCAATATACATAATATCATCATCATCATCAGGTCATTTAAGTCTCCACTACAGGAGCACGACCCTCTCTCGTCCGTCCTAGACAGAAGGAGAATTTGGCCTACACTCCCCACGCTGGCCAGACGGGTTGGGGAGGCTTGATCGATGTTTTATAATGTATATCCCTTAGTCGCCTTGTACGACATCCACGGGAAGAGACGGAGCGATTCTATTTTAGTCTGCCGGAGACCACACTATTAATAAAAAAACCGGACAAGTGCGAGTCGGACTCGCCCACCGAGGGTTCCGTAGGTACGTAGTATCATTATTAAATTTGATATTTTTCATTATAAATAAGAAATAATGCGTCGAAAAAAATAAATAAAATATATTTTGCAATGTGTACATCAAGCCCTTTCATATGATACCCCATTTGAACTAGTAGTTTCAATTTGAAATTTCGACACCCTATAAAAAATATAGACCCCCTATTTTTTTAGATCTATTTACAAATGTATAGTTTTGAGATTTATTCCTGTACTTGTAGTCTATAACGATGTTACTTGCCAAATTTCATAGTTCTAGGTCAACGGGAAGTACCCTATAGGTTTTGATTCCTTTGAGTGTGTCGAAATATGCGTTTTTTGCTGAATAAACGGCCGTAACTTTTTTCTACGTAAACTTAGCAGTTTGATTTTTTTTTAACTTCATGGGACCGTAGACCTGTGTATACAGTTCAAATTTCAGCTTGATACCTCCACGCATTCTCGACATAGAAATGTTTGACAGACAGACAGACAGACAGACAGACAGACAGACAGACAGACAGACAGACAGACAGACAGACGGACAACAAAGTGATCTTATAAGGGTTCCGTTTTTCCTTTTGAGGTTCGGAACCCTAAAAAAGATGTACGTCACGTCAAAATCTGATCAATCAAAAAATTTAATATTTAATTGACAATATGCTTTTTATAATTATACCTACTCTATATTATTAAAACTTATATACTGTGCTTTCGTAAAATAAAAATGGCTTCCATTTGACCTTTGACCCATTCTATTGCAATTGATAAGAATTAAAATCAGTCTGGCAAGTTTGAACCCTGATAATGACCATACTAAGTATGTGGGGTTATAAATTATTTTACAAAATAAAATGACAGTGATTATTATAAAATTAAATAAATATTTCTAGACAATTTACACAGCGCAATCTAATCCCAAATTAACCGCAATGCTATATATCAGTTGTCTAGTACCCATAACACATTATGGGTACTAGACAACTGATATATGTACTTACATACATTTTTTTTTGTAAATACATACTTATAATACATAGAAAACACCCAGACCAAGACAAACAGACATGTTCATGCACACAAATGTTTGTCTTGTGCGGGAATCGAACCCGCGACCTCGGAGTCAAAGTGGCCATTACTAACCATTCGACCACCGAGCTCGTCACCAAAATTTTACAGTCACTTTTCGAGAAAGGGAAAGGAAGAAAGAATATGGGGTGTAAATGATTCATCAGCATCTTTGAACCAAAACCAACCTCACCTGCACGTGGTGCACCCTACTGAATGACAAACGAGGCTCTGACGAAAAGAGATTCTATATGGGTAGGGCATAAAGTATTTTGTAAGCTGGCTGACTGGGGAAGCACCTCCATCTTACAGAATACTGCAGTCAAATAACCATTCCCTTGAGGGTTGTTGTGTTCCTGCGAGTGAGTGAGGTCACCAGGAAGGAAGGTGATGCTGAGTTGGCGGCGAGGAAGGCAGGAGCAATATATCATGTTGCCAGCGTTTATATGGCTATGGTAACCGCTTCACATCAGGTTGGCCGTATACTTGTCTGCCATCCGACGTAATATAAATAAATACATAATAAATAAATATTTCTGGACAATTTACACAGCGCCATCTAGTCCCAAATTAAGCGCAATGCTTGTGTTATGGGTACTAGACAACTGATATATGTACTTACATACATTTTTTTTTGTAAATACATACTTATAATACATAGAAAACACCCAGACCAAGACAAACAGACATGTTCATGCACACAAATGTTTGTCTTGTGCGGGAATCCAACCCGCGACCTCGGAGTCAAAGTGGCTATTGCTAACCATTCAACCACTAAGCTCCTCAATTGTCTATAAAATGACACCCCACTCTCTTGCCTCCTTAGATTAGATCTTATTGGTCTGTACTTTAGAGTTAATACTACAAAATTCTATTAACATTAATTTATCTCAATGTGTAAATGTTGTTGTAAGTAGGGTTGCCAACTATACTGTTAAAAACAGTATTATACTGTTTTTCACTACATTATACTATTTACTGTTGAACAAAAATAAAGTATACAAAATACTGTTTTCAGCATCTGATGCTTAACACTAGGGTTAGACTTAGACGCTCATACATTTTTTTTTATTTACACATTAATTATAACTATTATTTTAATAAAAAATGAGCTCCTTGAGATTGAGATGAGATTTAATTTTAGATATAATTGTAGTGAGGTGTATATAATATTTAAAAAAACCTGTAAATTAAAAAGTAGCGTGAGAAGCTCTAAAAAAATATGTATTTAAACCATTAAATAAATAAAATACTGTTCATTTTTCTAAAATACTGTTTAATATTCTTGTCAGACCTAAATATACTTTATTTTGTGGTAAAAAAGTTGGCAACCCTAATTGTAAGCGAACTGTATGTTTTATTATTACTTGCCTAGTGATTGTGTAACTGTATACATTGAAATGTGTATGATGTATTGTGTATTGAAGTGTGCAAATAAAATTATATATAACTATCTCCAGAATATCATCTAACGGAAGAGATCCCCATGTGGAATAAGTTTGCCTTTGTAGCGCTTTGTTTTTCATATTCACTATACAGACCTGGTGCACCCCTGTTGACTGACAAACGAAGCTCTGGCGAAAAGAGAGGTAGGGTGCGTAATTGTAAGCTACCCGACTGGGGAATGTAAACTCAACCTCGCAGAATACCGCAGCCCCTTCCCTTCCCTTGAGGATTGTTGTATTCCTGCGAGTGAGTCAGGTCACCAGAAAGGATGGAGATGCTGCGTCCGCAGCGGGGGTGGCGATGCGCGAGCCATATTTCATGTTGTAATATCGCTACGGTAACCACTTCACATCAGGCGGGCCGTATGCTTGTCTGCCACCTGATGTAGTATTAAAAAATATATGTATACTTCATAAATTTGTAGAATTTTTCTCAAAGAAATCTACAATTGCTATTAGTGTGTATATGTTTTAATTAGTAACAAAATACAACTACACTACAGTAAATAAAAATAATCTAATTTTAAAATTACTTAACAATTTCCTCCTACTCCGGGCCTCCCCAACACGTTTAGCTGGGGAGTGTAGGCCAAATCCTTCTTCCATCTAAAACGGACGAGAGAGGGTCGTGCTCCTGTAGTGGAGACTAAAATGGACCTGATGATGATGATGATAAAAACCAATAAAAAAAAATTCTACACTATTCCTCAAAAATATTGGTCCAATGCGGCAGAGAGGCATTTGTAAATTTGTATGTACATATTAATTTTAAATATTTAGTTTGGGGTCTAATACTTACTTGTATTGTTACTAACTTTCAAGCATTGCTTCTTGGCCAATGGTCAATACCAAAATGCTAATAGATAACAAAAATAACAAAAAATAAGAATAATATTAATAAAAATGTGTAAAACGTGTCTAACAAGGGCCCAATGACTGAATAAATAATTTAATTTCAGTAATTTGTTCTGCAGCGCTAAGAAGAATCTCAAAAGAAGACCAGCAAAGTCATCATTCAGCAAAAAAAGCCAAGTCCATCAAGAAGGCGAAAAAAAAGAGACAAAACTAGTGTTACTACTTTCTTCGTAAGAACAATATGGCAACCCTCGGACTTTCAAAAGTCAATGTTGCTATTACTAAAATTCAGTTCAGTTCCTACTCTTTTGTAGCACACTGTATGATTAAATTAGAGTGTCTAATGTTGGGAAAATTGTCTTCAACTATATCATAAGGTTATCTGAAGGTAAAAAAATGTTAATGATTTTTTTTTTTTTTTTGTTTAGTGTCTCAGGATATTTTTGTAAAAAAATCTTGAAATTTGATGTGGATTAAGTCTGAACTCTAAGTAAGCACACAGACTATTTTACTTACTTACATACTGTACTTTACTTAGGTACTGAAATCTATGTGCAGCCATGGACATAGACTAGTTACTTTTTATATATAGTAGACTACCATTATTGGTAGGTTAAAAAAAAATGTTAATGATCTTTGACTCTGAATTCAAATTTAGAATTAAATGGATGTATTTTTGTAAGCAGTGTGCTATTTGACCTTAAACTTTTTTGAAAGGAAACAAATGAACAAAAAACTTTAATAGTTCTGCAATCAGACCATTATTTAAAATTGGTTTTATTATATTTTTTACTGTATCATAGTGTGCTTGAAATTTCAGTTGCATCTATGTGTGCTATTAGAAGTTTAAAAATTGTGTTCTAAAATAAAATTCCCATATCTTTTTAAGAAGAATTATTTTTTAAATTATACTAAAGTAGTCACATTGAGATTTTGGCAGTATGGCCTTTTGACCTTAGCCAGCTTGTGCAGATTTTTACCATCATGTCCCTATAGTGATCATGACATAATAAATCTTTTCCTGATTGTGACATAATTAACTTTTTTTTCTGTTCATATGAGTAGATTTATTATGTCTTTTCATGTTAATCTAAAAGAACAAAAATTAAGTTGCCATTTCAAATTAGGAACTAGTGATTAAATAGTAGGGCTGTTTCTAGTCTAACCTACCTGTCAAAAGGTATAACTTCAAATTGTATCCGCTCAGATATTTATTAATATTCAAATGTATTTCAAATACATACCAAACTTACCATATGATTTTAAAGTTTAGCAAATTTAGTTAATAATAACGGTGACAAACCCATTAAACTGGTTTCTCCAACAGTTAGTTTTATAGTTTAGAACCACTCCTGACTCAAGGCCCTTTTAAACTTGTGTGTAGAGTATACTCTATGGTCTGCCCTCATATGGATTAGACGCTTTGATAGCCTCTTATAACTATAATGGCCTTTGACAGGTCAAATTTGTTTAACCTAAATATATATGTTGAAATATGATCGTGACCCCGCGGGGCATTCTAGAAAGACATTCATCGTGGTTTACTTACAATTTCAGAGTGATCGGAGAGCCCTGAAGGTCTCCAGCCGTCATCCGCCCTGTCTCCGGCAGATATAGAACAATTCCATGATATCCGTTTCACAAAAACACAATTCTATCATACACTTTCACAAACGGAATGCACTCTACACAACTATGTGAAAAACAAAATAGAAAACACACACAAACAAACAATTCAAATATCACAGAAGTCAATGGTCGCGAGATCTCTGAATTCCTTACCGCTAACCCATATTCGGGCACTGTATTACTGTGTAATGAACGGAATTATTAGCAATTTACGGCACCGCGCTCCACGTACGTTCGCCCGCTGTGAAAATTTTTATGTTTTTCGAAAGCGCTTAGACGCCCCGCCGTGTACCTTTCGAAAAAGTACAAAATACAGTCGCGCGCTAAATAGGAAAATCGATAAGGCTTTTGGAACGTCGCCGTATCGAAACTAGAATAATAATTTATCAAAAAATGTAATAAAAACGACATTATTTTCTTATGACGGCCCGAGCTGTCAGAATTTTATAAGTGAAACCCGGCGCGATCGGGAAACACCGCACGGCAATACGCAAATGATAATACAACATGACCCTTTAACTCGGGTGGGTAATCACATCTGCTGAGCGAAAATAGACCGTATGGTCACGACCACTTACGACTTTCCTATTTGGCGCTAATCGCGAAAAATACGAAACGGATACGAATTTGTTTGTAAAACTTACTACGAAGCGGTAATCAGTCGATTGGAAAATTCCAAATAAGTGGCGAGCGGGCGCGCGGTATCCGTAGAAAGAAACGCGAGACACTGTTTTCGAAACAACATTGGCTCGACGTCATTTTTGGCGTATTTTGAGTTGGATCGTGAACGGGAAAACTCGAAAGCGTTCGGTTGTGCGAACGAGACGGAAGCTTGTTCGGTGCGGGGAACATTGGACTTTAACGTACTTACTGCATCATACATTTCCATGATTATAATCGTTTAATGTTGGAGCAATGTGTGTGAAGCCGTACTATTTTGAAGTTTTTTTTCTATAGTACGTATAGATAGGCTAGAGAGGAGAACGGCTGTTTTTCTATGTAAAAATGTGTATGTGTGAGTTGCTTCCCGTATGTGTAGTTGTCGTACGTATAATATAATACTTTAGTGTGCGTTTTGTATTACGCTGGCTGAGTTATATAAAAATTTGTATAGGTAGTTGGGCTGGCCTTTACCGAATCAATAATCTAAAAATTCATTTTTATATTTTTCGAGCAAGTCATGCGGCAGTGATTTAGAGCTGTTATTTGTACCTACACTAATACGTTTTGTTGATACTAGGTAGGTACGTACCTACCACGCAGCTGTCTGTCAATGTCGTGTTACTAATTTGATAATTTCATCTATTTGAAGAATTTGTTTAGTAATTAGTTTAAGTATCATTTTATCTTATGTTTTGAGTACGTTTGACTTTTAGATAATTAAAGTTAAATGTGTCTTGCGTTGGTACTTAGTTAGGTACTTTATTAGTTTTGTAACTTATTTTTGTAAAGTTAGCCATTATTCGAGTTAGTTATTATCGAATCTGGAATGAGGAAATTCGACGAAGAACCATAGCGTTCAGAGTTTGCAAGCTCAAGTGACAATGAGCCGGTCACATCTGCCGAGTAAGTGATAGCAGGTGGGGGAGGAAGGTATTTAGAGTAGAGGCCGCGCATAGGACGATGAAGCGTTGGGTGCCCTCGTTCTAGATGGTCCGATGACCATAAGAAAGCGGCTGGATGCGGAAGGAGGATCGTATTTGGTGGAAAGCATTGGGGAAGGCTTATATCCAGCAGTGGGTAGATATTTATTAAATTGGACAGCCATTGTAATTAATGACCAATTTATTACATTAAACAAATAAATAAATATTCCTGGACAAATTACACACGGCCATCTAGTCCCAAACTAAGCAAAGCTTGTACCATGGGTACTAGATAACTGATATTATACTTAAATACATTTTTTTTTGGAAATACATACATATAATACTTAGAAAATACCCAGACCAAGACAAACAGACATGTTCATGCACACAAATATTTGTCATGTGCGGGGATCGAACCCGCGACCTCGGAGTCAAAGTGGCCATTGCTAACCGTTCGACCACCGGGATCGTCACTGACTGTATCATGTACAGCACATCGTTTATCAGTTAAATACAATTTAGTATACATATAACAGTAACTATTATTTAAAAGGGAACTTAGGTTACTTAGGAAGGAACAGTAACTATTATGTGGAAGGAATAAATTTAAAATTTAAAAGGGAACCTGATAATTACATTGCCCATTTGTTATGTCTGCTAAGACAGTGATTTTCAAACTGTGGGTCGCGACCCGCAGGAGGGTCGCCAAGTTATATGCAGGGGGTCGCGGGTGAACACAGATACGGCCGTGAGACAGATACGGCCCGCCTGATGTGAAGCGGTTACCGTAGCCATATTAACGCTGGCAACATAAAATATCGCTCGCGCGCCGCCACCCCCGCTGCCAATGCAGAATCTCCTTCCTTCCTGGTGACCTCACTCACTCGCAGGAACACAACAACCCTCAAGGGAATTGTTATTTGGCTGCGGTATGCTGTGAGGTGGAGGTACATTCCCCAGTGGGGTAGCTTACAATTACGCTCCCTACCTCTCTTTTCGCCAGAGCTTCGTTTGTCAGTCAGCAGGGTGCACCGCGTGCAGGTGAAGATGGCTTTGGTTCAAAGATGTTGATGAACCACATACACCCCAAAGATTCTATTTATTTATAAGTTTTATTTATTGTACAGTCAAGAACTCGTGAAGTCTTACACGGTGGACTCTGAACCGTTATTATTAGAGTCGTCGTAGATGTAAGGCTCGTACTACAAGTGGAAAGCTTCATGAGCTCTAGACTACCTATAATTCATACTTTTCCATATCAACTTGCCCCCTCCCCCTCCCCCCCCCCCTCCCCCCCCCCCCCCCCGGGCCATCGGCTGACGACGACTTTGTTTGATACGCTACAACTACAATGAAAAATCCATCAACTTCTATTTATCTTCCTTGTTTTTGTGTTCACCATAAATATCTAATTAGTTCATCTAAGAACAAAATCGGCAGCAAATGGCAGTAACAATATTTATATGTTATGGTCAGGGTAATAAATTAAAATAAATAAATATTGTCAGACAAATTACACAGCGCCATCCAGCCCCAAAGTAAGCGAAGCTTGTGTTATGGGTACTAGACAACTGATAAACATACGTAAATACATTTTTTTTGTAAATACATACTTATGATACATAGAAAACACCCAGACCAAGACAAACAGACATGTTCATGCACACAAATGTTTGTCCTATGTGGGAATCGAACCCACGAGCGTTGGTGTCGAAGCCGCGTCATTGACCGCTGCGCCACCGAGCTCGTCATTAGTAAATTAGTCATACTGACCGATACTTTAGTCTTAAATTTTTAACCCAATCCGTTTGGCCAGAGTGGGGAGTGTAGGCCAAATCCTCCTTCCGTCTAGGATGGACGAGAGAGGATCGTGCTCCTGTAGTGGAGACTAAAATGGACCTGATGATGATGATGCCTGTCAAGGACACCTGTACAAGATGAGGCGTGTTGGTAGCCCCAGAGTGCAAAATATGCAAAGGGTCTAACGAGACCATGAAACACTTGATGTGTCAATGTGACACCCTAGCTGGCAAACGAATGGAAATCCTAGGAAAGACATACCCGGACCTGGAGGACTACAGGCTCTTCCCTATAAGCGGCATACTGAAGTACATGGAACATGTCTCCAGACAGTCAGGGGAGAGTGACTATGGGGCCATCCATAAATTACGTCACACGAATTTCATAATTTTTTGACCCCTCTGCCCGTCCTTGTCACAGCTGGTCACATTTGTGAGATCCGCCCCTCCCTAGTGTGACGTCACATATTTTGCAATTTTACATCTAGAGTTGCAAATGTGTTTGAGTTTTTCGTTAATAGTTCAAAGTTCGTGTTTAACACTTAGATTATAATAGATTTTGAAATGTCACGTCACGAAATTTAGAACCCCACCCACCCTCTTGTCACACAGTATCGCACTTCATCGACCCCCTCCTTCCCCCTTAACGTGTGACGTAATTTATGGATGACCCCTAAAGGATTAGGGAGAACACAAAAGATCCATGAGGGTCGACGTGTCACCGGTTCTGCAGCACTGGACCATCTGGACCCACTCTACGATAAGATAAGATATGATCAGGGTAATGTGTATATGGGAAATTGTCTAATGCCATCTTTATATGTACCTATATTTTGTGCAAATAAATAATTATTGATTGATTGATTGATGAAGTGTTATAATGTTTTTATTATGTTTCAGGTCGATTTGGTTAGATAACTTTGATATTTTCCTTGAAGATGCAAGTGTTCTAACTTTCTATTGAGTCTTTTCTTTTTGGTTTTTCTGTTACCAGGTAAGCGAATCACAACTTTAATTTCAATTTGTAAGGCCGACATCTTTGCAAGTTAAAATTGGTATTTCCACGATAACCTGCCCGATAAATTTGTATTCAAAATTGTTACTGTTTGTATAAAATTGTTTTCATCTTTTAGATACGAAAAATATACGTATTAACAAAATGTGATGCGGCTGTCTCGTGGACACGGCCGTGTGTTGTACAATTATCTCAAAATGGCTGCGCTTCCCCCTCCCCCGTACGCGATGTACCATAGTACTTACTTAGCATAATAAATTATTTGATCCTTCATCTTTCCAATGTGTGATTGAATTTTGGATGTAGAACATAGGCTTCAAAATTACCAAAATTCAACCTATCCAAAATTGAAGTGGTCACAGGGAACTGTGTACGTTTAAATTTGAAATGGAAAATTGTCGGAGAAGAGTGGTATACGCGGAATAAATACAGTTTCACCGGCACCACTCCCATTGTGAATCTCAGCTTCAATTATATTTCGCTGCCGAGCATAACTACTTCAGGAAGGAGATCTTTCCCAAATTTTAATAATGTTCTTGAAAACTCTTGGGCACGTATGCAATGAAAAAAAATTTATACGTATATTATTCGAAACTACAACGCCATACTGTATCCTCCGATTTTGTTACCATTAGATTTTTTGGATTGCCCCCCCCCCCCCGCCTATGGTAACAAATTTAAAGACGTATTAACGTCATAAACTACTGTGCATCCATGACAGCCCAGGTAGTCATGCTCACTAAAGTCTTTAAACTGGTGGTGGTGTCGTGTGGCGAGTCGCCGCATTCCCAATAAAATGGTTGAACGCGGTGATGACTGCCCCATGCATCAACTCGTGAACGGGTGCTGCCAGAGGGGACTGGTCTGCCCTGGCTGTCATGGTTGTAAGGTAAACAATAGGAGCATTTAGGTTAAGTAGTAATACACAATCATATAATTATTAGCATAATAGCGACGTGCAATTTATAAATTGTAAGAATATTGTAAGATAAAAATAGAACATTGTTAATAAAAGGTACGGACCCCGGGTCTGTAGATTGTAATAATTATCAATAAAAAAAAACGTCATAAACTGACTACACTATCCACGAGTACTTACTTACTAATTTCTAGTCTAAACTAAGTGACAGAGTAATGTGAATATCCTGGTCACGGCACCAACTATGAAATATACAAACAATAAAATATTTTTTCGATAGAAAATATTATTGTCGAAGTTGAGAATAAACAGGATATTTTTAATATCACATGAATTTGTATAATAAGGGAGGTAGGGAGCGTAAATGTAAGCTACCCGAGTGGGGAATGTACCTCCACCTCACAGAATACCGCATCCAAATAACAATTCACTTGAGGGTTGTTATGTTCCTGCGAGTGAGTGAGGTCACCAGAAAGGGTGAAGATGCTGCGTTGGCAGCGGGGGTGGTGGCGCGCGAGCGCTATTTTATGTTGCGAGCGTTAATATGGTTACGGTAATCGCTTCAAATCAGGCGTGCCGTATACTTGTCTGCCACCCGACGTAGTTTAAAAAAAATCGCGAATTACATAGTTACTTATCATAATCAGACTGTATTTCCCAGTGTTGGATACCTTCCATTCTTCCTTCTCCTTACGCATTCAACCCCTTACCACATTATAAGCAATAGTACTACGTACAGTATGGCCACTCCCGGCCGCTCTCTCGTGTCGACATCACCTCATCTCTGAGACAAATCTGGAACAGATTGTATGGCGCCGTATGCGTACACGCCCATTCTCGCTCTGCACACATTGTTTATGTAATAGTTACGGACGCAACATTTGTATAGAGTGGCCAGGGTATGAGCCCTTACATTCCCGCCGCGGCGGGATTGTAATCATCCTAAGAGAGCGGCGCGCCGCTTAATTCTTGCCAGAGAGGTCGTGGTTATCATGATGAGGCAGCAGACAGGACTCGCCTCACGACGCATCGCCACCCCTGACTCATCATCATCAGGTCAGTTTAGTCTCCACTACAGGAGCACGACCCTCTCTCGTCCGTCCTAAACAGAAGGAGGATTTGGCCTACACTCCCCACGCTGGCCAGACTAATTGGGGAGGCCTGATCGATGTTTTATAATGTATTTCCCTTAGTTGCCTTGTACGACATCCACGGGAAGAGACGGAGTGATTCTATTCTAGTCTGCCGGAAACCACACGATCACCCCTGCCTGCTGGTCGTCAATCGAGTACACTCGTGTACCAGGGCGCCCAATGCCGGCTTGACCTGATCGGTCCAACGCATGGGGGATCTGCCCCGTGGTCTTGTTCCTATATGCACCATCATCATCAGGTCATTTTAGTCTCCACTACAGGAGCACGACCCTCTCTCGTCCGTCCCTGACAGAAGGAGGATTTGGCCTATTCTCCCCACGCTGGCCAGACGGGTTGGGGAGGCCTGATCGATGTTTTATAATGTATATTGCCTTTAGTCGCTTTGTACGACATCCACGGGAAGAGACGGAGTGATTCTATTCTAGTCTGCCGGAAACCAACTGGCCAAACAATATGCACCATAGGCAGTAATAAAATAGGCAATTTGATTTACACTACTTTGCGTGCTTCTGTTACAAATTAATTCATGCAAACTACTGCCGGCCGGCACCCACCCACTACCGTTAGAAGTTGCATACGACTGCCGTGGCTGCTTTAGACGTCGTTCTAGCTGCTGCGGTCTCGGCGAAACTCCAACATCTGAAACAAAAGACTGCTGCCGCTCCGACTGTCGTGGTCGTCTCTGCAACACGTGTTTCGCTTCTACGCGAGGCATCATCAAGCTATCTGTAGATCGCCCCTTTAGAGGTAAAACCGACTAACGTATACTTTTTTACAAAATGAGTTAAATATACCAATCGACTCGTTTTTCAATGCTGCGTATTCAGGTAAAACCGATTTTCGTCTACGACGCTTGGTTTAAAAGATAGCTTCGGTGAAAATACATTATTTGCAAGAATTTGCGTTACTTGTTCATTGAAAAACAACTACAGTATTTTATTTTGCATTTTTTTCTAAAATTGTCTTCCAAAACCGTCTTCCGTGGCTTAATTTATTCTACTTGTAGCAACGGTGTTTTAAGATATTCAACAATATTTCAAACAAATGAAATCAACTTACTATAACCTATTATAATTTTAACACAATATTATGAAATCGGGTTTTTGCTAAGATATATTACAAGTTAAATGCCCTTGCTTGCTTTTAGTAGAAAACTTAATACATATTTTGTTTTGTTCCAATACAGGTAAAAAAAGTTATACTATTATAATCTCTTTTACTTCTATCTTCGGAGCGACGCACGCCAAAATCTTTTCAGCTAATACAGATTATCGATACGTAATCTCTTCTCTCACTCGCACAACAGGCGTGAGCGCCGACCATTGAATCGGTCATTTGAGTTTTCGAATCTACACGCGTGTTTGGCGGACGTGTTTGTCTATTGTTTTTGTATCTTTCTCCAGGTAGATGTTCTTTAAGTGTATATTTTTGTGAAGAAGACCTAAGATGAGTCCCAAAGAAGATGAGGAAGCATTAAATCATGAAGGTAATATGCTTATGTACGGTATGAAATAGATTTTGAGCGTCAAAGCAATTTTAATATTTTATTTACTTTTGTTTGCGGTTTTGTATTACAGGAACGAAAAATTTATGGCTGAGTGACATACCAGATTGTGACCAATTAATGTCTCAAGCCTACGATGTCTTCATAACTCAATCCAATTCAGTGCAGTTACTCTCGGAAGATGATAATATGGAAGTAGATTCAATGCACAGCGCGATCGAAACAGCAAAAAAGAACTCTGATGTTTTTTGCATGAATGACTGGATAAACATATTTAAACGGGCAAGATCGAAGAATATTTACAAAAAGTGGGGCAAAAAGTAAAAAAAAATCCTTACTATGTGAAAGAGTTTAAATATAACGAATTTAAAGATTTCAAGAAATTGGCGGATTGTATCATCATTAACAGAAAAAAAACACAGAAAATGAGCAGTTTCAATGGCTTAAAATAAAGCGTATGAAATATGTTAAAGGGGACATGCATAAATATTTACTACAATTATGACATGTCTAATAACTTTATGACATTGAATGTTACCGGTGCTCAGACTCATACCAACACTAACGAAAGCATGATAATTCCTGTACCACTCAATACTCATGGCTACTCAACAAGGCACAAAACAATGAGGCAACAGGCGCCTGAAGTGTTAGCAATACAGTCCACAAGTACAGAGCACACCTTACCCCGATTGCAACTGCTCTATGATAAATCTTTGCCTATATCGGTGGCGAAGAAAAGGGACCTGCTACTTCTCTGCCAAAAGCAAGTGATACCGGAAGAGTACCACGGCTGGTTTGAGTCTTTATGCATGCTGGCCTGCAAGATGCTTCTTCATGCTTCGCTTGAAAGATCCCGTATTGTATGAATGAGGAAATACGTATGCCGGCAACGCGTTCCACTTTTTAATGGTGCGACATAGATAGGAATTGCCAAACTTTTTAGTACGCGAAGGGATGATCCCAACGGTAAACTTGTGATATCGTGTGCCTGCACGTGAAGTTCTGTGACGGAAAGGGGAGGAAGGGATAAGGGAAAACAGTTCTTCAGACCACTCACCATGGTATAGGCGGTAAAATACGCTTAGTGAGCCAATATCCCTGCGGAGCTGAAGAGGTTCATGATTCTTGGTGACCTCTTAGTCAACGATTATGCGGACCGCTCGTCGCTGCAACCTATCGAGAGCCTTGAGGAGATACTGGGCGGAACCATTCCAGAGATGCGAGCAGTACTCCACGCAGGCCCGAACTTGAGTCTTATACAAGAGACAAAGTTGGTCCGGCGCGAAGAACCGCCGCACACTGTTCAGGATCCCAAGTTTTTTGGGATGAGGCTCTCAATATATTCCCTTTGGTTAAGGTTGCAGCGAATATCCATGCCCAGCATATTTAAGCTCTCTCGCAAATTGAGCGAAGTGCTCTGAAGACAGGGGATAGGAAGGAAAGGAGATGTTTTTGTGGTAAACGCGCACACTTGGGTTTTCTTAGCATTGAACTCGACCAGATTGCTGGAACCCCATTTACTAATGAGATCCAACACCCGATCCAGTTCAACGACAAGAGTCTCCCGATTCTCACCGATTTCTGACTTACCAGCACCAGGCCGACCGAAATATCGCCCATGAACCGTACTGTCGTCAGCATAGCAATGAATGTTTCCAAGAGGTAGCATGTCATTGATATGAAGCAGAAAGAGGGTGGGCGATAGAACGGAGCCCTGGGGGACGCCCGCATTCACTGGCATGAACCGCGAAGCGCAACCATCTGCAAGGACGCGGATTCTACGCTCATGCAGGAAGCTAGCAATCCAGTTACAAAGCTGGACAGGCAGACCGTATGCCGGAAGCTTGGACAGAAGTGCTTTGTGCCAAACCCGATCAAACGCCTTGGCAATATCTAAGCTAATTGCCATAGATTCACCATGGTTGTCGATTGCCTCACCCCAGAGGTGCGTCACATACGCTAGAAGATCACCCGTTGATCGTTTCGGTCTAAAACCATATTGACGGTCACTAATTAGGGAACGATCTTCTAGGTATCCGATCAGTTGGTTATTGAGGATCCTCTCCATGACCTTGCACAGTACTGAGGTTACGGCTATGGAGCGGTAGTTTAATGGATCCGAACAGTTTCCTTTTTTTAGGACCGGTTGCACATTAGCCTCTCTCCAAGTCTCCGGAACACAACCGGTTGAGTACGAGAGATGATAGAGGCGCGTTAACACCGGAGACAACTCTGCTGCACATTTTTTAAGTACAATCGCCGGAATACCGTCTGGACCACTGGCTTTTCGGACATCGAGTGATTGCAGTTCTGATCGTACGTCACACTGTCTGATACGAATATCAGGCATGTTAGAACCACTGGAGGGTATAGTTGGTTGTAGTTGGAGGGTATAGTTTTTTCTCATAATGTTTTTATAGGAATCCTTTACAGTTGTAGAATATGCCATCTGCAACTGGAACTACTTGGATGCTATTTCGGCTTTACGGAGATGAGAGTTTGCACATATTTTTTCTGCTTTTGAAAAAAATGTAATTAGTTATGAAACGTTTTGTACCTGTTTTCTTAGGGATTGTCAAGACAGAAAGTGTTCGTTGAAGCGGTCGGCTCTCGTGGTCGAATGCCTGCTATGTATGAGCATGTAACGCATGAGTATGAACATGTACATAATCTCAAACGCAGCAGACATTCGAAAGCCGAGCGCTTGAACGCGAGACAGCTTACTGTCTAGCTAGACTTATTTTTATGGCTATGAGTAGGTATGGTATGTGTTAACATTAATAGCTACAATAAAATACATATCTAAAGTATGTTTTACATATTCGAGACTGTTTGGAAGCGTAATTTAAACGCAAACTTAACAGTTTAACTGCAAATTACTTTTATTGGCAAAAGAGGCTCTAAGTTTATAAATAGAAGAGGTTTTATTAATAATTATACTGTTACTGGTCAAATAAAGTAACATTGAACAATTTTGATGTTTTATTAATGAGTTGTAGGCAGAAAAAAACGACAGAACAAACACTGGAATTGGGAAAAAATATGTCTACACAAGACATGCGCTTAACCGTATTTTTTCTAAGATTTTGTTCAGGTAAAACCGACTAACGTTTATAGCTTGTCGTATAAGTCCACTTATTTGTGAGCTGTCTTGACTTTGATCTTTAAAAATGTGTAATAAATTAGGAAAAGAAAAAGTTAAAAATACAAACAATACTATATACGCTTTATTTCACGAATTGTAGCCATTATTGGTTATTCAAGTAAAACCGACTAACTGTCGTACTTTGCGACAATCAACCTCATTTTCTTTTATTTGCTAGTGTATTTTTGGTAAAATTATTACATTATGCAATAATTGAATAGTTTATTGTTTATCGGGAACTATTGACACCAAGGAAAACCTGAGCCTATACACTATTTTTTGTCATCAAACTTTCAAAACAAGATTACTCAAATTAAGGATTTAGTCAGTTAGTCGGTTTTACTTCTAAAGGGGCGCAGATGTTGATGGTTAGAACTCCAGCCTACATATAACAAATCCATCGCATTACCGCCTTTTATATACCTAGTGTTTTAAGTTAACTATCTAATAATAAAATAATTTAACTTGGTACTTATATACCTAAACAGAAAACAAAAAAAAAAGTATTAATTATATTTTTTCATTTAAATAATTTGAGTTTTATGTATCTATCTATTGTTTAAAGGTACTAGTTATATTTGTGATTGCCTCTTAAATTCCTATAATAAGATACCGGGAGTTGATGGGTTTGGAAGAAATTGTCTTTTAAACTACATCAGGTGGCAGACAAGCATACGGCCCGCCTTATGTAAAGCAGTTACTGTAGCCATATTAATGTATGAGTCTTAGTTTATGTTAGAAACCAAGCTAAACCTAAGTTATTTTCACTTTTAACATGTTAATTAAACGTCAGTTACCGGGCTTCCGACCGATAACTATTATGTCTGTGCTTTTACAACAGAATTTGCCTTTTACAATATTTACTGCAACTCCTGGTACTGACTACACGTTATCTTAACAGACAGATACAAAATTAACAACGTTTTATAAAATTAAAACGGATCTGTAAGCTGAATATATACAATGCGATCACAAAGGGAACTTATTACTAAGGGGCCATCCATAAATTACGTCATACGAATTTTATGATTTTTTCCTTCCTTGTCACAGCTGGTCACATTTGTGAGACTCCCCCCCTCCCTAGTGTGACGTCACATATTTTGCAATTTTACATCTAGAAATGTTGAGTTTTTCGTTAATAGTTCAAAGTTCGTGTTTTAACAATTAGATTATAATAGATTTTGAAATGTTACGTCACAAAATTTGAGACCCCTCCCTCCCCCTTGTCACACAATGTCACACTTCGTCGACCCCCTCCCTCCCCCTTAACGTGTGACGTAATATATGGATGGTCTCTAACTAGCTGTTGCACGCGACTTCGTCCGCGGGAATGAATATCAGTTATCATGGCAAGACCATAGGAAATCAAGTACATAGTTAACATAATCGTATAATTAAGAAAAATAATTTATGTAGGTATATATATATATGTATATATAAAGCAAGATAAGAAAGTCCGTATTTTCAAAGTCATAAGCCAAGTATATCAGTATTTCACCCCTAATTATCAATAAATATAACTATCTAAATTGATTCATAAATGGCGGACAAATTGCGTAACACAGATACGAAACTTAATAACGAGTTTTGACTTGAGACGTCACTTTAAAGTAATTTCGATGCCTCCAAGGAACACTACGCCAACTAAAATTTCGTTAGTTTTCTTTTTTTATCTAAACCGATTCATTACTTCAGTAACATTATGCTACCTGAATTCTATTTATAAAAGACACACAGACACAACAAAATCGACAAATACAAACCGCTAAGTAAATGTATAACTCATATTAGCGGTGTGTATCTGGATGTGTATGATTTGAGTTGGCGTAGTGTTCATTGGAGGCATCGATTTGAGTTTTGTGAATTCCACTAATAAGTTATTTTTGTGAGTGTGTATATATTATGGGTTTTGTATGACTCTACTTCTACATATGTAGAAGACACGTATGTCATGTAACATGTTTTTTTTTATATCATACGAAATACATATTTACAGCATACGATCCACCCGATGTGAAGCGATTACCGTAGCCATATTAACGCTCGTAACATGAAATATCGCTTGCGCGCCGCCACCTCCGCCACCCTCGCAGCCACCTCAGCAACTCCTTCCTTTCTGGTGCCCTCACTCACTCGCAGGAACACAACAACCCTCAAGGGAATTGTTATTTGGCTGCGGTGTTCTGTGAGATAGAGGTACTTCCTCAGTCGGGCAGCTTAAAAAATACGCTATGCCCTACCTCTCTTTTCGCCAGAGCCTCGTCTGCAGTCAGCAGGGTGCAGGTGAGGTTGACTTTGGTTCAAAGATGTTGATGATCCACTTACACCCCAACCGAAGTTATATTTTACACTCCCGGTTTTCGCGTTACACTCGTTTAGAACAGCGGAAAACTGCTTTACCCATCTCGTCAGTTCGTTTTGATATCAAACAAAAATTTGTTCTTTCGCAGCCGGTTTTGTTTAAGTATTAACTTAAATCATTAAATATTTTTTTTTTGTTTAGAACTAGCTGTCCCGACAGACGTCGGCCTGTCTTCTTAATAATGAATATTGAATTCCTTATAATATTCCACGCCCCGTCAATATTCCCTTTTTGCTCACCCTAGTGCATTCCACATTTATTAGAGTCCTAATCAAATTTATAAAGATCAACAATATTTCTTGTGAGTTTTGTTCCTCCGTTATATATATGTAGTCCCTATAATATTTTGTTGTCCTATGTGTATGTTATGTTCTTTTTACTCCTTTATATATACTAACCTGTGTACGTCTGGTCTGGGTACTAACTTAATGTTTGTGTTGTGTTGTGTTGTTTTAGATCACTCATTAGACCCCCGCTATTTAGTACCGATCAATAGTCACATTGATTTCATTGTGTCTTTCTCAACCTCGACATTGGCAAAATCATCGAAAAAATAAAAACGATGTTGCCATTTAATTAAAAAGAAGAAGAAGAAGCGCTACCTGTCAAATGACTGACAGTCCTGATAACCGCCTTAGAGTTACATTAGAAATGTTAATGGTCTTTCAGTTTTTTTTTCTAATTTTGTAATTTTCCGCGCAACATTCTTATTTTTTTCCTTCAAGAACCTTGTGACAATAACAAATACAAGAAATAAGGAATAACCAAATTGTTCCATCCGTTCACGCGTGATGCGATGACATATTATTATGGAAATAGACATTCATTTTCAGCGAAATTCATTGAGCTTATGAAATCGTCCGGTCGTTGTCTGTCTGTTGCCATGAAACTCAAAATTTAGAAATTCTGACTTCGGATTCGTGTAGAGCATCAAAAAGTAGTAATGTAAAGTGACTTTCGTTTTCGGACATCAATTCGGGATTTCGAAAAAATAAAGAAAATAATAATTTCGCTATAGTGGCGCATGCTGCGCGTCCGATGTTTATATACATATATATATGTATATATATATTATGTCGTGGCCATATCGTAGATATGCTCACTTCATGAAATGCTCGAAAATTCATGTCGCATTTCATGATGTGGGCAACTTAGTTTGACCAGATTATTACAGAAATCGTCAACATTTTAAGATTTTGTCATCTACATCATCGGCCAAGATCGTGTAAATAGGGTGTCCATAAAATATTGAATAAAAATCCAGAATATGTTAAGAACTTGTTTAATGATGTAGCGTCTCTTTGCGTTCTATACAAATTATATCACGGGGAGTGCTCCGATGAGCTGTTTGATTTGATACCTGCCGCTGAATTCCACTATCGTACAACTCGCCATAAATTAAAATTCCATCCATATCATCTTGATAATTGGCGATCTACTACAGTACGTTTCCTAAGACATTTCATACCACGAACAGTGAAACTGTGGAATCAACTTCCCTCAGCGGTATTTCCGAACAACTACGACATGGGTGCCTTCAAGAACAGAGTTTTCATTTTCCTTAAAAGGCTGGCAACGGATCGGCGACCCCTTGGTGTCGCTGGTCTCCATGGGCGGTGGTGATTGCTTTCCACCAGGTGACCCACATGCTCGTTTGCCCCCCTCTCACATAAAAAAAAAAAAAAAAAAAAAAAAATGTCATTTAAATTCAAATGATAAAAAGAAAATGAAACAATTTTTTGTAACAAAATGAAACATTTTTTTTAGCAAACTTATTTACCTAACTGTAATATTTTACGATATGATCAAAATATTTAGTTATAAACATTTACTCGATAAGCCATATCGAGAAACGATTTCTTATCATTGATCTGCCCAAACCACATCATGATGTGGCCAACAGACACTGAAATATTTAACGAAATGCGAACCATTTCATGAAATTCTCGAACATTCCACGAAGTCAACAAATCTACGATATGGCCACGACATTATAGATGATAAAATTTTAAAATCAATTTATTAACATAAATAATTTACAAGCAGCTAGCAGATGGCTGCGCGCGTGCTCAATTAACTGCATTAAAATTTAAAAAAATATTTTTTATTTACTTAACCAAACGAGTTTCTATATTTTTCAAAAACATGTTGTAA
Organism: Hypsopygia costalis; assembly: GCA_937001555.2. NCBI lineage: Eukaryota > Metazoa > Arthropoda > Insecta > Lepidoptera > Pyralidae > Hypsopygia > Hypsopygia costalis. The sequence continues at coordinate 12,753,864 of OW443347.2, read as the reverse complement.
ATTATGTGCATGATTAAACCTGTATTTTTAAATGCTGTATTTTTAACGCCCCAGTACTTACTTGCTCCATTTGATCGCATACAACGAAGAACTCTTCGAATCGTCGGTGACCCAATGATCTCTGATCGGCTGGAGTTATATATCTATACTCGTATATCTTATATATCTCTCTTAGTTATATATCTATAGTTATATATCTCTCTCTACACACAGAGATGTTGTATCTCTTTGCGTTCTAAATAAATTATACCACGGGGAGTGCTCGGATGAACTATTTAATTTGATACCTGCCGCTGAGTTCCACTATCGTACAACTAGCCAAAAATTAAAATTCCATCCTCATCATCTCGATATTTGGCGATCTACTACAGTACGATTTTTAAGACATTTTCTACCACGAACTGCGAAGTTGTGGAATCAACTTCCCTCAGCAGTATTCCCAAATAAATACGACATGGGGACCTTCAAGAAAAGAGTCAATATTTCCCTTAAAAAGCTGGCAACGGATCGGCGATCACTTGGTGTTGCTGATTTCTATGGGCGGTGGTGATTATGCTTTCCATCAGGTGACCCATATGTTCGCTTGCCCCGGGTCTCATATAAAATGCAGAAAAAAATCTTTAATTATATTATTGAGTTTCCTTGTATCGGAATCGGTGTTGTCACTTTTGGCCTGCGCTGAAAAACAGGACTGAGTTCGCTCTGTGATCCCAGCAATGATCCCTGAGGGTGGGCCAAAATTTCAACATCACACCTTATATATTATGTCTTGTTATATTTGTGTACCATTGTATGTGTGAAGTTGAAATAATAGTAGTTTATGAAACTGTTGCATAATAAGAGTTCTTAAAAGACGAGTGTGAGTTTATCACATGAGCTGAAGGCGAATGTGATAATAGCGTCACACGAGTATTTTAAGACCTAATATGTGCAGTTCCATGCACTACTTTGTCTTATTTCGTGAAATAGATGATAATAATATTTTAATTAAAACCATGAAGTTGATTTAACAGCTTTATTTCTAACTTATAAATCTATTTGCAGATCGAGCATGCGCGACGCGCCGCGGTCCCAGATTATGTAGAAAATTTGGTTGGTGCTTTTTGCCTACTAATGACCGACTACGAAAGTGGCCAGATAGTCGGCTTTACAGACTAGTCTGACTAGACTATCATGCCAACATAAACAAACCTACCAAATAGAGAAATAATCTCATGTTAAGAATTTATAAGACGCGTCTTACATATCAAAATTATGTGGCTTACTTGCTCACATTTTGAATAGAGCAACCCGGCTAATTTGGATATGTAACACGCGTCTGGTAAATTCACAATATGAAAGTTTTTCTCAATTTGGTCGGCTGGTAAACGTTAATACGTTCGAATGTACGCACTTCGAAATTAAATTCAAAACTACTAAGTATCATTTTATGCAAATAAATTCATTTTTTATGTTCCTCTACTCCCAAATTTGCCAGACAGATTTATTTTTAGTTAAATATTTTTTAATGTAAACCAATGAATGATACCTATTCGTTTTATTGTCATCGCACCAATAAATTTTATTTGCGTATTAATTTTTTTTATATAGCATTCGACATTCCAAGAATTGGACCGTGTTATGCAGAAGAGATCCAACCGACAAACTATGCCAAATTGAGAGATATACATAGCGAGGAACTTAGTGGCGGACTAAAGCTAAAGCGGGCCCTAGGCAACATTGTATTTCCGGGCCTAATAAAGAAGTTTTCACTTCAAAAATAAAAATTAAAAACCTAATTTTCGGGCCCCAAAAATTACGGGCCCTAGGCACGTGCCTAGGTTGCCTAGGCCTTAGTCCGCCCCTGGACTTAAAATCGAGTTTTATATATTCGCAACAGATTCTGGCAGTTTGATGACACATGCTTCCCAAAACTTATACTGCGTGATATTTTTATTCCTATTAAACTTTTTAAGAAATTGCGACCTATCTAAATTGATGCATACCGACGTTCCATTATGTTATACGCAAAAGTTAGTCTACTTTAACCCACATATCTGACCACTATCTACATAATATCCTGACACACGCTTACACTCATATTCTTGCAAACTATACTTATATATTTAATCTAAACTAAAGCTACATTAGTACTATTACTTACACTGTGCTAAAGCTGTAAAAGTTTACTTTTGTCATTAGTATTACGCATCCATGTTGTTGCTTTGTTCAAGATTTTTCTTCTTTTTCTTTTTACTTTCTAATAAAAATTGAAAATAATTTAGATATGTACTACAAATAAGGAAGAGTAGGGTTTTCTATCACAAGTATATTTTTTACTTAAAAAGAAACCGGTCAGGGTTTCTTTTTAAGTAAAAAGTAATGTGTTATGTAAATACAAATTATTTGAAATAAAGTTATTTTTCATTTTCATTTTCAAACTTTAAATAGCTTTATTAACATGTATCACTATGGCCTCAACGAGACAGGCTCGATCTAGTGTGGAGACCACTGGTCAATAAATATTTTCTTTATTTTAAGTTACAAGTAGTGTAAAATGTAAAGGAAATTGTACTCCAATTTGGTAATAAAATTATATGCTTACTAAAAAAAAAAATTCTTTAACTTCAAAGTAACAAAATGTCGGTTGGATCTATTCAGCATAACAGTGTCCAATTGTACTCATAAATTTTCTGCATCTAAATTGACGTGAATATTAATCAAATATAATTTCTAAATTTGGTCCTGTGGACGCAGTAGATGTATCTTATCTATCAAGGATGATTTTTTATCTAGGTTTTATCCGACTGAGTAAAAAGACCGGGTTATGTTTTCCAAATGTCTTTCAATCTTTTAACGGGACGGGGCCCACCACCCATTCTCACTACTGTGTCTCCTGTGTAGCCAGGATTAACAGCGGTGACCGCCAAAAAGGCAATGAACAGTGAAGTCCATTGCAGTCCCGGAGGTAAAACTACGGCTGCCTTGGAACTTACAACGCATTTAATCAGATGAAATTAGTAGGAGTAAGAATTGCGAAGATTCGCTCGCTGATACGGATGTGTCACGTTAACCGAAGCCGTGTACTGTACACCGACACAGCTCCACCCGAACCCGATGTTTTTACTTTCAAAAGTAGAAAATTCCGTTTTGATCTAAAATAAATCTGCCAAGGCTATTAGTAATCTATACATATAATAAAACAGTAAAAATAATGTGTCTGTACATTGAATATATTTACAAAAAAACAATTGGAGGCGATGGAGATATAGTAATAGAGTAAGAATTAAAAAAAAAATGTCTGTCTGTTTGTCTGTTTGTCTGTATGTCTGTATGTCTGTATGTCTGTATGTCTGTTTGTCTGTTTGTACACGCTAATCTCTGGAAGTACTGGACGGATTCGAATGAAATTTGTTTTGTTATATAGCTGTTAAGCCTGGGCAAAATATAGGGTATAATTGATTTTGGAAAGTGGAACACCTGATGCGGCACCATAATGGTTCAGGTAAACTATAAGAGATATAAAAATGACGCGTTAGCAAAAGTTGTTCAGCCTGATGAGCATTTTCTGTTGAGGTATAAAAATCCAAGATTTGGAACACCTGATGCAGAACCTTAATGGTTCAGGTAAACTATAAGAAATATAAAAATGACGCCTAAGCAAAAGTTGTTCAACCTGAAGAGCATTTTTTGTTGAAGTATAAAAATCCCAAGATTTGGAACACCTGATGCAGAACTACAATGGTTCAGGTAAACTATAAGATATATAAAAATGAGGCCTTAGCAAAAGATGTTCAGCCTGATGAGCATTTTCTGTTGAGGTATAAAAATCCAAGATTTGGAACACCTGATGCAGAACCATAATGGTTCAGGTAAACTATAAGAAATATAAAAATGACGCTTTAGCAAAAGTTGTTCAATCTGATGACCATTTTTTAATGAGGTATAAAAATGCAAGATTTGGAACACCTGATGTAGAACCTTAATGGTTCAGGTAAACTATAAGAAATTTAAAAATTACTCCTTAGCAAAAGTTGTTCAGCCTGATGAGGATTTTTTGTTGAGGTATATAAATCCGAGATTTGGAACACCTGATGCAGAACAAAGTCAAATTTAGTTGCATAAACAACACGTGTTAACAATAAATTATAGTTTAAAAAAAAACACGCTATAATAGCAAATAGAACTAAAAAAGTTACTTAAAATAACAATAAATAGATTAACAAAATATTGAATGTATCGTAAAAAAAAACCGCGGGGTGATACTTTTATTCTTACCTGTTACAAGTTAGACGCAATCGTTTTATTTTATTTACAAAGGTAACGTGGTCTATTTAGACAGTTTATTATAGACGTGTGTGTACGCTAAAATTGAAATGGAACGATTGGTATATATTCGCACAAACCAGAAGACTACCTACGTGCATTTGCGGGACGCTATGTAGCAAGATCAGAGTTTATTTGATTTGGTGGTGGAAAGTGTTTTAAGTAACGAGGGGAAACTGTTTTTCTTAGATGCTCCAGGAGGGGCTGGAAAACATACCTAACGAGAGCAATCCACGCTGAAATCAGGCGCCAAAATAACATCTCGCAGCAGCATCGCCAGGTATTGCAGCCACATTACTACTAGGCGGAAGGACGCAAATACAATGTTCAATATCCTACTCGATTTAAACAGAATTGAAACACCGACATGCTCTGTGACACGAAACTGTGAAGCGAAGGTGTTTCAGGATTGCTGTCTAATCGTTTGAGACCACGTTTGTGACCAATTGCTTTGCTATGACAATAAAGAAATAACTAAAATTCGCTGATCAAGCTTAGGACTGGTTGTTTTTCGCATGGCCAACTTTACGTGGCTTTCTCGAGAGTTGTAACGCTTCAGGTCTTTTCATATTAGCTCCCGAAGGAAAGACTCCCTTAATTTATCTTTTTTTTTTTTAACTATGGTTACAATGTTAAATAAAAAAAATATATCTTTTAACGTATAACAAGTATTTTCTTATGTATCTACATTAGTTCGTATTTTTATTAATACGCCGGAATCATTAAGTACACGCGAACGAAGTCGCAGGCATCAGCTAGTTGACAATAAATATCCTTGACGTATTATTTTACTAAATAAATTTAGAGTCAATGTTTTTTACCATGTTTGTTAGAGAGGTGTAATTTTTATGATCAACCTTAAAACCGGAATAAAAAAAAAATTGAAATTTTTTAATTACTAATAAGTACTAATACCTAAGTATTTACAATTAATATTAAATTCATGTAAATTAATTAGATTAGATTTTTTTAATCTACCGGCAATTTGAGGTACACTACTTTACTTGCTTCCGCCACCAGTTAGGTCCCGCAAATCACTGCCGGCCGGCACCCACCCACTACCGTTAGTAGTTGCATGCGACTGCCGTGGCTGCTTTGGTCGTCTCTGCTCCAGCTGCTGCGGTCGTCTCGGCGAACCTCCAACATCTGAAAAGGACGAAACGTGAGACTTTTGGGGTGTAAGTAGTTCATTAACACCTTTGAACCAAAGCCAACTTCACCTGCACGCGGTGTACCCTGCTGACTGACAAACGAAGCTCTGGCGAAAAGAGACGTAGGGAGCGTAATTGTAAGCTACCCGACTGGGGAATGTACCTCCACCTCACAGAATACCGCAGCCAAATAACAATTCCCTTGAGGGTTGTTGTGTTCCTGCGAGTGAGTGAGGTTACCAAAGAGGAAGGAAGGAGATGCTGCGTTAGCAGCGGGGGTGGCGACACGCGAACGATATTTTATGTCGCGAGCGTTAATATGTCTACGGTAACCGCTTCACATCAGGCGGGCCGTATGCTTGTTTGTCACCCGAAGTAGTATAAAAAAAAAACTGCCTCCGCCGCCCCGACTGCCGTGGTCGTCTCTGCGACACGTGTTTCGCCTCTACGCGAGCCATCCTCAGGCGATCTGTAGATGTTGATGGTTATATCATTTCTTCGTGCAGTATTTTATTTATGCAATAATTTATAAATTAATATATATTTGAAGAAGAGCCGAATTCATCGTCGACTTCTAACAGTTTCCCAGCACGAAATCGGTTGACGATCGCCATGTTTGCATTAATAAGGGTGAAAATTCTTGAAATACGATTAGAGATGGGCAAAATGGCGGGCATTTACGATAACTGCCCAAAAAGTACTTATACATTCCCAATTTATGCCCAAAACTAGGCATTTATTGGGCTGACACGACGGATGAAATTATGACGACTGGGTGGGAACTTGTAGCGTGCTCCGTGTAAACTGAAAACTCATAGAGTTGTACGGCCCGCCAATGTGAAGCGGTTACCGTAGCCATATGAACGCACGCAACATATAGTATAGCTCGCGCGCCGAATTCTCATACTAAAATGTTTGAATTGACAAATGTCACGTGATCTATCTAACGTTCGTTACGCTACGAATTACACTTGGCTAGGGGGGGCAGGACAAGATGCGCGAAAACTCCGGCTTTTGAATCTTAAAACCCGGATATGTCATCAGCGTTTTGTAGTACTAGTACTGGTTTTTATTCAGTGACAAGGCGGTTATTCGCAGCATGGAGCGGGCGGTAGTGATTTAAAACTTTTTACCCTGGACTACAAATGAATCCCGCCCGGACGCTCCCCGGACGTCCTCCAAACTAGGACAAACCCGGGGAAACCCGGACGAATGGCAATCCTAATCATAATTCAATTTAGTTTCAGCTTTTTTGTTCGCGTTGGATCATGTCAACGTAAACAAACCGACCAAATAGAGAAGAACTCTCATGTTGTGAATTTATAAGACGCGTGTTACATATCAAAATTATGCGGCTTACTTGCTCACATTTTGAAGTGAGCAACCCGGCTAATTTGGATATGTAACACGCGTCTGGTAAATTCTTAATATGAAACTTTTTATCAATTTGATCGGGTTGTAAACGTTAACGCGTTTACAAGCCGACCAAATTCTTTATAGGTCTATAACTAGTTGTTGTCCTGCACACTACCCATGCCACTATCATCAGCATCAGCTTGACAGCTTGATCAACCATAAACTATAGCATGCAATACACATACTTTTACTTTTTTACTCTATGGCAAACGTAGACTTCTTTTAAAACCAATGAAAAAGTTAAAACGACAGTTCTTTTTATGTCGGGTGACAACCAACAACTTAAAATTACAAAAAAAAAAAAACATCGGACGCGCAGCATTATACGCGGCATTTTCATTTTCAGAGGCCATTTTTGCCCATTTCGCGTAGAAGTAATTATTCTGTGGTAGAAGTATCGAAAAACCATTTTGGCCACTTTCCCGAATTGATATCGGAAAACCAAGGTTACTTTACATTACTACTTTTTGATGCTCTACACGAATCCGAAGTCAGAATTTCGAAATTTTGAGTTTCATGGCAGCGGACGGACGACAGAACGACCGGACGATTTTATATAATCAATAAATTTCGCTGAAAATGATTTGAATTATACGCCATATTTAATTAATTTCAAGAATTAAATAATTTTTACATTCAGATTTCAAGTTTCTTTTTTATACTACGCTACTACGGATGTACTAAAAGCAAGGTGGTAGAATGGCCGGCTGATGTGAAGCGTATTACGGGGGTTTAAGCGTACAGCGGGGGTGGCAGGACGCGAGCAATACTTCATGTCGCTTCACATCAGGCGGGCCGTATGCTTGTTATTTACCGACGTAGTATAAAAAAAAAAGACTCCCAGCATTTTTGAACTAATTTAAGATGAACTCGAGTAACGTCTAATGAATTATTCATTCTCATAGGCTGACCTTACTCCGTTGGAGGTCTAAAACACTAAAGAACCGTTCTTCGTATCCACCTTCATCATAAAAAATTTAAATCGTGATTCGCCATAGCCATATTTTTTTATGGTTGTATAATTTATTTTTCCTTGGCCTCACTGAGACCATAGACACAGATTCGATTCATAGAACAGAATGGAAAATTTTACTTTCACCAAAAACGTCTCATCATGTCATAAATTTTATTAAAACTACAGTAATTTACTGTTTTAAGCTGTGATATTATGATGTTTGCCTACACATTCTCTATCTGATAGGCGGTTCTCGTAATTAAAATGTAGTCAAAATTCAGTGGCGATCCAATCTCGACCTCACAACTGACACAACTGTCACATTTGGTTTTCTTCTACCACATTATGAAACTTCAAAGTCTAATTTAAGCGGGATTATATAGGAATATGACCGAAAATTAAACAAACTGAGAATGTTACTTTGCCAACAATAAGATTATGAATGAAATGGAATAAGTATACCTAATAATTTTTATTCAATTCTTAATTCAATCTCTGTTAACTTTTATATTACGAGAATTAGGTAGTCATTTGATGTACACTTATTGGCAAAATAAAATCTTGAATTCCGAAAACTGAGATTTAAACTGATTGGGGAAAAAATTACTTTTTCAAAAAGACATGTTACAGGTTACCAGGCGTTTAGGCGATTTTGTAATTCATGTTACTGGAATCAATGTGGTGTCGACTCGACTGTGAGCGACTCTATTCAATTTGAAATAGAGTCGCTTATTCATTGGTATGAATAAGCAATTTATTCAGTTATTGAATCGCAATAAGAGTTGGTAGTAAGGGGGCAGTTCATCAACCGTGGTGCACGGCAGTTGAGCTTCATTAGCCATCTCTTTCAAAGCTTTTAATGTCTTATTTGTCATAAAGCTGTCTCTCACATTGCTAAGAGGGGAAGTCAAATTCCAAAAGCTTCCTACTCCTACTAATTTCTTCTGATTAAATTCATTGTGAGTTCCAAGGCAGCCGTAGTCTTACCCCCGGAACTGCAATGGACTTCATTGTTCAGAGGAGTTGTTTGACATGATGCTCATGGCCTCACTCGTCAAGCACATGTGAAGCGTTAACACCTGTAGGTGCGGACCAAAGAGAATGTAACCACTACGTTTTAAGAGACGGATGTGCCATACAAATAGCGTAATTCTAATAGGTATGAAATGGAAGCGAAAACAATCAGAATTTGTACCAAATTCGCTTCCGATTCATAGAGTCGTTTTTTTACCTTGAGTTGCGCCAGGCTGGTGCGGACAGCAGCGTATCTTAGACTCACTGATATATGAGCACATCTCTGTGCTTGGACACCTTTTTCTCTGACTCCATAACTTTTTAAAAAGTAAATCAACCGTAGACGTGAGTTGTTTCTCTATTTAAAAACATCTCAGCAAAATTTTATTAAAGAGTAAGTATGTGGCATCACTAAAATATTGATAAGAAAAAATCGCCCATTCGGCCACTGGCTGTAAAAAGAGGCCTCCCTCGCTCCGAGGAATAAAAAAGAAAAAATAAAAATGTCGTAAAAATGGCATCGCGGGGTAATAGAAGTGAGGGGTTAGCGGGGGGGACCTCCTCAAACTTCCAGCACCGTTTCGAAAATCGATCAGGCGGCGCGTGTGTGGAGCGTTTTGAATTTGGAACAGAACTATACGAAATTCTACCAAAACTTTTTATACACGCTAAATTTAACCTTCGCTATAGAGGAATAAAGTTAAATTTCGTTTGATTTTCATGTCGTTTTCATGTGTGCGAGTTAACACACACTTTCAGATTTGATACCAAAATATTAATGGCGGCCTCGCGCGCCAAAATAGATTTTTTGTAGGCATGTAGTACCTACGGTCCCTATTTCGAAGCGGAATTTGGGTTGCGTCGTAAAAAACCTTTTTTGGTATATTGAAAGGTTTTGTTTTAGTGCCTTTAGGACGTAATTTTTTTATGATAAGAGTAATATAGGTTATATATAATACATATATTTAATACAAATTAAATGTGCAAAGTTATTTTAATCATCGTAAACGCATTGATGGAGCATCAGAAGGGAAGGTTTAAGAGAGGTAGGGTACAGCGTATTTGTAAGCTACCCGACTGGGGAAGTACCTCCACATCACGGAATACCGCAGCCAAATAACAATTCCCTTGAGAGTTGTTGTGTTCCTGCGAGTGAGTGAGGTCACCAGAGAGAAAGGAGTTACTGCATTGGCAGCGGGGTGGCGACGCGCGAGCGATATTTCTTGTAGCGAGCGTTAATGTCTACGGTAACCGCTTCGCATAAGGCATAATGCTTGCCTCTGCTGCCTCCCGACGTAGTAATAAAAAAAATCAATAGCGAAATGTTTAACGAATGCATTGGCTATGTTTACACGGATCTCCCCTCAATTGAAGAGGTTTAGAGTGTACATCACAACGTTGCTCAACTGCGGGTTTTTGAGACTAGTGTTATCAGACCACCCAAAGGCCTTGGACGCCTTGGTTTAACGCCTGTCATCTAATTAAAACAACCGGGATAGAGTAACGTGCCCTCCGAAGCATTTAACTTGCGTGGTCGATACTGATATGCGCAAAGATGTGTTCGTCAGTAACTATTCTAAAGAAAAAAAGAAAGAAAGAAAAACATTTATTTGCTCATTACACAGCACAGCATGTATAAACAAGTCAACAAATACAGATAATATATTAACAAGTTAAGTTAATTAAAAAAATCAAAAACCCGACTGCACCTACAAGAGATTTATTAATCACGCGTAAAAATAATATAATCCCATACAAGCAATGCCGCAGGCAAAAACGAATATATCAAATATATATTTGAAATCAGGTCATCGAGACCTTTATTTTGATATGTACCCCTATCGATATATTTAGAAGAAAAAAAAAATTACTGCAACGACAATTTTGCAGCTCACAGCCGCCTTATTGATTTTTTTTTATATTTGATGTAGCCTATGTCACTCTCACAGCAAATATGAATCTAACGACATCTCTCAAGCTAAAATCCATCCAGCCGTTCAGGCTGCAAGGCGTGCCAAACAATTATACATACATACTCTCGAAAAACATAACCCTCCTTCTCATATATATTGTCTCTAAAATTGTTGCTGAAAGCAACAACAATATTAGCAGCTCCGAAACGCTAGTTTATAACAAATTTTAGGGGGTTTACGATGAAATAATAACGCGAAAAGTGCACAATATTGACAACGATAAGTCTAGTTAAGCTCATGAACTTCTCTCTCACTGCGCATTGCCTGTCATAAATCGAACTGCAGACCCATTTCAATGGTGGCACCAGAATAGCGCTAGATAACCTGAAATGTCCCGAATCGCTAAAGTATATTAGTGTTGTCCCGCTAGCACTGTTTATAGCGAGCGTCTGTTCTCGGAAGCTGGCAACATCTATGAGACAAGAAGACAAGAATTTTGTTGGTTTTATTTTACGTGCTGATTATAGTCGGCATATTTTGCCGAATAATCGCCGACTACTAAATGTGCCGAATAGTCTTTCCCGACTAGTCGGCGACTAGTCGGCCCTTCCCTAATAAATAACATTCACGCCACCTTATATATTTTTCGATATATAAGACGATTTGGACGAAACGCTGGAATCTCTTAACATTTACACTTCGAAATTGAAATCCAATTATTTTTACAATGAACATTTTTTTCCATTCCACCATCACTCACGCAACAAATGCGTGACTGAGTGACGATATTTATTTCGTAAACATCCTAATCTACACAGGATATCGTCATAAAATTTTGACTACGCATCGACTAAATAAAAACTCGGAAAGATAAAAAACAATATTTTATCGTGTCTATGGTTATGCATAGAGGTACACTACTTTTTATAGACATCATTTGTAGAGATTTTATTACAATTATCTCTTTTGGATGGAAAATATGTGGATGATGGATATAGTGAACGCAAGGAAATTAAGTAAATTTAAACGTTCGTGAATAAAAAACGTTATATTAATTAATTAACAGTTTCTTTAACATGTTATTTTGATGTGATAACGCCTTATAAATCGTTAAAAGCCGGTTTCACGCACGACAAAGCATGACTCATTGTCACGTTCCGCCTGAGCCGAGCGTGCAAACGAGAGCGCGGAACAAGCGATAGAGAGGCACGATCGACCTAAGCGTTCGGCTTGTAACACATCTATCTCTATTCCACTCCATCGGCCGATGTTTTCCTATAACGTTATCACGTAAAATTATCGTCCCTTAACCGACTTTACAGATAACCAATTTTTGTTTTAGGGTTAACTTGGTTAACTTTAAACTCATTAACAATAAATAACACTTAAGAGCCCTATCACACATTTGCACTATGCGAGATTCGGTATTGAAGCGTCCCGACGGTCACGTGGGTCACGAGTCCTCATAATTTCTATGTTGAAATTACGAATAAGCGATTTTGATACTTTCTCTCTAGTTTCGTATTTTTTTAGTATTTCTACTTAAGAAGTAATTTGTTATAGTTGTATCTACACATTTTTAGAGTGTCATGGATTTAGTATGGGAAGAAACAGATTATATGTACCATAAATGAGACAGATGATTTTTATTAAAAATAAAATTTATTTTATTACCTAATCCTTTATTTATCTAGGTACTTTTTGGTTTTAGATTAAAATTATGGATAAGAATAAAACTAGTAACAATTTACATGGGAGTGTAAAACAACTTTAATCAGAACTACTTATTTGCCAAATTTCTATCAAATCAATCCATGGTTTTGGTGTGAAAAAGCACCAAATGTTCCACCATGATCAAACAACTGTTTAAAAAAGAATGAAAATCAATTATTCTCCGTTCTTGAACTACGTAGTCTGTTACCTGAAACAATTATTATTATTAATAAAATCTGAAATGAATATAACAGCTTCAGCTTCTAAATGATTTTGTTCATACTTACAATCCCAGATTCTGTTTCTATTGTCCACGTATCTATCTCCTCAAGTGCTGGTATTGGTCGTTTCGTCTATATTAATGAATTTTTTCAAACAAAGAAGAACGTCGTGGCCTTTAGGTATCTAAAATAAAAATAAACTAAGTTAAATCACGCCAATTCACCAGTGATTTATGAATTTGACAGTTAGTATATCTATACTTTCATATAAAGAGAGAGTTTGGCTGACTGACTTATCATCGTAGAGTCGAAACCTCAGAACCTCGAATGATAAAATCTACTATTAACTAAAAAAAGTATCTTTTATTAACTAGGTAAGTAAAAAGTCTTAAATTAAAATAATTAAAAATAACGTTAAGTCAAAAATGAAAATAATAAAAAAAACGTGATTCAGGGTTTTTCAAAATTTAAAACTGGCCTCGACTACACATGGTGCACCCTGCCAATAAGCTAATGAGGCTGCGGCAAAAGTTTTGGGGTGTAAGTGGTTCATCAACATCTTTGAACCAAAGCTAACTTCACCTGCACGTGGTGCACCCTGCTGAGTGACAAACGAAGCTCTGGCGAAAAGAGAGGTAGGGAGCGTAATTGTAAGCTACCCGACTGGGGAATGTACCTCCACCTCACAGAATACCGCAGCCAAATAACAATTCCCTTGAGGATTGTTGTGTTCCTGCGAGTGAGTGAGGTCACCAGAAAGAAAGGAAGGAGATGCTGCGTTGGCAGCGGGGGTGGCGGCGCGCGAGCAATATTTTATGTTGCAAGCGTTAATATGGCTACGGTAACCGCTTCACATCAGGCAGGCCGCATGCTTGTCTGCCACCCGACGTAGTATAAAAAAAAAAAAAAAAAAGTGGCACATCAGATTAGGTTAAGTGGCAATCGTACATCAAAACCCACCCCGGAGTTAAATCACACAAATCAATGAGATATGTGAATCCCAGACTCGAATGCCGAAGCCTGGGATGCAACCAGGTTAACTATATAAAGAAAAAAAAAATTATGTTTTTCGTCGTGGGATCCCCGACGAAAACAAAGTTCCTTACGCTTTTTCATCAGTCAGAATGTTATTCGAACTATGTAGTGTGAATTAGCCACTATTGATTGTAGAAAATGATGATGAGATGAACAGATGTGTTCAAAATCTTGTCATCTCATTACCGAAACGAATTGAGCTCATTCTCGTGATCTGCACCCCAAATTACCTCGAAAACGATTCCCATGTCGATAGATGGTAAGAGAAAAGAAAATCATACCGCACCTCAATCGATGATATCGGAATATTTTCTTTATCCATCGTAATGTTTTCTTGGCAGTGAAGTTATTAATTCTGAAACAGTTCCATTATTGTTATTAATGCCGAATAAAAATATAAATGAGTATTATATTAAATAGGTGTATTGAGGAAAGAAAATGGCTGAATCGCTGGAGGATCTTAGTCGAATGTTAAACGATCTCAATGCGGCTTCTCGATCCGTGGGGTTGAGGATGAATTTTGACAAAACTGTATTTACGTATGTATCAGTTGTCTAGTACCCATAACACAAGCTTCGCTTACTTTGGGGCTAGATGGCGCTGTGTAATTTGTCTGACAATATTTATTTATTATATAATCTTATATTATATTTAATATAATTTATATTAAATATAATATAAGAAGCATCACACGCGCGTTGCGTGTGATGCCTCTTATATTATCTCTGGTGTTACAGGCGTTCATAGGCTACGGTAACTGCTTTCCATCAGGCGGGCCTTATGCTTGTTTACCACGCTGGTGGTATAAAAAAAAGCAAGCGAAGCTTGTGTTATGGGTGCTAGGCAACAGATATACATACGGAAATACATTTTTTCTTTTTGTAAATATATACTTATGATACATAGAAAACACCCAGACTTAGACAATATGGTGGAAAGTATTGGGAAAGGCCTATATCCAACAGTGGGTTGATGCAGGCTGATGATGATGATTGAGGAAAGAAGTACCTTGCTTTATTTTATACACATTATGTACATCTTTACTTTCATGCACATTGATACCTACGAGCTTTTCGACCCATGCTGAAAATAATGAAATGAATATTAAGAATAATTCAACAATATGTTGTTGCTAAGCTATGTAGATTCCATAGAAAACAAACACTAGAAAGAATTGTACTTACGTGATCAAAACTTGGTAGTCGTACTATACTCTGACGCCCGGTCGATATTGGCGCGAAGAAATTCGACATAGGTCTCACGCTGACGAGCTCTCGCGCCGTACTAAATTTGAACGGCCGGTGCATCGCATTTTGTAGTAATTTTGAAGTTATATTTATCGTTTGTATATACATAAGATAATAAATTCATGCTCCAAATTTATACATCGTTTATTCCTCATGAAGTAACAATTATTCTGGTATAAATTTTGCTCAATAATTTTATCACGAATTCGATAAATTCACAGTTTACCTAAAGCGATTTTCGAAGTTTTTTGGGTTAAAGGAATGTTTTTTTTCTATATTAAATCAATGATATTTCAAAATTCCGAGGCCGCTATGTACTATACGACTATATAAGAAATAACATTCTATTTTTTTTATTTCATTTGTTTGGAACAGTAGTACAATCCAGGAGCTCAAAAAAGTGATTGCGCGCATTTTATGAAAATCTTTCTCTGCAATTTTGGGTTTATTTAAAAAGTTAAGCAAATTTTACAAAAAGCGAGGCCGCTATGTACTATGCCAATAGCTATTCTGTACTATTCAATAAGTCAACATTGTTAATGTATTTTTGTTTCCGAGATCGAGAACGCCAAAATTGGCCATTTTACGCAAAAATCACAGTCAAAATGTAATATGGCTCTTAACCTCACCTCTATATTATATACCAGTAATAATAGTAGTGTAATGACATAGTATAAATAGAGAAGTAAGGTAACTTCATACAAACGCACCGAGCGCGGTTTGTATGTGAGCGCGCCCGTACGTATGGCCGTCGCACGCACACACTGACGGTAATGATAATGAGAAGTAAAAATGGTAATGAGAAGTAAAAATGCCGACCAAGTGCTAGCCGCATTCACGCCGCAAGGGTTCCGTACACATAGGGCTGCCAACCGCCTGGGTTTCCCCGGGTTTGTCCTAGTTTGGATGGCGTCCGGGGAGCGTCCGGGCGGGGTTTCATTTGTAGTCAAGGTTTAAAAGTTTTAAATCACTACCGCCCGCTCCATGATGCGAATAAACAAGTCACAGAATAAAACATCGGACGCGCAGCATGCGCCACCATAGCGAAATTTATTTATTTATTTATTTTGGTCACTTTCCCGAATTGATATCGGAAAACCAAGGTCACTTTACATTACTACTTTTTGATGCTCTGCATGAATCCGAAGTCAGAAATACGAAATTTTGAGTTTCATGGCAACGGACGGACAGACAGAACGACCGGACGATTTTATAAGCTCAATAAATTTCGCTGACAATAGTACTATTACTAAAAAACCCAATGACAAGTCCGAGCTTTAACATTCAAAATCCAAGTTTTCACGCATCTTATTATGGTTGCTAGCGTTTAGAGGTGGCAACCCTACGTACACAAATACGAGTTTCATGATTGTCAAACTAAAATCTATGTGCATTTTTTTCGAGATTTCAACTTCTTGACAACAGTTATTTACATGCGTGAGGAGCTCGTTGTCGTCGTTTAGGCGTATTAATCTAACCGAACACGCAATATATATAACGTGTAACTCCAAGTACGCAAAACCTGAAACACCCAACTGAGTTTTATTATTATAAATTGAAATATCTAAGCAAAAATTTCGAAAAAAAAAAAATCTCGGAGATATGAACACTTTCGTTTTCCTAATAATTCTAATAGTTTCTGAGCTCTGTGGCGCTTTCTTATCAAAAAAACGCGCCAATGGCTACGTTAAGCAAATATTAATATTAAAGAGCGAGCATCGCGTCAATGACGCGTAAGCGCCGCTCTCTACGCAGCGCTTAAGACTTTTTGGACGCGGCGGTATTACATTTGTTAACCTATTTCACATTTTCTCGCTTGATTGTCGAGCGCAATTTAATAATAGACACGGCAATTAAAAATAATTATTATTATTTTTCAAAACCAGTTACTTTAAAAACGGATGAAAATTGATTCTACCCATGATTCTGAACAAATTATTTTTAGGTTCTGCGTACTTGAAGTTACACGTTGTATAGATAATATTAAATATATAAATAAGTAATTTGCACTTCTTCGATTTGCATTTTATTTATTATATTTTTGATGTACAGAACTGCTGTGTCTATGAGTAGATACTGTGTCTAGGTAGGACACACTACGGTCATGGTCGACGTTGCTTAACTTGTGTGTTCGATTAAACTGACAAGCGCAACGGCGCGCGCGCTTCTCAAGGTACTATCATCATCATCTATCATCATCATTTAGTCTCCACTACAGGAGCACGACCCTCTCTCTTCCGTCCCAGACAGAAGGAGGATTTGGCCTACACTCCCCACGCTGGCCAGACGGGTTGGGGAGGCCTGATCGATGTTTTATAATGTTTTAGCGTGGTTGAGAAGCTGATGAATGGTTTTGAAGATTAACAACACAATGTTCTCCTTGTATATAATAATTATAATTCGCTATAGAAATATTTTACAAGAGTAATGACAGTGAAAAATTTATGACAAGTCAAATAGAAAAACGAACGCGGTGAGATCTATGACTATGTACAAACTTTTTACATGGAGGTTTCGCCACAATGTATTTCCCTTAGTCGCCTTGTACGACATCCACGGGAAGAGACGGAGTGATTCTATTCTAGTCTGCCGGAAACCACACGGCCAATGCAGCAAGGCACTATACTTGCTGTTTATTCCGGTAGTGTATTAACGATTCAATCACACCACTGGATAGATGAAGGATCAAATAATTTATTTCGCTAAGTAAGGACTATGGACCCTATTTTATCTTCATTTTAACATAAGTATTAAGCTACAGGAGGAACGGTTTTATAAGAAACCCTAAAAGTGATTTCCCACCCCTAGCCAGCCACCCTCACTCAACCCTCTTATGTAACACGACATTCATTAGTTTTCCTTCATACCATCCCTATGGGAATTAAATTTCAGTACTGAAATTGAATATTATAATGAAAAAATGTTTTTAAATAAAAAATGGGGTGTGGACACGGCTGTGTGTTGTACGCGACAACGTTATATGCACTAAAATTATCTCAAAATGGCAGCGCTTTCCCCTACTCCGCACGCAATGTTCCACAGTCCTTCATTAGCGCAGTGAATTCTTTGATCCTTCATCTAACCAGTGGTGTGATTGAATTTTGGATGGAGACGATAGATCTGTACTTGTAGCTGCAACACCAAACTGTATCCTCCGATTTTGTTATCATTCGTTTTTTTTTAATTGCCTCCCTATTGAAGCAATTTTAAAGACGAGTAGTATAGTATCACGTCAAAACGAGGAGCTGATTTCACGGGACTCGCTAAACATTTACTATCTTCCACTTACCTCGCCACGCGTGAAGACAATCTAAGGATAATAAGATCCGGGGGCACAAGACAAACATTTGTGTGCATGAACATGTCTGTTTGTATGTCTGTCTTAGTCTGGGTGTTTTCTATGTACCTATCATAAGTTGGTTTTTACAAAAAAAAATGTATTTACGTATGTTTATCAGTTGTCTAGTACCCATAACACAAGCTTTGCGCTTAATTTGGGACTAGATGGCGCTGTGTAAATTGTCCAGAAATATTTATTTATTTATTCTGTCCATCTGGTGGAGATGTGAATTTTTCCATTTTGAAAATATTTAGGTATGACCATGTCATGAAGTAGCTGTACGTTTAGTTGTTCCTATGGTCAAACGAGTTTTTTTTTTGTATAAATTACACAGCGCCATCTAGCCACAAAGTTAGCAAAGCTTGTGTTATGGGTACTAGACAACTGATAAACATACGTAAATACATTTTTTTTTGTAAAAACATAAATTATGATAGGTACATAGAAAACACCCAGACTAAGACAAACAGACATGTTCATGCACACAAATGATTGTCCTATGTGGGAATCGAACCCACGAGCGTTGGTGTCGAAGCCGCGTTATTGACCGGTACGCCACCGAGCTCGTCAATTTTTGTTCATTGATTTGGCCAGGCCATATCATGATGTTTTCCATTTCATGAAATACAAGCATTTAATGAAATGATCGGTCACATCATGTGATCAATTCTAAGGTCTTGCACTATTACTTATACTGTGGTCTTACCATGACATGCAGTACGCAAAGGAAGGCATAGAACGTGAGCAGACGGTATTTTATACATAAGATAGCAAACAAGCATACGGTCCGCCTGACGTGAAGCAGTTACCGTAGCCACCGCCACCCGCTACCAAGGTAGCAAATCCTCATGAAAACAAGGAGTGCCAGAGCTAGCACATTTACGTTAATTTTTGTTATCTAGGAAAATTGGAGTGTAAATGGATCATCAACATATTTGAACCAAAGCCAACTTCACCTGAACGCGGTGCACCTTGCTGACTGACAAACAAAGCTCTGGCGAAAAGAAAGGTAGGGAGCGTAATTGTAAGCTACCCGACTGGGGAATGTACCTCCACCTCACAGAATACCGCAGCCAAATAACAATTCCCTTGAGGGTTGTTGTGTTCCTGCGAGTGAGTGAGGTCACCAGAAAGGAAGGAGATGCTGCGTTGGCAGCGGGGGTGGCGGCGCGCAAGCGATATTTTGTGTTGAGAGCGTTAATATGGCTACGGTAATCGCTTCACATCAGGCGGGCCGTATGCTTGTCTGCCACGCGACGTAGTATAAAAAAAATAATGAAATATCCCGACATGTTTATAATATATATACTTCATGAAACATCTGTACCGTCAACAAATAAATGTGCGATTAAAAAAATATATTTATTTTCAAGCTTTTATTTAGTTTCAGCGCGGTATTTGTAATCAAATTGGATCCTGTTATGCAGAACTGCCCCCTTACCACCATCTCTTATTGCGATTCAATAACTGAATAGAATGCTTATTCATAAATAAGCGACTCTATTTCAAATGGCATAGAGTCGCTTATTCATTGGCATGAATAAGCAATCTATTCAATTATTGAAACGCAATAAGAGATGGTGGTAAGGTGGCAGATCAACCGACAAACCATGCCAAATTGAGTGATATACATATCGAGAAACTTCAAATCGAGTTTTATATATTCGCAACAGATTCTAGCAGTTTGATGACATTAAATTAAATTAAAATTAAAAAGCCTTTTTATTTCTTACAGATTACATAGATAATTTCATGTATATATAGTTTTTATGTTAGTATTTAAGTTTGGTTTCTAAATTTTTGTTGTTAGTTTTTATTTTTACATATCTAAATATTTTTAATACATATTATAATATTACTCTATTACCTAATTTCTGCAAGACCCCCTCTGTAGGTGAAGGCCTCCTCCAAAGACAGCCAGTCCTCTCTAGATTTGGCTACCTGAATCCAGCTGGGGCCGGCTGTTTTTTTGAGATCGTCTTCCCAGCTAGCTCCAGGTCTACCTCTCTTCCTTTTGCCTTGTGGTTGATGACATATGCTTCCCAAAACTTATATTGGTTGATATTTTTGAAATAGCTTTAACTTATAAGTTACTGTCGTCGGTTGGATTCTGGATAACAGGGACCAATTTTGGAAGTTAAAATTACCCTAGTTTTCAATTTCGGATTGAGCTGAAATTTGTCATATTTATTGTGTTCTCGTGACAATTCATGATTACCTAAATGCCACCATATTAAGGGTTCCGTACCCAAAGGGTAAAACGGGACCCTATTACTGAGACTTCGCTGTCCGTCCGCCCGTCTGTCACCAGGCTGTATCTCATGAACCGTGATAGTTAGACAGTTGAAATTTTCACAGATGATTGCCGCTATAACAACAAATACTAAAAACAGAATAAAAATATATTTAAGGGGGCTCCCATACAAAAAACGCGTTATTTTTGCTCGTTTTTGCTCGCAATTGATAACGGCAATAGGTAGACGCTTGAAATACTCTCATAATATTTAGTTTTATATTCACTTTAAAAATAAATAATTAAATAAAAATAAAACAAATATTTAAGGGTTTTTATTGATAATGTTACGGAACCTTTCGTGAGCGAGTCCGACTCGCACTTGGCCGGTTTTTTTATACTATATCGGGCAACAGACAAGCATAATATACGGCCTGCCTGGATGTAAAGCGGTTACCGTAGCTATATTTACGCAACCAACATAAAATATCTCTCGCGAGGACTGCCGCGCTGCTAATGCAGACACTCCTTACTTTCTGGTGACCTCATCACCCGTCGCCGAAATCACGGTTGAGTGGAGTAGAACCGCTGAGTGAATGTTTTTCCTTTGATTTCCATTGAAGGAAAATGTATTTGATGATCATTCCTCAAGGACATGATCGATCTTAATTTTTTTCCACACAAAGCTCAAGCATGTCGATTCTTTAATTGTGACAAGTTTCATCAAAATCGGTTCAGTGGTTTTGGAGCCAATTCATTTCCAAGAATGACTTTTCGGCGTATATAAAAATGAAACATATTCAATGATATGAATCTTTGGGAATAAATAAATATCAAATATATATTTTTTGTGGCCATGTGTTTTCCGGCAGACTAGAATAGAATCACTCCGTCTCTTCCCGTGGATGTCGTACAAGGCGACTAAGGGAAATGCATGATCAAACATCGATCAGGCCTCCCCAACCCGTTTGTGACGGACGAGAGAGGATCGTGCTCCTGTAGTGTAGATATATCTACTATATAAAAATAAGTCGGGTTTTCCTTCCTGACGTTATAACTCCAGAACGCACGAACGGATTTCCACGGTTTTGCATTCGTTGGAAAGGTCTCGGGCTCCGTGAGGTTTATAGCAAAGAAAATTCTGGAAAAATTTGAAAAGAAAAGCAAGAAAATCTTTTTTCACATACAGCGCCATCTCTAAGGAAATGGATGGAAACGAAAAGATTGAGCCACAGCGAAGCGAGGTCGGGCCGCTAGTTGTGTTATAAAATGACCTGATGATGATGATATTTTTTGTTTTTTTTTTTCTAAACATTGTTATTTCGTTTTTGTATAGTATGTGTGTGATTTTGTATTGACCCAATAAAGCTTGACAGCTTTGTTCTATCTATCTATCGAAGTTTTACTTTAAAAATATAAATCTTTTTTGCAATCAGTACTTCTACAATTTTTCTTTTTCATCCTCCTTCGATTTTTCTTGCAGACATGTTTTTGAGACGAGCGGGCGAGGGGGCGGCGAGGGGGTTGTAAAAAAATTTATATCTTCGCGGCTGCGTGGAGATGGGGCAAAATTTTTTTGAATCGATACACGCCTCGATGTGAATTTTATGGGCACTTTCGGGATATACTTTTGCGGGCAATATTACCGCATGACATTGCGAAAATGTACCTACTACCCCGCCTAATTGGGATTTGAACCCACGACTTTTCGATGTCCAGGTCGAGCGATGGTGGCGAATTTTTGCATATTATGTTTTACTGCTGTGAAGTCGCAGTGTGCTGTGTGGTGCTGTCCAGGCGCGGGTTCATATCCCACCGAGGCGCGGGAGGTGAATTTTACCATTTTTTAACCGACTTCAAAAAAGGAGGAGGTTCTCAATTCGACTGAATTTTTTTTTTTTTGTATGTATGTTATTGAATATCTTCGCGAATTGTGAACCGATTTTCAAAATTCTTTTTTTATTTGAAAGGGTATGAGTGCAAGGTGGTACCATATTCACCAAGTCAAGATCTGATGATGGGATCTCAGGAAAATCGAGGGAAACCCTTAAATTTGCCCTGTGGTTGCCGGCAGAATAGAATTGTGCCAACTATGTCTATTGCTCTGCGCTGGATGTCGTACAAAGGAATCTTGTGTGACGCAATCAATTTTCTCCCGGAAGACGGGCAGCAGCGTCTCCCGGGGTTTCCACCAATAAGCTGCGCTTGCCAGCTGAAGTAGGTTTTTATTTTTTCTTAAAAATCATTATTTATAGCTTCATCATCATCATCATCAGGTCCATTTTAGTCTCCACTACAGGAGCACGACCCTCTGGCAACCCTAAGCACAATGGCGTCGGTGCGCGCAGTCTATAGAACACACAGGTTATGCAACGTCGACCGCAGCCTATTTATGGATGAGGTTTATTTGTTGACGTGACGTTGACGTTGACGAGCTCGGTGGTCGAATGGTTAGCAATGGCCACTTTGACTTCGAGGTCGCGGGTTCGATTCCCGCACAAGACAATCATTTGTGTGCATGAACATGTCTGTTTGTCTTGGTCTGAGTGTTTTCTATGTATTATAAGTATCTATTTACAAATAAAATGTATTTAAGTACATTTATCAGTTGTCTTGTACCCTAAACACAAGCTTTGCGCTTAATTTGGGACTAGATGGCGCTGTGTAAATTGTCTAGAAATATTTATTTATTTATTATTATTATATTTATTTAACCCGAGCTCCTCCGTGCTTCGGAGGGCACGTTAAGCCGTCAGTTCCCGGCTGTTGTCATTAGATAACAGTCGTTAAGCCAAATCAGTGGTCTTAGGGCGGCTTGAAAACACAAGCCTCTGCCAACCCGCTGTTGAGCAGCGTGGTGGAGCATGCTCTACACCAGTGTTTCCTAAACTTTTCCATAGAGTTACCCCACCAACCAATATAGGAAACTGATTTTACCCCCTCCTTATCTTATCTTATGGGTCTGAAGCTGAACTAATTTGTTATCTTTCATCAGCTTTACCCCTTACAGAAACCCCGTTTTACCCCTGTGGGGGTAATTACCCCCAGGTTCGGTAACACTGCTCTACACCCCTTCGATTTAGTGGAGACCCGTATCTCAACAGTGGAGTTATTATGAGTTGTTGCCGGGTGCCAAATATAAGGATACGGCTCGCCTAATGTAAAGCGTATCAAAACCTATTAAAATGGTGTTAACATTATCTTTGAGTCTATCACTCGTGTCATCTTGTAGGTGGTCTAACATATTACAATAGTCGTAAAATACTAATGAGCAGAATATATTACTATAAAATAAAATAAGTTTAAATAAAACATCGGACGCGCAGCATGCGCCACCATAGCGATTTTTTTTTTTTCGAAATCCCGAATTGATATCGTAAAAACAAGGTCACTTTACATTACTAAGTACTTTTTGATGCTCTACACGAATCCGAAGTCAGAATTTCGAAATTTTGAGTTTCATGCAACGGACGGACAGACAGAACGACCGTGTTTTTAATAATCTTTTTTTTTAAGAATTCATTTCATATTTGTTATCTAAAAAATATTTATGCTATATATATTTTTTATGCAACGTCGGGTGGAAAACAAGGATACGGCCCACCTGCTGTAAAGCGTTTTCCCTAGCCATATAAACGCTCGCAACCTGAAAGATAGCTTGCGCGCCGCCTCTTCCGCTGCCTATGCAACTTCTTTGTACTTGATTACCTCACTCACTCGCAGGAACACAACAACCCTCAAGGGAATTGTTATTTGGCTGCGGTATTCTGTGACGTCGAGGTACATTCCCCAGTCGGGAAGCTTAAAAAATACGCTATGCCCTACCTCTCTTTTCGCCAGAGCCGCGTTTGTCAGTCAGCAGGGTGCACCACGTGCAGGTGAGGTTGGCTTTGGTTTAAAGATGCTGATGAACCGCTTACACCCCAAATATATGTTGTGTTATAATACTTCACATTGGTCCTATCAGACCTGTCTATATATTTTTAAGCTATTGCATAGCTTCTATCGCGGGCCTTGAGCGCGGGGACCGAATCCAGAAATTCCGTAACGAAAAAACCTCACGCTCCCCACTCCGACGGGCAAGGAGGTGTGGCTTGAAGGCCGTGCATCGTCTAACGTCGTTTCAGTTCGGCAGTCTTCGACACGGCGTTGTGTGCGTGCGATTAGACGTATTGTACGACTCTACGAAACTCGTTTTATTTATTTAATAATAGAAAAATTTGTTTTCTTATCGGTCACCACGCTCAAAAAGTGTAACTTGAATTAATATCAAAGAAAAAGCAATACTGCATGAACAAAATAAATAAATAAAATTATAATTGCATAAGTTGATACAAAATGCTATGCAGTAGCTTTACCGCGGCAGTCCCCGAGTGCCACACGTCTTTTTATTTTTATTATATTCAGTTTAAATGTTGATATTTGATGGCTATAATGAGATACTGGAGATAGACTAATAATATTATCTCGACTACGCGTTGAAAACTTGTATGACCTATCCAATGACCTATCAAAAAGGGCGTGAAGAGGTTTTTACAGGGTCGGCAACGCGCGTGTGATGCCTCTGGTGTTACAGGCGTCCATAGGCTACGGTAACTGCTTTCCATCAGGCGGGCCGTATGCTTGTTTGCCACACTGGTGGTATATAAAAAAAAACCTATTTAACGTAACCGAAATACCGCAATGTCCTTTAAAATTGCTCTCAAAAAACCTTAATACGACTCGGCTATCGGTGTTTTTAATGAAAAAATGAATTAAATTAAAATCTGTGTTTTTCTTCAGGTAGAAGATCATTTTAAAAGACTAATAGTAAGCGTTGTTACGCGTAAGTAACGTATATCAACTTACGTGACTTACGCATGACACGGCAGAGCCACCACGGCAGTCGGGGCGGCGGCAGTCGCACGTTTCTTCTGTTTTTTTTTTTCATACTACTTCGGTTGGTAGACAAGCATACGGCCCGCCTGATGTGAAGCGGTTATCCTTCCTGGTGACCTCACTCACTCGCAGGAACACAACAACCCTCAATGGAATTGTTATTTGGCTGCGGTATTCTGTGAGGTGGAGGTACATTCCCCAGTCGGGTAGCTTACAACATTACCCAAGCTCTGGCGAAAAGAGCCCTACCTCTCTTTTCGCCAGAGCTTCGTTTGTCAGTCAGCAGGGTGCACCGCGTGCAGGTGAAGTTGGCTTTGGTTCAAAGGTGTTAATGAACCACTTTCACCCCATAACCTGTTTCAGATGTTGGAGGTTCGTCGAGACGACCGCAGCAGCTGGAGCAGAGACGACCAAAGCAGCCACGGCAGTCGCATGCATCTACTAACGGTAGTTGGTGCCGGCCGGCAGTAATTTGCATGAACTAATTAGTGGCGGAAGCACGCAAAGTAGTGCAGATCAAATTGCCAGTAAATTTGACTTCCGCAAAATAACACCTGAATAATTTAACTAATTACCTATGTAGTAAAATATATTGCATGAATAATAATCTCATCATCGAGTTATTTTTAACATAGTTCTATACATAGATTAATTAATTCAAGTACTTACCTACTTATATTTTTAGAAAAAACTTAAAAGCCAGTATAAATTGATCTCAATCTGAAAGTAATTACTAAAACCCGTGCATACCTTATTAAATTGGCCATTACTTTATCGTTATTAGAACAAAATCCAATTAAAATTGAGCTCTCTAAACTACAATTACGTAGGTATATATGTCTTTTTGAAATTGGTTGTTAGAAAATCCAAGCTAAGAAGATCTCGACGCATATTGATTTTGTTCCAACTTGGAGGTCAACGTTACTGGTTTATTATTGACATCGTTTTTTGCGGTGAGGCAATCATTTTCAGCTCTTTGCTTTTGAAGGTCAGAACCGAGTTTGGAAATACTTGCCTACTTATTTTGGATTGAAGTTATTTTTAGTTTTATTTTTAAATTACTGAAAAAGGTCATGTGTTGCGTAAGCTACATAATGACGTGACGTCATCGACATACGTCATCATCATCATCATCCCATTGCTGGGATAAGAATCCTCATCCCGTCTATCTAGAGTTGCAACCGTCCGAGCGACCCGGGTTTCCAGGGTTGAAAGTTTTAAATTAGTACCGTCGGTCTATACTACAAATAACCGTCTTGTCCTCTTGTCACAGAACAACGGCTCGACAAATTCTGCTATTTTTAGGGTTCGGTACCTCAAAAGGAAAAACGGAACCCTTATAAGATCACTTTGTTGTCCGTCTGTCTGTCTGTCAAGACCCTCTAAGTCGAAAATGCGTGGAGGTATCAAGCTGAAATTTGAACTGTATACTCAGATCTACGGTCCCACGAGGTTGTAAAAAAATCAAACTGCTAACTTTATGTAAAAAAAAGTTACGGCCGTTTATTGAGCAAAAAACGCATATTTCGACACATTCTCAAGGGAATCAAAACCTACAGGGTACTTCCCGTTGACTTAGAACTATGAAATTTGGCAAGTGACATCATTATAGACTACAAGTACAGGAATAAATCTCAAAACTATACATTTGTAATTAAATCTTAAAAAATAAGGGGTTTATATTTTTTATAGGGGTCGAAATTTCAAATTGAAGCTACTAGTTCAAATGGGGGTATCATAATGAAAGGGCTTGATGTGCACATTGCAAAATATATTTTATTTATTTTTTCCGACGCATTATTTCTTATTTAAAATGATCTTACGTACGGAAGCCACGGCGGGCGAGTCCAACTCGCACTTGGACGGTTTTTTTTTTAATATTTTCGTTAAATCTGTAGCTGCGTGAAAAATAAAACACCACTTTTTACCCGTGCGAAGCCGGGGCGGGCAGCTACTATAATAGATAGGCACTATTATATGTATATTAATAAATATCAATACATATATATTATATATATAAAACATCGAAATGACTTTTACAATATTTTACATTAGAAAAGGTTACAATTAAATCGGATATGATATCTAATCGTTTTGTTTGTGAATTTTACAAACTTGCTGTGACAGTGTTCTACTGACCAATGTACTAAATCTATAGCTATAATCGATAATCAACATCTTCATAAATACAACCGTAAAAGCAAGTAATAAACGCATCCGAATCATTGCGATCAAAAAACACCCGGCAGGTTCTGTAGAAGCGCGCGTTTTTTTCCATAACTTTTTTACAATACGCTCGAAACTGTGGCCAGTACCGTTGCGTTCCATTCCAAAAATAGATGTGGTCATGTTCTGTCTATTTTTAGAACATAACTTGTTTTGTTCAAGTCATTTTAAGTTCAGTAACTGTGTAGCGAATTATTTTGTACATGCAATGGCGTTTTTATGAAAATTAAAGCTATTACAGGCTGTTTCTACTAAGATTTAGTTTTTAATATTATTGTAGGATATGAAGTAAGTTCAATATATTATTTAAAGCTTCTAATTACCATATTAATTAATGATATCAAAGTTCGTTTATAATGTTATATTAGGTTTTTTTTACATGGTCAATGCATAGACAAGATTTTTCGCTATGTCTATGCGTCAAGGACTTTTTGGCGCGGTCTTGGTGAGCTATGCTTCTAAACAAATTATCATAATTTAATATTTTGATAATGATATAATGAATTGATTCTTAATAAAGATAGTATAATATGTTGCAAGTAATTCAATTGAGTGCATAAAATTAGTAGAATCTTTGATATAGATAGACTCGACAGCCCAAATTCAAACACTTTTAGTGTTTGAATTTGGGCTGTCGAGTCGTGCAAAACAGAAGAAAAATTGAACCACCAATTGGAAGAAGGGAATAATTACAAAAAGTTCGAACTGAGATAATTAGAAAAAACTGATTTACTCTCAACGTATAGATCAAATGCCCATGATATCTTAAAATGAAATGTTGTAAACATTGTTGCCGATAATATGCTGTAAAAAAAAATATTTTATGTAAAGATAAACAAAAGTTAGGGTAGTTTGAAATTCTTGGAATTATTCCCTTTTTCCAATTTATGAAAATAAAAACACAAATATTAAAGAATATTAGCATTTATTATATTAATAACATAGAAAAGATATTGTATTAATCCTCATCTATATCAGCACCATCCAATGTTGTTGTGGGCCAAGTCAAAATCAAATCATAAAACGTCTTATACTCTTCAGGAATATATGGTATGATTTTTCGCACATCATTCATCTTTTTTTCGTTTATGGGTAGTTTTGACGGGTATGCTTTTTCTTCAGGTATTTTAGGATTAGTTCTTGATTTTCGGAGCAAAAAAGATGTCTTTACAAATCCGTCAATGAATTCGGAACAGGTTAAGTAACCTTTATTACCACTATTGTACTCAAAATGTTTATATTTTGATATTTTAAAAGTTGTACTTTTATCTATTGACTTGCCAGCCAATCAAATTCAGTTATTACTAACGGTTTAAGTGAATAAAAATGTCAAATTAAAATAACCTTTAACTGTTTGACAAAAGGTTGTTAGTTGGAAGAAAGACATAAATCCATGATTTATTCCCTTCTTCCAACTTCCAACTTTTTTGGCCGCTAGTATTACAATGGCGTTTGACCGTTTTATTTCTTTTTTCAACCTGACGCGTAGTTTTACGATTGAAAAGAGCTAATATGAGTAAAAATCTATTTCGTCAAAAACGGCTTTTATTCCCTTCTTCCAATTGGTGGTTCAATTGCACTACCAGTTTGTTGACTTATTACATGTAATGGAGGTGCAAGAAGATTCCTGACGATATTTTTCGGCATGTCCCTGAAGCCGGGAATAAAATAAAGAAATTATACACAGAAAAGAACAAGTATCTAAAGGACATAGATTCCAGAATCAAAAACCCATTTGATAAATAAATGTGTCAATGTTTTTTTTTTTGCATAGACGACTAGGAGAAAAGAAAGAAGTAAATATAAAGTTTCTTTTCGGCAACTATGGTCAACGGACGCATTATGTACGTCTTTTTTCGCGGACCATAATGAAATATTATTTCCTACAGCTGAAGCGAATTCTAATGACACCTGTTGAAAGCCGTCAAACGGTTTATGCATATCAATAATTAGTCATACATACATACTCGCATACATACACTCCAAAAACATTACTCTCCCTTGTTCGGCAGTCGGATAAAAAATGATACGCTTTTATAAAATTTTCAGGTGAAGCAAATAAAACTACATTACATTCAGCTTATACGGATTTCACGGAATTGAATTCTGTCTTTTTTAACTGAGAAAATAAAACAAATCTACTTTCGTTTATAATAGAAATTCAAGCAAAAACTACTAAAAAAGAATGCACCTGTCAAGGACGTCTTTCCGTAAATAGATTATAATCTATCAATTCTTACTACCAACTTAACAAAAAAATTAAAAAATAAAATCGTCTGCCAACCAAGGACGTTTTTTTGAATATCTGCGCATTTACAGTGCTACAAGGATCTAAATGAACGTGAGTGACATTTGTAGGAGGGCGTTACTGTGACTTTCGGGTTGCCAATTAGGGAAAATCTCCTTACTTCAAGGCAATTTTTACATATCCTAGTTAAGACATTTAAAATTAGACATGGGTAACTCAGTAAAATTTCGTGCGTTAACCCAGTAGCGCTAGCGCAGCCTACTGCGCCGGCTCACTGAGTTAGCGCAAAATTGCGCCATGGCGCAATGAGTTCCAACGCGCTTCCGGCTGCTAAGTGAGCTATGTAGCGCACTGCGCCACGGCGTTGTGTACCTATGTGCGCGGCACTGAGCCGGCTGGCGCGCGGTGCGCGGCCGTGCGCCGCTCGGCTCAGCGCCGCGCACTGCGCCTCGGCGTTGCGTACCTATGTGCGCGGCACTGAGCCGAGCGGCGCACGGCCGCGCACCGCGCGCCTTCGCGTGTGGTGCGCTGGATGTGTTGGATGGTTGACTTTGACACTTGCGTTGAAACTGCGCCGTGCGCTAACACCTTTTGTAAAAGTGTGTTAACACATCAGCGCAGTGAAGTGTGTTAGCGCAATTGCGCGGCGTAGCGCAGTGTTACCCATGTCTATTTAAAATGCTCAATCTTAGCTGGGCAGAAGTTAATTACTTTAAATTAATTCTGTAATGAACACCATATTATAGTATTTTAGTTAAGTTTATTAAATAACGATACGGCCTAGATAAAAAGTTAATTAAAATGATTATAGTCATTTCGTACCTATCTTGGGGTGTAAGGGGTTCATCAACATCTTTGAACCAAGGCAAATCTCACCTGTACGTGGTGCACCCTGCTGACTGACAGACGAGGCTCTGGCGAAAAGAGAGGTAGAGCAAAGCGTATATTTTAAGCTGACCGACTCGGGAAGTACCTCCTCAAATAAAAAATAAAAAATCTAACAACGATCTGTGAAATGAAGGAATGAGGAATATGTGAAATAAAAAAACAACATATAGCACAATTTAGCTTTTATTTATATATTACATAGGATACATACATATTTATTAAAATATGGTCATCAATCATTTATCTATTTATTGTTCATTATGAACAATTATTTTGCACGAATGGAACTTATTAGAATCCACAAGGATGTATGAAGAGACACGTCTTATAAAACTCGTGAATCTTTCTTCATAAAACTCCAAGATCAAAATCATCCATTATGAGTTTATCTTTTCTTGTTTTCCTGTTCTTACCAGGTGTAACAATTTTACTGCATGATGCCTTAGCCAATGTGCCTTCTTTGACAATGTTTGATACAGTGTGTAAAGTAACACCTGAAAATAATTTAAATTCATAAATATTTACGTATAACATAATAAACCAAATAAAACTTTTTACTGTGGAACAAAGTGGGAATTTAAGGTAAACAGACATGTCTGGCAACATTTACCTGTAGCAGCAGCGACTCGCTCGTTAACCTTTTCAAAAGGAATTAATAGGCCGTTGTTTTGTTTTTCTTTTACAAAAATCTCTTTCACCTTAAACACAACCTCCCTGACACCACTTCATAAAACTTTCGGCATGATAATCGTACTATATTAACAAAATATACTTTAAAATCGCACCACAACATTCAACTGTGAAGAACTGTCAAAAGTGACGTCTTACAAGATGGCGGCTTTAGTTCCGTTTTCTGCCACGTTCATTTAGATCCTTGTAGCACTGTAGTGTTTAGCGCAGACCAGTTTTTTAACTACTCTATTATTGAAAAACGACAGCCGGATTCGAAGGTACCACAACAACAATATAGTGTTTAAATAGTAGTTTATGAAACTGTTGCATATTATGGTTTCTTAAAATACGAGTGTGAGTTGTACTAATACTTATCACATGAGCCGAAAGCGAATGCGATAATAGCGTCACACGAGTATTTTAAGACCTAATTATGTGCAGTTTCATAGACTACTTTATCTAATCTCATGAAATAGATGATAATAATATTTGAAATAAAACCATGAAGTTAATTTAACAGGTTTTTTTATTACCTTTTGCAGATCTAGCATGCATGGTGCGCATGCGAGACGCGCCGCGCGGCGCTACCTACACTCACAGATTATGTAGATTTTTTTTGCAAAGTTGCAATGCATTTTGCATTGCAACCTGCTTGATATAGCTGAACCCAGGGCTGAAGCTGTATCGAAATGGAAAAAAGTTATTTTTAGATACAGTTGTCCTGTATCGAAGAGTAACGTTTTAAATTTATTTTATGAAGCTTATGCGTAAAAGACTGACTTTAAGATTGTGCGTTTAGTTATTTAATCTCTAAATTTCAGCATGAGAGTAGATAAAAATATTTATTAAAACATTTTCATATCTCTAGACATTACCACTGAAACTAGACTAGATAAAGAACAATTAGCAATAATAATTTAGAAATTTACATTAGAATAAATATGATTTATCGGGACACAGAAAAATAATAATTAAAAAGCTGACTTATTTTCCTCATTATCCAAAAATCACAAATTTTGGATTAGGCCATTTTCATTCTCAGCGTGCGATATATACGTGAAGCAAAAACTCTGTACGCTTTTTTCCGAAAATGGCGCGGAGGGAAGAGTATGAAATCGCACACCAGTTTATGTAAAGAACGAGTGCAGAATGCCAATATTTTTTTTAAATTATGCATAATACATTGAATCAATAAAAAAAAAAACATTACACATACTACCATGTATTTGAGACACACAGAAACGTATATACAAAGAGTATATACGCTTTTGTGTGTTTATTGTTAAAGTGAAATAAATTTAACTAAAAACATTTTCAGAAACAAATCAATATTTTTCTAAAGCGTTCTTCGTTTACATGACGTATAGGCACTTTAAATAATAAACTACAAGGCCTTCAAATGCGGCCACTGACCCATTGGGACGGAACAGGAAAAATACCAAATAATATGTAATTTAATCGCTAATAAATATGATAATTTTACGTAATATTTGACCGCGAGATCTATCGCGGGTTCTAGGGCCTTCTAGTATCTCTCGAGTGTAAGGTAATTACATTCTTTAGCGCATAACAACATATACATAAAATTAATGGACAGACAAGTACACAAAGGTGAGGTTATCTCTTCAAGAGATTTCTTCCAGCCGACTCTACGGTGCATAAAGAAATTTTACATGGCTGGGAGTCAAGCAAGCTATGCTTACCATTTTAGTATCATTTTGTTTAATATTTTAGTACCTTTTTTCTTAAGCATTATTGAGACTACATACTTGTTTTGTGCGGGGAACAAACTGTGATCCTCGGAGTTAAAGTACCCATTTGACCAACGGGACTGTCAAATAATCTTTATAACTCTACTATCTATAACTTTACTACACTATACAATAAAGGTAGACGTTCACTAGTCCGCGCCGACCACAAAGCACGCACGGCACGCAAGCGCAGAAATACACAGAGCTGTCTATTGTGACGCAATGAATTGAATGAAATGAACTCGGTGCGTGCGGTAACTTAGTTAACGCAACGGTATACAAATCATAATAAAAACAAATCAAAATCTGTTGTGTGCCGGGCCTGCATGCCTTCAGAGCGGTGCGAAGTTTTTAGTCGGTCACATTCGAACGTGTTACTAACGTTATACAAGCGACCAAATTGACTCTTACATTGTCATATTGTGAATTTACTAGACGCGTGTTACATATTCAAATTAGCCGGGTTGCTCACTTCAAAATGTGAGCAACTGAAGCCTGCGGTAAACGCCCAAACACAAATTTGCCAAATTTTACGTTTTATTTGTACGTTTTCATCAAACATCGGCGCTCACGTCCAAACAAAGTTTGTCAAACAAAACGTCAGTCAGTTATAATCTCTCCCTCAAGAACTACATAATTAAATAAAGAGCCCCTAATCAAATTTATAAAGATCAACAATATTTACTTGTGAGTTTTGTTCCACCGTTTTATGTTGTCCCTATAATATTGTGTTGTCCTATGTGTATGTTATGTTCTTTTTACTCCTTTATATATACTAACCTGTGTACGTCTGGTCTGGGTACTAACTTAATGTTTGTGTTGTGTTGTTTTAGATCACTCATTGGACCCCCGCTATTTGGTACCGATCAATAGTCACATTGATTTCATTGTGTCTTTTTCAACCTCGACATTGGCAAAATCATCGTCAAACAAAAACGATGGAGCCATTTAATTAATAAAAAGAAGAAGAATAATAGCATAAATATTTTAAAAAATGGAATAATTCAGCTCCTCTGCCTAGGTTGGATTTGAACCCACGACCTCTCGATGACCGGTCGAGTGCTCTTCCAACTATACCAACCAGGAAGGTTTGTGTTGGTGACGAATTTTTGCATTTTACATTTTACTGCACTTTATATGGTTTTTGCCATTTATATGGTTCAAATCCCACCTAGGCGGAGAAGGTCAATAATTCCATTTTTTAAAATATTTATAATATTCTGGCAAAGTTGGCGAAAACAACTATTTAAATTATATTATAGCAGCACTATTGTATAATAAATACAATAGTGCTGCTATAGATTGTATAATAATTTATTATATTAATATTGTGTTTATTAAATTTCACGTATGATCTACCACTCAAAGTCGCTGTTCTTTTGTAAATGTTCTCTAAATCTAATGAAATTCTACTGGTATGAAAATCCACTAAATATTTCAAACTAAGCGCTGGAACCACTACGAATCGCCTTAGTCATTGTAAACAAGATAGGTATTTTACAAATTATAATTCACAATCCAATAAAAATACTATAAAAATAATGAAACATAATTACAAACCACAATGTTTACAAATTGGCGGCAGTCGTGTGTACTTTCAAGTGTTGCTAGCGGACGTGTTAGATGTAATTACAGTGTATAACATAGCTGAAACTCTAAACATGGGTTGGAGTAACAATATATTTTTTCTCCTTTTTCTTGCTTTTAATTTGTTTTTTAGATGATGTTGTTTTTTAAATGTAAAAATAATTATTTGCTGCCATAAAATAGAAACAGAGTAATCGCGGTGTCCATATTGTTTTTTTGCGTTTATATTCGCGATAAATTTTACATCGCGTAATTCGCGCTTTATGTGGCCGCGAAGATTCGCCGTAGACCGAAGACGAAGTTTATCGTTCGAATGTTATCGCGATGAGTGCGGACTAGGCATTAAAATGTTTCCGCACTCGATAATAAAACTATCGACAGTTTGACAACACTATGGTAACCCTAGTACATATTTTATAACATATCTAGGTATATATAAATATATAATTACAAGTTGAACGAACGATATATGACTATCTTATATCTTAACCGAGCAATTATTGTACCTACATAATATTATGTAAATTTATACATTGGTATCTCGGAAACTATTTTTGTATTAAAATGTATACTTTAATTAACTTTTTGGTTCAAGATTATTTTTAAACGAGTAGGTACCTATATCATGTCTTTAGTGGGCAACACGATTTTATATAAAAAATATTTGCAAAAAAAAAAAACCAACTCCAAACATTACTCTACATTTATGTATATAGATACAGGCTGAATGATGATGATGATGATGATGAAAAAAATATGGGACCAGTCTTTTATACTCTTTCAAATAAAAAAAAGTTCTTTTTTCAAATCGGGTTATAAATGACGGATTAATGAAATAACAAACCTAACAGTGGGTAGATACAGGCTTACGATGATAATGATGATGATGAAAAAAATATGGGAACAACCTGGAAGCATACCCTTTCAAATATATATATATTTTTTTCAATTCGGTTTATAAATCACGGAGTAATTAAGTAACAAACATTAAAAAAAGAAAAGAAAAAAATAAAGCCGAATTGAGAACGTCCTCCTTTTTTGAAGTCGGTTAAGAAATGAGCCGTCGCGGGACGCCTGGCAGATTTAAAACATAGAAACTATCACGACGGTGGTACAGTTTAGAGTAGCAAAGAACTATAGTTCTTTGCGTGATTCTTGAAAATGTCTTAAAAAGCGTACTGTAGTAGATCGCCAAATTAATATTAAGATGATGTGGATGGAAGTTTAATTTATGGCGAGATGTACGATAGTGGAACTTAGCGGCTGGTATCAAATCAAATAGCTCATCCGAGCACTCTCCGTGGTATGATTTATATAGAACGCAAAGAGACGCTACAACTCTGCATGTAGAGAGAGACTCCAGCCGATCAGAGATCATTGGGTCACCGACGATTCGAACAGCTCTTCGTTGTATGCGGTCAAATGGAGCAAGTAAGTACTGGGGCGCACCATCCCAGAGATGTGAACTGTATTCCAAATGAGGCCTAACTTGGGTTTTATACAGTTGGAGGCGATGCTGTGGTGTAAAATACCTTCTGGCCTTACTGATGATGCCAATTTTCCTGAAGGCCAATTTGCAAGTGACCACAAAACTGAACATCACTAGATACCCAAGATACCGATGCTGGAGCTAATATTAAGAGGAGTACCTTCCAATCTGAGAGATACGACAAATGGGGACTTTTTTGCGGTAAACATACAAACTGTGTCTTTGAGGGATTCAGCTGGACTAAGTTCAATCTACACCAATCAGACACGTGTCGAAGAGACGTCTCAATCTCAGACACAAGTTTTGTTCGGTACTCATCGATGCATTTCCGTCGAGAAACATTACATTACATTAGACCACTGTATCTTGCGCCCACGGTACTGTCATCTGCATACATGCAGCAAGTCATTGATATGCAGAAGAAATCATCTGCATGTGTATGGTGTATACGTGTTTTATATGGAATTTCGTGCGTCCAAAATTAATATTCTGAATTCCGTGACGAATACCGGCTGTGTAAGACCGGCCTAGGCCTTATAATAGGATGTAGGTATAAATCTTTTGACTTTTATAAATTGAATATTTTTTAAATAAGCAACAATTCTTGGAATCGGCCATTTTTCGATGAGACAAGTTATCGAATCTTTTCTTATGTTTTCTGCTGAATCTTTTTATATAATTAATCTTATTGATCACCTAGGCGTGCCTGTTGATGTATCATGGACGACAATAGTTCCAAGAAGGTGTTAGGAGCAATGTCCACCGTAGTCTGTCCGTGGATGGGTTTATTTTTTTCTCCGTGCTTCGGAGGAGCCGGCTGTTGTCATTGGATGATGGCTCATTTTCATTGGTCGATAAGTCGATCGTAAGCCCGAATGCGGGGACTCCCCGCATGCGAGCGAGCGATATATATATATATATATGTATATATATATATATAAGGTGCTTTTTTTGTATTAGCCAGGAATTTAATGGCAGATAGTATTAAGCCTACTTGTTACGTTAGTGAAGAAATATGGCGTCCCAATATCATTAATAAGCTTTGAAAAAATAAATAACGTAGTCAATGAACTGGTTTCATAGTGCTTAATACATTCCGCGCTATCAGATGAAGTCGATAATAACAATAACAGCTGTACGTAGGTAGCGTCGTCCCAATTGCATATTTCCTTTAAAATGCGTTGTAATCAAAATAGGATAGGTAAAAAAAATGTAATCAAATGTAAAACTGATAGGTAATAATAACATACACTTACTGGAGGGCAGATGATTGTCCTTATCAAGGTCATTGAACTTTTCATCACACTTATTATCACAGGTTTTGAACTGTCAAATTAATATCATAATAAATAAATAATAAATATTATCAGACAAATTACACAGCGCCATCTAGCCCCAAAGTAAGCGAAGCTTGTGTTATGGGTACTAGACAACTGATAAACATACGTAAATACAGTTTTTTTATGTAAATACATACTTATGATACATAGAAAATACCCAGACCAAGACAAACAGACATGTTCATGCACACAAATGTTTGTCCTATGTGGGAATCAACCCCACGAGCGTTGGTGTCGAAGCCGCGTCATTGACCGCTACGCCACCGAGCTCGTCGAATAATGTATGTTTGTTTATGGAAACATCATAAAAACACTTAGTTACGATGTTGGTTTTCAAAAATAACGCAGTCACATAACATGTTCTACAATAACTTGGCGTGTTTAAAAGCTCATTCAAATTATTTACACAAAATCACAATTAGCCACTAATTTATCCACGTCTACATACATGTTTTACTACTTTTTTGCCATGGAATGTCTGCGGAAAAAGTCCACTACCGCTTTCTGTAACTGATCGAGGTCTATCTGTACTGAATTTCGTACAGATATTCTGCGTGCGCATTTACACTCGCGACAAGAAACCATACCATACCATTTCGAGAAATTTGTACATTTCGTAAAACTGCGGCGTATAGGCATGATTAGGTCAACACACGGACGAATCACGGTTAACACTGTTTTCGTTTCCTTGGATCCTTTCTTCCTTCTTTCTCGCGGCGCGAGCGCTGTTGCCGCGCCGCCCGTGCGGGGGCGGGCGGCAGGAGATCAAGCGACAGACATCGCTGCGAAGCGGCGGCGTTTACAAAGGGCGGCCCAACGTTTGAGTAAACTTTGACTTTACCACAGAATAATATACTCTAACAGAAGATCCACTTACGACACGATTGGAATAAAAATTAATAAAATATCAACCTTCGATACGCGCTAATACGGTCCAAAATAATTCTGCAGCTGTATTCGTACCTAAGTCTTTCAGCGGCAGGGGCAATCGAAAGTAACCCCTATATGTAACGCGTTACGAGCGACCGCCGCTGCTTTTGCAAAATGGTTTGTCTCGCCGTTGACGTAACCGGGCTGCGTATCGCTCATAGGGTTGAACCACGTGTAGAACATGAAGCGCTCGCGTAGATAGGTATAAATACATACGCTTGTTTATTAATGATCAATAAAATACATATACTTAAACTACCAAAAAATGTAGTAGGTTTACGTATGTGTATGTTTATTACTCTGCTGTAATTACTTATATTACTATATCATACTCTGTGATTATTAAGTACATAGGTAGGTACTTAGTAACAATAATGTTACGTAATGTTGACACTGATAAAATGTATAATTTTAGAGTAAGTTTTAACAGGAATCATGACTGTACGTACTTACAGATCAGGTTTACTATTCACATTGTCCCAATAATAACTCGTATGTATCTTTAACACGGAAAGTATTTGTAAAATAGATGTAGGTATGTATTTTAAGCGCTAAACAAAATAACCGACCATAAACACCGAGATATTTAGTAGGCATGGTGGTCATCGCATACCGCGTGCGTAAGAGAGCGCGCGTGACACTCGACTAATTATTGCTCTCGGGGGCGTCGGGCGTGTAGGTAAATAACTCGGCCGAATGGCGGAGTGACACAGGCCTGACTTTACCGCGGTTATCCCCGTGTTCGGAAAGCGTTTGGCAGCTCGTGACGTAGCCTTTCGGCACGGGTCATACCCGAGCGCATTGACCACGCCGTCTAGACTGCGACACAGACGGATGGTTCATACAAAGTAAACTAATCTTTTCATGATGCGATTTTATTTCCTAAGAGAAAAAAAATAATACGTGGGGCACAAATTTCATTTACTATCGAAATCGGCATATGTAATACTACTACCCTTTTCAATCCTGGCAGATAAATCAAAAGCTCCCTGTATATATATATATGTATATATATATACATATATATATGTATATATATATATATATATAGCGATTTAAATATATATATCGCTATTATTTCGGTATTTCTTTCTATGTTATATACGAGTATATATATATTAGGTTCTACAAAGGCATTTGGAAATCCCAAAACTGAACAGTTCAAATTTTAGCAAAAATATAATTATGAATGGGACCCAAGTGGCTGCCTTTCGCTTTTCGATAAATCATATTTATGTAGGCTTGGCTTAACTGACAATCCTCTTCGAGGTTACCGCTTTGTTTGAATATAGCTGGTTTTGTAACATATTTTGAATATTTTTTTCATTTAAATAGAAAACAGGTTATGTTATATGTTAAACACATCACTTAATTTGTAAAGGGTGGTAATAAACAGAGCATCTAAAATTGTGAAACTGGACGACTATTATACTGACTTGGCGACTAAAGTTGATATAAAACATTACAAACATAACCTAAACTAGTATTTCTGTGGCTCATTTAGAATTTTTTGTTTTGTTTCAATAAAATTGTAAATATGTACCTATTGAGTTTTTGGCCCGTAAAAAAGTTCGCAACTTTTTTTTGACATATCTTTTTTGGCTGGCAACGGATCGGCGACCCCATGGTGTTGCTGATTTCTATGGGTGGTGGTAATTACTTTCCATCAGGTGACCTACATGCTCGCTTGTACCCTCTCATATAATATATAAAGAAAAATTTAGTAGCAACAAGGGAGAATTACCAAGCGTCCAGACGATTTTGCAATTCATATTATTGGAATCGATGTGTTAGGTAACAATTCACTGTTTTAGGTCCCCAGTAGTGTTAGATACATAAAATCCGTGGTGCACGGCAGTTGAGCTTCACTTGACTAGCCATCTCATTAGGCTTTTTACGCCTTATTTGTCATATTGTTGTCTTTCACATTGCTAAGAGGGGAAGTCAAATTCCAAAAGCTTCTTCCTACTAATTTCATCTGATTAAATGAGTTCTAAGGCAGCCGTAGTTTTACCCCCGGGACTGCAATGGACTTCACTGTTCATTGCCTTTTTTGGTGATCGCCTCTGTTAATTCTGGCTACACAGGAGACACAGTGGTGGGAATGTGTGGCGGACCGCTGTCCCGAAAAAAATAATATAAACAAAAATTCTAAATAGTGAAAAAACCTATATTGAATGTCTGTGGAAAAAACACGAAACTTCACAATGAACCCTAAAACATTCGGAAAGTTGTTGCCATAGGCCTAAAAACCAGTATTAGACTGTCCAAAAAAATATTTAAATTTACTGGTTTGACCTGTTCGAGGAAATATATATTAAATTTATGACTTGGACAGTCAATGGCTTCAAATAAAATGTGTTTAGGCAACATATTGGTTGACAACTTGTTTAATGTGTAGATAATTTGTCAGTTTATCTAAAAAAAAAAATGAAAAAAAAGTTGAATAATTAAGTAATAATAATGAATATTTACAAAATAGACTCTCCTTTTATTTATCACCAAGTCTATTGCCAGTTTTTAGGGTTCCG
This sequence comes from Hypsopygia costalis, assembly GCA_937001555.2. Taxonomy (NCBI): domain Eukaryota; kingdom Metazoa; phylum Arthropoda; class Insecta; order Lepidoptera; family Pyralidae; genus Hypsopygia; species Hypsopygia costalis. The sequence goes on along the minus strand of OW443347.2, from coordinate 12,712,781 downwards.
TACCCAAAGAGAACCTAACGGCACCCTATTACACCTCGGCCACTCCATACAAATGTCGCGTCGGCCACTACTACATAAACAATGGCGTCTGTGCAGAGCGTGAATGAGCGTGTGTGCATGCGGCATACAAACCGTTCCAGATTTATCTCTGAGGGGAGGTGAGGTCAATACGAGAGTATCAATACGTAGTACTTGTTACTTATACTGTGCTCTAGGACGATCTCGGTGGTCGATTGGTTAGCAATGGCCACTTTGACTCCTAGGTTGCGGATTCGATCCCTAAACATGACAAACATTTGTGTACATGAACTGTTTGTCTGGGTGTTTACTACTTATTATATGTAAGACCTTACAATAAAAAAATATTTAAGTATAATTATCAGTTATCTAGTACCTACCCATAGCGCAAGCTTTGCTTAGTTTAGGACTAGATGGGCGTGTGTAATTTGTCCAGGAATATTTAATTATTTATTTATATCTTGAACCCTAATAGCTATAACAACAAATGTTAAAAATAAAATAAAGTTAAAACTTATAGGGCAGGGGTTCCCAATCTTTTTCAGCCCACGGTTTAATATTTAAAGACCCACCGTACCACCAGAGGTACGGTGGGTCTAAAGCGGTGCAGTTACTTACAAATTATAATTTTGGCACGGCGGCGGCGCCTTAGCCTAGCTAGCTATTTGAAAAAGATACAGTCACAAGTAATAGGTACCTACAATAACAGTAATGAAATTGAGTTTTTTTTATTATAAAAGAATTGAAACAAAAAACAACAAGAAGGTAGGTAGGTACCTATCGACGGTCCCTACGTATAAAGCGACATTTCATTTCAGACATGTCTGCTTATACTACGATATAGTAATTAAAGAATATTATTATTAGACAAATGAGTTAATTTCTTACTTTTTGATTATATACAATCAATAAAATAAAAAAGAAAATGTTTTTTACGGGCAATCTATAGCAATTTATGCAATAAAAAAAATGCCATTTTTGACATGTCGCTTTATACCTAAGGACCGTCGCTATGTTCTTTACCGATGCCAGCGCTCAAAAAAGGTACCTGCGAATATTTGTGGTTTCGGAGATAAAGAACAGACTCACTCGCGTCGCCGCCGTCGTCGCCACTCTTTACTTTCTACGGTGCACACTTTGGGAACCCCTGTTATAGGGGTTGACTTATCAGAACGTGTTTTTACTGAATTATTTTTGAAACATCGTACGGAGGTACGGAATCCTTCATGCACGCGTCCAAAACGCACTTGCCCGGTTTTTGAGAATGTGACAGTTTATCTATATGGCAAGCCTATTTTGATAATATATTATTATTATTTGTTCAGCATGCTCATCGGTGTTTATTTTCTTTTTTTTTTTTTTGAGAGATCGTGACAAATTAGGCTTTAGTTGTTAGCTCAATTACTTGTACACGTTTTATTAATGGTGTTGATGATCTGTTTTTTTTAATAACAAACTAACAAAAAAAAAGAGGAGGCTCTCAATTCAATTATATTTTTTTATGTTCGTTACTTCGAAACGACGAGTTCGGTGGTCGAATGGTTAGCAATGGCCACTTTGACTCCGAGGTCGCGGGTTCGATTCCCGCACAAGACAAACATTTGTGTGCATGAACATGTCTGTTTGTCTTGGTCTGGGTATTTTGTATGTATTTATTATAAGTATGTATTTAAGTACATTTATCAGTTGTAATTTGGGACTAGATGGCGCTGTGTAAATTGTCCAGAAATATTTATTTATTTATTTTATTTAAACGTTTAACGTCTTTAAAATTGCTTCCACAGGGAGGCTATTCTAAACAACGAATGATAACAAAATCGGGGGATACAGTTTGGTGTTGCAGCTACATATCTATCATCTCCATCCAAAATTCAATCACACCACTGGATAGATGAAGAATCAAAGAATTTATTACGCTATGTAAGGACTATGGAACATCGCGTGCGGCGGAGTGAGAAGCGGTGCCATTTTGAGATAATTTTAGTGAATATAACGTATTCGTACAACACACAGCCGTGTCCATTACACAGCCACACTTCTTTTTTTTTTTGTCAGTAAACTGATTTTGATAATTCTTTCTATATATATATATATATATGAAAGCTTCTCATTTGGTCCCGTTTAAATTTTATCAATGTACTCGTATGACCAGTAGTTTTTGAGTTATCATAATGCGTATTTAATTGACTTGATTTAATTGACGCCCCAGTACTTGCTTGCTCCATTTGACCGCATACAACGAAGAGCAGCTCGAATCGTCGGTGACCCAATGATCTCGGATCGATTGGACTCTCTCTCTACACGCAGAGATGTAGCGTCTCTTTGCGTTCTATACAAATTATATCACGGGGAGTGCTCCGATGAGCTGTTCGATTTGATACCTGCCGCTGAATTCCACTATCGTACAACTCGCCATAAATTAAAATTCCATCCATATCATCTTGATAATTGGCGATCTACTACAGTACGTTTCCTAAGACATTTCATACCACGAACAGTGAAACTGTGGAATCAACTTCCCTCAGCGGTATTTCCGAACAACTACGACATGGGTGCCTTCAAGAACAGAGTTTTCATTTTCCTTAAAAGGCTGACAACGGATCGGCGACCCCTTGGTGTCGCTGGTCTCCATGGGCGGTGGTGATTGCTTTCCACCAGGTGACCCACATGCTCGTTTGCCCCCCTCTCACATAAAAAAAAAAAAAAAAGATCAATGAAAATTTCATTGAAGTCGGTTAATTTTTTTTTAATGTTCATATATATTTTTATTTATAAGTATCTATATATAAGATATATATTGGCCGTGTGATTTCCGGCAGACTAGAATAGAATCACTCCGTCTCTTCCCGTGGATGTCGCACAAGGCGACTAATGTAAATACATTATCAAACATCGATCAGGCCTCCCCAACCCGTTTGGCCAGCGTGGGGAGTGTAGGCCAAATCCTCCTTCCGTCTTGGACGGGCGAGAGAGGGTCGTGCTCCTGCAGTGGAGACTAAAATGACCTGATGATGATGATATATAAGATACTTCTCCAGCAACCCATATTCATTCCATTACTGGGTCTTATTCAATCAAAGGGGTGTAGACCATACTCCACCAGGCTGCTCAACTGCTGGTTACCGGAGGCCAGGGTTTTCAAGCCGCCCAAAGGCCACTGACTTGGCTTAACGGCTATCATTAAGATAAGATAAATGAACATTTACATAAATGAACTACCTCTAGACCCTTCGTTCCGAACCTAGGGGTAATTACCCCCGCAGGGGTAAAATAGGAATTCTGTAGGGGTAATTAAGCTGATAAACGATAACAAATTAGTACAGACCAATTAGATCTAATCTAAGGCCCTCCTTAAATAGGGTAAAATTAGTTTCCTTTATTGGTCATAGGAGTAACAACATTGAAAAGGTTAGGAAACGCTGCTCTAGACTCATAAAATTTGACGAGCTCGGTGGTCGAATGGTTAGCAATGGCCAGTTTGACTCCGAGGTCGCGGGTTCGATTCCCGCACAAGACAAATATTTGTGTGCATGAACATGGCTGTTTGTCTTGGTCTACCCAGACCAATTATTAATTTTTAATTTTAACATTTTTTTTTTGTAAATATATACTTATAATACATAGAAAACACCCGTTTTCTATGTATTATAAGTATATATTTACAAAAAAAAATGTATTTAAGTACATTTATCAGTTGTCTAGTACCCATAACACAAGCTTTGCTCTTAATTTGGGACTAGATGGCGCTGTGTAAATTGTCCAGAAATATTTATTTATTTATAAAATGACAACAGACTTAACGTGCCCTCCGAAGCACGATAATATGACTGTAGGCGCGTTTATTTCCAAAAATCGAGGTCTTTCAACTCTAAATAAGTCGTCACACATTCTTTGAATACATAATAGTATGGAAATGAGACAATCTTGCCTCTTCATTGTAATAAAATGAATAAAAATGTGATTTATTATTTATTTTTACATTTTATTTTTTTCAAAATGGCTTAGAGAAGCCGGATATCGTTTCTTGAAATGGCACCCAGTGGCCTAACTATATCATCATGGACCCGTGGCAAATTTATCAGAGGGTCAAAGGATGGGGGTCCTCTAATAAATCATCTAAGTCAGGGCTGTCCAAACCAATACCGGGCCATTACAAATGACTGAATAGATTAGCGGGCCGCAGACGAGCTCGGTGGCGTAGCGGTCAATGACGCGGCTTCGACACCAACGCTCGTGGGTTCGATTCCCACACAGGACAAACATTTGTGTGCATGAACATGTCTATTTGTCTTGGTCTGGGTGTTTTCTATGTATCATAAGTATGTATTTACAAAAAAAAAATGTATTTACGTATGTTTATCAGTTGTCTAGTAGGGTAGACTGGGTACGGTTGAAACATTTTAGCATTTATCATGTATAGCATCGGGATTTGTTAAGCGAGCGATGTCGGAAATATACTAAATAAAAGACCTTATATCTGTCTACTACAGGGCAATGTTATTTAAGATCACTGTATAGTATTTTCTGTATAAAATCAAATTTAAAAAAAATTGTCATTTGTTTGAACCGTCCCCATCCCAGGGTCGGTTGAAACAGTGTCTGGGGTCAATTGAAACACATGCAAATAATACAAAATATAACCAATTATCATGTTTTATTAATCTTCTAATAACATTTTTCGAATGGTAATGGCACATTTGACTATCACAAATATTTTTATGAAGAAATATTTAAGTCTTTGGCTATATTTATAATCTAACATTATTTTTAATCAGCCTTCAAAGTTTTATATTAAGTACAACTCAAACTAAATAATAATCAGATGTTGGTAGCGATAATATTTTTGAAATAAAGTTACCAAGCAAACATGCTATTATATTTCTCAACTATCAACACTTTTAATTATAAACTATCAAAACAAAGACATTAACTTTATCAATGAAAATTAAAATTAAAATTTTAAACAAAACTACTTCAATCGTTACGAGATCATTCGGAGTCACAGTTGTGGCAAACATAAGTAAGGCTACCTTTCGTGCACTCTTCATGCGCCCACATTTTACATACTATACATTGTATCCATTTTTCCCTCGGTCTGCTTTCTGAATATGCTGACATACAAACAACACAGTAGCACTCTTCTTCTTCTGATGATGATTCTTGTCGCGTGTTAGTTTTTTTCTTGTTTGTAGTATTTCTTTTAGTCTTTCTTCCATCTAATCTTTTCTGAACTTGCTTAGCTTTGGTTCGTTCCATTCTGATCTCATATTCTCTTCTTATCTCTTCTTTTTCAGGTGTGTCTGTGTATATTGTAGATTTCTGCACATCTAATTAAATATTTAGATAACTCACGCTCTCGTTCCTGGGTAAACACACGATTGTGGGCCTTATATCCCATTTCTTGATTTTCATCGTTACCAGCCGCATCTCGTTTACGTATATATCTGAACAGGGAACAGTGGTTCAGTCCATTATTTTCTGCCGCTGTTCTTAACGAAGATCCCGCTTTCACATCTTCATAGGCTTGTTTGTACGTTAATAAGTCGGTTCGACCTTTCGTAGTCTTTCTTTGGCGTACTCTTGGCATCTAAAAATCAATAAAGTTTAATTAATAAACTGTTTCAACCGTACCCACAAATAATGTTTCAACTGTCCCCACCCCCCCATCTTAGTATAAAACGGTTCACAATAAGAATAATAGTAAATTAAAATAAAAACTTATCATACTACAATATTGTACAAACTTCAATTCAACTGTAACAGAACTCTCAATCATCTAACTATAAACGAAATCTTAATAATTGCAAAAATGTAGGTACAAAAATACTTACTTTTCCGTCAAAAAACACAATGGGGCCTCCTACAGACAAACACAGCGCCCGAAGAGCGACGCAATACTAAAATTCAAGTTTCGACTTGTCGCCCGCTACGTACTCCCCTTGTACCCTTCACCTCATCACGCACCATTCACGAGATATTCACTTTGTTTCAACCGTCCACCGTTTCAACCGTACCCAGTCTACCCTACCCATAACACAAGCTTCGCTTACTTTGGGGCTAGATGGCGGCGCTGTGAAATTTATCTGACAAAAAAAAAATTATTAAAACCAGTTAGTTTTTTTTTTGTATTTCTGGCTTTGGACCAAAAGTTAATTTATAAACAAAACATTATTTTAATCTATAAAACTAAAGTACTAAAATTAAATAATACTTAAAATTAATAATTAAATAAATACATCTAAAATAAAACTAATTAAAATAAACTAAAAACAAAAATAATCTAATAAACCGCTGCCCGTAGGCAAAGTTCCCAATATGCTGGCCCCGTTGCCTCGTTCGATCTGTTAGTTTAAAACTTTAACTTTTCTAAAAATATATAATTTTCAGTCAGATTCGTTGCACAAAACGCAAAAAACTGTATAAAAAAAACCGGTACATGAGAAACACGTAACGGGCCGCACAAATATAAGCCGAGGGCCGCATGCGGCACGCGTTCCGGACCTTGGACAGCCCTGATCGAAGTAACCAACAAAAAGAAGTATTTTGTACATTTTTGGTTCATCATCATCATTATCAGGTCATTTTAGTCTCCACTACAGGAGCACGACCCTCTCTCGTCCGTCCCAGACAGAAGGAGAATTTGGCCTACACTCCCCACGCTGGCCAGACGGGTTGGGGAGGCCTGATCGATGTTTGATAATGTATTTCCATTAGTCGCCTTGTACGACATCCACGGGAAGAGACGGAATGATTCTATTCTAGTCTGCCGGAAACCACATGGCCATTTTTGGTTAATAATCTATAATTTTATTTTTAAGAAATATGATAATGTACCTACCTATTAAATATTTGTATGTATATTGTAATTGTATTACATATATATGCGAAAACATGTTAATAGTTTGTAGACTTTAATCGTTAATAAGTAATTAGTTTTTGTATACTGTTTGTTTTCCGAAGAAAATAAAATAAAATGATATAAATAAATAAAATAGCCTTAGTTAGCCTAATTTAAAAAAAAATACTATTTTTGTAGTAAGCTTCGAGCCCCTTTGGTTCAGGGGCCCGTGGCATTTTGCCAGTTCTGCCACCCTGTAGTTACGTTACTGATGGGTCCAGCGCTGCAGCACCGGTGACACGTCGACCCCCTTGGATCTTTTGTGCACTCCCTATTCTTTAGTAACTCTCCCCTGAGTGTCTAGAGACATGTTCCATGTACTTCAGCACATCTTTAATTGAGAAAAGCCTGTAGTCGTCCAGGTCTGGATATGCCTTTACTAGCATTACCATTCGTTTGTCAGCTAGGGCATCACATTGACACATCAAGTGCTTCATGTCTCATAAGATTCCTTTCATGTTCTGCATTCTGGGCTATTGACAAGTCTCATCTTGTATAGGTGTCCACGGCAGGCATAATGCTCAGTCAGTGCTCCAAGGATGAACGTATCCGTTTTCTGTCGTATTTCTGTACATATTTGTATCAATATTTGTATCACTGTGCCTTCGCCGATGGTTTCCTTGCAGCGAAGTATTCCACTCTTCATCAAGCCGGATAACTTCTAGTGGATGGATAATAAATAGTTTACATAATGTTATAATAAAACATTTGTAGTGTTCCACGTCATCATCATCATCATCAGGTCATTTTAGTCTCCACTACAGGAGCACCACCCTCTCTCGTCCGTCCCAGACAGAAGGAGGATTTGGCCTAGACTCCCCACGCTGGCCAAACGGGATGGGGAGGTACCACTGTCCACGTAATTATACTTAATTTTACCGACCGGTTTGGCCGGTAAGGCATTATTAGTCGGTAAAATTAAATATAATAACGCGGAACAGTACAAGTGTTATAGTAAAACATTATGATAATAATGTTCCACCAAGTGCCGACAATCAACAGTATCAACTTTAATAAATGGTTATTATGATCCGTATCAAAATCCCTAATAATATTATAAATGTAAATGTGAGTTTGTTTGTTAACTTTCAAGCCGAAACTACTCATCGGATCATCATGAAACTTTGTACACATATTCTCAAAAGTTTAGGGGTATAAGTTGTTTATCAACATCTTTGAACCAAAGTACACCCTGCTGACTGACAAAAGAGAGGTACAGCATAGTGCATTTTAAAGCTGCCCGACTGGGGAATTACCTCCACCTCACGGAATACCGCAGCCAAATAGGTAACAATTCCCTTGACGATTGTTATGATCCTGCGAATGAGTGAGGTCACCAAAAAGAAAAGAAGGAGAAATTATGTTTGCATTAACTTCAAATTCGCTTCAACGCTATGAGTTGAATGGTTCGATAGTAAACTTATTTATGTGAGGAAGAGGAGGAGTTTTTTTTATGTGAGAGGAGGGGGCAAACGAGCGTGTGGGACACCTGATGGACGTATGCCTAGAAAGGTTACATAATTGGTAAGTTTAAATGAATATTTAATTCGCTAGCGTTATCTAATTAATATGCATTTTAGAGAAATAATAATTTACATTAAGTTTTATAAATAAGTATATGTAGTAAAAATGAAATGCATTTTTTTAAGATGAGTCATTATTTGCCCCCAATCATATACAACGAGTAAGTAGTGATAAATATATATATATCTTTATTGGAGATTTACTTTCGAATCGTTCAACTATAGCGTTGAAGTGAATTTGAAGTTAATGCAAACGGAATTCACAGATTCGCTACACGTCGTATAATATGTTTTTGAGATATCGAAGTGAATGTTTTATTTAACCCGAGCCGAGTGCCAAAAAGTTATAATAAAAAAAAAAATTGTCGGTGATACCTCTACTCCGTTTCAAAATAGTTTTTTTTTTTACGAAATTACAAAAGAATCTCCGATTCGAATTCTGGCACGCATATTTTTTTTCTTGTTTGCGCACCGGCAGCTTGCCTAGAGTTTAATTTTAACCGCGCCATAAGTATTTTGTAGCTGAATCTTAAAAACAGATTATTATGGGCTACTGACGTAATGTACGTAAAAACTAAAAAGTGTTTGCTTGTATAACGCTGCAAGTTCAAATAGGGCGCTGCCATTTTCTAAATTTAATGCAAGGTTATGTGCAATTCAACAGTTTGACAGAGACTGGCGTCTAAACTACGTTATTTATTCTTATTTTGTTCCTCAACTTCAGAATATGCTACTAACTTGCCTAAACTAAGCAAAGGTCAGTAATCTGCCTTTAGGACAACCGTATGGTCATTGACAACCCTCATTCATTCTACTGCTGGGATATGGGTCTCCCCTCAATTGAAGGGGTGTAGAGCATACTCCACCATGCTGCTCAACTGCTGGTTGGCGGAGGCGTGTTTTCAAGCCACCTAAAGACCACTGACTTGGCTTAACGATAGTCATCTATAATGGAATGACAATGACATTGCAAATGATAAGTGATTTCACTGAATTATTTTTAAAATATACTCAAAGGGACCGAATCCGGAACGAAGAAATTCGACGGAGAACTAAAGTTGTCGACATATTTCTCTGAGTCAGCAAGCTGACTTCAGCTTGCTGACTCAGAGAAATGACGAGAAGTGGCAGTGGGTTGGCCACATCTGCAAAGTCAGTGATGGCAGATGGGGAAGGAAAATCCTAGGGTGGAGTTCTTAAGGGGCGACGAAACGTTGCCCTTATTAGCTTATTCATCAGACAGGTCGTATACTTGTTTTGCCACGTAAGTTACGTAAAAGAATTGACGACTAAAGTCTTCAACCAGTGCGTCCTCTCTGCGATGACCTATGGTGCAGACTTGGACACTGACCATCAGTGATTGCAAGCTGAAGTGGCAATGGGCCGGTCACATATGCCGAGTAAGTGATGGCAGATGAGGAGGAAGGTATTGTTAGAAGGTATTTTATGAGGAAGGAGTGAAGGCCGCGCGTAGGACGTCCTCCTTCTAGATGGACCTTAAGAAAGCGGCTGGATGCGGAAGGCGGAGGATCGTATTTGGAGGAAAGCATTCGGGAAGGCTTATAATCCAATTGATGATGATGATGACTCTTTTACGAGTAAACGCTTGAACGGATATCTAATAGAATATATTCTGAATTCATTTTATCCACCAACTGGATATACGCGGGGCGAGGCCACGGATACAAGCTAAAATGTAAAAATGTACCTATATAATTAACGTACTTTGCGATTTCTAATATCTATAAATCCTAGTAATATTTTATAATGACGCGCCTAACGCACGAAGTTAGCGAAACTTCAAAATCCAAACCATAATTATTAATACAATATGATAATATTATTCAATATTTGTGCTACATAATAGTGCCCTTTCACTTGTCACTGTAGACGGTGAAAGGTAAAGATGACTGCGCATATAATATTGATTAAAATTTTATAGTTAAAAACTAGAAAACTTTATAATAAAGTTTTGGTATACTTTAAACATACGGTGCTGAAACTTGACCGTTGGGCTGGTTCACAGACTAAAGGTCGCACAGCGAGCGATGGAGAGCGCAATGCTTGGAGTTTCTCTAAGGGATCGAATCCGGAACGAAGAAAGTAGTCGACATAGATCTCAGAGTCAGCAAGTGGCGGTGGGCTGGCCACATCTGCCGAGTCAGCGATGGCAGATGTGGGAGGAAAGTCCTACGGTAGAGACCACGTATGTGGGGACGAAGCGTAGAGCACGCCCTCTCTAGATGTCCATATATGGATGGATAGCTCTCAGAAACAGCAGGTTGAAGTGGCAGTAGGCTGGCCACATCTGCCGAGCAAACGATCTGCAACGATGGCAGATGGACTCTCTCTAGATGGACCTCAAAAAAGTGGCAGGTAGCGGTTGGATGCGGAAAGCATATGGTGGCAAGCATTGGGAAAGGCCTATATCCAGCAGTGGGTAGATAGATACAGGACAGGCTGATGATGATGATGATACTTTAAAAAATATTTTAACCTATCGCTCATTTGCGGTAAGGATGCTATAATTCAAAAATTGCAAGATACATGATACTCCAAAATGTCATAAAGCAAGCACAGAATAAAATATGATTGGTTTTATGTTTGCGAAAAAAGTACGTTATTGTTTAAATGTCATTTAGCAGTGTGAACTGTAAATGCTAGACAATTCACGTAAATTTGACGACCCCGGTTGTCGAATGGCCAACCATGTGCACTTTGACGAATGCCAGGGTCGCGGGTTCGAAACTCGCACACAAGACAAAATATTTATGTGCATAAACATGTCTGTTTGTCTTGGTCTGGGTGTTTACTATGTATTATATCTTTGTATTTATAAAGAAAATATTTAAGTATAATACCTATCCGTTACCTAGTACCCATAGTACTAGTACATGTAGCTTTGCTTACTTTGGGAATAAAAAAAGACATAGACATTAGCCAATGTACTACACATTTGCAAAATTATACAATCCAAAAAATAATTATTACTACCTAATAAATCTAGAGCACTTTTTATTTGAAACCCACCGTCCCGGATCAGCCGCAACAATTTTCGAGTAGTTGCGTTATACCAACGGTCAGTACAAAAAGATTGGCCCTGAAACTCAACTTGTTAAAAAAACAGACTTTCAAATCGAAACTTGCGTCACAACCACAATAGTTTTTGTACAATGACCTTTTTGTATTTTTTTTATTCCATTACGTAGGCCGACGAACGGAAATTTTTGATTGCGATTGAATAGATATAAAAATATTGTAAGAGGTACGAGCTACGACTGTCTGTCAATTGTGTACCAAAATTGGTTGCTTCTCCTTTTTTGTAAACTAAATACGGACGGTGCATAACACTGGTAAAGATTATATATAGTTCGATTCGACTTCTTCCTTTCTTCATGTCATGAATTGTCAATATGTTCTTGTCTTATTTATTTAATAGCTTTAAGGCTCTGGAATCAACGTCCTTTAGAGCCCGTCTTTGTATTACTTCTTTAACTTATTCCAGGATATCTCAAGGACATGCCAAAAATATCGTCAGGAATCTTCTTGTTACTGCATTACTTTTAATTAAATAAACCACAGTGTACCGGAAAACACGATAGTGTAATTTTTCTGCTGTTTTGCACGACACACCAGTCTTGATTCAAACACTTTTAATCAGTTTCTACAAATTTTATGAACTCAGATGACAACTTGCACCGATCTCTATCATAAATCAATATAATTACACATTAAATTATAAAAAAATCTTTGGAAGCACAACCGTTTTATTTTATTTTATTTTTGTAATTGTCTATTTAAGTTTTATTGTACAATAAAGTTTTTACTATACTATACTATACCGTGCTTATCAAGTTCGCGCCAAAAAATCCTGACTTCATGCCATGTAATCACAAAAAGAAATGTTTTTTATTTGTATACATTTATTTTTTGGTCAGACAAGAAAGTGATCTAACGATAGGCAACACTTCCGTGTATATGTTTTAATCAAGACCCGAAGTTTTGGGGTCGTATATTTGACTAGTTAAACGTCACGTACCTTGACTCCCTTCATAGTTGTAATAGTTTACATTACAGTTTTAAAATTGCTCGTCAGATCCATGATGGCACTATAGATACCGCTTTTTGTTAAGTACTCTGGTCTGGTTGAACACCATAGAGGCGCTGAGATGGTTCATGAACAGTCGCTGTGAGGGTTCCAACTGAAGCTCTGAGGCTACGCCTCAGCTTCGCTGTGTTGGAACCACTTTGGCATCGCACATACTACATAATTATGTACCGACATCAAATAAAGAAAATGTTTTATTTTCTTTCTGTCTCTTTTGTTATATTCCTGAAGAAATTACACACTGCCATCTAGTCCCAAACTAAGCAAAACTTGTATATTGCTTACGTTGTACCCTACCTCTCTTTCGTTAGCCGGTAGGGTGCACCACGTGCAGCTGAGGTTAGCGTTGGCTCTAATGATCGTGGTGAGCGACTTACATCCCAAATATACGTTACAAATTTAAATTAATATAACTTCATTTTTAGTTTCATTCTAACTACTTCTACTGCTAAACAAAATACCTCGTTTCTAAGTCCGCAGGATACACCACGTGCAGGTGAGGTTGGCTTTGGCTCAATGATAGTGGTGAGCTACATACATCCCACTTTTTACACACTTTTGGGCTGTAAGTGGGTTATTAACATCTTTGCACCAAAGCCAACCTCACCTGCACGTGGTGCACCCTGCTGACTGACAAACGAGTATTATGACAAACGAGAATATTGTATATTTATAGCCTAACTTAAAAAAAACTATTTTTGTATTGTAGGTACTAAGCTTTCGAGCTTGGGGCCCAATTGGCCTTTGCCCGGTCTGCCACCCTGTTTAAAAGTAAGGTGTGATTTCTCCCCAGCCTTGGGGAGACGCCAGTACTGTAGAAGTCCTGATGTCTCCCCGAGGGGGGCCGTCAGGGGAGACAGGAGTCCGAAGGGGTAGTTACGTTACTAACCCGTCTCATATAAAAAAACCCCAAAATTTGCTCTTTCATCTTAGCTCGATTATCCAGATAGTGATAAATAATCCTACAGAAACTCCACGTCTAATAATTTCCAAAAAGTTCCGCAAAGCCATTATCATAAACTATATCTCTCATTCACCAAATAATTAAGTTGTATAAATTTGTATATTAAATGCTGGAATATTTCGTCCAAGCAGATGGATCTTATCAATTATTTATAGGATTAGGACCAGAGTGCTTAGTGCCAGTTTGTTGTTCACATTCGAACTCGTGTTAACATTTACCAGCCGACCAAATTGAGAAAAAGTTTCATAATGTCAATTTACCAGACGCGTGTTACATATCCAAATTAGCCGGGTTGCTCACTTCAAACTGTGAGCAAGTAAGCCGCATAATTTTGATATGTAACACGCGTCTTATAAATTTACAACATGAGACTTCTTCTCTATTTGGTCGCTTTGTTTACGTTGACATGTTCGAACGCGAACAAACAACTCGCACTAAGCACTCTGACTGTCTATTGTAGTGTCGTCTCGCTCACACTTCAATTAATACTAAGCCCAGCCTTACACAGCCGGAGTACATCACGGAATTCAGAAACTGAACTTCAAAATGTGAGCAAGTAATTTTGATATGTTTGACGTGGTCGGTGGTCGAATGGCCACTTTGCACAGAGGTTGCGGCCGCGGGTTCGATTCCCGCACTCGACAAATATTTGTGTGCATGAACATGTCTGTTTGTCTTAGTCTTGGTGTTTACTATGTATTTATATATGTAGTATTTACAAAAAAAATGTATTTAAGTATAATATCAGTTACCAATACCCACAGTACAAGCTTTGCTTAGTTTAGGACTAGATGGCCGTGTGTAATTTGTCTGGATGGCCATGCATAGGAGGCGTGTACTATGGGTACTATATAATTGATAATATACTTAAATACATTTTTTTATAAATCCAAACATATAATACACAAAAAACACCCATATCAAGACAAACAGACATGTTCATGCACATAAATGTACGTCTTGTGCGAGGATCAAACACACGGACCTTGGTGCCAAAGTGCCGAGCTCATCAAATTACTCTCACATTGCTTATTGGAAACAGTTTTCCCATTTCCATTACTCTGTAGGAAACCCCTGTATGTTTAAAATATATTCGATACATTTCGTGGTAATTGCCACTACAAACTGAGCAGGCGTTCAAATTTAGAATTTTCTTTTTTTTTTGCTACTTCGGATCAAGGACGTCGCCAAAGGGGGTAGGGTGGGGCAGCTGTCCCCCCCCCCCCCCCTCCACCCCTAGAGATACTCTAAACAAGTCAAAAGCTTCATGAGATCTAGACTTTACTTACAATTCATACTTTTCAATATCAACTTGCCCCCCCTCCCCCCTGGGCCATCGGCTGGCGACGACCTTGCCCCTGATGGCAGACAAGCATACGGCCCGACTGATGTGAAGTGGTTACCGTAGCCATATTAACGCTCGCAACATTAAATACCGGCCACGCGTCGCCATTCCCGCTGCCCAATGGTTCCCAACCTTTTCTTATTCCCGGACCACTACGAGGTTGTTGGGTGTAGGGTCTCAAAGTGTCATATAAATCCATCATTATTCTATAATTCAAGATTTTAGTATCTTGTATACTAGTGTTCAATCTCTTTCATTATGAGTTTGTATCACGGACCATAACTTACCTCTCACGGACCCCTGGTGGTCCGCGGATCACCGGTTGGGAACCGCTGCCGCTGCCAATGCAGCAACTTCCTCCTTCCTGGTGACCTCACTCACTTACAAGAACACAACAACCCTCAAGGGAATTGTTATTTGGCTGCGGTTTGTGTGAGGTGGGTGGATATTAAAGATTCGTTTCGTTAGTTCTACATGTTATTCTGGGAATATAACAAATCGAAGTGCTAATGACATGAAAAAGAAATGAAAAGACGAAAGTAGAAGAATTGGGAATAAAAAGTTCCACTTGTTCTATTATATTGCATCATAGGACTAGTGAGAAAAAAAATTACCATTAGTTCTATCATGGAACTGTTCAATAGAACAGATGGGAACAAAGGCAAATATGCAATACCCTACCTCTTTTGCCAAAGGCTGTTTCGTTAGTCAGCAGGGCACCCAGTCAAATGCATCTAAGGACCTCTTGATAGAAATTACCCCAGTCAAGTTGTATGGACTGGAGTAGCATTAGTATTTATCCGTATCTGCATGGTCTACGATAAGCGGGCTAGGGATAAATAAATAATAAATATTTCTGGACAATTTACACAGCGCCATCTAGTCCCAAATTAAGCGCAAAGCTTGTGTTATGGGTACTAGCACACCCCGGCCACTCCATACAAATGTCGCGTCGTTTACTACTACATAAACAATGACGTCTGTGCAGATCGCGAATGAGCGTGTGTGCGTGCAGCGCCATACAAACTGTTCCCGATTTGTCTCAGAGGGGAGGTGAGGTCGACACGAGAGAGCGGCAGGGAGTGGCCATACTGTACGAAGTACTAGTACTTATACTGTGGTACTAGTCAACTGATAATTGTACTTAAATACATTTTTTGTAAATACATACACTTATATTTAATAGGTAAATAGAAAACACCCAGACCAAGACAAACAGACATGTTCATGCACACAAATGTTTGTCTTGTGCGGGAATCGAACCCGCGATCTCGGAGTCAAAGTGGCCATTGCTAACCATTCGACCACCGTCAATATATGACAAAATAGTTGCAGCCCACGAATCAAGGTACAGCATTTGATTGAGATTGAGATCCTCCAGAGATTGAGCCATTTTTACCATGTCATCGGCAAACAGAACACAGCACGTGTACCCGACGGGGCTATATCGGAAATACTCGCCTTTTTAAGAACATCGATTAACTCAGTGGCCGTGTGGTTCCGGCAGACTAGAATAGAAACACTCTGTATCTTCCCGTGGATGTCGTACAAGGCGACTAAGGGAAATATATTATAAAACATCAATCAGGCATACCCAACCCGTCTGGCCAGCGTGGGGAGTGTAGGCCAAGTCATCCTTCTGTCTGGGACGGAAGAGAGAGGGTCGTGCTCCTGTAGTGGAGACTAAAATTACCTGATGATGATGATGACTGCCTAGATCGCCATAAATGCGGTTCTCGAAATTATTATTGATAATTACTAGAAACTGCAAATGAATCATTCACAATCATCGTTTCAAGTAGTTTTGGTCATTAAGTGCAAGTGCATGCAGAATAGATCCAATCGACATTTTGTTACTTTTAAGTTAAGCTTTGACGAGCTGGGCGGCGTAGCGGTCAATGACGCGGCTTCGACACCAACGCTCGTGGGTTCGATTCCCACATAGGACAAACATTTGTGTGCATGAACATGTCTGTTTGTCTTAGTCTGGGTGTTTTCTATGTATCATAAGTATGTATTTACAAAACAAAAAAAAAATGTATTTACGTATGTTTATCAGTTGTCTAGTACCCATAACACAAGCTTCGCTTACTTTGGGGCTAGATGGCGCTGTGTAATTTGTCTGACAAAATTTATTATTATTTATTATTTATTTAAAGTTATAAAAATATCACGCAGTATAAGTTTTGTGAAGAATATGTCATCAAACTGCCAGAATCTGTTGCGAATATATAAAACTCAATTTGAAGTTTCTCGCTATATATATCACTCAATTTAGAATAGTTTGCCAGTTGGATCTATTCTGCATAACAGCATCCAAATTTAAATAAAAAAACCAAAGTATAATTTATATGCAACCGTGAATCTTTATTACCATTATATATAATGTTTAAAGTTGATTACGGAATACAATTCAGTGCTTTATAATATCCCACGACGGGCGTGGAACTACGTCGCTAGGACGGGCTGCAAGCAATGCATACAATGTGGACATAAAAAAAACAAATTCTCAGTAGTTCATTTTAATAGTTCCATAATGGAACTGGCTGAGAAAAAAATCCCACAAGCAATGCATACAATATGGACATAAAAAAGATAACTAATTCTCACTAGTTCATTTTAATAGTTCCATAATGGAACTGGCTGAGAAAAAAATCCCACAAACAATGTATACAATATGGTCATAAAAAAACTAATTCTCAGTAGTTTATTTTAAAAGTTCTATAATAGAACTACGGGGAAAAAGTCCCAATAGTTAATTTATAGAACTATTGTGGATATTAGTGAAGAGAAGTAAATAAAGAAGTGAGATCTTTGTAACTATTTCCATTACAATAGCTTAGTACATATTTCTCATGTGTTTATTTAACTACTATTACTTATACTGCGATTTAACTGTAATTTTGATAAATTGCTCTTAAAGAGTTTATATTAAAATAAAGCTGTTGTTGAGAAGAAAGAAGTGGTTCTTTCTTCTCAACAACGTAAAAATACTGACACATAATCAGCATTATGTGCATCAAGCCATTGTAAATAGAACGAGACTCTAGTTCCATTAAAGAACTGTACATCAGAACTAGTGAGAAATAAGTTCTATTAATAGAAATAGTGAGAAAGTAGTTATATTATAGAACCAATTATTAAAACTAGTGAGAATTTATTCATATTTATAGAACTATTCATTACAACTAGTGGGAAATTAGTTCTATTATAGAACTATTACAATATAACCACTGGGAATAATAAAATATCATCGACAACCGTTATTCATCTCACTTCTTGGACACGAGTCACCCCTCAATCGAAGGTGTTTAGAGCATACTCCACCACGCTGCTCAACTGCGGGTTAGCGGATGTCAGTGTTTTCAAGCCCCCTAAATTACTCCATAATAACAATAAGGTGAAAATTTTATTTTCAGGTTTTATTATTCTTTTACGCATCGTTGTGCGTGTCTAATCGAACACGCAAGTTAAGCAACGTCGACTGTAGCTTGTCCATGGATGGGTTTATATTACTCGCGCTCCGTGCTTCGGAGATGACAGTCGTTAAACCAAGTCAGTGGGCTTTAGTCGGCTTGAAAACACTGGCCTACGTCAGCCGGCAGTTGAGCAGCGTGGTGGAGTACGCTCTAAACCCCTTCAATTGAGGGGAGACCCATATCCCATCAGTGGGGATAAGTAAGGGCTGACGATCCTGTACCTTTGTGACATACCTAAATGTATAATACTTTAACAAATCGCCTCCAAAAGATCACAAACCGCTCGCAACCCCTCCCATAACCCTTGTAAACACTTACTGATCTAAATTCATTCGTAACAAACAACCTAACAGTCTCACAGCGACGCAGTTCCGTTTATCCCATTTATCCGTGTATACCGCGGTAACATCCGTTTTATACCGTGATTGTTTTAACACTAACTTATGGAGAGAGTGGTATATTGAGGCAGGAATGTCCAATTGACTAAAAATTAGAATTACTAGGCCGAATTCTAGCCCACGGGGCCGAAATCGACGTTAAGTGGAGCGAGTAGATTCGCTGAGTGATCCAATAGCCCAATCACATAACCCCATCGCGATTCCCGCCAAAAATTTAATTTCGACGTCGTTCTTGTTCAAAGAATCTCTCATCACAATACCACTCTCTGCTTATAACAGATTATGTACAAAATTTACTAGTATTATTTAAATTATTTTAACATTATTTTTTAAGCAAATATTAATCATTTACATATTATAAAATAAACTAACAGTAGGTTGGAAGGATCTTTGCAATTCTGATCGTTTTAAGACTTACGAATTACAATTCACAATAATTAAAAGAAAACGGGTAATGGTAATTTTAATTTGCCGTAGATGTAGTCTGCATATAAATTCAGACTTCAAAATATTTGTATCTAGGGCCGATTAAAATACTATTACCGGTTCTCTATTTTTTTATATTAAACTAGCGGCCCGACCACGCTTCGCTGTGGCTCAATCTTTTCGTTTCCCTCCATTTCCTTAGAGATGGCGCTGTATGTGAAAAAAGATTTTCCCGCTTTTCTTTTCAAATTTTTCCAGAATTTTCTTTGATATAAACCTCACGGAGCCCGAGACCTTTCCAACGAATGCAAAATCGTGGAAATCGGTTCGTGCGTTCTGGAGTTATAGCGTCAGGAAGGAAAACCCGACTTATTTTTATATAGTAGATTTTCATTGAAATCATCAATATCAATATTAATAATAGCTTTTTCATTGTTTTATAGATAAATTAGACAGGCTTTTAGATAAGTTATAGTTTAATATACATTTTAGAATATTCTTTGAGATTCGCACGTCTATTTCCCCCACAAAACAGTCGAAAAATTTCTTTGTCCTTATGACATTTTAAACGACGGATATGTTAATGCTTTGACATTTTCAAAAAATACGACAACTTCAAAATTTTAAATTACCAACTGTTATATCGTCAATATCAAAACGACCAGAATATAAAACCTGCCATCAAATAATAAAAATAGATCCATTATTTTCCAACCTAAAGGGCATTGCAGACGAGCGACTTTTTTGTGTTAACTACGACAATGTGTGGTCGACAGTATTTATTTATAATGATTGTGAACTTCAATAAGGGGCCATCCATAAATTACGTCACACATTGAGGGGGAGGGAGGGGGTCGATGAGGTGTGACAAGAGGGTGGGAGGGGTCCTAAATTTTGTGACGTGACATTTCAAAATCTATTATAATCGAAGTGTAATCACGAACTTTGCACTTTTAACGAAAATCTCAAAAACATTTGCAACTCTAGATGTAAATTTGCAAAAAATGTGACGTCACACTAGGGCGGGGGGAGTCTCACAAATGTGACAAGGACGGGGGGAGGGGTCAAAAAATCATGAAATTCATGTGACGTAATTTATGGATGCCCCCTAATACATAGTAATATTGCCGCAGCGAGATCGCAATATTGCATTATGGCTGAAAATGTTCTAACTTTTAATAAAATAGGTTGTCTGTAAAGTTGGTTTACATCGGTCGATGGAGTGGAAGAGAGATAGATGCGTCACAAGTCGAACGCTTAGGCCGATCGTGCCTCTCTATCGCTTGTTCCGCGTTCTGGCTTGCACGTGCGGCTCAGGCGGAACGTGACAATGAGTCATGGTTTTTCGTACGTTCAGCCGGCGTTCATCGATTTATATGACGTTATCAGGTCAAAATATCCAACATTTTTATCGACTATTCTATTAGCAGACTTCTATATACTAGTTAAGAGCCTTAATCTTTTGAAGAAGAACATTTTGTACATTACACAACACTGTTTGTATAAACAAGTCAAACAGACACAAATATTATATAAGAAAAAAAAATGAAAGTACTGTGAAATGTCGCAAAATGTTCCCAACTCAGCAAATAAACTGAAATCTGCAACAGACTCTGCATTGATTTTCAGTTAGAACCAATGTTTTCATCTTCAGAGAATTAAACAAACCACACATCGCCGAAGAATTCCGCGTTCACAACCCTTAAATGAGCACTCATATACATTTTTTTTTATGTAAAAAATTACCATTTAGAATAAAAAACACCTAATACCAGTCTTAACACGTCACGGTATAAAACATCGCCAATGTTGCGTTTAGTCGGCGCGACTTTCTGTTCCGCGTCTAGTAATCGTCGACATCGTACAAGTTGTCGATTTCCTCGTCGTCCAACTGCATAGATTGGAAGTCCACTTTGTAACGGAGTAACCCTGCGAAAAAAAAAATTATTGTAAAGTCGATTTACGGACGATAATTTTACGTGATAACGTCATAAGAAAACATCGGCCGATGGAGTGGAAGAGAGATAGATGCGTCACAAGCCGAACGCTTAGGCCGATCGTGCCTAACGCATGTTCCGCGTTCTCGCTCGCACAATCGGCTCAGGCGGAACGTGACAATGACTCATGCTTTTTTGTGAGTGCAGGCGGCGTTTATCGATTCGAAAATGTATAATCGATATGATGTATGTGATCGAGTCGAAAAAATGTATAATTATATAATAATTTGTACAATAAAATAGGACATAAATATGTAATAGTTATGAAATTAGGTTGCATTATATTATTATATTTATATTAAAACATTATAACTATTCGAAATTGAAAGAAAATCGAAAAAAAAAAAATGGATTATGATTGTGCAGTCAGCGGTCATAGATGCAGTACCGCCGACCCTACCTTTAATTTTCAATAAAATATGCATTTATGATATTGCCTTGAATTAATTTCTAGAGAATGATTGGGGCTACAAAATAAATGAAATATTTCTTAAATATCATGATAAATTAGGGTTGCCATCTCTGAACATGCCATCAGTGTTTTTTAGTACTAAGATCACTTTGTTGTCCGTCTGTCTGTCTGTCTGTCTGTCGGTCTGTCTGTCAAGAATTTCTATGTCGAGAATGCGTGGAGGTATCAAGCTGAAATTTGAACTGAATACTCAGGTCTACGGTCCCATGAAGTTGTAAAAAAATCAAACTGCTCAGTTTACGTAAAAAAAGTTACGGCTGTTTATTCAGCAAAAAACGCATATTTCGACATTCTCAAGGGAATCAAAACCTATAGGGTACTTCCCGTTGACCTAGAACTATAAAATTTGGCAAGTAACATCGTTATAGACTACAAGTACAGGAATAAATCTCAAAACTATAAATTTGTGACTAAATCTTATAAAATAGGGGGTCTATATTTTTTATAGGAGGTCGAAATTTCAAATTGAAGCTACTAGTTCAAATGGGGTATCATATGAAAGGGCTTGATGTTCACATTGCAAAATATTTTATTTTTATTTTTTCCGATGCATTATTTCTTACTTATAATGAAAAATATCAAATTTATAATGATCCTACGTACGGAACCCTCGGTGGGCGAGTCCGACTCGCACTTGGCCGATTTTTATTCTGTGACAACCCCGGCCGGACACTCCTCGGACGCCCTCCAAACTAGGACAAATCCGGGGAAACCCGGACGGATGGCCGCCGTATAATAAATATATATATTTTATTCAATGTTCCAAGTAAAGTAGGTGGTACTGAACTTATGGATCCTTGACTAAACCTCATATTATCAAAAAAGATTAGTAAAAAATAAAATGAACTATCATTATTTCCAAAATCGCACTAAACAAAAACAAACTATGGTCACACCACTACCACTCCATACAACAGTCGCGACGTTAACTACTACATAAACAATGGCGTCTGTGCAGGGCGAGAATGAGCGTGTGTGCGTGCAGCGCCATACAAACTGTGTGCTTAGTGCCAGTTTTTTGTTCGCGTTCGGTCATGTCAACGTAAACAACCCGACTAAATAAAGAAGAACTCTCACGTTGCGATTTTATAAGGCGCGTGTTACTTATCAAAATTATGTGGCTTTTTTCCTCACATTTTGAAGTGAGCTACCCGGCTAATTAGGATATGTAACACGCGTCTGGTAAATTCACAATATGAAACTATTTCTCAATTTGCTCGGCTTGTAAACGTTAACAAGTTCGAATGTGACCAAAAAACTCTAAGCACTCGGTTCCAGATTTGTCTCAGAGGGGAGGTGAGTTCGATAGGAGAGGGGCAGGAGTAATTTAGTTAGGATTAGGAAGTATGGTCTGTGCGTGATCTTACCACGGGCTCGCAGGGAGTTGCTTACCACGGTACTACCAACCGATCATCAATTAGGATTAGGAAGTATGGTCGGTGCGTGATCTTACCCACGCAGGGAGTGGCTATTGGGTATTCTGGGATCACGAAGTGGCACAGAATGCCCAATAGCCATCTACTGGCAGTGAGTGGCCATACTGCAAGTAATGCTATTACTTATACTATGCTATGGTACAACATAAGTACTAAAAATGTCTCAGTTATTATATGAGCGATTTAAAAAATTACAAACTTAGAAACAAAACCAAGTAAAGGGTTAGTAATAGTTGTCTGAAAAATACTGAAAAAAAAAACATGCCAGGAAATCGAATTATCTTTTAACAATTGATCCCTTCATAAATTACGTCACACGAATTTCATGATTTTTTTACCCCTCCCCCCGTCCATGTCACAGCTGGTCACATTTGTAAGACTCTCCCCTCTCCCTAGTGTGACGTCACATATTTTGCAATTTTACATCTAGAGTTGCAAATGTTTTTGAGTTTTTCGTTAATAGTTCAAAGTTCGTGTTTTAACATTTAGATTATATTCGATTTTGAAATGTCACGTCACGAAATTTAGGACCCCTCTCACCCCCCTTGTCACACAATATCACACTTCGTCGACCCCCTTCCCACTTCCTTAACGTGTGATGTAATTTATGGATGGCCCCTTTGTAAATAAAATACAAATTTTGTATCACAACTTGTAAGGTGACTCGATATTCTTCCTCGTAAAATAATCAAAAACGAATAAAACTGATTAGTAAAATAAATAACACACATAAAAATAGTAATACAAGTTACCTCAGTCCCATACTCAGCGTAAGCGTGTTAGAAAAAAAGTAGTGGAAAACAATGCGGTTATTAGGGCTGTCACCTTTTTAAAACAATAAAATACTTGACTTGGCAGTGTTATTGCATATTTAGAGATTAAAAGATATTTAAAAGAGAAAACGATAAGCAAATGTAGTGTAGATAAATCCAGAATATTATTTAATTAACGTTTTTGTTTTGTTGGCCGTATGGTTTCCGGCAGACTAGAATAGAATCACTCCATCTCTTCCCGTGGATGTCGTACAAGGCGATTAAGGGAAATACATTATAAAACATCGATCAGGCCTCCCCAACCCGTCTGGCCAGCGTGGGGAGTGCAGGCCAAATCCTCCTTCTGTCTGGGGCGGTCGACAGAGGGTCGTGCTCCTGTAGTGGAGACTAAAATGACCTGATGATGATGATGAACGTTTTTTTATTTAAAAAGTTCCATGAAATTTGAGGCATTTAAATATCATCCTCGTCGCAATCGAATATAGATTTAAAAGTATATTTGGCAACCCTAGATTCATGTATTTGGAAACTTTAGTTCTCAAAAACCGGTATTTGCATTTTAAAAAAACTGTTATTTAATTAATATTTATGGACACCAGTAGCAATAACATTATAATATCTATAATTTACTACCATAATAGTTATGTCCATAATTTGTTTTAATAATGATAACAGATTAATTTAGGAAATGAAATTGTTTTTCAAACTGTCCGTTATTTATTACAATCGCCTAAGGTGTTTTAGATGTTAATATTTAAATATTTTTTTTAAATATATTTATGTGTTTATGTTCAGCCAGGATTAAGAGCTATATTTTTCATTGGCGTTGTGCACGTTTTGGGATGGGTAAAAAATGCTAAACTCGCGTCATGACACGTGACCTGATCGAAAAGTCGTAAGACGGAGGAAGAGTAGACCGCCGGCGCAGCGTAGAAGATGCAGTGATATCCTCTCTTTCTATCGCGCGGCGAAAATGTATGCCTACTTCTGCTGTTTATTGTTTGTGTAGGTACAATAGCGCAATAAATGAATATTGTATTTTATCACATAAATAATTGTACTTTTATACTGATAAATAAAGCAATTCGTGCGAAATTATTCCCTAACCATTCCAAAATATTAAAAAATGCCCGACGTTAATGTTCAAGTTTTCACTTCTGCCGGCACTCCCAGAGTGTAAACCCGTGTTTTTCTTTTTTATTTTATTACAGCACCAGTGTGTGGTATAAACGGTCTTAACATAAAAAAGATATTCATTCTAAATATTTCAAGCTAAGCAGAATAGCTACCAGGCTTTGTATTACTTTTTAAAAAAGGTATTTTAGGCGAGGTTTTACACTGCGACAACAAAACAGATTACATCTATATTTAAAAAAAAAACAAGATGTTTTTCTTTTTCAGTGTTGCAATGTTAAATAACTAAATTTATTTTTCAGTTGCAAACCCTTTTTTATATATCAGAAAAGCATACATTACAATCCATTTTACAATTTCTTAGGTTACATTTTTTTTTCTTTCAAACCCACTAATAACTAAATCATTAAAAATATAGTAACTACATCTAAAAAATTCATGAATTGCACCAATTTTAAAACAATATACATTTTCTTTTTGTTAAAACATACTTGTAATTTTGTTCAAGATGGCATTTGAGAGCAGCTAAAAATCTACAACAAAATCACATATATTTTTTTTACGAAACTAAATATTACATTCCTTTCTACAAGATCGTAACTGCATCTAATACTTTTAACTGTTGCATATTAAACCATATATCCGTGAATACTACAAAAATATACAGTCTAAAGGTGCCTTCACGGTAGTGTTTGTCCATCGTAGGCGTTCGATGAACGTATGCGCAGCGTAGACACCGAGATAAAGCGGCGCGTACGTCGCGTTGACGCAGCGTTTCCGCTACAGTTTAATTGTTCTCTGCGCTAGCGAGCGGCAAAATTTTACACATTAATAACAGTAATTACCTAAATAAACAATATTATTAAATTATATTATAAGCACATATTTGACAAAGTTAGCGGGTAACGAGTATTAGTAGTAGACGATGTACGCGCCGCGTTGCCTCGGCGTCTGCGTTGCGCATACGTTCATCGAATGCCTACGCTGAACAACCGCTAGTGTGAAGGCGGACTAAGCAATGACCATAAATAATTTTTATTGCTTTATTTTTTTTTTACTTGAAAGCGCAGTTTTTGTGGATTCGCGTATATTATAACTTAGCATCTAATTATGCATATCAGTTCATTAAATCTAATGTAAAATTGCAAATTTGTATCTCAGTATCACTTGTTTCATTCGATTTGAGTATTTCAGGCATAGTATATAATATCAACGACTCGGAATTTCTAACACGTACTACGTATGTACACGTGTATCATATGGCGGCCTGATTTCTGTTTTGTTGGAGTTACACGACTAAAATATTAAATAATACGTTGGTGACAATGTTTAATTTCTATAGATATGGCACTAAGCGTCAAAAACTAATTAATATGATAATGACCTATTCCGAAAATGGACACAGAGTCCTAATTGGATCCATTACTGAAATGACTTTTAACGAACACCCGAAAAGTGAGACAAATTGTCTTAACTCACAATTGATTGAAATAGGCAAAAACGCCGTCTTCTGTATATCGAAAATGAAAAATTTTAATAGTAAAACCCAAGAGATTACATATCACACGAAAGTACAGAATAATAATTGATTTTAAAACGTATTTTAATTTCATATTTTTGTAAGGAAAATTGGCGCTATTATCCGCTCGGTGAGGAAAAGAGATAACAAATATGTTAAATCGCTGATATGGTAAGGATGGCAATATTCTATGTCCCGATCTCAGCAGGAATCGTTTTCTGACGCAATTTAGTATGGGTATGCCATATCTATGGAAGTATAACATCATTAGTTGTAGATGTTAATTGTTATAAACTCTCTCTGTCTAGTAAAATTCAATATCTTAAAAAAATGATAAACAACATTCCTTTTACGAATAAAAAATTATGAAGAAAAATTGTAGCTTTTTGGTTTAAAATAAAAAGTGAACATTTCATAATATTAAGTATGTTTGCAATTTTGTATCATTATAACAAATCCTGTATAATCTTTCTATAGACATTGACTGAAAATGTGTTTTTTTTTTTTTAATATTGAGACGCATAATTGTTAAGCCAAAAAATTCAAAAGTAAAAGAGTTATTCTCGGTTACTATGAATTCATTTATTGAAACGACTGAAGTCCCTTTCTATAGAAATTAGCAATTTTGTAAACAATAATGGCCGACAGACATTTACCTCTGCTTATTTATGGCTTTCAACAACTTACTTAAATACAACCAATATTTTTTCCACTCGTGGAGAATTATTTTAACTGCCTAAAACACTAACTTTTCAGACTTCGATGGAAAAGAAAATGACATGGCAGTTTGCTAATCAAAATGATAAGATTGGTCGATGTAACTTGTCACGTTGTCACCCAAGATCAAGCCCAAAGGATCAGTTTAGCCATCCAGCGAGGTAATGCTGGTAGCATGTTTGGAACGATGCCACATGGGCCAAACTTTTTACATTTATTTTAGTATTAT
The DNA here is from genome assembly GCA_937001555.2 of Hypsopygia costalis. Classification (NCBI taxonomy): domain Eukaryota; kingdom Metazoa; phylum Arthropoda; class Insecta; order Lepidoptera; family Pyralidae; genus Hypsopygia; species Hypsopygia costalis. The sequence continues at coordinate 12,685,345 of OW443347.2, read as the reverse complement.
TTAGTTTTATAGTTGTAAAAATAAATATCAAAATGATAATATATTTTCCTTTAATTATTATTTACCAACAGATCTTTCGTGTCGAAGTTTTTATGAAAGCAATTTTAGGTTGTTTTGAAATGTTAAATATAGTTAAGAATTGGAATTGAAGTGATTACTGCGTAATAGCACACACCGGCCACTACATACAAATATGGCGTCATTTACTACTACACAAACAATGACGCATGTGCAGAGCGTGTGTGCGTGCGACGCCATACAAACTGCTCCAGATAAGAGGTTGGCTTACCGAGCGCAAAGGCGGAGCAGGTAAAGGTCCTCTCGTCTGGTCGGTTTACTGGAGGAGAGACTCGCATCCCCGTGATATAACCGGAAGGTTGGCACACGGAGCGCACTAGCTGTTAGGTATAGGGTATGTTGCTCCAGATAAGACCTGCTACTGCTCCGCTTGCGTGCTCGGTTGGTTTACCGAGCGCAAGAGCGGAGCAGGTAAAGGTTCTCTCGTCGGTTGGTTTACTGGACGAGAGACTCGCATCCCCGTGATATAACCGGAAGGTTGGCACACGAGCTGTTAGGTATATGGTACGTAGCTCCAGATTCGTACGCTTAAGACGTCGACTTAAAAGTGCCTAATTAGCCTGCTTGCAGGTGAAATGGGAGTAAGACCTGCTACCAATCTGCTTGAGTACTTGGTTGATTTACCGAGCGTCAGAGCGGCGCGGGTCGTTTGGTAATTACACTGTGGTAATAGTGATAAACTTTACATAATTGTTGATGTCTATTGAAAAAAACTTTAGTGCCTAAAACGTCTCAACTGAAAGTGAGTAATAGATTTTCCGGAACTTTACGATTGCAATCATGTATAATTAAAAAAAAAAGTCAGAATCCATAGACGTAGATATCCATAGACTCTATACTAAATCCCTAAGCAACAGCTACGTGGCTGTTTAATTTTGCATTTAATTTAAACTTTAGGTTGGATCAACACTATAGTGTTGTAGACCTTACAAGGACGATCACGGTTCGTTGGGGTCAAATCTCGATCAGGTAAAATTTCTTAAAGACTGGATTGCGACTGGAATGGGATTCGACCGAAACTTGACTGTTACGGATAGTATGAATACACACATTGTTTTTCATTTAATATTTTACTAGACCGAGATCGGACCGCGATCGAACCGTGATCGACCTTATAGTGTGGATCCGGCCAAGTCAACAGAGCAGTACGCCATCTTATACAATGTCTTAAACGTAACTAAACGTATTCAGGAATATTCAGGAGCTACCGCGTTTACTATTTGGGAGACTATACAATACTATACATATAATGATGGATTTTTTTTATAATTATGATTCTAGATTAATCAATAAATATGTGTATAACGTATTACTGTCCAATATTTTTGATACTATTTCTTTTAGTAAAGTGCCAGTGCATGGCTTTAACCTGAATGCCAATTCCCGTAATTAATTTACTATCGAATAATGAGAGTTGATCGAATCGAGATTCAATCGATCAACTTTCGATCGAAGAATTAAAATCGACAACTTTCATTCTTTGACCGTAAAATAATTACAATCGTAGAATGAAAGTTGATAGATCGAATCGAGATTGAACTATGAATTATTATATACCTGCTTGATTTCATTAATTAATCAATACCAATTCTTATTCAGAATATATTACTATTCTTAGTTTAATTTTCTGTCATTTTTCGTTAATAATCACAATTTAATTAAACATTAGTTTCGTAATGTGATACGAGAATAATAATAACAAATGTGACATTTTTGAGATCGAGACTGGATCAGTACTGATTTTGGACTACATTCTAATTACGAGAATTGCCCGTCTGGTCTAATCTATCATTATAATACAAGTTCAGAATTACTTTTAAGGCTTCTGTTAGTAAAAACTATTTTAACCATATCTCCAGCAAATGGTCTTCAACAATTGGACCGGCATCGTGACCGAACCGTTATCTCTACCGCCTAACATGTCTAACTGCTTTCATTATAGCTTTAGATTTGTTGGAGCATCATCAGCGGCATCATACATCATAATTCAAGGGGCGGGAGCGGCGACGGTATCTAACGCTTTGACGCCCTATACTCTATAGATATAGACTCTAGGACTTTTCTCTCCCATTTGCCATCTGACTCGGCAGATATCGCCGGCCCACTACCACGGGGACCTGCGCAGCGAGCTTCTTGGTATGGTTCAGTGCAGCAAAGAGTACCCTGGTGCAGTGTATTTCCAGGATCTCGTGTCGTCGGAGGCGAACTTCACGGCCTTACGTAGGTTCGTCCACGCATGGCACGCTCGAAGGAGTGCCGAAGAAAGGATGGAGAAGAGTGGAGGTGGTGCGCTAACGGACGGCAGCGGAGCCGTAAACGTATTTTTCGCCGCCCCAGAAGGGGGAGAGAGCACAAATGGGACAAAGGAAATAGATTAAATAATTTGTAGAGTCAAGAATTGCCCGCGGCACAAAAGAGACTTAGAGGAACGGTGCTGCGCGCATCTATCGCGATTCGGCTCATATGACCGCGAGGTCGGTGGAGCCATGGGAGGTGGTGGGTTAGGCCCACTACCACATCAGCTTGCTAACTCTTGAGAGCTTGTCGTCAACTTTGGTTCTCCGTCGAATTTCTTGGTTCCGGATTCGGTCCTTTAACAGAAATGCCTAGCATATCTCTCTCCATCCCTCGCTGTGTGACTTTCAATTTATGGAACAACCCAACAAGTCAAAGTACCTGCACCGTATGTCATGATGGAGAGGAAATTGAATGCTATAATAATTTGCTGTAAACAGCGATCATTGATGAAATAAGTAGCATGTAAAATCAAAAGCTATAACAATAGCGTCAGCAATGACGTTAGGCGGTAGACCACCGGGAATTTGGTATCAAATGTATGCTTCTCTACTACGAGTGTAAATATTATGTATTGGCCGACGGTAAGATTTTACAAATGGTAACCATTTGAATGATTCACATGGCATAAAACTCAAGCTTCATTTTTGCGAATGCACATACATACAGCATGTTATAAGAGGGCGTCCATTAATTACGTGAGGTGTTAGGGTGGCGGGAATGCAGGGGAATCACTTGGAGGGCAGGGGGGATGGGGGGAAGCACTTCTTGGCAAATATCACTAATTTTTTGGATATGTTGGTTCCAATAGTCACTATTATTGAGACTGCACGAGTGACCATGGACTGAATTAGAATAAATATTTTATTAATTTTCGTTTAGTATTTATTATTTAAGATTAACAATATTCACAAATACTAGTCTTTGCTAGTGCTAGCTAATAAATGGATCATTTTTTTTTTATAAATTCATCGCTTTTACACCCAAAATACAAATTTTGAAAAATCTTTTGTGAGATTGGGGGGGTAGGGGAAAACCTTACAAAATGTCACGAAGGAAGTCAAAAATCCTCAAAAATGCCTCACGTATTAATGGACGCCCTCTAACATTTATATCACCACTATTACATTACCTTTGGCGTTCAATTTAATCCTTTACAATAAAGTGGATACTGTATGCATTTTAACACCTTATCGTTATGAATTCTTATGTTTTATTATATTTATCTGAATTTAATTTATCAGATTTGGAACACATACATACGGGTCGTACAACTACAAGGTTGTAGATAGGCCTCGAGTGGTGACTCTTTGCCTAGACTGTCTCGCTTGGGCGGCCGACCACGGGTAACATATAACCGCTATACTCGGTGTGGAATATGTCAATTTTTTTTGAGTGATCAAAGCTGTCAATAAACCCATTTACCCCATGTCTCTTCAAGTACCATTTGTAATATTTCACCGTATTTAATATTACCGATTCAGAAATATTGCGATATAATGTGATTATATTAATCTTTTGACCGCCCGGCTTCATATCAGTTGTCGTGTCCCTAACGCTCGGCTTATAAACCAACAAATAAATATCTCTAACAAACAAGGATGTTGATGCATTCTCACTATATTAAGTCGTTTTAAAATATTGCAAACGTTTGTTTTATGTTTAGTCTCTATTATATTTACTGCTTTAATGTACTTGGCAGCTGTATAAACGAAAAACATAAACAAACGAACACAGGTTCGCTGTCGAAATAAATACGACAGAGTCGATTCGGGCCCGAAAATATTTGTTGGATAAATCAGACTGGGGCGATCAAAAGGTTAATGTATATTTATTTGCTACATAAAATATCCTTGTGAAAATATACAATGTATACATAATTGATATTGGCGACAATGCGGGAACATATTGCGAATCATTAACCTTTTTCAGTATTCTCTCAAATTAAAAATAAAACTTAGCTATGTGACACAAACAAAAAATGTAAGAGCATAGACATGGAGCAGAAAAAAAGAGATCGGTATTCAAATTTTGTGATTACTTACTTTTAAACCGCAATTGTAGCGCTATATAAATTTGGTGACCAATTGCAGAACTGTTAAACTTATTGCTTTGTTTTATTATAAAGTTCATATTTAATAACTAGTTAAACCTGTACCCGTTCGAACTTCGGTAAAAAACACTATTTAGAAATGCATTGCGAATTTTAAAGCAAACTTTTTGAAGATTAAATTTAATTTACATATTGGCAGTTTAATATACTCGTATATATAATTACAAGGAGCATGTGTTTTAGAATTCCCAAGAACTCACTACTGTGTTGCCGCAGCCTACTTATTCCGCATTTCTGGGCCAATGCAGTTGAGTGGCGAGCTATATATTTATGCCAATTATGTATAATAAAGATAATTCAAACAAATAATACATTAAATTTATTAAATTTAAAAAGTCAATAACCATAAATAAAATGAATGATTTACGGAACCAACAGTACCGGTTTTCTGTTATTCAAATTTTAACTCTATCTCAATTTACTTCGACAAATGGCCACCAAACCAATATGGCGCTTAAGTCACAGTTAAATAAATAAGAAATTCTAAAGATTCAATTCTTCTGAAAGCATCTTTGTCTGTGTAGCGTTATTAAGTACTCTAACCTAATTAACAGAACTGAACCTGTTTGACTGGAAATATTTCAGCGTAATATATTAGGATCACATATAAATATTGCAAATTAATAAATTTATCGTTCATTATTCCGATTAGCAAAACCGTCTGAAAATATATCTTACAGTGATTAAATGTGAAATTCACAAAACAACATGAAAAAAAACTGCGCATCTAAGTAACTTGTTTAAATACCTTTTTTTTTCGCAATGTGCCAATTTAATTGCCATATACTGTACAATATTTATGGATCGGCACTCATTTATAATATTATTCAGCGAGTCTATTTATATATTATATAATGTACCTACTATGTTCTATATAATGTTACTTGTCATAAGGCGTATATTACTATTGCTGAAGGCATTATGGTACGAATCGGTTTCCAGGTGACATATTTACTAAGAATGAGATGTTATAGTAGTGTAATATGGGGCATTTAAACCCGTTTTCTATGACACCGCCACAGAGAGGAGAATGAGATTTAGAACTCCCAAGAACTCACTACTGTCTTGCCGCAGCCTACATTTCCCATATTTCAGGGCCAATATAGTGAGTGGCTAGGTATTGCCTGTTATTGTGTTGCAAATAGTGATAAGAAATTCTAATCCAGACCGCCTAGATTTCTTATCTATAGCCCATTCAGTTTTCAAATGACCCAATGCTTGTAGAGTTCATGGGTATATAGTTCGGATGAATAATCTACCATAAATGTTGAATGATCTTCACAGGTCAATAAAAAAAATCTAACGAAAACAACCTTTTTTTAAGTAACCTAATACTGGTTGTTTAATATAAAAATAAAAAAAAACACAGTCCATGTAATGATTTTGAATATCGTGTTTTATATGATTTATATACGAGTATAACGGGCTATTAATTAAATTTATTTAAATTAATATTAATTTAACATTATTTAAATTACATTACGAATTAAAAATATGTACTCATTAAGAAGTTTAAAAAAATTGTCGACCTGTGTAAAAAATTTATGAGCAAATGTTTAATTTTTTTTAAAATAATTTAATGGTATTATTTATCCCCAACTATTAGTAAATATGCCGCCAGTTACACCGCTAGACTTAGGCGTTTATATATTTATAATAAGCTGTGAATTATAATTATAAGCAGACTAACACAAGGGAATGGAACAACAAAACGTAGTACGAAGGAAATTTAGAGGAAAAAAACTATACGGGTGACACACGGGCGGTTAGAACGCAGCGTTTTTTTTTTTACTTACTGTTAATATTATTGTACTCGTAGACGGTTGAAAATCGACGTTTTTAACGATACCAATAGTAGAACTTTTTAACACTACGGTAAAAACATACTTATTCGTTAGGATAACGCGTTACCATCAGACATAGTGTCTGATGGTAACGCGTTATCCTAACGATTTCTGCAAGGGTATCAGTATTCCAGAAACAAGAAGTAATAGAATTCGTATTTAAGGCTTTTAGCTACCTTACTCTACGATACCTGAGTTTTTAATACAATTTTAATGCAAGACTATTATTATATATATGTATATACAATAAAAAGTAATGATTATTTGTTGCTAGTAATAGAGAAATGAGATCCGATTAGATTTAGAACGTGAAACAGCAATGCTACTCTAAGTTGAAGCTTGTATCTATAAATATTGGGACACACTTTTTTTTTAGATTTTCCAGTCATATTGTTCCTTATCAGACTTTTTCTCTGTGCTTTTTTTTAAATATTTTATTTAAATTGAACACGAATAGGAACGTTTCATGACATATTGATTATATGACATCTAAACTAAACATCCATGTTGTTCTATTCAAGTAACTATTGAAATTCTAGATTATAACTTTGTTCTTTATTTTCTCTAGAATTATCACCTATTGAGATTAAATTAGGCACTAATTCATGTATTCGTTAATACATTACTTATATAATTATTTGATTTATAGCGATGTATTTGTCTTTTAGTTAACTACCTAATTATCAATGGATATAGACGGCAAATAAAAATCTCATATCTCTTAATCAGGCACATGTTTTAACGACTTGAAGACTCCAGTTAAAATTCTTTATATTTTAATGGAATTTTGGATCGTTTCGACAATTTAGATTGCAGACTATTGCCTGTTTTCAGTAATACGACTCGTCACTAACAGAAAAACGCCTCAGAATCGCCGCGTCCAACCCGCCCGTATGTCACACCAACCAAACACTGCAGTCTAAATTATTGCAAGCATCCTCTTTTACTCTATCGTATGTTTAAATAACTTCAATGTGTTTTTTACGGATCCCTATTTTTTTTTCTTTTTTTTATTTTTTCTTTTTTTTTAATAGTCGTCGAGGTCCACGTCGTCTAGAGGTTCGTCAAGTTGCAAAGATTGGAAATCCACTTTGTACCGAAGAATACCTAATTTTTATTTTTTTTAATCCGTCGTCGTCCAAGCAGCAGAAAAGGAAGAAAAATATACAGATTAGTATTAGTTAGTTATATAATAAATATATATTATAATATTTGCATATATACTAATATACACATATTATTTGTAGGTGATACGGAACAAGCGAAATCCCTAGAGACATATTTAACGGAACTAGTGCCATCTAACGACCCTATGCAGTAGACAATACAATGCAATTTAGCTCGAACTATTGCTTGTTTAAATTTATATCTGGCCACTGGCCAGGGCAAACTGGTATCTCGTCGTCAAGCCTTATTCATCCCACTGCTGGGATACGGGCCTCCCCTCAATCGAAAGGGTTTAGAGAATACCCTACCACGCAGCTCAACTGTGGGTTGGCGGAGGCACCGCGTCGTCGACTTGCGTCAAGATCTCCTATGCCATACGTCAATGTCGCTTGTTCCGTATCATACGCATTTAGAGCTCCTAAGAGCTGGGTTGTTTTAAATGTGTAGACTGCATTTTTAAAAGTTTTCGCGGCTTATTCCGTTTATCCACCCTAAAAGTCACTCTAAAGTGAATACTCGAAAACCTATCCATCCATCCAACCTAATAATTAAAATACTATAAGTTCCAATAATCAACCTCGTTCAGGCTCGATCAATTCACTCTAAGAAGTAAGATACTATATGAATTCCGATTATCAATCTCATCCAGAGTCGATCTATCCGCCCTGACAAGTACAATACTACCTATATAGATTCCGATTAGCATTCTCGTTCAGGGTCGATCTCCCAATCTGATAAGTAAGGTACTATGTAAATTTCAATTATCAACACCCTGATAAGTAAGATATTATGCAAATTCCGATTATCAACCTCGTTTAGAGTCCACCCTGATAAGTAAGATACTATGGGAATTCCGATATCAACCCCTTTCAGGGCCCATCTATCCATCCTGACAAGTAACATACCATGTAAATTCCGATTATCAACCCCGTTCAGGGTTCATCTATCCACCCTAATAAGTAAGATACTATGTAAATTCCGATTATCAACCTCATTCAGGGTCGATCTATCCACCCCGGCAAGTAAGATACCATGTAAATTCCGATTATCAACCTCATTCAGGGTCGATCTATCCACCCCGGCAAGTAAGATACCATGTAAATTCCGATTATCAACCTCATTCAGGGTCGATCTATCCACTCTGATAAGTACGATATTATGTGTATACCGATTATCAACCCGGTTGAGGCTAGATAGAGATGGTCACGCGTTTCCGAGTATCCACCTTAGGGTGGATAGCGAATAAGCCATTTTCGCCGTTACCTTGAAAATATAAAAGGCGTACTGGAGCAAAATTTTTCATTACCCGGGATTATAACAACCATTCCAACCATAATGGGCGAAGACGCGGGAGCAAGCAAATTTAATAATAAAGACAATACATACCACCGATGCCACCGAACCCTCGCACAAACTGGCTTCCCTCCTGGCTCTTGTCGGTGATGATTTCAAGGGTGGCTCCGAAGGACTTGTAGTTGTTGGCTAGCCACTCGAGTAACGGCTGGCATTCCACCAACTCCAGCTCCACTCCGCTCTGCAAATTTAATAAAATTAGATTTTAGACCTCGAAGATTCGAAAGGATGGAGCTCGATGGTGTGGTTTGCTTGTGTCAGTCTAACCGATCACGCAAGTTAAGCAGAGTCGACCGTAGCTTGTCTATGGATGGGTTTATTTATCTCGAGCTCCGACGTGCTTCGGAGGGCACATGCTGTTTGTCTAATGGTATTATTTATTGATTGATTAGTTTGACGAGCTCGGTGGCGTAGCGGTCAATGACGCGGCTTCAACACCAACGCTCGTGGGTTCGATTCCCACATAGGACAAACATTTGTGTGCATGAACATGTCTGTTTGTCTTAGTCTGGGTGTTTTCTATATATCATAAGTATGTATTTACAAATAAAACAAGCTTCGCTTACTTTGGGACTAGATGGCGCTGTGTAAAATTGTCCAGAAATATTTATATTAGGCTATGTAAATTCCAACACAAAATGTTTTGTTTGGGAAGTAAATGTGATGATGTGAGTAGACAAATGGTAACATGTATTTTAGAACAAATTCTTCCTGTTATTGCTCACATCATAAACTTTTCTTTCTTGACAGGAAGTTTTCCAACTCCTTGGTGCAAAGCTTATGTATTTCCCCTTCCTAAAATTCCTACTCCTCTTCAATTGAATAATTTCAGACCTATTTCTATATTACCTTTCCTTTCCAAAATCTTAGAGGCTGCTGCACACAGGCAATTATCTTCTTTTGTTCACTCTAACTCTCTTCTCACTTCACTGCAGTCTGGCTTTCGTCCTGGACACAGTACAACTACAGCCCTTCTTAAAGTGACCGAAGATATCAGAATGGGCATGGAGAAAAGGTTGGTCACCATTATTGTGCTTATCGATTTTTCCAACGCTTTTAACATGGTAGATCATGACATTCTCCTTGCTATTCTTGAGTCAATAAATTTCTCATCCCTCGCTCTGGACTGGTTTAAATCTTATCTTCGTGGTCGTCAGCAAGCTGTACGTGTTGGTCATGACTTGTCTGATTGGAATGATCTCACTGCTGGCGTACCCCAGGGTGGGATATTGTCACCTTTATTATTTTCAATATTCATAAATTTCTTATCTTTCTCGCTAAGTTGCTCTTACCACTTATACGCTGATGATTTGCAAATATATGTACAAACACCTGTAGAGCAAGTAAATACTGCGATTGTACAGTTGAATATTGATTTGAATAATATTAGCTCTTGGTCTAAAGACTTTGGGATACCAGTTAATCCTGTAAAATGTCAGGCTATCTTAGTGGGTGGCTCTAAGCAGGTCGCTAACTTTGATTCTTGTAATGTATCGCCTATCATGTTTGATAACTCTGTCATTCCGTTGAGTCTTAGTGTCAAAAATCTTGGTCTCCACATTGACTCTACGTTGAGCTGGAGCACACATATTGCGGAAGTTAGCCGTGCAGTTACTTCTACGTTACGATTTCTTAATCGGTTCAGGAATTTTCTACCTATCTATACAAAGATCACACTAGTTACATCTCTCATTTTTCCGCTCATTGATTATGCTGATGTTTGTTATCCTGATTTGAATGAAGATCTACTCAATAAGCTGGACCGGCTTATCAATAATGCTATCCGCTTCATCTTTTGCCTTCGAAAATTTGATCATATATCGCAGTATCGGTCCCAACTTAGATGGCTTCCTATCCGCCAGCGTAGACAACAGAGGTTACTCTGCACTCTTTTCTCTATTCTTTTTAACCCTCTTTCTCCTGATTACTTGAAATGTAAGTTTCAGTATCTCCGTGACACGCATGAACGCGAACTCCGTTCTAACAAATCTCTTGCACTCTATACCCCACTCTTTCGATCTGGCTTCATGTCGGACTCCTTTGCCTTGCAAGCTTCGCGTCTCTGGAACACGTTACCGGAGGCCATCAGAGAATCTTCCAGTAAATTCATTTTCAAAAAGAATGTTCAAACTTATTTACTTGAGAAATTGTCCAAGCAATAATCATAATTGTCCTATTGTTTTTCCTTTGCGTTTCCGTGTATAATTATGTAGATGTGTATGATTATGTATTTATGTATATGATTATGTATGTGTGTGTAATTATCATATTTATATGTATGTATGTAATTTTATGTTTTCATAGGTATTTATTGTGTGTACGTTCATAGCTGTTATTTTGTAAACCGCATTCGTGTGTTATCTGAATTTCCCAAAGGTTGACTGGTAGAGAATGCTCTTAGCATTAAGTCCGCCTTTTGTACCTTTATTCTATGGTCAATAAAGTTTAAATAAATAAATAAATAAATGACTTATTGAGTTAAACGAGCGGAAGGTTTATATACGCCTAAAAGTCATTCTTAGAAATGAATAGGCTCCAAAACCACTGAACCGATTTTGATGAAACTTGTCACAAATAAATACCTCGACATGCTTGAGGTTTGTGTCGAAATTAAATTGAGATCGATCATGTCAAATGATCATGTAAAATAGAGATCAATAGAAAACATACACTCAGCGAATCTACTCGCTCCACTCAACCTCCATTTCGGCCCCGTGGGCTAGAATCCAGGCTAGATTTAATGTGTATGTTACATACATCTTTATCGGTGAAGTGTGACTTGTCCTTCTCCTGCTCGGGCGTCAGGTGCAAGATGGTCTCCATGTTGGTGGCGTGAGATTTCAGTACGTATCTGAAATTTATAAGAAATCACAATAAATAAATATACCTGGACAAATTACACCCGGCCATCTAGTTAGGGGTGTAAGTGGTTCATCAGCAGGGGTGTAAGTGGTTCATCAGCATCTTTGAACCAAAGCCAACTTCACCTGCACGCGGTGCACCCTGCTGACTGACAAATGAAGCTCTGGCGAAAAGAGAGGTAGGGAGCGTAATTGTAAGCTACCCGACTGGAGAATGTACCTCCACCTCACAGAATACCGCAGCCAAATAACAATTCCCTTGAGGGTTGTTGTGTTCCTGCGAGTGAGTGAGGTCACCAGAACGGAAGGAGTTGCTGCGTTGTGGCAGCGGGGGTGGCGGCGCGCGAGCGATATTTTATGTTGCGAGCGTTAATATGGCTACGGTAACAGCTTCACATCAGGCGGGCCATATGCTTGTCTGCCACCCGTAGTAGTATTAGTCCCAAACTAAGCAAAGCTTGTACCATGGGTACTAGATAACTGATATTATACTTAAATAGATTATTTTTTGTAAATACATACATATAATACATAGATAACACAAGACAAACAAACATATTCTAAAATTATAGAAACTATTCATCGGTATCGTACACAAAAGGGGCGGTCCATTAAAGTCTACCTCCACCCCAATCACGTGTATTTTTTAAAGCTACAAATATCTTAAAATTTTTGGAATATAATTCTATGTAAACTTCTCTGGAAGGAACCGCACAGTACGTGACTAGTTAGGCTCCAATATGTGAGGATGAATTTCCTGTCGATGGCGAGCGGTGCAACAGTAGAAGGAGGCCATTAAGTCAAATAACTCCTCTGAACAACCACAAAAAATAAATACACGTGATATCTTCCTACACCCCCCCTGCCCCTTGTATATTTCGTGATTTTTTTACCGAACCCCCTCCCCCCCCTTCGGAGCCTCACGTGATTAATGGACGGTCCCAAACTAGAATGATCTACGATAATATAACTTGTGAAACTTCTATAAATTAGCATACCTCTGTATGTCGAGGTTCTCCCAGCAGATCAGAGTTTCGACAGCTCCCAACTCGAGCGCGCGGAGCGTGTCATCCACGCCAAAACAATACTTCCCGGTGTCCTGGAACCAAAACAATTACATTTATTTATACGACATTTGGTGCCGAACAAGCTTACAGTATTTTTTTTTAAAGGGACAGTGGCCTACCACACATTCCCACCACTGTGTCTCCTGTGTAGAATCCTGGTTAGGATTATTTATTAATTTGTCCTTTCTGACATAATCGGCCCTTTTTGAGGAAATCGGTCCTTTGTGAGGAAATCGGTCCTTTTTGAAGAAATCTGTCCGCTTTGAGGAAATCGGTGGTTTTTGAGGAAATCGGTCCGTTTTGAGGAAATCGGTCCTTTTTAAGGAAATCGGTCCTTTTTGAAGAAATCGGTCCTTTTTGAAGAAATCTGTCCGCTTTGAGGAAATCGATTCTTTTTGAGGAAATCGATCCTTTTTGAGGAAATCGGTCCTTTAAGAAGCCATCGATTATTATTAGCGCCATTGCTACGTGACTCACCTGTGAGATCTCGTCAAAGTACCGCCCAATGAGTTTCTTCTCCTGTATAAACTTGACATTCTGCAAAGACTCCGCAGCCAACTCTATGGCCTGGTTGAACCCGTTCTCACCACCGTACGACACATCCACCAGCTTGATGATCTTGGCTTGGAGACGCTGTGGAGAACAGAAATTATCAAATCATTTGTCAAAATCTATGGGAGTTGGTATTGGGATGTTGGATGTATGAAACACACACAGAAAGACAGGGAATTCATATGTAAAATAAAATAATAAATATTTCTGGCCAATTTACACAGCGCCATCTAGTTTCAAATTAAGTGTAAAGCTTGTACTATGGGTACTAGACAACTGAGAAATGTACGTAAATTACATTTTTTGTATATACATACCTACTCATAATACATAGAAAACACCCAGACCAAGACAAACAGACATGTTCACGCACCAGGGTTCGAAATTATCAAGATAATAACGCTTCTTGATAATTATCCGATAATTATCACCAGAGTAAGAAATTCATTTGTTATATTCTTTTGTAACAAATGCATTATAATTTGAGTAATTCTAACAACAAAAAATAAAAACAAAGAAATTTTTATTAATTATCCAATACAAATTAACATAATTAAAGGTAGCTTAAGAAAAAATCAGTGTTGTTAGATTCGACATTATAAATTAATTAATTAGATATTGGATCTTTCTCACGAGGCATTTTACAAATCCAACTCAATAAACAATATTTAACAAACCAATTACACCGGAGTTCACTCAACTTTGTGTAATTCGAACTGAATTTTTCCCCTTGGCCGTTGATACTTCGTGCGTTCGCATAGACGCAAGTGCGGTCATACACGTGCGAATACAGTTCACTTTCACGTGCGCACTGTTTTGTTATTATCAATCGATAATTATCAATCTGTTATTATCACGATAATTATCGTGATAATTATCATTGATAATTATCCTTTCGAACCCTGTCACGCACACAAATGTATGTCATGTGCGGGGATCGAACCCGCGACCTCGGAATCAAAGCAGCCATTACTAGCCATTCGACCAACGGGCTCGTGAAAATGTATTTAAGTATAATATCAGTTATCTAGTACCCATAGTCAGTGGCGGATTAAGACTTTCTGAGGCCCTAAGCATAGAGCTCATGTGGGCCTCTGTAGCTTGAATTTGGAAGATAGGAATCCTTACTAATATTATAAATGCAAAAGTGTGTTTGTTTTTGTCCATCTCATTTCTCATTTGTTCATGGCTCAATTTTTTATTAGTATTATATAACCTGGATAGGGGCCCCTGGAAACCAGGGGCCCCAAGCACGTGCTTATAATGCTTATACGTTGATCCGCCACTGCCCATAGTACAAGTTTTGCTTAGTTTGGGCACACTATAATGTAATAATACTACGTACAGTATGGCCACTCCCTGCCTCTCTCTCGTGACGACCTCACCTCCCCTCTGAGACGAGATCTGGAACAGTTTGCATGGCGCCGCACGCACACACGCTCATTTACACGCTGCACAGACGCCATTGTTTATGTAGTAGTTTTTTTTACACTATTTCTGGTGGCAGACAAGCATACGCCTGATGTGAAGCGGTTACCGTAACCGTATTAACGCTAGCAACATAATATATCACTTGCGCCCCCCCCCCCCCCCCGCCAACGCAGCATCTCCTTCTCTCACTCGCAGGAACACAACAACCCTCAAGGGAATTGTTATTTGGCTGCGGTATTCTGTGAGGTGGAGGTACATTCCCCAGTCGGGTAGCTTACAATTACGCTCCCTACCTCTCTTTTCGCCAGAGCTTCGTTTGTCAGTCAGCAGGGTGCACCACGAGCAGGTGAAGTTGGCTTTGGTTCAAAGATGTTGAAAAACCACTTACAGCCCAAAATGTATATGACTTTTGTATGAAGTGGGAGGGGTGTGGTTTGGGACTAGATGGGGCTGTGAAATTTGTCCAGGATTACTCACCGGGTCAAACATATCGGACTGCGACAGCTCAGTCTTGAAATCGGCCGAACCGGCCAGGATCAAGCCGGCCACGTTCGGTCGGTCGGCGCTGATGAACAGCTGCGTTGCAACCTCCGCTACCTTCCTCACGTAGTTGTGCCTCTTCTCCATGCGGAGTCGGGCGAAACGCAGCGCGGATTGACCACCTCGGCCGTGCTTCTTCGGTAGGTCTACGGTAAACTTATGAAGTACCTGGAAATATAATACATTTAAATATAGTTTTTCAGTGAAATTTATTGAGCTTATAAAATCGTCCGGTCGTTCTGTCTGTCCGTCCGTTGCCATGAAACTCAAAATTTCGAAATTCTGACTTCGGATTCGTGTAGAGCATCAAAAAGTAGTAATGTAAGGTTTTTTTTTTTATACTACGTCGGGTGGCAGACAAGCATATGGCCCGCCTGATGTGAAGCGGTTGCCGTAGCCATATTAACGCTCGCAACATAAAATATCGCTCGCGCGCCACCACCCCCGCTGCCAACGCAGCATCTTCTTCCTTTCTGGTGACCTCACTCACTCGCAGGAACACAACAACCCTCAAGGGAATTGTTATTTGGCTGCGGTATTCTGTGAGGTGGAGGTACATTCCCCAGTCGGGTAGCTTACAATTACGCTCCCTACCTCTCTTTTCGCCAGAGCTTCGTTTGTCAGTCAGCAGGGTGCACCGCGTGCAGGTGAAGTTGGCTTTGGTTCAAAGATCTTGATGAACCACTTACACCCCGAAAATGAAATTAATTGAAAAAATTAGTCGAGTCGATCCATTTCATTCTATTTTACACGGGCGAGTAGCACCACGCGTCCCTGCTCACTGGTTCACTGACTAAACAAGTTCGAACTGAATTAGTCGAGTGCATTAGTTGCCGCCAAAATGTTTCGTTTCGCTACCAATGCTAATTCCTTCAGAAGACAATTAGTAGCTCCTAGTTTATCTCTTGTATCTGTCCATTTTAGTACACATAGCTTCTTTTTATTAATCACACAAATTTCCTCATCAACCTCTTATAAAATAACCATTACGATTAGCGTTATCAGTTTTTTATTTTATTGCGTTGTAGGCTGTTCTTCTTCCAAAACACCAATCACTTGTGAACTGTACTAAAGCAAAGAGCGAACAATTTTTGAAGCGAGTATTTTAGCTACTAAATTACTGGCTACTAGACCAAAACACTAGCCTAATGCGAACTAGGCTTTAGGGCGGCTTGAAAACACTGGCCTCCTCCAACCTGCAGTTGAGCAGTGTGGTGGAGTACGCTCTTAAACCCCCTCAAGACTCATAAAGAAAATAGATAAATAAAAAAACTAAGACCCACCTCCCGAGTATTGCCCTGCAGCGTACCAAACAGTGCTCCGTTACCATCCATAACGATGAAACCAAACTTGTTATCGTCCGCAAGCAGTGCGGTCAGGGCCTCCGTATGGAACTTGTTATCGCACAGGTAGAGAGACGTGTTGATCGGTTTGAACGGCTCGAAGTCAATGTTCACCTTCTTCTCTTTGCCTTCCTCTGTGACTATTGTACCACAGTAGATCACCAGTCCATTTGGAGGCACTGTGGAGAAGACAAGACAACATTAATAAAAAATAAACTAATTATTATTATTTAAATAGTTGTCTTGGCAAACTTGCCAGAATATTATAAATATTTTTGAAAAATGGAAACATTCACCTGCCCCCCCCCCCCCCCCCAGATGGGATTTGAACCCACGACCTTTTTTGATTAAAAAAAATATCCGAATTTCATCTGCAACTATGAACTGCTATGCCTTGTTTAGTAGTGTAATTACTTAGTAGGTATGTAATTACATAATAGGTTGATGACGCCACACTGTGACTCACGCAGTTGAATATAAGATGCAAAAATTCTTCAACACAAACCTTCCTGGTAGCTCAGTTGGAAGAGCACTCGACCGGTCATCGAGAGGTCGTGGGTTCAAATCCCACCTAGGGGGGGAGGCAGGTGAATTTTTCCATTTTTCAAAAATATTTAAAATAATCAAATATTTAAAAATTTTCGTGTCACAGTGTACTCATACTCCTCAGAAACGGTTTGACCGATTTTGATGAAATTTCATATGTATATTAAGTAGGTCTGCGAATAGGTTATTATCTATTTTATATGGCAAAACCACGTTTGGCGGGTCAGCTAGGATAAATAACAATAGGCCTGTATCCCATTTTTTTTTCAATTTGTTATTTAAAGACGTCACAATAATATAAATGTAGGTGAAATAATTACTTCGATTGTATAAAAACTTCTCGAGATATGATAACTTGAAGATCACCATTTTGGACTATCCCGAAAACGCTCCATACAAAAGGCCACCACGTTATGACGTCACACCTTGCTATTTTATATGCATTAAATCAGAAATTTGTACGACGGCTATGTTAAATATTGCGTTTATGTAGCCAGTGCCGTAACAAAAGTTATAGTATTTTTTATTGTTTCTACAATGGTAATATTTATTTTTTATAATTTCATACCTTTAAAATGGACTTTCCCACCAAACTTTGATCGACCATAAAACACGTCGGACATAAGTTATTAAAATTTTAAGAACGCAGATCGTTCTAGTTTTATGTATTTTAGGTTACTGATAGAGAGTTTTTATAATTTTGTAACATTGGCAACAGCCTATTCATACAGCGCCATCTAATCCCGCTCACCCGCAGTTTAGCAGCGTGGTGGAGTATGCTCTAGATCTGAACGATGCGTCACAAGCCGAACGCTTAGGTCGATCGGTCTCTCTATCGCTTGTTCCGCGCTCTCGCTTACACCCTTGTCTTATAGACTACAAGCCCATGGAAAAAAAAATACCTGTGAAATGAACCATCGTGAATAACGCTTAGAAGGCTGTTACTATATCAGAAAATAACTCTGAGCACTATGCCGTCATTTCTGAGCGGTACAGGTGAGTACATGAGTAAATGGAATTTCCCAGGTACAAGTGAGGAATTACGATTAATTATTAATGTACGGCTTTTTTATAGTTTATAGAGTATTAAAAATAAATGTCAAAAAACCTAGTGCCGTACTAAAGCGGTGGTGCAGTAAGTCAGTGCATTTTTTTTATTTTTAGAAGCAATATTCCGGTCATTTATTACTGTACGGCATTTGTGTAATTCCTTTTGTATACATATACAGATACTTTAACCATGAACGCCATACATATTTCCAGCGCTGGGGTCGAAAGCCAAGGATCGCAACCCTTTCTCTACACCCATATGATATAAGGTCATTGTAAAATGTACGGCATCTTGTTCAAAATATTATTTAACAGACAATAATGTTTAATACATATGCCGTCCAAAAATTATTGTTAATATTTGTGTAACTATATAATTATCAAAATTTTTGGATTTACCGAGTTATTACTGCTGTAAGATCATAAACGAATGTACGGCAATTTTTTATATATATAATGTTACTAAATATTATCGTTGTACCTTATAGCCGTTCATTATAAATGGTAACAAATAAAAATAAATACAGTAATAAATGCCCGGAATATTGCTCCAAAATTATCGGTGAATTAAAAATTGGCACTGACTTCCTGCACTACCGCTGTAGTACGGCACTAGGTTTTTTGACATTAATTTTTAATCATCTATAAACTATAAAAAAGCCGTACATTAATAAATTAATCGTAATTCCTCACTTGTACCTGGGAAATTCCATTTACTCATGTACTCACCTGTACCGCTCAGAAATGATGGCATAGTGCTCAGAGTTATTTACTGATATAGTAACAGCCTTCTAAGCGTTATTCACGATGGTTCATTTCACAGGTAATTTTTTTCCATGGGCTTGTAGTAAATTAGGCGGAACATGACAATGAGTCATGCTTTTTCGTGCGTGCAGGCAGCGTATATCGATATAAGACGTTATAACATTAAAAAAAGTAAACGCGGGCAAAACCGCGGGTGAAAGCTAGTCCATACTATAATATTATAAATGTGAAAGTGTGTTTGCATGTTTGTCCTTCTTTCACGTTGAAAGTAACAAACGGATTGACATGAATTTTTTTTTGGAGACTGTTTAAGGCCCGGAGAGCGACATCGGCTACTCTTTATGCCGGAAAAACATCTTATTCTCACGAGAAAAACGGGGTCCTTCTTTCACTAGATGGCGCTGTCTCATTTCTAAATCGCACTATGGTTGGCAGCTCCTTGTACCCTGTCCCACGCGGGCGAATCCACGGGTGAAAGCTAGTAGTATCTAAAAATTGCTTACCTTTAGTGTATAACTTGAGTCTATGCTGCACGGAAGTGATAGCGCCAAGCACCGACAGCCTGTTCACCCGAGACTTGATGTTCGAAGCGGTGCCGAATTCATCGGCCAACATTTTTGACACGCGCGATATTTGATCCTTCGGCGGTATGATCAGGGAAATCATTGATGTTCCATTCCTGAAATAAGAAACAAACATGTTAAAGTGACGTTTAATGCCCTCAGGCCGAGAACGACAACTTCCTAAAATGACAACTTCCTAGAATGACAACCTCCTAAAATGACAACTTTTTGTAATCAAAAATAGAATCCTATAGTTGCTTAAAAAATACTAACTAATATTATTAGTTAGTATTTTTTTTTTCAATAAAAATAAAACTACTTGGTATAACGTAGATAAATAGCGTACCAAATGAGTGTATGTATTATATTAAAGCGTCAAAGATCGCCGATAAACTTTATTGGAGAACATTAGAAATGTGGTAAAAAAATGTGAAACAATAAAAAATACTATAACTTTTGGTACGGCACTGGCTACATAAACGCAATATTTAACATAGCTGTCGTACAAATTTCTGATTGAATGCATATAAAATAGCAAGGTGTGACGTCATAACGTGGTGGCCTTTTGTATGGAGCGTTTTCGGGATAGTCCAAAATGGTGATCTTCGAGTTATCATATCTCGAGAAGTTTTTATGCAATCGAAGTAATTATTTCACCTATATTTATATTATTGTGACGTCTTTAAATAACAAATCGAAAAAAAATGGGATACAAGCCTATTACTTATGCGACTAATGCGACGTCATACCATTGATCAAGGTTTCCCGAAAGGTGGTCCGCGGAACCCTGGAGTCCATGAAACAAGGGTTCCGCGATCTGCCCAAAAATTAACAAAACATTCGTCGAAAAAAAAATACTAATAATAGGCCCATATTTTTGGGGTGTAAGTGGTTAATCAACATCTTTGAACAAAAGCCAACTTCACCTGCACGTGATGCACCCTCCTAACTGACAAACGAAGCTCTGGCGAAAAGAGAGGTAGGGAGCGTAATTGTAAGCTACCCGACTGGGAAATGTACCTCCATCTCACAGAATACCGCAGCCTAGTAACAATTGCCTTGAGGGTTGTTGTGTTTCTGCGAGTGAGTGAGGTTATCAGAAAGGAAGGAAGGAGATGCTGCGTTGGCAGCGGGGGTGGCGACACGCGAGCGATATTTTATGTTGCGAGTGTTAATATGGCTACGGTAACCGCTTCACATCAGGCGGGCCGTATGCTTGTTCGCCACTCGACGTAGTATAAAAAAAATATATATAATCATTATAGCTGCTAGGGTTCCGCTCATCATCATCATCAGGTCATTTTAGTCTCCACTACAGGAGCACGACCCTCACTCGTCCGTCACAGACAGGAGATTTGGCCTACAGTCCCCACGCTGGCCAAACGGGTTGGGGAGGCCTGATCGATGTTTGATAATGTATTTCCCTTAGTCGCCTTGTACGACATCCACGGGAAGAGACGGAGTGATTCTATTCTAGTTTGCCGGAAACCACACGGCCAAAAGTATAATCAATTAGAGATCTCTGCCATAGATATTGGCTCGAGCAATCTCTGACCTAGGCAACGCGCAATTTATATAAGGTCAGAGTCTCTCTGGGGGCTAATCTTCGTCCCCTCTATTACGCAAACAAATTGGCTTAGCGACCTTGTGGTGATAGATAGAAGGTTACTAAAGGCATATCAGGACATACTATAAAACGAAGTCCGCGCCGCGTGTCTGTCTGTCTGAATGCAATAAACACAAAAACTACTGAACGGATTTTGAAATCTGCGGCCCTAACGCCGAAATTAATCTGAGGCCCTAACGCCGAAATTAATCTGGGGCCCTAACGCCGAAATTAATCTGGGGCCCTAACGCCGAAATTAATCTGGGGCCCTAACGCCGAAATTAATCTGAGGCCCTAACGCCGAAATTAATCTGGGGCCCTAACGCCGAAATTAATCTGGGGCCCTAACGCCGAAATTAATCTGGGGCCCTAACGCCGAAATTAATCTGCGGCCCTAACGCCGAAATTAATCTGAGGCCCTAACGCCGAAATTAATCTGGGGCCCTAACGCCGAAATTAATCTGGGGCCCTAACGCCGAAATTAATCTGGGGCCCTAACGCCGAAATTAATCTGGGGCCCTAACGCCGAAATTAATCTGGGGCCCTAACGCCGAAATTAATCTGGGGCCCTAACGCCGAAATTAATCTGGGGCCCTAACGCCGAAATTAATCTGAGGCCCTAACGCCGAAATTAATCTGAGGCCCTAACGCCGAAATTAATCTGAGGCCCTAACGCCGAAATAAATCTGGGGCCCTAACGCCGAAATTGAAGCCGTATACCATCGGCATTTTTGAATGCGAAAATGTAATTACTGCTTACATTGTTGCTACTTATGTTTAGCTCAGCTGTTAGAAACCCGAGAGCTCTACAGAATAAGCTAAAGATGATTATTATTTAAATAGTTGTCTTGGCCAACTTGCCAGATAAATATATATTAAGCTATTGCATAGCTTCTATCGCGGGCCTTGAGCGCGGGGACCGAATCCAGAAATTCCG
Organism: Hypsopygia costalis; assembly: GCA_937001555.2. NCBI lineage: Eukaryota > Metazoa > Arthropoda > Insecta > Lepidoptera > Pyralidae > Hypsopygia > Hypsopygia costalis. Next base: position 12,663,234 of record OW443347.2, on the reverse strand, counting down.
TAACGAAAAAACCTCACGCTCCCCACTCCGACGGGCAAGGAGGTGTGGCTTGAAGGCCGTGCATCGTCTAACGTCGTTTTAGTTCGGCAGTCTTCGACACGGAGTTGTGTGCGTGCGATTAGACGTATTGTACGACTCTACGAAACTCGTTTTATTTATTTAAAAATAGAAAAATTTGTTTTCTTATCGGTCACCACGCTCAAAAAGTGTAACTTGAATTAATATCAAAGAAAAAGCAATACTGCATGAATAAAATAAATAAATAAAATTATAATTGCATAAGTTGATATAAAATGCTATGCAATAGCTTTACCGCGGCAGTCCCCGAGTGCCACACGTCTTTTTTTTTAAATGGAAAAATTCACCCCCGACCAGTGGTAAGGTGCATAAGATGCAAAAATTCGTCAGCAACACAAACCTTTCTGGTAGCTCAGTTGGAAGAGCACTCGACCGGTCGAGAGGTCGTGGGTTCAAATCCCACCTAGGGGGGCAGGCGAATTTTTCCATTAAAAAAAAAAATAAGTTAAAGGTGTTTTTTTTATACCACTATAGCAGCAACAAGCATCGGCCCGCCTAATGGAAAGCTGTTACCGTAAACTAAAAACTCCTGCAACACCAAGGGCATCACACGCGTGTTACAGAATGTAAAAATCTCTTCACGCCCTTGTTGAAGAACCCCATGTTGTAGTCAAAACATCAAAACATCGACAGGCAGTTCATTCCACAACTTGACAGTACGCGGAAAAAAACTTCTCTGGGACCGCACAGTACGCGACTACTTAAGCTCCAATGTGTGAGGATGAATTCCCTATCGATCGCGAGCGGTGCGACTGTAGAGACAGGCCGTGGGCATCATGTCAAACAACTCCTCTGAACACACCCCATTGTACAATCGGTAGAACACACAAGCAGGGACGCAAAATCTCTTCTCAAACTTAAAGGTTCTAAACCGCTGTCAGTTTGGGATCGTCAACAATCCTCGCAGCACGCCTTTGAATCGCGTTACAAGGTGCAAACTGGTATCTAGGCGCTCCTGCCCAATTGTCAGTTGTCAATAAATTTAAACTAACACCCATTTTTGGAATCAAACAATCCGATGGTAATGGCCTTCAGCTTCGGTAGTATCCCTGCTCTCTACCTCTACTCTCTATCTACCCTGCATCATCAACATTCATCCCACTGCTCACTGCTCTCTGGGGTGGCAGCATGGTCGTCGCCAGCCGATGGACCAATGGGGTGAGTGGGAGTTGATATGGAGAATGAGAAAAGTATGAATTGTAGGTAAAGTCGAGAGCTCATGAAGCTTTTCACTTGTAGTACGAGCCTTAAATCTACAGCGATTGTAATATTCGGCGACCCCTTCGTGTTGCTGATTTCTATTAACGGCGGTTATTACTTTCCATCAGGTGACCTACATGCTCGCTTGCCCCCTCTCACCAATTTACTTTTGGGGTGTAAGTGATTCATCATCATCTTTGAACCAAAGCCAACTGACTGACAAACGAAGCTCTGGCGAAAAGAGAGGTAGGGAGCGTAATTGTAAGCTACCCGACTGGGGAATGTACCTCCACCTCACAGAATACCGCAGCCAAATAACGGTTCCCTTGAGGGCTGTTGTGTTCCTGCGAGTGAGTGAGGTCGCCAGAAAGGAAGGAGATGCTGCGATGGCAGCGGGGGTGGCGGCGCGCGAGCGATATTTTATGTTGCGAGCGTTAATATGGCTACGGTAACCGCTTCACATCAGGCGGGCCGTATGCTTGTCTGCCACCCGACGTAGTATAAAAAAAAAAAAAAAAAATACTTGCGTGCTCGGTTGGTTTACCGAGTGCAAGAGCGGTGCGGGCAAAGGTACTCTCGTCTGGTTTTTTTTTTTTTTTAGACATATTACACAGCGCCATCTAGCCCCTAAGTAAGCGAAGCTTGTGTTATGGGTACTAGACCGCTACGCCACCGAGCTCGTCAAAGTTTACTGAACGAGAGACATTAGCAGTTAGGTATAGGGTACGTCCCCCCCCCCCCCCCCCCCCCCATATAAAAAAGGTAGCTCAATATTCGTTTCTAAATATCCGAAAAATAAATGAAATAAGAAAATTCTAAAAACGTATGTATTAATTTTCCTTATCTCCTCTAGCTATTTAACTCGTTACTCAATGATCACAATGGACTCCGTTCTTCAGATGAGTGGATTTATGAAACATCCATCCATCAGTTCTCGATTATGACTTCGTTGTTTGCAGTACACGTAATAGTGATTGATGTAAACACATGTTATTTCACGTAACTTCTTGTTGATTTTAGATAAAACGTGTTTGATGATGGCCAGAAAATATGATTTTCATATTATTATTTAAATCAGGGGTTCCCAACCGTGGTCGGCTGACCACCAGTGGTCCGTGAGAGGTAGCTTATGGTCCATGGTACAAACTTATATAGATTGAGCACAATATATATAAGTTTATATGTTTATAAGTTTATATACAAAATACTAAAATCTCGAGTTCCTCCTTTGCTGGTCGGGGAGCGAAAGAAAAACATACAATAGACCAGCTGCCTCCCGCGCATGTCCTAGAAGTCGGCAGAGGGAGCTCACATGCGTACGTACCATCCCACGTTCGGCTTTCCCCTGGGGGTTGGGCGGTCAGACGGCAGTCGCTCCTGTAAAAGCCAAACCCGCCACATCAACCATGGAAAGTCACACTCGCGTTTTTAACCGCGTCCTCTGCACTGGCATTATCCCCAGCCAGTGGAAGCTGAGTATTATTACTCCAGTTTTCAAAAGCAAGGGTTCAGTGCAGGAGTGCGGAAATTATCGTGGTATTAAGGTTATGTCTCACACCATGAAACTACTAGAACGTATAGTGGATTCCCGGATCCGGCGGGAGTGCACTGTCTCGGAATGTCAGTACGGATTTCGCCCTGGTCAAGGGACCATGGACCCTATTTTTGCCCTAAGAACCATCGTGGAGAAATACAGAATGAAGAATACGCCTCTCCATTTTCTGTTCTTGGATATGGAGAAGGCCTTCGACTGTGTCCCTCGCGCGGTGATTTGGTGGGCACTGAGGTCCAAAGGGGTACCAGAGATCTATATTGACATCATCCGAGATATGTACCGCGACTCCGGTTCTCTAGTACGGACTGCTGTTGGCGACTCAAAGCCATTCCCCATCACCGTCGGCGTACACCAGGGCTCCGTCCTTAGTCCGTTTCTGTTCAACGTCATATTGGACGAAGTAACAAGCAGCATTAGAGACGCACATGAACAACCCCCGTGGTTGTTAATGTATGCCGACGACGTTGCGTTGGCGGACTCGGACAGGGGGCGGTTGGTGCGGCGTGTGAATGAGTGGAAACAGACGCTTGAGAACGGCGGTCTAAAACTAAATGTGGCGAAGACTGAGTACGTGGCTTGCAATACTACTGACCCCATATCCGTCCGCATAGGCGAAGAAGTGGTCGAGCGCACGGATCAATTCCGATACCTGGGGTCGGTACTTCACGCGTCTGGTGACATTGACTGCGACATCAAGGCACGCATTTCAGCAGCGTGGGCTAAGTGGCGGGAGGTGACTGGTGTCATTTGTGACCCAAAAATGCCGGTTAAGCTGAAAGGACAGATCTATAAAACTATTATCAGACCTGTCCTTCTATATGGCAGTGAAACGTGGCCTGTACTTGAGCGACACAAGCAAGAGCTGCGTGTCACGGAAATGAACATGCTGCGCTGGATGTGTGGAGTGACGCGCAAAGACCGCGTCAGGAACTCACGCATTCGCGGCAGCCTTCATGTCCGTGACATTGCAGACAAACTGCAAGAAAGTCAAACGTTGGTATGGCCACATTTTACGAAAACCGACAGGCTATGTGGGTAACAAATGTCTAGCTATGCCGCCCCCGCCGGGACCCGGCAGAAGGGGAAGGCCAAAGAAATGCTGGCTTGATGTCGTAGTGGATGACATGCGGGCCAATGGTCTCACACAGAGGGATGCCGAAGACCGGGCGAAGTGGAGGAGAAAGATTAGGAAAGCGGACCCTGGGCTCCGAAGCGCAAGCTTAGGATGCAACCGGGACTTAACGCTTGGATGATGATGATGACTAAAATCTCGAGTTATAGAATAATGGATTTATTTGACACCCAACAAAATCCTCTTACTGGTCCGCGAATAAAAAAAGGTTAGGAACCATTGATTTAAATAGTTGATTTATTACAAATATTAACAAAATGGGAAAAATCGCCTCCCGGGCCTAAGTGGATTGGAACAAACGACCTTTCGATTTTACCGATTTTACTGCTCTTTCCAACTGAGCTACCAGGAAGGTTTGTTATGGATGGCGAATTTTTGCATTTTATAATTACTGCTGTGAAATCGCAGTGTGGCGCCATCTACCTATTAACATATGCCATTGAAACTGGTTACTAACTTGAACAACCTGTTATATAGTTTGTGTAAAGGTAGGTATCCACACTTCTATCATAGTAAAAATAGAGAAGTAATGTAACTTCATACAAACGCACCGAGCGCGGTTTGTATGTGAGCGCGCCCGTACGTATGGCCGTCGCACGCACACACTGACAACATTTATAGGTGTTTAATGGGGCGCCAGTCGGGGCTGCGCTGTACGCAACACCGCTCGCTCCCACGCAAGATTCGCGCCGGCGCTGACGTTTGAATTTTGTATTTTGTACCTTACATAATTTTGTATACAGAGATTGACTGAGTATTTTTGACGGTTGAATAAACTATTAAGCTACAGCCCTATGTGTTTAGGCTATTATCGCCCGCTCGGGGCTTGAGTCGTGTTACTTCTTTATTTTTATTATGCTTCTATGTTGAATGTGATGATACTGATGATGCACCATCAAAATATAGCCTCTGGGTGGCACTTCACTCATCAAGCCCTTTCATTATATCTAATCTAATTGTGCATACAATAAACTATCAAAATTGTTAAAAAATAAAACAAATGACAAAAGTATTATAAAAAAAAAAATGGTTGTCTGTAAAGTCTGTTTACGGACGATAATTTTACGTGATAACGTCATAAGAAAACATCGACCGATGGAGTGGAAAAGAGATAGATGAGTCTCAAGCCGAACGCTTAGGCCGATCGTGTCTCTATCGCTTGTTCCGCCTCTCGCTTACACGCTCGGTTTAGGCTTCCGCCTAACAATGAGTCATTTTCGTGCGAGCTGCCGGCGTTTATCGATTTATAAGATGTATCACATCGAAACTGGATAAATTTTTTATTATACAATTAATGAATAAATTAATCATAACCTAATATATAAAATTCTCGTGTCTCTGTGTTTGTTACCAAACACCTCCGAAACGGCTGGACCGATTCTTATTTTGTGTGCATATTGGGTCTGAGAATCGGGCAACATCAATTTTTCATACCCCTAAATGATAATGGCAAAACTACGTTTGCCGGCTCATTTATATAAATTTATGAATAATTTTGCTGTGCCCAACAGGGTCAACGGTGTCTATGGAACCTCATGACATTGTAGAATGCAAATAAATAATTGGAATAGTTGATTGAATATCTAATTTAAAAAAATGAAATTTGTTTTCAACTGTCCTAAATATACTCCCTCTCTTTATGATTCCCTTCCCCCTTCCATACCTCCTCCCATGGATTTTAAATCCATCCTGACATTTGTCAATTCCTCTTGTGTAGTATATGTTTTATGTGACTTTATTAATTCTAACAATATTAAACTGTAATTTGTTTGTCAAATAATTAACTAACACTTTTTGTTGTCTTTGTCTTTTGTCAAAGTCAAAGTCAAAATTCTTTATTCTGTGGGCCCTCGCGGCCACTTAGACACGTCTTTGACAATTAGGTATATTTTTTATCTACCAGCATTTCGGAATGACAGCATGACGAGAAGAAATGCCGAAAGAAACTCTGTCAATATAGGTCTTTTTTAAATAGCCATACAAGTTTTAGGTATGTTAACAGATCTTCGGATTTATTTTAGCAATTTTTAAATTCTCTAATAATTGCAAAGTCACAGAGCCATTTCGTCATCGCAGAGTCACCTACTCAGAGACATAAGCTGAAATAAAATAAATAGCATTGTCATTGGCGGGAACAACAAGATCGCCATGAAGAAGAATTGAATTGAATATCTAATTGACTTTCTACCAGCCACTATTTTTATCATCTATTGATAAATATGTCATAATTAGATAACAAAGTAGGTCATTGCAAACAAAAATCCATTGATACTAATCAAATAGAATGAAATTTGTCATATCAATAATCAATGAAATTAATGGGGTGTAAGTGGTTCATCAGTATCATCTTTGAACCAAAGCCAACTTCACCTGCACTGCACCCTGCTGACTGACAAACGAAGCTCTGGCGAAAAGAGAGGTAGGGAGCGTAATTGTAAGCTACCCGACTGGGGAATGTACCTCCACCTCACAGAATACCGCAGCCAAATAACAATTCCCTTGTGGGTTGTTGTGTTCCTGCGAGTGAGTGAGGTTACCAGAAAGGATGGAGATGCTGCGTTGGCAGCGGGGGTGCCGGCGCGCGAGCGATATTTTATGTTGCGAGCGTTAATATGGCTACGGTAACCGCTTCACATCAAGCGGGCCGTATGCTTGCCTGCCATTTAACGTAGTATAAAAAAAAAAAAAAAAAAAAAAAAAAGAAAAAAAAAAGATGGCGCTGTGTAAATTGTCCGGGAATATTTATTTATTTATTATTATTGTCTCACTTATCACTACACTAACTCAAAAGGTTTTGTTCTTTTGAGTCTCCTCACTAGGTCTGTGTCACTTTATAATTGAAATTATATTTGCAATATTTGCAAACTTTTGTCTGAAAGTTGCAATGCTTATTTCTTTTTCTTCTAAATATTCGCAATCAGTCCTAAAAACTATAAACTAAGAGTGCTTCGATTCCAACACTCCTGGGTTCGATTCCCACATAGGACAAACATTTGAGTGCATGAACAAGTATGTTTGTCTTGGTCTGGGTGTTTTCTATGTATCATAAGTATGTATTTACAAAAAAAATATGTATTTACGTATGTTTATCAGTTGTCTAGTACCCATAACACAAGCTTCACTTACTATGGGGCTAGATGGCGCTGTCTAATTTGTCTGACAATATTTATTTATTATTATATTTATTGGTGTTGCTGGAGCACATGTACATTTTAAAACATGGTCTTTATTTGTAAATCTTTGCTTCAGAAGAGTATTCTCTAAATTTAATATAGTGTGTATAAGTGGTTCAACAACATCTTTGAAACAAAGGCAACCTCACCTGCACGTGGTGCATCCTGATAACTGACAAACGAGGCTCCAGTGAAAAGAAAAGTAAAGCATAGCATATCTTTTAAGCCACTCAACTGGGTAACTACCTCTGCCTCACAGAATACTGCAACCAAATAACAATTCCCTTGAGGTTGTTGTGTTCCTGCGAGTGAGTGAGGTCACCAGAAAGAGAGAAAGGAAGGAGTATAGGCTGGCAACCTATACTCCTTCCTTAGTAGTGCTGATCTAATCATAATAATAATAAATCTATAATAATAAATATTCCAGGACAAATTACACACGGCCATCTAGTCCCAAACTAAGCAAAGCTTGTACTATGGGTACTAGATAACTGATATAATACTTAAATACATTTTTTTTTTTTTTGTAAATACATAAATATAATACAAAGAAAATACCCAGAACAAGACAAACAGACATGTTCATGCACACAAATATTTGTCTCGTGCGGGGATCGAACCCCCGACCTCGGAGTCAAAGTGACCATTGCTAACCATTCGACCACCGGGCTCGCCATGTTCGGTGGTGATTGCTTTCCATCATGTGACCCACATGCTCTTACATCCCCCCTCATATAAAAACATCCTTCGGTTGTAAGAAGGTTCTAACCCGGTGATGGCCAATGTATAGAACGATGTTATGATATATTTTTCTGGAATTTAGGAGTGGTCAATGTAAAATTAGGACTACCTACATAAATAAATACTCTTTTTGCTTGAGGACATTACCCTTGATGCATAATTGCATTTCAATGAAATTCATTAGTCACACAACTTAAAGGTCAAAATGGCTTGGCAAGTAAACTAGAAGCATTGTTCTATTCACAAATAAGACCACTCCACAAACTGAAAATGACTGCATGATGCATCAAAATATCGATTATATTTTCGGGGAAAAAAATCGATCATTTTATTACTGCCACGTCTAGCATATCGATTGCAAAAAAGAACGTTCCAGTATTGTTTCTAATCTAAAAAAGGAAGATATCATTGTGCAACATGCATTCTTTCAAATGTCGCGTGTTCCGAAGGTTATACGCGCATGCTACAGCAGCGCATGTGTGGACAATGGCGTAGCCCTGTTGGCAAACGTCCCACCTTCAAAACGCATCTTCACGCCACATCATACTAACCTAAAATGTTAATAACTAAGAAATAAACTAAATAACTCACCCTCTAGCCATCTCCAAGCTTTTAATAAGTTTCTTGATCTTCCAAATTTCGACATTCCGATCTGCTGACGATTCCTCTGACATTTTGCTAAATCACCACGAGATGAAACAAACACTAAAATTTAAGAAATAATAGTACTCAAACACAATAAACTTGTACAAAATAAACGAGGGAAGGGAGTCCAAATATCGGTTTGAACTGCTAATAACCAGATCGAACCGGACGGACGGGCACCTCGCGACTCAGTTCACACACTTTCTAATTCACATTTACGTCCCCTGTTGCTCGGACTTTTCTTCTTGTGCGGGGATTCTTGGATTTCTTCTTGATTCGGTTACCCCTAAGCATGTGGAACACAGAAATAAGACATTACACGGATAAAAAGATGACGTGACCAAACGATCGAACGAACGCCTCGTCCAAAGAGTAAAGTAAGTATAGTGGAAAAGAGTGGCAACTCTGAAAATTTCTTGCATGTATGGAAAGTGCTGCTCCAAGGCAAACATTTGGTTACTAAAGCTATACCTATACGTACCTAGGTATAATACCATGTCGTATTTATATATAGGTACCTATCAAGTGAAGTATCAGTTAAAACTGATTTTAGAGTTTTTAGAATCGGGCGCCTTTAGTCTCGCCTGCCAATTTGTTATAGGTAAGAACGCACGATGTAAGGTCAACTACCTATCACAAATTCGCTAGCTAGACTAGACATGCCCGACTCGAAACTCCAAAATCAGTTTTAACCAATACTTCACTTGATAGATTCTCTTGTATTTACACTATCATAACTTCAGTTGAATAATAGAAGTACTTGGATTGAATTTAGATATTTATTATGTTGAAAATTATCAAAATTCTGTCAAAGTACTTCTATCTAGTCGGATATCCAGCAAGGAAATGTAACTCCACGACGGGGACATAGTAAGAGGTTAGGTAGGTCAGAGGGGCAAGATGGCCGTCGAATTAGTACCCATACGGTTTGATAGATAGCGCAGCTTTATATAAAATCGACGTTCTTCGAACATAACTGGCCCTGGCCTCGTCGCCCGTCGAGAAAATGAAAGAAAAAAATCATAGTGTTGTAGCACGTTCCGAGTACTATTTATGTATATGAATAATTCAATTAATCGCATGGGATTAAATGTTATATAAATAAGTACACGGATAATGGATTTTCGGAAACATACACGCTGATCGCCCAAAATATGTCATAAGTTTCATTAAAACTACTGTACTAGTCCATAGCCATATAATCGAATTTTGATTTTTAAATATTTCTGAACTAATTACCAATAACTATGTTCTGTTAACATGTAAAATAGTAAATCGTATCGTATACACATAATCTGCTTATCTAGAAGTACAATGTTTCATTAAAATCGCTTCAACAGTTTACGACTCGTCGTCAACCCATAATCATCTCACTGCTGGGATATGGTTCTCTCCTACATTGGAGTGATTTAGGGTATTCCACACCATGCTAGTCACCTGAGGGTTGGTGTGGGCCAGTGTTTTGAAAGCTATATGAATACGAACCCTTAAACTGTTTTGGGTTTTCATGGTGTTTTTTTGGTAAGGTAGATTGTGCCAGATGCATGCCAAGGCCGGAAAATCTCCTCATGTGGTCGGGACTGTTGTTGGCTTGTTTGTTTTGCTGGATACGTCCCGTCGTTTTGACGTTTTTTGAGTTGCTAACTAAATAGTTTTGTTTCATTTAAACAGGTAAATAAGGTGTAGCTACAAAAAATTGGTAATTATTTTTAAGCGACTAATAATATAAGGGCGACAAACTATTTGCCACTAAAAAAAAACAGCTCCGGGAATCGCAATCACACTACGCAGGACAACACTTCCTAGCTGATTTACACTTAGTTACATAAACTGTTATACCTCGGTCTGTTAAAATGTATTCATTAATTCAATTTAGTTGAAAACGTTATGTGTATAGAATAGATATTAACAAAAATATTCTACTAAAAAAGATGAACGTGCCTCGGTTGCATCGTAATGGCGACCGATCTACACATATTCACGCCAGAAACTATAAAGGCGCCATACAACCGAACGCAGGCGGCTTGCAACGCAACAACAGCAACAGTGAAATAGCTTATATCCGTTACCTACGATATGGTATAATGATCGACAGGCAGATCTAATTTTAATGTACATTTGTCATACTTTCAGATAAAAATTATTTTTCTCTTCTAACTCTTAGAAATATGAATTTGTCGACAAAAAGCAAAACTTTTTCATATTGACAGTCATTAAAGTAATATTTTAAGAAAGTCCACTCATTGCAATTCAAGTCCTTCTTTGTAGGAATGTATGGATTCTTGTATGTTCTAGCTGTTTTGAACAGTGTTATTTGAGTTTTAAAAACGTTTTGGAATGTCGGAATATCGAAGAGTGTAAAACTGTTGAAATAAAACCATTTGAAGTGAATTTCAATATCGAACTGATATCGATTATCGGTACTTTCTATGAAATTGAACTTTCAATACACTTAATATTTAATACGCTTCACTATTTAAGTGTTGTTTGCTACGAAAGCAGATATTGCCACATTGTTCTTAGTTGCCACTATTACAATTTTCTTGTACACTTCTGTGCAAAATGCAATGCCATTGACATACACGTCAGGCCGGGTCTCCAGCAATTATTATTTTTAACTGCCCGAAACTACAGGCGTTAGTACTATTACTTACTGTGCTACAGGTTCAGGTTGTATCAACTCTGTATGACATTCTTCCTACTAGTATTTCTCGCCCAGTTAACATCCCTTTCCTTCTTACCCTTGCTTGTCTATTCTCGTTGGATTTCAGTCAGTTATATTTTATATTTACATGTGTTAAATTTACTAATCTGTGTTCCTCTGGTCAGGGTATTAGCCAAATGTTTGTTTTGTATTGTGTTGTTTTAGGTCGCTCATTGGACTTCCGCTATTTAATACCGATCACTATTCATAATGACTTAAACGTCTATTTCTCAACCTCGACATTGGCAAAATCATCAAGGAGTAAAAAACGATGGAGCCAGTAAACTAAAAAAAGAATAAGAAGAATTATTATTTTTTAAATATTTTTGGCATAGAAATAAAGATGTGTTGTCACACCCTATATGATATAGCCACGCCTATATGTTTAAATGAGAATGTTTCGAAAAAAATACTTGAAGGAGACCCAGTCACACACTAAGCAGCCTGTCTTGTCTCACGGTCTCAATTACAGATCTAGCCCAGTGAAAAATCCTAGGTCTGTGTTCTCACCTATAGCAACGTTACGCTGTAAATATTTCCTATTTGAATTGGTTAAATAATATTCTCTGAGAATAGAATTTCAGAAAATATATATTTACAACGCTGGATACAAGATTTTCAGAGCACGGTGACCACGATTTATAGGGATGCTCGAATTCTAGAGATTCCGAAGTCCAATTTTATATATTTTGAATTTTGGTTCCTGTGAGCATTTCTTTCAAAATAGCCGAGTAGGTATTTTAAATTTTGTAAAAAAGAAATGATGTTAAAACGCGAAATTACCCTGATTTATATTTCTTTGTTAGGCGGTAAAGTCGCCTGCGACTTCCATTCAGGATATATATAGTGATTTGAAGAAAAGGTGTTTAAACGCCTACATTTTCTCAGGCGTTAATTAGCGTATTAAGCAATAGCTGGCTTATTATATACGTAGTTTATGTAACCTCGCTAAGCGATTTTTGTTTTTTTTTTTTTATTTAACGCGGGCGATCCCCTCCGGCAAAGTACATTGGTCAAGTGGTCATACACGTTATATAAAACTACTTAAAGTCGCTTCACCGTCATTTTGCATCGCTCCGTGTCGCGTGATTTTTCTCTCGAAAAATGGTGAGTTGTGCAGTATTATCGTGCAAAAGGCGATCTGATAGCTTAAATTCGCAACAAGATCGCGTATCATAGGTAAGTATTTTTACTAACTATTAAATGTGTATTAAAGTACAATCTCCATTTAAAGTAAAAACCGTTGCGATACGTAAACGACAGAGAAATGTAAACATGAATACAGTGGTACAGGCTTTAGGGATGTGACAAAGTCAAAAAAGCGATTCAACATTTGAATGAATCATTCACTCATTCAATTACTGCAGTTCGTATAATAGTCAGATTTTTATTAGATATTGTATTAAATAGTAGGTATAGATGTGTAATACATTTAAATCTTGTAAGATGAATTAGAAAAAACCGGACAAGTGCGAGTCGGACTCGCCCACCGAGGGTTCCGTAGGTACGTAGTATCGTTATTAAATTTGATATTTTTCATTATAAATAAGAAATAAAGCGTCGAAAAAAATAAATAAAATATATTTTGCAATGTGTACATCAAGCCCTTTCATATGATACCCCATTTGAACTAGTAGTTTCAATTTGAAATTTCGACACCCTATATAAAATATAGACCCCCTATTTTTTAAGATCTATTTACAAATGTATAGTTTTGAGATTTATTCCTGTACTTGTAGTCTATAAAGATGTTACTTGCCAAATTTCATAGTTCTAGGTCAACGGGAAGTACCCTATAGGTTTTGATTCCCTTGAGTGTGTCGAAATATGCGTTTTTTGCTGAATAAACGGCCGTAACTTTTTTCTACGTAAACTTAGCAGTTTGATTTTTTTTTCACTTCATGGGACCGTAGACCTGAGTATACAGTTCAAATTTCAGCTTGATACCTCCACGCATTCTCGACATAGAAATTCTTGACAGACAGACAGACAGACAGACAGACAGACAGACAGACAGACGGACAACAAAGTGATCTTATAAGGGTTCCGTTTTTCCTTTTGAGGTTCGGAACCCTAAAAATTACCTTTCTCTGGACATACGATGTTGAAATTTTGTCTGAAAATGAAAAGAATTGTTGGCTAAAAAAAAGTAGGTAAAAGCAATACATTTAGTGTGAGACTATGAGTGTATACGTTATACAGATACTATTATTCATAGGCTTTATTTCATATAATTGTATTTCCTTTTAGATTTCCAAAAGATCCCTATATAAATGAAAAATGGAGAAAATTTTGTAATGACGAAAATGATTCTTGGAAACCTACACATACAAGTGTTATCTGTTCGGAGCACTTTACCATAGTAAAAATAGAGAAGTAAAGTAACTTCATACAAACGCACCGAGCGCGGTTTGTATGTGAGCGCGCCCGTACGTATTGGCCGTCGCACACACACACTGACAATGTTGTTATAGGAGTTTATATGGAGCGCCAGTCGGGGTCAGGGCTGCGTCGTACGCAAAACCGTCCGCTCCCACGCAAGATTCGCGCCTGCGCTGACGTTCGTTAATAATTTTAACATTTAGGTACCTACCTACGTCGTATATAACTACAAATACGTTAAAGATGGCTACAAAGTCGACTAGCCATAAAAAAACATTGCAGTGTTCATGGATGTCTCGGATACCCTAACCATTCGGCCACCGACACTCCTAATAATCACATTATAAGTGTGTAAATTAAAAAGTAATAAAAATAGTTTAGTGTAAAAAATAATATATAATAGGTACTTAATAAAAATATATTTTCATAATAATTTAGATTATTTGAATAAATATTATGATTAAGTAAAGCTACGTTTTAATTAATCCTATTCCTATTTAGACCGTAATTTTTCTAATCACTAAACAGATAACATGAAGTAGGTTTTATCAGATGGTAGGAGTCCGCCTGGGTGAGGACAACAGCCTTATCTATTACTGCCGCCAAGCAACAATGCTTGCATTGTTGTGTTTTGTGTTCCGGTTTGAAGGACAACGCACCTGCGATTCTGCATTTTTGTTGCCAACAGCTTGAATGCGTGAATCGTGGATGTTATGGGCGACAGTTACCGCTCCCTATCAGGTGGGCTGTCTGCTCGTTTGTCACTGAGTAAGCATGCATTAAAATGTAGGTAATGAAAAAATTCCAGTCACTCCTGGTGTATGTACAAAAATAATTATTTTTATTCTTTTTAGATTTCCACACCCAAAGGGTAAAAACGGGACCCTATTACTAAGACTCCGGTGTCCGTCTGTCTGTCCGTCTGTCACCAAGGGCTGTAAATATCTCATGAAACGTGGTAGCTAGACAGTTAAAATTTTCACAAATGATGTATTTCTGTTGGCGCTATAATAACAAATACTAAAAACAGAATAAAATTAATATTTAAGGGGGGCTCCCATACAACAAACGTGATTGTGTGTCGTTTTTGGTACGGAACCCTTCGTGACCGAGTCCGACTCGCACTTGGCCGGTCTTTTGTTACAGATCCCTAAGACTTACCCTACTTAATTTTGTATTTTGTACCTTACTTAATTTTGTATAATAGAGATTGACTAAGTATTTTTGACGGTTGAATAAACTATTAAGCGACAGCCCTACGTGTTTAGGCTATTATCTCCCGCTCGGGACTTGAGTTGTACTACTTTTCTATTTTTATTATGACTTTACTCCGGAAAGCTACAAAAATGCTAATAACAGAAAGACATTGATTGAAGGTGCAATACCTTCTTTGCGACTCTGTCCTTGTTTGGTGAGTCAGTATTTCTTTGTTTTTCTTAAATCTTTGACTACTTCAATATATGTAGTAGGTATACATTTAATTTTTAAACCCGGGTATTTTTCCGATAAAATCAAATGAAGGATAAAAATTTAAATATTGCTCCATTTTTGCCCCACAAATCCATTTCAAAATTTGTAAAAAAAAGTAGACCCCAAGAAATGTATTCGTCACGTATACAATAAACTTATTCATTTTAAAAATCAATCAAAATACTAATTAATGAAAACCGTCTTAATCGGGTTTTAGAAATCCCTACATGAGAATTTAATTTAAATAAATATGTGGCCATTCTAATTAAATTAACAATTTGTTTTATTGCTTTCCCTTTGCTCATTCATATGTTTAAATAACTTTATATGTGGGGACAGATGACCCTTACGTATTATAATATAATTTCATATACATAGGTTCTTACAAATACCAATGTACTTTATATAATACTAGCTACGCCCCGCGGCTTCACCTGCGTTAGAAAAGTATCCTATGCTATTCCCCGGGACTCAAACTATCTCCATACCAAATTTCATCTAAATCCGTTTAGCCGTTATTGCGTGATTGAGTAACAACCAAAGATCTAAACATCCAAACGAAGATGTTTGGATGTTCACATTTAAAATATTAAATAAGGATATCTGTTAAAAAATCAATTGACGACGACATACCAGGCGACAGTTCATACCACAGTTTAGCTGCACGAGAGTGCTAATGACACAAAGACACATAAATACTGACAGACATACATACAAACAAACATATTTTTTGAATAATATCTTTAATGTACAGTATTTTCACTTTTACAATTTTATAATAAATAGTATAAGACAATTCAGTTCATTCATCAAACTGATTTGACTCATTCTTCAGATGTGCCCCATCACTAACTTTTTCGTATGTGTGCTGCATAGTTACATGAAAACTGTGTCTGTGGGCGGGTAATTTTTGATGTGTTGATTTTTTTTGTAGTGTGCGTTTATCGCAACAGCAAAATTTGTGTATGCGAGTTAATTACATCTTTTGGTGGTGTGCTGTACGTGTTTACCTCGCCCCCCGCTAAAAATGGTGAAAAAATTTGTTCGAAGAGTTTCGTTATGGCATTTCCAGTCGATTTATACTCAAAGGTCACTACTGACCCCAGGAAATATTTGTGTACTTGTTTTTTTTTTAGCTTGATATTTTATGTAATTTGTGTAACATCGCTAAGCGATTTTTGTTTTTTTTTTAATAAGGGTCACCACTGAGCCCTTGAAGTGCTTGTGCGCTTGAATTTTTTTTTTGAGGAAAGCCGCGCCTGAGTGATCGACAGTGGTTGGACATTGACATCGGAACCATCCAGTCACGTTTTGAATTTTTTTTGGCTTCGGGTAATTTTCACCCAAATTCCAATTTTTTTTTCAGAATGGCTCACTTTTAATTTTGGACAACGCACGACCGCTGGCGATCTCTGGACGCCCTTTCCCTCCATAATTCGGATTTTTACCCATTTGAATACAGGGTGTCAGGTGGATGTAAAATTTTAAAAGAGATAAATTTAAGGTTGACTGTATTTACCCGCTTATGTGTATCGAATAAAAAGAGCTAGCCTTCGCATAAAGGATTTTAATCAAATTGCTATCCCTTTGCAGTCTCAATTTTCATATAACCTTTATCCGTAGGTGGAAAATCAAGGTTGTAACAGTAGCCACTATTACCTTTATAAATACAATATATTTCCCATTATTAAAGATAATTGCCTATACAACATCGGCAGCTTATCAAAATGGCGGCCTTTCAAAACAAAGCGTGCGTCATTAATTTTTTTTTAACTTGTCATGTACAGTGTTGGTATACGTGTAAAAACGGGATAGCAACATTCACTAACCCCCAAGAGCGTGCGAGACGGAAAGATCAACTTACACTAATATATTTGATGTTTCGTCTGCTTATTATTGAAATTGAATGTCTGTGAATGGACATGACATCCATAAAGCTTGGTATGGAATTCTCACTTGCAGGAGACCCGTCTTTTTAACAACTTAAAATCACAGACATTCAATGTGCATAGATAAAATAAACTTGTAGACAAACATCTGTAATGACATAGAGTATATTATACATAGGAAAGTCTGTGTATAACATTGCGTATCTATGTAATCTGTCAATTTAAACTTTAAGGTTAGTAATTTCGCAATCTGGCTTTTCGAAATACGTCTGTGTACGAGATTTACGAGAATGTTATGCAGAAAATTGAAACAAATATTTACGAAGTCCGCATGGAACAATAAATTGAATTATTATTCGCTATCCGCGCGGTTATCGAAGAAATGTGTGTTGCTAGAAAGTTTATTGACGATATATAAAGTCAATAATATGTCGTCTATTCGTTTGATTGTAAAAGACTTGAGACTTTGGAGTGTTTGGACGAGGAGTTATATCATCAGTACAGTGATAAAAAGATGCAGAAGGGATCGTATTGTGAGAGATGTGATGTTGAGGTTTAGGCAAACTTTGAAACCGCGTCAAACGCTTCTTTTGTCGGCGACTGCGGCTTATAAGAATAATGGAAACGCCGACTATGAAGAGCCCCCGAGTTGTGATAAAAATATTACTGATGAGGAATTGGAGGTTGGTATTTTTTTCTGTTGAGATATAGGTAGTAGATTGTTGCAGGTCTCTGTTAGGCTCATTGCACTCTGGAACACTATTAACGCGCACTGGCGGTTTATTTACGCTGGTGCAGGCACTCATACCTACATGTACTTCTTGATCTGTATTTGAAGATTAAATTATTTCAATTTCTGTAATTCATAAACTCCTCTCAGATACTCTAAGATTCCCTGAAAGAGATCCCTGTGAGCGATAAGTCCACCTTTGTACTTTTCCTTTAAATTACTATGGTGTAAATTAAATTTATTTTATAAAGATATTACAAACAAACAAACTTTTAAAACAGTATACTGAGGGTGTAAGTGGGTCAGAATGATCTTAGAGCTGAAGCGAACATTATTTGCATTTGGTGCGATAAGTAAAGTGCCCTGTAGCAAACGAGGCTCTGATAAAGAGAGGTAGGGTAGGGCGTATTTGCAAGCTGCGCAACTGGCGACGTACCACCTAGCAGAATACCGGAGCTAAATAATAATTTGAGTGTTGTTGCGTTCCTGCAAGTGTATGATGTGTAAAAATTGTAAGTGTTTGGGAGTCAGTAACGTAATTACAATGTGTATAAATTGTTTTTTTGAAAAATATTTAGTGTATAGAAACAGCTCCGTTACCAATATATGTATTATAATATTTATATTTTGCCAAATAACAATTCCCTTGAGGGTTAATTGATTCGGGTGTTATTTTGCAGAAGTCAAATTTACAGGCAATTTGATCTACACTACTTTGCGTGCTTCCGCCACCAATTGGTTCATGCAAACTACTACCGGCCGGCACCCACCCACTACCGTTAGTAGTTGCATCGTCTCTGCTCCAGCTGCTGTGGTCGTCTCGGCGAATCTCCAACATCTGAAACAGAAGATACGTGCGACCACGGCAGTCAGTGGCGGTCGCATGTATATTCTATTTCAGATGTTGGATTTGCATGAACTAATTTGTGTCGGAAGCACGCAAAGTAGTGTAGATCAAATTGCCTGTCCCTTGATTGTTGTTGTGTTTCTGCGAGTGAGTGAGGTTGCCAGAAAAAAAGAAAGAAGAAAGGAAAGAGTACATAAAGCAATGAGGACAAAAAAATACGCGATTTCAATACATTAATTAATATATTAATATTATGACGGGCCCTATGGTTGAATGGCTACCCATGTCCACTTTGACTCCAGGGTCACGGTTCGATCCCCAAAACAAATATATTTGTGTGCAAGAACATGTCTGTTTGTCTTGGTCTGGGTGTTTTCTATGCATTATAAGTATGTTTTTACAAAAATATATTTAAGTATAATATCAGTTAACTAATACCTACTAAAATTGCTTAGTTCGGTACTAGATGGCAGTGTGTAATTTGTCCAGGAAAATATATTTCGTCGGTATGACGTATATAATGAAATAAAACCGGTCAAGTGCGAGTCGGGCTCGCGCACGAAGGGTACCGTACCATTATCTATAAAAACGGCAAAAAAATCACGTTTGTTGTATGGCAGCCCCCTTAAATATTTATTTTAATTTTTATTTAATTATTTATTTCTAAAGTTAATATATATAACTAAATATTATGTGAGTATTTCAACCGTCTACCTATTGCCGTTATCAAATGCGAGAGATCCCATACAACAAACGTGATTTTTTGCCTTAAATATTTATTTTATTCTATTTTTTAGTATTTGTTGTTATAGCGGCAATAGAAATACATCGTCTGTGAAAATTTCAACTTTCTAACTATCACGGTTCATGAGATACAGCCTGGTGACGGACGGACGGACAGCGGTGCTTTAATAATAGGGTTCCTTTTTATCCTTTGGGTACGGAACCCTAAAAACGCCCATCCCTAAATGGCGATTATTGATCTGTTTCTTGATGTCTATTCTCAGGGGTGCTCGCCACCCACTGTTTATTTATCGTGGGTGCTCAAACCCCCGAGCACCCACGGAGTCAGCGCCCCTGGATACAGGCTGATGATGATTTGTTTTTATACTATGTCGGGTGGCAGACAAGCGTACGGCCCGCCTGATGTCAAGCGGTAACCGTAGCCATATGAACGTTCGCAACATAAAATATCGCTCGCGCGCCGCCATCCCCGCTACCATCGCAGCATCTCCTTCCTTTCTGGTGACCTCACTCACTCGCAGGAAGAACAACTCTCAAGAGAATTGTTATTTGGCTGCGGCATTCTGTGAGGTGGAGGTACATTCCCCAGTCGGATAGAATACAATTACGCTCGCTACCTCTCTTTTCGCCAGAGCTTCGTTTGTCATTCAGCAGGGTGTACCGCTTGTAGGGGAAGTTGGCTTTAGTTCAAAGATGTTGATGAACCACTTACACCGCGATTGCTCGCGATATCATAAGTTTACCTTTGGGATCATTCCTTCGCGTACTAAAAAGTTTGGCAACTCCTATCTATGTCGCACTATTAAAAAGTGGAACGCGTTGCCGGCATATGTATATCCTCAATCATACAATATGGGATCCTTCAAGAGAAGCGTGAAGAAGCATCTTGTAGGCCAGCATGGCAGCGTCAACTGACAAGACATCAAGGTCTCTTGTCCGTTGCCGATGCGATTGGGGCTCCTCTTTTCGCTTACCATCAGGCGAAGCGGAGCCAATATGCTCAGCTAATATAAAAAAAAATCCGAAATAATTATGATTCTTCTTGACCTACTCGCCCGATTTTAATCTACCCGTCCCATGTATGCGTAAATGCATCTTTGTTGTCTGTACGATACTATGATAAGACGATAATCTCTGAGAGTTTATTAACACAACCTATTTTTATACCTTTCTTACTCACTTACTCGTACAAGTCGTACAACACCTTGGAGTGACTTTGTGATGACTTCACACACATACAAGGATGTTCTTTGTTTACAATATAACAATACAAATTACTTTGTTAACAATGTTTTATATAGTCCGAGTGTTTAAGAGCCATATTACATATCGACTGTGATTTTTGCGTAAAATGGCCAATTTTGGCGTTCTTGATCTCGGAAACAAAAATATATTAACAATGTTGACTTATTGAATAGTACAGAATAGCTATTATTGGGTTAATTCATAGCGGCCTCGCTTTTTGTAAATTTTGCTTAACTTTTTAATTAAACCCAAAATTGCAGAGAAAGATTTTCATAAAATGCGCATATTCACTTTTTTGAGCTCCTGGATTGTACTACTGTTCCAAACAAATGAAATAAAAAAATAGAATATATAAGAAATAATCTTATATAGTCGTATAGTTCATAGTGGCCTCAGAATTTTGAAATATCATTGATTTAATATAGAAAAAAAAACATTGTTTTAACCAAAAAAACTCGTAAATCGCTTTAAGTAAACTGTTAATTTCTCGAATAAACGATAATATTATTGAGTAAAATTTATACGAGATTAATTGTTACTTCATGATGAATAAACTTTGTAGCATCAATTTATTACCTTATTTCAATAAAAACGATAAATATAACTTCAAAATTACTACAAAAAATGATGCACCGGTGGCCTTCGCGGGTTTAGTACTGCGCGAGAGCTCGTCAGCGTGCAAATGTAATAGGGCTCTTAATGCGAGTTTTTGGCTCACATTTGAATGTGTTAACGTTTATGCCGGCTCTACATTAGTGCCGCGAAATTATGCCGTGAATTCGCGCCGTGATTTCTCGGCAGAAATTGTACCCCTCTACATTCACGGGTCACACATTCGTGAGTGAAACCTGCCGCGAAATGGATGTGGAAGCTGCGGCTGCACTAACTTTGTTTGCTGTAGCAACATATAAGTATTTGTACCTAGAAAATAATTAGAAATCGTTAGATAAGAAGACGATGGTGGATGGCTGAAATTGTAATGATTTGTAATGGCGATTTTTTGAATTCCATAGTACATTTTGCGAATGCACGCGCCAATCCGTACGCATCGGCAGTCAGGAGTAAACAGGCAGCGCGCCGTGAATGTGGATATGTACGCATGAACACCGCCAGAACGAAACGCGAACCCTTTGTTCACGCCTGTTCGCGGAGATTCGCGGCATAAATGTGGAGCCGGCATACATGCCAAATTGAGAAAATGTTTCATATTGTGAATTTACTAGACGCGTGTTACATATCCAAATTAGCCGGGTTGCTTACTTCAAAATGTGAGCAAGTAAGTCATATAATTTTGATATGTAACACGCGTCTTATAAATTCACAACATGAGAGTTCTTCTCGTTTCCACCACGCTGTTCAAAAGGCCACTGACTTGGTTTAACGACTGTCAGTTTAACGACAACCGACGGTTTAATGTGCCCTCCGGAGGCCAGGAGGCCCTGTAATCACGGAGGAGCTCGAGATAAATAAATCCATGGACAGGCAACATCTGACGTTGCTTAACTTGATTGTTTGATTAGACTCACACGCGCAACTACGCCATCAAGCTCCTGAGTGAGTAGCTAAATGATATAATTAGGCTTTTAATGCCTTATTTGCCATATTGCTGTCTCTCACATTGCTAAGAGGGGAAGTCAAATTCCAAAAGCTTCCTACTCCTACTAATTTCTTCTGATTAAATTCGTTGTGAGTTCCAAGGCAGCCGTAGCTTTACCCCTGGGACTGCAATGGACTTCATTGTTCATTGCCTTTTTTGGCGGTCGCCGCTGTTAATCCTGGCTACACAGGAGATACAGTGGTGGGAATGTGTGGTGGGCCCTTTATTTTAAATGATATAATTGTTTTTTATTTTCAGGACCTGGCGAATGAATTGGATAGCGTTGAGGTTCTGTCAAAAAGTACGCTCTTTTGCACCGGCTGTGGGAGGCGGCTGGTGATTGATAGAAAGCACGCTGGCGTACGCTACTGCGAGTTAGTATTGACGTGAATATGTCTTCAAACTTGCTTCCATAGGGAGGCAATTCAAAAAATAAATGATAACAAAAACGGGGGATACAGTTTGATGTTGCAGCTACAAATCTATCATCTCCATCCAAAATTTAATCACACCACTGGATGGATGACGGATCAAAGAATTTATTACGCTAATTAAGGACTATGGAACATCTCGTGCAATGGGGTGTAAGTGGTCCATCAACATCTCTGAACCAAAGCCAACCTAACCTGCACGTGGTGCACCCTGCTGACTGACAAACGAAGCTCTGGCGAAAAGAGAGGTAGGGAGCGTAATTGTAAGCTACCCGACTGGGGAATGTACCTCCACCTCACAGAATACCGCAGCCAAATAACAATTCCCTTGACGGTTGTTGTGTTCTTGCGAATGAGTGAGGTCACCAGAAAGAAAGAAAGGAAGGAGTATAGGTTGGCAGCGGATCGGCGACCCCTTGGTGTTGCTGATCTCTCATATAAAACAAACCTCGCTCACTCGCTGGAACACAACAACCCTCAAGGGAATCGTTATTTATCTGTAATATGTTTTTAAACCACATTCGTGGATATCTGCACGTCCTGAAGGTTGACTGGTAGATAATGCTTTTAGCGTTAAGTCCGCCTTTTGTACCATTGGTCTTCATCATCAACAGGTTATTTTAGTCTCCACTACAGGAGCACGACCCTCTCTCATCCGTCCCAGACAAAAGGAGGATTTGGCCTACACTTCCCACGCTGGCCAGACGGGTTGGGAAGGCCTGATCGATGTTTTACAATGTATTTCCCTTAGTCGCCTTGTACGACATCCACGGGAAGAGACGGAGTGATTCTATTCTAGTCTGCCGGAACCCACACGGCAATCTTACACGGTCTTACTGTTAGCCTAGTCAACGAATAATTTGTGGATGGAAAAGTCGAAAGCAGAAACTTTGACTTAGGAACTTTGTTTGGACTAGTTAGGAGATAAACATACTAAAAGTCCTTACCCCTCCGAGGTGAGCCCGAGGGGGGGGAGCACAAAGAAGGTCCCGTTTTTTGGTTTTTTGCTTATTTCTCGAAAACGGTGCTTCGTACGAAATTTTGTTGTACTACATAATAAAAGCTAATTAAATTCTCTACAACTTTGTATTTTGCACTTTGTATTTATCTTCTATCATTGCCAAGCTATGAGTTTCTAAAAGTGGTCGATTTTCAAAAATGTGTTCTACACTCTTTTAGTTATTAAGAGAGGTCTCCTTCTGTTTCGCTCAATACCAACTTAAAAAGCATAAGTTTCCATTTTCTCTTATGTCAGCATGCGATGAAGTGGGGTTCGAAAATACCTCTGCGGCTTGACGGAGCTCAGGTTTTTTCAAGTACATTTTACAAAAACTAACTTTGCTTCTCCGAACTGCAGTAGAAGTAGTTTCGCATCCCTAGAAGGCGTGTAGAAATAATATGTCTTTCAGGCCTAGCTGTTGCAATTCCTGACTTGAATAATAGGTGGTAGGTACTTTACCTCTGTTAGGCTTGACAAAGATAATATCATGGTCTGGTGGAGTCCTTGCTATAAGCAGAACTACCAAGTAAAAATAAGAAATGATTTTAGTAAATTTGTACTGCACTGTTACAATGTGCTCCAGAGAAAAAAATACACTTTTGAAAATCGACCACTTTTAGAAGCTCATAGCTTGGCAATGATAGAAGATAGATTCAAAGTGCAAAAGACAAAGTTGTAGAGAATTTAATTAGCTTTTATTATGTAGTACAACAAAATTTCGTAAGAAGCACCGTTTTCGAGAAGTAAGCAAAATACCAAAAAACGGGACCTTCTTTGTGCTCCCCCCCCTCGGGCTCACCTCGGAGGGGTAAGGACTTTTAGTATGTTTATCTCCTAACTAGTCCAAACAAAGTTACTAAGTCAAAATTTCTGCTTTCGACTTTTCCATCCACACTCCCCTTGTGAGCATTCATTGACCAGACTATGTGGTCAATAAAGAGTTTGTAACAAAAAAGATGGCCGTGTGGTATCTGGCAGACTAGAATAGAATCACTCCGTCTCTTCCCGTGGATGTCGTACAAGGCGACTAAGGGAAATACATTATAAAACATCAATCAGGCCTCTCCAACCCGTCTGGCCAGCGTATGGAGTGTAGGCCAAATCCTCCTTCTGTCTGGGACGGACGAGAGAGGGTCGTGCTCCTGTAGTGGAGACTAAAATGACCTGATGATGATGAACAAAAAAGATGACTTTAATCCCTTACAGATGCAAAGAGCCCATCTTGTCCGAGTCTCCTGATAACAATGGCTGGATGCCGTACATGGAAGCTGAAGACGTGATAGTGTGGAGGAAGGAGCTGAACCCTGGACAAGGACACTACGCTTATAAAGGTAAGCACCGCAGAATTCCTGTGCGCTAATGTCTAATTTGACCATCCATCCTGCTACAAACCTCATATAGGGTTACTTAACTTATGTTATGAACAAATTTTTAACTACACATAACTAATTCGACCCATCTTGCTACTAATTTTAATAAGTGTAAGTATATACATAAATATTTCTGGGCAATTTACACAGCGCCATCTAGTCCCAAATACTAAAATACTAGACAACTGATAAATGTCATCATCATCATCATCAGGTCCATTTTAGTCTCCACTACAGGAGCACGACCCTCTCTCGTCCGTCCTAGACGGAAGGAGGATTTGGCCTACACTCCCCACGCTGGCCAAACGGGTTGGGGAGGCCTGATCGATGGTTTATAATATATTTCCCTTAGTTGCCTTGTACGACATCCACGGGAAGAAACGGAGTGATTCTATTCTAGTATGCCGGAAACCACACGGCCAAACTGATAACTGATAAATGTAACATAACATAATACATTTTTTTTTGTTAATACATACTTATAACACATAGATAACACCCAGGCCGAGACAAATAGACATGTTCATGCACACAAATGTTTGTCTTGTGCGGGGATCGAACCCGCGACCTCGGAGTCGAAGTAGCCATTGCTAGGCCATTTGGCCACCGGGATCGTCAAAAGTCAAGTGTGACTTAATTAATCACTAAATCGATGACAAAATACTATAATGATTAGCTTTTTAACCGCTTCAAAAATAGGAGGAGGTTCTCAATTCGACTGAATGTTTTTTTTTTTGTATGTATGTTCTTCGATACTTTGTGAATCGTGAATCGATTTTCAAAATTATTTTTTTATTTGAAAGGGTATGATTGCAAGGTGGTCCCATATTCACGAAGTCAGGATCTGATGATGGGATCCCAGGGAAATTAAGCGAAACCCTTAAATTTTATAAGCATGTATGGTCAAATTCAATTTTTTTATTTGAAAGGGTATGATTGTGTGGTGGTCCCATATTCACCAAGTTAGAGTCTGATGATAGTATCCCAGAAGAAGTCGTTTTTTTTTCTAAAAATCGACTTTTTCTTACTAATTTACACAGGTTTGCTAATTTGACAACCCATCCTACCACTAACCTGACCGAGTATTACTTAACTGCCATAATCATCAAATTGTAATCGCCCTTATCACAAAAAGGCCGTTCGGTGATTTTCCGTAATCACTGTCCAGTTATAGCATAGTTATGTAATCTTTGATAGGTAGGATGATAATGATTTGCCATTGATATTAAATTTATGGACTATTTAATGTTTTCTTTCTGAAACCGACGAGTAGTTAGGAGAAGGACATGAATGACGGAGGAGTAGATTTTTTTATACCACTGAGGTGGGCAAACGATCATAGGGTCCGCCTGATAAAAAGCAGTTACAGCATCCTATGGACGCATTCAACACCTGGACCATCGTTACTTAACACAGATAGTTTTTTAATCTTTTAATCTTACAAAATCGGCAAAAATCGCCGACGAATTTGAGATGACGCAGTATAAAAGGATTGGTTGTTAAAATGTTAATTTAATATCATAATATCAAAATATAAATGAAAAAAAAAAGCACATGATAAATCATTATTTTGTAAAATGTTATGACATGTCTAGCAAGGGGCCCAATGGATAAAAATACACTCCCGGACAGTTCTAACCAAATCTAAAAGAGATCTCATAAGAAATAGACTTTTTATGGTAACAAATTTAACGTAATGTAACGAATTTAGTATCATAATCGTAAGGTCCCCCTCACATGGAAAGTAAGGGTGAGATCGCTAATACCGATAAATATATCCGGGAGTGTATATTGGAGTTTAAAAAGTCATGAGGGCCCGTTCTAAAGATACTCAGGCCCTCCATAGGTTAAACACTGCACTGTCCAGCCTCTAAGAACGTTAAAAAGTATGGAAGTGCAATATTAAAATGTATGTGCCTATATAATATTCTACCTGTATTGCGGTAAATATTTTTTCACCTATGATTTTTTTTTATACTACGTTGGGTGACAGACAAGCATACGCCCCGCCTGATGTGAAGCGGCTACCGTAGCTATTACCGTAGCGTTAATATAACGCTTGCAACATAAAATATCGCTCGCGCCGCCGTCACCCCCGCTGTCAACTCAGCATCTCCTTCCTTTCTGGTGACCTCACTCACTCGCAGGAACACAACAACCCCCAAGGGAATTCTGTGAGGTGGAGGTATATTTCCCAGTCGGGTAGCTTACAATTACGCTCCCTACCTCTCTTTTCGCCAGAGCTTCGTTTGTCAGTCAGCAGGGTGCACCGCGTGCAGGTGAAGTTGGCTTTGGTTCAAAGATGTTGAAGAATCACTTACACCCCAAATTGTGAATTTGGGAAAATGAACTTTCTCGCTATTTATTATTATTTTTTTCTCCATACAACATTTATGCTTGTACACGTTTTCCCGCTCACGTTTCTTGCATGTGTTCCTAACCAAACAGTTAAAGCTGGGCTATATCTTTAACAGAGAAAGCCAGCCTTTGCACATAACATTTCTTTATAATATTGTAATTATGGTTTTCTTGGTGTACTTGGTGTGTTTTAGTGTACAATAAAGAGAATACAACAACAACAACAACGTTTATAGTATATGATGCTACGGCCACACTACCGCGATATGCCACGGTGTAACTACGATTTATGGCCATAATTTTACAATGCTAATCAATATGGCAAATGGCGGTAGACAATAGCTCCGGCGGCGGTCTTTTTTCGCACATGAAAGAGAATTACCGCAGTAATTAATGCGTTTGTGGCCACACTACCGTTTGTCCAGTGTGGAACATGAGCTCAACGGCGACGCACGTATCGACCGACATGGTCAAATGAAAAAAGCTTGAGTGTTGGAATTATTCCAATGCGAACCGTATCTTTTTATGGGCTTTCAGTCGGGTATCCCCCGATAAAAATCACGGTGTACAATGATGATTTGAAGAAGAAAAAAGACCGAAACCATCTAAATAAATATAACAGCTGCAGCTTCAACCTCCATCTTGAAAAATGATATTTTTACCGCCTAATTTATTGACATATCTAGGTAACTCTAGTGTAACCACACCACTTCACGCAGTAATTTAAACGGCAATTTAATGCCACAATTATTGCGGTAACAGCCCGGTAGACGGTAAGGTAGTGTAGCCGCAGCATGACGCAATGTTCCGTCCATTATTTTACATCTATGTTGTTTGATATACATGACACATCGTGCCAAGGCTAAGCCTTATTGATGGTCTAATGTTGTAGTTGTGAACTATTTTTATTATCACAATGTCGACCTAAACAACAGTATTAATGGAATTTTGTTTAATTTGTCTGTTTGAATGAGTCATAGAGCCACAACAAAGTCATAGAGGCACTTGGGCCGCAAAGCAGTATAATAAAATTAGACTGATCTGAGACTGAATTCGCTACGCTTCTCTCATCTAAACCCATTTTACTCAAAATGTGCATGCATAAATTCGTGCACGCTTTCAAATTCATTCATTTACGAGGGTCAAACTGAAAGTTCTTAGAAAATTAAAAACTGAGCAAACTAGCAAGTTATTAGTTTTATTATATCTTTTCAAAATAGTGTCCATTCACATCAATACACCGCTGCATCCGATGGAACCACTGAGAAAAGCACTTAGCCCACTCGTCCTTAGGGGTCTCTTCGACGGCCTTTTGAAACGCGCCCACTGCTTCCTCGGTGTTCATAAAAAGTTTTCCTCGAAGTTTTTCTTTTATTTTCGGAAATAAATAAAAATCGCAAGGTGCGAGGTCGGGGCTATACGGCGGGTGACCCAGTAATTCCAC
Organism: Hypsopygia costalis; assembly: GCA_937001555.2. NCBI lineage: Eukaryota > Metazoa > Arthropoda > Insecta > Lepidoptera > Pyralidae > Hypsopygia > Hypsopygia costalis. The sequence continues at coordinate 12,634,499 of OW443347.2, read as the reverse complement.
GTCTGACGTCACTAAATAGTCGATCGTTCGCCTGGCGGTGTGCGACGAGGCGTTGATGTGGTGAAGAAGGATCCTACTTCGAGGACGTTTCTCCCGAAGTTTTTCCAATACAAGTGGCAAACAATAGTTACTGTACCACTCTGCAGTAACTGTTTTTTGATCCTCTAAAACAATTGTCGCATAGTGACCTGTCCTTCCGAAGAACGAGGCCACCATCTTTTTTCCCCACACTTCCACCTCTCTTCACTTTAGTTGGCAACTCCTCGAAAGGAAACACCCACTGAGCAGACTGTCTCTTGGTTTCTGGATCATAACAGTAAACCCAGCTTTCGTCACCCGTAAATATAAATAAATAAATATTGTTAGACAAATTACACATCGCCATCTAGCCCCAAAGTAAGCGAAGCTTGTGTTATGGGTACTAGACAACTGATAAACATACGTAAATACATTTTTTTTTTTGTAAATACATACTTATGATACATATAAACGCCCAGACTAAGACAAACAGACATGTTCATGCACACAAATGTTTGTCCTATGTGGGAATCGAACCCACGAGCGTTGGTGTCGAAGGCGCGTCATTGACCGCTACGCCACCGAGCTCGTCATAAGTATGTCGAACACACCATTTGAGTCACCTCCGTTAAATCTTTGAATCATTTCACGGCACCAATCAACCCGACGGAGTTTTTGGGCCTCCGTCAAATTATGAGGTATCCACCGGGCACAAAGCTTCCTGACCGCTAAATGTTCATGGAGGATTTTATGCACTTGACTCATACCGATGCCTAAGCTTGTCCGAATCTGTTGATACGTCACTCTTTTATCAGTCTCTATCATACGCCGCACAACACTGATGTTATTTTCAGTCGTCGCCGTAGAAGGTCGTCCCTGACGCAGATCATCGGTGAGATTAGTGCGACCACGTTTAAACTCATTAAACCAGTTGTAAATAGTCGCACGATGGCCTTTCACGATGAAGCCCCATCTGGCTTCATCGTGAAAGGCCAATCGAAATCTATCATAGCTTTCTTGCTGACTTAAATGACAACGAAAGTCATAAAAAATCGTTGCACGAAAATTTTCTCGCGTTAAATTCATGTTGACGTGACACAGACAATTTTCAATTTGCCGCCAAATCGTAAAACAAATGACAAATTAATGAAATACATACAGTGCCACAAACTTATCTGGCCCGGTGGCGGGGGCGGTACGATCGACTTATGTGTTGCCATTTAACGAAATGCCGCCCGTTTTAGAGGAAACATTAAAATCAAAGAAATATATACATTGTTAAAATAATAGCATTAATATACTGATTAATTGTGATGTGTGGTGTTTCAATTAAATATCAATTTCCTTCTATTTTTTTGTTGATTAGTTTTAAAAATGCACCACGTTAAGTCGCGATCATAGCTATTATATAATATTAGAATTATAATAGTGCACAGAAACAACTCGTTGACGATTTTTTTTATTGTATGTATAGAAAAAGATATTTAAAAATTTAAAAAAATATACCTCAATGGAAGGTGTATACGTGGTAAATAAATAAATTGTACCTGGCAATACTAACATTTCAAGATGGCGGCTTTAGTTCTAAATTTGGCCACCGGGTGAGTTAAGTTTGTGGCACTATACTCAATAATATTGGCAGAGTTCCATTTTCAAAATTTAAACTTATTTTTTTATTATATTGTTTACAAGTGGCCAGTTCTAAAAACTTTCAGTGTCGCCCTCGTATGGTAATGGCGGCCAAGTTGTGGAAGTCACTGACTGTTGAGATCAGGACAGCTACATCTTTAAATTGTTTTAAATCAGCGCTGAGAAGGTTCTGTGCCGAATAATGATTTGAACTCTGGGACGATATTATTTTATAATTTGCACAACATTTTTTGTTAATATTGTGTTATTTATTCTATGTATGTAGATATATATGTATTTATAATATTATGATAATATTATTAATCAAAGCCCATACGATTCTTTTCCTTAGAATATAAATTATGTTGCAGACAAAACACTGTATATATTTGTCGGGAGTCTGAACATCATATGAAAAGTCGCGAGAAACCAGACGATTCCCGACCGTCTGGCAACCCTAGGATGGAAATAACAACGAGTCAAAGTGAACATTGCTAGCCATTCGACCACCGGGCTCGTTTTTTTTTTTTTTTTTTCTTTTTTTTTTATACTACGTTGGTTGGCAGACAAGCATACGGCCCGCCTGATGTGAAGCGGTTACTGTAGCCATATTAACGCTCGCAACATAAAATATCGCTCGCGCGCCGCCACCCCCACTGCCATCGCAGCATCTCCTTCCTTTCTGGTGACCTCACTCACTCGCAGGAACACAACAGCCCTCAAGGGAACCGTTATTTGGCTGCGGTATTCTGTGAGGTGGAGGTACATTCCCCAGTCGGGTAGCTTACAATTACGCTCCCTATCTCTCTTTTCACCAGAGCTTCGTTTGTCAGTCAGCAGGGTGCACCGCGTGCAGGTGAAGTTGGCTTTGGTTCAAAGATATTGATGAACCACTTACACCCCTTTTTCGTCAATTAAAATTAGTTTTTCTTTCTAAGTCATCATCATCAGGTCATTTTAGTCTCCACTACAGGAGCACGACCCGCTCTCGTCCGTCACAGACAGGAGGATTTGGCCTACACTCCCCACGCTGGCCAGACGGGTTGAGGAGGCCTGATCGATGTTTGATAATGTATTTCCCTTAGTCGTCTTGTACGACATCCACGGGAAGAGACGGAGTGATTCTATTCTAGTCTACCGGAAACCACAAGGCCAATCCATACGACCTATATTGATATTCTTTCTAAGTAATAAAGTATATTTCACAGTTTACGGTCGGTACAAGGAAGTGCGAGCGGAGGATTTCGCAGCGGTACAGGTGGATGGAGCGTACCGTCGAGTCTGGGACGCAGCTGTGGCAGCTTTAAGTGTCGTGGAGCGACAAGCGAATGGAGTCGACGACCAGACAGTTTTACATTGGGAAGTTTTGTGGCCGGTAAGCGACACTTTTCTACGTGAACGTCTGTAATGTGTAATGTGTATGAATCTTTAAAATTGCTTCCATAGGGAGGCAATTCAAAAAAGCTAATCAAATCAAATCAAATCAAAATATCTTTATTCCTTGGACTTTATAAAGCACTTAGAAACGTCATACAAATTAAATATAAGAACATTAATCTAAATCATTACTACTCTAAATCCGCTGAGCTTAGATTCACTTTCATCACACTATCTTGAATGTGAAAGTGAATTTAAGTGCCAGTATCGGCGACGGTGCTTCTTGAGAAGAACTGGCAAGAAACTCGAGGCCGACTCTTTTAATTGCCAATATCGTTACATTAAATACAAATGATAAAAAAATCGGAGGATATAGTTTGGTGTTGCAGCTATGAAACTATCATCTCCATCCAAAATTCAATCACACCACTAGATCACTGAATTTATTACGCTAAGTAAGGACTATGGAACATCGCATGCGGGGGATTTTTGAGATAATTTTAGTTCATATAACGTATTCACACGACCATGTCCATGACATAGCTCCATTTTTGGTGTGAACATATTGAGCGCATTTGTGCTTGTAAAGAAATTATAACTTAATGTATGTTGGCATTGTTTCTATAATAGATACAGTGTATTATGGGGAAAGTAATAATTAAACTACATAAAATTTGTGGAATCATTGATTAACAGTGTACGTATTTAAAACGTACGTACGGAACAACTCGACAGCGGAGATTTGACGCCGGTGTCGAGTTGTTCCAAGAAGTCGTGTAAACAGTGTTGGGTTGTTGGAACACAGCCGCTCCCCTTTTTTTTATACTACATCGGTTGGCAGACAAGCATACGGCCCGCCTGATGTGAAGCGGTTAGCCATATTAACGCTCGCAACATAAGATATCGCTCGCACGCCGCCACTCCAACGCAGCATGTACTTCCTTTCTGGTGACCTCACTCACTCGCAAGAACACAACAGCCCTCAAGGGAACCGTTATTTGGCTGCGGTATTCTGTGAGGTGGAGGTACAATCCCCAGTCGGGTAGCTTACAATTACGCTCCCTACCTCTCTTTTCGCCAGAGCTTCGTTTGTCAGTCAGCAGGGTGCACCGTATATAGTACATAAAATTTGTGGAATCATTGATCAACAGTGTACGTACTTACGACGTACGTACGGAGTTGTTTGACATGATGCCCACGGCCTCCTTCTACAGTCGCACCGCTCGCCATCGACAGGGAATTCATCCTCACACATTGGAGCCTAAGTGGTCGCGTACCGTGCGGTTGCAGAGAAGTTTTCTTCCGCGTACTGTCAAGCTGTGGAATGAACTGCCTGTCGAGGTTTTCTTCGGAGACTACAGCATGGGGTACTTCAAAAAGGGCGTGAAGAGGTTTTTACATGGCCGGCAACGCGCGTGTGATGCCCCTGGTGTTACGGGCGTTCATAGGCTACGGTAGCTGCTTTCCATCAGGCGGGCCATGTGCTTGTTTGTCACTCTAGTGGTATAAAAAAAAACGGAACAACTCGACAGCCGAGATTTGACGCCGCTGTCGAGTTGTTCCAAGAAGTCCTATAAACAGCGTTGGGTTGTTGGGACACGGCCCATTTTTTTATTTTAGAAGTTTGAATATGTAGTGTAGTGTCCGGGGTCAATCTCCTTTACATATTTACTATGCATATTACATAGTTTTTTTTTAATAAAAAAAAAAAATGTATTTTTTCCACAGCGCCTTTTCGCAAACAGAGACTACGTTTACATCAGAAGACACAAAGAAATCGAAGTTAGAAATAGTACAGCGCCTTCTCCACACAAGCAGTTAATATTTGACGGACCTCCCCAAAAGAAACCACCTACATATGTGGATACCCAGCGACCTAGTGTTCATTCTAACGCCAAGAGAAAGGCTATGGAGGCCGACGAGAGGACTGTAGAGGAGCTAGAGAGGGTTAACAAAGTATATATAATAGCGTCTAAGTCGTGCGAGCATGCCAGTGTGCCAGAGTCAAAGCATGCTATTAGAGTTTCACAGTTTTGGAGCCATATGGTTGTTAGGACGCTAGATGGTACTGATAAAGTGAGTATTATTTGTATTGACTTATTACATTAATTGACGTCTGGTTTAATAGAAATTATATGAATAAAATGTCTACATTTAAATTGTTCAAAGTCAGTGAAAATAGTTCCGATGTTTGTCAAGAGATGTCGTTATTAATTGATTGAGGTTATTCGACCGCAGTCAAATAAAAATTCCTTTGCGGGTTGTTGTGTCCCTGCGAGTGAGTGAAGTCACCAGAAAGGAAGGAGTTGCTGCGTTGGCAGCGGTGCTGCGGTGGCGCGCGTACGATATTTCATGTTGCAAACGTTAATATGGCTACGGTAACCGCTTCACATCAGACAGGTCGTATGCTTGTCTGCCACCCGACGTAGTATGTAAATAAAAATATATATAATAAACATCTTAGGGTGGCCCATAGGTATTTTTTTTTTTTTTTAAATACTTGCTGTGAGTGTATTGCTCATGCTTGACTGTTTTTTTCACAGCCGGGCATGGAATTCGTGCTGACATACTATGACGAACCGGCAGTGGGCGGGCTGCCAAGCGGGGTAGCCACATGGGCTACCGGCAGGGCAGCACCAGCCTTCCTCGATCGGATGAGGCGAGCCGCTACAGAGTATCGTGCTTGGCAAGCGGCTAGAACGGATCAGGTGAAGAAATAAATATTCCAGGACAAATTACACACGGCCATCTAGTTCCACTAGTAGTAGTCCCCAGTAGACTTGGACACTGACCATCGGACTGGTCCACAGGCTAAAGGTCGCGCAGCGAGCGATGGAGAGGGCTATGCTCGCGGTTTCTCTGCGGCATCGAATCCGGAACGAAGAAATTCGACGGAGAACCAAAGTTGTCGACATAGCCTTTAGAGTGCAAGCTGAAGTTAAATTCACTTTCACATTCAAGATAGTGTTATGAAAGTGAATCTAAGCTCTGCGGATTTAGAGTAGTAATGATTTATACATATTCTTATATTTAATTTGTATGGCGTTTCTAAGTGCTTTATAAAGTCCTAGGAATAAAGATATTTTGAAATTGAAAAAAAAAATTGAATTTGAAGTGGTAATGGGCCGGTCACATCTGCCGAGTAACTGATGGCAGATGGGGGAGGAAGGTATTAGAGAGAAGGCCGCGCATAGGGCGACGAAGTGTTGGACGCCCTCATACTAGATGATCCGATGACCTTAAGAAAGCGGCTGGGAGCGGCTGGATGCGGAAGGCGGAGGATCGTATCTGGTGGAATGCGTTGGGGAAGGCAGGCAAGATATATCCAGCAGTGGGTAGATACAGGCTGATGATGATGATCTAGTCCCAAACTAAGCAAAGCTTGTACTATGGGTACTAGACAACTGATCATCAGCAGGTCATTTTAGTCTCCACTACAGGAGCACGACCCTCTCTCGTCCGTCCCAAACAGAAGGAGGATTTGGCCTACACTCCCCACGCTGGCCAGACAGGTTGGGGAGGCCTGATCGATGTTTTATAATGTTAGCCCTTAGTCGTCTTGTACGACATCTACGGGAAGAGACGGAGTGATTCTATTCTAGTCTGCCGGAAACCACACGGCCAACTGTGACTCACGCAGTAAAAAATAAAATGCAAAAATTTGCCACCAACACAAACCTTCCTGGTAGCTCAGTTGGAAGAGCATTCGACCGGTCATCGACAGTTTGTGGGTTCAAACCCCACCTTGGGAGGTGAGTTTTTTTCATTTTACAAATATATAAAAGATGTAGCGTCCTCTGCGAGCTTCTAGAACCGACCAAGAACATTGCAATACTTACCGTAATGTTTGGAACTTGGAAGGTCAATCTTACAAAATTGGGGGTGTAAGTGGTTCATCAACATCTTTCAACCAAGGGCAACTTCACCTGCACGCGGTGCACCCTGCTCATTGACAAACGAAGCTCTGGCGAAAAGAGAGGTAATTGTAAGCTACCAGACTGGGAAATGTACCTCCACCTCACAGAATACCGCAGCCAAATAACAATTCCCTTGACAGTGGTTGTGTTCCAGCGAGTGAGTGAGGTCACCAGAAAGGATGGAGATGCTGCTTTTGCAGCGGGGGTGGCGGCGCGTGACCGATATTTTATGTTGCGAGCGTTAATATGGCTACGGCAACCGCTGCACATCAAGCAGACCGTGTGGTTGTCAGCCACCCGACGTAGTATAAAAAAAAACAAACCTTTACTTAGAACTAGATATGCTTCTACGTAATATCTGCGTTAATCGCAGTGATGGCGGTCCACACTTGTGCTTTCCATCAGGCAAGGTAAAGACTTTGACCGACCACATTAAAATCTTATCCATAGTTTCACTCTGAATGACTAGTATCCAGGGCGATAAAATCGATAATAAAAAAATAAAAGGTAATTGATGTACAACATTACAGGACCTACCGGATCATGTCCCGTTCCGTCCAGAGAAAACGTCCAATGATTTCGCACCGAAGAAGAAACAACTCAGAATAAGAGAACAGGACATGGAAGTAAGCATATTGTTCTAACTTCATCCAAAATTAAAACACACCACTGGATAGATGAAGGATCAAAGAATTTATTACGCTAAGTAAGGACTATGGAACATCGCGTGTGGGGGAGAAGAAGCGCTGCCATTTTGAGATAACTTTAGTACATATAACGTATTCACGTACAGCACACGACTTCATTTTTGGTGGGAACTTATTGAGCGCGGTTGTGCTTGTAAACAAATTTTCAACTTAATGTATATTGGCATTGTTTCTATAATAAATACAGTATATAATTTGTGGAATCTTTAATTAAAAGTGTTTAAATCGCCGCTGTCGAGTTGTTCCAAGAAATCGTATAAAGCAGCAGAAATGTTGCACTATCGGTTCTACTGTTGACTTGTTACAAGTAATGGAGGAACAAGAAGATTCCTGACGAGATTTTTAGGCAGGTCCATGAAGCCAGGAATAAGATAAAGTAATAATACAAGACACCCGTCTAAAAGACATTGGTTCCAGAGCCGTAAATCTATTTGACTAAAAAAAACCTGGATTTTTATTACAATTTTTTTATACTGGATTTTTATTACATTTTTTTGTGTAACAGTCATCGAAGCAAGGACCGGAATTAGAGAACGATGACGTCACGACAGAAGACCGAAGCACGCAGACTGATGTCGAACGATCGAGTAATATTACATCAATAGTGAAAGTAGAGGCGCAGGACAATAAGAAAGAGGAAAAGAAACAGGCGGAACCGCAAGATAAGGTAAAGACCTGACATTCAATTGACTACATCAGCCCCCTTACCACCAACTCTTATTGCGATTCAATAACTGAATAGAATGCTTATTCATACCAATGAATAAGCGACTCTAGCTATTTGAAATAGAGTCGCTTATTCATTGGTATAATAAGCATTCTATTCAGTTATTGAAGTTCGATTTTAGCTCAAGAGTTCTATTTGAAATAGAGTCGCTGGTAAGGGGGCAGGGGTTCCCAACCGGTGGTCCGCGGACCACTAGTGGTCCGTGAGAGATAGATTATGGTCCGTGGTACAAACTTATAATAACAATTTCTTTGAGGGTTGTGTTCCTGCGAGTGAGTGAGGTCACCAGAAAGGAAGAAGTTGCTGCGTTGGCAGCGGGGGTGGCGGCCTGTGAGCGATAATGTTGCTACAGTTACTGCTTCACATCAGGCAGGCCGTATGCTTGTCTGCCACCCGACGTAGTATCAAAAATGGGTTAATAGTAGATATTTATGATTCCAGAATGCGTCAGTATCAGAAGGAGACAGCGAGAAAACAGAAGAGGACAGCAACAACAAAACCGGAAGCTGGTGGCGGTATCTATACCCGTTCTACTATTTCGTATAAGTTATACAATCGTGGTTATTAGTTATATATATAAGTTTTTTACGAGAATATAACTGTATATTGTTCAATAATTTATTTTACTTTTGACATAAGCCACGTCTATGAAGTACGTAATTAATAACAATCAACCATAGACAAATAAAATGCAAATAATAATTATTTAAAGGTATTTATCTAATCTCATACTGAAATTTACACATTAAAAAACTAAACACAGTATCCTAATGACAGTCTTTACGCACAAGCTATCAAAATAAATTTAAAAAGTTATTTTTCGATACAGCTCTTCTATGGACAGCTGTATCGTAAAATAACTTTTTTACCATTTCGATACTGCTTCAGGCCTGGATACAGGTATTTAAAACAGGTTGCAATGCAAATACATTGCAACTTTGCAAAATTTTTCTACATAATCTGTGAACGCGGCGCCGCGCTGCGCGTCGCGCATGCGCACTACGCATGCTCGATCTGCAAATGGATTTATAAGTAAGAAATAAAGCTGTTAAATTAACTTCATGGTTGTATTTGAAATATTATTATCATATATTTCATGAGATTAGATAAGGTAGTGTATGAAACTGCACATAATTAGGTCTTAAAATACTCGTGTGGTCTATTATAACATTCGCCTTCGGCTCATGTTATAAACTCACACTCGTATTTTAAGAACCCTTATTATGCAACAGTTTCTTATACTACTATTATTATATGTACTTCTTGTTTTGTTTACATGAGAAATGTATGTATTTATAGGCAACAAATTCATTTTTTTTTTATTAGGCGGTCAGCAAATTCGATAACCAATTAAATGCTATAATAAAAGATAAATAAATGCTTATTCAGATATTTTACATACATCATAAATCTACTCCTAGAAAACTTAATTAAGTTACAAAACTAAATTTATTTAAAAATATCCTAAAATTAAATTTTAAATAAAATTAATACTTATATATTAATCTAAATAGTTGTTTTTGGCCAAAGAATATTGTAAATATTTTTAAAAATCAAAAAATTCATCTCCCCAGCCTTTGTGGGATTTCAACTCTCGCTGACCGGTCAAGTGCTTTTCCAACTGACCAGGAAGGTTTGTGATGGTGACGAATTTTTGCATTTTATATTTTACTGCTGTCTAGTTGCAGTGTGGTGCCACCTATCTATTAAGTATTACACTACTGTGTACAAAAAATAAATGAAATACTTTATGGACGCATTAAAACTTCCATGAAGTATTACATTTTGTTGTCTACGGTTGCCTGTTACTGATTATGGAACTTTATAGCCGTTACTTACGTCAAAAGTAAAATAAATGGTTGGTCAAGTTGTAAATAGATGAAATTTTTACAAAAAACCGACACGTAAAATAACTAAAAAAATGATTTTGAGCGAAATATATTATTCCGCTGTTACTAAGCGGCTACATTATCGAATAATAAGGCCGTCTTTAATATATATATCTATAGTAATGATTTTTTCAAGTATCTCGAATAATTTCCTAAACGTAGTAGAAAAAAAAAATAACTGAGTAAGGTTTGATTGCCAATAATGAAAAATAAATGTTTTGAGAGATGTCAGTGCGTTATGTAGGCGTAGAATAGGTATAGAGCCGACTTTTTGGCGGGAACTTTTTCAGCGTGGTTGTACTTCTAAACAAATTTTCATAATTCAATATAATACTGTTGTTGCTTCATAATAATGTATTATGCTGCAAGGGATTATGAGATCACATATAATTATTGAAAATTTTGATTAAAAGTATTTAAATTGCGCTGTGAAGTTGGTCAAAAACAGCAGTAATATTGCAGTAGCGGTTTTGCTGTTGAATATTGAGGAACTAGCGGATTCCTGGAGATATTTTTCAGCACATCCCTGAAATTATAGTCGCACGTTGAAATTACAGAAATGAACTTGTTTATGGCAATAATAATCTTTGACTGTAAATGTATCTCTTTTTAATCACGGGTTAAGCCCGGTCATTTGATAGGCGTGCGCGGGAATATGGATACAACGCGTAGAGGCCCCTTGAGAATGTTAATGCAATGTTGTATACACGCCGTGACCCGCTCCTGGATATGTCAATGGAACAATATACCCATGAATAGGTCTTGTCGAGCATTGACACTATTGAATAATGTATTGGAAATTACATGGGCTATGGAAATGAGTTCTGGGTAGACTAGGTAATGGTCTATTACAATAGAAGGACGGGCGCCTGCCATAACTACAGTTATCGATCGTTACTTGCGGCAGGCGCGGTGGCTCGCCACTCACTAGATGGCCCCCGAAATGCCAGGAAAACAATAATCTTCGATTGAAGAGTGGTTGCCACAACGAAACAAAGAAGAAGAAAGTACAGAGCCACCTTCAAATCGAACGAAGGCAGTACATAATGTTTATAAGGATTTTGGCGGAAAATGCAACCAGGTCAAGAAGCAACGTTGCATTTGTGGTTTTTAATCATAATGTTGATGAACTATGAGTTATGGCGTAAAAATGAAATAATTTGTGCAATATGTTTTAAATTTCTTATTTACTTATTAGATCTTTTCTTCAAAATCCGTTTGTTCCAAAGAAATTCTCCGCTTTTTCTGTGAATCTTTCTTGTGCTAAACTTAAAGACGTGTATAAAAACAATTGTATTGTATGATTTAAAATAGACATGAAATAATAAATTGAATGGCAACAATTGTATTCAAGATTGATTGCCAAAACTAAAAAGAAGTTAAACATTTAAAAAAATATTACAGTCCAACCAATTTATTTGTGAAGTCACTACGTTTTAGACCTCGGTTTGATGACGCTACATGTCGAAATTATTTGCTACAAAACGCAATTCATTCGTCACTTCACAGATATGTTGGCAGCTCTGTATATGTATAGAGTGGACAATACCTAACTATATATAAATAGTATGAACAAAGTTGTACGTAAATAGTATTGTATTATTAGCTCATTATAGATACCAAACGAAGCCTGGTCGTTAGTCTTATATGATAAATTTTAAATTGATACCACCGTTTCGGAGATCTAAACTGTACACACAACGACATATCAAGTTAGACCCAAATTTCATTACAAATTAAATAAATATTCCTGGCTAAATTACACACGTCCATCTAGTCCCAAACTAAGCAAAGCTTGTATTATGGATACTAGATAACTGATAAACTTCTGATACATAGAAAATACTCAAACCCAGACAAACAGAGATGTTCATGCATACAAACGTGTTGCGGACTTTCTTGTGCGGGATCGAACCCGCGACCTCGGAGTCTAAGTCTCAGCCAATCGACAGGACTCGGCATCGCTACGTCAATATATCCATCATTTTTAAGGCCATAAATATAATATTATTAAAACTCACGTCAGACATGCAGTGACGTCACAAGCCGTGACAACATGGCGGCTAGCGTTTCTGCGCGCAAATTCAAAATAATAAATTAATTAAACGGGTCACTCACGTCTTATTGTCGGGAAAGCCGACTAGTTTCGATCTCAAAAGGAGACCTTAACTAAACTAGTCGGCTTTCTCGACAATAAGACGTGAGTGACCCGTTTAATTAATTTAATTAATTTAGCCATAAATATATCTGTTAATTTATTATTTTGAATTTGAGCGCGGAAACGCTAGCCGCCATGTTGTCACGGCTTGTGACGTCACTGCATTAGTAAATAACTACAAAAATACTTAAATGTAACAAAAAATGTATTTGAAAATATCGGCTGAAGCTTCGAATCTTCGGAGAAGATTGATGAGTCGCAGTGTGTACATAAGGTTCAAAATTGGATAAAAAAATTAGTATTAATTAATTAGAAAACTGTAGAAAGTATGTGATTAACCAAAAAAAAGTAAGTTTAATAATTAAAATTGTAAGGTGAAAAGATTTTTAAAAAATACGTATGTATGTAATTACGTCGATTATAAGTTGCCTATACTTACCACTGTATGAAAAAATAAGAATCGGCTTCAGCGTCGGCGGTAGAGACCCTGCGCAGAGAGGGTTATAGGAAGACGAAAATACGTGTGCCGGCAACGTATTCCACAATTTTATGGTTGGACCGAGAAATGAGTACTTGGACCGAGCGTACTTTTCTTCGGTCTAAACTGGTCTAAGTTGATCAGACATTACCTAGTATTAGGTAACTTATAACCGTATTAAGAGGGCGTATAACGTTACACTAGTCACTCCTTTAAAAAAAAGCAGTGGAGTAGCTATTCATATTTATATTCATATTCATTTATTCACAACGATTTATAACAATGGGTACATGCACATAGTGGTAAAGAAGATGGACAATTAAAAATGTTACAAATCACCTTATTGAGGCACTTGTGATTTTAAATTTGTCGTAGTTACATATTCTATTATTTAAAGTCAGTGGAAATACATTCTGTTACTACTTAATTCGTCATACAATAATCGCATTAATCAATCTAACCATTCATTGCTATTTCAAGATTATCTATTAGAAATAATCAATATATAATATCGTAAAATTAGTATGTATTAAAAATGAAATAAATGAAATAACTTAACAAATGTCAGTCCGATTAAATGTTATAAGTACAATAATTGACAATAATAATAATAATAAATCAAAAAAAAATGTCAGCAAAATCTCATTATTTAGTGTACTTATGTACTGTATCTATGTCAAATAAATTAAAACAATGTCAGCTGAATTTAGTATCAATTTCAATTAAAATTTATCCTCTAAATACTCTTTGACGCTATAATATGCTTTGCCTTGGAGAATTTTTTTAAAAGTATTCTCATATTCACTGCCTTGGAGGACTTTGACGTGTTCGGGTAAGTGATTGTACAGTTTGACAGCTACGCGTGGCTGAAGGGAATCCTCGCCCACACGGCCTCTCACTTAAAGTGGCCCCCTTGTAGACGTCTTGGAACCAAATGCCGTGAACTAAAAGACCCTACTCAGAATAACGTTACCGAGGCTTGTATCACACATGCTATAAGTGTTAGAATACGTCTTTAAAATTGCTTCCATAGGAAGGTAATTAAAAAAAACGAATGGTAACACAATTGGGGATACCTACAGTTTGGTGTTGCAGTTACAAATCTATCATCTCCATCCAAAATTCAATCACACCACTGGATAGATGAAGGATCAAAGAATTTATTATGCTAAGTAAGGTCTATGGAACATCGCGTGCGGGGGAGTGGGAAGCGGTGCCATTTTGAGATAATTTACATATAACGTACAACATACGGCCATGTCTCGTAGTGGACATTAAGGAATTCGGTGAGAACTCAAAACACTTGAAAACTGCTTGAAATCTATTTAATTTAGTAAAATATATGAGCAGAGATACAACTTGTATGAACGTCGAATAAGAATGGTAATTTTTGTAACGTTGTTGGCCGTATGTTAATAGTTAATAATAATACGCGCCTTCTATTTTGTACTGCCGATTAGTTTGGGGTGTAAGTGGTTCATCAAGATCTTTGAACCAAAGCCAACTTCACCTGCAGGTGGTGCACCCTGCTAACTGAAAAACGAAGCTCTGGCGAAAAGAGAGGTAGGGAGCGTAATTGCAAGCTACCCGACTGGAGAATGAACCTCCACCTCACAGAATACCGTAGCCAAATAACAATTCCCTTGAGGGTTGTTGTGTTCCTGCGAGTGAGTGAGGTCACCAGAAAGAAAGGAAGGAGATGTTGCGTTGGCAGCGGGGATGGCGGCGCGCGAGCAATATTTTATGTTGCGAGCGTTAATATGGCTACGGTAACCGCTTCACATCAGGCGGGCCGTATGCTTGTCTGCCACCCGTCGTAGTATAAAAAAAAAAAAAAAACAAAATAGTATTGCAACATAACACTTTTTTTCTGTAATGTCATTGCGTTTCCATCAGGCGTGAACAAAGAGCTTTATTTATTTTGGAGTTGTATGTAAGCATAAAGGCAAAGATAACTCAATAAACGACCACTATAGGCGAAAACAAGGAGGGCGCCACCCCCTGGGGCCTAGGACGTGTAATAATTAACCGTGCGAAGCAAGCAAGGGGTCTTTTTAGAGGCAGATTTCCCATAAGGCCTGTATGATAGATAGATAGATAGATTCGTTTGTCACAAACTACAGTCACACACGTACAAAAATTAAATTAAAAAATAACAAGGAAAGATCTTATACATTATGTCTAGAACACAGAATAAATATGTGTGTGTGTGTGTGTGTGTGTGTGCTGCAGCAAGCAAATGGCCAGAGCTCAGTGCGACTTTTTGCACATTGTGCAAAAAACATGATTTCCAGCTGTTGCCTGATGGGCGCGCGCGCGACCGAGTAATAACTATAGAGAAATATGTTTATGTGTATGTGAATAACATACCTACAACACATGGCAGTGTCCATCACACAGACGCCCCATTTTTTTTTTCCAACCCAGAGTGTACCGTTTTACGCCCTCTTAATATTTAATTATTATTAAGTTCCGTTGTTCCTCAAAGGCTGTCATTGTTGTACTATTAACTCTCATTATGTTCAGATTTATATATCTGAACAAGCAAACATATAACAATAAAACTGAAATTCTATATACTTTGTGCCAATCTAAATCCAACCTTATATGAAAGCGAGTTGGATTTTGTTTACTGTAAAGCCCAATTCGTGGTTAGTCAGTGTGAGTTTCAATTCATAATTGGACCGTGTTATGCAGAATAGATCCAATCGACATTTTGTTACTTGTAAGCTAAAGCTATTTAAAATTTAATAGGAATAAAAATATCACGCAGTATAAGTTTTGTGAAGCATATGTCATAAAACTGCTAGAATCTGTTGCGAATATATAAAACTCGATTTGAAGTTTCTCGATATGTATATCACTCAATTTGGCATGGTTTGTCTATTCTGCATAACAGGGTTCAAACTGAACATAGATTGAAAGTCATCTGAGGGAGATGGAGATATTTTTTCTGTGCGTGTGAGCGAGACGCATGTTGTCAATTTTATATAGCAAATCATACCATACTGACTAATCAGAATTTCCCAAGTTTTTTTTTGTAAATGGTACCTCTATTCTATAATATATAGACAGAATACTAAACCTTATTGTAATGTTTATAAAGTATCAATTTCTACGTCAATTGATTAAGACTGGCAATAAAAAATCCTCTTCAAAAATGTGACAGAACTATATAGATCGTTGTCTTTTTCACATTCGATATGTGTGAAAGAGACATTGTATTTATTAAAACTAGTTTCCTTGGAGAAATATATGTTATGTAAATTAGGGGCCATTCATAAATTACGTCACACGAATTTCATTTTCAAGCTGGTCACATTTGTGAGACTCCCGCCCTCCCTAGTGTGACGTCACATACTTTGCAAATTTACATCTAGAGTTGCAAATGTTTTTCGTTAATAGTTCAAGGTTCGTGTTTTAACACTTAGATTATAATCGATTTTGAAATGTCTCGTCACGAAATTTAGGACCAATCCCACCCCCTTGTCACACAATATCACACTTCGTCGACCCCCTCCCTCCTCCTTAAAGAGTGACTGTAATTTATTGATGGCCCCTTACAACCTATTAATTTTTGATGAGCTGTTTTTAATGCCGTGTACTGTTAGATCTTAACATACTTTTGCACTAAGCCTTTTCTAATATAGTTTTATATGTACAGTCAATATATTTAAAAAAAATGTGAATACCTTCGATAATTAATACTAGAATTAAATACACACACAAACGTTAGTTTTCACGCTCTGTACAAACGTCATTGTTTGTGTAGTGGTTTACGACACAACATTTGTATGGAATAGCCGGGGTATGATCAAGTTCTGGTATTAATTATCGAAGGTGACGACGTACTAATGAACTTAACTGTACTTTAGTATATAAAAAAACCAAATACATTTAAAATGTCATCCGTGTGATCGATACGGCTTCTGGTACTAAAACTATGCACATACACATGCTAATCAAGCGATATTGTATCTTAAATTAATATGCATTGCGGCTATTTTCCATTGAATATGATAGAATCTATCGACAGTGCTGTGAAAAGTTTCAAAACGGCGCGACTACAAGGCCCTTAAATGTTTACCTAAAAGCAGTATCATTTTTGTTAGAATATTTATTATGTTAACGTTAGTGAATAGATGAATGAAGTATTCAAACACACTTTATCAAAGATACGTGACGAAAGATAACGTTACCGTAAAATAACGATACTTGTTCAAGAAATACAGTTTTATTCAGAAATTACGTCACGTTCAGTATTGATACCGAAATGACGTAACGTTATTAATACCGATTTATATCGATATTAATAACGTTATTTCGGTATTCAACCCTTTCAGTACGGTTCGGTATATAATTATTACTAATTGACTCTATGTAGAATACAAAAGCTCAAAATGGGTGTTATATTATTCTAAGGGACCCTAAAACGCACATTTCCAATGGATTTATTTACGTTTTTTTAACAGTTGGAGTATTTTTGGAATATGCGTTGGAGCATGTTATGATTGTTCACTGTTATACTTAGATAAAAAAAGGAAAGACGGGACACGTACAGGAGATATGAACGGCGAATGATACTTATTTTTAACCAATTGACGAAAAAGCTCAGGTTATGTTCTTCGTTATCTATCATTAGGGTCCATTCGCACAGATCGGCTCGGAGAGGAGAGCAGATTTTGGTGGCGTTTAAAACAGAGTTTTAGCTCATTGGTATAAGGTTTATTTTTTAAATTCACTTCTTTTGTTATATGAGAATGGTCGAGAGCCGATGCGGATTTTTAAAGTAAACCTTATGCCAATGACACAAATCTCTATTTTAAACGCGTCCAAAATCTGCTCTCCTCTCCGAGCCGGTTTGGTTTGAACGGACCCTAAGAGTGTTGTTGCCAACTCTACATCTACAGTCCGCCCGGCACTGTTCGGTCAATGATCGTCATCAACCAATCTGGCAAAGTGGCACGTAGGCGAATATCGTTACTGGATTATGTTATTTTCCCATCATTTTCTCCTCATTAAATAACGACACCGAAAAATAATGTTAATAATTTCGGTATCATCAATGATACCGAAATATCCTACGTAGAAATATTGTTAAAAATACTTAAAATACCGGTACCTTGAAATACCTGAATAGTACCTAGAAATATCGTTAAAAATACTTAAAATAAATAAGTATTTCAGTCCCTGCTTGCTGCGTTGGATTCCACGGATGGCGGATTAAAAATATTTGACACTTAAATTTTAAGATAACTGCAATGCAACAAATATTATATAGCAATGCAAACTGCCAATGCAATAGTTAAATAAAAATGCTTAATATGTAAATTATATTATAAAAAAATATTCTTAAATGTCAATTTTACTGTAAATTTTCATGTAAAATTTCTTTCTATCGACACCACAGACAGGCAATAAAGGTATAGTGACAGTTATAAGTCGAGTGCCTTTAGGCACCTGCCGGTGCTCTACGAGGTATTTAGACTGTCTATGTGCATTTATGTTACAGTCGTCTGCTTACACCTCAATGCGCATGCTATATCATTCACACAGACATCATATACAGAATATATATCATATCAATCATCATCATATCAATATCATATGCAGTGCGTTATGGTTGACTCACATCTGTCAGCATTTTTTATGCTCTGTTCCTTTCCATCGCTCAGGAACTTTATTTGTTAGAGCGGGAAAGACAACGCGGGCATCGCCGATGCTACCGTGCCTGATCGCACTGACGCTGTCTTTCTTCCCCTTTTGTTCTTCGCTATATTTGACGTGATAACGTCGTATAAATCGATTAACGCCGGCTACACGCACGAAAAAGCATGACTCATTGTCGTGTTCCGCCTGAGCCGACCGTGCAAGCGAGAGCGCGGAACAAGCGATATACGAGGCACGATCAGTTTAAGCGTTCGGCTTGTGACGCATCTATCTCTCTTCCACTCCATCGGCCGATGTTTTCTTATGACGTTATCACGTAAAATTATCGTCCGTAAACAGACTTTACAAATAACCATTTTTTTTTAATTGAACAGTTTCATTTTTGTTCTAATGTAAATAATGTAACAAAAGCTCAAAATGATTGTGTCATGTTATTTTAAGGGACTCTGAAACGCGCATTTCCAATGGATTTATTTACAATTTTTTTTTTATAGTTGGAGTATTTTTGGAATATGCGTTGGAGCATGCCGTTATGATTGTTCACTGTTATTCTTAGATCAAAAAAAGGAAAGATAGGACCCGTACAGATGACAAACGGCGAATGATAGTTGAAGAGTACAGGCAAAGAACAGGAAATGTCACAATTTTTATTTTTTCTATTTTTTATTGGAAGCAAATCTTTATCTATTGTAGTTTAATTTCCAATCACTAACTTTTAAAAAAGTAAACAGATGGCGACAAAAATGCAAATTAAAATTTACTGCATACTCTGATCTCCAAGTAAATTGAGATACTTCTGAATTGTGTAACTGTGTTTTTCTCAAAACCTATTCATAAGGACATTCCCTGATCTTTGTCCTTCAGTTATTGTTACCAGACTGACAAATAAGAGCTGGTTAACTTTTAAACTTTCGCGTTGAATGATTTATGAAAATAAGAAAGAAACAGTCAGTCTGTGACCACGGCCGGTGAAACCTGGTCGAAACGTCAGGCAATAATAAAGTAAATACCCTTATAAATCGCACAATGAAAGTTGACTGAAAAAAGTGCGTAATGGAATGGAAGCGTTAATTACATGACGCGAGAAGGCGCGCGAATTCGCTGGAATGCCCGAGTATTCTCGCGTATTCCATTGCTATGACCAACCCTATCGACTGCCCGTTCGCGCCACTTCCCGCGGATTCCACAGGCAGCGTCGACAGTAGCTAGGGGAATTCTCGAGAATGCGCGGGGATTCCCCGGAAGACGCGCGACCTTTTATTAGCTCATATTTAAGTTTATGTGTTATGCAATTGACATAAAGATCATTATGCTATGAACAATTTCGTTGCAAAAAGTCGCGCCCATTCCGCGGCGTCTAAGAAAGCCTATATCTCTGTCACTGTCTTTCCTTTTTATTTGGCGTTAGATTTTTATATACGGTTTTAACACTTTTGTGCAATGCAATGAATAAACATTTTATGTAATATTATTATGTGTAACTTGTTATTGTAAATAGCATAGATTGTACTTTGATAACGTTGTTAGTAAATGAATATTTTCAAAAATATTTTTGTTTAATTTATACTTTTCGACGGACTTTTTCAAAATTGTTATTTTTGCCAAACCAAAAAAAATCAACAATTTAAATAATAAATATTTAATAAGTTTGGTGCTATCAAAAAATTGCCGAATTTCATCTGCAACAATGGACTGCTATGTCTTGTTTAGTAGTGTAATACTTAATAGGTAGATGGCGCCACACTGCGAATTCACAGCAGTAAAAATATAAAATGTACACATTCGCCTGGGAAGAGCACTCGACTGGTAATCGAGAGGTTGTGGGTTCAAACCCCACCGAGGCGGGGGAGGTGAATTTTCCATTTTTAAAATATCTATATATATAAAAATGAATGTTTGTCTGTATGTCCTTTATGCATTCATTTACCGCTCATCCGATTGCAATGAAACTTTGGTGGGATGTTCTGGGTATACTGGGTTTAGACTGGACAACGTCTCTCACGGCAGCTAGTGTATTTAAAAAACCAAAAAAAAAAATTACAGCGGAAACGGACAAAAAGGTAATGAACAATGAAGTCCACTGCCACAGACCACTAGGTGGTTTGTGTCCACTGCAGTCCCGGGGGTAAAACTAGGGTATTGAAAACTCATAAACAATTTAATCAGAAGAAATTAGTATAAGAAGGAAGCGTTGGCGTTTGACTTCCCCCTTGGCAATGTGAGAGAGCAATTTAACAAATTGGGGTGTAAATGGATCACTGCCAACTGTGAGCCAAAGCAAATCTCACCTGCACGTGGTGCACCCTGCTGATTTACTAACGAGGCTCTGGCGAAAGAGAGGTAGGTTACAGCGTATTTGTAAACTTCTCGACTGGGGAAGTATTTCTACCTCACAGAATACCGCAGCCAAATAACAATTCCCTTGAGGGTTGTTGTGTTCTTGGGTGTTATGTAAGTGGTTTATCAACATCTTTGAACCAAAGCTAACTTCACCTGCAAGCGGTGCACCCTGGTGACTGACAAACGAAGCTCAGGCGAAAAGAGGTAGGGAGCGTAATTGTAAGCTACCCGACTGGGGATGCACTATGTCTCCAACACAGTGGTGGGAATTAGCGGTGAAATGATAAAAAGGAATTAACACTACCAAATATTATTATGTACAACAATATATATGTATTATTTAGTTAACAAAGAACTCATTGGAGCGCATGTTCTGGTTGTGGCGCCACTTGCACGCCCAGTTCCAGCACGACATGCCCGCCCACGGCTCGTCCGTGTAGAATACTTGCCCGTTTTGATACATCTGAAAGAGTTTTAGTTAATTTTGACAAATATTGGTCTACACTACTTTTGCGTGCTTCCGCCACCGGTTAGTTTACATAAAGTAGGGGTGGGCGTTGAAAGTTATAACTACATTATTATGTTAATTAAATTAATCGTGTAACACTGCTAAACATAAAATTCAAAAATTCAAAATTCAAAATATCTTTATTCCTTGGACTTTATAAAGCACTTAGAAACGTCATACAAATTAAATATAAGAATATGTATAAATCATTACTACTCTAAATCCGCAGAGCTTAGATTCACTTTCATCACACTATCTTGAATGTGAAAGTGAATTCAAGTGCCAGTTCCGGCGAGGGAGCTTCCTGAGAAGAACTGGCAAGAAACTCAAGGCCGACTCTTTTAATTGCCATTTACATACGACACCGGTTGCCGGCCGACAGTAATTTGCATGAACAAATTGGTACGGGAAGCATGTGAAGTAGTGTGGATCAAATTAACTGTAGATATAACGTCTGATCAAAGCGAATGAAAGAAAAAGACCTACTGCGCCGACCACAAGTAATAGGAAAAGAACAAGCCAACGACATATGTAATCGCTGACTCGGCAGATGTAGCCAACCTACTTCAGCTTGGACGTTAACCTTCGGGGCGGTTCACAGGCGATGGAGAGAGCTATGCTCGAAATCCAAATTCTCGTATACCAAAGTTCTCGACATAGGTCTCAAAATCTGCTAGTTGAAGTAGCAACGGATCATATGCCTTCATCTAATGCGCCCCTGTGCACCAACCTCCTGTAAAGATAGTTGTAAGTTTGGCTAAATAAATAAATAAATAAATAAATAAACCTTAGGGTAATATTACAGGACTGCGAGTCTCTCGTCCAGTAAACCAACCAGACGAGAGGACCTTTACTCACACCGCCATCGCGCCCGGGAAACTAACCATGCACTTAGCAGGTAGCAGGTTTTATTCCCCTTTCACATGCAAGCAGGCTACTTGGGCACTCTTAAATCGAATAGCTGTAAAGATGAAGTCAGTGATGGTGGAAGGGGAAGAAATACTTACAAAAGACAAATCGGAACTCTTATACGTGACGCCGTCGTACCCGAACCGGAAGATGAAATTCATGGAGAAAATGGAGAAGATGCACCGCACGTCTGTGGTCGCCGGGATGAAGTATCGGTACGGGCCGCACCAGTACGACACCTTGGGCTCGTACTCCACCGACTCGGGGAACTCCTCGCGAGGGTTGATTCTGAGGAAGAATTATAAAAAAACGGTAATTTAAAAAACTAAAAAACCCGACTGCTTTTCTGTGTAATTTGGAAATGAAAATCCCCCAAAACAAGAAAACATGTAGTTAGGTAGGTAGAAACTATTTAAATAATAATAATCTTTAGCTTTTGGAAAGCTTCGGTACATCTTCGCCGCACAGATACCCCAATGCTTGAAGACTAAAAAGTCTTCGACCAGTGCGTCCTCCCTGCAATGACATATGGTGCAGACTTGGACAATGACCATCGGACTGGTCCACAGGTTAAAAGTCGCGCAGCGAGCGATGGAGAGGGCTATGCTCGGGGTTTCTCTGCGGGATCGAATCCGGAACGAAGAAATTCGACGGAGAACTAAAGTTGTCAACATAGTTTGCAAGCTGAAGTGGCAATGGGCGGGTCACTTCTGCCGAGTAAGTGATGGCAGATGGGGGAGGTAGGTATTAGAGTGGAGGCCGCGCGTAGGACGACGAAGTGTTGGGCGCCCTCCCTCTAGATGGTCCGATGACTTAAAGAGAGCGGCTGGAAGCGGCTGGATGCGGAAGGCGGAGGATCGTATCTGGTGGAAAGCATTGGGGAAGGCTTATATCCAGCAGTGGGTAGATACAGGCTGATGATGATGATGAATCTTTAGCTAAGTCTATAGAGCTCTAGGGTTTCTAACACCTGAGCTGAACATAATTAGCAATAATTTAAGCAGTAGTTACATTTTCACATTGAAAAATTGGTAATCGGCTTCAGGTTCGGCGGTAGGTAGGTCCTGCTGATTGGGGTGTAAATGGCTCACCACAATGTTTGAGCCAAAGGTAACCTCACCTGCACGTGGTGAACTCTGCTGATTTACTAACGAGGCTCTGGTGAAAGAGGGTGAGCGTATTTGTAAGCTACCCAACTGGGGAAGTAAGTCAGAGAAAACCGCAATCAAATAACAATTCTCTTGAGGGACGGAGGGTAGGTTCAAGTACCGATAGTAGTGGGGAAGGTGAATTTTTCCATTTTAAAATATTTAACTATAACATTTCAACAAGATGGCCGAAATAAAGTATTACTTAAAGTAACAATTATTTAATAAGTTTGGTGCTATCAAACAAATAGCCGAATTACATCTGTAATGATGGACTGCTATGCCTTGTTTGGTAATGTAATACTTATTAGGTAGATGGCGCCACACTGCGACTTCCCAGCAGTGGAACAATGGATCTTTTTTTATACTACGACAAGCATACGCCTTTTGGGGTGTAAGTGGTTCATCAAGATCTTTGAACCAAAGCCAACTTCACCTGCACGCGGTGCACCCTGCTGACTGACAAACGAAGCTCTGGCGAAAAGAGAGGTAGGGAGCGTAATTGTAAGCTACCCGACTGGGGAAAGTACCTCCACCTCACAGAATACCGCAGCCAAATAACGGTTCCCTTGAGGGCTGTTGTGTTCCTGCGAGTGAGTGAGGTCACCAGAGCGGAAGGAGATGCTGCGATGGCAGCGGGGGTGACGGCGCGCGAGCGATATTTTATGTTGCGAGCGTTAATATGGCTACGGTAACCGCTTCACATCAGGCGGGCCGTATGCTTGTCTGCTACCCGACGTAGTATAAAAAAAAAAAAAAAAAAAAAACGCCTGAAGCGGTTACCGTAGCCATATTAACTCTATCAACATAAAATATCGCACGCGGCTTAGGAGGCTACTCACCTCCTAATAATCTCACACAAGGTGAGTTTCACGCGCCGCCACCCCCGCTGCCGGCGCAGCATCTCCTTCCTTTCTGGTGACTTCACTCACTCGCAGGAATACAACAGGCCTCAAGGGAAGTTATTTGGCTGCGATATTCTGTGAGGTGGAGGAACATTCCCCAGTCGGGTAGCTTACAATTACGCTGTCTACCACTCTCATCGCCAGAGCTTCGTTGGTCAGTCAGCAGGGTTCACCGCGTGCAGGTGAAATTGGCTTTGGTTCAGAGATGAACCACTTACACCCCAAAATCAAATGGAAAAAATCCTCATTTTAAATTTTTCCTTATAATCAGTTGGAAATAGCACTCGACCGGTAAAGTCAAAAGTTTAAATCTAGGCTGGAGGTGTGAATATTTTAATTTTAAAATATTTATAATTCTATAATATATTTATAAATCTAATAAAACAAGGTCCTGTACCTTTTTTTATTAGATTTTCAAATAAACCCTAAATACGTACTTGAAGATGCACTGGGCATCGCTCCAATTATCATCAGAATGGCAGTAGAGACCTTGGCTGGGGTCTTTTGCTTGAAACTGCTCTGCGTGTGGTCCAATATAGGTCGTCTCCGAATGACGGTGGTAGAAACCGATGAACGCAAACGCTCCTGGATAAGAAAATAAGTTAGTAAAGTTTTTTGCGAAGCTTACATACTTCATGCCTTGCTTAGTTACCTAGAGGTTGCCTTGAAAAGATATATAAGTAGCTTTCAGCAATAAGGCCGCCTTGTTGTACATAAACGTTTTGTTTAAATTTTAGTTTTTTTTATACTACGTCGGGTGGCACACAAGCATACGGCCCGCATGATGGGAAACGGTTACCGTAGCCATATTAACGCTCGCAGTATAAAATATCTCTCACGCGCCACCACCCCCGCTGCCAACGCAGCATCTCTTTCCTTTCTGATGACCTCACTTACTCGCAGGAACACAACAACCCTCAAGGGAATTGTTATTTGGCTGCGGTATTCTGTGAGTTGGAGGTATATTCCCCAGTCGTGTAGCTTACAAAAACGCTCCCCCTACCTCTCTTTTCGCCAGAGCTTCGCTTGTCATTTTTTTTTTTTTTTTTTACGTAGCCATTGCAATATGCGCACACTCAGCGGTGTAGTGCCGCTGAGTGTGCACAGATCGGCTTACTTCGTAAATGACGCACACCCCTGTCGTAGACAAGGCTTTTATATAGCCTTCTGTATTCTTTGAGATCAATATTCAAAAACCTTAATTCTAGTCCTAAAAGTAACATAACTAAATTTGTAACGTCGTCGTTTGTCAGTCAGCAGGGTTCACCGCATGCAGGTGAAGTTGGCTTTGGTTCAAAGACAACATCTTTCCACTTACACCCCTACGCAGCTGGGATCGAAGGCTTTATGTACCTACACATAAAGAAATATACGTACCTCTAAATGTATAGCAATGAGGTTTCCTCTCGCTAGACAGGATCATCTGAGCGTCTTCTTGGTTATGGGCAGATACGATGTAGTAAGACGTGCCGAGACATTTGAACTCTGAATGGAAAGTCTATGTCAAAACAGTATTAATGTACTACCGGTATATATGTTATGGGCAATTTAATAAATTAGTTATTTTTCATACTGACCTATACTTGGTCAATGTGACATATATGACTCAAATCTAACCAAAACATGATTTATAAATCATGTCTTGGTTAGATTGACGAGCTCGGTGGTCGAATGGTTAGCAACGGCCACTTTGACTCCGAGGTCGCGGGTTCGATTCCCGCACAAGACAAACATTTGTGTGCATGAACATGTCTGTTTGTCTTGGTCTGGGTGTTTTCTATGTATTATAAGTATGTATTTACAAAAAAAAAATGTATTTAAGTACATTTATCGACATACATACATTTGACGAGCTCGGTGGTCGAATGGTTAGCAATGGCCACTTTGACTCCGAGGTCGCGGGTTCGATTCCCGCACAAGACAAACATTTGTGTGCATGAACATGTCTGTTTGTCTTTGTCTGGGTGTTTTCTATGTATTATAAGTATGTATTTACAAAAAAAAGTATTCAAGTACATTAGTACCCATAACACAAGCTGTGCGCTTAATTTGGGACTAGATGGCGCTGTGTAAATTGTCCAGAAATATTTATATTTATTTATTTATCAGTTGTCTAGTACCCATAACAAAAGCTTTGCGCTTAATTTGGGACTAGATGGCGCTGTGTAAATTGTCCAGAAATATTTATTTATTTATGGTCAATGTAATAAATTAGTTATTATTCATACTGACCAATACTTGGTCAATGTAATAAATCATGTTTTGGTTAGATTTGAGTCGATTTTTGGTTAGGTTAGGGTTTTCTAGTGTCCTGTTATCGGAAATAGGTCAACTTTAGATGATGAATGATGTGGTGCCAAGTAAGCTTAATTATTAATAATTGACAATTTATTACATTGGCCAGCCATTATAAATAATGACCAATTTGTTACATTGACTATAAACTGTAACATATATACTAATTTGTTTGCAAACAAAAATACCGAAGCTCAGTAGAAATTATAGTTTTACGTACAATGTAATGAAATTGTTTATTTCTACGTGAACATGTCTTTAAAATTGCTACCATATAAAAAGCGGGTGTACAAGAATAATACATATTCGTTAGATATTCTCAGCGAAATTTATTGAGCTTATAAAATCGCCACCGGACCATTTTATAAGCTCAGTAACGTCGTACTGTCTGTCCGTCCGTTGAAACTCCAAATTTCGAAATTCTGACTTCGGATTCGTGTAGAGCATCAAAAAGTAGTAATGTAAAGTGACCTTGGTTTTCCGATATCAATTCGGGAAAGTGGCTAAAATAAATAAATAAATAAAATAAATAAATTTTTCGCTATGGTGGCGCATGCTGCGCGTCCGATGTTTTTTTATAGAATGTATGGATAAGTGTAAACAATCAAAGATTGTTTATAAGAAAACTTTAAATTGCTTATATTTTTCCAAAGAATCAAATTATGGTATTCCGTCCATTAATTTCAGTTTATCAAATCATAATTGTTGGTGTTCACTGCCAACAAGCGGGACATGCAGTGTCCCGCGCGGGACATTACACTTTAGCCTAAAAAAGCTGGACGTCCCGCCAAAATCGGGAGGTCTGGCAACGCTGATCTGATCGGTTTAGTCGACAAATGTCAGATTCTAGAAATGTCAGAAGAGTTAACACGCCAGATTCTATGAATGCCAGATTCTACTGGGTTCTACAAGGTCTTAAGTGAATTTTTAAACACGCTCGACAAATGTTATATTGCAATTATAACAAAAATCTCACATTAATAGAATCTGGCATTATTGGAATCTGGCGTTTATAGAATCTGACATTTCCAGAATCTGACATTTGTCGACTAAATCCGTTGATCCTTACCTGGGCTAGCATATAATCCAAATGGTATCTTCGCCTGCGTAGATTTTATTTTAGCTTCTGACGTGTCCATCTTCTTGTTCAGCTTCAGGAGCACCATGGACATGAGAGTGGTGTCAGTGGCGAAGAGTAGCCGCTTCAGGTCTTTGATGTGGAGGTCGATGAAGGAGAACAGTTTCTTCTGGGAGTTCTCTAGGATTTCCTTACGTTCAGTCTGGGGATTTGTTATTTTTGTATTAATATCTGAACGTATGCTTGCGATATCACAAGTACACCGTTGGGATAATTCCAAAAAAGTTTGGCAACTCCTATCTATGTCGCACTATTAAAAAATGGTTGGTAAAACGCGTTCCTCAATCATACAATATGGGATCCTTCAAGCGAAGCGTGAAGAAGCATCTTGTAGGCCAGCATGGCAGCGTCAACTGACAAGAAATCAATGTCTCTTGTCCGTTGCCGATGCGATTGGGGCTCCTCTTTTTGCTTACCATCAGGCGAAGTGGAGAAAAAAAAAACGTTGTGCATTCTGCCGCTTAGCAAACTAATCTTTGTATTCAGTGATTTTCCTAAAGGTCGGGGCTGAAAATCAATACTTTGCCTCTAGGGGCAATAATTGTCACTGAGCCTCCAACACATCGGTACATGGTCCTTATTTGTAAATCTTTGTTTGCATTTATTTGAGTATGTGTCTTTAGATGAAGTAAAATATGTAACAGCGACCTAATAAGTGTTATATAGATAGATATAACACTTATATCTATCTATATAACACTTGTATCTTCTACTGGTACTTCCCCAATCGTGCATACCGTACCTCTCTTTGCCAAAAAACTAGGTCGCTGTTTTTTGGCAAGTGTTATATAGATAGAATTAAGTGTTATATCTATATATAACACTTGCCAAAAAACAGCGACCTAGTTTTTTGGCAAAGAGAGGTACGGTATGCACGATTGGGGAAGTACCTCCACCTCACAGACTACAGCGAAATAACAATACCCTTTAAGATTGTCTTGGTCAAAAAACTAGGTCGCTGTTTTTTGGCAAGTGTTATATATAGATATAACACTTATATCTATCTATATAACACTTGCCAAAAAACAGCGACCTAGTTTTTTCGCAAAGAGAGGTACGGTATGCACGATTGGGGAAGTACCTCCACCTCACAGACTACAGCGAAATAACAATACCCTTTAAGATTGTCTTGGTCGTGTTTTTTTTTATATAGAGAAAGGAAGGAGTTTTTGAGTTTGCAGCGGTAGTGAACTCGCTTCCATGGTTTCCCATGAGACTACAGTATGATGTTTTTCAAGATAGGCTATTTTGTTGATAATTTTTTGTCTATTTTCACCCTCTTTCAGGCTTTACACTTTATACCAGGACACACTGTATTTAGTAATAAGATGTGTGTGGATGTGTGAGTATACTTTACCGGATTATGTGGCTCTTTCATGCGTCCGTTCATATAGTTGTAGTAATCTTGAAGCTTACTCCATTTTTCATCGGCATAACTGTGCTTGGGATCAATCTCCTTGGAGCTCGGCATGTTGTAGGGTCTCTAGGGCACAATGATATTATATTTAATTTTAGGGTTCCGTACACAAAGGGTAAAATGGACCCTGAGACCCAAAGGGTAAAAATATTACTGAGACTCCGCTGTCCGTCCGTCCGTCTGTCACCAGGCTGTATCTCATGAACCGTGATAGTTAGATAGTTGAAATTTTCAATGTTATAGCGGCAACAGAAATACATCATGTATTTCAAAATTGTAAATATTTAAGAGGGCTTCCATACAATAAACGTGATTTTTTTGCTCGTTATTGCTCAATATTTATAACGGTAAGTAAGGTAAACCCTTGAAATATTCACAGAATATTATTTATATGTTCACTTTCAAAATAAAATATTTAAATTAAAATAAAACAAATATTTAAGCATGGTGCCCATACAACAAACGTTGTTTTTGCCGTTTTTATAGATAGTACGGAACTCTACGTGCGCGAGCCCGACTCTCACTGTTTGTTATTTTATATTTTATTCAGAAAAGTAATAGGTAGGTAGATACATTACATCGAGGCCGGGTCTCCTTTTCAATATAATAATATCTGCGTTAGGAGACCCCGCTCTTCCTTAGGTGAACAATTTGTCTATGTACTTTTTATTTATATAATACTAGCTGTTACCCGCGGCTTCGCCCTCGTGGTCTAAGGTAGCTGCCATTGATTTATGTATATGTATTTATATACACATCAATAGCGTGATTTAGAAATTAGACAACGCCATCTAGTGATCTAGTGAAAGAAAGGCAAATGACTATAAACTTTATTTTTTCCCGTGAGAATAAGATGTTTTTCCGGGATAAAGACTAGCCAATGTCCACTCTTCAGGCCTTAAACTATCTCTAAAAAAAAAACATGTCAATCCGTTTGTTATTTTCGACGCGAAAGAAGAACAAACAAACAAACACACTTTCACATTTATAATATTAAGTATGGACTACATATTTGTATTTTTGGATCAAACTGAGCTAAGGGTGTAGCTACACCCCAAAGGCTTTTTTAAATATCAAATATTTGTACTTACAGTCTCCACAGTGGGGAATGAAAGACGGGCGAGCTGTGAAAATAAAATATAAATAAATATTCTTTGACAGATTACACAGCGCCATCTAGTCGCAAACTAAGCATAACTTGTGCCTTGTGCTATGGCTACTAGATAACTAATAAATATAATTATTTTTTTGTAAATATATAGTTACTTGTTTTAGTAATACATACCAATTGGAAACCTGACACCTGCGCCACAGAGTCGGCGTTTAGCCGATGACAGAATAGGAGCTGAAAAAAATAATGTGAGTATTAGGGCATGTTAGGGTGTAAATGATTCATCAATATCTTTGAACCAAAGCCAACCTCACCTGCATGTAGACTGTCAAACGAGGCTTTGGCGAAAAGAGAGGTAGGGCATAGCGTATTCTTTAAGCTCCCGATTGTTTATACTTTTGATTCTTTTACTTCCCACGTACACAGAATACCGCAGCCAAATAACAATTCCTTTGAGGGTTGTTATGTTCCTGCGAGTGAGTGAGGTCACCAGAAAGAAAGGAATGAGTATAGGCTGGCAACATATCGGCGATCCCTTGGTGTTACTGATCTACATGGACGGTGGTGATTGCTTTTCCATCAGGTGACCCATATGCTCATTTGCCCCTCTCTTATATAAAAAAAAAAAACTTCGATACCCAAAAGATTAATGCGGGCAAAGAAATTTTGACAAATTGTTATACCTTCGACTACAGAATTCTCTGCTTCGACCACTGACATAAAGAGAGACATATAAAATTATCAACAGCATGGAATCCAGTGATTAATATCACTCGACCTCGTTTTGGTTTGCAGTCGGGTAATTTGCAGAATAAGGACCCGTCGATAGTTGCGCAGAATAGGGACGTCGTTAGTGTGGTGTGTCGCGGTACATGGATATCGAACAACACGGGGGTAGATGAAGATTCATCGACCTCGACAACGGAGACAGAGTAACACCGCTGAGACAGTCAGCCTGTGACCACGGCCGGTGCAGCCTGTTCGAAACGTCAGGCAATAATAAAGGTATGTAAAACTACCTTACATGATCGCGTTAATTCCCGTGTTTATTATAATTTCAATATAAAGAGAAGTAGACTCACGACTTGTACAAAACAGGACGCGCCGCGTGCTACGATATGACAAATAAGCTACACATGCTTTGTTGATTGTCAACAGGGGCGTAGTTATCGCCGTATCAATGACACGGGGCTCCCGGCTACAAGGGCCCCCAGCATGTTCGGTTCGAGTAGAGAAGAGCCCCCTCAGCCCTGAAGTGTTTGGGTAGAAAGGACCACCACCAAGTTTTGATACGTGGCCTGTCTAGCGTAAGCTACGCCAGTGATTGTCAACAACATACCTAATTAATGTTATTTGGAACAGAAACTGTAAAATCAATACTTATGAATGTGAAAGACTATCGGGATGGGGACCACTGTATCTCCTGTGTAGCCAGGATTAACAGCGGCGACCGACAAAAAAGGCAATGAACAGTGAAGTCCTTTGCAGTCCCGGGGTAGGTAAAACTACGTCTGCCTTGAAACTCACAACGAATTTAATCAGAAGAAATTAGGAGGAGTAGAAGCTTTTGGAATTTGACTTCGTGATGTGAAATAGTATCTACTTAGTAGTTATATAAAACACGCACATTTACTGTTTATAAGTACTATATCATGCGCTCGCGACTTCATACGAGCGTATCACGGTATCCCGTGAGAATGTTCAAAAATCCTTTCTTTAGGATGCCTACGTCATATTAGTTAACAGTATGGCAAAGTTCAACCAGGGTATCGCCGAAGGTGAAGCAGATTACCATCGGAATTTTTGAATGCGAAAATGAAACTACTGCTTAGATTGCTGCTAATTACGTTCAGGTCAGCTGGTAGAAACTCTAGAGCTCTACCAACTCAACTGAAGA
The DNA here is from genome assembly GCA_937001555.2 of Hypsopygia costalis. Lineage (NCBI taxonomy): Eukaryota > Metazoa > Arthropoda > Insecta > Lepidoptera > Pyralidae > Hypsopygia > Hypsopygia costalis. Next base: position 12,602,261 of record OW443347.2, on the reverse strand, counting down.
TGTTAGTCGATAAGTTTAATAATAATAATAATAAAAGCAATATAAGCAGTTATGGCAGGCGTCCGTCCCTCTTCTGTAATAGCCCGGTATTAATTTCACCCAGATCTCATCTCCATAGCCCATTTATTTTCCATCACACTTCGCAATAGTCTCAACGCCTGCCGAGACCTGCTCATGGGTATATCGTTCCATTGACATATCCTGGAGTGGGTCACGGCGGGCGTACAACATTACATCAAACTTCTCAAAGGGGCCTCTGCGCGTTGGATCCATATCCCCGCGCGCACGCCTATCAAATGACCGGGCTTGACCCGTGATTTAAGAGAGATACAAATAATAATAATAATAAAAATTAAAATAATAATAATAAATAATAAAAGGGGCCTCTACGCGTTGGATCCATATCCCCGCGCATGCCTATCAAATGACCGGGCTTGACCCGTGATTAAAAAGAGATATATAATAATAACCCGATAGTCGTGTCGGTAAACGGTCTCATAGCGAAAAGTCTCAACTCACACCTCAGGAGACTTTCGCTAGGCTACTGGGTCAAGGGCCGGATACAGAAGGCAGCAATTTTGGGAACTGCACGTATTGTGCGGAGGTTCTTCAGTCTGTCGCCCTGACCACCGGCGCCGCTGGTATATATCCCGCGCCGGCGGTAACTCTTTTTATATTCATTTGTATTTATAATGTTACTTTTTTTTATATTTATGTTGTAAATACAAATTTTTATAAAAAAGAAAACTAAATAAATAAATGATAATAATAATGCTTTATTTCGGACGTAGTCCATATAGTATTTATACACAATTCAAAAATTTCACAATAATTTGTATAAAGTTATGTCAAATATAAATAAAAATAAAAAAATCTAAAATATTATTACTAATTAAAATATTAAAATATAAATATAAATAGGCAATTAGTTAAACTTATGTTTAACCTAAAACCAATTTTTGGAATAAAAAAACCGATGGTATTCGTCTTCAGATTCGGCGGAGGACCCCTGAACCGTCCAGTGTTTGAGCTTTGCTTTTTTGTCTGCCTGTTTTGTTTGTCTGTCTCTTTATATGTCTGTGGCTTTAAAAGAAACCGATTATTTTTTTTACATCCAGGACCAATCAAGCATATGACCTACCTGTTGTAAAGCAGTTATTGCTACCAACGCAATAACTCCTTCCTTCCTGGTTATGTAGTTTCGGAGTATAACGGGACGGGGGCCCATTACTTATTCCCACCACTGTGTTCACCTGTGTAGCCAGGATTAACAGCGGCGACCGCCAAAAATAGCAATGAACTGTGAAGTGCATTGCAGTTCCGGGGGTAAAACTACTACTGCCTTGGAACTCACAACGAATTTAATCAGAAGAAATTATAGTAAGAGTAAGAAGCTTTTGGAATTTGACTTTCCCTCATAGCAATGTGAGAGACAGCAATATGGCTAATAAGGCATTAAAAGCCTACCTATATCAACTGCCGTGCACCACGGATTTTAAATATCTAACACTATTGGATACATAAAACATTGAGTTATTACCTAACACATTGATTCCAATAATATGAATTGCAAAATCGTCTGAACGATTGGTAATTCTCCCTTATTCCCGCGTATACTTCTCATTTGGTAGCACATAGATATATAGTGAGAAGTATACCCCGGAAAAACGTCGTGACACGTGATTTTTATAGAAATAGAATAAGAAGATGTACTTACAAAACATGATACAAATAATATAACTCTTCCCATTGAGCTGGCCCACTTCAAAGCGAGGTAGAAACCTAACGACTAAATTGATTGCACGATTTAGTAAAAAGAAATAATTTGATAAAAATAATTGACCAATTAAAGCAAACTGTGCATTGAAATGTTTGTTCGTAGTTCAGATTTAGGGTTATTTTTTATATCATGTAATATGTAGGATAGACCTGGGAAACTGAGCTTGTTCGAATTATTGGCGTTCATTGCCCATGACAACTTGAAAATGACACCACTTGGGCAGAGGCGGATTTGTAGTATTGGCCGCCCTAGGTCGTATCGTGGCCGCCTTAGGCCGTATTCTTATTAGCTGACTCTTTATTATATTGTACTTATCATAGTTCTTATTTATTAGCTTAACATACCTCTTTATATAATTCTTATCCGCAAAACCGCCATGACAGTCGTTAATTTGTAAGAATTATCTTTCGGCTTCCCCAACCCGTCTGGCCACCGTAGGGAATGTAGGCCAAATCCTCCTCCTATCTGGGACGGACGAGAGAGGGTCGTGCTCCTGTAGTGGAGACTAAAATGACCTGATGATGATGAATGAATGATGAATCTTTTGGTCCGAACGCCATTTAATAACATTTGGCCGCTCTAGGCCTGGGTCTAGTTGGCCTTAAGGAAAATCCGCCATTGCATTTGGGTGTCTCGGGGAATCGCTATAGAATCGCTTAGGAAACCGAGCTTGCTCGAATCATTGGCGTTTTTTTTTATTTAATTGTGTTATTTTCTTTCATTAGAACCTTCGCCTGATAATAACAAACACAACAAAAAAAAAAGAATTATCGAAATCGGTCCAGCCGTTCTCACGCGTGTTGTGTTGTGTGCAAGGGATATAGGGATTTTTTTTTAAATATATAGATGACACCTAGGTGGTGTCATTAAGGGTATCAACCCATAATGACACCACCTAGGTGTCGTCATTATGGGTGTCATTGCCCATGATTGGGCAATGAACGGCCATTGGAGGGAAGCACAGGATGTGATAGTAGGTATATCAGGCATGAACAGACGCGTGTGCAGTTAATTACATATACACACATTATATTTTTTTAAATTTATTATTATTTAAATAGTTGTCTTGGCCAACTTGCCAGTATATTATAAATATTTGATATAATGACTCACGCAGTCAAAATATGAAATGCGAAAATTCACCAACACAAACCTTCCTGGTAGCTCAGTTGGCTCGACTGGTCATCGAGAGGTCGTGGGTTCAAATCCCACCTAGGTGGGGGAGGTGAAATTTTCCATTTTTAAAAGTATTTATAATATACTAGCGACCCGCCCCGGCTTCGCACGGGTGCAATGCTGATACTAAATGTACTACAGAAGGTCTTTGCGCTTTGTCCTATCCAGTCCTTCCCCAGTATAAGCACACGCCGCCGGCTCCGCGGCCGGTACCGCCACAGCCGTTATGTCCCTGCATTTTAAATGTGTAATATCTTCTAAACTATTCATTTAAATTACATGCTGTGAAGGGCCATATTGATCTATATTAAATGCGTAATGTATTTAAGGTACTTAATTGGATAAGGATTAATTCTGTATTGCTTAAAATCGCTTCGTAAATAAGGCATTATTTCTTGTAAAAAGCAAAGGATAAAATAACGGTTATTGTGTGTTACCACTAAGAGATAGACATATACCATCGCGAACTTTTTTGTAGACCATTTTAAGGTGAACAATACTGTACTACATTATTTTGATCTATCTCGTTGGGTTCAGCCAGCGTTTGCAATGAAAGAGCAAAAAAATGTGTTTATTTACGACATCACATTAGAAACCTCTAAATTATCAGTGTTTTTCTACTATGTTATGCATATATTATACATATAAACTTTCCAGTTGAATCACTCTATCTATTAAAAAAAACCGCATCATAATCCGTTGCGTAGTTTCAAAGATTTAAGCATACATGGGGACATAGGGACAGAGAAAGCGACTTTGTTTTATACTATGTAGTGATATATATTTTTATTTAGTTTACATAGTTACATATACAAAATATTTTCATTGTCCCCGAACAACAAGTTTGGGTATGTTTCTAAAATTACTGATCCTTTGGGCAGGTCTCTTGGCATCGGGTCGGAAGGCTTCGAACAAGGTCTTCTTGGACAGCGTGAAGCCACGCCTGCCACCCACTGGGCTCAGCTCCGAATACGGCACGAATAACTGATGATCTGAGCCATGCGATGATGTTAATGCTGTATAGGAATGAATTAAACATTCAACAAATGTCCTCAATCAAGACAAACGGTCGTTTCCTGCCAGATGCAGGTAAATACTGCCAGAAAAATTATAAATAAATTATGTTCCAGTAAATATTGCCAGATACTGGCAACCGACCGACGCACGGCTTCGAAAATGATATGCTGCGCCTACCCCAAATAATTGGAAAAGAACAAGCCAATGATGAAATAGAATTCTTACCAGAAAGAAATATTATATACAAATTGGCGATCACCCAACAATTCATACTTCACACGTAACGTAAATAATATCGACAAAATGAATACAGAGCTCAGTGGTTGTAAAAATTATTCAAGTGTGACTCATTTGATTGAATTGGAATTTGGATTAAACAAACATTTGGGTTGGCGCAACAGTAGTACCATAGAACATAAACTAGAGATAGAAAGACTGTGTAGGCGTGGCTAAGTCGGTACGAACAATTACATGGCCTTTAATAGTACTTTATGAAACTGTTGCATAATAGGTGTTTTTAATACGAGCGTAGGTTTATCACATGAGACTAAGGCGAATGTGATAATAGCGTCACACGAGTATTTTAAGACCTAATTATGTGCATTTTCATAAAATACTTTATCTAATCTCATGAAATAGATGATAATAATATTAGAAATAAAACCATGAAGTTAATATTTCTTACTTATAAATCCATTTGCAGATCGAGCATGAGAATATAGCTGAACTCAGAGCTGAAGCTGTATCGAAATGGAAATAAAGTTATTTTTCGAATACCAATGAATAAGCGACTCTATTTCAAATCAAATATTATTATTGGTATGAATAAGCATTCTATTCAGTTATTGAATCGCAATAAGAGTTAGTGGTAAGGCGGCAGTTGTCCAAAGAGCTGTATCGAAAAGCAACTTTTTAAATTTATTTTGATGGCTTGTGCGTAAAAGGCTGACATTAAGATTCTGTGTTTAGTTTTTAACCTCTAAATTTCAGTATGAGAGTAGATAAAAAATTTATTTTTATTTATTACCCTTAAAAGGCTTATTTTATGTTTCAAGCGTTAATATTAGGTTGGGGAAAAAGTCTTTTCGTATTTTATATGAAAATTCAAAACATTTTTTAATAAAGTTTATTTACATTTAACTAAAGTATGTAGGTGCCATTTTGTTCGATAACTTTTTGCCATCTTGTAGGTATAGACATGATCCCATTACTATAGAAATTTTGGGACTTCTGTTCAAAAAACCGCGATAAGTGGTTTTGGCAGTCTTCTCGTGATGTTAACCTGACATTACCTAAAGAATGCTGAAGAGACTGAAACAGGTGGAAATCGGAAGGTGCAAGGTCAGGACTATACGGCGGATGCATTAACACCTCCCAGTCAAACTCTCTTAATTTTTGCTGAGTGGCTAAAGATGTGTGAGGTCTAGCGTTATCATGATGAAAAATCACACCCCTTCTGTTAATTAATTCCGGCCGCTTTCTCTCAAGTTTTTGCTTTAATCTCATCAGTTGTTCACAGTAGAGTTCAGAATCGATAGTCCTGCCTGGCGGTAACAGCTCATAATGAATAATGTCCTTCCAATACCACCATACACACAGCATCACCTTGTTGCGGGTTAACCCGGGTTTCGCCAGAGTCTGTGAAGCCTGGCCGGCCTTTGACCACGACCTTTTTATGCGCCAAAACTGTTTTGTGGTCAATTCCTAGTTCTTCAGCTACGTCGTAACTACTGATATGCCGATCTTGCTCCACTTTTTCAAAAATGGCATCCATTTTATCCGTAACAGGGCGACCAGAGCGACGTGCATCTTTGACATCAAAATTTCCGGATTGAAAACGCCTAAACCAAATTTGTGCTACTCTCACAGACACTGCACTAGGTCCATAAACGTCACAAATTTTTTCGCAGCTTGCGTTGCATTTTTACCTTTTTTGTAGTAAAATTTTAAAATGTATCGAATTTCTTCATTAAATTAACTCATCTTGACAGTAAAAAAAAACAAATGAAAATCACACATTTATCTAATTTGAATTTGGAATTATCTTTTTTAAAATTTAAACTTTTTAAAGATATCAAAACCTTTCAAATACAAATGGTATAACCAAAGAGATTTTATTACAAGTTCATACATACTATAATGCGAAAAGACTTTTTCCCCTACCTATTATTATATTGCTACGGTAACCGGTTCACATCAGCCGGCCCGTGTGTTTGTCTGTCACTATAAAAAAAAAGTGATGCTTAAAATGACACAAAAAAAAACAAGATTTAGTAGATGCCACCAAATTAATTTCAGCCAATTTGGACACGAGCGCTTCCCGAAACAAATTCCAATGATAATTATTAATAAAAATAGTTGATTTCGGAAAACTTGCCAGAATATTATAAATATTATTTTTAAATCGAAAAAAATATCTCCGCCGCCCGGGTGTGATTCGAACCCACGACCTCCCAATTACCGGTTGAGTGATCTTCCAACTGAGCTACCAGCAAGGTTTGTGACGGTGGCGAATTTTTGTATTTTATATTTTACTGCTGTGAAGTCGAAGTGTGGCGCCATCTACCTATTAAGTATTACACTACTAAACTAGGCGGGGGGGGGGGGGGGGGGGGGGGGAAGTTTTCCATTTTAAAAATAAATAAATATTGTCAGACAAATTACACAGCGCCATCTAGCCCCAAAGTAAGCGAAGCTTGTGTTATGGGTACTAGACAACTGATAAATATATGTAAATACATTTTTTTTTTGTAAATACATACTTATGATACATATAAAACACCCAGACTAAGACAAACAGACATGTTCATGCACACAAATGTTTGTCCTGTGTGGGAATCAAACCCACGAGCGTTGGTGTCGAAGCCATTGACCGCTACGCCACCGAGCTCGTCATAAAAATAATATTTATAATTCCATTACTACAATAAAATTCAGTTATGGACCAAATCAAATTCTTTGGCACGAATTTATGCCTACGAAAGCATGGACTTAATAATTTTATTTAATTTTCTTTACATGTAAATTAATAATCTACGTAAAATTACATTTTGTTATATAATCTGTTTGCCATTTTAGTGTGGTATAAAAAAAAATGTATTATACTAGTATTATACTTAAATACGTACTATATCTGTTCTGTATTGGATTGCAAAACCTTATAATATAATAAGTATACTTGTTCCAAATTTTGTGACATTGGCCAAATAAATATTTACAATAAGGGGCCGTCCATTAATCACGTGAGGTTTTTTTTGCATTTTTAAACACCCATAATTCTATGTAAACTTCTCTGGAATCGCACAGTACGTGACCAGTTAGACTCCAACGTGTGAGTATGAATTTCCTGTCGATGGCGAGCGGTGCGACAGTAGACGGAGGCCATTATGTCAAATAACTCCTCTGAACAACCACAATAAATAAATACACGTGATATCTTACTACACCCCCGCCCCCTCCCCCTTGTGATATTTCGTGATTTTTACCGAACACCCTCCCCCTCTTTGGAGCCTCACGTGAATAATGGACGGCCCCTATCGACTGTAAATGAGCAAATAAAGAATTCACTTCATTTCATTTCATATGAAAATAACAACGAAATATTCGTTCGCGGAAACGCGATCATGCATAAGGGTATTTACAGTGCTACAAACTTATCTGACCCGGTGGCCAAATTTGGAACTAAAGTCGCCATCTTGGAATGTAGTATTGCCAGGTACAATTAATTTACTTACCGCGTATACACATTCCATTGAGGTGTATTTTTTTAAATACATATGATCATTTCTTACAATAAAAAAATCGTCAATGAGTTGTTTCTGTGCAATATTATAACTCTCTAATATTATATATTAGCTATGATCGCGACTTAACGTGGTCCATTTTTAAAACTAATCAACAAAAAATAAAAGGCAATTGATATTCAATTGAAACACCACACAACACAATTAATAAGTATATCAATGCTAATTTATTTTAACAGTGTATATATTTATTTGATTTATAAGTTTCCTCTAAAACGGGCGGCATTTCGTTTAATGGCAGCACTTAAGTCGATCGCACCGCCCCCGCCACCGGGCCAGATAAGTTTGTGGCACTATACATACCTTTATTATTGCCTGACGTTTGGACCGGGGGCTCTACCGACGAAGAAGTATGCTGCATATGCTGAAGCCGATTACCATTGCATATTTTGATTCGAAAAATAGGTCGTACGTTTAAGTTATTGACAAACATTTTTAGCTCAGTCGGCAGAGCTCGATGGTTCCCAGTTAACAGAGCTAAGAGGGGAAGTCAAATTCCAAAAGCTTCCTACTCCTACTAATTTCTTCTGATTAAATTCGTTGTGAGACCCAAGGCAGCCGTAGTTTTACCCCTGGGACTGCAATGGACTTCATTGTTCATTGCCTTTTTTGGCGGTCGCCGCTGTTAATCCTGGCTACACAGGAGATACAGTGGTGGGAATGTGTGGTGGGCCCCCGTCCCATATATGGTTCCCAGTTAAGCTAAACACAAGTACCATTGAAGTTTGATTTTTGCCATCAAAAATACCGATTGAAATCGGCTAACGCTTAGCGTGCTTGCATCGGCCGTGGTCACAGGCAAGGGCGTCGCCAAGGGGGGAGCAGGGAGGGGCAGCTGCCCTCCTCTATATAAGTTTTATTTATTGTAAAGTCTCTCGTGAAGCTTTACACGTTGGGCTCTGTACCGTTATTATTACAATCGCTGTAGATGTAAGGCTCGCACTAAAGTGAAAAGCTTCATGAGCTCTCGGCTTTACCTACAATTCATACTTTTCTCATTTTCCATTTCAACTTGCCCCACCCTGGGCCATCGGCTGGCGACGACCTTGGACAAAGGCCGACTGTCTCAGCATAAAGGTAGTAAATACCCTTATGCATGATGATGCGTTAATTGCCATTGTTATTTTCATAAATCATGCAACGCGAAAGTTGAAAAGTTTCAATACTATACTATTGTTATGGAATTCAGAAAAAAATATTTTACAATATTGTTGGGTCAAAGATTACGAATTTCCGGACGTCGAGGAATCAATCTAGCTACGTCTCGACACTGAGAAAATTCGTTTTCGCATAAAAAACGTAAAGCGACTGCGAAGCTCGATCAAGCCGATGCAGTTGTTATTGTCGTATTTATGATCTGATTCTTAAATTCACGAGCATAATCCTGCTCATTTAGTAGGCGTGTGCAGGGATATGGATCCAACGCGTAGAGGCCCCTAAGAGAAGTTTAAGGTAATGTTGGACACCTGCCGTGACCTGCTCCAGGATATATAAATTTATTAAAACTTTCAGAGTGCCTTGAGGAAAATACAAAAACAAATTATCAGCTCGACCGATTCGGCAATCGGTCGAGCTGATCTCGAGTTTTGTGCTTAGCAACATTATTTTTATTTACATAGATCAGATGTTTCCAAACTGTAGGTCGCGACCCCCAGGGGTCGCGGGTGAAAAACGCAAATGTTTGTAGTCCATAACCTACAATACAAGAACGTAAGCAGGCCTGCCCCCTTACCAGCATCTCTTATTGCGATTCAATAATTGAGTAGATTGCTTATTCATACCAATGAATAAGCGACTCTATTCCATTTGAAATAGAGTCGCTTATTCATTGGTATGAATAAACATTCTATTCAGTTATTGAATCGCAATAAGAGATGGTGGTAAGGGGGCTGGCCCGATTATTGTTCAATAATTCATCAATTCAAAACTTTAAGCAAATCTTTTTTCAATGGTAGTCTTCTTATTATTATATGAACAAAATCGAAAGCAAATGGCACTAGCAATTTTAAAGCTTTCATAGCCAGCTGAATTTCTGAAGTTTGGAGGAGGTCCTCCTTCCTTCTACAAACTTCAACAATGGGGGAGGGAGGAGGGAGTCACCAGATTTTTTTAACTTGTAAAGGGGTCCCATTATCTCGAGTTGTCTAGAGAGAGGGGGCAAGGTCGTCGCCAGCCGATGGCCCAGGGAGGGGGGAGGGAGGTTGATATGGAAAAGTATGAATTGTGTAAAGTCTAGAGCTCATGAAGCTTTTCACTTGTAGATATAATCTCTAGGTGGGGGGGCAGCTGCCCCTCCCTACCCCCCGTTGGCGCCCTTGAAAGGGGGTATTCAAAAAGATTAAAACCACTGATATATATTAACAGTCTATTATATCTATACTATCTAACAATATACAATTTGATCTATACCACTTTGTCCACTTCCGTAACCAAGTATCATAAGCAAGAAGGAAGACTTAATTCCCTTTTTATAACCAGGACTTTATCCATTGCATAACTGACTTCCATAACACTCAGGATTAAACATACAGGTTCGGGTGTTACGTAGGATGCGGAGGTGGCAATGTCTGTGCTCTTTGTATTGCAACCGTCTGTATACTCTTTGTATTGCAACCGTCGTATTGTAACCGCTTCATATCAAGCGGACTGTATGCCAGTTTGTTTGTTATATAAACAAAGACATGAACATGAATTTAGTTTATCCCTTTTCATAGTTGGTTATGAGATGCAGTTACAAAAATGGATAAGATAATCTTATAGCGAAACAGTAAATAAAAAAAAAACGGGTTGCACTCCGGGAGTGCCGGCAGAAGTGAAAACTTGAACATTAACGTTGTGCATTTTTGAATATTTTGGAATGGTTAGGGAATAATTTCGCACGAATCGCTTTATTTATAAGTATAAAAGTACTATCGTTTATGTGGTACAATACAATATTCATTTATTGCGCTATCGTACACAAACATGACAATTTATATTACATTAAAAATAAACATCAGGAGCAGGCATACATTTTCGCCGCGAGGTAGAAAGAGAGGGGCATATCACTTCATCTCCTACGCTGCGCCGGCGGTCTACTCTTCCTCCGTCTTACGAATTTTCGATCAGGTCACGTGTCCTGACGCGAGTTTATCATTTTTTACCCATCCCAAAAAGTGCACAACGCCGCTAAAGAAGTTTTCACTTCAAAAATCTTCTTTCGTAGCTAGTTCTAAAGCTTACATAATTATGAACATATACTACTACATCAGTTCTTGTTGTATTATCCTTTAGACCGCCCCAGTCTGATTAAGGGTCTTTTCGCACAAATCGGGTCGGAGAAGAGAGAAGAGCAGATTTTGGTGGCGTTTAAAATAGAGTTTTGCATCATTGGTATAAGGTTTATTTTTTAAATTCACTTCTTTTGTTATACATGAGAATGCGAGAGAGCCGATGTGGATTTTAAAGTAAACCTTATGCCAATGATACAAAACTTTATTTTAAACGCATCCAAAATCTCCTCTCCTCTTCCGAGCCGGTTTGTTGGAACTTTCCTCTGTTGTATATAAGTAATGTACTTAAAAATACCTATATTTATATATACATAACAAAATCATACACTTATATTTACATAACAAAATCAATCCTAGACCCAGTACAGGGGGGAAAGGGGGGGGGGGGCATGACCCCCATTACCCTTCCCCTGGATCCACCCTTTGAATTTGAACATACAACAAACATTTGCAATATTTTCAAACAATATTTTAATATACTGAGAAGCGTGTATCAACATCCTTGTTTGTCGGAGGTATTTATTCGTTGGTTTATAAGGCGGTCGCTAAGACACAACAACAGCTATGAAGCTGGGCGGTCAAAAGGTTATAAACCTCAAAAGCCTTATTAATTTTATGAATTAAAATGACATGTTCAAGTGTTACAATAAACTATGGGTTTCTCTCAATCAGGACTATTAGATTACTTTTAGGCAAAAACAAAATTTTTATGTTATGAAAGATAAATGTGAGGAAATTGTATAATAAAAGTACATAATAAGTATTCAGTACATACATTGAAAAATGTCTTATTATATGCCTTATTTAAATTAATAAAATTTAAGTATGTTTTAACATAATATGGTACATGAGCAAAAATTCAAAAAAAAATTGTTTATAACCAACCATAAAAAAAATATATAAAATTATTTGTTTCTAAAGAACCATAAACAAAAATTAATTTAAATTATTTGTTTATCAACAATAATAAACAAAAATTTATAAAAGTATTTGTTTATAAACAGCCATAAACAAAAATTCAAAATAATTATAAGTGGTTTATAAACAGTTTTTGAATTTATGAGCTAGCTTTGAGGCGATGGAGCCCCAAAATTAATTCTTAAATCTAAAATTTTGAGTAAAATAAAAATAGATTTTTGGGTAAAAATTAATATTTTCTCATAAATCTAATATTGTCTTAGAAATAAACTATGGAGTTCCATTGAATTAGGGGCCGTCCATTAATCACTTGAGGTTCTTGAGGTAAAAATTACGAAATATCACAAGTGGGGGGGGGGGGGGGGGGGAGGTTAGGCTAGGTTAGCATAAGTGTGAGACTGCACCAAAGCGGAGATGTGCGAGTGGAGACGAAGGTTTTTTTAACAACCAATAGAATTTCGTTTTCACACATCTCGTCTCCGCTCAGCTCCAGTTCTGTCTCAGTCTCAGTCTCCGCTTTCAGACATCTCCGCACATCTCCGCTTTGGTGGAGTCTCACCCTAAGTTATGATTATTCATGAACAAGTTTGTATTCCGACTCGCCTTTGGCCTTTTTTGAGGGCTGGATCCGCACTTGGAAATTGCAAGCCCTATCTACATCCTCCATAATTTGTACATACTATAAAAAATATGAATTAACAATTCTTCACCATGTGAATTACATTAATTAAAGCGATTAATAAGATATTAATTAAAACAATTAATATGTTATTGAATAAAACGATTAATTCGTTATTAATTAAAACGATTAATTAGTTACTAAATAAAACAATTAATTCGTTATTAAACAAAACGATTAATTCGTTATTAATTAAAACGATTAATTCGTTATTAAATAAAACAATTAATTCGTTATTAAAAATAAACAATTAATTTGTTATTGAATAAAACGATTAATTTGTTATTGACTAAAACAATTAATACGTCATTAATTAAAACAATTAATTCGGTATTAATTAAAACAATTAATTCGTTATTAATTAAAACGATTAATTCGTTATTAATTGAAACGGTTCGTGCCACACTTGCATCCAATCTTCATTGTTTCAGTTGACATAGATTCTATGTCGATCTGAACTGCTTGCATGTTTTTCGCATTTAACAATTCTTTAAAAAGCTTATTCGTAGTATTCTGCTGCTCGCTTAAAAGTACATCTTCACAATCCTCACTGTTTTTATCATCTTTAACTTCCTGTGAATCTGTTCTACTTGGTTCTTCCAACATTATTCTTCTAGAAGTTGGCGTTGTTTTAATTACTTTATCTATATTTTTATCTGTACATTTGTCATGTTTATGTTTTGTCTCTGGTGTGCGTTTTGATTTTGATTGCTTTGTTTGTTTTTCTTTCGGACTCTTCACTTTGTCTTTGGATTTCGAGTCTTTAGATAGTTTAGTTTTGCAATGGCAGCATTTTTGATCTGAAAATTTTATAAACAACAGTTAACAATTGGATAATTTATTTAAAACAATATATAATACTTCAACACAAGCATTTCAATAGCCATGTTACGGGAGCAAGTGAGATGGAAAGTAGTTTCTATCTCAGTTGCACAGACTCTCTCACTGCGAAACCTGTACCTTCACAGAAGACCACAGCCAACAGTAAGTGGGTTTTTTTTTAAACTACGTCGGGCTCGCCTGACGTGAAGCATTTACCGTAGCCATATTAATGCTCGCAACACAAAATATTGCTAGCGCGCCGCCACCCTCGCTGCCAACGCAGCATCACCTTCTTTTCTAGCAACCTCACTCACTCGCAGGAACACAACAACCCTCAATGGAATTATTCAGTGAGGTGGAGGTACACTCCCCAGTCGGGCAGCTTACAATTACGCTCCCTATCTCTTTTCGCCAGAGCTTCGTTTGTTATACAGCAGGGTGCACCACGTGCAAGTGAAGTTGGCTTTGGTTCTAGGATGTTGATGAACCATTTACACCCCACATGGGTTTGCGGGATGGGTGAACGGAATGAATGGGAATGGTTGGCGGCCCCAGATGTAAGAAGCAGCAACAGCAGGTACCCTATACCTGACAGCTAATGCGCCCCTTTGTGCCAACCTTCCAGTTATATCACAGGATTGCGAGTCTCTCGTCCAGTAAACCAACCGAGCACATACTTTTTTCAACCGAGCACTTACTCCCCATACACCTGCATGCAGGCAAATCAGGTACTCTTAAGCAGTAACAGCAGTTGGGGTGCCAAGAAATATAAGGAGTATTGAAAGTGCCTATTCTATACAGATATGGTAATCACTTTACACTAGGTGAGCCGTACAATTGTACCTATCATTATATAAAAAATGGGGTGTGGCTTTGTTATGGACAACATTGAGATCCGTGATGGACGATTGTGTTGTACATGAATACATTATATGCACTAAACTTATTTCAAAATGGCAGCGCTCACCCGCATGTGATGTTCCATAGTCCTTACTTGGCATAATAAATTCTTTGATACTTCATCTATCCGTAGGATTGAATTTTGGATGGAGAAAATAGATACCTACCTATATAGCTGCAACACCAAAAATTGTATCCCCTGATTTTGTTATCATTCGTTTCTTTTAATTACCTCCATAGGGAAGCAATTTTAAAGACGAATTCACTTCAAAAATGTGTTCGGAGTTATTTTATTTTAGGGTACCTACCTCCAAGAATATAATTATTCATGGATTTAATTTTCAATTTAACTAGCAAATGATTTGCATGCTAACTTACCTGCCTCAGACGCTTCGTATATTTTAGCCAATTTCACCTTCTTGGCTTCCCGAGATTCCTGATCACTGCGTCTCAACTTTTTAAATAACGAGCGAAGTCCAGACAACTCCATGTCCAATTCGTTTTGAGCTATTTTAGTCTTCATTTCCGCGATTATCAACTGAGATCTCGAAATCACGATATGGGCTTGCAATTGCTCTCTTTTTAATCGCATTGTTATTAATTTTGATTCGAATTCGTTACGGGAGGCCAAGTCTCCAAAATCGGCGGTTAATTTCGTCAAACTATCTAATTCTTTTTCAAGATCTTGTATTTTACTTATTTGTTTATCGGATAATGACGATATTATTGACATTGTAACAAATTTATACAATTTCTAACACAAATGATAAGAAAAACCCTCAGGGGAAAAATTTTCACCAGAAAAAACTCAGTGAGTAAAAAAGAAGACAGTACAAGTATAACTAAAATCTCAAAACACCCGCCATCGCATTTTATAAAACCAACCAAACTGTCTTCTTCGTTTCGTTGTGGCAACCACTCACCGAATATTATTTGGCGATATATACTTTAGAATTCGTTTGGTAATATCAAAACAATATGCGAATAAATATGAAACGGTACAATTTGAAATCGACAATATGGTAACTGAACAAATCGAGAACAGTAACAAAGATACGCAACGGAAGCTGAAATTTTACAATAAAGCTGAAACTATGATTAGGTACTTGAGAATCTCACTTAAACAACAACACCTAAACAACCGTAGAGAGCTTGCAAAGATAGTTTTGTACATAATATGAAGTTCCGAAAGTAAAATTGCAACCATTTTTGGAAAAAGAAACCTCTGAGAACTTTATGAAACGGCTTGAAAAATTTTAAAAACTTAAAAAAACATTAATTAAACCTGAATCAGAATTTGATTTATGTGCTTCTCAAGACCCACAAGAGGCAAAAAATGAGGAATTGACCCAGATGTAAGGAGATTATGTAAACACTTACTAAGTATTCACGCTCACGCACGACATAAATTCATCACAAGGATACAATTGGCACAGGAATCCACGTTATAATACTCAGCTCAGAATTAAAACTATTTGCTGCTAATTGCGACTTTATATGCAAATGCTTCCATTCCATTTCCGAAAATTTCCAGTTATAATATATAGAGTTGAAAGACAGTGAAATCAGAACAAAATTTTCGCAAAATGAAAGTACATATATTTAAATTCAAGGAAATAGTATGTACAAAAAGCTAAAAACGAAAATGATTTTATGAGCCATGGACAATTCATACTTAAGTGTGAATATGAAAACATCAAGCTCGTGGACTTAATCGGAAAATGTTTCCGTTGTGGGAAGACGCAGCACAGAGCTAACACTATTCTGATCTAATACACGTATACTCTTTCTCTTTCACATCGCCAGTCTTCTAAAATGTAGTGAAGAATCCTAAGTCTATGTATTAAAGACATTAATTTGATAATAGCAAAAATAATCTTCGACTAAAGAGTGCTGGCCACAACGAAACAAAAAAATCTAAAATAAAATGACAGTCTGTGACAGCTGTCAGGCGTCCTGACGTCCTGTCACTTTATTTAAATTTTATTTTGCATTTGCAATTTTCCATCCAGCCAGCCAGGTTAGAGTGCGATGCCAGGTTAGGGAAGATTTTCTAATTGTAATTAGTTATCTACATACGAAATTGTTTTAAATTCCACTAATCGTCTATATTGTCTCTCGTTGTTCTTAATGTTTTTCATTGTATCAATCTCGTTTCGTGGGTTCTGCCGCCGCCGCCGCCGCCGTCTACATATTGTTTGTTGAAGTGTTCCAAGATTGTGTGGGCTAGTTTAACACATTTCAGTTTTCTTTCGGTGTCGAGCTTTTATCAACCAGCCAACGTTCAATAAATACCGTTTTGGAAACTTTACCGTTGTAGGGGCAATTCTATATTCCATTTCCTTGACGATATGATATTAAAAAAATGGCTTGCAATGGTGTGATTTTCAAAAAACAAAATTCAAATAACACAAAAAAACACAATGGAATTAAAATTTTTCGTTACACAAATAATAATTGTCATCTAATATCAAGTGTGTGATTTGCAAACCTTGTTATAAGCATTTATCTGATTGAATGTATGTAAGGATAAAACACAAATGGTTTTATCATTTTTTTTTTTATTAAACAGCATCCAAAAATTATCTTTGAGGTAGGTATGATTTTGACAAAATCATAGGTTGAAAAATTTTCATTTTATTTCACATTCATAACCATTATTTGACATTTGACGAGCTCGGTGGTCGAATGGTTAGCAATGGCCACTTTCGACTCCGAGGTCGCGGGTTCGATTCCCGCACAAGACAAATATTTGTGTGCATGAACATTGTGTGTATGGCTGCCAAAAATTGTACGATAACAGTCGTGAATTTGTAACACACGGTAACATTCGTGAATGATGGTAACATGGGTGAACTTTCTTAGGCTTAGTATACATGTTGAGAGAAATAAAAAAAATCTTTTTATTGTGAAAATAAAGGAAGTGTCCAGGCGTTATTTAAATAGTAGATATACATTCGAAACTTAATAAAACACATTGACGTCATTAACAATTCTTTATTTGAAAATGTTTAGCCTTTATAATGAATAAAAACAATAGTATATCAGAATCACCTACCTACTAAAACAGCCTTCATATGTTGAACAGCAATGATCATTTACTTACATATTAAATAATCAAGACAAAAGTTAGGCCTAAGAGGCTATAACGGGCTCCTAGAATTTTTTGAGTGCACTCACACCAGCAATATTTTAAGAGATCAACTTCTGTGCGTGCACTCAAGACATTCGGGGAGCCCCATTAACAAATACACGTTTTAACAATAAAAGTTGCGCGAAACATTTTTTATTTTTGTCTAGTGTTAACATTAATTATTAAAGTTTTTGGAAATTTCTTTGTAATTGTGACTTGCTTATAAAAAATACACTTAGTATTCAAATACTTCTCTTCGTACATAAAAAAAAAAACAATAACAAAATCATCCTACCTACTAAAATTTTAGCTTTATCAGTCTTCATTGTGAAACAAAAATATCAGTTACTTATTAAATAATCAGACAAAAGTTTGACTCCCTGGGAGTCCCCTTAACAAATAGACATTTTAACAATTAACATATTCAATAAATCAGGTTTTTAATATTTTTGTTTAACTTAAAGTTAATAATAGTTATTAAAGTTTTTGGAAAGTTCTTTGTATTTAATTAACTTAGTGAGTAACTTATTCATATTTTAGTCTTCAACATTTCTATCCTCTTCGTACACAAAAAAAAATATGTATATATAGCCAGTCGCACATAGAAACAAAAAATACAAGACATAAGTAGGCCTGCATATTATACATAGAAAATCTAACTTATGGCTGAAAGTAAGTTTGATCACTTAAATCTTTTAACAAATACGATTTTCCATTTAACTTTTTTCACTACACTTATTTCGGGAACAACATCACGATCTCTTTTTGTTATGTTGTAATGTAACACAAAAGGTACAAATTGTAATGTTGGTTTATAAACTGTTTTTAAAAAACCGTATAGAATAACTTACTGTTTGATTTACTTCTACACTTTCAATGAATCCTACGTAATATTTCCAAGACTTTCTTTGGTAATACCTAAGTAATACGCTAGCACCTACACTATAATATTTGTCTTCTTCAGTATTTGGGAGTTCATGATCTGTGTCATAATTTGTATTATTATTAATTTTCTGAAATTGTATATCGTTGAAATATTCTTTTTTTTCGTCACCGCCGGATACCATTGCGCTATCATCTAGTAGTTGCTACTCCTCGTTTGTTACAAAACAATCTGCAATAATATTATCATTATTTTCTTGATTGGTATTTGGGAGATCAAGGTCTTTGCCAGTGATTATGTCAGGCTCTTCAAATTGTACTTTACTATAATTTCCTAATTTTTCTTCAACCGTTTCATGTGGACTGTCAGCATTGCTTTTAACTGCATTTACGCCCATTTCTTTTTTATTATGGCTGTTCTTGTCTTCTGAAAAAGACTCATTATCGGGTATAAATAGCTCTTCGTCTGAGGTATCATGTAAAGAAAATTCGTCGTCAGTATCTGGGCTGCTTTCATTAGAATCGATAACACTGGTCAACAATGGTTTTGTTGCCCTTGATGTGAAAGTGGTTTCGAATAATTTTATGCGTACAATTTATAAAACTATGAATGATTTTGGAATATTGGCTCTGGTTTTTTTTAAAATCTTAATTTTCATATTATACTACAAAACACAGAATGAAATAGTTAGTATATTTTTTAAATGTCATTAATTTATTACAAAGTTTTACTAATGTTTTGTTTTAGTTTTTAATTAATGTACATAGAAATAAAAAAAGACGTGTGGCACTCGGGGACTGCCGCGGCAAAGCTATTGCATAGCATTTTGTATCAACTTATGCAATTATAATTTTATTTATTTATTTTATTCATGCAGTATTGCTTTTTCTTTGATATTAATTCAAGTTACACTTTTTGAGCGTGGTGACCGATAAGAAAACAATTTTTTCTATTATTAAATAAATAAAACGAGTTTCGTAGAGTCGTACAATACGTCTAATCGCACGCACACAACGCCATGTCGAAGACTGCCGAACTGAAACGACGTTAGACGATGCACGGCCTTCAAGCCACACCTCCTTGCCCGTCGGAGTGGGGAGCGTGAGGTTTTTTCGTTACGGAATTTCTGGATTCGGTCCCCGCGCTCAAGGCCCGCGATAGAAGCTATGCAATAGCTTAAAAGAGAAAAAAAATCTTTAAAGCTTTTGTTATACTTCAAAGAAACGCCTTTTATAAGCTTTTCGTCTATATTTAATTTGGGGACAATTTCATGTTAAGGACCAGGAGTAATCTGCCATCACGTGAAGATCCCATCTACCCTGATACCTTTCTTCCATCACTTTTAGGTCTTGGTGGAAGCGTTCTCCCTGTTCCTCATTGTAATATCCCTGATTATCTGGAAATCTATCCAGGTGACTGTGGAGAAAGTGTAGCTTTATGCTCATATTTGCTCATAAAGTCTTGAAGCTTCCCAACATCTGTTGCACAAATTCTATATAATTTGGTGCTTTATAGTTAGCTAAAAATTTATTTACTACCAACACAAAACTTCTCCATGCTTCTCGTTCAGCATCAGTCATAGCTTTTGTGAAATTTACATCTTTTATCAATGTTCGAATTTGACCACCGTCGAATATTCTTTTCCACACTCAGCTTAGGAAATGTTTTACAAATATATTTAAAAGCTTCTCCTTCCTTGTCCAACGCTTTGACGAAATGTTTCATCATACCTAACTTGATATGTAGTGGCGGAAGTACGATTTTTTTCTCTACTTAACAGTGCCTCATTTATTATATTGGCTTTGGTAACTTTAAGGATCCTCGCAAAGACCAAACATTTTGTTCCTAGTGAACTGGGTTTGCTCTGCTGTCTCATAAACAAATAAAGCAAGGGTATTTGATGTATCCACTTTGCTGACCAAATAAAAAGTTCATCAACTTCAAAATCAACACAAACCCACCATTGATGTTCAGAGTAATTATTTTTTTGCAGAAGCAATTCCATATTCTGATATTCTTCATTAAGTTTTGTTGAATGGGTAATAGGGATTGATGCAAATCGATTTCCATTGTTCAAAAAAACGCATTTTAAACTCCTTTTATCAATAAAAAGTCTCCAATCAGTAGATTTGTATTCACTTAAACCTATGTTTAATAATATACACTTTTTAATAACTCGTGTTCTAAAGAGAGAAGACTACTTAACTGTTTGGTGTTTTAAATTTATAATAAACCAAATTAAAAAAAAAACTAGAGCCAATTATAGTAGTTTATGAAACTGTTGCATAATAAGGGTTATTAAAATACGAGTGTGAGTTTATAACACGAGCCGAAGGCGAGTGTTATAATAATACCACACGAGTATTTTAATACCTAATTATGTGCAGTTTCATACACTACTTTATCTAATCTCATGAAATATATGATAATAATATTTTAAATACAACCATGAAGTTAATCTATCAGCTATAATTCTTACATAAAAATCCATTTGCAGATCGAGCATGCGTAGTAGAGATGTGTAAGTACTGCGAGTAATGCATGACGCGTAATATAACTCGACCGCGTACTGTAACAGTACCCAGTACCTGGCAACATATAGCATGACCCTAAACAGTACACAGTACGCAGGACGTCACACGGTCGGACGGCGGCCGCTCGGCGCGTTCGAGTACGAGTAATAGTGCGAGCGAGAGTTTTCCGTCTCTGTCACGCCCACGTTTTTTACTGGAATTTTGATATGGAACTGTAATCAACCTTGTATAAGGTTCATATTTCTTTACTTTGGCGCTGCCTCTTACGTCGTAAAAAAAACTTGCGCGCATTCTTTTCTTTAGTCTGTTATTGCTCTAAATAATTTGAAACTCGAAAAAGAAAAAATCGTTATACATAGTTGATTTTTAAATACGCCAGTAATCATCGTCGTTTTATCAATCATATAGTTATAATCAAAGACAGTTCAGCTAACTCATTGTTGACATGTTTTCGTGGTGCGTCTTAAATTATTTAGATTATGAATTAAATCACTGCTGTTTAGATTATATTTTGTTAATTAATTAGAAAGTATGAACGGAAATCAACTTTGTCAAATACTAAACTTGCGTACATTACAGGGCAGGGCAGTACGTAACGTTCTTCGGCATGTTTAAAATAACCAAAGGTCTATTTATTACATTCAGTACAATACGACATAGGTAATAGAGAGCGTTCGCAACAGTACGCATAGCGCGCCATGTCATGGGTCATGTTCGGAGTATCTATTACATTCAGTACAAAACGACATATGTAATACAGAACGTTCGCAACAGTACGCATAGCGCGCCATGTCATGAGTCATGTTCGGAGTATCTATTACATTCAGTACAAAACGACATATGTAATACAGAACGTTCGCAACAGTACGCATAGCGCGCCATGTCATGAGTCATGTTCGGAGTATCTATTACATTCAGTACAAAATGACATAGGTAATACAGAACGTTCGTAACAGTACGCATAGCGGGCTATATCATGTGTCATGTTCGGCGTACTGCTATAATGCCATATGACGCGGTACGATATGTCATGCCATATGGCAGTACGTTTCAAAGTACTGTTTTGCGCATGTCTAATGCGTAGTGCGCATGCGCGACGCGCCGCGCGGCGCCGCGTTCACAGATTATGTAGAAAAAATTTGCATAGTTGCAATGTATTTGCATTGCAACCTGTTTAAAATACCTGTATCCAGGGCTGAAGCTGTATCGAAATGGTAAAAAAGTTATTTTACGATACAGTTGTCCATAAATGAGCTGTATCGAAAAATAACTTTTTAAATTTATTTTGACAGCTTGTGCGTAAAGACTGTCATTATGATACTGTGTTTAGTTTTATAATGTGTAAATTTCAGTATGAGATTAGATAATAGTAGATTATTGCATCGAGCACAAAGTAATTTATTATTGCACCGAGTGCCTGATTTAGAGCCCGAGCGTTAGCGAGGGCTCTAATCTAACAGGCACGAGGGCAATATAAATTACTTAAGGCGAGGTGCATAATCTGCTTTTCTTTCAACTAATACCTATAGGAATAGTAGATAAAAGAAACTCATATCAAACAGTTAAAATAGAAGTTTCTATAACACTGTCGGATTCATTTAGAATGTTTTCCGGAGTTAATGTGTCGCTAGATGATTCCATTTTAATTCGAAGCCGAATCGAAGATATTGTCAAGCAAAATTAACAAAGTTCCCGCCAAATCACTTTTTTAAATTTCTTTCATTTTTAACTCAGAGTTAGCAGCAATCATTTTTTAAATTTGGAACAAGTAGGATAGAAACGAATAATACGTACGAAAAAAAAAGTATTGATATCGGCTGGCTGAATAGAGCTAATCCATTGAGATTGACACCTTTTGGTGCGATTAAAAAAAACTGTGCAATAATGAAATTTAATACATTTTTATTGCTCTAGAGCATTAAAGACTCGTTTTGTACTGAGTTTTTAGTGTGATTGTGATGAAATTAAAGCATAGTTGGAAGAAAAATAATTTTCATGACTTTATTCGTAAACTGGGTACTTGAGATATATAAATCTGCAGAGATCCAAGGCAACAAAAAAAAATTGTTTTTTTGTTGACTTGTATAATTGATTGCTTCTTACGGAACTTTTTCTTTATTTGTGTAATATTTTGTAGTATATTGATACGAAATAACTTTGGAACAAAAAAATAAAAAAAAAACGCGCTCATTAATTGCGACTAAAATTTAAACTATTTTTATCAATAATAACATGTTACTCCGTACCAGAATTCATTTACAACTCATCATTAAGTAAAATATCATAATGGAATTCAGTGCTAATATAATGAGAGGACAGTTATTTTTTGCTAAATAGACAATTTTTGGCGGCCATACTCATGTCTGTTTGTCTTGGTCTGGGTGTTTTATATGTATTATATGTATGTATTTACAAAAAAAAAGTATTTAAGTATAATATCAGTTATCCATAGTACAAGCTTTGCTTAGTTTGGGACTAAATGACGCTGTGTAAATTGTCCAGAAATATTTATTTATTATTATTTATTATTATGTCACTTCTAAAGAAAGAAAGGAAGGGGTATAGGCTGGCAAGGGATCGGCGACCTCTTGGTGTTGATCTCCATGGGCGGTGGCAATTGCTTTATTCAGGTGACCCACATTCTTCTTTGCCTCTTCTCATATAAAATTAAATAATGGTATGGAATTATTAAACCCCTAAAACAAATTTAAAGCTATTAGTTATTTATTCAATAAATAAAAAACAATAATTTTAACAAAAAAAAAAAAATGACTCAACTCTACATTTATGTATGTTCAATAAATGTCACCATCTATACATGCTGATGATGATGAAAAAATTATGGGGCCAACCTGGAAGTAGGTAACTCAGACAAATAAAAGGTTTTTTTCAAATCGGTTAATGAGAGGAATAATGAAGTAACAAATAAAAAAAAAATACAGCCGAATTGAGATTCCTTTTTTGGTCTCTGTTAAAAAATGTATTCATTTATGTTATTTTCTGGGCGAACACAACAAAAGTTGAATTTAACTTTTCATTGATGCCGTCACGGTCACTTTTTTAAGGTGTTTTATCACATCAGTGGACTTTGGACGTTGAAGATCAAAATTGATGTCATTAATCGGTTACATGATCGGAGGACGATTGGAGGGGATGATATCTTGGATGGCAGCATAATGTTTGTAAAGCTTAATGGTCATAGATTTAACCCATGAGATATTCCATCACCAGCTGCTAGTTTGACTCGGGCAAGAGAGACCAAGTCGTGAGAATAAGCGGTACAATGAGGCGGCAGACAGCCGTTTTGTATTGCATCTTTGGCATAATGATCTGCCATTTCGTTTCCTGGGATACCACTACGGCCAGGAACCCAAATACGGCAAGATGAATCTGAATACCTTTGATATGACATCTGTACAGTGCTTGTTTAATGGCAAAATTTTTTTTTTGTTCCATTCTGTGTTTCTGCAATCGGCTCCAATGTAGCCATAATCAGATTGGTTCCACGATTCCGGAGTTGTAGGTGAAATTTCAATAAATGTCATGTTAGTAGAATATTTCGATCTATATTCTCTGGTCCAGGTCAATGGCTAATATAACTGGAGATTTCGATTTACTTCTAAACTGATTAGCTGCAATGGCGCCTAGACCGCTTTGGAGTCTGTGAAAATAACAGTTTAGAAAAGTTGTTTGACTCTATATACAATAAGGCTTCCAAAATGGCAGTAGCTTCGCCGGTAAAGGGTCCGTTCGCACAAACCGGCTCGGAGAGGAGAGCTGATTTTGGATATGCATAAAATAGAGTTTTGTGTCATCGGCATAAGGTGTGACGTTTTAAAAAGAGAAAAGCGTCATTGTGACGGTTTTAAAGAATGGGAGGAACTGTTATTGGAAATTAAAGTATATGAAACAATCAATGGGGTTTCATTCAAACAATGAGGCTATAGTCATTGGCCAAGATGGTCAGGCCTGCCCGTCAACACCAAATTTATATAGATGATAAAAAAAATTAAAGTAAGGAGTGTTATACTCACAAATTTTGGGCGCCCGGGTTGACAGGCGTTGCGTTGGCTGTACCCTCTGAAGCACAGCGGAGATTTCGGACTTTTAATCTCAAAGCGGGTTTATGCCACATAAAACCTGTGATAACTATAAAAAATTAGGTTAAAGCAAGCATAGATATGGTTCAATAATACATTAGAATTTGATATAACTGTATATTGCAACATTGAGAAAATTAATACGCCATTATATAATATATATAATGAGATACAGCGGTACGCTTATGGGCTAAGGGTTAGCATCTTACTCACATCTGCTAGGCTTATATATATACTTAGCTAGAATCCCATCGAAGCAAGGCGATAGCTACTTATACCCGGCGTCACGCGATGCCGTCCCTCATAACCTCATTTAGAAGCAACACGGAGTTTATTCCACGCATGCTTCGCATAAAAGCAAAGTTTCTGCAAATGGAAACAATTAAGATATGTTATAAAGTTGAATAAAAGAGGTGGAGAAAAAGGTGACCAAAGAAAAGAGTTGAATTGAGGGCTTGAGCGAAGAGTTAAAGGCAAGAAGGCGCGGTTAAATATGCGCCCTCTTATAAATTAAATTTGATAAATATGCTTTCCACATCGTCTCATACACTCAAACGTGTATTCATGATTCAATGATCGCCAAAGGCGTTATAAATGTTGTAATTATTAATGGGCTGTTCTGAACACAAATACCCATTTTTAAGTATTTTCTTGTTTAATTTAATAAAAATCGACTTGTCGTTAGGTCATGTTGGACGGAAGAGAAAGATCGGCGAAAAGGTTGCCAGATGTAAGCAGCGAAAGTCTCTTCTTCAACATTTAACATTTTCGTAATTTTAATTTTAGAATTATAACTACATTATGTATTTATTAAATTCGACGACATTTTAATCTTGAAAAATAACGTCTTAATAATATAACACCACACTGGGAGCAATATATTATAATTTAGAAAAATATATTTTTTATGCATTGCATACCGTCCTTTTTATTAAAGAAACGTATTGGGGGTCCGGATACAAGGATTTTGAGAGAATATAAGTTCATATCAGCGCTACCCGGCTGTTCGTAAATAAATAAAATGTTAACCCTGTAGTTTTCCATATGGGCACGCTACAAAGGTTGACTTTAAAATCCACATCGGCGCACGTGCATTCTCATATAACAAAATAAGTGAATTTAAAAAATAAACCTTATAACAATGAGCCAAAACTGTGTTTTAAACGCCACCACAATCTGCTCTTCTCTCCGAGCCGGTCTGTGCGAACGGACCCAAAGACAGAGCATTTATATTTTGGGATCCATACAGTGGCTCCCACACAATTTTCATCTGAAATTTTAGAGGCATCGGTGAACATGATCAGCCAATCACTCCAGAGTTCATCAATCACTGAATTCAGTTTGACGGATGCAAATGGTCATTTTTTTTGTATACCCAAGTTGAAAATAATATTAGGTCGGTAGATAAGGGCTTCAAAAGGGGAATCGAAAAGGGGATTGATCCTGCACTGGAATACAGGACATGGGAGTCGAAGATAAGAAATAAAGCTGTTGAATAGGCTTGGGGGTTCCTTGTGAGTCCAGTATCCTCCAGAAAATTGAAAAGCTTTATCCAAGAATCTGTCCGCGAAATATTGTCATTGTAAGTGTAGTGAACTTGTAGGGGAAGGTGGGGACCCTTCGTACGGTTTCCACTTGTACTTCGTACGGTTGACTATATTGACAGACAAATTTTCCTACATAATAATACTTTTTTTCTTAGGGAACCTCACAAAAATAAACGAACCGTCTTTAATATTTTCTGGTATTACATCAACTGTCAATTGGCTTCTGTTTATTTAAAAAATTTCATGCTCGGTTTCATCTTCATCTGTGATAGAAGTTGAACTCTCTTGAAAGCTTATATCAGGTCCATCACAATCAGATTTATCACTTTCTGTGTTTCTAGCTTTCTTGTTCTTCGTTTTTAAAATCAGTTAAACTACGTTTCCTATGTACGTTGTTAGTTATGCCTGGAGAAAGCTACCCTAATATCTGTGACTAATGTACTTATACTATTACTACTTATACTATTTCCTAAAACCAAATTGACTATTATTTAGTATTTTTTTTTAATTCTCAATTATCCACTCAAGCCTATTTTTGATAAGATGCTCAAGTACTTTTTTACTAATTTTTGAGCAAATTGTTCAATCCACTCCGAGCAATCATTCGAAGAGATGATAAGGTCAGTTGATGTTGCACAACGGAATCTCTTAACATTTCTCCAAACCATAGAAGAGGATGTGCTAGGTGACAAAGTTTCACAAAAGTTGTGCCAACCCATTCTTTTTTTTCCACCAGTAGTTTCAATTTGTCGTGGCAAAAATGTATTCTTAATCAGATTGGAACATTTGCATCTGGAACAGTACAAAGTTCCGGATCAGTGATATGTTTCATTTGGAACATCGAGTTCATTGAAATGGAGTGACATAGGGCCACTTTTACGCAGAGATTTGTATTTGTAACTATAATTGGAAACTGAAACATCGAATTGAAACAAAGTCGAGATTTATCTCATCATGATATAGAAATAACATCACATGTTGCGATATCGAATGCGAAAAATACTTACCTAGTCAAATTTAACTTTGTACTTACGGTACATATTACTTAAAATTTATATATTTACATGTTTATAGTAGGTATTTATATAAACATATGTAGCTGGCGTATTTAAAAATCGATTTTATATACAATGATTGTCATATTATGTACAAGTATGTACACTCAATATCTACATATTAAAATTAAAAAGAAGTATTTTAGAGACTTTGTCGTCTTTTAAAGTCGTTCGACGGCTATTTAAGGTTAGGCCTGCTTTCGAAAAAATGCGTTCGCATGGCACAGAGGTTGCCATTATACATAGCTTTTTCGTCATATAATTGTGTAGTATTGGGAATTAATGTTTACGGTCATGCCACCATTTTAGAGGATCTCCAGTTCGGGGCAGCATCTCGTCCTCTAAATATTTATCCAGCTCTTTGATCCCGGCAGCTACTTGATTCTGAGGTCTTATGTAGTCATTCAGTTCAGCGTCGAACTCATACCATAAAGATGATGACTTAGATGTTGAAGTTGAAGGAGCATCAGACTCAGATAATGCCGTCGTAGTTGCTACTGCTGTTGTAGCGTCAGGTGCAGTTATTGGTGGCGCTTCTTGTAGCCGTACTGTTCCCAACCTTCTACGCAAATTGGAAACTGCCGATTCGTAAGGTCCAGTATCTTTAAACCCCAGCTTTTTGAACCGCGGGTTCAAAACAGTTGCTTCTGCATATAAGTTGTTGCTTTCTATATTTTGAAACCTGACCCAGAGGTCAGCTGGTTTTTCAATGTGGTAAGGAGTAAAATTATTTCAGTTGACGAAGTTTCTGCTTCTAAATGCATTCGTAATAACATGACGAATCATAATGTTATACAGAACCGAGACTTTCGACAGGTACACATATTTTTCGGTACATATTTCTGTTGTAATATTATAAAATATCGCCAAGATTGAAATAGCTTTTTCCACAATATCCCAATCATTGGAAGTCAAGTTTGGAGATCATTGCCCAATATTGCTATAGTGGAAACAATAGCTTCTTTCATAGTGAAAAAATGGGTCAACATATCGTATGTCGAATTCCAACGCGTAACCACGTCTTGCTTCAGCTTGAGATCAGGAAAGCCCATTTGTTGCTGAAATTCCTTTAGTTTGGCCAGTCCTGACGAGCTTCTCTTAAAAAACTCTACAATAGCTTTCACTTTTGACAAAACTGTATTCAGACTACTGAGATTGGCCTGCACAGCCAAATTTATGCTGTGGGCAAAACAGCTGATATGTCTCCACCCTCCTTCTCGAATAGCAGCGACTACAATATAGTCGCACTTATAGAAGGGAGACGCCCTTCTCCTAAAACAATAAAATATAAAAAAAATAATAATATATATTTGAAGTAAAAATAATACCTGTTCTTTATGGAAACTTTGTTTTCTATCTTTAATACGTGGTAAATTGCAAGTATAAGTCACTTTTTGTTGTTGGGGCTTATCTTGAACGTTTTGTAGATCAGTTATTAGTTTCAGCTCGTCTTCGATTAATGGAATCACATTTGCAGAACTATCTTTGTTGGTTTCGTTCAAATCAACTTCGTCTGACCTGTTTTTCTTATTATTTTTTTGCAACTTTTTCTTTAAAGATGTGCGTTTGCAAGAAGTAGCAATCGCAGAGACTTCTGTTGACTCCGCAGAAGTTGATGGATTTATCAAAGCATTTATGCCAGCAATATTCAAATAATTTAAAAAAAGAGTAAGGCCATCGTCATCATCATCGTGAGTTTCGCGTAACACTGTACTGTATGCACATTTTGTCCAAAATACCAACACCACACTGGGTGCGATTATAGCAAGTGATTATTTCCGGTTTGCGGTTATCCTCAATTTCCGGATCAATCCCATTGTCTTAATGCATAGTTGAGATCAAGCCAACTGATTTGTTTTATTTAGGTACGTAAGGAACCAGGGTGCAATTTGGTTGAAACCCAAATATACTGCTCTTGTTAACCTGTTCTTCGATTTTTTGAATTCGTTCGGTATCTTTGGCCCGTTTGCTTTTAGAGTGCCCACAACTGTCACCTTTTTCTTCAGTAACTCTAAACTTGTATGGAGACTGGTAAAATAATTGTCCATGGTCACATTGCAGCGGAGGTCAAAAAGGGGCTCGAGAACACGAAGTACAACATCGTTTCCTTTATTGGATTGTCGATATGGCCCCTCTGGTTGTGCCCTAGCATAAACTTCCAAGTTATAAACGTAAGGGTACTTTGTGTCAACAACCATGTATATTTTTATACCAAACTTATCTGGTTTGTTGGGGATATACATAATGAACCCACAACGTCCTCTCAATCCAACAAGCTGTTCAGCCAGTGTAAGGTAATCACTGGGTATAAAATTTTCAAGACAGTTCTTTACCATAATCTGAGTCATCTCTCGAGCAGCGTTGTCGTATTGCATTTGAAATTTCTGAATCTAAATTTTGTTGAGATGTTGCGCGCAGACGCGTATATTTTTTTTAAATGTTTATAACTTTTCACGCAGTAGTCCGATTTTGATATTTTTTTTTTTATTGGAAAGGGTATACCCCGAAGTTGGGCTCATATGAATTTGGAAAAAAAAAACAACCTTAAGGGTAGGAAAATAGGAGATGATTTAAAGTTCATTCACAGATTTTAATGTTGATCTTCATACCAGCTATTTTAAAAGAAACCAAAAATTAAGCATGTAGTAATTAGTACATTATAGCCACAAAAAATAAAACTTTTTAACAAAAAAATTTAACCGCCGAAAAAAATTGAAAAATAAATATATCTTTGTTTTTACTGAACTTAATAACTAAGTTCTTAAACGAATTTAAGTACACCTAAATAATTTTGAATCGGCGCCAAACAATCAATGAACAAAGATCACTAAATTACCTCGAATTTAAAAAAAATACAAAATCAAATTAACAATGCAACGTGAAATCTCCAGCGATAAACAGTAATATTCCAAAAAGTGAGTGTTTGGCGACGACTCAAAATTACTTAGGTGTACTTAAATTAGTTTAAGAACTTAGTTAAGGTCAGTAAAAACAAAGATAATTATTTTTTAATTTATATCGGCGGTTTAATTTTATTGTTAAAAAGTTTTTTTATTACTAAGAAGGTTGCAAATCGTTTTAAAAAATATAACATTCGAAATTAAAATAGTTCCGATTAGCTACAAGTGCAAAACTTCTAGTGTACCTCATGTATTAGCTGTAAGCTTGTTTAGATTAATGTTAGATTGCCCGATGACTTGTCCTGCTGGAAGCTCTTCTGGTAGGAAAGATTTTCTGTTCATAACGTCCTGCCGGAAGATAGAGTCGCGTCCTGCTAGCAGTACGTAATTTGTATGAAATTTCTTCTGGTCCTTCCAGCAGGACGGTGACCTTGAACTTTGTACACGAAGTCCCCACTAGTTGTCAACATTTGGTACCTAGGTGTTTATTAAAATAAAACTCAGTGTTTATAATCAAACTTATAATTTCTCTCGCCTTTCTGGTAAAACATTTATACCTTAGAGTATATATAACTAGCAGTTATATATACTCTAAGATTTATACACATGGCGTACAGTATACCAAAAATTTTTAAAAGCTCTTGAGCTCGTATAATATTTTGCCCTACGTTTGCATTTGTATACCGCAAGATGTCATCTATTTTGTCCAAAGGAAAGAATAAGAGGCAAATATCATGTTTGCTTCGTTCAAGTCGATTTGTAGACGTGGCTTGTACATGATATCCTTATAATTATCAATGGTAACATCTATTTTCATTAGCCAATCAACATTTATACCACCGGACGTTACAGTTGCTATTGATTGATCGACTTCCATAGAAGAAGGTCCTAGTAAATTGTTATCATCATCCGACTCCGATTGAGATGACGACGAAGAAGATGAATTTTCTAGCTTCTCGATATCGGCATCTTCAAGCTGGAACTGTATGGTGTCTTCGCGTCCTGAAAATAATATAGTAACGTTATTTTTGTACACACAAAATGCTAATAAACGGAATTGAGTAAGAAACATTACTAAAGCATAATAATAAAGTATTAAGTAAGTTACACAAATAGGTACCATAATGTTTAAATAATTTATACCGTTGTTATGTATTCGTGTCCTATAATCCTTACATATAGAATGCATTTGTATATAAAATCACTACAGATAAAACAAAACAGAGTAATAAATAAAATTGTATTAAGTCAAAAACTTACCAGTTTCGTCATTTGCAGGATTTATGATATTAACCCGAACTTTATTATTGTTTAAATTTCTGACTACAAACCAATTATCGCCAAAATGTTGACGACTCCAGGCAATTTCGGTACCCGGCGCATCGAAATAAGTCGCGTGAGCGCGAATGCGCCTACCTCGTCCATACGTATGCGCCACACGACTGGCCTACCCCGTCCATACGTATGCGCCATTGCAACCCGACTGACGGTCAGTTCGGTTTAGCAACCGTTGCCTTTACAGTATGAAAGATATAGAATTGCTCTATTTTTTCGTGCAAATTTGAACTTTGTGCTACATATAAATTCGGAATTGTTGGCTAAAAATGTTGCGTCCTTCCGGATAGACCGAAAATCCTGCTAGCAGGACTCTGGGCGATCTTTCATTAACAGAGTTACAGCTGGTGTCATTAACTATATTAAAGTCAGGAAAACTGTGTGAGGTTATATTCAAAACATTGTGCTTTGTTCTTAACGTAGTGCTTTTACAGTAACCTATACAATTATTAGGTATAGTGAGTATACCGGTACCCAAAACATTTGTTTCATATAATTGAGAATTTAGACAGTCAATTGTTATTCTCACAGGTTCTGATTGTACATAAATGCATTTATTTTTCACTAATGGTTTCCAAATATCTAGTGTTCCTAATATCACTCTTGTTTCACACTGGGAAGGTTTCTCACTGTTTACCTTTGTTAATAAATCACTTTCACAATAGAACTTCTTGTCACTATGTTGGATTAAGTTTATATTTTAATTGGATTTTGGATTTATTGAAATTTTCACTTACGATTCGGGGTGAGTCCGTGAGCGGGCCTGGGCACTGAAATTTTCCGTATCCCACCTCTGCCACCAAAATGTTACGCGACGGAGTTTAAGAGTCTTTTTAAAAAAACACTATTTAATTACGCGCAACAAATTTATTGTGTGATTAACTAATTATGATCAAATAGAAAAGAAATATTCACCTGGTACTGTAAACGTAGATGCAAATTTCTTATGTTTCCGTCTTTTGTTTGATACACAATATCATATCACTACACAAAATTTGAATTTATTACACATTCACTATACACATAATAACTCTACATAGTGTAGAGTTTGTTGTTACACATTCACTAATTTTCACATATTATCTCAAAGCTCAAATCACTTTACTTAAAAATATATTAGCGAAAAATAATAGCGCGTCCTGTTCCGCCCGATAGGCCGCGGCCTTCAAAACAATATCGTGAAAAGTGGGAAGTTTCAAAGTGTTCATACCATTCAGTACCGTTAACAAGGCAATCATAAAAAAAGATACTGGTACCTTTAAAATGTTCTAAGTTTATTACCTCGGTACAATTTTATTACGTACTTGTATTTGTTTTTGCTTTTGAATGCAATATTTGTAGCAGATATTTGGGAAGATTTTTGTACATTCATAAACGTGATAAATATAACTAAAAATAATGTTTCTTTTAAACAGTCGTAAATGTAATGATTTCAATATAATGATATTTACTCCTGTTTTTTATACATTTTTAGTTGTATTTCTCATGTTTATGAATGAACAAAAATCTTCCCAAACATCTGCTTTACCTTTTTATACTGCAAAAACATTAGTTGACGAAAATGGACCGAAAATATTATTTTTACTAGGCGTATTACCGCTATGAATAAGTTTCCGTTATGCAAAAGTAGGTAAAAGAATACCAAAATTTCGTTAATAATATTTTTCATGTGTGTATATCACAAGTTCATAGTTTTGAACAATTTTAAAATACATTGTTATATTATCACAAGTTAAAAATTATCAATGTCTAGGCATGTTATATCTACACACTTTGATTTTGCTATATATTCCGTTGCGGCGTATTACCTGCGTATGGACGTACTAATTACACATGTCGTGCAAGGCTGGGCTCAAGTTTTGATACTTAAATACATTTTTCAAAAGACGTTGGGTAAGCGATTAAAGTTCTGTACAAACGTAGTACGTAGTACAAAACTATATGTACTGAAGTTTTGAACTAAAGTAATATCAAGTATAAGGTAAATATCAATAATAAGGGGATAAACCAAACTTTTGATGGATAAAAAATATATACTTTTTAACTACTGAAACATCTTAAAGCTAAATGCACAATTAATTAAAATTACCTATCATTATTTTGAGCTTTATACCTTGGTGTGATAATCCTCAAAGCAAATATCTATGCACAGCGAAACCGAACACTGTTTGCATATATATTTGGTTCGTGATTTCTTGCACCAGATGCACGTTAAATATTTTGAATGACCTACACCAAGGAAATGATTTCCATTAAGAATGGGCCTTTCCAAAGTTCCAAATTGTATAACACGCAAAACTTCTACATCTGTTATACAAGGTGGAACGAAAGTTGCCAGCTTAAATGTTTCCACCAATTCATTCGTCATTGCCGGGCTACGCGTTTTAAAAATGATATAAGAGTTTAAGACGGTCACATTCAAAAGGCGCCGGAACACTTTTTTATACCATGCTTGATTCCTAGCCCTCTCAATGGGGTGTGATGATAAAAGTTGATCTTTTTTATCCACACCCCCCATTGAAAGGATGTAATCAAGCACAGCCTGGGTCTTATACATATATAAGCTTGGGGCTTATCTGTATGTGCCGTATTTTTCCCTACCTCCGATTTCTCCCCGATGGAAAGTGGATATCATGGCTATGTCATTTTTGTCACGCCATAACAAAATGGACATATCCCGGCAATAACTTTGCACAATCTCGCCAGGCCGCAGCTCAGTTTTGGATATACCTTTGATCGACTCTGGTACTGAATCTTTTTTGACACTGAGTGTCCCCAGGCAATCCGTGCCATTCGTTTTTAGATATCTAGCCAATAAAGGAGAATTATAAAAATTATCCATTGTCAAAATATGGCCTCGATTGAGCAACGGCTTGACGAGATCTATCACAATTTGTGCCGTGATATTGGGTGGAGTTGACATCTGCTCATGCTGCGAGTCTTGCGCTTGTCCGTGTATTTGTCCTTTACCAGTATATATAAAAAACTTCCACAAATAGCCAGTACTTGATTCGCACAATTCATACGATTTCACACCAACTTTTGCTGCTTTGGTGGAGATCTTTTGTGCGAAATTCAAACGCCCATGCCATTTGAGGAGGGACTCATCTATAATGATGTCACACGACGGAATATAGAACGTACTAAATTTATTGTTAAGTAAATTAAGCAATGGCCCTAGCTTCCGTAGTTTGACATCATTAATGGAGAATCCATTCGTTGCATCATTATTAGTAAAATGTAAGTCTTTTCAGCAATATAAACCTGTTGTATGTCAATATAATCTTAACGTAAGGAAGAGTGAAATAGCCGTTTAGTCTCCAATAGTCTTTTTCTACCGTCAGCGGAAAAATACCTTGGAATATCAAAACAGCTATAAACACAGCCATCTCATTTCTACTTACTTCTTTAATTCGTTGGAAGCGGCTGTACTGTTGAAGAGGTTTCGTAATATTAATAATATGCCGATTCGTTTCCGAGACGAGTAACTCTAATACGTCATTTGAAAAAAAAATAGAAAATACGTCAATAGGCTTAACATTCTCAGGGATCAGAAAAGTAGGACCCGAATGGCCGCGAAATTCTTCTCGTTGTCCAAGAAACGAATCGGCATTGTTACTCCAGTCAAATGTCACATTGTCGTTTGGTAATAAGTCTCGCATTACTCGATCTGCGTCATTGTCATGTCGTGTCAACCAGTCTTCCATATTCGAGTCAATTTCATCTGGCAGATGAGCAGGTGCTTCATTGGCAAAATCAGTATAATTGCTTTCACAATTCGCTGCAGGATTCAACTCCAATTGTTCGGCTTCGGCTTCTCCGTCACTTATTTGCTCTAGCCACTCGTTGCCCAACGTTTGCCCTCTTACTGATTCAAGATCTGAAACAAATAATAACTTTATTTCAATTGTATTGTCATTTTACTGTATGATATTTATTATTTAACTTTGAATATTTACAATACCTTCTATTTGAAGTTGGAGTTGAGTTGATTAGTACTTGGAGTTTCAAGACTTTTGAGACTCGAGCAGTTGGTGTCGGTGGTTGTGATTGTGATTGTGACGATTCTCTTTGCTCATTGGTAATTATTGTTTTCTACCAGTGTTTATTTATTGAATTATGATGATGAGTCTATTTAGAAGTCAGTCTGTCTATTACCAAGCTGTTTTTACAAGCATTTATTTATTTTCACCGGGGTATTTGCAAACTAATCTTGCAAGTTAATTGGCTCAAGTTCCAGTGTCCGATTGGGCCGAAATTTGGCACCCTTGTTTGGTTCTCGTGTTAATGCGCGATTACTTAAAATTCGTCATTGTAATCTAATATCACCGCAAAATAGTGATTTATAATTTTCACATTAACCCATATGATATGTGTATTAAATGAATGGGCTAGATCAGCGGAACATAGTAAGTGAACTTCTTCATATCTCCTGTGATGGCAAGTAGAGAATCTGCACTACTGTTGAAAAGCGAAAAAGAAAAAGTATAGAGAACTCAAAATTTAAAATACAAGATGAAATCGGGTGTATATTAGGACTGTGTGTTTATGCACATATAAAAAGTATTAATAAAAAACCGGCCAAGTGCAAGTCGGACTCGCGCACATAGGGTTCCGTACCATTATCTATAAAAAAGACAAAAAAAAAAAAAAAAAACTAACGTTTGTTGTATGAGATCCCTTCTTAAATATTTGTTTTATTTTATTTTAATTATTTATTTTTAAAGTGAATATATAACTAAATATTCTATGAATGTTTCAAGTGTCTACTACCTGTTGCCTTTATCAATATTGAGCAAAAACGAACTAAAAAAACACGTTTGTTGTATGGGAGCACCTTAAATATTTATTTTATTCTGTTTTTTAGTATTTGTTGCTATAGCGGCAACAGAAATACATAAAAATTTGAACTGTCTAGCTATCACAGTTCATGAGATACAGCCTGGTGACAGA
This sequence comes from Hypsopygia costalis, assembly GCA_937001555.2. Classification (NCBI taxonomy): domain Eukaryota; kingdom Metazoa; phylum Arthropoda; class Insecta; order Lepidoptera; family Pyralidae; genus Hypsopygia; species Hypsopygia costalis. Next base: position 12,565,454 of record OW443347.2, on the reverse strand, counting down.
CGGACGGACGAACGGGCGAACGGATGCACAGCAGAGCCTTAGTAATAACTCCGTTTTACCCTTTGGGTACGGAAGCCTAAAAATGGTACATTAAAAAGAAATAGATTTTTACAATTAGGTACAAATTGTCACTGTTTACCTGTTTAGACGCCTACAAGCGCGTAGCCTTGCCGTAGTAACGACTGCATCAGCCGACAGATCCGCCGACGTTATCGTTGCTGATGGTAATCTGTACATAAGGACACAAATTATACAAAAATAATTAATACATTGTTATTTTTTTATGTTGATAGATATTAATTACCTGCGTCTCGACCGAGGAGTAACAAACGGTGACTATGTCGATGGTGCTGTAAATGGGCCATCTTCTTGTCCTAAAATTATGAAGAAAATTATGCCTTCAACTTTCAATAGAAAATATAAGGGATATATATTTATACGGAAAATATAATAAATATCTTACTCAGGTCACCTGTCGTCCAGTTGCACATTAAAGGTGATACAGCCGACGACGTAGCGGATGTGGTACTAGCCACATCGTCAAATAATGAGTGCCTGTACATAAATGATAGTTTGAATATTGCATAGAAAGTTTGTATTTTTATATTATTCAATAAAATGTAAGATCTTACTGCTGTTGCCATGGCTGCGGCTTTGGCAGCGGAGGAATTGTTGGCGTTCCTGGCACGAGTCGACAGACCACCCTTTCGGGCGAGTTATTTCTATAAATAAATTAAAATAAATCAATAGGACGATAAAAGTTTAATGAATCCAATAGAAAAATCAAAACATACCGCGCACGCTTTCTAAGTGGAGCATCTGGGAGGAGAATGCGCTCTAACTCCTTCTGCCTTTTCCGCGCTACGTACTCCTTTTTGGAGACATTTTTGCCAACGTTTTCCGCGTTTTTTCAGCATTGGCACGCTGCAGCGCCAATTCTTGTTCAAAGGTTCTACCAAAATGAAATGTAATATTATTCACATTGAATAAAAAATCTAAATAAGTTGTACTAACAGAGTAAGTTCTTTTAGAAGTTTGTCCACGATGCCACGGCAGCCAATTCATTCAGTATAGAATAAACATATAGGAAAAATAAAAGAAAAGTTGTTTATCAAAGAAAAAAAATAACCTTGGCTCAGACGGTGGTCGCCCATTTTCAAGGTCCACACGTCCACGTCCACGTCCACGTGCACTTCCACTACTCACATTATTTATTCCACGTCTAAAGACATAAAAACCTTTGTTTATGATTCTGTAATTAGCCTATTTTTTTTAATAACTCTTAAAAATAAAAAAAACGGTTCACTCAGTTATTGAAGTAAAATATTTAAAAAAACGACTATTTACTGCAATGAACTATTCGAGATAAACACAACGAATCCGAAAACTGGCTCATTAGGCCCACAATTTTTTATTTATTTATTTATTGATTAAGTTTTGATGATGATAATTAGTCTCACGATGCGCTCACTTCCGAAGCATAAAAGTGAATGATAACTTTCGGTTTGAGGAAAAATTGGGAGAAAAATTTGACGCCCTGTCTACGCTGGGAAGCTGGGCCTAGGATGTACCTGAATAAGCAACATTAGAAGCTGCAAGTGACGGCGAGATCGGCGGCGAAAGTCGCTGCGGGGTGCTGCGCCCGGTAGGCGGGTGAATTAAATTGTGCCCTAGTGGCCAGTTACACCCGTATTTATAAACAAGTAAAAGTAATTACTTGAGTAAAAGTAATTACTTAAGTAACGATTTGTATTCTATAATTAAGAAACTGCTCGAAGTTAGAACTGTCAAAAGTTAGAATTCTCAACCAAGTAATAGTCACCATTTCCTTTACTCAAGCATTACGTTGAGGTAGGTAGTATACTGCAGTTCTTTGCTATGAGGTTATTTTACTTAAAAATGGAAACTTTAGATAGCATTGAAGCGGTTTTTGCTGTTGTAGACCATATAGATGATAATATATTAGTAGAGATTGAAGTTGCTGAACCTAGAAATCCCAAGGTTTACTTTCGTGATGTAGATCCATTTCATTACTATTCGGAAGATTGTTTTAAAAATAAATTTCGTTTCTCCAAAAGTGTTGTGATACATGTGATTTTACCGAGAATTACAGACTCTTTACTATCAGAGACACAAAGAGGGCTTCCTATAACTCCACTGTGTCACTCACTGTGTTGCTTACTGCTTTGCGTTTTTATGCCACTGGAAGCTTTCAAATTGTATGTGGAGATATCATGCATATTTCTCAATCGACGATTTGTCTCATAGTGAAAAGAGTTAGTCGTGCATTGGCATTGCTAATGCCAGATTTTATTAAGTTTCCTGCTAATTTGAGGAATACAAAAGACGATTTTGAAAAGATTGGTTGCCTTGGCAGAGCACCTGGACTGAAAAATATTGTAGGAGCAATCGATTGCACCCACATTAAAATCACCAAGCCTAGAGGTATTCTTCATAGAGAGCAGTACCGGAATAGAAAAGGTTATTTTTCATTGAATGTGCAAGTAGTTGGTGGCCCTAATTTGATGATATATGATATAGTAGTGCGTTGGGCTGGCAGTACACATGATAGCCGAATCTTTAGAAACTCACGAGTAAATATAAGGTTACGCAATAATGAAATTGATGGGGTGGTACTTGCAGATGGAGGATATCCTTGCACTAGGTAAGTAATATCAAATTCAAACTCAAAATCATTTATTAAATTAAACCATTTACAGGTACTTTTGAATTGTCAAGAAGTATGTATGTCAAAAAGTTGATGCTATTTGCTCATTCTAAAACAGTAAAACTATAGTTATATCAGTAGGTACTATGTGCCATGTGGTAATTTTTTAACTATAAAGCATTCTTTATTTCAGATATTTATTGACTCCGGTTCCAAATCCCAGAACTGCACAAGAGGAGAGATATAATAAAGTGCAAATAAAAACCAGAAATTCAGTGGAACGTTTATTTGGAATATGGAAAAGGCGGTTTCCATGCTTACAAATTGGTTTAGCTACCAAACTTTCAACAACGGCCAATATAATAGCTTGTGCAGTGCTTCACAACATTGCAGTAGAAGCAAATGACATTTTTGAAGTCGATGACACTGTGGACTATAGTGCTCGCTGTGCTCAGCCTTCAACCACAACATTGACAAGCACAACAGGTACCAGTGATGGTTTGGTACTTCGAGCAAATATAATTTCACGCTATTATATGTTTTAAATTATTTAGAAAATAAAACCAATAATTTTTCTTACATTTTATTTTATTTATTTTCACAAAAAATGACACAGGGTTGACAGGTTACTATAACATATAATTATTATTCGTCATATTTCTCCAATTCTTTAAGTTTTATTTGCATTTCAATTTTAAACAAATTTTCTTTGTGTTCTCTCTCTAAAATTTTAATCTTAAGTTCTTCCTCATGCATTCGTTTCTTAAATTCTAATTCTTCTTCTAATATTTTACATTTTAAAATATCTATTTTATTTGTTCGCAAATTTTCATAACTCTTTTTGACGATAGGACTTTTGAACTCTATTCCTTTTTCCTCTTGAGTAACTTGAATTGTTGATTCTGCTCCTTTATACCAAGCTTCATTATTGTTGTCACCTAATATGACTATGGACCCTGAAAAACAGAAAGAAAATATAATAAATGCCTATACATTTAACTACTAGCTTTCGCTGGCGTTCCACTCCAGTTTTCTAGGCTCCAAAGTAACCTGTGTATGAAGGGATAACAAACCCATACATACATACTATTACTTTTATAATATTACTTATGGGCATTTATACTCATTTAAGATGACCTTAAAAACCAAATGAAAATAATTTTTTGGATACTTATTTGTTGTGGGCATAGTTTTCTGACTAATAATAAAAAAGCCTTGTTATATATTATGTTAACTGGACAGTGTCAGTTATTTATAATGGAAAATTTCTTACCATCAATATCACTATCAATATCCACAACAATGTTTGTTAGGATATTTTTATCTATATCCATGACTTTGGAATCGATGGGATCCATATCCATAACAGATGGCCCACCTCCTGTTAAGTGGCGAATGTTTTCTTTTGTTTTTGACTCCCTTGCTTTTTGCTTCATGTTATACCATAATTTTATTAATCGTTTTGTAGATGCCTGAAACAATGAAACATATGACATTTAGATAAGTAACTGCCTTATACCCTAACGACACATAGGAAAAGACCATGTGGCACAAATGCAACTCTACATGTCTGTGAATAATAAAAGTATACAAAACACATTGAACTCACCTTTTGAGTAACAATAGTAGATTCATTAAATTCCACCGCTATATTCTCCCATGACTGCTTCTTTTTTAAAGCACTCGAAGCATTTGTTTGTTTGCTGGTTAGTATACTATCATATTTTTGTATTATATTTAAGAATAAATCCTTTTCCAAACTCGAGAACGGTTTCTTCCTGTCTACTTCTTGAGTCATGTTTCAAATTCACGGAAGGATATTCAAAGAAAAATAACAACACGCACGCCGACCCAAACTGTTTTGATTTCAAAAGTTTCGTTTACGTACTACGGTACCGGGATTATTTGACAGAAATCAATGTATAAACTTTCTAAGTAAAAAATCACGAGTCGGCATTTAATCCATAAGTAAAAGTAAACGTTTAAATTTAGTAGGGTTATATCATGTCAAACATTTTGTTTCTCCAAGGATACATTCTTGTATGACGAAAAACATCTGTAAAAATAATGTACTTTTTACAATTTAAACTACTTTAAATAACGTTATTGTTATTATAAATACAAAATAAAGTAATATCAAAGATATTAATGCAAGATTTCATAAAATTAATCTAGACATTACATTTGCTTTTTAAGAAACGAAACGCAGTGACAAAGTGTTGCCACACGGGAACAACCGCTTAGCGGCGACTGTTACTTGGGCAATTGCTCAAGTAAGTAACGTACATTACTCAACTATAGAATAAGATTTTTTAAATAACAATTCTAACTTTAAGTAATGACTTAATTAAGAAATTACTTAGCAACAAGTAATTACTTCTCTATAAATACGGGTGTTAGAATCCGAAGCAGAAATGGAGTCTCTTCCTGCTTTGGGACGCTTATCATCATGCGCCTGACTTTCATCAGACGCAGGAGAGGGTGGGTTGACACGCTTAGGAGCAAAACTTGCGCGGGTAAAATTGATAAGTACTGTAAAAGGTGTTAGATGCCTCGTATTGAGGCCTATCTTCGAAACGAGGGGGAGGGGAGATGGTGGGGGACCTCAAAGGGCTGCCTGGAAGGCTACGAAAGGGGGAGTGATCCATCCTCGATCGACTAAAACGTGTTACCGCTTAGCCGACCAAAGGCGAACCTCGCGCGCGGTTGACCGAGCACTGACGTCACTGTAATAGAACGACGACCACGAACGAACGAACGAAACGAACGCGACGAAGCACGTGTGGCCAACACAAAATAAATCGAAAACAAGTACGGCGAGCGAACACGTGATCGAAACGAGGCGACCACAAGACGACAGGGCTGCAAGCAGGTCCGTCGGCTGTCGGTGCTGCGTCTCAGTCGGTGGTCGGGCGCTGAATGTGAGCTACAATGCTTCTTATAAACTAATATATACTAAGCTCTACTCACTCACTACATCACGGGGGTAAAAATAAATTAAAGTTACTTATACTTTTTTTTTTCATTAAACAATTTTCACATTTTTATTACAGTTTTTTATTTTGATATTTATTTTTTAAACTACATATATTTTTGTTCTGTTTTTATGCACTATATCTGTCTTATTTTGATCTATTTCTAATTTTACATTCGTTCCAAAATATTCTAATACTATGTATGGACCTTTATACAATTTGTCCAGTTTTTTACCTGTTTCGTTTCTTACCAGTACTAAATCTCCTATTTGATAACTAACAGTATTTATTTTTTTATCATAATTTTGTTTTCTAACTATCTTACTATCTATTAAATTTTTCTTAGCATCTCTGTGCGCAAGTTGTAACCTATATTTTAATTCTAATGCATAAATGTCACTATTATAAAGTGGTTCGACACATTTCCTTAAATTACTAGGTACGTTACATGGTTTACCGAAAACAAGTTCGAAAAGCGAATATTTGGTTTCTGAATGTACCATAGTATTATGTGAGAAACACCGGAATGGTAGCCAATTGCTCCACGCTTCTGGGGTATTCGTTACACTGTATTCGGAAGAAAGCTGTCATATGTTTATGTGAATTTTCTAATGCTCCTATCGACTTATGGTGATACGCTGTAGAATGTACTTTTTCTATATGCAATAGTTTACATACCTCGTTCATAGTAGATGAAATGAATTCTGTTCCTCTGTCTGATGCTATCACCTTCGGTACGCCATATCTAATATAATCTAATATAATCAAATAAGAATTTCAAATAGTCCAGAGTCACCCAATTAGAAATAGAAATATTGCCCGCTTTTAAATGTCGTCTCAATCTTGGTATCTCTAAGAGGAGTTCTGTGCCTGATACCTCATCGTAAAGGCCAGTAAATTTTGATATAGCAAATTTTAACTGCTCAGTGTTTGCCAAAATTAAAGTCTTTGAATGTACAACCTCTAACAATGAAGATCAATCTACGTCTTTAATAAACTTTAATCTTGTTTCGAGTTCAATATTGAATCTGTCAAGACATTCTAATATGTCCTTTTGAAGTTCCGCTGTAAGTGAAAGTCCAGCATCGGTGGACGATGCTAACTCGCCGGGCATGCGTTTCTTTCGACGAATTTGTCGTTCCCATCGAAATGTAGTATTCTTCCGATTTGTGTACAGCAAAATCTGTTGCCTCTACTGCAAGATGCAATCGTTTCTCTCCAATGAAAAGACGAAGTGTTTCTAGTTTTATGGCTATTTGATCAACACTTAAGCCTTTACTTTGTAATGCAATCTGAGCATTGTTCGAAGTGAACAATGCTCAGATTGCATTACATATCTTAGCATACCTTAGCATATCATTCCAAAAGAAAAGATAGCAAAGAAATGAGAAATTGCAGCAGGTATAAGGTTTTGTGCAGCACTTCTAGTGTCTAAATTTGCTTCTTGGATACATAGTTTTTTTTTTTATGTGAGAGGGGGGCAAACGAGCATGTGGGTCGCCTGGTGGAAAGCAATCACCACCGCCCATGGAGACTAGCGACACCAAGGGGTCGCCGATCCGTTGCCAGCCTTTTAAGGAAAATGAAAACTCTGTTCTTGAAGGCACCCATGTCGTAGTTGTTCGGAAATACCGCTGAGGGAAGTTGATTCCACAGTTCGTGGTATGAAATGTCTTAGGAAATGTACTGTAGTAGATCGCCAATTATCAAGATGATATGGATGGAATTTTAATTTATGGCGAGTTGTACGATAGTGGAATTCAGCGGCAGGTATCAAATCAAACAGCTCATCGGAGCACTCCCCGTGATATAATTTGTAAAGAACGCAAAGAGACGCTACATCTCTGCGTGTAGAGAGAGAATCCAATCGATCCGAGATCATTGGGTCACCGACGATTCGAGCTGCTCTTCGTTGTATGCGGTCAAATGGAGCAAGCAAGTACTGGGGCGCACCGGCCCAGAGATGCGAACAGTACTTCATGTGAGGTCGAACCTGGGCTTTGTATAGTTGAAGGCGGTGTCGGGGTGTAAAATACCGCCTGGCTTTACTAATCACACCAATCTTCGTGGAAGCCAGTTTGGCCTTGTATTCCAAGTGACCGCGAAACTGAACATCACTCGATATGTCGACACCCAAGATGGTAATGCTAGTTCTTACACTAAGGGGAGTACCTTCCAAACTAGGAGCTTCGACGAATGGGGACTTTTTAGCGGTAAGCGCACAAACCTGTGTCTTGGAGGGATTTAGCTGCACCAAATTCAATCTACCCCAATCCGAGACGTGTCCAAGGGACGTCTCAATCTCAGACACAAGTTTTGTTCGGTACTCATCGACGCAATCCCGAGAAACATTACATTGGCCAGTGTATCTTACGTCCACTGTACTGTCATCCGCATAGCAATGAACATTGTGTATAAGCAGCAAGTCATTGATATGCAGAAGAAACAGCGTGGGGGACAATACACAGCCTTGTGGTACGCTAGCATTCAAGCGTAGTGGGTTCGAGCGTGCTCCGTCAACTACAACTTTGATGCTACGCTCAGATAGAAAACTGGCAATCCATATGCAAAGCTTCTAAGGTAGCCCAAAAGAAGGAAGCTTGGAAAGTAATGCTTTATGCCACACCCGATCAAAAGCTTTAGCTACGTCCAGACTAGCAGCCAATGCCTCGCCCTTGCTTTCCACTGACTCCGCTCAACGGTGAGTCAAGTATACCAGAAGATCACCAGCTGAGCGACCATGGCGGAAACGATATTGGCGATCATTTATCAGCTGGTGATCCTCTGAGTAGGCTACCAGCTGTTTGTTTATAATAGTTTCCATGATTTTGGAAAATATGGAAGTTATCGCAATGGGCCTATAATTGGACGGATCTGAGCAAGTGCCTTTTTTAGGGATCGGGTGGACTAAAGCCTCCTTCCATGAGCAGGAGATCACGCCAAGTGAGTAGGAGTACCGCAATAGGCGTGTTAAAATCGGAGCCAACTCTGGAGCACATGTTTTTAAAACAATAGGTGGAATGCCATCCGGCCCACTCGACTTATGGATGTCCAGGGAGAAGAGTGCTCTACAGACAGCTCTTTGCGAGAACTTAATGTCTGGCATAGAGCTCTCACACCGTGGGATGGTTGGCGGTGTTGCTCCCTGATCATCGAGAGTCGAGTTAGACGCAAAGAGAAGTCCCAGAAGATTGGCCTTTTCCTTTGTAGTATGGGCCAGTGAGTCATCCACTCGGTGCAATGGTTTCTCAATTGCAGAAATAATCCCATCAAAATTTTCAGCCAATACTTTTACTGCAGCATCATGAGCACTCCAGCGCGTTGTCGAAAGCCTTTTAACAGATGCTTTGCTATGACTGAGAAGCACTTCCCAGCGGCTTGTGGAAGCAGAAAAAAAGTTGAAAATTGTCTCCACTGCTCCGAAAAATGTAACACAAGTCACATTTTGTGCGAACGAATGTTGGCCACAAATTAATTGAATGATCTATACAACCAATAAAATTTGCTTTATTGTTTTTTTCTTTTATTATAGCTTGCAAACCCCCGTGTATGCCACTCATAACTGCTGCATTATCATAACCTGTCTTGTTAACCATGTCTTGAGATGGAGACGACATGTTAGATCGAAAAGGCGGATGGCGCGGAGAATGTTGCCAGACCATAGATGCCAAAAACCTTATTACAAAATTTTTTTATATAAAAATAAAATTATAGAAATAATTATATATATAAATAAATTATCTAATTATTAAATTCCGCGATATTTTCATCGTCAAAGATACTACTTCAATAACATAACACCACTCTGGGAGCAATTTATCACAAGTTATCAAAATATTTTTTTTCTATGCAGGGAAACCTGTTATTTTTATTAAAAAAAAGAGTATTAAGAGACTGGATACCTAGACCTTGTTCACCCTTAAGGAAAAATTATATACCAATGTGAATAATTTTATTTGTTATAAGGAGGTTCAGCTTTACCAAATAAGAAAAATAATAACCTCGTAGCGTTCCAAATGGGCATGCTACACTACTTTGACTAACTTTGTGAAATACCCTTCATGAGGAATTGTACACGTGCATTTATTTATGTGAGTTCTATTAGCTATCTTCCGCATATCGCTAACGAAATACAATTAGAACAGAATTTATAGATAATAGAAATACTGAACACGAAAACACTTTCATAATAAACAGAACATAGAAATGGTATTACACTTTGTCATCAATGTAAAACACCTGATAATTACCGTTCTGAATGATACGAGTGTGATCTGAAAAGTTTCCGACTTAACAAAGATACAAGACAATTCAGATTTTTTTTTATTTTTCAACATAGTCTCCTTGTAACTCTATACACTTTTCCCAGCGATGCTCCCATCTCTGTAACCCGTCCAAATAGTTTTTCTCTGCAAAGTAATTGTTTACTAAGGTGATTGCCTCTTCATATGACGAAAATATGTGTCCTTCAAGTGCAATTTTGAGATGAGGGTACAAAAAGAAGTCGCTTGGGGTTAGATCTGGTGAATAAGGCGGTCAAGCAGTTGAAACCGTTATTCGTGGATTTTCGCGATGGCAACCGCTGTTTGTGAAACGGTCCGTTGTCTTGCTGAAACAACAAAATTTTGTTTTTCTGCAAATGTGGCCGTTTTTCCGCAAGTTCTGCCTTCAGCTTGTCAAGTAATGATGCATAGTATGCTCCTGTAATAGTTTTTCCTTTTTGAAGACAATCGATTAAAATAACTTCATGACTGTCCGAAAAACAGTTTCCATCATTTTTCCAGCTGAAAAAACAGTTTTTTCTTTTTTGGAGCCGGTTCCCTTTTTGCAGTCCACTGTTTAGACTGTATTTTTGTTTCGGGCGTATAATGTTGTATCCAAGTTTCATCTACAGTTATTATTATTAATCGGCACCAAAACTCTGATTTATTGCGCCTAAACTGCGCCAACAAAGCGTTGGAAATGTTCATTCGAACACGTTTTTGGTCTATTGTGAGCGAACGAGACACTTAACGCGCGGACAGCTTTTTCATGTCTAAATGTCGGTTTAATATGTGACAAACACGTTCTTTTGACATGTTCATAACCTCCTGCTATCTCTCTCACTTTAATGCGGCGGTTGTCTAGCACCATTTGGTGAACTTTGGCGATGTTTTATTCGGTAATTGCAGTTTTTGGTCGTTTAAATTCAGCTGCCCAAAATTTCAGTGTGGTAAATGATGGTGAAGAGTCCCCACATACAGAATTCAACTCGTATTTGATTTGCGTAGGCGTATTGCCTTTGAAAAACAAATATTTAATGACAGCTCGATACTCGATTTTGGTCATTTTCATAAAACCACACATACTAACGAGTGAGTTGATTACTGACTGTTGTACTCACTCATTGTTGTTGAAACGACTGTTACATAACAACTGCGCGTCCAAAATGGTTAAAACTTTGGTGAATAACTGTCAATAGAATCGCTAAATGTCCCTAGGATTTTACCGTTAGGTGAAGTCGAGTGACAATTCCACTGGATATGTCTACAATTAAAATTTCCAATCCTAATTATAAATTCTTCTGTTAGGTATTCGATATTTGAATCTATTATCCATTTGATTTTCGACTAAGATGTAGTCGACAATCAACTAAGGAACGAAAAACGACTTGCGTTATACATTTACTCCAACTTTTTTCATTTATTGTATCAATAAATACTTCATTTTTAGTATTAGTGTAATAGTTGTATCACATCGCATAACTTAAAATTTTTATTATTTAACATCTAATTCACAATGATAGGGTAGCTGTAGCACCACTTTATTTTTCAATCTAGCCATCTCATCCATGACACATGCCTCTTATCGTTGTTTTTGATTTTTGACAATATTTAATAATTCTCTTTTGAACATGTCATTAATTAAAGGTATATTTTTATCTGTCAGCCATCTAATAATGTCATCTTTTCTTGTTTGTGTTGTTGTTACCTTTTCTAATTTCCTAGGATGTTGTCTAAATAGATTACAGCATTATCTTCGATTTCATCTAATACTTTAGAGTAACAATCTTCAAACACTTCAGAATTCATGTCGTGATGATAAACGCTTTCCTTTTTTGATTCGAAAACCATTACGCCATCATCGACAATCCGTTCGCACTTCCTATGCGTTACAATTTAAACGTTTGCCTTGGCCGGCAAAAAGGTTTGACCTGCAACAAGGAAAAGATAATCCTAGTAGAAATATTGATATGATTGTTTTAATATTGACGAGCTCGGTGGCGTAGCGGTCAATGACGCGGCTTCGACACCAACGCTCGTGGGTTCGATTCCCACACAGGACAAACATTTGTGTGCATGAACATGTCTGTTTGTCTTGGTTTGGGTGTTTTCTATGTATCATAAGTATGTATTTACAAAAAAAATGTATTTACGTATGTTTATCAGTTGTCTAGTACCCATAACACAAGCTTCGCTTACTTTGGGGCTAGATGGCGCTGTGTAATTTGTCTGACAATATTTATTTATTTATTTATTATTTATTATTAGCGGACTGAATTTAAAATTATTAGAATGAGGTGAATATGTGCAAATTGCTGACATAAGCTAAGTATACGGTGCTTTTCCCGTACATACACTATTCAATATTGCACTGATTGTATTAATATCAAATTAGGGCTTGATATAAGTATTTAATTTACATTGAAATGATATTAATTCCATAATCAATAAGCCCCATACCTTAGATGTCGTATGCACTTCATTAACCTGTTTCGTCTAGATAATATATCGATTTTTTTAACGTCTTACTTCCTGAATGGTTCGTAAATACTTTTTTGTCATTTCTATCGTTTAGTATGCTGTTTCGATTTCTTTTATCGAACTTAAATCCAATATTTTTAAATAGTTCATGAAATATTGTTCTTTTGAATTGTCAAAGGATGTCATCATTATTCACATCGGCTAATATATTCTTGATCGTGGGTATTTCATTACGCATAAAAAATCTGGTGTACTTTTTTGCATAATGCAGTTTTAGTAAAGACGTCAATTTGTCTTATCATTATCGGTCTAGATTTCTGCTTCTTAGAGGACCTTTTTACCCGACTGCGAAAGAAGGAGGGTTATGTTTTTCGAGAGTATGTATGTACGCTCTGCAGCCTGATCGGCTGGATGGATTTTTGCTTGAGAGGTGTCGTTAGATTAGTATTCGCTGTGAGAGTGACATAGGCTACATCAAATATAAAAAAAAAAAACAATATGGCGGCTGTAAGCCGCAAAATTGTCGTTGCAGTAATTTTTTTTTCTTCTAAATTTATCGATATGGGTATCAAAATAAAGGTCTCGATGACCTGATTTTAAATATATATATTTGATATACTAGTTTTTGCCTGCGGCTTTACTTGTATGGAATTATATTATTGTTACGCATGATTAGTAAATCTGTTGTAGTCGGGTTTTTATTTTTTTAATTAACTTATAACTTATTACACCAATATTCTTCTTTTCTTTTACAATTCTGAACACAGAGATCCAGTGAATTCCCATACATTCCGATATGGTTTTAGCAATATTGTGTATAGAAGCATTCTGAGCTATCGTGTATGAAGGTACTATACATGTTATGTATCATGGTTTTCTCAGTTGGTTTACGGCGTCTTTTTACAATCGGAGTTTCAGATGTAGATGCCATAGCAGCAGTGATACAGAACACTATTACATAAAACCGATGCCACGATAAAAGCTAAGAGCAGTTCAAGTAGTCCAATACACAAGCCGAGCCACAATTTAGGTAATTCCAGTGGAGCGGCGTGCGGGTCTAAATAGACGGGTTAAAATATGCCAATGGTCCGAGGGGAGAAATCACCCTATGGGACAGGTGTAGTAGCCACGGGTTAAGAAACGTGAAATTACACTAACTAAATAATAATTAGCACATAGGGTCCCCAGGGACCACTACAGATATGTGATCGAAATAGTGGGTGGCAGTATTGAGATGATGTATAGGTAATAGAATCAAAGTTAATTAGCCGCTAATATTAATGTTCTATGACACTACGGTCAGAGAAAGCGAACCTCTGAAGTTAATAATAAATACACTTAGGCGCAAATACGAGTATATAACTAAATAAGTAGAACTGGTGATTTTTAACTCACGGTGCGGTGATGTGACAAATCGCGTCGATGTTAGCAGGTACCGTCTGTGGTGCGGTGTGGTGTGTGTTTACTCGTCGGCTCCGTCACGCGTTCTGCCGTCACAATGGTCCTTGAGCCAGCAACAGATTTTCCTGACCAATTTCCTCTCAAGCGAGTACTCGACAAATACTTCAGAGAATTGTATTATGCGGTATGGTAAACGTCAGCTGCCGCTCCGTGGATGGGTTGGACAGCGGCAGCCTCTTAATCACGTAAAAAAAAAATTGTTTTCAGTCATTTCCTCCCGGCTGAAAATTTGTTAAATGATAGTTAACGCAATTATTCGAAGATAAAAAAAGTCAGCTGGCCGTATCGTGGTGGATTATACGTCAGCTGATCACACGAACAGGCAAAAAAAATTTTTTCGTTCTGTGATTTCCTCTCACTTGCAAATTTCTCAGATGATAGCTTACATACAACTTTCAATAAATAAAAACGTCAGCTCCCTCTATGCTGGTGGAAAGGGCGTCAGCTGATGCAGTGAAAAGTGGCGCATGGCCCAGGCGTGAGCTCCAATCGCTTATTTAAATACTCCGCGGGGGCGGCGAATATTCGATAATCCTTCAATTGTCGCGCTTGTATAGGCATTATCTATACAAAGGAAAGGAATTCACTGGCAATTTGATCTACACTACTTTGCGTGCTTCCGCCACTAACTAGTTCATGCAAACTGCTGCCGGTCGGCACCCACACACTACCGTTAGTAGATGCATGCGACTGCCGTGGCTGCTTTGGTCGTCTGTGCTCCAGCTGCTGTGGTCGTCTCGGCGAATTTCCAACATGTGAAACAAAAGAAACATGCGACTGCAGCCGCCCGGACTGCCGTGGTCGTCTCTGTGACACGTGTTTCACCTCTACGCGAGGCATCCTCAGGCGATTTGTAGATGTTGATGGTCAAAACAACAACCTACAAATACAAATAACTCTTGAATCAATGAACTATCAAGGGGAAGAAGAATTAACTATCTCTTAGAGTTTGAGTAAAAAAATACGATAAGAACTTTTATGGTGTATCAAGTTCCAGAACGTATTCTCTGAAAAAGTATCATTAGCTGGATCTGTGATGAGATTGCTTTGTCTCCATACTGTTGGCCGGGAAGGACTGAGAGTCGTTGTTCACTTACTAATGATGAATCAGCCACACCATCATCCTGTGTCTCCTCATTGTCAATGATAGGAGGATCAGAAGAGTCTTCAACATCAGCATCTAAATCTTGTAGCAATTGGCGATTGTCTTCGTAGTAAGCCACTTCATCTGCGTCATCATCTGAAAACTCTTCACCGTCCTCTGAATCCTCTAAACGACTCAGGTAAGCTTCAATATCCCTGTCAGACAGTCGATTCATTTTTATAAAATGAAATTACACAATAAACATAAATAAAAACGGGATTAACGTTGTAAGGGTGGATTCCCTTACGTTGACTAGTTACTTGTTTGCTTGCTTGATGTGGAGTGCAGAAAGGAAAGATCACCAAAAGTTGAAGTTAATATGATATTCTTAGTTAAGATGATTACAAGTCAGATACTGGCAATTCCTTTCTCCAATGTGTACTAATTCAATGTTACGATAGCACTCACCGATATTAGTGAGAATATTTACTTTTATTGCAATCAAATATGACGCGTGCGCGCGGAGTCGCCGTATCAGCAAAATATAAAATAAACATGTGTGGTGTAAACAGTACACGTATGTAAAAACAATATAAAATATTAACTTTTTTTTTATATCACTAGAGTGGCAAACAAGCATACGGCCCGCCTGGTAGAAAGCAGTTACCCTACCCTATGAACGCCTGTAACACCAGAGGCATCATTCATTCCACAGCTTGACAGTACGCGGGAGAATACTTCTCTGGAACCGCACAGTACGTGACCACTTAGGCTCCAATGTGTGAGGATGAATTCCCTGTCGATGGCGAGCGGTGCGACAGTAGAAGGAGGCCGTTGGCATGTCAAACAACTCCTCTGAAGATACCCCATTGTACAGACGGTAGAACACACAAAGGGACGCAAAATCTCTTCTCAGACTTAAAGGTTCTAAAACGTCTGTTAGTTTGGGATCGTGGACAATGAACTGCATTACTTTTATTATATAAACTAAAATACCTAGCGCGCAATGTTGCACAATTGCAAAAAAGTAATTTCAAATACTTCATTATTATAATAAAATCATTATATGCATAAATAAAGACACTATAACTTATAATATAACATAAAAATTTCACGCTTATCTGTAAAAATTGCTTCAAGAAAGATTTCACAAAAATCACAGATATTCGCCCCAATCACAATTGACAGTTCAGCGCGGTAAAAAGTTTTCGTCGTAAAAAAAACAGGAGTACCAACCTTAAAAAAATGGTAATATAATCTTTTTCTTTAGGGATAAACGGTTTTCGTTCGGAAATTTTCATTAATTATTTAAAATTAAGGCGGCAAAGGATATGTTGCAATACAGACACACGGCACATTTAAGGGTTAAACGGTGAAGTGTAGCTCGAGGTAACCGAATGCTTAAAATGGAGAAACAGCAGTATTTCTTGTCAATGATTTCTTAGTCTGTATTGCCTTGCTTCTGTAATATTTTTTTCCTTGAAGTTGAAGATATGACAAACAGAACTTATTAAGTTCTGTTGATGTACTTTGATATTGTTTTTGTGATTCTGAAAAGATAACAACTTATAAATATACACAAAAACAAAGTTTACTTTGCAGTCACTTATTTTTATTGTTAGTTATATCTACATACCTGCTCTTGTTAACTCAACTTCTTGCACAATTAATATTGTTGCAGTGCAAATTCATTGTGTGGTAGAAGGGCCTACTTCACTTAACACTTCCTGCAATTGTGCGTCTAGAACTTCTTGTATGAGTTGGGTTCTTTGTGTAAACTACTAGCATCACTCATTCTTTGCCTGCGGTCTTTTTGGCAATAAAAATTTGTAGGAACTACTCCATCTCTCATGAAAATTTTCTGGCTCAATCGCATTTTGTATTGATAGTAGTTGGTCATATCTTTCTCAATCTGTAATTGTTTATTTTATTATAAAAGATGTAGGTATTTGGTAGAAAAATGTGGTTTTAGTTTGGAGTGCAGCACCACTGGCTATTCGAGGCACCCCATAATTAAATAAAAATAATACCCAACGATCAAAAATAATCTCGATCATCTAACCTCAAAAAACTAAGTAAACAATATATTGTGATAGGTAAGGTACTGGGACTGACAAGTGCTGTTTTTAAGACAAATTAAATCAAAATCACATGTTGCTCCCTATATTTATTCATATAAACAACAAAAACAAATCAATTAACTCTTTTACTTACCGAAAGTACGATATCCCATCCTTTTTTAACGTTCTTGATGTGATATTTTTACAATTGTTCTACGAACGCTTCGGCATTTTTGTCGTGCGTACCGTGACGCGGGCGAACGAATGCACTCATTTCAACTAGTATCGCGTGGCAAATACTAGTTGAAATGAGCGCACAATTGAAATTGTGCGCTCATTTCTTGCGGACGGTTTTTAGACGCTGAATATGTATCTTGTTTTTTTTTTATATCAATGCACTTATATAAATAATTTCAATAGTATATTGCCCGCGGCACAAAAGAGCCTTAGAGCAACGGTGCTGCGCGCATCTCTCGCGATTCGGCTCATGTGACCGCGAGGTCGGTGGAGCCATGGGAGGTGGAGGGTAGTTACAATATTATTACAATGACTCATATGGTTAATGCATTTATTGTTAGAAACACCTATGTAACCTAGTCGGTAATTATGATGGTTAGTAGTTAAAATAAAACAAAATATGTACATTTGTACATTAAGTATTTATTTAAAATAATCATAAATGTTAATAATAGCAAATGTCTGTTTAACTAAAATAACTTCTTCCTTCTTCTCTCTATTGACAATTTAATTTATTTTCAATTTCTTCCTTATTGTTTTCAATTCCTTATCATATGCAATGGATCGACGTGTTTTCAACTTTATGTTATATCCAATCTGAAATTCTTTAATTTCAAATCTATATACTAAGCGTTCTTTTTTAGCGTATCAAGAAACTGAAGCATCTTAAGTTTTCTTGTACCCATCTTATTGTTCAAACGTTTATGCCATGCTTCTGCTAGATTTATTGTCCTATGACGAGCCCCATGTACATTCCACAAAGTGTATACTAGTACTAGTATTTTCTAACCACTGGGCTACAAAATAGTCGTTGAATTTTGTGACTGCTATATTCTGTGGACTGGAGCATCTTCCATGATAAGCAATCAAGCGTTTTCAATGTCCTCCTTCTTTATATGGGCCAATGCAGCATACATGACTAAGTGTTTCTTCTCTTCGATGCCATTTAATTTGTAAGGCATGAGCTTTTATGGCTAGTGTTTGTTTAAAGTGGAAGTTACATCCTTCTGGCTTAACTTCAGAAAATATTTTTTTATGACATTTATCACAGCAACTTTAAAGTCAACAATCATTGTAAGCAGCGTCCATTTTGGCAAATTTTGCACTAACGAGTATCCTGGTGGCAGGTTTTCCGGCTGCAAGTATCCCGGTTTTCTTCTCATATCAGCTTCCACAAAATTGATCAAATTTGTGATGTTCTATGCTTTTGATATATATATCCTTTTGAGTAGAAGAAATATTTTTTCTGTATTTCTTGACTGTTGCCACATGCCCTCTGTCGGCTACGATAAACTTTAATACAACTCCCTCTATAGGCATGTGTAGTTAGTACAACTTTCTCCCACCCGAGCGGTGGCGCGTAATATAAGCTACGGCGAGGACGAAACGACCCTCTTTCTTACCGTGTTTCGATCGCAATAAACGTAATTATTATAATTCACTTTTTCTTCCATCACCGCCTATGCCGCCCCTCGCTTCAGTGTTAACATTGGCTCTTGTAGGCGATAAAATCATATCGTTTATGACTCTAGAAGTAAGTAACTATGTACTGCAACACGTTGACTCATTTGGGTCGCATAAGTTAACTGATCGCATGGCACTATTTCTCTCATATCCTTTGTTCTGCGCCTCTTTGTTGTCTTCTTTCACTCGATTCATTGAAATCTTTTGTTGGTCGGCCAAGCATTTTTGGTATCCAGGCAGGGAGCATTATAATAGTATTGAGCCATTGTTCATTCTTCGTCAAAAAACGTTCTTCGTTGTTGCTGGAAGTTTATTTTTGCTTAAATTGAAACTTGAAAGCCTTTAGGGAATGTCTCAGTGAACTCTGTTTATTTTCAGGGCATTTGTTATTTTTTTTTAGATGGTTTTCTAAAACACAAGTTTGTCGTCTATTTCGCTGTCCGATGTTTTGTGACTTCGTAGAGCGATTTTCTAGTCATCTCCATAACCATCTCTTGTGATTCTGCACAAAAAAAAAAAAAAACAAATACGAAATAAGTATTTTTTTACTTGTTAAACTTATGTAAATACAAAAATGGCGGGTACTTGCGAGAAATTTCTCTTCGAAAACATAATAAAAGGAATCTAAGTTTTACGTTACAGCCAAAATTACAAGTTAACTAGGCTTAACTCATATACAAAAACAACTTATACACATAGCGTTCACAAAAAAAAAAGTTACATTTTAGTGTAAAACTTTATTAAGAAGATATCTTACTTTATCTAGCACAATGCCAAAACTAAATATATATAATTTAAGGTTCGTACCTTCCTCTTCAAAATCCATAGTTGTCTCTCTTGATTCACGGGTCAAGCCCGATCATTTGATAGGCGTGCGCGGGGATATGGATCCATCTGGTAAAGGCCCCTTTGAGAAGTTTTATGTAATGTTGTACGCCCGCCGTGACCCGTTCCAGGATATATCAATGGAACGATATACCCACGAGCAGGTCTCGGCAGGCGTTGAGACAAAGTGTGATGGAGAATAAATTGACTATGGAGATGAGATCTGGGTGAACTAAATACCTATTACAGAAGAGGGGCGGACGCCTGCCATAACTTCTTCTATTGCTAGTTATTTGCGGCAGGCGATGGCTTGCCACTCACTCCATAGTGGTTATTATTATAAAACTCCACCAACACAAACACAAAATGCAAATGAAAGATTACATTCCAACAGGTGTGCCGAGAGTGAGGTGAGTCGAAACCTAGTCGATGTTTCATCACTTGTAAGTGATGAAACATCGACTAGGTTTCGACTGCAGTTACGATTGGAGATGGGGAGGGGCGTTACCGAAATGGCGGTATAGTGATGTAGTAGAGTGGACTTCAACGATTAACGATTTGTTATCAATCGGTTCTTAAATACTCGTATACTCGTCTGTGAGACGTCTAATACAGCGATCGACTGTTCGTCCGGCACAGTCGATGCAATCGCTTGTTTCGCCGGATGACCTGTGCGCTGTGTAGGTGCCGCCGCTATGAGAACGGCTACTGGCGCTTACGCGTTTGCATTACAAAAGAATCACTTTGAGTTGGAGAATTGACATTTTGAGTATTGTTGGAGAATTGATTTCGAGTAAATGACAGGATGAGCATTTTTTAGATGCTTTAACGATTTTGTGGTATTTTTAAAGTCTTTAAATACAGAATCACAGTTTTGCACTTTGTTTTATCGCCGTCTACTTTCTCAAAACTTTTCCATACACCTGAGGCTTTTTTCGGCGCCAGTTGTAATAAACTTAATTACAATAAAATCATCGTACTGCTACTAGTACTAACAAATAAACAAACAAATTCAATCACAAGAATAGCTTATTGACAAAAAACAAAGCAATCAAAACATAAAGTTGCAGGTTCAAACTCGTATTATTAGGCGTCACTTCATTGCTTAAGTAAACAGAGATCGAGTACTAACGAGTCAACCTCACTCGAGTACTGGACTCGCATAGAATCGAGTCAGCGAGTACAAAATCGATTCTTCCAGACTCGAGTACCGGAATCGAATTCGGCATAACTCGAATCAAAATAAATTGATATTCGTGTAGGCGAGTCCAAAGCAGGAATCGAGTCCAACTTGGGTCGAGCCGTACTCACACATCGCACAGGCACATCGCTACCACGTGGTACCATCTTATAGATATTTTTAATATCGGTGGGCGAGTTGACGCGACGCCGGTTAAGCATCCCCATGACGTCGGTCCGCTTCGTTTTTGAAAACCGGCATAAGCCCACCGGCCAAATAATTTACAAACAAATTAAGGGCGATTTTGGCCGTCAAACTGGTGAAGCAAAACATGACGGCCATAGAACTCGTGTCCCTATCTGTATAAATTGTTATATATTCAAAACATATCCCGCAATTGCCTCACAAAGCTCATATATCTCGCAACCTTCATTCGAATGCACTGTTTGTTGTGGTAGTCTAAAAGAGGTTTTATTTTTGCTATTTTCCTCTCGGCACCACGAGTCTCCATGACATTGTTATCGGCAAAATGCAGGAAACGCAGTAATAAAATATACCGATTCACACTCATGAGCTTTCTAATAACGGGCATCCCCAGAACCTCCGTCATCCAGTATTCGTCTATCCTACAACGTAGGCGTATTCTCATAAAAATGAAGACGCCTATGAGACGATACAACTCTTCCATAGACGTCTCCACCCATGAGTGTAGTCGCGACCCGATAGGTCCACCGAGTGGCCTCCACAATTTTTTGCCACGTGTAATTGTTTGTTTCTCGGAGTCTGTATTCCATTAAATTACAAATTGAATTTTTAATAATTTTACAGAATTTTTTCGAAATGCCTGCCTCTTGCCAGATCATAAGCGTCTTCTAATAAAATTTATTCGTAATTTACGAAAAGCACTCCTGCTACTAATTATTTGATTTTTAACCAATTCGAGTTTCTGCCGGAATTCTCATTCTGTAATATGTCGATTTAGTAAACCATTTCTTTGAAGTGACCCCAAAGAAAGAAATCAATAGGGTTCAGGTCTGGCGATCGGGGTGGCCATTGAATATAATTTGACGAGCTCGGTGCTCGAATGTACACATAACATCTCTTATTTCTCCAGGAAGATCTGCTTCGTCCAAAAATTGATTTAGGTTATTCTGTAAAACAAAAAATAGATATTCTGGGCCAGTAAGTCTTGCTGGAAATTCGTGGTGAACTATCAACTGTTGGTCAATTATACCGGCCACATGTTAACTCTAAACTGGTGCTGGAATCGACCGTTTCGGATAAGGTGGTAGAATTTACTCTTACATAATACTGTAGGTTGTGGATATTGAATATCCCCATTCGCCTGAAGTTTGACGTCTGTCCACAAAATTTTATTGAAAACTGCGGATCTTTTCTGTGTCGGTTTAGCATTTCACGGCAAAATGATAGTCTTGTTGCCTAATCCTGGGGTAGCAAGTCTTTTTGTACGTGACGACGTTGCAGTACATTATTCAACCAAATGCTATGCATCCTTAATATCATTTCGTTGAATAATGTACTGCACCGTGTTGTGTGTAAAAAAAAAATAAAAAAAAAGATTTCAAATGGTTAAAGTTATATGGTGATGGTTTTTGGCAATGAACCCCATCACCGTATAAATGCAGAGAATTTTTACACACGAATAAATTATTTAAGAAGAGGTTGGAGAGTGCTCACGGATAGGTCTCTCGAAGGTTGCACTGGACCTTTACTTCAAGGACCTCTTGTATACGCTATTCAGGGTTGCTGGGCTTGTTCATACTTAATAAAAGAACAGGAAGTTGAAAGTTACATTATTTATTCTTACTAAGATCAGTCCGGCACTACCGAAGACGCGGAAACCGTAACGCGCGCACTGATTCTACATGGCCATAAAAACGAAACGTGTGTGCACACTTACGTGGAGCTGCAGGAGGAGAGGAAGGTGGAACTCCTTGGCGTCGTCGCGTGCAGATACCACATGCGACACAATTGGCCTCCTCAAACCAATCGACCTTCGGAGCGGCTAGCCGAGGGTCCTCGTAGCT
Organism: Hypsopygia costalis; assembly: GCA_937001555.2. Lineage (NCBI taxonomy): Eukaryota > Metazoa > Arthropoda > Insecta > Lepidoptera > Pyralidae > Hypsopygia > Hypsopygia costalis. Next base: position 12,542,709 of record OW443347.2, on the reverse strand, counting down.
TACAAGCACCACGCCATCGCGCGACGCCGGGAAAGGGTTGGGATGGGACGGAAATATGCCCGCCACCGACTGCTATATGACGATTATATTATCTGCCGTCCAAAGATATGTCCTGTTTCAAGGACTAGAGCCGGGATGTCTTCAGATCCGATTCATCTAACACCTTATTACATTTTCTTTGTTCACTTCCATCACCACGTCCCAAGTTCAATCTGACAGTCTATGTATAATGTTGCCAGTCCTTAAGTCACAACACATAAAAAGAAACCATAGACATGATCGTCTATATAAAACGCGATAATTGGTACTTAAATTATTCTTACAATTTCATCAACCACCTTTTAATGTGCGATGACAATCTCGGATCGCTAAGTGTCTACACATGATCAACTCAACCAAGATCACAAGAGAATCAATCAAGAATATAATTACTCATTAACAACGACATTGCGTAGTGGAAAATATAGCAACACTGTTGCCGCACTAAAACGCGAATAATGGTGACAAATGTCAATGTCATGTGACAGTGACAATACCGTCTTGTAAATAAACCCTAATTACAGCAATGCGATACTAATTATATGATAAATATAATGTACGCTACAACCGTCGACCTTGGCATCCCTAGGTTGCGAGATAGTCGTTGTTGGTTGATAAGTTCTATAGTTACGATGGACTCTCCATCGTTCATACTCGAGAGACGTTTTTATCCATCTCAATTTGTTTCATACAATATATAGGGGAAACCCTGGCAAAGTAATCAAGCCTTAAGCTGTTTTTGATTATTGTCGTTTACTTATAACTGGGGGACTTGATTTTATCCCCATTGGGCATATAGTCACAGCAACATCAAGATGGACTTCTGAGCTACATTTTTGTATTTACATACTCTTTTATAAAGCAGCCATGCATTTGTCATTGTCACGTCCAAGTAAAGTAAATGTCAAGGTGATAACTTTATTGTTTTGCACACTGATCAGGCTCCCCTATAGGCTATGGGCTACAGGAGTTGCTCTAGGTTGGTCCAGCCTACCTCAATCGAGAGCTAAGAATGTGCAGTACTCGCCATATGCACGGAATGACCAAGCCTGCGGTTATCAACTTGGTATCGGTGTACTATAATGCCCTATTCCGGATATGATCACAGAGTACTAAAAGGAACAAGGATTTAGCGGGGTAAAATGGATGCCCTACGCACTATACTCCTTACTTCTCTCGATGTGAAAACTTGCATTTCATTGGTTTTTTTAAAAACTGCTTTTTGGAAGAATAAATATTTTTTTATGATTTTTCAAATTGAGTTTTTGTTGTTATCGTTTTTTACTAGTTTTCCAGATTTCAGAATTTTTTATTCAGGAAAAAAGAGTTTTTATTTTTGTTTATTCCTCTCGGCACCACGAGTCTCTATGACATTGTTATCGGCAAAATGCAGGAAACGCAGTAATAAAATATACCGATTCACACACATGAGCTTTCTAAAATCTGCTATCTCCAGACCCTCCGTCGTCCAGTATTTGTCTATCCTATTACGTAGGCATATGCTCATGAAAATGAAGACGCCTATCAGACGATACAACTGTTCCATAGACGTCTCCATCTATCACTGTAGCCGCGATCCGTGATAAGTCTACCTGAGTGGTCTCCACAATTTTTTGCCACACGTAGTTATTAGTTTCTACGTACTATGTGTTCATGTCGTATAATTGGATGAACAACCAAAGGACTTGTTCCCTCAATTTTGGGACCAAACTCTTCGTAGAACTCCTCCCCTTACACCCCGAAAAGTTTTATAATTTGGTGACCAAACTGCTCGTACTCCTCACTGCTGCCGTCGTGTATAGACAGCCTGTTTTTTTTTTGTGGAGGTAGCCTAAAAGTGGTTTTATTTTTGCTAATTTCTCCATGACATTATTATCTGCAAAATTCAGGAAAGGCATTAATAATGTATAACGTTGCTGGCGGTAGCCTCTCATGAATATTAATATCAATATTAAAAATCTTTTATGTTTTAAATAAACAGAATGACTTGGCCATCGCATGAAAACAATGTATCTCACAAGCGATACATATTATATTATATTAGATTGTTTAGTGCGATTGCCAAGTCAATCTGTTTTTAAAACATAAAAGATCCATTTATCACGTAATAAATTGTATGGTACTGAAAGAAAAGTAGGAAACCTTTTTGCAAGTTAATTTTGTATTCTTTTAATAGAGTATCCAACAAGGCAGTCCACCGCCAATCTGTTGGTATCCCATTCTCCCATGTCCTAGTCTTATCCCTCCCATAACTAGTACACATATGATGGCGAGACTTTCCCACATAGCGTCCCAGACTCTGCTATATTCTATGTTGCCAGTCTTATTTATTACATGGTGTTTATGGCTAATACACACATTTGATTATATTTTAGAGAAAATAAGATGCAATCTGGAGTCTGTTATCGTTGGAAGTCGTATAATTACGCCTGAAGAAAAACTGATTTTGACACTCCGGCAAGTAGGGAAATGAAAATACGATATTATTATCAATTAAATATTAATAAAAAAAAAAGGTACTATAAGCATCATATTCACTGTTCATACATATACAAATTCACTGTTCAGGTGTCCGTGTTCTGTACCCATGGGACCAGCTAGTACTAGTATTCCCTCTATATGGATCCGCAAACATTGAATTTTATATTTCTTCCATCATTACTTGATTAATTCTATTTCTAACAAGGTACTTTTTTGTAATGGTGTAAATGATTCCATTTGTGATAATAAACTCATCAAGTAGTAATATAAATAGTAGTAGTATAAATAGTCTTCTGATTTATTTTCGGTAGCCTGTGTTGCGTTAGAATTTTGTTGTAAGTCTTTTTCTAACAACAATAAACGTTTTTTCTCTAACTCTAACATTTCCATTCTAATGTCATTTGCCGTATTTCGTTTCTGGGGCTTAGAACTAGACTTTAAACGGTTGTTCAAAGTAATGAAAAATGTTAATGTTATGTCTTGATATTCACTTTATTTCAAGGAGTACCTTAACTGTAATACTTAATTTAATTTTGACAGTTGAGATCGTTTATTTCACACACGTGTTGTCTGTATGAGCACTCGATATTGAATGCCTGATGCTTGCTTCGCTTGGAATGAAGTTGACGCCTGCCTCCTCCACCACTCCCTCACTCTTCAAACTGGTGTGCTTCATCGTGAGTGGTGTGCTGGCGCAACGAATTACAAGCTTGGAGTCAAATCAAATCTTTTATGCAATGTGAAACCGTGACTTTGTGGCAATCATACGCATAAATACATACAAAATAATTATAAATTATGCTTTTAAATTTAATGATAGCTAACAACATGGACATGGACGTTGGCAATGGGGAATTAGTGGGAATCTCAGAGATTGTTGATGGATGTATTTCATTGTCGCTTATCGACGACTGTTGGACATCCACGGCATCTAGAGGTGTCATATTAATGTCTGTGTCCGCAATTACCGACTCTGTTTCTGTACTTGGTGAAGATATTGGCAACGTCATTGTACTTGACGTTTGACTGTTATCGTTGATCATTCTTAAATTTGTGTCTGAATTTGCAGGTAGAATTTCGAATTGCAAAAAATCATTTGAGAGAAAAACGGACAATATCGGTGCAGGAATTTTTTTCAATTCTTTGCGGTATTGATCCTTTAAATTCTTCCACCTCTTCAAAATTGAATCTCAAAAGAAATATTAATTATTAATTAAAATACCTATACTAAATTATAGTATAAACTATACAGCTTCGCATTCGCATTAACTATAAGCATTTAATACATGGCAAATTATTTTATTTACAGATTTTTGTCAACGGGCATATCTTCTCCAAAGGAGACCTTCATCAGGGTGAATGTCCAGTCTTGTGTCTTCATCAGGGCGAGAGACGTGTGTGGTGTGAGGGTGGACGTGTCTGGACATTCGCCCTGATGAAGGTCACGGGTCACTCACGTCTTTTTGTCGGGAAAGCCGACTAGTTTCGATCTCAAAAGGAGACCCCTTTTGAGATCGAAACTAGTCGGCTTTCCCGACAAAAAGACGTGAGTGACCCGTTTAATTTATTTAATTAATTTAGTATAATGTCTCACGTGAGTTTTAATAATATAACTTGTAGATAGATATGTATAAATTAAACTTACTTTCAACATTTCCAAAATGATGTTTTATTTCTTCCCAACATTTATTTATAATCTTGTTTTTATAATGAACGTTTTTGCTATCCCATACAGTAGGCTTTTAAAATATAAATCAATTTCCATAATTTTATACAATACTATGAACACGCTCGAGCGATGAAATCAAACTGGTTTGTTCCCGTCGCTCCCGCGCCGCCGTCGCCCCGCTCCCGCCCGAGCATCGCCCCGCTCCGCTCTCGCTCGTTTCATGCCCGCCGCTTAAAGGTGCCGGAAAACAAATTATCGGACGCGTTCGTAAGCCGCGGCTGACGCGGCTTTACAATGGGTACGGTTGTTATAACGGCGTCTTCGAATGTCTCTCCTCGGTCATTCCATAAAGAATTGTCAGCTAGGAAACATGTCAAGCAGCGACAGTGAGGACCAATATTTAGAGTCACTAGCTGTGCTTTTCATTAAAAAATAGTTATCAACTACTAGTTATCAACTACGAAAAGAATTAGCAGTAGAGGATCCGTTGGAATATTACTATGCTCTGAGAATTACCGAAAACTCATTTATTGATTTATTATACAAGGTTGGACCTGCTATTCAAAAAAGAGACACATTTATGAGGTGTGCATTACCCGCGAAGGATAAGTTAAATTTTTTTTTACAGTTTTGTACATGATTACTAATGGGAATAGTTTACGAAGTGTTCAACATCTATTCAGAATACCAAAGTCAACACTCTCTGAAATGATTCCTGAAGTCTGTGATGCAATCTACAATGCCCTAAAGGATTACCTATATAAAAATAAGTAAAATACATACATAATCTTGATTATAAAATAATATACATTATATTATTTTATAATCAAGATTATGTATGTATTGGTTTAACAATATGTTATCGCCTCACAAGCCTGTGCCAATATATCGCTCTGCTCCGGTGATGGTGGAATTACGACATACGAATTCGGTTCTGTCATCTGCTCCGGTGATGGCGGGACTACGATGTACGAATTCGGTTCTGTCATCTGCTCCAGTGATGGCGATGGCGGGACTACGACATACGAATTTGGTTCTGTCATCTGCACCGGTGATGGTGGGACTGCGACTTTTTTTTCTCATTAATTCTTTATACGCGACCATTTTATGACCGCCATTTTTAGATTGTTAGCATACAAACTTTTTGTTACTCAATACATAAATTCTCAAAAAAATATAATTACTTAGAAAATTTACTTACCGGTAATGATGGAAAAACTTGACAAACTGTTTTTTAACACCCAATTTTACGAAAAAGTATTAATAACGTGACGCGTGCCGTGACGTGCGCTCTGGTTCGTTTCGTGCAGGCTACTGAGGTGCGGTGTACGCGGGGACAATCAAGATACAACGAATAGATCTTTCGAGAATGAGAATTTGATGGTAACGCGATGGTGTTGACGAATTTCTGTTAAGTTTTGAAATTTCATTTTAACTATTATTCCGTTCTGAATTGTAAGCGTTATTTACCATGTAGTTCAAGACAAGATATAGCATTTAAAATATACATTTTAAAAAATCGGGTTTCGGTTCACTGAATGTTTTGTACCTGTATAATTTCCTTAGATGGCTATGATGACGTTTTACTCAGTTTTAATCAAATAATAAATGGAGTTTCTAGAATATAGGGTTTTGAAGTGTGTTACATTGCGTAAAATTAAGTTTAAAATATCACCTGAAGAAAAGAATAACTAAAACAATAAGTTTAATAAAATATTAACCAGAAATGTTTATATTCCATGTTTCGCGAATTGACCCTAATACTCTAAGAAAACTAGCCACAAAATTCACACCATTTTTAAACAAGAGTCATATTTCTTAATTGTTCTTATTGATAGTACCTAATCACTTTTATTATGTGCCGAAAATAGGTTATTGTTGTTTAAAAATGTTTAATCAATCAAAACAAATGGTGTTTAATTATTAAATTTATTTATTACATAATAATTACAGTAAATGTTCGAATTGTTTAACACCAGCATTAATACAGGCACGACATCGCCTTAAAAATGATCGTTTTATTTGTCGTGCATATCTTCTACCATTGATATGAGCCGCAGCTTGAGTGATTTTTTTGCTGAAGCTCGTCCAATGTTGTGATGGGTTTTGCATAGATCCTGTCTTTGAGACAACCCCAATAGAAGAAGTCCAGGGGGTTTAGGTCGGATGAACGGGGTGGCCATAAGATAAAACCAAGTCGCCCGATGCAACGCCCTGGATACTCTTGGTTTAAGTATTCTCGCACAGGACGGGCGTAGTGGCCAACCATCATTTTGAAACCACATGTTTTGTAAAAATCACTTATGGGAAAGTCGTCTAATAATTCTTGCAAATCATTCTGTAAAAAGTTTAAGTTTCCTTGTAACTCAAATGGCCCAATCACTTTTCCATTTAATATGCCTGTCCATAAGTTAAACTTTGAATTGATATTGGGGTTTATATTGTCTCATCAGGTGCGGATTTTCACTGCTCCATCTATATAACTTGTGCATATTCAAATAGCCATCTTTCTTGCAGTTTGTTTCGTCCGACCATAGACTTTTGTCTAGGAATTGGGGATCTTCCCGGTGTTTTTGCAACATCACACGGCAAAATCCTATTCGTAGTGGATAGTCCCGGGGTAATAACGTTTGCACACGCCTGTAGTGATATGGGTGAAGCTTGTGACGTTTTAGAATTCGATGTGCTGAACTTTTTGGGATTCCCGTCGCTGCTTCTATGGCACGTACCGAGGTAGTTGGATCACTGTTTATTTCATTCAATACTTCTTCTTCGTATTCCGATCTAGGTCTTCCAGCGTTTCTTCTGGCAGATGGAAAATGACCCTCCGAAAAAGCTTCATGCACATTTTGAAATACTCGATAATCCGGGTATCTTTGAGCATTTGGGTACCTTTCTTGATATAATCTACTAGCAGCGTTAGCATTGCACCGACATTCACCATAAATGAGGTGCATATTAGCGTATTCCAACGGTGTGTATGGTAGCGGCATGATAATCGCTAAACAGTCCAAAATACGCCAGAAGTTCAATTCACAAAACACAATCACAGTCCAAAGTAATGCCAGGTCAGTTTAGTTTGTAGATCACTTAAATCGAGTCCAATAAGCCAAGCCAAAAGTCGTTAGTATGAGAGCCACGTCAATTGATTACCAACAGGTGCACAGTAAATAAAGAATCAGAGCGTACTGGTCATGCTGAGAACAGGAACTTCTCAACCTGCGTGATTGATATTCAACAAAGAACATCTATCTATCCCTCTCCGTTATTTCCCGCTATCTTTCTCTGATTCCTAAATTTTATGGAGTCTAGTGTTGGCATTAATCAAATATTTTTTTAATCAATTAATTAATTAAATTAATTTTAATCAGATTACATTCATCATGATTAAGGTAATAATTATTAAGTAAAATAATCTCGATTATTGACTTTAATCATTAATCACTTTTGCGCGTTCGATGTAAGGGTCGATTTGCTGGTCTCCTTCGAAGTAGACAGACACAACTCCAAGTTTTAGGGTTCCGGCCTCCAGTAGTACCACTGCCTCCGTCTCGGTGACAAGCTGTGGGTCTTGAATGACCCTCAGCTTGTCCCCGAATACGATGATTGCGGCCTTTACTGGTTTTTGCCTGTTGAGGGTGCACTAGATGATTTTAGCGCCTGGGATTTGCTTAACCATGCCAGTCTTGCCCACGTAGGGTTCCTGGACTAGTGCTATGGTTATCCCTTGTTCCTCCACTACTTGCAGTAGTTCGGCTGTGGCCTGCTTGGAGCGTCTCAAGTTTGCCTGGATGAAACGCAATCTTGTGTGCCTTGTCGTGTTCTGGAGACGATTCCCTTCATCGCCTGTTGCGTTAGCAGTATGCGATCCTGGACCGCGCTATGCTGTCCCATATGTGTCGCTGTGGGCATATATCACTGTATGCCATATGGGTTTCTCCTTCCTCTTGTTTCGCCAGTCTGCAATTTCTGCATCTGGGTGGGCGGTTCTCTTTCCGGGCGGGCACTCTTGCCAGGAGTGGGCACCACTGCAGTAATTGCAGTACTGCCCACTCTCTTTGCACAGTGTCTTTGTGTGCCCGTAGCCCAGGCACTTGGCGTATTGGACGAGTGGCGATTGGTCCTCTACTCGGTTCCTACCTAGACCGATGTGGACGGTGCCCGCTTCCGTTAGGCGCTTGTGTGTCTGCGGCGAGACCTCGAGGACTGGATGGCATTGTAAGGTGTTCCGTGCGCGTCTCCGGTATCTGATCCTCAGGACCCCCTCTTGTTGCCCTTCGAAAAGGTGTTTATTTTGGGCTTTGAGGTTTTCCAGGATCTCGGAGTCTGTTAAATGGTCCATAACGTTGACTATTCTGATGAGGGGGTTTGACATTTTGGGAATTGTTATTTGTAGTGATGTGTTTTTTTTTATTTCATTCTGGAGGCATTTTTTGCTCTCCTCCGACTCGCAGCTGAGCACGACCTTCCGGTTTTTCGCTTTCCTGACACGGTCCACTTTAATACCGGACTTAAAGTCCACAGTGGTCCGTATCTCGTCGATCACTTTGTCCCCGGTTTTTGTGGGGTCCGTTGAAGTGACGATGATGGTATGGGCCGGCCTTTTTGGTTTGGCCGCTGCTGTTGCGTAGGTTGCTTTGGTCGGAGGTGAGGTGTGTTTGTTTTTAATCGAGGAATTTATAAACACCAGGGTCTTGCTCAGATCTTCTGCTTTGCTGGCGACATCCGCGACGTCGGCGCGCAGGTGGGTTATTAGATCCCCCAGCTGCGCCGCCGTCTCGGAGACCGCCATCTCCGTTCCGATCCCGACAAGGCCCGGCGTTGGACCATTGTTTATTAGCGTGAGATCTTTGATCTCCTCTACTTCCGGATGACGTTTGTTCTCTCTATTATGGGCGCCGTTACTGCCTGTAATTCGTCCCTCACCTCATGTGTTGTGGCCGGTTTTTGTGTGGTGAAGCTCTGTTTGAGGGCTTCCATTTCCTCCTTTAGCCCCGCGAGCTCATTCCTTATTTCGATGAGCTCCCGGGATTCCGGCTTTGAGGTGGGGGTGTCCGCTGGTGGGAGTGGTGGGCTGTGAGGCGTCTTTTGGCTGCCCGTTAAACCCGTCAGGTCCTGTTTGAAGTAGTGGAGATCATTTGCTAAGTCTCCGAGTAGTTGTTTTATCTCCCTGACTGATGACTCCAGGTCTTGGTGGTTGCAGGGCGGCGGGGTGGTGTGGGGAGCGGTCTCAATTGGTGTCGACCTCTTCTGCTTTGTTTCGAGTTGGATAGCCTTGACTGTTTTGACTAGGCCATACATCTCGAAACTCAGCCAGCTTTGTACTCCGTCCACCGCCTTGTGCGTTCCTGTGAGTGCCTCTTTGGTCTCACGCGCGCGCTCCTCGAACTCCTTCCTTTGCTCCACTAGTTGTTTATTGTGGAGCCTCTCCATCCTTAGGAGTTCTTTTGCGGCTCTTGTACGTTCGACCTCGAGGTTGACTCGATGTCTCTGTCTCGAGTCAGCCAGGGATAGCACCAGCTCGTATAGATTTGAGAGCTGATCTACTGCGGTCGCTCTCAGGTCCTTCCTCAGTGTCTTTGATTCTTCCAGTGCGGCCTTGCCCTCCAGCATGTATTCTCTGGCTCTTTCAGTGGCCAGGTCTTTGCTGACGCCGGTGCGCATTCCAATTGGCGGCAGTATGCTGGGCCTATGCATGTTACGCTTTCGACGTCAGTCCAGTCACTGTCGCTTTGGTCCCCGTCATCTTGGCCTGATCCCATGTAGCCTGCCCTCTCTTCGGCTTCCTGGGAGTCGACTGTTTGGTCTTTCGTTGATATGACCATACTGTATAGTTCATTATTTGCTGATGGTGTGACAGGGACCTCCACTTCATGTTTCTGGGGTGTTGTATTTTTGGAGGGTTTGGATGCACTGGTGTGCTCTATTATGGAGTCATTAAAAGATATATCTCCTAACTGCCTGACCTCATCGAGGGATGTTTTTCACGCACACTCTCTAGCAGCTTTTAGGGTTACGGCTCGTCGTAGCCCAGCTGTAGTTGTGGCCGAGAGTGCAGCTTTGTTGCGCAGTTCGGCGACTCCTTTTTCGTTAGTTGTTTTTTTGAATTTTAAGTAGCAGTTTGTTGGTTTTCTTTTGTGGAGTGGGTAATCTCGGTAACCCACTCCGACTGTATCCTGGCAGGTCTTGTTCTTTTGTGGATTCGATTGGCTTGTCTTGTGGTGTTTGTTCGGGATGTTGGGGTTGTTGTGGCAAGGAGGTGGTTTGGCTGCTAGGGCCTTCCGACGGCCCCCGGCGGAGCGGGGGGGGGGGGGGGGGGGTGAGGTAAGGGCAGAGGGGGGAGGTCTCGTGGGGTGAAAGGTCAGGGGGGAGGTCTCGTGGTGTGAAAGGTCAGAGGGGGTGAGGTAAGGTCAGGGGGGGAGATCTCGTGGGGTGAAAGGTCAGAGGGGGTGGGGTAAGGGGGGGGGGTCTCGCGGGGAGAAAGGTCAGAGGGGGTGAGGTAGTGGTTGGGGGGGGGGAGGTCTAGCTAACCTGGTCGACTAGACGTAGAGGGGGGGTATGGTTAACGGAGGGGTCTTGTTGAGTTGGTGGTTAGGGATGGGTATGTGGGGGGTAGGTGGAAGGGGGGGGGGGTAGGTTGGTTGTTGGGGATGGTTGGGGTTTTGTGGGGTGGTCTCGGTGTACCCTGTACTTGGGTCCAAGAACCAGCCCTGTAGGTGGAGGGGTTCAGGAGTTCCCTGAGCTACCTTTCGGTCTCTAGAATGTTGGTGATGGTGGTGCTGGTGTCGGTGGTCCGAGGTCCTCTGGTCTTCTGTGAGGTGGTCTTGGTGAGCCCTGTGGTCGGTCCAAGAACCAGTCCTATTGATGCTGTGGTTTAGGAGTTCCCTCGGTTACCTCAGTCTACTCGTTGTGTGGTCGAACTGTCTTCAGCGCTGGCCGGCCGGAGTCCTCGAGTCGCCCAAGGAGCCCTCACTGACGGTCGTGACGGCGGTGTGACGCTTGATGACCTCGTTTTTAGGTCAGTGAAGGGGTACCTTTGGACGATTATAGCTGCTCCGGGTGTTGTCGCAGGAACTCGGGAGACGCGTCGTTTTGTAGCCCTGATGGTCGGCTATACTTTGGTGGTTATTACAAATTGGGGCGTCTCACCGGTTGGTTGCTATTGTCCCTGGAGTTTGATGAGCTGCTATTCCCGGGTCCTTCAGGATCCAGCGCCGCCCATACTTCCACCGATGCACTAACACTTTATCTTTCTGATGACACTATTTTTTTGAATTTTTGAACATTTTAACTATTTTTTATGATTTTTTTCCGCGGAGCGACGTGGGTCTTGTGTCACTTAAAGTTAAGTAGTCTAATCATTAATTGGTTAACTTTATTATAAACCAAATATATATATGTATAATATAACTCAATGATGATAAATAAAGACACATATTTTTTTAAATATTTATACACTTCTTTTCATCAGCGGCAGTTAGACATAATAGCCACTTTTTTTTTTAATCTTGGGTAACACAGAGCTGCAACGGCTGCATATTAACTAGATTCACTGGAAAGAGTGTAAAACTCCTCAAATCTTTTCTCTACGCTTTGTAGATATATTGCAGCAAGTGGTTCACAGAATTTTGATTTGGAATCGTCGTGATCTTCTGAAATTTTTTCTTAGTGCATGCAGACAAGGTAATAATATACCATAAAATCAGTCAAATGTCCAAAGCGGTTGAAACTGGAGCAGCCCATTGGTAATATTCCTGAATATATTGAAATTCAGAGTCTCGTAATGGATTTCTTATATCAAGTGCTCTGACTAGTTGAGGTTAACTAGTTTTGATATTCAATACATTTTTCAAAGCGTCATAGAAACTATTCCATCTAGTTATGCCAGGTCGTGTTAACGTATATCCGAGAATGTCTAGGAAATATCACCTCAGCTGATTTTGGGCGGGCAGCAGCACTCCATAAATCGTTACATTTTTCCATTATTGTGGAATGAATTTTTTCAAGACATGTTGATTTGTTAGTCAACAAGGATTGGACGTCCTTACTAGCGATCAGATTTAAAGTGTGCGCATTACACCTGAAATGAAATGGTAACAAACTGTTTTGTGTATGGTCGTATACTATGTTTTCTTCTAACAGAAGATCATCATATTCGTGTTCCTGTCTTGTGCCGAATTCTCCTTCAGTCACTTCAAGTTCTTCTCCACTTAACTCGTTCTCGCTGCTACTTGGACTTGAACATTCATCATATTCGATTAAGGATGTCGTATTTACTCCGAATATCTTGAATGCTTTCACAAAATTTGACCCATTGTCAGTAACAGAACATACTATTTTAATGGGGTCAATATCAAAATCTGAATATATTTCCAGAAGCAAATCTTTTATACGGTTAAAGGTGTGTGCCCCTTTAAACAGGTGACAAGCTAAAGCTGCGGAACTTATAGTTATTATCAATCCAGTGCACTGTAATACCTAAAAAACTTCTTTTTTTCCCTGACCATATATCAACGGTGGTGCACAAATATTTCACTGCAGCTAGGTTTTCTTTTATTTCGAAAATCTGACTGAATTATTGTATAGCTATTTTGTTTCTGAGAGAACGTCGTCCGGGTATTTTGATTCCACTATTTGTCACATTTAAATCCTCCATCATCTTAATGAAGTACGGGTCTTCCACAGCTCGAAAAGCAATCATTGAGTTAACGAAATAATTTGCTAAATTACGATCAAAAGTTTCTTGAGTTGTGTTTCTGGAGTTTGCCTTAAAGTCCGATTAGTCCGAACTGTATTATTTTTATTTTGTTTATTGTCTTTCATATATTTTCTACATTCCTTTTCTATGTCAGCGCCATGTTCCCGTTTCAAGTGTCCCAAAAAGTTAGATGTTGTTTTACCATAGCCCTTAACTTCTTTACTTTGGTGGTCCGAACACTTCATACAATCTGCTACTGTGTTCTTGTCTGTGCAATTGTCTAGTAGAAGCTTATAATAGGTACCGTCAAATAAAGTAGAAGAAGAAAGATCCGATTCCGATTGCAATACCACTGTTGAATTCCCAGAAATGTTTGACGACACCGACGAATTATTTAAAACACCACTACTATTAGAGTCAATAAAGTCATCATCAATATTTGTTTTTAAGTTAATCACTGAGTGAAACAATATCACAAAATGTTGCAAAATCTAAAAAAATATATATCACCAAACGAGTGCAAACTGCGAGCGAGCGTGTGTCGGCAGATAGTGTTAGAACGTGACTGCTATAAAAGGCGAGATAGAGAGAGAGGGAGAGAGAGAGTTAGAATCTATGCTAACGTAAAGTACCTCAGCCCCACCCCCAAGTGTTTATGCAGTAAATAGTCCATAAACTAGTAAAAATTGGAATAAGGAATTTACATTTTATTTGATCATATAATAATTTTCTTTACGGCGAGTCAATAACAACTTTGATGCATACATATTTTGCGTATTGCTTAAGCTTAACAGCTTAAGCAATACAGCAAGTGTTGGTCTTCCAGTAAATTAAATAAATAAATAAGTAGTTAATAAATATTTAATCAAACAATCAAATTAACGATTAATGATTATGATTGATAATCTTAATCATTTTAAATTTGATTATTATTTATTAATCTTAATAATTTTTTTTGTTATGATTTTTAATCGTTAATCAGATTAACTTTGAGTCAACATTACGCATATGCCTATAGTTGTAAAAAACCCGTTAACTACCGTTAATTAACCAAATTTATGGTTAGCTACCGATAAAATGCAGTTATTAACGGTTAATTATCCGACTGCGACACCTAAAAAGGGAAAAGTTTTTTTTCTTTTCTTTTAGGATGGATTTTAGGATGTTCCCTTTCCTATACCAGGATTTAAGATAAAAGAATATTGTCTATACAGATCTTGTCTAGAATCAGGTTGGTCAAGTTTTCTTTCAAATTCTTCTGATTATAATTTTTCAGGATGTCGGATTTGCCAGGCCTAGTGTTTTTTTTTTGCTAAGGAATAGCTTGATAAATTCTTCAAATATAATCGAAAGTTCCGAGATTTGATATTGACTGATAGGCACTCGATAAGGCTCCGGCATCGAGGGGGAGTCATCCGGGCAGTACTTGGGTGTCTCGAGAGCCGGAGTTATTTCTCTCATATCGGTCTATATTAGAAAATGCACACCGAAATGAGAGAAATAACTGAGACTCTGGTCGGTCGTGTTTTTAATCACGCATGTCGCTACTTTATCTATAACTAGCTCTTGCCCGCGACTTCGCTCGCGTGACATTCGGGCATTTTAGATTATCCAAGGCAAGTCAACACACAACACAACCACCTTCATGTAGCACCTTTAATTGCAGTAAATACAGATGCAAGAACTTTCCCGATAACTACTACACCCGTCCCGTTCCCGCCAAATACAAATTTAAAAATTGCATTTTTGCTAGGGTTTTTCGTGCCCTTTTCCGAGGTGCGGGAGATTTATTTCTACTGGTAGGAGTACCTCCTCTTGACGAGGCAGGTGTACCGGGATTATTGACATTAGGACGGCCTCTTTTTCTTGAGATGCTTTTGCCAGCCTTGCAATAATGTATAATGCAATTAGCAGTGCCATAAAAACGTGAAGGAAGCATTCTGGAAAAATAGGAAAAAAAAAACTTTTAATGAATGCGAAGCCATTTTTGGCGCAAGCTTACTTCACCGCAAATACATACGAAGCCAAAAATGGCTCTCGTAGAAAATAGTGAAAATTTAATATAGGGAGCTAATATTTTAAATAAACGTGTGATACGGGTCAAAAATAGAGGCTTTGCAGGAGATTATTATTATTTTTGAAAAACAATTTTCTTACCTTTTCTATTTAATTTCTACCAACAAAGCTGCAGTAAATTTAAGTAAGAATATCTTCGCGCACGCGCCGGAGAAAAGTGAGGTTATAATGACATACGACGTTGGCCATAGACAATGAAAATTGCGTTTCGTTTCAGTGTGAGCTCTCTAATATTACTATAACAAAATTTTATGAATTTTGTTTATAATTAGGATAGAAAAAAAAAACTAAATCTTAGCAGCCAAAACTGGCTTTGTATGCAATAGAGGGCTAACATTTCTGCCCTAAATCGAGCACATCAAGGTTGATGCTATCTAACATTGCAGTTGTTTCTATTATCCAAAATCAAAAAATTAAATAATAATACTACAAATAAAATATATATATATATTTAGAGGGACAACAACAAAACTGACAGTAACAAAATTATTAAGAAGATTTTACATGCGCCTTATAAATAAAATATGTAACACATTATATTTAAATAAGACATTGTTTTATTGAGATCAAGTACTAATAAAATGTTCAATTTAGCAACATTTTCGACATATTATAGTGCTTACCTGGAACCGTCTATTTATTAATTTTGTAACTAATAAATGTACCATAAAATTGTCCAAGTGACCATACTGTAGAATGTGACACAGATCATAAAAGTGAAGAACTTTTTCTATGACGACCATTCAGTAACAAAACATTTTCTTTTTCATAGAAATTGATTAATCGACGTTATATTTTTTTTTATATCTATGCTCGTTCGCCATAGTAAAAGCTATTCAGTTGCATGGTCTGAGTCACCTCCTATTATGGTCACTAACGTTTGTTACACGCTGCATAATATTTATTATAATAATGGCACGAATCATAACATTGGCTTAGAATGTTATATAGGTACTACCAAAATACAAGAAATTAGTAAAAAACACATTTTAACCATTTACTATTAGTATATCATATTAAGTAGGTACTTAAATACTTCCAGGTCTATTCTTTAGAATAGACCTGGAAGTATATTCTTTAGAACTTATAGCCTATGAATCTACATTAATATATTTTGTAATAATGGCACCGTATATTATATATATTTTTGGTATTTGAACATAAGAGAACTTACAAAAATATTTGGACATATTTAGTAGGTACTTATAGAAATATATTTTATTTCAACATCACATAACAAAGTAAAGGTACACAAATACAACATTACATATAATAAAAGATGTGATGTTGAAATTTTGGCCCACCCTCAGGTGTCATTGCTGAGATCACAGTGTGATCTCAGCCCTGTTTTTCAGTGCAGGCCAAAAGTGACAACACCGATGCCAATACAAGATAATTAAATAATACCTAAATACAAAAAAAGACTAAATAATAATAACATACAGTATATCTTAGAAGCAATCGTTTGCCTACTGAAGCGTAATAAAGTCAATGTAGGTACTGGCAACATTACACGACAGCGGTACCAACATGACAGCCAATCGAATCAAGCCAAATATGTCATCATTTCTTTAATTGTCAAAATCGTTTCTAATGAGCCTAGACTATCAGTAAAGGCCGTACCAGGTTATAGACTATTTTTGAAGTGGCCCCCTCAGGCTCATCGGAAGCCGCTGTCGTCATTTCGTGAGCCGGTTGTGGTTGACTACCTTTGCCTGTGTACAAAAACATTTTCCAAAGGTATCCTGTACGCGATTCGCACAGCTCGTAGCTTTTTATACCTACCCGAGCAGCTTTAGTTAAGATGAGTTGTGCGGCCCGGCACTGGACGCCGAAAATTAATTTGTGTTTTAAAAGACATTTTAACATTAAAAACGATGAATGAAAAAAGATGGAGGTGGCTCAGGAAAGCTATTCATGGCATCAGATGGAGGAAGCCTATGGTCAACAGTGGACAAAATCATTATATGATTCAATTCATTTATTCTTACTATAAGATTACATGGAACACTTGGTCAGGATGATGATATGTATAATTTTAAATGTACTCACTGGGTGTAAATCCGATCAATTCGATGTCTCCCTCAACAATCTGGACACCGGGATATAAGGATTCCTTACGTAAAATGCCAGTTGATGGGGAGAATATGTATGGACTTGGATCTGAATCTGTAATATTAAATGGCCTTTATTACAATAACGAAGTGAAATTTAAACGATCGTAAGTACAAACGGCATTTAAACATACTATCGATAAATAACATTATTTGAGATTATTAAAGAAGTTACTTAAATGAAAAAAAAAATGAAAAGAAATCGATTGGTTCGTACCAGGAACAGGAACAGCCACAGCAACTTCCATAGAAGACGAGCTTTTGTCCGACACATCAGTGTGTCTACATGGACCGCTTGTCTCCTGCCTCTCTCTCTCTGAGCAGGAGAAAAACAATTTGGGGTGTAAGTGGTTTATCAACATCTTTGAACCAAAGCCAACTTCACCTGCACGTGGTGCACCCTGCTGACTGACAAACGAAGTTCTGGCGAAAAGAAAGGTAGGGAGCGTAATTGTAAGCTACCCGACTGGGGAATGTACCTCCACCTCACAGAATACTGCAGCCAAATAACAATTCCCTTGAGGGTTGTTGTGTTCCTGCGAGTGAGTGAGGTCACCAGAAAAAGAGAAAAGAAGGAGATGCTGCGTTGGCAGTGGGGGTGGCGGCGCGCAAGTGATATATTATGTTGCGAGCGTTAATACGGTTACGGTAACCGCTTCATATCAGGCGGGCCGTATGCTTGTCTGCCACTCGACGTAGTATAATAAAAAAAAATAAAAAAAACAAGATCGTTAAAGAACGCAACTTAAATAAAAAATAAAAAATTAAGCAATTGTTTCATACCAGGTAGGCTCTCTAATTAAAGAATTTTATACGTATTAAAGAAGTTACTTAAATGAAAAAAAAAAATGAAAAGAAATCGATTGGTTCGTACCAGGAACTGGAACAGCCACAGAAACTTCCATGGAAGACGAACTGATGTCCGACACATCAGTGTGTCTCCATGGGCCGCTTGTCTCCTGCCTCTCTCTCACTGGTTCTGAGCAGGAGAAAAACAAGATCGTTAAAGAACGCAACTTAAATAAAAAAATACAAAATTAAGCAATTGTTTCATACCAGGTAGACTCTTCTTTTCCTGGGAAATTGCCTCCTATTCCGCCTCCCAGGCCTGGGCCTGTAGTATTCTGGGAGGCGGAATAGGAAGCACCCCAGGAAGGAGCGGACATTCCACTCTATTTGGAGATGCTTTCCTAAAAGAATTGAACATAGTGCTGAATAAAGATAATGGAGAAGCAACAAGATTTAAGCAGAATCCATTAAAAATGAAAACCTTCTAACCTTTTATTTTTTTTTGGTGGAGGAGCATCAGGCAACAAGTACCTCGCTACTTGTTTCTTCTCCCGCATAGTAGCGAGGGTGGCCTTTTGCTCCTCCGTTAATTTGTCAATGTTTTTCTTGTCCGCCACCTTTGCTACCCGCGCTTTCTGCAGCTGTTCTGACAGAGATTCCCTGAAATAACTAACAATATTAATCACATTCACGGAAATAAAATTTAATTTAAAAAAAAACACATTATAGCATATTTACGTGGGCTGAGGCGGGAGAGAGCTCGTAGGCAAAGGCGGCGTTGTACCAACACTTGTTGAAGTTGAAGGCTCACTAAAACAAGTTAAAACAATAAGTTTCGTTTAATCTTTTCATAAACTCAACTTGATGCAGAACCGTGCTTAGCATTAATTGTGTAAAGAGTACTAACTGATAATCAAGCATGCGGCGAGCACTTCGGCCTCGACCACCACCGCGAGGGCGTCCAGCACCTGCGCCCGCTTTACGTGTGCCACGTCCCTTCGTCGTATTTGCATCCATTTTCCTATATATAAACATTGAAATTAAAAAAAAAAACATCCAAAATCCAAGCAAGCAAATCGCACCAGTTATATAATATTTAATTATAAAATGTATAGTTCGATATTTTTATCATCTTAATTTTTATTTACTTTAGATGTATTTTCATTTTGACAAAGCATTCGTAAAATAAAAATATGTTTATTTTAAAGATTAAAATAATAACTGTGAAAATAAAGTAATAAAAAATTTTTGCGTAAGCATAAATTTCTATCGGTGTAACAGGGGGTCACTTGACTTCGAGCGCTAATGGCGCCAACATGGCCGACAATTGAATGAATATTTGTAAACAATAGCTCGATCCTATCATAAATAAAGACTTAATTGTAATTTAAGTGCACAAACTTGTTCTAAAATCATGTTTTTATCAACATATTGGATTAATTTTAGCATTTAACTTGTAATACATAAAAAAAGTATGTTTCAATACCCCCATACCAAAACGCAACGGACTGGATGCTACTTATTTCATCCAATTTGACGAAATAAACCACTGTCAACACAAATTTATATCGTAAACAGGTACTTACTGAGTTTATCTTCGGTTTTTTCACAACATAAACAGGTTTCACTCACTAATTATTATCAAAATTGTTTTTTTCGCGTCGTGCTACACTCGCCAACGTACCGTAGAAATCGACTATTTTTTTTATTTTTTTCCATGGCGTCTATGAATGGTTTGTTAGGTTGGCATATATGAGCGTGAAGGCCAAAGATGTGAGAAGAGGATGGAATTCGTTTCTTACGGCTATTCTAATTAGAAAAAACAAGACAGATAGAAAAAGTCAAGAGGCCGCGAAATTCAAAATTGGGTACTATATTACCCAGGTTGTTTTTGAGCACTTTTTAAAATCGGGTACTATATTACCCAGGGTGCATCGAGCGGATTTTATACGTATTAAAGAAGTTACTTAAATGAAAAAAAAAAAATGAAAAGAAATCGATTGGTTCGTACCAGGAACAGGAACAGCCACAGAAACTTCCATGGAAGACGAACTGATGTCCGACACATTAGTGTGTCTCCATGGGCCGCTTGTCTCCTGCCTCTCTCTCACTGGTTCTGAGCAGGAGAAAAACAAGATCGTTAAAGAACGCAACTTAAATAAAAAATACAAAATTAAGCAATTGTTTCATACCAGGTAGGCTCTCTAATTAAAGAATTTTATACGTATTAAAGAAGTTACTTAAATGAAAAAAAAAAAAAATGAAAAGAAATCGATTGGTTCGTACCAGGAACTGGAACAGCCACAGAAACTTCCATGGAAGACGAAATGATGTCCGACACATCAGTGTGTCTCCATGGGCCGCTTGTCTCCTGCCTCTCTCTCACTGGTTCTGAGCAGGAGAAAAACAAGATCGTTAAAGAACGCAACTTAAATAAAAAAATACAAAATTAAGCAATTGTTTCATACCAGGTAGACTCTTCTTTTCCTGGGAAATTGCCTCCTATTCCGCCTCCCAGGCCTGGGCCTGTAGTATTCTGGGAGGCGGAATAGGAAGCACCCCAGGAAGGAGCGGACATTCCACTCTATTTGGAGATGCTTTCCTAAAAGAATTGAACATAGTGCTGAATAAAGATAATGGAGAAGCAACAAGATTTAAGCAGAATCCATTAAAAATGAAAACCTTCTAACCTTTTATTTTTTTTTGGTGGAGGAGCATCAGGCAACAAGTACCTCGCTACTTGTTTCTTCTCCCGCATAGTAGCGAGGGTGGCCTTTTGCTCCTCCGTTAATTTGTCAATGTTTTTCTTGTCCGCCACCTTTGCTACCCGCGCTTTCTGCAGCTGTTCTGACAGAGATTCCCTGAAATAACTAACAATATTAATCACATTCACGGAAATAAAATTTAATTTAAAAAAAAACACATTATAGCATATTTACGTGGGCTGAGGCGGGAGAGAGCTCGTAGGCAAAGGCGGCGTTGTACCAACACTTGTTGAAGTTGAAGGCTCACTAAAACAAGTTAAAACAATAAGTTTCGTTTAATCTTTTCATAAACTCAACTTGATGCAGAACCGTGCTTAGCATTAATTGTGTAAAGAGTACTAACTGATAATCAAGCATGCGGCGAGCACCTCGGCCTCGACCACCACCGCGAGGGCGTCCAGCACCTGCGCCCGCTTTACGTGTGCCACGTCCCCTATTTGCATCCATTTTCCTATATATAAACATTGAAATTAAAAAAAAAAACATCCAAAAACCAAGCAAGCAAATCGCACCAGTTATATAATATTTAATTATAAAATGTATAGTTCGATATTTTTATCATCTTAATTTTTATTTACTTTAGATGTATTTTCATTTTGACAAAGCATTCGTAAAATAAAAATATGTTTATTTTAAAGATTAAAATAATAACTGTGAAAATAAAGTAATAATTTTTTTTTTTTAAATTGGTTACTATAGTACCCAAGGTGCCTCAAGCGTAAGCATAAATTTCTATCGGTGTAACAGGGGGTCACTTGACTTCGAGCGCTAATGGCGCCAACATGGCCGACAATTGAATGAATATTTGTAAACAATAGCTCGATCGTATCATAAATAAAGACTTAATTGTAATTTAAGTGCACAAACTTGTTCTAAAATCATGTTTTTATCAACATATTGGATTAATTTTAGCATTTAACTTGTAATACATAAAAAAAGTATGTTTCAATACCCACATACCAAAACGCAACGGACTGGATGCTACTTATTTCATCCAATTTGACGAAATAAACCACTGTCAACACAAATTTATATCGTAAACAGGTACTTACTTAGTTTATCTTCTGTTTTTTCACCACTTACACAGGTTTCACTAACTAATCAATAACAAAATTTGTTTTTTCGTGTCGTGATACAGTCGCCAACGTACCGTAGAAATCGACTATTTTTTTTATTTTTTTCCATGACGTCTATGAATGGTTTGTTAGGTTGGCATATATGAGCGTGAAGGCCAAAGATGTGAGAAGAGGATGGAATTCGTTTCTTACGGCTATTCTATTGAGAAAAAACAAGATAGATAGAAAAAGTCAAGAGGCCGCGAAATTCAAATTTGGGTACTATATTACCCAGGTTGTTTTTGAGCACTTTTTAAAATTGGGTACTATATTACCCACGGTGCATCGAGCGGTGTTGATGTTGAAATACCTCACAAATGCACATTTATAATTCAATTATTATTCAGTCTGAATCTGAACCTGAAAAAAAAAATACATTATATTATAAGAGCAGAAGACTTATCAGTGATGACCACCATTCATTAGAGAACACAACTGTCAAAGGGTGAGTAATGGAACAAGGACAAATTCAAATTGAACTTTATTATAATTAAAATTATTGCGCATTATACAACTGAAATTACTTTAGACTCTCTGGGAAGTCTTAGTTCTATATAAATGGAAGTAAGTCTTAATTTTATAAAAAAAAACCCTAGCAGGTATTACATATCACTACACTACACCACCAACAGAAGGTGTTTGCCTTGATATTTATCAAGGCAATCACCTTCTGTTAATCCTAATGACTTTATGTTGTAAACACTTTGAATATATTGTATATTAAAGAAAGCCCATTATGTAAGTTGGTACTGCCATGTCGAAAGTAAAATTAACATTTCATTGCGTGAAATGTCTGGTACACTATAATAGTCTTTGTGTCCTAAACACGCAATGTGAACTTATCGTATAATGTATGTAACTGCAGTGTTTCAGGCCATGAATTAGTTGGCCACAATCGTCCAATAGTTCGAGGCGTGAACAAGTAGATTAAATTTGTGATACGGGTACAACATCCCAATGAGTTTGCGACGGAAATTATCGCTTTCAGATATCAATAGCTGCATCTCAGTCATCAGTGTGACCAAACGAGTTAGATCAGTGATGGAACAATTTCTACTATTCACTAATAGCTAAGATGTGCGTACCATAGCCGTTCTTAGTCAACAGTGTGAGCAAACGACATAGTCAGAAATGGAGAAATCTTTTCTAAACACTACCAGCTGAGCTGTATGTTACCGATATGACCAGTCAGGCCGAATACATACACCATAGGCATATGGGTTTCAGCAACATTAGTTAAGTTATATATATAGTCTAAAAATGAATAACCACCGGCACATTCTTCACAATATTTTTTTTACAGGCCATGCATTTAATTTTTTGACCTAAGATTGAAGGACATTTATGATGCTCTTGAACAGGCTTGAATACTCACTTAAAATTACAACTGGCATTAAATCAATTTTCATTAAATAATCATCTATATTTTTGGAACAGTCGCTGATAGTCGCTGATAAAGTCTCCTAATTCATTCAAGTCTATGGAATCATACGTGTGCGATTCTATGTTATGTATAGCTGTTTCTTGTGTGAGATTACATATGATGATACGTGAGATAAAATAGTCCATTAATCTTCTTTCCACAACCAAATTTTGGACCTCCGTTTCACCCTCTTAGGGGTAAAATTTGAAAAATCTTTTTAAGTAATTTCGTGTTTACTACATTATATTTAAAATCGATACTATTTTCATAATTGACGTCTCAGAAAACCATAGAATCAACACTCATATTGATATTATGACATTTCAACCCCATCGCACCCACACAGGGGTTATTTTATGTCACGTCGACTACATTCATAAAATAGTGTGTTTCCGTCATAACCGACCCGATAAACCATAAAAACAATACCCCTGACGATTTTCAGACCTTTTCACCCCATTTTAGACATTTCCACCCCATCGCACCCCCACAGAAGCGACTTTTTGTCACGTCGGCTATGTTTGATTAGAAAATAGTTGTTATTTTCGTAATCAGCGACCCGATAAACTATAAAAACAATACCCATGACGATTTTCAGACTTTTTCACCCCATTTCACCCCTTTAGGGGTTGAATATTGGAAAATCCTGAAACACGTATTTACTCATTTATCTATAGAAGTACTCGAGTAAAGTTTCGCATAAAATAGTCCAACTAAGTTTCCCCATACAAACTTTGGATCCCCGTTTCACCCCCTTAGGGGATGAATTTTGAAAAATCCTTCCTTAGTGTACCGCTAGACGTCATAAGGAACCTACGTGCCAAATTTGGAGTCTCTAGACCCAGCGGTTTGGGCTGCGCGTTGATATATCAGTCAGTCAGGACATTGAATTTTATATATATAGATTGGCTTTTAACGTTGCTGGCGGTAGCCTCTCATGACTATTAATATCGGTGGGAGTGACGATGCGACGCCGATTAAGTTTGAGATGACGTCGGTCTGCTTCGTTTTTCGCCAGTCCGAAATTTTTATTTAGGTAGTGAAAAAGAGTTTTTATTTTTGCTTTATTCCTCTCGGCACTACGAGTATTCATGACATTGTTATCGGCAAAATGCAGGAAACGCAATAATAAAATATACCGATTCACACACATGAGCTTTCTAAAATCTGGCATCTCCAGACCCTCAGTCGTCCAGTATTCATCTATCAAATTACGTAGGCATATGCTCACGAAAATGAAGACACCTGTGAGACGATACAACTCGTCCATAGACATTTCCACCCATGAGTGCAATCGCAACCCATGTGATAAGTCTACCTGAGTGGCATCCACTATTTTTCGCCACGCGTAGTTGTTTGTTTCTCGGACTAAGTGTTCCATCAGAGGCTGGACCCATAATTGGATGAACAGGACCTCCGTTGTCCAGTGTTCGTTTATTCTACTACGTAGGCATATTGCTCATAAAAATGAAGATGCCTATGAGACGATACAACTCGTCCATAGACGTCTCCATCCATGAGTGCAGTCGCGACTCGTGTAATAAGTCTACCTGAGTGGCCTTCACTATTTTTTGCCACGCGTAGTTGTTTGTTTCTCGGACTATGTGTTTCATCAGAGGCGGGTCCCATAATTGGATGAACACAATGTAGGAAATGCAGTAATTCAAACATTTAAGTTTTGACTTGATGACAGTACAACTCGTCCATAGACGTCTTGGTCTTCGACCCGGTGTCTACCCATGCCGATGTGCACCACTCCCGCCTCCACCAGGCGCTTGTGGATTTGTGGCGAGAACTGGATGACTCCGCAGGGTATTTCTGGCTCTTCTGCGGTATTTTATTTTCATGGATCCTGTTTCTTGACCCTCAAAAAGTTGTTTATTTGAGCCTTCTATTGTAGCAGGATCTCCTCGTCTGTGAGGTAGTCCATTGCGTTGACTATATCCTCACTACAAGACGTGCGGTAAAGGGAAATCGACTGATCAGCTTGATCGACCCCTCCCATGCCTTTATTATAATTTACAAACACTTGGGGAATACCTATGTCGGTTTTACTCTTCTCCACCGTGCTCCAGCGTTTTACTTTCCCTAGTAGGAGAGCACTGTCGTAGTTTGTTCCCATCGTACAAACGCTGTTGGCGAGCCATCGGACGAACAAAATTTCATCGACTTTGTCCAATCGGTAATCAAACTCAGCTCGATTATTAGGGTTCCGTACCCAAAAGGTAAAAAGGAACCCTATTACTAAGGCTCCGCTGTCCGTCCGTCCGTCCGTCCGTCCGCCCGTCCGCCCGTCCGCCCGTCCGCCCGTCCGCCCGTCCGCCCGTCCGCCCGTCCGCCCGTCCGCCCGTCCGCCCGTCCGCCCGTCCGCCCGTCCGCCCGTCCGCCCGTCCGCCCGTCCGCCCGTCCGCCCGTCCGCCCGTCCGCCCGTCCGCCCGTCCGCCCGTCCGCCCGTCCGCCCGTCCGCCCGTCCGCCCGTCCGCCCGTCCGCCCGTCCGCCCGTCCGCCCGTCTGTCACCAGGCTGTATCTCATGAACCGTGATAGTTAAACAATTGAAATTTTCACAGATGTACTTCAGTTGCCGCTATAACAACAAATACTAAAAAACAGAATAAAATACATATTTAAGGGGGCTCCCATACAACAAACGTAGTTTTTGCTCGTTTTTGCTCGCAACTGATAATGGCAATAGGTAGACGCTTGAAATACTTTTAGTTATATATTCACTTTAAAAATATATAATTAAATAAAAATAAAACAAATATTTAAGGTGAGCTCCCATACAAGAAACGTGATTTTTTTGGCGTTTTTATAGATAATGGTACGGAACCCTTCGTGCGCGAGTCCGACTCGCACTTGGCCGGTTTTATTCTTCTTCATTTCCTTGACAGTTACCAGAGGGCACTGTTTGTTCTTCTTTCTCTCACAGATCACAGTAACAGCGCGAAAGTCGTAAAAATATTATCAAAGAATACGATGTGGTTCATAGTTCAATGTTTGCACTATCTGTAGCCTGGGACTTGCCACAGTATACATCAAATGCATAACAGTAGCCGTCAGAACTAGCTAGCATCCAATTATTATAGCCGAAGCGCACTGGCTTGCCCCGAATGAACGGCTTCGAGGGATGACGGCCAAAGTATTTCACCATTGATTCATCAATAGACAGGTTTTCATGGAACACTCCCCATTGCATAAATTTCTTCATGAGCACATCAGCTAGAGGTCGGACTTTGAACATTTTATCTAATGTGTGAGCAACAACAGCATTATCACAAAGATGTAAAAACTTCTTTATCTCCAGATACTTATACCTAGACATTGCTTTGGTAATAATAGACAAGTTACAATCCTCATCGTATGACCAATACAGTTTTTCTCTTGGTAATGTATGATAGCCCGATAAAAGAAGGATGCCAAAATAGGACTTCAAATCACCAACAGAAATGTCAAACTCGTGTTTATTTTTTTGAGCAGCATACAACTTCAATAACTCGATGATCATATTCATGACTTCGTCATCAAAAATTGTCTCAGATGTTTCTGTAGGATTTTTACTGTTTTTGGATTTTTTCTGAAATATTTCTTCTATTTCCCCAATTGAGTGTGCTGTTTCAGTTTCAGCTGTTTGAATTGGACGAACTTGAGTTTCAATAGATTCGGGTGACTGTATGATCGAATAGGAACTTGTACTGTTTGTATTCGTAGTATATGCCTGGTACACCGGCGGTGACCCATCTGCTGAATATGTTGTAGATGATTGTTCGTATGTACTATAGTCAGGATGGTTGTAAGAATACGTTTGATTATGTGATATGTTGTACGGGTTACGATATTTGATTTTATAAATCAAATTCATCACTTCGATTCTGAACTCACAATTTTGTCTTTCATTTAGGCTCTTGATTTGAGGAAGTAAGGAAAGTAAAAATTTCGTGTCGGCATGTTCAACTTCATTAGGTGATTGTTGCTTTGTATTCATTGCTGTAATTAAACTCTGTTGAAAGACTGTCATTTTAGGTTTTGAAATAAACAAATCTTTGAAGGCTGGGAAGTCTTCATAATTTCCTCGGAAAGTATATAGTTGTATTCTTGGTAAATGCACAATATTCTGTGTATTTGTTGGACAAAAACTTGCATTCACCGTTGTTGAATCCATGCCATGTGGTGGGTTTGTCAATGTGAAAAGCATATCATTTAAATCGCCAAGTAATCCCGTGTATAAATCTTCATATATAAAAAATTCGTCATTTGCGAAATATGGCAAAGTTGCTTTTGTTTCTTTAGTCGTAATTTTTACTAACTGTTGGTGAGTACTTTTAAAGGTTATCCAATAATCTTCAATGATTTTTGTACGGGCTTCGATGTATCCCTTTATTAATCTGGGCTTGGAACATTTTTTGAGGTTAACTTGTGTTTTTCTTAGTAAGTTAGCAGTATCTTCCAACACAGAAATAAGTTGTTTTTGTTCCGCTGTAGAACTTGCAGACCCCGTATCAGTCATGTTTTCCGTTCGTAATAACACTATAACAGTTTAACTTTGTTCAAAGAGTATGATAATCACTACGATTTAACTTCGGTGCGTAGTATTTAAAGTTCAATCCAAATGACACGTATACAACACTAATAACACAGCGCAGTGTAACGAAACTGCATTAACTTCACTTTGTTATAATAATTCCTTCGACGAAATGTTTATTCGTAGTTTATATAACTGTATAAAAAGAATATGCATAAAAATATTCTTTGTTCTCGTGGGTCGGGACGCGCGGCCGGCGTTATCAGTTGGCCAGCGATCCTTAGCTGTCAATGTGTTCGGCTCGATTGTGACCACTATGTCGGATGCGTTAGGGTTCAATTTTCTATGTGCGCGATTTCAAAGGAATGAAAGACGTGTGTTATGCTTCAATAATGTTTTGCGACTGATTTATTTAAAGTTAGAATCTATCTTAATATAATGAATGTATGATATAGTTTCAACACAACATATCTGAAATACTAGATGCAAGATCCTTTAAAAAAAAGCATTTCAGATACCAGATATAAATAATTTTCTAAAAAGGTATCTGAAATACTAAATACCTATCTTTCAACTACTTTTTATAGATAAAATACTTTTGTAAGAAAACAACATTTAATTGAATTTAAGTTTATTTGTTCGAGATAACAATTTTCGAATAAATCCAAAGACATGGTTGAAGTCGTACTTTTTGTATAACCCTCTCGGTTTGCACATTTGACGCAGCCATGACAAAGACTGTACTTTACGTCCGCTCCGCGCGACTGTCCGC
Source organism: Hypsopygia costalis (assembly GCA_937001555.2). Classification (NCBI taxonomy): domain Eukaryota; kingdom Metazoa; phylum Arthropoda; class Insecta; order Lepidoptera; family Pyralidae; genus Hypsopygia; species Hypsopygia costalis. Next base: position 12,514,248 of record OW443347.2, on the reverse strand, counting down.
TGAGCACTGAACAAATACATTAGGACCAAGCACCGTCCGCCCGCGGACATCCTCCTTTAAAAAAAAGCATTTCAGATACCAGATATAAATAATTTTCTAAAAAGGTATCTGAAATACTAAATACCTATCTTTCAACTACTTTTTATAGATAAAATACTTTTGTAAGAAAACAACATTTAATTGAATTTAAGTTTATTTGTTCGAGATAACAATTTTCGAATAAATCCAAAGACATGGTTGAAGTCGTACTTTTTGTATAACCCTCTCGGTTTGCACATTTGACGCAGCCATGACAAAGACTGTACTTTACGTCCGCTCCGCGCGACTATCCGCTGAGCACTGAACAAATACATTAGGACCAAGCACCGTCCGCCCGCGGACATCCGGGGCGCAGAGGAGCGGCGCGGAGCTAATCGCTCCGCGCGCGGATAGCTCTCCGCGTCGCACTGAACAGGGCCTGAGGAGCTTCTGTCCAATCTGTTGGTTACTCTTCAATACTGCATCTGTCCCTTTATACCGCGAGCATGCTTCTCCTTTCCTTCTATTACGAGTGTAGTTGGTTTACCCGCCTCAGTCAAGTATAGCTCGCACTCTTCCCCAATGATGTATACTGCTCTGGAGTATTTATCGACGGACTCTCCTGGCTCCTGGTGACGGCAATTAAACTTATATCTGGCATAAACCACATTCGTTTTTGGTTGGAAATTATTGTCGATGATGATGATATGATCAGTACCTTGTGCAAAGCTGGCGCATTTCCAATCTGAATGCCTTATTGTAACTAAATCCTCAGCGTGCTCGCCCATCAAATATAATAGAAGATCAATTTTTTCATTCTCCGATTTTGAGTTAGTTTCAATCAATTGCTGCTCTGTTACCATTTGTTACTTTTCAGTACCCATGCTGCCACCATGTAGTAATAATGAAACAATCAAGTACAGCTATTTTAATCTCAGGGTCACAATTACACATTACATAATTATAGTTACAATAATTCCACAAGTACTTGTTAACGCGCCATTCTGCTAGCTGTCTAAACTGTTGAGGTGGTGATGTCATTGTACCATGTAACCATGTACTCAATATATGTAACAGCGCCGTAGTTTTGGTCTGCTTTATTACCCTGGCCTGACTGAGTTATCACTATTTCTTTTTCTTCTTGCTTACTATAGGACTTCCCCAAGTTGAAAAACTTTTATTTTATATTCAAATAAGTATTTATTTATTGTTATTTGTCACTGTTTCATTTATTAGTTCTTTTGTAATATATTTAACTGTTATACAATATTTATTTAATGTCACATTTCATTGTTCGTGACAATCTCTCACAACTGTTCCACACAAAGTTCACACGAATGTGCTGACCGTGCGGCGTCATCGCCGGACGCAGGCGGCTGCGCGCCCCGCGGCCAGCTCTGGCAGGGTCGCCATGCGGTGTTTAGAGATCAAAATGAAACGTATTCATTGTTCGAACTCTGTATTATAACTGAACTTATAAACTACGCCACTGTTACATATATTGAGTACATGGTATGACAATGACATCACCACCTCACTGTCAATCAGACCAGTCCTTACCATAGATAATCTAGTACTATGAGCCATTGATTAAGCTGACGACGAGGCTACGAGACAATTGACGTCATCAACATTGAAGATGCATGTCTTCTATCCATCCGTCCCGGAGATGATAACTTTACCACCGTTTGCAATTAGCGACTCCGAATAGTTTCCTAGCTGCCATAAAAGCGTCGTGTCTGTGTCTTATCCCTGATACCAACGTCATGAAACTTGACTAAAATGACTGTGACAACAGAGAATGCAGCATTTTTTTTTTTTTTTTTTTTTTTTTTGTCGTTTTGCTTATCACAATCTGTCACTTTTTTTTTTGTTCGGACATTTAGTGGTATGTTTGTTGGGTTCTTGTCATGGCATGCTCGGTATGTGTCACACACATCCTACTTCACTTTTATTCATTTGATCAAGTCATGGGGCATTTTTCTTTTTAGTCTGCGACCAGTGCAGCATAATGAGAAATCTGTCATTTTATGCTTTGTTGAGACAACCTTGGCTACGTCACCTGCAACGTCCTCACTCTTCTGCTCACTAACACCATGGACGAGGAGAATCTTGCGTCTGCCTTGCATCTCAACATTGTCCACCCGCTGTGCGATGACCTCAACGCTGGAGATTAGTCGTATTGAAAATACTTTTGAATGTTATGAAATGTTATGAAAAGGGCGAAAAACAACCGACGAAATTCTTCGACGGCGTCGTTTGCGGTGTTAAAATTTTGTCCCCGAAGCATTTTTTTTTACTGTGGGAAATAAAAAAAAATCGCACGGAGCTAAATCTGGGCTGTACGGAGGATGGGGAAACATTTGTACTCCCGAAGTTGACAAAATGTCGATGGTTTTAGCAGCTGTGTGAGCGGGAGCGTTATCTTGGTGAAAAAGAATGCCACGGGCGCCGCTCCTTGGGCGCTCACTTCTCAACTCTCCAAAAGCTTGAGGTAGACAACCTTTGGAATACCATTCCATTCACTAGTAACTGTTCTACGGTCTTGGTCCACAACGTCGAAAAAAAACGGAAATCATTTCTTTATTAACGCTCCGACCGCGAACAAGTTTTGTGGGCAACTGGTCCTCCTCAAACACCCATTATGTGGATTGCTGCTTTGTAAGAGGATCGTAGCAATAGATCCAAAATTCATCAGTTGTCATGATGTAGGATACGTTTTGTAAAATTCCTCCTTCGAACTTTTTGAGCATAAATTTGCACCAATCAACACGACGGTATTTTTGCTCTTCTGTGAGTAATCTCCCTATGTGTAATATTTCTAGTTTCCCGCAATAGCCACTCCACGCTGATGACGTTTTCATGAGTTACTGCAGTTGTTGGTCGGCCTGGTCGGCGGTCATCGTTTAGGTTCTCTCGACCACGTTTAAATTCACGAGATTTCATGTCTTTAAGACTTTTATGGCATTTCATCCATCGATCGCGCATATTACTCCAATTCTTCATTACAGACTTACCTGAATAAAAAAAAATCGGTTGCCTGTAAAGTCGGTTTACTGACGATAGTTGAACGTGACAATGTCATTTTATGCTACTGGGTTGTCGCTGACCAAGCAATATGCGTCTATGTCGCAGTAAACCATGAAGTTACGATAAAACATACAAATAAATTAAGAATAGGAAGACAATCTTTTATAATAGCTCACTCGTTCCAGATAAGTTTACTGGAGCTCGGTCAAGATCTGCCAGAGCCGAAGTCAGTGGTGCTTTAACCAGAAGTAAACGTTCGAACATGATATATGTCGAGTTCCACCAGGTGGACACGTCTTGTTTCAATTTGAGCTCTGAGAGATTCAACAGATCTTGCTTTTTCTTTAACTTATAGCTAATGCTTGAAATTTGTCACCAAGCTTCTGCACTTTACCATTACGTCAGTGATAATATCTATGGCGTCGGTGACTGTAAGGTTAATCGTGTGCGCGACGCACGGATGATGATGTTTTCTTAAGTCGTCTACTACTTCCTTCTTCATATTTGCGGCGTTATCAGTTACCACAGTTACTATTTTGTTGTGTATATCGTATTTGTCGCACATATTTTTTAATACTTCAGCGGTGTTACTGCCGGTATGACTTCCTTTCACTTCTTCCGTAGCCAGAGTTTTACAGTGTAGTTTGTTATCATAAATATAATGAGCTGTCAAGCTTAAAAAATCTTTGTTGTTGACTGCTTTTCAATAATCTGTTTAGGAGATATATAGTTAAGTAGTTTCAATTGTTCAGCAAGCCTTTTTTGTTCAGTTGTATAACAGTCATGTAACATTTTTTCCGATAATGATTTACGCGATGGCAAAGTGTACTTTGAGTTCAATTTATGTACGAGATTTTTAAATCCAGCGTCCGTTAGCACTTGTCAGAGGTAAAAGGCTCTTGATTTAAGTAGTTACAAAATATTCGAAATTAAAAGTTAAATCGTTCGGAATCGCGCATCGCTAGGCTGAATGGGCTCTAAACAATTGTAATTACGATGAGATGTCAAATTAATTTGCCGCACCAACAGACCCTGGCGGAACTCCTTTTAACATATTATCCTTGAAAAATACCCTGGGGAAGATTATTAGGGGAGGTACTGAGTTGCCAATTGCATTCACACAACCAATCATAGTATTATCCCTCTCTCACCAGATGTTAATTTCCCCAACTGTTTAATTGACTTTGGAGCTAGTATCTTAGGAGGTTTGTGTACCTAGTATTTATTGTATTACTTGCGTTGGTTTGATTAGTGTTTCCTGTAATAAAAATTTGCGACGGGAGACCAGTTATAACTGTCGGAGATGAGTTGTCTGATGAAGCTGATGAACCAGGTACAGATTGCAGTGTGTAGGAAAAGCCTTTTTGATTGTTTGATGATGAATTTGAGTACGTTGGAGACGGTGTTGGTGGCGGAATATAGACCGGTGATGGCACTGGAGACTGTGATATTACTTGATGTGACGATAGTGTAGGATTAATTTGAACAGAATTCCTAACTAAGGTGCCTAGTTCCGCCTCAAATAGAATTCCATTAATAAATTTCTCGGCCAAAAGCCTTTGACTTGGTTTTATTTTTTATTAATTTGTCGCTCCAATATAAAGCCGTTGGATTTATATTTGCCTCTTCTAACTGTGGCTTTGTTCTTTGGGCCAGTAGAGAGCATGCTTTATCAAGCAACTCATTTTATTTAGTGATTGGTCCTTTTTTCTTTTTGGGGGCGGAGGAGTATGTATGGATGCGAAGGATCCTGTCTCGATGTGTGAGATGTTGAAGCTTCTGCTCTTAACTCCTGTGTGGGCTCTTCCTCTTCTTCTCTAATGTCTGCTGATGGGTTACTCTGAAAACAAAAAAGTTTTATTTAAAATATAAGTTTTCATGTTAGGGTTGCTTATACTCTTAAATAATGTTTAAGTTTAGTATAAGTAACCCTTACATTATACTAAACTTTTTACTTAAATAATTGTTGCTTTTTTCAGATGCCAGCTACCGCAGATAAATGGAGTGGAATAGCAAATGACTTTGGAACAAAAAAACATTTCTACAACTGTCTTGGAGCCCTATTTGGCAAACATATACGAATCAGACATCCTCATAATTCCGGATCCTTATACTTTAACTACAAACAGTATTGTATTAATGGCAATGGTAAACGCCAACAAAGAATTTATTATGATTGATGTTGGATCAAATGGAAGAATGTCGGATGGGGGAGTTTTATTTTATACTAAATTTTGGGAACTCTTTAGTAACAACAACTTAAATTTACAGGAGCCTTCACCAATACCAAACACAAGTGAACGTTATCTATTTGTAATTGTAGAAGACGAAGCGTTTGCACTAAAAACCAATTTAATGAAACCATATTCCCAATAGTCAGCCACTGTCCAGCAACAAATATTTAACAAACGATTATCCAGTGCCAGAACTGCAGTTGAATGCGCTTTTGGTGTAATGGCTACTAAATTTGGGGCTTTTCATAAAGCTATGTGTCTTAACCCGGAAAAAGCTTCAAAAATAACTGCGGCATGTTGTTATTTTCATAATTATTTGATAAAAAAAGAACCCCAGATTTACCTCCGCCAAAACTCAGACAATAAGGCGATTCAACTGTTGGAATTATAAAGAACAATAAACAAAATGCATCTACTGATGCCAAGGCCATAAGAGATAGGTTTTGCCATTACTATAATAATGAAGAGAAATTTAATTATTAATTTATTGCAATAAAATCTTAAATATATCTAAATACATGTTTCATTTAATGCTACAGTTAACCTATGTATGTATTAATTATAAATTTATTACTAACTAGCTTTCATCCGGGACTTCGCCCGCGTAGAATTAGTTTATATCGTGATTAATAGCATTCCCATTACATCCCACGGGATTATGCTATCGGGAAAAAAATATCCAAATTTCATACAAATCGGTTCAGTAGTTTTTGAGCACACAGCAGGCTTTGACGATTTTTATAATACCTACTGAACAAAGAAGACATTATCTCTGCATCTAATGTTTAAGTTTATATGGGCCACAACAATCTACAATATATCCATCACATGCAACAATTAAAAACATAACCAACCAACAACAAGACCAACTGTGTGAGCAGAATCATTAAATTATGCTCAATAAGTTGGTCTCCAGTTTGATTTATCCCTAGGTTTTGTTGTACAAAATCCTGAAGCAGAATCTCGCTCACTCTATACATTAATCTCTCCAGTTCGCGGTACTTATAACAATGTAGATGTTCTTTAGTCTGAATCACCTGTCCCCATCTTTATTAAAATAAAAGCCAAACCCAATATACCCCAATGTTATTCCAACGCTCGGGGAACTTCTTCTAATAGAGTAATGAAGTTTTCTTTGGTTAACCCCACACTTTTTGGATCATCATTTGTTCGGACACTGGATGGGAATCCAGTATCCAAACAAATGATCGTCCATTCCCTGGCATTAATAACTGCTGGAAGACGATCATTCATTGACCTAATCAGCTTCTGAATCGATTCTTGCGGGTTACCTTCCCACTCCTCTATCAAAGTTGATTACCGACTTTTTCGATGTATTCAGCTATGGCGGCAAAATTACTACTATGGCAGAATTTTCATTACTATGGCAGAATACAGAGTATAGTGCCGCGTGTTTCACTCCCGTATCGATGAGTTCAGCAAAGCCGGTTAAAGGATGATTCACGCTACGCCGTGTCGCGACCGGTCCGGGCCTCGGCCGGGATTCGGGCGCTGTGCGCCCGGCCGGACCAGTGATTCATGTTACACCGGGCTATTTAGGTGTACTATTTGCACGACTATATCTTTGTTACGTGGTTTTTGTTAGCTAGTTATTTCATCTGTCGATAGACTTGATGATTAAGTAAATATGTAATTTTCACAATTTGAATTGGCAGCTATTGCAATTGCCATCGATGACGAAGTATTGAAAAAACGAAGCGAAACTACTAAAAGAAGATGAGGTGTACATCCAACCTGGAGAAAGCGAGAAGCAGAAGGAGAATTTGCTTTACTTTACAAAGAATTAACTAACGACGACAGCAAGTTTTATGGTTATTTTAGAATGTCTAACGAATGCTTTACTTTTTTACTTGAAAAAGTAAAACCAGACCTAACCAAATAAATTACAAGATTTCAAAAGCCTTATATCTCCATCGAACGATTAGCAGTCTGCCTCAGGTAAATAATAAATTGATATGTAAAACATCATCTAGTGTTTATCGTACATAGAAAAAATCGACCCACCTCGGTTGTGAGACGGGTCAGTTTTTTATAAATACTTCATATTCAATTCTTCAATAATCAAAATTGCATTGTAATTTTGTAAATGCATAAAAGTAAAAATTTAAATAATTCACATAGTATTTATTCATTGCATTAGTCTGCCGTGAATTCTGAAAATAAAGTAGACAAATTATTAGGTTCCAAAGGCGTAGGTTCCGTAGGCGTTGATTCCGGTGTTGGCGTTGGTGTAGTCATCGGAACCTGGTGCATACACCGGCGTTGAATTAGTAGACGACGCCGAGGTTGTTCCACTCATTGGAGATGTGTAGGAAGGAGACTCTGCTGACAATTGCTCCCACTCCAAATCTTGTACCACTGCAAATATTCTTCCTTTTGCATGATGCTGATAGTACGGGGAAAAAGATTTTATTGTGGCTACCAAACCGTTGAAGAAAGCATCAATAGGATGAATGTCTTGTATGTTGGACTTTTTTTTATTTTTTAGAATGTACTCCATTAATGCGCTTGACGCAAAGGACTGGGATTGTGGCACTATACGACAGCGATTGTGTGCAGTTGCAATGGTTGCATTGCGATTGCGGTTGCCGCAACAAGTGAATTGTGCAGTTGATGGGCGATTTGGATTCGGACCAGCAGGTGGCGTAAAATTTGGTTCACTAATAGCTGGTGAGCGATCAGCTGCTGTTCATCGGTGTTAATTGTTTCATCGGGCGTAGTAACTGGCGAAGTAACCGTTTCGTTTTGCGTCTCTTTGTTCTCAGACTCGATACTTGTTATTGCATTTCGATCCTGTATATGAGGCAGTAAAAAATTCAGGCTTTCTTCATATTATATTTTTTTTATAGTAACAGCACTCTGACCACTCTTGGTTGTAAGTTTGTTTCTATGTTTTTTTTAAACTGATCCCGTATGTTTGCCTACCTTTTTTAAATACATCATCTGCAAAAAGATAGTATAGAATGAACAAGTTAATATAGTATAAATGGTACTGTTAATACGTAATAGCTCACTGTGGTACATATATTAGATACCCCGAAATTATACCATTATTATTTTTTCAGGTTCCTGGGGATTCCATTAAAATTTTTCGATTGGGCCATTCAACTGTGGTCGAAAAAGTACATAGCACATGTCGATCTATCGTAAAAAGACGTTATACCTCAACCTTATGGATGAAATGGAAAACATTTTGTTATTGAAGCCCCAGCCAATAGTGGTTCTTTAAATTTTAATCATAAACACACACACTCAATTGTTTTATTGGCGTTAGTGAACGCATGCTACAAATTTATTGCAGTTGATGTTGGCGCTTAGGGGCGAAACAGTGATGGTGGCATTTTTGCACAATGTAATCTTGGAAAACGTTTAGAAAATAGGACGCTTCATGTACCTATTGGTAAAAAAATACCCGGTTTCTCTACGTTTGCACCATACATGCAGTTTCGTTACACTGCGCTGTGTTAATAGTGTTGTATACGTGTTATTTGGATTGAACTTTGAATACTACTCACCAAAGTTAAAACGTAGTGATTCATTGACGTTTGAGTAACGCAGTGACTTTGACCAAAGTTTAACTGTTAAAATGTTATTACTAACGTGAAACATGACTAATACGGGGTCTGCAAGTTCTACAGCGGAACAAAAATAACTTATTTCTGTGTTGGAAGATACTGCTAACTGTTAGGTTGGTTCTTTCATTGTACGGTACTAACGGAATAGATGAAATATGAGAGGTTCAAAGGAAGGAACCTTTCCTAAGGACTGGAAATTCCGTGGAAGGAATTAACGATTACAATTTGACCTCAGATGTCCAAGGAGGACCCAGGTCAGACGGTCCAGGACATACTGAGGGGGAAATGATATTCCGATCCGCTGTCCAAGGAGGGCCCAGGTCAGACAGTCCAGGACATGCTGATGAAAGGAGGACCAAATCAGCCGATCAAGGAGTACCTAGGTCAGACGGTAATGATCGCGCTAAGATGGAATGGAGACCACGCGTTTCTCGTTCTAGGTATGAACTGGAATCGCACCAAGGAACAAAAGAAAACGTAACTATACCAGGAAAGATCGAAGGGAACATAGAAGCTTATCAAGCAGTTTGGAGGATTTGGAATACGAATCAAACAAAAGTAAACCAAACCAAACCAGACCAAACGAAGAATGGTAAGCAAATGGCGATCATCAAAGCGAATGAGGAACGAAGATACGGACGAGTCTGCAAGTCTTCTCTTGTTATTAATGATACCAGTATACTATTAGATAAGTTTTTAAATGTATTAGCTGAGGTCAGGAGTTCGGACAAGCCCAAGCTAAGTTTCAACTCTAACGTTATACCCGAATTTGATCCAATGTCGAAAGAGCATTCAATTTTGACGTGGATCACCAAAATAGAAGAATGCGTTGAGATATCTGGATGGGATGAGCGTGAAATAATCCACTATTCACTCCCAAAATTAAGCGGAGTTGCAAAATCATCAATTATCAAGGGTTATCTACGCTTTTACACACGTGGACGGAATGGGAAAAGAAACTTATCGATTCTGTTCCTTGCCGCGAGGACTATGCCGAACTCCTTGCCGAAATGTTATCTAAACGTGTCAAATATGGAGAGTCTTGAGCACTATTATTATGCGAAGGTCAACCTGCTAAATCGGTGTCATATTAATGGTAGACGAGCTGTTGACTGTTTACTATATGGAGTAGAGCAGGGGTCTCCAAACTACGGCCCGCGGGCCAAATCCGGCCCGCCAGTGTCATCAATCCGGCCCGCGACAGCCAATGATTTATTGTCATCATTCTGGCCCTGACAGCCAATGATTAATTGTTGTTACTGTTGCTGTGATAAGTTGAAGAAGAAAACACAGAATGATAATTACTCAGTTTTATTTACTTGCAAGGTACAACTTAACGACAGAAATGATGACGCAGAAAACTTAACTTAAGTATCTAAGTTTATGCATATTTATAACTAACAAATAATTGAAATGAATCCCACTAATCACAGTAAAACAAAAACTCTAATGAGATTTATGTAATTGTGATTTTCCACCGACAATAGTTTGTAGTTGTGGATCAATTTTACTTGTACCAATTATCAAAAGAGATTTAAGATGCTCATCGGTTAATTGAGATCTGTAAACATTCTTTGTGTACTTCATCTTGGAAAACGTTTTCTCACACAAGTAAGTAGTACCAAAAACAGAAAACAACCCACGAGCAAATTTATGCAAATTATCAAATTGTTCCAGTGGAAGACTCTTATAAAATTCCAACAAAGATGAATTTTGATATCTGTTCTTAATCATATCACTGCACTGTAAATCAATAATTTCCATTTGGACTTCCGGAGCCAAGGTTTCAATGTCAGAATCAAAAGGATTTTGAAAAAGCTTAATTTCATTCGCAATGACATCAAAATCTGAAAAACGAGTATCAAAATTTATCTTCAAAGCACTCAAAGTTTCGATAGCAAAATTGACGGGAAATTCAGTCTCTGTAGTGTGGATGAATATTTCACATGTTTTAAAATGTGTGAATTTTTTACGTAATTGCGATTGAAATAGTATTATTTTCTGCCTGAAGGATTTGATATTGGTGTATAAATCAGGGAGAAGCTGATTTTCTCCTTGCAATCTCAAATTCAGCTCGTTCATATGATTTGTCAAATCAACATAAAATGCTAACTTCCACATCCATTCACTATTTTCTAAATCGGCAAAAGGGCGCTGCTTCTCATTTAAAAAAATTTCGATCTCTGCTCGAAGTTCGAAAAAGCGCTTAAGGACTTTTCCGCAACTAAGCCAGCGTACGGCAGTATAATATGGTAAGTCATTTTCTCCAATCTCTTGAATAAACTCGCGGAATTGTCGGTGATTCAGCCCAGTGGATCTGATGAAGTTAACAACTGATATGACTGGTTTTAGAACTTCAGACATATCCAAACATTTTCCGCACAAGGACTGTTGATGAATGATACAATGTAAGACTAATGGTTTTGAACCACTACAACAATACAAAATCATTTATAATAGTCAAGGTATTTGAAGAATTTGAGAATGTTACGATTGAAGCTAGTAATAGGATCACACAAGAGTAGTAGAGTAGAGTAGAGTTGGATTCGCTACAAATAATGGTTGCAAACGTGGTCGTCCTTCCAGTTCAAACCTGCAAGCTGAAATTGACCAAAAGCGACGCAAAGGGCAAATTCAGTCGGCACCATCCAAAGACGTGAGGTTGGATCAAATTTCCCACTGGACAATTTGGTCTGAAAAACAAGAAAGATGTAAATATCCGCAATGTACAGGATACACTTTTAAAAAATGTGAAAAATGCAATATTTCTCTTTGTGATACAAAAAATAAAAATTGATTTTTCAAATATCATAATGATAATTAATACTTTTTCAATAAAAACTTTTTTTTATCAATTGTTTTACTCGCTATACTTTAAAGTTTCCCATAAAGGCGCAATGTTGTTTATAAACAACAGAATATTTTTCTACAATATTTCTAGAATATTTATAAACAACATAATGATTTTTTTTAATATTTTTCCTCTAATATGTACCCAATTAACTATCAGATATTTTTTTTTTGTTAAAATATAAAAAATTGCGTGTTTAGGAGTTAACGCATAGTAAAAGTGCTCCCCAACGATAGATTTCTAATAGAAAATCCTCTTTTGACTATTGTGGCTGTTGACAAAATAAATCCTTGGATTAATTATTAATTTAATAGAAGTACCGACAGCGGATTTCAAAATTCTGATTGTCCATCATTAAGTGATGACAGTAATAATCAATGCCAATGTAATTTTATCCCCTCATAATAATCAGCAATAACTTAAAGGTACTGCTTAAAACTTATAGTTGTATAATTAACAAGAAGATTAAGCATATATGTTTATATTAATTTAGAATATCACTATAAATTTAAGCTTACGATAATATGGTATTGTCAGTTTTTGGAAATTGATTGTTCACTTATTTAATTTGAACATAGAAAATGTATTTGCCTATTGATGTATCTATATACTTTCTGTTCACATTAGTTTATAAGGGAAGGGACTCGCTCTTTGCTGGATGGATTTATATGGCGCCACTGAAACGCACCGGAAGCCATGACTACAGCGCCTTGTTTTATTCTTAACAACGTCTCATTGGTCGGCGCTATGGAAACTGACCGGAAGCCGTGACAGTGTCACCTCAATTTTTATTCTGATTATCGCTTATTGGTCGGCGCCATGGCAACGGACCGGAAACCGTGATATTTTTATTCTGATTAACGTCTATTGGCTGACGCCATGAATACGAACCGCAGTCCGCGACAATGGCGCCACCATCATTTTCACTTGTACATGCAGGCAATTTTGAGCGGCATTCGTTGGCTGGTTAGCTTAGCATGAGTAGCACTGTAAATTAGTATTAGTAGCACTTGGAAGAATAAAGTGTATTTTGAGTTTAAAAAGTACTTTTTTTCATTCACTCGCCATTTAGACAATATAACTTATTAAGAAAAAACACAAATTAACCTTAAAAATGTTCCAAGCCCAGATTAACAAAGGGATACATCGAAGCCCGTACAAAAATCATTGAAGATTATTGGATAATCTTCAAAAGTACTCACCAACAGTTAGTAAAAATTACGACTAAAGAAACAAAAGCAACTTTGCCATATTTCGCAAATGAAGAATTTCTTACTTACGATGATTTATACACGGGATTACTTGGCGATTTAAATGATATGCTTTCGTGTTTGAATTCAACGACTGTAAATACAAGTTTTTGTCCAACAAATACACAGAATATTGTGCATTCATCTCGAAGATTAGCTTTAGATCTTTACTGTTACAATCCAATTTGACGTGTTTACTCAAAATGAATTTTTTTGTGGGTAATTTTCGGAACATTCTTACAACTCTTCTTAATTTTACGGTAATGCCTTCATAACGTTAATTTAGTGAAATCTAAGCTTCCACCCTCATTGTTACTATCAGATTTGGTTCCGGTATCTTTTTCTTCATCAATGAACTGGTCAGGATTTTCATTAGTTGTTGTTTTATTATACAATACATTAATTATGTTCGGTTCGGTTCGGTCGGGGTGCGGAACTGGTATAAATTATGTTCGGTTGTTTTTTTGTATATAGTTGAGAAATAGCCTGCATGTATTAATCTGGTGAAAGAGGTTAGCGATTATCACATTTATGTTTAGTTCAACTTTTCCTCAAGGCGATCTTGTGTGTTCACGCCACATTTTATAGTTTAACAAGGAAAGATTTACTTGACGCATCACTTCCTTCCATTACCACTTTTGCCGGGCTGTCAGACGACAGTGTCAGTGCAACGGACACTACTCGGCTTCTTTCTCTGTCTCTGTTTGTTGGCGATCACTTTCCACTTTAAAATTAATTCGCTTTTATCAATTTATTTTAACATAAAAATAGTGTTCATAAATAGCGTAAGTTTTAAAGGGAAGCAGTGAAGTAATGGGGGTGGGGATGTGTCAAGCTGTTAATTGCACAATGTCTGTCGTGTTTGTGCTAAATACTGGGCCTCCCGGTGCCGTCTGTCTGTTCGGTGTGTGTTGTGGAGAACTGTCCCCATTATACGTGCTGGATAGTCTGACGGTTAGGGATGCCAGGATTGATTTTTTGTTTTTCTTTTATATAAAAAATGGTATACCTCGGCCGATGAGGTTCGTGTCGGCACCTGTTGGCTGTCGCAGAATACCGGCGCTGTGTGTATTACACAGCAGTAATGCCGAGCGATGGCCAATTAACATCATAATTATGTACATGTTTGTTTGAAATGTTTATTGTTATTGTGTATTGTGTGAATTTATTGTTTCATGTTGTGATGTTAATAAACGTATTTTATTATTTTATTATTATTTATTATAATTATACCCAGTTGAATGCCATGTGCCAGACACAGGTGCTGATTCACGTTAGCAGCCTAAGGCTGTCATTACGCTAGCACCGTCACTAGTCAAATAAATAATATCCTTGTTCTTCTTTAAAATATCCAAGCAATGCTGTCCCTTTTGAACTGATTCTGATTAGTACATTTTTTTTGTAACCAGCACCATTTTTAAAATATGGTGAAAGGTGGTTGGTGGTGGTTACTCCGAGGAGCACCAATGATGTCGACACTTCGTGTTGTATATGAACAGAGCCTTTATTTTAACACGTTGAATACCATGAGAAAAAAATACGTCTTTCCGTTCAGGCCGTGTCGGACAGTGATGGTCGACAACTAGAGATTCCATTTGGGCCACGTCGGTCAGTGATGACCGCGTTTTATGAGTGTTTGCGATCCATTCATACAGGCCGTAAGACAGTGCTATTTTGACTCGCGTTACTCCAGTTACTACATATCAAAATAGTTTTTGCAAAACGTAAAGGACTTAGAAAAAAAACAACAATTACCGTATTAATTAAAGAGTAATTTTTTTTATAGATGTTATACTTTTTAACAGGTGTTGTTTGTTAGTATTTCAATAGTTTTAGATTCAAACCGATAGTTTAGGTTATGTTAGTTAGGTAGTTTAAAATTTAGTTAAGGTTAGTTAGGTTTGTTAAAAATATTTAGAAATAGCTGTGTGAACAAAGAAAACTCCATTTTGTAGGTACTAAAAAGTTTCATTTGTAAAAATTAAACATAAACATTAGATAGACAGTATCGAATAGTTTGCTTTTATGATACGAATTAAGTAGATTGCTACAACATCAATTAGCCGTATAGATGATCAAAATCATGTATGAACCTTGGCAAAACATTCAACACATAGAAAAGAAAGTGTCACAAAAGTAGGCACTTTTTAGGGTTCCGTACCCAAAGGGTAAAAAGGAACCCTATTACTAAGGCTCCGCTGTCCGCCCGTCCGTCCGTCGGTCACCAGGCTGTATCTCATGAGCCGTGATAGTTAGACAGTTGAAATTTTCACAGATGATGTAATTCTATTGCCACTATAACAACAAATACTAAAAAACAGAATAAAATAAATATTTAAGGGGGCTCCCATACAACAAACGTGATTTTTTAGCTCGTTTTTGCTCTCAATTGACAACGGTAATAGGTAGACGCTTGAAATACTCACATAATATAGTAGTTATATATTCACTTTAAAAATAAAAAAATAAATAAAAATAAAACAAATATTTAAGGGGGGCTCCCATACAACAAATGTGTTTTTTTTTTGCCGTTTTTATACATATTGGTTTTATACGAACGGCACTCACTTAAATTTCAAACTGCTGATCTATTTAAGAAAGTACGACTACTATCCAAGAAGTTTACACCAAAATCATGGGTAATTTAAGATCGAAATGGACAAGCAATTCATGACCTCCAAGATATTGTAAAAAGATGGCGTGAATATTGTGAGCAGCTTTACGCTAACTCTGGTGCCACTGCATCTGAGACCATGGAGAATAACTTTGTTCCCGAGCCGTCGATACTCAAGTCCGAAATCATTGCTGCAATAGATTCCCTTAGGGATCGCAAAGCTCCGGGAGCAGATCAAATATCGGCGGAAATTCTGAAGGCCATGAGCGACACGGGCATAGAGGTTCTCCAGTCCTTACTTAACAACATCTGGCAAACTGGAATGTGGCCTGAGGATTGGACAAAATCAGTAATACTACCATTACATAAGAAAGGTTCTACAAAGAAATGTGATAACTACCGTACCTTAGCCTTAATATCACACGCCAGCAAAATTCTGCTCCATATCACTACATAGTATAAAACAAAGTCGCTTTCTCTGTCCCTATGTCCCTTTGTATGCTTAAATCTTTGAAACTACGCAACGGATTATGATGCGGTTTTTTTTAATAGATAGAGTGATTCAACTGGAAAGTTTATATGTATAATATATGCATAACATAGTAGAAAAACACTGATAATTTAGAGGTTTCTAATGTGATGTCGCAAATAAACACATTTTTTTGCTCTTTCATTGCAAACGCTGGCTGAACCCAACGAGATAGATCAAAATAATGTAGTACAGTATTGTTCACCTTAAAATGGTCTACAAAAAAGTTCTCGATGGTATATGTCTATCTCTTAGTGGTAACGCACAATAACCGTTATTTTATCCTTTGCTTTTTACAAGAAATAATGCCTTATTTACGAAGCGATTTTAAGCAATACAGAATTAATCCTTATCCAATTAAGTACCTTAAATACATTGCGCATTTAATATAGATCAATATGGCCCTTCACAGCATGTAATTTGAATGAATAGTTTAGAAGATATTACACATTTAAAATGCAGGGACATAACGGCTGTGGCGGTACCGGCCGTGGAGCCGGCGGCGTGTGCCTATAACTGGGGAAGGACTGGATAGGACAAAGCGCAAAGACCTTCTGTAGTACATTTAGTATCAGCATTGCACCCGTGCGAAGCCGGGGCGGGTCGCTAGTACTAAATAAACGAATACGACATTTCCTGAATTGGCAAATCCCGCAAGAGCAGGCGGGTTTCATGAAAGGCAAGGGTACGCGTGAACAGATATTAAACGTTCGGCAAATAGTGGAAAAAGCCTACGAGTACAATGCACCGGTTATCATGTGCTTTGTTGACTATTCCGAGGCCTTTGACTGTGTTGACTGGGGCTGTTTGTGGCGAGTTCTTGAGGACTTGGGAGTACCACAACACTTGATCTATCTGCTTCAAACCCTATATCATAACAGCCGGGGAGTCGTCCGAGTTGACAAATCAACCTCGTCACCTTTCAAATTAGGCCGAGGAGTACGGCAGGGCTGTATCCTGTCCCCCATTCTGTTCAACGTTTATGGCGAATATATCATCCGAAGAACTTGCGAAGGTTGGAACGGCGGCGTTAGCATTGGTGGAGTAAAATTAACTAATTTACGGTACGCTGACGACACAACACTCTTAGCCGCAAACGAACCAGAATTGATAGCCCTGCTGA
Source organism: Hypsopygia costalis (assembly GCA_937001555.2). NCBI lineage: Eukaryota > Metazoa > Arthropoda > Insecta > Lepidoptera > Pyralidae > Hypsopygia > Hypsopygia costalis. Next base: position 12,497,003 of record OW443347.2, on the reverse strand, counting down.
ACAGGATGGAAACAATTAGCGCCAGCATGGGTCTTGCCATAAATAGGTTGAAAACCAAGGTCTTGGTGGTAGATCGTGCCAATAGATTGCAACTTACTGGAGGACTTGGACTCGAAACTGTTAGCAATTACATCTACCTGGGTTCCAATATTAGCAACGACGGCTCCTCGGAGATTGAAATCCGCAGACGTATTGGAGTGGCCAAAAATGCTATGACACAATTACAGCGAATTTGGAAGGACAGAAACATCTCACGTAAAACAAAGATTAATCTCGTTCGCACCCTTGTGTACTCGGTCTTCCTGTATGCCTCGGAAACCTGGACAGTGAAATCGGCCGATCGTAAGCGTATAGACGCCTTTGAAATGTGGTGTTGGCGGAAGATGCTCGCCATACCGTGGACGGCACATCGGACTAATGAGTCAATTCTGAAGGAATTAAAAGTTACTACCAGACTTTCCACCATCTGCCTGCGCAAGATTCTCGAGTACTTTGGTCACATTGCCAGGAAACCTGCGGACAATCTCGAGAGACTCATAGTCACTGGCAAGGTGGTGGTAAGAGAGAACGAGGCCGCAGCCCGACTCGTTGGTCCGATCAAATTAGAGGTTCTCTCACCATGTCAGTCCACGATGCTTTAAAGACTGCCGGAGATCGACATAAATGGCGCAACATCATCAGAGAAAAGGTGCTTCTTGGTGGAGGTCACGACCCTCAAATCTGAGGATAACGAAACATGGAAGAGGATACATATTGGTACGGAACCCTTCGTGCGCGATTCCGACTCGCACTTGGCCGGTTTTTTTAGTTTTGTTTCTGGCCAGTACACGGCCAAATGTGGTCACATTACTCTTGTAACATTCTACATACATGCGACGCACCTTCAGAGAGGGTCCTTCTTTTTTCTTCAGTACGTGTTTCTGTGATGTTGAAGATTTTGACAAAAAACTGTTTAGTATTTCTTTTCTCAAGTCTACAATAGCTATATGTTTCTTTGTGACGGTTTTATACAAAACTAAAGTATTCACCATGGCGACATTCAAAATCAAATCAAATGCAATTTTCTTATACCATTTTAAAGATTTTCCTAATGGTATCTGGTATGCGGCCATCTGATCAGATATATCCACTGCTCCCTTTGCCTTATTATAATCTACGACAATAGCCGGTTTCATTATGGAATGTTTTGTGGACAGCACCAAAACATCTCGTTTGTCTTTCCACTTCAAAACTGTTATCCCATCATCACTTTCTCTCTCTATGAACTGACTTTTTTGTGCTTATTAGAAACTACAACTTTAGCTTTCTGTTTTTTCTTAATGTGCCTATTAGATGTGTTTCATTTTCCAGGAGTGATTAGGAAACTTTGCTTGTACTGTTTTTGTCCGAATATTTGTGATTTCTGAGAGACGGAGACTTTTAACCGCTTGCTCTATATCTATGTCCCCTGTTAATAACAGCTTTTCTTGTTCTATCTTCTACCGATAGTAGTTTCAAAAATAATCCTGTCTCGAAGCTCAAAGGGTATAAAGTATTTTGATTTGCAAATTGACAGTTACTCGCCAGACTTTTAATATCTTTGTTAAATAAGTCTAATGGTTCACCAAGCTGCTGTCTTCTTGTGTAAAAATGGTATGTAAGCTAGGGTGGAGCGAAAAATTTTTTTTCAAGTAGCAAAAGTTTATGCTTTATACGCTCAAACATGCACCAGTAAAATATTATTTTTAAAAAAATAGTATAAGTACCTCCGAAAGGTCATTAAACTTTTATAAAAAGTGGATTTTAGACAGGAGTTGATGAAATTATATTTACATTACATCTTGATATATTTTATCTTTTTATTATCTTAATATATTGCTAATATACTCTTTTATAATAATAAAATATAAAAACAACGTACAATAGTAACAACACGGAAAGGGAGCGGTGCCAATCAGTTAATTACTACGCGGGTAGACTAAGGCAGTGCACTATTGTCTTTCGAGGTGAACTGTTGCGCGCAATTATCTTAACAACATAACCTAAAAATATTATTTGTTAATAAACATGGAAAAAACACGCAGTGCTTCTAAATGCCCAATATTTGGTGAATGTTGTGAGTTAAAGAAAAACGTGTTACCAACTTACGAAGATGTTGTCAAACATTACGAATGGACGCGGCACATTATGAAGACAAGCAAAAAAGAGCCCAGATTTTCAGAAATTGCTGATAAAATCGTACCAGAAATCGAAAGTATATGGCAAGCGGCATCTTTGCCAATAGTTACCAGTACCAGGATTGTTCAGATGTTAAAAGCGTATCACGAGAAACGAAAAAATCTTTTGAAGTCGATAGCAAAAAATGCTCAGCAAACGATGGAAAGTTTTATACAAAATAAGAAGTTACTTTTTGATATATCGGCTTGCAAATGCAAGGATTTTAACTATTGCACCTGTCCTAGAGAAAAGAAGGTCCCAAAACGGGAACTAGCCTTTTTAATTGATCAAAGGACGGCTCGTAAAATGATAATTGGCGGAGTTGATGTTGTCACTACCAAAAAAAATCTAATAAATCAGGAACGGAAGTTAAAACGAAAACTTTGCTTCAATAACTCTTCTAGTGTAAGTACGTTGCCTTTTAATTTAGACGTCAGCACCTCTTCACTTTCTTGCAATAGCGATGAGCTTACAATAAACGAATCATCTGCCAGCAATACTAAAGCTGTCATTCCTGTAAAGAAAAGGAAAAAAGTGTCGTGCATTAATTTACCTACTGTATCAAAAACATGTGATAGATACGGAGTATCTGACAGGGCTGCTGCTGCGATTGTGTCATCAGTATTACATGACATTGGGTCCGAGGTAGAAGTTATAGACAGAAGTAAGTTACGAAGAGAAAGAAACAAGACCAGACAGGAGTTAGTGAAACAGGTAGGCCTCAGGGATATTTCTGCACTATACTTTGATGGAAGAAAGGACAGAACTTTGAAAATTATAAAAAAAGGAAAAAGAAATTACAGAAAGGTAATAGTTGAGGAACATATTTCACTTATTCAGGAGGTAGAATCCACTTATCTTGATTACGTAGTACCGGAAGTTGGAACGGCAAAAGGAATTGTATCTTCTATCAAATTATTTTTTGAACAGCATAGTGTTTCCCAAAACAAACTTATGGCAATTGGTTGTGATGGAACTAATGTCAATACTGGGAAGAATGGGGGAGTTATAAGGCTTCTCGAAAAACAACTGAGTAAACCACTTCAGTGGATAATTTGTTTGCTCCATATGAATGAGTTGCCTCTACGACATTTATTTTTTCATCTTGACGGTTCAACTTCAGGTCCAAAGTCTTTCAATGGTCCATTAGGCAAAGCATTAGAGTATTGCGAAGCACTTCCTGTAGTAAAGTTTCAAAAAATTGAAGGAGATTTGCTACCGAAAATGACCAATGATCTGAGTACAGACCAAAAGTATTTACATAGAATTGTTACAGCAGATATTACAGGCACTTTTTCTGATGATTTAGGACACAAGTCACCAGGAAAATTATCTCATGCTCGCTGGCTCACGCGTGCTATAATAGACTTTTGCGTCTTTATGTCGCCACCGAAAACCCGACATCTGCCTTGATTACTTTAGCTACGTTTATAATAAAAGTATACGCGCCATTCTGGTTTACAATCAAGAATAATCCATCCTGTAAAGATGGTTCCCGTCATTTATTCAAGATTATATCTTCGTCACGGTACTTGCCAGAAAATTTGAAATCCATAGTAGATACTGTAATTCAAAGGAATGGTTATTTCGCACATGCTGAAAATTTGTTATTAGCTATGATAACTGATGAACGAAAACACATTCGTGAGCTGGCTGCCCGGCGTATTTTAAAGGCTCGTAGCAGTACCGTACATAGTCTAAGGCTTTTTGATGTACCAAAAATTAATTTTAATGCTTCAAACTATGTCGACATGATAGACTGGCAAAAAGAGATAACTGAACCACCACTTCTTAAAACGTTGTCAACACAGACAATATTTAATATTGTTGTTCAGTCTGGTGGTGAGAATCAGATAACATTTTTGCGTCTTCCGTGTCATACGCAGGCAGTAGAACGAGCCGTGAAGATTACAACAGAAGCAGCTATTTCGCAATGTACTAAAAAATCGCGACTAGGTGCCATAAGGGCAAAATTGGAATCAAGAGACAAAATGCCTAAATTCGATACAAAACGTCATTTTAAGCCAAATTAAAGGTGTTTCAAAATGTATGTTTTTTATGTAACTTTCATTTTTTTGCATTCATTACATTACTACTTGTGTGATCATTACATTGTGTATTTGTTTTCGCCTATTTACCTTTAATTTCTACTAAATATAGATATGAGAAAAGGAGTAGTATTTTCAAGAATTTCAAAATTTTAAATGCGGTTTCGGAGGTAGAAAACAATTTTCAATTCTTATGAAAATTGGCATACTTTTATGTTTTTACATATGGCATAAATCCCTTACACTTAGAAACCTAAATATAAAAAAAAATTTTCGCCATACATTTGTGCTCCACCCTAATGTAAGCATATATTCTGTTTCGGCTCACAGTATTCGTCAATCAAACCTACAACTTGCTCCAGCGTGACTTGGCTTCCATCTAAACCGCAATTGTTGTAGATTTGCACGTCTTCGTCAACAATCACATTTAGTAAGATAGCAATCTTCCGAACCTCACTATGCCTGTAGTGGATAATGATGCGAGTGAACTATTTATCGAGATAATGAGTAAATAGAAAATCAAATTAAAGACCAACACACGTATTCACGTTCAATAATGACACAGCAATAGAAAAACAAAGACAATCAAAATTCAAAATTTAGAATATTAACAATAAAAAAGACAAAAGGGTCTACAACAATGCCCTGCCAGGCCAAAAGCAAGGAGATAAATTAAGGCGGTAGTTGTGAAACAACAAACACTGAGCTCTTGAACATAAAATATGTTTAAAATACTTAAAATTAATTTCTATAGTTATAGTTATGAAATACTGTGATTAATAGACATCCACAACACACACTAGTGTTATCAACAGTATATTGTATGTCCTGAGTGAAGTTTTTAATGCACTGTCATATCGGCCATTTTTAATACGCTCACCTCAATAAATATAATATAATATAATGCAATGGCGACCTACGGTTACATTCTGGAGATACAAAGGGCCCTGGAGAGTACTTTGCTGAAGAAGATGAGTGACTTTGAAGCCAGCCTGAATGCCTCTGCGACCTTTAGGTCCCAGGTGTGGTCTATTATCACTATACTGCGTCATCAAATCACTATAAAATTATTGATGCTATTGAAATGCGACATTGCAGGAAATATCAACAATATTAGAACTAGAATTCCTCTTCCATCAGCGTCCAAAAGCTTCCCACTCCTACAAATTTCTTTTGATTAAATTCGTTGTGAGTTCCAAAGCAGCCGTAGTTTTACCACCGGGACTGCAATGGACTTCACTGTTCGTTGCCTTTTTTTTGTTACATTGGATTTACTGAATGGCTTTATTAATTTAAGGTTCAATGAAGATTCTATCAAGTACACAGCCTTTGTGACACATCATGGACAGTTTGAGTTTCAGAGCACCCTTTGGTTTATCAATTTGCGCTAATTATTTCACTAGATTTATCACAATTATCTTCCGAGAACTAGTGACGCAGGTTATGATGTTTACGTTTATTGACGACTTGATTATTTATGCAGAAGACGAACAGCAGGCTTTACAAAGGTTAAAGAGTGTACTAAAAGTCGCATCTGATTATGGCTTACATATTAATTGGAAGAAGACAAACCTAGTATGTCAGAGCGTGGAATACTTTGGATACTTGGTTGAGGATAGAGAGGTGCGGTCTTCACCAGATAAAACTGGCGCTGTGGTGAGATATCTAAAACCCAGAATATTCAAGCAGTTGCATAGCTTTATAGGTGACCTCATATTTTAGGAAATACATTCCAAATTACGCAATCATAGCAAACCCACTTACAGATTTGTTAAAGAAAGATGTCAATTTAATTTTTGAAAATGAGCAAAAGATAACATTTAACTATTTAAAGCAGAAGTTGGCAAGTATTTATCATGATTTAATCCAAGATTTCACACAGAGATGCATAACTGACGTAGGCTATTTTACGGAAGAATGACAATGGGGAGTTAGTTACACCCTGTTTACTACATGAGCAGACGGACAACCGAAGCGGAGAGCAAATACAGCAGTTATGAATTGGAAGCCTTAGCAATTATACAAGGTGCTAAAAAATTCCATCATTACCTATATGGAATTAAATTTAAAACAGTAACAGATTGCCAAGCATTCCAAATGACTTTAAGAAAAAAAGATTTGACACCGCGAGTAGCAAGGTGGGTTACTTGATAGTACGAGTTCATACTCGTACTATCAAGTAAAAGAACCAGGTCTATGCTCGATCACATGATCGAGCATAGACTTGGCAGCAGAATGCAGCACACAGACGCACTGAGCCGAAATGCCTATACTGCGCCGGTGGTGAATTTACACGATGATATCAGAAGAGCACAGGACCTAGATCAAGGGATAAGGTCTATAAAGGACATACTGCAGGAGAAATCTTATGCTGACTATACATTGGAGAGCGGTTTATTATATAAAGGTTTAGATAAACAGTTGGTAATACCCAGAAGTATGGAAATTGAGATTATTCGCAGAGTTCATGAACGAGGACACTTTTAAAAAAGAAAAATGATGGAGTCGATCGATCAGTCGCAAATGGTAAAAACCATTAACGCCATTCGAGTTAATGGTTTTTACCAAGATGAGAATGAAGGACGATATTGAAAATTAAATTAGTTATTAAACCAGGGGAACGTTGAAGATTACATACACCAGCGTGAAGATTTACGACGTACAGCCAAGGAGTATATAGGTAAAATCCAATAGGAGAATATCAGAGATTATGATGGGGATAGAGTAGCAATTAAAGGGACGGGAAAATTTTTTGGGACCCTACATGGTGACGAAAGTAAAACGCAATGATCGCTATGACGTAGTGAAGATGGATACTTCTAGGGAAGGTCCGACTAACACCTCAAGCTCAGCAGACTTCATGAAACCATGGCCTGAATTTACAGATGAATTGGAGAAGTTAGTAGTTTTTAGAGTAAGTCCATAGTCGAGGTATGAATGAGAGTTGCATGTTAATCTTTATTTTTAGTAGCCACGACGACCTCTCCTTTGCGAATCATTGTGTAGCTTATCAGAGCCTATTTAACGAAAAAAAATATTGTGTTTACTTAGCATATTTTGTTTATTGCCCATGTACTGCAGATAAATTTAAAATAGGAGATAGGTGGGTAAATAAAACGAATTTTGTAGGACGTTATAATCTTGGTTAAATAGATGAAGTATGTCGCAATATAAACTCTCTTTGTCTATATAGGTCGCCTAAGCTCCAATAAGTATCAAAAATCTCTTTTCGCTGGGTTCAGTTATTTTATTCGTACATTTTTGTTTGCATTTCTCACCACATGGAGACTTGATTTGTAATCCTGTCCTCTATTTCTTATCATCTTTGCTTGCACGCATGCCTATTTTTCTGGATTTAGTTTATTGACTTTGAAGGGTTATCAATACCATTTTGAACAAGGTTTGCAGAATTTTCAGGATCAGTACTGTCTAATAGAGTTCTAGAGATTACCGCCGACTTCAAACTTATAAGAGACTGATTAGAAAGCAGACTCTCAGTTGAAAGACGCACTGACATTTATGCCCGCTACGTCACATCTTTCTGATTGTGATGATGCGGCTGCGTGACAGATATCTTCTTTTTCAATTGCTGAGAATAATGCTCAGCTTTATGAATTGGCATTATTCCAATAGAGTAGAGAGCACACTGATACCAAACTATTATCATACCATTTACAAATAGTGATGTCTTCACACACGCGGTAATCATAAAATTCCCTTTCTTTCTTTTTTGCGGCTTTATAGTTAAGAAGTGGGCATTAACTGGTTCTATTTTCTCTAATGGCCCCCGTTACTCTCATGTCTCTAATTGCAAGAGTTTGTCTGAATATGTCAATACTACACTGGCACCTAGACCAAGCTCCGAATATCTAGAACCAACATTAAAATTTGTGGATGCACCCATATTTGTGGATGAAACCATACGATATACCTGTGTATGCCTGACGTTGCTCCCACCCACAACTTGTATCCGTACCTTTTTGAAACCCGAAAAATATTTTTTATGGTATAAATCACTTTTTTTGGCGATCAAATTTCATATTTTATTGTTTAAATAACCGTTGATGTTCGTAAAATAGGATGACCATAAAGTTATGGGGTGTATGGGGACACTTTGTGAAGGAAATTTGTAATTGAATAAAAAATGAATTTAAAATGTAAAAAATAAGTATTGGCAACACAAAAATAAAATAACAATATATATATCTATATATATATATATATATCTGCGACAGTCTTTATTACGAGCCTCTTGAGCTTCTTCTGAGAGCTGATCAATCGGCACAATACACGATTTGATCACATCCGTACTATGTACGAGTATTTTGTGCACAGTTGCAGGCATGTAGTACCAAGAATAGAGACTTAAATAAGTTGCTGTAGTTTGCACGCAAAGTTTTTCAAATTCAGGTAAATTAATATCGTAACCAGATAAAGTTATTAATAGTATACTAAAATTGTTGATTAGATTTACGTCTAATCCAGTAATTTCTGCGCTCAATACCGGATTGGCAAAAAATCTACGTGCAGTGTTTCCATCGTTTGTATTCCCATAACCAGGTTTAGGTTTGTCTACAATGATGCCCATTTCTCATTTAAACTTTTGTTTTATGTCTTCTGAACGCTGCTTTACACTAGCTTTGTCGTCATGGCCTCTGACCTGCCACCTTTTAATGTCTAAACGATAACTAATGTGCAACAAACATTCAAAACATCGGATCCAAGCATGCAATGTAGACAAACCAAATCCATAATGCATAATTCTTCCTTACTAACAAAGTCTTTTAATTCGTCATTCATCATTTTGGCAGTCGCACCACAAATATAACATTTTTGTGCAGAACGTGTGTCGGTAAAAGCAAAGGTTGTGGTTTACAAAAAATTGAGATTTACCGATACTACATGTTCTTGGCAGAAGTTGGGATATGTCTTCTAACACTTTAGTAGTTTCTGTTGTAAACTCAGTTGTTTATTTAGAAATTATAAATTTGATTGGTCGGCAATAAAGAGTAGACGAAGGTCTTGGATTTTGCTAAATTATATTATGTCCATCACTCAATTTTATAGGAACAAAAGAAAATACAAACAGAAAATCGTCAGTAGCCTCAGTGTTTTCAAATTTTTGTTTGTAAGTACTGTGCCCCGAACTCCCATCACAACCCCAAAATGTTAATGACGAATTAGAAGATACATTTCTATGAACTTCACTTTGCGCTTCTATCAAACGTTCAGCAGTTTTGTCCAAAATCGCTTGAAGTTTAATTTCCGCGCGTGATTCAGTCACTAAAATATGTTCGTCAGAAGGATAATATGAATTTTTAGACTTACGTAGGCCATGGTATGATGGGAACACTTTATGCTCCGCCTTCAAAGTATATTTTCGCGTCTTTTTATACGATTCACTTGTGCACTTAGTATCTATATAGTATGCTAATGCTTCGTCACCGTTTAATTGTTTACCACCAGTACAAAAATCGCGGAATTATCTCGGAAGGTTCGGTACTCTTCCTGATCAAAGTGGCTACATTTCTGTGTCCCGATAGACGATTTGCTACTTATTACCTACTTTCAACCCATATGACTCATTACTGTGGAATGTTTGGCATTTATTTTCCCTGGATTATGACTTTTGGGGTGTTGTTAATGACAAGTAATCACTAATTAGAGGATTAATTAAAGTGACTTTTGTCCACCTAGCTTGTTATAGGTAAATTACTGTGTAACAAAATACATGGGCTTCCACGATGATGATTTTTTTAGCAATTTATTACGCAACTGCTCCATGTCTTCGTCTTCAAGTTCAATCGTTTAATCTTGGACATCTTGGTCTGACCTGACAAGTTCAGTGCCAGCTCTCAGCATGCTTCATGGTAGATTGTTGATGTTGACAGTGTCTTCATCGCCAGAGTCTTCATCCGTCTGCTCGTCATTAACATTATCTGAAGGGAGAATAAAAATATCATTTTAATGGTCCTGGCTGCCGAAATCATCGTCTTCTTCAAGAATAGTTGCAATGTCACTCAATGACACCGTAATGTATAAAGTTATATATCACAAAAAAATAAATCAAAAATGAAAAATTTATATTTGGGTTGTTGTATAGTCCTAGTGTACCTAGGGTACACTCACATTTTGGCCATATAAACACGCTTTAAATTTTTTTTTAGATTTTTTTTTATTGTGACTTAGCTAGGAGTATATTTTATCATATTACTTACTATATTTGAATCATATTACTTACTATACTTATTATATTTGAAAGAACAAAGCAAATCCTTACCTAGTTGTTGACATCGTGACTGAATTATAATTATACACTATGAAACAGAACACGCATGGGCTTCATCATCGTCAGGTCATTTTAGTCTCCACTACAGGAGCACGACCCTCTCTCGTCCGTCCCAGACAGAAGGAGGATTTGGCCTACACTCCCCACGCTGGCCAGACGGGTTGGGGAGGTTAGGTTTAATAGTTCCGCTGTACCGCATACGGTACGGTAGGTCTAGGTAGGTAGGTAGCTAGGTATTGTTAAAAGTTATACTCGTAGATCAATTTTGTCCCCATTTACATCAACGGATAGATAGATTTCTGCGGAAGTATTATTGTATAATATTTTAAATATGTAATCAATAATAGTCGAGCTTAACCACCTTTAAAAAAATCTTGCTTAATATTTGAATAAAATTGAAGCGGGTCACTAGTTGAATATTATAATAAAACTTATTTAAAGTTACAATATAAAATATCTTTATACTTGAAGTAAGTAACGAAGCAATCTATCCACCGATCAATTCTTTGACTATTATTATTTTGAACATTTCCTTGGAGTGATCTATCTCCATTCTACCAAGTATGACTGGCAGACAATATCCTATTTATATATGCAAAGTGACTTTATTCACTTTACTTCTATTACAGACACCAGTCTTCAATCGCAGCCCTCGCAGCTGACTCCTAGGCGGCATTCAATCACAAAACCCGCACGTCAGAAGCAGAGAAGAGGCAAACCACCAATGTCGCAACAGGCCTTACGGCCTGTGGCGTGAAGGGCATTGGTGGCAGACTCCTAGGAGCGAACCAGGGGGCCTAGACAAGTGGCTTTCTAATAACGTGAACGTTAATAGAATCTAATGATAAATGTATGGGAATGACGTTTTCCAACGAAAAACCACGTGATTCAGCGAAACGAACATAAAAATTGGTAGCCAAGTGGCATTCTTTTTTTAATCGTTCGAAAGGAACATAGATTCGTTCGACAAATCTCATACAAAAGCCTAGCCAAGTGGCACTTTTGACATGCGAGTGCGTTCCGATAACAATTAAAGTGTACGACAGTGAAGCGCACGCTAACCCCTTGTAGAATACGAAACAAAATGGCGATTTCTTCCTTAATCAGCTGGAGAAGATTGTGTCGTTTGTGCTAGATTCAGTGATTTGAGTGCTAAAAATCCGTTTTTTTAAATAAAATGCATACCCTAAGGATGTTATGGGCTGCCCACAATGAAGATGTGTGGGTTAGACGCCAGCAAAGGAACATTTCTAGGAAATCCTTAGAAAAAATTTCAGAAATGCCAGAAGTTTTGTTTATCGAGCGATTTAGGTTGGACAAAAGAACATTTTATAATCATTGTTTCAACCTACGAGCTCACAACTTATTAAGAGGAACGAAGGAAATTCCTCTCGAAGTAAAGGTACGTAATAGCACAAACAATTACTTATGTACAAACAAAGTTTTTAGAACTTACATACAATAGAGGTTAAATATAAGTGTTGAATAAAAATATTTACTGTGATCGCAGGTTCTTTGTGCCATAAGCTTCTTGGCCACAGGATCCTATCAGAGGATTGTTGGTGTCACCCAGCACTTGCCACAGAGAACAACATGCCGCTGCCTTAGGGAAGTTGTGGAGGCACTCAATTCCAGTATGTTAACAAATGAGTGGATAGTGTTCCCACAAACACGGCAGGAAAGGTCAAAAATAAGACAAGAGTAAGTGATATTTTTATTACCTACATACTAAATATATATACTTAATCAATTTTCTTTAATAAATCTTAATAATTTACAGATTTCAAAGAAAGTTTAATTTGCCGGGTGTAATAGGTTGCATTGATTGCACCCATATAGCTATAGTGAAACCACATAATGATGAACACCTATTTTTTAATAGAAAAGGGTACCATTCCCTAAATGTGCAAATGGTAAGAATATTCAGGATAGGTACTAATTGTCTTTTTTTTTCATGTAAGAGCTGTGTATTGATAGATCAATCAGTCAGTACTTAACGGTTGCTTTTTATAAATATTTTACAATTCCACAAACATTTATATACCTGGATAAATTGTACAGCACCATCTAGTCCCAAATTAGACAAAGCTTGTGCAATGGGTACTAGCTAATAATGCTATATTCATATAAACAAACTTGAATTTTTTAATTATACTTATAATGTATGTATAATAAGAAGACCAAAACAAACTGACATGGTCATGCGCACAAATGAATGAAACCTGTGACCTGCAGAGTTAATATAGCAGTAATAGTAAAGAACATTCTATTCTTTATTTTTGCAGATTTGTGATCACAATTTAAAAATTTTGAATGTGAATTCAAAATATGTTGGAGCCACACATGACTCATTTATATGGTCGTCGAGCCAAGTCGAAGCCTACATGCGTAGACTTCATCAAAATGGTGAACAAACTTGGTTGTTAGGTAAGTAAGAATAGATAGACTATCAAAATTCAAATCAAAAAACATTTATTCAATTCCACAAATTACAGAATGTGTACACAGTTCTTTGTTACAAAAGAATATAAAATAAAGTATGTATTAGTGACAATATTTTGTTATATTTTCTATTGGGGTTAAGACGTGCCCGGAATGGAGAAAAGGAATCCCTATAGAATCGCTTCATTGTCTGTTATCAAACTTCTCAATCAACACAAACAAAAGAGACAGTATATTCTGACACTGGCAAAAGAACCAAAGCTTATGGGGTGCTTCTCATTGAATTAGAATCACAAAAATTGTCAAGAAAGCAAGGACTACGAGTCCATGCCTTCGTGCCAATCTCTACGATTACAGTATATTCTGACACTGGCAAAAGAACCAAAGCTTATGGGGTGCTTCTCATTGAATTAGAATCACAAAAATTGTCAAGAAAGCAAGGACTATGAGTCCATGCCTTCGTGCCAATCTCTACGATTACAGTATATTCTGACACTGGCAAAAGAACCAAAGCTTATGGGGTGCTTCTCATTGAATTAGAATCACAAAAATTGTCAAGAAAGCAAGGACTATGAGTCCATGCCTTCGTGCCAATCTCTACGATTACAAGTGTGAAAAACACTAGTGGCCAATACTTTAGATCCATTGTAGAGTACTTACTAAGAGTGTGATGTTAGGATTCGAGCAATGCCATTGTTTCGAGCTGGGACATGGGACTCCTTTTCACCAAAATTTATACAGTACCCCAGTGCAAGGGAGTTTAATTAGCACCTGAATAGGTATTTTATTATTGTGGTTTAAGTATATAACAATGACAACATCAGGGATCGAAAAGGTTCGTAAAATACCGGTAAAGTACCGGTACTTAGAGGTTCTGATACTAGAACCCGAACCGGAACCGGAACCTAAATCTAGAACCTGGACCGAAACCTAAATTTTACAGGTTCTTCTTTAAATCCTGCCCGAACTTGAATTAAACATAGAGTACGTCCACGCGGCGTATTACGCCGTCGCAACGTAATAATTTTTGAGCATTGCCAGCCACACAGGCGTTACGTCATTTTTTTTTTTCATTTAAATTTTTAATAAAAAAATTTCGTACGTATTAAATTCAAGTAGGTATAGTTAATACCTACTTGAATTTAATATCTCACCAATAATTAGCCATCTGCTACAGTACGTTTCCTAAGACACTTTTTTTTACTATGTCGGGTGGCAGACAAGCATACGGCCCGCCTGATGTGAAGCGGTTATCGAAGCCATATCATAAAATATCGCTCGCAACATATAATATCGCTCGCGCGCCGCCACCCCCGCTGCCACCGCAGCATCTCCTTCCTTTCTGGTGACCTCACTCACTCGCAGGAACACAACAACCCTCAAGGGAATTATTTGGCTGCGGTATTTTGTGAGGTGGAGGTACATTCCCCAGTCGGGTAGCTTACAAATTATGCTCCCTACCTCTCTTTTCGCCAGAGCTTCATTTGTCAGTCAGCAGGGTGCACCGCGTGCAGGTGAAGATGGCTTTGGTTCAAAGATGTTGATGAACCACTTACACCCCAAAACCCCACGTATGTACCACGAATGGTGAAAATGTGCAATCAACTTCCCTCAGCGGTATTCCCGAACTAACATACAAAAAGAAACCTTCAAGAACAGAGTCTTTATTTCCCTTAAAAGGCTGGCAACGGATCGGCGACCACTTGGTGTTGCTGATCTCCATGATCTAGGTGATTGCTTTCCATCAGGTGACCCACATGCTCGTTTGCCCCCCTCTCATATAAAAAAAAATGTTTTGAAGGAGTATAGGTTTGAGCATGATTCTGCAATTTATGAGCGCTCTATCAAAAATCAAAGGAAATTCCCATACTTGGAAGTATGGGAATTATTATTGTTAATGTTATTATTACAATCATTAGTAGGAAATTAAAGTTGAGTTCCATTATTCCAAGCTGTCTACTAACTGTCGGCTGCAAGAAATAAGAAATATGCCAGACACGGTCGAACGTATCCCTTCTTCTTAAGGAACCCTTAATTCGGAACCGGTATATTGGAACCTTTATTCAGAACCGGTTCTTTGGAACCGGAACCGAACCGGAACCTGAACCGGAACCGTACCGAAAAGATGAACCTTTTTACGAACCGAAACCCATATTTGTACCGGTTTTCAATCCCTGGACAACATACACATAATGCATACGCAATTATAAAATAACATAGAGATATAAACCTTATACTCCATCCAAACACAACACGCATATTATACGCACTCAAGTACACCCACTCAGTGCGCACACATGTACCCCGATGTATATGCATTGCAATTGTTGTGGGCAGTCCCGCAACAATTACAATGCATATATATGTCTTGTTTATCCATCAATGGTGATAAGTTTTTTTTATTCTTTATAATCCAAGTAACCATATTAGTTAGCAATATGGACATGCAAACCTTTTTCACCAAAACTATGCAAACTTATTAACAACATTTCTTATGTATATTTTATTTAAGCAAATCATTGAGACATTACTTTTTTTGTTTTAGGTGATTCTGGATATCCACAGAGAGCCTGGCTAATGACACCGATCTTAAATGCTGCTCCTGGCTCTCGAGAAGAGGTCTACACTACGCGTCACGTCCAAGCAAGAAATTCAATTGAGCGTTGTTTTGGCTTGCTGAAGGCCCGTTGGAGGTGTCTGCTTAAACACCGAACACTTCATTACCATCCTCATGTTGCCAGTAAAATAATAGTTGCCTGTTGTGTACTGCACAACATTGCACTGAACGCTCGCTTGCCACCACCAAATGATGTGACAGAGCAAGATGGCGATGGTGGTGATTTTGATGTTCATGTTGGCGGCATTACTCACAGCAGCCAAGAGGAGCTGATGCATGGCAGAGCAATGCTCAATGGCTTGATAAGTAGACTGTAGAATTATCTACAGTCTTTATTAACAAGTGCTAATAATTAGCTTGTGTTATTTGCAAAATAAAACGTGCAGAGATTCCATCTGATGGTAAGCAAATCTGAACCATGGAGATTAATAATCTGAGACTAAGCTTTAAAATTATTGTTGTCTTGGTTAAAACTATTAAATCCAATCGGACATCCCCGGGGATAGGACCTCAATAGTAAAAGTGTAAAGTTAAAATGTACAAAGGTTTATGAAGGTAGAGATTTATAACATTATTTACGAGATTAATCATAATTTCATACATTTTCACTTATTTTTTACTTACTGGAAAGAAGTTTATTAATAATAAACTATTCCTATATTATATAACTTTTTGTTTTGTTTTATAAGCAATATTATTTATAAATCAAAACAAAAAATATAACCACGAATATGTTGTTACTTATATAACTTTATATTACAAAAGGATGTTACGGTTTCATTTGTAAAATCCTCAAACAGTACACAAACTTTAGAAATTTTCGCATTAGGAAAATATAGATAAATAGAACATGCTCATGCAAAGTACAAAAGCAATTGAGTCGGTATACAGAAAATAATCATTTATAAAATATGTATGTGCAACAAGGCGGCCTTATTGCTAAAAACAATCTTTTCAAGGCAACCTTAAGGCTTACCGAAAGATATACATTAAATGAAGTTGGTAGTTCTAATGTTAAGTCATTTTTCTGTGGTAAGTGTATAAATCAAATAAATATTGTACTCGTTGGTCAACTTTGTACCTCGGCAAAGCATCTGAAATTATTATGTCTAGCATAAGGGAAAATATACAAATTATTTCAGTATTCGTTGTTTTTATTAAGTAAAACGACATATTAATTACACATTTATTTATTGCTAGGTACACCAATGAACTCTAAAATATATATGAAATAAACAGCTAAAGGCTCGCTGGCGTCGTTGCGCGTGTCGGTCTAATCCTCTGTGCAAGTCAAGCAACATCGACCGTAGCCTGTCCATCGGCTTATTTATTTTGAGCTCGCCCTGCTTCGAAAGGCACGTTAAGTCGTCGGCCCCGGCTGTTGTCAATGACAGTCGCTAAGCCAAGTTAGTGGAATTTAAGCGGCTTGAAAACACACGCAATTGAGCAGCGTGGTGGAGTGTGCTCTAAAGCCAGAAACCCCTAAAGAGTCGATTCTGTCTAGCAGCGAGATGAATAAGGGTTGACGATAGAAACAGCTAAAAGACCATATATGATTATCAAACGAACAAAAAAAAAAAACAAAAACATCTAAACATTTGCATTAAGTTGAAATAAGTTTGTTAAACATAGTCCGCCAAATTAGTTAACATAGCCATATAATTTTTCTTTTATATTATGAAGTATGGCAGACAAGCATACAGCCCGCCTGATGTGAAGGGGTTACCGTAGCCTTATAAACGCTCGCAACATGAAATGTCGCCACCCCTGCTACCAATACAACAACGCCTTCCTTTCCGGTGACCTCACTCACTCGCAGGAACTCAACAACCCTCAAGGGAATTGTTATTTGGCGGTATTCTGTGAGGTGGAGGTACTTCCCCGGGTCTAGTTGTTTATAGACACGCTGTGCCCTACCGCTCATTTGCCAGAGCCTCGTTTGTTAGTCAAAAATGATGATGAACCACTTACAACCTTAAAACCATTAACTAACTTGGTAAGTTAGGTCTCTGTTGAGATAATACCTCGAGCAATCTTTGGCCGATAACTGTCAATTGTTGCAGAAACCGGTTGTGCTCGAGATTACCTTCTACTCTGAGCCTTTCTATTTGCAGTCGCTCCATTTCTCGCGCTTGGAGGTTCTGCTCTCGAGTTTCCTCCAGTTGGAGGCGTCGCTGCTCAATTGCAACAAACTCAGTAGCCGCTCGGTCGAATGGGGTTAGTCCTTCCTGCGTGCCCTCACCCGTCGGCGTGGGGTAGTACCGGTAGAACGCGGTGAAGCGGATGCCTGACGGCCAGTAGCTCGCGGTGGGGTACGCGGTAACACGGGTGGCGGGACGGTACGTGGTAGCGGGGCGGTACGTGGTAGCGGGGCGGTACGCGGTAGCGGGGCTGGCGAAGGGGAATGCGGGAGCCGTGGCGACGGAGGGGTACGCGGCGGCAGGGGTGGCAGCGGCTGGGACATGTGTGGCGGCTGCGAGCGCTGTGACTGTGTGGCTGGAGCTACAAGTTGTAATTGCTGTGGTGGTAGTGTAGATGCGGATGGTCCTGGTGGTGACGGTGTTCGTAGAGCAACTGTAAAGCAATAATAATGCAATGGTAAAAAAATGTTTTGCAGACACATGTTAATAAAGGCAATTATTTGTTTGATCTTAGATATCATAGGCAGTCTCAACAGACAGTGTCTGCATATCTATTCCTAATTTTCTGAAGTGTGAAAAGGCAAAATATTCTTGCCTTATTAACATTAGAAATGCGAAGGCTTCTACTATTTGTTAGTTAGACTGTTTCATGTTCAATCATGACATACTGGACTTTGAATGTAATTCCCTTAAATTAACCTATTAGAATAGAAAATTATTTTCAACTGTAAACGAAATCCATGCACATGAAGCTGCTAGCAAAATATAATGTTCACGGAATCCTAGTGTACTATCACTATCCTAGGCCGGTCTCTGCAACAGAACAAAGTTAGATAGTATACTTACTAGCCATATCCGAGGCTAAGTACGCGTGGAATTAAAGGAAAAAAAATCGCGTGCTTAATTATTGGTCTTAACTAACTTCTAACACCAACTATCTGCCATTGAAAGTGCGGAACAAACAGACAAAAAAATATTTTTTGTTATAAGCTCCCTATATACTTCTGAAGTTCGAAATAAATAAATCCATCTATTATATACTATGGGCGGCATTAACTTTAGTATATTTTTTTACAATGCCTAGGCATTGTATTCATAGGCTACAATGACTGGTTACATACAGACAGTTTATATGATTATTTGTCACTGTAGTGGTATAAGAATTATTACCGAGGCATTTAATATATTTATAATTTATACACTTTGCTGGTAGCATTTATATAATAAGCATTAATAAGACATAACAATACTTAAACTTACTGTTTGGATAAGGATCATCAAAAAGTTCCATGTCATTGTTTTGTTCATTGTTTTGTGGTATTTGTTCCGGAGTAGGTTGTGACAGTGTCTGAAAAAATATTATTAAATGTTATTTATTATGACAAATTTTGATAAATTATTGTATGGTATCAATATATTATCAATATATTATCGATAAATTATTGTATGCTATTAGGTACTTTAATTCTTGTAATTCGTATACCACATGAATCTTATACATACTTAATACAGCCCTTCAGCACTTCAGCACAATAGGATTAGAGTATATCAGTCATTTTTGTAATTACTGCTCTGTATATGTGTATAAAAATATATTTAATGAATGGCAATACAATATCAGATATAACTGACATCACCAGACAGCTAATCTATTTTTAAGTGCTGAGTAACTGTAAATAGATTTGCAATACTGGATGTTATTATTTTATCTACACTATAATTTAGTAAAGTTACCATTGATTATAGACGCTGAAAAATGTAGATTTGTTACAATAATTATGAAATTTGTGGTTTCAATAATTGTTAAAAGATAAATTATTATCATAACAATCTGGAGTTATCAATAATGGTCATGAGATGTGAGATGAGAAGAGTGGAAAAAGCGTGGGGAAAACGTCACTATAATAATTGGGTACCAACTTTAAAACCCTGCTCCTGAATACCAGCTTGACCAGCAACAGCAGACACCCCTATTAAGGCTACTATTCTTTCTTCTACGGCCGTAAGAGCCTGTCTGCTGCTTGGACCACCACCAGTACCACTTGCATGCCGGCGAATAATTGAATATATTTTTTTTTGTTTTGGTTTTCAAGTCCGCCCAGACCTATACATACATATAATGCTGTTAACTAAAAGCAGGGCAAAAGAGGATAAAGGCTCATTATCACTGGTTGATAGGGAAGTCGTTACCCCGCATGCGAGGAGTCCCCTCCTCGCATGCGGGGTAACAACTTCCCTATTCGTGGTAATGACAGATGAAAGTCAGCATCTATATCGCAGTCGATATACAGCATGCGGATATTTCCTGCAAGCAATTTTAACAACCAATCAAATTCATCGGTCGGTATAAAGCATGCAGGTGCAGGGACTGTGACTTCTTCAGTAAGTTACAAATAGACAGAGATAATATTGCACCACACAACATTAATAGTCATTCCATGGCAGGTAGGTCTATTTAGTGGCATTTTCTCAACACAGCTTTCTAAAACGAAATCTCCGGTGCAGAATATCCTACAACCCGCATGCTGGTCCCATCGACTGATGAAAACAGTTCCCATATGCGGGCTCTATGGCATGCTTAAGCAGAAATCTCCCATACCCAGCATTCAGGCTCTAACAACTAATGAAAATGTTTCCCGCATGCGGGTCCTATGGCAT
Organism: Hypsopygia costalis; assembly: GCA_937001555.2. NCBI lineage: Eukaryota > Metazoa > Arthropoda > Insecta > Lepidoptera > Pyralidae > Hypsopygia > Hypsopygia costalis. The sequence goes on along the minus strand of OW443347.2, from coordinate 12,476,612 downwards.
GCTTAAACAGAAATCTCCCGCACACTGAATGCGGGTCCCAACGCCCAATGAAAATGAGCCTTAAAAGTGAAATAAATGAATTAGTAAATAATGATGAAAATGTACAATCGCCATGTAATGATGTAAGATCTCACTCGTACATACTTTTTTCCATTTATCCAGTGTCTTTTGAACACCACCACCAATTGAATTAAGCAGGGTATGAGCTCCAGCCACTTACGGTCACTTCTCAACCGACCTTGAGCACCGGGCTGGGGCCTGGAGAGGTCTCCGTGCCTATAACATAAACAAACAAAGCACTCTGATTTCAATCACTTCGTTGTTTATCTTAAGCAAATTGAAATAAGTATGTAGTAAGTTTAAAGTTTAGAATAAAAGTTAATATTTCGATAAAGAATACCTTTCCATATATTCAATAAGTGCTAAAAATTGCACTGGACTGGCTCGCGACCTTGGTTCCATGTCTAAAATTAATAAAGTTACGCTATAATGTAAAGGCAAATTATAAAATGATTTCCAAAATTTATAATTATAAACTTGAAAATAACAATCTACCATAAAATATCTTCCAAAGTTTATAATTATAAACTTTGGAAGACATTTTTGGTAGTTTGTTCTTTTCAAGTACGCGTAGTACTTCAAAAGAACAAACTATCATCTGAAAATATTTTGATAACTTAAATTTACTTACCTCTTTTAAATAATATAGAAATACACAGAAACTCTACACATTAAAAGTTTCGCGGAATTAGTAACAATCTGACAACTAATGCATAGTGTTGCCACCTTCTGATTTTAATTTTTTTCCTAAAAAAATTTCCTCTTAATCAAATCAAAAAATTAAATTAATGTTGTAATGTAGACAATTACCCAATTGCTACTTCCAATTCTTTATATGTACTAGAAAAAGTCATTAATAATTCAAAAATCAGAATCTTGTATGGATATTTTTTTAAATTAATAATTATCATTAATACATATTATTCGTCAAAGTCATTCAATATGCAACTGATAACCTAAATTTAACCAAATAATTTTATCTCGATAAATACCCTAATTAATTTCATACCTTAAAAGTTCCCCTAAACGTGAAAAATGTACTAAATTTGGAGGAAATATCTTACGATGGCAGCACTGCGAGCGAATGTAATTTTACACTTGACGGAAGCATAGACAATATTATTGTTTCTATCGAAGGTTCAAATCGACTATGCGCTTGCGAAGTTTATGTACACTTACTACCTACCTGGCTACCAATTAAATGTCGCTCACGATACGGCATTAACGCTCGTCGATATGGATACGATTCGGAGCGTATGCCACTTGGCTAAGCATGCAGGTTGTCACAGGAGAAACTAATTCTTCTGAGAAACGTAGTTCGAGAATTGAAGGATTTAAAAAACGTAATAAATTTTCGGTAAGTTATAAGTTTAATGTTCTACATGACAAATTAGAATTATTATTTAATATCTATTTCTATTAGAAATGCTAAAACATACAATCATATCCAACAACAATACTTAAAAATAAAATTACTTAAACACAAAATCTCCTTTGTTATTAATAAATAAAATAAATAAATAAATATTGTCAGACAAATTACACAGCGCCATCTAGCCCCAAAGTAAGCGAAGCTTGTGTTATGGGTACTAGACAACTGATAAACATACGTAAATACATTTTTATTTGTAAATCCATACTTATGAGACATATAAAACACCCAGACCAAGACAAACAGACATGTTCATGCACACAAATGTTTGTCCTGTGTGGGAATAGAACCCACGAGCGTTGGTCTCGAAGCCGCGTCATTGACCGCTACGCCGCCGAGCTCGTCAATAAATACATAATTATTATTATATAATTTTGTTGTTAACAAAACAATTGGAGGAAGACAGTTATCATAAATAAACACTTTAAGGAGTATTTTTTACGAAAAATAAGAAAATCTTTTCTGGGTCCCTAGTCCACACGTAACCGGTATAGTTTCGCCATGTTTGCCCCCCTGTCTGTCTGTCTTGTGTGTATAATTCTCAAGGGTTGTGAGTTCGATTCCTACCAAAGACAGCATAGCTGCCTGACTGTGGAAGTAGCTCCACCACAGAACAAGTACATGTACCACATGCATGTGAGGTTGGCTTTGGCTCTAAAGATTACAGTGAGCCATTTACACCCCAAAATATATGTTTAATTATTCTTCTTTTTCATTTTAGTTTGCCCTTGGCTATCACAGCCCCCTGCTGTTCAGGATTATGCTGCCCGAGCTGCAATTCAGGATTATGGCCATTACCACCACCAGAATGGATGACATCTGCTCCTGCCTGCATTGAAGCTTCTTGTTGAAATTCATTATCACCTAGTTCTGGACCTTCTGTGTTTGCCTTATTGCAAATATTGTGCAAGATCACATAAGCTTTCACAATTTAGGTAGCCACTTTCGGAGTACAAAAGACCTCTCGAGTGGCCGATAAAGCATTGACATTAGGTGTTATCATGTATTTCCTTAGTATCACCTGAAACATTTAGATAATACTTATAGCTAGAGTATTATTATAAAGTAAGGATATTATATAACAGAATAATGTTTAGTACATGCTTGATTTAATAATCTTTCATTAATATATATTTGACTAGCTGCCCGTGATCGCTACTTCGAATATGTGGTGATTTGATCCAAACTCTGATAATGATTTTCTGGGATACTGAGGCCAATAATAGAGATAAAAATTATTCTATCTTTTAAGTTGAACTACACACAATGAGCCAAATTTCATCAAAGTTAGTTCAAAAGTTTTTATCCCAAAGGAACATTGTGAAACAAGATTATTATATAGATCCTAGGTTTAAACATATCCAATTTCAGGGTCCTGTAGCTTGTTCAAAAGCAATTAGAAACGTCAAGGAATTGCTTATCACTACAGAACTGCAGGTCACCGAGGAGGAAGAAGAGAGGCGTGGTGAAATCGAGTCTCAGAGTGATCAGACAGAAGAATTTAATTTATGGAGCGATCACTATAAATTAGTTCTAGAAAAAAATTGCGTACCCTCGTAAACCGAGTTGGACATGCCCTCAGAGTTGAGTTATTTTCTTAAAAATCCGTTGACTGATCTGAAACAAGATCCTATGCAAGTCTGGACAGTGTCATTGGTTCTACTTACCCAAAGTTGAAAAAAATTGCCGTGAGATATTAAAGCACTATTGCGATATCAACGCCATCTGAGCGATTATTTTCTAAGGCTGGTTCACCCTATATCAACAGCGCAACAGGTTGAAAGGTTCTGCGCTTTCAAAGTTATTATTTGTATAGTCAATTGACAAAAAGTATTAGAACTTATAATTTGTTCCTACGCCCTGATATCTCCAATTTAATAATTTCTTTGTTTAATTAAAAATATCGTGTGATTTTATGGTTGTTTTATTATTTTATTGATGATTTTTGCAAAAAACGTCGATGTTAACTGAAATCAATGTTTTGTGCTCGATAAACATCGAGTATCGATGTTCAGGTAACGATTTCATATAATATATGAAACGGATTGTTGGCAGATATTCATGACATCCCCATCCAATTTCTGTTGATGAAATTAAGTTTAAAGGTTATTGTGCACGACAGAATAGATTAGCTAGATTAATTAAGACAATCATGTACACGTAGTGAATGTAGCGCAAACTATGTAAAAATATAGCTGAGTACCTAAGATAGGAATAAGTGTTTCGTTTTCGTGTAGATATAAGTGTGTATTAAAATATATGTAAATGTTATAGCATAAGTATAAATGTAAAATGCTTAACTCAAGAAATAAAGATATTCGAGTATCGTGTAAATTATTACCCCATAGAGATGTGAACCGCAACATTGTTTGGTCCTTCTGGAAGCCGGATCACTGAACTAGAAGAAAGTAAATTACAAGAGGGTCGTCACTATAAGCGAACACGGAAAGAAGACTTCAGCTTCAGCAACGTCAGGCAGCGGCGACACTACAACGACACCTGAAACAGACGCAACAGCGACCACGTCAGGCACTGGCACCACGGCGACCTCGTCAGGCACGGGTACCACGGAAACTACGGCCGGCACCGGCACAACCACAAACACCGCCGGCCTCATCCACCGGCACGGCGAGGCCACCAGACACGTCTGGTATCAAAGCAACACCCGCCGCCAGCACCGCCTCAGTCGTCGAGCGTCAGCAAATAGAATTGATGCCGCCACCAGCAACTACGGAAACGCTAAGGCCCGCTCGGTCACGCCGATCTGAAGCCTCCCGCAAGAAGCTCCTCGCGGAGTTGGAGGCTAAGGAAAGGCTGGCTGAGTTAGAGCTGAAGCGGATCCGCGCCGAAGCAGCACTAGAACAAGCCAGACAAGCCAGATTAGAAGCTGAATCTTCATCGGAGTCAGAAGCAACCGATGACCTAGCGCCGCAAAGGATATCCGATTGGTTCGAGAGGCAGCCCACACAGAAGAAGCAGCTGCCGCCCGTGGAAGAGGCTGACAACGCACCGCCGGCAGAACGAGACACAGCGATAGAGCTACATCCAGTCAACGAAATTGAAGGAGGCCTGGCTGCGCGTACATACACAATGCACGAGCAGCAGAACAAAGAAGCACAGACCCGTCAAGTTTCGTCGATGGACGTTACGTCGCTGGCCGCCGCGTTAACAGAAGCCATCCACACCAGCAAATCGAAAAGGAATTATATACCAGACTTGCCTCAGTTCGGCGGCCTAACTACAGAATGGCTGCCGTTCAAGGCGAGTTATAACGAATCAGTTGGTCAGTTCGCGCCGTGTCGTTGTTCGCTCTGGTCGTGTCGCAGCAAGTCCCAGCACATCGTTCCTGGTCGACGTCGCTAGCGCCCCAGAGCGTCGCGTACGCCCGTTCTGTGCCGCGCGTGTGTACTCCCCCGTCGAGCCGACGCTCCGGGGTTGAGGAAAGCGTCGCAACCGCGTCTCCGCCGTCGGTGTAGTGCCGTCTCTTTCTGGCACTGTCGCCAGCGAGCCGTCGCGTCGATCGTAGTGGTTTGGTCGCCGCGCACCGTAGGTTTCTGCGTCCGCAGCACACTCTGCGGACAAAGAAAGAACTAATTGGGGTTTTTGTTTCAAAAACTCCCAATTTAGTTTAAATATTTGTGTTTTTTGTAATTTGTATCGTTCCACCAAGGATTGTGCAATCCGTGTTCGTGTCGTGTTATTGTTGTCTCAGTGTTTGTCCGTGATTGTTTGTTCAAGTCGCCTTTGTGTTCCCCGGGCTCGTTTCGGCCGTGCCGGGCTTGTATCGTTGCCAGCCCCTGACCATAGTAGGGAAAGGGTGGACAACAACCCCTTATTATTGGTTTGAACCCGGATTTATTCGGAATTCCAACCAATAATATTTTGTATAGCGCTCGTTTAGGTGTAGGGATACACTGGATTATATTATAATAATCACAGTGTATCAATCTTTCATCTAAGCGGGTTTTGACCCGCCATCTGAAATGTCGCAGAGGGATCCGAGTCCTCCCCCCCCCCCCCGCAAAACTCCATATGGGCAGCCGACCAAAAGTGCGCCCAATACTGCGCCTGTAAAGGGCAAAGGGCAAAAAACCCGTGATTTTCCCACCATTGACTCGTACTTCAGGTACGCAGTTAAAGTTCAGCGGCAAGAGACCCGCCCCAGCTGGCAGGGTGCCGGCCTCCGTGTCCGGCGTCGCTTTGGCTGGCTCCAGCCACGCATCGGTAACGAATGCGGGGATGGAAATCGGCCGTCCCGGCGCCGGGCAGACTGCTCCGGCGTCCACCAAAAGGGGCTTCCCTACGTCGCCATCTACAACATCGAATGACGACAAAAAGCCTAAAACAAAATCTACTTTATCCGACAGCGAGTACGAGCTGTCGCAGAGGACCACCACCGGCAACATGGATCGACGCAACGAGTCGACGCCGCTTCCGCAACGCAACAGGCAGCGTCACAGCGCCGGGCACTCGCCTGTTTGGTCGACGCACACATCGGCGCAATCGTCGGTGTCGGGCAGCGACAGCGAGGCCGAGGCTGTCAGCGAGTCCGAAGTCGAAGCAGATACCGATGAAGAGGAAGAACTAATACCACAAGGGCAGTCAGGTACTCAAAGCGACGCCATGGACGCCCATAATGAGACGTCCTACCGACAACTCAACATTACCCGCCATAACTCGTTAGAATTGTCGGCTAATGTGTTTTCTTACGCCGCCGCGGCGGCTCAGGCGCCGAGTCAGCCGCAAATGCAAGCGTCGGGGCGACCCCCCACCCCTCCGACTCAATCCGAGGCAGATAGGGCGAAGGGATATCCGCCCATAATCATCGAAAATTTTCCCAACTGGGCGCATCATTTCGGAGTGCTACGTAGCCAGTTGGGACACCCGCCAAACGCGCGCCCCTATCAAAAGGGCGTGCGTATAATACCTAAATCCGCTGCGAAATATAGGGCAGTGCAAAAGTATTTGAAGGAGCTAGGTAGCCGCGAACCACAGCTCTGGTGGTATTGTTTCTCGGTAGCTGAAGAGCTACCGACCAAAGTGGCAGTGCGCGGCCTACCACTTAATACAAGCGAGGACGATGTGGCCGCGGCCTTAAATTCTCTAGGATTTACGGTCACATTGGTGCGCGCCATAACGCCTAAGTTTGGCAGAACAGGCGCAATCTTTCATGTGCAGATGCAGACCTCTCCGCCGCGGCGCTAGAGCGCTTGTACGCGGTGGATGAATTGTTATACATGCCAGGAGTTAGCATCGAGGCGTGGCGTTCAAAGAAGAGACTGGCACAATGTCACAGGTGCCAGGGGTTTGGGCACGCTTCATGCAACTGTTACCGCCCTACTAAATGTATTCGCTGTGCGGGCGAACACGTAGTAGCAAATTGCCCGCTAGAAAGGGAAGCGATTCCTAACTGCGCAAATTGCGGCAAGCCGCATCTAGCAAATGATAGGCGTTGTGCAATATTAAGAAGGGAGGCAAGGCGCAAGGGAATGCAGTTCCCTGGCGCGCCTCCCCTTCGCTTCACTAATTACAGGAGCCAGCCAACCCAACCCCTAGCCACCCAACTCACCGCTGAGGAAATCGCGGAGGGGTGGCAAACGGCTAGGGACAAGAAAGGACGACCCAAAACGGCCACGAGAGTCAACGACGAGGCAGCAGCGGCATCAAGCCAGCATACGGCGCCAACGACGCTGATGCCGCCTGCCAATCCCGGCGGAGCGCCACAACGTCAAAGGAAGCGTCGCGGCCGCAAGCGCGCCGGTCAAACCTGCCACATGGTAAGCAGTCGCAGGCTAAATTGGTCGAATCGCAAAGCATAAATTTCACAAATAAAAATATAAAAACGAATTTTCCCATGGCAAACGCCGACTGTAGGTCGGCGCAAGAATCGTTTGTCCCACGGCCGGCTCCACCGGCCGTGAATAGGCTACCTACTCGCCCTAACAGTCAATCTAACAGTGAATCTATGTCGGTGCTTGTGGGTATATTGATAGAGTTGCTGAGAAGCATCGCCGCCGGGGTCGACATCTGGACGGCGGCGACGCAGGCGCTAACTAAAATAGTAACCCAGTATGGATAGGGACCATTTGAGAGTGGTATATTGGAACCCCGGGGGTGTAACAGGCAAAGCTCCGGATATTAGGCTGCTCGCTCAGGAGTATGACCCGCACGTCATACTACTGGGCGAAACTAAATTGAAACCTAGCGCGTCGTTCCGCATCCCCAACTACTTTGTGTACCGTAGAGACCAGGTGTCGCCGAGAGGGCCAGCATACAGAGGTACGGTGATACTGGTCCGGCGCAACGTTGTACACGAGGAGTTGGATCTCCTGCCTTTTGAGTCGCTAGCCAGCATAGGGGTGCGATTAAAGGCGGGAGATGTAGAGATGCGGATCTACGCATGCTACCGGCCCCCGGGCCCTTCATATTGGTGATTTCAGGACTCTACTCGCAGGAGGAGGCGCTGTCTTGGCAGTAGGTGACTTCAATGCCAAGGACCCGCTCTGGGGATCGCGGGTCACCAACCCTGCGGGTAGAGCCCTGAAAATAGAAGCTGAAAACAAAGGATTCGAGATCATAGGGTCACAAGCACCGACACACGTCCCCTCCAACCCCCGTCATAGCGCCGATGTACTAGACGTCGCGCTATCTAAATCAGTGCCGTTTTTCACGTCGGTTGAGGTACTATATTCGACGTCGACTGAACATCTCCCAATAATGGTAAAGTTGGATTTGGGCGCTCCGCACACAATTGTGCGCCCTCCGCGATACAGGGTCGATTGGGAGATGTTCAGGGACTCCTTGACGGACTTCTCCCTCGAAGGGTCGCTTACGACACCCGACGAGGTAGAGGCAGCCGTACATATGTTTACTAATAAAATTACGGCTGCCAAGGAAGCTGCAACCACCCCTGCGCCTACCTCAGCGAAGCGGCGCGGGGATCTACCCAGGGACATCAGCGACTCTCTGAGGGAGAAGAGGGCGCTCCGGAAGCTCTGGATACGGACGAGGTGCCCAACCGTCAAGAGGGAACTCAACCGACTTACAAGTCAGCTGTCGGATAGAGTCAAGGCGTGGCGAGGCGAGTCCTGGGAGGCCCTGATAGACACGGTCTCCGAGGACCGCGCCAATCTCTACCAGTTAAACCGGCAGCTGACCAACGCACGTTCACCGCATTTAAATGCCAAACAAGTCAGAGAACTGACATACCAGTTAGCAGTAATGAAGCAAAAACAAGGCATCCCAAATAACTTGCACGAACACAAAATAGCTGGGGTGGGATGGCTAAGATACTATCGTCAACGTCATTCACATTTGTCCCTACGAAAACCCGAAGCAACCAGTCTGGCGCGAGCAAGTACATAGTTTGAACAAAGCTAATATTTCAAAATTTTTTGATAACTTCCAAAAAGTAATTGAAAAATCATACATCACAGTTCATAACCCAAGAAAGTACTGGCTCCATAAAAACTTAAACAGTTGTGTGAATTCACATCAGGAGATAGAGGAGTAAATAATTCCATGATTGCCTGTAGAAATGCAGTTCTGTAGTTAATAGTCTTTCCTAGAGTTTTCTTTAAAGACCATGTTACAGGTGCCCCTCCAGGTACAGTTGGTGCAGTCAATCAATCCGGATGGTCAACTGAATTGATTTTCAGAAAATATTAACTTCATTTCATAAAATTTGCAAAACCTACAAAAGAAGATCCGGTTCTTTAAATAATGGACAACCATGAACGCATATCTCAATTGAAATTACTGAAAAAGCTGTCGATGATGGTATAGTTTTGCTCACGTTGGCTCCACACACATCAGATAACTCACAAGCTTTGGTTCGTTGTGTGTTTGAACCATTTAAGGCGCAGTACAACAAAGCAGCAGAAAAATGGATGCTCAATCGTCTGAAGCATATCCCCTCGCTTTCACACCCAAAAATATAATTGAAAGTTTTGAAGTAACAGGTATATGCCCATTTAATAGATATATATTCAGTAAGGAAGTTTATCTATGCTCATTCGTTACTGATCGACCGGAGCTATTAACCACAGTTTCTGATAATTCAACTCAAAGTCAGTCTGTCACTGAAGACTTATCAATTAATTTGAACTGCAATCAGGTTGAAAATCTTATTGACTGCCAAGAGATACAGAATCCTAATAGCAGTGTAGGTGAAGCTGTGCATATTCCTTTCACATACTTCATCATTTTGATTTTGAGCCAGTTCACTCGTTCTCCTTCCGTGTTTTTAGTTCTATTAACTATTACGATTTGACGAGCTCGGTGGTCTAATGGTTAGCAATGGCCACTTTGACTCAGAGGTCGCGGGTTCGATTTCCGCACAAGACATACATGAACATGTCTGTTTGTCTTGGTCTGGGTGTTTTCTATGTATTAAAACTATGTATTTACAAAAAAAAAAATGGTGTAGTATATATTTAAACACTGGTGTAATATTTTTCGTCTTACACTCGTCTATATAAAGAGAATACATTTTAGCTAATGAGAGCCCAGCTTCTAAATAACTTCGATTTAAGTTCTTCCGCACATAGTAGCCCTCCAGACTCGGGAATTTATGTGGTTTTTAATATCTACCACTTCGGGATGTGTTTTATTCCACGGGGCTCACCACGTCCATGAGCATCTTGTTCTTTCGAATACTGCCCCTAGCTATAGCGATGCTCAATGCGTAGTTAAGATAAAATCATAATGATAAACAGCCCTTTCTTTACTTAAACCTTGAAACAATTGCGACTAGACACAAAGTTACTTCACATTGAGTACATTTCTTTGTGGTTCTTTTATTGCATCCTGGTAGGCGGCATCTGTTGACATACTTAAAGCCTCTTTCATTCAGCTTCTACGCTAATTATTTGAAAGTCGAAAAGTAACGGTCATAATACTGAATACGGGCAGGGATTTTTGTCACATTTATAACTGCACTTTCTCCAAGACCAAAGCCAGCAGCAGGTTCTTCAGGAATGGTCGTATTTCCTTGATAATTCGAGAGTAAGTAAGTCGTAAGTCGCAAGTCGAAATCATTACATCGGGATTTGCTATTAAGCCTTCAGGGTTACAATTGTGAGTATGCAGTAATATAATAACCTTCGATTTTTGGTAAAATATATTTATTTCAGTGTGTAGTACCAGCACAATGTGTAGCGATGACAGGCAGCAGGCAGAGAAAAAACGAACCAAAAAGAGCGGAAAACTAACAACTTTTTAAAATACAGTGTTGTCATATCAACATTACAATATGCATTTTAATTTCTCACCCTCTCCTAATTTCATAAATTACTAACATAATTATCTAATTAGAAAATGCCATTATCTAATGTAACCTACTAGAATAAAATCCTAACAGCCAAGAAGGAAACTAACGATGGAAAAGTGCCAGGAGTTTTTAACGTTCGTATTCCGAATACGCAAGGTTTGCCTAGTAAGATACCCATACAGTTGACGCGATTCGGAGACTCAAATATGCAAGGCTGTAACGTTGCTTGGAAGAAATTGCTATTGGAACCAACGTACATTCACGGATTAGCTGTGATATCGATAGCTGGTTTTAAAATCACACATGAACATGGAAATGGAGTTCCTAAGTTACTCAACGATTCCGGTGGAATTGCAACGTTCCATCAATTATAGACAGAAGCAAGAGAATGTAATTGTTAACAACAAGTTGTTCAAGAATTCCGCTCCGGAGTCTAGCGATGATGATAATGACGATAATAGCGATGTAGCAAGCGAGTCTCAACGGTTCCGTCCTTCGTATAACTTCGATTAACTCTGTTAAGCTGTAGTGAGTAGAATAGATTTTGAATTGAAACCTCTGTATTTTCTTTAATAATTTAAAATAAATGTTGTAATACAGCGAGTGCCTACCCAGCGAAGCCAGCGGCGCCGCCGTTATACGTCACGAGTACCCCCACTACTCCCACCGCTGCGCGATGCAGCGCCAGACCTTATAAGGCCCACGCGAGCGCCGAGTTCAGTCGCCGAGTAGCCGTACGCTATGGTCGTGTCGCCGCTGCAGTCCCAGTACCGCGTTTCCTGGTGACTTGCCCGCGCCCCATAGCCGCGTTCGCACCATCGAGAGCCGCCGCCGCGCGCGTGTGTACTCCTCCGTCCAGCCGATGCTCCGGAGTTGAGGAAAGCGTCGCCGTCGGGACGCACTGCTTTCGCGTTCTCGCTCCCACACTAGCGTGCGTAGTGTTCGTTAGGGTCTTTTGTGTTTGCCTTAGCCCTCGGTGTACCCCGTGGACTAGGGCAGGAACTAATTGGCGTTTTTGTTGCCCAAAAACGACAATTAAGTCCAACCATCTGTCCGTCTGTTTGTTGTCCGTTCCCTTTTGGGTTAGTACGCCCACGTGTCGTTCTTTTTGTGTCGTACAAAAATTGTTCTGTGTTGTTGTTCGTTTTGTCGTGTCCCCGCGGGCTTGTTCCAGTCGAGTCAGGTTCGTCTGTGTACCTGCGACAGGTTTTTTATCTAATAAAATTAGATAACAACCTGTGGCGTTTAAACTCGTCTAAGGGGTGGTTGGGATTCGCCGAGCTATTTATTTAATAAATAGCAAGGTGAATTTCTAGCCATCATATTAGACGGGGGCGTCTGTTGATCCCTTTCAAGGGATGTCTAAACCGTCTGGGGGGGGGGGGGACCCCCCGCCTCCACCCCCTTCACCTCGTTATGCGGGAAAGGGAAAACCTTTCACAAAGTTCACCGTTGCCTCTCACAAAGGGAAGCAAACTACTATTTCTACTTCCATAACGAAAGGAAAAGCCACTACAAGCCCTCATCCATTAGGGAGATCAAAGTCCGTGACGGATCTGCGGAAGCATATCCATACTCCATCCATCGATGTCGTTGTGTCCGGTGTCGCTGCAGCGTCCACTAGTGTACGAACCTCAGCCAGCGTGAGCACCATTGTGGGCGTCCCGGCGTCTAAGAAGCGGCATGCACCTACTTCGCCGGAATTACCTACTGAAAAGGCGCACGACGACAAACGCGCGACGGGGCCACCCGTTCAGCCGACGCCTCGCTGCGTGAGACGCAAGTTTCGCCTACACGCCAGGGCTTTCCACGTGACCCAAGAATTAAAATTACAGGTCAGTGCACACCGAAATCGCAGCGTACTAAACGCATGAAGCAGCTACCTCCCCTCCGCTCCCCCTCGCTGTCAGCTGATAGTGAGGCCGAGAGCGAGAGAGAAATAGGAACGCAACTTTCAGACGACGATGGGTCGATCGCGACGCCGCCAAATAGTCATCAAATTGATCTCGACGACTACTTAACACCACACGATGTCACCACCTATAGGCAAATAGGTATAGGTGGTGAGAGTATATACAGCCACAGTATAAGTAATAGTACTAACGTACAGTATGGACACTCTCTGCCGCTCTCACTAGTCGACCTCACCTCCCCTATGGAACCGATTTGGAACCGTTCGCAATGGATGCAACGTCCTACAAATTGACGTCGCTCGTATTTTATTCTCCATTCAGTTTAAAAGATGGGAGTTACTTGTGCAGTGGATGGATGTTTCAATACATGGAAAGTCAAAAAAAGAAATTTATTCGATCCCTTTGGATGAAATAAAGTACTGATTTTTTTGTAAATTACCTAAAAAGCATGCGGCAGCCATAGTTTCATCATAACTAATTCATGTCTGTCAAAGTAGGATAAAAGATACAATTAATACGAGATGAAAAAAGGATAGCATTATTAAATCTAAATTTCTCAAAGAGCAAGTGAGTGCGCAGACGCGGAATTGACATTGCTGTCACTTGAGTTATGGTGGTTTATTGTTAATGTTTACAATTTTCTTATTTACATTTCAATGTCTATTGTGCGTGATGTCATGTGTGGTATTAGTTTTAAATTACGTTTGTTCCATGTGAATATGAAAATGAATCAAATCATTGCGCATGCATTTATATGAATAGTAAAAAGCTACAATTAGTGAGAATGAAATGGTTCGACCATTACAATGAACCGGTGTTCGGAACGCGAACGTTTGATATAGTGGTGATTAGAAAATATAAAATTTTGGGTAAGTTAGCAATTGCAATTATACAAGGCGTTTTGTAAATATTGGCTGAAGTCAGTGTAGTGTATTTACTATGTTTTTTTTCTTCACTACGCCTACCTGATGTGAAGCGGTTACCGTAAACATATTAACGGTCGCAACATTAAATATTGCTCGCGCGCTGCCATCACAGCAACTCCATCCTCTCTGGTGACCTCACTCACTCGCAGGAACACAACAACCCTCAAGGAAATTGTTATTTGACTGTGGTATTCTGTGAGGTGGTGGTACTTCGTCAGTCGGGCTGCTTAAAAAATACGCTATGTCCTACCTCTCTTTTCGTCAGAGCCTCGTCTGCCAGTCAGCAGGGTGTACCCCGTGCAGGTGAGATTGACTTTGGTTCAAAGATGTTGATGAACCTCTTATACCCCCTTACATGTCCGACTAATAAATTGAATAATGTCAGCCCTAGAGAACGTCACTCAAACATAGGCACGTGTACAGACGTCATTTGGTTACTACATGCAAAAGCGCCATTTTTGTATGGAGTGGCCGGGGTTTGATACAGCCCACAAGATTCGTCGTCATATGGCCGAGACGCGGCGCCACAGCGCACTACGTATGCAAGTGTGACGCAGCAACATTCGCCGCCGTGCACCGTTCCACCACCGGCCGCTCGGGCACCGACGCCGCCTGCCGCTGCGACGCAACTAAAAGGTTATCCGCCTATCATCGCTGAAAAGCTGCCTAATTGGCCGCATCATTTCGCGAATATTCGAAGTGCTCTAGGTCGTTCGCCCAATGCGCGCCCCTATAAACAAGGGGTGCGCTTCCTACCCCAAACGCCGGAGGAATATCGGATAGTGCAGGCTTACCTTAGGGAGCTGGGTGAGAGAGAACCAGCTCTCTCTTGGTTCTGTTTCTCTGTGGCAGAGGAACTGCAGACAAAAATAGTCATCAGAGGCCTGCCTATTGACACTAGGGAGGACGACGTCGCGGCCGCCCTAGAAGAGCTAGGCTATATCGTTAGGCTGCACTAGCCTAGCACGGTGAATGCCAACAATTACTGGAGCAATTGGACTCTTCCACGTGCAATTGGACCATCTGTCCCAGACTGAATTGGCAACATTATATAGCGTCGACGAATTGTTGTATATGCCAGGAATAACCATAGAGGCATGGCGGAGCACGAAAAGGGTAGCTTAGTGTCACCGCTGCCAAGACTTCGGCCATGCCTCAACCAACTGTTTCAGGCCCTCCAAGTGTCTTCGGTGCGTTGGGGAGCACCCAGTGTCCAGCTGCCCGTAATGTACGGCTAGGTATGGTGGAAGCAGGAATTCCACTGACGTAGAAGCATTCCTAGCGACCGTAAATTTATTTAAGAAGTCGGAGGGGATGTCTGACTCTGATTCCATTTCTGATCTCCCAATCGTACTGGTCGATGAAGCTGCCGGATGGTGGCAAGGTATAAAAAATATACTCCTACAAAGATTTTTGTTGCCAAAAAGCGAGCCCTGTTGTCTGAGTTGCCACAACCAGCCCCTACTGAAGAGCAGCAGATCGACATGGTTTATGGTCAAATTTGGCTGGAAATAAGGGAGAGGATCCCAAGAGAGGGCTTAAATACATTTGACCAACTGTTAGAGAAAGCTCGAAATGTGGAACGTAACCTATCGGAGAAATGCCCTAATACCCTCGACAGATCAGCGAACAGCGAAAAACAAGCGCTGCAATTATTGTCGCTACACTGGACACACCTTTGAAGTGTGTAGGAAAAGGCTAAGACGGAAAAGCGACAGAACCGACGGGAATCAAGGATAGCCCTATACCTAGCACCAGCTTCACTGAGTCGGGAAAACCCAAGTTTAGCTGCTATGGATGTGGAGACCAAGCATGATGACCAACCAGGCATGATCCGTAGTCGCTGTCCGAAATGTAAGACTAGAAAGTCTACACCGTCGGAGGGAATCAGTTTCTGTTCCCTCAAAATCAGCCCGGACATATGTTTGCGCCCGATGGTTCAAATCAAAATTGAACATGTAAGAGGAACAGCTCATCTTGATACCGGAGCTAGGACTAATGTTGTGTCCTATTTGCTCTATAAGCAACAAGAGTCAAACAACTATGATTTTCAAAAGAGGCGAATGGACATAATGCTTGCAGATGGCACTACTAACAATCAGATTGTATTGACAACAAAGGCTCCTGTTGAAATATGCGGAAAAGTGATACCTACGACGTTTCTTGTCCTTCCTCAAGCCACGAGAAATATCACGCTTTTAGGAGTACGCCCGCGATTACTCTTCGACGGTCATTCGCCCGTACTCGAAGTCTTATTCAATGATGATGCTCGAAACTCATTAGAATACTACGACGAGGAAAAGCTATCGCCAAAATCTGCCGCGTTATTTAAGTCTCCGAAAAAAAGTAATGCTCGGATTGATTCTATCAGTTTTCAGTTAGCGAACGACGAACATCGACAACTAGAAAAATTGTTAGACCAGGATTCCGACGTCTTCACATCAAATGGTAAGCCCACTATACAAATTGAACACTCTATCGATACAGGTAGTCACAAGCCTATTTCGGTAGCTTCTTATCGGTTATCACCAGCCAAAACTCGTACTTTGAAGCAGGAAATTGACTATCTAACGATAAATAAGGACAAAAGCAGATTTTGCTGTAACAGAGTACCTAGGACACTACATAACTCCAAGGAGACTGGAAATTGATCCCGATAAGGTTGGACCAAATGGGTTCCTGGTACTACTACAAATGCGTTTTGTTGTTCGTCCTCCCATTCCCATGCGTAATTCTTTTTAGTCAACCTAGAAGGTTGACTTTTCCATGCGTAATTCTTTTTAGTCAACCTAGAAGGTTGACTTTTCCATGCGTAATTCTTTTTAGTCCTTCTAGGTTGACTAAAAAGAATTACGCATGGAAATGGGAGGACGAACAACAAAAAGCATTTGTAGCCCTTAAGACACATTTAGTTACTGCTCCAGTTTTAGTACAAGATAATGAAAAAAAATCTTACACGATAAATGCAGATGCCAGCAGCCACACCATCGGAGCTGTTTTAGTGCAGGTGGACGGAGAAAATGAACACCCAGAGACAAATCCAGTGGAAAGGAAAAACCGAGATCTATTAGTATCAACGGGGTACAGTCCAGCTTACCTCACCTTTGGGCGAGAATTACGAACTCCTGATGATGTACAGAATGATCTCAAATCTGTAATTGAGCACGAAAATTTTATTCATGAAATAACGCCAAAATTATTGTTACTGCAGACACATTGAAACTGCAAGAGAGGTACATGAAATGAAGGAAGAAAAACGTAAACAGATTGTTTATGCAAATAGAAGACAACGACCCGAATACAAACCAGGCGATCTAGTTTTGGTTGACTCACATACACTCAGTAGTTCCGCGAAAGGTCTTAGTTCCAAATTATCCCTGAGACGCGATGGACCTTATCGTATTTTACGAAATCATGGACAGAGTTCTTATGAAATTGCAGACGTCGACGTTCCAGACAGGCCCTTGGGTCTGTATCATGCATCGGCGCTCCGCCCATTCCGGAATCCTGAGGCTGCACCACTACCCACACCGGCTGTGCCTCTACGCAGACGTGGGCGACCACCGAAAATTCATCCAGCGCCAGCGTCCACACGACCACGCGGTCGACCAAAGAAGACGGTCAGTGAAGATCAACCGGCAGTCCTGTCTTACTCGCCGAGACGTCTTCGTAGCCAGAGGGGGAGGTCTCCCCCTCTGGCTACGAAGACGTCTACGTAATACGCGCGAGTGTCTACCTAGCGAAGCCAGCGGCGCCGCCATTATACGTCACGAGTACCCCACTACTCCCACCGCTGCGCGATGCAGCGCCAGCCCTTATAAGGCCCACGCGAGCGCTTAGCAAGCCAGTTCGGTTTATTCGAGCGGCGCATCCGTACCACAGAACACTGTTAGAATCCCGAGCTGCCTAGCAGCGCAACTATACGGCGCGTACTGACGTAACACGTTATATGCCGGGTGGTTGTGTTGTGAGTCGCGGCTTACCTAGCTAATATTTGATTATTCGCTTTACAGTTGCAAACATAGCTTTTTACTTCATATAGTCTCGCTTTGCTTTATATAAATAACTGCTTTTCTTAGCTACGCATTATTGCATAGATATAATAGTATAGAGATATCACTACACTGTAAATAAGAAATATAGCACAGCTAAATAAACGTTGCTTAGTTTACAAACCAAAACGTTTGTACGTGTTTAATATAAGATTCAATTTCGAATAGATATATTGTTTGAGATATTGGTCTTGGTTATTTAACTTGCCCCATTAGTTAGCCACCCTCAACACAGTCTAGGTAACATACAATCATATGTTACAATGTTAAAAATTAACATAAAAATAAATACGCATGTTCGTGTGACAAAGCTGTAGTATGGAAGTAGTATTGAAACCTCTGTATTTTCATTTAAAATTAAAATAAATGTTTTGAAAAAATAGTTAAAAATAAATGTAAGGGGAGTCCAGGAGACTTGCTCAGGTAGGAGAGATGGTCCGCATCGCATAAATCATTTTAAATTTCGCGCTATCTGATGCACTGACGGGTCGCTGAAGGCTCATTGGTCGTTTGGCATATGCGCGGCGCCATTTTGGCTGCCATTACGCTGGTTCGACAGTGAGCGGAATAAACACGTTTTAGGTGCCAGCGAGTGAAAAAAAAAAATATATATTTTTTTTTTTTCACTCGCTGGCACCAAAATTTTTTTTATATGTCCTCGTGTCAAATATCGGCAAGATTTTGTATCTGGTGGTCCAGAAGGGTCAGATGGAGACGCATACACCACGGGATGGATGACTACTAAGAGCTTCTTAAAATTTATGGAACATTTCAAGAAGTATTCCTGTGCATCAAAAGAAAATCCTGTCTTGTTGATTCTAGATAATCACGAGAGCCACGTAAGTGTAGATGTGGTAAAATTTGCCAAAGATAATGGAATCGCACTACTGACCCTTTCCCCACACTGCAGTAACAAATTGCAGCCGTTGGATGTTGCTGTTTACTCTTCGTTTAAATCAAGATACAACAGTGTGATGAACAACTGGATGCTGTCAAACCCCGGTAAAACCATAACAATATACAACATTCCTGGGTTTATAAAAATTATGATGTCACAAGCTTTTAGTCAGGCAAACATTCTAAGTGGGTTCAGGAGTTCTGGCATCCAGCCATTTAATCATGATATATTCGGAGAAGAAGATTTCATGTGCTCAACTGTCACAGACAGGAATTTGTCGAATGATAACGAATTACTCCCTGCAGATTCCACTTCATCTCAAAACCGTCGAGTTCTACTTATCTTCTCGGTTGACAGGGAAGATCCATCATCTTCACAGCAAGATTTGGATGCCATTCCTCATGTTCCTTCTGAACCAAACTTTTCTCGTGACTCTCTAAGTATACTCGAAATTGAAGCAAGTGATTCCGCCAATCTTCATTGTTTGCCTATTGGAGAGAAAAATAATGATGACGTTGATTTAGCTACAACAGTTCATCAGGAGGTTTCAGTCAATGCTTAATTAGCTTTCGGTGACCGAAGTCAGGCTGATGTTGACCCAATTTCATTACCATGCTATGACAGGTCAGTCGCATCTGCAGCTCCATCTTCTAGTGTCCAAAACGACGCCGGTGCTACTCCAAGCTCATCCACTCATCAGATCTCACTCGTAACTCCAGATACAATAATCACATACTTAATTCAAGAAAAAGTGTATTTTACCTATACCCAGAAACAGAAGGAAAGAGAGGTAGTGATGGTGTGTGTTCTATTCTTCATCACTTCATTTATAACTTTATGAAAAATGGTACTAAACATTTACAAATATTCTGTGACCCATGCAGTGGTCAAAATAAGAATTTCACAATATTTCGCTTCCTGTACCATGTGGTACATGTAGAAAAAAAGCTTGATTCAATAATTATCACATTTCCAGTGCGTGGACATTCAAAAAATTCCTGTTTAATTTAATCAAAGTATCCATTATTTCCGGTTTATTTTTGCCTATTATCAAACCATCATCAACATAGTAGCCAATATGACTGTTGAGTGTTCATTCTTGAATATACAATGTTCATTTCTAGTTTGCATATAACCTATTTCTTTCATAGCACTAAGAAATTTCTATTATTGTTTTATTCCAAACAGAGACTTCTTAAGTTTACATATACTCGTATTTTCTTGACTTCTGGTTAACCCGTATTGCACCTTCGTTCATTTTCTCTCAATTCCCCATTCAAAAATGCAGTATACGCGATCAAACTAAAATAATACGAATTGGTCGATCTTGTGTATATTACATTTTCTTTATTGAAGTTAATGACAAGTAAAAATAGTGACGTACAGTTAGAAAAGCAAAAAAAGTAAAATTTATAAAAAGAATGTGCTAAGGAGTTCTGCACATGCAGTCTTGACATCAAATGTCAATATCTCATACCTTTTTAATAGCAGCTAGAGCTATCATTGTTATTATTGATGACATTCCTTCCACAGGACTAAATATGTCATCATAGTCGATATAACCTTGTTCATTTCCTCGCGCAACTTTATATATGCCATCTTCCTTTATACGAAACACCCATCTATTGGTCAGTATTTTTTTATTTCTAGCTTCTTATCTGTCCACTAGCTCTCTATTTTCTTGCATAGACTTTAGTTAACTAAGTATAGCTTCTTTCCATTTTTCTTTTTTCGGCGTATTCATTGCGTCCTTATAGGAAAGTAACAAATAGTCTTTTGCGCTTGCAAAAAATGCTTTATTGTCTTCTGATTGTTCCTTGTTCTGTTTATACCTGCACTCACTTTTTATGTGTCCAATTTTGTTACAATAATAATATTTTAACTTATTTTTATCGTTATTATTATTGTCATTTTTTGATGAGCACTGATTTTATAATGCCCTAACTTTCCGCACTTGAAACACTTCACTTTCTTTATATTTCCTTTTCCCGCTATGA
This sequence comes from Hypsopygia costalis, assembly GCA_937001555.2. NCBI lineage: Eukaryota > Metazoa > Arthropoda > Insecta > Lepidoptera > Pyralidae > Hypsopygia > Hypsopygia costalis. The sequence goes on along the minus strand of OW443347.2, from coordinate 12,456,063 downwards.
AGGCAGAAGATGATTTTGGTTTCGCTATTCCTTTCTTTCAGCCTTTGTTCCTCGATGAGTAACCGAGCAACTAGATTGTCATATTATTATGTTTGTTTGTCTTCGGGGGCCGACTCCCATGCCGAAGTGAAATGCTTGTAATGATCCGGCAATGACACCAAAATGTTTATTATGACCATTTTAAGTGATATTGCTTCACCCATCTGGTTTAACTGATTCTCTAGTTCTTGAAGTTTTGATTAATAGACTGACATTTCTATACCTTCTGTATATTTGTATCCGAAGAACTTTGTTGAACATTGTGTATGCTGGTCTCAGATCTGTGGTCATATACGCTGGCCAGTTTCCTCCACATCTCCGCGGATGTTGTGAATGTAATTAAATGAACCATAACCTCCGTCATCCGTGTGACTATCAAGGATTGTGCTCTCGCGTCCCAAATTTTGAATTCATCCGGTTTGAGCAGTTTTACTGACGATCTATCAACGACGCTCAGTAACCCTTGCCCTCAAAGTAAAATTGTGGTTTGGAATTTCCACACATTCTAGTTTTTCGTACCTTCCAGTTTAATTGCAGCTGTATTTCCTTCCATTGTGCTCCAATCCAACGTCCCGGCAACCAAAACTTTGTCACGAAGTCTTCACCCGGTCAATTCGAACCTCCATACAACGTGCCGCGTGGCGTGGTGGTGACGAACTTTTCGTATTCCTGGAGGACTTAGATCCTGATGAAAATGTCCAGGGCATCGATGTTTACCGGAGAAGAGGACTGGGATAACATAAAGATAACATAAACTGATAACATAAACTGAATCGTAACCAATTACTTGCTCCTGTTGATGTGATTATGCTGCCACGAGAAATCTGATGATAATGACACCACTATAAATCAGAACATCATTGTTACTACTTCTTCAATCGGTGAACATGCTCCTACAATATCTGTCAGATCAAGCAGGTCACGGAATCGTCGTCATGATGAAGATTCTTCCTCAACTGAGCCATCTACTAGAGCCAATAATCATTCTCGTACTCAATCAATGCGCCGCCGTGGAGGACAGCAAAACATTAGACCACGTAAGCGGGTAAAAAGAGATTTGCGTCCCAAACAAGTTGATTGGTCTTCTCCATCCCCACGAGTGGTGCTCACCAACTTTTGTTTGTGGCTCGCGACACTATGGCTAAAACGGGTCTGTGGCCTGTATTAAAAAAAGGTTGAGTCACTGACCTAATGGTACATTTTATAATGAGCGAAAAATTTTTGTGACTACAACGAATGGACTTGTATTGACGTAGAGAAGTTAGGTTTAATATCAAATACTTTTCATCACCTAGCTGGTTAGACCATTCACTTCACGGTTGAACTACTTCCCACTGAGCCGGTTGGGGGGATGGGAGATGCTAGGACACAAAGTGGCCACCCGGGGATAAGATTTACCGTTTCAGTTTTCTATTTATCGTTTGTCGTTTTAGGTTCTCTTTGTTCTATAATTTCAGTTTTGTACTCTCTTTCATTATATTAGATAATTCGATTTCATTTAGCACTGCAAAATTGTTTCCTGTTTTGCTTAACTTCTTTAGATAGTCCAATTACTTAGTTTCTCATCCGCTTCAAGATCTGACACAATTAGTTTGTGAAATTCTTCGTGACTAATAGCATGTGAAAGATCTTTTGGTGCTGTAGGACTTTGTTGAGACCTTTCTTTAGATTGTACCAAACATTTGCAGTAGTCGATCGCATTTGGATTAAATCCATAAAATCCTGTGGTGCGGAAATCATTTATCAAAGAATTTGTTATGATTTTTGCAATTCAGTATTGGTCCTACATCAGTCTTAGTCATTGCCTTTGACATATTGTTTATGCGCCATTCTGCTACGGCTTTGCGCTATAAAGACTATTGGTCGAAATGCAGAAACATCAGCTGGCTGCACAATTCGGGTAGCATTAGTATTATAAGGCTATCAATATTATTCCTAGGTTTTGGCACAGTTATGACAACTCCAGGGCTGTGTGACTTTTGTGACCATCCACAAATAAAATTATCGGAAATTTTACATTTTCTTCTACCAATGCAGGATGAAAGATATTCTTCACATATTGAAAAAAAGTAGCAGTTTACATCCAGCCATTATCGGACAGCCCTGTTCCCCGTTTTGAAGGCACGAAACGCTGAATTTCCTGTCGCATTTTCTTTAATGGGAAAATTATCATTGGCGGCGTCACTTTTCCGTTCGCCGAAAAAGTGAACATGACTGTCACACAATATTTAGACCCAGTGTGATCCACCTCATAAACATTCCTATCGCCTTTTGGTACCTGACCTGCTAACGTTCCGCTTGCGTGCTCGGTTGTTTGGTTGGAGCGGGTAAAGGTCCTCTCTTCTGGTTGTTTTACTGGACGAGAGACTCGCAATCCTGTGATTTGTGATTGCTCGCGCGCCGCCGCCCCGCTGCCAACGCAGCATCTCCTTCCTTTCTTTCTGGTGACCTCACTCACTCGCAGGAACACAACAACCCTCAAGGAAATCCATTTGGCTGCGGTATTCCGTGAGGTGGAGGCACATTTCCCAGTCGGGCAGCTTACAATTACGCTCTTTATCTCTCTTTTCGTACGGTCGACGTTACTTTACAGTGTAAAGTAACGTCGACCGTAGCCTGTCTATGGATGGGTTTTCGAGCTCCTCGGTGCTTTGGAAGGCACGTTAAGCCGTCGGTCCCGGCTGTTGTCATTGTATGACAGTCGAAATAATTCGAGCTTGTATGAAGTGTAACGGAGACGTTCTTAGCGGAGGCGGAGGCGGATGCAGAGGCGACTTGTATCGCCTCCGCGGATGCGGAGGTTAACGGCAGAGGCCGAGGTGAAAGTGGATGTAGAAAAATAGTAAAAGTACATTTTTTTTATTTAAAATCACAAGTAAACATATAAATCAACATTACCTTCTAGTAATCAAAATTAACACAAAATCTGGAATTAATGTCTTCTATTAGTTTTATACCGCGCGTTATTGTTGTATGATTACGTAAATAAACCTCCGTTACAACTCCGCAAAAATTGTGCGGAGGCGGAGGCGGAGGCGAAGGTATGATTTCTTGCGGAACTTCCGCAGTAACGGAGGCGGAGGCGAAGATCCGTTACAACCCTAGTATGAACTCATCATCGAGTACAGTGTACCGAGCTTGTTTTCTTTTCACATTATTTTTCTTTTGAATATTACGCACAGTATAAAGAGAGGAATCCTCTTTAAGCTTCAAATTTGGTGTTTTTTTTCCAACGGCTTTGTTTAATTTATTATGCCAACCTTACAAAAAGTTTGTGTTTGTTCGATGTATCTCCACACCACACTTTTATAAAATCATCGAGTAACCATTCTCCATGTATTTGATAAACTTTTTGATCTGTATATCTGCGCCAGCCATACCATATCTTAATATATAAAAATTTCGTGTCACGTTGTTTGTCCGCGATGGAATCTTAAACTACTGAACCGATTTTAATACAATTTTGCACAGTATATGCAGTTTGATCCAACTTGAGAGATAGGATAGTTTATAACTCATGGGAAAAAATAACGTAAAAATATTTAAAGGCGATACGAAGTTCGCCGGGCCAGCTAGTCTCTTTTAAATGTAATCCCAACTCTCCAAAATGTTTTCTTCGGGCAACAATAGTAAAACAGCACAGAGACCTACCAGACGCATTTTTTTTGGATTCAGACGGTCCATCTCTTTGCCTTTCTTAAAAATTGCTTTATTGTAGTAATAATAACATCCTTTTTAGTGGCCGAAGGAAAAACTAAAGAAATAGCCTTCATCGTTGCTTTTTCGTAGTCCACTTTGAATGTAGTACCGGCGAATTATTCCAGGGAATCAGATATTACTTAAAGAGTTTCAATAATTTCGAAGAAACCAACATTAAAGGTCACCTACTGCCACGTCCCTATACCACCGAGCCATAATCCGCCGCCTTCGTCAGGGCCGTACGGGACCGCGGAGACAGACTTGTCAGCCGGGCATTGTGAACCCGATACTTATTTTTTTTTAATAAATTTATTAATACTACAGTAACTGAATCGTTAAACGATTTTAAGTGTTCTTTTATTAAATTCAATGTGATATCACTTATATCTTTAGGCCGATTTTGATGTTTACCTCGTTTGTCTTGAAGAGCCACACTACGACTTTAAATGAATATGTATATATTGAACTTTACTTTTAGATATACTAAATATTGAACAGAAAGCCTTAAAATTAACTTGAACCTTGTGGCAACCATCGTTTCTGATGATTTTTACAATATAAGATATGGAACAGTCGTGTTGTTTGCTTTCTTCGATGTGTTCTTTTCTCCGTCTCGGGCCTCGAGCTAGACGCTCTTTACCCGGGCCAAACTGCAGGGGCGTCAACCCCTGCGTGAATATGTACCACATGTACCAGTACCACGCATGCGCGGCTGCGGGAAGATGGTGTGGTTGACTGGCTGATTAAAACGAATGGACAACAATAACAACGAAGGAACGACACACACACATTTCATAGGCTGTTTCGACGGTACGACTATTATGGCGTTCTTTTCTCGAGCGTCGTTGCTTTATAAGATTCACTGTTACCATGGATGCTAGAAAGTTATTTTGTTCATTTACCGTTTGTAATTGATTAAAATGACGAAGTAACGCATTTCTTTCTGTTTCACACACATTTTAATGCATTCTAATCGTTTGCAACAATAATCTTCGTCGTTCTTGGCTTTGTATGTGATTTATAAATACATAAACTCAGGTGATTTGACATACATATGTTCATCACTACTCTACATTGCATTAATTAAATAAATATCCAACACAATAGGATAAAAAATATTGCTGTGCTTAAGGTGGTATGGTCATGTTATGCGAAGGGATAATGATCACGTGGTGCAGAAGGCGATGGCTCTCCCGGAGGGCAGGAAAGTAAGAGCATGGCCCCCTTTGACGTGGTGAACTAGCATGGAAAAACTTATAGATAAGACCCAATTTGCTCACCAAATAATACCAGGGGTATCCACTACCACTGGTGCGTTGCCGACCTTCTAAAAACGTCTTCAAGCCTCTTTCGAAGAACTCAATTGATAAAACCGTCCCATTGTTACATTCTTTTGGTTACTTAGAACCTGGACCATCATCCGCCATGGATCCCTTAGCCGTGGAGTTGCCGACTATTATAGCTCCGCATATAAAAGTCGAGACATACTATTATCCGGGCCTTGATTCAGATATTGGTAATGAAGATTTATATGGGATTCTAATTGAAAATAACGATATTATCCTCGATGAATGGGCTAATGTCAGTCCTGAATCCCCAACACATCGTGATCCCCCTTTGCAAGGCACATTTAATGAGGAACAGGATGATGCTTCGCGAGAAGAAACAACCGGTTGGCGTCCGGGCAAACCCAGCAACATGGTGGAGATAGATACCTTTTATAGGACGACCCGAAATATTGCCGCCACATCAAATGGTAGAAAAAACTCCATTAGATTAACAATTTATTTATTAATTTAATTATTGAATGTACCAACAAGTACGGCAACAAGCTAAAAGTAGCAGCAACCACTACACACGCTCGTTTTACCAAATGGACCATTTTGTTATTTAGGGGACCATTAAATTAAATATGTAGAATATCCGACTATTGGTCTAACAATTATTTATTTCAGTTAAGTCCACGACAATTTATGTCGTGGACTTAACTGAACTTAACTTAACTTAGTCTGTCTCCGCGGTCCCGTACGGCCCTGACGAAGGCGGCGGATTATGGCTCGGTGGTATAGGGACGTGGCAGCAGACAATGTCAACAACATTTAAAAAAAAATCCGCATAAAGAAAACTGTGCAATAAATAACTTTGCGGTGCCCTCATTGGGTTTTCAACTTTAAATTACTCCTGACCAAGTGTTTTCGGGGCCCTGTGTAGGCCCCAAGGAGCTCCCGAAAGCTGCGAAGTCTTGGGTTAGCTGCTGCAGAAATTATATGACAGCAACGACGTCTTTGTTAGACCGTAACCAGGGTTACAAATGCCGGCAATAAGATTTTATCACGGGCGGGCCAATCAAGCTGCCCTGTTTCAGCTCCAGCGCATGCGCGGAAAACGAATGTCTGCAAATGACAATTTTTACATTTAGATAATTACATTTATTTTCTATTTTAGTTTTTACTGTTTATGTTAAGTATTTGTGTGCAAGTGTTTTGTAATCTAAATGTAAATGGTTAATTCTGTAAGTATTAATTATTTATATTTATCAAGTCAATCCTCTTCCCTCTCAAATGGTAGTGTTGCGTTGCTCGAATGCCCAATCTGTGCGGACAAAAAATTGAATAAAGGCAGCCATGGCCTATCTATCCACTGCAGTAGACGGCATATTCCCTGAATTGATATTTTACTACCATCCGTCATCTGAAAACTCTAGTTTCCGTCTAAATACTTCCAGCATACTGAGTAACTCAACACTGCTTACGAGGCTCGCCTACCTTAAACAAAATTGTGTTGTAAAAAGGATACCTAAGGGTGCCCGAGTGGCCGTTGCCCAGAGTCTGGCTGAGTGTGTAGGGTAGTAGCTGAAAACTCAATAAAATCCTGGGAAGAACTTCTAACTTTCTCGTACTGTATTCTGCACATAGAAAACCAATCTGACCGCTCACTAACGGCCGCAATTAAAAAAAATACTGAAAATGTGGTCTTCCCACAACCTGACATTTACAGCCACCGCACCCCTCGCAACCTCAATCAAATAAAAATAATAGAATCCAAGCTTTCAGAGGGCAATATAAGAGGAGCAGCAAAATTGCTGTTCTCCAGCGACACCCTAGCCGCAAACTCAGCCAATACTCTTCAAGCCCTTCATGAAAAACATCCGGCACCCCTCGCCACCTCGCAACTACCTAATCCACCATCCGATTCCATTATACCCGCACACGTTAACGAAGACGACATCCTTCACGCCATTCAATCTTTTCAGTGTTGCCAGTGGCCGATAGTCAAAAGTTACACGAGACAGATCAAAAAGTAACATTTTGTCAGAAAAAGTAACATTGTCTTTTTTTTTGTGGAAACTGGCAAAATACGTACACTGAGAGAATTATCGCGTAAAAATTACTCTCAAAGTTGGAGCAAAAATTACCTTGCACGAGAGCAAAGCGGGGACAAAACGACTATGCGAGTGAATTTTGCTCTTGTGAGGGGTAAAAATTACACCTAGCGCAAAATTGTACCTAGCGGAGAGAAACAGAAACACCTTTTCAAATACTGGCGGAAGATACTCAACCTTAATTAACCTTATTTAACAGACAGAAACATCAATCCGAATAAAATATATGAATATAAATTCAATCAGATAAGTTAGGTTACATATAAATAAGAAATTATTTATAATTTATTTTTCTTAATAGTTTTTATTAATTAAATTTTTTGATTTTTTAACATTTTATTGTTCTGAAAAATTTTTTTCTTCATAATTTTGATGTTTACTCGCCACTCTGATGCCCGGTAGACGTCATGATATCTATAAAAAAATTAAACAAAACCAATATAATGATGCAAAATAACATGATAATGTTGCAACAAAACATAACATTTTTTATACAAAAAAATTAATAATTTTTTACACTGCGTTATACACAATCAATTTCGAAGAAATTCGATAATGACATTCTAACCCACAAAACATCATTCAATAGTTACTCATTTTGTCATTAAGGAAGACAATAAAAAATATACACTCATTATAATGAATTAATAATAAAGTATTTGAATCACATATACTTACATAAATATAAAGCAGATAAATATGTTGGAACAAAATGTGCAACAATTAAATACAGTGCATATCACTTATGATTGACTTGATACTGCACTGGTTAATAGTCATAGAAATGAATCACGTGGTATCTGCGGAGCTGCCCGGAAATAACCGAATGTTGTCGAGCGAAAAATGTAGGTAAATTTTTACCCCTCACTCGTAGGAAAATTGTCTCGTTACGCGAGCAATATTTCACGTGATTTCTGAGTATTACTTGCTCTTTTTTGGAGCATTATTTAACCTATACCAGAAATTCACCTGAGTGTAGGGTAAAAAGTACACGAATATGGGTGAAGTTTGACCGATAGAAGAGATGAAAAATTCACCTGAACTGGGTTAATTTTCGCTTCAACTCGATGATATCCGCGGCTTACTCTACAGTGTGGGGTAATTTTTACGCGATAATTCTCTCAGTGTAAATAATGGTATTTTTTTAAAATGAAAATAAAATACACTGCCTTTTTTTGTGGAAACCTGGCAAAATACGTTATAATGGCATTTAATTTGAATGAAAATAAAATACGTTCCTTGACTCTTTTATTAAAAGTAAAAATTTGTAATAATTGTGTTGTTGATCGCATAATCGACTGTTGACGCTGAAAAGAAAAAAGGTAACAGTCAGTTAGGTATTTATATCTATGTAAAGTACCGATCAATTTATGAATGTCGTTCAATACCAACCTGCTTTGTCATCAATGAATATAAAAAAAACTATAAAAAGTTTCCGCCCCTTTATTAAACTTAACAATTCGTAATTATTGTTGATCGAACAATCGACTGGCGATGCTGAAAATAAAAATGTAACAGTCAGTTATTTGTATCTACATAATATATTAGTTATTCATAGTTTAGGAATGTCGTTCAATACCAACCTGCTTTGTCATCAATGAATACATGACTTGTATTTTCAGTCATAAGTGTAGCTAATCTCGTGGCTAATAATTGTTTTTTGATCGAATAATCGACTGGTGATGCTAGAAAAATAAATAAAGTCAAAAACGTGTATTTAATTAATTAAATTTAATATATCAACCAACCATTTTAAGAATGCCTTTCAATACTAACCTGATTTAAATCTTCGTCGTGCCTGTGATTCACATACACAACAATAGAGAGATAATAATTCATTTTAGCTTAAAATGACTAAATATTCCAAAGAAAGCTAATTGGAACTGGTGGAACCTGAAAAAAGCGTTTATTTTAGTATTGCAGAAATAAAAAAATGTTGCTTATAACTTTTTGATATTAAATTTTGTGTAAATTAGTTAAATAACAGTTAATACCTTCACCAGTCTTGCTATATGCTACTTTTGCATGCATCATTCTTTTAGAAGGCTCAAATTTTATGGCGTTTTGTATGTTGGCTTTTGTTGCCATCAAAGAAGAAATAGTTTCAGTGCTCAGTCTATTCCGGTTTTCGCATTTTATTAATTTAAGCTGGCTGAAAATTCTTTCCACGCAAACATTGGAAAAAGGCAAAACAAGCAAGAGCCCTACAATCTTTTTTAAATTTGGGAACATTTCAGTACCGGCTATATCCTTTAGCTTTAAAATTTGTTTCCAATATTCTTCCACTTCCAGATTTTGACTCAAACCTAAATCGTTGTGGTCCAGGAAAGCATGTTTTTTCCATTCTTTTTGAAGCTCCATTTCATTTACATCCTCTTTAACACTTGGGAATCTCTTCAAAACATTTGACAAATCCTTTACTTCAAATTTTTGAGCAACGCTTGGTTCAATCACATCTAAAATACCGTATAACGGGTCAGAAAAATCGAAACGTTGTACTATCTGTTTTATGGTTTCAATATAAAAATTGAGACAAGTTCTCTTGAAATCCGTTATTACCGTTTTTGGTTCTGGTATTTCTTTTGAAAGTTCATCAATGGACGACTGTGCAGCTATACCTAAATATATTTTTTCAAGGGGCACAAAAAATCTTGGGTTGGCGTATTCTATTTTATATGCATCGGTTGTTTTGCAATAACTGAAGTTCATGTAATTGCTGGCTATGGTTTTTATAAGTTTATGTGTCTCTGGTTTTAGTCGGTGGAGCAATGGTTTTTCTGTTTGAAACAATCTGTTAAAGTCATTAAATTGTTCCAATGTAAACGACATGAACTCTAAGTAAATTTTTGTTAATTTATTGTCGAGTACCCCAATTATATCTTCCGTGATTTTGCTAGGGTCTTCTAACAATTCAAGTCTAAAATATGCGGACAGAATATCGTACTGTTCGAGTACCCTGTTTACACAAGCCTCTAATGATAACCATCTTGTGACCGATGGGCTCAATATTTTATGGACTTCCACATTGAAAAATAACTGCAACTCTTTTAGTTTTTCGTGTCGGAGTGTGCTGCGGTTAAAGTGCGCACCGACATTTCTAAGAAAGTCTTCAACGAATCTTGGCAGCTTAAGACATGCCTTGGAAGCCACGAGATGTATCATGTGGCAGCTGCACTTCACACATGCAATGTGTGGTACGCGTTCCTTCAAATGACTAAACACTGAATTGTGTTCTCCCACCATACTGTTTGTGGTATCAGACGCAAAGCCTACGAAGTTTTTTATTGGGATTTTTTTATTATCAAGCCAATTTAATAGAGCATCCGTTAGATCTTTCCCTTTTCCCGAGGTAACTTCATACATGTCTAGAAACTGAGTGTGAACGACTAATTCATCCCCATCAAAAAATATAACCGCAAGTGCGCATTGTTTTTTGACACTTATGTCTGTGGTTTCGTCCATTATTATACTGAATGTTGTTCTTTTGAGTTTTGATACAAGTTCGTCTGTCAGTATTGGGGCAAGTACTGTTTTGACGATATTTCCTGCTTTCGTTCTTCCTAACTTAACAGATTTTATTATAGGTGAATCAGGAAATGTTGTAGCTAGGAACGGAATTAAATGATCGGACAACATTAAAGGTAAATTATGCTCAGCGAGAAAAGCACATAGTTTGAGTTCAGCTCTTTTCTGGAGCTCTTCTTCCTTTTTTGGTCTAAGCACTTCTTGTATGGATGTTGTTTTGCTGATAGCGGTAGCATGTTGTTTATGTTTAATGGTATTCAAATGTTTTACGAGAGCAGGCCTATGGTTGAGTATGTGACAATTACAAATTTTACAAAATGCAGAAACTGAGCCAGCTTGTTGCTCCCGTTTCGAGATCCAATTTTTGAAAGCCGTGTCTTCAAGCCATTTTTCGTTAAAATTATAAATTTGCTTGTTTTTTTTTCGCGGCGGTGCCTCATCAGGAGCTGCCTCATCAGGAGAAGCCTCATCAGGAGTCACCTCTTCTACATTTTCTGTGTTTTCTCTTGTTTTTGATGTGGAGGGTTTAGCAATTAAAAACCTCTTCATCTTCTTTAGATACATGTTCATTTTGTTAACACAGTAAAAGCAGCAGCACAACATGCATCATTCCATTTATCATCACACCATACATAAAAAAGAGAGATAGACAAAGTTAGTGCATTAAAAACAAGTAAAAAAAAAAACACGCATCCCTGAAAAATTGTAAGTACTTATATCTCCTAAGCGTAATTAAAAGTTTCATGTTCCATTAAAACTAATCCTATTTTAAGTTATAACGACTATGTTTTTAATAACAATTACGAGTTAACGACATATTGCTATGATAAAATTTAGAAAAGTTTTAGATTCATATTTCTACAATTTAGTACAAATAGTGTTTTTTTTTGGTATCTGGCAACCCCATAAATGGCATAGCAATAGCAGTGAGTGAGTGACGCGGAGCGGCGAAGAAAAAAAAATTAAATCTTACTTACATTAAATCTGACAATAAGATTGATGCAGTATTTGCGCGGGAAAAGGGATCTTCACTACTGAAATAATATATATGATTAAAACAACAATAATAAACATAATAATTACCTATTTACCGAATCACTACTTATAATAAAAGTCACAAACAAAACAACACAATACTTAATAAATAAACAAACTTCGAAATTTGAAGAAAATCAAGCGCCGAACCGACCGAGCGAGCGAGCGTCGAGAGCGCAGAGCGGCCGTCCGGTCGTCTCTCTCACATCCACAAACAAACATCCGACGCTCGCACACGTAAGCGGGATGAAAGATTGAGAAATAAATACACACGAGTGAATGTATAAGTAGATTTGACAAACAATCGTATTGGTTGGTCAGTCCAGGGTCAGTCTGTCCAACAACGCCATGTTGTTTTCTATCAAGCGTGCCAACATGACTTAAAATTATATTCATAAGTGCGTTCCAACGAATACAGACGTTCATAGAAGCCTCATTCCCATTTAAAGTCTGAGGCAAAATGGTTGCGTTCAAATCTGTAGTGTGTAGTCCGACCACCGATGGCGCTTCCGTAGAGTCCGACCGGTCGATAAGCTCGAATTTAGTACGTAGTCCGACTAAGGGATGGCGCTGGCGTGTAGTCCGAGCGGTAGATTCAAAAAAAGATTATGAAAATCAATTGAATCAAAGATTATTATATGAAAAGGGAGCTCAAAAGAATAGAAAGAAGGCTAAAGGAGTTGGAAGGAAAAGAAAATGAAAAAAAAGTGTGCCTTGAAAAAAAAAGAAATTATAACTTAGGGAAAAAACTGAAAAAGATAATGGCAAATATTTCTATTGGATTGTTTTCCGACGATACAAAAGGAGAACAATGGATTCAATGTCCTTTTCGTGAAAGATGAGCCCGTAAAGACCTATTTCTGCGTAAATTATGCCAAGAAATTTGAATGACATATAATAATTTTTGATTTAATTGATTTATATAATCTTTTTTTGAATCTACCGCTCGGACTACACGCCAGCGCCATCCCTTAGTCGGACTACGTACTAAATTCGAGCTTATCGACCGGTCGGACTCTACGGAAGCGCCATCGGTGGTCGGACTACACACTACAGAATTGAACGCAACCATTTTGCCTCAGACTTTAAATGGGAATGAGGCTTCTATCCACTCCACTCGCGTGTCCAGGTTCGCAACCCAAGGAGGCCTCGCGTGTCCGCCGAACGGCATAACCGTTCGGCGGTCCCAAAATACGGACGATACAAACAAAAATCGTTATAACTGGCGTAATACTACAGCTATATTGAAATAAAAAATACCTATGGATAGCTTATAATATACAGAATGAGACTACATTGTCACAAATTGCTATAATTGAAGCTAAAGTAAAAAATAAACAAAGTAAAAGTCAAGTATATCAACATTTTGCTCGAAAATTTTTTTTCGAACAAGTTTTTATCAATAAACTTTTCATTTCGAAGCAATCAGACTTATATTGAAATAAACTACACTATTTCAGCTTTAAAATGACATATTAATATCTTTCGTAGGTTTACACAGTGTGGAGAAATAAAATAAATAGTATCAGTACTACTCACCAGTCACGGATTCGTCCCCATACAAAAATCACGATCGTAACCCTGCGGGCGCGCTGACATAAAATGTCATTATTTACACATACCACTATATTTCTGTTAAAAACTATTTTTTATATGTTTACAATACACTATTATTCACTTATCTTGCTTTTAAAACACTAAAATAGCATATTAATTATTGTAAACAAACAACACACACAACAGCGCCATGTTGATTTTTCCACGCGCGCCCACTTTTCGTGTTCATAAATAAACATGAGTGTTTCGAAACTCATTTAACTAAACACACACACGAAGTACACATCACAACGATTCTTTTGATATATAATAACCGTAGAAATAAACACTTTAATCACAATAAATAATTAAAATACCCGAGCCGACCGCCACCCGATATCGCCGACGCGCAAAAATTTTGACAATAATAAACAAAACTTTTGATTTTAGAAAAATTTTGTACTGCCAGTGTCACTTTTTAAATTTTTGACGCATATTAGACTATATCCATCTAATTTTTAATAAAAGTTTCAAGGCTCTGGATAATGGGAAGTTGGAAAAATAAATTTTTGAAATAGGGTCGGCGCGCTGGGATAGGGGACTATACCCAGATCATGCGGGTCTACTTTTTTCTCGGGATAGGCTGGAATCCCAGTACACGCGAATGGCTATGCTATGAACGTCTGTATTCGTTGGTGCGTTCCGATACACGATTTTGTTCGAAATTCTCAAAAGTAACATAAAAGTAACATTGAGTGTGGTGTAACATGGAAGTAACATTGGAGGGCCAAAAGTAACGTAAAATGTTACAAAAGTAACATTCTGGCAACGCTGAATCTTTTCCTAACGGCTCGGCTGGAGGCCTTGACGGATTGACCCCGCAACACTTTAAGGACCTTACCAACCCTTTCGTGGGAGATGCCGGGAAAATTCTAATAAAAGAAACCACAAGTCTTTAATTAACCTGATGCTGGCCGGTAAGGTCCCTGAAGAAGTCAGGCCTGTGCTATATGGGGCTAACCTGGTCGCTTTGACAAAAATAGATGGAGGCGTCCGCCCCATAGCCGTAGGCAGTACTCTAAGACGAATCACTTCTAAATTATGCTGCAAAAAATTTCACACTCAGCTCACCAATGTATTTGAACCCATTCAACTCGGTTTTGGTGTAAAAGGTGGTTGCGAGGCGGCGGTACATGCAGCCCGCACCTTTCTAGAAAGCCAAAATTACGAAGTTTTTATTAAATTTGATATTAAAAATGCCTTTAACTCCGTTGACAGGGGCGCCTTGCTAACTGAAATCCAAAATATTATGCCGGATATATATCCCTACCTTTGGCAATGTTATGGCTCCCCGTCAACATTACTTTTTAAAGATAACAAAATTTCATCTCAAGTGGGCTGTCAACAGGGGGACCCTTTAGGCCCGGCCATTTTTAGTCTCGCCATTCATCCCATCATATCAAAATTGAAATCAAAATTTAATCTATGGTATTTAGATGATGGTACTTTAGGTGGGTCAGTCTCTAACGTACTTGAAGATCTTAACACATTAATTAATAATTTTGCAAAAATTGGTCTCACTCTAAATTTTAAAAAATGTGAAATCTTTATTTCAGAATCCATGTCAGCCGAACTCCGGACAGATATATTAGGTAAATTTAATATTCTCGCTCCCAACTTTAAAATAGTTAACAAACCAGATTTTTCGATACTCTTGCACCTTTATTTGTGGAGGGTAGGGAACCCTTGTAAATTCAAAACTGCAGAAATTCCATCAATTTTCGGAACGTTTTTTTGAAATTAAACCACACATGGCTCTCTACATTCTTCGCCTTTGTCTCTTCACACCCAAATTTATGTATTTTCTTCGCTGCTGCCCCCTTTGGAAGTCCCCCCATGCCACTTCATCCATAGATTCTTTACTGAAAGACTCTATTTCAAAATTACTAAACATGCAATTTGACAATCGTTCATGGACACAGGCTACCCTACCAGTTAAATTTGGCGGGTTAGGCATCCGATCTACGTCAAGTGAAGCCCTGCCGGCGTTTTTGTCCTCTGCACATAGCGCGTTACCCCTCAGTAAAATTTTACATCGCTCAAATGCTGATGTTCGGGTCACGTTCTTAGCAGAGGCTGAGAGCGCCTGGAGGGCAGCTTGTCCAGGAGAAGATGTCCCCAAAAAACCTGATATTCAGTACCACTGGGACCTTCCTGCCATAAAATCAATAGTACCTTCTGAACAGTTCAACAAATATCATCGACCGTGCCCGCCTAATCGCGGTTTCGGAAAAAGAATCAGGTCACTGGCTACACGCGCTTCCCTCCATAAATTTAGGTACAGTCCTGGATCCAGGCTCACTGCGCATTGCAGCCAGCCTGCGTCTAGGCATAAAGGTATGCGAGCCTCATCGCTGCCCTTGTGGCAAAGACGTGGACACGTCTAGTCGCCATGGACTTTCATGCTCTAGGAGTGCTGGGCGAGCCTTCCGGCACGGGTCACTGAACGACCTTGTCCGACGTTCCCTTACCACCGCCTCAATTCCTGCTACCCTAGAGCCCGTGGGGATGTGCAGAGACGACGGCAAAAGACCTGACGGCGCAACACTGGTGCCCTGGCATCTCGGGCGCAACCTAGTGTGGGACGTCACGTGTACTGATACTCTGGCCCCTTCCCACGTTCAGATTTCTGCCGTTAGAGCCGGAGCAGCTGCCGAGCAAGCCCAGTTCCTCAAGCGCCGCAAATACGCATGCTTAGCTCAGCATCACGAATTTGCGGCGCTTGCAGTGGAAACGCTCGGTCCATGATCGTCCGACATGAAAGCTTTCGTGAAGGACATCTCCACCAGACTAGTCCACGCCTCAGGCGACTTTAAAGCTGGTGCCTATTTCGTTCAGCGGCTAAGCCTTGCTATCCAGCGAGGTAACGCCGCCAGCGTAATGGGCACTATGCCCCAGGGAAGAGGGTTAACTGAAACTTTTTTATTGTAAGTTTGTTTTTGGTATTATTATTATTGTTTATTTTTAAGTATTTAAGTTGATGTATCGTAATTTATTGTTTAGTAATAGAATCTTTAGTGAAAAATTAAATTTATGTCTAGAGACAGGTTTTATTTAATTTTAATGGCTTTGAACGTGCAAAATACGAAAGACCCGAAAGCTTATTTAAAATAAAGTCCTTAATAATTGACCTTTTTAATAACTCGATAACATTTCTTTATTATCCGCCAAAGGAACTAACTATTGACAAATCCCTAATTTTATGGAAAGGGCGACTTTCCTTTTGGAAAAGCACATAAATATGGAATAAAATTGTACATATTAGCAGACGCCAATGGCATTATATTAAAAACTAGTTTTCGCCCGCGGCTTCGCTCGCGTGAAATTCGGGGCAAACACGTGTTTACTCATTTATTTATACACGTGTAAAGTTTAGGATAAAATAGTCCAAGTAATCTCGTTTCCCCATACAAATTTGGACCTCCGTTTCACCCTATTAGAGGTAAAATTTTAAAAATCTTTTTAAATAATTTCATGTCCACTATGTTATATTTTCAAATCGATACCATTTTCATAATTGACGTCCCAAAAAACCATAGAATCACCATATTGGTATTATGACATTTCAACTCTATCGCACCCCCACAGGGGTGATTATAATATGTCACGTCGGCTATGATGACGATTTTCATTTTTTCTTTCATGATGACGGTTCGCAAGACAGATTAGTAGGTGGTAAACACCATGTGAAAAAAGTAGTTATGTTGCTTATGGAAAAATACTTTGAAAAGGGTCATTCACTGTATTTAGACAATTTTTATACCAGTGTGGGATTAGCAGACGAATTATTAGATAAAAATACGTATGTGACTGGTACCCTTCGACCAAATCGTGTGGGGAATCCCGAGTTAATAATAAATACAAAATTGTTAGTAGGAGAATCGTGCATAGCACATAACAACAAAAAAATAGTTGTTACCAAGTGGAAGGACAAGAGGGAAATTTTATTTGTTAGCACGGAACATAACAGTGTGTATGAAGGGACTACCAGTCACCGTGTTCGCACAGTTAAATTTAAACTAGCCGTACAAGTACGGTATAATAAGTACATGCGAGCTATCGACAGGCATGATCAGTTGCTTAGTTATTACTGCTGCGAACAGAAGAGCCTGCGCTGGTATAAAAAAGTCATTATAGGTACATATAATTCAAATATGTCTAGTGAATGGCCTTTTATTATTTAATATAAATAATAACAGAAAAACAACGTCATATGATTTCAGGAAAAATGTAATTGAAAGTTTACTCCCGATGGCAAATATTATTGAAGTTATTATCAGAAATATGCGAAAAAGCGAGAAATAGAATGGAAATTTTATTGTAACAAGTGCATTCCAAATTTGAATTATAAGAAAATGGTCTGAAGTTTTCAAGTTGTAACAATAATTATGGCCAGACTAGTTATTCTTTTTAATTATTGTAAGTAACAATTAAGATCATACACGGTAAATACGATTTTTTCAATAAAAGTATAAACAATGTTTTATTCTGTAATCATAATTCATTCACCAAAAATCGCAACTCCACCGTACGGCCGACCACGTACTAATAGTACGTGGTCGGCCGTACGGTGGAGTTGCGATTGCCCAGTGTTAAATCAGCTGTTATAAAAGTACGAGAAATTGTTAATTGGATAAAAAATAGTGTTGTGCAGTCGGATAAGCTACGAAAAATCCAAATGCGTAATAATGTTTCGGAAGGATCAGTTTTAAAACTTATTGCAGATGTAAGAACTAGGTGGAACTCAACTTTTTTTATGTTAGAGCGATTTCTAAAGTTAAGAATAGTAATATCAGAAATTGTAATTGAGAGTGTAGTGGCTCCAAATTTGCCAAGTGCAGTGGAAATGGAAACCTTGAATGAGCTTACAACTGTATTAAAGCCTTTTGAATATGTAACAAGAGAATCATCGGGCCAAAAGTATGTAACAATCTCCAAAATTATACCAATGCTTAATTGCTTAACTACAGAACTGAATAGTATCACTCCAAACTCCGCTATCGTTAAAGAATGTAAGGATGTTTTATTGAGAGAGCTGAAAAGGAGGTATGGGATGATTGAATTAAACGATCATGCAGCCATTGCAACAATTCTAGACCCAAGGTTTAAAAATCTGCATTTCCAAGACCCCTCTGCATGCGGAAGAGCTATTCAAAAACTTAGAACCATGGTTGTCGGACAACTAAGTAGCCCAAGTGAGTCAGAAGATGATGTCTCATCTACTGCACCACCTGAATACGATTTTTGGAAACATCATAAAGAGTTAGCACATGGGCACAAGAAGAAAAAAAAATCTCATCAGGGAGATGATGTTTCTCTTTATTTATCAAATCCAGTAGTTTCTCTTAAAAGCAACCCATTTGCAGAATGGGATGACATGAAGTTGGTGTTTCCTTGTCTGTACAAGTATGCACAGCAATATTTAATTGTTGTTGCAACATCAGTTCCTAGCGAGTGCCTTTTTTCCAAAGCCGGTGCAACAATGACACAAACAAGGAACAGATTGTCTTCAAAATACCTTGAACAGTTACTGTTTTTGGGCAATCTTAATGCTGAAGAGTTTTTTGTTTAAATTAATAATAAGCCTAATAAACATTTATAATAAATAAATAGTTTTTTTCTTCTCAATTTTGTTTAAATTATTGTCCTTCAACGTTCATTGATAGCACCCTCAAAATAATAAAACAAAATATTGACGAGCTTGGTGGCGTAGTGGTCAATGACGCGGCTTTGACACCAACGCTCGTGGGTTCGATTCCCACATAGGACAAACATTTGTGTGCATGAACATGTCTGTTTGTCTTAGTCAGGGTGTTTTCTATGTATCATAAGTATGTATTTACAAAAAAAAAAATGTATTTACGTATGTTTATCAGTTGTCTAGTACCCATAACACAAGCTTCGCTTACTTTGGGGCTAGATGGCGCTGTGTAGTTTGTCTGACAATATTTATTTATATTTATTTATTAAATAAAAGTTCCAAAAAGTATCGATATCAGTAAGTATCGATACTTTAGGAGTACTTATTTAAGTAGTATCGAAAAAAGATTTGAGTATTATCGAAATGAGTAGGTATCGATACTTAGGTGGTATCGGAACATCCCTACGTACTATGCCCTTCGATGTTTCGACTGCAGATTTTCCATGATAACCAAACTCTCGATTGATCCGGCCCAGTTCTGTAATCTCATGTGGTAGAAGCCATATCTCTTGAAGAGCGATAATATCCGCACTCTGACTAAGCGTCCTTATGTACTCTATTGATCGCTTTAGGGATTTACAGTTGAACGTTGTGAAAACAATTTTATTTGTAAAAATCATTTTTACTCCTTTTGATTAATGTCCTTCGTCGGTACGACTTGTCCATGTTTATTATTATATCTACCAAACGTTACAAAACGTCTAAAAGATATACCAGTAGGCCAAAAGTCCACTTTCATAAAGATAGATTCCTTCGATTTAGGTATAAAAATCTTATATGCATTGTATCCTTTATCTACTTTCATCATCATTTTCTCAACTTTGACGTTATATTGTGTCTTGTCTTTAATATACGTTATTATATCATCTGAGGACACCTTCTTTGCTACATTATATATATGTAACGACACTATAATGTCCGCCGCCTTAAATATATTTATCGTTTCCATCGGTGCTGTTCCCGTTAGTCCTTTAAATCTACCCCTTCTTAACTTCCTTTTAACTTCAATCCATCCTTCCTCTTTTTGCTCATGAGATCTTCTCGCTGCCAAATTCGCATACGTTACTAGTCCGCGGTTATTCGTTGAGTTTACCTTTCAGCCGCTGCGCCGGCTCCCGTCAGCTGTTTAGACCCGGCCATATTTACACGTGCCTCGCTACCGGTTTGTAACTCGTTTGAGACCCCTTGTTGTACCTTATTTTCGACCGTGTCGCCATTAGCACAAGATGCGGCAGCGGCCTCCACGCGCGCACACCCCGTCAAACCAGTTTGACACTGTGCGACAGTAGATATGTTAGGTTGCGAGCGAGACAAGGACCGCTGGCCTTCCTCTTGAATTTTTTGCACCGGACTTGAATTCGCCAAGGTCGATTCAAGCAGGTTATTGTAGGTCGTTGATCTCTGCGATAAATACAACATACCTATAGGCCCACTTTCACAGTCTTCCAATCTAGCTGCTCCCCTTTTATTATTAATATAATTGTTGCTATTGAAGTTATTTACAATCGATGCTTGCTTGAGATTTGTAAATTCATTCTGTAACTGATATAACTGCTCCCTTTGAACATATTTCTCTTTCATGGTTTCCATTTCATTTCTCATCATAATCATGTCCTTTAAAAGTCTACTAATATCCACGTGATCATATGAAATAGCGGGTAGTTTATGCAAATCACGGGCTACGAAAATCGGCATTTCTTCAGGATCTACTAGTTTTATGAAGGCTATAATATCCTCCAGCTCTCATTGCGTTTTTCCTTCTCTTTTTCTATTTATATTCCTCTTTAGCATTGTTGTCACCGATTCAAATAACAGCTTTTTCGCGTTCGTTACTTCTTCTGCAGAAAAAGATGACGTACATAGTCGAATCATGCTTTCTTCATCCATCACGTCACACTTTCTTTTGTTTTCTGAATAAACGCAGAACTTCATTTATAATAATATTACATAACGAACACTTCAACAGATTTAGGGTCATTGTCCTCTCCGCACACATTAACACGCAACACGTCCGCACTAGTTTGCGTACGCGCGACACTCATGAGTAGATTTATTCAAAATGTTTATTTATTTTTTTATTAATTACATACTTAAATCATCGCATCGTCTCTGGAATATGCAAAGTTTGCAATTTTATAAATTATTTTTACCTTAGAATTTACAACATTCTTTATTCTGTAGTTACGAGTATACTTGATCCAGAGTGTTAGTGCGAGTATTTTGGTCATATTCAAAAGTGTTAACGTTTACAAGCTGAACAAATTGAGAAAAAATCATATTGTGAATTTACCAGACGCGTGTTACATATCCAAATTAGCCGGGTTGCTCACTTCAAAATGTGAGCAAGTGGATAAGCCACATAATTTTGATATGTAACACGCGTCTTTTAAATTCACAACATGAGAGTTCTTCTCTATTTGGTCGGTTTGTTTAGGTTGACATGATCGAATGTGAACAAGAAACTCGCACTCTTGGTTATGCACTTGTGGTTCGTACCTTTTCTTACTCCCTGTATTGAGAGCTAAAACTATCACACATATGTCAACTTAGTATATCCTTATTTGTCAATTACATAAGGAATATACATAGAACAACAAAATACAACTAAACTACTTATAGTAAATAAAAATAATGTAATCTTAAAACTACTTAAAAATAAAACGAATAAAAAGAAAAACAAAATACTAATCTATTCCTCGAAAATATCGGTCCCATGAGGTAGGGAGGCAAGAACACTGGCTGCGTTTCCGCGCTGAATTGCAATGCTCACTTTTTGAGCGTAGAAAGAGCCAACCCTCCTGTCTCCAGAGACGGCAACCAGTTTTGATGAAATACTTAATATACTTGTAACTACCACAATTACACTTCGTAGGTTCACGTTACACTCATAAGGTGACCACCTCGCTAATAAGTTTCACCAGAAATTCACCAGGATAAACGTATAGTAACAAGGGGTGATAAACCGATAGATAAGTATGGAAAAGACGTATGTGGTAAAGTTTTCTTAAAAATATCTCGCTGATAATTATCTTCTATCATACTAATTAAACTTACTTGGAAATTTTGCTTTATTTAGGTACCTACTTGTAATTTATGTATGTAATTTAGCATACAAAACTACAAAATCAAGCAAACAAAACTACAAAAACTTAACTTAACCACTATAATGACACATACACTACAAAAGGTTTGAGACTTCTGACTAAAATAAAAACTTACTCGCCATTTTAATCAAAATACGTTTTTCCACTCAAAAATCACTAAAAACAAGTTATCCTGCAGTTCACTTCGTGGTTTGATGTCAACTAAACTTCATCCAGTCCAAATCAGCGAAAAAACCAAAGAAAGTACCTTTTTTTTATACATATGGCTGAAGGCACTACAGGCGCGACATCTACTTCTATGGCATGTAGCACGCCAGTCGTGTCATGAAATATTTATCGCCACAGCAAGAAGTTTTAAAAAATGGACGCCGCAATGATTCGGTTAAAGAATATATATCGCTATTTGGAATTATGTTATTTGTTTACCCTACCTACCCCTAAATAATTTTTGTTTGTGGCCCGCGACACTATGGCTAAAACGTGTCTGTGGCCCTTATTAAAAAAAGGTTGAGTACCACTGACATAGAGGTTCTTGAGCAACATGCAACATGCTTTAGAAGCAACCTTACTACAGAAATTCTGCGAGTTTGAGGCTCAGTTGAAAGCACCTATTACTCTGCAGGATCCTAATACCATCACTTGCCTGTATGAGGAAGTATGTGAGTTCAAGTCTCAGGTCTGGAGTACACTGTGACAGTTGCGCCAGCAGATTTCTGGACTCTCTGAGGCAATCGACGCTGTGGAAGCGAGGCATCCGAAAAAATATCTCCTAGTGAGTGGCATCCCAGAGGATACTGTAGTATGCGGCTAAATATCCATGGTTACAGTTTCACCGCGACTATACGTTACGCGCTACAACATTGACGAATGTTGTTGACATAGTAATAAGTTAATATAAATAGCTGGTAATTTAGTAATTAAGTGGCTCTCTCTGCTATATACACTGAATACACATCATGTGACTATATTTGGGATTTCACACTTGAACCACCAAACCCGCAACATGTTATAATACAATTGCCCTGTCCAAATTTACTGCGGGCCGCTTTCGGGACAAATTTGGAGTGGACATCTCGTCAGATAAGTTCATCGCGATGGAAGATGTCGACAAAGTTGTTTTACGAAGGACTATACATTATTATCATATGTCCGAAAAGTTAATAAATCCGTCTTACTAATTTCTTCTTCTAATCACATTCAAGAAACATATACTGACACAGGAAAACCTTATGTTATGACTAAAGATTACAATCATACCAAAGGCGGAGTGGATGAGATAGATAAGAAATGCTCTATTTACTCTTGCAGCCGTAAAATCGCCGCTGGCCTGTATTTTTTTTATATTAGTTCAGCATATTGGCTCTGCTTTGCCTGATGGTAAGCGAAAATAGGAGCCCCAATCGCATCCAATGGACAAGATACCTTACTATAGAAATTCAGCAATGAAGAAATGATGTCTTGTCAGTTGACGCTGCCATGCTGGCCTACAAGATGCTTCTTCACGCGTCGCTTGAAGGATCCCATATTGTATGAATGAGGACATACATATGCCGGCAACGCGTTCCACTTTTTAATAGTGCGACATAGATAGGAGTTGCCAAACTTTTTAGTACGCGAAGGAATCTATGGCAATCTTTCAAAGGATACTGGTTGCAAGATCGACACATTCCTGCCGCTGCACTATACGAACTGTAACCATGGCGTGGTACGACTCGCTAACTGGAACACGAGGTTTTGCATACTTTTTGTGAATATTAAAATAACAGTTGTGAAAAATGGGAAAATCATATTCAACTATTAAGGACCTATGTTCTATTTTTCACTAATTGCGCAAAGTGTAGCGGGAGAAAATAAGGCACCACCAGATGTTTCCAACATTTTTTTTCTATTTACTCTGGAGTTGTAGTATGTATGTAGTACTCATAGATATAGTGAGATATAAGAGCGTATGATGCTATTGTATGATGGGTTGTAGTAGGTAAATTTGGTACTAGGTGCACATAATCCTATTATTTTCTAATACTCGATCCAGATACCTGTTCCACCTAGTATTAGTAGTTTCACGTAGTAATCGTCGAGACGTCGACTAGTGCTGATAATTTTCATTTCGGTTTTGCCGGCTGTCGATTGATATCTATCTTCCCTTCATACTTTAACAGGCTTAGGACTGTCAACTTTTGAAATTAAAAGTTGGCGTATTTAAAAGATATCAAATTTCATTATATATACACATTTTATTCTTTTTTGTTGTTTTTTTTTATTTTAATTTTAATTTTTTGGTGTTTTGTGTATTTTTATTTTTTGTTTCTTTTTTTATTTTTATTTTCTTTTTTTGGTGTTATGTGTATTTTATATTTTTTGTTTATTATTTTTTTAAAATAAAAAAAATCGGCCACGGCTTGATCTTCAAAATATAGCTTAAACCTTGGATCGAGAAACATGGCTTTAGTGAAAGTGCGGCTTTTGTCCAAGTTTGCAAATCGGTGTTTTAATTTTCCTATTAAATCCTGTTGCAAACATTGAGCAGTGTGATGGTATAAGCTGCAATCCAACTTTTCTAAACATGTTATTAGTCCTGTGGTAATAGGCATAACCATACTAGTGATGTAACGAATGTCAATTTCTAGACATTCGCGAATGCGATTGCGAATATCTGTCGTCGATATTCGCGAATGCGAATGCGAATACGAATATTGACTTTTGTATTTGGCGCCATTGGTCTATGGCTTTATTTTGGCAGCTTAGTTGGCGCGCGGGTTACACGCACACATTTGTAATTATTTCATTTACATTTGTAATTACTTCCGAGCATTGTCGAGCCGATCCGAAGAAGGCCGACTGCTGTTTGATTTACGAGTGATGTTTATAGTTTAGTTAACAAAAAATGCTAACAGAAGATAAGGTTTTGAAATAAATATATAAGAAGTCGATACTTATTTCTCTATTTAAGTTACCTTTTTGGAATTGAAAATCTTAATTATTTTTAGGACGTTCATATTCGCAAAACATTCGCATAAAATTGCGAATGCGAATGCGAATGTCGAGAAATATGCGAATATTCGCAAATGCGAATGCGAATACGAATATTCGTTACATCACTAAACCATACTACCTCATACATATTTCTGACCGCTAATCTTCTTAGTCACTTCTTCGCAGGGTTTTAGAATGTGACACACTTGTTCACAGGTCTCCCAATCTAATTGGCTTAAAGATAGGGCATTTGTATCAAGATTGGATAGTGCACTGTTTACTTCTTCTTTAATTTCTAACATCCGCTCAAGCATGTAGTATAAATAGTTCCAACGTGTGCATACATTTTGCAAAGGCCTTTTGACGGTTTTAACTGCTTGCATTTGGAATTTCTTAAGTTTCTCCCATGCTTTAATAGATCTTTTAAAATAACCAACAATGGCCTTCACTTTCTCTATTAAAGTGGCAAGTTTGGCAAATAATTTAATTGAATCTTGAATTGCTAAATTAAGCGTGTGTGCGTAGCAGCCGAAATGTTTCCAGCCTAATTCTACTTCTACAGCCGTTTTAATATTCGCTCCATTGTCTGTTACCGCCAATATTATAATAATATTTTCTGTGTTATATTCCAATCATTAGTGATACTTAATAACTCACTTGCTAGTAATACACTTGTATGTGGGCCCACAAGAACAACACAGTCCAATAAAACGGATTTTAAGACGCAGTTTTCCTTTTCAATGTAATGGCCAGTTACAGCTAAAAAAGCATCGTTTGTACTCGACGTCCTCACATCAGAAGTGACACAAATCGACTCAACTTCGTCATTAATTTATTTTCAACGTTCGCAAACTTTCAAAACGGCTCGGTAATAAATTATTGGAAAAGTATTTCCTTGACGGAATGATATAGGAAGGAAATGCAGTTTGGATTAATTTTCTAAATGCCTTGTCTTCAGTTATTCGAAAAGGTTGAAATTTTTTATATAAATAAGTCCATTAAATCGTCAATGTCAGACTTACACTTCTCTGCATTCCTTAAAAAAATATATGAAGCAATGTTTCTTGAGCCTGACTGTACCACCCGAACTGTGGGTCTTGAACCAGATTGGTTTATTTCAACCGAAGTAGATGCTAAGTTCTGCTCCTGTGGTTCAGGTTGAGGGCCAGAGCGAGAAGTTTCCTGATGAGATAACAGGGGCGCTACCTGATTTCTTTGTACTAAGTTTATCAGCGGGTGCTTTATTTTTAAATGTTTGGTTAAATTTGAAACGGAAGATTTAAAACTTGTTTTTTTTTTGAAAATTTTACTCTCAGCTATACTTTTACCTTTATCTATGAAATGGTCCCAAGCCACACTGCGGCCTTTTGGCGCCATAATTAACTTTACTCTCGCAAATAAAAACAAATAGATACTTAACGAAGATACTCCTAACTTAGTATCTCTTATCAACACTCAATCTAATTTATTTAGAAACGCAATTATAACGCGCACGTGCCAGCCAATTCAACACTACTTGATTTTTTTATTGTTTCCGCCACCGGTTACTCCACCGATGGCGGGAGTTTATTGCTAGTTCTTCATTATTCATATGATCTAAACAATTATGCTACTACATATCGTCGGTCAAAAGGTAAAACTCATGTAGTACCCTAATTGACTAATGAAGAAGTTAATTAAGAGTTTGTATTTTTTTGGTCTGAAAAATCAGTGCAGTTTTGTAACATACTAAAACTTTGTGTGAACATTTTTATTTTAATATTTTATAATAGTATATTGTTATTATTGCTTATCCATTATTAGTTTTTATACAAATAAGAATAATTACATAATAAATACATAATAAATTGGCATCATCTGTAAAGCCAGAAGGTATTTTACACCACAGCATCGCCTTCAACTGTATAAAGCCCAAGTTAGGCCTCATATGGAATACTGTTCACATCTCTGGGCTGGTGCGCCCCAGTACTTACTCGCTCCATTCGACCGCATACAACGAAGAGCTGTTCGAATTGTCGGTGACCCAATGATTTCTGATCGGCTGGATTCTCTCTCAACACGCAGAGATGTTGCATTTCTTTGCGTTCTATATAAATTGTACCACGGGGAGTGCTCGGATGAGCTATTTGATTTGATACCTGCCGCTGAGTTCCACTATCGTACAACTCGCCAAAAATTAAAATTCCATCCACATCACCTTGATATTTGGCGATCTACTACAGTACGCTTTTTAAGGCATTTTCTACCACGTACTGTAAAGTTGTGGAATCAACTTCCCTCAGCGGTATTCCCAAATAAGTACGACATGGGGGTTTACCGTGGTTATAGTAAGTAATTAAAACACTTGTTGACTGTTGAAACTGGAATGAATCTATTT
This sequence comes from Hypsopygia costalis, assembly GCA_937001555.2. Taxonomy (NCBI): domain Eukaryota; kingdom Metazoa; phylum Arthropoda; class Insecta; order Lepidoptera; family Pyralidae; genus Hypsopygia; species Hypsopygia costalis. The sequence continues at coordinate 12,428,632 of OW443347.2, read as the reverse complement.
GAAACTTAACCTAAATATATACAAAATTATTTAATTATGAACAATACTATTTTACAATAAAAGAAAACCAATCAGGCGCCGCCTTAACTGCGCTATAGGCAAGGGTCGCGGGGAGCGTGCGTCTCGCGCACGCTGGCACACAGAGGTTACATATATGCCCCGCGCTACATAGCTGACGTTTAGAGTTGAGCGCTTAAACGAAAAGCGCTTAAAAAAGTCTGCTTATCAGCGTAAGCAGATAAGCACGCTTATAAAAATAAGCCTTTTTCGTTTAAATTTTTTACAATGTTGTCTGATAATTTGACAAATTTAATATAGCGCCATCTATAATTGTTACACATAATTACTGCCACGTCGCGTCGTGCTGTATTAGCTAGCCATATATGCAATAATAAACCTTACCGTCAACAAGTTTAGGTTTACTATCGATTAACGTTCGTTTCATTTTCGTTTAAACAAATGCGTTTCGTTGAAAAAAGCGTCAGTAATCCTCATTCAATATTGAACCTTATTCGCAGGTGCCTTAGGATTAATGTTGTTTAATTTTCTTTCACTTTAATTTCAAAAAAGATTTTCGTTTAAGTGAACAACGCTTACGCTTTTTTAAGCAGTAGGCTTTTTGTTGTCAACTAGTAAGTACGCGTGTGAATGTTTGCGTCAACGCTTTTGCTGTTGTCGTCGGTCGATTAATGCGATTTTTTTTTGCTTTGCTGTGTTAAGTATGTTCATGCGTATACGAAACTTTAAATAATTGTAAATACTTATAGAAAAGAAATCGGATGCAAATAGATACTGTCTGTGATCGTTAACCATAGCATTGTCTTAAAGCTGCGACTAAATGTTTAAACGTTTTCCATAAGCGTAGACGCCTCAAAAAGCATCAACGACAAAAAAAGCGTTTAAGTAAAAAGCGCGCTTAAAAAGCGCGCTTTTGATAAAAAGTACAACGTTTAAACGTTTATTAATTTTAAGCCGTTTTTTCCAACTCTACTGACGTTTAGTCGACCGGCGGCATCGAGGCGGATGACGCGTCACGGAGCGGAGCGCTGCGCTGGGCCACACGACGTCTTCGCGTACGACGAATCGAACAGCTGCGTTCACAAATATTAGCCTTTGTCAAGGCTAGCTTGTTCTATTTTATGTTTCATGCTGCAACTGCACTTTTCAGTGCATTTCTTCTATATTGACGTTCCTTGTATCTCTGATATATTTTGTTTCTTATAGTGCGGGTAGGTAGTCGCTACAGTACACCGCCCCTAGCGAAGCGTACCGGCATCTTGATGGTGCGGCCGAATCGAGTTTGCTTGGGTGTAGTATCCTGTTGCGACGAGGTATTTGGTTTTTCCGGTAACGTTGATGTGGTACATTCTTCTGGTAATGTTGGTGAGGTACTGGTTGATGGTTGAAAGGTATCGGTATCTTGAAGTAAGTATGCCGGCTTCAGTCTGTCGATGGAAATGGTTGTTTGACGGTCGGGTAACTGTAGCGTGAATACCTTATCCGATCGTTGTACGACCTGAGTACCTCACCAACTCTCTCTTGTAAAAAAATCTCTGTTATAAAAAAAAAAAAAATTTTTTTCTTTTTCTCTTTGGGTAAGTTAATGTACATAATGAAACAGGTTAAATTTAAGACTACTAGAAATACGTTTATTTAGTGTTTAGTGTTATAAAAAATAAGGCTTATTCATCTTCATCTGGTTCAGGCAAGCGCTCCTCTCCAATGTGTTCACTTGTGTTTACTAAGGCTAACAGAAATACATCATCTGTGAAAATTTCAACTGTCTAACTATCACGGTTCATGAGATACAGCCTGGTGACAGACGGACGGACGGACAGCGGAGCCTTAGTAAAGCTTTTGTACCACAGATGGAGCTCTTCTGGTATGTGACCAGCATTTACAATTTTCATCAAGTCATCTTTCTTTGCCTTAGAAATCGGCAGTAAATTTGAATAAGCGGGATGCAACATTATATGAGTTGTTACTTCTACGACCTCTTCCAAGTACATTAACCTTTTTGTATTCGGAAGAATGATCGTACCGACAGTACAATATACCAGGTGAACCCTTTTCGACTTTTATAGATTTAATCTTGTACCATGAGATGATGTTACCCTCTTCATCTTTGTTTCTGTTTTTATAGTACATGTTGTTTTATACAATATGTTGTTTTACTAAAGCTACATCTGCTTCACTAGTCTTGTTTCCTGGAGCTTTTCTTCCTCTCTTGTCTGATCTAGAAAAACATCCTGTATAATCTGTGCCCTTGACAGCCATATATACAGGACCATTTGAAATATTCAAAGTCTTTTCAAATAAATTTGCACATACTCTATGCCTACCACTAAAATTTTCTAAATAATATTCTTTTGACAGAGTACGCATGATCTTACTCTAAGTCTCTTTTCTTCTACGTTTAGGTGGTATCACAACTATGTTCTTTATAATAAAATCTTTCTGTCTTTCATAATTTGCAAATCCCCAATAACTTTTACACAAGGCTTTTCTGTCTTCTTCTGTAAAATAAAGTGTACACTGAAATCTACATTTTGTGCGGTCAACTGGCTTTGGACCTTTAGCTTCACATTCCTTTTTCTTATTTTTGTATGGAAAACATTGCGCTCTCAGTATTTTAGTTTTATTGACTTTCCAATTCATTGTGTTCCTTTGTCTGTGTCTTGTTAATTTTTTAACATTATTCTCCTCTATCTTTATTCATTCTTTATTGCACATACAAGTTTACAACATAGTGAAATAGGACATATACAAAGGTGAGCTTATCTCTACAAGAGATCTCTTCCAGCTAACCTAGAGATAGTAACAATAGTAAGTTATTGGACGGGAGACTAAACAAACTAGTGCAACGAATATAAAATGGTTACTTAAAACAAAACATAGTACTTTGATAATTATAAAAGATACTCTCTACTAAACCTAATATATACATATATATATATAAATATATATATATATATATATACATATACACATACATACATACGCATACATACACATATACACAATGAGTATATATATATTCATAAACTTACATAAACTTATAAATACACAATATGCATACATAAATAAACCAGATAAATATACATAATATTATTCCAGAGTCTGAGTTAAATAGTACTCTTTTAATCTATTTTTAAAGGATGTGACGGACAGGCTATCTCTAATCTCCGGTGGCAGTTTATTCCACATTTGCGCTGCACGAACAGTGAAAGAGTTAAAGAAGAATTTCGTGTTAGAACACGGAAAATCCAATGTTTTTATATGACAGGGTCGTTGTGATCGGGTTGGCGGTGGTAATAATGGGAAACGGGACAGGAGGTACTGTGGAGAGTTAGGGTTTTTAAATAATTTGTATAAAAACGATAGCAAGTGCACATTTCTGCGAAATCGAATAGGGAGCCACTTCAGTTGAGTTCGAAATTCAGACACGTGGTCAAATTTTCTGAGACCAAAAACAAATCGGATAGCAAGGTTTTGCAGGCGCTCCAACTTATTCAAAAGCTCCTCTGTCGCATCCAAATAGCAGATGTCGGCGTAATCGAGAATCGGAAGTAAAAGAGTCTGAGCAAGCGTAACTTTAGTTTTAAATGGCAAAAAGTTTTGGAGTCGCTTGAGTGAATGAAACGCGTAATGCATGCGCTTACTAACCTCGTTAATGTGAGAAGACCATGACAGTGTTTCATCAATGATGAGACCTAGATTTTTTGTTTTATTTGTAAAAGCAATTTTGATACCATTGTATGAAATATCCGGTAAATCGTAAAACCTAAACCTATTTTTCATCTGGGCGCTGCCAACCACTATAGCCTGGGATTTGGTTGGATTTACTAATAACCCGTGTCTATCGGCCCACATCTTGATGGCAGCCATATCCCGATTTATGGCGCAGAAAACTTCAGATGCCTCAGAGCAGGTGAAATGGCTATAAATTTGCAGGTCGTCAGCGTATAGGTGGTACGAAGAAGTAAGAATTTTGGACAGCTCGTTAATAAAGATCGAAAAAAGTAGTGGAGATAAGACACCACCCTGAGGCACGCCAGCTACTAAATCAGTCCAATCTGAAGATAACGAGTCGGTTTTGATACATTGTCGGCGGCCACGAAGATACGAGTCGAACCATGCAATTACAGGTGGAGAAAAGTTAATTGTACGAAGGATTCCTAGGAGTATGTCAAAATCGATAGAGTTAAATGCATTACTGAAATCTAATAAGACCATCAAAGTGAGTTTTTTGTTATCCATAGCATTACGTATGTCATCAGTGACATTCAGCAATGCGCTCACTGTACTGTGGTTGGGACGAAAGCCAGACTGAAAAGGGCAGAGAAGATTATTTCTAGATAAATACTCAAGAAGCTGATTATATACCAGACTTTCCAATACTTTAGAAAGTACAGGAAGAATAGAAATTGGGCGATACTGGGAAAAAGATACCGGATTCGAAATTTTAGGAAAGGGGATGACGTGAGCCAACTTCCATGCTGATGGAAACACGTTAGTCATGAGTGAGATGTTTAGCATATGAGTAATCACTGAAATGACACAGTCAAGTATTGGGAGCAACATGTCACGACTCACCTCATCACTACCAACAGCATTTGTTAGCTATCTCATAATTAGAAAAGTCAGAAATCTTATCTTCAGTTTCTGAAGGTGGCCTGTAGCAGGAATCATGATCTGAATGCAGCACTAAAGTCACTCATCTCATCATCGGTCTCCATAGCTTTGTTTTGTTATTCTTTGAAATACATTTCTGAAAAAACAATGTAATCATTTGTTAATTAAGTAAATCTATTGCAACCGCAAGAGAAAAACACCGAACATTTTATTTTATTTTAAATACTGAAGCATGTTATTAAATACTTACATTTTCTATTTTACTACCTCCTTCCGAGGTACTTGGGACCTCAGATTCAAAATCAACCAGTACACTTTTTGTATTGCAAACATTATCAATGTCATGATCCTTTAAATTATTCATATTTTCTATGCAATGGTGTATCTCCTTTCTCGATTGAGTTTAGGAATCCTTCCTGCCTTCCTTCCTTCCTTCCTTCTAGCCAATAAGCATGGTATACAGGTTCTTATGTAGTCTTCGACCTTCTTCCCGATGTTCTGGATGTAATAATCCTTACAATTTTTTCTTGCGAAGAGCCCATTATCATGTGATCTTTTTATGATTTCCATTTCCATCTTAGAAGGTATCACCAGTTGTTGTTCTGGACTCTTGTACAATAACTCCTGAACTAAATAATAATCCTTAAAAGATTGGCCTCGCTTCAAGATAGCAATGATAGCTTGTAAACCCTCATCAGTCTCTTGTGCAAGTCGTATATCATCATGTAATCTAGATGTAATCAGTGATACATACGGGTTTCGACTCAATGCATCTGTATGCCTCATACTCGTGCCACTGCGATGTTCTATAGTAAAATCATAGTCCTGTAATAACAGAATCCATCTTGCTACTCGAGTAGACATAGCTAGATCTTTTTTATTGAGGGTCATCTCAAAGGCCTTGCAATCTGTGACTATTTTAAAGCGTTTTCCTAAAAGATAGTGCCTGAATTTCTGTACACCTTCGATTATTGCCAATGCCTCGAGTTCATAGCTTGTATACTTGGCCTCTGCATCTGAAGTTCGTCGACTCATGTAATGTATTGGGTGTAATTCCCCATCACTGCTTTTCTGCATCAATATGGCAGAATAAGCTACGGCTGAAGCATCAGTGTGCAGCTCTGTTTCAGCTCTTTGATTGTAAATCTTTAACACTGGCTTCGTACCTAACTTCATTTTCAATGCATTAAATACAATGCTGTGCTCTTCGTTAAATTTAAATTTACATTCCTTTCTCAACATATCAGTGAGAGGTTTTGCTACTTGGGCATAGTTAGGTATACATTTTCTAAAATAGGAACAGAGTCCTAAAAAGCTATGCAGTTGCTTCAAATTCTGAGGCTCAGAGAAACGCATGACAGCATCTGTCTTCTCTGGCGATGGCATTACTGCACCGTCTTCAATTATATGCCCTGAATATTCCACTCTACTCGTTAACAGCTGAGATTTGCTCCAGTTAATGTTAAGACCGTATTCTGTTGCTACTGTAAGCACTTTTTGCAGGCGTTCCAAAACCTGTTGTTCGTCTTGTGCTGGAATTAAAATATCATCAATAAAAATAATAACGACACCTTGTGCAATCAATTCTCTGAAGATTATAGTAATAAATCGTGTGAAAACTTTGGGATAAGTAGGTAGTCCGAACGGGGCGCTTAGAAATTCATACTGCGCTGTTATAGTTACAAACGCAGTATATTTAATGGAGTCCTCATGAATTCTTAAATGGAAAAAGCCATTTTTTTAAATCTAATGCACTAAATATCCTGGCTGAACTCAGTTTATCAATATGATCTTCGATATTCGGTAGAGGGTATTCATCTTTAACCATTTTCCTGTTTACTTGCCTGAAATCAACGCACATTCTGATAATACCATCTTTCTTTTTAACTAATACATAGCTAAGGGCTTGCAAACTCAGAAAAACTTACCCGTATGATGCCAGTTTGCAACCATTCCTTTATTTGTCTATCAACTTCCTCTTGTTCTCTGAAAGAAATACGTCGGGGTCGCAGAGCCACTGGAATATCGTCCTTCATGGTGATCCTTAACTCGATGGGCGCTTCTTTAGTTTGACATGGCTGTTAGTTCTCCACTAGCCGCATAGCCTCTTCCTTCACATTTGCGCTGATCACTTGACCTAAACAAGCAACAGAAGTCACAACACAATTCATCATACACAACCATTCGCATGTAGGATTCACCCATACACGACCATCTTTCATAACAAGTATTACCTTTCGCAGAAACTCATTTCCCAATATTAATTTATATGGCATACAATGTTTTGGAATAATATGAAATTCAATATCATCGTAAATAGAACCATCAATGCATACGTGAGTAATCACAGTACCCAAAGAATGAACTTTACTTAATCCTAAACCGGACATCGTAATGTTTATTTTCGTATCATAGTTCGGCAATTGTAATTCAGTGAAACAGTCGATACACATTAAGTTAACATCACTTCCTGAATCTATTAATGTGGATACAGTTTTTCTATTAATTTCAACAAACTTTATCGGTTTTCCTTGCGATTCGATTTGTGTGTTTACATTTTCGATGTCACAAATGTCAAAATGCCGGTTTCCGCCATCATTGTTGACACAATCGTCCATGTTGTTATTTCGTCCACTCACAACGTTACTTCCACTGACATTAGCGTCGCACTTCAGTAAAACAGTACTTTCTTCGTACAAAGCGCTGCCCTCTGGTGTCGAATTGAAGAAAACTTGTTTCGAAGTCTGTGAAGTAGTCGATGTCGTGGTCGACGCTACGTTCAAATTCCGTTCCCGTTCCCGCCGTTTCTTGCAATCAGCCGATACATGACCGAATTCATTGCAGTTAAAACACTTACGGCCCTGTGATTTATTCGGGCATTCTGCCGACACATGATTTCTTTCTCCACAGCTGTAACACCTAGTGAATCTTACTTTGTAGCCACTCCCAATGTTGTTGAAACTGTTAGTACTGCTCAACGACATCGATGCTGCCGCTCTGCTATGCTTCTCTGTTGGTTTTGACATGGATTTGAGGGCTTCATAAATCTTGAATTTTTCTTTCAGATCGGAATATGTCGTAACTCCATACAACATGACTTTATTTATCTCTGCGTCTATGATGCCATCGACAATATATTTAATAGTTACATAGTCGGGCAGTCTTCCTCGTTTGCCAAGCGCTTTCATAGTGAGCAGGTAATCTAAACAAGATTTATTCGTTCGTTTCCGTCTCGCGCTCAACATTTCATGTACTTTTTTTAACATCTACGCCATCTGGAAACTCCTTGCTGATCGCCACTTTTAGGTCGTGCCATGACTTGAATGTTTTTTCAGCTTGCAGCCACAATGCCGCCGTACCTGTTAACGATCACCTTGCCAGAAACCAGAAGTCGTTGAGTAGGTGTCCAACTAAAAATGTCTGCGTTATCCTCAATATCTTGGATCCATTCAGACACGTTGTACACGCCGTCATTTCCGTCAAACTTGGTTATGAGGCTTTCTGCCAAATGGAGCATGCTACCCGTACCTGAGCTGCCGCCACGTGCGCACCTGTCGTCGTCGTCGTCTGGTAATTCTGGCAGTTTATCACCTTTAGGCATCCTCGTTGTCGTCGTCGTCCTTCGTTTGACGTATATTCGTAATTAGAAGTCTTCGTTAGCGACGTTACCTCCTTTCAAGTTGTTTCCTTTGTCCGTTTGCCGCCACGTGCCGCGTGCTCACGCAATGCGTTCCCGTGTTATCCACGTTAGTCTCAATTACCTCGATCCCGGACGAGCCCGCAAAAGTTTGTGAGGGTCGAGGTTGGAGAAAAACACGGAATTCACCGTATACTGATTTATTTTATGAAAAATTGAAAAAGAACAAAGCAGCAAAAGTAACTAAATTTGAAAAATCATAAAAAATATTTATTCTTTCTATATATATAATTTCACTTACAACATAGATAAAAACGAAAATAAGATAAACCACTATCATGTCCTATTTTTAGAAACCAAATGTCAAATGTCAATGATCAAAATATATTTTCCGATGCAAATGTACATTGACTATTTAATTAATACGTTACGCTAATATTTATAAAAAATAGATTCCTGGATACTCAGTTTTTTATTTTATAAGTGGTTGTTGTTTTCTGTTATAAACTCAAAGTGCATAGTTGAAATATGGAGGAAAGTGAGTTTTCAATTCTAAAAAACCAAAAAGGGAACGATACATTGTTGTGCAGTGGATATCGTTTTAATAAAAGTCGTGTAAACAAGAATCAAAGTATATTTTGGCGGTGCGTTAATAAACACGAATGCAGTGGGTCGATTGATGAAAAATATTGAAAAACGGTCCCAACATACATGTCGAGCCGATCCAATAAAAAATGAAGTATTTATACGAATGTCTAATCTTAAGAAAAAGGTGTGTACAGATTTGCGTCCAATAAAAGGTTTGTTTGAAACAGAATTTGAGTTTAATAGTGCAAGGACCAGCACGTCTAAGCAATATCCTATTTTTGAAGAAAAAAAGACTTGTTTATACGATGCCCGACGTTTTTTGATCAGTAAAAAATTAAAATTTCATAGACTCGAAGAAGTGCGTATACCCGAATGTCTAGACGACAAATTTCCCCTTCAGCCACGTTGGTAACTATATGGTTCATAACCAGCTACGAAACAGTAATTTTTTTCACTGTTTTGTAACTAGTACGAAACAGTAATTTTTTTCACTGTTTTGTACTAATAAACACTTATATTTTCTATTTTGAAAAAGAAATGAAGACAGAGCATGTATGTTGAAATTGATGAAGAGATCAATTCGGCTATTGAAGAGTTGAAAAGGAAGACAATCACTGTGGGTCATTGCGTAGAAATTGTTGCCCCTTTTGTAAGTTTTTTTTAATACTTAGTTAAATATATATATACTTGCCATAGAAAACAATAAAAAATATACTAAATTTGTTTTTTATTAAGTGTTTATTAGTAACTAGTTACAAAAATTAACAGTGAAAAAAATTACTGTTTCGTAGCTGGTTATGAACCATATAGTTACCAACGTGGCTGAAGGGCAAATTTCTAGTAGCAAAAGATGGCGATACAGATAAAATACTGGTTTTTGCATCTAATTTTTTTTTTTTTACACAGCGCCATCTAGCCCCAAAGTAAGCGAAGCTTGTATTATGGGTACTAGACAACTGATAAACATACGTAAATACATTTTTTTTTTGTAAATACATACTTATGATACATAGAAAACACCCAGACTAAGGCAAACAGACATGTTCATGCACACAAATGTTTGTCCTGTGTGGGAATCGAACCCACGAGCGTTGGTGTCGAAGCCTCGTCATTGACCGCTACGCCACCGAGCTCGTCAATTATAACAAAGATTTTTGAAAAGTGCCAAATATTTTTATGGTGACGGCACATTCAAATGTGTCCCTCAGCCATTTTATCAACTCTACTCTATACATATTCACTTAAATTCATTTTTTAACAGGACAAATATAGTTCCTATTATATATGCTCTACTTCCGGATAAAACGCAAAATACTTATAGCCGGCTCTTCCGCATTATTAAACACATACTAAGAGTCACAACAATGAAATATTTTAAATGTGACTACGAAGTAGCAGTCATGAATGCAGTGAAAACCATATATCCAAGGTCAAAGTGGCTGTTATTACCACTTTCAAAAAGCAATTTTTAAAAAAGCCCATGAGTTGCAAGTTTTCTCATCAAGAGAAGAAAGAAATATAGTGCGTAGGGCGTCCATGTTACCCCTTTCTGGCATCAGATTACATTGCTGAAGGATGGCAAAACATTTGTGAAAGAATAGAAACGATCCGCACCATGGATCAGTTCCAAACTTATTTCGAAAGACAGTGGTTCCGTTTGAGTCCAAGTCTTCTAAGTTGTGCGAAGCAGCGACATCGTACCACAAATGCTTGGGAGGGGTGGTTTGGAATCAATACATCACCGAATGAATGTATTGATTCCAAAACGACCAAGTTTGTTATATTTTTGTCAAAAATTGAGAAAAGAATCAAAACATGTCGATACACGATTTTGCAGACACTCGTCAAAAGCTTGATTGGTCAAAACCTTAACTGGTCAAATACGTGATTTGTCAAATTAGAAACTCGTCAAAACCTTAAACCCAACAAATTCGCTATTGGTATATTACGCTTTGGTTGAATAAGAACTAACTAGCGGTCTAGATAATTAAAAAAGATGCTTTTAGCTACTAATTTTAATTATGAATTATTAACAAGCTTATCTATATTATACTAGCTGTGCCCGCGACTTCGTCCGCGTGAAATAGTGTCTTTGGGCAGCATTTTTAAATATTTCGGCTAATTATTTTACAAATAAGACACATACGTATAAATACTTATATGAGTTGCGGTGTGCGATCTAGTGCTTATATAGCTCTTTTGTGGAACATTGCACATTCATCCCAACCAACAGCTTACACTGCTGCAACTTTCTTCCGCGCTCACTGTTTTTGCTAATGTTACATACTGGCATGTCCTCATGAGCTAAGTTCAATGGTAGTTTTAGAACCGAGTGCGCTATACCCCTATAACTGTTTACACTTTATTTTGCTTTTAACCGTAAACACAGAAAACAAAACTTCTTATTATGAAAATAACTTATTTAAGTATTTTATTTAATTGTATAAAAACCTATTTAAAAAAGAATATAAACCCAAATGAATTGAAAAAGAATAGAAACCAAAAATTTAACTAATTTTATTGACCCAAATAAACAAAATCTCTATACTAAGTATAACTTTTTACACTTGTACTTATGAACTTGTTTTTATTTGTAACCGATTCCTAGAAATCCCTTTCGGATATTGCGACTTCTGACTGAGTCGGCATGCGAAGGCATAAAGACTCATTCATAAAACTATTAAGCTTTCTTATCTTTTGTTTACATTCACAGATGGTCAAATGCTTTGTTTGTACAACGCTCAAAAAAGTACCGTTTATTTGGTGAGGGCCTAGCATCCAAATGTGCAACAAAAAATAATGACGTAATAACATCTAATTAAACTCGAAAGTAATCTACTTTTAACGAATGAAATAAACAAAACAATGACCCAACTAAAGAAAAAAATATTTAAAAACTTATCTACATATTAAAGTAAGCAAATCGAATTGTAAACAATGTGCAGTGAATAATAATACATTTGTAGCGGAAAAAATAATAATTGTCCCGTGTCTGCACGTTTGGGCAAGCCCACTTAGGCATATTTTTTCTGTGCCGTACCACCGTTTTTTACTCATGTGGTACCACGCCGCGTAACGACCCCCGGCCCTCCCTGACCCCCGCGCGGCAGCCTTCAATGTGTACGGGTGGTGTACCGGTACGGCGTTGACATAGGCAAAATGCCAGGCATTTACAATAAGTGCCCACTAAGTACCTGTAAATGCCTAGTTTTGGGCATAAATAGGGAATTTATAACTACTTTTTGGGCATTTATTGAAAATGCCCGGCATTTTGTCCATCTCTAGTACGGCGCGATGCTTGGCAAGTTTTTTACTCGCGTTAATTTCAGTTTCTCATTAAAAGTTATCTACATCAGGATAGCACTAATATTTTGTCTCTTGTCGCAAACTTATAAAACATTCACTTATACCTTACATATTTCCATACAAACTTTCATCCCCTATTCCCTATTGTTATTTTACCCCCGTGTGGGTAAAACTTTTACAAACTTTGAATGTCATATTTATTTATATCGAATCAACCGCCTAAAAAATAAGTTTCGAGCTTCTAGCTCTAAAAATAACGATACTTCCATACAACTTTTCACCCCCCCTTTTAACCCCTTACAACCTTTTTTTTGCATTAAAAAGTAGCCTATGTCCTTCCTCAGGCTCTAAACTATTTGTGTTCCAAATTTCATTAAAATCGGTTCAGTAGTTTTGCCGTGAAAGCAGGACAGACAGACAGACAGAGTTACTTTCGCATTTATAATATTAGTAAGGAAGTAAGGATTAACAAATATACGTAAGAAAAATCTCATTGGTATGCCGCGATCAAACCACGTCTCATGCGTTATGGTGTCGAGCGCTCTTCACACTAATCGTATATTTCAATATGTGTTAATTTTATTTTGGAAAACTTTTTGAGGCACTGAAAAGGCGTTATTTTTCCTTTCAATAGATTATCAGTAATCTTCTCTATCTTCGCATCTTTAATCATGTCTTTTGTTCGCCGTTTCTTTATGTTTCGTGTACCAACTTCCTCTTGTCGAATTTTGCGGTCATGCCTTGATGTTTTCAGTATATACACAAATTGCAACAAGTTTTTTTTATCATCTATTTTCCCATTCAGTCGTCTGTGCCACCCTTCTAGGGCATTTGTTGTCCAATGTCTCTCATTAACGCAACACCACATGTCAGATTTAACAACAGAAAACCATTGAGTGGTGAAATAGTCTTGGAATTTTTTGAAATTATCATGATTCTCCGGCATTTTATGCAGGATATCTAACCATGCTTCCGATATATGGTTATGTGGCAAAAGGGCCAAATTGCAAGTCATTCTTATAATTTTATGGAATAATTTTGTCTCGGGACTTACCGGTTCATTCTTCTTCACATTTTTTATCGCATTTTTTTTCTTTTCCACTAAATTTAAATGAGCAGCTTTGTTCCAAATAGCTTGGGAGAAATGGAAGAAGCATCCCTTGACTCGCACACCTGAAAAGACAACCTTTACTGCGTTAATGATTGCCAGTTCGTAATCTATTTTAAAACATGTGATCTTAAGTCCAAACTTTGTTTTTAAGATTGTAAACAAGGATTCGTATGTATCCTGTTTTTTGTCAGGTAATAAACAGTAAAAAATTGGCACAATCGCAGTCGTTTCTCTTGTACTGTGAAAGTCAACATGAATTGAAAGTAATTGTACAAACGGTTTCGGCACACACTTAAAACTGCCATCTGCTAGAAACAAGTCTGTTTCTTCAATATAGTCTTTATATTTGGGCGACGCAAAAATATAAAACTTGTTATCGTTGTCGGCTTCAAATAACATAAAATTCTTAGTTATTATATGTGGCAGTTGCACTTCATCTACATGTTTAAAATGTTCACTGTCGATTTGTAAGGCCTTCTTTCGACAATTGTAAAGGGCATCAATTTTAGAACGTATATCAGGTAATTCAAAGGAGTCAGAATCAGTCTCCAGGTCACTATTTGAAGTATTCATGCATTCGCCATATATCTTTGAAATTTGTTTGAACTCCCTCTTGACTCTGTTTCTACATATTTGTAGTCGCTTGTCTACTTTATTTTTATAAATATTAGGGTTACAATGATGTTTGCTCTCCCTCAGCACGTGGTTTCTTTCTTTATTTAATGTTATAGAGCCATTACATATGCTTCTATTAATGCATCTCCAATTTGTGGTTCCATTATTACGATTTGTAACATTCAATGTAAACTGATACCCAGCCCGTAATATTTTGGTTTTTCCTCTTTCTGTTTGTATAAAGTCGAGATCACTAGGATTACATTTGCTACAGGACGCCATAATTACATTTAAAATTACACCAAACACAATAAAATAATTTGCTCTACTTGCATTATCAATTATTACATCAGACTGACACTGACATTGAATTTTATCACTAGCCAGTATAGCTAATACATAGAAGCGATAAATAACAAATCTCCTTAGATAGAAAACTAATGGCAAATAAATTTACTTACATTTGATCAATCAAGCTTTTGACGAGTGTCTGCAAAATCCATAGGGGAACCTTAGCATCGCAAATTGATTACTACCACTGCGCCACTGAGACTATTAAGGAATTTACCAGTAGGTACTTGTATGAACAATAGTTAGAAAAAATATAGACTATATGTTAAAATCCAATGTGTTTGTTAAGTTTAGGGTTTTGACGAGTTTCTAATTTGACAAATCACGTATTTGACCAGTTAAGGTTTTGACGAGTTTCTGATTTGACGAATCACGTATTTGACGAGTTAAGGGTTTGACCAATCAAGCGACCATTAGGGACGGAGTTATTTTTTACATCGAATGTTTTTTTTTCTATATATGTCGATACTTTTTTTGTAATTTAGAAATAAAACTGCAGTTTAGGTATAGATAAAGACATTTTTATTTTATAAAACTACACATTACACTAGGCATTGATATGGGGTTCACTACGCCTTTTCGAAACACGCTTAATCTTGTTTTATTACTACTATGACGAATCACCTTAAGCTAAATTGAACTAAGCCTTATTATGTCAAATTATAAAACACCGATACTTCATTTCACCTAATAACGTTATAATAATGGCTTATATTGCCTACAGTTCAGCTAATCAAATGATGTTTAATCTACGTGCTATTCGATCAAGGCTCGTTTAACCATCTTAATATTTGATCTCACTCCTAAGATAGGTAGGTAAGTATTGGTACTAACTAAACACCTATGTCTATGTCTATCTAAATACCAGTATGTAATAAATGCTAGAGATAGGGATGAGAACTGACTGCGATGGGGACAAGGAAGGTATATTTAATGTGAAACACCTTAGAATGCATAGAGTGAATAGAGGAAAGTAAGGGGCAATGAGAGGAATGGAGATCCCATCAAGAGGCATATGTCCAGCAGTGGACCTAAAATAGATGCTGAAAAGAAGAAGCAGAACAAAGGGGCAATGAGTGGAAATAAGGCGCAATTAAAGAAAATAAGGGGAAATGTAAGGGAAATAAGGGTAAACGAGGAGAAAGGGAGGGGAAATTATAGGAAACTGGAAAAGTTCTTATTTCAGGAAATGAAAAAAGGATTATAACAGAAAAATCATCAAGTTTTTATTGTTTTTTTTTTCATTGAAACAAACTTAAAAGTAAATTAAGTAATTCTATAATTAAAGATAATTAAAATCGCACTATAAAAGAGAAAGTTCTTAAATACATAATAGTAGATAAAATAGATATTGGAATAAATTTTATTTGCAAATTGTTTTTATTTGCAAAATGTTTGTTTTACAATTCGATGTGGTTTGCAATGGCTCGCAGAAAATCCAATGTGTTCATTTTAGTTTCACATATCTTTGCTATTGCATTAAATCTTCTCATTCCCTTTTTTCTGGGTGGTGTTTTTTCAACACTTGCGTTAGATTTTTCAATAGCATGATTAGTTGTCATTTGCTCCTTTTGCATGTACTGAATCGTTGTATATACTCCAAACCGTGTATGACTCAAAAGTCCGTTCCATCGCCGATGCCAGGCTTCTATTTTTTTTTTGGGTTCTTGGGAGATGTAAAGTGTTACTTCTATGAACAGACCACAGAGTAGGAGGAAAAATTGGAGAGCTTCTGGTAACAATTTTGATGACATTTAAAACAGCGATTTCAAAATCAGTCACGATATGTGCTGGATTCAAAACACAGCCAAACTCAAGAGCATATGATTTAAGCTCTTTAAAAAAAGTCATATACGATTCATCGGTTTTATCGAGTAAAAGACAATATACTACCGGAATCATCTTTCTGCTCTCAGTGTCGTTACCAACATAGGCATGTATCGAGTATATCTGTTTAAATATGATTGGACAAGATTGGAAAGTTCCATCCATTTGCCAGGAGGAAGAATTTCGCAAAATATCAATATTCCTCCTCGTACAAAAAATTAACATTCGCTTATTTTGACCATACGTAACATCTCGAGCCAGAAAGAGCTCCCTTCAACAACCTGTAATAATAAAAGTTGTTGTTAATAAAAAAAAGTAAATTAAGAGTTTTATCTTTTTGAAAAATTAAAAGCAAATATCCCAACTATTTCCTGTTGTCTAATATAACCTCTATGTCACAAAACTATTGAACAGATTTTAGTGAAACTGTTACCATTTCCTAAGTCTAAACATACACCTAGGCCGATTTAAACATAACATAGCGATAATATTACCTGTTAGATTGATAATCTCCTTTTTTCAAGTCGGTTCATAAATTCCTTAACAATCTACAAGTAAGTTTCATAGTTTACGGAAATAAAGTATCTCAAAACTTAATAAGTTTACATGTTCATACTCACCTTCATTTCTTCTGGTACGTCGATTTCGTCTAATATTTTAGGTTCCACTTGTATTTTCTTTTTCCTATCGCGCCTTATAATTTAGCGTAAAACATTTTTGTTTGGAACACTACATGCGCTGCTACTCGGTATTAGCGCTAAGTTATTTTGTATTATCTGAGTAGGTGCGGAGAAGCTACACGCAGCATCCCTTTTTAATCGATTTTTGAGAGTGATTTCATCTGATTTCGAAGCACTTGGCGAATGAGAATGGTCACTTGGAGGTTTAATTATCGAGTGGCCGTCACCAGCAGTAAGCTTTGTGATTACAGAACTTCTACACTGTTTCGATTGCTTTTGAATACACTGTCAATAGAACTTGTCATTGTTTTGCGAGTTCACATAAAACTGATAACCGTTCAGTATCAGCATATCCTTTCCGCGCACAGTTTTTTCAATTATGATATCACATCTGGGAATGCTTATATTGTCTGACATAATTATCAAATAAAAACACTTTCTGATCAGTAAAACTAACTGAAGCCGATAATTCCTAGTGCAAAAGTAATGAGCAAAAACCTACTTACTACACTGCATAAATTCATATGTTTAATTTTTCTAACTACCCACATTTTTTAATGTAGTATTGCAATATCTGTCAGAGTTGCGTTTTGTTGACGCGATAGCAAGTATAGTATAAGTATAAGTAAGTACTATTTAGTACTTCAATTAAATATATTTTGTAGTATAGTGTTTAGGTTAAACGTAGCACTGAACAAATGGTTAAAGGCATATCAAACATCCTATGAAATAAACGTAAGGTTTACTGGATAGTCGATGATTCGTCATAGTAGAAATGTAACAAGGTTAAGCGTGTTTCGAAAAGGCGTAGTGAACCCATTGATATGATACCTTTCAAAGCATTTGAGACAGAGCCCAACATCACATTTCCCGCAAATCACTCGACCAACATGCCTTGCATTCATATGCGGCACATCTTCGTCGTTTCTCTTGCGACTTTAGGAAATGGTTTACGCCATCGAAACGAACTCCAGCCAGCACTTTACACAGCCGGATTATCCCTTAGATGGACGGCCTCCAGACATTGGAGGAACCCCATACTTTGTAGGTATGTTTGGGCTATTTCATGGCGGAAATCTAATTGAGAAATTTGTTTACCACCGTGGAACTTCGATTTACTTTTTCTGGTTCCTCGAGTATCGCTTCGCAAAGCCCGTAGGGTTAACTGTGTATTCTGTAGAGGCCACTGTTACTACAGAATTATCCATCCAGCAGACTACTACCACATCGCCTTGGGTAGCGTACTCGTAGGAACCTCTGTCCCGCTTTTTCATCGTCTCCACCTTGGCTATGGGACATTCTTTTGGTAAACGGTTTTGACGCAATGTGCCTATCCCACCATAACCCATTTCTTTCAAATGTACTAGAAGCGGTATCCCGGTAAAAAGATTATCAAAGTAGAACTGTAATTTTTCAGTTTTTATGCTTTCCCGTAATTCATTTATCATTGAAAGCATAGGTGCAGTCGCTTTCCCAAAGTCTCATTCAGCCTGAAGATTGCTTCCTGGAATGGCTCCCTGATATATTTCGAAGTTCGCTAAATAACCACAGCTACAATTGAGGCAGCAACATTTGTATCCGAAACGTATCATTGTTTACAGCCGTGCCTCCCGAAATATTCTATCGTACTCTCATCGTAGCTGAAGTGTAGCGCTAGGGACATGTTCTAGAAACTTTTGTTTCAAAATATTCACCAGTGGCCTCAATTTTGTCATCTTATCATTTCCATCTAAATTGTTATTGTCAGCAGCATGTATGAATCGCATAATTTGTATGAATCTGTCTCTTCGCATAGCATTACAAACAAGATGGTTTCGCATGTCACTGCCCGAGTCCCAATACGACTTCTTACTTGGCAAATGATTGTAGCCAGACACAATAAGAATTGCAAAAAAACATTTCATTTCCTCTACATTTATATTTGGGTCGGGACAATTGAGGAACAAAGCATATTCAGTACTTTTTTGAATAAAAAAATTTAGTAATTCAGCATCGTAAAATATTTCGAAGATTGCTTCCTGGAATGGCTCCCTGATATATTTCGAAGTTCGCTAAATAACCACAGCTACAATTGAGGCAGCAACATTTGTATCCGAAACGTATCATTGTTTACAGCCGTGCCTCCCGAAATATTCTATCATACTCTCATCGTAGCTGAAGTGTAGCGCTAGGGACATGTTCTAGAAACTTTTGTTTCAAAATATTCATCAGTGGCCTCAATTTTGTCATCTTATCATTTCCATCTAAATTGTTATTGTCAGCAGCATGTATGAATCGCATAATTTGTATGAATCTGTCTCTTCGCATAGCATTACAAACTAGATGGTTTCGCATGTCACTGCCCGAGTCCCAATACCTAAATTTTAACAAAAGCGGCAGGCGTTGGTATCAAATCGTACGAATTATGCGATTCAAAAACTGGATATCTTTGGAAATTCATCATATACACTGGCAAATCACAAGACCACACTTACCAAAAACCCCATGACCAAGATCAACCTGATGGGGCAACGGCGAGAATCGTCTTTGATCTGGCACGTCCTCTGTTTCACAAAGGCCATGTATTAGTCATGGACAACTTTTATAATTCCCCATTGCTGACCCGCTGCTTGAAGCAACATGGCACGGACACAATGGGGACGTTGCGTAGGTAGTAGTAGATAGTAGTAGCGCGTCAAGTAGGATTTAGCATGACTCACGATATGACTATTGTGGTCTGGCGCGATGCAAATATTGTATCTCTGATATCGTCGTACCACAAAGTCGAAGTGGGTGGAAAGGAAAAACATGGGACGTACAAATACCGATCAAAAGTTGTGTTAGACTGTAGTCTAATACAACTTTTGATCAGTACTGTAACCCCATGGCAAGGTTGTAAACCTTGCCATGGGGGGTGTCGATCGGAAAGATCAGTTACTGGCGGCATTTCCCATGGAAAGGTGCAAGAATCTCATTTGGTATACCAAATATTGTCCAGTCCATCACGACTCGGAGTGCTGAACTACCAACTACAGCTATGGAAGGGCAAGGGCATTACCCAGAGCGAGGGAATTACCCAGAGCGAGGGAAATCCAAACAAGCTAGGTGTAAATGGTGTGCTCGTTCCAAAACTCTTACTAGAACAACATGACAATGCGATGTTTGCAAAGTCGCACTCTGCATAGAATCTTGTTTTAAGAAATACCACACTTCCAGTTCCTAGATTAAGAAAGAACGTGGTGCTGCTGCTGTCGTGTATCTCTATAAATTCGAAGTTAGTAGTGTTTTATTTTTAAAGTTCACTGACGTATGGTAGTGAATGTTGGGTTTGGCAGAAGAAGCATGAAAGTAGGATAAACGCCGTAAACTAAGATCGTAGAATGAGATTGTTGAGGAAAGTTGTCAGAGTAAGACTGTGTGATAAAGTGAAGAATTGGGTGAAAAAGAAGGAATTTGGGAATTCGGGAAAAGTGTGGGTTGAAAGAGGATGTTGTAACAAAAGTAGAGAAAGGTATATTGAGGTGGTTTTGTCATTTAGAGAGAATGGATAGTGGAAGAGTAACGAAAGAAATATACAGTGCGACAGTGGATGGTAGTTTTATAAGGTCGCACCAGAAGGACATTCACTGATCCGATTATGCTGCGGCTACACTACCTTACCGTCTACCGGGCTGTTACCGCAATAATTGTGGCATTAAATTACCGTTTAAATTACTGCGTGAAGTGGTGTGGTTACACTAGAGTTTACCTAGATATGTCAATAAATTAGGCGGTAAAAATATAATTTTTCAAGATGGAGGTTGAAGCTGCAGCTGTTATATTTAATTAGATGGTTTCGGTCTTTTTTCTTCTTCAAATCATCATTGTACACCGCGATTTTTATCGGGGGATACCCGACTGAAAGCCCATAAAAAGATACGGTTCGCATTAGAATAATTCCAAAACTCAAGCTTTTTTCATTTGACCACTCCATGTCGGTCGATACGTGCGTCGCCGTTGAGCTCATGTTGCACACTGGATAAACGGTAGTGTGGCCACAAACGCATTAATTACTGCGGTAATTCTCTTTGTCTACCGCCATTTGCCATATTAATTGGCATTGTAAAATTATGGCCATAAATCGTGGTTACACCTAGGCGTTGTTGAAATTATGGCAATAATTATTGGTGTAGTGTAGCCGCAGCATTAGTGATGTTCATAAAAAACTGGCCAAGTGCGAGTCGACCTCGCGCACTAAGGGTTCCGTACCATTATCTATAAAGACGAAAAAAAAAATACGTTTGTTGTATGGGAGCCCCCCTTTAATATTTATTTTATTTTTATTTAATTATTTATTTTTAAAGTAAATATACAACTAAATATTATGTGAGTATTTCAAACGTTTACCCATTGCCGTTATCAATTGCGAGCAAAAACGAGCAAAAAAAATCACGTTTTTGTATGGGAGCCCCCTTAAATATTTATTTTATTCTATTTTTTAGTACTTGTTATTATAGTGGCAATTAAAATACATCATCTGTGAAAATTTTAACTATCTAACTATCACGGTTCATGAGATACAGCCTGGTGACCGACGGACGGACGGACAGCGGATCCTTGGTAATAGGGTTCCTTTTTACCCTTTGGGTACGAAACCCTAAAAACTGGGGTCCGAAGTGGTAGGAATAGAAGGAGATGTATGAATTGGATAATTAATGTTGATGAGGTGAAAGAGGTGTGTCAGGATAGGGTAAAATGGCGTTCCATAGTCTCTACCTACCCCTTCACGGGGACTGAGGAGTGAGCTTTATTTATGTGTGTATTTAAAGAGAAAGATTTCAGAACCTCTCCTTGCTACCACTCAAACGTCCTCCGTACGCGGGTTCCCCAAATGAAACAGTTCGAAGCGTCCGGGGAACTCGCGTACCAAGCGCGAGTCGCCCAATTTCAAAAAATATTTTTTCCAACTTCTCGTTATGCAGGGCCTTTAAAACTTTATTAAAAAGAAGATGTGTTTAGTTGGCTGCACTGTAAAAATTTAAAACCCTATTGTGGCAATACAAATTATTATAAAAAAAAAAAAAATTTGTCGTTGCGTCGTTTAGTCTGCGCATGTTTTCTTTGTGTCAGTGACTGCCGCCATTATTATGAGGTAAATAATTTGATTTATTAGATAATTCTTGGATTGTTGTATACGAAAATAATTGATAAAATGTGTACGTCGTGTATGTGTATAAATATCTGAATTTCGAAACACTCCTGTTTAATTTGTGAGCAAGTAAAGTATGCGCCGTACTTGATTTCAATATGGCGTTGTTTTATTTACGGTTTTATTAATATGTCTAAGTCTATTTCATTGAAATGAAAGCAGAAAATGGAAGAATAGTTTCTTGTTAACATATACACATCCTTTTATAAACACAAATGGTGTCGGTTCTGTGATTATTCTTGCAAAATTTCAACGCAGGCGTGGTGATTTTAGCGTTGGGACGCGAGTACCAGGGACGTTTCGATATTAGGTCGACTAAGGACTCCCATACACGGTTTTATGTACTGAATATTGTTCGCTATTTTGCCTGATTTTTTTTTCGAAAATCATCATCATGATCAGGTCATTTTCAAGTCTGTATAGATTATTAGGGGTGTAAGTGGTTCAACAACATCTTTGAACCAAAGCCAACTTCACCTGCACGCGGTGCACCCTGCTGCCTGACAATCAGTGAATATAATTTTTTTTCGAAAATTATATATTAATCATCATCATCATCAGAGGGGCAATTCTCGTAATTAAAATATAGTCAAAATTCAGTTTCGATCCAGTCTGGATCTCACAAATGTCACATTTGGTATTCTCGTAACACAATATGTAACTTCAAAATTAAATTTAAGCGGGATTATATCGAAATACGAGTGGAAATTAAACAAACTAAGAATGTTACTTTGCCAACAACAAGAATTGATAATATTTTACAGACATCCCAGGCGTAGATACTGAAGTCGAGGTGTTGACGACGTGGGGTTCTGCCGATGTCCTAGCTGCTGGCCCTTCGACGAGCCAGCCATCGACGAGCCAGCAGCGGGCTTCTTTTATTAGTGAGTATATATATATATAACGTATTTATAGTATTAAACTTCCTGTTTGTTCTTTCTATTTGCTGAATATGAACTTTTTTTTTTTTTGAAAATCAGGTCCTGCCGATCTCCTAGCTGCTGGCCCTTCGACGAGCCAGCCATCGATGAGCCAGCAGCAGGCTTCTTTTATTAGTGCGTATATATATATATATATATATATATATATATATATATATAACGTATTTATAGTATTAAACTTCCTGTTTGTTCTTTCTATTTGCTGAATATGAACTTTTTTTTTGAAAATCAGGTCCTGCCGATCGCCTAGCTGGTAGAAGTCGGCAGCATCGTACTATTAGTGAGTATATATATATATAACGTAAGACAGAAATGCTCCATTTATAGTATTAAACTTCCTGTTTGTTCTTTCTAGTTGCTGAATATTAACTTTTGCTTTCTCCCGAACTTCACAGCTCGTGATGCCCGAGTAGAGCCGTCATGTGCCGCCGACCTCTCGATCTTCCAGGCTCACGTACTGGAAGTCGAGGATACGTGTAATGACTCTGTTATTCGGGATATCGCAGCAGACGATAACTTTAGTTTTGAGTGGAAGAAGGACATTTCGGCCTTTACAGGACGCCGTGAGACTTTCACTGGTACACCTGGACCGACTGTACCGGTGACTAACGACACGACAATACTCGATATATTCTACAGAATGTTCGAGAGTGACTTCATTGACCACATTTGTACAGAGACCAATAGATACGCCGACCAAAAAATTGAACTTTTACGACGACAGGACAAACTAACTGCTAACTGTAGACTAACGAGATGGACACCGACTAACCGCGACGAAATGATTAGCTACTTGGCAGTATTGGTGCTCCAGGGCCTCTACCCTCAGGTGGCAGAGGAAGCCTATTTTTCATATAACGGTTACGGCACTATGGCTTATTTCTCCAGGATAATGTCGTACAACCGTTTCCTATTGCTCAAGTCGCTACTTCATTTTGTCGACAACGAGACTTTGACTGACAACCCCGACAAACTGAGCAAATTAAAACCCGTGACTGACTATTTCAACTACAAGTTTTCTTCGCTATACAAACCGTCTCAGGAGATATCCATAGATGAGTCGCTATTGAAGTGGCATGGGCGATTGAGCTTTGCGCAGAAAATTTCTACCAAAGCCGCCCAGGTAGGTGTAAAAACCTATGAGCTCTGCGAATCATCTACTGGATATCTCTGGAAATTTTTTGTATATGCGGGGAAAAAGAGACAGACGGAGACTCAGGCCGATAACAGACCAGACGCCAATGACGACACAAATGACGGTGACGACGTGAACGACAATAACCGACCAAATGACCCTGCATTCATTGGCGGTAGCGATGCTCGTCCCACAACAATATTTCCTAAATAATACTTTCCGCCGAAATCAGATTACTTGTAATGAATTGTTAATATCTATTTGTAATGTAAAAATACTTTCCGCCGAAATAAGATTACTTGTAATTAATTGTTAATATCTATTTGTAATGTAAAAATACTTTCCGCCGAAATCAGATTACTTGTAATGAATTGTTATTACTATGATTCACAAGCATAATTCTGCTTAAAAGGAGACTCCGGACATGACACATGTAAATAGCATAAGAATTATTATAATAAGCATTATTTTAAGCATTATTTACATATTATTACTGAATAAAGATTTATTATTATTATACTCGTTTATTCATTTTGTATCTCCTACTTACTTATTACATTTTTAAATATAAATAATGCTTATTCATACCAATGAATAAGCGACTCTATTTCAAATAGAATAGAGTCGCTTATTCATTGGTATGAATAAACATTCTATTCATTTATTGAATCGCAATAAGACATGGTGGTAAGGGGGCTGGTTCTTGACCCGAACTATTATTATTATACAGAAATAACAGCACTTGGTAGAACTTTTTAGACATTTTGTTATCAATAAAATCACTAATACTTTTCCACCTAAAAAAAATCTTTTTTACAGAAAAGATTTTTTTTTATTTGTATAAAAAGGAGAAAACCAGCAGTCTAAATAAATTTAATTAGGTGGAACAGTACAAGTGATTTTATTGGTAATGTTCATGTATTTTTTACATGTCAATTAATAATAAATGCATAAAACTTGTTAAAATACATTTAATTTATTGTAATATGTACAATTTATTACATAAATTGAAAGTAACATTATTATGTTTCATTGAATACATAACCCAAAAAAACCGAATGATGATGATGATGCATAAAACTTGTTTTATTACATTTAATTTATTGTAATTATGTACAATTTATTACTTAAATTGAAAGTAACATTATTTTGTTTCATTGAATACAAAACCCAAAAACATCGTTTACAGGAAGCCTTATATGTCGGCCATCTTGGTGATTTCAACACGCCGGCTCCCGCCGGTGGCCGGGCCTCGCGACCGAGAGAAGTAGTGGTTCTTTTTATTTAATTTCTCCACGCAGCGTAAACCTACGAAAGATATAAATATGTCATTTTAAAGATGAAATAGTCTAGTTTATTTCAATATAAGTCTGATTGCGTAGAATTGAAAAGTATATTGATAAAAACTTGTTCAAAAAAAAAAAATTGTAGCAAAATGTTGCTAAACTTGACTTTCACATTTTTTTTTTTTGCACTTTAGCTTCAATTCTAGCAATTCGAGACAATGTAGTCTAATTCTGTATACTATAGCCTATCCGTAGGTATTTTTTATTTCAATATAGCTGTAGTATAACGCCAGCTATCACGGTTTTTGTTACAACGTAGCGCCGCCTCGCGCGCCGCGGGAACAAAAAAAAGTCCTTCGGACGTGGGAGTGCCGATGCTCGCGCGCTCGGACGCGCGAGTGGTAAGACGTACGAGTATCTACCTTATTTGAATTTCCCTCGGTTCACTTAGGCCCGTATTACAGAATATCATACAAACCTGAATTTAGTCTCAAATGTTGATTGAGAAAGACAAACGTATATAAAAAGTATATTTTCATCTTTCTCAGGCGTTACTTAAAACCAAACTCAGGCTTGAGTGATGTTTACACGTTCTGTAAGGTTTTACGGGCCTTAGTGACTGCACGCACTGCGTTGCGATGGGTATTTTCTGTCGCGCAATTATAATATTTGGTTGTAAACCACTTGTATGTTTGTAGATGATGTCTTGACCGAGACTCTTAAGTCTGTATCTATAAATAAATATTTTTTTTATTAATCTAATAAAATATCCCTCAGTTTTGACGTGTTATTTTTTCGCACATTTTTTTAAATAGTGACAATGTTGAAATAAAATACTAATATTAGTTTATTCTTTGCAATAGGTTAACTCATAATGCCCTACTTCCGAATTATTTCTGCAAGTGAACATTTTCACCCAGTGTGCCAATAGCCTAAAACTAAAATTCTCTTTGGATACCTAGGCGTCTAGTTGATTTTGTCATCAAAACTGAATCTTAAGCCCGTCACAGACTTAGCTATAATATATATTAATATTTTTATAGCTAGGCATATTACTATATATTTTCTATACTAATTTTCGCGTGACCGCACACTCAGCTATAATATATATTTCTGTGACGTCACCAAGCGATACCGTAATATACATTATTGCATATTACTATATATTATGGTATAGCAAGACATATTCCGACATATTTTGAATGTACAGCGTGTTCCGATCCCCGCACACCTTTCCGCTTTGCCTCGCGCGCCCGCGCGCCTTGCTGCCCGCCCCTCCTCCGCCTGCAGTTTCTTTTCATTCACCAAAGAACGTGCACGTCACTTTAATTATAATGGAGCATTTGATTGAAAGTGTACGAAAACGTCCCTGTTTATGGCAACTTGATTTGAAGGAGTATAAGGACAACGAAATAAAAGAAGCAGCGTGGGAAGAAGTATTTAATGAGTGTGATTTTCCAAGTGGTAAGTAAAGTAAAACATTTTTTTTCTTACATATTACGTTCTAATTACGCCTGATTTGATTTAGCCTCTCCGTAATTCGTGTTGACTGCCATGGGACTGCTCCCACTGTATTAAAATAATTACAAAATTCTTCTCGAATAAAGAAACAGTCGTTTGCAAAACTGGCATTTTGCGTATCTGACATTGGGCGTGTAACGTTATTTAAATTGTCAGGTAAGCTGAGCAACTGATGCTCGCTGTCAATTCGGACACTGCGATGATTTTGAATGTTGAAATAACCAATGGTATTGTCTATACAATAGTTGTGTAAAACACAAGTGGCCTTAACTATTTTGTCTACAAGATCAATTTTGCATTCAAATGGTCTCTTAAAGACTCTCCAACGAGTAGATAATATACCAAATGCATTTTCCACGACTCTGCGCGCTCTACTGAGTCTATAATTATAAATTTTACGACTTGTAGTTAAGTGACCCTTTGGATATGCTCTCATTAAATTTGTCATCAGCGCAAAGGCTTCATCGCCCACAAAAACGTAAGGCATATTTATACCGCCCGAAGTTAAGGGTTCTTCATCAGGAAATTGTAATTCATTAGTTAACATTTTCCTTCCCAAGACACTGTCTGCAAATATTCCACCATCACTAAATCGTCCTTTTGAGCCAACATCTATTATCCTGAACTTACGGGTTGCGTCAGCTACCGCTAGCAACACAATAGAAAATGTGTTTTTGTAATTATAATAATCAGACCCTGAATTACATGGCGCTCTAATAATAACGTGCTTGCCATCTATAGCACCGCAGCAGTGGTCAAACTGGCACGTTTCTTTAAAAACTGAAGCAATATCCTTCCATTCTTCTTTTGTAGGTTCTGCGAGAACTTTAGGCTGAAGGTGCTTCCACAAAGAATCACACACTTCTTCCACTATATTGGACACAGTAGATTCTCCAATTCTATAACTGAAGGCTATGGTTCTAAATGAATCCCCAGTTGAAAGATACCTGAAATTTCATTTATTATCAATTATTTTGTTTGTTTCAGTGGCAGAAATAAAAAAATTATGGAAGAAACTAAGAGACGGGCACCGTCAAGCGTTAAATGCTAAAAAAAAAACTACGGGACAAGCAGCGGATTCAAAACCAAAATGGAAATACGAACATTTGATGGAGTTTTTAATTCCACACATGAAAAATAGACATCAACATACAAACGTAGGAACTAGTTCCAGAAACACGACAGATACCCTGAACGATGATAGCTTAACAGGCGATGAGTCCATGGATTCTTTGAAGGAATCTAGAATTAAAAAAAACAAAACGATCCATTCCATGCTCGAAGATGAACAGAAAAGAAGGGAGAAAAGAACTGTCGAGAGAGACCACCTAAGAAGACAGTTAATGGACAATGCTTTTAACCAGTCAAAAAGCGAAACTAGTGCTATGGAAAAGTTTTTCTTGAGTATGTGCGATACCACATGCCAATTGCCGGAATATTTACAAATGAGAATACAGCGCCAAATATTTAACATTGTAATGGAAGCCAAAGAGCAACATTTAATGAGATCAGACTACTCGGACAATTCTCCAGGTTGTTCAGTTTATAATTTCACCGGTGGTACTCCTTTCAAACTACAAAACAGGAATCTACCTACTCTACGACCAGTTTCCGCACAATCATCTTACACCTCATCAACACCTGGACAATCATCTTACACCCCACTAACACCTGAAGTGTACAATATCCCTGACGCAATGCAAAGTCAAAATACAGATTCGGCAGAACAATCTCTGAATACACTCACATCAGAAACTGATTATCCTATTCAACAACCTTCTTTGCGACCAGATTCTGCCCAGTCATCTCACACCTCACCAACAGCTGATTCGGCAGAACAATCTCTGAATATTCGTAATTACCTCCAGGATTTCAATTATTAAAATGATTTTGTTTTCTTAACTTTAAAAGTAAAATTAGTTTTGATTAGAAAATAAAAGATTTATACCTACTGTGTTGTATTAATTTTTTTCTTACCTTAAACACACAGCCAGACGTTCTTCAGAACTAATACTTTTGCGCAAAATCGTATTTTTCTTTTTTATATCATTTTTTATCAATTCATGTAGCTCTAGAAATGACGATCTTGAACTTCTAAAATATTGTGCAAATTTTTTTGAGGATAACTCGCGATATAAATTAAATTCGCCACGAGTTTGTTTATTTCTTATATGTGATTCGATCCATTTGGTTCTAGTTTTTGTGTCTGACCGGGCAACTAACATATCGAAAGCAGCGGCGGAATCGTCTTCTGACGAACTGTCTATTAAGTCCATTAACAATGTACTTGTTGAATTCATAATTACTGTTAGTATTTTGAAATAAGAACACCCTTAATTACAAAATACGTGCGTACACTAGGACGACCATCAATTAATGAAGGCAAAATATATATTTCTCAGTGTGTGGTAGCTTGCTATAATATATATTATAGTACGGTATATTAATATATATTATAGCTAAGTTTGTGACGGGCTTTATGTATAAGAAACAAGGTTTATTTCAATTTTATTTTAAAGATGACTTAATTTCTTTCAAATTGATACCAAATATATTGATAAACACGACTGAAGTTAGGTGTAAATCGTTCACAAAATAGTATCATTGAGCAGCTGATATTTAGTGACACTAAAGATAACTCTGAACGTTATTAATTAATTTAATACATGTTTCAGTGTATTTTTGACGTGACAACGTCTTATAAATTGGTTAGCCGGGTGACACTTCAAGAAACTGGCTCACGTTATGCGCTTACAATGAGAGCGAGTGAAAGGCACGCGTCCCTTCTAAGAGCGAGAGAGACAGACATAAAAAGTGAAAGGCATGCGTCCCTTCCACTCGAAAACATTTTACCACTCAAAGTCGTTGTCACGTAAAACTTTCGCCCGTATACCGACTTTACAGGCAACCAATTTTTTTTCATTAATAGTAGTCTAAAGAATGTCTAAATATGGGATTTACCTTAATGTCTAAATATTAGATGAAAGTGTGATTAAAAACAGTCTTTTTGTTTTGACCTGGCGAACTGAGCAATCTGTAATGGCGGCCAGGTAAAAGTTTTGTGTTTATTAAAAAGTGAGTTTAATTTAAAAATGTGCGATTCTGTGTCCATTTTGGTTATTCATTTGTAAAGTGTGAATCTTCAGGAACGTTTTGATTGTAAAAAAGGGGAGCTACCAAATTTGAAGTAAGTTCTAAGCCTATATTATATGACAAACTCGGTCGAAAAAATCCAATTGTGGCTAGTTTGGATGCTTGTATAACCAAAAGTACATTGTAAAGTTTTACAATTTATATATTAATAGCAAGCCTGTTTTATATTTAATCTAAAAATTATTACTTCCATTGGGAAGTAATAATTTTTAGATTAAATATTATTACTTCCGTTGGGAAGTAATAATTTTTAGATTAAATATAAAACAGGCTTGCTATTAAAACAAAATGGATCCGCGCCTATTTTATTTTTGAATCTCGCGGTGTATTGACGGTTTGGGAGCAGCGTAGATAAGTGAATCGAGCGGTTATAATGTTGTTTTATTTGCTTACCTTTATATAATGTTTTAGGCATCTGTAGATCGCCCAACATGTTTCAGGTATCAACCGTGATAAAAGTGGTTCTGATATTCAAGAACTGAACTTAAGGTCGTGATATGCGTTGCCTGTAACAAGAAATCTCAATGTGACAACTAATCGCTGTTTTGCAGTAATACTATCTCTCAGTATAGTATCTTGTTTCTGAATATAATTTGTCACTAAATTTAATAAGTGATCAAACTGTATAGTATTCATTCTGAGGTAATTCCTGAAATCTTCTGGATCCAAAAGGTCTACAATGTTCATGTTGCTCAATTTGTTTCTTATTAGCAGATACTGCTTAACCCAACATTTTTTTTTTTACGCTTAGTAATGCCCGCTGTTGCGGCAAGGATAATGCCGATTTTTTGTATTTTCGAAAGCGTGGGCACCATGGTTGACGTCTGGTCACTGACTGAGTTAGGATACTATAATAATACAGTGTAAACAGAACACCGTACATGTAGTGCCCTCTGTAGATCAGCAACTAGTGCACTAGATGTAGTGTAGTGTAATCGGAGCTTTACTTTAGTTTCGAATTCGACTATATACAATGACTCGTAATGTGACTTGTGACACACACATAAGATTCAATTTGCAATATCATGTTTTAATGCGAAGATAGTTGAAGTGTCTATGTGTGCTAGTTTTTTTAGTAATTTTGGTCGTTGACCTGTTAATGTTACATTAGTCCAAATTTTAGTGCCGATACAGCATGTGTGAAATACAGGAAATAGAAAAAAAAACCTGTGGCTAAACTACGAAAGATACACTTTAAATTTTTGGTATACGGCTTAGAAATACTACAGGCTATATGCTGGTAAATTTAATGTCGTTATGTCGTCGCCACGGTATATTAATTATAGACTTAAATTTAATTATAGACCGCAACAGCCAGTATGTTACCGCCCACCATAAATACACCGGTCGGCTTACAACAGCAACCCGCTATGACCCCTCAACAATTTGGTCAACAACAGCAATTTAGGGTTCCGCAGCAGAATTTCACCCAGAAACCAAATTATACAGCTGATGTTTCTATGCGTACTGCCCCACCTGTAAAACATGGTTTCCAAGTCAATGAGACAGACTTAAATTCTTATTAAATAAATGATTTCGAAGACTACGCGTTATATTACACTCGTTAAGGTTATGAGGTAGATCCATATAATTGTGACTATGTACCTTACTATGTTGAAGACCCCTCTATAAGTACAGTTGGCATTAATTATCCACATGAAGAATCAGCATCCGCAGTTTCGGTAGAGCCACACAATACAACATGCGAATCAGATAACACCGACAATACACAACAGGTAGAAAATTTTTACATAAATGCCTCCCCAATAGTGGACAAATGATAGAATTAAATTGTGACTTAAAATTACCGCACGGACAGCGATGGAATATGAAAACTAAGATTTCAATGTTTGCAAATTTTTAAAAGATCACCAAAAATTTATCGCCATTTGCAACATAATATGCCAATGCCAAGTATCAGAAGAATACAGCGGCTGCTGCAAAATATTCCTATGGAACCTCCTATGGAATTCATATGGTATAAATGCAGTATTATTAAAACAGTTGCAAAACAAAGCTGTAACTATGCCTCCAGGAAGTAAATTATGTACATTGATTTTCTATGAAATGTCTTTAAAGAAGAGACTTATATACAATGAAAGTAAAATCGAGGAAGGCGAAATGAAATAGCAGATAAAGTGTTGGTGTTTACGATTCAAGGGATTAAAAAAAATACAAACAACCATTGGCCTATTATTTCGACAAAGACAATCTCATCACAACACTTGGCCAGTTTGATTATTAGCACAATCAAAGTCCTTGAAGATGCAACTTTTACAGTTATTGCCACAGTCTGCGATCAAGGGCCAACCAATTGCGGAGCGTTGTCCCAACTGAAAAAAAACACACACTTACCGGAGGACAGTAAAATTTATACAATATATGACATTCCTCACTTGTTAAAATCGATCAGGAAAACGTGCTAAATGGCAACATCTACTTGATGTTAAAAATGTCAATCAAGGTATGCTATACTTTCACAAAATTACACCTCTGTTGCTTAATCCTAAACAAAACATGAAGATGAAAGTAAAGTATGAAGCGCAAACACTGAGCAATACTTTTGCAGCGATTCTCAATATGATTGCGGGAAAACACGTTGGTATAAAATATTCTCAAGAGATAGAACAAACGTCAGGTATTGTTCGAGATCTAAACAAGCTGTTCGATATCACGAATGGTCCGGCACACCCAAATGATATTATAAAAGGACAACGAGAAAATGTTTCTAAAAAGACCAATCATGTGGAAGTGTGGAATACGTTTTTGAAAAAAATTCCTACGATTGGATTATTAAAAAAATTATAGCACACTTCGGTTAAAAAATGTCCGATGCATACAAGGTTTCATCATCACTATCAAATTTTTGAAGGATATTTGGTTTGATTGCCAAAAGAAAGGATTTAAATATCTTAATTTACGTCAATTGAACCAAGATTCCTTGGAAATTTTTTTTTGGTATTGTTCGTCAAAGTAGTCCTACTAACAGGAATCCGACATGCACTCATTTTACTAGTGCCATAAAAACTCTTCTCGATTCCGGTCTGAGAGCGCCAAACAGTCGAGGAGTCAATTGCGAAAACGACTTCAACAAGTTATTGTTTACGACATCCTTGAAAGATCCTGTTTGTAGCGACACCGCTACTACACCTTCAGATAGTCAGGGGGGTGCACGAATCGACACAGAAGACGATATTAACGAATTTCCAACCATAAGGTTGCCTGAATCAGATAAACAAATTGAGAGTGAATTGGCTGATATTGAAAATCAACCTGTTGTTGACTTTTGAAAGGCAATGATTGCCAAACATGCTCGGATTCACTTCAGGAAAAGGTTGCTGTAGATCACCCAATCTATAAATACAAAAGTCTTCGTGAATGGTGAAAGCACTACTTTGCTTTGAAAGTCATCTTCACATATCATATGAAGAAAATGTCGGTCGACTATTTAGCACCCTCAAGTGCAGTTTGTGCAGATCAATTTTGCGTGGTGGACTTGTGATAATCACCGCTATATGACAAAAAAATATTAAGCTAATTGTAAAAAAATTGATTCGAAGAGAAACTAACGCCAACGCGAATAAAATTTCACAAGCTCAAAGTATAGCAAAATGTAAAAAAGGTTAAGAATTTTCATTGACTTATGTTATGTTATATTATATACCAACTTGCAGTATTACAACTTTTTTTAATTAGTTCATGAAGTATTTTTTTTTTGTTTCAGCCTCCAAATGACTGATGAAATCATCGTGATAGAAAAAATAAATTAATGCCTCAAATCTTGTCTTTATTTATTTTAAAAAAGTTGGCGATAGTCTATATAGAACGTCATCAGGAGATAAATACAAGATTTTTATTTTCACAATTAATATTTTTGTAATATTTCGATTAAATATTTGTTTGTTGGCGTGGTGTTAGTATTAATCGTCTGCTTTTAATTCCAAATAAATTTAGTTGAAATTTATGAGTATCTACAGTACAGAATTGTTTTTTTTATCGATGATATCGATATCATTTTCAAGTTGACATGATACATCACTATTCTTTTGACAGTTCTGAATTGTTTATGTTGGTAGCACTGAGCAAGTAATCACTACGTTTTGTTGGTAGAAAGTACGTTCATAACCTTGAAAACGGCTAGCTAGAAACTGCCTTGTTGTGTGCAATCGTGTTACTCACCAAGTATGGTGTTGCTGAGAAGGTGTACGTCTGGTATATCAACCGAAAGAAAGAACGACGGAACATAAAGGACAACCGCCGTGCAATCCGGCTCCAGTCATTGCTACAACCCAGACTGACACCTTTGAGACCAGCCCCATCTGCCCCAGGTGCTTCCGTACCACTGAGGGTATCAAATCTCCCTCCTCGGCCCCACAATAAATTGTACCCTGCTGTACCAAAGCCAGATTATGTTGAAGTTGAACCAGAGCCAAGATCTCGTGGGCCAAAACTTGCAGGTGCTATATCTACTGCTCTGTTATTGGCTTTAGCAACAAGAGCTTCTGAAGCATGTGATGCTACATTCTTTATGACTAACAATGGGGTGGTTTATGAAGATAAGACATTAACTAGAGTGTCGACAGGACTGGCCTATGTCCACACTGGCAGCACATTATGCTTCAACCACCCTGATGGATCTGTGGAAGAGCTCCTAGTTCAGAAAGCTCTGCTAGTTGAAAGTTATGGGCCAATGTACAAGACCTGTGATTTCTCACTGGATGTGAAAAGCCATTTTTCCTGCCTTGGGACTGGTGAATGTTGGGCCGAACAGTCTTGTAAATCAGGTGTTATGTTGCAGGCTGTGGGCCCCAAATCTTACACACTACCAGAGGACCAGATGTCATGCAGGCTGGTGCCCAATTTATCATACATGGGTTGTAGTTACAGACAGGTTTGCATCTGGTATTACTGGGACATCACACCACATCAAAATAGATGTGACATCATATATTCCAAACTACATGAGGACCTTGTGATACATCTCATTCACACATCAAAAAGCGGTGATAGGATTCCATTTGCTTTAACATCCTCCAACCCAATGGCATCATGCCGACTCTTAAAACGTAGTGATTACTTGCTCAGTGTTTCACCTATTCATTAGTAATTTTCGAACAATATATTTGATATTAAGTGAGATAGAGACAGCCCTGGCACTAAGTAAAGTCTCGGTACTACATCAGTCTTTGATTAACTCCACAGAATTATAACAATTCTGTGGAGTTAATGATTACGCAAGAAAACATTGCTAAGAATGATAACTTTGTATATTCTATTAATATAAATAATTTAGTTAAGATAGAGCAGACAATGACTGTAAAAGCTTATGTAAAGGAAAAATCAGATCACGTTTATTATGGAAGTCTCTTTAACTGACGGTAATGTGTATAATTATTTTAAAGTATACTCTCTCCCTGTTACATCCCAAAGAAACTTACCTCGGTAATAATCCCAGAATATCCCTACCTATTGGTGGAAAGTTCGAAATACTTGCCAGTAGCCCGACCCTGTAAGGAGATAGCAGTTGACTAGTTCATGTGTAAAGAAAAATGTCGTACGTTATCCCGAACCTACCTGTGTGGAGCAATTGATGAAGTTCCATACTAACCGGACTCTATGTATCGCCCGTACCGTTGAAACTGAAGACATTAAGATCCAGCGTATCGGCCCTGTCGATTGTATACTCTTTGCTCGCAATCCTAACGTCCTAACTGAGAAATGTCGCAACGATGTCATTAAAAGACAGGTACAAGGCACTTACCATCTTACCACAGATGCCAATTGTAAACTCTACCTAAAAGACTTCAAGGTTACCCCCATCATGACCCTACCAGAGCTGAAGGAAGATAACGTCATCGACATGAAAAGAATCAATATAAAAGGCATCAATTTGGATGAACTAAGGATTTATCACACGTTCTAAAAAGTGCGGCGTCTAATAGTGTTACAGATAGTGAAACAGTGATCGTGAACACTCGTAGTATAAGTTTAGGTACCATAGTTCTTTATGTACTCTTAGTTATTTGTACTACTAGTTTCCTTGCATGGAAATGTAATGTTATTACAAGGGTACAAAATTATTGCGACTCAAAATCGTCCGATAATTTCGCACTTGAGGAGGGATGAGTTATGTATCCTCAATCGTCTACAGTGCCAGTGAATAGTGCAAACTCAGCACTTTAGGGTGGCATCATCCTGTATGAACTTTAAGCTAGGCATTCATTCGTGTAGCGGATCTAAATCTGTGCACGCGTCTCTTGTAGTATTAATATACAATAAAATAAATTCTTATTATTTAAATAGTTCTTACGTCTTACCTATTTGAAACATAGATTGGAAATGGTTGTCTTAGAATAAAATTATTATATGTACAAGTATTTTTTTTTAAAATAAATATAATGAATCATGAGAACTGAATCCATAATAAAAAAAAAAGCTATAATAAAACTCGTAACGCAACTCTCACATTGATTTTTGGACAAATAAAATTTGCATACTGTTGCTATAGACCTCCCACTTAAGTTTTAATTTATGTAATTAACTTGACCTTAAATATTCTTTATTTAGTCTCATAACATGCAAATTGTAAAATAACATATGGTTGTAAAACGTTCAAATCTCATTAGATCCAAGTCTCGAAACCTCCAAGCCGCAAAATACCTACATCCCAAAACATCAATATCTCATAATATCACTTCATATCTACATATCGACCGCTCTACCATATGTTTGACTTCCTAGTAGTATAGAAAAAATATTTTAGTCAAATTGGTGATTGCAATCATCGTTACAGCTATTACATAAAACTACAAAAGACAACTAAGGTTGTGTCATATGGAAATGGTAAAAGTCACGGAGAATGTCGAAACTCTCGTTCTGTGATCTTAATCACCCTGATCAATATATCAATTATGTCAGAAAATTTGCGTTGTCCTATTAACAGTTCCATAAAAGCTTTTAGTTCTTCTAGAAGTTTAGATGACTTACGAGTTATCAACTGATGACCAGGTAGATCAGCCAGACAATCACACAGAATCAGACGAGTTGGATGTAGATAATATTCCCGTAAACGCCCTACAATCACTAAAGAAAATTACGTATGTTATAATTAAATACGAAGGAGAGTACTTTCCTGGATTAATTAAAAATATTGATGACAAAAGTTACGAGATAAGTACTATGGTCCCCTCGAAAGGAAATACGTTTCGTTGACTTGAAACGCCAGATCAAATTTGGTATATTGA
The DNA here is from genome assembly GCA_937001555.2 of Hypsopygia costalis. Classification (NCBI taxonomy): domain Eukaryota; kingdom Metazoa; phylum Arthropoda; class Insecta; order Lepidoptera; family Pyralidae; genus Hypsopygia; species Hypsopygia costalis. Next base: position 12,391,435 of record OW443347.2, on the reverse strand, counting down.
TAAAATAGCTATTATTGAGAAAATTCAAGAACCACAAATTTTTAATAAAAGAGGCTTTTACATAGTACCTGAAATGCAAAATTATTTGCCATTTATATGTGAACTGGCTGTTGCCCGCGACTTCGTCCGCGTGTATATCAGTTATCGTGGTAAGACCATACGAAAATCAAGTACTTAACATAACCGTATAATTAAGAAAAAAAACTTATGGTGAATAATTTATGTAGGTACCTACTAATTTTATACCTGATTTTGTTTGCAAATAATGCATTAATTGCAAACAAATTTGATTACCATAAAAAAAGGTTATTGTGAGTCAATCTTAAAAGATAGACATATGCTGTCGTGGACTTTTTTTAGAACTTTTAAAGAGGAACAATTCCATCATACATGATTTTTGCGTAACTTCAACCGTTTACGCAGCGCATGCAACTTAAGCCCTCAAAAGGACTGTTTTTTCCCCATTTTTCATTGGTGCTCAGACCTACTGAATATGTATATAAAATTTCATAAAAATCCGTCTAGCCGTTTCAGAGGAGTATGGTAACTAACATTATGACACGAGAATTTTATATATATTAGGAAAGATATTAAGATATTATGTGTACAGAAGACCTCTCAATAGATTGACAGACAATCAAAGATCGAAGGAAGCTTATGAATGCAAACTGCATAAAATCGCGTTGCAAAAGTCTAGTTAGAAATCTGTTTAGTATGGTAGACTAGTTGGGGTTTTACTGGTTCATCAATATATTAATCATCATCTACATCATAATCAGTATCAAAGCCAACCTTATCCGTATGTGGTCCATCCTACTGACTGACAAATGAGGCTCTAGCGAAAAGACAGGTACGGCATACCATATTTATATGCTGCCCTACTTAGGAAGCATCCTTAGAGAGTTGTTGTGTTCCTGCGTGTGAGTGAGGTCACCAGGAAGGAAGGAGTTGCTGCATTACAGCGAGAAATATTTCATATTGCGAGCGTTTATATAGCTGCGGTAACCGCTCCACTTCAAGCGGTCCATATTATGATTGTTTGACACCCAACATAGTATAAAAATATTGTTTATTCAATAGAGGGAAACAATACACTACATATAAATAATAAATAAACATCGCTCAATTATGTTTTCAAATTCACCTGCGATGGCTTTCCACTCCACTTCCGTAGATGGCAACTGAAAAATAATCACAATATATTCACAAGTTGTAATATGTGGCATAATATTAACTTTTACATTCCTGAATCTCAAGACTCTGAAGATTTAAGTATTTCAGACGGAAGAACACAGAATGCGGAACCACGTGCATTGCACATGGTTCCGCATTCTGTCAATTCGCATCGAACAAATATTGGTCCAAGGTCACAGATTGAACTGATGCCAGATTGATCGTCTAACCACCATAATGGCCACCATAGGTAGCTGTGCGGTGCGGGAGGGGTGCAGTTACGCATAGCGAGAGCTCAGTCGGGCGTTTGCTTTGCTGGCGTCGACACGGACGCTTTGAGCGAAACGCACACGAGTTTGGCATCTCAAGATGAGTCCTCCAATTAAGAGCCAAACGAAAACAGTAGTGTACATGTTCATAAATATTTTAAAGCAAGAAAATTAGATCCGACATCATCGGAGCATCGTGAGGATATCATAAATGTAAACAAAATCGTTGCCAAGGCTACTGGATTGTCAATAAAAAGTGTGAAACGTATTGTGAATGCAGGAAAAACTATGGGGACCGAAATCAAATTTTCTTCCCCAAAAAAACAAATGCAGTAAAAAAAAGAAGATTTTTAGAAGAAGAATTTTATGCAGTTCGAAAAGAAATTCCCACGATCAATATGCTGAGACAAGTTTTAAAAGAAGACGGTGTTTTGAAATGTGGGTATGAATATATGCGTCAGTTGTTACATAAATTAGGTTTTAGATATAGAAAATGCCAATCGAAAAGAAAAATTTTGATAGAACGTCACAAATATTGTCCATTGGAGAGGTAAATACATTACAGGCATAAGAAAATATAGATCGGAACGAAGATTTTTGGGGTGTAAGTGGTTCATCAACATCTTTGAACCAAAGCCAACTTCACCTGCACGCGGTGCACCCTGCTGACTGACAAACGAAGCTCTGGCGAAAAGAGAGGTAGGGAGCGTAATTGTAAGCTACCCGACTGGGGAATGTACCTCCACCTCACAGAATACCGCAGCCAAATAACGGTTCCCTTGAGGGCTGTTGTGTTCCTGCGAGTGAGTGAGGTCACCAGAAAGGAAGGAGATGCTGCGATGGCAGCGGGGGTGGCGGCGCGCGAGCGATATTTTATGTTGCGAGCGTTAATATGGCTACGGTAACCGCTTCACATCAGGCGGGCCGTATGCTTGTCTGTCACCCGACGTAGTATAAAAAAAAAAAAAAAAAAAAAAAAATCCATATTTTTTTTAGATGGAACATATGGCAATCAGTCCCACAATGTACTTACGTACTGGCGATCAGAAACTGAAAGAGGTGCATTGTCTTATATTGGCAAAGGAGAAAGATTAGTCATTATACATGCAGACGGAAGAGCAGGATTTGTTGATGGCGCTTTAACCATTTTTAAGCCTACTACCAAGAAGGAAATTTATCACGGGAACATAACTTTCAACAATTTTGAAAAATGGGTTCGCGAAATGGTTTTATCCATTTCTACCATGCAACTCAATAATAGTAATGATAACGCGAAATATCATTGTAATGAAGTCGATAAAACGCCTACTATGTATTCTCTGAAACAACAAATGCAAGATTGGTTGAGAAGGCATAATATTGATTATATCAATACTATCAACAAAAGGATTTGCTTGCATTAATAAAACAGAATAAACCGGGAAAAGAATTTGAAATTGATTTAATACTGAAAGAACAGGGCCATACCATTACTTTTTTACCATCCTATCACCCAAATTTAAATCCCATTGAGTTAGTATGGTGCTAATCACGACATCTCGTGACCGAGCCCATTTTTAGGGTTCCGAACCTCAAAAGGAAAAACGGAACCCTTATAAGATCACTTTGTTGTCCGTCTGTCTGTCTGTCTGTCAAGAATTTCTATGTCGAGAATGCGTGGAGGTATCAAGCTGAAATTTGAACTGTATACTCAGGTCTACGGTCCCATGAAGTAAAAAAAAAAATCAAACTGCTAAGTTTACGTAGAAAAAAGTTACGGCCGTTTATTCAGCGAAAAACGCATATTTCGACACACTCAAGGGAATCAAAACCTATAGGGTACTTCCCGTTGACCTAGAACTATGAAATTTGGCAAGTAACATCGTTATAGACTACAAGTACAGGAATAAATCTCAAAACTATACATTTGTAAATAGATTTTAAAAAATAGGGGGTCTATATTTTTTATAGGGTGTCGAAATTTCAAATTGAAATTACTAGTTCAAATGGGGTATCATATGAAAGGGTTTGATGTACACATTGCAAAATATATTTTATTTATTCTTTTCGATGCATTATTTCTTATTTATAATGAAAAATATGAAATTTAATAATTATACTACGTATCTACGGAACCCTCGGTGGGCGAGTCCGACTCGCACTTGTCCGGTTTTTTTTAAATAATCCGCCATCTTTAATCTGTCACTGCGTTCGGACACTTCCTGGTCGCCGGCACGTATTATTGAATCGTTTTATCCATGTTTCTTAACTGTAAGTACTGATATTGTTTTATTGTTTTACATATTGTATTTATATTTATAATTTTATGGAAATAGCTTAAGATTCAGAGACAATATGCAATGAAAAATTTGTAGGTTATGTTTTTTGTTTGGGGCTATTGCGTCCAGCCTGACGGGGTGATTGCGTCTATTGTAACGCAATAGCCCCATTTTCAGAGGTTCTAAACTTTTTATTTTATGGTAATAGTGGTATACATATTTATCTAATTGGGTCAATGAATTGTTTATTTGTATTTTACGACATAGTATTTTGTGCTAACTATTTTATTTATTTTTTAGGTTATCCAACATAGTTCGGCACTATAAACGAAAAACAACCACTACATATGATCTTGAAACATTAAAAATAGCTATAGATGAAGTATGAACTGACAAAATAAACTCGTACCAAGCGGCAAGCAAATACAATATACCTCGCACGACTATATGTGATCGAGTAAGTGGAAAAAGAGGTGTCGTAAAAGAGACTCGTGGACCACCTACCGTGATAGACACAGAAAATGAGCTCAACCTAGATAATATAGCTAGCATAGAAACACTGGATTTGGTTAGCATACACGTGAGTCAAAACAATTACTTAACCCCATTTAAAAACAACCGACCTGGATATGATTGTATTGCTGCTTTCAAAAAGAGGCACAATTTGTCCTTAAAAAAGCCACAAGCAGTGGAGATGTCAAGGAAAGTCGCATGTGACCCTTTTATAGTAAACGAGTAGTTTGATATCCTTGAAGAGGTTTTGAATGAACTGGGTTGGAGCTGTAAGCGAAGTGACCAAAATTGCTACCCATGCCCCAAATTGCCCTTGTCTAATTAATGCCCTTCTCTAATCATATCCTCAATAACTCTTTAGCAAAGTCATCGAATGTCATTAGTTGCAGAAATGCATCAGCAACAATGAAAATGTTAGTGGCATTTGCTAACGCTTCGACCAAGAGAAGCAGAGTTTTTAAAGAAGTTCTTGGTAGTAAACTGGAAAGTTTATGTGACACACTATGGGTAGAACGTCACGACGGTTATTTGCAATTTCAAGGCGACTCATTGGTAAAAATATGTGATGCACTTACTAAAATTTCAACCTGGCGAGACAGCAAATCTGCATCTGATGCTAATTGTTTGCGACATGCTTTATGCAGTTCAGATTTTATAATCGCATCTATTTGCTTACTTGATTTACTAGGTAAAAAAATATTTTCTTTATTTGTAGCAATTTTTTTATAAATACATTATTTATTCATACATTATTTATACATTATTTATTCATTAATTTATTGTTAAAATTTCAGGCCCTTAGCCGCATCTTACAAAAAACATTAGATTTATGTATGTAGCATCAGAGGCTCTTAAAGATACGATGGACGTTTTGCTACGTAAACGGGAAAATGCTGAAGGAAATTTTCACAATTTATTTGATGAGGCAAATGAGCTAGCTGAAATGCTGGATATTGTTATTATGAAACCTTGTAGTGTGCCTCTGCAGACACTTCGCGATAATTATGAAGGAAATAACGAGGAATATTTTCGGAGGACTGTTTATATTCCACTTATAGATAGCATAATTACTGACCTACAAGACCGACTTTCTGCGAATACAATAAATTTGTTCGGACTAGGCATTTTTATGCCGAAATCTGAATACACAGAAGAAGATCTTCTTATTGTCAAGAAAGTATCTGAATTCTATTCCCATTTTTTAAATGTTCCTGCTGTCACTGTCGTTACAGAGTATCAGCTATGGATTACAAAGTGGAAACGGGAGGTCACAGAAAATGCTGATACGAAACTTCCTAAATGTGTAGTTTCTACCATCGAAGTTTGTGATGATGATTTATACCCAAATATAAAGACACTTCTCAAAATTCTGGCAACTCTTCCCATAAGTGGTGCGACAGCAGAGCGATCCTTTTCTATGCTTAGGCATGTAAAAACGTGGTTGACAGCTAACATGTTAGAGGAGCGCAATTAGTGTAGTGAGTGACCCCCTCCAAAATTTCAGGCTGCGACCGCGCCTGGAAAACTGACAAGTCTAACGGTTGTAAAATGTTGTAAGTTGTCCATAAAACATATAAAGAAAAAAATGTTCACCGATCACAACAAATTAATGATTTATATAATGCTATAACTAATTCATACAATTATGCCTTTGGTTGCCATACAGATTGCCAAGATTTTTATTGTCAAAGTGAGAAAAAGAGTGAAGATGTTACAGCACTCCTTAAAGATACGGCACTAGTTCAAATGAAGTTAATTATAGGATACAATAATTGCAAAAAGTGTCGGTGGTAAACGCATAAATTTTTGTCTTCGCCGATCATACCAGACCAGGTGTTCTGCTGCAGTTATATCGTTTAATACAAAAAGGCCTTTGTACAACCTACAAAAATCAATGTTGGGTAAGAGCCCAAGGTCAAAATCAAAACTCCTGGAGTTACAAAAAATAAAGAAAAGATGTATAAATTCAACCATTCGACGTAAAAAAGATTGTTGTTAAGCAGGTCGGGAAACGAACAGAAGACGAAAATTATGGTGAGAATTGTCAGAAACCTGATTTGCCTAGTGATGATTTAGAAATATTAAAACAAACGTTTTTGAAAAATCTGGAGAAGAGCGATGAAGAACTAGTAAATATAAAAAGAGAGACAATCCTTCAAAGCGACAGTAGCAAGTGGTTGGAAATGCGAAGAAATTTAATCACAGCATCCAATTTTGGTAAAATTTTGAATAAAAACCGTTCAACATCAGGGAGCATAGTAAACGCTTTATTATATAAAAAAAATAATTGTCGGATGTTGGTTCAATCAACATGTTTGATTGTATAAATACGGTAATTTAAAAAACTAAAAAACCGGACTGCTTTTCTGTGTAATTTGGAAATGAAAAACCCGTAAAACAGGAAAACATGTAGCAGTCGGGACCCATTCTAGAAATGGAGGCTAAGTGAATTTAGTGCACATGTAGGGTACCGACTGCTACATGTTTTCTTGCTTTAGGGGTTTTTCATTCAGTCGGGTTTTTTAGTTTTTTAAATTACCGTAATTATTTTATGTTTTTTAGTTTTATTTATTTTAATATATGCAATGTCACTCTCACATTAAATACATATCTAATGACACCCCTCGAGCTAAAGCCTCAGTAACCCCAGCATGTAATTGAATATTAGCATCCTGTTGAGATGTAGATGTGTTTCCCTGTTGAGACGTAGATGGTAGTAGATGTATTGCGTCTCCTTGTTGAAACGTAGCTGGTAAGATGTATAGTGTTTCCCTGTTCTGCCCGCCGAGGATCATCACGTTGAACATATCTAACAGAAGGTTGAAGCGTAGACAGGTTTTTAATAGAGTTAATAATCACCCTAGAATTGTGTGGAGGATATTGAGTGGGATTTTTTTGCAGAGAAAATTCCGGCACGGGAGAATACGGACTATGTGGGGAATATCCATAGTTTAATTAACTGAGTCTGACGTTGGTGATTGGTTACTGAAGTTATCACAATTCTGCGGAGAAGACGAATAGTATTCACTATTGATTTTTTTTACCAATTGCAGCATGCCTAATTTAAAATCTATTTTTTGATTAACATTCACGTGGTTCATATGTTCTCTAAAGCTTAATAAAATTTTTATGTCATCATCCTCTACTTCTTGTCATTTCTGATTTGCTTTTTGCTGATTTTGATGACTTAGGTGTCAACTGGCATGCTCAGATTCTGGCACTAGTGCGAGCGTACTACTTTTTATAATAGCTAGTAGTAAGCTGGCACGAGGCAAGTTTTTGTTTCGTGCCACTTTACTCTTTTCATAATATACAGTGGTATATATATATATATATATATACAGCCCAAATCTTTTATAAGATCGTAAATGCATATAATATGATTATCCTTATTAACCCGCGACGTAAAAAGAGGGTGTAAGTTTAACGTATCTGTTTGTGTGTTTGTTTGATGTTAGATGCAGTTTTTTAGTTTGAAATGTAATTCAATCGAGAGTGTTCGTTGCTGTATTTCATCGAAATCGGTTCAGCTATTTACATGATTTGGGCGGTGTTTATAACTGTAACAAGTTTAGATTTATAAAGGCGATCAACGGAGATGAATGAAAAACAGAGATGTACTTATAATATATATATATATATATATATATAGTCATTGTTTTCAAATATATATATATATATTTGAAAACAATGACAAAAATTTTGACGAGCTCGGTGGTCGAATGGTTAGCAATGGCCACTTTGACTTCGAGGTCGCGGGTTCAATTCCCGCACAAGTCAAACATTTGTGTGTATAACAACACAAATATTTATTTATTTAATGAAAGCTTTTTTTTATTCTTGTCAATGAACACAATATAAACACAATTAAAAATTACAAAAAAGAAAATCATCAATCCAATTAATACCTGTCCTAATTCGTTGGGTGCCCTTTTTCGAACTTTTTTTTTAACAATTTATACAGCGCTATCTAGTCCCAAAATAAGCGCAAAGCTTGTACTATGGGTACTAAACAACTGATAAAAGTACTTAATATTATATTTTTTATAAATACACACTTAGGCTAAGGCCGCACTACGGATTTTTGCCGCGGGCGGTATTGCTAATAACCGCAAAACCGCGAATAGTACACGCACTACGGTTAAATACCGCTCGCGGTTTCCTCAGTATAGAACATGGACTTCATGAGAGCAGCTTGTGTGGTTGCTCTAGTATTAAGAAATAGAAAGAAAAGACGTCAACGCTAATGTCGCTAATACTGAGTACATCCACTAACTGACCAAAGTTTCTTTTACAAGAAATATCAAGATTTATGAGGGCAGCCTGAAAAATTTTTTGAATACCACAGAATGTCATACAAAGCTGGTCTTTTTTGGACCTCTATAATATTTTTTTGTGATAGAGAATCATAAAGATTGCTAGAAATTGTATCTGAATCAGTTGACGACCTTGCAAACACAAGAGGAAACGACGACACGCGACACAGGCTCTGTCTACCAAGGTTTGGCGAACACTAAAAACCGCCCGCGGTTAACCGCCAATGCGTCCGCGCCTACCTTATGATTCAATAGGTTACAAATTGTTGCGCGGTTTTTTGCCGCACGTCATTTGTAGAAAGTTGCGGTTTTAAAATCAGTCGCGGTAAAAAACAGCCAGTGCGTGCGCTTGAGTTCGGTTTCATTGATCACAACATCATACGGCTAAAACCCGCCCGCCGTTAACCGTAGTGCGGCCTCAGCCTTACAATACATAGAAAACGCCCAGATCAAGACAAACAGACATGTCATGCACAAAATTGTTTGTCTTGTGCGGGGATCGAACACGCGATCTCAGAGTTGAGTCACCCTGCTGACAGTCAAACGAAGCTCTGGCGAAAAGATAGGTAGGGGGCGTAATTGTAAGCTACCCGGCTGGGGAATGTACCTCCAGCTCACAGAATACCTCAGCCAAATAACAATTCCGTTGAGGGTTGTTGTGTTCCTGCTAGTGAGTGAGGTCACAAGAAAGGAAGGAGATGCGGCCTTGGCAGCGGGGCCACCCCCGCTGCAAAGGCCGCATCTCGTAGTACAAGACTACAAATAATTACTTTTATATATATTTTACCATAAATCAACACATATATTTTATATTTCAGATGACTGAAATTAAAATGTCAAGTGTAGATATAAATACAAATTTTACAATTGTTACTTCACAAAGAGGTGGTGACCTTCTGCTGCACAACGGGTACCGGTATACCAAGCAGCGTACGAATGCAAATGGACAAATAGTATGGCGATGTAGTAAAATAAAACTTTGCAATGTGTCAATGGTAACAAAAGACACGGCAGTGATTAAGCAGGAAGAACATAAGTGTGAATCAAATGCTGTAGCTAATGAAGTCAAAATTAAACTAGACACATGTATAAAAAAAGCAAAAACTGAGACGACTCCCATCCCCTCTTTATATGCGGACGTTGTAGAGCAATTTAATAATACAGGTTTAGACCTGATTAAAAAAATGCAACCTTACGTTAATATAAAAAAAAACATTATATAAGTATAGGTTAAAATTACTGCAGGCAAAAAAAAAAAACAGTGTTTTTGAAGTGAACAAAGTTGAGGTTCCGGGAGTATTCAAAATTTATATTAGCAGATTATACATTTTTGATTATTGCTTATAATTATTTATTGGAGTGCCGCCGTAATGGAGAAACTCTGTGGGTTCTTGGTAAGTAAACAACAATGGTTCTAAATTGGTGGCTACTTTTGTACAAATAAGTGGATTCAATATCTCTATAAAGCATGAGTTGATTTTGTCTATGATAGACGGTAAAGTATGCAACGTACTCTCGGAAAATAGATTCTCTCAAACGTGTTTCATCTGCAAAGCTACGTCCAAAGAGATGAATTCAACAGTAATTGCAAGAAAGCCTAATGAAACTATGTATCAATTTGGGATGTCTAGCCTCCATGTTTATATTCGCACAATCGAATGCCTTTGTTAAATATCAAATACAGAATGGATATATGTCAATGGCATATCAGGGGAGAGGAGGATAAAGTCATTTTTAAAAAGAAAAAGGAGGAAATCAACGCGAAATTCAAAGAAGTTGGACTCATTATAAACAAAGTTAAGCCAGCCTTTGGAACGAGTAATGACGAGAATACCGCAAGGACTTTTTTTCACGAGTACAAAGAAACTGCTCGTATTACTAGCCTCGATGTAAATCTGCTATCCCGTCTCGGTACGAGTCTTGCAGCTATAGCTTCTGGATATGAAATTGACCCAAACAAATTTGATATTTATTGCTCAGAAACGCGAGACAATTTCCCTATACCCATGGTATACTCTTCATAAGATATTGGTCATCATAAGATATTTTTTTTTGGTACATGCCAGCTACTCTTCATAAGATATTGGTGCATTGAACAGAAATAATAAGGCACTCACTAGGTCAAATGTCCGAAGAGGCTTCTGAGGCCAAAAATAAAGAAATTCGGAAAGTAAGACTGGGTCACACATTGAAAACTTCTCCACACAAGAAGAAAACGTGTCCACACAAACTTTGAATTTGCATAAAGTATTTGCATGTGTCATCTGACCCGTACATTTCATTATTGAGAAAATTACCAAAAAAAAAAGCAATTTAAAACATTATTTCAATATAAAATCATTTCTAAAATCTAAATAAATGTTATGGAAGTGAAAAAAATGTATTTTATTTACTACTACTTCATCACAGAACGTCTTAATTATCAGTTTAGGTCATTTGCAATCCTTTAAATCTGCTATCGAATTTTGTCTCGCTGGATAGGTCAAACCGTATACTGTGCGATGTGATAACTATAGCTTGCGGTTTGATCAACATTCAAGATTCACTTATTAAATAAAACACATATGAAATTACTGCATTTTTATTTTCTATTCTATCTTTTAATAAAAGAGGATACCCACAGGATTTCCTAAACGTAATAACACTTTCAAGAAATTCTGACATATATTGTTCGTCAAAAGTTATACTTACTTAAAATTTCTACATCTTTATTAGTGGAAAAACTTGGGTCTGCAACACTAAAGTAACACTGTTTTAGTCTACTTAGGTACATCTGCATTTGTATCTGGGCAAAGCATTTCTTGCTGGGTTTCCTATTTTTTATATAATTGAGATAAGTTTTACAGCTTATAGGACATTTTATCTCCACAATTCTGTCTTGACTTATACTATCAGGGGAACCTGCTAACATGGGATATTTTTGTCATATGAACAGTCCACAATTTTTGATTTTTTTCCCCTAGTTTCTTGCTAACTATTTCTCGTACTTCATTTTCCAAATATCGTCCCCGTTTCATTGCTGGTGCGTCTGGTATTTTCCCTCCCATGATAGTAGAAATCAAAGTGCCATCATCTGTCAGGCACCGACTAACTTCATAAGGTTTAGAAGCTGTTACCCTACCATACCTCAGTTCGTATCAAAGGTTATTTTTGAATATATTCTGTATTGAGTATATTCTGGTCCCTGGTTTCTTCTTCAATCTTCTTAATTAATTCAATTGTCAAATTTACTTTACTTAAAAATAAGTCACAACACTCTTCTTTATATGTAACCATAAGTTGGTGCATTGAGACACTAAGTAGTTCATTACAATCAAATTCGTGTTGATACTTCAGTAGCTCGCAATTGTTCAGTTTTCTCTTTTTACCTTCGTCTAAAAAAAATTTAAGAACTGTGGAGTTAGAAGGCAGTATAGGGCTTCCTTTGGACAAATCTTTTGCAGAAATAAATTTCAAAGTAGTGCCAACTCTTGGTAGTGAAGTATAAGAGGTGATTAATAAATAAAAGATGTTAATACTTCGGCTGTCATGTATATTATTAATACACAAGGCGTTACAATATAATATATATAACCTTAACTCTAATTATTGCATCAAAGATCGCGCATGTCATCGACCTACATACACTTCCGATGGACATGGCTATGTGCACTTAATAGATAAATTATAATAATCTGAATGATTTTACTTACATACAACAATAGTTTTGATTTCTGCCAGTAACATTGAATTTCTATGCATGAAGGCTCTTCGCTTCGTCTATGGACCCACATAAGCAGTGCTATGCATGCTTACATTCCGCCCTGGGCAGCAACACAATCATGGCATTGTATTGAAGTAACTTTTTCTTCATCTTCAGCAACCATTAACGTAACGGCATATAGTTTTGCATGGACTTTATGCTCTGGGCAAATCTTGCATTTTACTGTAAAATATTTTCTTCTCGTTTTATTTGCACATAACTGATTGCATCATCCCCATATGATGGTGTAGACGGCCTGAAACAATATAGAACATACTGTTGTACTGTATAAGGAGTAAAGGCGAGCTAACCGCAAAAATAAACAAAGACAAGTTAATTGGTAAAATAACCTGTGATAGTAAAATAAAATACATTCTTATGAGTTCAAAACGAGTTTGATTAATTGGTTGTATAATACAAAATTTACTTACAATGAGGTTTTCACGTTTCTAAACCCAGACAAGCAAAATTCTTTATTTGTTGCGAGGAAATCGCCCAACATCAATAAATCAATCCTGGGCAAATTTGAGCTTTTTGCCTGGTTCCATTACCCATCCAATACAGGGGACAGGTCAAACTTTTAATTCCATGGAGATAAAGAAGATGGCCATTTACGGTTTGTTGAACATCCGCTGTCCCCTATGCGAGTTTACTGAAATAAGCTTATATGATGACTGTTGGGATTGCTCATTCTGCCTACACAATGAAGCAATAGATGGTTGTAAGGCCATTGCGATACCCTGGATAATATCTTGTTTAGTTTGCTTGACTCTGGCTCTGCTGCTCTCTTTATCCTGTAGGGTGTTTAAAGTCTCTGATCGGATGGCTAGATGTTCTGCGCGATTAGTGATTTGTCTTGAGAACAGGAGGAAGGCCCGCCAGAATAGAAGGGTCCAGAAGATCTTATCTTCTGATCTCTTTGTTGACCGACAGGCACCATCTGCACCAATCATACCCACGCCACCTTCAATAGCTCCCAGACCAACTTATCCTGACATCTACACTGAGCTAAAAGACCTCCAGAGCAATTGCAAGGGATCAGCGGATGACACGGGCGCAGAGACCAGGGCTCATCTACAAGTAGCAGAAGAGGAGTGCTTAAGACCCACTAGGATCAACTTCAGTAGGGCAGCTTGTGCTACTTTATTGGCGGCAAGTTTGGCAGCTGGCCAGATCCCTCCCAGCAAGGCATGTGATTCCACAGCTTATGTATCCAGCACAAATCAGATTTACAGGGATTCAGGGTTGCAAGTGGCATACACAGGCATATTTCATTTACAAACAGGTCACAGTGTGTGTCTAAGATACCAGGATGATTCCGTGGACAGGATTACTGTGACTTCTACTTGGCTCGAAGAAATTTATTCGCCAATTTATAGAACATCCAACTTCGAACTTAAGGTTGACACCAAGTGGAACTGCATGGGTGCTGGCCTGTGTTGGGACGGGTATTGTCAGAGGCTTTCTAGTCATCCTGATTGGGCTGGTCAAGTGTTAAATGGAAGCATCTCAACATATGGCTGCTTTCAATCAGCAGCTTACTGTTCCCATTGCACATATTGCAGGCAATACTACAGGGCAGTGATAAAGCCAATAGGTTCCACTTATACAGTTTCAAGGCATTCTGAAACCAATTGGAAAGTCAATCTACTGATTAACCATAGAGATGGATCTTCTGAAACTGCTGAGCTCTCAAACAAGATAGTCACAACCACTGGGAAAATCAAAGTGGGTGTATTACAACCCTCATACTCAAAGTTCATGGCCAACCAGTTCATGCTTACAAACGAAGAGAACTTGCACTGGAGCGTAACAGCAAATGAGCTTGGGGATCTATCAAAATCTAACATAGGTGATCTCCAGATCGGCTTGTTTGATCGCAATCAGTTGGCATACATGACGACAGATATGGAGTGTGCACCCAATAGCTGTGCAGCTCAGTGTTTCTTGCCTGAGTCTGGTCTAATGAGGGGGTTGCGCACTTTCAGAAACTATTCAGTGGATGCTTACACGCACGGGTCAGACTTAGTACTCAAGAGATTAACAAGAATGAGTTTTGGTGCTTTCCTGACCACTGACAAAGCTTTTGGCATAAATGTCATTGAGGCTGATTGTTCCTTTAAATTACTGAGAGCATATGGGTGTACGGCTTGTAACAAACAGTCCATAGCATACTTTCAAGCCCAAGACATATCAGCTACTGGGTTTATTAAGTTCACTAGTAATTGTTCCTTAGAAACAGATGTTCTGGTTTGCCAGCAGGCTCCTCAGCAGCTAGTGATAAGTGCCCATGAGAATAACTGCGAAATAAAGATTAAGAACCAGACATTAGTTATTAATGTGGATTACATCTTTGAGGGTGAAGTGTATGGACTGGGCATGGTCATGGCTTCGGGGAAAGACACCAGCCCTGGTCAGATGATGACAACATTCTTTACAAACCCCAACTTCTTGAATGGGGTCTCGTCTCTACTTTCCATCACACTGGTGATAGGGGGAGCAATTGCAGTAATCAAGTCATCACTCAGGTATTCTGCCATGTATGCAGGGCTAAAAGCCGGCAAAGATATGGGTAGATCCATATGAGGAGTGGGCTAATTCAATGGTTTTCATTCCGCGTGGAGTGAAAATGTGGACAACACTATATCCTGTAGGGTGTAGTGTGTACTATATTGTGCGGTATGCAGTGCATATTTACTTTGTGACGGTAAGAGGAGATTAATAAAATTAGTGTTAACCAACCCGAGCGTGTTTCACTACATGGTGGCAGCGGTGCGTCAATTTAATATTGATTTAATATTAATTTGCAATAAAATTGTGTTAAGGTGTGTACTTATAACCGGTATCTTCAACTGCAATAAGTAATAATATGGAACACGCGCGTCCTCCAGCAGAATTGGCACTCGAAGGCGGTCCGTCCACGCGTTCAGAATCATGGCGTAAATGGCGTAAGCTATTTGAAGTATTTTTAAAGGCATCTGGTGTGAGTAAAGAGCCTAAGGATGTCTAGGCTAGCTTGTTGGTTAACCTCATAGGGCCGGCGGGATACGATGTTTATACCACTTTTACATTTGAGAAGAATGAAAGACCAAAAGTGGTCAAGCCGCAAGGAAAATAAAACCGCCTAAATAGGGTAACTTGTACTAACTTTGGCATCCCCACAGTCATTGGCACTTTAACCTTTAAACGGAGATATTAAGAATTGTCATGGCAATACAATACGTACTCTGTTATTTTTAAAATCTAGCATTGCAACACTTTAACAATTTTATAATAGACTTTTTCACCAGATTATTATGGCAACACAGCATTAAAAAAAAAGAACGCTCGTAAGGCATGTTGTTTTTTCCCGCAAATTTTAACGGATTCGACAAAGAAGAGGTATGTAAAAACCATTGTTTTTTTACGATTTTGACTTAGTAAAAGGTGGGAAATATTTTAATTATATTAATTCTAAGTAATATTACCGTTTTTATTTATATTTTCCTTATTTTTGGTAAGATACCTCAATTTATTAGTGTGCCAACTATTGGTAAAGTAGTTTATATGGAAGTGCAATAATTTGGCACCTGTGCCAATCACTACATTTTACTTTTTATTTTTTTTTCTTATGTTTTTTATAGCTAATTAAATTAGTTTTTAGAATACATTAATATCACAGTTCAAAAATGTTTTTCGTTTCTTTCTTCACAATTGTTAGCACTGCCAATCATTGTACTTTAGGTGGTGCTATTCACTACATTTTCGTGTGTGCCAATCATTGCAACGGTTAGCAGCAGTGCTCATTATTATATTATTTCCAATGCCAATCACTGGCGTATTTTATAAAATATCGAAACTAGTATAATTATTGTCATGCTATACTGGTAATACACACAACATTCACAAGAATGTAAGAATAATAAAGAAAATTTATAGAATCAAAATGTTCAATTTACTCAAGCCATATCCAACCAAACCAAACCAAACATTTTATTCTCCTTAAGCCTTTAGGGAAAGTAGCTGATAGGTGGGACACTTTTCGAAGTGAACTAGAATTGTTCAAATTTTTAAATTACGAGTCAGGAAAGGAGTATGTTTAGAACGTTACTTGGGGTGTAAGTGGTTCATCAACATCTTTGAACCAAAGCCAACTTCACCTGCACGCGGTGCACCCTGCTGACTAACAAACGAAGCTCTGGCGAAAAGAGAGGTAGGGAGCGTAATTGTAAGCTACCCAACTGGGGAATGTACCTCCACCTCACAGAATACCGCAGCCAAATAACGGTTCCCTTGAGGGCTGTTGTGTTCCTGCGAGTGAGTGAGGTCACCAGAAAGGAAGGAGATGCTGCGATAGCAGCGGGGGTGGCGGCGCGCGAGCGATATTTTATGTTGCTAGCGTTAATATGGCTACGGTAACCGCTTCACATCAGGCGGGCCGTATGCTTGTCTGCCACCCAACGTAGTATAAAAAAAAAAAAAAAATCGTATCTACTAGTATTATATATTTTTCGATATTTTTTTACAGTTTTAATTAATAAAAATGTGCCACAATTACATACTAAGATGAGTGCCAATTACTAGTAAGTTAGTGCCAATAATTGTGCTGTAAGTGCCAATGACTGTACTTTTGGATATTTTTAAATGTTTTCTATTTTTTTTAAATAAAAATGTTTCCTTTTCGTACTAAATGTGTTTTTAGTTTATTAAAAATACATTTAAGAATACCTTTTATGTCGTAAATTACGTCTAAATATGTTACATAAATTATAATTAACAAATTTATGGTAGATTTTTCTTAGAGTGCCAATCATTGTACAGTTTCCCCTATAACAAAGAGCTAAGCTTCCTCTTTCCCTATATAAACGATGAAGAACATAGAGTTTCAAATATATCAGTACCAGCACAAGAAACGCTCTCTTCATTTGTTTCCCAACATTCAGAATCTGGAGATGATTCCCGACATTCAGAATCGCCAATACCGAGATACACTCCAACTCGCCCCAGTAGTCGTACGTCATCGCACAGATCCACAGGCAATACTACAATTAGTGTAGCAACAGTACTAAAAGACTATTTGACCGAACAAAAACACCAGTCACATCCTTCTGCGCAAAGTAATATTAATGTTAACCAAGATACACACAGAACACTAGAACTGTACAACGACTTGATAAAAAGAAACAACTTTACATCAAAGGTAAACTCTTTCAATTAGTGCAAAATGCAGAACTGGAAACGCTAAATGAAAAGAATGCTACTTCTGTACCTATTGAAACGGTTCACTCCCCTGATATGAACCTCTTTACCTTGCCGCTAAATCCAGTAAAAAATACTACAATGTTTGAATCCACTATATCTGGACAGCCTCATTTCACAAATGCTAAAACTGTACGTCCACATATTGCACCGACCACCTCGACTGTCACATCTGGATTGTGTCATTACACAAATACAGAGACTGTACATCCAAGTATTACACCGACCACTTCGACTGTGACATCTGAAGAGTCTCATATTACGAACGAAGAGACTCTGCATTCAAATATTACTCTGACAATTCCGCGTCAAGTAATGAGACCAATACTTCCTACATATCAAATAACGATATTAAACGACGAGGTTCTCAATGCATCCTATGATCATGATAAGAGGTGGATGAAGAACTAAAGAAATACGTAGTATTTAAATAAGTTTTAAAATTACTACTTGTTGATTCGTGTTCTTTTCTAAGTTATACCTGATTACTAACTTCTCAATTAAACTTATCAATAAATAATACCTCAAACTAATATCAATAAATAATAGCTAGTGCTTCGACACTGGAGCGGCTAGCTGTAGCCACGGAAGACCTCGCAGATGCGATTGAAGTGAAAAACAGATTGGCGAATGCAATCGACCGTCTAGCAAACAGCAGCCGAAGAGAAAAACAGGGTGGCTCAAGCTACTGCTTCGGCACTGGAGCGGCTAGCTGTAGCCACGGAAGACCTCGCAGATGCGATTGAAGTGAAAAACAGATTGACGAATGCAATCGATCGTCTAGCAACAGCAGCCGAAGAGAATAACAGGGTGGCTCAAGCTACTGCTTCGGTACTGGAGCGGCTAGCTGTAGCCACGGAAAACCTCGCAGATGCTGCTGTAGCGAACAACCAAATGTTGCAGCGGCTGGTGGACGACTTTGCAGGTCCGCGGCCAGACGAGTCGACAATCTTTTAACAGCGGAGGTGAGGTCGCCATACTGTAGTACTATTACTTATGCTGTGGTTTAATACAAACGCGGTGGTTTACGTACGTTATTGTTTTTATATGTGCTTATTGTTAAATAAATTATTTAATTCTTCAAAAATGCCTCTTATTACGAACGAACCAATTATTTTCCTTGAATTATTTGAATAATAGTGTTTGCGACCCTGCCGAAAATAGAAGCTCGCTGTTTTGTATTTCTTTAGATTTCGCGATCAGCACAGGAAGGAATTGAAAAAGAAGCCCACACCACGGTCAGGTGTTGCAAGCAGGGCTCGTTAACGTTACCAATTCACAGTAAAATTTTCAATGTGATACTTTGATAACGTTATTTTTTTTAACAATATCTAGTAACATAACAAGAATATAACGTTATATTATTAACGTTATTTTTACCGGTACATTTATCATTATTTTCTGTTACGCGACGTTGCCAGCTCGTCAACGTCGCAATGAGCAGACAACGTCGCATAACCGGCGCGCTAGTCCATTCATGTTCTAACAATTCTTTCTGTGTATTGAAGCCGGCAACCCGTTGCGATGTTTGTTTATTTACCAGTTTTATTGTTTTTACTTACACCTATTTTTACTTATTTGTTTTTGTTTCGAAGTAGAAATGGGCCGCAAAAAGAATAATACGTATATAGATATTTTGATTTAACGAGTAACAATGGTGCAGCAATTTGTTTAGTAAATGAGTGCAGAAAGGTATGCAAGGAAAGTCTGTTTTCATAAATTTTTAATATATGCTGTCTACCTATTCTGTGAATGAAGCTAAAGTAATAATCATGTAATATCAAAGCAACAGTTCAAGCTTTAAGCCGATCACACATTGGATACTCATTCATACGAACACTTACTAGTCGTTTAATCGAATTGATCTAAAATTAATTAAACGACAAGTAGTATTGTGTTCGTGCGTAATCGTATCCAATGTACAACCGGCCCATTTCACAGACAGACAATTTGGGGTGTAAGTGGTTCATCAACATCTTTGAACCAAAGCCAACTTCAACTGCACGCATCATGCTGGCTGACAAATGAAGCTCTGGCGAAAAGAGAGGTAGGGAGCGTAATTGTAAGCTACCAAACTGGGGAATGTACCTCCACCTCACAGAATACCTCAGCCAAATAACAATTCCCTTGAGGTTTGTTGTATTTCTGCGAGTGAGTGAGGTCACCAGAAAGGAAGGAAATGCTGCGTTGGCAGCGGGGGTGGCGGTGCGTGACACATATTTTATGGCGAGAGCGTTAATATGACTATGGTCACCGCTTCACATCAGGCGGGCCGTATGCTTGTCTGCCACCCGATCTAGTATAAAAAAAAAAGACATGCCGAGAAAGCAATATATTCTAGCTTATTGAATGAACGAAAAAATGAAAAACAAACACTTAATAAACACGAAACAGCCAGTATTGTTGTTTTATCTATTTTCAGACGCAACACAGTGGACATTTACTTAAACATTTAAAACATCTCCACAAGGATCAATACAATGAAGTTATGGAACTTAATAAAAGTAGAGAGGACATAAAAAACACTAACCAACAGAACACCACATCAGAAAATGTATTAAAAGAATGCACTAACTAGTGGCAGTTCATGGGCGTCCTTTTTCTTTGCTGCACGACAAGGCTTTCCAAAATTTAGTTTCAATGATACCGGGAAATACAAATATCATATTAACAAGGGTCAAATTATTTTGAAAAATTTGGGCACGATCGAGATATTTCAACGTCATACATCAGAGCACCTAAAAGAATTACAAATTCGCAACCTTAATCCATTTCATATCGACTTTGAACACAATAAACATATTTATTGTATTACAACAGACAATGGAAGTAATATGATAAAAATGAGCAAGTTAGTAAATGTAAATTGTACTCAAGTTGGACCAAATCTCTCTGATGTTAATATGCAGGCTGGTCCCAGTACTGCTGGTGACGCCGTCACAGAAATCGTAGAAATTATGGGTAACGAATACTTTTCAGATACGGGAGCAAATATGAACATTGATAACGATGAAATTGATCACGCATTTACTACACAGATAACAGATGTTTTGAGAGCTCAGCTCATTTACAGAGTATATGAAAAAGACGAATATGAAGTAGGTGTTCTCCGATGTGCAGTTCACACCCTCCAGTTAGAACTGCAGGATGCTTGCAACGACGTAGCAACTAGTAATATGCTTGCAAGTTGTCGAGTGGTTGTTAGACGTCTTCGGACTATTATAACATAACGTTACTAAGTAACGATAAATTCTCTTTTACCGTTATCAGTTTTAGCGTTACTAATTTCCAGTTTTCGTTATTTATTTTAACGTTAATTTTTTGTTACCGTTATCAATTTACTTGCACAGAACGTTACTAATATTTAACGGCATTTAAAGCTCTGGTTACAAGAGACGTCACCCAATAGGTACCACAATGGAAATATTATAATTTGATGAGATTTTTTCTAGAAGTTTTGGCAGCACCAAGTTCTGGAAATTTATCTAATCCAGTTATCTCAAGATAATATGTCACCACTCTCTGCTACTAATGATAATGATGATGAAAGAACGACAGAATCACGTGCATCTATTGATTTGAATCTGTCGACGTGTGATAGTGCACCTCGACGTTCACTTTCTGACCAGAGGAATGAAATATTGAGATTAGAAAAGGAAAAATTAAATTAATTAAAGCACGAGTACAATATGGGAAGGAACAAGAACTGAAAAATGATGAAGATTACATGTTTTTTACGAATATGCTACCTCCGTTTAAAAGGTATAACCAACATATAAAAACTTCGATTCCATCACAAAATAAGTGAAATAATACTGGAAATTATAACCCAAAACAAGTACGCTAACATATTTCATAATAATTCCGACACGGGAGTCACGAAAAATATATACGTTGTAATTCAAGATAAATTTTAGAATCTTAATATTCTAAATGGTGTACGTGGCGCCATGTAGTGAAGTTTCGTAGACAACTCTGCGAACTGTCTATTATCTGTCTTATTTTTTGGAGTTGTGTCTGTGCTTGATTAATTGCCGCTCGATTCACCCTGGGTACTATAGTACCCAGTTTTAAAAAGTGCCAAAAGCACCCTGGGTAATATAGTACCCAATTTTGAATTTCGCGGCCTCTTGACTTTTTCTATCTGTCTTGTTTTTTCTAATTAGAATAGCCGTAAGAAACGAATTCCATCCTCTTCTCACATCTTTGGCCTTCACGCTCATATATGCCAACCTAACAAACCATTCATAGACGCCATGGAAAAAAATAAAAAAAATAGTCGTTTTCTACGGTACGATAGCACGTGCAGCACGACGCGAAAAAAATCAATTTACAAGTAAATAGTGAGTGAAAGTGGATTCTGGTGTAAAAAAACTAAAGATAAACTCAGTAAGTACCTGTTTACGATATAAATTTGTGTTGACAGTGGTTTATTTCGTCAAATTGGATGAAATAAGTAGCATCCAGTCCGTTGCGTTTTGGTATGGGGGTATTGAAACATACTTTTTTTATGTATTACAAGTTAAATGCTAAAATTAATCCAATATGTTGATAAAACCATATTTTTAGAACGAGTTTGTGCACTTAAATTACAATTAAGTCTTTATTTATGATACGATCGAGCTATTGTTTACAAATATTCATTCAATTGTCGGCCATGTTGGCGCCATTAGCGCGCGAATTCAAATGACCCCCTGTTACACCGATAGAAATTTATGCTTACGCTTGAAGCACCTTGGGTACTTTAAAAAAAATTTTTTTATTACTTTATTTTCTCAGTTATTATTTTAATCTTTAAAATAAACATATTTTTATTTTACGAATGCTTTGTCAAAATGAAAATACATCTAAAGTAAATAAAAATTAAGATGATAAAAATATCGAACTATACATTTTATAATTAAATATTATATAACTGGTGCGATTTGCTTGCTTGGTTTTTGGATGTTTTTTTTTTAATTTCAATGTTTATATATAGGAAAATGGATGCAAAAAGAGGACGCGGCACGCGTAAAGCAGGTGCTGGACGCCCTCGCGGTGGTGGTCGAGGCCGAGGTGCTCGCCGCATGCTTGATTATCAGTTAGTACTCTTTACACAATTAATGCTAAGCACGGTTCTGCATCAAGTTGAGTTTATGAAAAGATTAAACGAAACTTATTGTTTTAACTTGTTTTAGTGAACCTTCAACTTCAACAAGCGTTCGTACAACGCCGCCTTTGCCTACGAGCTCTCTCCCGCCTCAGCCTACGTAAATATGCTATAATGTGTTTTTTTTAAATTAAATTTTATTTCCGTGAATGTGATTAATATTGTTAGTTATTTCAGGGAATCTCTGTCAGAACAGCTGCAGAAAGCGCGGGTGGCAAAGGTGGCGGACAAGAGGAATGTTGAAAGATTAACGGAGGAGCAAAAGGCCACCCTCGCTACTATGCGGGAGAAGAAGCAAGTAGCGAGGTACTTGTTGCCTGATGCTCCTCCACCCAAAAAAAATAAAAGGTTAGAAGGTTTTCATTTTTAATGGATTCTGCTTAAATCTTGTTGCTTCTCCATTATCTTTATTCAGCACTATGTTCAATTCTTTTAGGAAAGCGTCACCAACGAGGATGGAGTGTCCGCTCCTTCCTGGGGTGCCTACTGTTCCGCCTCCCAGAGTAGTACAGGCCTGGGAACAGAAGAGTCTACCTGGTATGAAACAATTGCTTAATTTTGTATTTTTTTATTTAATTTGCGTTCTTTAACGATCTTGTTTTTCTCCTGCTCAGAACCAGTGAGAGAGAGGCAGGAGACAGGCGGCCCATGGAGACACTCTGATGTGTCGGACGTCGACATGGAAGTTTCTGTGCCTGCTCCTGTTCCTGGTACGAACCAATCGATTTCATTTCATTTTTTTTTTCATTTAAGTAACTTCTTTAATACGTATAAAATTCTTTAATTAGAGAGCCTACCTGGTATGAAACAATTGTTTAATTTTGTATTTTTTATTTAAGTTGCGTTTAAATTTCACTTCGTTATTGTAATAAAGGCCATTTAATATTACAGATTCACAACTAAGTCCGTTAATATTCTCCCCATCAACTGGCATCGTACGTGCGGAATCCTTACATCCCGATGTCCAGATTGTTGAGGGAGATATAGAATTAATTGGATTTACACCCAGTGAGTACATTTAAAATTATACATATCATCATCCTGACTAAGTGTTCCATGTAATCTTATAGTAAGAATAAATGAATTGAATCATATAATGATTTTGTCCACTGTTGACCATAGGCTTCCTCCATCTGATGCCATGAATAGCTTTCCTGAGCCACCTCCATCTTTTTTCATTCATCGTTTTTAATGTTAAAATGTCTTTTAAAACACAAATTAATTTTCAGCGTCCAGTGCCGGGCCTTCTCGTGTGGAGCGCTCCACACCTGAGGAGACGGAACCACATATTTTTGACCGTAAGTCGCGCCAGAAATCATATTTTTTTTTATCACAAAGATTGTGAGGATACTCGTGTATTCCCTAACATGAATTGAATCATATAATGATTTTGTCCACTGTTGACCATAGGCTTCCTCCATCTGATGCCATGAATAGCTTTCCTGAGCCACCTCCATCTTTTTTCATTCATCGTTTTTAATGTTAAAATGTCTTTTAAAACACAAATTAATTTTCAGCGTCCATTGCCGGGCCTTCTGGTGTGGAGCGCTCCACCTATACACCTGACGAGACGGAGCCACATATTTTTGACGGTAAGTCGCGCCAGAAGTCATATTTTTTTTTATCACAAAGATTGTGAGGATACTCGTGTATTCCCTAACATCAAACCTACCAAAACCCATTGAGGTTGTAATCAATATCACACTGCAGTCCACAGCTAAATATAGGTCTCCCCTAAAGTTCACCACTGAGCCCAGTCTTCAGGACTACCTATCCAGTGGCCGCCTTCTACCGTGTCAAGCTGCTTCATCATGCTGGTGATTGAAATTTGAATGTAATATTTACATAACATGTGTTGTTTTATTTTAGATAATGAGTTCCTGGGGCTGGACAACGCCATCAACCCTGGCAGCGACGTCGAGGAGCCGGATGAGGTGGGTGAGTTAGGCATTTCTGGGCAGCGCAGGTCCCTCGTAAACGCTGAGCTGGACCTACCACCAAACCTCGCCCTTCTCCTCGACGAGATGGACGGCAGGGACGATTCGGCGTTGAGAGAGGAGGCAGCGTCGTCGAACCCGGATATGCTGCATTTTGATTGGTCCAATGACCCAGAAAAATTTGTAGGAAAGCAGGAGGTTTTTTCTGGGGAATGTGGACCAACATTCAGCGTAGACGGGTTGACGGCGCTGGACGTTTTTAAAAGAGTATGGGATGAGAACATAATCGAGACGATTGTGAGCGAGTCGAATCGATACGGACGTCAGCTGTATGCCTCGAAAGGCAAACCGTGGTCCGACATTGACGGTAATGATATCTGGACATTTCTCATTCGTTTGTACTGAAATTTGTGTGGTTAAAGTTTTAAACTTTTTTCTTTCAATTCAATATCAATCAACAATATGTAAAACTGGCAAAAAAAGCTGGTATAATATTGCCATCAATAATATCAAGAGGCATGGCAGTAAATGCATTAAAATTAAGACATGTACAAAGCCTTCTTGATATATTGATATATTCTTGATCGGGTCATGGCAGGCGTACAACATTACATCATACAGTACACAATCATTACTGAGCCTCTACGCATTGGATCCATATCTAGAAATGTATTTTAAAGTTAATAAAGTTACTGACAACTTGAAGTTACCAACTTTATTAGCTAAGATTGGGAATGAAGCCTATGAACAACTAGTAAATCGGACAAGTCCAAAGAATCCAGCACTTGCAACCGACGCCGTCTACACTAGCCGAGCGTTTTAGACAGAAAAGGGTATGGAGTGGAAGAGGACGTAGTCACGTATGTCGAGGATTTAAAAAACTATTTAGGAACTGTATTCGCAGCCAATCTGAATGAGAATCTACGCTACCAATTTATTTCTGAACTCAAAAGTGATGTCATTAGGCAACGATTATTTGCGGAGGATGACTCATTGACTTTCATGCGAGTCATCAAGGCAGAAAGAGACGTGGCATTGGTGGGAAGAGAGCACTTCCACAAGCTTATTGTAATCAAATAAAAGTAGTGAATCCATGCACTTGCGTCACGGTTCATGATAATCTGGTCATAATCTACTCAATCCGATCAGAGCAATTACGCCTAATACTACTATCAATGCAGAGGAACCAGGTACACCACCTACTACGAGAACTTCGTCATTTACAAAATCCTTGCCAAACAATACTGATGCAAGCTTAAAATTAAATATGTGCCATATTGGCCCCATGGCTCTTAAACCATTGCCAAAAATGATGTCAAATATTATTTTCCAACGAAGGAAAGCTCAGCGTGCTGAAATTTTAACAAGGACTCCCATTAAGGATGAGCAAAAGGTAAAAATGCTTAAGAAACATAAAGCGAATGTTGCCAAACAGAACAAAGTGGTGAAAAACTTGACCCTAATAGGTTTGTTTGAAAAAGCAGGGTCATCTTTAACGCACAAACTAAATAATACTCGTGCATACACTCAGAAAAAAAAGTCTGTTTCTAAGAATAGTTCTGAAAAGCGCAGCATTAAAGCCACAAACCAATCTTACGTTTGCCTAATTTGCATGGAGCCATACGAAGATCTACCCGTAGAGGACTGGATTCGTTGTGACGATTGTCAGTTGAAGCCGACATACTCTGGAATCGGAAGCTACTACTGTCATAACTATCAAGAATTTTGATCTGATTAAAGTTTTCTGAGAAGAACCAAGATTGATTATTTAATGTTTTAATTGTTATTTTATAGATTTTTTTATTCTATTTTTATAAAAGATGATAAGACTGCTAAGTCAAAGTATCTAGTAGTTGAGTTATATATAAGACTGATTGTTAAAAAAATAGTAAATGAGAATAATAGTAGGCTTAAGTTGTGTAAGCCAAAGTTGAGACTGAGAATTATTTTGATTATTTTATTTTATGTGAAGCAA
The DNA here is from genome assembly GCA_937001555.2 of Hypsopygia costalis. Taxonomy (NCBI): domain Eukaryota; kingdom Metazoa; phylum Arthropoda; class Insecta; order Lepidoptera; family Pyralidae; genus Hypsopygia; species Hypsopygia costalis. The sequence continues at coordinate 12,364,865 of OW443347.2, read as the reverse complement.
ACACATTATGTCAATCATTTTTGATTGTAGTCAAGGGATATGTTTTAAGTTACGATTATTACTTTATTCAAGACTACAAGACCTAGTTGACACCAATTCATCTGCATCATGTTAGCAGGAAGACGCCCACTGCTGGTCAAAGACTTCCCCAAAGATTTCCATAATAACCGGTCATGCGCGGCTCTCATCCATGGACACTAATTACTTTCTTTAAATTAAAACGAAACCTAAGTCAAAGTTCATAGAAGTAAAATTACATTGAAGACTGATTACGATAAAAATGTTTAGATATAAAAAGTAAATTTTAGTATCAAGACGAAGACATTTATGATTTGTTTACTGTAATAAATGATTTTTCTTTAAAAAGCTGAAGTAACGATGATGATGATGATATGAACATATATATGTTTTTGATAATAATGATTTTTTTTAATCAAACTATTATACCAATATATATTTTTTTGTCTTTTGTTATTTTGAACGTTTATTATTTCGTTTGGTGTAACATTTTTGTTTACTCTGACTTCAATAAATGATTTTTCTTCAAATATCAAAATTTTAAGTCCCCGTCGCGACATTTTACGAAAGTGACCTTTTGCGAAAGAGGTGTATAAATAACAAATATTCAATAAATACATAGGCAGTCAAAAATACTAACGTAACGTGAACCTATATACATACGTGGTGTTGTTTTGCTTTGATAATAATATATAAGGTTATGGCATTGGGCGTTAAATGCCATACCTACCTATGGCATTTAACGCCCAATGTGTAATAACGCCCGAATGCTAATATTCGGAGACAATGTCGCGCAAGTTACGTTACACTTCACGAATACATAGAATAAACATACGATCATGTACATGTAGTAAATGTAGCGCAAACTATGTAAAAATATAGCTGAGTACCTAAGATAGGAATAAGTGTTTCGTTTTCGTGTAGATATAAGTGTGTATTAAAATGTATGTAAATGTTATAGCATAAGTATATATGTAAAACGCATATCTTAAGAAATAAAGATTTTCGAGTATCGTGTAATTATTACCCCATAGAGAGATGTGAACAGCGCGGCGGCCGCGTAACACTGGCAGCGAGGAACTCGCGTCAGGTTATATTTATAACCTCGGATGCAAGCAAAGAGACTACGAGCCCTCGCGCGCAGGCCGACCGCCTTAGGGAAATAATTAGTACGTAAATATAGAGAATAAATTGTAATTAATACATGGGATAAGTTAGAATTAGGAAATGTATTAGTTTATAAGAAAATATCGACGAATAAGTAAACGATTCGCTGAGGGGTGAGGAATGCAGGCGGGGGCGGAGGTACGCCTCCGCCCGGTATAAATATAGGATCGGGTCGCCGTACAAACGACATTCTGCGCCCGACCACCGACCGAGACGGACCTGCCCACAGCCGACGGACCTGCTTGCAGTCCCGTCGTCTCGTGGTCTTTTTCGTTTCGCACACGTGTTCGCTCGCCGTCCTAATTTCCGATCTATTTTGTGTTGGCCACACGTGCTTCGTTGCGCCGCCGTCGCGTTCGTTTCTGGATTCCCGGAATCCATCGCCCGCCGGCTGAGAAATCGCCGCTGCCGCGCGCGTTCGCTGCCTTCAGCGCTGCACTTCAGCCGTAAGCGCTTGAAGCCGCGTGTGGTCGTCGTTCTTTTACAGTGACGTCAGTGCTGTCTCACGGGACTCCGCCCACGGCCTTCGCGTCTTCGCCGAAACGGTGAATGACCACCGTGCGCTCTCGCAGCTACTGCGGGAACGCAAAATCTCTTTTCATACGTACGCCCTCGAAGAGGAGCGTATGCTCCGCGTAGTCATACGCGGCGTCCCCAAAGAGATAGGCGAGAAATATATTCTCGCTGATCTCAACGATCAAGGCCTTCCAATTTACGAGGTACACCGTATGTACCGCGCACGCACACGCGAGCCCTACAACATGGTGCTCGCCATCCTCAGCCACTCTCCTGCGGGCAAAAACATTTTTAAAATTTCGAATATCTGCGGTCTCCGCGGCATCAACGTGCAACCCCAGCACAAAAAGGCTCCCGGGCAGTGCCATCGCTGCCAACTTTACGGGCACTCGGCCCGTAATTGTTTCGCCCGCCCCCGGTGCGTTAAATGTACGGGTGATCATGGCACAGAGTCATGTCCCCGCGCCCCGGGCACGCCTGATCCGCCGTCCTGCATCCTGTGCGGGGCAGTGGGACATACCGCCAACTATGGCGGTTGCCCCAGGGCTCCGCGCAGGGTAGGGCCGGTGGCTCGCAGCGTTCCCAGAGCGCCTCTTTCTAGGCCAGCGCCTCCCCCGTTAAGGGGTTCAGCCTTCCCTGCGCTGGAGCGCAGGCCACCTCCGCCACCGCCAAACGCGTGGATTAAACCCCCACATATCTCGGCTAAGCCGATATCTCAGATTCCGCAAGCTCCACAACAACCGTCGCGGCAGGACCCGCGTCCCGCCGCCCCCGCTCCCCTCGCTTCCTCCGCGAGCTCCCACCTTAGTGTCGTGGTGGATTACGCACGCCACATCGGCCCCCACATGGGGGAAATTAGGTTATTAGCTGAAAAGCTAATTAGGTTCGCGAACTCGCCGGAGGACCGGCTCGCAGCCACCTGCGAACACTTCGCAGTGCTGGAGTCGGTGTACTCCTACACTGTACCTAAACATTTCCGCGTTTAGATGGGTTCTACGGCCCACAGGTCCAAGCCATCCTCAATAAACCCCCTTATTGTCAAGGCCGCCACCTACAGACCGCTCGGTAACCACCAGCGTCGTCGCCACCTCAGACGCCCAATACTTGCCGTCTCCGACCCAGACGACTGCATCACAGTCGCTAATGCTTGGACTCTAACGGACCACGTGAGGACTTCATCCACACGCACACACGTAGTTCGACACCGCGCCCGCCGGCGGACGCGACGTACACACACACATCCGTCTGCGCGCTACACCAGGTACAGACATGTACCTGGGCGCTTCTCTCCAGCTATCACATAACCATCGTGGGATAGTAGGTTCGTTTACACTCACACAGTGACACCACAACTCTTTTCTAGCATAGGTTAGAATAGGTCCCCGTTTCCTCCCGCGGTCTCCATTGGCTTCAGGCCGGCCAGCGTCGCTCACACCTCGGCCTGCTGGGGTGCGAGCGGCGCTAGTCTTCAGTACCGCTTTTTATTTTTGTATGTTCACAGGGTTCCAGCGCCGCTCCGAGTCGACCTCGCGCACAGCCTTGGTCGCCATTAGGGTTAGGATAATAGGGTTAGGGCTCCGGGTCTAGGTCTATAAATCTCTCCGATCGCGATGTGTACTCTGCGACGACCTGGAAACCGCCTCGCGGTAGGGTCCTCTCGAGGACCCTCGCCAGATCGTCGCAGACTACATACCTTCTCAAATCTTTTTCCTCTAGCGTTCCGTTTGCGCTTTTAAAGCCATCGTGGCTAAAAGTAGTTAGGCAGGCGGTTTTTAGTCAGTTAAAGCCTGATTCGCCCTTGAAAGGTCAGTCTGGTATCAACCAGGCTGAGGGGGTGTCGAAGAGGATTTTCCGCCTCCCTCCAGCACGGCTGGGGGGTGCCCCCGCGCGCGTCGAGCCGTACAAACACGGTTCAGTTCTCGTCACGACGCCGTACGTTATGGTCGTGCCGCCGATGCACCCAGCACCGCGTATTCTGGTGACTTGCCCGCGCCCCATAGCCGCGTTCGATCCGCCGAGAGCCGCCGCCGCGCGCGTGTGTACTCCTCCGTCGAGCCGACACTCCGGAGTTGAGGAAAGCGTCGCCGTCGGGACGCCTTGCCATCTCGCTCGCGCATTCGCGTCTCCGCTCGCACACTAGCGCACCTAGTGGTCGTGTTAGGGTGTTGTTAGGGTTGCCTTGGTCGACGGTGTACCCCGTAGACTATAGGCAGGAGCTAATTGGTGTTTTTATTATTAAAAACACCAATTAAGTCCAAATAACTTGTCTGTCCCCATTTGGGTATCGTACGCCCTGTACCGTATATTGTGTTTGTGCAAATTGTTCAGTGGATTGTTTTGTCATTTGGCCCGTTATTGTTTTTGTGTTACCGTGTCTGCGTTGTTGTTTTGTTGTCAGTGTCCCCGGGCTCGTTTTATGTACCGTGTTACAGGTTTTGATTTGACTTAGTTCGATCCAAACCTGTAAGATTGAGCTCGCCTAAGGGGTTGTTGGGATTCGCCGAGTTATTTATTCTAAATAGCGAGGCGAATTGCGGGCCATCCTATTAGTCGGGTGTGTATCGTTGTCCCTTTAAAGGGATGTCCAAACCGGTGGGGGACCCCTCCCCCCACCTTCCCCCTCCCCCGCCACCTGCGGGAAAAGGTCGCTCGTCAGTAAGCAATCCGCTCCTCCTATGCCACAAATGAGTGGTAATGTTACCGCCCGCGCCCTTCTGGGACGCTCTAAGTCCGCAGTCGATCTGCGCAAACAATCTCAGTCCCTTTGTATGTCCACCGAGGTTGGAAGGTCCGGCGTCGCCGTTGCACCCCACTCGCTGGAAGAATTAGCCTCCACTGCCAACGCAGGGGCCTTCGAGGGCGCCTCAACGTCTATGAAGCGCCCTGCACCGGCCTCACCCGACTCACCGAATGTGGCGCACGAGGACAAGCGCGCCAAGGCGTGTGTCGGCGTCTTTTCTTCTGCCGACGCCTCGCTAGCAAAGTTTGCTAAATCGCCCAACCGCAAAGGACTATCTCGCCACGCCGGAATAGCAGGTACGTCGACGCCCAAAGCGCAAAGAGTAAGGTGCAAGGCGCGCCCCCCCCCCCCCACCCCGCTCTCCCTCGCCGCCTCAAACATCTGACAGCGAGAGAGACAGAGGATCGCAGCCGTCGGACGACGATAGCTCTAGCGAGGCGCCGAATAGGGACCACTGCGAATTCGAAGACTATTTTTCACCTCACGACGCCACTACCTACAGGTAAATAGGTATGGGCGGCGAAGGTCAGTACAAACCGCAAGACGCGTACATAACTAGCCCCGGAACGTCGCAGCGCCTGACATACGCGAGCGCGACGCGCGCCGCCCGCGCGCGTTCCGCCGCCGCCCGCGCGATTGCCGCCGTCGCCCGCGCGCGTTCTGCCGCCGCCCGCGTGTGCACCGACGCCGCCTACGCAGAGCGCCGCAATACTACCAAGAGGTTATCCTCCAATTATGGTGGAGAAATTGCCTAACTGGCCGCAACATTCTGCGAATATACGTAACGCGTTAGGCCGTCCTCCCAACGCGCGCCCCTACAAGCAACAGGTGCGATTCTTACCATCGACGCCCGATGAATACCGTCTGGTGCAGGCCTATCTGAGGGAGCTGGGGGAGAGAGAGCCGGCTCTCTCGTGGTTTTGTTATTCGGTGGCAGAGGAACTGCCCACCAAGATTGCCATAAGAGGCCTGCCCCTCGACACTAGGGAGGACGATGTTGCGGCCGCTCTAGAGGAGTTAGGCTACAACGTTCGTCTAGTTCGCTCAGTGAACGCAAATAATTATTGGAGGAAGTCCGGCCTTTCGTCAAACATCTGTGACATTAACAGCCTACAAAACAAGTTTAAACGTAAGGTACTCTCTGTGGCTCATTTTCTAATCAGTCTTTCCGAGTTTAGTACATATGCTACGGCGTGCGCTGAGATCGTTAGACTGTCCCCCACCATGTACTTGGCACATAGCCAATAGGGAACAGGGAACTCCATCCATATTAATAACGCCACTCACTGTAAAAGTAAATCCGAGATAAATTGTCACTAACCGAGACTTGAATTTTTCACTCAGTATCTAAAGAGTTGTGCCGCTGAAGGGGTATACTGTGCAGTGCACGGTATACCTAGGGTTCCCAACCCTCCCGGATTGCCCGGGAGACTCCGGTAATAATGGTCAATCTCCCGACCTGCCGGTGAACAATAATTTCTCCGGTTTTTCTAATTATACGCATTTCTAATTATACGCTCACACGTCATTACTCGTTCTCCATTCTTTTTCTATTTTCCATGTAAAAACTTTTATGATTTTGTATATTAAATGCTGTTCGAAAGCAGAATAAATATATAATTTAAAGATTAATTGAGATAATCTTTCCACGTACATAACAGTCTCCCGGGTTAGTCCTTTCAAGAGTTGGCAACCCTAGGTATACCCCATCAGCGGCACAACTCTTAAGTAGTCCTACTAACTAATTTTGGAAATTCGGTCACGTAAGAAAAGATTATTACAAAGGAAATAAATTCGTAACCACAAAGTAGAGTGATAATACTGTTCGTAACTGAATAGGCAATAATTATTATTTAAATAGTTGTTCTCAGTTTGCCAGAATATTATAAATATTATTAAAAATATTTTTTAAAATATTTATAATGAATAAGTCATTCCGAATTTTCACATCTGAATAGGTAAAATCATTTTTTTGCATACAAGTTGGCTGCACTGTTGTATTAAATTCTAAATAATATTATTAAACCAACAATTCTTAATATTCTAGATTGCCCCTTCGCACGGGTGTAATATTTGAGGACTTCGTTATTGATTTTTCTTAAATAAAGCTTATAGGGGAGTGATTAACACGGTTTAACTGGTAAATGTTATTTATTCTATGAACACATGGGATATTAATGTTAACAACTGTTCACGCGACAAAAATATAAGACGCTCGCGGCCGTGCCGGCGCGTGGCTGCGCATACGTGCGTGGATATCTCACTGTGCGTACTCGACGACCTTTGACAAAACCATTACTATCAACAACAACGAAGGATGTCGGACTAATAACCTGCGAGACACGATACGGACCCTCCCTTCTCGGAGCAAACTTGCTGGTGAAGCCCTTGGACGCATTGCTCGCCATATGGGTCTCCACAAGGACCAGGTCTCCCTCTGCATAAGGGGAAAAGTCTCGACGACGTTGATCGCCACTGTTCTTGCGAAGATCCTGTTGATCTTCAACTCTCCTCGTAACGTCATGTAGGACGCGCGCAAACTTCTTCAAGTACGGAGTTATTTGGGGCACAAAATTCTGTTCTGAAACTATGGCACGAAGATCGGTATGTACTGTCATGGGCGAACGCAACTCCCGAGCAAAAGTTATGTAGGCGGCAGTATGACCAGTTCCTTGATTATAGGCGCTGTTTGGGGTGGCGCCACGTCCACAGACGGGGCGCAAACAGACGCCGGACTCGCGGCACGCGATCTCGTTAACACCATTATCGCTAAAGTTTACAGTTCACAATAACACCGATTATAACACTTATACAAACAGTTCAAAGTTCACTTATACCTACAATTTATCGAAACACTACAAACTAAACAAAAGTTAGTCGTTATAACAGTTTGTTTATAAACGAAGTAGGTAAGTATTTACAACAAAGAATCACATGTACAAAGTTCGCGGCACAAAACTGACACCCACTTAGGTACTCTAGGTTTTACCTGAGAACATAAATACCTAAGCGCACAGTTCGCGATACACAACAGTGTCTATACGCAAGTAAATAACGACAGTACCTATAACAGAGAGATTATGTACATAAACTGTTCACCATTCGCGGCACAAAACTGCAACACAAACACTAGGTACTTTAGGTTTTCACCTAAGCAACGATACCTAAGATAACAGTTCACAAACGACGTCTACCAAACAGTAAGTACATAAGAGTCACACACAGTTCGTTAGAGCCAGTCCACACGGCGCGTTGCGTCAGCGTTGCGTCGACGCAGCGCTACCACTGCGTTGTTTTACATACAAATAACCAAGGTGTTCACACGGCGCGCTGCGTCGTCGCAACGCACACATGACGGACAGCAGCCCCCGAGACGAAGCGGGAGGGGGTGTACTCGTGCGACGTCGGAGCGTCAGCGCTCAGTTGTTTGTGCGTTGACAGGGAGGATACACGGAAGTTCATTTCGTTTTACGTTTACGTTTTTGTATTTAGTTTTATTTGCAGGGTAATTAGTTTTATTTGCAGGGTAAAATGAATACCATTGAAGAAATTGACATAGATTACTTGATTACATTGATACAGGAAAGGGAAATTATATGGGACAAGTCAAACGTAGATTTTAAAAATAAAAATTTAAAAACAAAAGCCTGGGAAGACATATCAAAAGTTTTATTTCCTGATTATGAGAATTTCACAGCTGAACGAAAAAACAAAGTTGGTGAGTTCACAGTACAGATATTTATGTTTTTTTTATTTAAGAGGGCTTTCAAGATTTTCTTGCACCGCCAATTCCGCGATCAGTACAAAATTAATATCTCGACACTCTAAAATTTTAAAACTTAGGGAATTTAGATTAGCGTGAGTACTATTTTATTACTTAGCTCAAAACTAACCTAGACTACGCTGAGTAGGTATAAAATATTATTTTTTTACTGATCGCGGAATTGGCGGTGCAAGAAAATCTTGAAAACCCTCATAATACAATTATACCTTATTTAGCTGCCAAGGCAGAGTTCCTCTAGTCATAAAATAGGTCGCATATTGCTGTCTTATGACATTCGGTGCTGTCTGTTCTTCATGTACGGGTTGTATTGGGAGAAATTCATCAACACTTATAGCAAATTTATCTCTTTGTCTAAAACCATCTCGATCAGCGACAAAATTGTGTAATACACAACATGCTTTTATAATGTCAGTAGCGAAGTCATAGGACACGTCTATCGGTCTGTGAAAAATGCGCCATTTGTTGGCCATAATCCCAAAAGCGCATTCGACATATCTTCTGGCTCTGCTTAGACGGTAATTGAAAACCTTTTGTTGTAAGTCGAGATTTTGACCGCCATATGGACGCATAATATGTTTGCTCAGTCCAAAAGCTTCGTCACCCACAAATACATACGGGGTTGGTATATTGCTACCAGAGAGTGGCTGGGGTTGAGGTAGTGGTAAGTTGTTGTTAATCATTAGCTCGTACAGTTTAGAATTTTGTAATATGGTTGAATCGCATTCTTTTCCGTATGCACCGATGTCGACAAATACGAATTTGTAATTTGAATCCACAATAGCTAGCAACACAATCGAAAAAAAGGCTTTATAATTAAAAAAAAGTGAGCCACTATTTGCAGGATTACACACGCGGATATGTTTGCCGTCGATGGCACCAACACATTGAGGAAAATTTGCCTTTACATCAAAACCCCTCGCTATTGTTTGGAAACTTTCAGTTGTCAGTTCAGGGATGTTGTCTCGAAGAAGATTGGTCCATATAGCACGACAAACTCTTTGTATTATATATGCAATAGTAGATTTTCCCCGTTTGAATTTGAAATGTAAATCAGTTATTGAATTTCCACTTCCTAGGTATCTGAAAAGAAAATAATTATTATAATATGCATTTATGAGATAGATAGATACCCGAAAAAAAATACTGACATATTCAGACATCGATAGCAAATAACTTTCTCTATGTAACCAATTAATTCTGGAATCGCGAAAAAAATAGCAGCTGTTGCATACATTTTGATTCAGTAGGTATTGCTTTTTGTATGTAACAGCTGTTATATTTTCACGATTCCAGAGTCGGTCACATAGTGTTTGTTAATGATATCTGAATATGTCATTAAATTTTATCGAGAAATTCACTATGTATAAATTATTAAATCATGTTTACTATTGGTTTTGCAGGTAATGATTTAATAAAAAAATGGAGAAGTGTAAAAGATAATTACTTCAGATATTCAAAAAAATTAAAAGAAGTATCAAAATCGGGCTCGGGCGCTACGAAACTGAAGAAGTATCATTTATACAATCAACTCCTTTTTTTGAGAAAAGTGGAACAAAATGCCACCGAATCTAGCTTAGACTCGCCTAGAGAAATCAACAATGAATCTACGTCTACAAATGATGACATTACCACAGACAACACTCCGCGCTATGTTCCAGTCGCGCGCAAAAGGGCAATGCAAATGGATGAGTTTGAAAGAGAAGGACTAAAACTTCTCAAGGAGCCGGAAAATCGCCATATGTCCTTTTTCAGAGCTATATTGCCATCTATTCAAGAATTTTCCGACCGAGAAACTCTCCGTTTCCAAAGTAAAGTTATACAAATTATAGATGAAATGCGATATGGACAAACATCATCATATGTGAGTGGCCCATCAACGTCTCACCAACCACCATATGGGTATCAAACAGCAAATTTTCAAAGTACATACATTTCTGATTATAATAATTCAATTACATCTCCAGAAACATCTCAAGCAAGTGAAGAAACTGAATACGATTTTTCTAATTTGTAATTACTGGATGATATCTCTCTTAAATAATGTCTAAATTTAAAATTATGACAATTGCTGATTATTTGTGAGTTGATTACTAATTAAACAAACCAAAAAAACTGTTATATTTTTATTACTTAAATATATTTATATAGTTACCTTAAAGTGATTCCCAGCATTTCTACTGGTTCCACTGGATTCCTCATATTAGTATAGTTTTTTCGTATGTGTGGTTCTAAGGACTTCAATAAACATTCGAAGCTGGATACACTCATTCTAAAAAAATTATAAAACTTCTTTTCGTCTAATAGCAACTCCCGATATTCTAAAAAAAAAAACTGTCCATCACGATTTCTTAATGAAATTAAAGGACTGATCCAGTACCGTCTTGTGATCTTGCGTCGATTTCGGCGGTGACGTAGTAATAGGAGCAATGCTAGACGTCTTTTCCGATCCATGATTTGCTATAGACTGACTGCGAATTTTTTTCAAAATACTTGCCGCAACTGTGCGTCGCCGCTGCGCCGACGGAGCGTCATAGTAACGCTGCAGCGCCCGTGTGGCCGGCTATGCGTCAAAATATTTGCGTTGCGACGACGCAACGCAACGCAACGCGCCGTGTGGACTGGCTTATAGTTACGTTTTTAAGTCACAAGTCCGAGATAAATAGGTACCTTTGCCTTATTTATCTACACCGTACGTATAACAACACTCACAAGTACACGATTTCTCGTTACAAACAGTATTTACAGTCAAATAGTCAATCACTACTACCACTATTCAGTTTTCAAACAGGTATATACTTGCACACTAAAGTTCTAGAACGATTTCGTTGCTTCACGTTAGGCGCCACTTATATCGCTCCCTCGCCGGAGCCGTTTCGGCGTTCCGCTCGCATCAGTGCTCGGGTCTCTCGCTCTAACTAGAGTATTGCGCGCATGCGCCGCCTCATGGACTCACGAGTCGAGGTTCGCGGCGCGCGCCGCTCTCCAAGTTAAGTTAGTCGTCGAGTACGCACAGTGAGATATCCACGCACGTATGCGCAGCCACGCGCCGGCACGGCCGCGAGCGTCTTATATTTTTGTCGCGTGAACAGTTGTTAACATTAATATCCCATGTGTTCATAGAATAAATAACATTTACCAGTTAAACCGTGTTAATCACTCCCCTATAAGCTTGATTATGTAATTTATATTCCGTAATCCATAATAATAATTCCATATCTAATTGTCAGAAAAGCGTATCACAATCTGTCACGTGGTTTAGAAAGGAATCAGCAGTTAGACAGACAAATGCGGAATACGACTTTTTTTCGAATCGCTACTTTTCCCATAGACGCCGACGTACATATAAATGAAATTATATTTAGCAGCCATCAACACCAATGAAAAAAGTGATTATAATTATAATACATCGAACCAGAATCAGTAGGTTGAATCAGTCTAATGTGATATTTAAATTTTAATCTCAAAAATAATGAAATAATTCATTTTATGGATGAAGACAATGAATAAACTAATAATAAACTGCGCAACTACATCATGTCAAAGCCACTGCCAGAAAACGTCCAGTTCGTTAGAGTTCCTGAGAATGTTCCAGATGTCCAACGACTAAGCCAACGACAATGTCAGATCCGCTCGTCGTCAAGCTTTGGATCCGCTACCGCTGGGCAGAACAACGTCACCTGCCTGCGACGTGAAAGGACTAACCAAACTCGGGGAGCATGCTATACCGTCAATGGTGTAATACCGGCGGGATGGATGGCTACGATCAATAGCAACTTCACAATGACCGCAGACTTTGGAGCCACGATAGGCGTTGCTAATCCCGCAATTCGGGTTACCAAATTCAAATTCATCTCTCACTCACCTGGAGGATCGCGGCTTACCGCCGTCGATAAGTATCTAAAACGGAACTTCTACATTCCAGCTAAGTAGCTGATGAAATAACGGTTCGGCAAAAGTTGTGGCAGAAGCCATATTGGAATAAAAACAGCTGCATTTTGTAATTCATACGAAAACCCAAGGAGCGTTTCATATTTCAGTTCAAACGTACAATGAAAAGTTTCAAGAGTGTGAATTCTTCATAACAAAATAATGGTAGCAAAGAAATCTAGCTGAATTTGAAAAAAAATCGTATGGCAGGAGACTCCGAGCGCCTGCGCGAAAATTTTTATTGTCCATTATGTATTATTTCAAATTTGAATGGCCCATAGTGAATTTCTATTTATGACATCTGTTTACAAACAAAGTGAATTGTGCTATTGTGTTTTAAATATTCGTATTTTGTGTACTTTTTATCTGTAATTTTAATTAAGTTTTTGTATGTCCCAACCGGAGCTACTTCGCTGTCCTCACTGTGCCGATGGACGATTATTCAGAGGTTAAACGGGACTGAAAATTCATACAACACGTTGTCATACCCATCCTATATCACATTCTCAGCCATCTACCATTTGTAATAGTCAAAATACTCCGAACGCACAAAATGCATCTACAGTATAGATATGCAAATGCATATACAGTATAGATATACAGTGGATGCATTTTGTGATCATTTGCATCAAACCAAGTTAGGCGAATTCCTAGAGGAGCAAGGATATCGCTAGCAAGGTCTTTGTCATCTACCATAAAAGATGCGCTCGAAAATACATTACCACATTGACACGATCTTTTCACTTTTGCTTACCAATATATACATATCAGTCATCCATCAAATCGTTCGCTCACGTCGGAACTTAAAGACAACACAATACGTACCACTCATTCTTTTGATTTAGATCACCGCGTTTCTGTCTCATCTCACTAAAATGTAAACATAAAAAAGTTGTAGAACAAGAAACAATGGATGGAGACCTTAGAAATGCAGCTCGCATTCTCTTTTCTGACGATTCCTTTGCTCCTCATACGGACGAGACTCTAGAAATCTAAGCCATAAATATAACAATTTATCCACAGGAGCAATTTCAAAGGTATTATTGATGGAGGCATAAAAACTATCAGTAGAAGCAAAATGGCTGTCCTTTTTAAAAGTGCATCTGATGCCAATAATTTCTTTGAAAACCCTCTATTGGTTGAAAAAAAAAAAAAAGCTTCAATCCCAAAATATCAGGTTCCACGTATGGGCATAGTGCGTGCTATACCAACGGACTGGACACTAGAGGATTTAGTACAAGAAATATCCAAACCCCGCGGTTGCGGTAGCGTCATCAAAACTAGGCGCTTTATGCTAAGAAACGAACTGATACAGATGTCACATGGGTGGGCCATAAACCTACCATTACCTATTTGACTTGATGTTCGCCCTTTTATAAACACCGTGAGGATAACAGTGTCGTGCTGTAAAGGCGCAACTACCTACAAGTATGTGAAATCATTTACTTTTTTTTATGTAAATATATGCTAATAGAATGTAAAATTAAAACTTTTGCCCATACCAAAATGCAAAAACATAGGAAGTAAAACAAAAAAAAATTATCGTTGATTGATCATATTCATTCACTAGTTCTGGCCTCACCAACAATTGCATTTTTGCAGATGCGCCCTTTCAGTTGGATGCGCTCGATAGAATATATATATATATTAAATATTTATAGTACGGTAAGTAGGTTTTCTATAGTCATTCATTAAGTAGTTGTTTTATTTTGTTTAGTCGACAAATGTCAGATTCTGTTAATGTCAGATGTTTATTGGAGATTTACCAAACCAAACCTCACCTGCACGTGGTGCCCTTGCTGACTGACAAACGAGGATCTAATGAAAAGCGACATAGGGCATTGCGTTTTTTAAGAACTATACGACAGACAACAATCCCTTGAGGATTGTTGTGTTTCTGCGACCGAGTGAGGTCATCAGGAAGGAAGAAGTTGCTGCGTTGGCAGCGTGGTTGCGAGCGTTTATATGGGTACGGTAGTATAAGCATACGGCCGTATGCTTATCTCCCACCCGACGTAGTATAAAAAAAAGTAAACTTCGTAGTTAAGGATCGTATCTTTGTACCGTAAGTCATCACTGGTCAAAGACTTCTAAAGACATTTAGGTATTATGCACGAGAAAACCTTTCCCGTGCAGTGCAGTAAATTAAAATTTACAGAAGCGATCCTTTCTGCGAGGCTTTTTTATGTAGTATAGAGTAGGTTTGTTAAAGATTAGACCGACACGGTTGCATTAATGTGAACAATACGATTCAGGAAAGGTGGCAATATATGGACCAGCTGCTGCAGCCCGAACAGCTGCCGCCGGCGCCACGGCGGACACTGGGCAACGACGAGGTACAGATAACTGAGGAGCCGATCATAGACCTCGAGCCACGCGACCCACGAACACGAGACGTCGAGTCACAAAGCTTGGCATGCCCGACATGCTGCTTGTAAAGTCGACCGCAAACCGCAAGCCGTGCGAAGCAGAGCCACGAGACGTGGAGACGCAGATGTTTTCCTATCGAAGTGAAGTTTTTTTTACAGAATTGATGACTTTCATTATTATAATAAACCAATTATGTATTTTTTGTACATGCTCTTAAGAAAATTATTATATTACAATTTTAACAAAAATCTGACATTAATAGAATCTGACAATTATAGAATCTGGCATTATTAGAATCTGGCGTTTATAGAATCGGACATTTTTAGAATATGGCATTTGCAGAATCTGGCATTTGACGACTAAACATTTTTTTTAAATATTCTTATATTTTTTTTAAATACCGCTGTTAAAAATTACTTGTCAATGGCTATAAATTATTGTTAAGACTGCTAGATGATCTAAGGATTCTGAGGCCATTAGGTACGTACGTTATAGTAAGAATATTATAATAAATAGTGTTGCAAAGACTGTTCTATTTTTATAAAAAAATAATAAAAGAAGATTTTTATTCATTTATTTCCTTTAGTCTCATAACGTGCAAGTTGCAAAATAACATATGGTTGTAAAACGTTTAAATCTCATAAGATCCAAGTCTCGAACTTCAAAGTTGCAAAATACCTACATCTCAAAACATTCAAATTGCAGAATATTCAATTATCAAAACAGCCATGTCTCATAATATTCATTTCATTGTATGAGTGGATGGATAATTTAAAAGTCAATAAAATTCTGCAAAAGAAAAAGTTGTCAGTGTTTTTCAGGGTTAATTTGTCACTGTCATTGTAAATGAATCAGAATCAACATAAAACATATATAAATTTACGCAACTTTATACTTTTCAAAATGTGGGTACTTATTTTTTTGTTATACCCTCAATGTCATTATTTTCTGCATAGTTCAATGAGAAGTGTGTAGTGTGTACTTACTATAAGGTAAAAATATGTGGCGTTCGTTTCCGAACGCCACATATTGCCGTTATTTTCATGTTGGCAAGACTGCCCTATGTCAAGAAGAAGCAAAAAAATGTTATGTGACGAGAGAGAAAAACTTTGTAACGAATTTACAGAAAGTAAAGTTCTGTGTTAAACAAACAGTGTCAGCCACCAAGTTTTCCTTTTAACTAAGTCAGTGTCAGCCACCACCCTACATTTAAATAAATAAAGTGGGACCTTTTGATACGGAGAGAGAAACCCACAAATATTTTAGTTATTATTTATTAGAAAATGGATCAGGAATTCGAGATTCTTAATAATCAAAAAGGAAATTTCTCATTGATTCGCGATGGATTTAACAAAAGTGTCACTAAGTGTCGTAAGTGGAACAACTTTTTGGAGATGTTTAGATAACCGTTTGTGTAATGCATCTGTCACATTAGACAAAAGCAGAAAAAACATTTTAAGAGAGTCTGTACATACTTGTGAACAAAATCACGAAAAAAATTAATTTTTTAAAGAAAAAAATCATTTGTAACGGGCTGTTTGTGAAAATTTAAATGCAGTGCAAAAGATAGTTGAACTCGCTTAACAATTTTTTTTTTAACACCACTTACAAATCCACTTATATACATACTCAAGACTTGTTTTTCGCTAATGGAATAAAATATGCAGATTGTTAAATAATCATAGAGATTAAAAAAAAAAAAAAAGAACTGTCAAAACTATTCCAGCGAAAATTAAAGAGTTGTCAAACTTGCCTTGTCTGTATATAACCTTTGACAAAAAGTTAATTTTGTCGCATTCATCTACTTATTTATAAAGTCGAAAATATAACCAACAAATTTCCCCGCGTCAATTAGAACTACTGCTTGTTTTTATGCAGCAGCATCGCATATTGGTTGCAGGCAGAGTGCGGGGAAAAGAAGGAAACGCACTCTCAAAACGTCTCTAGCAAGAATGCACACAAATCCTAAATTCTGAATTTAATGGTGCCCATAAAACTGCAAATTGTATAATCTGATTAATCCTTAATGCCACTCGAGGGGACTACACTCCTCCACCACACACATTTCTAGAAATATTTTTAGTGTTTTTAACGCTATGTGGTCGGGTCTCCGGGTAATCTCAGTACCGAAGGAGGGCTCGCGGGGAGAGGACGCACGCCGAGCTACTTCACTCAGTTTAGTGTGTTTTTTTAGATTTCTAGCACACTATGAGTAAAAATTTAACTCCTCAGCAGATAGAAAATCTGTTGAATGACCGAGAGACAGACAAAAGCAAAAATTAAGAGGTGTTTCGTGAATCAGTGCAGATTTGAGTGACGCAGAGTTAGAAGTCACACATGGAAAGTGAGGAAGAGCTGGAAGTGAATCGGAAGTTGAAGAACCAGAAGACAGTAATGAGAAAAGTGACAATTTAAATGCTTTGTATGGCTAAAATAGATATAAAACTGAAGTGATGTTCCTATGATGTGATATTTTTTGATAATGAAACAAAGACTTATGTTTAAAACTGAAGTAATGTTCCTATGATGTGATATTTTTTGATAATGAAACAAAGACTTATGTTTACCCCCGTGATTTTGTATGTTTTGTAAAAAGACTTACGTTATTCTTAGGTTGTTCCTTTAATTTTTTATACGGTTTTAAACTGAGCGTTAAAAATGTGATAAACGGAATTGTATTTTTTTATGTTAGACGCTAGAAATGTCATTTTTATGACATATATCATTCACATTTTAATAAAACTGTTTTCTTACATTTAATTTAAGCCTTTGATTTATTTTGTAACGTTTTATTAAATTATGGTACACATTAGGGAAGATAAATACGAAGTATATGCATGGGGAGCTAACTCCCCCACAAGTGCATTTGTGTAAGCTGGAAATAGCGTGTGGTGCTAAGGGTTTAACTTGCATTATGTATTTTAAATCTCAGTGCTAAATTAGCGAATGAATACAACCCTGCTTGCAGTATTAAACAGTAACCAATACAAGAGCAGAGTAACATAATGTGAACATTACTATTACTGACCATGAATTTATGTGATTTTATTAGGTAAGTCTTAACAATGCCCTCAGCACATATGATGTTAACATTGATGTTGATAATGGCCTTTCTTTTGATAGACAAATGGACTCAACGTGGGTTAAAATATTTCTTAAAAATTTGTTGTTTTAAAGAAAGCACATAGCACAAGCATTTCATCCGAAAAGAAAAATATTTAGATTTGTATGGCAGTATTTATTAATATTATTCAAACTTTATTGGCCCACAGGGTTTGGACAAGAGCTTGTTGCACAGCTCTGCCATGCGCCAATGGCAGGTTTTGGCGTGTGAATTGAGCAGCTGCGGCAGCAGCGGTAGCGACCGGCAGCATTGCTTCGATGTGATGCTGCTCAAGTTGAAACCTTCGCTCTTCCTCCTGTTCACGCTGCGACAAGTCTGGGACTCTCAGATGGGAGCAATTTGGGATGTTGTGAAGCACACAGCAAGCATTCATAATTTTTGCTGCCATTTCTGGTTTGTACTGTAGCTGCCGGGCTACTAACAGACATCTGCAAAAATTAAAACTTAATTATATTATCTATTGTTAATTATTCTAATTGTGATTCTCGATGTTTTGTTTGTTGAATGCTACAAATAATGATATTTTTTTGCAATCCATGTGATCTCAAATACGTGATAAAAAAGTGATTTATAGTGATTTTAAGACATTGCCGTTTTAATATACCCAGTTGTTTGTATTATAAATATATAATTTATTAAATACTTAGTTGATTCTTTTATAGTACCTAATCATATTTTATCCTATCTATATTTGAATTCATAACCTGAATCTGGCTTTCAGAACTTCTATTATCCTTTCCACAACATTCCGGGTTTTGACTCGAATGTTGTGATAATGAGTATAAAATTGGTGTTAATAAATTTTTCCTAAAATAGGATATCCACTATCACCAAATGTTTTTTATAAATTTAGCCTATCATAATTTCATACAGGAATTTATATACTGGAGAGGTTGACACGTACCCTATACCTAACAGCTAATGCGCCCCGTGTGCCAACTTTCCGGTTATATCACGGGATTGCTCCGCTTTCACCTGCATGCAGGCTACTTGCGTTCTCTTAAGTCGAGTAGCTCGTGGCGAACTGACGCTCGGCGAACCAAGCATCGGGGCCCTACCACCACTCCCCAATCTCCATTATGGGTACCGGAGCTGTATGGCACGCTCACTTCCCGACGCGCAAGTACAAGTACAAGCGCGTTTAGTGTTTCTGCACCCAGTTCACCCAGCGCGTTTAGTGTTCTGGCTCCCTGATTTCCTTGACAGGTACCGGAGCTGTATAAGGCACGTTCACTTCCCGACATCCTTCGAAGCAGAACGCCTACCCCAGGCCTACGGTAGGGTGACCGGGGTGACGGAAGCGATCGCACGCCAACTTGCTCATCAGGCAAGTACCCGAGCTGCGATGCCAGCTTGGGAAGCCGATACCGCTGTAAGGGCCGCTCCAAGCCCCGTTGAAAACCACTGTGGCGGCCCTTCGCCCAAGGCCAGTGGTAAACAATTCGCTACGCGCGAGGTTGAGCGCCCGGCCGACAAATATGGCAAGGCAGACGAACATGCCCATTGCCAATCCTCAGCAAAATATATGAGAAGATGATAGTTGCGCGCCTAAAGCATTACCTGTTGCCAAAATTCAGCCCCAACCAGTACGGCTTTATGCCCCAGAGAAGCACGGAAGACGCCCTCTATACCCTAATAAACCATATAAATAACAAATTAGACCAAAAGAAGCTGGTAACAGTGGTCTCCTTGGATATAGAGGGAGCGTTTGACGGGGCTTGGTGGCCAAAGATAAAAATGAGACTGGCTGAAGAAAAGTGCCCAGTGAATATTAGGCGCGTAATGGATGACTATCTAGCGAACAGAAACATCACAGTTAGATACGGTGGCGAAGAAGTATATCTTCTGGATACAACCCCTACTCGTCTCATACTGAGACGAGTAAGGGTTGTATCCAGGGTTCGATAGCCGGCCCACTTCTGTGGAATCTCCTTCTGGACCCTCTTCTGAGGAGGATGGAGGGTAGTGGCGTTCACTGCCAGGCCTATGCGGCGACGTCGTCCTCGTTTTTGATGGTGACGTCGCACTACAAATAGAAAGACAGGCAAACGATACACTTGAATGTGCTAGGGCGTGGGGTGTCGCCAATAAATTGAAATTTGCAGACATAAGACAAATGCGATGCTCATTACAAAAAAGCTGAAATACGATACACCACGTCTTAGCATGGGCAGTGTAGAGATAGCTACGGCCAAAGAGATAAAGATACTGGGGCTAACCATTGACAACAAATTAACATTTAATAGCCATGTTAAGAATGTGTGTAAGAGAGCCCTAGCGATCTACAAGCAGCTCGCCAAAGCAGCTAAAGTAAGCTGGGGATTCAATTCAGAAACACAATCTACACAGCGGCAGTGGAACCAGTGATCCTGTACGCGGCTAGCGCCTGGGCACCAGCAGCTCGCAAAATAGGTGTACGGAAACAACTGGATTCTGTACAACGTGGTTTCGCGCAGAAAATGTGCAAGGCCTATCGCACGGTCTCGCTAAACTCGTCTTTGTTGCTGGCTGGACTGCTCCCGCTTGATCTTCGTATACATGAAGCTGCTTCATTGTACAGGATCAAAAGGGGGCGCTCCGGCCAGGACCAGAGTGCGACGAAATTGAGCATATGTCCTCAGCACTAGATTCACCTCACCCAGCGGTGCATGTTGCCAGGAGCTTCACATGCTTGGAGGACCGAGCAGCAGTGGACGCCAACAGCAACTACTCCATCAGGATCTATACTGACGGCAGCAAGATCGACGGTGTGGTGGGAGCCGCCGTCTCTATCTGGAGTGGCGACTCCGAACTCCGAGCCGTCAAACTCCGTCTGTCGTCTTACTGCACGGTCTACCAGGCGGAGCTCCTGGCGATATGTGCGGCGACAAGATGGATCAAAACCAATGATGCACGAATCGTGGGAATATATAGCGACTCAATGGCTGCTCTCCAAATGGTCACAAACATCGCATCCCTTCATCCGCTGGCAGTGGAAACAAGAGAGAATTTAAACATCGCTTCTCAACAGAACAAAGTGACAGATTTGTTCTGGATCAAAGCCCACGCAGGCCTGGAGGGTAACGAGAGGGGCGACACACTCGCTAAGGAGACTGCACAAAAGTCGAAAAAACTGCCAGAGTATGACCTATGTCCGATATCATCGGTACGGCGAAACATCCGAACGGACTCGCTTGGCGAAAGGGATCACAGGTATAGCATGAAAGCGAAACAGAAAACATAGACTCCGATAATGTTGGAGGTATTAGACATTTACAAAGTAAGCCGATATGCACACACTCAGCGGTATACTTTACACACCGTTGAGTGGGCGCAAATTGCGATTGGCTTTGTAAAACACCACATGCACGTGAGTGATTACACGCACATATAGCCACCTCGAATTCGGACCCATGACTAGCAAATTATGGGCTTGCCGCCAGTCCACGAGGTACCCTGATCCGAACAGGCGGACCCGTAGTTCCACCTGCGAAACTCCCCACAGTCGGGTACTCTGTGGGGAGTATTATACAGTATACAGGGAGAGGTAGACAGTGTTGATGCATATGCCTGTGCTTGCCTGATGTGAAGCAGTTACAGTAGTCATATTAACGCTCAAAACATGAAATATCACTCGCGCTCCCCGCTGCCAACGCAGCGACTCCTTCCTTTCTAGTGACCTCACTCACTAGCACAAACACAACAAACCTCAAGGAATTGTTATTTCGTTGCATTATTCTGTGAGGTGAGGGTACATCCCCAGTTGGGCAGCTTACAAATACACTGTATCCTAC
The DNA here is from genome assembly GCA_937001555.2 of Hypsopygia costalis. Classification (NCBI taxonomy): domain Eukaryota; kingdom Metazoa; phylum Arthropoda; class Insecta; order Lepidoptera; family Pyralidae; genus Hypsopygia; species Hypsopygia costalis. The sequence continues at coordinate 12,343,446 of OW443347.2, read as the reverse complement.
CTCTCTTTTGCCAGACCCTCTTTCGCTAGTCGCTAAGTGTACCACATGCAGGTGAGACAGACTTTGGCTCTAAAGATGGAAGGCCGCGCGGTTTGTACTTCACATACACGGGTTTTATTTCGCTAGCAATCATTGTGCATAGTTATTTACTTTACAACGAGAAGGCATTGAGTTTGAGCAGATAATTCGAAGCCATGGTAGTACCTACTACGTTAGGTACTACTATAGCTTCAAGTAGTAAGAGTACATTCACAGATATTTTACGAGAAAGATACCCTTTAATGAAACAGAGACGAGAGTCATCTGAAGTTTACTATACTGTGTGACTGTTACATTTCCATAAAAAAAATGCATTTGATATCGACGAGTGCGGTGTTATTGATGATGTACAACATGTCTTGATGGAATTTGGCAAGAATGATAGTGAAATAAATGCTCTAGTGTCCGATTTTGGGAAAAATGTCTGGGATATAGGAGCTTTGAGAGGAATTGGTACAACAAGATTGATGGGGAACTTGGCTTTACGGCAGATGCATTCAATGTATTCAAAATAAAAAAAGCTGCAACCAAATCAAAAATTGTCTGTAATTTAGTGATGGACGAAATGGCGATTCGCCAACAAAAGCTTTTTGACGGAAAAAAACATCACGGCTTTGTTGACTACGGATTAGATGAAATAACGATTGTCAGAGTTTAGCTTCCTCAGCATTAGTATTGCTATTGGTGTGCTTGAATCAGACATGGAAGCTACCAATAGCATATTTTTTTACTCATGGTCTGACTGGAGCGAAACTCGCAACCTTAATAAATACGGCATTAGACAAATGTGTTCAAGTGAATATTGATAGTACCTCAGTCACATGTGATGGTAGTCAAACCAATATTGCAGCGATGAGAATTTTAGGTTGCAAACTCGACGTACCCAAAGCGTTAAAACGAACTTTTAGTCACCCTGTTACTGGAAATGACGTTGTATTGATGCTAGATGCATGCCACATGCTGAAATTGGTCAGAAACTCTTTTGAGGCAAGACAAGTATTTATTGACAAAAATGGCAACGAAATAAACTGGAAGTATTTAAAACACCTACAAGAGATCCAAGACGTCGAAGGATTACGAATAGGTAATAAAATTACCAGCCGTCACTTTCATTTTCGCCAGCAAATTATGAAAATTAAGTTGGCCACACAACTTTTAAGCAGCAGTGTTGCACAATCTCTTGAAGTTTGCAAAGACTTGTCACCAGAATTTGCCGAAAGTGAACCAACTCTGCAGTTGGTTTTATAAATCTGCATTTATAAAACTGCATAATGACGTCTTTGACGTTTTGAACTCAAGAGGAAATCCCAAAACATATAGAGCTCTGAACCCGAAGAATAAAGATGAAATATTCAAACCGCTTGAAGATTATAAAGAATATATAACTAATTTAAAAGTTAAAATCACAACTAAGAAACCAAAAAAGCGAAAAGGAGCGTTGCCTATGACTATAATAAAAACAGAGATGAAACCAGTCTTAGCGTGTAAGTTCAAAAGAGGATTTTTGGGATTATTGGTTTGTTTAGAAAGCACAAAAGTATTGTTTATGCAACTGGTTCAAAAAAGCACCCTAAATATAGCCACATACAGACTCTCTCAAGATCATCTTGAAATCTTTTTTGGTTGTATAAGGCAAAAAGGGAGGTATAATAACAATCCCAATGTCTTACAATTTAAATCCGCCTACAAAAAAATGTTAAATCATTTAGAACTAAGGACAACATTCAGAGGTAACAATTGACGCCGCCACCTCCCAGGTCACCGGATTTCTTCGGACCGGACATTGACATCGAGGAGATAGATTTGATTGAATCTACGCTCAGTGACCAACAGTCGGAAAGGTCTCCAGGAACTGAGTCCAGGAATGTCAGCAACGACATTGAAAGTGATGTTGTTGATGACAGTCGTATCGGTAGTTGTACTGAATCCTTTCATACTGTACAGAAACTGATAACATACAAAGCACACTTACAGTAACCAAGAAAAGCATATGCATTTAAAAAAGTTGATAATGATAATACAGATCAGAATAAAGAATTACTTGAAATACATAAGCAAAGAAATGAAAAAGAAGAATTTATGAAAGGTGATATATATTCTATTTGCTTTATCTCTAGTGCAGTCTTTAAAAAAATGCCTTGGCAACCAAACTAAGAACAAAAATTTAAATTTTGTCGGTGATAGAGAGAAACTCAAATTATTGTTATTAAAATGAATATGCTGGTGAACCTACAAACCAGATATATACAACTATAGTGCCCAATCTTATTCAAATCATCATCAACAAGAACCCGAAACTTCCATAACTCAGCATATTGGCTCCGCTTCGCCTGATGGTAAGCGCAAAGAGGAGCCCCAAACGCATTGGCATGGTACAAGAGACCTTGATATTTTGTCAGGTGACGCTACCATGCTAGCCTACAAGATGCTTCTTCACGCTTCGCTTGAATGATCCCATATTGTATGAATGAGGAAATACATATGCCGGTAACGCCTTCCATTTTTTAATAGTTATTTGAGTAGGAATAAATAAACGTTAAAAAATGGTTATCGAAACTATATGTATTAATGGACAGATGGTCCGTCAAACCATTATCTTAATTAAAGGGGACGGCGCTTGCCTTTTAGATCACTTTCCTATCTGATGTTCGACAAAGAAGAAATGGCATTTACAGTTCGTACACAAATTGATAATTTTGTTGTGCAGCACTATGTCCATTTTTTTTTGTTGTCCATTGTCAATGGACGTGGTAATAATTACAATACATCTGACAAGTATTATGCTCATATGATTCAACCGTTTACATTTGGCACATTATGTGAACTGGCGTCAGCGGGAAGAATATTCATTTTTTTTATTCAGCTTTGTATTAAAGTGATTGTGTATTAAAGTTGGTACTAAAGGTGGTCCAGTTAAGCATCTTCACTTTTCTGGGCATCTAGAAGGGGGTCATTTTGATGCCTATAACGATAGAGTTATAGTCATCAAAATGATCCCCTTTACTATTTACGACGTTATCTTCTTGGCCCTATGGCCAAGAAGATAACGTCGTAAATAGTAAAGGGGTCCACCTCCAGAAAATGTGGTCGTATGCAAAGGTTGGATGCTGGATATTAAAACTATTGTCGTGCAGGTATTTTTGATTTTTGATTAATAAAAATCCAATTTTTATTTTAGGAAAGTAGATTTCATTATTGACTTAACTCAGCCTGGATGTTGATGTTCCCCGCTACCTACATAAGTGGTAACCAAAAATTTCAAGCCAATTAGACACCCCTACGGCTATCAGTGAGCAAATTTCAAAGATATAAAAATAGAAAAAAATACTTCTAATTTGGTTTCATTGTTACTAACATATTACGGACTATTTTTACTGGTCTGAAATAAATTTGTTTATTTATTTTAAACAGTCTAATTAATCGTTTTTTGACGTTGCTGAAGATTCATCTGGAAGCAAGGAGTTATTCGAACTGGCTAAATGTGGTCGAGAACAACAAATGAAATATCAGGAAGCAGAGCACAAATTAAAAATGGAAATTATGAAAAAGGAACATATAATGAGGTTAGAAATAATGGAAAAAGAGCTAGAATATTGAAAAAAAAACCATCCCAGTAAAAAAATGTTTTATATTATTTTATTGAAAATAATTATATTTAATATATAACTGCATTATTTTTGGTCTGAGCCCAGGAAACAAATAACCTCAATTATGAAATGGTTCAGAACAAAATTACAGACATATTTTCCAATGAAATTACCGTGAAAGCTTCCCGTGACGTTCTTCAAATTGTATGCGACCACAAAACAGAGCTTATTCAACAAAAGAGGGGACTATATTACTTTCGGTAAAAGATAATTTCCACAAAAGTGCACTTCGTCAAATACCACCATCGGTGGACAATTTATTTGAGGTTGAGAAGTTCAGCATCGTTCTGGAAATGGCCGGTGGAGTTAAAAAGTTACAGTTTGTGAAGGCCTTTGTGAAGACCATCAAAAAGTTTATGAAAAGACCTTTGTTTTCAAATGTAATGTTACCTTTTTTAAGTCCCAAAACCTTACACCAAGTAGTGGCAATATTGAGAACTATTTTAAAGATATTAAATTTTTGCTACAGTTGCAGTTAATAGTTGCTACATGTTAGCAAACGAAACCAAGCGAGTGAGAGAACTTTATTGTCACTCAACAGGATTATATATCAGGACAATTAAAATCGGCTATGACAACAATTGATCATGATTCAAACATCGACAATAAGTCATCCAAGCGACAAAAGAGAAAAACACAAGCTAAAATTAATCCCACTCAAGACTCGATACTGTCTGAGAAACCTTCATACATTGAAAATTGGAGAGGACAGACTTCAAAACCAAAGACATGACTTGTAATATGAAAGAATAATACACATTTAAATTATTTTCAAAATGATTACGGAAGCATTGATTTAGATTATCTCATCTCGTTAGTACAAGAAAGATCTTTATGGGATAAATTGAATGAATTAAATTGAAATTAGAATTATCCAGATAATAACAGAAATGCGGTTTGAACAACAGATACAATTGTTACCATTAACGTCATATGGGTATCAAACTGCAGAATATCAAGGACACAGTTATTCGCCAAACTCATCGCTTAATGACATCAACACGTGTCAATCAGTAGAATACCAAGGAAACAATGTTTTTAACCTATAATAATGATGATGATAGTCAAAAAGAAGGATGTGATTTTAATAATATTTAATTTCTAACCTAAATCATGTGGCAAAATAAATTGCGAATTCTCATTTAAATTCAATAAACACATTAGGTTAGGTATACCTAAGGTGTTTATTTATAGTTTCTCTACTGTGATCTCTTCTATGTGCTATGGTCGAAGATATCTGTTATTCAGTCCTCAAAATACTACTAGCGCCATCTATGCGTATGTTAATTTGTAAATATAGTAAAAAACTTAATAATGTAGTTCTGTTTTGTCAGCCATAACGCGCAGTTTTAATTAAAACAATTATAAAATTATTAGGTTATGTGCCCAGACAGTCTTGGCTCTCATTTATTTTTTCTTTGGACTAGTTTCTCGCAACAGTGTGTTATCGGGACATAGATAATAAGTTTCAGTAAGAGGACCAAGTCGTATTTTGCGCTATCGTGAATTTGAGGTTATGACTGCGAAGTTCATGTTAAACTTCGATATTGTTGATCGAAGATGTAAAATGTCAAGTTAGATGTTAAACGTGCCGAAACTAACAGGACGCGAAAGTTATAGGGAATGGTGCTTAGTGTTAGAACGTACGCTAGGATGCATCAAGCCAGAGCAAGGTCAACCGGCGATTGGAGCGACAAAAGATTCTAAACCAGAGTCAAATTGATTTTAACAATCGATCCGTCCAACTATGTTCACATCAAAGAAGTGAATTCTACGAAGGAATTGTGGGATAAATTGAAATCTTTGTATGTTGATTCTGGATTTACTAGAAGAATAAGTCTGTTGAGAACCCTAATATCAATACGACTAGAAAATTGTGATTCCTTGTTTTCATATCTCCACAATAATAAAATTGTAGTTTGAATACCCCTTTATGCATCATTAGTTCATTACTACATATATTAATCGAATATTATCTTAATAAAATCACTTATACTTGAGACTCAGTGTTTATATATAATTATCTTTTACCGAAGTCTCCCTCTTTTGTTGAATAAGCTCTGTTTTGTGGTCGCATACAATTTGAAGAGCGTCACGGGAAGCTTTCACGGTAATTTCATTAGAAAATATGTCTGTAATTTTGTTCTTAACCATTTCATAATTGAGGTTATTTGTTTCCACAAATATCATCTTCCAACCTTACATGGCGACTCTGCCCGATCGGCCACTCGCGCATCGCGTTACACATTCCGATAACCATATATAACGGTACAATAGAAATGTCGAACTTAATTCTGTTACTAAGTGACTTTGATTTGAAAGACAGAAACAGACAAGAAAAGAAGAAAAGCCGTACATTAATAATTAGTCGTAATTCCTCACTTGTACCTAGGAAATTCCATTTACTCACGTACTCATCTGTACCACTCAGAAATGACGGCATAGTACTCAGAGTTAATTTCTGATATAGTAACAGCCTTCTAAGCGTTATTCACGTTGGTTCATTTCACAGGTTATTTTTTTCCATGTGCTTGTAGTCTATAAGCGTGGCAGTGCCGAAACAGGTACTTGTTTCCATAAATATTTGAAAACAGTTGAAAGCAGAGGGATTAAATATTTAATATTGTACTGCGATTCGTGCAGCGGACAAAACAAGTACAAAGTTATCTTATCTGTTTTAAGAAGTCTTCTTAGAAACTTCGATTAATTTGGAAGTCTCTTCTTCGTCCTGCCCATGTTCCCATTTTATTTGGGGTCGGGCCTCCTTGTACTCCTGCGCCAGGATATACGATCCTGGGTTGTCTTATATGTGAGGTTAAGGGCCTTGATGTCACGTTCTACCGTGGACCACCATGTCGAGACCGGTCTTCCTTTACTTCGGGGCTGAGATGGAATATTCAGTACAGTTTTAACGGAGTAGTTTTCGTCCCTTCTCATTATATGGCCGTACCATCGAAGCCTTGATTCTTTAAGTTTTTCCCCTATAGGCGCTATCTTGATTAATTTGGAAGTAATACAAATTAATTACCTGTTGCCAGGCCACACTTACATGCCGGTGGATATCATGCACAGTATTATAGACAGATATATATTTTACGAGCTCGGTGGTCGAATGGTTAGCAATGGCTACTTCGACTCCGAGGTCGTGGGTTCGATTCCCGCACAAGTCAAACATTTGTGTGCATGAACATGTTTGTTTGTCTTGGTCTGGGTGTTTTCTATGTATTATAAGTATATATTTAAAAAAAAATGTATTTAAGTACATTTATCAATTGTCTAGTACCCATAAATTTACCCGGTAGTACTGGTGGCCGCTATTCTCGGTATTGGAAACAGTGCACTCGTCCGCTGTAAAATGTTCGTAAGTGCACGTGGTGCACGTGTCGCACCAATAAAAGTCGTCATACACCAAATTCACAATATTTTCCTCCAGATTTAAGTCTGTTATGCAATAAAATTTGTAAAAATTAGTACAATAAAATTAGCACAATAGGCTTGTTGCCCATGTTACAAAATTATAAAACTCTCTATCAGTAACGTAAAATACATGAAACTAGAACGATCTGCGATATTAAAATTTTAATAACTTATGTCCGACGTATTTTATGTTCGGTCAAAGTTTAGTGGGAAAGTCCATTTTAAAGGTATGGAATTATAAAAAATAAATATTACCATTGTAGAAACAATAAAAAATACTATAACCTTTATTACGCACTGGCTACATAAACGCAATATTTAACATAGCTGTCGTACAAATTTTTGATTTAATGCATATAAAATAGCACGGTGTGACGTCATAACGTGGTGGCCTTTTGTATGGAGCGTTTTCGGGATAGTCCAAAATTGTGATTTTCAAGTTATCATATCTCGAGAAGTTTTTATGCAATCGAAGTAATTATTTCACCTATATAAATATTATTGTGACGTCTTTAAATAACAAATCGAAAAAAAAAATGGGATACAATCTTATTGTTTATGCATGTATTCCTAAGTACAAAATTTGTAGATAGCTACGGCCACAAACGCAAATCAACACAACAGAGTCAAGGCGCGTTCACATTGCAGCCCTATTTTACGCTTTTGCCAGTCTGTTATCTGTGATCGTGCGAAACGGATGTGTTGTTTTACGTTCCTTTCTTTCGACGACTTGTTTCTCTCTTTCGGACATCTGTGATTACCTAAATTGTGACCCGGCTTGTTTATTGGACTATTTGAACTGCTCTTGGCTTTTAACGAGACATAGGTTTTATGTAATAGTTAGTGTTCTGTATCACTGCTGCTAGGGCACCTACATTGGAATCTCCGATTGAAAAAAGACGCCGTAAACACTTCTCATCGACTGAGAAAACCATGATACATAACATGTATAGTAATTTCATAAAAGAGGCTCCGAATGTCTCTATAAACAATATTGTGAAAACCATAGCTGAATGTATGGGAATTCACTGGATCTCGGTGTTCTGAATTGTAAAGGAAAAAAAGAATATTGGTGTATTAAGGTCCCCTAAGAAGCTGAAACCTAGAGCGACTATAATAAGTCAAATTGATGACCGACGAAATTGATGAACGACTGACAGTGATTATGACTTATGAGTATTAAAGGGTGTCATTTTATAAAAGTGATTTACTGTTTTATCATTACCCCGCTTAATGTTATTTCATGTTTAATTTTGGGTGTAAGTGAATTACCATGACACTCCGAAAACTCTGTCCTAGACCGATTGTTTCATACTAAGTATGAAGTTAGGATTCAAGTATTACATAGATTTTAGAATTTCCAATGTTATTAATTATTAAACGAAATATATATGTATATATTATTATAATGACATATGATCTAGGGGCCGCAATGTACATGCACCCTTACATTTTTAGTCAAAAGCTAACGCCCACGGACCGCAGGTAGGGGTCTCCTGTCTTTTTCATTTGTATGCAAATGTGCAAAAGAGAGGACCCTATACTATCTCGGCTCCCCGGATAAGGTATAATAATATAAAACCCAGAGAACTATTACACACTATTAAAACTGACGAAAACAAAGACACCATTCGCGGGAGGAGTTCAGTTGTATACACAAATGTTTTTATTTCATTTCCTTAGTTGTAGTTTATAAGAAAAAAATATATACCCTATACCTAAATAATGTTTTTTCAAAAACTATAAATACAACTTCAACACATTGGCAATAAGTGTCATTTTACAATAAATTCAATAAATAGCGTAACTGCTTCTCAATTAAATACTGTTACTTACTTTTTTTATGCCTTACATTATTTTGAATTTCCTTCATTTAATTTTTTCAATAAAAAAGTAATGTAAGGGAAATTATTAAAAAAAAAAAATAACGTTAGTCAAGTTTTATCTTTGAATCTAAACGACTTACCAAGATTTCAGGAACTTAATGTTATAGAGCTTCAAATTTAAAGAAACTTTGCTATAGATGTCATTTCAATAGCATAACAAACATAAAAAATATAGCAATAATAATAATAAAAAAAACAGTTTATTGGCTCTATTGTGAAATTAGGTTCCCTGACGTTAATTCATATTTCCTATGACGATATATTCGAATATGGACAAAGCCACGCGAGCGTGTACGTATTTCGCAAAAGATGTTAGTCAATCGCGCGGCTGGGAACTATCCGCGCGCGCACGTTGCTAAGTGCAAAAATGCTTACAAAGCAACACGTGTGCGGCTACAGGATGCAAGCGGCTCACATCACCTTTAAGCTAAAACTAACCTCATCTACACATGGTACACCGAACTAACTGATTGACAAACGACTCTCTGGCAAGCTGGCAAAAGAGGTAGTAGTTAAAACACAGCGAAGTAACAATTTCCTGCATACCCAAGACGGTTAATGTGTTGCAGTGATTTGTGAGTACATCGCGAACGAAGAAGTTACTGCATTGGATATTTCATGTTGCCGCTACACATCAGTCGAGTGGAATGTTGATTGTATACTACACAAGGTAATATAAAAAAATGTTAATAAATGAAAATAAATCAAATGCAAATAAAATTTATTTATAAGTAATAAAAAATACATATATACAATAGCTAGAATAAAAAAATAATAATGAATATACAGTGGATACACTGTAAGTTGGTTATTTATTAGGGTTTCTGGCTCACATTTCGCTTGACTCGCTTCGCTCGTCGCGAAATGTAAACTAGAAACCCCAATAAATATTGTAGAACGCTGCGAATCTACAGCCACGGTTTAAATGTTAAAACTTACCGAATTGTGTTGCCGGTTCAATCGCATTTTAACTACACGGTTTTCACTTCACTCACTATTCGGTTGCCTTTCACCAAGTTTACTTCTGCTAGTATTCTGATCGGTCTCTGGCATGTTCACTATCAGGATAACCCGTCGGTAACAAATGCTAAGAATTTCTCAAAAGTTAGGCCGTTTGCTCACGTCGTTTGCCCAAATAGCTGTTGACGTCTGGGATTTGTGGTCAACCGTCAATCCAGGCCGATTGCTCATGTCAGCTGTTGACATCTGGATTTTGGGACCTCCCAGGCCGTTTGCTCACGTCGGTCATTAAGATGGGTATTGACGTCTAACCTTTATGATCCTTCTGTAACATAGGTACTTATGGGTTCCCCTGAAGCGTACAATGCTAAAAACTTCTCAAAAATCCAGCAGTAACTAGCCTTGGTTGTTGGCTCAAACTTTACTACCTCTTAACGTAATGAAGGAAGACACAGTAATGAGTCATAATCGTCAACTGGAATATGTTTATATTGTTCAACATAATGAAGCATATTTTCATAGAGCGGCTAATACCACTCGCTCGTGATATTAAGTATTCTAGTTTTAAAAAATGGTTTGAAAATGTCACTTTACATTAAATACTGACCTAATGTTTAAAAACAAGGTCGCTGCCTCATATAACTTTTTAAAAATTACGAAATGCTGTCTGTAATCGGTAATACATAATTCCATTACATAGTTACATACAGGTCGACCTAATAAAAGCGTATTAATAAAGGATAAATCTTAATGATTGACTGGTAGAGAAAGCAATTAGTGTGTCTATTGTACCAGTTTATTGTAGTCAGTAACATTTTAAATAATTTAATTAATACTTACTCTGGACTAAGATTTTGCTTCTTTCGTGACTCCCCCCCCCCCCCCCCCCAAGAACTAAGCAATACATTTCATTAAATTTATAATTTGACTAATAATTGTGCAGTACGATGCGCCTTTGGAAACGGACGCATCGCGCTATATTGCACAGTTTCGAATTTCAATAATTCGCGAGCGTGGCATCAGTCGCTATGTGTTCCGAGAAACTCATAGCCAGCGAGCTATTGGTTTTCGTACAGCACTCCACTGATACAATGGACGAAGTCAGCATCTTGCAAATCTGCAAGTACATCTTCAGCGATGAAGAGATTTGCAGTGATAAGAGGTTGCTGTTCTAGGAGCTCGACCAGATACCGTCCCTTAGGAGGGATGGAACTGAGAAGAGTATGCAGAATATCGTCACTCTTCTCAAGAAGACCGACCCGGACGACGTGCTAGCCTTTGTGGCGAAACAGCTGCACAAATTGCCATCCGTCACAATGGAACACGTCTATGCTGTCAGTATGCTGAAAGACAATAGGATCCTGAAAGCTACCCTGGACGAATTTACGTGTATGGTGGAGGCCACGGAATCTACCATCAGAGAGCTACGTGGGGAATTATTGTTGTTAAAGAATCGTGATTCCGTAACCCGAGGCCGTAACAATTATGGTTCGTACAAACGGAAGCCATACTGGCCCCTCAAAAGTTGAACGGCGAGGCCAAGTTTAACCTAGTTGTCGGGAAGCTAGGTAAATACGTCGTTCACCAAGTGAGCTGCCTTACTCGGCGAACCACCAGCTGCCAACAAATTTGAAACCCTCAAAACACGCCTCATATGTATGAGAAGATTGAGAACCGTCAATTTTAAAAATTGCTTAGCCAGATGGAATAAAGCGCACAAAAGCCAAAGTTTAAATTTAATTATTGACACTTGCAAGGAAAAACATTGAAACTCAGTTTTAGGCGGTATTGAGTTAAAATTATATTCTTTCCTAGCCAAAAATACGGAATTTTTTACAGCTATCATCGTATCTAAATTCCTTATACACTCGCGAGCAAAAGTTTGGAATCACCTACTTGCGATTTGCTACGAGCGATTTTAAGAACTAAATAACTAATGAAGATTAATGAATATGGTATCATATTATGTTATGGTTTTAAAGGTTATTCTGTAAACTTTAAATTGATACCATTTTCATTTCAATCGGACCCCTATTTCAGGAGCTGTCCTTGTTTAAGTGAAGGAGTAAGGAAAAATGAAGGAATGAGGAAACGGGAACCATTAAAAAAAAACAAAATTTACAGGAAAATCTTTATTTGGGATAAAACATTTTTGTTCAATATTTAGTGTTACCTCCCCTAGCTGTAGTTTGCATAGCGTAAAAACATCGTAAGTGGGGGTCAACTGCAGTTACTGTAATTGTATATTTAGTTACATGTTTTTTAAACAAGCTGTTATTAGTTTACTAGAATAAAATTGTAATACTAGGTACAATCTTGTTTTTAGAAATCATTATTTTATATTAACAAAGCATTTGATAGATTTATTTTGAATATTACAGTAACAAGAAAAGCGCCTTAATGTGTCAAAATATATGAAATGAATAGATAAGCATTTTTACTATTTAAAAAAATACCTCAATTGATAATAAATTTAGTAATTTATAATTTAAGAAGTATAGAAACAGGAATTAATACGATTATATCAATATTAATTACAACATAATTTGTAATTAATATTATACGTATTTAATACATTTTTAATATTTTATTGGTGTGTTGGCGAATCACGTGTCCTCGCCATCTTGTTTATGCTATGCTATAAAAGGGCCGGAGTTCGGTCGGACACGACACTTGCCGTCTGATCGTCGGAGAGAGCGGAAGCTCTGCTCGTAGTCTGGTAGACAAGTTGATGAGGCCACGTGCTGCTATTGTTTATGAAAGATAAACAAGTTAAGTATAATTTCTATAACTAGTAATATAATTTCTAAACCATTTATCAATTATGTTCATAAGTATATAAAGTGTCTAGAAGTATATACTGTTACATATACAGTGTGGGTATATATTGTTATAAATGGACACATAAATTATGTAATAATAGATATATAAGTTGACTGGATGTATATAGGGTCCTATAGGTGTATGATGTTATATATATATCGGCGCAAAGCAATACGTGATTACACTTCATTTCACAAGCACAAATATTACGTCATGCTGCACGTGTTCATTCGGCGTAAACAAGTGCCGCACGGCCACGCCACCTGCAGCCGGGCTATAAAATAGCGACTCGCCGCAATTGTGGGGCATTCACTCGTCAGTGCTCCAGGCGAACACATCTGCTACCCGAAATATTACTTAATATTTAATTTGTTTGATGGTTATTAAAACTAATTATTTATTGATTTGTATTATTATTGCTGCCAGTGTTAAGTTGCTAATAAACAGCTACAATGAGTAATAGAGGGTTTAATAATCGGAATTCCCTTCCTTCTACATATATACATATATGGTGTATGTATATAATTTTATATAGAAGTAGAATGATAATTAAACATACATTACTACACTGAATTATGTACAAGATGTAAAATAAAAGTAAATATTGGTTATAAGGATTTATTAGCTCCAATGTTACTGAAATGGTGTTATTATACAAACCTACAATATACTTTCATGGTTTTATTATATAGTTAAAAGAGCCCCCTATATATTTTTAAATTAATACGTTCATCTTATCTTGAACTAACAATCTTTTTTTTTCGAAATAATTGTCTAGTTTTGAACTGGATTTCATCGCAACTTTTGATACAATGCCTGTTTCCTATAAAATGGTCCAAAATATTCAATATCACATTGTAACATGACATACATTTTTTTCTTCCGCTTAGTTGTCATACTTATAATGTTTTCTTTCCCAAACGCCAGTTGCATCGAGCAGGTTACGTGATTTAATTGCGCGAGTTAGCCAACGATATGACTGTGATTTGGATTATTTAACTGTAAAAACAGTATTAAAACACAGAATTGAGTGTTCATAATGAGTCGCTGTAGTGAGATAATTGAATTAGTTTTAGCCAAAAGCGAAATAACAAACAACAATGCTGGTAAGTAGTTAAGTACCTATTCTCTTTAGTACGCATAAATATTTCCATATATTTTACTACATTGGTTTAGGTAAATACATAACCAAACTCAATTTGACTATTTACTTTTTAGAGGACAACGTAATGAATCACCGTGATAATGATATCCCAATGAATGAACGTAATATAATTCCAAATATGCCACCAGTGTTTATGGAAAAAGGTAAGTCAATTAATTCAAATATGCTTATATTATTAGGTGTTAAACATTATCATCATTAGCCATTTTATGCCCTCAATGCTGGGGCGCTGGCCTTCCCATGGCCCACCATACGTTGAAACTTAAAACATAATGGTTATTATTATTATTGTTGTATTTCCAGAAAATGATTTATTAAATTTTAAATATAATCTCCGAAAACGTATTCCGTTAAAAAAACAAAACGAACTCGCAATAACTAATGAAACAGAAGAGTTTCTCGCAATAACTAATGAAACAGAGTTCGTCGCACATGTTTCAGGCTTTAAACACATTTTACATTATTTTAAAACTGGAAAGCATTCATTGCGAATCGTGTTTACAATTTGCTAGGTTTGACATCCAGCTATCGGCTGTCAAACGACAGCTGACTTATATTGTTTTGGCTGGATTGCGGACCCTGGAGGCGCGCACTTGTTGATAGCGCGGGTTGAATGAATGTCTTTTCTCTTGAAGGAAGACCATTGGGGAGCTTTCTGTTTCCGAAGTGAATAATCTTGTTCAGTTTCTTAATATTCATTTTTTTTAGGGAAAACTGTCCGTAAGGATCGACGCGCGAGATGTCTTTTTTCTTGAAGGAAAACCGTTTGGGAGATTTCTGTTTACGAATGGAATATAATCTTGCTCAATTTTTCTCATGCTCATGTTTTGTGACGGAAGGCAAGCAGCCTGGATAATTCCATTCGTGAATAGAGTGCGTGATTGGATTGCCGAATTTTGGTTGAGGAAATCCAATTACTCATTTTGAGTAATATGTAAAATAAATTTATTGTAGGTGGTTGCCGCCTTTTTGTAAACGAAGACACGTGCCCTTGGTCTAGCCTTGGTCAGTGATATGATAAGTTGATTTTTTCTCATATTATTCGATGGAGGTTGTAACTAACCCATGCAAGTAATAGCTTTAGTTAACATAGGAACTGTGATATTTAGATTGAATATCTAAAATTAGTTTGTGATTGACCTAATTCATCAATAAAAGTCTGCGGGACAATCTTATGTTATAAATGCGTTGGACATTCCTGGACAAAATGCAGGCTTGTAATTGGCAGAAGTCTTTTGGACAAATAAGACATTTTCAATGTCTCTCATTGGTCCTTATAATAAGCGTCGGTCGTAGTGAGAAAACACTGAAAAAAATGTGTTACTATGCAGATCGGCGGGAAAAATTGATGAAATCGATTGTACTAAGAATCGATTAATCTGAAAATATATTAATATAAGATAATATTGGATACAATATTTAAGGGGATTTAAATGTAATAAATATTGTTTATTAGTGATAGCATTAATAATTAATTTAGTGGCATAATTGAAAAAATATATAGAAAATTTTATATCGAAAATCTTATGTTTCCTTTATAACCATTAATTTAATTAATGGAAATTGTAGCGGGGAAGTAGATTAGGTAGGAAATTAGATGATAGATTTAATGTGGAATAAAGGTAAAAATGTGAAATTAAAACGATTTAATTATCTTTTTAGGAACACTAAAAAGTTGAGGTAGGTCGTTTAGGGGTATATAAAGAAAGGCGCGAGTTTTGGATGGGGATTCTAAGTTGAATATTCGAGAGAAAAGTTATAATAATTGGCATATTTTCGGAAATATGTGCGAATATGTGTGTGGTCCCTTGACTGTGTTAAAGTTTATTTTAGTGTTTTAAAATTAGATTTTCACTTGTTTTAATATTGCTAAGACAGGTTTGAGAGATATTATTCATTTGAGTAATCGATCGATCGATTGATTAGCGGGAGATATATGCCTTAACTAAAATTGTACTAAAAGGTTTGTGAGATTGTTAGATTGAAAGTAGAACTGTCCAATTTATTAACAATCATATTTAAAATCACTGAAATTGCAAGGAGAATGTTGAAAGTTGACATTAAAAGTAACAATACGTACTTAAGGATGATTTTAATGTGAATAAAAAGCATTATACATCCAATCTTCAAAATGTTAAAGCTTGCAACATATCCTGATCATTTCATTACCTATACATAAGGAATGGAATTACTTTTAATAGATTAATTGGGCTTTTCACTGATTTGTAAGAATCTCATAGTAGTTTATCGCGAAAGTGATTAATTTGTGTGAATTGGGAGAGATAAGGTAAGTTCTACAATCCTGTAAGTTGAAGAATCATTGGTAAGTGGACAAAATATCTTTTATTGACTGGATTATGATGCTTTCACACGTTTCAAAATAGTGATATATTACAAGAAATAGATTTCTTGATATTTCAGCTGAGCAAAGAATGTTGAAATTAGAGTGTATTCAAATAAAGTAAAGATTATTGCCAAATAATTTGAAAAACTCAAGTCTCCTGGACATTGCCAAAAACGCAAAACGGTGGAACCTGATGATTTCGATTTATGCGCATTAAGAAATAAAATCCTTGAATTGTCACAGTACACTGTAGCGTACAATTATATTTATCATATAATTAGTATCGCATTGCTGTAATTAGGGTTTATTTACAAGACGGTATTGTCACTGTCACATGACACTGACATTTGTCACCATTATTCGCGCGGCGTTTTAGTGCGGCGACAGTGTTGCTATATTTTCCACTACGCAATGTCGTCGTTAATGAGTAATTATAGTCTTGATCGATTCTCTCGTGATCTTGGTTGAGTTGCTCATGTGTAGACACTTAGCGAGCCGAGATTGTCATCACACATTAAAAGGTGGTTGATGAAATTGTAAGAATAATTTATATACCAATTATCGCGTTTTATATATCTATGGTTTCTTATTATGTGTCGTGACTTAAGGACTGGCAACATTAGAAAGTGACTGTCAGCTTGAACTCGGACGTGATGATGGAAGTGGACAAAGAAAATGTAATAAGGTGTTAGAGGAGTTGGATCTGAAGACATCCCGGCTCTGGTTCTTGAAACAGGACATATCTTTGGACGGCAGTTAATATAATCGTCATATAGCAGTCGGTGGCGGGCATATTTCCGTCCCGACCCTTCCCGGTGTCACGCGATGGCGTGGTGCTAGTAAGCTACGACGACCCACGGCTAGTTTCTCCGAAGGTCGATTGGTTTGAGGAGACCAATTGGTCGCGTGTGGTATCTGCACGCGACGACGCCAAGGATTCCACCTTCCTCTCCTCCTGCAGCTCCACGTAAGTGTGCACACACGTTTCGTTTTTTTTTATGGCCAAGTAGAGTCAGTGCGCGCGTTATGGTTTCCGCGTCCCGGTAGTGCCGGACTTATCACATTAAGAATAAATAATGTAATTTGTAACTCTGTTCTTTCATTGAGTATGTACAAGCCCAGCAACCCTGAATAGAGCGTGCAAGAGGTCCTTGAAGTAAAGGTCCAGTGCAACCTTCGAGAGACCTATCCGTGAGCACTCTCCAACCTCTTTTTAAATAATTTGTTCGTGTGTAGTAATTCTCTTCTGCATTTATATGGTGATGGGGTTCATTGCCAAAACCATCACCATATAACTTTAACAACTTAAAATCTTTTTTTTTTAATATTTTTTTTACACACGACAACACGTCTAATTGTAACGTCAGCAGTTTTGCGTTGCACGATAGGCGAATGGAAAAATACTCCAGTCGCTCTGTCGTGCAACAAACGAACTGCACTGCACGCACGAAGTCTTAAGTAATATTAATGTACGTATACCAGGAACTAATAAAGTGCTAATATAAGTTCTACTAGTATCTCGTGATTTATATCTCCCAACCAGTTCACACCAAACACAGCCTAACACATCCATAGTATATTATGAGAAAAGAGGTTCTTACCTTAAATAAATTACTTGTAGAATTAAAGAATGACATTAACTTTGGTGGAGGTCGGACGACTTCGTAGAAAATTTTAAAACGAATTCGATTGCAGTACAAATAGTGTGGTTCGAAGCGGAAAGACATGACATAGTTGCATGGAGACGTAAGTATATTGATACTATCGGCCAATAGCTTTCTTAGATGAAACATACATTCACGCATCATATGCAGTGAAAAAATATTGGCAAAACGACGATCAGGACGGAGGACTAACAATTGATTCTGCTGGAACGCGATGGATTATTGTTAATGCAGGTGGAGAAATGGGTTTATTTCTAATACTCAATACATTTTTAAATCACAGAGTAAAGCATGGGACTACCATGACGATATGAATAGAACAAATTGTATGAAATGACTTTCAGAAAAACTTGTACCAATTTGCCCCCGAACTTCTTAGTCGTCATGGGTAACGCTCCCTATCATACCATACAAGTGAATAAAGCACCTACTATGTGTACTATGAGTTGGGTGTCAGTTTTACATTGGAATTAACATTACGTAGTCATATAATTTATAATATTTCTAAACAGGCATATTGAAACTTTGGGTTTATACTTCCCGCGTCTTGTACAGCCTGCGCGTGCGTTCGAGAAATTTTATTACGTACTGTACAAAGTGCCAAAATAAGGTAAAATGGAAATTACAATAAGAGCCTGTCATAATACACTTTAAATGTTTTTGTAGTATTTGTATCTGTGTATTTTTAGGGCATTTCGGAAAACTGAATGAAAACCAAATAAGAAGATGTCTCGTTGAGGACGACGACAATGCTAGCAGTTCAAGCGGAAGCGATGATGAAAATGGTTCCAAAGAACCAAGTGTTCCACTTCGCTTTCTTCACGGGTCAAATACCGTCCTGATGGATGACGAGGATGCAGACGAAGAAGTAAATTCCTACCTCCTACTTCTAGCACTCGTTCTCATAATATTATAGTTCGTCCACCAGGACCTTTTGTAGGCATAGCAAAAGATCTTACAACTGTTCTTCAATGTTCTGTTTTACTGTATTTTGACGATGATATTTGGACCACTATTATAGACTCAATAAACATTTATATATATTATAATTTTTGTGACTATTGACTTATTAATTACCGAAATGCGCAAGAAGAAGGGTTAATTTTTCAAGATTTTTTGAACTTTTTTTTTTACTATGTCGGGTGGTAGACAAGCATACGGCCTGCCTGATGTGAAGCGGTTATCGTAGCCATATTAATGCTCGCAACATAAAATATCGCTCGCGCCACCACCCCCGCTGCCAACGCAGCATCTCCTTCCTTTCTGGTAACCTCCCTCACTCGCAGGAACTTCTAACTTTCTTTTAATCCCCGGCTATTATTAGGCTATATTATTTTTTTATATAAGAGGGTGGCAAACGAGCATGTGGGTCACCTGATGGAAAGCAATCACCACCGCCCATGGAGTTTAGCAACATCAAGGGGTCGC
The DNA here is from genome assembly GCA_937001555.2 of Hypsopygia costalis. Classification (NCBI taxonomy): domain Eukaryota; kingdom Metazoa; phylum Arthropoda; class Insecta; order Lepidoptera; family Pyralidae; genus Hypsopygia; species Hypsopygia costalis. Next base: position 12,324,073 of record OW443347.2, on the reverse strand, counting down.
CGATCCATTGCCAGCCTAATTCTCCTTTCTTTCCGTCTTTCTGGTGATCTCACTCACTGGCAGGAACACAACAACCGTCAAGGGTATTGTTATTTGGCTGCGTTATTCTATGAGGTGGAGGTACTCCCCCAGTCGGGCAGGTTAAAAAATATGCCATGCCCTACCTCTCTTTTCGCCAGAGCTTCGTTTGTCTGTCAGAAGGGTGCACCACGTGCAGGTAAAGTTGGCTTTGGCTCAAAGATGTTGATAAGTCCCTTATACACACCCTACCTACTTCAACATGTCCAATTCATTTGAAACTAGGTGTACTATTACTATGGTGGTGTCACGGCAACGTCGACCTGATGCTGCAGCATTAAATGCGCGTCAGGGGTATTTTAAAATTAATTTTAACTCAAACAGGTGATAGATTTTAGGTTGTGGGGTGTCGTTAATTTCGTAACACTCGGTATATTACATATAGAGCAACTTCTATGTTCAGTTCGGAGCCGGCGAATGCGGGGAGCCTAGCGCTCCAGATCCATCGAGCTCGGAGCCAGGGCCCTCAACTTCGGAGCCAGGGCCCTCAACCTCAGAGCCAGGGCCATCAACATCACGGTAAAATCAACACAAAAAATGTACGATACTACAATACAGAATACACAACATTTTTTATTTCGGATTTTTCATATCTTTTCAGTGCGGAGAGCTTGGTGGATCAACTAAAAAAAAGTACGTGCTTCGAATCTGCAGCATAAGAAAAATATACAACACCTTACGCCTGAACAAAAAAAAAATCTGGCGTATTTAAAGGAGTTAAAGCAAGTGGGTAGCTTCACGCTACCCGACGCTCCGGAGACAAAGTAAGTACTTACATAATATGTATGTAAATGCAATAGCTCGTCTCCTATGACCGTGACGTCTATTTTGCTAACTGTTATTGTTAACAGTTAACAAAAATAAATTTGATGATTATCCTGCTAGCACAGCTAGCTTACTAGTTACAAACATGCTCATGGTGGCCCGTCAGCCACCATGAGCATATATATATATATATATCAAACATCAAATGTTATTTATTTTTTTAACATCCAACATTTACTTACAGAACACTACTACTCTTATTCTCCGAAACGAAATTTCCCAAACGAACGAAATCCAAACGAAGTTTTGTTAATGACGCTACTCAATTTCATTTTCGTTTTGGCAAACGAAATTCGGATCAATAGACAATTTTCGTGAACGAAGCTGAACGAATGAAATGAGTAGGTCTTTTTATATGTCAATTAGGGTTCATTATTCAACATAAAAATACTATTTTTCTAGAGGCACTATAAAACACCCATTATTACTCGACAAATTAAAGGAGTCCATTTCATGTACTGGGATTAGGTTTTAACATAATGTAATCAAAAATGTCCGTATTGTTTCGCACGATTTGTCAGCTAAATAAACATTTTATTGTTTGTTTACACTCTCATAATTTCTTTGAAAAGTTTTTCACACTTAAAAATATACATCTCAAGTGTTTGTTAACAAGTGCTTTTTTTATACTGCGAACGAGATCAACATTCCATAATTATGAAAGTATCAAGTCGTAGTCTGCAGTCTGCATTCAAAAAGTTGTGTTTCTCGATTTCAAAACTTTGTAAGTATGCTTTTTCTGTTTTTTTACTAAAACATAGGTTAGGTACCTAATCTTCAAAATAATAATACATTAATTACCATTTCTTTTTAGATTCAAATGGCTCCACATACGGGTTCGGCAACTCCAGAACAAATCGATACACTCCTCAACTTCTTGGATGAGCACAAAGAATTAGCTCGCGGAAGTTTGAGGAGTATCGAAGGGAAAATCCAAGCTAAGTGGCTGTGGGACGATATATGCAACACACTCAATTCAATGGGTGGTTGCACAAAGACTGTTACGTAGTGGCAAAAAGTAAGTTGTAAATTAATTCAAGAATAAGTTAGTGTAAAAATATTTAATTTATTTTCTTTAATATAACTTATTATTCCGCATAACAATTTTTATGTATATATTCTTGATTATTTCTTTTGTTATCATGTGGCCCTCTATGGGTAAAATGACATGATTGTTTACTTTTCTTATCTTGGTTCCGATTATATATCTTGTGAGCAACCACCATTTGCGCCTATCATTTATTAATATTAATTTCCCATACAGTCCATAAGATATCCTAATTACATAGGTCCTTCGAGTCTTTAATTTGTGCCTTTAATAATGGTGGTTGAAACAAGGTCGAGAAAAAAAACGCAGGCCGAATTGGCTGCCGACGTGCGCAGCCCTGGCCCGAGTGGTCGTCATTCCAATAATGACGAACCCCCCGCGTCATCGTTCACTTCAGTTTCAGGTTCTTCAACGGCCAGCCAGGTATCCGCTTGAATAAAGCGGATTATGCCGCAACGGTTGCCGCCATGGAACGAGCTGCAATGGAGCGAGAACGTGAGCGTGAACGCATAGTTTTGGAAAAAGACCGCGCTGCCCTGGAATTGCAAACACAGGCTCAAATCGCAGCTATACAGGACACGCGCAGCAAGCGCTCTTCGAGTTGGTTGTCAAAAAGGGACATAACAGAATGGTTAGACAAAGCTTTCGATTCTAATATTCCTAATAGTAATGTAGACATTACATGATGAATATTCAAAATTCCTAGAGGTATCGGCCACTGATAAAAGTCACAAAGAACAAATACATATGCGCGCCAATTGCAGCAATTTCGTCTTCCGTAGGAGGAAAGACACTACGGAAGACGAAATCTGGAGGGTATTGGGCGTTATGATGTTGCCATCCCTCGTCGTGAACAAAGTCGAGCGGGAATATTGGTATCCCAAATTAGAATATCTCAGGGTTGGGGCCTTCAAGGAAATAATTCCTTACAACCGCTTCGTGCTATTAAAACGGTGTCTACATTTTGTAGACAATTCGTTAATTCCGAATACAAACAACAAACTGCACAAGACAATGCCCATAATCGAGCACTTAAATAAAAAAATCGGCTGACTGAGCAAAATGTTGCTATTGATCCTTTTATAGAAAGGGTGACTCTCGTTCGCGCAGTTAATAGCAACTACACGAGCGAGGGTAGGTATAAAGAGCTACGAATTGTGCGAAATGACGGGCTACTTGTGGAGGATGGAAGTGTATTCGGACAAGGGGCACGTTTATGCACCACAAGCGATACCACAAGAAGCGGATGAAGGTCGTGAGGTTGAGGATGAGCCGGGGAGTGCCACGTCTCAGACTGTATTTAGCTTGATGAGACCTTTATTGAACACAGGGCATACTTTAGTTTGGGGTGTAAGTGGTTCATCAACATCTTTGAACCAAAGTCAACTTCACCTGCACGCGGTGCACCCTGCTGACTGACAAACGAAGCTCTGGCGAAAAGAGAGGTAGGGAGCGTAATTGTAAGCTACCCGACTGGTGAATGTACCTCCACCTCACAGAATACCACAGCCAAATAACGGTTCCCTTAAGGGCTGTTGTGTTCCTGCGAGTGAGTGAGGTCACCAGAAAGGAAGGAGATGCTGCGGTGGCAGCGGGGGTGGCGGCGCGCGAGCGATATTTTATGTTGCGAGCGTTAATATGGCTACGGTAACCGCTTCACATCAGGCGGGCCGTATGCTTGTCTGCCACCCAACGTAGCATAAAAAAAAAACTTTAGTTATGGACAATTTTTATAACGCGCCCCTTTTGTCAAGGCTCATGAAGTCTAAATACAAAATTGATACAATGGGCGCTCATCGGCTGAACAGGGAGTTTGTCACCGAGTCCTTAAAGGGAAAAAATAAAAAAAATATGGCTCTGGGAGAGGTATGTTTTAGTACAACCAAAGATTTGAGTGTGGTTGTGTGGTTAGATAAGAGCGTGGTGGCCATGCTATCCACGGTCCACGTCATCAAGGTCAGTGGAAAAGAAAAATATGGGTACTACCGGTACAAGCCACAAGTAGTCTTGACTACAACCTCTCCATGGGCGGCATAGATCACAAAGATCAAATGTTACATGCCTACCCCGTAGTATAGTCCGATAGTTTTTTTTTTTTTACTATTTTATTTTACTTTAATTTTTTTTTCTCTTATTTTGGTTGAATACCATTTTTTTTTTATTGTATTTTGTATAATGATAATATTGTATGGCTATTTAAAAAAGACCTATATTGACAGAGTTTCATTCGGCATTTCTTCTCGTCAATGGTCATTCCGAAATGCTGGTAGATAAAAAAATATACCTAATTGTAAAAGACGTGTCTAAGTGCCCGCGATGGCCCACAGAATAAAGAATTTTGACTTTGACTTTGACTTTGACTTTGTGGAAAAGAAAAATATGGGTACTACCGGTACAAGCCACAAGTAGTCTTGACTACAACCTCTCCATGGGCGGCATAGATCACAAAGATCAAATGTTACATGCCTACCCCGTAGAGAGGGTGCGAAATATAGTGTGGTACAAAAAACTTTTCCGCCGACTTTTGAACGTCTCTATCACAATGCGTTCGGAATCTTTACGCATAACAACCAAGAAATCGAAAACAGGGGAGAAAAAAAAAACAGGGATTTTAGACTGCAATCATGTCATTTTGTTGTGGTGCTCATTTCATTTTTATTATAATAAAACGTTTAATGATACTGAGAATTTGTATCAATAATGATATTTGGTTTCATTATTCCTTACCTTGAAAGTTTAAAAGAACATGCTTTGATTTTTAGTTTTGAATTGGTTTTTTTTTATTCATATCATTTGTTTTATTTGATTTTTAATCTGATGAATTGTTAATATGAATCTCTTAGGTTTATTATTGGAATATGAAAAGCAAGTAGGATTATATTGACAGAGTTTCTTTCGGCATTTCTTCTCGTCAATGGTCATTCCGAAATGCTGGTAGATAAAAAAAATATACCTAATTGTAAAAGACGTGTCTAAGTGCCCGCGAGGGCCCACAGAATAAAGAATTTTGACTTTGACTTTGATTTTAAATAATAGAAAAAATCAATTTTTTCGCTAAAATCTATTATTTATTTTCATTAAAATCGATTATTGACAAATCGATTAATATGGAATAAAGAAAAATGGATTTTTATTAAATCGATTCTTTTCCATTCATCTCACATCCCTAGGCTAACACTGGTAGCCCACGCGTACGCTTGAGGAATTTTCTGAGGCGTGTGCACTCTAGAATTAATATAAATAGTATAATTTGTGCATATAACCTAGGAGGAAAAAGTAGGCATTTGAAATGTTTTACATCTCGTTCTAATAATTGCTTTCATTGTTAGTCTACAGTGTTAGTTTTCAGTGTTAACATATAGTTACACTTTTGTACTGAGTGTTACCTATAAAAATGTTGAAAGCAGAACTTTATCAAATTATAAAGAAGCTCCGATTTATGAATCTGACCAATTATTGATAAGTTATGGCCATAAAGTGGTTAGATAGCCCCCCTACCATTGCGACTAATAGCAATATGTCTAAGAAACGTCCTTTCGACTATCGAAAACTACTGTAAGAAAAAAGAAATCAATAAATAAATTAAATTTTTATTTGTGTTATCATTTACAACCTACATGGTCTTATAAGTATATTATTTATGAATAGATTGAAATCTTTGTTACAGATTTAAGAGTTGATTTAGTTTTTGGAAAATTATGAACCTCGAATTACTTATCTCCTGAAATCTATATATATACCTATAAATGTATAGGAATTTTGCAGGATGTTCACGACTCATTGGATGGTACTATAATATATGTATGGAAACAGATAGTTTTACGAAATATTCTTCACAATCAAGATTTAACAACGACTTGCTTCTGCAACAGTTCGTCCGATACTGGCTATTAGATTTCTCCGCTTCAAATAGAAGCTCACGAACTACTGCATCTGAACCATCTCATTTCCTGTTCTGCTCGCTCTGCGAAGTCCGTGGCAGTGGAAGGCAAATGTTGAAACTTGTCTTTAGTGGAAATGAACAACTAATTTACCCGGAGTAAATTAGTTCGCCCAGTTTGTTACCTCTATTTTCGTTCATTACACTTTTTTTAGTGAAAAGTTTGCAATAAAGCTATGTGGTGGAGTATGCTCGTTTAGAGCATGCCCTTTGATTGAAGGGCGACCTGTATCCCAGCAGTCGGATGAATGAGGGTTGACGATGACATAAATTAAATATCTATAATATTTATATACCTGCATTCTACTAAACTCAGGATTATTTGCATGCTATTAAAGCATCAATAACTATAACTTTTGTATGTTTAAATATCTGAGCTGATGATAAATGTACGTTTCCGATAAAACTTTCGAGTGTCTGGAAAAGAAAAAAGAAAAATACATGTTCTAGAAAGATAAAACATACAAACGAATTAAGACGTTAAAGATTACATCAAACTGTTAAAGATTTTAAAATTGGGTTCTCGGAAGCAAGAAAGAATATCCTGCAAAAGGAATTTTGAAAAAAAATACTGAAAATATGTCAGAATCTGCAAAACGATTTAGCAGAATGCAGTGCATGGACCTTCAGGTCAAAAAAAAAAAGGGTGGATTTACCTTAGAGGAAAAAATTCTGTCTTTATCGAAATTTCAGAAAAGCTCGAAGGGACAGAAAATAATGCACCAAAATTTTACGCTACGATCAACAAAAGTTTTAAAAGCATTGCTTACTCCAACAAAATTATCTCCGGGGCGTAAATAAAGTCATTTTTGCACAGCTGAGGATAACCGTGTCTCGAATGTTACCATAAGATCGTTTCATAACGACATTTCGTCAAACACTCGTGTACAACGAGTGTTTGACGAAATGTCGATTTCACCACAAATCCATTACGATATACATATCTACGATCTTGTAGGTTTTGAAAATTATGGCAATGAGAAGACAGATTAATTTGCAAACTACGTTCTCTCATTTATGATCAAGGGCGTCAAAAAAAAATATTTAGTCAGCCCGTACCTTACTACTTTATTCAACCATTGAAACAAACAAAACCGAAATAATTTTTAAACGATCTAATAAATTATGTTCAAGTTACAGGTCTGAATATAATACGAGTAGCAACTGTCTGAAACCAAACGCACCTATTTTCAGTTACGAAAATGGTCCTTTCGCCATTCTTTTCGCAAATTGCAATTAACCACAAAGACATAACACCTCTATTTGACGATCCCCACCTGCTAAAAGGTATGAGGAACAATATCTTAAACAAATAATTACAAAACAGATTAATAAAGAGTCATAAAATGCGAGTACCTCCAGCACAACTTTGCAGCAGACAGGTCTCGTCAGGCGAGCTACGTATTTTGCCCAAATTAACCAACGAGCATTTAAACCCTGCAAAAATAAGCGACTCAAATGCTGAGCCATATCATGGCTGTAGCTGATAATTCCCTTCGGGGGCTTGATATTGTGTTGTCGGTATCAAGTAAATGCAAGCTTCCATGCGAATTCATGCTATCACATGCGATCCCATGCTATCAATGCTCAATGCTACTAGCGTACATTTGCGATATGTCTTGCCAGAGTGTAAAACTCCGCGTCGGGTAGTGCGCTTGCGTCTCTAATCGGACGCCTGTGTGTCGCTCGGCGTGTGCCGCGAGTGCGAGTCGTGCGTGTTAATAAGGGACTTTTAATGTGAGATACGGACTCACCGTTTTAGTTTTAAAAGTGAATCGCGTCGTCTGATACGGATACAATTCAAGTTTCGCTGCAGACCTCCTCGTGATCGAAGGGGGGCAACGAATTCAAGGCAGAGCTCTCATAGAGGGAAACACAACCCTGGAACGGCTAACTTGCAGCAGTGTGTAACGGACTCAGTCATGAGCCAAACAGTGAGTGAATCGTGATCTGAAGCGTGCCAGCAGCACAGCGAAGCAATAGTGAAAATGAGGATACTAATAAATGGACTTTCGAGCTTCAAGCTCAATAAAGTTGACACAAAGTCGCTACTGGACGGGTTGGAGGCAATCAATGCGTGCGCAGTAGCGGTGAATATGGACCATAGAGTCAACGTTGAACGATCTGAGATACTAGAGACTATCAAAGAGCTATCCAGGGCGGAAAGCCACCCAGGACAAGCCCGACGACGAATCGTAGGCGACGGTCGTCAAGGTCAAACCGAAGAAGCTTCCAGCGGTCAATTGGAGACCACAAAACGTCATCACGTCAGCACACCAACGAACAGAGTAGTGAACAAATAGAAAAAGTCATAAAAGTTACCATAAAACCGGCGGAGTCTAAGCTCCGCATCAAAAACATAAAAAGAGCAAAGAACGGACTACCTGACCGGTGTCGACGTCCAGCAGGAGCTCAGGGAAGTTCGTGGGACAACTGCCAGTGAGTGGACAGTTCGGCGAAGACTCAAGCAGGCGAACTTGACTCCAAAAAGGCCTGCCACAGGCCCAACACTGACGGCAGCTCACTGTCAAGCACGCCTTCAATTTGCTCGCGCCCATCTTAATTGGGAAATCGAGCAATGGAGGCAAGTTCTGTTCTCAGACGAGTGCAGAATGTGCTTACACGGTAGCGACCGAAGGGGCCGGGTCTACAGGCGACCTGGAGAGCGATTTGCTCAGTGCTGTTTCGCTGAAACAGTAGCTTATGGAGGCGGTTCCTGCATGATGTGGGCCGGCATTTCATTCGACGCAAAAACGGAGCTTGTTTTCGTGCCTGGCGGGGGACGAGGGGGTAGACCACCCCCTCGTCCCCCGCCAGACTTCGGACCGGTACATTACCGATATTCTGCTGGAACATGTTGTTCCTTATGCGGGATATGTCGGCGATAACTTCGTCCTAATGCACGATAACGCCCGATGTCACACTTCACGTGCCACAATTGACTTCCTGGGTCAAGTTGGTGTTGGTTTCCTGGGTCAAATCGCCACATTAGACTGGCCAGCGCTCAGCCCTGACTTGAATCCCATTGAGCACTTGTGGGATGAGTCCCTCAAGTGTTCATGAGTTGAAATCGGCTTCGACAGAGGAGTGGGAAGGCATCCCACAAGATTCTGCCAAGAAGCTGTATAGGTCCGTGAAGAATCGTCTTCGTGCTGTAATTAGGGCTAGGGGAGGTAACACTAAATATTGAACAAAAATGTTTTATCCCAAATAAAGATTTTCCTCTAAATTTGGTTTTTTTTTAATGGTTCCCGTTTCCTCATTCCTTCATTTTTCCTTACTCCTTCACTTAAACAAGGACAGCTCCTGAAATAGGGGTCCGATTGAAATGAAAATGGTATCAATTTAAAGTTTACAGAATAACCTTTAAAATGATACCATATTCATTAATCTGTAGGTGATTCCAAACTTTTGCTCGCGAGTGTAGTTGTAGTCGAAACGGCAACAGAGACCGACCTGAACAGCATAATCAACAACGTCGGATTAAAAGAGAAGGGGCTGAAGCTAGAGGCTCCAAAAAAGAAGCAACCGAAGATGATAATCTACGGCGTTATTGCTGAACAGACAAAAGATCAAATTACAGAAAATGTCTACCTGCAAAACGTAGCAGACACAAACATGTATGAGTCGTTCGACGAGTTCAAAAAAGACTTTAAAATCTCATTCAATATGATGGCCAAAAGAGGCGAATACATTAACAGCGTGATCGAGTGCGACCCGAAACTGAGAGAGCTCTTCAAAGAGAGAAAAAAGTTATACATCGAGTGGCAATCGTGCGGAATTGCCGACTGCATTGTAGCCACGAGATGCTTCAAGTGCCATGCGTTCGGGCACATTAGTAAACATTGTAAGGAAGAAAAAGATATATGTGGGCATTGCTCGGAACAAGGGCATGTCTACAAGAAATGTCTAAACAAAAGTGAAAATCCAGTATGCAACAACTGCAAGAAAGTCAAAAAGCCCCATTCGCACAGCGTGTTGGATAAAAGCTGCGGGGGCATGTAAAAACGCGATTAATATGGTCGTCAAAAGGACCGAGTATATAGACGGTCCAAAAAACTAGACACATAGTGCATGAACGCAGACGATAACGATGTCGCTTTTGCCGATGATAAGGTGCGATAATAGTAGATGTTAATAGCAGAGTTGAGTTAAAAATAAAGTTCAAATAGTAATTGACAAAATGGTCAAATGATGGTGAAAAGATAACAAAATGTCCTTATCGTCGTCAAAGGCGATCATGATAATCCTCAAAGGTAAATTTGGCACAAACAGGCCCCCGCGTGCTAGGGTCCTAAACCAGCAGATTAGGTTGGTAAAGAGTACCAAACACCTAGGCTTAACTTTAAATAAATAAATGACTTTGAAGGTTGCCTTTACAAATGCAAAATAATATTATAATAATATAATATAATTTCGAGTGTCATCTTCATGATGAGGCTTCAAGATTCGCATTTCGTGTGATAAGCGTGTACCCGTACCTCGGGTAATATCTATTTTAATCTATTGTATACGACTATGGGGAGGAGTCCTAAAAACGAAATTAATTGAGGAAAAGGTCAGCATGTGCAATGTTTTCTATCTCTTTAAAATAATTGCTTTCATTGTTAGTCTACAGCATTAAGATATAGTTACACTATCGTACTGGGTATTACCTATAAAATAGTTGTAAGTGTAGAGATAAATAAAAAAATAATGTTAAAAACAGAACTTTATCAAATTACAAAGAAGCGCCGATTTATTAAGCTGACCAATTATTGATAAGTCATGGTCATAAAGTGATTAGGTTGCCCCCCCTATTACCGCACCACTGCGACTTAATACAATTAAGTTTATATGGAGTGTTTAAAGAGACGAGTAACTAGCAAATGTCGGCTAAGTAGCTAGAAATTTAAAGTTAACTGAAGAAGCTTTTTCATCTATAACCCCTCAGGACTGGCAAAAATAGTATGAACAAGTTAAAAATTTAGAAGGCAAATTTTATGAACGTGATGGCTGCATGGATAATATTACTGATAAATTCATAATTGTACTAGGAGATGACAGCAGCACAGATTCAGATACGACAGATGATGACGTTTATGCAAGAGACAGTAACATGTCTGGAATCGTTCCTTTCGACTATCGAAAATTACTGAAAGAAAAAAAGAAATCAATAAATAACTAAAATTTTATTTGTGTCATCATTTACAACCTTCCTAGTACTATGTACTACTATTATGTATTCTACATATTTGTGTGTTCTACATATTGTGTACATTAAAATACTTGTATTACATATGCATAGATTGAAATAGTTGTTACAGACAGATTTAAGAGTACTAATATACAACGTGTCCCAAAATTCAACGATAAGCGGGCGCCTGAAGGTGGACCTGCTCATGACTACTTGAGGAAAAATAAGAAAAAAAATCTAACTATTTTTTTTTTGTAATTACATTATAAATTTTGATATTCTTCGTAAATTGACACCCCTAATGATATTTTGAATTACTACGACCACAATTTTTTCAATATGTCAGATTATTTTTTTGTATCGGCAACCTAAGTAGTGCTGCTGTCCACCACAACTCCTTAAAACTCCAAAATGTCTAGAATTTTCAAATAAAAATCAATCAAAATATTTTTTTCTATAAATTTTTTAAAGTTTTTTACCTTCAGTCCACTTTCACTTATTGTTTTGTAAAAAAAAAGTATGGACACTACTGCGGCAAGTTTTTTTTAAAATTGACACAACAAACCAAGATTCCAAAATGGTATAATACTCTAAGAAAACTAGCCACAAAAAAATATGCGTACCATTTCTAAGAAAGACTAAATTTTGTTCTTAGTAATCACTTTTGCAATGCGCCGAAAATAGATTATTTGTTGCAATTTCTTAGAATTTCAATGAGGCATGTAGTCCATAAAATTTAAAAATCAGAGAAAGATAGCGAGAGATAACGTTGGAGATGGATGTTCTTTGTTGAATATCAATAACGCAGGTGAAGAAGTCCCTGTTCTCAGCATGTCCAGTACGCTCTGATTCTTTAATTACTGTGCACCTTTTGGTAATCAATTGACGTGGTTCTCGTACTAACGACTTTTGGCTTGGCTTATTGGACTGGATTTAAGTGATCTGCAAACTAAACTGACCTGGCATTACTTTGGACTGTGATTGTGTTTTGTGAATTGGACTTCTGGCGTATTTTGGACTGTTTAGCGATTATCATGCCGCTGCCATACACACCTTTGGAATACGCTAATATGCACCTCATTTATGGTGAATGTCGGTGCAATGCTAACGCTGCTAGTAGATTGTATCGAGAAAGGTACCCAAACGCTCAAAGACACCCAGATTATCGAGTGTTTCAGAATGTGCATCAAGCGTTTTCGGAGGGTCATTTTCCATCTGCCAGGAGAAACGCTGGAAGACCTAGATCGGAATACGAAGAAGAAGTATTGAATGAAATAAATATTGATCCAACTACGTCGGTACGTGCCATAGAAGCAGCGACGGGAATCCCAAAAAGTTCAGCACATCGAATTCTAAAACGTCACAAGCTTCACCCATATCACTACAGGCGTGTGCAAACGTTATTACCCCGGGACTATCCACTACGAATCGCATTTTGCCGTGTGATGTTGCAAAAACACCGGGAAGATCCCCAATTCCTAGACAAAATTCTATGGTCGGACGAAACAACCTGCAAGAAAGATGGCTATTTGAATCTGCACAACTTACATAGATGGAGCAATGAAAATCCGCACCTGATGAGACAAGACAAATCCCAATATCAATTCAAGGTTAACTTATGGACAGGCATATTAAATGGAAAAGTGATTGGGCCATTTGAGTTACAAGGAAACTTAGACGGTGATAGTTATTTAAACTTTTTACAGAATGATTTGCAAGAATTATTAGACGACGTTCCCTTAAGTGATTTACAAAACATGTGGTTTCAAAATGATGGTTGCCCAGCTCACTACGCCCGTCCTGTGCGAGAATACTTAAACCAAGAGTATCCAGGGCGTTGGATCGGGCGACTTGGTCCTATCTTATGGCCACCCCGTTCACCCGACCTAAACCCCCTGGACTTCTTCTATTGGGGTTGTCTCAAAGACAGGATCTATGCAAAACCCATCACAACATTGGACAAGCTTCGCCAAAAAATCACTCAAGCTGCGGCTCATATCAATGGTAGAAGATATGCACGACAAATAAAACGATCATTTTTAAGGCGATGTCGTGCCTGTATTAATGCTGGTGGTAAACAATTCGAACATTTACTGTAATTTTAATTATGCAATAAATAAATTTAATAATTACACCATTTGTTTTCATTGATTAAACATTTTTCAACAACAAAAACCTATTTTCGGCACATAATAAAACATCAACAAGAACAATTAAGAAATATGACTTGTTTAAAAATGGTGTGAATTTTTTTTGTGGCTAGTTTTCTTAGAGTATTATACCATTTTAGAATTTTGGTTTGTTGTGTCAATTTTTAAAAGAACTTGCCTCAGTAGTGTCCATACTTTTTTTTTTACAAAACATTAAGTGAAAGTGGACTGAAGGTAGAAAACTTTTAAATTTTTATAGAAAAAAAATATTTTGATTGATTTTTGTTTGAAAATTCTAGACATTTTTGGGTTTTAAGGAGTTGTGGTGGACAGCAGTACTACTTAGGTTGCCGATACAAAAAAAAAATCTGAAATATTGAAAAAATTGTGGTCGTGGTAATTCAAAATATTATTAGGGGTGTCAATTTACGAAGAATATCAAAATTTATAATGTAATTACAAAAAAAAAATAGTTAGATTTTTTTTCTTATTTTTCCTCAAGTAGTTATGAGCAGGTCCACCTTCTGGCGCCCGCTTATCGTTGAATTTTGGGACACGTTGTATGTTTGGAAACAAATAATTTGACGGAATATTGTTCACAATCAAGATTTAACAACGACTTGCTTCTGCAACAGTTCATCTGATACTGGCTATTAGATTTCTCCACTTCAAATGGAAGCCCACAAACTCGCACATCTGACCCATCTCATTTCTCGTTCTGCTCGCTCTGCAAAGTCCATGGCAGTAGAAGGCAAATGTTGAAACTTGTTTTTAGTGGAAATGAACAACTAATTTACTGCGGTGCGCTCAGTTTCTTTATACCTTTGATTTCGTTCATTATCCTTTTTTAGTGGAAAGCTTGCAATAAAGCAGCGTGGTGGAGTATGCTCGTTTAGAGCATGCCCATTGATTGAAGGGCGACTTGTATCCCAGCAGTCGGATGAATAAAGGTTGACGATGATATAAATTAAATATCTATAATATGTATATATCTGCTTTCTGCTAAACTCAGGATTATTTGCATGCTATTAAAGCATCAATAACAATAACTTTAATCTGACAAATGTCGTTGAAGACGATCAAGTACAATATATACAGCTTGATACGGCTAACGCGCAGCAGTGCTTAATGGACTCAATCATGGGCAATACAGTGTGTGAATTCAGCTCTGGCGCGTGCCAGCAGCTAAGTGATGCTGTAGTTAAAATGAGGATTAAAAAACCGACTTTCGCGCTATAAGCTCAAAAAAACGAATACCAAATCGCTACTGAACGAGCTTGAGATGATTAACTCCTGAGCAGTTGTAGTAAATATGGACCACAGGATCAACGTAGAAAAATCTTAAATAGTAGAGTCAATCAAAGATCTGTCCAGGGCGGAGGTGCAGCCCAGGATAAGCAAGAAGAATTGTGGGCTATAGTCTTCAAGAAAGTTAAGCCATAACAGCTTCCAGCGGTGACGTGGAGATTGCAAAATGTTGTCACGTTGCGAAGCTCCAAAGAGCAAACGAGCAAACAGATTGAAAAAGAAATAAAAGTGACTATTAAAACTACGCTACGCCACCGAGCTCGTCTCGTCGTCGTATTAAACCGGCGGAGTCCAAACTTCGCATCAAGAATATAAAGAAGACAAAAAATGGAACGGTTATCGTGGAAATAGCGACCGAAAATGCCGGAATGGCAAATGTCGCTCAAAATCCATCAGCCGTGCAAAAGTCACGTGGTTCGAAAATGCTCGATTCCTACTGTCGTTTATTTTCCATATTATGAGCACGATGAAGAACGTCCAAAAATTGGTGGCCCCGGAAAAATCGTGCAAATAGATGAATCAAAGTTTGGGAGACGGAAATGTAACCGTGGCCGAAATATAGAAGGACATTGGGTTTTTAGGCTGATTGAAGATGGGAGTGATGACCTTCGCCTTGAAGTTTGTCCCAATAATGAGAGAAACGCGGAGGAAATGGTGCCACTTATAAAAAAGCATGGTCAGGAAGGTACCCACTATTCATACTGATTTTTGGAAAGCGTATGATTGCCTTCCTGAACATAGCTAGCTATATTTATAAAAAAGGTCAATCGTAGTGAACCCGTCAATAAATTTCTGGCACCAGATGGGGTTCAAACCCAAAGAGTTGAGAGCTATTGGCGGGTAATGAAAATACTATTTGGGAAAGAAAATTATAGAGAAAACTTCACAGAATGGTTGATTGAAACTGATTAGAAATAATAAAATAAAACACGAAGACAACTTCGAGGAACTAATCAAATGTATACTCGATATAAGTGCCAGAAGCGACTCGGCACCGAGCCCAAGAGCTACATTTTTAGTCAGCCAGTAGCTTATTACTTTACTCAAACATTGAAACAAACAAACCCGAAATAATTTTTAATCGACGTAATAAATAATGTTCAAGCTATAGGTCTGAATGTAATAGCAACTGTCTACGATCAAAGTTCTGCACAATAAATACTTTAAATAATGAAGCAAAACGCACTATTTTCAGTTACGAAAAGAATGGCGAAAGGACATAACTGCAATTAACCACAAAGACATAACCTCTATTCGACGATCCCCACCTGCTAAAAGGTATGAGGAACAATATTATCTTAAATAAAGAATTACATTACCAATATAAGGGTGATTTAAAAGTCATAAAATGGGAGTACTTCCAGCTCATCTTTGCAGCAGACAGCTCTCGTGGCGAGTTACGTTTTTTTGCCTAAATTGACCAACGAGCACATAAACCCTGCAAAAATAAGCGACTCCAGTGCTGAGCCATAGTATGGCTGTAGCTGATAATTAAGTGGCGAGAGGTGATATTCTATCTCAATGCCAACATTTAAAAAGATGGGTGAAATAAGAGTTTGATATTGAGTTGACAGTGTCAAGTCAATATTATCTTCGATGCGAATTCAGTGCTATCAAACGCAAAGTTACATGTCAAAGTCAAAGTCAAAGTCAAAATATCTTTATTCCTTGGACTTTATAAAGCACTTAGAAACGTCATACAAACTAAATATAAGAAACATGTGTAAATCATTACTACTCTAAATCCGCAGAGCTTAGATTCACTTTCATCACACTATCTTGAATGTGAAAGTGAATTTAAGTGCCAGTTCCGGCGACGGGGCTTCTTGAGAAGAACTGGCAAGAAACTCAAGGCCGACTCTTTTAATTGCCAATATACATTAAATACAAATACAATCATTAATATAACAAGAGCAATTCATTTCCAAATACTTTTATCATTTATGTAATCTGAGATACAATAGTAAGCCTTTTGACATAGTCTAGTTTTGATAAATCTTTTAAATTTACCCATGGATAATTTAAACGCGTCATTTGGAAGTTTATTGTAGAAGCGTATACATTGACCTGGGAACGAGTTAGAGATTTTATGGAGCCTAGTAATATGCATAGCGAGTTTGTTTTTATTTCTTAAATTTAATTGATGGAGATCACTGTTTTTCCTAAATTTAGTTTGATTTTTATGAACGTAAATAAGATTTTCATAAATATATTGAGAATGTAATGTCATAATATTTATCTCTTTAAATTTATTTCTCAGTGTCTCCCTGGGACTCATCATATAAATAGCACGGATAGCTCGCTTCTGGAGCACAAAAATTGAGTCTACATCCGCAGCACTACCCCAAAGCAATAAACCATATGACATAATGCTGTGAAAATAGCTAAAATAAACTAAACGCGCAGTGTCAACATCAGTCAGTTGACGTATTTTCCTTACGGCGTAAGCTGCTGAGCTGAGTCTACCTGATAACGTTTCTATATGTGGGCCCCATTGTAATTTAGAGTCTAATGTTATCCCAAGGAAGACAACCTTATTGACCAATTCCAATCTCTCATTGTCCATCACCACACTGGTTTTTACTTGTTTCACATTTTTTGTAAAAAATCTAACATATTTGGTTTTACTACCATTTAAAAGTAGGTTATTAGCACTAAACCAGTTTACTATTTTTGAAAGAGCATTGTTTACATCGTCAATTTCTGATTGTTGTCTATTTACCTTAAAAATTAAAGAAGTGTCATCTGCAAACAATACTATTTCGTGATTATTCTTTACAAGATGAGGTAGATCATTAATGTACACGAGAAACAGGAAAGGGCCCAAAATAGAGCCTTGTGGCACCCCCATCGCTACAGTTGATCCATGTGATCGCTTTCCATTAACATCTACTTTCTGAACCCTATCACTCAGATAAGAAGTAAGAAGATCAAGAGCGATGCCTCTTATACCATAGTGGTGTAGTTTTCTGACTAGAGTTTCATGCTGCACACAATCAAAAGCCTTAGATAAGTCACAAAACACCCCATAGGCGTCCCGTGACTCCTCCCAAGCCTCATATATACATTCTAGTAATTTTACCCCAGCATCACATGTTGACCGTCCATGAGTGAAACCGAATTGTTTAGTGTGCAGCAGATTATTTTCATTAAAGTAATTAAGTAACTGAGCGAGAATTAGTTTTTCAAAAATCTTACTAAATGTAGGTAGTATTGATATTGGTCTGAAGTTTGTGGGGTCTAATGTACTACCCGATTTAAACAAAGGAATAATTTTGCTTAATTTCATCAAGCATGCTATCCTTAAATATGTCCGATATGTCTCGCTTGAGAGTTATTTTGCGCCTCCGCGTCGAGTAGTACCCGGGTGGCTTTTATCGGACACCTGCGTGTCACTGTGTAACAGTGGCGTACCCAACGTGTGGCAGATATACGTATTTCGGTTTTTGTACGAGCTACTTTATTTAATAGTCGGATATAGTCGATGTGTCTTTAGCTACACTCATAAAACCAAGTAATTCTGGGTCGTGTGGCTTCGATTTTCGTTTCTACTTTTAAAGCTAGTCCGGGAGCCCGATTTTATTTTACAATTACTTATTATAGTAATTTTGGTTGTTTTGTTCGTACCGTATAGCAACCAATTCATTACCTTTGTGATTGAGGGTTACCCTATTTTATTAAGGGTATCCTATTATTGTTTTTAGTTACCCGTGATTACTAATGGCACGCCAACTTTATAATATATTAAGCGGCCTAGTGTAAAGTAACGCCAGTTCTTGCTTACTATTTATTTATACGTTTCGGAATTATTTAAACGACAATGGAACGTCCCAGTAGCAGCACTGTGTAACGGACTCAGTCATGAGCCAAACAGTGAGTGAATCGTGATCTGGCGCGTGCCAGCAGCTCTGCGAAGCAATAGTGAAAATGAGGACACTAATAAATGGACTTTCGAGCTCCAAGCTCAATAAAGCTGACACAAAGTCGCTACTGGACGGGTTGGAGGCAATCAACGCGTGCGCAGTGGCGGTCAATATGGGCCATAGGGTCAATGTTGAACGATCTGAGATACTAGACTCTATCAAAGAGCTGCCCAGGGCGGAAAGCCACCCAGCAGTTCAGGACAAGCCCGACGACGAATCGTGGGAGACGGTCGTCAAGAAGTTCAAACCGAAGAAGCTTCCAGCGGTCAATTGGAGACCACAAAACGTCATCACGGTGCGCAGCACCAACGAACAGAGTAGTGAACAAATAGAAAAAGTCATAAAAGATACCATAAAACCGGCGGAGCCTAAGCTCCGCATCAAAAACATAATGAGCAAAGAACGGACTAGTTGTCGTCGAAACAGAGACCGACCTGAACAGCATAATCAACAACGTCGGATTAAAAGAGAAGGGGCTCCAAAAAAGAAGCAACCGAAGATGATAATCTACGGCGTTATTGCTGAACAGCCAAAAGACCAAATTACAGAAAATGTCTACCTGCAAAACGTGGCAGACACAAACATGTGAGTCGTTCGACGAGTTCAAAAAAGACTTTAAAATCTCATTCAATATGAAGGCCAAAAGAGGCGAATACATTAACAGCGTGGTCGAGTGCGACCCGAAACTGAGAGAGCTCTTCAAAGAGAGAAAAAAGTTATACATCGTGTGGCAATCGTGCGGAATTGCCGACTGCATTGTAGCCACGAGATGCTTCAAGTGCCATGCGTTCGGGCACATTAGTAAACATTGTAAGGAAGAAAAAGATATATGTGGGCATTGCTCGGAACAAGGGCATGTCTACAAGAAATGGCCAAACAAAAGTAAAGATCCAGTATGCAACAACTGCAAGGAAGTCAAAAAGCCCCATTCGCACAGCGTGTTGGATAAAAGCTGCGGGGCATGTAAAAACGCGATTAATATGGTCGTCAATAGGACCGAGTATATAGACGGTCCAAAAAACTAGACACATAGTGCGGAGGTTCGCCTTTGGTTGGTTAAGCGCCCACACGTTTAATCAATCATCTGCCATCTCGCTCAGTGCGGGCTAGGTAACTAGTTAGTGTAATTGCTCGGTTCTTCGGAGGGTTTTTGTGGCAGGGAACCACGAGTACCTTACCCATTGAGCTTGCTTTGGGTAGGCGGAAAGTGGGCCACAGCAGCTTGCTGCACCCCCAGTCACCGAGCGTTCCAACCCCGTACTGAGTTTTCTCTCACCCTCGCTCCTATTTGGTAGTGTGTCGGCACACGTACCCGGCTCGTGGCGTACTCAAGAGTGCGGGGTGGGTCTGGCTAGGGTTTTTCTGAGTAAAAACCTCTAGTCAGTCCCTTTCGTAGTTGTCGTATTTGTCCCTCAAATAGTTCGTTGTCCGTTCCCCGTAAGGCTTTTGCCCACTTTGTTAAGTGTTATCTGTTTGTATCGTTGTCCCTCTCGTATTGTAGTGCCGTCCTTGTCCCTCTCTGTAGGGAAATTTATTCTGTTTTCGTCGTTTGTGTTGTGCAAAGCGTCGTTTAGTTGTTATTTCGTTCGTTTGTTGCACTCAATGTCCGCTATCGGCGAGCAGTGGGTGCAGCAAATGTCGACAGGTTTCCCTTGTGAGCGGTTTTCCGATTATAAGGGAAATCCATGGATTAGTAGCGTTTGAATGAGGTTGTTGGTTTGTGGCGGATTATTATTGTAATAATCCGACCACTGTTTTGCTCCTTGTTTAAACGGGCCTAAGCCCGCCTTCTAAGGATGTCTTACGCATCACACTCTCCCATCCCTTCAGGCAGTCCTTCTCCGCCGCCTAGCCCTATATGGGTTCCGCCGGAGCTTTTAGTTCCTAAAAAAGAACGCAAGCGTTCTACCCTTCCCCTAGGTGGAAGAATTGTCGTGCAACGCAACCTTGCCGACAATTCATTCATCCCTATCCCTGCCCCACGGCTCGGTTTCAAGGGACGTACTCCCCCCCCCCCCGTTATTTCCCCTCCCGCTTCCTACGAGGACCCGCCTCAGCGCGTGGCTCCTAAAATTACTACCACCATTCATTTTAAGGGTGTTACAAGCCCTACTACTTCCCACGGTGTGTCTGCATCCACTTCCCGCACAAACCCCGCTAAGCGGGTTGATCCACCCTCCTCGGCATCTGATGAGAGTCAGATGCACGACGATAAACGTCTCGCAGTGAACGATTCTGATGATGATGCTTCGGTTGGTGACTCGGACACGGATTCCGCAGATTCGGTCGTGGCATCAATTGTAGGGTCCAACCCCAGCCACTCACCCGCAGAGCATAGTACCCCTCACCCCTCTCAATTGATTTTTCCCCCTCAACATCTTCCGCCGCCTAGGTCTCCGTCGACTGAGGGAGCTAATGTTGTCATTCCACCTAGCTCGAGCTCGTACGCTCAAATTGCTAGCGCTGATAGAGTGTCGCAAAATAAGGATTCGCGTAGGGAAAGCGCGCAGGTTAACATGTCCTATGCGGACATCGCTTCACAGGCGCCGCGACGCCCGAATCCGAATCCGGTCTCTCTGCAGCCCGAGACAGCAACCACGGAGGGCGCCCAACCCCAACCAAGGGCAAAGGGCTACCCACCGATCGTGGTTGAGACTTTGCCCAACTGGCCGCAACACTTTGCTGCGTTGCGTGTTCAGTTGGGCCACCCACCCAACGCACGGCCCTACAGGCAGGGCGTGCGATTTTTGCCGAAAAGTCCAGAGGAGTACAGGGGCATTCAGGCGTATCTCCGCAACCTAGGAGAGCGTGAGCCTCGTTTGTCGTGGTTCTGCTACTCGGTTGCAGTATGCATGCACCTAGGTGCATGCCTATGGCTGCAGGTTTTTCTCTTTTTCAGTGGTCTGAGCATATGTCTGAAAACGCCCAACCCGGGTTTTCAGACATATGTAATCCCTGCATGTATTGTCTTCGTTGTTTTTGTTATTTGTTGTGCGGTGTGTGTGGACGTATGCACTCTTAGGGGTGTATACGTCCATACACATAGCGCTTACATGTGCAGTGGTGTTTCGCCTGGTCAATGTCGACTTCGGTCCCAGGCAGGCACCACTGTACTTTGTTCTGCGTCTTAAGAGGTAGTAGATGTTGTTACGTCCTTACTCTTTCAACCCTTTCAGCCCTTTAGTGGCTCAAACATTATCCCTAACTGACCTAGACCTGCTTTCTCACAAGCGTAGCCGCAGTAGAGCGGCTCCCACAAACAATACGCGGTGGTGCATTCACCACCGGAGACTGCCCGGGTAATGAGCCACTCGCTCGAGGCCCGTACGTAGTACCCCTTGTGGGTACATGAACCCCAGGTCAGGTCAGACACATAGTGCATGAACGCAGACGATAACGATGTTGCTTTTGCCTTAAATATGTCCGATATGTCTCGCTTGAGAGTTATTTTGCGCCTCCGCGTCAAGTAGTACCCGGGTGGCTCTTATCGGACACCTGCGTGTCACTGTGTAACAGTGGCGTACCCAACGTGTGGCAGATATACGTATTTCGGTTTTTGTGCGAGCTACTTTATTTAGTAGTCGGATATAGTGGGTGTGTCTTTAGCTACACTCATAAAACGAGGTAATTCTGGGTCGTGTGGCTTCGATTTGTGTTTCTATTTTTAAAGCTAGTCCGGGAGCCCGATTTTATTTTACAATTACTTATTATAGTAATTTTGGTTTTGTTCGTACCGTATAGCAACCAATTCATTACCTTTGTGATTTTATTAAGAGTATCCTATTATTGTTTTTAGTTACCCGTGATTACTAATGTCACGCGAACTTTATAATATATTAAGCGGCCTAGTGTAAAGTAACGCCAGTTCTTGCTTACCATTTATTTATACTTTTCGGAATTATTTAAACGACAATGGAATGTCCCAGTAGCAGCAGTGTGTAACGGACTCAGTCATCTAAACAATGAGTGAATCGTGATCTGGCGCGTGCCAGCAGCTTAGCGAAGCAATAGTGCAAATGAGGACACTAATAAATGGACTTTCGAGCTCCAAGCTCAATAAAGCTGACACAAAGTCGCTACTGGACGGGTTGGAGGCAATCAACGCGTGCGCAGTAGCGGTCAATATGAACCATAGGGTCAACGTTGAACTATCTGAGATACTAGAGACTATCAAGGAGCTGTCCAGGGCGGAAAGCCACCCAGCAGCCCAGGACAAGGTCAAACCGAAGAAGCTTCCAGCGGTCAATTGGAGACCGCAAAATGTCATCACGGTGCCCAACACACCAAAGAACAGAGTAGTGAACAAATAGAAAAAGTCATAAAAGATACCATAAAACCGGCGGAGCCTAAGCTCCGCATCAAAAACATAAAAAGAGCAAAGAACGGACTAGTTGTCGTCAAAACGGCAACAGAGACCGACCTGAACAGCATAATCAACAACGTCGAATTAAAAGAGAAGCGGCCGAAGCTAGATGCTCCAAAAAAGAAGCAACCGAAGATGATAATCTACGGCGTTATTGCTAAACAGACAAAAGACCAAATTACAGAAAATGTCTACCTGCAAAACGTAGCAGACGCAAACTTGTATGAGTCGTTCGACGAGTTCAAAAAAGACTTTAAAATCTCACTCAATATGAAGGCCAAAGGAGGCGAATACATTAACAGCGTGGTCGAGTGCGACCTGAATCTGAGAGAGCTCTTCAAAGAGAGAAAAAAGTTATACATCGAGTGGCAATCGTGCGGAATTGCCGACTTCATTGTAGCCACGAGATGCTTCAAGTGCCGTTACGTTCGGGCACATTAGTAAACATTGTAAGGAAGAAAAAGATATATTTGGAAATTGCTCGGAACAAGGGCATGTCTACAAGAATGTCCAAACAAGAGTAAAGATCCAGTATGCAACAACTGCAAGAAAGTCAAAAAGCCCCATTCGCACAGCGTGTTGGATAAAAGCTGCGGGGCATATAAAAACGCGATTTATATGGTCGCCAAAAGGACCTATATATATATAGACGGTCCAAAAAACATGAACGCAGACGATAACGATGTCGCTTTTGTCGATGATAAGGTGCGATAATAGTATTTTGTGCATAGATTGAAATATTTGTTGCAGACAGATTTAAGAGTACTAATATATGTTTGGAAACAAACAGATTGACAGAATATTGTTCACAATCAAGATTTAACAACAGTTCATCTGATACTGGCTATTAGATTTCTCCACTTCAAATGGAAGCCCACAAACTCGCATATCTGACCCATCTCATTTCCCGTTCTGCTCGCTTTGCAAAGTCCATGGCAGTAGAAGGCAAATGTTGAAACTTGTTTTTAGTGGAAATGAACAACTAATTTACTCCGGTGCGCTCAGTTTGTTACCTTTGATTTCGTTCATTATCATTTTTTTTAGTGGAAAGCATGCAATAAAGCTGTGTGGTGGAGTATGCTCGTTTAGAGCATGCCCTTTGATTGAAGGGCGACCTGTATCCCAGCAGTCGGGTGAATAAGGGTTGACGAATATATAAATATCTATAATATTTATATATTTCCTTTCTACTAAACTCAGGATTATTTGCATGCTATTAAAGCATCAATAACAATAACTTTTGTATGTTTAAACGTCTGAGCTAAATTTAAATAGGTACTGATGTATCGATTTTGATGAATTCTGAGGAAAGTATATATCGCAATCCATGCGCACTGAGTCAGAGCTATTAGATTTTGTGTTTTTTTTTTTTTTTTTATACTACGTCGGGTGGCAGACAAGCATCCGGTCCGCCTGATGTGAAACGGTTTCCGTAGCCACATTAACGCTCGCAACATAAAATATCGCTCGCGCGCCGCCACCCCCGCTGTCAACGCAGCATCTCCTTCCTTTCTGGTGACCTCACTCACTCGCAGGAACACAACAACCCTCAAGGGAATTGTTATTTGGCTGCGGTATTCTGTGAGGTGGAGGTACATTCCCCAGTCGGGTAGCTTACAATTACGCTCCCTACCTCTCTTAAAATATAATTGAAAAACATTTGAATGAATGTATGTTTCAGATAAAACTTTCGAGTGTCTGGAAAAGAAAAAAGAAAAAGACATGTTCCAGAAAGAAAAAAACAGATGGAAAACGAATTAAAGACGATTACGGCAAACAGTTAAAGATTTTAAAATTGCCAAAAAAATCCAAAAAGAATATCCTGCAAAAGGAATTTTGAAAAATTTTACTGATAATATGTCAGAATCTGCAAAACTATTTAACAGAATGCAGTATATTGAAGGTCAAAAAAAGACAAAGGGATAAATTTACCTTAGAGGAAAAAATTCTGTCATTATAAATATTTCAGAAAAGCCCGAAGGGATATAACATAATGCGCCAACATTTTGCGCTACCATCAACAAAAGTTTTAAAAGCATTGCTCGCTCGGACAAAACTCCAGGGCAAAAATAAAGTCGTCATTGAAGAGCCGAGGATAACTGTGTCTCAAATATTACCCTAAGATCGTCTCTGTACACTAGTGTTTGAAAATTATGGAAATGAGAAGACAAATAAATTTGCAAACTACGTTCTCGTATATATGGTTAAACTTTTTTAAAAGCATTTGAGAAACTGCCAAATTTGGATCAACTTGCAGCAGAACTTAATGAAGAGAATTGTTTTAAAGATTGTATGACAATGGAATTCAAATCTTGTTAGAAGTCTATCTATAATGCGTAATTACTCAACGCAATGTTCTGCAACTGCAAGAGTGGTTGTGGTTCGCGATGTGGATGCAAGAAATCAGAGTTGAGAGTTCTCTTTAGCTTGTAGCCAGTGTAATGGACAAGCTAGTCTCAACTCAATGCCATCCGTATCAGAGCGATGTCAATGAAAACAGAACCTTTTAACCCCGAAATCATGGAAGACCTGACAAATGTCGTTGAAGACGATCAAGTACAATATACTGTTTGTGTATGGATTTTGTGATGGTAATGCTGCAGCGGCCAGAAGGGAGTACATACGTCGTTTCCCAAATCGGCGCGAACCGAGTGCACGGGGTTTTCTGCGGTGTTTCAACGTTTAAAAGAAAGTGGAAGTGTTCACGAGCGACGTTATGATGCCGGTAGACCTCGTCAACTGAGAGATCCTACTACATCCACACGAATTGTAGCTAGACAAATGGGATTAACCCAATACAAAGTCTGGTTTACACTACACTCATCCAGACACTATCCCTTCCACTACACACCTGTACAAGCTTTAGAGGAGGGAGACCCTGCAAGACGAGTCGATTTCTGTCGATTTATGCAACACATGGACGCTGAAGACAACAGATTCTTAAGCAAAATATTGTGGACCGATGAATCCAAATTCGATCGAGATGGTATAACAAACTTCCACAATCTCCACTACTGGGGTCCACGGGGTGAAAATCCTCATCTGTCCAAAGAATGAGCTCATCAGAGAAGATTTTCTTTAAACGTGTGGATGGGTATAATCGACAAATATTTAGTTGGGCCATATTTTTTACCCAATAATTTGAATGGCGAAGCTTACGAAGACTTTCTTCGTAATAATTTGGGCGAGCTTCTAGAAGATATTCCGCTGGCAAACCGGCAACAAATGATATTTCAGCATGACGGCTGCCCGGCCCATTACCGAACTGGTGTCCGACAATGGCTGGACGAAAATTTTCCACTGCGTTGGATAGGTAGAGGGGGACCGACGCCATGGCCAGCAAGGTGTCCTGAATTGACCCCTTGTGACTATTATTTATGGGGTCACATGAAGACCATCTTTTATACGACACCAGTGAATAATGTAAATGAATTAAGGGACCGAATCATAGAAGCTGCTGCTCAAATACAGCGAGAGCTTACCGGGGTTGTAACACGGTCTAATTTTCGAAAACGACTACGTGCTTGTATTCGAAATCACGGCAGACAGTTTGAACAAGATTTAAAATAAAATAAAAATGGTTCAAAAGTCAAAAGTTGTTTTTTAACTTTTAACATGTCTGTCGGTTCGTTTCTAATAATTTTGTAACTTATTATACCTTTATAGAAAGCTAAGGATACAAGGCATTTAGTGGCATCATTTGTACAAGTTACTAATAAATATTTTCTTCAAAAGTTAATTGAAAATTAAAGAAAGCTATATAAAGAACTGTCATTGACTTGTAGCTCTAGTAACTCTAAAATTACAAGTACCTTATGACATTTAATGTTTTTATTTAATGGATAATTTATCCATTAAACAGAAAAAAATAAAATGACATGCATGCATGAAGTATTTTTTTTTAATTTAATTATTTTAGCTTGAATTTCGGTATCTTTCGAGAAATACTGTCAATTATGTCCGAAACTATTGATTTTTGACCAAGTGTTCCATACATACTTTTACGCCAAATGGGATAAACTTTCACCCCTTTATTACTATACTATACTATACCCTATACCCGGTATACTGCTTAATGCGGCTAACGTGCTTGCTTAATGGACTCAATCATGAGCAACACATTGTGTGAATTCAGCACTGGCGCGTGCCAGCAGCTACGAGTAAGTGATAGCCGCTGAATTGCGTGTTGACCGTAGGTCGACATGAGAAATGTAGCTGAAATGCCCGTGTCGACCGTAGGTCCACATGGGTTGGCGCCCTTGATAGGCCGCAATTTGTCGAACATTATTCGTCTCTCTTAGCCTGAGGCCCATTTCTATAAGTTTATCTCGCTTCTACGTTAAATTTGCTAGCGGAACAACGCCAAACATTACTACACTCTATGAAAAAATAAAAAAAAATAAAGCCAATCTCGGTGACGCATTGACAGTTCGTTGAAACGTGGTCGAGTGCGAACAGTTTGCTGTTGTATTTCGTTTTGTGTGCTCGTGTGGTCGGTGTTTATATTTTTTTTCATGTAAGTAATAAATGTTAACACAATTAATTAATAAGTTAGATTAACTAACAATTACGTTAAATTATATCAGATTAAATTATAATCGTGGAAGTGTGTGAATAGTGTCGCTTCGTCGTTCATTTCGAATGTTCGTGTCTTCAATTTTGTTATTTTTTTACTGTATCTGTATGTTAATCGCAATTAATAAGTTAGATTAACTAATAATCAGCCGGAATTGCCAACAAAATTATCAAAAAACGGTTAACCAAACATGGATTGCGATTTTCAAACAGACTTCTCTCGACGCCTCTCGTAATTACCGTACCGGTACCGGTCGGTCACGTGACCATCACGTGACATCCATATGGTCGGTATGGTATAAGGCTAGAGGCACACGAGTTAAGTGAACCGGTAGTTGATACATTTTAAATGTAACATTTTGCATGTTTTTCTTAAGTTTTTTTGGTAGAAAATGCAACTGTTTAGAATTTTGGTGACAGGCAATATAGTTTTGTGTTTGTGCTTATAGCATAGAAAATGGCGCCGAAGAAAGTGGCACAACGAGCCAAAAAAACCACGATGTGCAAGAAAGATTGTTTATCCTGCAGAGTATGTACAAATCAAATTGTTTATTTTATTTTTTGTGACTATTGACTTATTAATTTACCGAAATGCACAAAAATAAGGGGTAATCCATATTTTTCAAGATTTTTTTTTTATACTACGTCGGGTGGCAGACAAGCGTACGGCCTGCCTGATGTGAAGCGGTTACCGTAGCCATATTAACGCTCGCAACATAAAATATCGTTCGCGCGCCACCACCCCCGCTTCCAACTCAGCATCGTCTTCCTTTCTGGTAACCTCACTCACTCGCAGGAACTTCTAACTTTCTTTTAAGCCCCGGTAATTATTAGGCTATATATTTTTTTATATGAGAGGCTGGCAAACGAGCATGTTGGTCACCTGATGGAAAGCAATCACCACCGCCCATGGAGATCAGCAACACCAAGGGGTCGCCGATCCGTTGCCAGCCAAATTCTCTTTCATTTCCTTCTTTCTGGTGACCTCACTCACTCGCAGGAACACAACAACCCTCAAGGGAACCTTTTCAAGATTTTTTGTACTATTTTTTTTTTATACTACGTCGGGTGGCAGACAAGCATACGGCCTGCCTGATGTGAAGCGGTTACCGTAGCCATATTAACGCTCGCAACATAAAATATCGTTCACGCGCCACCACCCCCGCTGCCAACGCAGCATCTCCTTCCTTTCTGGTAACCTCACTCACTCGCAGGAACACAACAACCCTCAAGGGAATTGTTATTTGGCTGCGGTATTCTATGAGGTGAAGGTACTTCCCCAGTCGGGCAGCTTAAAAAATATGCTATGCCCTACCTCTCTTTTCGCCAGAGCCTCGTTTGTCTGTCAGCAGGGTGCACCACGTGCAGGTAAAGTTGGCTTTGCCTCAAAGATGTTGATAAATCCCTTACACACCCTACGTACTTCAACATGTCCAATTCATTTGAAACTAGGTGTACTATTACTATGGTGGTGTCACGGTAACCTTGACCTGATGCTGCATGTCTATCATATTTTAAAATTAATTTTAACTCAAACAGGTGATAGATTTTAGGTTGTGGGGTGTCGTTAATTTCGTAACACTCGGTATATTATATATAGAGCAACTTCTATGTTCAGTTCGGTGCCGGCGATTGCGGAGCCTAGCGCTCCAGGTCCATCGAGCTCGGAGCCAGGGTCCTCAACCTCGGAGCCAGGGCCCTCGACCTCGGAGCCAGGGCCATCAACATCACGGTAAAATCAACATCAAAAATCACGGTACAAAAATGTACGATATGAATACACAGCATTTTTTATTTCGGATTTATCATATTTTTTCAGTGCGGAGAGCTTGATGGACCAATTAAAAAAAGTACGCGCGTCGAATCTGCAGCATAAAAAACATATTGCATATCTGACGCCAGACCAAAAACGAAAACTAGCTAATTTAAGGCCGGCTTTAGTGCACGACCGACGGTGTGCGCTGACATCGGTCGAAAGTAGCTATATTCATTAAAATCTATGAACAGCTTCAGTGCAACGCTGATGTTACCTACGCGCGTATAGCTACGTCGCGCTGATGGGTTCCAATCGGTCGAGCTCGTCCGCCCGGCGTACGTCGGTCCGCTCACGCGCTATGGCGGTATATGTGTGCGTTCAGTGCCACGCCGACGGAGCGACCGAGCGTACGCGCGTGCGTAGTATTGAGACGAGAAGTTTTTCGCAACGGAAAAAATGTGTTCCATTGCTACAGAGCGCATTATTACTGAAGTGCGTCTGCGTCCCCCATTGTGGGATCTATCTAATAATTTATATAAAGACCTGGATGCAAAACTAAAAGCTTGGACAGAAATCTGTCAAGTACTTGTACCAAACTTTGACGATTCTACGGAAAATGAGAAAAAACAAATAGGCAAGTAAATAAAACAACTTTATTATTAATATTTATTAAAAGTACTGTTTATTCCTTATTAAAATATTTTTTTATTTTTTTATACTACGTCGGGTGGCAGACAAGCATACGGCCCGCCTGTTATGAAGCGGTTACCGTAGCCATATTAACGCTGGCAACATAAAATATCGCTCGCGCGCCGCCACCCCCGCTGCCAATGCAGCATCTCCTTCCTTTCTGGTGACCTCACTCACTCGCAGGAACACAACAACCCTCAAGGGAATTGTTATTTGGCTGCGGTTTTCTGTGAGGTGGAGATACATTCCCCAGTCGGGTAGCTTGCAATTACGCTCCCTACCTCTCTTTTCGCCAGAGCTTCGTTTGTCAGTCAGCAGGGTGCACCGCGTGCAGGTGAAGATGGCTTTGGTTCAAAGATGTTGATGAACCACATACACCCCTTATAAATATAGTAGCATCTTGCCATGACACACTACCATCAGAAAAAATGAAATAGCAAATCTGTCCCTTACCATATCACCTGATCTGATAGTACAGGTCACATTATGGCTAAGATCTTCTAACCCTCCTACAGATAGCGTGTCTTCTACTCTGTAACCATGCCGTTCCCTAACGTAGTTGTGTAAAACGCAACAAGCCTTTACGATTGTTATTGTATTTGGCAAGGAAGTGTTCATCGGTCTATGAAATATTCTGAATTTATTGCTCAATATTCCGAATGTTGACTCAATGTACCTTCTAGCACGACTTAATTGGTAGTTGAATATTTTCTTTTTGTAGGTTAAATTACTGCGTACGTAAGGTCGTAAAACTTTGTTTGATATACCGAATGCAGCATCACCTATAACCATATATGGAAGAGGTTCAGTGGTATTAGGTAGTGGTTTGGGCTGTGGTAAAATTATTTCTCCACTATGTAATTGGTTATACAAAGTAGAATTCTTAAATATATTCGAATCGGAACCTGTTCCATATGAACCTACGTTTATATATGTAAAGCGATAGTCTGAATCACACATGGCCAGTAGAACAACAGAGTAATATTTTTTATAGTTTGAAAATAAGCTTCCACTATGGTTAGGACAAATTATTCTGATGTGCTTCCCGTCTATACTACCGATACAGTTAGGAAAATTAGCATTCTGCTCGAAACCGGCAGCAATTTTTAGCCACTCTTCCTGTGACTTCGGAATCGAAAGGCATTCTTCATGAAGAAGTTCCCAAATATTTGTACAAACTTCTTTGACGATACCACTGATGGTTGCCGTTCCTAGACGATAGCTAAAATAAAGATCTTCATAGGTACGGCCTGTCATAATGTATCTGAAACAAAATAAATATTATTATTATTTTACAGAAACACAAATAAAACAACGGTGGAAAACTGCCCGAGATGCCTACACAAGATGTAAAGCCGCAACTCAAAATACAAAATCTGGATCTGGAGGCGCAAATATAAAAAAAAATATTTTGACTGCATGCAATTTCTTGAAAAGAAACGTACAATAGATACAGAAGATTCAATTTCAGCGAACCAGAACACAAATGATGCTTCTCAAATAATTAACGTGCCATCAACTTCCCAAAACACAACATCTGCTTCTACTTCATCGCTGTTAGACAATGTAGTAAACCAAAATACAATCGATCAATCAATCGCTGTGCCCTCAGTGTCCGAAACCGCTGGCACTTCCCAAACAAATTATGGCACTGCAGCTAATTTACAGGCGGGACAGAAAGAAGCGCAACGGAAGCGCAAAAGAAACAATAATGAAGATGCAGACTTTGACAAAGAAGTGTTGAAAATGTTTCAAGACAATACTAAACTTATGCAAAACGATGACATGGCATTTTTTGTTCTCTTTTGCCGATAACAAAAACATTTAGTACCTATAAAAAATTACATTTTCGTTCAGAGGTGCTTCGAATTGCTATGGAAATGTCCACTAATAAAAAAGCAACATACAATTCTAGTGAAGAACGTCCTGGATCTTCTCATACTTCTATCATTTCATTGGAATCATATGATCCTGAATATGCAAATACAATTCCAGCAGAACCTGTTTATTATGAAACAATAATACCTGAACAATATTCTTGAATTAAACAATATTCTTCAACAATATTCTTCAGAAGAACGTACATCTGAGCAGTACGTAGTAAAACCTTCACCTCGACAGTACGAAGTGTCTGATAATTCATCGACTCATGCTAATTTGGACGACTACATTATTCTAAAAAAGAAATTATTTTTTTTAATTTTTTGCTGTGGCTTGGCCAATTTTTGTAACTTTTTGAATACATTTTCTAATATCTTGCGCATAACGTTTTTTTTAACTTTTTTTATTAAAATTAAAAAAAAAACATATATAATATACGATATATATGAGTACTTACCTTAAAGTCACTGACAATCTTTCTACTGGTGTTACTGGAACTCGATACATGTTCTGATGTTTCAATTTTAATTCAAGTTTTGCTAGCAGCTCGTCGAAACTTCTAGTAGACATCCTAAAGTAGTCGAAAAATTTTTCCTCATGATCCCGCATTTCGAATAAAGTGTACAAAATTCACCTTCAATTAGCCTGTCTACAATAACTGGATGAACATGGTATCTTCTGCGTCTTTTATTGCGTATTCGTTTACGTAAATAATACGAACATATTAAGGCGTTTGTAAACGGGTTCATTTTTCTTTACGATAGTACACGTCCGGATAAGTTTATTGTCAGCGTAACACTAAACACAAATTTTGACCGGCGCTGGACCGGCGCTCCGCGCTCACCGCCAGCGCTGACCGTCAGTGCTCACCGTCGGTCGTGCACTAAAAGGCTTGATTTCCTCCGACGCTGATATCGGTCGCTGACGTCGGTCGAGCGTACGAATTAACACAATGTTCTATGTGCCACCGCACAGCGACGCTGACGTACGCGGCAGATTTATTGCTACGCGACGCTAAAGAATATCCTGCAAAAGGAATTTTGAAAAATTTTACTGATAATATGTCAGAATCTGCAAAACTATTTAGCAGAATGCAGTATATTGAAGGTCAAAAAAAGAAAAATGGATAAATTTACCTTAGAGGAAAAAATTCTGTCATCCTTACTATTATAAATGCGAAAGTAACTCTGTCTGTCTGTCTGTCTGTCTGTCTGTCCTGCTTTCACGGCAAAACTACTGAACCGATTTAAATGAAATTTGGTACACAGATAGTTTAGAGCCTGAGGAAGGACATAGGCTACTTTTTAATGCCAAAAAAGGGTTGTAAGGGGTTAAAAGGGGGGGTGAAAGATTGTATGGAAATATCGTTATTTTTAGAGCTAGAAGCTTGAAACTTATTTTTTAGGCTGTTGATTCGATATAAATAAATATGACATTCAAAGTTTGTAAAAGTTTTACCCACACGGGGGTAAAATAACAATAGGGAATAGGGGATGAAAGTTTGTATGGAAATATGTAAGGTATAAATGAATGTTTTATAAGTTTGTTTGCCAAGAGACAAAATATTAGTGCTATCCTGATGTAGATAACATTTACGCAGTCATTACAAAATGAGAAACTGAAATTAACGCGAGTAAAAAACTTGCCAAGCATCGCGCCGTACTAGAGATGGGCAAAATGCCGGGCATTTACAATAAATGTCCAAAAAATAGTTATAAATTCCCTATTTATGCCCAAAACTAGGCATTTATTGGGCATTTACAGGTTCTTACTGGGCACTTATTGTAAATGCCAGGCATTTTGCCTATCTCAACGCTCAGGGAGCGGGCCGGGGGTCGTTACGCGGCGTGGTACCACATGAGTAAAAAACGGTGGTACGGCACAGAAAAAATATGCCCAAGTGGGCTTGCCCAAACGTGCAGACACGTGACAATTATTATTTTTTCCGCTACAAATGCATTATTATTCACTGCACATTGTTTACAATTCGATTTGCTTACTTTAGTAGATAAGTTATTAAATATTTTTTTCTTTAGTTGGGTCATTGTTTTATTTATTTCATTCGTTAAAAGTAGATTACTTTCGAGTTTAATTAGATGTTATTACGTCATTTTTTTTTGTTGCACATTTGTATGCTAGGCAGGTACCTAAGAACGGTAAGTTAATTGCCCTCACCAAATAAACAGTACTTTTTTGAGCATTGTACAAACAAAGCATTTGACCATCTGTGAATGTAAACAAAAGATAAGAAAGCTTAATAGTTTTATGAATGAGTCTTTATGCCTTTGCATGCCGACTCAGTCAGAAGTCGCAATGGTTCATAAAAACAAGTTCTTAAGTACAAGTGTAAAAAGTTATACTTAGTATAGAGATTTTGTTTATTTGGGTCAATAAAATTAGTTAAATTTAATTCATTTGGGTTTATAATTTTTTTTAAATAGGTTTTTATACAATTAAATAAAATACTTAAATAAGTTATTTTCATAATAAGAAGTTTTGTTTTCTGTGTTTACGGTTAAAAGCAAAATAAAGTGTAAATAGTTATAGGGGTATAGCGCACTCGGTTCTAAAACTACCATTGAACTTAGCTGATGAGGACATGCCGGTATGTAACATTAGCAAAAGCAGTGAGCGCGGAAGAAAGTTGCAGCTGTGTAAGCTGTTGGTTGGGATGAATGTTCAATGTTCCACAAAAGATCTATATAAGCACTAGATGGCACACTGCAACTCATATAAGTATTAATACGTATGTGTCTTATTTGTAAAATAATTAGCCGAAATATTTAAAAATGCTGCCCAAAGACACTATTCCACGCGGACGAAGTCGCGGGCACAGCTAGTTATAAATATTTCAGAAAAGCCCGAAGGGATATAACATAATGCGCCAACATTTTGCGCTACCATCAACAAAAGTTTTAAAAGCATTACTTGCTCGGACAAAACTATCTCCAGGGCAAAAATAAAGTCGTCATTGAAGAGCCGAGGATAACTGTGTCTCAAATATTACCCTAAGATCTTCTCTGTACACTAGTGTTTGAAAATTATGCAAATGAGGAATACAAATAAATTTGCAAACTACGTTCTCGTATTTATGGTTAAACTTTTTTAAAAGCATTTGAGAAACTGCCAAATTTGGATCAACATGCAGTAGCACTTAATGAAGAGAATTGTTTTAAAGATTGTTTGACAATGAAATTCAAATCTTGTTAGATGTCTATCTATAATGCTTCAAATCTGTGGACAGTATTGATCATCTTCTTTATGTACAATACGTCAAGTCTACAAAACTAAATAAACGTGTGCAGTTATCAAATATTCCACCAACAAGTGCAGCAGCACACCAACATTTTAATCGTGTTTATTATCAAACTTGGTTAGGGCATGATTTGAAACCCCAAAAATGGGGTTGAACAACACGTTACGAATTCCGGGAACTTATCACGACAATTTCAGCACCTACTCCAAAGGAATTCCTCTGAGTAGTCAGTGAGTATGAGTTGAGTTATTACTCAACGCAATGTTCTGCAACTGCAAGAGTGCTTGTGGTTCGCGATGTGGATGCAAGAAATCAGGGTTGCAGTTCTCTTTAGCTTGTAGCCACTGTAATGGGCAAGCTAGTCTCAGCTCAATGCCATCCATATCAGAGCGATGTCAATGAAAACAGAACCTTTAACCCCGAAATCATGGAAGACCTGACATGTTTGTGTCTGAATTTTGTGATGGTAATGCTGCAGCGGCCAGAAGGGAGTACATACGTCGTTTCCCAAATCGGCGCGAACCGAGTGCACGGGGTTTTCTGCGGTGTTTCAACGTTTAAAAGAAAGTAGAAGTGTTCACGAGCGACGTTATGATGCCGGTAGACCTCGTCAACTAAATGCAGAGCAAGAAGAAACATACTGGAGCGTTTTTCCCGAGATCCTACTACATCCACACGAATTGGAGCAAGACAAATGGGATTAACCCAATACAAAGTCTGGTTTACACTACACTCAGCAAAATATAGGTACAATTACAATGTACACTTAAATTTTTGAATGTTGAAACGTTTTACATCGTGTACAACGTATTTGTAAGCTGCCTAACTGGGAAAGTACCACCATCTCGCAGAATAACGCAGCCAAATGACAATTTCCAATTCTTTCTTCAATAGCCATGTCTGTGAGGTCTGACAGAGTGTTGACACAATTACTACAAACTGCCGAAGTTGTATGGATCTAATAGTTTGTGATGATGGCTTGTAACTAATCCATACAGTTTTAGCATTAGTTAACACAGGAATTATGATATTTTTAATAAATAAATTTGGTTTGGACAAATTTGACAAAATGCAGGCTCAGGAATGGTCAAGAATCAGTGGACAATTTCGACATTTTCAGCGACTGATTGGTTTTTGAAGTAGCGTCTAAGCGTAGGGAGGATTTAAGTTTGTAGGAGGAGGATTTAATCGATTAATCAGAAAATATATTAATGTAGGATAATATTAGACACAATATATCTACGAGAATTTGAAGGTAATGAGCGTTGCTTATTATTAATAGAATTTGACAAAATGCAGGCTCAGGAATGGTCAAGAATCAGTGGACAATTTCGACATTTTCAGCGACTGATTGGTTTTTGAAGTAGCGTCTAAGCGTAGGGAGGATTTAAGTTTGTAGGAGGAGGATTTAATCGATTAATCAGAAAATATATTAATGTAGGATAATATTAGACACAATATATCTACGAGAATTTGAAGGTAATGAGCGTTGCTTATTATTAATAGAATTTGACAAAATGCAGGCTCAGGAATGGTCAAGAATCAGTGGACAATTTCGACATTTTCAGCGACTCTGATTGGTTTTTGAAGTAGCGTCTAAGCGTAGGGAGGATTTAAGTTTGTAGGAGGAGGATTTAATCGATTAATCAGAAAATATATTAATGTAGGATAATATTAGACACAATATATCTACGAGAATTTGAAGGTAATGAGCGTTGTTTATTATTAATAGCATCAATAATTAATTTAGTGACTTAATTCAAGAAGTAAATGGGGAAAAACTATGGGGAAAATTAAATATCGATAATCGTATGTTTTCTATATAATCACCAGTTTAATTAGTGTAAATTGAAGTGGAAATGTAAATTAAATATAAGGTTAGATGAATTCAAGGTTATAAGATAGATTTTATGCTTAATATAGATGGAAATGTGAAATTAAATCGATTTAATTATCTTTTTAGAAAGACTGGGGAAATTTTACTGTGAGATGAGTATTTTCAATATACATGAGAATAATTGTGAGAAAATGAGAAAGGAAAGTAGGTGGATAAATAGTTAAATATAGTTTATTCGAATAGATTAGGAAAGTTTTGATTCGATGTCAGGAATTTGTTATGTCACAACACTAAAGTTTTAGAGCGAGTTGTGATTGACTATTTAAACAATTCGCGGCAAATTTTAAAGGGATTCTACGTTGAATATTCGCCGGTAAAAGTTCATATTAATTAACATTCGAATATTTTCGGAAGATATATGCCTATATTTCGAGTTACAGTGTTTAGAGTTTATTTTAGTGTTTTAAAATTAGATTTTCACTTGGTTTGATATTGCGAAAATAGGTTTTAGATATGTTATTCTGGTAAGGGATAACCGGAAATATAGCTTCTCAAATATGGCTGAGCAAGTTTCGTAGATTATCATCCTTATGGTTAATTCTCCCAAATGAAAGTTAAAAGCTAATGACTTTAAGGAGTTCCCTGTAGCCAAGAATCTGAAAAAAAGCATTTTATTAAATTTATTTTTTAATTTTACAGCTCTGCCTTCCTCGTCCTCCAACTTCAATGACCAAAAACCTTATGTCAGCATCAGCCAACGCTTGAAGGTGCATTGAAAAAAAGATGCTTATAATTATATAGTAGGATGAACCAGCATGTGGTGGATTTTTAATTCTACAGTGTTTGCCGTCAACGGCTCCAATACAATTAGGAAATTGCCATTTATCAAAATATTTATCAGCAACATTGTTTAAAATCTCTGTAGTAGGTAGATAGATAGATAGATAGATAGATTCGTTTATTACAAACTACAGTCACACACATACAAAAATTAAATTAAAAAATAACAAGGAGAGATCTTATACATTATGTAGCAGAACACAGAATAAAAGATGTGTGTGTGTGCTGCAGCAAGCAAATGGCCACAGCTCAGTGCGACTTTTTGCACATTGTGCAAAAAACACTGATTTTCAGCTGTCGCCTGATGGGCGCGCGCGCGACCGAGCAACAACTATAGAGAAACATTATGTTTATGTGTTTTGCTTGTGTGCGTGTGTCTGAGTGCACAGTGGAAGTGGATACTGGTAGGTACTGGTAGATGTATCTGTTGAAGATGTAACCAAAGTGCATTGCAAGTTGTATACACAATTTTTCTTACTGTTGTTTTTCCAACACGAAAATAAAACGCTAAACTTCTAAAAGATATGCCCGTTGATAAAAAATTGTAAATAAAATAATTTGCCATGTATTAAATGCTTATTATTACAGGAAATTATAGTTAAGTTCATCAATTTGTGTTATACTAGCTATATAGTGTTATTGTATAATTTGGTGTAAGTGTTTTAATTAATAATTATATTTCTTTTCAGTTTCAATTTTGAAGAAGAGGTGGAAGAATTTAAAGGATCAATACATTTACCGCAAAGAATTGAAAAAACTTCCTGCACCGAGATCTGGCGACCCAGGAGATAATATTCAGTCTACGTGGCAGTTTTTCTCCCAAATGAAGTTTTTGCAATTCGAAATTCTACCTGCTAATTCAGACACAAATTTAAGAATCAACATAGATAACAGTCAAATGTCAAGTACAATGACGTTGCCAATATCTTCACCGAGTACAGAAACAGAGTCGGTAATTACGGACACAGACGTTAATACGACACCTCTAGATGCAGTGAATGTCCAACAGTCGTCGATAAGCGACAATGACATAACAGTAATCACTGAGACTCCCACAAATTCCCCATTGTCAATGTCTAGTTCTAGGCCCCAGAAACAAAAGACGGCAAATGACATTAGAATAGAAATGTTAGAGTTAGAGAAAAAACGTTTATTGTTGTTAGAAAAAGACCTACAACAATTTTAACGCAACACAGGCGACCGACAATAAATCTGAAGACAAATGGAATCATTCACGCCATTACAAAGATACCATGTTAGAAATAGAATTAATCAAGTAATGATGGAAGAAATACAAAATTCAACGTTTGCGGATCCATATAGAGGGAATACAAGTACTAGCTGGTCCCATGGGTTCAGAACACGGACACCTGAACAGTGAATTTGTACACTTATGATTATTACCTTATAGTACCTTTATTAATATTTCATTGATAATAATATCGTATTTTTCAAGTCAGTGCACTTTGGACGGCTTGAAAATACTGGCTTCCGGCAACCCGCAGTTGAGTAGCGTGGTGTAAAATCGGGTAGGAATGTACCTACGAGCCAAAAAAAATTGACACTGGCGCGCCGTCTCTTCGTCGTAGGTCGAACGTGCAATACCTACTCAAACAAAATGCTTTTTTACGCGATATCAGATTTGGCCCTTTAGAAAAGTCGCCACTATTCATGAGGTCATTCACCTTTCATGTTCATTACAAAAATACTATACTATATAATAACTGAACTTTTGAATGAAAATAGAATATTAGACTGTGCTTAAGAAAGAGAAAGGAAGGAGATGCTGCATTGGCAGAGGGGGTGGCGGGGCGCGAGCGATATTTTATGTTGCGAGCGTTAATATGGCTACGGCAACCGCTTCACATCAGGCAATTGCAAATCAAATCAGGCACATATACAACGCTACTTTTTATCTCGGAATTAGTTTGGGTTCTTGAGTAAAATTCAAAAAATCTAAATCCAGGCAAACTGCACTGCTGGAATTGCTATTATTAATATACACGGTATGTTTATTCGATACCTTTTAGCCTTGATAATTAGTATCCTTGACCCCTTGAATTGAAACCCCAGGTAATTTGTGCAAGTGGAAGGAAATTAAACATATTTATTTTGCTTTAGTAACATGGACATAAACGCCCCATCAACTAGCGGCCTGCCGCTCATAAGAGGATTGCAGGTGACTGAAACACCTCACGGCAGTCTATCCGTAGCATCAGAGGTGATAATAGAGCGAACGAGCTAGGGTAGACTTCGTGTAAGTATTTTTGAAAATTGACATTGTGATAATCGATAGTTAATAAAAACACAAACATGGGAATATTTATACCTATCTATTTTTTTTTATTATTTCCAGTCGTGGCGCCCAGAACACTTGCAACAGAAATGAACTTCATAGTGGAGAATCTCAGAGGTGATCTCACTCCACGGAATCTATTTCCCGATGAAGAGGCCGATGAAAACGTAAAGTATTCATAAGAAACGTTATCTAATTATCTATTTGCCTACGTTATTATGGTAATTATGTCTGTATATGATTGGATGATCGGTTAATTAGAATAAATTGCCACCCCAAATAAGAGACAGCCCATCCGTCAATAGTTTCAAAAAAAGATTGCAAGAACACTATTTGTCCCAGTTGTGAATGTCTATGCAAGTATGGTAAAATTATGCAACTTATAATATATATTTGTTTTTTCTTTATGTTTTGTTAAGTAGATTTTTCGCATAAAGTTGTTATATCTATTGCAATAGTTATATTTAAAAGAGTAATAACTCTTTAACGAGTTGAAATATCTTATTTGTATTGTTTTTTAGTTCTTCTTCTTTTTTATTTTTCTTTATTAATAGTACGCACATAGTGTAATATCCGTCAAGAGACTCTTTCTCTCACTGCCTATAAGGTCGGCTGGAAGAGATCTCTTGTAGAGATAAGCTCACCTTTGTACACTTATGTCTTAACTATGTTATATTAATTTATGTGCAATAAAGAATATAATAATTTGGTGGATACTTTTCTTCTGTTTCATGTTTTGCATGCCTACTTTGTTTGATGGTTGTTTAGTTTGTTTGATGGTTTTTGCTGTGCTATGAACTAATTTGAATGAAATGCAAGATTAAACTAAATACGCATTTACTAAGTCCCGGTTTGATTTACTGAAACTTGATTCGCATGTGGTCTGTTTCTGCATTTGGTACAGATCTTGCAATTCACAAAGGCGAGCGGGCTTTACTAGTGATTGTACGTTGCATCAGTGTGCGTGCCTAGCGGAGAGTTCAGTAGCGGGCGTACCGACGCTCAGTTCACATGTGCTTATTGTTTTTATAACGCTCAACGCCACAAACTACGGTCAGCATGTCAGACCTCCGGAGAAAGCGCAAAGTTATTCATAGTGAGGTAAGGTTTTGGTATTTTTAATCGTGCTGTGTTAAAGAATAGTTAATTTTTTGATATTCAATTTAATTTTTTTGTTGTTTGAAGGGACGAGCAATTATCGCCAAAGTATTTCACTTTCTTAAAGAGGAATATAATTTCATGAAGGCTAATAATAGTGACAGTTTTGATTTGAGTCCTTTAGCCAATGTACTTAAACGTACCGCCGAAGCAACAGGGGTGTGTGAACGTACTGTTACTAGAATTTTGAAAGAAGAAAAGGAGTTGCTATCGCCTTCCGCCAAGTTTACTTCACCCATGAAAAAGCGACGTAAAAGAGACAGCAAATTCGATTTGGACAGTATGAACCGCGAAATTATTCGAACTACAATTCAGAATTTTCACATCGCATACAAGTCTATACCAACTTTAGCAAGACTTCAGTCAGTTTTGAGAGAAAAAATTGGTTTTGAAGGATGTTTGAGCACTTTACGTTCTTTGATCATAGAAATGGGTTACAAGTGGAAAAAAATAGGTAACAACCGTGAATGTTTGCAAGAAAGACACGAAATGCAATTGTGGCGAGTTAAGTTTTTGAAAAAACTTCATCAGTACCGTTCAGAAGGCCGTCCTATTGTAGATAACGATGAGACATATGTATATTCTAACTTCTCACGTCCGACAGAATACCTGGAGCCTGGAAACAAAATGCACAAAAAGAAAGAATTCATCGTTTTCAAAGAAGTTGAGTACGGGCAGCCGTTTTATTGTAGAGCATGCAGGGAGCAGTAATGGTTTTATTAGAGGTGCCTCGTTAGTTTACAAAGCCGCATCCACAACTGGAGATTATCACTCCAACATGAATTTCGACAATTATGGCAAATGGTTGAGTGAGAAGCTTTTGCCTAATTTGCCAGAAAATTCAGTTATTGTGATGGATAATGCATCTTATCACAACACCCGAAGCTTTAAAATAGATAAAGAACGACATGCAAAAGTGGCTGACAGAAAATAATATTCCATTCAATGAACAATCGCGAAAAATAGAATTATATGATTTAATAAAAAAGAATAAAGAGCGTTTCATAACATTTAAAATTGACGAAATTATAAAAAGCATTGGTTTGAAATATTGCGACTGCCACCATATCACCCCGAGCTTAACGCGATCGAATACATCTGGTGTATTTTAAAAAACCGGATTGCTTCTAAAAACATTGGACAAAATATGGCTGAAGTACAAAATTTAATATTCGAGGGTTTCAACAGCATCGATAACAACACGTGGTTCAATACTTTGAAGCATGTAGAAAAAATAGAAAAGGACTACATGAATTTTGATTACGATTTTGAATTTGTGATCAATGTAGGTGAATCGAGTGACAGCGATACCGAAGAATTTGAAAGTGACAATGACAGGTTAAATGAAGAAGACTAAGTGGTAGCTACTAAACCAAATAATTACTTTTATTTTTATATATGTATATATTTTGCCAAAATCTCTAGTTTTGTGTCAACACAATAGGCTATTTGACCAACATTTTTGTCAGTTTAATATGTAGAGACGTCTCAATAATACCATAGTTGAAAGAATTACTTCGATAGCACAAAAATCTATCGAGATATGTTAATTTGAAAATCCATTGACATATCCTGGAGCGAGTCACGACGGGCGTACAACATTACATGAAACTTCTCAAAGGGGCCTCTACGCGTTGGATCCATATCCCCGAGCACGCCTATCAAATGACCGGACTTGACCTGTGAGTCCAAGAGAGACACATATAATAATAATAAATAATATAGTAATAATTTCATACTTTTAAAATGGACGTTGATCGACCTTAAAATAAGTCTGATGAAAGTTATTACAATGAAAGTTTGCAGATCTTTATAGTTTTGTGTATTTAACGACATTGTTAAATAATTTTTGAACTTT
The DNA here is from genome assembly GCA_937001555.2 of Hypsopygia costalis. Classification (NCBI taxonomy): domain Eukaryota; kingdom Metazoa; phylum Arthropoda; class Insecta; order Lepidoptera; family Pyralidae; genus Hypsopygia; species Hypsopygia costalis. The sequence goes on along the minus strand of OW443347.2, from coordinate 12,281,115 downwards.
GTCAAATAGCCTATTTGTGACAAAAAATTGTTGAATATTTAATCTTTATTTTATTTTTTGTAAACCGTACACGCCTCCACTCTCACTCACACGTTGACACGTACACAGACACGTGTATACCACAAGTAAAGCCCGCTCGCCTTCGTGAACTGCAAGATCTGTACTGGATTGCATGTTTTTTATTAAGTTGAAGATGATACATTCTTCGACGCACCATTGGCCGAAGCGTTGGCAGTGGAATCCGGGAGTGAGGTCGACGAGGAAGAGAACCTCACTGCGGACCAATTGCTTGGGATTTTGGAGGGTGAAGAAGGTCCGATCGGCGGCGAAGAAGAAGATGGCGGCAGTCTACCGTATGAGTGGAGCGCGGATTATTCCGCGTTCTTTGGGAGACGCGAAGCATTTCAAGAAGAGGTTTGTCCTCAAATTGCAGGAACAACTCCACTGGAGATATTCAGTCAATTTTGGGATCAACCTCTTCTTGAAATGATCGAGGAAGAGACAAATAATTACGCCTGGCAAACGATGGTTCAGGCTTCTGAGTCTGCAATGGTCATCCCGCCTCGGTCGAGGTTGAATGACTGGGTGGAGACATCCGTTGCAGAGATCTATTGTCTGCTAGGCGTAATTATTTTAATGGGAATGACTGCCATGGGTCGGATTGACGTATTTTGGAGCACCGGAATCCTGGGAATGCCAGGATTCCGGGCCATAATGTCTAAGGGCAGATACCTGATACTGATAAAATTTTTGCACTTTGCTCTTAATTTATCGCATACCCGAACACGGTGATTATCGCAAAAATTCAACCACTAATTGAATATTTGATTAACAAATTCCAAACCGCTTACAGCCCTAGCAGAGAGCTTTGTATTGACGAATCGTTGTCGCTTTGGAAAGGTCGTCTTAGCTGGGTACAGTGCATCCGGACCAAAGCAGCACGATTTGGCATAAAAAGCTATGAACTTTGCGAAGGCGTAAATGGTTACGTTTTAAATATGTTTATTTACTGTGGGAAAGGCTCGACGTCTTCTGAATCACTACACGGATTTTCAAGTAGCACAGCTAAGACTGTACTACAGCTTTTTACTAAGTTCTTCGACAAAGGCTATACATTGTATATGGACAACTTTTACAACTCTGTCGAATTGTGCCGGTACTTAAAATCGCGTCGCACCGATGTGGTAGGCACACTCAACCGCAGGAGGCTAAATACGCCGACTGATGTAAAGGGTTTGGACGAACGACGCTTGGCTCGAGGACACGTGGTAAGTAGACACCGTGGTAACATATCGGTTAGGGCATGAAAAGACGGCAAGTTGGTAACCACAGTGTCTACTTGCCACGACGACGAACTGGTTGCAGGCCACCGCGCCGGACGTCCGTGCCTCAAACCAAAGGTGGTGCAGGAATACAACAAATTTATGGGAGGTGTTGACCTAAAGGACCAGAAGCTATCAATGTATCTGCTCGAACGCAAGCGGGGCATAAAATGGTACCTGAAAGTGTTCAGGCGTCTCCTGAACATTTCTATTTTAAATTCCTATATAATTTACTCCAACATTGAGCAAAACAAAAAATGCGCACCGTCAATTTCGGTACGCACTGGCTGCAGAAATATGCGAGCGTTATGTTGCGCCATCCAGGCAGCGTGTTAACAACGCTATCGTCTCCAACCACTGTCTTCGGCTCGACAGGTCTCGAGACCATTTTCCTAAGTAAAAGGCGGACCGGAAGGGGACCGGTCTAATAATAAGTAAAACAAATTTAAGCGAGCGCGTTGCGTGCGCTGCTTGAAAACCGCTCCTGGAAAACGCACCATGACGAGCATATTCTGCAGTCACTGCAACGTGTTTCTTTGTGTTTGTCGATGTTGGAGAGAGTATCACACTTTAAAAATAGTCTAAAAATGTAAAAAATGCTAGTCGTGCGATTTTTTCATATATATATTTTTTTATACTACGTCGTGTGGCAGACAAGGATACGGCCCGCCTGATGTGAAGCGGTTACCGTAGCCATATTAACTACATTATTACAAATTATTACAAATCATGCATGTCGCTGCATTGAAAAGGAATTCAATGCAGTTGGTGAGAAATCCAGAGAAGCAAAACAATTTAAATATAAATTTGGAAACTTGAAAAGATACTAGGGATAAGATATTAGCGAATATAAAAAACATTACTAAAAACAAATGCCAATAAAAGACTACGTAATACTTTGAAAATCTATACACTACCAGCTTCAGCTGAAAAAATGTCACAACCTAACAGTTACCTATGAGCACCATCATGGAGTTCACACAATTACTACGAAGTGGCGAAGCGATATGGATCTAATTCGATCCAGCCACGAGAGCAACTCTGTCATAAAAATATCAAAGTGTACTGATTGAATCCAGTTGGCGAGGAATCCAAAAATACAAAACATTTTAAATATAAATTTGGAAACTCGAAAATATGTCACCGTTTTACTATGATCTGATATGATGAAATTGTTTTTTTACCCTTTGCGATCTCGACTTCCGTAAGCCCGCTTACCATAGCCAGAAAATAGAGGTAGTAACTGTTGTAATTACTAGCTAAATTCTATAATCTTAATGTACCAAAATGGTGTAAGTGGCGCCATCTAGTAAGCATTGTAGAAACTGCGAACTGTCAATTACTTCTTTCTATAGACGTGTCTCTGTGGTCGATACGTCATTCGCATTCCCTTGTCTTGTACTAAAAGTGTGCGGTATAACAATAAAACGAAATGATTAAGTAAAAACCTATTTTCATTAAAATCCAACATCATATAACAGTAACAGTTCTAGACATTTCCAACGATTATGCTTGAATAGCTACGATTATATTAGTGTATATAAAAGACAATACTAAAAATAAATGTAAATAAAATACTAATACATTGAATAATCTATACACTGCCAGCTGAAGAAACGTCACAACCTGATAGACATGTCTGTGAGTGCCAACAACGAGTTCACACATTCACCACGATAGCAAACCTGTCCTAGAATTGTCGAAGTGTACGATGAATGAAAGAATGGTTTAAAAACGTAAATTTAATGTCACTAGTCTTATTCTTTGTTTCGTTTGACTACCTTTAGAGTCAAAGATTATTTTGCTATTATCAAGTTCAGAATTAAAAATATTATCATTTCCAGAAAATCGAGGTAGTAACAGTAGATTTCATTGTGAATTCCCGAGCTACGATTATATTAGGGAATATGAAAGGCATTACTAAAAATAAATGCAAATAAAAGACTAATACTTCGAAAAATCTATAAGCTGCCAGAGCTCCAGCTGAAGAAGCGCCACAATCTTTTAATCATGTCTGAGAGCGCCAACAAGGAGTTCACACAATCACTGCGAAAGTTTGGCTAAGCTGTAAGGATCTAATTCGATATAGCCACGATAGCAAGCAAATCTGTCACAAAATTGTCGAAATGTACGATGAATGAACGATTGCTCTAAAAACGTAAATTTAATGTCAAAATTGTATTATTCTTTGTTTCGTTTGGCAACTACTCTAGAAGTCTAGAATGAAAGGTTTAAAGACGCAGATGGCGAGGAATCCAAAATACAAGCAACAACGAGTTCACACAATTACCACGATAGAAAATCTGTCAATGAATTGTCGAAGCGTAAGATGAATGAATGAATGCTTTAAAAACGTAAGCATAATGTCAAAATTGTATTATTCTCTGTTTCATTTGGCAACCACTCTACAGTCCAAGATTAATTTTGCCATTATCAAGTTAAACGTTTTTAATTGTTCCTGAAAATTTTCTACAAATAAAGTTCGTTTCAATACAAGGCAAACAGAAGTGCTATCTACCATCGTCAACAATCGAAATCACAAATACTTATGCAAAATTATTGAGACTTTAAGATCTATTAGATCACACTGTAGCTAGAATTTTAACCATAGATACAGTTTACAAGAATGGACAAAAACACTTACTATTATATAGCAAATGGGGTTGTGATGGGTCATCTGGACAAAGCCAGTACAAACAAAAACTTCCAGAGGAGTCTGAAGTTCTTTCCGATGCAAATTTATTTATTACTTCTTTTGTGCCCCTCAGATTGATTGACGAGGACTCAGGCGTCATCGTATGGCAAAATCCAGTGCCTTCATCTGTCCGTTTCTGTCGGCCTATATCTATTGAATTTTACAAAGAAACACCGGAGAAAACGAAATCTGTTGTAGATGAAATAAAAAACCAAATACAAACTTTGCTTCCATCCATAATTAATAAAGAAGGCGAGGGAGTACAAGTCAAGCATGAACTTTTTCTGACGATGATAGACGGAAAAGTGGCACAAGTTTTAACAGATACGCCTTCTAGTTCTACTTGTACAATATGCGGAGCAACTCCCAGACAAATGAATGATTTAACGAAAGTAACAGCCAGACCTGAAAATGAAAATGCTTATCAATACGGATTACATTACATGCCTGGATTCATTGCATGGAAATGATATTGCACATAGCGAAGAGAAAAAAAGACTCAAGCAAGAAAAAAACACTCAACTATAAAAGCGATTTCGTGAAGAGTTGGGTTTAAATATCGATAAACCACGACAGGGGTACGGGGAATAGTAATGATAGCAATACTGCTAGAATATTTTCTTACAATGCTTCATGTTCTGCAGATATCACAGGAGTTGACATTGATTTAATTAAACGGTTATACATAGTTTTGCAAGCTTTGTCATCTGGTATTGTGGTAGATAGTAAGAAATTTGGTAATTATGCTCTGGAAACTGCAAGGATATACACTCGCGAGCAAAAGTTTGGAATCACCTACTTGCGATTTGCTACGAGCGATTTTAAGAACTAAACAACTAATGAAGATTAATAAATATGGTATAATTTTAAAGGTTATTCTGTAAACTTTAAATTGATACCATATTCATTTCAATTGGACCCGTATTTTAGGAGCAATCCTGGTTTAATCAAGGAGTAACGAAAAGGTCTCAATTTATTCGTTACGAGTTGCGCGCCTATGAATCCTTTATCCGCCTATGAAACCACTTTAAAGTCAAAGATTATTTTGCTATTATCAAGTTGAGAATCAAAAATTTTGTCATTGACAAAAAATAGAGATATTAACAATAGATTTGATTGACATTTCCCGAGTTACGATTATATTTAGAGAATATTTAAGGCATTACTAAAAATTAATGCAAATTGTACCTGATTCAGTGTTATATAGTAAATTTTTATAATGTACATTTTGGAGAGAAAAATAAATTATTTTGTATTGTATTGAATTGTATAAATAAAAGACTTATATAATACTTTGAAAGATCTTTACACTGCCAGCTGAGGAAGTGCCACAACCTAATAGTCACGTCTGTGAGCGCCAACAACGAGTTCACACAATTACCACGGTAGCAAATCTGTCATAGAATTGTCGAATCATTCATTCATCGTACGATGAATAAATGAATGCTTTAAAAAATTTAATGTCACAAATTGTCTTATTCTTTGTTTCGTTTAACAACCACTTTAGAGTCAAAGATTATTTTACTCTTATCAAGTTCAGAATGAAAAATATTGTCATTGCCAGAAAATCGAGGTAGTAACAGTAATTTCATTGTCAATTCCCGAGCTACGATTATATTAGGGAATATGAAAGGCATTACTAAAAATAAATGCAAATAAAAGACTAATACTTTGAAAAATCTATACGCTGCCAGAGCTCCAGCTGAAGAAGTACCACAATCTTTTAATCATGTCTGAGAGCGCCAACAAGGAGTTCACACAATCACTGCGAAGTGGCTAAGCTGTAAGGATCTAATTCGATATAGCCACGATAGCAAGCAAATCTGTCACAAAATTGTCGAAATGTACGATGAATGAACGAATGCTCTAAAAACGTAAACTTAATGTCAAAATTGTGTAATTCTTTGTTTCGTTTAGCACCCATTCTGTTGAGTCTAGAATGAAAGGTTTAAAGACGCAGTTGGCGAGGAATCCAAAAATACAAAACATTTTAAACATAAATTTGGAAACTTGAGAAAATGTAACCGAGTTATTATGATCTGATACGAGGAAATTTAAAGGATAATAAAATTAAATGCAAATAAAAGATTTATATAATACTTTGAAAAATCTTTACATTGCCAGCTGAGGAAGTGCCACAATCTAATAGTCACGTCTGTGAGCGCCAACAACCAGTACACACAATTACCACGGTAGCAAATCTGTCATAGAATTGTCGAACGATCGTTCATTTGGCAACCACTCTGCAGAGTCTAGAATGAAAGGTTTAAATACGCAGTTGGCAAGGAATCCAAAAAATACAAAACATTTTAAATATTTTGGAAACTTAAAAAGATGTCACCGTTACTATGATCTGATATGCAATTGTTTTTATTATATACCCACGTTTTTTATCCTTTTGCGATCTGGACTCCCGTAAGCCCGCTTACCATAGGCTGCAAATCGAGGAAGTAACAGTATACTATGACATTTCCCGAGTTACGATTATATTAGGGAATATTTAAGGCATTACTAAAAATAAATGCAAATAAAAGACTTACATAATATTTTGAAAAATCTATACACTGCCAGCTCCAGCTGAAGAAACACATTTAAAGGATAATAAGGATTTTTAGTAATGCCTTAAGCATTACTAAAATTAAATGCAAATAAAAGACTTATATAATACTTTGAAAAATCTTTACATTGCCAGCTGAGGAAGTGCCACAACCTAATAGTCATGTCTGTGAGCGCCAACGAGTTCACACATTTACCACGGTAGCAAATCTGTCATAGAATTGCCGAAGTGTACGATGAATGAATGAATGCTTTAAAAACGTAAATTGAATGTTAAAATTGTCTTATTCTTTGTTTCGATTGAACCACTCAACTGTCCAATATTATTTTTAACATTATCAAGTTAATATTTTTGTCGTCCCGGTTTGAGGATCAAAAATATCGTGAGGAATTCACTAATTCAACAGCAAAACCGATTGCAATTTTACTGCTGTTTAGCTACTCTAAAAAAAGATAGAAATAACCTTTCCTGTTATTTTCGTATTGACCAAAAAAACGATTATGAAACATGAAATGCTTGTCAGACCATATTATTATTCTAAGATTACAGAACATCATGCAACAGTTTTTAAACCGGGAACGGAGGTCAAAGTATACTTACGACTTATACGACTATTATATACATTTTTTTTACCCTTTTACGATCTCGTCTTCCGTAAACCCGCATACCATAGCCAGAAAATCGAGGTAGTAACAGTAGATTCTTGACATTTCCCGAGCTACGATTATATTACGGAATATAATAGGCATTATTAAAAATAAATGCAAATAAACGACTACATAATACTTTGAAAAATCTATACACTGCAGTTCCAGCTGAGAAAGCGCCACGACCTGATAGTCATGTTTGTGAGCACCAACAAGAAGTTCACACAATTACTACGAACTGGCGAAGCGATAAGGATCTAATTTGACATAGCCACGATATCCACTCTGTCATAAAATTGTCGAAGTGTACGATGAATGAATGAAAGCTTTAAAAGCTGAGGTAAGTTCTTTAGACAGAGATAATACTAGGCAGCCCAATAGTTTAATTCGGACAACGTCGGAGTGAGCCGCTTTGAGACGAACTTCTTAGCTTCCATGGATTCACCGTGCGGGTGCCGGGTCCATCGTGTGGCAGAGAGAGAAACCCAAGCAGATCTCGAGACTTGTGACACGGGTGTAGGTTTAAGGGGCCCCTTTCCGACGTACATCAACACTCACCTTCACTACTTGTGTTTCTCTCCCTGCCCAGCCAAATCTGGTATGAACCTGCTAATGCAGCTTTAGATACTCGTTCTAGTATAGAACTTACTGCACTTCTGGACAAGCCAAGGTCTTTCAGCAGGTTATAGAGAGATTTTGCTGGTATACCTCTCGCTCCTACTTCTACAGCGTAAATAGTATTATATTGTTTTAGTAGTAAACTTATAGCCAACTTTGAAATCTCAAAAAAAATTCACTTCCCCATACAACAAGACCGATAAGTTGATTGGAAATTGGAAAAATGAAATGAAAAAATGGAGAATAAATTATTATTGAAAGATTTCGACGTTGTCCCCATTTTTTAGAACACCATATTAAAATTTTAATTTAAGCTAGATCTTGTCTACTTTATTTTCTTTTTACAGTGCAAACGTTCTAGAACGAATCGAGGCGATGGACATGTCCGACGAGGAGGCACAGGATTGGCAAATTGGCACAACAGGGTCAGGAATATCGTGCCCCAAAGCCACTTTCGCCTATTATTACGGCAGAGGAAGGCCTTAACAACACTTCAGTTATTGTAAGCGTTCACGAACCTAGCAATGCCCAGGTTCCGCTGTTGACGCTGATGTTCATCCTTCAACGTAGAGAGTGGTGGCTGGCGTAAAATCAAAGTGCCAGTGGGAGGGTGAGTGGACCAAGGAAGTGATTTCGATAGTGAGATCGACGACGAGTTCGACGAGCTTCCTATCGAAACCAAAGCCTTGCAGGTGGAGGAAGAAATATTCCTGAAGACGAGGAATTAGAGCTGACCTGTCTACGATGTCATTCATGCTGTGGAGTGGGCAATGGATGCTGAAGCTGATTGTTTGATTCAGGGCTTTGAGTCATTCAGGGGTGTTCCTAAAGTGTTTTCAGGACCATCTCCTCAAAAACTATGCTAATCTTATGATGCTTTTATGGATATCTGGAGTAACGACATCATGGAGCTTGTACCCCAAGAAACTAATCGTTAAGCTAAACAAACAGTTGAGACTATGAAGGCCAAAGGGACATTGAAACCGACATCGCGTCTGCATCAGTGGCAAGATACCATTGGGGACGAGCGGTGTTATTTGCTGTTTTTATCGTACATGGATATTGATAATAGGTCATCTCAGTAGCTCAGTAAAAAAAGACCTATATTGACAGAGTTTCTTTCGGCATTTCTTCTCGTCAATGGTCATTCCGAAATGCTGGTAGATAAAATTAATAATATACCTAATTGTAAAACACGTGTCTAAGTGCCCGCGAGGGCCCACAGAATAAAGAATTTTGACTTTGACTATGCACAATACAATAGCGAATCTGTCCTAAAATTGTCGAAGTGTAAGATGAATTAATGAATTCTGATGAATGAGCGGAAATTTTATGTCAAAGTTATACGAGTAATCAGCCCGTACACTAATATATTGCGAAAGCGAAACCGTGTTATCTTTTATGAAGGAAGAAAAACGCATTCGAGCGCCATTAATGCCTTTTGAAAAGTTGTACGAATACGTATCTGCTGGTACAGTTTAATATTGCCATTTAGCTTGCTTAGCTATATGAGATAGTTAAAAGACACAAACCGGAACCAGTATACGAAATCGATAATTTATTAAAAGATAACGGGCATACTGTAATAAGAATAACCCCCGTATCTATGAAACTATGAGTTCTATGAAACGGAATGTTGTAGATTATAATATTAAAAAAACAGATGCCGAAATGCCTAATTTAATCGCTGACGCATTTGAGAAAATAACTATTACTAAATGGCAAAAACATTGTACCCATGTAAAAAGAATTGAAAAAAATATGGAAAAATGTTGAATATTTAGATGAACCCGAAGACTCGATCCGCTGGCATGAATGAATGCCCGGGAACAGGAAAAATTAGTTCAATACATTAACTCAATCATCATCAACTTAGAAAGCGAAACTGAAAGCAGCGACTCTGTAGATGATGTAACTGGGTTTGACAATTCAATTACACGAATTCCAGTCGTCCAACCTTTATGTAATATTAACCATAATGATTTACAGGACTATAATTACAGCATTAAAATAAATAATTGATGTATTTTTTTACAATCCCCTATTTCTATGTAAAACTAATCAACAAAAAATAGAAGGCAATTGATATTAAATTGAAACACCATACTGATTAATGCTATTATTTTAGCCCTGATACCACGGAGTACGTCGCGGGCCAAGGCAACCTACAAACCAAACCCTAACGTGCCCTAACCGACTCACTAGGTGCGCTAGTGAGTAAGCTAGACGCGACTGTAGACGCGCTTTCCTCGACTCCGGAGCGTCAGCTCGACGGAGGTGTACACACGCGCGCGACGACGACACAGCGGCTCTCGGCGGACAAACGCGACTTCGGGGCGCAGGCAAGTACCAGGAATCACGGTGCTGGAACTGCAGCGGCACAGCCGAAGCGTACGACGTCGCGACGAGAACCGAGTGTATCTGTTTTTTTTATGATTCAATTTTTGTATTGTATACAACCGTACACGCTTCCACTCTCACCCACACGTTGACACGTACACAGACACGTGGATACCACAAGTAAAGACCGCTCGCCTTCGTGAACTGCAGGATCTGTACACGTATATATTTTTATTATAATTCTAAAAATATATTATTTCTAGTTAGTGAAAAAAATATTATTTGTATTTTGTTTTAGACCATGTATTTTATATCAAGTATTGTATATTGTTCACAGGTGAACTGGGAACCAAAGAGCAATGTATTGCATTTTGTGAAGACAGGGGGGGCTCCTTCTATTAATTTATATTAAACCTGCTATTTATTATTAAACCTGCCGTTAACATCGGAAGCCGAATGACAATTACTCTATCAAAGGGGTCAGTTGGTTCGTTTGTTTGTCCTGTAAAAAAAATTGTAGGACAAGAATTGCTCGCTCAAAAGATACTTGGTTCGAGAATACCGAATCGACTGTTACTACCTGACATTCAAGCTAATGTATTGTTATGCTCGTGATTATGATAATTATCTGGCTATCGGAAGCGACTATATGTGTTTGGTACAGCACTGAGAAAAATGTCATTTTGGCATAATCTTAAAATATCGTGACGTTGGTTTAAAATAGATGCGTTGTCTTATAATATGTTGATAATAAGTAAATATTACGCTAGAACTGAAATGTGTTAAGATGGAATCGAATTTTTTGGGTAAATAATGCAATATTATGATACTTGTCATCGTAAAAATTTGTAATTATGAAATAACATTGTCTTCTTCAAATAATAACACAATGTAATAGAAAATGGTCCACTGTCCCATATACACTCATTTGCAAAAAAAACGGGCGGTTTTGATTTTCATTCATATTTAAAAAGATACAATACCAAAAAGGTTTCAATCGTTTGTACACGTTACTGGCCGGTTTTAAAAATGCTGTGGTATTTAAAAAAGTACGTTCTAAATTCAATTTTTCATTTGATGTTCATTTTTACAGAAAACCCCTTTTTATCCTACATTTTTGGCGCGAAGTTCCAGAAGTTAACATCGACTTTCATAACTTTTATTCAATTTTTATCGATTAATTTCATATCCTTGACTGTCAAAGCTTTATTTAATGCTGTTTGGCTGTATCAAAAATGGTAGATAAAGTGGTAAAAGCTACCAAAATTATCGCGCTGCTTGAAGAGGGTTGCAGCCAATGTTTCGTGGCTAGGAGGCTAAATGTTAGTCGCTCGACAGTCCAAAGGACCTGGCAGCGATATCAGGAGACTGGTTCCGTCGAGAGAAGGCCTGGTTCTGGAAGAAAACCATGTACCCAACCACGGGATGATCGTTTTCTTGTGAGTCGCGCATTGAGAAATCGCAAATCTTCGTATGTGGATCTTAAGAACAACCTCCAAGAAGTAAGAAATGTGCATATTAGTCTATGGACGGTCAGGAGGAGGCTTCTCGCTGCCAATATACGCAGTCACCGCCCGGCCCGCGGCCCCAAATTACTCCGTGAGCACAGAGTTCACAGGCTTAGGTTCGCTAGAAATTGTGAATCATGGACTCAAGACGATTGGAATAGGGTTTTGTTCTCTGATGAAGCCAGGATATCTCTGTTCGGTGAAGATCGACGTCGGCGAGTGCTAAGAAGACAAGGAGAACGCTTTGCAAAGGCATGTTTCGAAGAAATCACACCTTATGGTGGGGGCTCTGTTATGTTTTGGGCAGGAATAAATTCAATGGATCGTCCAGTTAGTCTTCATTGAAAACGGCTCACTGACTGGGCATCGATACATAACGGAAGTTCTAATTTCTCATGCACAACCCGCATTGGCCGCTCTAGGTGAAGACTCGATTTTTATGGACGACAATGCTCGCGCCCACCGATCCCGCGATGTTAATGCGTATGTGCAAGAGGTCGGCATTCGTCGTTTGGATTGGCCAGCTCGAAGTCCCGACCTCAATCCCATAGAGCATGTCTGGGACGTTCTGAAACGGCGTGTGAGATCAGTACACCCGGCTCCGCAGACCATCAGAGAGCTGAAGAATGTGATTACTGCGGAGTGGGAACGTATTCCGCAAGCAAGTATCCGGGATATACTCGCTAGCATGCCCAGACGAATTCAAGCTGTGAACTAAACATTTATCTGCTTTTACTTTATTAAAGAAAAACAAACAAAAAAACTTTTTTATTTTTACTTCATGAGCATATGCACTACTAGCGAATATACACTACTAGCGAGGTTTAGCATTATTTCCCATAAATTGTATCTAAATTTTATGAAATACTGATGAAAACGATTATTTTCTTATTAATTTAGCAAATTGTGTGGATAAAACTACCTATAATTATCAAACAAAGAAATATTAACATTTGAAATGGTTCATTGCTTAGGTGCCCGTTTTTTTTGCAAATGAGTTTATTAGTATGATAATTATAAATAAGATTCTAATTAAAAAACACAATGACAGTCACCGTAATATAAATAGATTTCATAGTTTAATATGAAGAAGTATCTCTAAAAATACGATGACCTCCCCCTAATGTACTATATTAAATTATTAATGCTTTAAACTTATATTTTTAAAGTAAGCATCATTTTTTAATATTACAGTCATATTATTTTATGTGAATCCTATGATAATACGATTAAATAATCTCATATTTTTAGAGTAAGCATCAAAGTTCAATAATATAGTCATATTATTTTATGTGTATCCTACTAAATTATTATTACAGAGACCCATTTATGAGTAGCATTTTAATTTTGAATGATGTCCTACAAATTTAAGGTGACGGCATTATATAATGAGGTCTCCCTCTCACACTTCATTCCGCCGCCGCGCCATTTCGGTCGGCCATTTTTATTTCACCGCTACAGCCGGCAAGTCACGACTCACGACTCGTTTAATTAATAGCAATAACAATTCCATTAGTGCCAGTGAACGTGTTTGATCAGTGCAAAAATGGATATGGCTACGCGTATTCTTTTGAAGAAGTGGAATTTGGAACGCTACATCGATCGTTTTGAAAGTAAGTTGACAAACCTACCTAGTAAGTTGCTAGCATGAGCTCACACATTACATTCACACATTCTAATTTCTAGCAAGAATAGGGTCAGAGTGTCGTCTTAGGGGCACTATGAAAAAATACTTATAATAAAGACTAGAGTGTGTGGTCGCCACACACGTTATAAGTGAAACTTCTGTGGCTAGTGATAAGGTCGAGAATGGGTAATTTTAAATCACTTATATTATTTAACGTGACGCATTTTCGTGTCGTTTTAGGCTCACCCCGTGCCATAAGAAGTTTCACTTCAAAAATTTCGCGACCAATTTTAAGGTCACAGTTCTAACATAACCTAACCTATGGATCCCTTCGACATCGTTTTTACGACAAACGGTTGGTCGGAGACAAAAAACACCAAGACACTTTTAGCCTTTCTAGGTGTTACATACTATAGAATCGAGAAAATAAACGATTTGCGTAAATAACACTTTTTTGGCCGCTGTACACTCCAACCAAGAATAGTCTTGTCGTATGGTACCTACCCACCTACCTAGATATACGTTCATATTTATATTATACACTAGATTCGATGTGCAACTGCAACCCAAAAAAAAAACAAATAGGTACCAACCTATATTTTATAAAGTCGATGCGACATAGTGCATTTCACAGCTGCAATCAGGGCGCTGTTAAATTTACCTTTTTTTTCAGCTGAAAGAATTGATATCGCAACAATGCAGATGCTTAGTAAACAAGACATACATAGTATGTTCCCTCAAATAGGGGACAGACTCCGGTTTGAAGCAGCTCTGGCCATGTTAAAAAGCGACCAACCAAAAGATACGGTTTGTTTTCATGTTAAATTTTATTTAAAAAAAGTAAATTTTGTTTTAAACTTTTTGCTTACACATGCCCTGCGTCGCTTAAATGCACATTCTCCTACTTGCATGTAGGTAGGTACCTACTTATTAACTTTTATTTAAAGTCCTCTTAAGATACCTAACAATTTAACCGGTGCAGTATTTATTTAAAAAGTGGAATAAAATCCTAACTTTTCATCAGTCTTGTTAGTTTACCAACTAAGTACATTATTATTACCTTTTTAAATTTCTTGTTAAATTTCAGGATAACTCCTACAATTCATCACTCTTTGAAGAGGTCCTGAGGAATGACTTGTTAACTAGTCTACCTTGTAACTTAGAGCCTCTGCCACCGTGTGAAGGACTGCAAAGCTCAATCCTCAACCAAGACTGCGAAGCAGGACTTAACCAGGAAAATTTGGTAAGTTATGCAAAATTGTAGAAAAGTACTCGTACTTACTGTTTTTTGGTTCAAGAGCAATATGTATTAATTTGTAATTACATCCATACTAATATTATAAATGCGAAAGTACGTCTGTCTGTCTATCTGTCGGCTGGGGCAGGACCTTTTCACATTTTCATACCTAAGACACTGAACCGATGCAAAATTTGGTATAGACATTCTTTGAGACCAGGATCAGTCCTGATCTTGATCGATTAGTTTTTATCAGGGCCGGATCAAGGGACGAGGGCAGGACCGTTCACACCTGCAATGCTGAACCGATTACTAGTACAAAAATATAACACTTCCCTTGAGTTAACCCCGGCTAGGGCTAGCTATAGCCTGATAGTTAACGGTCGCACTCGGACACATTTAGTGATTATTTCAACGATTATTGAGGTTAATTGACCGTACATACTCATATTATCACACCTTTTTGTTACATGTACTATTATAACATTGTCTCAAAGTAAATATTATTTTAGGATGGTGACATACTGGTGATACCACTGGACTCGTCGTCGTCAGTGGGTGAAGCAGTTAGACAAGAGTCCACCGGGAGCAATTTAGTAAGTTATTGCCTATTATCCTGTACTTTTGATAAGGAATTTAAATTGACATTCAATATTTTTAACCCCCGGCGTAAACAGATAAGTTTAACGTCTGTACCTGTCTTGTCCTGTATGTGTGTACGGACGGCCGTTTAGGAGCTATACTGTCACAAAGATCAGTAATATATTTGGAGTTGGTGACAGCTATAACTAACAACTAAATTCATGATGCCTAGACTGGCACCGACTCCAACTGATCATTATACTGAATGGAAGGTAGGTATTGAACCTGTATTTTCAACATTTTAGTGACATTTTTTTTTAACTTTTACCTTGCATATTTAGTTTGTAATGCCATACTTATACTATTTGTGTTTCAGGTGAATGTCATACTGAATTCATCAGTCGAGGGAAAACAAATAATAGCAATTGGGCAGAAAACGGGCGCCTTACCCTCAAACGTGCGTGGGCGTTTATGCAAGCTGCTTATGGAGAAGCTCATTACGGCCGAAAACCCGGTACTTCTGACAGATTCGCAGCTGCTTGCTCTATCCTACGACATTGGCAGATTATTTAAAGAGGAGTCACCACCCCTATACTACGCGCCGTACCTGCCGGCTGATGCTTACCAGGCTAAGCGCAATATCTCTGGCTGGTTAGTCACCGCCAGAAGGGCTCGACGGCAGCATTTAGTTTCGTTGGGCCTTATTGAAAAGCCCAAGTCACGTTCTCGCTCCAAGTCCAGTCCTAGGCTAGATACCCCTCCACTCGCTGGAATCGACCTAACCGGACTTAAAGAAGGTAACTCCTTTTCAAGAAATTTTATGTTTTCAGATTGAATTAAATTATCAAGAACAAAATTATTGAGAAAAATATCTGAATTAGTATAAATTTTCGTTACAAATTACAAAATATCTGAATCTAAGAACCGTTATTGTTATTGTACTAATTATTAATCGTTTTAATTTTTGTGTGCAGGTGAAGTGGAGGACGTAGCGTCAGCATTAGAGCAGCTGTCAAGTCCTTCAGCTGGTCCGTGGTAGGAGGTCAGTGCCCTGTGGCGGGAGACGGTGCGAGCTCGCCTCCGGTACTTGTACTACGAGGAAGGGACATTACAGGAGTACTTCAATAAGTATCCTATCCTGAAGTCAAGTGATGGATGGCGACTCCTGACGTATGACTACGAAGCACTGTTCCCTGATAAATCCGGGGGCCTCGACGCCTTGGATGCTTCATCGGAAAACATACTAAAAGCTGCTCAGCAGAAGCTTAACACCACAAAGGACTCGTTTCTTCGTCGAAAAATAGCTGATACATTGGCAATTTGTGACGGTAAGGAAATGATTCTGTTATATAGTTCTAGGTGCTCGACCTCCCTGGGTCGGTGAACCCGTTATAAAATATATAGACAAAAAAGAATTTAAAAATTATCTAACATGGTGCAGTCGTTCAGAAGTAACGGGCGGGCGGACACACATTTCGGCAATTCATTTTTACTTATATAGATAGATTTTATTTTGTTCTGATACTTTTCCCTATTTGCTCAGTTAATGATGATGTGTTGTGTCAAATATACTATTATTATTTTCTTTCCAGATGAACAACCGGAGACAAAATTAATAGCAGCGATATTGCTACTCGGCTGTCTCTTTAATATTCCTCCTGCCCGTCGATCTAGAAAAGACTGGCAAGCTTCACGAGCGGAGATATTGGATGGATTTGTGACCATCGTGGATGATGACGCAGACGTGCAAGTGGTAATTGAGGAGCGTCGCCAAAAGCTTCAAAACCTAGGTATTAACCTACAACCATTTATAATTTGGTGCCGCCAGTCAGGTGTCTCCTTCACAGTATGTGACAATACGTTTTACAAGTTCACAACACTAACTGAGGCTGTTGATGTGACTTTTAAAATATTTCATGCTACTGCAGCTAAATATCCTACTGAAAGCTATAATATTTGGCTTATTATCCAAATTGGCTTTTACAAAGTCAAAACATCGTACGATCGTATGTCACAATCTGTGAAGGAGATATTAGTTACTCTCGGAGTCACAATTTAAATTAAGATGAAGTGTCACAGTTGTAAAAGGACTTTTCCCACGTTTTCTTCACTTATTACCCACATAAGGAAAGAATGTGAAAAAATTGATATTACTGGAATTTATAAATGTGGTGAAGAAGCATGCTACCGGTATTTCACGGACGTTAGACAATTTAGAAAACATGTTAACTTAAAACATTTGAATAAAGTAAACACTCGTTATTTGCCATCCACCTCAAACGAGGCTTGCGTAGTTCCTATGTGTGAAACAGAGACTACCGAAGTAACAACTGAGCACATATACATTGAAGCTGATAGTGAACCTGAAGTCCTTGATAATGCTGATAGTATTATTCATAAAGAAGTTTTGAAATTTATTTCAACGCTTTATGTAAATCCCTCTGTATCTCGATCGTCTGTACAAGCTATGGTTAGTCATTTGCAAACCCTTCTTGACAATATCGCACCGTCTATATGATTCGGGTTGAAGTGCAGTGTGCAATGTGTTTATAAACTCGTGTGAGTATGCCATTCAATGCCAGCCCACTTATAAGTGGGCAAAAGTAATTGATTGCCTAACACAACTAATTGTGACTTTACAATATTTTGTCGAGTTGACAAATTTCTAACCATTATTCATCACAATGAGTAACTTTCTTTGTACTCATAGGGCTCTGTGCGATTTTTTTATAAACACTGGCACAAATTATACGGAATTAAAAAAATATTTGATGGATACTTTTACATTATCATCAGAGAGAGCTGATATAATTGGAGCAAGTATTCAGAAGAATTTACTATCTAAATTAAACGATCGATGGGAAAAGGCGAGAAGAATAAAAGATCGTTTCGAAAAAAATAACAATGCTTGGTTGAAGTGGTCAGCAACAACTCCAGAAAACAAAACAAGCAAAGAGAAGAAAATATCTGTGCAAAGTAGGTTCCGAAATGAACTTGGCCTCCACATAGACAAACCCCGACAGCGATCTGGTAACAGTAATGATGGGAATACTGCGCGAAGATTCTTTATGAACTATCATTGTTCAGTCAATATTACTGGAGTTAACGAAGAATTGATAAAACACCTATATATGATACTACAAACTATGTCATCTGGAATCGCAATAAACGCGGCAAAATTCAGTCAATATGCAATGGGTACTGCTCAAATATTTATAAATGAATATAACTGGTATTATATGCCATCTTCTCTTCATAAAATCCTTATTCACGGGGAAAGTGTTATAAGGCATTTCGCAATTTTACCAATAGGCCAATTGTCTGAAGATGCACAAGAAGCGCGAAACAAACATTAGAGACAATACAGACTACATCATTCCAGGAAGTGTTCTCGTGCCGCCACTAATGAAGATGTTCTACATGCATTATTATTTACATCAGATCCATATATTTCAAGTCTAAGAACACCAATCCTTAGTGTTACCAAGGAATTGTTGGACGAAGCCAAAATGCTCTTAGATCTGTCTTAAAGTGAATAAATAAAATATCTACAGTTGATGCAATAAATATTATTTTATAATATTGTTATTTTTCGTATAATATATCCTATATTTCTATTTTTAAATAATTTAATTTAATAAAGATTAAAGTTTATTTAATTGAAACTTATTTCATTATGAAGCCCATACATTCAATAATTTATGCGGGCGATATAACGGGCGAGGCCGTTTCGTTCCCACTGTGCGGCGCCACGGCAGACACTGGGCAACGACGCGGTACAGATAACCGACGAGATCATAGACCACCATAGACCATAGACCTCGAACCACGCGATGCACGAACACGAGACGTGGAGTCACGAGCTTCGCAGCCACCCGACATGCTGCTTGTAAAGTCGACCGCAGACCAGCACGACACGACAGACCGCAAGCCGTACGAAGCAGAGCCACGAGACGTAGAGCAGCAAGATTTGCAGGCGAACGACACGCTGTTCAACATGAACACCATAGACCGCCAGTCATCGCCGTCCTCTTCCACTCAGGTGACACACAAAGGATATCACCCGCAACCGAAACGCCACCATTTTATATTGGAAGGATCGCTACATACATAAGCGGGCCGGCATTGTCGGTCGACAGTATTTGTCAAACAACAAAGCCGAACCGAAGCAATTAGTACACTTGTTCGACATCAATAGGCTTGTGAAGATTAGTTGTTCATTCGGGTCGACACATGACTCGATTCGGCAGTATTTGCAGAATGAAAAAACAGATCGAAACAACTCCTAAATTACGTTCAGTTATATTAGGCTTGTGCCGTTCGGGCAATTTGTTTGGGCTTCACAGCAAAGTTCGGTTTTACTAACTAGTATCCGTGGGGTAAAGTAGTACAACGCTGGACAACAAACAATGTTTTTTTTTTTTTCTGTCATCTGGAATCGCAATAAACGCGGCAAAATTCGGTCAATATTTGCAGGCGAACGACACGCTGTTCAACATGAGCACCATAGACCGCCAGTCATCGCAGTCCTCTTCCACTCAGGTGACACACAAAGGATATCACCCGCAACCGAAACGCCACTATTTTATATTGGAAGGATCGCTACATACATAAGCGGGCCGGCATTGTCGGTTCGACAATATTTGTCAAACAACAAAGCCGAACCGAAGCAATTAGTGCACTTGTTCGACATCAATAGGCTTGTGAAGATTAGTTGTTCATTCGGGTCGACACATGACTCGATTCGGCAATATGCAGAATGAAAAAACAGATCGAAACAACTCCTAAATTACGTTCAGTTTTATTAGGCTTGTGCCGTTCGGGCAATTTGTTTGGGCTTCACGGCAAAGTTCGGTTTTACTAACTAGTATCCGTGGGGTAAAGTAGTACAACGCTGGACAACAAACACATCTATCGCAGAGAATGTTCTGTAGATTTCATTAATCTTGTCCATCTTTTTCCATTTCTCCTGAAGCCACTCGTGTTGGATTTAAATCCCACTCTCATAGGAAACAGTTTGTTGTCCTCATTCTTCATTAGGCAGTTCATTTCTTTATTGAACCATATAATTTTGGAATTTAATGCCAGCGGACATCCTTTATTTTATATCGTTATTATGCCTGAAGAAATACTTATGTAGGTTGTCAATGGGGAACCGCCAGCACAATGCTAATGCAGTGACAAAGGTCGCCACAGTTGGTCTTCGTTTCTTTATTATAACTTTATGTACATCGTGAATAAACTTCAAAAATCTCAGGAATTAGGTAGTAGTTATTTTTGGCTTTTTCGTGTCATGATTTTTCAGTTGGTTTATTTTTTTAAGTTTTACGAGTATATATTTCTATATTTTCTTATTTTTTTTAATAATGGCCAAGTAGCAGAACATGAATTCTAGACGAAAATACATGAATAACTTAATTAAGAAAACTCAACACAATTGCCTAACTTTTGATCTACTCAACTGACATGATGATCATAAAATTATGCACCTGTACCAAAATGAAGCGAGGCGGCCAAGATACTGGACTTGTACTGAAAGAATTGGCATATATTACATACACATTTGTGTGCATGAACATGTCTGTTTGTCTTGGTCTGGGTGTTTTCTATGTATCATAAGTATGTATTTACAAAAAAAAATGTATTTACGTATGTTTATCAGTTGTCTAGAACCCATAACACAAGCTTCGCTTACTTTGGGGCTAGATGGCGCTCTGTAATTTGTCTGGCAATATTTATTTATTTATTTATATATATAAATAAATATCTCAACACAATTGTCAGACAAATTACACAAATGACAAATCGTGATATATATATATCACGATTGCTTAATGTCCTGATAGTGACAGATTGCAATGAAAAAGGAAGAAAATAAACCCTGGCAGAAATTGGGCCCTTTTGCTAGCACCTAGGGTGCTCAGACTGCTTTTGTGGAACAATTAGTAATTAGTATTGTAAAGGACAACAGCCGAACAGCTGCCACCGGTGCCACGGCAGACACTGGGCAACGACGCGGTACAGATAACCGAGGAGCCGACCATAGACCCGAACCACGCGATGCACGAACACGAGACGTGGAGTCACGAGCTTCGCAGCCACTCGACATGCTGCTTGTAAAGTCGTCCGCAGACCAGCACGACACGACAGACCGCAAGCCGTGCGAAGCAGAGCCACGAGACGTAGAGAAGCAAGATTTGCAGGCGAACGACACGCTGTTCAACATGAACACGATAGACCGCCAGTCATCGTCGTCCTCTTCCACTCAGGTGACACACAAAGAATATCCCCCGCAGCCGAAACGCCACCATTGTATATTGTAAGGATCGCTACATACATAAGTGGGCCGGCATTGCATGGCATACTCACACGAGTTTGTAAACACATTGCACGCTGCACTTCAACCCGAATCATATAAATTAAAGTTGAAATTGATTGCCTAACACAACTAATTGTGACTTTACAATATTTTGTCGAGTTGACAAATTTCTAACCATTATTCATCACAATGAGTAACTTCCATTGTACTTGTAGGGCTCTGTGCGATTTTTTTATAAATTCTGGCACAAATTATACGGAAATAAAAAAATATTTGATGGACACTTTTACATTATCATCAGAGAGAGCTGATATAGTTGGAGCAAGTATTCAGAAGAATTTCCTATCTAAATTTAACGATCGATGGGAAAAGGCGAGAAGAATAAAAGATCGTTTCGAAAAAAATAACAGTGCTTGGTTGAAGTGGTCAGCAACAACTCCAGAAAATAAAACAAGCAAAGAAGAGAAGACAAAATCTGTGCAAAATAGGTTCCGAAATAAACTTGGCCCCCACATAGACAAACCCCGACAGGGATCTGGTAACAGTAATGACGGGAATATTGCGCGAAGATTCTTTATGAACTATTATTGTTCAGCCAATATGACTGGAGTTAACGAAGAATTGATAAAACGCCTATATATGATACTACAAACAATGTCATCTGGAATCGCAATAAACGCGGCAAAATACGGTCAATATGCAATGGGTACTGCTCAAATATTTATAAATGAATATAACTGGTATTATAATATGCCATCTTCTCTTCATAAAATCCTTATTCACGGGGAAAGTGTTATAAGGCATTTCGCAATTTTACCAATAGGCCAATTGTCTGAAGATGCACAAGAAGCGCGAAACATACATTACAGACAATACAGACTACATCATTCCAGGAAGTGTTCTTGTGCCGCCACTAATGAAGATGTTCTACATGCATTATTATTTACATCAGATCCATATATTTCAAGTCTAAGAACACCAATCCTTAGTGTTACCAAGGAATTGTTGGACGAAGCCAAAATGCTCTTAGATCTGTCTTAAAGTGAATAAATTCACAATAATACATTATATGCTCTATTTAATAAAATATAATATCTACAGTTCATGCAATATATATTATATTAAAATATTGTTATTTTTCGTACAATATATCTTATATTTCTATTTTTAAATAATTTAATTTAATAAAGTTTAAAGTTTATTTAATTGAAACTTATTTCATTATGAAGCCCATACATTCAATAATTTATACGGGCGATATAACGGGCGAGCCCGTTTCGTTCCCACTGTGCGGCGCCACGGCAGACACTGGGCAACGACGCGGTACAGATAACCGAGGAGACCATAGACCACCATAGACCATAGACCTCGAACCACGCGATGCATGAACACGAGACGTGGAGTCACGAGCTTCGCAGCCACTCGACATGCTGCTTGTAAAGTCGTCCGCAGACCAGCACGACACGACAGACCGCAAGCCGTCCGAAGCAGAGCCACGAGACGTAGAGCAGCAACATTTGCAGGCGAACGACACGCTGTTCATCATGAACACCATAGACCGCCAGTCATCGTCGTCCTCTTCCACTCAGGTGACTCACAAAGAATATCCCCCGCAGCCGAAACGCCACCATTGTATATTGTAAGGATCGCTACATACATATGTTGGCCGGCATTGCATGGCATACTCACACGAGTTTGTAAACACATTGCACACTGCACTTCAACCCGAATCATATAAATTAAAGTTGAAATTGATTGCCTAACACAACTAATTGTGACTTTACAATATTTTGTCGAGTTGACAATTTTCTAACCATTATTCATCACAATGAGTAACTTTATTTGTACTCGTAGGGCTCTGTGCGATTTTTTTATAAACTCTGGCACAAATTATACGGAATTAAAAAAATATTTGATGGACACTTTTACATTATCATCAGAGAGAGCTGATATAGTTGGAGCAAGTATTCAGAAGAATTTACTATCTAAATTTAAGGATCGATGGGAAATGGCGAGAGAATAAAAGATCGTTTCGAAAAAAATAACAGTGCTTGGTTGAAGTGGTCAGCAACAACTCCAGAAAATAAAACAAGGAAAGAAGAGAAGAAAATATCTGTGCAAAGTAGGTTCCGAAATGAACTTGGCCTCCACATAGACAAACTCCGACATCTGGTAACAGTAATGATGGGAATACTGCGCGAAGATTCTTTATGAACTATCATTGTTCAGCCAATATGACTGGAGTTAACGAAGAATTGATAAAACGCCTATATATGATACTACAAACAATGTCATCTGGAATCGCAATAAACGCGGCAAAATTCGGTCAATATGCAATGGATACTGCTCAAATATTTATAAATGAATATAACTGGTATTATATGCCATCTTCTCTTCATAAAATCCTTATCCACGGGGAAAGTGTTATAAGGCATTTCGCAATTTTACCAATAGGCCAATTGTCTGAAGATGCACAAGAAGCGCGAAACAAACATTACAGACAATACAGACTACATCATTCCAGGAAGTGTTCTCGTGCCGCCACTAATGAAGATGTTCTACATGCATTATTATTTGCATCGGATCCATATATTTCAAGTCTAAGAACACCAATCCTTAGTGTTACCAAGGAATTGTTGGATGAAGCCAAAATGCTCTTAGATCTGTCTTATAGTGAATAAATTCACAATAATAATATATTATATGCTCTATTTAATAAAATAAAATATCTACAGTTGATGCAATAAATATTATTTTATAATATTGTTATTAGGGTTCCGAACCTCAAAAGGAAAAACGGAACCCTTATAAGATCACTTTGTTGTCCGTCTGTCTGTCTGTCTGTCTGTCTGTCTGTCTGTCTGTCAAGAATTTCTATATCGAGAATGCGTGGAGGTATCAAGCTGAAATTTGAACTGTATACTCAGGTCTACGGTCCCATGAAGTTAAAAAAAAATCAAACTGCTAAGTTTACGTAGAAAAAAGTTACGGCCGTTTATTCAGCAAAAGACGCATATTTCGACACACTCAAGGGAATCAAAACCTATAGGGTACTTCCCGTTGACCTAGAACTATGAAATTTAGCAAGTAACATCGTTATAGACTACAAGTACAGGAATAAATCTCAAAACTATACATTTGTAAATAGATCTTAAAAAATAGGGGGTCTATATTTTTTATAGGGTGTCGAAATTTCAAATTGAAACTACTAGTTCAAATGGGGTATCATGTGAAAGGGCTTGATGTACACATTGCAAAATATATTTATTTATTTTTTTCGACGCATTATTTCTTATTTATAATGAAAAATATCAAATTTAATAATGATACTACGTACCTACGGAACCCTCGGTGGGCGAGTCCGACTCGCACTTGTCCGGTTTTTTTTTCGTATAATATATCCCATATTTCTATTTTTAAATAATTTAATTTAATAAAGATTAAAGTTTATTTAATTGAAACTTATTTCATTATGAGGCCCATACATCCAATAATTTATGCGGGCGATATAACGGGCGAGCCCGTTTCGTTCCCACTGTGCGGCGCCACGGCAGACACTGGGCAACGACGCGGTACAGATAACCGAGGAGAGCATAGACCTCGAACCACGCGATGCACGAACACGAGACGTGGAGTTTCGACGAGCTTCGCAGCCGGACATGCTGCTTGTAAAGTCGACCGCAGATCAGCACGACACGACAGACCGCAAGCCGTACGAAGCAGAGCCACGAGACGTAGAGCAGCAAGATTTGCAGGCGAACGACACGCTGTTCAACATGAACACCATAGACCGCCAGTCATCGTCGTCCTCTTCCACTCAGGTGACACACAAAGAATATCACCCGCAGCCGAAACGCCACCATTGTATATTGTAAGGATCGCTACATACATAAGTGGGCCGGCATTGCATGGCATACTCACACGAGTTTATAAACACATTGCACACTGCATTTCAACCCGAATCATAAAAATTAAAGTTGAAATTGATTGCCTAACACAACTAATTGTGACTTTACAATATTTTGTCGAGTTGACAAATTTCTAACCATTATTCATCACAATGAGTAACTTTCTTTGTACTCGTAGGGCTCTGTGCGATATTTTTTATAAACTCTGGCACAAATTATACGGAATTAAAAAAATATTTGATGGACACTTTTACATTATCATCAGAGAGAGCTGATATAGTTGGAGCAAGTATTCAGAAGAATTTACTATCTAAATTTAACGATCGATGGGAAAAGGCGAGAGAATAAAAGATCTTTTCGAAAAAAATAACAGTGCTTGGTTGAACAACTCCAGAAAATAAAACAAGCAAAGAAGAAAAGAAAATATCTGTGCAAAGTAGGTTCCGAAATGAACTTGGCCTCCACATAGACAAACCCCGACAGGGATCTGGTAACAGTAATGATGGGAATACTGCGCGAAGATTCTTTATGAACTATCATTGTTCAGCCAATATGACTGGAGTTAACGAAGAATTGATAAAACGCCTATATATGATACTACAAACAATGTTTTTTTTTTTTTTTTTTTGTCATCTGGAATCGCAATAAACGCGGCAAAATTCGGTCAATATTTGCAGGCGAACGACACGCTGTTCAACATGAACACCATAGACCGCCAGTCATCGCAGTCCTCTTCCACTCAGGTGACACACAAAGGATATCACCCGCAACCGAAACGCCACTATTTTATATTGGAAGGATCGCTACATACATAAGCGGGCCGGCATTGTCGGTTCGACAATATTTGTCAAACAACAAAGCCGAACCGAAGCAATTAGTGCACTTGTTCGACATCAATAGGCTTGTGAAGATTAGTTGTTCATTCGGGTCGACACATGACTCGATTCGGCAGTATTTGCAGAATGAAAAAACAGATCCAAACAACTCCTAAAATACTTTCAGTTTTATTAGGCTTGTGCCGTTCGGGCAATTTCTTTGGGCTTCACGGCAAAGTTCGGTTTCTCGTACTAACTAGTATCCGTGGGGTAAAGTAGTACAACGCTGGACAACAAACACATCTATCGCAGAGAATGTTCTGTAGAGTTCATTAATCTTGTCCATCTTTTTCCATTTCTCCTGAAGCCACTCGTGTTGGATTTAAATCCCACTCTCATAGGAAACAGTTTGTTGTCCTCATTCTTCATTAGGCAGTTCATTTCTCTATTGAACCATATAATTTTGGAATTTAATGCCAGCGGACATCCTTTATTTTATATCGTTATTATGCCTGAAGAAATACTTATGTAGGTTGTCAATGGGGAACCGCCAGCACAAGGCTAATCCAGTGACAAAGATCGCCGCAGTTGGTCTTCGTTTCTTTATTATAACTTTATGTACATCGAGAATAAACTTCAAAAATCTCAGGAATTAGGTAGTAGTTATTTTTGGCTATTTCGTGTCATGATTTTTCAGTTGGTTTATTTTTTTAAGTTTTATATATTTCATTTTTTTTTTTTTTAATAATGGCCAAGTAGCAGAACATGAATTCTAGACGAAAATACATGAATAACTTAATTTAGAAAACTCAACACAATTTCCTAACTTTATGATCATCATGTCAATTGAGTAGGCCAAACCTACTCAACTGACATGATGATCATAAAATTATACACCTGTACCAAAATGAAGTGAGGCGGCCAAGATATTGGACTTGTACTGAAAGAATTGACATATATTACATACACATTTGTGTGCATGAACATGTCTGTTTGTCTTGGTCTGGGTATTTTCTATGTATCATAAGTATGTATTTACAAAAAAAAATGTATTTACGTATGTTTATCAGTTGTCTAGTACCCATAACACAAGCTTCGCTTACTTTGGGGCTAGATGGCGCTCTGTAATTTGTATGACAATATTTATTTGTTTATTTACATATATTTATTTATTTATATATATAACAATATTTATTTATTTATTTATATATATAAATAATCAGACAAATTACATAAATGACAAATCGTGATAT
This sequence comes from Hypsopygia costalis, assembly GCA_937001555.2. Taxonomy (NCBI): domain Eukaryota; kingdom Metazoa; phylum Arthropoda; class Insecta; order Lepidoptera; family Pyralidae; genus Hypsopygia; species Hypsopygia costalis. The sequence continues at coordinate 12,253,687 of OW443347.2, read as the reverse complement.
ATATATCACGATTGCTTAATGTCCTGATAGTGACAGATTGCAATGAAAAAGGAAGAAAATGAACCCTGGCAGAAATTGGGCCCTTTTGCTAGCACCCTAGTGTGCTTTTGTGGAACAATTAGTAATTAGTATTGTAAAGGACAACAGCCGAACAGCTGCCACCGGTGCCACGGCAGACACTGGGCAACGACGCGGTACAGATAACCGAGGAGCCGACCATAGACCTCGAACCACGCGATGCACGAACACGAGACGTGGAGTCACGAGCTTCGCAGCCACTCGACATGCTGCTTGTAAAGTCGTCCGCAGACCAGCACGACACGACAGACCGCAAGCCGTGCGAAGCAGAGCCACGAGACGTAGAGCAGCAAGATTTGCAGGCGAACGACACGCTGTTCAACATGAACACGATAGACCGCCAGTCATCGTCGTCCTCTTCCACTCAGGTGACACACAAAGAATATCCCCCGCAGCCGAAACGCCACCATTGTATATTGTAAGGATCGCTACATACATAAGTGGGCCGGCATTGCATGGCATACTCACACGAGTTTATAAACACATTGCACACTGCATTTCAACCCGAATCATAAAAATTAAAGACACTTTTACATTATCATCAGAGAGAGCTGATATAGTTGGAGCAAGTATTCAGAAGAATTTACTATCTAAATTTAACGATCGATGGGAAATGGCGAGAGAATAAAAGATCGTTTCGAAAAAAATAACAGTGCTTGGTTGAAGTGGTCAGCAACAACTCCAGAAAATAAAACAAGGAAAGAAGAGAAGAAAATATCTGTGCAAAGTAGGTTCCGAAATAAACTTCGCCTCCACATAGACAAACCCCGACATCTGGTAACAGTAATGATGGGAATACTGCGCGAAGATTCTTTATGAACTATCATTGTTCAGCCAATATGACTGGAGTTAACGAAGAATTGATAAAACGCCTATATATGATACTACAAACAATGTCATCTGGAATCGCAATAAACGCGGCAAAATTCGGTCAATATGCAATGGGTAATGCTCAAATATTTATAAATGAATATAACTGGTATTATATGCCATCTTCTCTTCATAAAATCCTTATCCACGGGGAAAGTGTTATAAGGCATTTCGCAATTTTACCAATAGGCCAATTGTCTGAAGATGCACAAGAAGCGCGAAACAAACATTAGAGACAATACAGACTACATCATTCTAGGAAGTGTTCTCGTGCCGCCACTAATGAAGATGTTCTACATGCATTATTATTTACATCGGATCCATATATTTCAAGTCTAAGAACACCAATCCTTAGTGTTACCAAGGAATTGTTGGATGAAGCCAAAATGCTCTTAGACCTGTCTTATAGTGAATAAATTCACAATAATAATATATTATATGCTCTATTTAATAAAATAAAATATCTACAGTTGATGCAATAAATATTATTTTATAATATTGTTATTTTTCGTATAATATATCCCATATTTCCATTTTTAAATAATTTAATTTAATAAAGATTAAAGTTTATTTAATTGAAACTTATTTCATTATGAGGCCCATACATCCAATAATTTATGCGGGCGATATAACGGGCGAGCCCGTTTCGTTCCCACTGTGCGGCGCCACGGCAGACACTGGGCAACGACGCGGTACAGATAACCGAGGAGAGCATAGACCTCGAACCACGCGATGCACGAACACGAGACGTGGAGTTTCGACGAGCTTCGCAGCCGGACATGCTGCTTGTAAAGTCGACCGCAGATCAGCACGACACGACAGACCGCAAGCCGTACGAAGCAGAGCCACGAGACGTAGAGCAGCAAGAATTGCAGGCGAACGACACGCTGTTCAACATGAACACCATAGACCGCAACATGAACACCATAGACCGCCAGTCATCGTCGTCCTCTTCCACTCAGGTGACACACAAAGAATATCACCCGCAGCCGAAACGCCACCATTTTATATTGGAAGCATTCAATCCGCAAAGTTCGGTTTTACTAACTAGTATCCATGGGGTAAAGTAGTACAACGCTGGACAACAAACACATCTATCGCAGAGAATGTTCTGTAGAGTTCATTAATCTTGTCCATCTTTTTCCATTTCTCCTGAAGCCACTCGTGTTGGATTTAAATCCCATTCTCATAGGAAACAATTTGTTGTCCTCATTCTTCATTAGGCAGTTCATTTCTCTATTAAACCATATAATTTTGGAATTTAATGCCAGCGGACATCCTTTATTTTATATCGTTATTATGCCTGAAGAAATACTTATGTAGGTTGTCAATGGGGAACCGCCTGCACAATGCTAATACAGTGACAAAGGTCGCCACAGTTGGTCTTCGTTTCTTTATCATAACTTTATGTACATCGAGAATAAACTTCAAAAATCTCAGGAATTAGGTAGTTATTTTTGGCTTTTTCGTGTCAGGATTATTCAGTTGGTTCTTTTTTTTAAGTTTTATATATTTCTATATTTTTTTTATTTTAATAATGGCCAAGTAGAACATGAATTATAGACAAAAATACATGAATAACTTAATTAAGAAAACTCAACACAATTGCCTAACTTTTGACCTACTCAACTGACATGATGATCATAATATTAATAATATTATACACCTGTACCAAAATGAAGTGAGGCGGCCAAGATACTGGACTTGTACTAGAAGAATTGACATATATATATATATATATATATATATATATATATATATATCAGGATTGCTTAATGTACTGATAGTGACAGATTGCAATGAAAAAGGAAGAAGATAAAAGAAATTGTGCCCTATTGATAGCACCCTAGTGTGCTTTTGTGGAACAATTAGTAATTAGTATTGTAAAGGACAACAGCCGAACAGCTGCCACCGGTGCCACGGCAGACATTGGGCAACGACTCGGTACAGAAACCGAGGAGCCGACCATAGACGCCGAACCACGCGATGCACGAACACGAGATGTGGAGTCACGAGCTTCACAGCCACCCGACAGCACAGTTGGTCTTCGTTTCTTTATTATAACTTTATGTATATCGAGAATAAACTACAAAACAACGCAGTACAAAGGCGAACATACCCCTTAGACGTATCTCAATCAGTCAACTTAAAGAGTCTCAAAAAGATTAAAATTTAAAGCGTGCACTAACAAAGTACAATAATCGCTGTATTTTCATTTGTGCTTTCCGTCAGATGGGAAGATTGTAGAAGATAAATTTAATTCCTGCAATGCAGGACATTCATACAAGATAAGACATCAATAGTTCAATTATATGTTATTTTATTGAGTAGAATTCCAAACAGCCAGAACTTGGAACTAAACAATTACAAAACGAACCAAATACAATACTGACAACAACGCAGCCCATGTTACTGTAGCAATGCCAATGAGCTATGATAGATTTTTAATTTCAATTCTTGACATTCCAAGACGCATAATACATAAAAGAAACATTGGTTGTGGAGTTGAGTTGACTTGCGAATCAGAACTTGGAACAAGACAATTACAAGACGAAGCAGATATAACACTGACAACGATACAGCTCACCCATGAGCTAAACCTTAAATAATTTTGAAATATATATATTTTTTTAAATAAGCCATTCGTCTATTTGCGTTTGTTATTCAAATTTCAGTACAGATCTCCGATTAGATGGATTTCTCCATCCGGTAGCTCTCTATCTTGTTGAGAATCTGGTACAATAAAACAATTCGGTCAAATATATATATTTTTTTTCTCTTTATCAGCAGTATTGGAATCTGTCTAGGGACAATATGATATCCATCTATTTACATCCATTATTTAAATTTCCGCTGTCTTGTTGTGAATCTGGTACGTAAGCTTAAAATGTCTTTTCGTTTCAGTCTCATGTGACAAAGTCCTCCTTGATCTGTCAATGAGCGTGTCAGGTAGATTGGTTCGTAAGTTTGCTCTAGTATTCAAATAAATTACTCACTTTTTTCCATATTCTTATTTTATAGGTTACCCATGTGGTATTGACACTTTTGACACATGGCATTGTAAGACTGTCTTCCTATGTATGTTCAATTCAATTCAATTCAATTCCTTTGTATGTTCTACCGATTATACAGCGGATATTTTCAGTTGTTTTATTTAATGATAAACCTCCGTATATATTCAATATTATTCACATTCATCCTCACAAATTGCAACCATATTGAGTCCAAAGGTATATCACAAAACATATTCACTGTAATGTGTATTTTACTGTTAAACAGACACATTGAAGAGACTCTTTCTTGTGATGAACACGTGGGGGTTTTTTAAATTCTATTTATTGCACAATCGTAGATAAGGAACAATCCATATTTGTAGAGAAAGTCACAATGTTTATTTACTGTCATTTTTTTTCACGTGGTATATTAAAAAACTGTTTTAACAAGTCATAGCTTCGAAATTCACATCCAGGGAAAAAAAAATTCACGAATGAAAACGAAAAATCAATAAAATTATAATGAGCACAAATACCAGAATGCAAATGCACCAAGATGCATTGCATGCAGCAAATGTAAGAAAAAAACACGTGCCAGTATTGCCAGAACAACAGAATCAAATTCTACACACATAACATAACTTCGTAATCCTGTCCCTGATTACAAACCAACACCATAACATTTACAATAATCTTCACATACCTAGTATTTTTCGCTACGCTAGAAGACTGGCAATATAAAAGAGGAAAAGAGTATGTACTCATTACATACGATAGAACAAGTTACAAAATAAAACACAGAAACCGCGATTTTTGGATTTTCGGGTGTATTCGGGTGTTTTCGGGTGCGGCAGGGTTGTTATGTCCTATAACAACCCTGCCGCACACTCGTCGAGTGGCGAGGGAAGTAGCGAGGAAAGTAGGCAGAGACGTAGTGTGGCCACATTACTCGTCATGCCGCTAGTCTTGCTCTTCGTCTTGCCCATCATTCCCTGTTTTGTCGGTTTTTTGGGCGAGAGTCAAAGGACTAAGGCAACGTGAGCGCGAGTGGCTGGCCACACAATCGCGGCGATAGCAAAAATATTTTTTTCAATAATGAATAAAAATAAGTTTTAAGCCATTTTGTGTTTAAACAAAAGTAAAACATATAATTCATCATATCAGGCGGACTGTGTGGGTGATTAAGTAGATGTGTTCTAGTGTTGTATTGTGCATGATACAATAAAACTAGGTACTATCATACGGTGAGGTGATAGGTAAGTCCTGTAATTTAAACTGAATGAACGTCATTAGTTGTAGTTATATCCGACTTCAAAAAATGAGGTTCTGAATTCCACTGTATTAATAAAAAAATTAAAATCTTGCAATACTTAGAGTACCACAAAATTTGTGAACATTGTGGTTTGAGATTATATTTCACAGTTTTTTCTTGTAATGTTTAGATTGTGATTTTTGTAACATTATTTATAATGAACTAGCTATCACCTGCGGCTTCGCTCGCGTGGTCCAGGCGAGCTGCCATTGATTTGTGTATATTTTTTCTTGCTTGCTGCTGTATTCGGCGAGGTGGAGGTACTTTCCCAGTCGGCCAGTTTACAAATACGCTGTACCCTACCAATCTTTTGCCTATTTCGCTACACGGCAGGGTGCACCACGTGCAGCTGAGCCTGGCGTCCTGGATAAAAAGTAGCCTCTGTCACTCCACTATGTCCAAACCGGAAACTATCACCTTAAACAAATCATGTCCGTACTTAGGTTCCTTTTGACGTGAAAGAAGGACAAATGAATATAAACTTTATTTTTTCCCGTAGGAATAAGATGTCTTTCCGGGATAAAAAGGTCACTCTCCAGACCGTAAACTATCCCCATTAAAAATATCATGACCAGGTGCAGCTGAGCCTGGCTTTAAAAAACATTTGTTTGCTTGGTTGTTCAAAAAAAATCATGTTAGCAATTAGGTTCTATTTGACGTGATAGGAGGACAAATGATTAAAAACTTTATTTTTTCTTTATTGTTGACGAGCTCGGTGGTCGAATGGTTAGGAATGGCCACTTTGACTCCGAGGTCGCGGGTTCGATTCCCGCACAAGACAAACATTTGTGTGCATGAACATGTCTGTTTGTCTTGGTCAGGATGTTTTCTATGTATTATAAGTATATATTTACAAAAAAAAAAAAAAAATGTATTTAAGTACATTTATCAGTTGTCTAGTACCCATAACACAAGCTTTGCGCTTAATTTGGGACTAGATGGCGCTGTGTAAATTGTCCAGAAATATTTATTTATTTATTTATTTATTATTTCCCGTGGGAATAAGATGTTTTTCCGGGATCTTAAGTCACTTCCCAGGCCTTAAAATATCTCGAATAAAAATCATGTTAATCCGTTTGTTACTTTCGACGTGAAAGAAGGAGAAACAAACAAACACACTTTCACATTTATAATATTAGTATGAAAGTATGAATATGGATTGATTGATGAACGACACATATATTGATATATAGAGATTTCAACCCTATCGCACCCCAATAGGGGATGACGGCCACGTTAGCCACGTTGAATTTTAAAATCGTTGTTGGTTTCGTAATCAGCGACCCGTTCAACCATAAAAACAATGCCCATGACAATTTTCAGACTTTTTGACCCCATTTTACTCTTTTAGGAGTTGAATTTTGAAAAATCCTGAAACACGTGTTTATTCATTTATAAATAGAAGTACACTTGTAAAGTTTTGGATAAAATAGTCCAACTAATCACGTTTCCCTATACAAACTTTGTCAATATGTATACAACCTCCGTTTCACCCTCTCAAGGGTAAAATTTGAAAAATACTTTAAAGTAATTTCGTGTCCACTATGTCATATTTTCAAATCGATGCCATTTTGGTAATTGACGCCAGAAAACCATAGAAACAACACCCATATTGGTATTGTGACATTTCAATCCCATTGCACCCACACAGGGGTGATTTTATTTCACGTCGGCCATGTTGGATTATAATATTGTTGTTGTTTTCGTAAACAGCGATCTGATAAACCATAAAAACAATACCCATGACGATTTTCAGACATTTTCATCCCATTTTGACCCTTCATTTGAATTTTGGTTGAATTTTGTAAAACCCTGAAACACCTGTTTACTCATTTATCTATAGAAGTATTCGTGTAAAGTTTCGGATAAAATAGTTCAACTAATCTTGTTTCCCCATACAAATTTTGGACCCCCATTTTACCATCTTAGGGGTTGAATTTTGAAAAATCCTTTCTTAGTGCACCCCTAGACGTCACAAGGAACCTACTTGCCAAATCTGGAATCTCTAGACCCAGCAGTTTGGGCTGTGCGTTGATATATAAGTCAGTCACGTTCTTCTTTTATAGATTTAGATAAGACGATTTGTAGTGGTTTCTGTCCGAAATTTGAAGTATTTAGTAGATTTTAATACCAGTAACATTTCATCGGATTTTGAGGACATTTAAAAAAAAAAGCGTCTTTGACTGGTTCACTTGACTGGGACTTTGTTCATTTTTTATTTATTTATCTTTGAAGAAAAGTCCAGAGTATAAACATATATTTATTTAGAAAAATAATATAGCACCTATTTAGAACAAGCGCATTATATGGTTTATACTCGTTACTTTCTTAAATAAAATAAATTAAAAAAAAAATTCACGTCACATGTTTAAAATTTTTTGCTGTTTTTGCCAAATTACAGAACTATCACAAAAGTTTTGTACAGAAATAGATGCAAAAATATATTTACAATTTATAGTCTACATCTTAGACGAGATCGGTGGTTGAATAGTTAGCAAAGTGGCCACACTTTGACTCCGAGGTCGCGGGTTCGATTACCGCACAAGACAAACATTTGTGTGCACATATATGTTTGTCTTTGTCTGGGTGATTTCTATGTATTATATGTATGTATTTACAAAAAAAAATGCATTTAAGTATCAAATATCAGTTATCTAGTACCCATAGCACAAGCTTTGCGCTTAATTTGGGACTAGATGGCGTTGTGTAAATTGTCCAGAAATATTTATTTATTTATCTATATGAATACAAATACGTAAATTTGTATAAATAATCAACTCTTACATTCTGTCACAGTGTAGGTAAATTTTTACACTGTGATTGCACTAGTGTGTGTACAAATGAACGCACATTTGTGCGTTCATGTGTACACACTAGTGCAACACATTAATTTGTGGTGTCATTTTGTTCTGTCGTTGGCTAATTTTTATTATCCTACTAGAGTGATTATACAACAGTTGAATTTAAAGACTACATTATATTTATTACGTGTTAGAAAAACAAAGAGTTACCTATTCTAAATTGGAGGCAAGGAGCAAACATCAAATTTTAAAACTAAACACAATTTGTAATCAAATAAGTGATCACCATGTACCTATGAATCATGCATCAAACATGATGGAATGAAACTATCCCTATTGTTCTCGACCATACTTGACCATCTCACCTCTACGGGAAAACATTATTTGCGAGATTTCTTTGCCAAAGAAAAAAAATTTGTCGACCACGTAAATTGATATTCTTAAATGTCAAATTGGATTTAAACTATTCAAATAATATCTGTTAGTGTTGCAGCTACATGATAGTTGTCCCGTTTCGTCGTTTTCGCGCAAAATCGTATAAACTTCATTTGTGTAAAGTCTCTTTTAATTGTTTATAATTACTCACACAATAAGCTTATTATCACGGATGACACACGGGAGAATATTACACACAAAATATGTAAATACGTACAAAACGGCAACACCTGTGAAATGAGTTTTGTTTGACTGAAAGTGAGATCCAAATAGTGACAGCAGCAGGCCTTTATCTTTATATGATTGGCGATGACTAATCAATGGATGGATGATTATTTCCGCCATTATCAAAAAGGTATGAATGTAACCTATTTCACTCGCGGGAGCAGGGGCGCCGACTCCGTGGGTGCTCGGGGGCTCGAGCACCCATGAGAAATAAACAGTGGGTGCTGAGCACCCCCTGAGAATAGACATCAAGAAACAGATCAGTAATGGCCTTTTAGGGATGGGCGCTTTTTCATTACCCGCTGACCCGTTTAGCGCAGCGGTTTTTAGAGCACCGGTTGAGACGCAAGGGTCGCGGGTTCGATTACCGCATCAACACAAATGTTTGCTGATGAAACAGATATTTGTGTTGGGTCTGGGTGTTTGTGGGTCTCACACTTTGTTTTTGTCAAAAGAATTGTTATTTGGCTGCGGTATTCTGTGAGGTGGAGGTACTTTCCCGCTCGGGCAGTTTAAAAAATACGCTATGACCTACCTGTCTTTTAGCCAGAGCCTCGTTTGTCAGTCAGCAGGGTTAGCACGTGAGGTTGGTTTTTTAGTTTTCAAATAGAATAGAACTATATTTTCATTTATTTGCATACATACATCTATTTAGTAAGATGTTATGTTCAACGATGTTAATGAACCACTTTGACCTTATCTAGAACATATACACATACACATAAGTTAATATACATAAGTTAATAGTTTATAGAAATAAGCTTTAACAATTTATGACGGAATTTGTAAAATAAGTACCACTTGGGGATTTGACTTGTGCGGTTGCTATCGACGAAAGGAATTACTCCATTCTACTATTTACGGCGTAACTAAGTAAACAAAAATGTGAGATTAAATAGATTCATTTTATTTTATCATCTTTACTTTCTACTAATAGTACTACAAACCACCACTTAATTACTACAATATGTCCTAGCTTAACGGTATATATATTTACGGCAATAGATAATGACTGATCTATAAACGCACAGCTCAGACTCAAAACTCATAGCTGATCGGTTTGAAATTTGGTATACAGGTAGCTATTACTAAAGGGACTAAAGTGTACATAAATGAGTCTTTTGTGAACAGAAAGTGCTCTCAGCACGGCTCCAATGCCTACTTTTCTTTCAGGCAATTTGATCTACAGTACTTTGCGTGCTTCCGCCACCAATTAGTTCATGCAAATTATTGTAGGCCGGCACCCACCCACTACCGTTATTAGTTGCATGCGACTGCCGTGGCTGCTTTGGTCGTCTCTGCTCCAGCGGCTGTGGTCGTCTCGGCAAATCTCCAACATCTGAAACAAAAGAAACATGCGACCGCCAGCGCCCCGACTGCTAGCGTTGCCACCCGTACTTTATAATAAAGTATTGTAAGTTATTTCAGATAATTTTACTCTATACTCTATGAGAATAAAGTACACGAAAATACTTTATTTCGCATGATTTAATTACTGTGAGACTTGGAAACATTTACATGAATTACTCATTTACATAATTTAAATATAGACTGTAAAGATGCTGTGCAATTGTTTAGTAGAAATACAAATTTGATACAAACTGCAAAAATCAATAAAAATAATATTTTATAGCCCTGCCATACACTCGTCGAGTGGCGAGGGAAGTAGCGAGGGAAGTAGGCAGGAACGTAGTGTGGCCACGTTACTCGTCATGCCGCTCGTCTTGCTCTTCGTCTTGCCCATCATTCCCTGTTTTGTCGGTTTTTTGGGCGCGAGTCAAAGGGCCGGGAAGTGAGCGCGGCTACACAATCGCCTCGGACGCATTCCGCATCGAGCACTCGGGCGCGTAACACGCGTCCTATTTTTTAAATCATTTTTTTAAAATCATGTCTGTCATGAACATTTCCCTATAAGAGCTGGTATCAAAAAAGAAATGTTTGATGGCATCTTTTAGACCGTTAGTCCATAAAAAAAAGCTTCGTTTCGCTATAATAAAAATGCATATCGCGGACGCTGCCGCAGCTTCAACGTCCATTGTATAGCAAAGGCGAATGTCCAAGTGCGGAGCGTCGCGAATAATTGCGCGAGTAGAGCAGTGTGTGGGCAGTGAGGGAAACATCGCGGCAGCGCGAGGAGCAAGGCGATGAGCAGCGCGAGGAGCATAGTGTGGCGGCGGGGTAAAACAAAATAAAGTACAATTTTTTTTTTTATTATTATGTTATATTCTTAATAATGATCTACTTTATAAAGAAAAAATAAATGTACTTTATTTTGATACTATGTAGGTACTTTTTTTTCTTACTTGTATGTATAATATAATGTATAACATAATATATGGCCACCGGGCTCTTGCCAGCATCCGTACACCCGCGGTTTTAGAACCGAACGGGCTTGCACGTGATGATGGGAAGAGACCGGATGGAATGACACTTGTGGCCTGGAGGTTGGGGCGACCTTTGGTGTGGGACGCTACCTGCGTCGACACCCTTGCGCCATCTCATCTTCGGGTCACTGAAGTTAGGGCTGGTGCGGCTGCAGCGTTTGCTGAAAACCTCAAACGGCGAAAATATAATTGCTTGGACCAGAGCTACATATTTGAACCGTTTGGGGTAGAGACGCTAGGTCCGTGGGGACCATCAGCACATAAACTGTTCCAACAGTTGTCAAAAAGATTGATCGAAGTATCACATGACCAAAGGGCTGGCCAATATCTCGGCCAGAGGATTAGCATTGCCATTCAACGTGGCAATGCTGCCAGTCTTTTGGGCACTTTTCAAGTGGGTAACGATTTGGCGGGGCTTCATTATTTATAGTTATTTATTTATAAGTTATATTTAAGTAGGTATTTTATTTATAAGTTATTTAGATGTAAAATAAGTTTTTGTTTTAATAAATTGTGAACTAAAAAAAAAAACAAAAAAAATATATAATATAATATATATATTGTCAGACAAATTACACAGTGCCATCTAGCCCCAAAGTAAGCGAAGCTTGTGTTATGGGTACTAGACAACTGATAAACATACGTAAATACATTTTTGTTTTTTAAATACATAGTTATGATACATAGAAAACACCCAGACTAAGACAAACAGACATGTTCATGCACAAAAATGTTTGTCCTATGTGGAAATCGAACCCACGAGCGTTGGTGTCGAAGCCGCGTCATTGACCGCTACGCCACCGAGCTCGTCTCTTACATTAATATCGAGACTTTACATTGTATAGTACAATGTATGTACTTATTTAATTGCAAAAAAAAAAGGTGGCAACCCTTCCGACTACCGTGCGTGGTCGACTCTGCCTTCTAACTTCTCTTTCGCCAGATCATGCGCAGGTGATCAATATTTAACTCAAGGGAACTCCTTGGCTCTAAATATTTCTATTGCAATGCGACATGATAGCTGCGAGTAGGTAGTCACCTACTTGGTGACATACATACATATATTGAAACGGAAACATTGACATTGGCGAGAATTTCGAGAACGCCACAAAGAAGAATTTTATTTATATTCGAATACAACATGGGTTCTTGATATTGCTTTGTTTACATAGTTTCCATTATGGGTTACCAGAATCTATCATTTCAAATTCATTATAGAATGTCTAAAATCCCATCATGAAAAACGAAAGGTATATTTTCTAGTATTCCGGAAATCATAGATGTCAAACTGACATTAGACTCTTTTTATCTCTGGTTCGCGGTAGATCCGCTGGTGGGGCACCTATTCTGAAATCAGAAACAAAAATGAAATGTCACATCCTCTTCTCTTATGTTTTTAAAGAAATTAAATAATTATGAAATACTGCTAAAATATTACATTTTATAGGGATTTGTCAAATTAAATATGCTATGAATATTATATTAAATGTTCAAACCCAGCAAACAAAGTATTTCGTTAGATAAAAGTAGTGGCAACATTAATGTGACATTGTGATTCGTGACGTGACATTAGTCACTTCATTCTCTTCGCTTTCAGAATTGACCCCCAGTCCAAGTTTCCTTTAACACTGTGCGTCAGGTGTGGTGCGGTGTGTAGAATAATTTCCATCGGATTTAAAACATGTAAGTTGAATTAATTTATCATTCTGTTCATGTAAATATGTAAAAAATATTTTTTATTATGTAATTTTTAGTTTTAAGTTGCAAATCGGTCAAGTTCAATTTCGAGTACAACCTTACGTAACGTAACAAAAATCATGTTAGCACGTGACCTTGCCCTATATTCTTAAAAAATCATGGAATAATTGTGTAATTATGAATAATATAAATCGTTTTATCTTGTATTGTCAAGATAATCCAATTGATTGATTTTAAATCGCGTTGGTTGAAGCCGACCGACGTGTCGTCTGCAAGTACAATCGATCAAGATAATAATTTTATATCTTGTGTCCCGTTTATTATTTAAATGTATTCTAGAGTGGTTTAAATTGAAACAATTTAATATCTCATTGTTATAAAAACAAGTGAAGTTGATTATCTAACCTTCAATTTGGTGGTAGTGACAGTCTAAGTTCGTAATTGGAACAAGCAGGTAAGGTTGAGGGCGCCATAGAGAAGAAATTGAATTGAAGAAAGATCGATTTAGGAATAATAAATCTATGCTGTATATATAAATTTTGAAAAAAAGAAATTAGATTTGTTTGACATGAACACATTTAAAATTTGTTTCCTTAAGGAGGCAATTAGAAAAAACGAATGATAACAAAATCAGGGGATTCAGTTTGGTGTTGCAGCTACATATCTATCATCTTCATCCAAAATTCAATCACACCACTGGATATATGAAGGATCAAAGGATTTATTACGCTAAGTAAAGACTATGGAACTTTGCGTCCGGGGGAGGGGGAAGTGCTGCCATTTTGAGATAATTTTTGTGCTTATAGCGTGATCACGTACAACGCGCAGCCGTGTCCATGACACAGCCACACCCTATTTTTTTTAACCCTTAATTGGGCGCGCCTAAAAACTTGCATAAATGGTTGTGTGGGGTGTTTAGCACCCCTAGTTAAATAATTAAAATTAAATCATGAAATAAATGCAAAATCTGACTTTTATTACTTAGAACATTTAATTTACGTACTTCTTTTTAATATAATTATGAAACTTTTAAACTAAAAATAAGATCTTTTATAATTACTCATTTTCTACAATACAATTTTGGCATACTGGAATCATTATGGTTATTGCACGCATACTCATGGATATTTGGAGCATTGAGTTTTGGTTTTCCTGTCCTTCATACTCTGGCACATATATCATCTTTTGTAAGATTGGCTTTGGCCTGTACTTGAGACAGATTCTTGGTCCCGACTTTCATTAAGCCTTTTTAGTAATTTTTGCAATGGTCGAGGTATATTTTATATAACCTAAAACTAGAAAAACGACAATCTACCTTCAAAAAAGTCTAATTGTTATGTTTCGTATGTAACTTTTTAAATTGCAATGTGTTAGAGCATAAATAACAAGACCAACAGTTATTTTCTTACCCGTAATTAAGACAACACAAACAGTCACCTGGGGTGTCGTACACCCCAAACACGCTCTCAACGCCCAACTGCTCACGACTGAGTACCATTCGCGATGGAATTGACAGCGTCACACGTATTTACGAAGCTACCTAGAATATCAGCGCGCTAAATTCAAATTTTAAAAAGTTATGAGCCGGAGAAGATGCCTTGGGGTGTGTGACACCCTACGCGCCCAATTAAGGGTTAATACCATTAGCAAGGCAACTTGCCTGTTGGTAAGCAGTCATCGTAGCCTATGGACAGTTGGAACATCAGTAACACATTGCTGACCGTCTAAAATCTTGAAAAACCTTTTGAAGAACCCCATGCTGTAGTCTCCCGAGTTAATCTGTAGAGGGAGTTACTTCCATGTCATTATTTATAAAAAAAAAATTAAATATGTTTTAGTTAGTCATTTAGCTGTTTTGACATCACTATCACCATACAGAAGAATTGAATTAAAAATTAAATTATTTTCTTTATTCTGCCGGTGCATCCTTGCTTACACATTTGCTTACACTTCTTACACATTTTTTAATAATCATGTTATTTTTTTTTAATCTCCTGGCATTTCGAAATTTTGCAATCAATAATTATTTATTTGAATAAAATTTACATATGAAGATTGCATTAGACAATTTCCGATGTACATTTTGTCTTGTATAAGACAAGCAAACATAGAGTAATTAGCTGTGTCATATACACTCATAAAGGTCAAGTCAACAAGGTCGTCGCCAGCTGATGACACGGGGGGGGGGGGGGGGCAAAGTTGATAATGGAGAATGAGAAAAGTATGAATTGTACGTAAAGTTGAGAGCTCATGAAGCTTTTCTCTTACATCTACAGCGATTGTAATAAGTACAGAGCCCAACGTGTAAAGCTTCACGAGAGACTTTACAATAAATAAAACTTATAAATAAGCCGAATCTCTAGGGGGGGCAGCTGCCCCTCCCTGCTCCCCCTTGGCGACGCCCTTGCTCATAAGGTCAGTTTGTCGCAGAAACAACTACTAAGCATAGTCACATACTCAGTTATCTATGCTAAAGATAAAAGCATTCTCATTGGCGAGAACATCACAATTACCATAAACAAGAATTGAAAGACTTGCTAAGAAGGCATGTGACACAGAACAAAGTTCAGAACAAAATCAAGTTGTTTCATTTCCTTATATGATGATGGCATAAGTTCAGTGCCAACTGCCCATCGGCATCCATTATTCACATGCCAACATGTTTTGTACGTCAATGTCTAGGCTAATTAGACAGAGATAGAGGGTTGGAGTATACCCTTCGGGGCACTATGGAGTCAGTCCTGTGCCCCGAAGAGTAAACTGACTGGAGAAATTTAGGACTGACGAAATTTCAACAATTTTTTTTTTTCGGTTTTTTGTATATTTTTGCTATGGCATCGTATAGATCCTACCAAATGAAACATTTTCGGTCATATACTGAATCCTCGTACGTCGCATAGTTTTTGAGAAAATATTTGGTTAAGTAGCGAAAATCTGTTTTTCTCGCAAACGGTGCGTCGTACCGAAAAATTGTACATGACAAGAAATTATCCCTTTGATGTGACCTTTGATGTGCGCATATAAAAATGTGAGATTTAAAAAGAATAAAATATCTTCTAAAAATTGGCTGTCCTGATTCATACATTGTTAAAGTCTATTTTTCTCGAAAACGGCGCGTTGTACGAAAAAGTGGTATATGACAAGAAATGATCCATCTGATGTGATCTTTGATGTGCGCATATAAAAATATGATAATAAAAAAAAAATTATAAAACATCGAAAATTCCCATGCCCCTTATAAAACACAAAATTTTTTTTATTAATTTTTTTTTGTTTTCTGCACGTTTCATAGTGCCCCGAAGAGTATACCCCAACTTCAACAACCCGCCCCGAAAGCTACCCACTGACCAGATAGAGTATATAGGCATAATGCTAAAGTTCATAACATGAAAGCTAGCAATGAATGGGTTAAAGTAAGGTTTTTGATGTGAATATGTCATTAAAATTGCAGGAGGCATTTCAAAAAGAACTAATGAAAGCTACCCACTGACCCATCTCGGGATACGGTTTGGTGTTGAAAGTCCATATCTATCATCTCCATCCAAAATTCAATCACACCACTGGATATATACATATTATGCTAAGTAAGGACTCTACCAACCCGCAGTTGTGCAGCATGGACGGCGTGGAGTATGCTCTAAACCCCTCCCATAGAGGGGAGAGCCGCATGTGGGGGAGGGCGAAGCACTGCCATTTTGAGATAGTCCATATAATTATTCACACAGAACACACGCCGTGTCCATAACACAGCTACGTCTCATTTTTTTCTTGTGTGAATGCATCATTAAGTATCAATTTGTTTAAACCTTTTCTCTGTCTATGTGTGGAGTTGTGTAATTTGGAAACTTCTAAAATTTTCATCCAAAATTAAAAAAGACATGCAATAATAATAACATTTATTGTCAGACCTAGATCCATAGAGTTAGTGTACAAGCAACTTAACTCTATGTTAGTAGTGATACAAATTATTTTCTATATATATGTGCGAGCAAAAAATGGCATCCTATCTTATCTGTGATTATGCGAGTATACTTAAAAAAATAACTGTTTTGCGTCTGATTGTCCGTCCGTGTCACGAACTGGTCCCAGCTGAAAATCAGCGCTGGGGTCTGATATAGTCAGACAACGGCATAATGCTGAGCTGGGTCCAATTTGTGGCATAATGCAGCACTGTTTTTGTTTCCTGTTCTCTTACATAAACAGCTTGTAATTAATGTAATAGTGTTGTTTTATGTTACAATAAATGTTTCTTCTTCTTCTTCTTATCTTATCTTAGAGTGGGTCCAGTGCTGGTGACATGTCGAACCTCATGGATATTTTGTGTTCTCCCTAATCCTTTAGTCACTCTCCCCTGACTGTCTCGAGACATGTTCCATGTACTTCAGTATGCCGCTTATTGGGAAGAGTCTGTAGTCCTCCAGGTCCGGGTTACTTAATTACTCCGTGATTTATAAATCGATTTGAAAAAACTTTTTTTTTTTAAAGATACTTGCAGATTGGTTCCATATTTTTTCATCATCATCATCATCAGCCTGTATCTAACCACTGTTAGGTTTATAATTTCATTACACCGTCATTTATAAACCGATTTGAAAAAAAACTTTTTTTATTTGAAAGAGTATACCTCCCAGATTGGTCCCATATTTTTTTCATCATCATCATCGTCAGCCTGTATCTACATACATAAATATAGAGTAATGTTTGTAGTCGGTTTTTTTTTTGTTAAAATTATTTACATACAAATCTTAATCACGCGGAATTTCGGCTTAGTGTGGTTTGACACTAAAGCACGAAGTAGATTGATCTATCCATCGGCAGGCTATGGTTCACGTTGCTCGACTTACCTTTTATCTTCTCAAATAGTTTTCTTTACGTAATAATTATTGAACTCCATGTCCAATAGTCCATGGACTGTAACGAAATAGGTTGCGCGCGGCGAGCGCTCTTAACAACTAGGTCGCGTCGATAACTGCCTTGTCTTTTTTTTATACAAAGTTAGCAAATGAGCTGAATGGTTGACAGCGATTTGCTAGAACCAGAAGTATTTTTTTTTTATATTTTATTATACAACGTCGGGTGGCTGACAAGCATACGGCCCGCCTGATGTGAAGCGGTTACCGTAGCTATATTAACGCTCGCATCATAAAATATCTCTCGCACGCCGCCACCCCCGCTGCCAACGTAGCATCTCCTTCCTTTCTGGTGACCTCACTCACTCGCAGGAACACAACAACCATCAAGGGAATTGTTATTTGGCTCCGGTATTCTGTGAGGTGGAGGTACATTCCCCTGTCGGATTGCTTACAATTACGCTCCCTACCTATCTTTTCGCCAGAGTTTCGTTTGTCAGTTAGCAGGGTGCACCGCGTGCAGGTGAAGTTGGCTTTGGTTCAAAGATATTGATGAACCACTACACCCCAAAAGTAAAAAGTATAATGATATCAAGTCAATCAAAAAGATGTTCAATAAAATTTTATTGAACATCTATAACTTTTTTGAGTGGAGCGTGATTAAAAATCCTACTAGATTATAGTAACTAGATGGTCCGACGACCTTAAGAAAGCGGCTGGGAGCGGCTGGATGCGGAAGGCGGAGGATCGTATCTGGTGGAAAGCATTGGGGAAGGCTTATATCCAGCAGTGTGTAGATACAGGCTGATGACGATGATGATGATGATGTAATTAAAAACGTCGACATGCTTGAAGTTTGTGTCGAAGAAAACTTGAGATCGATCATGTCCTTGAGGAATGAGGAATATTTTCCATTGATTTCAATGGAAAATCTATATATATAAAAATCAATGCCAATTTTCGTTGTAATTTTATAACTCAAGAACGGGCTCATCTATCCAAACCAAATGTTTAGGCTTTGTTCGGACTATTTAGTAGATGGTTTATGTGAAGTTTGCACAAAATCGGTAGAGTGGTTCTTCATTTATCACATTTTTGTAACAAATGAATTCAATAAATGGCGGATCATTTTGTTAATGGGGATTTTGCTGTCAAATTGAAACTTTTTTCAGATGGGGATTGTGCTGTCAAATTGAAACTTTTTTCAGTGTTGACAGTACAAGCATGTTTGTCATTCATGCGGTCATTTCATTTTGGACGTGCTTCGACTTTATGTTGCCTATTCCAGAGTCGGTATTTGTTTATTTATTTATTTATTTATCCCATTTGTTTATTCATGCTCAAAATGGAAAAACAAAAAAAATTGTTTATCCAAATGTTTTGGATTAAATTTTAAAATAGCTAGCAATTAATAAAATATTTTTTTGTTTGAATAAATGAATTTGATGTTCCAATTAATTTTTTTTAGTATTTCACTCTATACGTAGCGAAGCACGTACCGGCCCGCTAGTATTCTATATTTCTCACACACTCATACACTCAGTGAATCAACTCGCTCCACTCAACTTCGATTTCGGCCCCGTGGGCTAGAATCGGGCCTAGTTAATTTTTTTAGACGAGCTCGATGGTCGAATGTTTAGCAATGGCCACTTTACAGGCAATTTGATCTACACTACTTTGCGTGCTTCCGCCACCACTTAGTTCATGCAAACTACTGCCGGCCGGCACCCGCCCACTACCGTTAGTAGTTGCATTAACACTACCGTTAGTAATTCATGCGAGGCGAAACACGTGTCGCAGAGACGACCACGGCAGTCGGGGCAGCGGCGGTCGCATGTATCTTCTGTTTCAGATGTTGGAGATTCGCCGAGACGACCACAGCAGCTGGAGCAGAGACGACCAAAGCAGCCACGGCAGTCGCATGCAACTACTAACGGTAGTGGGCGGGTGCCGGCCGGCAGTAGTTTGCATGAACTAATTGGTGGCGGAAGCACGCAAAGTAGTGTAGATCAAATTGCCTGTAAATTTGACTTCCGCAAAATAACACCTGAATCAATTAACTATCTAATGGCCACTTTGTCCCCGAGGTTGCGGGTTTGATCCCCGCGCAAGACAAATATTTGTGTGAATGAACATGTCTGTTTGTCTTGGACTGGGTGTTTTCTATGTATTTTATTCCATACATACATTTACAAGAATATATAAATATTTCTGGGTAATTTACACAGCGCCATCTAGTCCCAAATTAAGCTTAAAACTATGGGTACTAGACAAGTGATAAATTTATTTATTAAATACATGCATATAATATATATATATATAACACCCAGACCAAGACAAACAGCCCCCTTACCACCATCTCTTATTATGAATAGGTATGAATAAGCAATCTATTCAATAATTGAATCGCAATAAGAGATGGTGGTAAGGGGGCTGACATGTTAATGCACACAAATGTTTGCTTGTGCGGGGAATGAACTCTCGACCTGTCAAAGTAGCCATTACTATCCATTCGACCACCGGGCTTGTGAATACTAATACCACAGTATAAGTATTTGTACTACGTACAGCATGTCCGCTCCCTGCCGCTCTCTCGTGTCGACCTCACCTCCCCTCTGAGACAAATCTGGAACAGTTTGTATGGCGCCGAACGCACACACGGTCATTCACGCTCTGCACAGACGTCATTGCTTATGTAATATTTCACGACGCGTATTTATATGGAGTGTCCGGGGTGTGCTTAATACTCCTAATATATTTTTTAGGGTTCCGTACCCAAAGGGTAAAACGGGACCCTATTACTGAGACTCCGCTGTCAGACAGACGAGACTGTCTGTCTGTCACCAGGCTGTATCTCATGAACCGTGATAGTTAGACAGTTGAAATTTTCACAGAATTATATTTCTATTGCCGCTATAACAACAAATATATGCATAAAAAACAGAATAAAATAAATATTTAAGGGGGCTCCCAAGCAACAAACGTGATTTTATTTTTGCTCGTTTTTGCTCGATATTGTTAACGACAACAGGTAGACGCTTGAAATATTCACAGCATATTTAGTTATACATATATTCACTTTAAAAATAAATAATTCTTTCCATATATATTCATTTTAAGTTAAGTTTATTTTTAATAGCTTAAGTTTGTATTTTAAGATTAGTCTATTTTTAGTTAATTTAGTTTATAGTGTAAAATTATATCATAATAATGTTTTGTTATCGAGTTAATTTATATGATTTTTATTTATGTCGTAATAAATAATTAAATTAAAATAAAACAAATATTTAAGGGGGGCTCCCATACAACAGACATGACATGCCGACTCGCACTTGGCCGGTTTTTTTTATATTTTTAGAAACACGTGGCCATTCGACAATGAACTACTTATATTGCTATATCAATACCGATTATCCCCAATCGATTGCTTTGCTAATATCGTGTGCGACATAATAAGACATGATCGATCGGCAGTCGGCTGCCTTGCACGACCATTCACAAGGTGTACAAATGTATTTTTATCAAGTTATCTTTAGATAAGAAGCACTTACGTCGTGTGGCTGCAATTTAGTTGATAAGTTGTCGTGATGGTGATATCTTGATAAATTGTTATCTACATTTACGTATACGTGGGTAGCAGAGGGGCAATTCCCGTAATTAAAATATAGTCAAAATTCAGTTCCGATCCAGTCTCGATCTCATAAATGTCACGTTTGGTATTCTCGTAACACAATATGTAACTTCAAAATTAAATTTAAGCGGGATTATATCGAAATATGAGTGAAAATTAAACAAACTAAGAATGTTACTTTGCCAACAACAAGAATTGATAATAATTAATTAATTAAATCAAGTATATAATTTTAGTCAATTCACAATTCAATCTCGATTCGGTCAACTTTCAATCTGCGTTCGTAGAAAAATTACGAGAATTGGCCTTCTGACATGTTCATGCACATAATACAGTAGACAAACAAGCAAGCGGGCCACCTGATGGAAGGTGGTCACCGCCGCCTATAGACATTAGTAACACAAGGGGCGCTACCAATGCGTTGTCCACTAAAGAGTTGGAGGAAGGGAAGGAAGGAAGGAGGGGATAGGGAAGGAGTTGGGCTTCCGGATCTCTCACTCACCGAACCAAACGCATTGCTGCTTCACGTCGATATTCTGTGAGAGGGTGGTACTTCCCCGGTCGAGCAAGCCCATTTCATAATTGCTCTACGACTCCAAAAACTAACCTAAAACTAATATAAATGTAAAAAGTTTGGCCCATGTGGCATCGTTCCCAAGATGCTAGCAGCATTACCTCGCTGGATGGCTAAACTGATCCTTTGGGCGAGGAAGGTGCCAGATCTTAGGTCACCGGTTACGTCGACCAATTTTTTTCCTAATTCTCTTATAAAGTAAGTGGTTCATCAACATCTTTGAACCAAAGCCAACTTCACCTGCACGCGGTGCACCCTGCTGACTGACAAACGAAGCTCTGGCGAAAAGAGAGGTAGGGAGCGTAATTGTAAGCTACCCGACTGGGGAATGTACCTCCACCTCACAGAATACCGCAGCCAAATAACAATTCCTTGAGGGTTGTTGTGTTCCTGCGAGTGAGTGAGGACACCAGAAAGGAAGGAGATGCTGCATTGGCATCGGGGGTGGCGGCGCGCGAGCAATATTTTTCAATATTACGAGCGTTAAGATGAAAACTAAGAGCCCAATGATGAAAACTCATAACGGAGGGGGGCTGGTGTAGCGACTGTTTCGGAGTGCGAAGGCGGTCTTAAGACCGCTCTGTTTCCCAGTGTGTCCACTCCGTTACGGCCGTGAAACCAGGGTTGCCCTGTGACCAACAGATTATGAGAGCTGAGGGTGCTAATAATGTACATATTTTACGACTCTTGGACTTGTTATAACTTGGAATATTGGACGAGCTCGGTGGAATGGTTAGTAATTGCCACTGTGACTGAGGTTGCGGGCTCGATCCCCGCACAAAACAAACATTTGTGAAAAAAAAATGTATTTAGGTACGTATGTTTATCAGTTGTCTAGTACCCATAACACAAGCTTCGCTTACTTTGGGCCCAGATGGCGCTGTGTAATTTGTCTGACAATATTTATTTATTTGTGTGCATGTCTGTTTGTCTTGGTCTGGGTGTTTTCTATGTATTATATTTCTGTATTCATATGTATGTATTAAAAAAAATGTATTTTGACGACCCCGGTGCTCGAATGGCTAACTATGTTCACTTTGACTCCGGGGTCGCGGGTTTGATCCCCGCATAAGACAAACATTAATTGTGTGCATGAACATGTGTGTTTTCTTGGTCTGAGTGTTTTGTATTTATTATATGTATTTATTAAAAAAAAAAACAGTTTTTAAGTATATTTATTATCAGTTATTTAGTACAAGCTTTGTTTAGCTTGGGACTAGATGGCCGTGTGTAATTTGTTCAGGAATATTTATCTATTTATTTTAGTATCTTTCTATCTGTCCAATATGTATCTTATTTCTTTTTTTGTCTCCAGAATAATGTTCTCATCCCTATTGGACGCGGCGCGGAACTCGCCCTTCCGCGGGCCACTCACCTCTGCACAATGCCAGGCACCTGCACAAATTGAACAGGTAAATATAAATAAAAGAGTTTGCTTTAGACCAGTGTCTCGCACACTTTTTGTGTTTACATCTAGAATAATGAATTTTTTATGTGGTACACCATATATAAAAAATCTGTTTTTATTTGTGTAAGAAAAAAATGTTAGTCAAATAGCCTATTAAAAATCGCAGATCGCTCTAATCTTGTTTACGAATTTGTTAAATATTTAATTTCTTGGTTTCCTGTATTGCCCAATGATGAGAACTCATAACGGAGGGGGGCTGATGTAGCGGCTGTTTCGGAGTGCGAAGGCGGTCTTAAGACCGCTCTGTTTCCCAGTGTGTCCACTCCGTTACGGCCGTGAAACCAGGGTTGCCCTGTGACCAACAGATTATGAGAGCTGAGGGCTACATAGAATTTATTTCGTCCTATCAGGTTGTTAGGGTTCTAAAAGTGCCCCAATAGCGGACTTCTAGACACACCCTTAATTGATTTTTAATTGTGTTTTCTTGTAACAAAAGTAAGTCATGGTACTGAGTACTAAAAATATTTTGGAAAATGCTATTTTCCTCTACATTTTCAGTTTTAAACCTTTGAAACTTTAAGTACTTTATTTTAATAATAATAATACAATACCTAATTCTTTATTTGATTAGAATAAAATGAAAGTTTTGTCTTAACCAGGATGGATTCTAGCCCACGGCGCCGAAATTGAGTTTGACTGGAGTGAGTTGATTCGCTGAGAGTATGTTTTCCATTGATTTCAATGGAAAATGTAGTTGATGATCATTCCTGAAGGACATGATCGATCTCAATTTTTTTTCGACACAAACCTCAAGCACGTCAAGGTCTTTAATTGTGACAAGTTTCAGAGATTTTTGGCGCCTATTCATTTCCAATAATGACTTTTCAGAGTATAAGCGTTACGTTCGCACCGCATGCGTCACTGAAACATGGACATCGTACAATTTGTGCCGTAGTTTTTAGTATATCCAGTTAATTTCTACGAAGAACTAACGAGGACTAATGTCTACAAACGGAACCAAATGATATCACCGTTATTTTTTGTTACAGCCAAGCGGAATGGCCGCATCTGGTGAAGTTGAACAAGGGTTCTCCTGCGAGTTCGCCTCCGGAAAATACTTCGCCCTGTGCGGTCTTGGAGGCATCCTATCTTGCGGTAAGTTTTTTGGTTCTTCTACATTCCCGGTCACAATTATGATTGATGATATAGCTATATGCTATATCCGCAATAGTTAGCTATTATCGTTATTTTACACTTCTAAAGTATGCCTAATCTACTATACAAAAATAAGTCGGGTTTTCCTTCCTGACGCTATAACTCCAGAACGCACGAACCGATTTCCACGGTTTTGCATTCGTTGAAAAGGTCTCGGGCTCCGTGAGGTTTATAGCAAAGAAAATTCTGGAAAAAATTTAAAAGAAAAGCGGGAAAATCTTTTTTCACATACAGCGCCATCTCTAAGGAAATGGATGGAAACGAAAAGATTGAGCCACAGCGAAGCGTGGTCGGGCCGCTAGTTAATAATAAAAAATATAAAAAACCTTTCCCAGATTTGAAATTTACAATCATGTAAATCATTCTGTAATCTGACAATCAGCACGTGAAGAATAATTAACACTTTAATGCCTAGATGGCACTAGTGTATCTAAATGTAGAAACTCTATAAATTTCCATACAAACCTGAATCGCGCAAACAAAGTGTTTACGACAACTAGCTATATATTGAACTTGCTGATAAGTCCTATTGGGGATCCATCCAGTTCCTATGGCTTTATACTAAGTGGGGAAGGTCTTTCGTTGAGATATGATGCATATGCGTGCTGTTGATATGTATACAAGTTTTACTCGCTGCTTCGCTTCCGTATTTCAAATGAATATTATCTTCATACCAAATTTGAGAAAAAGCTATTTACCATAAAAGAATCAATCGCTTTCCAAGTTCAAGTTCTTTATTTGCATTTCATGTTGTTATAATAGGCTCTCACAATATATAATTTAAATTTCCCATTCATGATCATTATTAATATTAATTTGGAAGTTAAGAGGCCCAATGATGAAATCTCATAACGGAGGGGGGCTGGTGTAGCGGCTGTTTCGGAGTGCGAAGGCGGTCTTAAGACCGCTCTGTCTCCCTCAGTGTGTCCACTCCGTTACGGCCGTGAAACCAGGGTTGCCCTGTGACCAATTGATTATGAGAGCTGAGGGCTACATAGATTTTTTTTGTCCTATCAGGTTGTTAGGGTTTACTTCTAATGTGACCCAGTAGGGGACTTCTAGACACACCCTTACTTACTGTTTTTTTTTTACTACTTCGGGTGGCATACAAGCATACGGCCCGCCTGATGTGAAGAAGTTCCCGTAGCCATATTAACGCTCGCAACATAAAATATCGGTCTCACGCCGCCACCCCCGCTGCCAACGCAGTGTTCGCAGGAACACAACAACCCTCAAGGGAATTGTTATTTGGCTGCCGTATTCTGTGAGGTGGAGGTACATTCCCCAGTCAGGTAGCTTATGATTACGCTCCCTACCTCTCTTTTCGCCAGAGCTTCGCTTGTCAGTCAGCAGGGTGTACCGCGTTGAAGTTGAAGTTGGCTTTGGTTCAATCAAAGATGTTGATGAACCACTTATACCTCCAAACCATGTCATTGAGGAATTATCATCAAATACATTTTCCATTGATGTCAACGGAAAACATACACTCACTGACTCTACTCGCTCCACGAAACCTCGATTTCTGCCCCGTGGGCTGAATTTTAGTCTCCACTACAGGAGCACGACCCTCTCTCGTCCGTGACAGACAGAAGGAGGAATTGGGTTACACTCCCCACGCTGGCCAGACGGGTTGGGGAGGCCTCGATGTTTGATAAATGTATTTCCCTTAATCGCCTTGTACGACATCCACGGGAAGAAACGGAGTGACTCTATTTTAGTCTGCCAGAAAACCACACGGTCAAGTTCTAGTTTAGTTTTACTTATGTTTTGTAAATGGATTCGCAGGTATCACCCACACAGCTGTAGTACCCCTCGACTTGGTGAAATGCCGTCTCCAGGTAGACCCAGACAAATACAAGAACGTCGTCAATGGTTTCAAGGTGTCTGTCGCCGAGGAGGGCATGAGAGGCCTCGCTAAGGGATGGGCGCCTACCTTCATTGGATACTCACTTCAGGTAATAAATCTTACTTATTATTTACTCTAAGTTTGGGGTGTAATTGGTTCATCAACATCTTTGAACCAAAGCCAACTTCACCTGCACGCGGTGCACCCTGCTGACTTACAAACGAAGCTCTGGCGAAAAGAGAGGTAGGGAACGTAATTGTAAGCTACCCGACTGGGGAATGTACCTCCACCTCACAGAATACCGGAGCCGAATAACAATTCCCTTTGAGGGTTGTTGTGTTCCTGCGAGTGAGTGAGGTCAATAGAAAGGTAGTAGCTGCTTCGTTGGCAGGTGTGGCGGCGCGCGACCGATATTTTATATTGCGAGCGTTAATATGACTACGGTAACCGCTTAACATTAGGCGGGCCGTATGCATATTTGTCACCTAACGTAGTAGAAATAATTTTAACAAAAAAGACCGACTCCAAACATTACTCTACATTTATGTATGTAGATACAGGCTGATGATGATGATGCTGAAAAAAATAGGGGACCAATCTGGAAGTATGCTCTTTCAAATAAAATAATCACAGAGTAATTAAGTAACAAATATAAAAAAAAATACAGCTGAATTGAGAACCGAGAAATATATGGGGTGTAAGTGGTTCAACAACACCTTTGAACCAAAGCCAACTTCACATGCACGCGGTGCACCCTGCTGACTGACAAACGAAGCTCTGGCGAAAAGAGAGGTAGGGAGCGTAATTGTAAGCTACCCGACTGGGGAATGTACCTCCACCTTACAGAATACCGCAGCCAAATAACAATTCCCTTGAGGGTCGTTGTGTTCCTGCGAGTGAGTGAGGTCACCAGAAAGGAAGGAGATGCTGCGTTGGCAGCGGTGGTGGCGGCGTGCGAGCGATATTTTATGTTGCGAGCGTTAATATCGCTATGGCAACCGCTTCACATCAGGCGGGCCGTATGCTTGTCTGCCCCCGACGTAGTATAAAAAAAAAAAAAAAACTTGGACTTGGTTAAAAATAAATATCAAACATGATTATAATTAAAAATCCAATTGTTCCTACTGACATATTGATGTTATATATCTATATGATTCTGCTATAGCTACTCTTATTTTGCATCCCTTTCTATTCCATATCTAAACACTATTTCTGTTTCAGGGTCTGTGCAAGTTCGGATTGTATGAAGTTTTCAAAGTTGGTTACAATAATCTGCTGGATGAGGAAACGGCGTATACCTACCGTACAGTTGTCTACTTAGCGGCTTCAGCAACTGCCGAGTTCTTCGCTGACATCGCTTTATCGCCTATGGAGGCTGCTAAGGTAACCTCAACCTTATTGCTTGTTTAATAAAGATCAAATTAGGTTACAATCCGTTATGAGACGAAGGAGCACTACACGTACCGTACACTTGTCTACTTAGCGGCTTCAGCTACCGCTGAGTTCTTCGCTGACATCGCTTTATCCCCTATGGAGGCTGCCAAGGTAAACTTAACCTTATGGCTTATGTAATAAAGATCAAATTAGGTTACAATCTGTTATGAGACGAAGGAACACTACACGTACCGTACACTTGTCTACTTAGCGGCTTCAGCTACTGCCGAGTTCTTCGCTGACATCGCTTTATCCCCCCCTATGGAGGCCGCCAAGGTAAACTGGTTAAGTTTACCTTGGCGGGTTATGGAATAAAGATCAAATTAGGTTACAATCTGTTATGAAACGAAGGTACACTACACGTACCGTACACTTGTCTACTTAGCGGCTTCAGCTACTGCCGAGTTCTTCGCTGACATGGCTTTATCCCCTATGGAGGCTGCCAAGGTAAACTTAACCTTATGGCTTATGTAATAAAGATCAAATTAGGTTACAATCTGTTATGAGACGAAGGAACACTACACGTACCGTACATCTACTTAGCGGCTTCAGCTACCGCTGAGTTCTTCGCTGACATCGCTTTATCGCCTCTGGAGGCTGCTTGTGTTACGTACACTTAACTAAAATATTAAATCCTTACAAACATAAATTGGATTTGTAACACGCGTCTGGTAAATTCACAACATGAGAGTACTTCTCTATTTGGTCGGTTTGTTTATGTTGACATTATCGAACGTGAATAAAAAACTCGCACTCAGAATCTCACTCACTCGTAGGAACACAACAACCCTCAAGGGAATTGTTATTTGACTTCGTTATTCTGTGAGGTGGAGGTACTTCCCCAGTCAAAACATTTATAGAATACTCTTGAAACGTATTAAGCTCACAATGTCGTGCACTTGCATGACATTGGCTCGTTTGGAGGTGGGCCAAATACGTAACTGAAGTGTTGTATAACGGTCATTGTCTATATCTATGAAATACTAGGTTTAACCGTGACTTCACGCGTGCATATTCCGGCTTAGGCGCAGAACGTCTAATTCGCAGAATGTCTACTGGTAGAAAAATGTATGTTTCTCATACTGCCTCTTTCGCAAAAGGTCGCTTTCGCACAATGTCTCTTTCGCAAAATGTCGCGACAGGGGTTACGAATTAAATGAACATTTTTTAATAAACATTGATACCCATAAAAGTTGGCTAAAACAAAAGAATCAAAATTCAAACAATGACAAAAAAACCGGACAAGTGCGAGTCGGACTCGCCCACCGAGGGTTCCGTACGTAGTATCATTATTAAATTTGATATTTTTCATTATAAATAAGAAATAATGCGTCGAAAAAAATAAATAAAATATGTTTTGCAATGTGTACATCAAGCCCTTTCATATGATACCCCATTTGAACTAGTAGTTTCAATTTGAAATTTCGACACCCTATAAAAAATATAGACACCCTATTTTTTAAGATCTATTTACAAATGTATAGTTTTGAGATTTATTCCTGTACTTGTAGTCTATAACGATGTTACTTGCCAAATTTCATAGTTCTAGGTCAACGGGAAGTACCCTGTAGAATTTGATTCCCTTGAGAATGTCGAAATATGAGTTTTTTTGCTGAATAAACGGCCGTAACTTTTCTTCAGAAATAACGCGTTGGAAGAGATCCCTTATAGGGATAAGTCCGCCCTTATCACTACAATCTGTGTTATGGAATAAAGATTTTACAAACTAATATTATATGTTTAATATAGGTCAGAATCCAGACAATGCCTGGTTTCGCCAACAATCTCCGCGGGGCGTGGCCTCAGATGGTGGAGCATGAAGGATACGCTACCTTCTACAAGGGCCTGGTCCCGCTGTGGTGTCGACAGATCCCGTACACCATGATGAAGTTCGCCTGCTTCGAGAGGACTTTGGAGATCCTATATAAGGTAAGAATGACTTGAATTTTTAGCGAAATTCATTGAGCTTGTGAAATCGTCTGGTCGTTCTGTCTGTCCGTTGCCATGAAACTCAAAATTTAGAAATTCTGACCTCGGATTCGTGTAGAGCATCAAAAAGTAGTAATTCGGGATTTAGAAAAGAAAAAAAAATCGCTAAGGTGGCGCATGCAGCGCGTCCGATGTTTTTAATATTGAAATAAAAAAAAAGAGAAATGTATATATAAATGTATATATAAAATAAGGTGGTACAATATATGTTATGAGATGCCTGTAGAAGTCCTGATGTCTCCCCGATGGGTGCCGTCAGGGGAAACTACAGTCCGAAGGGCTATCGCCTAGTTGAGATGTTAATAATGTATTTATCTAGTCTCATACTGAAATTTAGAGATTAAAAGTGCGTAAAAGATTGTCATTAAGAATCTGTGTTTAGTTTTTTAATATCTAAATTTCAGTATGAGATTAGATAAAGTTACTTTTCGATACAACTCTTTATGGACAACTGTATTTTTATTTTTCAATTTCGATACAACTTCAGCCCTGGATTCAGCTATATTAAGGAGGTTCCAATGCAAATGCATTGCAACTTTGCAAAAATTTTCTACATAATCTGTGAACGCGGCGTCGCGCCGCGCGTCGCGCATGCGCACCACGGATGCTCGATCTGCAAATGGAATTATAAATAAGAAATGAAGATGTTAAATTAACTTCATGGTTTTATTTAAAATATGATTATCATCTGTTTCATGAGATTAGATAAAGTAGTGTATGAAACTGCACATAATTAGGTCTTAAAATACTCGTGTGAAGCTATTATCACATTCGCTTTCGGCTCATGTAATAAACTCCCACTCGTATTTTAATAACCCTTATTATGCAACAGTTTCATAAACTACTATTTTTCAATTCCAGTACGTAGTACCGAAGCCCCGCGAAGATTGCACCAAGGGTGAGCAGTTGATAGTGACATTCGCCGCTGGTTACATCGCCGGTGTGTTCTGCGCCATCGTCTCCCACCCGGCTGACACAATCGTCTCCAAACTCAACCAGGTACGTACATACAAACTCTTGTTGAAGTAAACACCCGCACTTACACTCATACACACACACACACAACAACCATGCACACACACACACCTACAACCATACACACACACACTTACACCCATACACACACACACTTACACCCTTACAAACACACACTTACACCCATACACACACACACTTACACCCATACATACACACACACACACACTTACACCCATACATACACACACACACACACTTACACCCATACATACACACACACACACACTTACACCCATACATACACACACACACACACACATAACACCCATACACCCACACACACACACACCTACACCCATTCAAACACACACACTTACACCCATACAAACACACACTTACACACACAACAAAAACTCTGGATTTAGAATCTTAACACATAGCAAGATTAATGTTTTTCTGTAAAATTTCAGGACAAGTCCGCTACAGTGGGCTCAATCATGGGCAAGCTGGGCTGGGGAGGTGTCTGGAAGGGTCTCGGCCCCAGGATCATAATGATTGGTACCCTCACCGGTCTGCAGTGGTTCATCTATGATGCTGTCAAGGTATTTGTCTATATCTATTTGTTCTTTATCAACCCACAATCATCCCCTCAATCGAAGGTGTTTAGAGCATACTCCAAGACACTGCTCAACTGCGGGTTGGCGAAGGCCAATGTTTTCAAGCCACCCTAAAGTCACTGACTTGTTTTAACGACTGTCATCAACAACTGTGATAACAGCCGGTGGCTTAAAATGCCCTACGAAGCACGGAGGAGCTCGAAACAAACCCATGCATAAACAGGCTGCGGTCGACATGACTTAACTTGCGTGTTCGACTATACTGACATGACGTCACCGAGCTCTTTTTGTTCATCGCGCCAAATAAGCCTAAGTAACAAGAACCGACGGTCTGACGGTTAGCAATGGCCACTTTCACTCCGAGGTCGCGCGTTCAGTCCCCGCGCAAGACAAATATTTCTGTGCATGAACATGTTTGTTTGTCTTGGTCTGGGTGTTTTCTATGTATTATAAGTATGTATTTACAAAAAAAAAATGGATTAAGTATTATATCAGAAGGCCAATTCTCGTAATTTTTCTACTAAAATTATATACCTACTTGATTTCATTAATTAATTATTATCAATGCTTGTTATTGGCAAAGTAACATTCTTAGTTTGCTTAATTTTCACTCATATTTCGATATAATCCCGCTTAAATTTAATTTTTAAGTTACATATTGTGTTACGAGAATACCAAATGTGACATTTGTGAGATGGAGACTGGATCGAAACTGAATTTTGACAATATTTTAATTACGAGTATTGCCCCGCAGTTATCTAGTACCCATAGAATAAACTTTGATTAGTTCGGGACTCGGTACTAGATGGCGCTGTGTAAATTGACCAGAAATATTTATTTTTTGTTTACACCAAATTGAAATGAAACAACGGAGAGGGCTATGTTTGTGGTTTCTGTATGGGAACTAATCTGGAATGAGGAAATTCGATGGAGAACCAAAGTTGATGAGAATATCTCTCAGAATCTGCAAGTTAAAACTGACAGAGGGCCAACCATTCCACTATTGCACACTTCATTTAAATACATCGTAATAAATAAATAAATATTTCTGGACAATTTACACAGCGCTATCTAGTCCCAAATTAAGCGCAAAGCTTGTGTTATGGGTACTAGACAACTGATAAATGTACTTAAATACATTTTTTTTTTGTAAATACATACTTATAATACAAAGAAAACACCCAGACCAAGACAAACAGACATGTTGCACACAAATGTTTGTGTTGTACGGGAATCGAACCCTCGACCTCGGAGTCAAAGTGGCCATTGCTAACCATTCGACCACCGAGCTCGTCAAATATAATTTATGTAATAAATGCGTATTTTGTTCAAAATTATCGGTCATCAAAAGTCGTAAATATCAATGATTATTGTAATAACCAATTGTTCCTACCGACAAAATCTGTTGACAACCTTTCTTTATGAGAATAAATTGTAAATTAAACAATTATATATATAAAAAATTGTATGTATTGATATCATTCGTTATTCCCAACAGGTTTGGTTGAGAATGCCACGACCACCACCAGCTGAGATGCCAGAATCTCTCCGCAAAAAGCTCGAAGCGGCCGAAGCAGCGAAGTGAACCTAGACAATAAATAATTAGACAAACTATGACGATGATGTCTTAACATAGATACGTTGTTACCAAGTAGAACGATAAGTATTAAAAAATAATTAAATTTAAATTTTTCTGATGAGACTTCTGTATAAAATACATCGGGTACAGAACTTAGTGAAACTATAATGTACTTTAATAATGTCAATTCCATGAACAGTTTAATCGCGAACAACTTATATACTGGCGTTCGGTGTTCGAGAAAGAGGAACATTGATTGAATTCCAATTCTATATATATTTATTGTTTGATTCATAAATATGAAGGAAATGTTTATAATGTGTGGAGTTTGGAATTTATGATTACCTTGTGCTACAAATCTGTTCGCTTTGGTGAATTTTCTTCTATTGTCTTCAAATCGTCTTGTCTTGTTTACTAGGGTTGTTTATGATCTATAAACATGATATCGACAATATTTTTTGTCTATGGAAAGAAAGTCTTTTAATTGAGATCTGATTGCCATAATTAAAAAATATGAATTATTTAAGATTTTTTTGTGATCTTATAAAAACAATATACATCTACAGTTACCGTAAAAGTTCTGTTAATTCCGTTTTCCTATAGATATGTCTGTCTCTTTATCATTCCTTGATTTATATTGAGACCTGTCGTATCTGTATTAACACATCATCGGTACACCACGCAATACGCTACAAAAATGCATTATCTCTGTAGTTTTAAGCTTTAGTAGTTGAATGAGAGTTTGAATTTATAATTGCCGATAGTGGGCAGCACTGGATATGTAATTTACAATTAATTTTCATTTACTATATATAAAAGTTACATATTTGTCAGCTCCAATTTATAAGGCTGAAATTTGGTTATGACAGGCTAAGGAAGAAGCTTGGAAAATGCACATGGGAGAGCAAAATATGAAATTGAACATGAAGATTTTGTAAGAACTAAAATTTCGATAGCTTTCTTTTTATATCTAAATCGATTCAGTAACATTATGCTACCTGAATTCTATTTATAAAAGACACACAGACACAACAAAATCGACAAATACAAACCGCAAAGTGAATGTATAACACATATTAGCGGTGTGTATCTGGATGTGTATGTTTTGAGTTGGCGTAGTGTTCATTGGAGGTATCGATATGTGTCTCGTGAGAATTTGCAAAAATCCTTTCTTAGCGGATGTCTACGTCGTAATAACTACGTGTATAGCAAATTTTAGACCGATCCATCCAGTCTGATAAATGCAGTAACAATTCTTATTTGGTATTTCTAAATCTACATACATAGTATGCCCCTCTGCTGGCAATCTTCAAGCTCCGTGAGTTATTGATATTAAAGTTGTAATATAACTGGTCTAATAGCACAACAAATGTACGAAGTGTTTTCACCTGAGTCAGATTTTTTTCAAGATGGCGGATTTTTCAAAATGGCGTCTAATTGCAAAGTTGCTATGACAAGAAACAAACTCTATGTCAGAGGGATTTAGATCACATATTAGCAAAGAAAAACTATTTTCAGCGCCATCTAGTTCCAAACTATGCAAAATGTATACCAACTAATTTCTCTTAATTTGGATCTTAGATTGCGTTAGGGAAAATCCATGTACGGTACTAATACATTGGCGCAGTCGGTTGTACCCACTGCGCCAAATATGTTTTCAAAAAGTTATATTATCAGGTGAGTTAAAAGTTTGTTTGTCACCAATATAACTAATTAGTTACCTAAGTAGAAGAAGGGAATAATTCTATATAGTATGTACAATAAGGGCATAAAACAGACCATCTGTTGACCATTTATCTGAGACATTTATATTGAGAACTAAATTCGTTACAAAATCAGTCCTCTATTTACAACAAATGAGTAACTTAACAAATGAGTAACTTGGTAAAGTTACTCATTTGTTCATTTGAGATGAGTAACTTGTTACTCATTTGTAACTTGTTACTCATTTGTAACTTGGTACTCATTTGTAACGTGTTACTCATTTGTAACTTGTTACTCATTTGTTGCAATAGATGAGTGATTTTGTAAAAATAAATTTGTTATTGTCTGTTTATTTAAGAATTGAACACTTCTACTCAAGCACACAAGATCAATTGTAGTCTGCAAAAAAACTAAAAAAAATTGTAAAGTATAATAGACTTTCTTCCAATAGCTTAAAGTTCATTTTAGCTATTCCGTGGTGTAGAAACTGTTCCACGCACTATATGTATGTATTAGTATTGAATGTTTACCAAAATAAGTGAATCGTGTTAATTTATTTTCGAATAAAAATTTATTTTTATTTATTTTTTATTTTTATTTCTCGATCTGATGTAACTATGTATTCCACAATCGTACAATAAATAAAATATACATAATTTCATTGGTTTTTTTATATTGATAGTAGGTCCAGGTTTTTATTTTTTTATACTACGTCAGATGGCAGGCAAGCATACAGGCCCACCTGATGTGATGCGGTTACCGTAGCCATATTAATGCTCGAAACATGAAATATCGTTCGCACGGCTGTCACTCCCGCTGCCATCTCCTTCCTTTCTGGTGACATCACTCACTCGCAGGAACACAACCCTCAAGCGAATTGTTATTTGGCTGCGGTATTATGTGAGGTGGAGGTACTTCCCCAGACGGGCAGCTTAAAAAATACGCTATGCCCTACCTCTCTTTTCGCCAGAGACTCTTCTGTCAGTCAGCAGGGTGCACCACGTGCAGGTGAGATTGACTTTGGTTCAAAGATGTTGATGAAACACCATCAAACAAAGAAAACATTATCAAGAAAAAACAAAGACACGCATGCTGTAGTCTCCTGAGAATATCTCGACAGGCAGTTCATTCCACAGCTTGACAGTACGCGGGAGAAAACTTCTCTGGAACCGCACAGTACGCGACCACTTAGGCTCCAAAGTGTGAGGATGTATTCCCTGTCGATGGCGAGCGGTGCGACTGTACAAGGAGGCCGTGGGCATCATGTCGAACAAATCTGAACAAACCCCATTGTACAATCGGTAGAACACACAAAGGGACATTTTAATCAATTGTCTACTGGTTACATTCCCGACAGACTACGAAGAAAGGGTTGTTTGTCGAGCCTTAAGTGCCAACAATAATAAATACCTACACATATGTTCAAATTCAAATTATTTATTGTTTCCAAGTAAGTAGGTACAGGATCTTCCTCTCTTCTCGCCGCTTTAGATCACAGTAGAGGTTGGAAATAAAGTATTTTCACATACTTTATTTGTATGCAAAAGTATAAAGTATAATTACCAAAAATAAAGTAGGATACGTTATTTTAAAGTATGGTTGGCAACCCTACTCGCAACATAATATATCACTTGCGCGCCGCCATCCCCGCAGCCAACGCAGCATCTCCTTCTTTTCTGGTGACCTCACTCACTCGCGGGAACACAACAACCCTCAAGGGAATTGTTATTTGGCTGCTATAGTCTGTGAGGTGGAGGTATATTTCCCAGTCGGGTAGCTTACAATTACGTTCCCTACCTCTCTTTTCGCCAGAGCTTCGTTTGTCAGTCAGCAGGGTGCACCACGTGCAGGTGAAGTTGGCTTTATAATTCATAATTCATTTATTCACATTATCATTTATAACATTTAGTACATTCACAAAAGTGGTAAAACATAATCAAGTATATGTTATAAATTACCTATTCGAGGCATTCGTTTGGTTCAAAGATGTTGATAAACCACTTACACCCCAAAAATGAATACGTTATATGCTTTAAAATTAACTCAAAATTATCGACGTGAAGCAGCAATGCGTTTTGTTCGGTGAGTGAGAGATCCGGAAGCCCAACTCCTTCCCTATCCCCTCCTTCCTTCCTTCCCTTCCTCCAACTCCTTAGTGGACAACGCATTGGTAGCGCCCCTTGTGTTACTAATGTCTATAGGCGGCGGTGACCACTTTCCATCAGGCCTGCTTGCTTGTTTGTCTACTGTATGACATAAAAAAAAAATAATAAGTATGGCGAGATTATGTAGAGCAGGGTTTCCCAACCAGGGGGGCGCGCCAAGAGGGATGTCAAGGGGGGCTTGAGACGTTTGTTTTTTAATCAGCATTAATGCCGAGCGATGGCCAATTAGCATCATAATGATGTACATGGTGTTCGTATTATAATAATTGTTATTGTGTATTGTAGAAATCTTATGTGTCATGTGATGTTAATAAACATATTTTCTTTCTTTCTTCTTCTTTCTTTCTTTTTTCAATAGAAAAATTATCTCAATGCGTTAATGAAGTAAACACTGTAGGTAGAATATGAAGTAAACACTGTAGGGAGAATGCAAGCTCAAGTATCTCACTAGTATTGTCACTATACTCCCTAGTCCTAGTAGGTACTCTTATAGATTGGTTGATAAAAACGTTTTAATTTAGTCAAAGTTCATTTTGTGATTATTTTTGTACAAATTACATAAAAACAAATTTTGTTAAAATAACGCGATTTTTATTGTAGGTACTTACTGAAAAATTTATGGGGGGGGGGAGGGGGCATGAAAATATTATTTGTGATCCGGGGAGCCTTGATGTAAAAAAGGTTGGGAAACCCTGACGTAGCGACTGTTTATGTTGAGCTTCTGAGAACTACGTGTTGTAAATTATAACAACAGAACAAGGTATGCATTGATGTATTTTCAAACAAAGAGTCGATTCGCCCTGTTTCCGGCGTACATCTATTCATTCAGTCGAACAGTGAGAAACAGTTCAGGCAACCCGCGACAAAAAGCTCGTGAAATTCTTTTATGTCTAATAATTGTTGAGGATTCATAGCGCCAAATCGAGTATATGAAGGTACCTAAGTAATAGAGATTTACCTAACTATATCAGTTTTAAAATTCGATAGCTAACGAGAAACCCAAGTTCTCTACAAATCAGTGACTACTTCAAAATGTTTCAAAATCCTTTAGACGAGTACGATATGCTCGGCATAACAGATATACCTTGCTTTTTTTCAAATCACTTTGACGCGCTACGGTTAAAGAAATTGATATTAGAGAAAATCAAACCAGAATCTGATGACATCAGGTTCCTTTTGAACATTGCCATGACCAAGGGAAATAACATTGAGAGGATCTCCAACACAATGAAGACTGAAGATTCAGTTAGACTTAAAACGTTGCAAGACAAGCTTTATATTAAACAGCACGCGTTTGGAAGACCGACAACAGTTACACTGTCCAGAATTGTTGATGCATTCCCAGAGATTGTGGTATCAATTTTGCTTGAAACCCCAAACGTACCGAGGCCTGTTACTTGGGACTCTATTAAATCTACTGCTGGATGTGATGATTTCCCAGTTATCGCTACACAGCCGTCTCTGGCTTGTTTATTGCCAGGGATGTATTACCCCAACACACTGCTGGTCCTCAATGCGTTCTTTTTATCAAAAATGATGATAAGTGAACGTATAAATGTAAACAATGCATCTTGGAACCGAATGACTCCAACACAGCAGGCCAATGAAACCATGCGGTTTCAGCTTAAGGCATTTAACTCCAATATCGTCGACGCTAAGGAAAAAGCGAAGTTATGTATGAAGCTGGGTATTATTGAGAATGATCGGTATACTGAGAAATGGCTGCGTACAGGGGCGAAGAGTAAAGCGACACTTCTTTTGATGTACGGTGTGGCATTTTAACTTTACATTTGAAGGTTACAGAATATTTTGTACGAGTTTTTAGGGCACATTCGAACGTTAACATTCCGACCAAATTGAGAAAAAGTTTCATATTGTGAATTTACCAGACGCGTGTTATTAATTATAATTGACGAGCTCGGTGGACGAATGGTTAGCAATGGTTACTTTGACTCTGAGTTCGCGGGTTCGATTCCCGCACAAGACAAACATTTGTGTGTATGAACATCTGTCTGTTTGTCTTGGTCTGGGTGTTTTCTATGTATTATAAGTATGTGTTTACAAAAAAAAATGAATTTAAGAGCATATTACATTTTGACTGTGATTTTTGCGTAAAATGGCCAATTTTGGCGTTCTCGATCTCGGAAACAAAAATACATTAACAATGTTGACTTATTGAATAGCACAGAATAGCTATTGGCATAGTACATAGCGGCCTCGCTTTTTGTAATTTTTGCTTAACTTTTTAAATAAACCCAAAATTGCAGAGAAAGATTTTCATAAAATGCGCGCATTCACTATTTTGAGCTCCTGGATTGTACTACTGTTCCAAACAAATGAAATAAAAAAAAATAGAATGTTATGTGTTATATAGTCGTATAGTACATAGCGGCCTCGGAATTTTGAAATATCATTGATTTAATATAGAAAAAAAACATTCTTTTAACCAAAAAAACTTCGAAAATCGCCTTAAGTAAACTGTTAATTTCTCTAATAAACGATAATATTATGGAGCAAAATTTATATGAGAATAATTGTTACTTCATAATGAATAAACTTTGTAGCATGAATTTATTATCTTATTTCAATAAAAACGATAAATATAACTTCAAAATTACTACAAAAAACGATGCACCGGCGGCCTTCGCGGGTTTAGTACTGCGCGAGAGCTCGTCAGCGTGCAAATGTAATAGGGCTCTTAAGTACATTTATCAGTTGTCTAGTACCCATAACACAAGCTTTGCGCTTAATTTGGGACTAGATGGCGCTGTGTAAATTGTCCTGAAATATTTATTATATTAAAAATTAAATTAGAAGTTGCTCACTTCAAAACGTGAGCAAGTAAGCCGCATAATTCTGATATGTAACACGCGTCATAAAAATGAGAGTTTTTCTCTATTTCTTTACGTTGACATAATCGAACTCGCACAAAAAACTCGCACTCAGGTCATAAAGTGAATAATAGTTATACATTATGGTACATTTAAGGCTATATTACTATTATTAATTAAGGTTAATTAGAAACATTAAATTGTGTTTTTCTACTATTAGGACATTACTTACCTGTAATTAATTAAGGTTAGTTAGGAACTTTACATTGCTTTTTTCTACCATTACGACATTCCCTGTTCTTTACCTGTAATTAATTAAGGTTATTTAAGAACTTTACATCGCTTTTTTCTACTATTAGGACATTACCTGTTCTTTACCTGTAATTAATTAAGGTTAGTGAACTTTAAATTGGGTTTTTCTACCATTAGGACATTCCCTATTCTTTACTTGTAATTAAAGTTAATTTAGGAACTTTAAATTACTTTTTTCTACCATTAGGATATACCCTGTTCTTTACCTGTAATTAATTAAGGTTAATTAGGAACTTTAAATTGCGTTTTTCTACCATTAGGACATGCCTTGTTCTTTTACCTGTAATTAATTAAGGTTAATTAGGAACTTTAAATTGCTTTTTTCTACCATTAGGACATGCCTTGTTCTTTTACCTGTAATTAATTAAGGTTACTTATGAACTTTAAATTTCTTTTTTCTACCATTAGGACATACCTACCCTGTTCTTTAGCTGTAATTTTAATTTCGTCTCGACGACTGGCTGCATCAGAAGAGGAAAAATAATCATTTTAACCGACTCCAAAAAAGGAGGTTCTCAATGCGGGTGTATTTTTTTAATGTTTGTTTCTTAATTACTCCGTGATTTATAAACCGATTTGAAATTTTTTTTTTGACGTGACAACGTCTTATAAATTGGTTAGCCGGGTGACACTTCAAGAAACTGGGTCACGTTATCGCCTTTCACTCGCTCTCATTGTAAGCGTGTCGTGGACGCGTGTCCCTTCTAAGAGCGAGAGAGACTCAAAGTCGTTGTCACGTAAAACTTTCGCCCGTATACCGACTTTACAGGCAACCAATTGTTTTTTATTTGAAAGAGTATACTTCCAGATTGGTCCCATATTTTTTTCATCATCATCATCATCATCAGCCTGTATCTACCCACTGTTAGGTTTGTTATTTCATTACTCCGTCATTTATAAACAGATTTGAAAAATATTTTTTTTATTTGAATGAGTATACTTCCAGATTGGTCCCATATTTTTTTCATCATCTTCATCAGCCTGTATCTCAATACAGGCTGATGATGATGCTGATGATGATGATACATAAATGTAATGTTTGGAGTCGGTTTTTTTTTTTGTTAAAATTATTAAAATTCTTAGAACGTCATCCGAATGGTAATGGCGACATAAATTTTTTTTTAATGGCGACATAATTTTTTTTTTATATGAAAGGAAGGTAAACGAGCATTTGGGTCACCTGATGGAAATCAATCACCAGTTGGAGGATGGGCATGGAGATCAGCAACATCAATAGACGATCCGTTGCCAGCCTATACTCCTTCCTTCCATACTGGGTTTGTGTACAAAGTTTCATGATGATCGGTTGAATAGTTTCGGAGTGAAAGCGTAACAAACAAACTCACATTCACGTTTATAGTTAACTAGAGGCCCGTCCCGGCTTCGCACGGGTGGACAAAATATTGCAATTTTCATACGGATCCCTAATTTTTTCGAAATTAAAATATAGCCTATGTTACTCCATGATAACGTATCTTTCTATTGGTGAAAGAATTTTTGAAATCGGTCCAGTAGTTTCGGAGCCTATTCGTTACAAACAAACAAATCTTACCTCTTTATAATATTAGTTTAGATATGAAGTACCTAGGGATTGCAATCGTCTTTGTAAAATGAAACAAATTTTGTTTAATTTCATTCCAAATTTCCTGTGACTTACATTGTCTCTAAAAAAAAACTTATATTGTAAATTTTTAATAAAAATAAAACAACAAAAAATGTTTTTTATTTGTTACGTTCGCTCATCAAGCCCTTTGATTTGATACCTATATCACATGGGGGCATTTTTTATCCTACGTCGGGTGGCAGACAAGCATACGGCCCCTCTGATGAGAAGCGATTACCGTAGCCATATTGACGCTCGCAACATGCAATATCAACATAAAAACGCAGCGACTCGATGACCTCACTCACTCGCAGGAACACAAAAAGTCAAGGGAATTGTTATTTAGCTGCGGTATCCTGTGAGGTGGAGGTCAGATAGCTTAAAAATACGCTATGCCCTACAACTCTTTTCGCCAGAGTTTGTCAGTCAGCAGGGTGCACCACGTGCAGATGAGGTTGGCTTTGGTTCAAAGATGTTGATGAACCACTTACACTCCTCTATTGAATAATAATATAAATAAATAAATATTTCTGGACAATTTACACAGCGCCATCTAGTTCCAAATTAAGCGAAAAGCTTATGTTATGGGTACTAGACAACTGATAAATGTACTTAAATACATTTTTTTTGTAAATACATACTTATAATACATAGAAAACACCCAGACCAAGACAAACAGACATGTTCATGCACACAAATGTTTGTCTTGTGCGGGAATCGAACCCGCGAACTCGGAGTCAAAGTGGCCATTGCTAATCATTCGACCACCGATGTAATGAATATGTTTACTTATTGACCCGCTTCTTCCAATGTGTCCCGTTTTTTTTGTATTTTGTATAAAATTCAGCTTAGTTTAAATTAAATCTGCCTATTATTTGGAAAAGCACTCCGAAATTGGTTGCACGAGAAAATGGTTTTGAAAAACTGGCCGTATGGTTTCCGGCAGACTAGAATAGAATCACTCCGTTTCTTCCCGTGGATGTCGTACAAGGCGACTAAGGGAAATACATTATCAAATATCGATCAGGCCTCCCCAGCCCGTCTGGCCAGCGTGGGGAGTGTAGGCC
Source organism: Hypsopygia costalis (assembly GCA_937001555.2). Classification (NCBI taxonomy): domain Eukaryota; kingdom Metazoa; phylum Arthropoda; class Insecta; order Lepidoptera; family Pyralidae; genus Hypsopygia; species Hypsopygia costalis. The sequence continues at coordinate 12,211,088 of OW443347.2, read as the reverse complement.
AAATCCTCCTTCTGTCTGGGACGGATGAGAGAGGGTCGTGCTCCTGTAGTGGAGACTAAAATGACCTGATGATGATGATTGATGATGCCTAAATTTGGAAAAGAACTCCGAAATTGGTTGCACTAGAAAATAGAGGAATTACTCGAAGCATGACAATACTGTTATCGATTTGATTGACATTTAATATAAGTACATTAGCAAAAATGATACTAATAATATGCAATATCTAGGCCAAAATATTTCCATCGCTATACAGCGTGGAAATGCGGCCAGCCTTTTGGCCACAATCCCCGAAAATTGTCGGGACAATTAATATGGTAATGATATTTTTTATTGTTTCTGTGTATTTTATTATAATTTTAGTTTTTAATGTAGTTGTATTAATCACTACATAGTATAAAACAAAGTCGCTTTCTCTGTCCCTATGTCCCTTTGTATGCTTAAATCTTTGAAACTACGCAACGGATTATGATGTGGTTTTTTTTAATAGATAGAGTGATTCAACTGGAAAGTTTATATGTATAATATATGCATAACATAGTAGAAAAACACTGATAATTTAGAGGTTTCTAATGTGATGTCGTAAATAAACACATTTTTTTGCTCTTTCATTGCAAACGCTGGCTGAACCCAACGAGATAGATTAAAATAATGTAGTACAGTATTGTTCACCTTAAAATGGTCTACAAAAAAGTTCGCGATGGTATATGTCTATCTCTTAGTGGTAACACACAATAACCGTTATTCTATCCTTTGCTTTTTACAAGAAGTAATGCCTTATTTACGAAGCGATTTTAAGCAATACAGAATTAATCCTTATCCAATTAAGTACCTTAAATACATTGCGCATTTAATATAGATCAATATGGCCCTTCACAGCATGTAATTTAAATGAATAGTTTAGAAGATATTACACATTTAAAATGCAGGGACATAACGGCTGTGGCGGTACCGGCCGCGGAGCCGGCGGCGTGTGCCTATAACTGGGGAAGGACTGGATAGGACAAAGCGCAAAGACCTTCTGTAGTACATTTAGTATCAGCATTGCACCCGTGCGAAGCCGGGGCGGGTCGCTAGTTTTATTATAAATTTAATTTTAAGATATTTATAAATAATTTTAGTTTTGAAATTTAATTAAGTTTTCTATAATTAGATTGTATTTTATGAGTATTATTGATGTTTAGAAAATCAGGACTTTTGTATATTTAGGACTTTCGATAGTTATATGCATTTATATTAAGTACTGTACTTTAAATTCGATTATGCAAATAAAGAATAATATGCATCTTTAAAATTGAAATTGTTAATATTATTATGTCTGTTTAAATTGACATATTTGACAAATTATTTATTTAAGTTAATTTGTGTATATTTGCATGCCTAAATATTTCTGACTAATGTAATGGATCATTAAACATTTAAGCAAATAAATGATTCTATTCTATTCTACGGTGTGGCAGCCCTTGCATAGTCAATGCACTAGGGCCGAATTTACCATCTTTTCATGCCACCTCCGCTGCCAACGCAGCATCTCCTTCCTTTCTGGTGACCTCACTCACTCGCAGGAACACAACAACCCTCAAGGGAATTATTATTTGGCTGCGGTATTCTGTGAGGTGGAGGTACCTTCACCTTGACCAGTCGGGTAGCTTTCAATTACGCTCCCTACCTCTCTTTTCGCCAGAGCTTCGTTTGTCAGTCATCAGGATGTACCGCGTGCATGTGAAGTTGGCTTTGGTTCAAAGATGTTGATGAACCTCTACACCCCAAAATTTCATTTCTTGAAAACGTACCAAATGAGTTCCAAAAAATAGGTTTAGCTTATAATACATGCCATCCCACTGTTGGGATACGGGTCTCCCCTCAATCGAAAGGGTTTAGAGCTTACTCCGCCACGCTGTTCAACTGCGGTTTGGCGGAGACCAGTATTTTCAAGCCGCCTTAAGGCCACTGATTTGGCTTAACGACTGTCATCTAATGACAACAGCCGGGACCGACGGCTTAACGTGCCCTCCGAAGCACGAAACTCATGAAAAATAAACCCATCCATAGACAGGTTGCAGTCGACGTTGCTTAACTTGCGTATTCGATTAGACTGACATGTGCTACGTCGACATTAAGCTCCTCATAGATGTCAGATATCTTCAAAATTCTTTAAAAAAAAAACTATGAACTATTTTCTTTTATTTTATGTATAGATTATATTACACGAATGCGTAAACTGGTCTAATAATCAATAAATACTTAAAAAAATATTCCAATTAAATAAAAAATAATTTTTTTTTTTTATTCTTCCTTTGCTTCGGCTTCTAACCTCCTTCTCATGGATTCGGGCATTTCAGCGGGGGGAGGGCGCGGGATTCTTAGCCACACCTGAAAAAAACAAAACGTTTAAATATATTTTATCTACTAAATACAGTTTTTGGGAGCTTCGGAACATCCTCGCCGCAGATATACCCCAATGCTTGAAGACCTAAAGGTTCAATCAATGCGTCCTCCCGCTATGACCTACGGTGCAGAGACTTGGACGTCATGGACGCTGACCGTTGGGCTGGTTCACAGACTAAAAGTCGCACAGCGAGCGAAGGAGAGAGCAATGCTTGGAGTTTTTCAAGGGGTTTACAGGTTGAAAAATTCTGGCGACCCCCTTATGCCCTAGACCAGGGTTTCCCAACCTTTTTTACACCCCCCCCCCCCATAAAATTTTCAGTAAGTAAATACCTACAATAAAAATCGCATTATTTTAACATCATTTATTTTTATGTAATTTGTACAAAAATAATCACAAAATGAACTTTGACTAAATTAAAACGTTTTTATCAACCAATCTATAAGAGTACTAGGGAGTATAGTGACAATACAAGTGAGATACTTGAGCTTGCATTCTCCCTACAGTGTTTACTTCATATTCTACCTACAGTGTTTACTTCAATAACACATTGAAATAATTTTCTATTGAAAACACAAACGTCTCAAGCCCCCCTTGACATCCCTCTACGCCCCACTAGGGGGGCGCGCCCCCCTGGTTGGGAAACCCTGCCCTAGACAAACAAATAAAGAATTTATAAGTCTTTGTAAATGGTAAATCAGCGAGAGTTTGGAAAATTGTAAGTTGACAAAGATTCGGCGAGACCAAGTGCCCTGTGCCACCCGCCATGTTCTTTTGTTTTTGAACTACATTTTTTTCATGTCCCAATATATTCCTATATTGATCCTGATTCCTGCCTTGATCCTGATACCCTCCGCGTTGCAATCAGTCTAAGACTCGGAGCCAAGGTGTGCACTCCACACAAATGCCCATGTGGCACCGACGTCGACCAACTGGGACACCATTGGCTGTCTTGTATTAGGAGTGCCGGTTGTCTATCTCGTCACGCCACTCTTAACGACATTATCCGTCGCTCTCTTGCCAGCGTCAATGTACCGGCTATCTTAGAGCCGCAAGGTATCGTACGTGACGATGGCAAGAGGCCTGACGGTATGTCTCTCGTTCCCTGGAAGATGGGTAGAGCCTTGGTGTGGGCCGCCACATGCGTACACACCACACACCTTGGCTCCTTCTCATCTTGCAGGAACGAGAAATCGCGCTGGCGCGGCGGCTGAGACGGCTGAGCGACTTAAGATCAACAAATACGGCATGTTATCGGCCCCGAATATACATTTCTCCCATTCGGGGTCGAAACCCTTGGTCCATGGGGTCCCAGCACAAAAAGTTTTGTAAAAGAATTACGAAAAAGATTGGTCGACGTAACCGGTGACCCAAGATCTGGCACATTCCTCGCCCAAAGGATCAGTTTAGCCATCCAGCGAGGTAATGCTGCTAGCATCTTGGGAACGATGCCACATGGGCCAAACTTTTTACATTTATTTTAGTTTTAGGTTAGTTTTATTTTAGTATTATTTAATTTTAGGTACTTTAGTTTTATAGTTTAATTATATGTATTGTTTATTTGAATTAAAAACTGACATTTTTTTTGTTTGATATGTACGGACGTCTCAATAATATAACCATAAGTGAAAGAATTACTTCGATAACACAAAAAATCTCTCGAGATATGTTAATTTGAATATTACAATTTTGGACTTTCCCGGAAACGCTCCCTAGAAGAGGCTACTGCGTTATGACGTAATAGGTTTTTATTTTTTTGTTTGACGAGCTCGGTGGCGTAGCGATCAATGACGCGGCTTCGACACCAACGCTCGTGGGTTCGATTCCCACATAGGACAAACATTTGTGTGCATGAACATGTCTGTTTGTCTTAGTCTGGGTGTTTTCTATGTATCATAAGTAACGTATGTTTATCAGTTGCCCATAACACAAGCTTCGCTTACTTTGGGGCTAGATGACGCTGTGTAATTTGTCTGGCAATATTTAATTAATTTATTTATTTTGTATGCATCAGATCAGAAATTTTGTTGTACAAACAGCTATGTTAAATAGTAAATACCTATTGATTATAATTAGTATCATAATAAAAGTTATAGTAATTTTTATTGCTTCTCCAATGGAAATATTATTTTTTAATTGTTTCTTACTTTTCTTTCCCAATCTTAAATATTTTAAACTCGACCCTAAAATAAGTCGAACGGAAGATATTAGAATCATAGTTTGCAGATCTTTATATTAAATAAACGTTTATTGATATTTATCATTACAATCTTACCAAAAGTATAACGACTTATTTATATTTTATTAATTTTAATTAGTTTTTGTTATTTCCGTTTTTTTTTTGGTTGTTGTTAGTTTTTATTTTAATTGTATATTTTAATTTAGAGTAAGTTATTTTCATAATATATCCTTATTTTAAATACAGTTGACCAAGAAAAAAACAGAAATAATAAAATAAACCGTTAGGTCACCATCCAGCTACGTTGTTATGCAGTCAACCAACCCTAAGGCGTCTACACACACATTTGCATGTATACAGACGTGGTCTGTTTGTGTTGTCCTTTTTTGTTTGGAGAGGCTGGGGTGTGACAAAAGTCAACAATGCCCTAACTGGTTGATACTGCTGATAGAATTAAGTTTGCCTTATGTATCATCATCATCATCAGGTCATTTTAGTCTCCACTACAGGAGCACGACCCTCTCTCGTCCGTCCTAGACGGAAGGAGGATTTGGCCTACACTCTCCACGCTGGCCAGACGGGTTGGGGAGGCCTGATCGATATTTAATAATGTATTTTCCTTAGTCGCCTTGTATGACATCCACGGGAAGAAACGGAGTGATTCTATTCTAGTCTGCCGGAAATCACACGGCCTTATGTATATTTTTGATTTAATAAATAAACATTATTATTTAAATAGTTGTCTTGGCCAACTTGCCAGAATATTATAAATATTTTTTTTAATGGAAAAGTTAGTGATTCATGCAGTAAAATATAAGATGTAAAAATTCGTCACCAACAAACCTTCTTGGTAGCTCAGTTGGAAGAGCACTCGACCGGTCATCGAGAGGTCGTGGGTTCAAATCCCACCTAGCCGGGGGAGGAGAATTTCTCATTTAAAAAAATATATACTTAAATAAACATTATCTATACCTTGACCCCGTCATAGATGAACCACTGCATGCCAGTGAGGGTACCAATCATGACGATCCTGGCGCCAAGTCCCTTCCACACTCCCGCCCAGCCGAGGCGGGACACTATGGAGCCTATAGTCGCTGTTCGGTCCTGGAATTTAAAGATGTTCATTAAGTAAAGTAAGTTTTTCATTTAAAAAGGTTTCAAGTTTATTTATTAATTAATTTATCAACAACATACAGCTATCATTACAGGCTATTATTTGCCTAATTCGACAGTGTAGCAAAATTTTAATTAAATTATTAAAATACAATGTCAACATGTCAAATTACGAAAATAGGAGCAATATGATAATAGTAATATTCAATATTATTGAATGAATGATACTTTATTCACAGAATATGGTTAACAATAAGGCGTTATAAATTGTATGGTCCTTAGCATATTGCACCAAAATGGCATGTGAATATTTATATAAAATTAAGAAAACAAAGTTATATATTTAAATTAACATTTTACATTTAATCAAACATTTTACATTATTATGTCATTTGTAGCAATAAATTATTAGTACAATAATCATACATTAGAAATAATTAGTCAATAATAAGTTAAATTAAAGTAATGATCTTTAAAATTATTTATAAAGAATTATTATTTAAGCCTTAATAATTAATTTTATTCTTCATTGATCAGCCCCCTTACCACCATCTCTTATTGCGATTCAATAACTAAATAGAACGCTTATTCATATCAATGAAGCGACTCTATTTCAAATGGAATAGAGTCGCTTATTCATTGGTATGAATAAGCAATCTATTCAATTATTGAATCGCAATAAGAGTTGGTGGTAAGGGGGCAGATTTCATTGTTTTTTTAAATATTATTCTACTTTTAAAAATATATTTTTGTAACAAATATATACCAAAAAAAAGAATTAAGTAAATTTAATCAAGGGTTATTAATAATGGATTTTTTTGTCGCTGCTACGGGGTCTTAGGTAGCCCGGGCAATCGGCGACAAATCTCCCAATCGGGCAACCATCTCCTAAGTATTATAATTATAATATTATTAAAACTCACGTGAGACATTATACTAAATTAATTAAATAAATTAAACGGGTCACTCACTGTCCGGCGCGAGAGACAAAGGGTGGACATGTCTGGACATTCGCCCCGATGAAGGTCTCCTTTTGAGATCGAAACTAGTCTGCTTTCCCGACAAAAAGACGTGAGTGACCCGTTTTTTCTTTAAACTTTAAATGACGATAACTTTTTAATCTTACATCAGATTTCGATGAAACATAGCTCTATATGTTGCTCAGGGATGAGCTTAATGTTTTAGTGAAAACCGTGTAAAAATCTGTTCAGTAGTTTTAAAGATTAGCGAGTACATACAGACAGACAGACAGATAGACAGACAAAAAATCAAAAAAATCTTTTTTGTGTTCTGTTACTCTTTTTTTATCGCCCACTCCCATTTTTTGTTAATTTTATCAAATGTACAGACACGCGGTTCCTACTGATTTATTATATTAGGTTGGGGAAAAAGTCTTTTCGTATTTTATATGAAAATTCAAAACATTTTTTAATAAAGTTTATTTACATTTAACTAAAGTATGTAGGTGCCATTTTGTTCGATAACTTTTTGCCATCTTGTAGGTATAGACATGATCCCATTAATAAAGAAATTTTGGGACTTCTGTTCAAAAAACCGCGATAAGTGGTTTTGGCAGTCTTCTCGTGATGTTAACCTGACATTGCCTAAAGAATTCTGAAGAGACCGAAACAGGTGGAAATCAGAAGGTGCAAGGTCAGGACTATACGGCGGATGCATTAACACCTCCCAGTCAAACTCTCTTAATTTTTGCTGAGTGGCTAAAGATGTGTGAGGTCTAGCGTTATCATGATGAAAAATCACACCCCTTCTGTTAATTAATTCCGGCCGCTTTATCTCAAGTTTTTGCTTTATTCTCATCAGTTGTTCACAGTAGAGTTCAGAATCGATAGTCCTGCCTGGCGGTAACAGCTCATAATGAATAATGTCCTTCCAATCCCACCATACACACAGCATCACCTTGTTGCGGGTTAACCCGGGTTTCGTCAGAGTCTGTGAAGCCTGACCGGCCTTTGACCACGACCTTTTAATGCGCCAAAACTGTTTTGTGGTCAATTCCTAGTTCTTCAGCTACGTCGTAACTACTGATATGCCGATCTTGCTCCACTTTTTCAAAAATGGCATCCATTTTATCCGTAACAGGGCGACCAGAGCGACGTGCATCTTTGACATCAAAATTTCCGGGTTGAAAACGCCTAAACCAAATTTGTGCTACTCTCACAGACACTGCACTAGGTCCATAATGAAAATCACACATTTACCTAATTTGAATTTGGAATTATCTTTTTTAAAATTTAAACTTTTTAAAGATATCAAAACCTGCTAGATACAAATGGTATAACCAAAGAGATTTTATTACAAGTTCATACATACTATAATGCGAAAAGACTTTTTCCCCTACCTACGAGTATTATGTATTGATTTATTATAATTATAACTTGCCTGGTTAAGTTTGGACACGACGGTATCAGCTGGGTGGGAGACGATGGCGCAGAACACACCGGCGATGTACCCAGCTGAGAACGTCACCACCAGCTGTTCAGGCTTAGTGCAGTCTGCGCGGGGTTTCGGGACTACGTGCTGGAATTAAAGGTGTAAAGTTGATAAGAATCCAAGATACCTGCCGGTGACTTCACACTGACCACTGATTTTTTTTATACTACGTCGGGTGGCAGACAAGCATACGGCCCGCCTGATGTGAAGCGGTTACCGTAGCCATATTAACGCTCGCAATAAAAAATATCGCTCGCGCGCCGCCAACCCCGCTGAACGTCCACCTCACAGAATACCGCAGCCAAATAACAATTCTCTGGAGGGTTATTGTGTTCCTGCGAGTGAGTGAGGTCTATATTTCATGTTGCGAGCGGTAATATGGCTACGGTAACCGCTCCACATCAGGGCGTATGCTGGTCTGCCATCCGTCGTAGTATAGAAAAATATTTTTTGTACATTGTACAATCGGTAGAACATATAAAGGAATGCAAATAATATATATTTTTTTATACTGAACACACGTTCAGAGGAGTTGTTTGACATGATGCCCACGGCCTCCTTCTACAGTCGCACCGCTAGCCATCGACAGGGAATTCATCCTCACACATTGGAGCCTAAGTGGTCGCGTACCGTGCGGTTCCAGAGAAGTTTTCACCCGCGTACTGTCAAGCTGTGGAATGAACCGCCTGTCGAGATTTTCCCAAGAGACTACATCATGGGGATCTTCAAGAAGGGCGTGAAGAGGTTTTTACAGGGTCGGCAACGCGCGTGTGATGCCTCTGGTGTTACAGGCGTTCATAGGCTACGGTAACTGTTTTCCATCAGGCGGCCGTATGCTTGTTTTCCACTTTAATGGTATAAAAAAAAAAATACACTTTAGAAAATTTCAAAGTTTTTGACTATGCTTTCAAAAAGTCCACAAACCCCAGCATACCTTGTACAAGGCTTCCAACGTCCTCTCGAAGCAGGCGAACTTCATCATGGTGTAAGGTATCTGCCGTCCCCACAGAGGCACCAGCCCTTTGAACAGGGTACCGTAGCCCTCACTCTGGATCATCTTGGGGTACGCCTCGCGGAAGGTGTTGGCGAAGCCCGGCATGGTCTGCATTCGCACCTGGAACAGAAGAAAATAATAAATAAATATTTTTTTCTGAACAACCTACACAGCGCCATCTAGTCCCAAATTAAGCGTAAAGCTTGTGTTATGGGTACCAGACAACTGATAAATGTACCTAAATACATTTTTTTTTTGTAAATAGATACTTATAATACATAGAAAACAGCCAGACCAAGACAAACAGACATGTTCATGCACACAAATGTTTGTCTTTTGCGGGAATCGAATCCGCGACCCCGGAGTCAAAGTGGCCATTGCCAACCATTCGACCACCGAGGTCGTCATAAATGAAGAAATTGTATCGAAGAGGTATCGGGGTTATGGAATCTTTTGATTATTTCATTTCTATTCAAAAATTTTAGTTTGTGTTTTTGGGGTGTAAGCGGTTTATCAACATCTTTGAACCGAAGCCAACTTCACCTGCTCGTGGTGCACCCTGCTGACTGACAAACGAAGCTCTAGCGAAAAGAGAGGTAGGGAGCATAATTGTAAGCTACCCGACTGGGGAATGTACCTCCACCTCACAGAATAATTATGTTGCGAGCGTTAATACGGTTACGATAAGCGCTTCACATCCGGCGGGCCGTATGCTTGTCTGCCACCCGACGTAGTATAAAAAAAAAGTTATCATTGAAGCTCCATTACATGAAACGTTGTAAAACTAGTATATTAATTTATTATAGTATTTGTCCATTTATTTTGGCTTCAAATTGTCCATTTACGTCGTTAACATTGGTCCTTCGGGGGTGTAAGTCGCTCACCATTATCTTTGAGCCAAAGCTGTCTTGTAGGTTTAGTGAAGTTTTCATTTCAAAAACATTATCAAGTATTTAATTTAACTAACGAGCTTGGTGATCGGATGGTTAGTAATGGCCACTTTGACTCCAAGGTCGAGGGTTCGATTCCCGCACAAGACAAACATTTGTGTGCTTAAACATGTCTGTTTGTCTTGGCCTGGGAGTTTTCTATGTATTATAAGTATGCATGTATTTAAGTAAATTTATCAGTTGTCTGGTACCCATAACACAAGCTTTACGCTTAATTTGGGACTAGATGCCCCAGGCACTAAGGGCCTTTTTAAAGTAAAAATTGGGGTGTAAGTGGTTCATCAACACCTTTGAACCAAAGCCAACTTCACCTGCATGCGGTGCACCCTGTTGACTGACAAACGAAGCTCTGGCGAAAAGAGAGGTAGGGAGCGTAATTGTAAGCTACCCGGCTGGGGAATGTACCTCCACCTAACAGAATACCGCAGCCAAATAATAATTCCCTTGAGTGTTGTTGTGTTCCTGCGAGTGAGTGAGGTCACCAGAAAGAAAGGAGATGCTGCGTTGGCAGCGGGGGTGGCGACGCGCGAGCGATATTTTTTATGTTGCGAGCGTTAATATGGCTACGACAATCGCTCCACATCAGGCGGGCCGTATGCTTGTCTGTCACCCGACGTAGTAATAGGTAGGGGAAAAAGTCTTTTCGCATTATAGTATGTATGAACTTGTAATAAAATCTCTCTGGTTATACCATTTGTATCTGGCAGGTTTTGATTATCTTTAAAAAGTTTAAATTTTAAAAAAGATAATTCCAAATTCAAATTAGGTAAATGTGTGATTTTCATTTGTTTTTTTTACTGTCAAGATGAGTGAATCTAATGAAGAAATTCGATTAATTTAAAATTTTACTACAAAAAAAGGTAAAAATTCAACGCAAGCTGCAAAAAAAAAATTGTGACGTTTATGGACCTAGTGCAGTGTCTGTGAGAGTAGCACAAATTTGGTTTAAGCGTTTTCAATCCGGAAATTTTGATGTCAAAGATGCACGTCGCTCTGGTCGCCCTGTTACGGATAAAATGTATGCCATTTCTGAAAAAGTGGAGCAAGATCGGCATATCAGTAGTTACGACGTAGCTGAAGAACTAGGAATTGACCACAAAACAGTTTTGGCGCATAAAAAGGTCGTGGTCAAAGGCCGGCCAGGCTTCACAGACTCTGGCGAAACCCGGGTTAACCCGCAACAAGGTGATGCTGTGTGTATGGTGGGATTGGAAGGGAAGATATTCATTATGAGCTGTTACCGCCAGGCAGGACTATCGATTCTGAACTCTACTGTGAACAACTGATGAGATTAAAGCAAAAAGTTGAGAGAAAGCGGCCGGAATTAATTAATAGAAGGGGTGTGATTTTTCATCATGATAACGCTAGACCTCACACATCTTTAGCCACTCAGCAAAAATTAAGAGAGTTTGACTGGGAGGTGTTAATGCATCCGCCGTATAGTCCTGACCTTGCACCTTATGATTTCCACCTGTTTCAGTCTCTTAAGAATTCTTTAGGCAATGTCAGGTTAACATCACGAGTAGACTGTCAAAACCACTTGTCGCGGTTTTTTGAACAGAAGTCCCAAAATTTCTATAGTAATGGGATCATGTCTCTACCTACAAGATGGCAAAAAGTTATCGAACAAAATGGCACCTACATACTTTAGTTAAATGTAAATAAACTTTATTAAAAAATGTTTTGAATTTTCATATAAAATACGAAAAGACTTTTTCCCCAACCTAATATAAAAAAAGTCGTGCGTTTTTCGTCCCGCATGCGGGATGTGTCATAGTAAATTTCCCGCATGCGTGTTTTTTTATGACAAACCCGCACGTGATTTATCACTATCTTTTTAGATTCATGCGTTTACGCATGAATCTAAAAAGACCCTAAACCAGTTTACCAATGCTCCCCTTTGATCTAGGAGCAGGCTACTTGGGAATTCTTAAGTCGAGTAGCTCGTGGCGACCGACGCTCGGTTTCCCAAGCATCGGGGCCAATCGGAGAAATCAATTATCAAGAAAACTGGGGAGTCGAGTGGTAGGCCACTCCCCAGTTATCTTGACGGGTGCCGTAGTTATAAGGCGCGTTTATCTAAAAAAACCGGCCAAGTGCGAGTCGAACTCGCGCACTAAGGGTTCCGTACCATTATCTATAAAAACGGCAAAAAAAATCATGTCTGTTGTATGGGAGCCCCCCTTAAATATTTGTTTTATTTTAATTTAATTATTAATTTTTAAAGTGAATATACTCGTATAGGTAACTAAATATTATGTGAGTATTTCAAGCGTCTGCCTATTGCCGTTATGAATTGCGAGCAAAAACGAAAAAAAAAATCACATTTGTTGTATGGGAGCCCCCTTAAATATTTATTTTATTCTGTTTTTTAGTATTTGTTTTTATAGCGGCAATATAAATAAAATAAAACAATCTGTGAAAATTTCAACTGTCCAACTATCACGGTTCATTAGATACAGCCTGGAGACAGACGGACGGACACGAAGTCTCAGTAATAGGGTCCCGTTTTACCCTTTGGGTACGGAACCCTAAAAAGGTCGCTCGCTCACTTCCTGATGGTTTCCACCTACTCTGGTATGTCAGATCATCATCAGGTCATTTTAGTCTCCACTACAGGAGCACAACCCTCTCTCTTCCGTCCCAGACAGAAGGAGGATTTGGCCTACACTCCCCACGCTGGCCAGACGGGTTAGAGAGGAGGTTGTGTCAGATAGCTTGATATAATACCTTGACAGCCTCGAAAGGCGACAGAGCGATGTCAGCGAAGAACTCAGCCGAAGCGGAGGCAGCGAGGTACACGAACGTGCGGTACGAGTAGGCCGTCTCCTCGCCGAGCAGGTCGGAGTACATCACCTTGAATATCTCGTACAGGCCGAACTTGAACCAGCCCTGGAACGAAATGAAACATTGGGATTACAGTATGGTTACAGGACGGAAACAAAATCAAAGTTTCTCGCAATTATTTCACATTGCAAAATGAAAATTTACCCAATAACAATGAATCGAAACGGTTCATTGTTAAACCTTCAAAAATTTATTCTACATCTTTAAAAAAAAATGTTGTCTATCAAGTCGGTTTACGGATGATAACTTTACGTGATAACGTCATAAACGTCATCATCATTATTATTATTATTTAATCTATTTAAGTAGATGGTAACTAGTTTAACTTGACCAGAGATAAAATATTAACCGTGTAAACTTGACATTTATAATTAACTAGCGACCCGGTACGTGCTTCGCTACGTATAAAGTGAAATAATAATAAAAAAATATTGAAATATCAAATTCATATAGTCAAACAAAAAAATATTTTATTAATTGCTAGCTATTTTAAAACTTAATCCAAAACATTTAGATAAACATTTTTTTTTTGAGTATGAATAAACAAACGTCTCGGTACCGACTCTCGAACAGGCAACATAAAGTCAAAGTACGTCCAAAATGAAATGACCGCATGAATGACATAACAACATGCTTGTACTGTCAACACTGAAAAAAGTTTCAATTTGACAGCACAATCCCCATCTGAAAAAAGTTTCAATTTGACAGCAAAATCCCCATTAACAAAATTATCCCCCATTTATTGAATTCATTTGTTACAAAAATGTGATAAATGAAGAACCGCTCTACCGATTTTGTGCAAAATTCACATAAACCATCTACTAAATAGTCCGAACAAAGCCTAAACATTTGGTTTGGATAGGTGAGCCCGTTCTTGAGTTATAAAATTACAACGAAAAGTGGCATTGATTTTTATATATATAGATAATTAACAATCACCAAATATTTTTATTGATTTTATCTTATTGTAGGTATCGTATGGTCGAACATTTTAGTACGAGGTATGAGCTCCACAGTTTTAGGGGTGTAAGTGGTTCATCAACATCTTTGAACCAAAGCCAACTTCACCTGCACGCGGTGCACCTTGCTGACTGACAAACGAAGCTCTGGCGAAAAGAGAGGTAGAGAGCGTAATTGTAAGCTACTCGACTGGGGAATGTACCTCCACCTCACAGAATACCGCAGCCAAATATTTTATGTTGCGAGCGTTAATATGGCTACGGTAACCACTTCACATCAGGCGGGCCGTATGCCTGTCTGCCACCCAACGTAGTATTAAAAAAAAACAGTTCAAATTAGCGTTCGTTATCGGGCCGACGGAGTGGAAGAGAGATAGACACGTCACAAGCCGCGGTCACACCTGCATGCTTGTCACGTCAAAAATAACTTTTTAGATTTTTATGACTAAACCATGGATTGATAACCGACTGTACCTAACCTTTTCAGTTATTTTTTGTTAATTGTTAATTATTTTTTTTACCTGTGCAGAGTAGCCCATGAGCGTTGGCGCCCATCCCTTGCCGAGTCCTCTGACTCCCTCCTCTCGCACGCACACACGGAACCCGTTTATGACGTTCTTGTACTTTTCAGGGTTCACTTGTAAACGGCATTTGACTAAATCCAACGGAACCACGAGTGTGTGGGTTAAACCTGTAATAAATAAAGAAAATGGTTGTCTGTAAAGTCGGATTATGAACGATAATTTTACGTGATAACCTCTTATGAAAACAGCCGATGGAATGGAAGAGAGATGTGACTCAAGACGAACGCTTAAGCCGATCGTGCCTCTCTATCGCATGTTCCGCGCTCTCGCTTGCACGCTCGGCTCAAGCGGAACGTGACAATGAGTCATGATTTTTCATATAACAGTAAAAAAATACAGCGACATAATGTTACACAAGTAAATAGGGTTGCCACCCGTCGGGGCTTTCCCGGGCTTGTCCTAGTTTGGAGGACGTCCGGACAGCGTCCGTGCGAGGTTTCACACTAAGGATGTTTTGGAGCTCCGTAACCGAAACCGAAACTATCGGATATCCGAAATAAAAATCTATCCGAAATCGTAACCAAAACCGCTATAAAAGTTTCGGATAATTTCGGATAGAGGCGGAATCTAAACGAGACACGTTTTGATAGATTTTCGCCGGTCAAGGCGAGCCGCGAGTCGTTCTAACTGCGTCGCTCGACGCGTGTATCTTTTATCTACATAGTAATTACATACTTCTCCATATCTGTCATCCATTCTAATGAGATTAAAATTACCTAAAACAAATTAAGGCCTATTCTATTATTATAACAGATGATTTCCACCACTTAACATTGGAGGAGATAAAGATGCTATTTTTTTTTTAACTATATATATTTTGGACTTATACTTGAACCAGGTTTCTATTTATTGAAAGTTTACCCTGTAAGAAAATTTTCCATTTCTAAAAAAATTTACTTATTATTTATTAAAAAAAACATATTTATTAATTTAATCATGCTCGACATCGGTAACTCAGTAAAAATGAAAGCGACAGAAATCGGGGGTAACTTGCGCTAAATTTGTGCTATCTGCCAACACATTTCTATAAGTGTATCATCTCATCAGCGCAGTGAACTGAGTTAGCGCAATTGCGCGGCGTAACGTTAACCATGTCTATTTTATGCTATCGAAATAATTATTTCACCTATAGTTCACATATTGTTATATAGATTTAAAATAAAGCAATATTAAAACGTCTAGACATTTTTTGCGATCTAAAAATAATAGGTAGGGGAAAAAGTCTTTTCGCATTATAGTATGAATGAACTTGTAATAAAATCTCTTTGGTTATACCATTTGTATCTAGCAGGTTTTGATATCTTTAAAAAGTTTAAATTTTAAAAAAGATAATTCCAAATTCAAATTAGGTAAATGTGTGATTTTCATTTGTTTTTTTTACTGTCAAGATGAGTGAATCTAATGAAGAAATTCGATACATTTTAACATTTTACTACAAAAAAGGTAAATATTCAACGCGAAAAAAAATTTGTGACGTTTATGGACCTAGTGCAGTGTCTGTGAGAGTAGCACAAATTTGGTTTAAGCGTTTTCAATCCGGAAATTTTGATGTCAAAGATGCACGTCGCTCTGTTCGCCCTGTTACGGATAAAATGGATGCCATTTCTGAAAAAGTGGAGCAAGATCGGCATATCAGTAGTTACGACGTAGCTGAAGAACTAGGAATTGACCACATAACAGTTTTGGCGCATAAAAAGGTCGTGGTCAAAGGCCGGCCAGGCTTCACAGACTGGCGAAACTCGGGTTAACCCGCAACAAGGTGATGCTGTGTGTATGGTGGGATTGGAAGGGAAGATATTCATTATGAGCTGTTACCGCCAGGCAGGACTATAGATTCTGAACTCTACTGTGAACAACTGATGAGATTAAAGCAAAAAGTTGAGAGAAAGCGGCCGGAATTAATTAATAGAAGGGGTGTGATTTTTCATCATGATAACGCTAGATCTCACACATCTTTAGCCACTCAGCAAAAATTAAGAGAGTTTGACTGGGAGGTGTTAATGCATCCGCCGTATAGTCCTGCCCTTGCACCTTCTGATTTCCACCTGTTTCGGTCTCTTAAGAATTCTTTAGGCAATGTCAGGTTAACATCACGAGAAGACTGCCAAAACCACTTGTCGCGGTTTTTTGAACAGAAGTCCCAAGATTTCAATAGTAATGGGATCATGTCTCTACCTACAAGATGACAAAAAGTTATCGAACATAATGGCACCTACATACTTTAGTTAAATGTAAATAAACTTTATTAAAAAATGTTTTGAATTTTCATATAAAATACGAAAAGACTTTTTCCCCAACCTAATATATATTTTTCACAGGTTATCAACAGTTATCTGACGTTTTTTGATTGAATACGCATATCTTAATAAATCTTGGATTTATTGATAAAAATGATAAATGGCGTACAACATGTACAGGTGATGGTCATTATAGTTTACCTATTGCATTTTTAACCTACTTTACAATGGAGTATTGATATGAAAGAGGTAGCTGTACCGAAAAGAGGATTTCCCAGGGGTCTCTTCACTGGACCCAGTTCGGTTCAAGTTTTCAGTGGGGTTCTTAAAAAAAATCTTATCTGACGTTATTTTTCGGCATATCCCTGAAGCCGTGAATAAGATCAGGAGAAAAATACAAAGGCAGAAAGAGGCTCAAAATGCGTTTGTATCCAGAGCCGTACACTTATTTAATAAAAAAACATATCAATATACTGACCACAACAAATCATGCCATCAATGCCGCACAGGGTGAAGTACTTGGGGGAGCCGAATTCACACGAGTCCTGCTGGACCACTGCCGATGCTGATACCGCTGGCGTCGGCAGCGCGATCTCCTCTGGTGGTGGCTGTGGACATAACGAAATAAGTCAATGAGGAAAACGTCTGCAATAGCGCAGGGCTGCCATACGTCCCCTGACGCCATGGTATGACCAACCAGGAAGGACAGAGTTTTTTTTGTTTACCTATATGAGAGGGAGCCAACGAACATGTGGTTC
Source organism: Hypsopygia costalis (assembly GCA_937001555.2). Taxonomy (NCBI): domain Eukaryota; kingdom Metazoa; phylum Arthropoda; class Insecta; order Lepidoptera; family Pyralidae; genus Hypsopygia; species Hypsopygia costalis. The sequence continues at coordinate 12,193,627 of OW443347.2, read as the reverse complement.
ACTGATCCAGATGGAGTACTATTTTTCCTTTCTTTCTTTCTGGTGACTTCACTCACCCACAGGCACACCACAACCCTCAAGGAAATTGTTATCTGGCTGCGGTATTCTGTGAGGTGGAGGTACTTCCCCTGTCGGGCAGCTTAAAAAATAATCTCTGGTGATAAGAGACGTAGGCAGGGGCGCCGGCTTTTAGAAAACCTCATGGGTGCTCATGCTCATTTGACGACTCTAAAAAGTGGCGAAGTGTGAAAAGAGAAATGTACAGTGATCGACCGACAAATAAATTAATGTCCTACTTATATACTGCGTACTGTAAACGGTCGTCGGGTAATAAAAAACACCTATCATCCCTAAAAGGTAATTACTGATCTGTTTCTTGATGTCTATTCTCAGGGGTGCTCCGCACCCACTGTTTATTTCTCATGGGTGCTCGAGCCCCCGAGCACCCACGGAGTCGGCGCACCTGGATGTAGGGCATAGCGAACTACCTCTCTTATCGCCAGAACCTCGTTTGTCACACTTTATATTTACGTTATATATTTAATTGAATTACTTATTTAATTGATTCCAATGAAATGGGTATCAAATGAAAGGGCTTGATGAGCGAAACACACAAGCCAAAAGGAAGGGTTATTATTTTAACAGTATAGAGTGCTTTGTGTGAGTATGTTTCGTTCAACATATTAGAATCCTGAAACCAGCCCCCCTAGCCAAGTGTAATTCGTAGCGTAACGAACGTTAGATAGATCACGTGACATTTGTCAATTCGAACATTTTAGTATGAGCTCCACAGTTCAAATTAGCGATCGCTACGCTTTTCTACTTCGCAAACTGCCATTTGGCTAGCCCCCCTGAGCTTCTGCAATAACGATTTCAAAGAGTCAACAGACAGACATTTTCACATCAATGGAAAAACTTATTTACGTAGGTATATGGTATTATAAATTAATAAATAAATAAATATTTCTGCACAATTTACACAGCGCCATCTAGTTCCAAATTAAGCGCAAAGCTTGTGTTATGGGTACTAGACAACTGATAAATGTACTTAAATACATTTTTTTTGTAAATAGATACTTATAATACATAGAAAATACCCAGACCAAGACAAACAGACATGTTCATGCACACAAATGTTTGTCTTGTGTGGGAATCGAACCCGCGACCTCGGAGTCAAAGTGGACATTGCTAACCATTCGACCACCGAGCTCGTCAAATTGCTTTTAATTTTTTTTTCGGCTAACTCCTTTCCATTCATAACGTATGGTCTCGCGGACGTGTATAATTATAAGGTAATTACCAGCTCAAGTCCCACTGTGTTGACAACTGGCTCTTCTAATGCTGCTTCGCATCTGACATTGGTGAGGGGCCCGCGGAAGGGCGAGTTCCGCGCCGCATCCAGTAGTGAAGAGAACATTCTGTTGAAAGAAATAATATTTAGTTCAATAATTATTATTTAAATAGTTGATTTTGGCCAATTTGCCAGAATATTTAAAAAAAATCACCAGTAGTGCAGGCGCTAGAGCCCTAGAGGTAAAGGGACGGGGGCCCACCACACATTCCCACAACTGTATCCCCTGTGTAGCCAGGATTAACAGCGGCGACCGCCAAAAAAGGCAATGAACAATGAAGTCCATTGCAGTCCCAGGGGTAAAACTACGGCTGCCTTGGAACTCACAACGAATTTAATCAGAAGAAATTAGTAGGAGTAGGAAGCTTTTGGAATTTGACTTCCCCTCTTAGCAATGTGAGAGACAGCATTATGGCAAATAAGGCATTAAAAGCCTAAAGAGATGCCCTAGAGATAGTTGAGTACCTATGCAAAATCCGAGTGCCGGCAACTATGACCTGAGACCCTAAATAATAACAAAGCACTTCTTGCCACCAGGTCTGATGGTCCTATCCCGCTCCCTTCACATCCCCTCTTTTCCCATACAGTAAGCATAGCGCGCGTACGCGTATAGTGTGTTCCTACATCTGTTGACATCATACGTTGCTTTGTTAAGTCGTGTTTTTTGTATACATGTAAAATAATGTTATTTTCGTGAATTCTTAGTGTCTTTTTAAAGTGTCATCATCATCATCATCAGCCTGTATCTGCTTATATCCATAAGCCTTCCCCAATGCTTTCCACCAAATACGATCCTCCGCTTTCTGCATCCATCCACTTTCTATAAGGTCATCGAAACATCTAGAAGGAGAGCGCCCAACGCTTCGTCGTCCTACGCGCAGCCTCCACTCTGATACCTTCCTCCCCGTCTGCCATCACTTACTCGGCAGATTAAACCGGCCCATTGCCACTTCAGCTTGCAAACTCTAAAGGCTTTGTCGACAACTTTGGTTCTCTGTCGAATTTTTACGTTAGGGATTCGATCCCTCAGAGAAACCTCGAGCATAGCCCGTCACTCGCTGCGCGACCTTTAGTCTGTGGACCAGTCGGATGGTGAGTGTCCAAGTCTCTGCACCATATGTCATCGCAGGGAGGATGCACTGGTTGAAGACTTTAGTCTTCTAGCATTGGGGTATCTGTGCCGCGAAGATGTGCTGAAGCTTACCGAAAGCTGCCCAGCCCAGTCGAATGCGTCTATCGATCTCTTTGTTGAAAGTACCTCGGCCAAGCTGTATGGAATGTCCGTGGTATACATGGTCCTTAACCAATACAATAGCTGTATTCTCTACGATAACTGGGCTAGACATGACAAAATCATTGTACACGACTTTCGTCTTGTCGAAATTTATCCCCAGCCCCACAAATCTAGATGCAGCATTATATCGGTCAACATACGACCGAGATCCTCCAGCGATTCAGCTAGTATGACCACGTCATCGGCAAACCGAAGGTGTGAGATGTACTCGCCATTCACACTGACGCCTCGTTTTTTTTGCGGCATCGGTCACAAGACAAATATTTGTGTGCTGTGTTGTGTGTAACATGTCTGTCTTGGTCTGGATGTTTTCTATGTATTATATGTATGTATTTACAAAAAAAATGTATTTCATTCAGTATAATATCACTACAAATGGCAAATTTCATCCATAATTCGTATAAAAAAAAATATGTTAAATCTCTTTGTATTCGATGCGGCCTTGTTACGGTGCGGTCACATGATTGTTTTGATATGAAATATTGTTTATTTTTTATCATAGACTAATTTCTTTTTAAATAACAGACAGCGTGTTATAACAGACATGTATGATAGTATAATGTAAATACGTCAAATGGTCATCCAAGAACAAATCTTAAGATTGACATTATTTACATTATAAACAGGGTTGTCACCTTTTTTTGCGATTTAATTATTTGACATACATAAATAAATAATAAATAATTGCCGTGTGGATTCCGGCAGACTAGAATAGGATCACTCCATCTCTTCCCGTGGATGTCGTACAAGGCAACTAAGGGAAATACATTATGAAAAATCGATCAGGCCTCCCCAACCCGTCTGGCCAGCGTGGGGAGTGTAGGCCAAATCCTCCTTCTGTCTGTGACGGACGAGAGACGAGAGAGACTAAAATGACCTGATGATGATGATGATTATATCTGATATCTAGTACCCATACATAGTATATGCATTGTTTAGTTTGAGACTAGACGGCAGTGCATAATTTGTTCAGGAATATTTATTTATTATTTATTGTTTTTTCAATGGTATGGTATGGTGGGTGTTAAAATAACGTCATCCTTTCAAAATGGACTTTTCCATCAAACTTTGAACGACCTTATAACAACTCTCTGCGAGATCGAATCAGAAATGAGGAGATCCGTAGAAGAACCAAGGTTACCGACATAGCCCAGCGGATTAACAAGTTGAAGTGGCAGTGGGCAGGGCACATAGCACGGAGGACGGATGACCGATGGGGTCAAAAGGCTCTCGAGTGGAGACCACGTACCGGCAAGCGCAGCGTAGGACGTCCACCCACGAGGTGGACAGACGACCTCATTAAGACCGTAGGATCGCGCTGAATGCAAGCCGCTTCCAACCGGTCTTATTGGAGATCTAGAGGGGAGGCCTATGTCCAGCAGTGGACTTTCAATGGCTGAGATGATGATGATGATGATGATGATAACAAGTAGCTAATAAGTTATTATGATGTGATGAAATAAAAAAATCGCAAACGGTTCTTATTTTGTGTACCTTACGATATTCATGAATATATATATATTTATAATTTTATAACATTGCCAAGTCTGTTGCTCGAAATAACGTAAGTACAATAATTTATTATAAAGTTCGGGTGGCAACCATCATTTACAAACCAGGATGTGTTCTTTTACTTACATTAATAACTTAAAAAAATCAATTTATCATTTTTTACCTATCTAGTAACGAGTAAGTCGTATTATCAATTTTATTTTTTATCCTTATCGGTTATTCCGATGTTACGTAAGATAGATATGTTTTCACGTAAATATAGTTCTGATTTCAGACCGCAAAATTTAAGAAATAAGATTTATTCTATGGTTTTATGGTCGATGGACGAGCCCGGTGGCCGATTGGCTAGCAAAGGCCGCAGGTTCGGTCCCCGCACAAGGAAAACACTTGTATCCATGAACATGTCTGTTTGTCTTGGTCTGGGTGTTTTCTATGTATTATAAGTATGTCTTTGCAAAAAAATATGTATTTAAGTACATTTATCTGTTGTCTAGTACCCATAGTATGCTTAATTGCGCTTAATTTGGGACTAGATGGCGCTGTCCGATGGCGCTAGCGATGTCCAGTCCAGAAATATTTATTTACTTACTAGCTGTCCCGGCGAACTTCGTACCGCCTTACAATCAATGAATGTCGTGGTACATATTAGCTGAACTAAATTTATGATTTTATGGAATTAAAACAATGAATAGTAGAAAATAATAGAGAAGCTTGATGGCGTCATTGCGCGTGTCAGTCTAATTGAACACGCAAGTTAAGCAACGTCGACCGTAGCCTGTACACGGATGAGTTTATATTACCTCGAGCTCCTCCGTGATTCGAAAGACACGTTAAGCCGTCGGTCCCGGTTGTTATCATTAGCTCATCTTGTGCTCCTCCATGCTTCGGAAGGCACGTTAAGCCGTCGGTCCCGGTTGTTATCATTAGCTCATCTTGAGCTCCTCCGTGCTTCGGAAGGCACGTTAAGCCGTCGGTCCCGGTTGTTATCATTAGCTCATCTTGAGCTCCTCCGTGCTTCGGAAGGCACGTTAAGCCGTCGGTCCCGGTTTTTATCATTAGCTCATCTTGAGCTCCTCCGTGCTTCGGAAGGCACGTTAAGCTGTCGGTTGTTATCATTTAATGACAGTCGTTAAGTTAAGTCAGTGGCCTTTAGGCGGTTCGAAAACACTGGCCTCCGCCAACCCGCAGTTGAGCAGCGTGTTGGAGTACGCCCTAAACCCCTTCGGTTGAGGGAAGACCCGTATCCATAAAAACTGAAGATTTCATAAAAATAAAGATTTCCTTATTGTTAATTTTTTTAAAAAAAAAACGTTTTGTTTTATTTTTTTTAGTTTTGAAATAGGTTTTATCATTTTGGTGATTTGTAATTGTCATTTCTTTTGATGTTTACTCTGATTTGATTCTTGCGCTCGAACCCCATGGGAAAAGCGTTTTCACCCCTATCGATTTGACATTTTTAAATTTTCATAACAAATCACAGACAACTTTCGCGACATAAAAGTGACACCAATCGATTTGACGTTTTGATATTTGACAACCAATAAATATCGTAATCCCTTTTTCAACTGACCCTTTCATTTGTATGGGAAAATGTTTTTTCTTTTATTTTATTTTTTCGAGAATTTTCCAATGTTTTTAAGAGTTATTCTGCTATTCGGGACGGAAACAAATCCAACAAATCAAAAACCATGGCAATCGGTCCAGCCGTTCTCGAGTTATAAGTGTTGTAACAAACACGACTTTCTTTTATATATATAAGATTTATTTACGGTATTCTGTGAAGTAGGAAGGCGGGAGCGAAAAACAGCAGGAGAAAAATGACATTCGTTTGTCTTGTTTGAAAAAAAAAAAAAAAGAAATATTAACTCGGTGCGTAATTTTGTCTTATTTTTTTTAATACCAGAAAGAATGAAATTACATCTATTTTTGAGTAGTTGTTATTAATCGAAATTTGAATATTTTTATTGTAAATCGCGTATCAATAGAAGACATCACATGCAGGTAAACCTGTATTATAGAAACCAAATCGTTAATAAAATACATTTTTTTATCGAAAACACTAACACTGTTGATACAAACATCACTCATAAATCATTTTAAGATCTAGTTTCATTTGCCTGCCTAATATTTTTTTCTGTGTCACAAAGGATTGATAAAAATATTTGCAGACATTGTATTTGATAGTGTAGTAAATTTTGTAAAATAATTGCATTCTTATTAATTTTTATTTACAATTATAACAAGTTCCGAGGCGAAATTATGGCAGTATCTAATAATGCTTTCGCTAGTTTTTAAAATATAAAAGAATAAAAATGTTGAAGTGTGCCATAAACTGTTACGTAATGATTTAAAAAAAATAAATTGAAACCGACTTCAGTTGGCGAGCACAGCTTATTAGTGATATACCCCGGCAGACGCTACTGCCCGTCTTCCGGGAGAAAAGTTATTGCATGACACAAGATTCCTTAGTCGCCTTGTACGACATCTAGTGCAGAGCAATGGAGTGGCGCAATTCTATTCTGCTGGCAGCCACAGGGCAGATTTAAAGGTTTCCCTCGATTTTTCTGGGATCCCATCATCAGACTCTGACTGGTGAATATGGGACCATATCGCAATTACCCTTTCAAATAAAAAAAAAAAATTGACGATACGTGCTTATAAAATTTAAGGGTTTCCCTTGATTTCCCTGGCATCCCATCATCAGATCCTGACTTGTTGAATATGGGACCACCTTGCAATCATACCCTTTCAAATAAAAAAAGAATTATGAAAATCGGTTTACAATTCGCGAAGATATTGAATAACATACATATAAAAAAAAAATCTGTCGAATTGAGAACCTCCTTCTTTTTTGAAGTCGGTTTAAAATCGTAAAAATGCCATGAAATCGATTTCCATTGCGGGTCATTTTTTATGTTTAGCAAATAAGTCATCATTCGATTTAAGATTGACAGATTAAATTTCACTACAAAGAAAAAACCTTTCTGCTCAAGAACATTTGTATTTTTTATACGACTAGGGTGACAAACAAGCATACGGCCTGACCGATGGTAAACAGTCATCTTAGTCTATGGATGATAGCAGCATTAGATTCATACTAACGCGTTAATGTAAATTCATTATTCCTAAAAATCCTTAATAATGTTTAAAATAACATAAATGAATGGAAGCGCCCATTCAAATCTCGAATAAAATTGATTACATAATTGATAATTTATGATACCAGATTTGACTAGACAATTTCATAATCAAATTAAGTATAATTTATAATATATAACATACATATGTAATTATGTACCAAGTTCCATACGAAATTTTTGATCATCGACCAAAAATATTATCCTTTTAATCAAAAATAAAAAAAAAAACATCAAGCTTCTATTTCTAGGTTTTTAAATTATCAGTCGACTCCCGCGTGATCATAATCGATTAATTCAACATGTTTACAACCCTAATTGTCTGGAACAAGTTTACAATCGTGTAATATCGTGCCTATTTAAAATAAAATTGATTCTACTTACATAATATAATTTAATTACTATAAAGAACACACAACACACCCCCACACGGCAACAAACACCCGACAAACTATCTGTACTGGACGATAAAACTCTAATCAGATAAAAGAATGTAGAAAGACATTTTTACAATTGAATTAAGGATGCGACGGTAGCGCCACTTCAATAATACGCGTTATCGGGATGCGATTTTTTATGAACTACTGGTCGCCCAGTGCTCGAATTAATTTAAATAGGCTATTTGACAATGTTTAAAAATTGTATAAATTATTTAACAATATCGTAAAATACACAGAACTTTAAAGATCTGCTAACTTTAATATCTTCCGATCGATTTATTTTAAGGTCGATCAAAGTTTGGCGGGAAAGTCCGTTTTAAAAGTATGAAATTATTAAAAAAAAAATTATTTCCATTGGAGAAGCAATAAAATATTATAACCATTATTTAGATACTAATTACTTAAACATAATATTTAACATAGCTGTTGTACAAATTTCTGATTTAAACCAATAATACAAACGTGTGATGTCATAACCTAGTAGCCTATTGTATTTAGGGTTTTCGGGAAAGTCCAAAAACACACATGTTTGTCCTGTTCGGGGATCGAACCCGCGAGCTCGAAGTCAAAATAGCCATTGCTTGCTATCCATTAGACCACCGGGCTTGTTGTCTTATGAAATTTCTGTATTATTAGTCAAATTGGAAGAAATCTTTTGAAGAGATAAGGTTTCAAAACGCCATGTTTATACATACCATTATGATTAAATTTTTGACGAGCTCGGTGGCGCGGCGTAGCGGTCAATGAGGCGGCTTCGACACTAACGCTCGTGACTTCGGTTCCCAAATAGGTCAAACATTTGTGTGCATGAACATGTCTGTTAGTCTTAGTCTGGGTGTTTTCTATGTATCATAAGTATGTATTTACAAAAAAAAATGTATTTACGTATGTTTATCAGCGGTCTAGTAGGTACCCATAACACAAGCTTCGCTTACTTTGGGGCTAGATGGCGCTGTGTAATTTGTCTGACAATATTTAATATCTCTTTTTAATCACGGGTCAAGCCCGGTCATTTGATAGGCGTGCGCGGGGATATGGATCCAACGCGCAGATATAAGTTTGTACGCCCGCCGTGATCCGCTCTTGGATATAGCAATAGAACGATATACCCATGAGCAGGTCTCGGCAGGCGTTGAGATTATTACAAAGTGTGAGGGAAAATAAATGGGCTATGGATGGACGCCTGCCATAACTGCTTTTATTGCTAGTTATTCGCGGCAGGCGGTGGCTTGCCACTCACTAGTTGGGCCCCCGAAATGCCAGGAAAACGGCCGGGGGCAACACCGGTGTGAGTGACTCAGGGATGTCGAGAGGTGTGCTGCGCTTTCTCCGAAGTTACTCGCGGCGTGATGCCCTTTAACACTTCCACCCCTGGAGCATATAGCTCTAGCGGCTCCTCTCTGGACGCCCAATGAAGGCAAGCCAAAGCTGAGAGTCCTGCGGGCCTTCTTGTGTTTACACTCCGACCGATGAAGACACGTCAGATACGAAAGCCCTGACCGACTCTCTGGAGACTCGGGTCCGTGGTGTCGCTACTCACACAACAGCTCGCCACTAGCTGCCCTGTGGACTTATTATTATTAACGTCATGTGTAATAGTTTCACTAGGGCATAACATTTCATCAAAACATATCAAAAGCAGTTCAGTGGTTTTGGAGCCTATTCATTTCCAAGAATGACTTTTCGGCGTATATAAGCGTTTCGCTCGCTCAATTCGCTTCTCTCAATAAGTACCTATTTACAAAAAAAAAATAAAAAAAAATAAGTACATTCTCAGTTGTTTAGTACCTATAGCACAGTTTATATAATAGTACCTACCACATTATGTAATAGAAAGCCGTGTGGTTTCCGGCAGACTAGAATATAATCACTCCGTCTCTTCCCGTGGATGTCGTACAAGGCGACTAAGGGAAATACATTATAAAACATCGATCAGGCCTTCCCAACCCGTCTGGCCAGCGTGGGGAGTGTAGGCCAAATCCTCCTTCCGTCTAGGACGGACGAGAGAGGGCCGTGCTCCTGTAGTGGAGACTAAAATGGACCTGATGATGATGATGATGATACCTACCACACCCCGGCCACTACATACAAGAGTCGTATCGTTTACTACTACATAAACAATGGCGTCTGTGCAGCACGTAAATGAGCGTGTGCGCATGCGGCGCCATACAAACTGTTCCAAATTTGTCTCAGAGGGGGGGTGAGGTCGACACGAGAGGGCGGCAGGGATTGGCCATACTGTACGTAGTACTATTACTTATACTGTAATAGTACTCCAATAGTACAAGCTTTGCGCTTAATTTGGGACTAGATGGCGCTGTGTAAATTGCCCAGAAATAATTATTTTTTATATTTATTTTATTTATTTAAGCGGCTTGAAACCACTGGCCTCCGTCAACCCGCAGGTGAGCAGTGTCGTGGAGTATGCTCTAAACCCCTTCTATTGAGGAGAGATTACGTATCCCAGCAGTGGGATGAATAAGAGTTGTCGACGACGACTGGGGGAGTGCCTCCATCTCACAGAATACCGCAACCATATAACAATGAGGATCTTTTGGCAGCACTGTAGCTTAGGGTCCAATCATCTATCAATTCATAGCATTTTGTCAAATGTCTTGTTGACGTCTTGTGTTGTCTTGAAGTTTCACTGTCAAAAAATTCAGTACAATTTGACAATCTGGACCCGACGCCTACCTAGCGACATCTGGTGTCAGAAAAAATATCAAAAATCCCCATTCCCTTGAGGGGGTATTTGTGTTCCTGCGAGTGAGTGAGGTCACAGGAAGGTAGAAGTTGGTTCTTTGGCAACGGGGGTATCGGTGCGCGAAAGATATATTTTATAATATTTCATATTGCGATTTACCAGTGTTTATACATAATTATTAGGCTTACTGTAACCGTTTCATATCAGGCGGGTCATATGCTTGTCTGCTAGTCGACGTAATATAAAAAAATAGTGAACTTTGGATCTATACTGTAATGCTTTTAACACTTATGTGGTAAACAAGCTTGACCTTCTAATAGTAAGCAGTCGTTGTCGTTTATGTCCGCTTGCAACACTAGCGACATCGCACGTTGCTGATCCTGTAAAAAGCCCTTTAAGTTAAAGTTTATTATTATTTAAAATTTTAATATTTGTCTTGGCCAACTTGCCAGATTCAAATCCCATCTAGGCGAGGAGGTGATTTTTCCATTTTTTAAAAATATTTTTATAACCCCATGTTTTGTGACAAACAATCAATTAACTATAGCATATTTTCGCTAACAGCTTATGGTTCTTATGTCCTTAGCCTTAGAGTTCTAATTCGGTCAGTCAACCACGCACGAAACTATCTGTCTCGTTTTATCTCGAACAATTTCAGAATCATCCGTCCTTTTCGCTCTCTATCAGCAATTTTGGCATTACAACGTATCTCTCTCATTCTAGCTCGTACGCTTTATGTGTTTCCGTTCTTTTTACTCTTTGTCACTCGATTGAACTAAATGACGCAGTGAACTACACGGGACAAGAAAGAATGAGTGGCAAGAACCAGCTTGTTTGGTGAACTGGTACAGCTTTAACTTGCCAACCCCATTGGGGTTGGCAAGTTAAAGCTGATCTCAGATGGCGCCACCACTGTACGAACCTTTGTCATTTATCATTAATCGTTTCGGATTTGTTTGTTGCGTTGATGTCTTGACAATTTTACGATTTAAAACATGTATTTCAATTGGAAAATATGCGAGTTAATAATTTAAATAGTTAATAATAATGAATAAAATGGTTAATAATATTTATCGCTTCGAGCCACAATTTTTTAAGTTTCTCATCTCGAGGAAACTGGTGGCCTCCCTCCAGTTTATCTACAATTTGGTACACAAAATCTAGGCATTTTCTCAATAATGGTCTCTATCTATGAATTCACTACTAAATTTCATACAAAAACTGCTTTGTTAATGGTCTTTGCGCTGCTAGCGCCACTTTGACAGTTGTCGACCCCATTGAACTACTCACTCAGGAACTACACAAGTCTACAATCAATACAACTTACGACATACGACAACGCAATGTAGCCGTAATAAATAACGTAGTCGCAGTTAACGTAATGCTATTGGTTAATAAGTATCGTCAATGGATTTTTGAAGTGAAAATTTCTTTCTAACGGCGTTGAACACTATTTGGGATAGATAAAAAATGTTAAACTCGCTTGAGGACGTGGCCTGATCGAAAATTCGTAAGACGGAAGGAGAGTAGACCGCCGGCGCGACGTAGGAGAGGAATTAATATCCCCCTCTCTTTCTGTCCTACTGTTTATTTTTAATGTAATATAAATTGATATGTTTGTATACGATAGCGCAATAAATGAATTTTGTATTTTACACACTTATATGATAGTACTTTTATACTGATAAATAAAGCAATTCAAGCTAAATTATTCGCTAACCATTCCAAAATATGTATTCAAAAATGCACAACGTCAATGTTCAAGTTTTCACTTCTGCCGGCACTCTCGGTGTGCAACCAGTTGTTTGTAAAACAGCACTACAGAATACTATGCGATATTAGATGACAATGATCAAAAATTATTTATCAGAATCGTAATAGGTATATACAAAACTAGAACGATCTGCGATCTTGAAATTTTAATAAATTATGTCCGACTTGTTTTATGGTCGATCAAAGTTTAAAGAAAAGCAATTTAAAAGAATAAAATTATATAAAAAAAATATTAACTTTGGAAAACAATCAAAAATACTATAACTTTTGTTACGGCACTAGCTACAAAAACGTAGTATTACATAGCTGTCGTACAAATTTCTGTTATAACGTATAGAAAATACCTAAGTGTGACGTCATAATTCAGTAGCCTTTTGTATGGAGTATTTTCGGGAAAGTGCAAAATTGTGATTTTCAAGTTATCATAATTATCTCGAGAAGTTTTTATGCTAGCGAAGTAATTTCTTTCACTTATATATAGTTATATTATAATGACGTCCTTACATAACACATCGAATGAAAAAATCGTCGTGTAGCATAAAATATTACGTATAACCGGTTAGTAGCTAGTTACCAGGAACAAGATAACACTGAGTAAGCGCGGAACATTTTAATACTCGGAACGGAACGGTAACGCTCGCTGTCATTTGTTACAGCAAAGAGTGATTCCGTTCCGTTCCAAATATAAAAAGTACCGCTGAACTGAGAACGTCAAATGCTTTTTTTAAAAGGCAGAAAATCCTCTTCGCACTCCATCAGCCTGGTTGCTACCAGACTGATAACCGCCTACCTAACTAATTGGCTAGCTACTAACTAGCCACGATGGCTTTAGAAGCGTAAACGGAACGGTAGAAGAAAAAGAAGGGACACGGTGTGTAGTCCGCGGCGGGCTGACGAGGGTCCCCTCCGCAGGGCGGTCTCCAGCCCGTCGCAGAGTACTAATCGTAACCGTAATCGCGAATCGCGATCGAAGTGAAACGTGATGAATGAATGAATGAAGGAATGAAAGGCGATGTAATGGAAGTATTAAGTACTACGTACAACAGAAATGAGCTCTATCTGTGCACCTTGCAGCTAAAATAAAGAAAATAAAACCTTACGTTAAGGTCGTAAGGGTCTTGTTGCACGCAAAATAAAAATGAAGCCGAGTAAGAGAGCAACCACTGAACGCTGTGTCCCGTTCTAACAGCGACTTAGAGTTGCCAGAGTTAAGAGACCTATTACATTTACACGCTGACGAGCTCTCGCGCAGTACTAAACCCGCGAAGGCCGCCGGCGCATCGTTTTTTGTAGTAATTTTGAAGTTATATTTATCATTTATTGAAATAAGATAATAAATTCATGCTACAAAGTTTATTCATCATGAAGTAACAATTATTCTCGTATAAATTTTGCTCAATAATATTATCGTTTATTCGAGAAATTAACAGTTTACTTAAAGCAATTTTTGAAGTTTTTTTGGTAAAAGGAATGTTTTTTTTTCTATATTAAATCAATGATATTTCAAAATTCCGAGGCCCCTATGTAATAGACGACTATTTATCAAATATTTTTTTTATTTCATTTGTTTGGAACAGTAGTACAATCCAGGAGCTCAAAATAGTGAATTTTATGAATTTTATGAACGCATTTTATGAAAATCATTCTCTGCAATTTTGGGTTTATATAAAAAGTTAAGCAAAATTTACAAAAAGCGAGGCCGCTATGTACTATGCCAATAGCTATTCTGTACTTGAATTTATTATCTATAATCTATTATCACAGATTTACAGATTTGAAATTTCAAATCTATAATCAGCTAGTTAGCTGTGGTATGAATCTATATGGCCATTTTTGACCCCAGGATTGGGCGATTTGGATTACATATTAATTCTAAATCTGGCAACTTAGGCCAGCATGTATCTGGCAACTTAGGCCAGCATGTATCTGGCAACCCTAGATTGCTTGATAACTTGATACCAATGGCGAAAGTTCCTCATTGCTTGCTATTTTTGTATATTGCTTCTTCTTCTTCATCATTCTTGTTTGACGTTTGTTCTCGCATCGCATATAGCCACAGAGTACTTTGTAATAACATATAAACACGCACAAATTATCGTGAACTTTCTGAATATATAATTAGATTTCGTAACTATTTAGTAGGTGTTAACTAAACATATATCGTTTAACGTTTTCCTCCTATTTTCATTGTGAAATATGCAAGGAATACCAGAGGCTTTGACACCGATTTCCTGGCTCACCGGCCGGTGGAGCACCAAAGAAGGTCATGGACAGTATCCAAACATACCTTCTTTTGATTACCATGAAGAATTGGAATTTGTATGCATCGGTAAGTTGTAATTTTTCCGAAAGTAATAACATGGTAAATAAAAAATACAAAATGAGCCCCAGAAATACTAGGTTATGTTTGTAATGTTTTTTATCAACTTTAGTCGCCAAGTCAGTATAATAGTCGCCCTGTTTCACAATTTTAGACGCTCGGTTTATTATAAATCCTAATTTTTGACGTGACAACGTCTTATAATTCGATGGAGCCGGCTGCACGCATGAAAAAACATGACTCATGCGGCGATACCTCGCTCTGAGGCGTTCCATTAAAATTTTCTTTTGAAAAATGCAAACATTCCATCAGTATTTTCTTTAAGACGTCTTAAAAAAAGCATTTGACGTACTAAGTAGTTCTGACATTAAACTTTGACATAACATAATAAATTAATTGATTGTATTGAGGGGTCACTAACGCATATTTATCGGGAAAGTAAAGTAGTTGGCATAATTTATTTATTACTAGGCCGGATTTTAACCCACAGGGCCAAAATCGAGGTTGAGTGTAGTGAGTAGGTTCACTGAGTGTATGTTTTCCATTGATTTCAATGAAAAATGTATTTGATGATAATTCCTCAAGGTCATGATCGATCTCAATTTTGTTCGACACAAACCTTGCATGTTGAGTTCTTTAATTGTGACAAGTGTCATCAAAGTCGGTTCAGTGGTTTTGGATACTATTCATTTCCAAGAGTGACTTTTTAGCGTTTTGCTCGCTCAATAATAACTTTATAATATTTATGTCAATGTCAATACAAGAAAAAATGTTGGCATGGCCATAGACCTACATAACTGTTCTGTTATATTAAAATCGGTTTGGTTAGAATGCGTGAATAGAATGTACGTCTGCGATTTATGAGTTCTGCTCCACTGCATAGATACTTTATGTTTGCTATAATTTGAAGCATCTACAGACACTTTTAATATTTCATAATTTTGTATCTGTGTGTACTGTATCATGTGTATTTATGTATGTTGTTTTTGTTAAGTTTGTGTTAAATTTTGATATGCCACCTACGTTTGTCTATGAATTATTTTTTTCCTTTATGCTAAGGTTGCCTGGAAGAAATGGCCATCCATAAATTACATCACAGGAATTTCATGATTTTTTGACCCCCTTGTCTTGTTTTATTTAATTATTTATTTTTAAAGTGAATATATAACTAAATATTAATTCTATTACGCTAAGTAAGGACTATGAAACATCTCATAGGGGGGGAGTGGGAAGCGTTACCATTTCGAGATAGTTTTAGCGCATATAACATATTCACATTCATAAAATATTTTTGGACAATTTACACAGCGCCATCTAGTCTCAAATTAAGTGCAAAGCTTGTGTTATGGGTACTAGACAACTGATAAATGTAAATACTTAAATACATTTTTTTTTGTAAATACATACTTATAATACATAGAAAACACCCAGACCAAGACAAACTGACATGTTCATGCACACAAATGTTTGTCTTTTGCGGGAATCGAACCCGCGACCTCAGAGTCAAAGTGGCCATTGCTAACCATTCGACCACCGAGCTCGTCAAATATGTAAAGGCGATACGAAGTTCGCCAGCTAGTTTGTTATAAAATACAGTTATACAGATCTCATTTAACAGTGTATGATTACTAAGATGCTTGTTGTACTATTTCAGGTCAACCGATGTTTAACTTCTCCTCGCTATCGAGGCATCCAGAAAAGCAAACTCCGATGCACCAAGAACGTGGTTTCCTACGTATCAAGCCTGGAACAAACGAGCTTGCTTTTGTTGTGAGCCACAATTTCGGCCTCACATCTATGGAGCAAGGTATTTGTGATCCAGAAAAGAAGGAGATAGTTTTAGAAACTGTTGAAATTTCAAGAATGTCCTTCGCCAAACCGCCTGTTGTGAAGAAATTCAAGAGATATATAAAGTTGGTTAATCCGAACACATTAGAGCTTAGATTGTTTATGGAAACGGAGAATACTGAGTTGACGGAGCATTTGAAAGCTGTTTATAAGAAGATTGAGGAGTAATTGTTAATGGACATGCGTCAACTGACCAACTGACTGGATGTTGTGGTTAGTAGACGCAGTTCGTTGAGTATTTCTTCAAAGCAGATCGGAATGCATGCTGCATCTTGATGTATCGTTTGTTTAATGAGTCTTAAAATGCATAGAAGCTATGGAGGCATGTTGAAAATAATGTTTTTGAAATTAATGCACATGGACGTATCACAGTGCACCGTAAGCACAGAATAATTACCGTAAGTCTGTTTACGGAAGAGTCACAGAAGAGAAAAATTGTTCTTTTCATATATCAATATTTGTAATGTTTACAAAATTTCTAAATAAGCTTTAGAAGATATTTTATATTTTATATTAGAACATACTTTATCTTCTATATATATAAAAATGAATGTTTGTCTGTATGTCCTTTATGTATTCGTTTACCGTTCATCCAATTGCAATGAAACTGTGGTGAGATATTCTGTGTATACTGGGTAAGGTTTAGACTGGACAACATCAGTCAGGCCAGTTAGTATGTTCTAAAGCTTCTAACCAAGCTAAATTGTAGAATATATTGTCCTCCAGCCATAGTATACAAAAGTTAAAAAAACTGGCCAAGAGCGAGTCGGACTCGCGCACGCAGGGTTCCGTACCATTATCTATAAAAACATTATCTAAAAAAAAATTATGTTTGTTGTATGGGAGCCCCCCTTAAATATTTGTTTTATTTTTATTTAATTATTTATTTTTAAAGTGAATATAAAACGAAATATTATGTGAGTATTTCAAGCGTCTACCTATTGCCGTTATCAATTGCAAACAAAAACGAGCAAAGAAATCACGTTTAATACAAAATACCTTAAATATTTATTTTATTTTATTTTTTAGTATTTGTTGTTATAGCGGCAACAGAAATACATCATCTTTTCAACTGTCTAACTATCACGGTTCATGAGATACAGACGGACGGACGGACGGACAGCGGAGCCTTAGTAATAGGGTTCCTTTATACCCTTTGGGGTACGGAACCCTAAAAAAGGAGACAATTTTATATTTGTCACTAATCTGTAATCATCATCATCAGCCTGTATCTATCCACTGCTGGATATAGGCCTTCCCTAATGCCTTCCACCGTAAGTGATCTTCCGCTTTCAGCATCCAGTCGCTTCAGGCAGTTCCCTTCAGGTCTTCGGTCCATCTAGAGCGGGGAGCCTCCGATGCTCCGTCGCCGCATACGAAGTCTCCACTCTAGGACTTTCCTACCTTTTTTTTTTATACTACGTCGGGTGGCAGACAAGCATACGGCCCGCCTGTTGTGAAGCGGTTACCGTGGCCATATTAACGCTTGCAACATAAAATATTGCTCGCGCGTCGTTACCCTCGCTGCCAACGCAGAATCTCCTTCCTTTCTCAGTTCCTTTCAGGAACACAACAACCCTCAAGGGAATTGTTATTTGGCTGCGGTATTCTGTGAGGTGGAGGTACATTCCCCAGTCGGGTAGCTTACAATTACGCTCCCTACCTCTCCTTTCGCCAGAGCTTCGTTTGTCAGTCAGCAGGGTGCACCACGTGCAGGTGAAGTTGGCTTTGGTTAAAAGATCTTGATGAACCACTTACACCCCAAAATCCCTCCCTCATTTGCCATCACTTACTCGGCAGATGTGGCCGGCCCACTGCCATTTCAGCCTGCCGACTATGAGAGCTACGTCGACAACTTTGATTCTCAGTCGTATTTCTTCGTTCTGAATTCGGTTACTACCGATTAAAGAATACAAGTTTTCTGGTTCAGAGCGGACAAACCAATGACTGACTTACAGAATGAATAAACACCAATCATAACATCATCATTATCAGCCTGTATCTACCCACTGCTGGATATAGGCCTTTCACAATGCTTTCCACCATGTGCGATCCTCCGCTTTCCGCATTCAATCGGCTACCAGCCACTTTTTTGAGGGCGTTGGTCCATCTAGAGAGGGGCACCCTACGCTTCGTCGCCCCATAAGAGGCCTCCAGTCTAGGACTTTCCTCTCCCATCTGACATAATAATATAACAATGTCTCTAAAACCTGAATAAAATAGAGTTCAATTTCGGGCTAAACGTTACAGATTTATGGTTTAAAACATTTATTTCTCAAAAACAGAATGCAATATTCAGTTACATTGTGAAATATCAGAAAACATTAAATTTTTACAGTCTGGAGAGCAACATAGGCTACTCTTTATTAAAGATAAAGAGTAGCCTATGTCCAGACTGTAAAAATTAAGAGATATATATATATATATATATATATATATATATATATATATATATATATTTAAGAGATATATATAATAAAGAGTAGCCTATGTTGCTCTCCAGACTGTAAAAATTTAATGTTTTTATATATATATATATATATATATAATAATATGTACATATATGCTCTCCAGACTATAAAAATTAAGAGTCTATCCCGGAAAAAACATCTCATTCCCACGGGAAAAACTAAAGTTTATAATCTTTTGTTCTTTCACGCAAAAGGAACCTAAGTACGGACATGATTTTTTTAATGGGGATAGTTTACGGTCCGGTGAGTGACATAGGCTACTTTTTATCCCGGAAAAACATCTTAATCCCATGCGAAAAACTTTGTAATCATTCATTCATCATTTGTCCTTTCATCACGTCGAAAAGATTTTGATATATGAAAAGAAAATTGTCTTCTGTTTGATCAAATGGTGGTCTTCACCCATCAATTTATAAAAGGTAAAGAGAAATATAACAGGTGCATAACGTCCAAATATTTAGGCAGGCTGTGTTACATTTTGTTATAAATAAAGTGATCAATTTAGTATGCTGTTTCACATGAGTTTTAATATATATTCTATAATGCATAACTAATACAAAACAATTTGATGTTACACAGATGTATAAAAAGGTGAACTTCAAAGTCGTCGCCAGCCGATGGCCGGGGTAGGGGGGATAGGGGAGGGGGGGGGGGAGTTGATATGGAGAATGATTCATACTTTACATGAATTTTAAGCTGTAAAATGAAGTCGAGAGCTCATGAAGCTTTTCACTTGTAGTACGAGCCTTTCATTTACGGGCATTGTAATAATAACGGTACAGAGTCCAACGTGTAAAGCTTCATGAGTACAATAAATAAAACTTATAAATAAATAGAATCTAGGGAGGGTCAGGTGGCCCTCCCTACCCTGCCTTGGCGACGCCAGAAGTAAAAAACACATCTGCTGTTCTTTTAATCTAATAAAATAAAGTCAAGTAATGCTAAAAAAATAATGCTCTTAAAAAATAATCAGCTAAGAAAACTAATAGTTAAACTGTTACGAGATCAATAAAACTTAACGAAGATCTATTTTTGTAAAATCTATATCGAAATGATTCTTAATTCTTCGATATAATGATACAAGATAAAGGAAGTTTTCTGGCATTAAATTCCGCAACGGTTCCCGATTGACGACCTACATAAGTATTTCTTCAGGCGTCGTCATAACGATACAAAATAAAGGATGTCTACTGGCATTAAATTCCAAAATTTTATGGTTCAATAGAAATGAACTGCCTAATGAAGAATGAGGACAACAAACTGTTTCCTATGAGAATGGGATTTAAATCCAACACGAGTGGCTTCAGGAGAAATGGAAAAAGATGGACAAGATTAATGAACTCTACAGAACATTCTCTGCGATAGATGTGTTTGTTGTCCAGCGTTGTATTACTTTACCCCACGGATACTAGTTAGTAAAACCGAACTTTGCCGATTGAACCCCAAACAAACTGCCCGATCGGCACAAGCTTAATAAAGCTGAACGTAATTTAGGAGTTGTTTCGGTCTGTTTTTTCAATCTGCAAATACTGCCGAATCGAGTCATGTGTCGACCCGAATGAACCACTCGATCGTCACAAGCCTATTGATGTCGAACAAGTGCACTAATTGCTTCGGGTCGGCTTTGTTATTTGACAAGTACTGTCGAACCGACAATGCCGGGTCGCTTATGTATGTAGCGATCCTTACAATATAAAATGGTGGCGTTTCGGCTGCGGGTGATATTCTTCGTTTGTCACCTGAGTGGAAGAGGACGGCGATGACTGGCGATCTATGGTGTTCATGTTGAACAGCGTGTCGTTCGCCTGCAAATCTTGCTGCTCTACGTCTCGTGGCTCTGCTTCGCACAGCTTGCGGTCTGTCGTGTCGTGCTGGTCTGCGGACGACTTTACAAGCAGCATGTCGAGTGGCTGCGAAGCTCGTGACTCCACGTCTCGTGTTCGTGCATCGCGTGGTTCGAGGTCTATGGTCGTCTCCTCGGTTATCTGTACCGCGTCGTTGCCCAGTGTCTGCCGTGGCGCCGGCGCACAGTGTTGCGGGCTCATAGTAAGGCACGGACAATATTATTTATGAAATGATTTTACTATCTATTATCAGTATTGTGTGAGAAAGGCATGTTTTTAAAAGAATAACTATAATTTACTAAGCATTAGCTGTATCCCGCGACTTTACTTACTTTAAACTTAATAAAAAAATATTTTTAGGTTATTTAGGTTATATTTTATGTTTATTATATACTACTTATATTATATTTATAAAAAAATGCGAAATAATAAATAAAAAATGTACTTATATTTCAGACGAGTAATTATTTATTTACATGTTTAGGAGTAGTTATGTCCATTAATCAATCCGATTCATCGTAACTAGGTAAGCTGATATCGTCCAAATCCTTCTGATGACGGACTTTTCTAATAAGATTAAGTATATTAACATATGTAACTGACCGCTTGTCTGCGGGAACACGATCTTGATATTGATAAACTGATAGTTGTGCATCTAATAAGACCCATAGCGCCTTATCAGGGGTTAAACAATTCTTATCACTATCAAAGGAAGATATGCATGATTTCAGTTCTACAGATGAAGCGTTAGAAGCTTTGGTGATAACCTTTGCCTTATCTTGCTGCCCTTCTTTACGATAAGACATAGCTGCAGCAAATGATAATTCACTGGCACTTGCAATTTCTTCTAAATGAGTCACTTTTCGCCGTTTAGACCTCTCACATACCATGTCAAAACAAGACCTTGGACGACTTGGTCCCGAATGTACTCCGTAGCTCTCAAATGTCTCCTTTATATTTAACCAATCTGAGTGCCTTGTATAAAATAATCCTTTATTCCGACCGGCATCAAAATATTTATTTTTAATTTTATTAAAAACTCCTATCACCCACCTGTTTTCTTGTTAAATTTTGTCGGTCGGGAGGGCAATTTGTCTTTGAAATTATTATTTCTTGTAAATTTTGACCTTTTGTTTTCCAATTCTTAATAAGATTTTCAAAAAGTAAGTCCGCAAGACTGCGACGACTAAATTCAACCAAGCGTCCTACAAGAAAAAAATGATAATAACAACCGGGGTAGCATGTATTAGCAAGGTTTGTTGTTACAATATAATGCCATATAGTCTAAAGATTATTTATATTAATAAATGATTATGGAATCGTGCGGAAAACACTTACTAATTGCCTTACGAATTTTAATTTTTGTGATATTTTTAATGGTTAATTGAAACTGTCTTTAGACATATTTTTATGTTTACATTTATGGTAATTTAATATAATTCCTAAAAGACATACCTTTAGCTTCAGAATCCATGTTGTTGATTTCACAAAAAACAATTAATAACACAATAGTGTATATTTCAATTACGTTGAGTTTTCGCGTCCTATGTCTGTAGTTGTCGACTACGTACTTTAACAAGTGATATCTTGACATTCTTATTAGAGAAGTACCCTCCATTTTTTTAAATCTTATAGCTTAGTTATTAAATTATAAATTGCAGTGACTATTTTTCATCTACCGACAACTTTTCAAATTCGGTTTTTGTCCGACCCGCACAACACTGTGCGGCGGCAGCTGTTCGGCTGTTGTCCTTTACAATACTAATTACTAATTGTTCCACAAAAGCACACTAGGGTGCTATCAGTAGGGCACAATTTCTGCCAGGATTTATTTTCTTCCTTTTCCATTCCATTTCCTTTTTCATTGCAATCTGTCACTATCAGGACATTAAGCATTCGGTATATATAAATTTGTCTATTTCAAAGCGACCGAACGCTCCGACATCCGGCTATTCTTTACTTCTAAAGCATTCTTCATATCGCTTTGAGACCATCCTATACCACGCTTTTTTTTTTGGGTATTGGTTCCATATTTTTTGCACTGAAACCAAAAATGTTATTGTAATTTATAGTTAGTAATATTAGTAAGCATAGTTTATGAAAATAAGCTGTTCAGAGTTTTAATACACCTAATAAGGTCCGGTCCTTATTTGGTGACAAGGAGGTGGTCCTTGTTAGGCACTTCACCATACCGGAGAAAACCAATCATAATATACAAAAAAAATAGTTCTTTCAATAACCTTACCTTCACAATCCACGCCTAAATGTTACTTGTTCCTTTTCATGTGTAAATTTCTTGCCAAAACGAAACAGAAACACTTGAATTAATCGAATAACACTAATAAATTTTATAAAACGACCTACGCGTCGTGACGTGAACTGCATCGACAGGCGTACTGACAAAATGGCGGCGTAAAACCCAAGTAATGCCAATGCGCTTCAATGATTGGTTAATGAGGGGCGTCGTCGGCGCGAGATTTGATTTCAATGTAGTATCGGGAGCGGGATTTTTGAAATGGCGGCTCTTATTAGGAACCGGTTCTTATTAGGCGAACATACCTTATTGAATTGAAACAAAAAATAATATATAGTAGTGAATATTAGTCAGCATGCTTCAGGTTTCAACAATGACTAACATCAAAGGATTGTCAGCACTTTTTTAATTTGTAGGAAGTATTGACATAGCTTTCATCTAGATCAGTGGCTCCCAATTCGTTTTTGCTGCGTACCATTTCAAAAAAGACCTGCAAACAACTGTCAAACCTGCGTACCCCTTAATGTAGCAATCACACTAATATTATAAATGCGAAACTTTGGGAGTGTGTTGGTGTATGTTTGTTACTTCTTCACGCTCAAACGCCTCGACCAATATTGATGTAATTTGGTATACAGGTAGTTGACACTCTGGATTAATAGATAGGCTACTTAAACCGCGGATAACACCGCGGGGTACAGCTAGTGATAAATAAAAAAAATAAGTCAGTTTAAATAACATTTATTATCTCCAAATTACAGTACAATAGTGAAAATCAGAATAATATGATGTAATATCGCTAATGTGACATATGTGCACGTTTTTCTTTGAAAATCTGGTTGTCCTTCAGTCAGCTTCAGTCTTAAATCGTCTTCAAGTTGAAGTCTGTGACGATGTTTAGTTTTTAAGTTCGTCATGGCCGAAAATCCGCTTTCACAAAGGTAGGTCGTGCAAAATGCCAGTAAATATTTTATTGCTGATTCGCTAATATGATAAATATCTTTTAAATTTGTTGCATGAGATGTCTATTAATTCCTCTTGATCAGAGATCGGTAGGTGGTCGACGGAATGGTTCGCAAAAGGATTGTTTGCCCAGTTCCATTGCGGCGATATTTCTGGAATGTAATTGCGTAAAGCCGCCGACAGATTTTGCAAGTGGCATTTTATGTCTGATTTTAAATCTTCATTTACTGTCGAAGAAGTTGTATCCAAAATAAGTTTAAGATTTGGAAACAGGTCATATTTACATTTGTCAAGCAAAGATGTGCAGAGGGATATTTTTTTTATAGTGGAGTCAACTTTCTCCTGCATAGTGAATATGGTTGTATCACGGTTTAGTCCCAAATTCAACTCATAAAATTTTTTGAAGATATCAGACAAGAAAGCCAATTTTTGCACCCACAAAGAGTCAGTCAGCATCTGTTTGTACTTATCGTGTACTCACCCTGCTCGACCAAAAATAACTCAATTTCATGCCTTAACTCAAACATTCTCGAAACAACTCTTCCTCTGGACATCCAACGCACTTCAGTATGTAACAACAGGGTCTCGTGTTCACTGCCAAGCTCTTTGCAAATAGCTGCAAAAGTTCTAGAGTTTGTGGCACGGGCCTTGAGTTAACAATTTTTACAGCATTTTTGAGAGAAATATCTATCTGGATTTTTTTTACAAGCCAGTGCCCCTCGATGAATTCCACAATGCGTCCATTTTGTTTCTGGGGCTATATCTTGTATCCGCTTTATAAGTCCTGAAAAACGACCAGTCATTGCTCTGGCACCATCAGTACATATTCCTACACATTTTGACCAATCCAATTGGTTTTCTTTTACAAAACTGTCGACCATATGAAATATATCCTCCCCGGTGGTGCGAATCGAAAGGGCCCGACAAAACAGGAATTCTTCATGAAACTTTTTGGAATGAACATAACGAACGTACGTTAAAAGTTGAGCTAAGTTTGTTATGTCTGTGGATTCATCAAGTTGTATGGCAAAGTAATCGCTTTCTAAAATCCGTTTAATTTGGTGGGTTTCAGATTCTCCGACATGTTTGCAATACGACGAGAGACAGTGTTATTTGACATAGGAATAACATCAATTTCTCATGCCATTTTTTCTCCAAACATACATTTCACTGTCTCTTTTGCTGCAGGCAATATAAGGTTCTACCCAATAGTGTGAGGTTTCGCTTGCTTAGCAATTAAATAACTCACTCTAAAAGGGGCTTACAGAGCGCTGTCATACGTGTTTTGGGAGAGCGCCTCAATAGATTTTTGTCTTTGTTTGAAATCTTTTAATTTATGTTGAAAGAAGGATACAGACTGGTCTTTCAAATTAGCATGTTTAGTTTCTAAATGGCGACGTAGTAAAGACGGCTTTAGCGAATGATTTGACAGCGTTTCTGGAGAAACGAAACACTGGCAACGGAGAATCAGGGTCTCCAGAGCTTGTAAAACCAAACTGATATCATCATATTTCCTTTTTTTTGAGAGACTATTCCTTGTTATCAAGTTTTCTTTTTTCTTGTGCCGGAGTACTGGAAGAGGATGACACATCATTATCAGGTGACTGTTCAGTATTGCCTGACACCTCAGCAACCTTTTGACGACTTATCAGCCACTTTTCCATCTGAAGTACAACTGGACTTAATGATTCGGCTTATATATTTTTTAATTAAAAAGCTTATACTGAGAAAAAAATTTCATTAGATGTATGGGGGGCAAGGGTAGCCCCGTAGTATGGGAGCTCCTGGACAGAGCGTCCCAGATAGGTAATGTGTGTAGGAGTAGGAGAAACAAACAAATGGTAGATAGAAATAGCTTTTTATGTACACACAAGAGTAAAGAGAAACAAGAAAAACAGAAGGTGCACGAGCGAAACAATTAGTATAAAATATAGTAGAAAAATTAGGAAGTTAAATAGACAACAGAAAAGAACTGAACACAACGTATATGTAATAAAAATCAGAATTTTTAACTAGTGAAATTCGTATAACTGCAAAAGAAAAGTCAAGTCAACTTTGAAGGATGGTCGTTGACAGTCGACCAAAACTCAGTACTAAAAGTATGCGCGCGCAACGCAAAGTCCGTGGTCGACTGGCAAAGACCATTGCTTTTAATGAAAGGAGTATCAGAATAAAAAAGTATGTATAAAAGATAAATAATGTAAAAGTATTATATAAATATATGTATTAAGTGGGAGAAGCCCACAGATGAAACAAATTGTCATTGAATCAATAAAAATTGTATTCACTATTTTCAATATAATAATTCATTCGATTCAATGATATATCTGACTAGTTCACAAACAGCAAATATAGTTGGACTTAACGGTGAAGAAATTTATCTGCTAGTTAACTGATCTCTTGAAATAACGTCATCATTCTTCGTTATGGAGGGTGCATTTAAATATTGATTTGTTACTGACGAGGGAGCGAATTCAGTTTCATCAAAAAGACTGTCGGCAAAGAGAAATATTCCCGTTGCTCTGAATCCAGACTCAGCATCAGCAGCAGCAGCAACGTGTATGAAGGCTGTATTGAAGAGTTTAGGTATCGGAAATTGGGTTATGTCTCTACCAGGATGTTGGTTTATCTATTTCTCACATTCAACATAAATTCTACATGGTTTTCTATGGGTTACGGTAACTCTTCTACCACATGGTAGACACAGACTGCAACCACTTCCAGTGGTTGCAGTCTGTGTCTACCATGTGGTAGAAGAGTTAGCATAATGACATTATGTTCTTGGGTGTAGTTAGTTTTTTCCAAACTGATATATCAAGAGTGGTTATCCAATAGTAGTAATACTGGATCGTCTTTTGATGGGTGAACAAAGTCTTTGAAATGATGGAGCCATTCCACAAACAGCCAGTATCAGACGCCATACTCTGTGTTATAAGGTTGAAATAATAAGCTAGTTGCCAAACTTCTAAAATAATAAAAATATATTTATCATCGCGTATTAAATATAGCTGTTGTAATAAATTTCTAATTTAATGCATATACCCTCGTAAGGCCCAAGGTTTTATTGAATTAGAAGTTATCGCCAAATGTTGTTACCTGGCGACATAAGTATTATAGTAGTTACCGCCCGCGGCAATAAATATTTATAAACATACATGGTGGGGCACAGTCTAACGATCTCGGCGCACGCCGTGGCAAAAATATGCACTAAACTCGGAAAGACTGTCAACAAAACTGTTTTGGTATCTTACTGAATTGTTATTGTTTTGAAATGAGTCACGATTGTTGTTGTGTTGACAATTCACCAAGTTGCAAAAACAACGGAACAAATAGCCGGTGTAAATTCTACTAATTTTCCTAAAGCGGCCTGGAAATTGGAACAAAGAAATAAATGGAAAGCTGCTGATAGTTCAATGTGAGTTACTGGTTATGGTTTACAACATTCCGTCTTGGGGACTGGTGGAAGCATTTCTTCTAAGTAAATATCTTCCTTTAGAATATTTATTGTGAATAAATTGACGAGTGCTGACTTTTCCCCATTGTTGTTCATTGCTTGTTTTTGCCAAGCTTACTTTGGTATTAATATAGGATATTAAAGCAGCAACATGTTGCTTACACTTGACACTCTTATTATACATACAGTTACAATTTACACTGCTGACGACACGAGCATCATTGATTTGTAATAAAAACATTTAGGTAAATAGAGTGCTTTATCTACAGTAAACTACATGTAAATGAGCCACAGAGGTCTTGTAGGGTGTTAATGTCACAGATGTTTGACGAATTATGTTGGCTCGTATTAAGTGACTCTAGCCGTTACTTCTCAGTTCTTCTACATTTCGTACATGTTGTGCTAATACTATTTTTTTTTCCCTTTATCATTGTTTGAGGTTGAAAACTTATGTTGAATGCTTTGGAAACCCGTATTTTGATAATACTTATCTATTCGTTTTTTTCAAATTATCATAAAATAAGATACACTCCGACAAAATTTTTGACGACCTCGGTGGTGAAATGGTTAGCACTGGCCACTTTGACTCCCGAGGTCGCGGGTTCGATTCCCGCACGAGACAAATATTTGTGTGCATGAACATGTCTGTTTGTTTGTCTTGGTTTGGGTGTTTTCTATATATTATATGTATATATTTACAAAAAAAAAGGTATTTAAGTATTATATTCAGTTATCTAGTACGCATAGTACAAGATTTGCTTAGTTTGGGACTAGATGGCCGTGTGTAATTTGTCCAGGAATATTTATTTATTTATTTATTAAAAAAAATATCTTAAATATCGTCAATTTTTATATTCTTATCACAATAAACCATAAAATATTTCGGTCATTATTTCACATATCCGCTATAGTTGTCAACGCTAGGTGTCGCTACACATAGTATTGACCCAAGGACATAGAATTCTGTAAAAAAGGGGGTATTTTTTTTGTCATCATATAATTTCATTTGGCCTTTATTGCAAAATAATATACTTTTTTATTGTGATCAAGTGATTACATTAGCCCTAAAGTTAGACAAAATTTAAACAAAATACATAATTTTATCAAAATTGTATTTTAATTGAAAAGTAACACTAAATATCTCTTATGACTGTGATATTTGTAAAATTTAAGTTAAATTTGAAAAGTTATAGGTTAGTTAGAAAAGTAATATGGTATTTATTAGAAAAAGAGAAGTATTAGAAGTTAGAAATAGTTTATGACCCGCTTATGGTAAGCGTTCCCAGCATAAGTTCTAGTACTAAAATTTTTAAGGTAAACTACAAATAAAATTTCCAAATTATCAGACAGAGTATATTGCAAGGTTCAAACTTTCCTCCCCGTCCTGTTTACATCAATTATTCATTTCACAATTCCCAAAATATCAGTTAGTACAAGATACATATTCCAAAATATCAATAATTGCACTGGTCTGCAAAAATTTTTTTTGTTTCCTAACTATGAATTATTATTATTGATTCAATAGTACTAAATAGAAATATGGTACCAAAAATTTTCTATCACGTATATTTTTTTTACAATGGGTTTTTTTAATAAAATGTCTTTTTTAGCATAATATTTTAATCATATATTTATTTATTATCATAATTTTGGATATAGACCATGAAAAATCATTAAAATGTATATTACAATATGTTTATTACTTATTAATAGTATTTTACTTTGTGGTTTTCTTTCTTTTCATATTTTCAAGTGGTGTTTCGCGCCGAATAAACCCGCAAAAATCTGCAAGTATTCCTTCTGACCATTTTCCGTTGTAGCGCCTCTCTATGTGCATAATATCTTGATGAAACCTCTCACCATGTTCATCTGATACTGCTCCAAGGTTAGGTGGGAGGAAATCCAAGTGAGAGTCCAAAAAATGATTTTTTAAAGATGTTACTAGGTCTTTCACTTTTTTTGTTTCCTAGAAAATTATAGCACACTTGGACGAAAGCAGTCCATGCCCTTTTTTCGGGTTCGTTCAGTTTTATTGTAAAATTTGTGTCCTTCATGAGCTCGCGTATTTGGGGACCCACAAAGATTCCTTCTTTTAATTTTGCATCGCTGATTCGGGGGAATTTTGTCTTTAGATACTGAAAGCCTTCACCATCCGTATTCATGGCATTAACAAAATTCTTCATAAGACCCAGCTTTATATGGAGTGGAGGAAGAAAAATTTTTTCACTTGAACTAATGGTTCTTCATTAATGTTCTTGAAACCAGGCATCATATTCGTTCTTTGTGGCCAGCTTTTTACTACGTAGTGTTTATCTCTTGCCCGACTATCCCACTCACAAAAAAAAAACAACAATATTTAGTATATCCTCCTTTTAGGCCAGTTAACATTGCTACAGCTTTAAGATCAGCGCAAATGTTCCACATATATTTATTTATTTATTTAATAGAAACAAACAGTCATTTAAGTACTTTTACATAATTATATAGGGTTTATCTTACAGATCTTTAGCTTCCTATATTTTCAGAATAAGGAACAACAACACTTTCCAACCAGATACAATTTTAAATTATTGCTTTAAAATATACAGAATGTGTTCATATAAAAACATTAGGTGAGAACTTTAAGTACAAAAAACATCAATGTGTAATTCTTAAATAAATCAACATCAGACATGTGCTCATTGTAATATTTGCATGCACGCTTAATATTATTTATGTTCATCGACCGACAGAGATGCCGTTGTTAGAACAAAAACCAGCTGTGGAAACGTTAAACCCAATGGCAAACGCCTCTTTTTTCGTAAAATAGTTGGCAACCACCTTCAACAGGTCACATATCCCTCAAAATGCTCGGAACGATTTTCACAACCTAGATCCGGAAATCAAATTACTCATTCTACTCATGAACGGAATTCTCCCGGCCTCCTGCCTTACACCACAAAACACGGCAACATCAAACAAGATTAAGAAATCAAACTACTTCAAAATTAACGTTAAGTTTTACGTTAAGAAATTAAGTTAGATGCACTGTTCCAACGCCTAGATTCTAGCCGTTGGAACAGTGCATCTAACTTACGTCGCTAAACATTATGCAGACAACAATCCAACACCGACACCTCGTGAAGTGACTGACAACATATTTACTTGTAAAGTTTGCATGTCAGCTAGACGGTTAAAGTCTTCTTCGATGCCAGCTAAAAGTTCATCCTTTATCTTTTCGCGAGTTGCTTCTACACTTTCTGCTCCTTTCTTAGAACAAAGAGCCTCTGCCCGTTGCTTGTCTCTCTTCTGATTGGATCTGCTACCGCGGTTTCCACCGCGACCTCGTCCTCTGAAGGTAGGAGGTTGGATATTCATTGATATAGTCTTTAAAATTTTGGTTATCACGCCGGTTACTACCGGTAAAGTCCTTTATTTCTCTGATAGTGCGACATGATGTTATAGGGCAGATATCCAAACAAAAAACTTATTTAATAAATTTTAAAAATTAAAATGAACATTAATTATCGCTGGAAACGAGCCTATTTTATTTAGATTTTTTGTCGGCGAAGAATGTTCCTTCGGTCGTAAATTTAGTTTTACACAATGTAATCACCTTTTTTAAGGTATTCAACTCTGGTGGATCCGATTCACATTGGTATTATAATGAGACAACAGCTCGTTCCCAGCGATCTTTTGGGTTAACTTCTTCTATATCTTTAACATTATAGACCTTCATCTCTACAAATACATCTCCTTTAAGGTCTATCGTACGCCGCAATACCCCGCCAGCAACACGCCTGGTAAGGATTGACACCAAATCACTCTTTGGTGGAGGACGGTGCTCGTCGTCGCTATACTAATCCAAACTCCAACCTGTTGCTGCTGGTTTCATCGCGCTAACCTTCTTTCTGCCTTTGACGCCAGTCTGTTTCCGTATTTAAGTACTGTAAAAAAAAGATTTAAGTATATTTTTTTTAACATAAATTAACATTTATTTTCTGTCCTAGCTGGTCTGCGAGAAAATAAGATACACTAGGAAAATAAAATAAATATTCTTAGACAATCACACAACACCATCTAGTCCCAAACTAAGCAACTAAGCTTGTACTAAAGATAGTAATTTGCTGATAAATATACTTACACTTTTTTTTTGTTTTCGCAAATACCACTAGAAGAAAATTTGGAAATTGTCTCCCCTTTTTTCATTTTCTTGCCAGTGACAACTGTTCGAGTCCCTTTTCGATTTGCACGAAATGTTCCAGTGCAGTAAGTTTGATAAGTCATGTTGATAAGGTTTTTGGCCAAATTAACGGAATTGTAGTAAATATCAATGTAAAGAGTGCCCAACATTTAAATAAACTGCGAGTAGATTCAAGACTACTTTTTCCGTGTGATTTGTGCTAGCAACGAAAAGATCTCCCTCTCCGCCGTAGATCTTTAATATAATTCCGTGCATGTCAGTCAGTATGTAGTATTATGCCATAGGGATGGTGTTTTCCTTTTAAATATTGTCTGAATATTAATCTCCTCTAAACAAAAACAACCGACACATCTGTACTTAAGTTACGGTTAGAATTTTACGCATTTTATTTACAATTTTACGCATAATATTGTTGAAATAATCAACAAGGGGAATTATTTTTGATAATATTGAACTTCGTTCTGAGATCAGATCTTCAAAATGAAGGGCATGAAAAATAAGTAGAAACCGATTTCTACTCATACATTCTGTAAAACATGGAATGTTAAATAGAAAATCTTTATTCTAGTAATCACTGACTCTTTATATATTTATATATGAAACAGGACTCCGAAAAATGTTTTTATTTCTGCCGTTGTAATATTTCGCCCTGGTTTTATTCGACTTTTAAACGTTCGTTATGCGAGTTAATAATTTTGCCGGATTTGAATTTGAGCTGTCTATTATAAACTGGCAAAAATATTATCGGCATCTGGATGCAGTTTCAAAACCAGAGGGCGCTGCAGTAAATATTTTTTTGTGCAAAACCAAAACTACTAATCTGATAGTTTGGGGAACCCGCGTCCCGAGGACGTTTGAGTGGATCCCATAAAAACAATTGACTCCAAAACCTCGAAACAAGAAACATCAACCATTCCAAGCCTCCGACGATCCTCAAATGCGCGCTTCCAGGGCCCACATTCTGGCCAAATAAAGAAATAGATCAGCTGTCAGAACAGTAAATAGTTGCATGTCAAACACACGGATCTCAAAGAAAGTGTTTATATCGACAGTGGAAACAATAAGAAACATTGACATTGGCGAGAACTTGAAGAACGCCACAAAGAAGAATTGATTGAAGGCGGATACCCCGTCGTCTATAGTCCGGCAATCTCGTGCGCGACCGTACCGCAGGGTGACAGACGGTGGCGGGGGCGAGGTAGGGCGTCATTCTACCACACGGCTACACACGAAGAGAAGTGTGCCAGGATAAATCTTGCGATAAGTTGTACTTACTTGTGACGTAATATAGGAGTAAAAAAAAGATAGAACTACTTTTATTGTTTATATTTTTTTATTATCCTTGAGGACTCTGCCCAGTTAAAGCAATAATAATCGATTATGTTAATAAACAACGTACCTGTCCATTTCATCGTCACATACTCTATCTGAATTATAATATTCGTCGTCGTTTTTTATGACGTGATTATCACAATCGCGCCACTGTTCAACCGAATAAGTAGAAAAAAGCAATTCTAAATCTTTTAACTTTTTATCTAAGTTCGAATCAATGGAAGTCCTTGCGAGCTCGCCTTTTACGTACCCCCATACGAGTTCAATTGGATTTAAATCCGGATGGTATGAGGTAAGCGAAGCATGATATGTCCATTTTCCTTTAATATTTCATCAATTTTGTACTGTTTCGCCGTGTTTTGCTCATTAATTATATTCATTAGATCACATTTACGCATAGCGCTATCATATTGAACACCTCGCCGTTCTAACCACTGCTGCATTTCGCTTTTCAGGGTACTCATTGTAGGTTTTTTATCTATCTGAGTGCTATGGTAAGCGGCGTTGTCTATTACAATAACAGAATTCGGAGGAATGTTTGGCAACAGTTTTTCATCGATCCACTTTCGAAAATTTGGGGCTTTCATGTCTCCATGAAATGAATCACCGGTCTTGGAATGCGATTTGAACATCAATAAAGCATTAGATACAAAACCATTGCGACTGCCAGCGTGTACAATTACAATACGAGGTCCTTTACCGATGTTTTGCATGGCCCCGCGTTCTGTATTATACTGCCAACATTTTTGTGTCACGTGGTTTTTATTCACGTAGGTGTCATCTAGGAAAATTATTGACTTACCCTCTCGGCGGTATTTTTTAATGTCTGATGTAATGCCACCACACAGGCGCATTATGTCGTGACGTTCAATTAATAGTTTCTTCTTTGACTTTCATGTTAAATATTTGAAACTAAGCCTACGTATTGTCCGTCTAAAAGTATTCACGTGAGCAATGAAGTAGGTATATTGTCTTGTTTCAATTCCGCATTCAACTTTTTCAACGACGGTATACATTTTTTGACAGTATACCATTGTGTAATTTTTCTTCGTATGACACCTACAAAAAATACATGTAATACAAGTAAAATTACAAATACAAAAAAAAATACAAGTAAAATTGTCGATTTCAATCCTTTTTTTAGGAAAACGGTTTTTCCGTGGTGATTTGAAAGTCGCTGTGCTACCTTGTGCTTCCATGATTCTAGCTTCTTTTATAATTTTTTTAACGCTGGTTTCAGACAAACCTGTGGCTTCAGCAACAGTTTTTGCTAAATCAATGTCGTTTGCATATTCGGCCGATGTTCGGTCATTTTTTCGCCATTCAAAAAATTGGTACACTTTATGTACAACTTCCTCAAGTTGTCTTGAGATAGCCTTACTCATTCTGAGATCTTAATCTCGTGTGCGTCGAACTCAAGGTAGTACGGAATATCAAACACGTGTTGCCGCTTCGACTGCGCGGCCGAGACCGCCGTCACATGAGTAGATAAAGGACAGAGGGAAAGCTTCTAAGGAGCGTCTAAAATTTATACCCATTCTGGTAAGGTTGGCAACTTGGCACTGAAGAATAAAATGAAATAAACGAAAAGGCCATCATCAGTTTTTATTATGTAAGTACAAGTACACAATACGGTATGTATTGTTATAATATCTAGGTATAATAATTGTTAAATGATACATTTAGGTTATTTACAAATTACATACTCTAAATATTTTTTTTTATGATTTTTAGTTTTCAATAATTTGTTATGTATTTTAATCGAGTGGTAAATTCTAAATCTGATATACAGTTTTTTTTAATAATCTAACGGGAAGCACTCACATGTCATATCAAATGTACAACTTTGCATACGTTTGAATTAATCATTTCAATATTAACAATGTTTATTTCAATATCAAAATATTCGCGAAATGTTTGCTCAAGCAATTCAACATATGCGGTAAAATTGTCTGGAGGTATTATTAAATAGCCAGATTTTAAGCCACCTTCATTGAAATCCTTGTAATGGCAGCAAGTGGAATCTTTCGCCATATTTACAGGTTCTCAGACGTACAATTTAATTTTCTCACATTGGTGATGTTGTAGACATTTTCTATGTAAATAGCCCGATACATAGACTAAAGCATTTTTTTCTGGTAAATCAAATTTATAATCAGATGTTCCTACTGTTAACTCAGGGGTATTAGTAATATCATCAGGTTGCGAAACTTCTGATGGTGTGTGAAAAACGTTACAGTCGTCTGGTTTCATAAGTAAGCTATCGAAATCTTGATCACAATTTGTATTTTGAGGTTTCTTTAAAATATTGGTTGCCTTCATTAAGATGATAAACATCTTATTGAAGGCTCAATATGATGTTTATCATCTTATTGAAGACAATACTAACTTTTCGACACGTGGATTCCTAGCAGTTGCCACCAGCCTGTCTAACTTTGCCAAAGAAATTTTCAAGACAATCTTGATTGAGACGTCTCGTAAATAAAAAATTTGATATCTTCTGATTTTAGATCTGTATGAAGTTGTAATAATGACTTTATAGACACTAAAAATCCGTGAATGAAATTCATAATATTTGTAACGTCTTTCTGCCCTTCAATTCTTATGAATTTTAAGTTGCTGAAAAATGTCAGCATATCTTCTAAAAACTCAATTTGATAATTATCGCCGCGGAAAGCACTTTTATATTTGTTAGGAGATCGTAGTGTACTTGAGTTTAATATATCGAACAATTTATTGATTCTATTTACAAAATTAGCAGTAGCTCTTGCAGCAACATCGATAAGATTTAAATCCACGTAGGTATTAATAGCTGATGCTACTGTACGACTTAAGACCTGTGTGGCTACTTTAACACACATTTTTTTAAAGTTGTTGGGATTCATGTGAATGTCCGTCATTTTTGGTGCTAATCTAATTTGTCGCTTTTTATCTTCATTATATAAGTTTCTGATATGAGACCGTTGGCTAGGTGTTTCGGTCGCGGCTGGACACATGCTTGTGTGACCGTCGTCTTCGGGCGCGTCGGCAAGTATGGGCCCGCAGCGACCTGAAACATAAAATCACATGAGTATCATGTCTGTTGTGTTGTGTCGTAAAGTCGTAAAGTGTCGCATTATGTCTTGACAATTGTTTGGTAGTTATGTCCGTAAAAATGTTGTGTGTCCGTTTTTTCGCACAGTCCAACACGTAAACAAAATTATATAAGCGGCGCGTATTTAATCGTTTGCGCGTAAGATTCGGAGAACCATTTTAATGCGAGGAACAAAGACGCTGTAGATAGATAGGTATTACAGAGGACCGGTGTAGGGCGACGTGAAGGGATTTTGTAACAGGTTCTATTGTGTAAGTTGTTTTGTCGGAAGTGAAACATCTGGTGATTATGGTGCCATAGTTTGCAAAAAGGTATCTTATTCTTAATAAATTTTTGCCCTGTCACAAATGTTACAACAAGGTATAGTATGACTAACATTTAAGTTTTATCGTTTTTATTAACTTTATTACTAATAACTTAAACATGAAATTTTGACTTGTTTTCAAAATATTATTAGAAAAGAAGATACAAATATTATTTAACAAACGTTTGTGTAGCAAGATTAAGTCGCGAGAAATAGGCCTCTTTATAATAAAAGTTCCATTTAATAAAAATAAAAACAAGGGTCTCATGTCGGCGCTTACTGGTAAACCAGAAATTCGTTGACTGTTTTGTTAATCATTAACACCAAAACAGTCAACGAATTTCTATGATTAAGTTTTATAGAGTAGGGACGGATCTTTTCGACATGTGGGTATTATATAAGCACATACCTGGCAGTACTGGTGGCCGCAAGTCTTAATTATTACAAACAGTGCACTCGTCTGCTGTATAGTGGTCGTAAGTGCACGTGGTGCACGTGTCGCACCAATAAAAGTCATCGTACACTAAATTAACAATGTTTTCCTCCTGATAAGTCTGTGATGAAATGTAAATCGTGCACATATGGCACCACTATAAAGTTTTCGCAGTTGTTGATGCAATTGTTTCTAAGAACGAAGTGTGTTGATGGCCACGGCCACAAACGCGAACCATGTAAAAAGTCTATGAAAAATTGTCTGTTTAAATAATCGTCCACGTCTACAAAGTTTTCATCCATTTGTTATGTAGGTAGTTGGTACATTTATTATTACTAATAACTAGGTAGGGTGTGATTCCTTTGTTAAGTAAGTTCAGTCTTCGAATAAACGTGAACAGATAACAATCTTTTATTTAACACCATTATAAACTAAAATTCACTATAATAAACTAAAATTCACTAAAATAAACGAATTCACTAAACAAAACTAACTTGGAACTTGAAATACCGCCATTTCTGTCATTCTTAGCCAGGACCATGTTTAACTCAACTGATTTTATAGTCATACTTTAGTACGATTCAAGTATGTGACAATATTGTATAGCAAAAATAGAAGTTTAAGTGTCTGGACATCAAGTGCCATGTGCTTAAAATAAAATTATCACAAAAAAAAGGTCCAATAGGACAAGATTAGTTCAGTCATAAGCATGAATTGCTTTGATTTCTCTGTATTTCATATATATGAAAACGTCAGTTAAAAATGTTATTTCCGTAATTACATATACTTTTTTAATTACCATCTATTATCATCACCCACCGGTGGTCTAATATCTGGGTACTAGATGGAATGAAATCCGATTTTCGCCTGATGGGAAGCGATAATCGGAGAATATAAACGCTTGCAACATAAAATATCGCTCGCAAAGCGGTGTATATTTTATATTGCAATGATCTATTATAGACTGCGGTGACCAATTCACATCTGGCAGACCGTATGATATAATAAGGTAGTTTTAGGGTTCCGTACCCCGTACCCTATTACTTAAAATGGTATAAAGTATGAAATAACTATAAAATAAAAATATTATTATTTTAATAATTAATCAATACGTATATCTACTCTATGCATCTACGTTTATCTACTCTATGTCTCTACGACCGGGCTTGACCCGTGAAAGTGTTCTTAACAAGTGTTCTTAGCGAATTAATAATATATAAAATAGCAACGGCTGCGTCGCGGCGCGTCTTGGTCGCGGCGGCGCCAGCGGCCTTGGTCGCGGGGGCCCCGGTATAGGTCGTGGTGGAGAAGGCCTAGGTCCCGGAGGCGGCGGGAGTGGCGTCGGCGGCAAAGGCGGCGTCGGCGGGAGGGGGTGGGGTCGGAGGCGGAGTTGGCATTGTTGGTGGCGGCGACGGGCAACATGAATTCAGACTGAAAACATAAACATATACTGATGTAGCATTAATATAATGATATCCTAATGACAGTGACTTATAATTTCGGCAATATAGAGGCCGAAAAAAAACCAGAATTATTTAGAAAGAAGTTTAATTACTTAATATATTCTTACAATAATTACTAGCCTAATCTATGTGACCGGCCCGATGAGTAGGAGCTAAGTGCAGCGCCGTCGTCGTCACGTAGCCTCGCTGGTTGCACGAGGAACTTGGTCAGCAGTTTCCGTCAGTTGCGCAAATCGGCCATGTTGTTACTAGGGCGATAGTGCAGTGTCGTGCTACGTCGGCGATATGTATAGGGGCTGGTCGCGTAACTCCTCCCTCCTGAAGAACAGCAACTAAATTTTCTTAGAAAATGTTGCTGGACGGCAGCTACCCTTAGCTTCGTGTATTACTTCGTATTTAGAATTTGTACTGTCAGTCGCAGATTGTTCTTCTACGGCGGGGTTATTGCGGCGTTTTCTTAAGATTAGTGCGATGCCAACGAGTGTGGTTATACCCGCCAACATGACGTAGAGGGGTATAGTTGTGTGATACAGCGAGTAAGGGTTCATGCTCTCTTCAATCGCGGGCTGCGAAAGTACTTTTTCGTGGATGCTGTGTAGTGATTTTAGGCTTATTGAGTTGGTTTGCAGTCGATGAGTTGTAATAGCTGGTGATTTTCCTTCGTAGCTTATCTTCTTGAGTTTCAGGGGTTGCCCCTCGACGTGATCGTAGTCGTTGATGATCGTGAATTCTTCGGCTCGTAAGGTGCAGTGCTCTGGTAATGTGACGAGATAAGTTCCTTGCAGTTCATCGTAATCTTTGCTGTCGCAGCTCAACAATACCTTGGTTGGTTTTGGGAAGAATATTACATAACTTCTATCGTCTAGTTGCTCCATAGCTCCTCTGGTGAACAGGATAGTGGTTAAATTGCAGTAACTGTTAAGGGACTGGTTAGTAATGAGAGTATTAACACAGTCATTCTGTTCTTGAATTCGATGATTAATACTTTCAGTGCAAATATAAGTCGATCCAACCTTCGGGCATTCTGCCTCTATGTACATGAATGATTTCCCTTCGGTTGCTATATATGGAAAAGGGGGTAGGAGGATTTGTTGGTTTTTATTAGGGGCTAATACTAATCTATATAAACTATATGATAGCATAGATACTATTGGGAATTTAAAAACTATCACTAGTAGCCGTCCTGTAAAATAACAGCCCGGCTTTATTATATTATAATATTCTCTTAATTCTAAATCTAATACCCTTTGTTCCCCATAAAGTAACTTAATCTTATCTAACATACTCCTAAGTACTACTGTGCTTAATAAAGAGTGGTGCATAACAGAATTACTAGTAAAGGCCAAGACATTTTCTATCCTATATAGTTCCTTGGATAAATCGTCTGTGTTTTCGCTTATAATAGTTAGTAGTTGAGCGAATTTAGCATTTTTTATGAGATTGCTATCCCCGTAAGCTTCTTTTTCTAACAAAAGTTCTAGTGTGGAGTTATTTTTTTCTTGATTACGCATTAATTGAGATAATATGTTATAATGCTCAGTCTTCCATTCTTTTGACATGCTGACGTGGCTATTCATCTCTGTTATAATCTTGTGCTGATTGTCTTGCAAGGTTGCAATTAAGTTATTATATCGGACTGCATCTGAATAATCCAGTTTACCCGTAATGCTCTTTATTATAGACCCTATGCCATTAACTAAACCTCGTTTAGCACGGTTAGGCTCAAGACTTTTTAACTGTTCTTTTACATTGGTCAATTTCCCGTGAAGGTACTTTATTTGTAATTCATATAGAACGTAAGTGTCGTTGGGAAGTCTCGTTTCAAACTCGCTTATCTGTAAGTTAATTAAGTCGATATTGTCCTGTATATTATCAAGTCGAATAGTTTGTATGAAAGTATGGTAATGGTCAATAATTCGTGTCGACCCTAGCCTGGTAGTAGTTCTGGTCCGTCATTAAGACTGTCAAGTCTTATCTCCGTTGATGCTCGAACTAGCTGGCCCGCCAAGAGAATCAGAATCCTGTAACAATTTACTGGCCTTAGGAACCCGTTTTATACGTGATTTGCCTACTGGTCCGCGCTTCTTAGAGGTATATATGTGTATGGGAAGGTCTGCTAGTACTTTATCTTGAGTATAACGAGCAGTTAACTTTTGGCGATTAGCTAGGGGATTTTTTATAAAAATTTGTTGCTGGGGTTGGTATTCTACTTCCATCTCGCGGTCTTTATTTCTATTTTCTATAAGGGTCGTGCGATCGTGCAGAGAGGACTCATTTATTATGTTATATACTTCCTTCATCTGCTCTCGGTGTGATTCTATATATTGTTGAAGTAGGTGTTTAGTTAGGTCTATACTAACGGGATCACTAGGATCAAAGTGACCTCTTATAAGATTACAAGGTCTACACTTAGTAAAGCTATGGACAGAATTATTATAAGCTATTACCGCGTATGGTATAAGATTTATTACAGGTTCTTTTTTGCGCTGAAGGCGAAGTAATCTAAGATGTTCTAACAGTGTTGAATGGAATCATTCTATATTTCCATTATCATTCGGGCAATGGGGTAACGTTTTATGGTGGTTTATAATTCCGCAAATAACTGGTTGGTGAATTCTGGACCGTTGTCACTAACAATATTTAAGGGCAATCCGTGATGAGTGCCGTAATGGAGTATTCCCTGTATAACATTAAGAGCTGTGCCATCACGCAGGTGGTATGCTTGTCCATACTTAGAGAAGACATCAATGATGGTGAGGTATTTTTCGCTCTTAATTGTAAGTAAATCCATATGTACGAGTTCAAACGGCTTTGTGGC
Organism: Hypsopygia costalis; assembly: GCA_937001555.2. Taxonomy (NCBI): domain Eukaryota; kingdom Metazoa; phylum Arthropoda; class Insecta; order Lepidoptera; family Pyralidae; genus Hypsopygia; species Hypsopygia costalis. The sequence continues at coordinate 12,152,635 of OW443347.2, read as the reverse complement.
TGGCGGTACTTCACAACGAGAAAACTAGTTATAGTATATTGAACCGTTGCTTGATGGGATTTCGGTCGTATTTACCCTGACCGCAAATAGTACAGTCACCGATAAATTTCGTAATATGATCTTTCATTTTTGGCCAATAGTATCGTATAGACAGAGAAAGATACGTTTCATTAATACCCCGATGGTTTGTTTTACCATTGTGGTATTTTTGGAGTATCTCTTGCTGACGTAAGTATTCCTTGACATTTTCGACTTCTGTTTTTGTAAGAACTAGGTTCATAGCGGAACTACGGAATTTATCTTGAATTATTGGTATAATATTGTACATGGCTAATGTTGGATTAATAAGTAGTCCGGTTTTTACTTTAGGATTGACGTACTCCTTTATAGAGTCTATTACGTCATCCTCCATATTTATATGAGATATTTGTACTACGGTACGAGTATGAGTCTCAAAGGGTTTTGAAACCGTAGGACGGCGTTTTATATCGTCAACCATGGTTAGAACTAATTGGCGATGGAATTTATTTAATGGCTCATCACTGATAGGGATCTCCAATATTGGATTTTTTTGGCTAGTATGTGCAGTAAGGGTGTCAGAGTTTTCATGAGAAGATGGTTTCTCTGAGGGATTCACCACCAGGGAACTAGTTTTCTCGTTGTGAATTTCTATACGTGACAGTGCGTCCGCGTTGAGGTTACTGGTACCTTTTTTGTATTCAATTGTAAAGTCATATTCACTCAATTTGAGACGCCATCTAGTTAAACGCGAGTTAGGCTCCTTAATGTTAATCAACCACTGCAGGGGTTTATGGTCAGTGACTACTTTAAATTTACGTCCGAATAAGTAAGGCCTAAAGTATTTAGTGGCCCATACGATGGCTAAGAGTTCCTTTTCGATAGTGGAATAGTTTATTTCACTATCGTTAAGTGTTCTCGATGCATACGCTACGGGTTTATCCGTACCAACCGTACCCTGTGATAAAACCGCCCCGATTGCATAGTTTGACGCGTCGGTAGTGAGTATGAAATCTTGGGAAAAGTCTGGGTACCGCAGGATTGGGTCGTTGGTCAGAAGGGTCTGGTCAGTAGGGTCTTACAGTGTTCGAATCATTGAATATAATCCGGAGTTAAAGTAATCTTAGCACCCTTTTTGAGTCTGGTGGTCATGGGTTTTGTGATTTTCGCGAAGTCAGGGATGAATCGACGATAGTAACCTAAGAGTCCTAAGAAGCTTTTTATATCCTTTGTTGTTTTTGGGATAGGGTAATTCTGGATGGCATAGATCTTATCCGGGTTTGGTTTAATTCCATCTTTACTGATAATGTGGCCTAGGAAGGGTGTCTCTAATTTCAAAAATTCTGACTTATCCATTTGTATTTTAAAATTTGACTCGCGTAGTCTCTTAAAGACCTTTTCCAGGTTGACCATATGATCTTGAAGAGAAGTACTGAATACTATTATATAGTCAAGGTAGACTAAGCAGACAGTGTTTTGTAGATCCTTCAAAACATTGTCCATTACGCGCTGAAAGGTCGAGGGTCCATTTTTGAGACCCATGGGCATACGTAAGAACTCGTAGTGCCCATTTTCGGCGTTAAACGCTTTCTTTTGGGATGGATCCATCAGTCGGATCCATCTCAACCTGATAGAATCCAGTAGTAAGATCGAGGGTAGAGAAGTACTGGCACTTACCCAGTTTGTCTAAGACGTCGGTAATATTAGGAATGGGATACCTGTCATCAATGGTTTTTTCGTTAACTTTCCGAAAGTCGATTACAAGTCGCCATTTTGGTTTACCCGAGGCATCGGCCTTTTTGGGAACTATCCAGATGGGAGAGCTCCATGCTGATCTAGACGCCCTAATAATGCCCTGTTCTAGCATTTTAGTAATTTGATCTTTAATTTCCTGCCTGTATACATAGGGGTGCCTATAATTCTTTGTATAAATGGGGGTTTCATCAGTGGTTTTTATGCTATGTTTAATTTGGTTCGTAAATGTGAGTGGTTCGCCATCTAAATAAAATACATCTGCATATTGAGAACATAGAGATGTTAAATTCGCCTTTTCTTCCGCGTTTAAGTGCTCGGTACGTAAACGCTCTAGTACACGCTTTGCGCGGTCGTTTCGCTCGTTGCAGTTAGTACGCATGCACTCGGTAGTGTACAATTCCGCTCGCGCGGGCCGGTCAAGTGAAAAGATTTCGTCATTCGGCGTCATATTTTCTACCTCTACAATACCGCGGTTATTACTCACTCGTGTCAAACACTCATGTATAAGACAGTTGAACAAAACTTGTCTAGGAATGTATGCATCTCCTTCTGATGTATAGATAGGGACTTTCACTAACTTGGAACTTCGTGCTGGTATAATATCTTCATATAAGTTTACATTTTGAGAGTTATAAAATAAGATAGGGTTATTTGCATTTTTGGTAGAGAGAGTTTGGGATTTTAAATCAATCTTTGCTTCCCAATTCCGGAGCAAGTCTAGACCTATTAACCCATCAAAATAGTTATGAAAGTTATATATGTATAATTTTATATTACTACTATCATTCAGTTCCGAGGAATACGGTAACGTGATAGAGTAGTTATCGCGCGTGGACGTATGCACATTCGTGACCTCGAATGGATCGTAGTTTAATTGAATGTCTGAATAATAACTTTTTACCGCGCTGGGGCTTATGAACGATTGGTTAGCGCCAGTATCGATTAGAAATTTAAGAGGGGGATTTGAAGTTTGAATATATGGTAATTGACGCTGCGTATGTAAATTAACCTCTATTTTGACCTTTTTGATTTGGTGATTTTGGGAAAATTTTGACTTGAAGAAGGTTGTGGCTCATCATTTTTGAGCTCGGGCATACAGTATTCAATTGGCGGTTGAATCACTTCGCAACCGCTCTCGTTTTGAGAGTCGTAGTGGTCATAGTATTCGTTCTGAGTCAAGTAATGTGGTCCGTCACGGTCGTCTGAGTAAGAGGAATAAGCTGCCTGATAAGTCTGGTAATTATAATCATCGGAAGAATAATAATCAGTAATAATTGTTGTAGTAGTCACCATTGTCATTTACGCACTCATTAAAATTAATTTCACGAGATTTGAAGTTAATTACTTCAAATCTCGTCTCCTCGACGGAGGGGGGTTCCCGTGCTTCCTCCAATCGTGCCCGCCAGGAGGTAATGCTCTAGGCGTGAAAGATTGTATGCCGCTCATAGGTGTGGCGGACGGCGGTTGATTCCTAGGCGGCAAGCGGAATACATTACTACTAGCGCGGTAATTGGGCGGCGGTGCCCGGAACATTTGTTGAGTGCGTGAAGGGCCTTGGTGTGACAGATTAAATTTGAATGGTTGTAGTGGAGGCTGATTAGGCCTAAATACTTGAGCTTGCATGGGTGGAAGTCTCTGTACTGGTGGCATAAATGGCTGAGACATAGGCATAGTAAATCCCTTAGTAGTGATTGGTACAAAATTATTATTAGCCATGGGTGGTACTTTCGGAGTTGGCACTTTAGGTAACATATCGTTACGCTGTTGCAAATACATTATGTTTAGTTCCTCCTGTACAAACTCAAGCGCCTTTTCTATCGTAGGCGGCCGCATGCAGCGAATTCTTGACCCAAGAGGCTCCTTAAGTCCTCTAACGTATGCTTGCATAGTAAGCTTTTTGTAAAGCTGTCGCTTAGCTTCGATGGTAGTACCTACAGTCTCGTGTAAGGTCACATAAGTCATTAAAGTGCTAAACAAGGTCTGACAATGATCATAGAATTCTTGCGGTGATTTTTGACCTTGGTTGGCAATTGATAAATCATGGTAAAGAGCGGTCTCGTCCCACGGGTCAGAAAAATTGTTATTTAAAGCGTCACGGATACCCTGCCAATTATCCGGAATGCCACTAGAATTAATTATGGTCGCCGCTGGCCCGGTGATTTTATTCAAGATCCCATTAATTAGGCACAAGTTGCCAAGTGCCCCACCTGCTTCTAAGGATATATAATCCGTGATAATCCTATCACATATACTAATAAAACGTGTTAAAACATTTGGGTTCCCATCAAATTCGGGAACCGGGCGAAGCGCCTTAAAAATTGTGTCAGGGTCATGCACCATTTTTAAATCCGGTTCGAACGGATCGTCGAATAAGGTACCTAAATCTAAATCACTATCTATTACCCTATTGGAATCTAACGCTAATTGCCTACGAGCCTGCCTAGTTGCAGTCTCGCTAGGACCCCTTTTATCCTTTAGGAAAATTTTGGCAAGGGTGTGAAACTTAGGAATTAATATAGCAACACGAATAAGATATATTCAATGCACTCACAATTTCATATTCTGGCTTTCTTCGTAGTTTCGATGGCTGGAAACGCTCCTCCTTTTCTTACCTACTTCTGGTTCTTTTCTACTTGCTGATGGAGTCACGGGTCCGCGTCGTTCGGAGGGAATAGCGGATACGCCGCGTTAATCGCTCGCGCGCGGTAGCGAAATCCCAAGATGTACCCTGGTTCCTAGCTACCCTATCAGTCAAGTATCCTACCGACTGCGCCACTTATAATTTCGGCAATATAGAGGCCGAAAAAAAACCAGAATTATTTAGAAAGAAGTTTAATTACTTAATATATTCTTACAATAATTACTAGCCTAATCTATGTGACCGGCCCGATGAGTAGGAGCTAAGTGCGGCGCCGTCGTCGTCACGTAGCTACGCTGGTTGCACGAGGAACTTGGTCAGCAGTTTCCGTCAGTTGCGCAAATCGGTCATGTTGTTACTAGGGCGATAGTGCCGTGTGCAGTGTCGTGCTACGTCGGCGATATGTATAGGGGCTGGTCGCGTAACTAGTGCACTGCAAGTTCATGCACACAAATATTTGTCTTGTGCGGGAATCGAACCCGCAACCTCGGAGTCAAAGTGGCCATTGCTAACCATTCGACCGCCGAGCTCGTCTTCAACTAGCTGACTGTTAGGTTAGGAAGCCAAAAATAATAGATTCGTTCAGTGCAAATTATAATAATTAAATTTATTTTATGCACTCTTAGAAAGGTGTGTTCTACTACAAAGAAGTCGGACGATACTAAACTGGAATATGATTTCTACTGGACCACACAGCTTGGTTAGCTGACTAAGGCATACAGAGCATTTAACAATGCAGCCCTTTGTTTAAAGATATTATAAACAATATTGTGTGACTAAGACAGATGTCTATTAAACAGAGCCAGATAGATTTATTTTTGTATTCTTATTCCAACACCTCAAAAATAAATAATAATAAAAAAAAATCTATCATAAGCTATTTACAATATCAAACTTATGAACACACCTTTCTTTGTCTGGGGAAACAATCATCAATATCTTGGTCCAACATTCGTTGCGCAGGATTAGGGAAACCCCAGTAAAACCTAATCAGACCAAGTCAACTTAATTATGCTCTTATGTAATCTCATTTGCAGTATATATTTACACTACACACTTTTCATTAGACAGAGCTTTAACATTAAATTATAATACACCGAGTTTTTCTCTCAGTGCCGAAAAACGAGCGGCTGGTAATGCCTTTGTAAAAATATCTGCCAGCTGATTACCTGTGGACACATAAATCATTTTAATTACATTTTTCTCAACTTGTTCCCTAGAAAAATGATATTTTATGTCAATATGTTTCGACCGTTTATGACTTGTCGGATTACTTGCAATGCTTATGCAGCCGTTATTATCCTCAAAAATAGGAATCGGATTTGAAATTTCTACATGAATACTAGTCACTAATGACTTTAACCACAGAGCTTCTCTCACGGCTTCAAACAAAGCCATATACTCTGCTTCAGTAGATGACGCTGCCACTGTTGACTGACGCTTTGTTTGCCAACAAATTGTGCATTGTTCAAACAATTTGAACAAGTATCCTGTTGTGCTTTTACGATCAACTTCATAACTTAAGTAGGTACACTATCTCAAATTCATAAAGTGACGAGAACTTAACTCACGACTGCAGCAGTACATAGTAAAACTACAATAAAATTACGAAATACCTGCTTGTCTTGTACTAGCCGTCGGATTTTCTGGAAAAGAATGCAGGATTTGTTCCTGCAATTCCGTATCTGCGTGGTGTGCTCCACCGATATCGTGATGTCGATGCCGTAACGAGCCGTAATCGCGTAGTCTTTGTGTAGCAGCTAACATTGTCCTGTTAGAGACAGTTACTCCAAACTCTTCTCGATAACGTCGCACTGCTAAATTAACACTATCATTACATCTCGCCAACATTCGAACCATTTCACAATACTCGATATTGGTGTACCGGAATGCCATTATTTTCAAGCACGCATTGCGTAAACGGACACAGAATTAAAAAAAAACACCTGTTTTGCAATCGTAAGCGCAGCAAGGACTGATGACAATTTGTATGTAGGTCAATGTCACGGTCGGCGGCCGAGGCGGACACCCCTTTCCCCGCCCCGCTTCGCCTCTATTTATCTCTTTCTATCATTTAACGAGATCCTTAATTCGAAAAGGATAACAATAATTACCTATGAAGCGCGCGCATATGTCTTTCTTTAACGGTTTGTTCATTCATATTTATTAGTGAATAGTGATATTTACGTTTCTTTACCTACTACACATTTTCTCGCTTGATTGTTGAGCGCTATTTAATAATAGACACGGCAATTAAAAATAATAATAATTATTTTTCAAAACCAGTTACTTTAAATATAGATGAAAATGATGGAATTGATTCTACTCATGATTCTGAACAAACTACTTTTAGGTTTTGCGTACTTGAAATTACACGTTGTATATTACAAGTGACAAACATAACTCTACTAACCTAATTTAGTTGTTTCTGGGATAAACCCGCAGCAAACCAGCAACTGGAGGTAGAATGCCCGTAGCTTCGTGACCAGGTTTTCGGCACGCGTATCATATCTTCGGTAATAACGATCTCGATGAACCCGATGGGAAACTCGTACCAGTAGTAGCAGTTGTAGAATTGTTGTTATCACTACCATTTGTGCCCCTTCTCCATGTGTACCTCCTCGTCGTAGTAGTAGATTCAACTTTCTTGTAATTTTCCAATGACGACAAATAGTCATAGTACAACTTTTCTGGCTGATCGCACTGGTAAGCCTTAGCATTAGCCCTCAATTCTGTCGGTAAGCCACGAATAATACAGGAAATAGCTGCTTCTCGATCTATGTTGCATTTCTTAAGAATAATTTTGCGTGATAATATTTTGTCATCGTTTCGGAATCTGTCTTCGATATTGCTAACATCTCTTCGAGTCTGTTTACATAATCGGTAGATCGGGGAAACGCAGTTTGCAAAGCTTCCTTCCATTCTTCTCAGGTCAAATCATAATCCTCCAAATCATCGTACCACTCACGCGCAGAACCTCGTAATCGAATTTGCATTACAAATTGTCGGTCTTTATTGTCCCATCCATAAACATCTCCTAGTTGATCAATTTTGTGTAACCAACCCGTTACGTTGCTTGTCTTGTCTTCCGGGCGAAACTTCGGTATCACTTCCGCTTCTGTCGGTGTAACACGCAGTCTCTTGGTTGACCTCATGGTAGCATTTTGTTCTTTCAAAGAAAAAAAATCATTTTCTTCTCCGTCTATCGATGACGATGACGTAGAATGTGTGCGGCGGCGTTTGCCCAAACCGTCCTTATATGGGCCGGACAGCGTCCCAATGCCACTTCTGAAGTGAAACAGAAGATGGGTCAGGGTGGCGCAATAAGAAATTTCACTAAGTTACAATAATATTATTTTTATTCACAAAGTATAAGCGCGACGGGCGTACTGTTCGGTTGAGCGTTACACACAGTCTGAATAACTAATTCTTATTTTACATCTCAGTGCCAGGTATTATTCACTACAGTAATTAAAATAATAGTTATTACTATGCAAAGGTGCACAATCAAAGCTCTATGTCGCACAAGGTCGCACAGTCCAACACGTAAACAAACTTATCTAGGCGGGGAACAAAGACGCTGTAGATAGATAGGTATTACAGAGGACCGGTGTAGGGCGACGTGAAGGGATTTTGTAACACTCAACTGATTTTATAGTCATACTTTACGATTCAAGTATGTGACAATATCGGTTTAAAATATCTTTATTTCTTATTTAAAACACTTACAGTGTCACTTACATAAGAAACAATAAACAAAAATAAATGTATGAGATTTTGTTAACGTCCGTTACCAATGCACAATATTAATCACATTATTGTAGATTGAGGGTAAAATATATTCATAGTCACCCGTTCGCACTTCACTATATTACTCGATAGTAAGTCACAATGGTTAACTGATCTGGTGTGTGGTCCAAGTTATAAGTTGCTCGCTATATGGTTATAGTTTCGCGATGGCGGAAATTTTTATATGAAAAAAGATTCTTCGCTAATTATATGGTTAAATAATTTTTTCTTATAAATTTTCAATGAGCTTGAGTTCCTAATATTGATTGGAATTTTGTTGTATAACTGTGCTCCAACAAAAGTTATTCTTTTTTGTCCGTAATTCGTTCGTGCACTAGTTAAATTAAGTTGATCAGCACGTCGTGAAGAATATTTACGTGTTGAGCTACTACCTTTAGTTGTGAGTGTGATGTGTGAGTGTATCTTTTTATGTATTAATTTATGTATTAAAATGCACGTGTTGAGTGTGTATAATTGTTTTATGTTTAGGAGTTTTGTCTTTTTATAGATTTTTATAGTAGGGGTTAGATAATCGTAGCGATATAGGATTTTTATTAATTTGTTTTGTAGTATTTGTATGTGTTTGAGGTTTGTGTCTGACGCGGTTCCCCATATTTCGATGAGATAAAGAAGGTGGGGTTTTACGAGTGAGTTATAGATTAGGGGTCGGATTTTGTTTGGTATACAACGCGCCATGTCATGCAAAGATCCTACTAGAGATGAAAGTTTTTTCCGTATGTGTTGTAAATGAGCGTTCCATGTAAGATGTTTATCGAGTGTTAGTCCTAAGTATTTCTCGTGATTTGCCTCTTTTAGTATTTCGCCATCAATGTTAAGCTTATTTTGAGTTTGTACTATTTTGTTTTTAGCATTAAATATAATGTATGAAGTTTTTGACGCATTGATTGTCAAAAGGTTGCATCTGAACCAACTCTTGAGCAAATCAAGGTCTTGTTGTGCGTTATGGATTGTTACGTCAACGGTTTGCCCATAGTAAAAAAGACAGGTGTCGTCGGCATAAAGAGTGAGTTGTCCTTGTAATCCTGCTTGGTGGATATTGTTAAGATATATCAGGAATAACAAAGGGCCAAGGATTGAGCCTTGTGGGACACCGCATTTAATAATTTGGGGGCTACTGTGGTACTCTCCTATCTTAACGATTTGTTGCCTATTCGTAAGGAATGAGGTGATCATCTTATGTGCTGTCCCCGTTATGCCAATACTACTGAGTTTTTTGAGTAGCAGAGGGTGACTGACAGTATCGAATGCCTTTTTCAAGTCGATAAACACACCAAGCGCCACTTGCTTATTGTCAATTTGTGTTTTTATATTAGATGTTACGTCTAGAGTTGCGCTCAGTGTGTTTGACTCTGCACGAAAGCCATATTGTTGTTCGATATAAGAAGTCGATTGTTGTTAAGTAATCGTTTAGCCGTTTGTGTATGATCTTTTCAAGGATTTTAGAAAGTAGGGGCAGCACCGAGATAGGACGATAATTACCCGGGTCAGTTTTATCACCGGACTTGAATTTAGGTGAAACTTTCGCGATCTTAAGTGACTCTGGGAATATGCCTTCCTGTAGTAATTTATTTAAGCAGTTTGTTAAATTATGGATAATTAAATCTTTTATACATAGTATAGCTTTCGTACTAATATTGTCTACTCCGGAACTCGTGTTTGTGTCGAGGTTATTTATAATGGCTAGTACTTCCTTTGTATCGCAGGGGGGAAAGTCAGATAGTCCAGTGTGGTTGTGGTGCGATGTTAATTTTGGTAATATATAAGCGTCGTTGCTGTGGTAGTTTGATGGAATTTTATTAGCTAACTCGGCGCCTATGTTAGCAAAGTATTCGTTAAAAAGATTACAGATTTCTGTAGGCTCAGTAACTAATTGACCGCATTTAGATATTAAATTTGGGGGAGCACAGATGGTTTTTATCTTATTGTTAGCGAGGGTGTTGATCAATCTCCACATCTTTTTCGGTTTTTTTGAACATTTCGTAAATTCTTCGTAGTAGTACTTTGCTTTAGCTTTTTTAATGGTCTGTCTGACTTTTGTCCTTTTGTTGTTAAATTCTATTTCAAGGAGTTTATTTTCAGGATCTTCTTTTAATTTTCTCCAGATTTGGTTTCTATCATTGATCATAGTAATTATGTCGCTATTCACCCATTCATTCTGTGGCGAATTGATTATTCGTTCCTTTTTTATTTTGCAATTCGTGATTTTTTTCTTTATAAATTCTTCCAGTTCTATGAAATCAAAAGTATCTATTTCTTTTTTCTTGTCTTTTAAGCTTTTAAACAGTTTCTTATAGTTAATTACTTCGTATTGTATTCTTTGATTCTTCGGCGGTTTGTATTTCTTAATTTCACAGTATATATTTTTATGGTCTGATAAGGAGGATTCGATAATGGCTAAGTTATACTTATCATCCTTTAGGTTCGAAATAACGTGGTCTATTATTGTTTTAGTTTTTCCTGTTTGTCGTGTACAGAATTTAGCTTCCTTCTTGTTAATAATTTTGTAGCCAGACCCTTTCAATACCTCTATATAACGGTTTGTCTTATTGTTGGATGTTAATAGATCAATGTTGAATAGCAAAAATATAAGTTTAAGTGTCTGGACATCAAGTGCCATGTGCTTAAAATAAAATTATCACAAAAAAAGGTCCAATAGGACAAGATTAGTTCAGTCATAAGTATCATTATAATCATGAATTGCTTTGATTTTTCTGTATTTTCATATATATGAAAACGTCAGTTAAAAATGTTATTTCCGTAATTACATATAGTTTTTAATTACCATCTATTATCACCCACCGGTGGTCTAATATCTGAGTACTAGATGGAATGAAATCCGATTTTCGCCTGATGGGAAGCGATAATCGGAGAATACAAACGCTTGCAACAAAAAATATCGCTCGCAAAGCTGTGTATATTTTATATTGCAATGGTCTATTATAGACTGCGGTGACCAATTCACATCTGGCAGACCGTATGATATAATAAGGTAGTTTTAGGGTTCCGTACCCCGTACCCTATTACTTAAAATGGTATAAAGTATGAAATAACTATAAAATAAAAATATTATTATTTTAATAATTAATCAATACGTATACCTACTCTATGCATCTACGGTTATCTACTCTATGCCTCTACGACCGGGCTTGACCCGTGAAAGTGTTCTTAACAAGTGTTCTTAGCGAATTAATAATATATAAAATAGCAACGGCTGCGTCGCGGCGCCGGCGGTCTTGGTCGCGGCGGCGCCGGCGGCCTTGGTCGCGGGGGCCCCGGTATAGGTCGTGGTGGAGAAGGCCTAGGTCCCGGAGGCGGCGGGGGTGGCGTCGGCGGCAAAGGCGGCGTCGGCGGGAGGGGGTGGGGTCGGAGGCGGAGTTGGCATTGTTGGTGGCGGCGACGGGCAACATGAATTCAGACTGAAAACATAAACATATTCTGATGTAGCATTAATATAATGATATCCTAATGACAGTGCACTGCAAGTTCATGCGCACAAATATTTGTCTTGTGCGGGAATCGAACCCGCATCCTCGGAGTCAAATGGCCATTGCTAATAATTCGACCGCCGAGCTCGTCTTCAACTAGCTGACTCGCACAGCTTAATCCGTGTGTGACAGATCGTTGAGAGTGTAGCATAAGGATACCATTTGAAAGGTTATAGTGAGCCAATTTTAAAACATGATGAACCACTTACAACAAAACAAGCTATTTCTGTGTCATTCACCGGATGTTTAAATGTGGTTTTTAATGACTCAGGTTTTAGGTTACATCCTAGTAATTCAAATGCGGATAAATTTGTGGTATGGCCATCACAAGTTACGCTGACGACATCAACGTCTGATAGATAACATTTAATTAGGCAAAGTTTTATTAAGTTCGCTTTTTGCTCTCCAGTTATACCGTTGCACAAAAAAATCCCACCGGTACTTTAAAATGCAATCAGCATTTTAAAGTACCGGTAAACCCACTACCGCTTGAGAGGCTAAGGCAGCACCCACTTCACATCCAGTTCCCATGTCTACAAAGCCTATATTTTTTTGCCATCCCAAAGCTTTTGGGCCCTTATAGCCACTTCATCGTACACAAGTGAGCATAAAAGTCGATATTGTTAGCTAACTTCGGGTTTTGCTTTTAATTCTTGGATAGACTCTTCGGTAACCCGGGCTCACTTTTAATAAGACTGTACCATTTGGCTAGAGTTTTCCGATGGGGTAAGCAACTGTTAAAGGATTGTCTTATGTAATCATATGCTCTTGACGAATAATAATTTAGTGTTAGGCAATTTTTTTTCTGGCGTGAGAGTACTTAATATTCTTTTTAAGTTTTTTGAGATTCAAATTATTAAACAAGTCAGCAGCAACAATATTTTTATTCAATGTGTTGTATAGTTCTGGGCTTACGAGATTTCTTTCTTTAAGGTTTTTTAAGATATTCTTAAATGATTCATTCCGATTTCTGAATCTCCTAACTTTTTGGTTCAATCTTATTTTTTTTTTTATGCAGTTCAATAATTTGTATTTTCTTATGGAGATTGTCTTTTAATCAACGTTTTCTGGGTGTATCAAGCAACAAAGGAATATTCGGATTTCATTCAACTGAATCTGGTACTGTTTTAGTTTTCGGTGATAGCTAAAAAAGAAAAAAATACTTAATGCCAAAATTTTAAAGTCTCAATATATAGCCGTCTCGAATACATAGCCAGATTTTGGAGTGGTTGAGCAAATATGAAATGGGCTAACTCGACCGGGGAAGTACCACCCTCTCACATAATAACGACGTAAAGCAGCAATGCGTTTCTTTCGGTGAGTGAGAGATATCCGGAAGCTCAACTCCTTCACTATCCTTCTTCCTTCCTTCCCTTCCTTCAACCACCCTGAGGTGGACAACGCATTAGTAGCGCCCCTGATAGTGATCGCCATAGGCGCCGTGGTGACCTTTCCGTCAGGTAGACCGCTTGCCTGTTTGTCTACAGTATAACATAAAAAAAGAAAAGCATTAAAAAATCATACTTGTGAAGAAGTAGTTTCGCTTGATACATTTAAACAAGGCCGATCTAAATCACACGCTTCTGATCCGTTGTTTGTCTTAAAGAAAAAACATTATTATGAAAAATTATTCAACAATGTCTGAAAATCTTAGTGTTCTCTGTGTTTGTTCATATACGAGGGGCGTTCAATGTATTCTCGGTATAGGCATGAAATAATAAGCAGAAAAATATAAATAAAATTTATTTTTCAATATGGTTCCCCATAACCTCAAGACACTTATTTGTTCGGGAGTGTAACTTTTCGATTCCCTCTAAAAAATATTTTTCTTCCTTGTCTGAAAAATGCTCATTAATTGCCGCCTTCAACTCTTCATCGTCGGAAAAATGCTTACCTCGAAGAACTTTCTTAAGGTTTGGGAACAAAAAGTAATCACTGGGGGTTCATCACTATGATCCAGGTCCGGGCCGTAGGGTGGACGATTGATTTCTTCAAATCCACAATCCCTCACAGCAGCCTTGGTAACGCGCCCTGTGTGAACCGGCGCGTTGTCGTGAAGAAGCAACACACCTTCGGACAATTTTCCACGTCTTTTTTCTTCTATTGCCTCCTTTAAATTACGTAGGGTGTTTGCGTAAGATGCGGCAGTAATACTTTGACCCTTTTTTGTGTATTCGATCAGTAAGATTCCCTTAGAATCCCAAAACATGGTGGCCATGAGTTTTCCGGCGGATGGGGTGACTTTAAACTTCTTCGGTGGGTCTGTTCCTTTTTTATGCCACTGCATGGACTCCTGCTTACTCTCAGGATCATAGTGATGAACCCACGTTTCATCACCGGTGACTATGCGGTCAAAAATACTACGCGGATTTTCACCACAGAGCTCCAAAAACTCCTTACAGCACTCAACTCGCACTTGTTTCTGAGGTGCCGTGAGCATTCGCGGCACCCATCTTGCACTGACTTTTGACAGACTCAGATGCTCATGAAGGATAGTGTGAATAGTACCCACGGATAGCTTAGTCCTTTCTGCTAATGTTTTTACTCTTATACGAGCATCTTCGAGTACAAGTTCCTCAACAATTTTGACATTTTCTCCAGTAGTGGCAGTAACCGGCCCACCGGCACGGGGGTCGTCTTCAATACTCTCTCTACCCCGTTTGAATTCACTAGACCACTTCTGAATAGTGGATAATGAAGGAGCAGAACCTTGATATACAGCCACCATTTCTTCGTGAATAACTTTTTGAGTCTTTCCTTGTTTTGTAAGGAATTTTATCACAGCGCGATGCTCCTTTTTTTTCAACATAGTGGAATCTGACATCGTAGTTGACTTTTTGTAATGATATCTTAAATACTAATGATGACAAATAAATTAAATTTCATATTTATAGCCCCAAAGAGTGTATTTAAGTAATGAGATAATTTAATTACTCTCAACATTGGTATATCACCCCGATACCGAGAATACATTGAACGCCCCTCGTACGTGCTGTAAAGATGTATTCGACAAATACACGTTGTTGTCGTGATTCAAATTTACTGGCATCTGATAATTGTATTTCTGCATCGATATTTCCTTTAGAGTCATCTGTGTCAGGTCTATACCAACAACGAAATCATAAGACGTATAACAGAGCAAATGGTTGTTGGCAGATGTTCTTGGCTAAAGTCAATATTAGTATTCAGCCTATTTGACATATTCACTACTATTTTTTTCATAACGTCGTCACTCTGAACGTTTACTAACATGCCATCACAGGTTGAAGTGGCACATAATCGGCAATATCCAGTTAATTTAAATTCATCAGTGAGTACAGGTACCTAAAATATTTAAGGAAAATATTTTTGTGAGACAATTGACAACTTGTTTCACACCCTTTCTACCAGTCATACATAAGATAGAGATGATTTTTAATTTATTATACCTGCAACATAGGCGATATCGTGGTGCTTGATGATGACGTCGTCTGTTGGTCGTTTGCTATTCCTCTAACATTTGGTGATATCTTTAAAAGAGTTTATCAAAATCAAAGAGTTTAAAAAAAGGGCAGCCATGCAACGCGTCCGACATCACTAAACAAAACTTTTATTGCCTCAAACGTATTTCACACTAACTTCAGCTTCTTCATGACACGAATAAAAAAAACACGGCAACTCTTTTGCCACTGCATGCCGGATGGGGAAACGTGGTTTCTAAGCTGTCAATGTTTGAAAATTTGCAACCTAGAATTTCAGCTGCTGCCACATTTGCAGAACAACCATCAAAAATCAGTGTAATATTGACATCAACATCATAACACTTATTAATACACATTTGTATTATACTAGCACGTTGTTCAGCCCGTAGGCCGTTAATAAAAAAATAACCAACTGGAATTTTCCAGTTTTCAGTATTTGAAACCAGCATAGGCCTGAGTAGCTATTTCATTTTTCGGACCTAAGCCTTCGTTAACAAGGCCCATGGTCTTACGACCGTTGCATATTGTTCTTTAGCGTATTGCCATTTCCTCAACAACTAGTGTTGCCACAACAGGTTTCTTTTTAGATTTCTCCCGAAGTATTTCAAATACCTGTTGTGTGAATCCAGCCGAAGAATAGTAATGTAATGTAGCGTAGAATTTTCTTAAAGTTGACGGAATTGTTCTCCTTTTTTGGCGATTGCAAGTAAAAAATCTTTGTTTGCTTCTTCAGCCTTCTGTGTTAGTTCATTTATATTTTCTTTATCTAAATATTTTTTCTTATTCAAAGATTTTACCAACTGGCGCAGAGGTATTTTTGGATTTTAAATACTTGTTTTGTTTCTTTAATTTATAAATCTTCCTTCTGCATTTTTCTCTTTTGCTTTTTTTAATACTCAATTTTTTTTAAGATATATTTTTCGCGGTGAGTCGAAAATAGAGCCTGTATCCGACACGTATACGTTTTGCACGGGAAAACCAGGTGCAGTTTCTTCTTTGTGATGCGCAGAAGATGTGGTAATTCCGAAGTAGGTATTGCGCAAAGTTTTACTTTACGTCGGCCCAGTGGTGTCAAATATAAATCATTTTCTTTGAAATGAGCAGAGCAAACTGGGCTAAATTGTGTAGGTAACCACTCGTTATCCCTTTGATCACGCTGTATAATTTGTATCCATTTTTATTTGCAACGTGGGTCTTGCGGAAATCTAAAACATTTAAAAAAAACCGCCTTCAAAAATGTCACTAAAAATTGAAAATAACAGTTTCAATACCTTCCGTTCAGTATATGGATCAGTTATATTGGGAGTCGGTGCCAGTCTAGGCAACATGAATTTAGAAATCGAAATACTTACGAATGAAACGTTACACCACTAGCTTTATGTGTATTTCTAGAATAGGCGAGACGACAATGATAAAAAATTATAAAAAATACTTATCAGTATCATAAAATATACAAAACTAGAACGATCTGCGATGTTGAAATTTTATTAACTTATGTCCGACTTGTTCTATGATCGATCAAAATGTAGTGGGAAAGTCCAATTTAAAAGAATGAAGTTATAAAAAAAAATATTAACTTTGGAAAAACAATCAAAAATACTATAACTTTTGTTATATTGCACTAGCTACATAAACGCAGTATTTCACATAGCTGTCGTACAAATTTTTGTTTTAACGTATACAAAATACATAAGTGTGACGTCATAATTCAGTAGCCTTTTGTATGGGGCGTTTTCGGGAAAGTCCAAAATTGTGATTTACAAGTTATCATATCTCGAGAAGTTTTTATGCTATCGAAGTAATTCTTTCACCTATAGTTATATTGTTGTGACGACCTTACATAACAAATCGAAAGAAAAAATTGTCGTCTAGCCTATTGTTAGTGTACTTCCCAAAGGCACACGACGGCATTTTGAGACACTTTTCTCGTAAAAAACCACTGCACGTGTTTTATTTGGAACGTTCAACCGTCACTGTGTTTAAATGACCACTGATTAGAGTTGAGTGAGCTCACTCATTCGAGTGTAGACAATCAACCAATCAATCAATCAATCATCATGTTCATTGTGGAAACATAGGTAGTTACAAGAATGAACAGATACATAATAAGTCTCACTATGTCCTCCCTCCAGGGCTTACAATAATAAAATAATATAACTAAAGATAAATAAATACATTATTATCTTATTAGGCTAATACAATTGGTTAATTAATAGTAGTTTATGAAACTGTTGCATAATAAGGGTTATTAAAATACGAGTGTGAGTTTATAACATGAGCCGAAGGCGAATGTTATAATAGACCATACGAGTATTTTAATACCTAATTATGTGCAGTTTCATACACTACTTTATCTAATCTCATGAAATATATGATAATAATATTTTAAATACAACCATGAAGTTAATCTAACAGCTATAATTCTTACTTATAAATCCATTTGCAGATCGAGCATGCGTAGTGCGCATGCGCGACGCGCTGCGCGGCCCCGCGTTCACAGATTATGTAGAAAAATTTTTCAAAGTTGCAATGTATTCGCATTGCAACCTGTTTAAAATACCTGTATCCAGGGTTGAAGCTGTATCGAAATGGTAAAAAAGTTATTTTACGATACAGTTGTCCATAGAAGAGCTGTATCGAAAAATAACTTTTTAAATTTATTTTGATAGCTTGTGCGTAAAGACTGTCATTATGATACTGTGTTTAGTTTTTTAATGTGTAAATTTCAGTATGAGATAGTACTAGTATAATAGTACTTTATAATATTGTTAGATTTTTATCATTCAGGTAATCCTGTATTGAATAGAAGCACTTCGTCACAAGCAGTTTATAGAGTTGCTTCTTAAAGTGGCTCAGTTCCGTGATACGGCGAAATCCGTGAGACGCATTTCGACCCGGTCAAAGTAGGGTAAGGGCGTATTTAACGATTTAAATCTTTGGGCTGATGATGAAAAAAATATGGAACCAATCAAAAAAAATATTCGCTATACAGCGTGGAAATGCGGCCAGCCTTTTGGCCACAATCCCCGAAAATTGTCGGGACAATTAATATGGTAATGATATTTTTTATTTTTTCTGTGTATTTTATTATAATTTTAGTTTTTAATGTAGTTGTATTAATTTTATTATAAATTTAATTTTAAGATATTTATAAATAATTTTAGTTTTGTAATTTAATAAATAGGAACCAATCTGGATATCCAATCTCTTTCAAATAAAAAAAGTTTTTTCAAATCGGTTTATAAATTATGGAGCAATAAAATAACAAACCTAACAATAGGCTGATGATGATGATGATGATGAAAAATATGGGACCAATCTGGAAGTATACTCTTTCAAATAAAAAAAGTTTTTTTTGTAAATCACGGAGTAATTAAGTAACAAACATATAAAAATATTGAATCTAAATCGAATTGAGAACCTCTTCCTTTTTTGGAGTCGGTTAAAAATATCTTTAATTGCTACAATTAAGTCTGAAAATATTATTTTTCTAAAACAGTATTTTACTAAACACAACATAAATTAAACAAAAATATGTTGAAAACTTATTAAGCAGGTACCATTTAAAACATCGCACTTTGGCACAAATCATCTCATAAAGTATTTTATTATACTTTATGAAATAATTTATAACAATTCCTAGTCTTGGTCAAACATCAATTGCACGTAGTGCATCGTGTACGACTCATATTGTAATGACAATGGCGACATCTCGATTGTTTTTCTTCAAAAGATAGCATATGATTGCCTGCTGTAGTCCTCTTCATTTTCGAAGCCATTGGTGTAGACCAGGGGTTCCCAACCGGTGGTCCGTGGACCATCAGTGGTCCGTGAGAGGTAAAAATATGGTCCGTGAGAGGTAAAAATATGGTCCGTGATACAAACTTATAATGAAAGAGATTAGCACTATCATATAAAACGAGTTTCTAACTCAGCTTTTAACGAGGCTCGCATATGTGATAAATCAGGAGTTCTTTGCTCAGTTTCAGTTTTATCTAAGTATTTTTTTAAAGCAGTAACGTGTGGTATAACTTCCGACACGCATGATAGTCCAGATCTTGTTATTTTAGTAATTTCTTCGAAGGGCTTTAATAAATTGATACACTGCTCCATTAAACTCCACTGTTGAGCTGTCAAATTTATGAGTGTATCGTGATCAGCAACATACAATGATATGGCCCGCTTCTGTTCTAACAAACGCTGAATCATGTAAAAAGTGGAATTCTACCTAGTGCTAATATCTTGCACTAACTGATGCTCGAGTAAACTTAGCACTTTCTGGATCGTCGGCAGTTTTTCTTGAGCTAAACCTGAGTGATTGAAGTGCGTCACAAGTCGCCTTCCAGCAGCAATCGTTGCTGTTACTTTGAAGCGTATGTATAAAACATCTAGCAGAATCGTACTTAGCCAAACGAACACCCTTCACCATATTAGCACCACTATCATGAATGAATAAATGTAAAAAGTGTGCTAAATATCCCAGGGTTGGCGACATTGTTAAGTTCCATTGCTATATTTTCTCCTGTGTGTGAACCTGAGAAAGGCTTCATTGCCAGAACTCCGTGTTCTAGTTTAAATTCATATGATATCCAATGAGCTGTGAAGATCAGAAAGCTTACATTATTGTGTAAGCAAGTCCATATGTCAGATGTCACTGAAATAGCGAAGGCACTCGAAATGTTACGTTTGATTTTCTCGTAAATTCTGTCATACGAGTATATATCAGGAACGATTTTTTGGGTAATATAAGTCCGGCTTTTCTAATAAAATAGCGGGGTAAAGTTTGTTCAAGAGTCTGGTAAATCCGGTTCTTTCCACTATGGACAATGGCTCGTTGTCGAGTGCAATCATTTCGGCTATTAAATAATGGTACTTTCTCGCTTTAGTATCATTTATATCCCAGAGCAGTTTCCTTTCGTAAGATTCTGTCATAGTCAATTGCTTTTTTGCTACTGAAGACGAATTTGTCTCCGCAATGGTCAAAGAAACTGTAGTAGGCTCGACAGCGGCCTTGTCTTTATTCAATGCACGAAATTCATTTGGATGTTTTGATTTTAAATGATTTTTCATAGCAGAAGTACCAAAAAAAAACTTAATTAGGTGTAAATAAATAAAGGTAAAATAAGTAGGTATACCATAAAAAGACTACTATAAATAAACTTTAAATAATATCTTTACTTTAAATAATATGTGCCTACCTACTACAACCATGGTTTTCTTTTTTATTAGCCATTTAAAGCACAAATTACGAAGAGTTGTCATTGTGAGAAGTGGACATTTCGAGAAGTTGTCTTTTTGCGAAGTTGACGTTATAAGAAATGTTCATTTTTTTATCCGGTTGACATTATGAGCTGAAAGACACTTGTCCTTGTTCATATAAGATCAACTGAACTAACTGTCTCGCCACAACATCAAAAATACATGTGAACACTCATTCGGCCACAGCACTGTCTCGACCGAGTGACATTTTACTGTCTCACCACTCTACTCGGTAGGTGAAATTAGGCCATAATATATAATATGATAAAGTCGTCAGATATATATAGTTAGCCAACAGTTACTGTTCATTTATCATGTTATCTACTAGAGTTAATTGTATACTATGGGGGCTTTTTGACTACTACTACAATTATTTATAAAAAAAAATAAAACAATCATAACTTTGTTTTATTTTTGTACATATTATATTATAAAAATAAAAAATTTAAACTCCGTCTCGCACATCTTCGTCTGCGACACCGCCGTCGCCGACAACGATGCGAGTGGCAGTGACCACTCGCACACTTGCCCGGCGGCGGACGCCGCCTTTTTCTAGGCAGCATTTCCGGTGAGTACAGATTTCTAATAAAATAGAAAATTAATAGAGAATAGCGTAGCATTTAATATATTGTGTGGCACACGCTGATAGCTTAAATGGGGAAAGGGTAATTAGAACAATGTATGCAATGCGAAATTGGAGGGTTATTTTAAAAAAACTAAAATAATGCTTTATAGCAAAACTCAGAGGAAACGAAATAATTTTGACAAGTCATCATATTGTTTTGAAGTTATCCCCATATTTATTACACAGTTTTCACTCAACCAAAACAAATAAGTAGGTTTTTACAATAATATGCATTTTAAACGATGCAGCATAGTCCTATTTATTTGGTAATTTATGTATCCAATTAAAAATATAATAATGTATTGTAAAGTGATCATTATTAAACTGATGGAAAGTAATATTTTCATCATCACTAACTTTTAATTCCCAAATTTAAAAAAATTAAACTGGCTTCGCACGGCTGACATAAGATTTTTTTATATTTTTATCTCATATTTATATTTTTGTAAGGATCCTTAATGTTTTCTAGCAATAAATATAGCCTATGTTAGTCAGGGTGAATGTAGCTTTCCAATAGTGAAAGAATTTTTGAAATCGGCACAAACCCTCACAAAAAGCAATGAGGTTGTGTATAGAGCAAAATTAATTATAAGTCCATTAAAATGTGCAACAAAAAGACAATCTCATGCAGACTTTTAAGCACCCATAAGCAATTGCATGTCCCGTCAATCACTGTTAGTTCTCACACCATAGTAATGTTATAATAGTTTTCCAAATTCATAACAAAATTCAATCCAATCACCTCGTAATATCATGTTGCTTTATATTCTCTGCTCACCATTTCGTTGTTGGTATTCGACAAGAGGCTATATAAATGTGTCAATAGTTGATACCTACAGGCAGTATTTACATTATTTCATATAACCATCTTTCAATCGCCCTGAAAAGTTCACTCACAAGCTTTAAGCTATTTTGGATGGCAAACAAACATACAGCTGCTGTGATGTGAAATAGGTAATGTTCCCTATGAACGCTAACAACACAAGTATCAGTAATCTGGTGTCCTTACGCATTTGCGAGAATACAAAAACCCTCCTGGTGTTAAAAACTCCTCACTTGTTGGATAGTGGGGCGTGGTAAAAGGATGAATAAAAGCAATTCACTGTAAAACTAAGTATATTCTCACTTCACAAACAATCGAACGAAGTTTCAATACGTCTTGAGCTCTTAAATTATATATTTTTAATATAACAACGAATGCGAATGGCACCATAAATCTTTTTTCATGTGTCAAAATCTTCATAGATAAAAATAGACGCGTTTTACCTTACAATAAAACGCATATTAAATACTTACCTTATTCGAAACCTAGTAAAAAAGCAAAGTACCATTATTTAATAGCTGAAATGTAAAAAAGCAGTAAACAAGGAATACACAAAGCCACTACAATACAGTGTGGGACTATTCCAAGGGTGCTGCTTATCACCGATAGTATTTAACATAGTTATTAATATTTTAATAGACAAATTGACATCATATGAAAGGAAATGGGGCTACCGTTTTAAAATCAACAACAAGTACACTGAGTCAATCTTAGCCTTTGCTGACGACCTTGCAATACTTACACGTAATCCCAAACAGTGTCAGGAGTTGTTAAATGAAGTCGATGAGTTCTGTACATGGAAGGAGGGTATTAAGGAGTAGAGGACTGTATGATTAAGGAATGGAAACACGTAGATTGTACAGTAAGAGAACGAGTTTAATGAATTAATATTACTTGCTAGCACAAATGGAGCAGACACAATCAATGCATGGAAACCGTAACTAAGTAAAACAATTTAAAAAATATGTCAAATACAAAATAATATTATTTATAAAAAGATTCTATCCAGCCAGTCGCCAACATCCTGGACCCCTGTGTGTCACACTAGCTGTTGGTGGCGACTGGCGGGGGCTCAGCATCAGCCTCAATTAAAATAAGCTTCCGGAGCGGTCGGCGCAGCGTGCCGCTTCTAGTGCGGACGTCCACTACGCGAACCGCTCCGTCAGGACCTCTGTAGGTCTTAACTACTCTCCCTAACGGCCATAAACCGCGAGGCAGAGTAGGGTCAGCGATAAGCACCACATCACCCTCGCTTAATGTCGACACGTTTCGTGAATAGCCTCTTGGTCGGAGCGTTGGTAGGTATTCGTGTAGCCATCGTGCCCAAAAATGATCGGCGAGGCGTAACACTCTCCTCCAGTTACATCTACGTGTTAAATCTGCATCTGTTAGCGAGCATGTCCACGGTGCTACTGATGAAGTCCCTAGAATGAAGTGAAATGGCGTCAATGCTTCAGGTACATCTGCTGAAGATGGTATGTACGTGAGTGGTCGTGAATTGACTATTGCTTCGGCCTCTATCAAAAACGTCATTAGTACATCTTCCTTTAATTTTTCATGAAGACATGATCTTAATGCTTTTTTTACACATCGCACAAGTCTCTCCCAGGCTCCTCCCATGAAAGGGGATGCAGGTGGAATGAAGCGCCATTCAATTTTGTGATTTGTTGCGAATTCTTCGACTGACTCGTCATGTAAAGATCGAAGTTCACGCGATGCGCCGACGAAATTAGTGCCATTGTCTGAGAATATGGTAGATGGAGAACCTCGGCGTGCAATGAAACGTCTTAAAGACATTATAGCGGCGTCAGATGACAGAGATGTGACTATTTCTAGATGAAGGGCTCTCGTGACCAAACACGTATAAAGAGCAACGTAGCGTTTCTCGTGGCGTCTAAGCACGGAGATTAGTATTGGGCCAAAGTAATCTAGGCCTACGTGAGTAAACGGTCTTTTGTGGTGGTCTAATCTTTCTAGAGGTAAATCGCCGGTCTGTGGCGTAATTGTTTGGCCTTTCCATCTTCGGCACCTAGTGCAACCCCTCGCTACGCTGCGGATTGCGCTTCTTGCTTTTATTATCCAATATTTTTGTCGCAATTCGTTTAGGACAAGCTCGTTGAAACAGTGGGCTGCTTGAACATGGTGATGAAGGATCAACAAACGTGTTATATGGTGGTGTCCATCCAAAATTATAGATGATTTGGCGTTTTCAGTGACTCCTGGAGCAGATTTAATTCGTGTATCTAGGCGAAGCAAATTGTTGTTGTCGAGTACTGGTGCAAGTGCTGCTATACGACTTTTATTGGGCACGGGCTGCGTAGCTCGAAGGGCTTTCAGTTCTTCAGGAAAGCTGTCCATCTGAGCTTGTTGTAGAAGCATCGTTTCGGCTTGTATCATGTCTGACGCACGAAGCTGCGAGGAGGATGTGGCGCCATCTGTATACAATTTAGAATTTTGTGTTATAGGTCGAGATAGTTTTAATCGAAAGATTCGCGCACCCCGGAGAATCTGGGCGGTTGTGCGTAGCAAACGCAACCATGAACTAAATCGCGTCGGATTTGGTACCGGAAGATCTGGAAATGGGACGTGAATGAGCAGTCCCACAAGTACCGTCTTTATTTCGGAATCTGGTGAGGTCTCATACATGTCAATTATTTGCTCGGTCGGCCAACTACATAGTGGCTCTAACAGAAACTGTGGTCCACAAAACCATCTATGAGACGGAGTCAAATGCAGTTTTTTTGGTTTTGTTGCATCATCAGCAACGTTGAGAGAGGTAGGGAGCCACCTCCAATTGGACGGGTTAGTGGTTTCCAATATCTCTCCCAACCTATGAGCTACAAAAGGTTTAAATTTCCGCGCATCACTCCGTATCCACATTAGTACGGTGGTTGAGTCCGTCCAAAAAGTGGTTGCGGAGGGCTTAAGACGATGAGCAAGTAAAATAGTTTGTGCGAACCGCGAAGCAATAAGTGCCGCTTGTAGCTCCAAGCGGGGAATAGATAGAGGCTTCAGTGGAGCAACTCGTGCTTTACTTCCTATAAGAGATGTGGATACAAAGCCATTATCGTAACTAAAACGCCAATATGCTACACAGGCATACGCTTGCTCACCGCCGTCAGCTATTAAATGTAGTTGAATATCCGCGGGATCGGACTTGCTTAAGTAGCAACGCGGAATTTTAATATTGGCGGCATTCTGTAATTGAGTAAACCATTCATTACATTCAATAAGATAGTTATTTGTTATTGGTGTATCCCAGTCAATACCCGCCCGCCATAATTTCTGAATTAAAATTCTTCCCCAAATAATTACGGGCATTAGTAGACCTAGTGGGTCATACACTTTCATCACACTTGATAATAAACTTCGTTTAGTTATCATGCTGGAGGATACATCGGGTCCTGGGCGGAATCGCAAGGAGTCTTCCGATGGATTCCATTTGATTCCTAGAACTCCAACCTCACTATTATGTGGTAGACAAACGTCTGAACTCGCATTGCTTCTGAGTTCTTTAGGGACAAGGGTAAGTGCCTCAGGGAAGTTTGAAGTCCAAGCTCGCATTTCAAAACCGCATGATTTGTGAACTGTTACTATATCGGCGGCTAGCTGTGCGGCATCAGCAACGTTAGGGTGGCTGCCCAGATAGTCGTCCATATAGTGATCCTCAAGAATCGCTTTACATGCGGTAGGACACCTCACCTCAAACTCTTTAGCGTTCTTGTTTTTTACATGCATCGCGATAAATGGACTGCATATCGCACCAAAAATTAAACAGGTCATACGATACTCCATAATGTCGCCGTCTTTGTTGCGCCAGAGAAAACGTTGAGCATCTCTGTCTCTCGGTGCTACTTTCACTTGAGAAAACATTTCCCTGATGTCTGCATTAAGAGCTACGACACCTTCTCTGAAACGAAAGAGGATACTTAAAAGAGAACACAATAGGTCAGGACCTTGCAAAAGCAAGCTATTAAGGCTAATGCCTTTGGTAGCTGCGGCTGCATCATGTACAACTCTTAGTTTCCTTTTTTGAGGGTGGAAGACGCCAAATGTGGGTAGGTACCATCGAATAGTGCCGTCTGGGTTAACGCAAGAGACATTTGGTGGCATCCGTTTATAATAAGTCTGTGGATTACACTCTTCTGCGTAACCTTTCTTGACAATATCATTAATAAAATTTTGGTACGCTGTAGCAAATAATGGGTCTTTTGACATTTGTCGCTCAAGGGATTTGAAACGTGACAATGTTTGTGGGTAACTGTCCGGTATGATAGGCAAATCTCTTTTCCAAGGTAGACAAACCTCGAACCGACCGTCATCGAGTTCACGTGCTGAGGTATCAACAATGTCTACAGCCCGCTTATCATCTTCGTTGGGTCGGGGTATGCTCTTTGTAATACCTAATGAATCAATTTCGTATTGACTTTTTATTAGAGCATCTAGATTTTCACATACGTTATTTATAAATTCTAGCGGTTTGGACGAAACTGATAGAGCGCCGTGAAGCACCCAACCTAATAAAGTTTTCGAGGCGACAGGTTCATTCCTATTGCCACAACGTACTTCGCGGCTCAACGATAAATGCCAATCGGGGGCGCCGATAAGGACAGTAGGAGTTACGTTAGTATATGAAAGTTCGTCAGCTAGATCAGACAAGTGTGTAAAATCCATAAAATTGACTATATGTGGATTTTGAACACGTAGACCCAGAGGTTGAATAGCACGCGCATGCTCTACCAAATATCGGTCGGGTAAATTACGCCCACGAATGAAAAATTTTACGTAACTTACGTCAACGTCTTTTGTCATACCACCTACGCCTTCAATACGAAGCCGTTCTTGAGAAGTGGTAGTAGCTCCAATACGCGCTGCTACCTCGCCGTCGATCAGCGTCGCCGTACTGCCCTCGTCAAGCAACGCCGTCGTTTCAAAATTGCCATTAGGGCCCTCCAGCACGATCGGCACTGTTTTCAGTAGACCAAGTGGACGTGAATACGACTGCGACCCTGTTACATTAATTAAAATATCAGAAGTGTTCGTAACTTTAACGGTTGGTTCAATGTTGTTCGCACCACCGCTTTCGTCACTAGTAATAGTTGACACATTTGAAGATATTTTGGTTATATTCGTATTACATTGTGTAATAGGCGTCGGAGTTACTCCTGTATCAGCAGTTGCCGTGCCGTGAAGTAGTGAATTATGTCGTCTAGTACACCCTTTAACACCGCAATGCTTAGCTCGACAATTGTTCCAAGTATGTGGATTTGATTTAAGACAGCGGTAGCATATTTTACTATCTCGAACCCAGCGCCATCTATCGTCTATTGCAAGAGACAAAAATGCTTTACACATTTTAATATTGTGAGGCCCTTGCTTACAATATGAACACTGAGGCGTTTTGTCACTTGAGGTAGTAGCATGTACATTAATTTCTTTCTTACTAAACGATTTTAAGAAGTGTGTCGGGTGTTGCGGTTTAGACGTACAATCGGATATGAAGTTATACCTTAGTTGCTTGTCGGCTTCGATCAGTAGAAACCGCGATAACACCTCTAATTTTGCAACATTCTGCTGCACAGGTATGTAAGTAGCTGCAAAGTCGGTAAAACGAGCTCTAGTGTGTTCTCTTAACTTAATTAAAATAGTGCGAAAGAGCTCTGGTGAGTAAAGGAATTCACTTTGATTTAATAATTTTAATGTACTTACAAAATTCCGTAATTTATTGGCCAGGAAGTTTAAATCTTCAGGAGAACTTAACTTTGTTATGGCGCGCAGAGCAGCAACCTCGCGCGTTACAAGTACTTCTGGTCGGGCGTAGGTTTGTTCCAAGGCGTTCATCACGTCTTGGGGATCGCAGGAAGTCCAGAATAGCGAAGCCACAGACTCGTACGCCAAACCACGAACAGCATTGTTAAGGCGTGATAAGTTCTCTGCTGCGGAAAAATAAATTTTAGTTTTGTCGTAGCTAGTTTTAAATGCCATCCATTGATTTATGTCTCCTGAAAAAGATAAAAGCTCTTGTTTCTTTGGGCGGTCAGATAGGGTATTAATGGCTTGGGCCAACTGAGTTATTGGGTCTAAAAAGGGAAGGTTAGCCTGTTGTCGCTCATGTTTATTTAAGCCGACATTTACGTTTGCGGGTTTCGACTGGTTTCCATGGTTGACATTTCGTGTATTGTAAAATTGTACCGCGTTGGCGGGGACAGGCTGCTGTGAACATACTTCTTGTGTGTTGTTCAAGATGTCAGCCGGTGTCTCGCCAGGTATGTTTTTTGCATGTGTCGCCATGGCTACATTTTGTTCAGAAACCCAGGTCGTGACGCGTTGCCGCTTGGAATGGTAAGAACTAGACCGAGATGACTTATCTGATGCTTCCAATGCAGCAAGCTTGGCTTCCAGATCCCTTTGCTCTGCCTCAGACTCCAAATGAGCCAGTTCGCGCTCACGCTCCGCCTGCTGGTGAGCGATTTCGCGCTCACGCTCCGCCTGCTGGTGAGCGAGTTCGCGCTCACGCTCCGCCTGCTGTTGAGCGAGTTCCCGTTCCCGGTGAGCGAGTTCGCGCTCACGCTCCGCCTGCTGTTGAGCGAGTTCCCGTTCCCGCTGCAATCGATGCCGCAGAACCTCCGCCTCGATAGATAGCTTCTTGGCACGAATAGTCGCGGAAGAATTTGAAGCATGTGAATGCTCGCTTGCGGACTGTATACTGCAAATACTACGTTCACTCCGAGATGGTGTTTGGACATTGCGATCGTGATGTTGACTAGTACTGCCACTTGGACGTTTGCCGGAGCGAGGATGTGCCCCGGAGGAGAGGGTGGCGTCCACAGGCTGTGTGACAGAACTAGCAGGCAATGCTAAAACACCATCCGTTACTGCTGCTGCAGCCGACCGGACACCACGCGGTGATCTTACGTATAGATCGCGCTGTATCTGCTCGACTTGCATAGCTGTCGCCAGGTTAGCAACCGATTTGCTCTTACTACGTGTCTCCATTATGGACGAAAATATGAATTCGTGAAATGAAATGAAAATGTATGACGTGAAAAATTTTGAAAATTTTTCGAGAAGGAAATGGTTTTTTGTTACTTACGGCAAGAATGGACCAAATATTAAGGAGTAGAGGACTGTATGATTAAGGAATGGAAACACGTAGATTGTACAGTAAGAGAACGAGTTTAATGAATTAATATTACTTGCTAGCACAAATGGAGCAGACACAATCAATGCATGGAAACCGTAACTAAGTAAAACAATTTAAAAAATATGTCAAATACAAAATAATATTATTTATAAAAAGATTCTATCCAGCCAGTCGCCAACAGAGGGATTGAGGGCGAAACCAAGTAAATGTTATTGTTTATGTCTGGGTAGACGAAATACCAAATACACTTCTTACGACCCGGAACTCTCCATAAGCGGCCAAAAAGTTGCTACGATTGCAGAAACAGTGCCTTTCAAATTTCTTGGTAGAAAGATAGATTACAAAGGACGCACACCATCATTGGGGGAAGTTGTCGAAAATTTCATTAACGACCTCAATAAGGTAGACCAACAGCCTATCAGTAATATTAAAAAAGCATGGATATACGACAACTATCTCACATCACGTCTCACTTGGCCTTTCCTAGTATATGACTTCGGTAAAACCCTCTTGGCAAAGTTAGATGCTAATGTCATAAAGATATTAAAGTCATGGTTCGGACTGGCGCATCCGGCTGATCCCTCGACTCTATTTAGGGATCACAATAGTTTTGGGCTGAAATTAAAGAAACCTTCTGAACTCTATAAACACCTGAGAGTTACAAAAACGCATGTTTTGCAAAAGTCGCAAGACGAATTAGTTAAATCTCTCCCAAAAGACAAAAATGCCACAGACCTAGAATCTAGACTTCAATTCCACAAACAATTTATGGTAGGTGCACAGGCAAATAAAGCTGGGTTGGGCGCGAGAAAGAAAAGGGAAGACCGAGACATAGTAAAAACCTTTCTACAATAAGACGAAAATGACAGTTACAAAGTGCACGCTATGAATTTAGAAATGCAAAGTGAGTGGTTAACCATAGGCGAGTTTTGCATCCCGTTAGCTCTGAAGTGGCGCACCTTGCTGTATGACTGGTCTCCTGCCTTATTAAAATTCTATCTTAATGCCTTTCAAATGACCCTCCCTGACCAGAGTAACTTAGTTAGGTGGGGAAAAGCCTCTGAAAAATGTTGCTATACCTGTGGAGAGGCGATATGTACAGCAAGGCACCTATTGGTGGGATGCAAGGTGCTCCTTGATAGGGGTCATTACTCACATCGCCACGACAGAGTACTTCAAATCATACGTGAAGCCATAAGCCTTTCAATAGCTAGAGCCCAAAAAGGATTAACGACAAACAAAAGACAAATTAACTTTATAAAAGGAGGCTCAACTTCAAACTCCAAGAACAAGCCTTACTCAATCCTCAGTGCAGCACCTGACTGGACAATGGACACGTATGAAAAGCACTATAAAATCCCAGAAGATGTGGTTGTTTCGACATCCAGACCGGACATTTTCCTTTTCTCCAGAGCTACAAAACGTATAGTACTTGTAGAGCTTACCGTACCGTGGGAAACTAACATACAATACAATACAATACAATACAATAACGCTTTATTGCACCAAATAAAATACAGACACAAAATAAAACAAAAGATAATACAATAGGCGGTCTTATCGCTCTAAGCAATCTCTTCCAGACAACCTTAGGGCAGGAAAGTATAAATGCAAATTAGAACAGGTGGGTGGCGCAGTGAAAATAAAACAAAAATCATTAAATGTCTTCAGTAAAACATTATGAATAAATACACATACATTACATACTACTACACATATACATACACACACACATACATATACATACACATATATATATATATACACACACATACACATACATAAACATAAATACAAATAATATACATATAAACAGTTTTACAAAATGCCAGGAATTTACAGAACATCAAGTAATTGTGACAGGTAATGAGATTTCACATTATTTTTAAAACATGTAAGTGTTTGAGCTTGCCGAATGCGGAGCGGTAAGGAATTCCAGAGCCGTACAGCCTCAATAGAGAAGGAGTCGGAATAAAACTTTGTGAAGTGAGAAGGAGTTTTCAGACGAAGAGAGACAGTGCTACGAAAGATGGAACTTTGGACTTCTTTGAGAAATGAAAAACGTTCTTTCAAGTAGAAAGGAGTGTTAGGGTTGAATAGAACTGAGTACAGTAGAGAAAGTATATGCAAATTCCGACGAAGCCGAATTGGGAGCCACTTGAGCTGAGATCGATAAAGAGAGATGTGGTCGTATTTACGTAGACCGAAAATAAAGCGTATACAGATATTTTGAAGTCTATCTAGCTTATCAAGTTGTTCTTGATTGAGATCCAAATAACAAGTGTCAGCATAGTCTAGGATAGGAAGGAGTAAAGACTGAGCCAGCGCAATCTTGGTATCGATAGGCAAAAAATACTGGAGCCGTCTAAGGGAACCAACGGCAGCAAATAGTTTTCTACTCACTTCTGCCAACTGAGGAAACCACGACAAAGTTTTGTCCATATATATACCAAGGTTTTTCACCTTATCGCTAAGATGTATGTGAGACCCATTAAAAACGATAGGAGCGAGGTCCGGCCAGTTAATTCGCGATATAAATCTAGGACTGCCAATAATGATAGCCTGTGTTTTTGTAGGGTTTACGATGAGCCCATGAGCCTTACTCCATTCTGATATCTTTGACAAGTCATCATTAATTGTGTCTATGGCGGTAGAAATATCATCAATATGAGCTTGAGAGTATATCTGAAGATCGTCTGCATATAGGTGGTAGGAAGAACGAAGATTAGAAGTAATAGAGTTGATAAATAAGGCGAATAACAATGGGGATAGCACGCCACCCTGAGGCACACCAGCAGACGTATGGCACCAAGAAGAAAAAGTATCCTCGATGCGCACACGCTGCCGCCGTCCATACAGGTAAGAACGAAACCAGGCAATTGCTGTCGGAGATATGTTAAGAGAACCAAGTAAACTTAAAAGAATGTCGAAGTCGACCGTATTAAAGGCATTACTGAAATCTAATAGCGTCAGAACTGTTAACTGGGAGTTTTCCATGCCGAAGCGGATATCGTCAGTAATTTTAATGAGCGCAGTGGTCGTACTGTGGCCAGAACGAAAGCCTGACTGAAAAGGATTCATGATATCATTTTTAGAGAGGAAAGCATTGAGTTGCTGTTGGACAAGTCGTTCAAGGACCTTAGAAAGGAATGGGAGTATAGATATAGGACGGTAATCGGAAAATGAAGAAGGATTTGCTTTCTTAGGTAAAGGAATTATGAGAGCGTCCTTCCACAACGTTGGGAAAGTGGTAGAGGAGATAGAATTATTCAAAATCAAGGTAATTATAGGAAGAAGGATATCCAGAATGGGGAGGATCATGGTACGACCAATATCATCAGCGCCCACCGCATTAGAAGTAATGGAAAGTATGTTCTTCTTAACATCACAATCAGCAAATTGACTAAAATGAAAGGAAGGAGTATTGGGAGTTAGCGAGGAAAGACTATTTATTGTTCTATTTTTAATGCCACTATCAAATGCAGCAGATGAGGAGAAGTGCCTATTAAGAGAATCGATGTCAAGGTTGGTAGGATTATTATGTTGATTCTTACCAACTCCCAATGATTTAAGAAATTTCCAGACTTTAGCTGGTTGACCATTTTCAACAGATTTATGAATGTGGCGTCGTTGAGCTTCTCTACACAACCTATTGCAGCTATTACGTGCACAAACATAACGATCGCGGTATTTGTCGGGGTTAGCCTTAAATTTAACTCTCATAACATTTTTCTTCTTGATCGCAGATTTAATCTCTTCGGTAAGCCATGGAGCTGGGAGGTGTTTGACACGGACAGGTCGAATAGGAGCATGGCGATCGTACAATTGCGTAAGAGTGGAGTTGAATATGGTAATCTGATTGTCGATTGAACCCGCGTTAACCACAGCTTCCCAATCGCAGCGCACTGCGTCCTCACGAAGCCGTTCTATGTTTATTCCACCAAAATTGC
This sequence comes from Hypsopygia costalis, assembly GCA_937001555.2. NCBI lineage: Eukaryota > Metazoa > Arthropoda > Insecta > Lepidoptera > Pyralidae > Hypsopygia > Hypsopygia costalis. Next base: position 12,119,667 of record OW443347.2, on the reverse strand, counting down.
GCTGCATCAAAATCTTAGATCGAACTTTAGGAGGGCGGAGCTTGAGGGACAAGAAAATCAGGTCATGGTAAGAAAACTCATCAGCCGAGAATTGACCATGTTTGGCTACTAAGCCTGGTGAGGACACAAGAATAAGATCGAGAAGAGAAGGGTTGCAGCTAGGAAAGTGATGGGTAGATTGTAGAGGAAGTATAGCAAGATTGCAGGAATTAGCAAGGGCAAGTAAGGAATTAGAACGACTGTCGTTTTTTAAAAGACAGGTGTTAAAATCACCCATAATTATGGTATGATTATAGGACGGCATCAGGTTTTCGAGAAGACTCTCTAAAGAAGAAAAATAATTGATTGTAGATGAAGGACTATAGAAAACTCCAAGGAGAACCTTAGAGTGAGCAAGAGAAATTTCGAGAAAAAGATATTCGGCTTCATGAGAAGGGTTAGAAACTTTAGAAAAGGAGACAATGTTAAAAGGAATATCCGCTCGAAGGTAAATGGCGACACCACAACCACCCTTCCCAATTCGGTCATTACGTATGAGCTGGTATCCGGGCAAGGAGTATGATGTAGAAGAAAGGCAAGGATGCAGCCAGGATTCTGATATTAAAATCGCATCAACTCCTTTAAAATTGAAAGTTGTAAGCATATCTATATAATGGGCTGGAATACTTTGCGCATTTATATGTACGGCATTGAAATTTTTCGGCAAGTCGACAAAATTGTTTTTTAAAGATTCACTTAAAGGTAATGGTAAGCTGTAAAAACTGTCATCAGAAGACGAAGTTGAAGACGTTAATAATAAATTAGAATCAGCGTCTTGAACTGATATACCATAAATAAAAATAAATAAATAAAATAAAATAATAATAAAATAGTATATAAATAAGAATAATATACCTATTAACTAATGCCTATCATGACCATCTACCCGCCAGCAGACTGTAAGTAAGTTAAATAAATAATAAAAATGAATCGATTAATACGTAGCAAACAAAACTGACCAAAATGGTCTGAAGAAGAAAAATAAAAAGAAATAATAATAATAGTAATAAAAATATATATATAACAATTAATAGCCTTGACTTCTGCTCTATACTAATATACATTATAAGAAAACATAACTATGAGAAAAAACTAGAAAAATAACAAAATGGTTGCCAACAGTTAAAAAGAAAGAGGCGAATGTCAGTATCAGATCTTAGATGAATACATCATGTTGACAGGTCTATAAATAATTCGTCGCTTCCCCGCACTGTTTTTATTAAAAATTTAGTGGGCTGTGCAAAATTTACTTTGTGTGAATATAAAATAAAAATAAAATAGCTACCCATTCTTGAAAAATTATATAGATAAACATAATTATTAATTTACCCGACACTGTGTAATAAAACTGCATATTGGCACCCGCAAAACCATCAACCAACAACAAGAAGTCAATGCATTACAATATAGCTACAACAAAAACCTCTATTTTCTATTATTACGCTTGGATCTCGCCATCATTGCCGCCGGTACTTTCTTGGGTTCGTTGGCTTTCGGAGATGATGCAGCCTCGGGCGCAGGAGCCACAGCCACAGACGCAAGAAGTTTATTGACGTCGGCAACCGAAGAAACATTATGCTTTGTTCCGTCCGCACCAATCACTATGACTGTCCCATTTCTGGTCCAGCATTTGCTGACACCCAAACGCTTGCGAGCTTCAACAAAGGCATCATGTCGAACTTTAGTTAAAAATTCAGACAGGGTGATGCCGCTGCCTTTGAGGATAGTTTTGCTGTACCACACATCACTGCGAACATCTATACTGCGGAACTTTACTAATATAGGCCGTGGCTTACCATCGGAGGAGCGCCCCATTCTGTGGCAGCGACTGATATCAGCCTCAGAGAATCCGGCCACATTCACCTTGTCCCTGACAACATTCACCACAACTGCTGAAGTGTCCTCCTCCTTCTCTTCTTGAACTCCATGCAACAACAGTATCTTCCGACGTGACTGCATCTCAAAGTTGTCTTGCTGCTGAGCAAGCAGAGCCACCTGTTGCTGTAGATTATTGAGTGCCGCTGACATGAAGGATTTGAAAGAGTTCAATTCAGCTGCTAATGAAGACACGGTGACTATTGGAGAATCTGAGGCTGCAGTGTTGACCTTATTAAGCTCCAATTCAATATGTGCAATCTTACTATTAAAGAGATCCATCAAGTCAGTGAGTGTCTGCCGAATTTCAGTTTCCATAGTGAGTGAATTAAAGGAATTATATTATGAGCAGGTAGATTATGTCACTTACATTAGCAAACCATTAAGTTTATACATAAATTGTGTAATTTAATAATTATTATAATTTTTTAAAAGGAAGCAAACTTTTTCCCTGTTAACTATTTCACAGCTACCCGCCGTTTAACATACCCAAAGACCACGCGATAAAACAAAACAAATATTATGACCTCCTAAACGAATTAACAAAAAGCGGCTATGTAGTTAATCTATACGCTGTAGAAGTAGGAGCGAGAGGTATACCAGCAAAATCTCTCTATAACCTGCTGAAAGACCTTGGCTTGTCCAGAAGTGCAGTAAGTTCTATACTAGAACGAGTATCTAAAGCTGCATTAGCAGGTTCATACCAGATTTGGCAGGGCAGGGAGAGAAACACAAGTAGTGAAGGTGAGTGTTGATGTACGTCGGAAAGGGGCCCCTTAAACCTACACCCGTGTCACAAGTCTCGGGATCTGCTTGGGTTTCTCTCTCTGCCACACGATGGACCCGGCACCCGCACGGTGAATCCATGGAAGCTAAGAAGTTCGTCTCTCTAATAACATAAACATAACAAAACTCAATAGAACATAACCGTATTTATTTCCATTTTATGAGCAAATCAACGAATAATTATTGTGATTTCAAACAAGCATTATATCTTAACCTGGAAAATTTTTAAACAGGTTCAAAGAGTCTGCTCAGATTGGCTGAGTCGTGGGGCACAGGGCGAGTGATTTCTCTACGATAAAATCGTTGAAAAGTATTTTCTGAACGCCAGTTTCCTTGACTTAAGATTTGGTTTACAGGAAAATTATCGATCCAATTTCTGGAAGCCACTGCAGCTCTTACGCTTCCAGGGGACGCAACAATGCCAGCTTCTCGTAGATATGACTTTACCCATCCTGCTAAAATTGTTGGAGAAGCCGGTCGAGGTGCTCCTCTAGCCGTTATGAACAGCTTTGTACTTTTACTATCAACACGACGTTGATGACCCACTCTAACAAGTTGCCTTAACCAGTAGCATGGGTTTGTAGATACAGGTTGTCCCGAATCTAAAAGTTTCCAACCGGATTGTCTATAGTCGGCGGAGTCCGTTTTTGAACCAAACTCGGGCCATAAAGTAATGCTATCTTCAAATTCTGATAAGTGCTGAGAATCTACTGATAATAACGTCAAGTCATGGATCCTTCTTCCAGAACAGAGAAGAAGAAGAGTTGCCGTATGTTGCAATATATGAAACAGGCTCATGTCGGTTAGTTGTCGTGTAAGTAGAAAACTGGTAAGGGTCGAGACATCCCATATGGGTGGTTTCGGATCTCTTGGATTTTTCAAAGAGATCGCCTTCAGGACTTGCCGCACTAGTTTGTGAGTAGATAACTTTCCTGAATTATCAGCGTTGCAGAAGGTTGCTACTACAGACTTATGCAGTAATATAGTTTTGTAGAAAGTTTTTCTTTCTGGTGAAGATCGGACAAATAACGAGCTAAATCTGATCCATTTGGGATAGAAGCGTTTAAGTTATTATTATAAGCCCATATACACCAACGGGTCCAAGCATATCTTTAGGTTTTTATTGTGGAATCTCGCCAACCTGATGCCAACAGACGCTTTTGATCTGGAGACCAATTTACCAAATCCCTAGTCCACCCCCACATCTCCAAACTTCGAGGGTCATCTCTCTCACATTCGAAGGGGGTACTTGGGTCGTTGCGTCTATCAGGACTTCGTTCAGGTTCCAAATTGTGTACGGAGGACCCAGCGCCCTGGCTTTGAGGTCCGCTCGCCAGAAGACCTTCTCCCATCTGGGTGCTACAACCAGGTATGTCCCCATAGCCTGATTCAGATGGTGAAGGACTTTGGGTATTAACCAATCTTTGGCTTGTAAGAAGTCGGTGACTGTGCATTTAACAACTTGAATCTGTCCGTACGAACAAACCTGTTGAGACCTTTGAGATTGAAGATCGGTCTTGGTGTGCCGTCGGTCTTGGTGATGAGAAATAGGCCTGATAAAAAACTGGGGCTTTCTCGAGCCACTTCTAGAATCTTTTGTTCTTTCATAGTAAGTATCGTTGAAGTCATTTTTGGTGATGCTGGCACTGTGAATCTTTTTCCAGGCATGACAAGAGGGGGTTTGTCTGAAAACGGTATCCGATAACCTTGAATCATTTTCAGCAATGTGGGAGGAGCGTTGAGCCGTCGCCACATGTGAACAAATTTTTTCAACTGCCCTGCCCAGAAAATCCGCCAGTCAATATTTTCGATTTTTGGTATATTTGTCTCTATTACCTATAGAGACAAATATACCTAAAATCTATTGTCTAAATATATTGACTAATAAGGAGAACCGGCACGTTTGGCCGGACCTTTATTTGCGGTATGCTGTTGGGATGTAGGCCTTGCTCGAAAGGGTGCGCCTTTACGAGATTGGCCCCCTCTTTGATTTCCCGTATTGCTTGGTCCCTGCGCAGCACAGCAAGGATGTTGATTGTAATTCTGATTGGAATGAGAACGATAAGAAGTACCTTGTGCAGGTCCTCGCTTTTTGGTAGTGCCTTGCGCAGGCATATTGCATGTAGCTCGATACCCATGCGCAGGGTGCTGCTTTTGAATCCCACTAGGTCCTGCTTGCGCAGGAGGCATATAAGGATTATTTGATCTGGCTAGCGGCCAGAAACACTTGCGTACACCGCCGGTCTTCTCCAAGGCAGATGTAAACGCTTTAACTTCAAATACATTAGCCGCTCTTATGCCCCCCACGTTGAGCCCCCCGCGCAAAAACGCGGCGGAACAATGCCCATTTGTTTTTTGTTTCTACCTGCCCGGCGCCGCGGGTGGTCGGGGCCCCATAAAAACGGTCATTGAGACGCAACTTTGTTATTGAGTGCCTACAAGTGGTGTTTTTTACGTTTACTAAGAACAGCACTATACAATGCCGTCTTTTGTTGTTCAACACTCGACTATAGTGTAGAATTACGATGGTCTAAACATTCTCAAGTGGTGTTTCATAGCCCTACTTGTATTCAAAAAAATACCTTATGAACTAAGGCGATAACGTATAGTTTTTTATTTACAAATACGCTAGGGAGATAAAACCCGATGTTAATAAACAAAAACCTACACTTACCTAAACAAAATAAGTTTTTATAGCACTTGACACCGGCCCGAACATCTGGCGCCGTTAAGGCGAGTCTCTTAAACCCCTTTTTTTTATTTTTTTTCCATTGAGTTTATGATTCTTTGGCCTTAATCCGATAGCTAATATGGCGGAGAAACGAAAAAAACATAAACAAATGGGCCTGAATGTATGACAGATGAGTATTGTTCAATCTGCTCAAAACTGAACGCCAAACTGCAATTGTCGACCGTAGGTCGACACGGGCAATTCAAGCGTTTCAAGGTCGTGACGTCACTGTCGACCTACGGTCGACAGGGGCAATTCAGCGGTTAGTGCAAGAAGGAGGGATCTTCCTAAGTGTTGTTTTGACCAAGGGATCCTTGACATTCTTCAAAATTAGCTCCCTTCTTTGCTGCACGACATCAGCTCTATGTCCACAGGCCAATTGCAATGCATCCACAGACGCTTTATGGAAATCGCCATGCACAAAAATTTGCTCCATTTTTTTCTTGATATTGTTCGCTGAAATATTCTGGGACTCACCAACCCATTTCAAAAAAATTGTTAATCCGTTTTCCAACGCCTCTTTTTGCTTAAGCAAAGCAAACGTAATAGCTGCATATGATCTTTCACTATATTTCATGGCTTTGGAAGTTTCATACTGTGCCACTTCATCATTCATTTCCAGTTCCACAAAACCAGGTGAATGACAATAGCTGCGTTGCACATCGGCATAACGCTCATCACTCCAGGTAGGCTGCTCAAATCTTTGAATATTTTTTAAGGTAGATAAATAGTTTTCCGGAGTGATGGGCACACTGGGTTCTTTGACACTAGTCTCAATTTGAATTTTAAAATCGGAGTTTTCAGTTGTCTGAGGGTCCAACAACGTAACCTCATTATCACTGTACTCTTGAAAAATAGAACCACTAATATTTGCGTCTATATTTTTATGCATAATAGGACTACTAGTGCTTTGTACAGGAAATTGATTACGAAAAGTCATAAAAATTCTTAGATAATTCTTTCAACATACGTTTAGTAGATTTCTGCTTGCGACGCCTGCGTGATGCCTTTTTCGAGCCAATACTGTAGCTCGAACTCGTAGTACTTGATGAACTTGAGCTTCAAAGACGGCGTGATAACCGCTTCCGCGACGGTTTATCCGTCTGATCATCCATTACAATCTGTAAAAGACGTTAGAAACACGGGGGAACTTAAACAACCTCGAACGTCTCAATCGAGAAAAATATTACAAACGAACGGTAAAAACCGTTAATTTAAAACACAAAATTATAGAATAAAAGTCTTACGTGATACAATAACGGTCGTTTATAAAATAAAACTCCAAATTGTCGTTGTCGACAGATTTAGGAACGACCGCTCGCCGTTGGGAAACAGACGCCAATGAGGCAAATGCAAGCCGCACCGGCTCGCCTGCCGGCGGTGGAGGGGATTGGCAAAGCGGGGGAAACCGAAGTCAAATGAGTGATACAACAAGGGAAACGGAAGTGCCGCTCTCATAATTTATTATTAGGTATAGGTTTCGAATAACGGTACAGCTATTTACATAGAGCAAATTGCACAGATTACATAATATTATCGAATAATCGATTTGACAAGCGTTAAGATTATTCGAATCTCTTACATTATGCTGAATGATACAATTAATAGGATAGCTAACACTCGGCTAATCCTCACAATAAAGCGACCCCGCGTTATATCTGTATATATCTAAACAAATCAATAGTGGTCACAAATAGCTAAGTTTAACACATCTCAATTATTTTTAGTTATCAAATATTAGATTGTAATGGATGATCAGACGGATAAACCGTCGCGGAAGCGGTTATCACGCTGCCTTTCAAGCTCAAGTTCATCAAGTACTACGAGTTCGAGCTACAGTAGTGGCTCGAAAAAGGCATCACGCAGGCGTCGCAAGCAGAAAATCGGGACCGATTTGCTTGGAGGGTAGTCAACTGATGTTCACCTTCGAGCAGAGACTGGCATATGTGTTACAAAACCATGTTGATTGCCTGTATGACGTCTCGGAATCCTCTGTCCAATAAAAAAATATCTCCACTCCGGAAAAATGACCTAAAGCCTGATTCCTCATTGTGTAGGTTTAAACTGGTAATAGTGGCATCGTTAGTGGTGGCCATGTAAGGTCCGAGACATTCAATTATGTGACCGTCACAACAAACTATCATAAAAGGTTTAACTAAAATGTCAACCTTTTGCAAACTATATGTTTTTTTCTGAAATAAGTAGTTGGAACTACTTTGAACAAATATATATGTAGCATCACAAATAACTATTGCTGGTTTAGTGATAGGTGGTAAATTAGGATTTCCAAATAATCCTTCTGGAATAATTCTATTTCTCGCAGCAACATCTTCTACAGTCATATGATTAAATCCTAAATAGTTAGGTACAAAGTCGGCGATCAAAACATCTCTTGCCTTGTTCATTAAACGTTCCAAGGTGGTGCGTGATGTATTAAAAAGATTTGCTAATCGCTCATTACTTTCGCCTGTTCTTAGCTATACTAAAAAAATGCACAAGGCTAAAGAGGCATTTAAAACTAGCTGAGATAAACGAGGGATGCAGTTAAGTAACTCTTGAAACTGATCTATGTTCATACCTAGCCAGTAATGTCATAAATGCGGTGGCATTGTTGCTACATTTGCAAAATCTAATTGATGAGTTGCTGCTCCTTGCACAATTTTCATTATATTAACAAATTGAACACCAGTGAAATCTCTTAGCGGAGTTAGTTAAATCACTCCAACAACCATGATTCAGATGGTGACGACAGATTCGAGCACCAGGTAATTCGTGTACCATAAAACTTATGGTGTATTAATAATAATTCCTTGAAAGCAGCAGGAATGAGTAAACGTTCCAACCCAAAGCGTTTTATAAAAATACAATGTTGAGCAGTGTGCCTTGTTTGGTGCCTCTTGGCGAACTGGATTTTGGTGTGGTACAGGAGGCGGCAGTGATGGCGGCACAGGAATATTGACATCTTCAACAGCTACTGCATCTTGTAAATGAGGGCAATTCAAATCAAACTGACGTTGACATTGTACTTCTCGTACAGCTGACATCCAACAAGCAGCACACACTTGCCATTCGTGAGTTTTGCACAAAGCAAATAAGTGAATGAGATTTCTAACTACACATTTGGTGATGTTGGTCTAAAAAGCAGTAGAGATAATAGTGAAACACAGGCCCACGAATGTCAGTCAGTCAGTCAGTAGATACCATGCGCTTGAGCGCGTACGAGTTTCGAGCTTAAAGCTCTTTACTCGGGCGAAACTTCGGGGGCATCAACCCCCGAGAAACTCGAGTCCGCTAGAGCGGATTGGGAAAGATACTTTTTTTAAAATTGAGTACCGACTGACTACTTGGGAAGAATGAATGAATGATAGAACAACATTTTATCGAACGAAACACAACAAACACAACATTTCACTCAATAAGTTTAATAGACACAAATTTGGATTGACAATTACGACAACACCTAAACAGACGAGTACCTAGGTAGGCCGATTGTGAGGGCGCACGTTTGCAACCCCTGAGGTTGCATACGCCCGCCCGCACAATCACCTATATACACTTAGGTTTCGCTTGGCCGCGCAGCTGGCGGCAGTGTGCCTAGGCACACATTCGCCACTCCGCGCGACCAAGCGGAACGTTTATTCACTCAACACGAATGACAATAGACACAAACTAAGCTGTACTTTATTTTGTTACAGATAACATGGATTACATTTCCCCTACTCCTGTGTGCCCACGAATGTGTCGCATGATGGAGTATGCTCTAAATCCCTTAGATTGAAAGCAGATCCGTATCCTAACAGTGGAATAAATATCAGTTGATGCAATAAAAAATACATTTATATTCATGTTTTATTGACCAGGGTCCATTTTGCCTGCATCAATGGTTCAAACCTATAATCAATTAATCCATTCTGCTGATCTAACAAGGATGACTTATAATAATTATATTAATATGTGTAAGTGGCTCGCTACTATCTTCAGGCACAATGCTGACCTCGCTGCACAACTGCATATGATGCAAGCAAGGCTCTGGTGAAAGAGAAGGGCATGTCGAGCCTGACTGAGGCAAAACCTCCACCTCACAAATTACCGCAGCCATACAACATAACATTGTGTGCCTGCGAATCACCAGACGTGAGAGATGTTAGCAGAGAGGTTCCAGTGCACAAGCAGTAGTCCAGACATCAATATATTATAGTACAAGTATCTATATGACTACGCTAACTGTTTTAGATTAGGCAGACAGCATAAAATAAACTAGATAGATTTTATTTATAATGGAAATTATTTACCAGATGAGGCAGTACAGGTCGCATTAAAATAGATCTCTCTTGGCGATGTTGTTCTACTGGATATGTTCTTGTTGCTCTTAACGTCCACAAGCAGTCGGCGCCACGACAGAACGCGTTGCGACACGACACGACATGCAAATATGTCCCTAACCATATTAAATGTATAAAACCGATATACTTCTGGCGCGTCACGACACGTAAGTATGTTTCCGCCTTTAATCTACTTGCGCGAATAATGTCCTGATGTCAATGTCCTAAACAACAAACAAGGTACAAATTTAATTTGTTATAAAATTGCCTTTTTGAATTCAGCTGTTTTAGTTTTCCAGCATAATGAAGACGTATGTCAATATATTTTTCAATAACAGCCTTTAACAGCTCTATTAGTGACCTAAGTTCATTCCTTGGCAATGTTCATTAATGTCTCTAAATACCTTGCAATTATTAAATTGTTTTAAAACTGATATGCACATTTTTTCTTTTGTACATCCACCAGTGCGTAGAAATCTCCTAACAATATCCTCTGTTTTTTTCACAAATTAAATACACATCTTCTGATGCATAACACAACCCGCCCAAATCTTTGATATCTATTAATTTGTGGAATCTTAGCGTTTCTTTGGCTAGCAAACAGTCTTTACAATATTCACATTTTACACGTTTTAATAAGTGGCGAATTATCTACACGATTAACTCTGATTCGTGTTCAGTTGATTGTTCGTTTAAAGTAGTGGAGAGAATGTCACAATTGTCTTGATATTTTTCCACTTCGGCTTGATCTATATCACATGTTTGTTTCTCTCGCGATACGTCACCCTCTAACTCTAATTCTAAACGATACCCAACAGAAGTGTTATTTATACTCTGTATTGCGTTTCCAGAAAATTGGCATTTCTTCGAGTGGATTGCAGTTACCTGTAAATTTGTCCCTAGTTTCGATGAAGGTAAGAATTTTTTTGTACGCTGCCATGAATTGTTGCACGTTCGGATTGTTATTATGACCACCATGACTCCTTATATTGGGAAAAAAGAGTTCGATGTGATCCTGGCTCACTTTATACGCTAAAAAAAAGGAAAGGTATTGAGATTCAAGAACATTTCTGTATAAATGCTGGATACTTTCTATGCACACCAATAATCCGATCACACCAGTGTTTGATTGGCATTTCCTCAAAGTGGTACGGTTTCCGTTGTAAATACAACTCTGGTGTCAGATTTTTTCTAAGGATTTGAGGTACTTCTTAGCACTATGTAAAAATGCAAAACACTGGGTGTCATTTTTGGTTGCAATGGCTTTTTGAAACCTGGATCTTTTAGATTTCGGGAGTTAAGACATCGAATAGATCATTTAACAGAAGCAAATATTTTGTAGTAGTTTTACTATTACGGAATTCTGGTATATTTAAATCTTGACAAAACTGTATAGCTTTAGCTATACTACGACTCATCAACTGTGTTGCTAACTTTACCTTCATGATCTCATTTTTGAACTCAACGTGTCTGCTTGTTGATTTATTAGCTAAGCTTAAACAAAGTTTTTGTTGCAAATTTTTTAACTGACACAGCAGTTTCCATTTAATTATTTTAATCTCATCGTCGGTAATGCATTGTTTTGATTCTAGAGTATTGCGCATTAATTTGATCATATGACAAGCGTCTAAAAATACTGTCACGATATGTTTGTAAACTGGGTGTTCAAAAAATGTCTTGAGTTTGGGGATATCATCAATTTGCTCTTTTAGGAGTGTCTAACGCTGACCCAATGCTTAACGATGCACACGAAGAGTTGGCAATAGATACTGTATTTATTTGGAATTCGTTCATCTCCAAACCCGTCGGCTCCTAGAAAAAATAAAGTTCTAATTTGATTAGATACCTGGTGTCCAATATACAGATTATTTATCAGATTATTGAGATTATTTGTAAATCCTTTTGAACCCCATAATGGATCATTATACTCGTCAACATGAATTACAATTTGTATGTGTCCAACTTGGAAACCGCGAAGGAAATAATTTTCCACTATAGTTTTACACTGTATACATGAAAATACACATCGAAATACCTTTAAACTCACGTGTAATACATTATATTGGTTTATAAAATTATTCTTAAAATATTAATAGAATGTTACACCTGTGTAGTGTCTCTAGATATCATCAAATTAGAATATTCCACATTTAAGTCAGATAGGATTTCTGGACTCAATACGACTGGAGGCTCTAACTCGCGGTTGTTCTTAACCATTGAATCGGCGGTCAAAAAAAATATATATTAATGTTAGATATAATCTCGTGCGATAATACACCTCCATTTTTCTCTTTGAATTTAAAAAAAAAGAAACCAATAAAGACGTCTCTATCGCTACCCTAGTTTTACTTTGTTCTAAAGCACTAGTTCTGTGTTATTTTCGCATATGAGCGGTCCACGCGAGAGTGAAAGAGATGGATGCGTATATTTCGTGCCGCGCTAAATCATTTTTTTTTAAATAAAGTTGGAAAAATGCGTCAATAAATTAAGATAATAATATACTTACTGGAAGTATGACACTCCATCCTTCTTTTGAGCTTTTAGTGTGTAAAGGTGGGAACAAATTATCGGAGGTTAAACAGGTTTCTTGCAGTTAGAATAAGCTTCCCGCAATGCTAGTTCTAATACTTCTTCTCGTGCTGGCAGTTTTTCGTTTTTCTCTTTTAATGACGTAATCTCTCGTCCATGCTTCTTTTTTTCTCTCGATAAAGTTTCTTTCTTACATTATTAAGTGCCTTTTTATATTCTTGTACCTTCTTCACAGATGTACTTAGGTTTCTGCATAATTTTCGATGTTTAATTTTAAATGAATGAGATACCGTACTCGAGTCTTTGTGGACTACTTGGGAGGGTAACGGGTTTTGTTGACGTGCTTTTTGTTCCTTTTGTTTTTTTTTTGTTCTCCACTTTTTCCGTAACTCATATTTCTCTTCATCGGTAACATCATTTATCTTTTTCTTCTTCTTATGTTGTTCGTACTTTTCCGGGTTTTGTTTAATGTTTTCTCTATATTTTTTCGCTCGGTCTTCTGCCGTTAAAGCCATTTTTTATATCTATAAAAGGTAAATATCAAACAATTATATGATTTGTAGATCTCCAGTATCTCTACGAGGCTCTCGATAGGTTGCAACGACGAGCGGTCCGCATAATTGGTGACGAAGAGGTCACGAAGAATCTTGAACCTATTCAGCTCTGCAGGGACATTGGCTCACTAAGCGTATTTTACCGCCTATATCATGATAAGTGTTCTTCCATTCTTCTGACTTGATAATCTTGATCTTGCGGCATCTTTCTTGAAATTTTAATAAAATGAAAATAAATAGCTGGCAGGGTCGCCGTGTGGAAATAGGTTCTTCTTAAGGAGGTGTAGGAAAGACTAGTTTCCAGTTCGGTGTCTATATTAATAAAAAATAAAAAAAACTTAAAACTAAGTATTTATGCTAATACATATATGACGTACGTTATGCGTCATAATACTAACACATCATTTTCGCGGTGCGTTTGCGAAGCTAGACTTTATTATTATTTTAAGTAATAAGCTTAATGTTACTTCAACATACTACACTATGGTTTTCAATAATTAAAATATTTAGTCAGATATAAAAAATACTCGTTATTTAACTTCAAACTTAGAGGACAGACTAAAAGTGGGGGGTACACTTTTTTTTGAAACTGCTTATCTACCACTTATATGATCGAAGTTAATTAAGTTATTGATAAGTAAACATTATAATTAGGTACCTAAATGATGGGATTTAGATCTAACTATATGTGAGCTCATATAGGCTTGTGATAGCTAAACAAACTAATATAAATTCCAGTTGAACAAGAAATATTTCCAAAAATATTATCATCAATATCAATTTGTGTGCCTCCTCGCGTTGTTGGACAAGGTGGTAATAACGTCCTATATCCAGCGTTCTGCATGAATGACAGTATACAATTGTCTGTTAAAAAGTCCACTTCTACGCACACCTCCAAAATTGGTGTTGCAATTGTCGCCACAAAATGCAGCTATTTTTCGATCAATATCATGACGACGCAATGTTGAGATTATATTTTTAGCCAATATTTCCGAAGTCTCACCTTGAACTGATTCAAAATCCAATAGTTTTACTTGTATACCTTCCAATGGAAAAAAATCTAACAACAACAGGCGCTAGTTTTACTTCTTTTCTATTTTAAGTGTCATTGGTAACACTTACAAAAAGCGTCTTCTGCAAGTTAGCATGTAACTCTTCCAAGGATAAAGGTGCCAGCACATTTAAAATTCCTGTACATGTACCATATAGTAATGATATATAATTTAATCAGCAAAGTAATTATTGCAAACAATTTTAAATGGCGCATAAAATTATTAGAAACAATATCGACATGTGGTACGCGATGTAACAGTAATTAATATAAGTATTACTTTTGCAATACTTATGTTATTTACTGTTACATTGATTTTTTTAAATCAAGTATTTAATTAAATACAGAAATAAAATCTTCTAAATGAGTACCTAAGTATTACAAATGTAATCTAAACGACAAGTGATTTAGAAATAATAATGTAGCTGTCAGCTTTTGCAAAATCTTTTGCAAAATCTTTTGCAAAAAATACCAACTGTATTTGGTTAAATAAAAAGAAAATCAAGATCTTAACGTTGATAGAGAAACTATTTCAATAAATGTATGCGAAACAGTCAACCATTCCAACAAATAGTACATTCGTCTACTGGGAAATGATCATAAGCAGATAATTTGCTCTATCTCTGCATGCGCTTTTATCCATTAAAAAAATATATTTCTTTATTCTGGTCTTTCATTGTTCGGAGATTCTGACGAATTTGTGCTGCAAGAGGATAAGGAGAACTCCAATTCACTACGGCATCCAGCGAGGATTTTGAGTTGCTATCGATTGCAAAGCTCCGCATTGCACTGCGTAGCGTCTCTTGGCATATGCTATGTAGCAAGAGACGCTACGCAGTGCAATGTGGAGCTTTACAATTTTTCTATGCCAAGCCTCTCTGTACAGCTGTGTTTAAGTACTTTTGTACACAGTAATTTATACTAATATTATAAAGCTGAAGAGTTTGTTTATTTGTTTGTTTGAATGCGCTAATCTAAGGAACTACTGGTCCGAATTGAAAAAATCTTTTGATGTTAGATAGCCTATATTTTAAGGAAGGCTATAGGCTATATAACATCACGCTATCACCAATAGGAGCGGAGCAGCAATGAAAAATGGGGAAAAAATATTCCTTTTGAGGCCTTAAGTTGCGTGCGCTGCGTAAACGGTTGAAGTTACGCAAAAATCATGTATGATGGAATTGTTCCTCTTTAAAAGTTCTAAAAAAAAGTCCGCGACAGCATATGTTTATCTTTTAAACTCACTATAACCTTTTTTTCATGGTAATCAAATTTGTTTGTAATTTGCATTATTTGCGAAGGAGTAATCCAAATAAATATGTTATTAATCAATAATCACAAATATTTAATCTATATTAATATTATAAAGCTGAAGAATTTGTTTGTTCGAACGCGCTAATCTCAGAAACTACTGTTCGAATTGAAAAATTATTTTGATGTTAGATAGCCTATATTTCAAGGAAGGCTTATAGGCTATGAGTTTCTAAATTTTTTTAAAACATCCTTCCCAGAGATAAATGAAGCTAAAGATATTGAAATTAAATTCTAATAAACAAATTAAAACACGTAAGCTATCACATCTATCCTGCACTAAACTTCCATCTAGAAACGATGATGAGATGATGATGTAAAAGATAATAAATATTTTTAGTATGTGTTTCATCATCATCTCATCATCGTTGTAATGTAAAAGATAATAAATATTTTTAGTATGTGTTTCATTAATTATACCCAATACCTTCCCTACATGATGTAATGGAAAAATATGGTACAATAAAAATTAAACTCGCTCAAACTTTTGTTCAATCATTGCGCAATCTTCAATATTTAGCCTTATCGGTCAATTGTATTGCCCAATTCGAAATATTGCTCAATATAATTAATCATCTAGGGGCCGCCTTATACTTTTTCAAATTCTGAGAGCCCCCGCCCTATCAGTAGTTAAAGGTTAAGCAGCTACAAATTGAAACTTCGCACTTTGACACAAATCATCTAAAGCCAAGTATTTTATTATATTGTATGAAATAGTGTATAACAATTCCTAGTCTTAGTCAAACATAAATGTAAAGTGCACGTAGTGCATCGTGTACGACTCATATTTTAATGACAATGGCGACATCTCGATTGTTTTTTTTTTTTTTCAAAAGATGGCATATGTTTGCCAGCTGTAGTCCTCTTCATTTTCGAAGCCATTGGTGTAGACGGTGGCTTTCCTCTGCAGCGCTTCGTAGGAATATCTTCTGGTTCTGACTCTCAGTTTTGCGTGGTTTCTGTGGCTCCTCCTTGAGGGACCTCCCCTTCTTTGCATGAATTTTTCTTTTTTTATGAAATAAATCAAGATGTTATAATTCATGCTCTAAATTAAAGAAAAATATTTTGAAAAGTCCTAGTTTAATTTATAGCATAAAATAATTAAAATGCAGTGTGATGGAAATATCCATCATCATGCAAATTGACATGCTTAACTCAGTACAAAATAAGTAAAAAAGTAATTTATTCTTGCATCAATTTTATTCTTGATGATATCCAGAGAAATAATTATTATTCTTATTTAGACACAAATTAATCCCACATTTACTAAATGAGATGGTTGAATATCCTTTGCATTTGGGGTATTTGCACCGGAGTGATCCACCTACTTTTGGCCAATGTGCAGAACCATCTTTCCTTATGTCTTTTGGAGGCGGAGGAGCTGGAGAACCTTTTTTTCTTTTCTAGGGCACTGACAGCAGTTCTTCTTCTAGGGCACTGCTGGTTCGCCCCCCTCTTTTGGCACCATAACTGGTTCCTTTGTTGCATAACACAAAGGCCAACTCATTCCTGAATTAGCCCAATGTAAGCAAGTTTTTTTTAGGTTCATTCCTTACCTGAGCATTTTTATAGACAATCCAAGAATTAATTACTCCAAGATCTAACAACTGAAAAAAAATACACAAGTACAACTTTTTAGATCTAAAAGTTATGTGGTTTCTTCCTATAAAGCTATCCATGAGGTCTACTCCTCCCATGTATTTATTGTATTCTTGGACAATAAACGGGCAAGTTATACCAATTTTTTTTTCTTTTTTTGTCTTATCATGTCTACACACTTCAGTGACAGGCAGTGCTCCTGCATATGTTGATAACAGGGTTACCACCTTATTGTCCTTCCATGCTACACAACTCATATCAACGCCATCTAGCACAGAGATCTCTCTTCATAACTACCTCTCGGCACTGATTTCTTCATGAATTCTTTTAGTTCTGGTAATTTATTACTTGGAATTCGGTTTTGTTGCACAGTTCCTACACGACGCAGTGCAGAACCATATGACGCCATTTGATCGCAGATATCAATGGGCCATTTACCTACATTGTAATCGACTATAGCCATGGGTTTCAAAACAGCAGGCCTCCTCTTAGTTTTTACCATCATCACTTGCATTGTTGAGTGTTTTGTTGATAGAACTGAAACATATCTTCGATCTTTCTACTATGTAACTGCGATCTTACCGTCTTTTGTCTCCGGAATGGAGATGGATCAGTTCTCCTTTCTTCAACTTGGTGCTAACAACATTTGGTGGCAAATGTTTTCTGTTCATTCTCAGCGTTCCAACTAGAGCAGTTTTTCTATGGCGTAGTCGGTACGCCAGTGGGATGCTCGTATAATAGTTGTCTGTATAGATAGTCCTACCTTTGTCGAGCAGTTTCTCAGCTAAGTCCATAACCACTTTTTCAGACACATCTTTTTCTTTTGTCTTTGACTTCCCACAGTACACAATTACGTTTCATGTAAAACATTTGTCAGTACACAGCTTGAATAATTTGATCCCGTATTTGTGTTTTTTATTTGGAATATACTGTCGAAAAATCAGCCTACTGCGCCAGGGTATTAGACTATCATCTATGCAGATTTTGTTCTTTGGCGTGTACACCAACTGATAGTTTTTGATAAGCATATCCAAAACAGTTTTTATTTTGACGAGACGATCAGTTGATGCCTGTTCATTATCTGAAAAGTGTACGAACTTTAGCAGGAACTCAAACCTATTACGAGGCATGATTTCCCGAGCGAAGGGCAAGTTGTACAGCCTGTCTTTCCGCCAGTAATCTCGAATGCACGGTAATTGTACTAAACCCATCCATCCCAATTAAGCGAGGAATCTGTACATTTCAGGAACATCTACTGGTTTCCAAGAATGCAGCCTAGAGTTTTCCTTTGCATCAAAACCTTCTTTAGTCAGTTCCTGTGAACCATAAAGATTAGTCTCATGCACCTTAATGTCGATAATATCTCGTATAAGGAGCATTTCGTAAAAGTCGAGGGGATCACCTTCTGCCCATATGCCCTGGTAAATATCTTTCATACCACTTTCATCCTCAAACTCGTCAGATTGAAGAGGTCTACCCTGAGGCATTATCCATTAGATGTTTTGCAAACATCTTTTGACAATCTGGTCTTCTGTATAGGTTGCTGTGGAACCCGAAGTACTCGGCTAAACAGGCGAATCTGCACGCTGTGGTAAGGTCTATCACGGTCCTCAACTGAGCTAAAGGGATATCATCAGAACTATCTTCACTAGTAGTATCAATATTATAGTGTACATAGTAAACCGTAGGCTCGTAATCTGGGTCATCCACTGAATCGTCACTTGAAAAGACCATCAAGTTTTGAAAATATTGAAAAAAATCTACCCCTCCTACATACGCCAAAGGGGGGGGGGGGGGGGTCGGTACGGGTTTCAAAAACAATAAAAAGGGTTTGAATCAATGAATATTTTATTTTAATTACAGTCAGATAAATTCGACGTTTATTAGTTTTAATTTGATTTTTTTATTTTTATTTCAGTTATATGTTGTGTATGGTTTAGTTTAAATTAGTGTGAAGTATGAAATAGAAAAAAACAATTGCAATTCACATTGAAACATAAAAATATGTTGCTGTTTGAACATTTAACAAAGGTCTGCTGGCTGCACGAGCCAAGCCAACATTTTGACCGACCGCCCTTCACAAATACGGGTAAGTGTTGTGCTTCTTTAAATCTCTTGGCAACGTGAGGAATGGATTCAACCAGTCTACGCTTTCGCTGTGACGGCTGAGCTTCAATTTCTTGTTCTTCAGAAGGACTATCATGAGTGACGTCAGACACGGAAGGATTGGCACGAGGATTATTACGAGAGACGTGTGACAGGGAAGGACTGGCACAAGGACTATTACGAGTGACGCACGACGGGACAGGATTAGAACATTGGGGCGTAACTAGTATTGACTTCCATAAATCAAATGTTTGGCGAGATTCATTTTGAAATCGAGGTATTGTTTTATGTCTTTCCTTGGAAGTCCAATTTTAACGGCATCTTCCCGATACTGTATCCAAGAAGCAGCAGCAGCGACACCGAAGAAATGGACAATAGCACGAACTGTCCACTTGCCAGTTCTGCCGTGCATTGGGTATTTGCCAATAATAAGATCTAATAAATCAATTCCGCCCATGTATTGGTTATAGCGCTTGATAGCAACTGGCTGTGGAACATCAATGTACTGCTGGTCCTTCTTACTCCAACGCCGACAATTTCCTAGAGGCTCGATGGTTGTTTCTGACGAGGCAAGGTGAATTGGTTTACTGTCTAACCATTTAACTACAGCTATAGTTTTGTCTTGCCTAACAATACAGACGAAACTTCCTCTTCCTTCGTTTATTAATGTTCTATCACTTTTTAGTAAAGGGGTCCTCCTGTTTCTATTGCTTGACCTTTGATATTCAAGTACTCGATCCTTCTTCAGAATGCTGGTCGCATAAATGTTTCTGTTCATCATTTTACATTTTCTTGTAAATGGAATAATCTGCTCATCAATTGCAACATTCTGGCTCCTTTGATTTTGTCTACAACCGTGCTCGATTGTTGAAACCAGAGGGCTAATTTTCCAAAATCGGTCGATATCTTTCATAGAAGGAGATACTAACTGATCGTCAACTACTTTAATAATATCTATTCCGAGTCATTATAGGTATTAGCTAATAGTGCAGCCCTGGATTCGGCTGCCCAGAACATGCAAATTCGAGGAAGCTCTAGTATACCTATAGCCATGGATACTCCTATGAAAGTTCGCATTTCTTCTGGATTTGTATTTAAAGACCTGCCAGTTCTTTGGGTGGTGCAAATATTAGTACAGTGCATGTGTTCAAATAATTCAGGTTTGATGTATTGGCAAAAGTATTTGTTATGAATATTGTATCATCCACCGATTGCTAAATAAAACACACTTAGTTTTATCTGGTTCTATTTTGTTTCCAATCAAATGCTTACGATGCTTACAACTATTACATTATTTGCGTCCATTGCCAATATTACAGTGATACGTAGGAACCGAGAATTCGGAAGTCAGTAATAGACATAACAGAGACAGGCGCATAAACAATCTAAACCAAAGACAATAAAATAATAAACTCTATGAATACACGAACATTAATTCACAACAGTATTTATAATAAGGTTTTGCATCAGCTCCTGGTTCAACTAATGGTGGATCCTCATAAAGATTATTTGAAGTGTTCTAGAAATTACTTACACGATCAACATTTCACAAAATCACGTCATAATTACCTTGTTTTGTTTTTAAAATTCCGCAGCAAAACAATAACGCACCACATTTTACAAACTAATGGCGCGGCGGACGCTCCCCCGCAGCTGACTTATTCGGCAACCGACTGCAGCAACTTCGCGGTGGTGTACTATTTCTCTCTCTTTCTAGCTTTAGTACCTATCCAGAACGTATAGCCTTAGCCCTTAATGCCCGCGATATCCTTCTTGCGCGCCCTTGCCCTACATGTTTTCTATTTCTGTTGGTTATTTTGGTAACATTTACTGCAGGCATCAAAATTTTCTTGAGAATGGAACCAGTCGCATCAATTGTCTCTTTTATATATTTTTTTGATTTTGCATAAAGGTCATAAAATTTACTTCGTTTACAGTAAAAAAAATTGACATAGACAATTTTTTTTTATAGCTCCGCAATATGGTGGAGTAAATGCCATAGTCCGCAATGCAAGTATTGGTGATGGATGAAGATAAAGTGCTTGTTTGGTCCTGTGTTTTATTTGAGGAGCTCCGGAACAAAAGCCGATACATCCATTTTTCGTAATTTTATAGGAAATACAAAAGAATGATTTACGTAGTGGGCGTTCTGATTCCCAGATGATGGCAGTGACTTTTAAAGTTTTGGAGTTATGGGCAGGCCACGCCAACACGTAGTCCTGTGCATTACTGCAGTCGATGAGTTAAATCGATAGTTGTTTTTTTTTGTATCCTTATAAACGGATGATAGAATTAAAAACACGTAATTTTTTTTTATATTTTTTTTTATTACCAATAAAATTACAACATAGCATATTAAATATATAAAACTAAAAATACAAAATTAAAATTCTTCGTCTGACTCATCGTTATCGTCATCATCATCCACATGAATGATGAACTCTTCGCATAAATGTGCTTTTCTCAAGTCTTTATCTTGAAGCAATTCTGCATGCTCCACACATTTTGCCAATTTTCAACGGAGACATTGGAAATGGCTTCATCGACTAACTTCTCGACATCAGCTATCTTGAAGGTTTTGTTTTTGGTTGCAACTTCGTTTTTTACTTGAGCCCACACCAACTCGATGGGATTGTACTGACAGCGGTAAGGCGGCAAGCGGATAACTTTATGCTCCAAAGCCATTTGATCCAAATGATATGCTTTTTCCGGTCGATGTCGAAGCACCTTTTGTAAGAGCTCCGGTTTGAACTCTGTTGGTGTAAAATAAATCCCATGCTCTCGAAGCCACTCTTGAATTTCGCTCTTTCTGGTGCTAGATAGTTGGTACATGATTTATTTGCTGAAAGTGGTAGCTAGCATTGTCCATTATAATAACAGACGGTTCTTCTAGACCTAACAACAATTTTTCAAACCACTCTGTAAAGCCTTCGGCATTCATTTCTGAATGATAATCTTCATTTTTTGACTATACAGCACGAAATACCCACTTTCAGAGTGAGAAATAAGCAGGAAAGTGAGATTATTAAACTCAAATTCTCATAGTTATTTTTTATTTAGTAATAATGAATTACAAAATTTAAACATTAAGGTACTAGGAATAATGACAGTCTGTTTTAAATAAGTCTTTGTAGCTTAATAGTCTAAATTTATCTTACAGGGATCATTTTCATTCATAACGTATTCTTTCATTTTCTCGCTTTTGTGCTAATACTTCTTCCATGGTCTTTTTTTTTTTGCTTAAGTTGTGGCATTTTAGTTTCTGTGGAAAAAAGGCCTCGACGGGTTAATAATAATCATTGGAAGACAACTTTGACCGTGAAGCTGACATTACAGTCAAATTCTCTTTTGAAGAACTCGTTTTATTGTATTGTAAACGTTTTACTCTCCTTTCACTGCCAATACCTTTCCCGTTTTTGGACACAGCTGAAACTCGCTCTCGTCGCCGTTAAAGACACGGCTTGGATTATCTAGAACATCCAACAAACCATTATCTTCAAAATATTGGCGAACTTCTGCAAACCATTTGCGAATAACTGTTTCTGAAACACAGGCACTTGAAAATGTAACTCTTTCGCTCGTTCTCAAGCTAATGTCGGAGTGCCATTTTAAAAATCCTCTAACCCAACTGTTTTCCAGGATAATTGTCTTTAAATGGGGTATTTCTAGGATTATCTTCTAAAAATCTTTTAACACTGGATTGCAAGTCGTCTTTGTTAATAGCAAAACCTCTTTTCAATGACTGTTTTATCCAATTCCGAAGAGCAATTTCTTCACGGTCAATCAAATAAGGTGACGGTCCGAAAGTAGACTAGATAGGATTTTTTAATTTGATATGTAACGTAGATTTTGCAGTACCATGCTTTCGTGCAGTTTCCCTTATCTTTGCACCTCTCCTAACTTCAATCAGAGCCTTTGCCAAACTCTCAGGATCGTTAGTATCAGTTTTTTAGGTTTCGGCATGTTTCCCCATCCAAGTATTATCTACAACCAAATATTGGACATGAAATGTAAATATGACGTGTAAGGAGAATTAATTCAATATAACTATGTCCCGCAAAACATAGGAAGTAACATTCTCATATAGATAGATACTTATGAAACCAATTTCACGTTAATCACTACAGTGCTTATTAACTAATTTCTTAATTAAATCTAAAGCTTTAACTGCTATTGCTTGCCATGCCAACTGAGCCTGTACCTCCAACTCTCTAATCCTATTCTGCTCCCTTCTCATGTCCATGTAGTCACGGTGTTGGGCCATTTTAAGGTTTCTCCACTCTTCCTCTGCTTGTAAAAAATATTGAGCAGTTTACTCTGTATGAGCAGGTCTGATTATTCTCCTAGGAGGCCGCCGATGTCTACCACGTTGAGCCCTTTGAGGTGGGGTTTGTCCTATAAGAGCAAGCTGATGGGACCGCTGTATGTGGTCTTGAGATGATGCCAGACCCCGGATGGGTGTGACCATTTCATCTGTAAAAATATTAATCATAATCATGGTGATAGTACTTTATTTTTGAAATATTAATAATAAACATATATTACTACCGCTTGGTATAGCAGTGCAGGATTTAGGCAAATAAAGAATGTAGTTCCTTGTGTAAAAAGGCTTGACCGTAACCTCATCATGCTCCAAAATTAGCAAAGCCATAAGTATCATAACCGGCTACTGTCCCTAAACAAGCACCTGTTTACTATAGGAGTAAGAGACAGCACTCTATGCAGAGGCTGCATGGAGGCAGAAGAAACGCCACGACCTTTTGGGATGTCATGGACTTGTTGAAGTGTGATCACATAATCAAGACATGTACAATGGCCCAATGAAATGGCTAAGTATGGAAATATCCCAGTGAAACTAAACTATGTATATAGTACTAATATTTGTTCTGCGCTATTACCTTCTAACACAAATTCAACTTCTGCCTCTATAATTACCAATGGCGGAGATAAGATAGTCCTATCCTGTGAAGAGATTGGTATATTTCGATGTTGTGCAATATGTTATAGAATTCCGAAGAGCCCTATGCTCTTCGGAATCGAAAACAAAATAACAAGCATATATTCACAATCTAGTTTGAAAATCACCATTGTTTATGCGTATTTTATTTACTCAGAAGTGTGTATTTGAAGATTCAAATACACACTTCTGAGTAATTAAAGTATAATCAAAATAAGGAGTTACCTTCCCTTGCAATCTCCACAACTGTAATAAGGGGAGATGCAGAATTGTTGTCTTTTTGTGTCTTTGTGGGTGGACCACCACCCACATACCAATGTGGGTTCGTGTTGTGGGTCCTGGTTCGTTCCAAGGTTGAGATTCTAAAAAAGAAATAGTATAATGATCCCTTACATCCATTTAAAAATTGATGGAGTATACCCACACAAGCAGCAGCTCCTCGAAAAGAGGCTTTATATTGACGTGGGCAATTAAATTGACAACGACACCTTGCAATTTTTATTGCCTGCTTATTCAGACCGGGGTAAACCCGACCAATGTCTTTAAGGAGACGCCGGAATTTTGTCTTCGTATCAGGGAGGTTTCTCAAAATATTCTGGCGGTACATATATTCTCCCATGTACCACTTTAGGCGCCGTTGACTCCTAAATGAGCAACAATGCCGTTTTAGTTCTAGCCATTGTCGCTCCATTTTATTGGTGTGTATTTGGCACCGTATTAAATTTGTCCCCGGTATGGCCGTTCCCAAGCTGGGGTCCACTGGTATATTTACGTAGCCCCCAGTGAATTGGAGGCTGTGATTCACTGAGGAGTGTCCACGCATCCCCAGTTTCAAATGGACTCCCACATATGACCTATGCTGATCCGACAAGATGCAGGAGTCTTGGCGGACGTTGGCGGCTATTATTGGCTCAAGTGTGGAGCGACTTTTGTCGGAAATCAGCTCCACATGATTTTTTTTATTACGTCAGCTGATACAGCCGAATGCCCAGACCTGTCTTGCTAACAACCGCTCACCATGATATTTGTTTGTGTAGAGGTGGGTTTCATCCACCTCTACGATATCATCTTCCCCGCCAAGCATTTCGCGGTCGTGCGCCTCGGCCACCTCGCAAATTTTGCGAAGGAAGTGGTATCTGGATGGCCGTTTTGCGAGTCACTCCTACATCCATATCCGCCGCCCGCGACACTTTGTCGTTCCTAAAAAAAATGTAAAATCAAACGCAGTGTGCTCAGAATGGAGACGTTATTGCGCTCAAAAAATGACCCCTTTATCGGATTTAGAATAACGTTGCATCCGGCCCTTGTACAACGCCATCTAAATCCCAGTTTATAATCCCTATTTGTTTCCCTATTCATCGGGCGGCGGCAACTGAGGCATTCAGGTACCGCACTAGGTATCATTCTCCAATCTTTTGCCGCGTTTATTGCGGCCTCCTCTGTAGTTATCAATGCGGCGAAATTTCACAAACTAAATGTATGGAATACTAATTCCAAGTACGGATTCATACTGACAATTAAGTAAAAAAATTGTCTGACGAATTAACAAAAGATTTAAGAAAACAACAAAAAATAACAGAAAATATCAATAATTAAAACAATTGTCTGCCGACGAATTAAAAAAGATTAAAAAACAACAGAAAATATCAATAATTTAAAAAAATTGTCTGACGAATTAACAAAAGATTTACAAAAACAACAAAAAATAATAAATACCGAAAAAACCTACAAAAAAATAACTAAAAAAAGAATGAGAATGAACAAAACTATATTAATGTACTCGAAACCACCGAGACTATCGATGTCTACCACGTTGAGGGCTTAACGTGACTCAATTTAATAGCGAACGCTATAACTCCTTTAACAAATGAAGAAAATCGTCCGTCTAAATTCAAGACGTACGCGATGCCGTCGCCGTGTTGCAGGCAACTGCGTACGATCCCGCTCTCGTCATGACGCAGCTAGAAATGCGCTTTGCGAGGCCGAAACACGTCGTTCTGCAGGATGTAAACGCGTCGTGAGCTCCTCCTTAATTAGCCAAAGAGTCGAAACATTTGCACGTTCTTGCTTGCCGTGTACGAACCAGCGCTGCAGCGCTGAGGTCATAAAGTTACTTGAATATAGAGCTTGTTTAGATTCCCCTGAGCTTTTCACCGCTGTCTTGCCTAAATTAACTCCAATTATGAATAACGGTGGATGGATTTTGTAATTTCAAACAGAGATTTAACTTACAGTTCCTCTGTCGGCTCCTTATATATAAATATTTTTTAAAAATGGAAAAATTAATTACTTATAGGTTGATGACGCCACACTGTGACTCACGCAGTAAAATATAAGATGCAAAAATTCGTCACCAACACAAACCTTCCTTGTAGCTCAGCTGGAAGAGCACTCATGCAGGAGCAGGCCATGAGATTCTTTTGCGTTTCCGTGAGGGGAAGGTTGGACTAATTGCGGACATTCGCGTGATGTTTCCGGAAGTTAAAATTAGAGAGGTTCATAGGGATGCTTAACGTTTTCTATGGCGCGATACCCCTAACGAACCTATCCACATTTATAGAATGAGTTCTATGATTTTTGAGGCTGTTTCTAGTCCATTTTCGGCTATTTATTTTAAAAATAAAAATGCCACCGGGTATCAAACCCAAGATATGGACGCAGAACTATAAGAGCGGCCACAGCTTCCTCTTATAGAGCAAGCTGAGGCCGCTATATGTGGTCTTGAGATGATGACAGACCCCAGATGAGTGTGACCATTTTATCTGTAAAAATATTAATCATAATCATGGTGATAGTACTTTATTTTTGAAATATTAATAATAAACATATATTACTACTGCCTTGTATAGCAGTGCAGGATGTAGGCAAATAAAGAATGTAGTTCCGTGTGTGTATAATCCTGTAGCAAGTTGTACACCAACAAGATTTAGAACCCTTTGTTCTAAATCTGATAGCTTTGCAAATACAGCAGGTCCTCTACCAGTGCCGCTTCAGATTTATAAAGAAATGCTGCCTTTTTTTTTACAATTGTTTTTGTAATCACTCCAAACCTTGAAACGAAAATAATTGTACCAAGGTAAGTAACTAAGCTTTTACTTATTAAAACTAGGCCTTGAAGCTGAGAATGTAAACATTATAGTCATATTATCTTTTGAAGAACTCGTTTCAGCATTGTAAACGTTTTTATCTCCTTTCACTGCCAATATCTTTTCCGTTTTTGGACACAGCTGAAACCCGCTCTCGTCGCCGTTGAAGACACCGCTTGGATTATCCAGAACATCCAACAAACCATTATCTTGAAAATATTGGCGAACTTCTGCAAACCATTTGCGAATATCTGTTTCTTAAACACAGGCACTTGAAAATGTATCTCCTTCGCTCGTTCTCAAGCTAATGTCGGAGTGCCGTTTTAA
The DNA here is from genome assembly GCA_937001555.2 of Hypsopygia costalis. Taxonomy (NCBI): domain Eukaryota; kingdom Metazoa; phylum Arthropoda; class Insecta; order Lepidoptera; family Pyralidae; genus Hypsopygia; species Hypsopygia costalis. Next base: position 12,092,394 of record OW443347.2, on the reverse strand, counting down.
AAATCCTCTAACCCAAGCTTGTCCAGGATAATTGTCTTTAAATTGGGTATTTCTAGGATTATCTTCTAAAAATCTTTTAACACTGAATAGGAAATCCTCTTTTCAATGATTGTTTTATCCAATTCCAAAGAGCAACTTCTTCACGGTCAATCAGATAAGGTGACGGCCCGAAAGATTAAGATTTTTTAATTTGATATGTAACGTCTCCTAACTTCATTCAGGGCCTTTGCCAAACTCTCAGGACCCGACTCTTGGCTGCTGCAAGCGCGACTTTGATACTGCCGTCCATTCGCGTCATCCGCCAATAGACAGCGGCGGCGTAGGCTTCCTCGCTTGCGTCTACGAAGGTGTGTAGCTCGTAGCGGGCCGCTGGCTCGGAGTCGTAGCACCTAGGTATGCCTAGGTTTCCTAGGTCACGTAGCTGTCGTAGCCAATCGCTCCATCTTTTTTGTAGCTCCTCCGGAATTGTGTCGTCCCAGCCTGTCTTGTAGCGCCACGTGTCTTGCATGATGCGCTTCGCCGGCGTGGTAACAGGCGAGATGAGGCCCAGTGGGTCGAAAATCGACATTATAATGCTGAGGGCTTCTCTCTTCGTCGGAGGGCGCAAGTCATCCAGCACCTCGGGCGGAGCTCTGCGTACATTGAGTTTGAAGCGAATGCAGTCTTCTTTCGTGTGCCATAGCAAGCCGAGTGTCTTCTCAATCTCGCTCCCGCCGATGGCGACTGTAGTTCCCTCTCGCTCTACGCAGTCTGCGACGTCACTGACAGCTTCATTGTTGTTTGTGGACCATCCGCGTAGCTGAAAACCGGCTCGTTTGTGCACGTAGTCGACGTCTCTAGTTATCCGCTTCGCTTCGCCCGTCGTCTGGAAGCTTTGGAGATAGTCGTCCATGTAGTGATTTCTTTCTATCGCTCGCGCGGCTTCTGGGTATTCGGCCGCGTGTTCTTGTGCGTTTCTATTCTTGATGTAGAGTGCAGTGCATGGCGACGATGATGCACCGAATATGACGGAAGTCATACGGTACTCCTCCGGTGCGCCCTCTCGCCGGCTGCCCCTCCACAAGAAGCGGAGCGCGTCTCTATCTTTGTCTCGGATCTTGATCTGCATAAACATTTCCTTGATGTCGGCCGATACAGCGATGCCATGTTGACGGAACCTCATGATGACGCCTGGTAGTGACTGCAGCAGGTCTGGCCCGGGTAGGAGCATGTCGTTGAGGCTGCGGCCGTGTGATTTAGCCGCAGCATCATGGACCACTCGTATCTTCTGTTTCTCCGGGTTGCAGACTGCGAAGTGCGGCAGGTACCAGGTTCTCTCGTTGGGTGGTGCTGTTGCTTGTTCGGCGTAGTTCGACGACAGCATGTTGGTCATTTGTTCTTCATATTTCTTCTTTAGGTTTTCATCGCGATCAAGTTTCTTCTCGAGTGTGTATAGACGTTTGAGCGCGTCCGGCCGGTTACTAGGTACGTTAGTAACCTGCTCGCGCCACAGTAGTCCTGTCTCGTATCTGCCATCGGGTAGACGCCGGCTTTTTTCTTTCAATATTTTGAGCGCTTGTAGTTCGGGGTCGCTATCCTGTTTCCTTGGTTCGATAGACAGCGAATCTAGAGCGAAGTACCTCTTCATCATCTCTTCTATGGGATCTGCACGCTCGGTTTGTGTGAGGTGCGTGCAGCAGAATGCTACAGGCGCCGCTTGTGAAGTACGGCAGCCGTGTAGCACCCATCCCAGAAGAGTCTTCGATGCGACGAGTTAATCGCGCCGTCCTTGTCTTATGTCACGCGATACGATGAGCTCCCAGTTGTCTTGCCCGATCAGCAGCTTGGGTGTGGCGTTGATGTACAATAGTTCGTGCTTGATATCTTCTAGGTGTGAGCAGCCCCTTATTTCTTGCTCGCTCACTGACTGAGTAGTGAAGTCCAGACTTGCGACGGTGTGTGCGTTTCGTATCTGCAGCTCGTTGTCGGTGTGTCTGCCCCTTATGCTGACGTTCACTCTCTTGCTCTTGTCGTGTGCTATCTCTGTCCCGCTCACTCCTTGTACCCACATCGGTTCTGTAGGTCCATCAAGGCCGAGCGTGCTGGCTAGCGAAGAATCTATTATAGTCACGGTGCTCCCTTCGTCGAGTAGCGCGTAGGTTTGAACTGTAGTTTGCGGGCCGCGCAGCGTAACTGGTGTGATTTTCAAATACGCGCGGCTTGCCTTCGTCGTGTTGCTCGCTACTTGTTCAATTGCCGACGCGACGACTTGTTCGGCTTTGCCTTGTGGCCGCGGCTGTGCTGCTTCGTTTGCTGGCGGTCTCTCGTGGTGTAAGAGGCGATGATGGCGCATAGGGCAGCCGTTGTGGCCGCAGGCTTTGGCGCGGCATACGGAGCGGCGATGCTTGTTGACGAGGCAGCGGAAACATATATGATTATTCTTCGCGATCTCCCAGCGCTCGTTCGTGTTCGCTTTGAGAAATTGCGGACACGCTGGTAGCCGGTGATGTCCCCGACAGCAGGCACACGAAGTCTTTTCTTCTGTAGGCTCCGCGTTGTTTTCTGTAGTGACGGTGTAAGCACGTTCAACTTTTCTTCTTTTGTTTCTGTTCTCGTTAGTCGACTCGGGCGCTGCGTAAGGGGCGCATTTGTCGGCTTCGTTGTTGAGAAATTCTGCTATTTTCTTTAATTCTGGCGTATCTTCGCTCGTAGCTGCGTAGTCGTACCACTTGTTCCGTAGTATAGGCGTCAACTTGTCGACGATGAGTCGCAGTATCTCGGGGTTGTGTATGTACTGCGGCCGCTTCAGTAATTCAATCGTAGCTACGGTGTTAGCGATGCGGCTTGCGAAGATGCACAGGTCTCGCGGGCTATCCGCGAGTCGAGGGAGAGTCTTCATTTTCTCCATTTCACACATAAGTAATGTGTCAGGTCTTCCAAATCTTCTCTCCAGCGAGCTTATGATGTCTTCGGGGTGGGCTTGACTGATAAGGAGGGCACTGACTGCCTCCAAAGCGGTTCCCCTCAGACTTCTTCTTATTCTGGCGACGTTCTCGCTCGCCGTGAAGCTCGCTGCGGATTCGTTATAACTCGCCTTGAACGGCAGCCATTCTGTAGTTAGGCCGCCGAACTGAGGCAAGTCCGGTATATAATTCCTCTTCGATTTGCTGGTGTGGATGGCTTCTGTTAACGCGGCGGCCAGCGACGTAACGTCCATTCGACGACGAAACTTGACGGGTCTGTGCTTCTTTGTTCTGCTGCTCGTGCATTGTGTATGTACGCGCAGCCAGGCCTCCTTCAATTTCGTTGACTGGATGTAGCTCTATCGCTGTGTCTCTTTCTGCCGGCGGGGCGTTGTCAGCTTCTTCCACGGGCGGCAGCTGCTTCTTCTGTGCGGGCTGCCTCTCGAACCAATCGGATATCCTTTGCGGCGCTAGGTCATCGGTTGCTTCTGACTCCGATGAAGATTCAGCTTCTAATCTGGCTTGTCTGGCTTGTTCTAATGCTGCTTCGGCGCGGATCCGCTTCAGCTCTAACTCAGCCAGCCTTTCCTTAGCCTCCAACTCCGCGAGGAGCTTCTTGCGGGAGGCTTCAGATCGGCGTGACCGAGCGGGCCTTAGCGTTTCCGTAGTTGCTGGTGGCGGCATCAATTCTGTTTGCTGACGCTCGACGACTGTGGCGGTGCTGGCGGCGGGTGTTGCTTTGATACCAGACGTGTCTGGTGGCCTCGCCGTGCCGGTGGATGAGGCCGTTGCACCGGTGTTTGTGGTTGTGCCGGTGCCGGCCGTAGCTTCCGTAGTACCCGTGCCTGACGAGGTCGCCGTGGTGCCAGTGCCTGACGTGGTCGCTGTTGCGTCTGTGCCCGACGTGGTCGCTGTTGCGTCTGTTTCAGGTGTCGTTGTAGTGTCGCCGCTGCCTGACGTTGCTGAAGCTGAAGTCTTCTTTCCGTGTTCGCTTCTAGTGACGACCATCTTGTAATTTTCTTTCTTCTAGTTCAGTGATCCGGCTTCCAGAAGGACCAAACAATGTTGCGGTTGAAGCGTGGGCCTTCGATGTTAACGAGTGGACTGTATAAATTTTGATGTTGTTGAGGTGAGCCGTAACGGTGTCAGAAACAAAACACCGATGCGGTGGTGCGGTGTCAGAAACAAAACACCGTTTGATTTTGTAGCGCCGCTTTGAGTTGAGGAATGCAGACAGTAGACTAGTTTTCTTGATTTCCTTTTTCTATTTTCTTCCAGTGGTCTGCTTCGCTCGGAGTCTCGATCGGTTGTGTTCTGTACGGCTCTCTTTTTTTTTTTTTTTTTTGACGCCCGACGCGCGCGGGGGCACCCCCCAGCCGTGCTGGAGGGAGGCGGAAAATCCTCTTCGACACCCCCTCAGCCTGGTTGATACCAGACTGACCTTTCAAGGGCGAATCAGGCTTTAACTGACTAAAAACCGCCTGCCTAACTACTTTTAGCCACGATGGCTTTAAAAGCGCAAACGGAACGCTAGAGAAAAAAGATTTGAGAAGGTATGTAGTCTGCGACGATCTGGCGAGGGTCCTCGAGAGGACCCTACCGCGAGGCGGTTTCCAGGTCGTCGCAGAGTACACATCGCGATCGGAAAGATTTATAGACCTAGACCCGGAGCCCTAACCCTATTATCCTAACCCTAATGGCGACCAAGGCTGTGCGCGAGGTCGACTCGGAGCGGCGCTGGAACCCTGTGAACATACAAAAATAAAAAGCGGTACTGAAGACTAGCGCCGCTCGCACCCCAGCAGGCTGAGGTGTGAGCGACGCTGGCCGGCCTGAAGCCAATGGAGACCGCGGGGGGAAACGGGGACCTATTCTAACCTATGCTAGAAAAGAGTTGTGGTGTCACTGTGTGTGTGTAAACGAACCTACTATCCCATGATGGTTATGTGATAGCTGGAGAGAAGCGCCCAGGTACATGTCTGTACCTGGTGTAGCGCGCAGACGGATGTGTGTGTGTACGTCGCGTCCGCCGGCGGGCGCGGTGTCGAACTACGTGTGTGTGTGTGGATGAAGTCCTCACGTGGTCCGTTAGAGTCCTAGCATTAGCGACTGTCGTCTGGGTCGGAGACGGCAAGTATTGGGCGTCTGAGGTGGCGACGACGCTGGTGGTTACCGAGCGGTCTGTAGGTGGCGGCCTTGACAATAAGGGGGTTGCGGTGGTTTTGCGCACTTTCGAAGTAACGCCTAGACGTTTCCTTCATATAGTGCGCGATCGAAGGGAGTTGAAAATCTTTATGCAGATCAACTACTCTGAGGAGCCACGGGTCGTTCGCGGCTTTACGCATAAAAGCGTTCTGAACGCGTTGTAACTTAATAAGATGGCATTTTGCCGCGTGAGCAAAAACCGGACTTGCAAAAGTCATAACGGGACGTATGCATGCAGTGTAGAGTGTCAACTTGCTACGAAGTGACATACTCTTATGTGCGATCATGCAGTGAAGCCGGGAAAGGTAGAATTTTGCCCGGTTGCGAACTCTGGAGATGTGAGGTCCGAAGGTCATACTTGAGTCTAAAATGACTCCTAGATACTTTGTACGATTCGCCCACGGAATGGGGTCACCGTACATTGTAATCCGACGTAGTACGTGATTGTTCCTATCAGGTTTGTCGATCCCATTAGGGTCGCGCGTGAAGTACACGGCGGCGCTTTTTTGAGGATTTACCTCAATGCGCCAAAGACGGAACCAGGCACTGAGTTTATCAGCTGCCTTTTGGAGTCTGCTGCAAATAAGTGATTTGCTAGTAGATGACGTAAAAAGAGCCGTATCGTCGGCGTAGAGCGCTAACTCGACGTATTTAGTCTTCGGGATATCGTTAGTGTATAACGAGAAAAGGAAAGGGGCTAACACTGACCCCTGCGGGACCCCTGCCCTAATGGCGTGGGGCTCTGAAAGAGTGCCGTGTACTCTGTAACGGAATGTCCTATTTGACAAATAGTCTCGAATGATGTGCACGAGACTGTCAGGCATACCTGTTTTTGTGAGTTTATATAATAAACCGTTATGCCAGACTTTATCGAAGGCTTTCGCTACATCGAAAAATAGAGCTCCGGTGGCTTGGGCTTTCGCGAAGCCGGAAAGGATGTGCTCCGTGATGCGGTGCACCTGATGAACACAAGAATGTTCAGCTCTGAAACCGAATTGCTCATCTATGATAGTGTTATTTGAATCGGTGAAATCCCGCATACGCGAGATAAGAAGTCTTTCGTATACCTTCCCTATTACGCAGAGAAGGCTAATCGGACAGTAGCTAGCGGGGTCCGCCAGATTTTTGTCTGGCTTGGGGATACCTATAACAATTGCATTTTTCAGGGCGGCCGGACATTTGCAATTCGCGAGGGCTCCATTGAAGATGGCAACCAGAAGTAACAATAAGAATTCGGGTAGGCGTTTGAATACGCCGTTTGAAATGCCATCAGCACCCGGTGCTTTCTTGGCTTTTAACGAACATATGACCTCTCGAACCTCTTCCAGAGTGAAAGGGGTGATTTGAGTCGCCGGAGGGGCGGAGAAGAATTGCTCCACCTCGGTATCTACTTTTAGGATATGGTCTGAGTCAGTTTGTATTAGACTAGGAGAGCATTGCTTCTCCAGGCTGTCTGCCAGGCATTCAGCTTTTTCGTCATCGTCAAAAGCAATGGTCCCGTCGGGACGCGTCAGGGGGGGTATGTCAGTCTGTTGGTCCAATCTGAGAGATTTAGCGACACGCCAGTAAGCTGTATGGGAGGGCGAAATGTCGCTGAGCAGGTTACTCCACCGTTCATCACGCAGTTCCTTCATGCGAGTCTTTACTTGTCGTTGTAAAGTACGCAGCTGGATCCGGTGTTGCTCAGAGGGGTATGAATCGTATGCTCTTGTGGCGGCGTTCTTTTCCCTCAGCAGTCGTCTCGCGTCTTCAGGCAGCCTCCAACGTCGGATCTCGTCCGTCGCTGGTGGCTCCCTGGAGCAGTCCTTAATGACTGTTTGCAAGCGGCTGGTGAAGGCGTCGATTGCCAGATCTACATCTTCGGAGGTAACTATCTTGTCAGGGATTTTGTCTAAGTTCGGTGAGGAGGTCGACTCGAGAGCTTTCTCGAGTTTGGACCAGTCCGTCACCGTCTTAGGCGGGTCAGTCAGTGGGTCAGCGGGAGGTCCGAACTGCATTCGGACAGGTCTGTGAGAAGTTCTGATAGCACTTCTAACGAACATAACCTGAGGGTTATGTTCCTTAGCAGCGCGAAGTCCAGAACGTTAGGTCTGTATCCTACAACTGTTGGGAAGAAGGTAGGGGAAGCTGGAGCAATAACGTCAAATCCAAGAGAATCACTCAGATTCTCCAGGATTATACCGTTGGTCGAGTTTGAGTGGCTATTCCACTGGGTATTAAAACAGTTAAAATCGCCTGCCAGAATGACGGCGTTACTTAACGAAAAGAGAGCCTGGAGGTCTCTTTCTAGCAAAACTTTATTTGGGGGCTGATAGATGGAGGCTATGGTGATGGGCGGATGGCCCGTCATTCCTAAACGTAGTACCGAGGCTTGCATAGAGGCGCAGTACAGAGATCTTTTATAGTAAATAAGGGTACCGCTACCGGCGTAGCTGTCCCTATCTGATCTAATGATGTTGTAGTTAGCAATCCTAGGATTGCGATGCGAAGGTGAAAGTCGCGTTTCCTGTACTAACAATAAATCTATCTTGTGATCTGCTAAAAAGACCGCCACCTCGTCACGCTGACGGGCGATGCCGTTTGCATTAAAAAATGCAAAGTTTATTGAGGATGGCTTGGACCTGTGGGCCGTAGAACCCATCTAAACGCGGAAATGTTTAGGTACGGTGTAGGAGTACACCGACTCCAGCACTGCGAAGTGTTCGCAGGTGGCTGCGAGCCGGTCCTCCGGCGAGTTCGCGAACCTAATTAGCTTTTCAGCTAATAACCTAATTTCCCCCATGTGGGGGCCGATGTGGCGTGCGTAATCCACCACGACACTAAGGTGGGAGCTCGCGGAGGAAGCGAGGGGAGCGGGGGCGGCGGGACGCGGGTCCTGCCGCGACGGTTGTTGTGGAGCTTGCGGAATCTGAGATGTCGGCTTAGCCGAGATATGTGGGGGTTTAACCCACGCGTTTGGCGGTGGCGGAGGTGGCCTGCGCTCCAGCGCAGGGAAGGCTGGACCCCTTAACGGGGGAGGCGCTGGCCTAGAAAGAGGCGCTCTGGGAACGCTACGAGCCACCGGCCCTACCCTGCGCGGAGCCCTGGGGCAACCGCCATAGTTGGCGGTATGTCCCACTGCCCCGCACAGGATGCAGGACGGCGGATCAGGCGTGCCCGGGGCGCGGGGACATGACTCTGTGCCATGATCCCCCGTGCATTTAACGCACCGGGGGCGGGCGAAACAATTACGGGCAACAGGCAACAGGTGGGTACCTAAAATAACTACTCTATACTACGAGTGTAAGTGAAACGACTCACCAGAGTCGCCCTGAATAGGGGACAGACAATCCAATAATCACAAGCACTAACACTTAGCACTGATAACTAAACACAGGCCCTGTGGGTGAGGGCAGTAACGGGCCGAAGGCCCGCCACGGACAAAACGCCGGCGGGCGATGGATTCCGGGAATCCACAAACGAACGCGACGGCGGCGCAACGAAGCACGTGTGGCCAACACAAAATAGATCGGAAATAAGGACGGCGAGCGAACACGTGTGCGAAACGAAAATGACCACGAGACGACGGGACTGCAAGCAGGTCCGTCGGCTGTGTGCAGGTCCGTCTCGGTCGGTGGTCGGGCGCAGAATGTTCTGTACGGCGACTCGATCCTATATTTATACCGGGCGGAGGCGTACCTCCGCCCCCGCCTGCATTCCTCACCCCTCAGCGAATCGTTTATTTATTTCTTAATATTTCTTACAACTAATACATTTTACTTATTCTAACTTATACTATGTTATTAATTTTAATCTATTTTCCATATTTATGTATTAATTATCACCCTAAGGCGGTCGGCCTGTGCGCGAGGGCTCGTAGTCTCTTTTACTTGCATGCGAGGTTATAAATATAACCTGACGTGAGTCCCTCGCTGCCAGTGTTACGCGGCCGCCGCGCTGTTCACACCTCTATGGGGTAATAATTTACACGACGCTTGAATTTCTTTATTTCTCAAGTTTAGCATTTTACATTTATACTTATGCTATAACATTTACATATTTTTTAACATACACTTATATCTAATACGAAAACACTTATTCCTATCTTAGGTATTTGGCTATACTTTTACATGATTTGCGCTATATTTACTATGTGTACATAATTGTTTTTATTACTCTAATTAATTTATTCTGTCGTGCACAGTAGGAATCAATCAGTTTTTTAGGTTTCGGCATGTTTCCCCATTTAAGTATATCTACAACCAAACATTGGTCATGAAATGTAAGTATGACAAAAGGAGAATTAACAATTCAATGTAACTATGTGGTGCAAAACATAGTAAGTAACATTCTCATATAGATAGATACTTATGAAACCAATTTCACGTTAATCACTACAGTGCTTATTAACTAATTTCTTAATTAAATCTAAAGCTTTAACTGCTATTGCTTGCCATGCCATCTGAGCCTGTAACTCTCTAATCCTGTTCTGCTCCCTTCTCATGTCCATGTAGTCACGGTGTTGGGCCATTTTAAATTTTCTCCACTCTTCCTCTGCTTGTAAAAAATATTGAGCGGTCTGTGAGTGTGATCACATAATCAAGACATGTACAATGGCCCAATGAAATGGCTAAGTATGGAAATATCCCAGTGAAACTAAATTATGTATATAGTACAAATATTTGTTCTGTGCTATTACCTTCTGACACGAATTCAACTTCTGCCTCTATAATTACCAATGACGGAGATAAGATAGTCCTATCCTGTGAAGAGATTGGTATATTTCGATGTTGTGCAACATACTCTTCGGAATCTAAAAATAACAAGCATATATTCACAATCCAGTTTGAAAATCACCATTGTTTATGCGTACTTTAATTACTCAGAAGTGTGTATTTGAAGATTCAAATGCACACTTCTGAGTAATTAAATCATAGTATAATCAAAATAAGGAGTTACCTTCCCTTGCAATCTCCACAACTGTAATAAGGGGAGATGCAGAATTGTTGTCTTGTGTGTTTGTGGGTGGACCACCACCCACATACTAATGTGGGTTCGTGTTGTGGGTCCTGGTTCGTTCCATGGTTGAGATCCTAAAAAAGAAATAGTATAATGATCCCTTACTATTATAGTATAATGATTTAAAAATTGCTTACAGTGGGTGGGAGTATACCCGTCGGGACACACAAGCAGCAGCACCTCGAAAAAAGGCTTTTTATTGACGTGGGCAATTAAGTTGACAACGACACCCTGCAATTTTTATTGCCTGCTTATTCAGGCCGGGGTAAACCCGACCGATGTCTTTAAGGAGACGCCGGAATTTTGTCTTCGTATCAGGGAGATTTCTCAAAATATTCTGGCGGTACATATATTCTCCTATGTACCACTTTAGGCGCCGCTGACTCCTACATGAGCGACAATGCCGTTTTAGTTCTAGCCATTGTCGTTCTATTGTATTGGTGTGTATTTGGCACCGTATTAAATTTGTCCCCAGTATGGCCGTTCCCAAACTGGAGTCCACTGGTATATTTACGTAGCCCCCAGTGAATCGGAGGCTGTGATTCACTGAGGAGTGACCACGCATCCCCAGTCTCAAATGACTCCCACATATGATCTATGCTGATCCGACATGATGAACCATGGAGTCTTGGCGGACGTTGGCGGCTATTATTGGCTCAAGCGTGGAGCGACTTTTGTCGGGAATCAGCTCCACATGATTTTTTTTATTATGTCGCCTGATACAGCCGAATGCCCAGACCTGTCTTGCCAGCAAGATCATCAGCCAGCCCACGATGATATTTGTTTGTAGAGGTGGGTTTCATCCACCTCTACGATATCCTTTGTTCCCATCAGTTCTATTGAACAGTTCCATGATAGAACTATTGGTCATTTTTTTTCTCACTAGTCCTATGATGCAATGTAATAGAACAAGTGGATCTTTTTATTCCCAATTCTTCTACTTTCGTCTTTTCATTTCTTTTTCATGTCATTAGCACTTCGATTTGTTATATTCCTAGAATAACATGTAGAAGTAGCGAATCTTTGATATCTAGTTGTTTTACGGTAAGAAATACAAAATTAATTATGCTAATAATATCATAATAATCGGGCTTAAAATGTACGCGAAATAAATCATCGTACACAGAAAACATTGTTTATTATATAAATGACCGACGCCGATTTTACTACAGATTAATTTTATTTGGGCGTTTTTTTTATAAAATCTCAATATCTACTCTTCGACGTTTTGATTGTGAAGCCGAAGGAAAGTTTGGATTTTTATGATTACATAAAGAAGACAGCAATGAATGATAAAAAATGTGCAACATTTGCAAAATATTTCCTTTGTTTTTATTTATTTCATTATTAATTTTGTGATGCCATCCTTCCACAGTATTATTGGTGTGATGTAATGATAGCCGAGTGTAATCATGAAGAATTAAACAAATTTTGCAAATATTTCGAAAATTATTGGATGAATAAAAATCTATGAATATGCGGTGTATTTATGGAGAAAGATGGCTGTGGGGTAAGTGGCCTACGGAGCCTACCGGAGCCCTTGTGGAGGGGCGCCGGGGAGTTGGATCCCTTTGCGGCGCGCCTCGCGCCTCATTACCGCGCACCGCTTGTCGTTGGCGGCATGCGCTTTTTTGCAATTTGCGCACGTTGGATGTTCCTCCTTCCCTTTAGGGCAGTCTGCTAGAGCGTGCTCTCCCGCGCAGTGGATGCACCTAAAGGGCCTATGGCAGTTCGCAGACGCGTGGCCGAAGCCCTGGCACCTGCGACATTAAGCTACTTTGCCAGTCGTTCTCCATGCCTCTATGGTTACGCCCGGCATGTAGAGCAGCTCGTTGACGTTGTAGAGACGTTGCAGTTCGTCCCTGGTCTGGTGTTCCAGCTGGGCGTAATAAACACAGACTTCTCCAGCTGGAAGAACTTGGACGCACTAACCTCACTGGGAAGCACAGAGCCTCAAGTGCCGCCGCGATGTCCTCCGTGTTTGTATGTAGCGGTAGGCCTCATATCGCGACTTTCGTAGGCAATTCCTCTTGGAAACGACACCCTGCAATTTTTATTGCCTGCTTATTCAGGCCGGGGTAAACCCGACCGATGTCTTTAAGGAGACGCCGGAATTTTTTCTCTCTCTCGGAAGATTCTCAAAACATTCTGGCGGTACATACGAGGGGAGGCCAATAAGTTCGCGGAATGGAGGGGTTGATGGGGATAAATTTACCCGTCCAGGTAGGCACTAGTTAAGCACCTCATTAAGAGTATATATACCAAGTTTGAACCTAATCGTGTCATTAACTTTTGAGTTATCGACCTGCAAACAACTAAATCGGGAAGAAGTCAGCCAGTATGGAGAAAATTGAACACCGTGCCGTTATTAAGTTTCTTACCAAGCAAGGAAAATCCGCTCAGACGATTTTTCAAGAGCTGTTAGCGGTTTACGCGGACTCTGCCCCTGGTAAAACCATGGTTTACAAGTGGCATGGTCTTTTCAAACAAGGAAGGGAGTCCATTGAAGACGACCCCCGCTCCGGACGGCCAATTGAGGCCACCACACCGGAAATCGTCGAAAAAGTAGAAAAACTTGTATTGGAAGATGCCCGACTGAAGAAGAAGCAACTTGCAGCAATGGTTGGAGTATCCGAATCAAGTATTTTAAATATCCTACATCATCATCTTGGGATGACTAAAGTCAGTGCAAGATGGGTTCCGAGAATGCTCACGCCACTTCAAAAACGCGAGCGTGTCGAGTGCTCTCACCAGTTTCTGGAGCTCTGTGGAGAGAGAAAGGAAGAAGTTATGGCCCGGATTGTTACTGGAGATGAAACCTGGGTTCACCACTATGAACCTGAGTCGAAGCAAGAGTCGATGCAGTGGCATAAAAAAGGCACACCTCCTGCAAAGAAGTTCAAAGTGTCACAATCGGCCGGAAAGATCATGGCGACTATCTTTTGGGATACAGAAGGTATTTTACTGATCGATTATAAAGAACGTGGTGCGACTATAACGGGACAGTACTACGCTTCTTTACTGGAAAGATTGAAAGAAGCCATTAAGAAAAAAAGAAGAGGAAAACTGTCAAAAGGTGTGCTCCTTTTGCACGACAATGCACCCGTCCACACGTGCCATGTTGCGACGGCTGCCATTCACCGATGCGGCTTTGAACAATTAAACCACCCACCATACAGTCCAGACTTGGCCCCCAGTGACTATTATTTATTTCCAAAAATGAAGAAAGAGCTGCGTGGAAAGAAATTTGACGACGATGATGAAGTCAAGTCGGCAATTTCGGCCTATTTTGACACCAAAGACAAATCATTTTTTTTTCGATGGTATAAACAAGCTATTTGAGAGATCCGAAAAATGTATTAGGGTTAAAGGAGAATATATTGAAAAGGAAAAATAATTTGGTGTTTAATTTCAACCTCCTTCTCTCTCATTCCGCGAACTTATTGACCTCCCCTCGTATATTCTCCCATGTACCACTTTAGGCGCCGTTGACTCCTAAATGAGCAACAATGCCGTTTTAGTTCTAGCCATTATCGCTCCATTTTGTTGGTGTGTATTTGGCACCGTATTAAATTTGTCCCCAGTATGGCCGTTCCCAAGCTGGGGTCCACTGGTATATTTACATAGCCCCCAGTGAATCGGAGGCTGTGATTCACTGAGGAGTGTCCACGCATCCCCAGTCTCAAATGGACTCCCACATATGATCTATGCTGATCCGACATGATGAACCATGGAGTCCTGGCGGACGTTGGCGGCTATTATTGGCTCAAGCTACTTTTGTCGGGAATCAGCTCCACATGAATTTTTTTATTACGTCGGCTGATACAGCCGAATGGCCAGACCTGTCTTGCTAACAACCGCGCACGACGATATTTGTTTGTGTAGAGGTGGGTTTCATCCACCTCTACGATATCATCATCCCCGCTAAGCATTTCGCGGTCGTGCGCCTCGGCCACCTTGCAAATTTCGCGAAGGAAGTGGTGTATATCTGGATGGTCGTTTTGCGAGTCACTCCTACATCCTCCGCCGCCCGCGACACTTTGTCGTTCCTAAAAAAATGTAGAATCAAACGCATTGTGCTCAGAATGGAGACGTTACTGCGCTCAAAAAAGTCCCCGACGCCGGACCCGAAGTTTGCGACGCCGGACGAGACTGGACGTTATTATTTTTGTTTTTATTTTTCCGCGATCGCGGTTTCCGTTTGGGACGCGCGGGGTTCGCGGGTAGCGCCAGGGTTGTGGGCAATTGCCCTGTTTGCGGATTAACTATGCCTTGAGGGGCTATTTACAGTGATAAGCGCAATATAATAAATAAGGGATCCTAGGTCGGTTTGAACTTTCGCCCACTATTTGCCACCCTTCAGCCCTTTCTTGCTCTGTGAGCACTTGTGCAGGGCGGGCGGTTTGTTGTGGTCGCAAGTTCGGCATGTCAGGCGGAGGGGCGCCGGGCAGTTGTATCCCTCTCTTACGGGCTTCTTTCCGTAGGGAGGGACAGCGCTTATCGTTAGCGGTGTGTGCTTTGCCGCAATTAGCGCACGTGGGCGGCGCTTCCTTGTCGATGGGACAGTTTGCAATGATGTGCTCTCCTCCGCATCGTATGCATCGTGAGCACTTGTGCAGGGCGGGCGGTTTGTTGTGGTCGCAAGTTCGGCATGTCAGGCGGAGGGGCGCCGGGCAGTTGTATCCCTCTCTTACGGGCTTCTTTCCGTAGGGAGGGACAGCGCTTATCGTTAGCGGTGTGTGCTTTGCCGCAATTAGCGCACGTGGGCGGCGCTTCCTTGTCGATGGGACAGTTTGCAATGATGTGCTCTCCTCCGCATCGTATGCATTTCACGGGCCTATAACAGTTCGATGAGGCATGGCCAAACGCTTGGCATCTATGGAATTGTGCCAAGTGCTTCGTGTTTCTCCACGCCTCGATCGAAATGCCGGGCATAAACAATAACTCGTCGACCGCGTAGAGTCGAGCGAGTTCGTCTTGTGAGAGGTGGTCGAGTTGTACGTGGAATACCGCCCCCAGTTTGATGTAACTAACCGTACTAGGCGCACCGTGTAGCCCAGCGATTCAAAGGCCGCCTCTACATCCCCTGGACTAGTGCTTCCTGGGAGCCCGCGTACGGCTATCTTAGTTGGAAGCTCCTCCGCAACCGAGTAGCAGAACCAAGATAGTCTTGGCTCGCGCTCTTCCAAGTTGCGGAGGTAGGCCTGTATGCCTCTGTATTCTTCCGGGCTCCTAGGTAAGAATCGCACGCCCTGCCTATAGGGACGTGCGTTCGGTGGGTGGCCCAACTGAACACGCAACGCAGCAAAGTGTTGCGACCAGGTGGGCAGTGGGTCCACAGTGACAATGTTCCCATTGTGGTCACGCACAGCAATTTGGCGGCCTCCAAAGGGTGGAATGGTACGTGCCGCATGCGCGTTAGGAGTAAGTAGGTCGAGGCGTGGTTCGTCCTTAAAAAGTATGTTGGTGGTAATTTTAGGCGCATCGCGCTTTGGTGGATCCACGAAGGGAGTGGGAGGGGGAGGAGGGATGGGGGGGGGGGGGGAAGCACGCCCCGTGATGCCGAGCTGAGCGGCTGGAATTGTTATAAGCGAGTTGTCCACGAGACTACGTGCTACGATGGTTTTCCCGCCAAGTGGATTCTTAGAACGTTTGCGTCCTCGGTTAGAAAATAATAATTCGCCTAGCGCAGGCGCAGAGCCATGTGGCGGCGATGGGCTGCCTGGAGGGCTGCGGAACGGGGGTGGGGGTGGGTCAGCCATCCCTAATACGGCGGGCTTAAGCCCGCTTAAACAAGACACTGAATTGTGGACGGATTATTGCTACAATAATCCGCCACAGGTCGCCTCCTCGTCTAAGCGATGCTAGGCCATATATAAGAATTCCCTAGCAGATCGACTAGTCGATGTATTAAGGAACCCTATCCGAGGCTTGTTGCCCCCGCTGCTCGTTAGTAACGAACACCGGGCGCAACAACAGACGGAAAACAACAACAAACACTACAGTAACAACGTACGAGCTAACAAATACAGATAACAATGACTTCCTTCCAGAGGGGAAGGGGGGAAAGGGGTGAACAAGTAAGACAAGGACAACAACAACAGAAAACAAACAAACAAAGAGACTGACTAGGAGCTCTTACTTAGAAAAGCCCTAGCCAGATCCCGTCCCGGACCCGTGAGTACGCCACGGGCCGGGTAAGTGTGCCGACACACAATTTAAATAGAAAGAAAGAAAGAAAGAAGAAGAAAGAAAATATGTTTATTAACATCACAACATGACACAATAGATATATACAATACACAACGACATTATTACAATTCGAACAACATGTAGTACATCATTATGATGTTAATTGGTCATCTCTCGGCATTAATGCTGTGCAATACACACAGCGCCGGTATTCTGCGACAGCCATCAGGTAAACAAACATTTGTTAGCATGAACATGTCTGTTTGTCTTGGTCTGGGTGTTTTCTATGTATTATAAGTATGTATTTACAAAAAAAAAAGTCTAGTACCCATAAAACAAGCTTTGCGCAGTATTGCCGCACTATTTGGGACTAGATGGCGTTGTGTAAATTGTCCAGAAATATTTATTTATTATTATTATTCCATGAACACATTAGATGAACACATCATGATTGGTTATACTTTATTTTATTAGTTCCTATTATGGTGAAGAAAAACAGAGAAGCGCTTATCACTGTAAATATATTGCTGATAAGATTGTATTAATTAACAAACAGGAGGTGAATACTTACAGGCCGTGGTGTAAGTCATTGACGAATCACGGGAAGTATTGTTCATCGACTAAGGTTCGTAATGTATTACAGCGACTTGTCGCTATTCCACAATTTACACAGCAATCCATATTGAATTTTATTGTTCCAAAGCCGGTAGTAACATCCAAACTGTAGCCGAAATTCTCCGTATTCGGTTGTATAGCCAACTTGGTACAGAACGCAGTGGTCGCCGAGTGCAGACGATAATCTTCGTGACCAGTAGGTGCCAGGCTCGTACAAGATAAATAAGATCTAGGTATATGTCGGGAATGAAAGCCGTGGTTGTCCAGGAAATTGGAAGAAACACACAAAACGAACGAGTGGATTTGAATAATTTGAAATGAAATCCAAATATTACACAGGAACTTTAAACACATTAAAACTTTCGCGG
The DNA here is from genome assembly GCA_937001555.2 of Hypsopygia costalis. NCBI lineage: Eukaryota > Metazoa > Arthropoda > Insecta > Lepidoptera > Pyralidae > Hypsopygia > Hypsopygia costalis. Next base: position 12,075,074 of record OW443347.2, on the reverse strand, counting down.
AATATGTAACAAACTTAATTAATTAGTTGCAATGTATAGTGTTGCCACCTTCTGAATTTGATTTTTTCCTGCATTCATCAAATCAAAAAATGAAATTAAATCTGTTTAGTGTAGACAATTACTCTATTACTAATTCCAATTCTATATACTAGAAGACGTCATTAATCATTCGATAAATCAGAATCTTGCATGGATATTTTTTAAATTAATACATAATTTAATTCGTCAAAGTCATTCAAAATGCAGCTGATAATCTATATACGGACCAAATAATCTTTTTTTTTTTATACTACATAGATCGGGTGGCAGACAAGCATACGGCCCGCCTGATGTGAAGCGGTTACCGTAGCCATATTAGCCATTTTAACGCTTGCAATATAAAATATCACTCAGACGCCGCCGCCACTTCCGCTGCCAACGCAGCATCTCCTTCCTTTCTGGTGACCTCACTCACTCGGGTAGCTAACAATTACGCTCCATAACTCTCTTTTCGCCAGAGCTTCGTTTGACAGCCAGCAGGGTGCACCACGTGCAGGTGAAGTTGGCTTTGGTTCAAAGATGTTGATGAACCGCTTACACCTCAAAAATATCTTGAAAAACGTCCTAAATAATTTCATACTCTAAACGTGAAAAATGTACTAAATTTAGAGGAAATATCTTACGATGGCAGCACTGCGAGCGAATGTAATTTTACACTTGACGTTTGTAAGTCGAAGCATAGACAATATTTTTGTTTCTATCGAAGGTTCAAATCGACTATGCGCTTGCGAAGTCTAAGTACACTTGGCTACCAATTAAATGTCGATAACGATACGGCATTAACGCTCGTTGATATGGATACGATTCGGAGCGTATGCCACTTGGCTAGGGCCTCAGAGGTGCAAGAAGTAATAAATAAAGAACTCGAAACAATCTGCATTACGACTGACAATTGGACTTCGGCGAGAAATGATAGTTTTATTGTTGTTACTGGACATTTTATAAATAGAAATTTTGATTTGGAATCGATTGTCTTGGACTGCGAAGTAATTTCGGGTCCATCCAATAGTGAAAATACAGCATCTCAGTTAAAAAGTATTACCGATTCTTGGGGTATTTCAGCTAAAATCAATTTAGCTGTTTCTGATAACGCGGCTTACATCAAGAAAGCCATATCACAGGAGCTAGGGTGGAAACATTTCGGATGTGCAGCACATATAATCAATTTGATAGTGCAAGAAGCGATGGAAAAATCTGTAGCCATCAAGTCTGTGATTGAACGTGTGAAGCTCATCGTCGCTTATTTCAAGCGAAGTACTAAAGCCACTCAAAAACTTGATGAGTTTCAAAAGCAGAATGGAGCAACACAGCCAAAACGACTGCTTCAAGAAGTCCCGACGAGGTGGAATTCCAAATTTTACATGCTCGAAAGGATCGTAGAAATTCAAGATGCCGTCAAGTCATCCATTGCCATTTTGGGTGCTACAGGCCTACCAAATTTAATGCCGGAAGACTGGTTACTTTGCAATGAAACTTGTAAAGCCCTAAAATGTTTTGAAGAAGCATCAAAATATTTGAGTGGTGAAAAGTATTTGACGGCCAGTCAACTACTAATTATCATAAAAGGCATAAAGAGAGTTCTCAGCGATATATTAACCTCGGATTCTTCAGGTTGTTACTACCTGCCAATAACCTATGATTTTGTTCGAGCATTGTTAGATTTAACTCATAGTCGTTTCGAAAATATAGAAAATAGTAACACGATTGGGGTAGCTACATTTTTGGATCCCCGCTTTAAGTTACAGCCCGTTACATCTACAAAGCAAGCAACTTTGAGGGAGAACATGATCAAACTTGTCGCTCAAGAAATAAATCGAGAAAGACCATGTGAAAATATTGAAGTTAGCAAAAGTTCTCTCGATCCCACCTCAATATTTTACGACTGGGATGCTAGAGAGGCTGTACCGCAATCAATTGAGTCACCAACTGCACGAGCAATAATAGAAATAAACAAATATTTAAATGAAAAAGTGATAAGTCGCAATAGTTTACCGTTGCAGCTCAACGGTAAACTATTGCTAGTGGAAGCAGAACCAAGGCATTTTTCCACATTTGGCTAAGTTGGTTCGAAACAAATGCAATGTACTTTGTACTTCTGTTTCTTGCGAAAGACTTTTTTCGCGAACTGGTTACATAATTTCGCAACGAAGAACTTGCCTTGGAGTCCGAAAAGTTAAACAATTATCATTTTTAAACGGAAATAAAAAATATATAAAATTTTAAGAAATGTTATGTTAGGTACTAAGTGATAAATAAGAAAAAAAAAACAATAAAAAAAGAAAAAAAAGATAAGAAGAAAATTATAAATACTAAAAAAAAAACAGATACCTATGAAAAAAAAAAATCGTAAATAAATTGATTCTCTTTATAAATACGCCAACAGAAAAAGTTGACAGTCCCATAAGCCCGTGAAAAGTAAGAAGGTAGGTAATGAGAATTAATTATGTTAAAAATCTGTCAGTGACAAAATTTAACAGTTGCTAAAAATAATTACTAATTTTAAGTGTTAATTATTTTTAGCATTCGCATTTAGCAGTGTTATTATTTTTTAACGTTAAAGCCCATCTCTACTCCCTCGTCGAGCCGCTTGCTCCGAGGTAGAGGAAAGCGACGCCTCCGTTCTCGCGCGCCGTCTCGCTCTGGCGCCGCGACGTTATCGCCGTGTTGCTGTCTCGCTCTGACAGCTCGCGTCTCGCTCCCGCATCGTTCGCCTAGTGTTATGTGTAGGCGATTCCTGCTGCTCGTAGTGTACCCTGCGAAGGCAGGAAGGAACTAATTTGCGTTTTTAGTAATAAAAACGGCAATTAAGTCCGATTAGTTAGGCTTATTGTTATTCGTCTGTCCCCGTTAGGGTAGTACAACCCGTGTTGTGTAGTCTCCTTGTTCTTTATACGTCCATTGTCCGTCCTAGGGTTGCCTCGTCGATCCTATTTGTGTGGGTATATACCTCCACCCCCGCTATAGGGAAGAGGGTGGATACCCGGTTAAGTTGAGACCTAGGTTTTATTTCGATTATAACGCAATAAAATCTCTGTTACTAGTAAGGCTCGCCTAGGAAAGGACTGAATCAGTAGTTTATTGTTGTAATAGGGCTGTCGATTCGCTGTCTGTTCGTATGTGAACTCAGCTAATAAAACTGCAAAATGTCCAATCCAGCGGGGGGACGACTCCCCCCGCCCCGCCACCCTGCCCCTGGTAGACCCCGTAAGGCGAATCCGCCACCTGCTCGAGGAAGAAGTAGTAACCGTACCATTCCACGCTTTGGAGGCCGCCAAATTGCTGTGCGTGACCACAATGGGAACATTGTCACTGTGGACCCAACGGCCGTCTACCACCAATGGACACTCTACCACCCGCACTAGCACCTGTAGAGACTCCCAAAAATATAGGTAAGAGCTATCCGCCTATAGTGGTAGAGTCTCTACCGAATTGGCCACACCACTTCGGAATATTACACACCTTACTAGGTCACCCGCCGAACGCGCGCCATTACAGGCAAGGAGTGCGATTTGTGGCGAAATCACCGGAAGAATTTCGCACGGTTCCAACGCTTCTCCGTGCAGGAAGAACTGCCAACAAAGATAGCGATTAGAGCCTTGGTTCCGAACCTAGGGGTAATTACCCCCTCAGGGGTAAAATAGGAATTCTGTAAGGGTAATCAAACTCACATAATTAATGCAAGTTTAAGCCAGCATATTTTTCCTTCTCATTGGCGTAATGCTTTTGTACATCTTATTCCTAAAATATCACAACCTAAATTCCTAAACGATATACGTCCTATTTCCATTTTGCCATTTCTGTCCAAAATATTAGAAGCTTCAGTTCAAAAACAACTTTCCGATTATATGCAACAATTTAATCTTTTCGATGCATTTCAATCTGGCTTTAGACAAGGACACAGCACAACAACGACCTTACTAAAGGTAACTCAGGATATACGACTTGGTATGGAAAACACAATGGTAACAATTTTAGTTCTTATAGATTTTTCCAACGCGGTTGATCCAGATATCTTGTTAGCCATTCTGTCATACTTTAATGTGTCGTCTTCAGTGACTGATTGGTTTTCATCGTATCTTCGTGGGCGTCGACAGCGTGTGCGTGTCGATCAGACCAGCTCAGAATGGAGAGATGTAGCTGTCGGCGTGCCACAGGGCGGCGTACTCTCTCCTATTTTATTTTCCATATTTATTAGTACTCTTTCTAGAATTCTTTCATGTTCGTACCATTTTTATGCTGATGACTTGCAGCTTTATATACAGACAAATGTTTCTGAAATAAATGAAGCTATTACAAAACTTAATTTCCATCTCAAATCTATTAGTAAATGGTCTATCAGTTATGGCGTAACAGTAAATCCAAACAAATGTAAAGCAGTCATTGTGGGTAGTACACGACTTGTAAGACAATTAAATTTTGGCTCATTAAAATCTTTAACCTATAATGGAAATGTAATCCCCATCTCTAACAATGCCAGAAATCTTGGCCTACACATTGACTCTAATCTTAATTGGGACACACAAGTTGCTGAGGTCAGCCGAAAGGTCTATGGCTCTTTGCATTACCTAAACCAACTAAAAAATTTTCTTCCCATGAAAACAAAAATAATGCTGGCTCAAAGTCTCATTCTACCTGTCATTGATTATGCTGATGTGTGTTATCTGGACCTAACAGAGGATCATCTGAATAAATTGGACAGACTTTTAAACAGCTGTCTTAGGTTTATATTTTGTCTGCGCAAATATGACCACATTTCCAAATATCGTTCTCAGCTTAAATGACTAAATATCAGGCAGCGCAGAAACCTACATGTCCTTTGTTTGCTTTATACTATTTTAAATAGTCCAACTGCTCCCCCTTATCTTAAGTCCCAATTTCAACTATTAAGTTCTAGTCACGATAGGAATCTGCGCTCTTCCAATAGCTTAGTTCTCTCCTTCCCTTCTCACCGTACTGGGTTCTATTCAAATTCTTTTGCCGTCACGGCCGTACGACTCTGGAACACCCTCCCCGACAACATTAGACGTGCACAGTCTCGCGTATCATTTAAAAATCTGGTACATTTGCATTACCTGGATATGTCATGAACAATGGCTACCTCCTCGCTATCTGCACTATTTGATATGTATATGTATGTATGTGTATATGTATGTATATGTGTATATATGTGTGTAAGTATATGTATGTGTATGTATGTATATGCGTATGTTGTTTAAGTTATTTAAAATAAGGCACCCCTCCTACAATAAATCTTACATGTCCGAAAGGTAAACTGGTAGACAATGCTTTAGCATTAAGTTCGCCTTTTGTATATAATCATGTAATGGATTGTGTGCAATAAAGAATAAATAAAAAAAATAAATAAAAAAAGCTGATAAAAGGTAACAAATTAGTACAAGCCAATAAAATCTAATCTAAGGAGGTAAAATTAAGTTTCCTTTATCGGTCATAGGGGTAACAACATTAAAAAGGTTAGGAAACGCTGGATTAGAGGATTGCCAATCGGCACTAAAGAAGAGGACATAGAAGCAGCGCTAACATCTCTAGGGTATGTAGTGAAGTTAGTACGCCCAATTACGTTACTTTTACTAACGATGTGATAATATTAAGGCTATTATTTAACACCACTTTCAACTTATTACACTCTGGCCCAGAATTGTATGGAATCGTATTTCCTTAATGTTCAAAATCAAATCAAAATATTTTCAGATGAAATGTACCTAGTTTGTTCTTTTCAAGTACAACGCGTACTTGAAAAGATCAATCTATCTTATGTCTTATATGTACGTCTTATGTCTTCCAAAGTTTTATAATTTTTTTTTTTTCATCCGGTATAGCAGCAATCGTTAAACCAACTTAGAACAATGGGCAAGCAAGGTTATGGGCCTGTAGTTTTCGGGGTATCGCCTATCTTTCCCCGGCTTAGGTAGGACAATAATTTGTCCTGGACACCATTGCCTTGGAAAGTGGGCGGTTCGTAGTACCCCGTTTGCAATGCGGGCTAATGCAGTTAACCCTTTTCTAGGAAGTTGTCTTAACATCAGGTTGCTTACTCCGTCTTCACCGGGTGCTTTGCGGATAGGTAGTCGTCGCACGGCTCTACCAACTTCAGATGGGGATATAAACATATTTCCGTCCAAGGGTGGAGCTGGAGTTTCCATGAACTCCTTCACTCGTTGCTCTACCATTTTGTGGTGAGCATGGATAGTGTCTGAGGCGTTTGGATCAGGCGGGTTTGGCTTAAAGGTGCTTGCCAGATGTTTCGCAAGCACTTCCGCTCTCTCCTGGGCTGTGAATGCTCTTTCTCCGTTCGCGTCAAATAGTGGGCATGTTGGAGGACGTGGATTTGTTAAATGTCTATTTAGGGTATAGAGGTTAGCTTTATCCTCGGAGACTCTATCTATTAGAGTCTCCCAGATATTGCCCCTCCATGAAGCAACTTTGTCTGTTACCTCTTGCGTGAGTTTATTGAGTTTGGTTTTTGCCCTGGGACAACGAGTTTGTGCCCAGTGCTTACGCATGACCCTTTTTTCCTAATTAAATCCCGCATGTACGAGGGAAGTTCTTTTCTACTCGGGGTGTTCGCGACCTTGACGGTGGCCGCGCTGGCTGCGGCTTGTATGCACGCTGTTAGGTGCGCCACCGCCCCGTCGACTTCATCTCGAGTAGAGAGGGCTCCCTCTAGGTTGAATTTAGACATTTCCTTCCTGTACACGGACCTATCGATTTTCGATCGTGGGGGTCGAATCAGTGTATGGAGGACATGTCTATTGAGACCATTATGGGAAAGTGTTGCGGCTCTACTGAGTACAATACTTCTATATTTACGAAGTGTCTTATGTTTTTTAGTAATACAATGTCCATCACGTCTGCCCTGTGGGTTGCGACGGTTGGAACATGTGTGGGCGATGTAGGGCCTAGTACTGTATAATTATTATTAGTAGCATCGTGTTTGAGCGATCTACCCGCCGGATTAGTGACCCTCGATCCCCAGTGAGGGCTTTTACAATTAAAATCACCGACTGCAACCGTCTGTCCCTGTCCCGCGAGTATCGCTCTGAGATCTTCTGAATATAATGTAGGCTCGGGAGGACGATAGCATGCATATATGCACATTTCCTCCGAACCTGCTTTAATTCGCACTCCTACACTTGCGAGGCTACGAAAAGGGGCGTGACCCAATTCTTCGTGTATACAGTCCCTCCTAACCATAGCTGCAGTACCCCTATAGGGTCTGCCGCTAGGCATGAGTTGGTCCCTGCGATACACGAAGAAATTGGGTACTCGGAGTTGCTTATTTGGGCTTAATTTTGTTTCACCTAGTAGAATTAGATGAGGATTGTATTCATCGGCAAGAAGTTTAATTATATGGGTCTTATTAGTGATACCCCCGGGGTTCCAATATATTATCTTTAGTTGGTCACACATTGCCGAGAATTTGTGTCAGAGCATTTGTGGCCGCGGCCCAGATTTCCACGCCAGCGGCTATGTCCCTGAGCATCTCGACAAGTATGCCAACCACGATAGATATTCGATCCCGCGGGGTTTGCGAGGTGGAAAAAGGGTGATTATTAGAAGTATGAGAAGTAAAAGGCGCATTTGGCGCTAAAGGCATGTTATGAGAGGGGATCTGCTGACTTGTGGTGTTAGCAGTGGTCGTTGCTGGTGCCCTTTGCCTATCTACCGACTGTGGGCGCGAGCTTATTTGCGAGGTAGGTTGAGAGATTATTTGGGAAGTAGGTTGGGTGGTAGGGCGGTTAACGGAAGTTGGGCGGGAAGCAGGCCGGGTTTTCCGCTTCCTGCTTCTCCGCTTCTGTCTGCTTAACTGTCCTGTGTTTGCCGGGGGATTTAGTGTTGTTGGAAACGTATCTATGTTATTTATAGTCTCGCGTATTTGTTGCGTGGCTGACTGAGGCTCAATTGAGCTTTGGGAATGGAGCGGTCTGCGTACTGGCTGTTGGCGGCGGCCTCCCGCTATTTGCCATCCTGCCGCAACTTCTTCCTCTGTAAGTTGTTGTGTGGATGGGGTTGGGCGTGATGTAGTTGTAGGAAGTGAGCCAGGGAGTTGTATACCCCTGCGCCTGGCTTCTCTGCGCAGCACTGTGCAACTTAAGTTGTTAGCTGCGTGGGCCTTGTTGCAATTGACGCAAGTGGGTGTGGCTTCTCTATCTCTCGGACAGTCCGAGACTGGATGGTTTCCTGCGCATCTAACGCACTTACTAGGTCTATAACAATTGGAAGAGGCGTGTCCGAACGCCTGGCACCTATAGCACTGCGGTAGACGCCTGGTGTTCTTCCACGCCTCGATCGTTACACCTTCCATGTACAATAATTCGGTTGTGTTATACAACCGAATTAATTCGTCCTCGGTTAGGTGTTCTAGCTGTATATGGTATATACAGCTAGAGCGTCCGCGGTTGTTTATAATAGGCCTAATTAACCTAACTACGTAGTCTTTAGCTTCTAGGGCTGCCGCTATGTCATTGATATCGGTACCAATGGGCAGCCCCCGTAGCGCTATTTTAGATGGCATTTCTTCTGCAATTGTGTAGCAGTGCCACGACAATGTAGGCTCCTGCTCACTAAGTTTACGTAGGTAAGATTGTATCGCCCGGAATTCCTCCGGCGATTTAGGAAAGAAACGCACCCCTTGTTTGAATGGTCGGGCGTGCGGAGGGTACCCCAACTGGACACGCAGCATAGCGAAATGATGCGGCCAGTTGGGTAGAACTTCAACCACTATTGGAGGGTACGTTTTCGAACCCTCCGTTGCGGTTGGTATGTTGGACGGAGTTACGTTGGCGGCTGAAGTTGTTACGTTACCATTGGCGGCCGCAACAGCCGCGTACAACTGACTATGGGTTGCTTGGGAAGTTGCTGATGTGGATGGCTCTATAGAGCCATTGTCCTTATTACGTCTACTTTGATCCGCCGTTATGTACATTGAGGGATCAATGTTATATGGTTGGGACGGGGATCGTATTGGAGATCGCGTTTCTTTCGGAGAGTTACTACGTGAGTTAACTGGGGATCGATTTTCACGTTGGTGATCGGATGGCGACCCCTGTGAAGACATAATAAAACTGGACTCGGATTCCTGGCGAGTTCTTTTCTGCTCTTGGTTGAGGCTAGAATTGGGTGAAGTGCGCTGTCGTTTCTGCGACTGCGGTGTGTCGGTGAGAGCGCCTATTGGGCGGGGTATAAAGGAAGTGGGGGATGTCTCCTTAGAGGATGACGTATTTGGCCCATAATGAGGTAATGTTTGTACTGGACCACGCAGTCCCAGTTCAGCAGCTGGAATCTCATAAAGTTGGCCAGTCTTTAGGTCCCTAACTACTATGGGCCTATTAATGGAGTGCTTTTTGCCCTTTCGCGGGGCTGGTGGGTCGATAATTTCCCTTGCAGGGGGTGGAGGGCTAATTAAGGGTGGTGTTACGCTTCCAGAGCGGTCTTCCATTGTTGACTGCGGGCTAGCCCGCTGACAGCTATAGTTGGCCGATATTAAGTGAATAAGTGCCCTAATACGGCTGGGATGGTGTTATACTTGGTAACCCATTCCAGCCATCCGCAATAGTGACACTATATATTATAATGTACTAACTTTTAGATATTTACGTTATGTGTTTTAATTTTGGATTTTAGTTTTATGATTATATTTATACAAGTAATAAAAGGATTGACAGAATGGGTTTGGAAAGAGACAGCTAAACGTAATCGAATATATTACGGAGGAACTATATAGAATTTTGATTTATTTAATTTTTAAATTTAGACGAGTGGAGATATATCAGGAGAGTTAAATATTTATAAAGGAGTATTAACAACAACGGAATTTAGAGGGAGACGGAGTACTATTGGTAGGAAATAATGGCGTGTAAGAAAGGGACGAGTGAAGCTCAATTTAGACAAGGACAGAAGATATTTGCATATATAGGGACAGAGACAGCGGATACGAGTGACGATACAGCCTATCGAGGGACCGTCTAGTTATTTTTACTTAGAAAAACACTAGGCGGTCCCCGACCGTTCGTGTGAATACTTCGCACGACTGGTCAGCCCCTCTATAATGTGTTCTAAGGAAGGAATTTTCTTAGGAAGGAATTTACTAAGGATTAAATACGTAGGTGTGAGGTTGGTATCGTTTTATCGACTAGTGCAGTGAACTGCAGCGACCCAGTTTCCGTCACTCCAGAGCAAGCTCGATGGAGTGAGTACTGTCTGGTTCTCCGTCGCAATAGTTAGTCTTAGACGATTCCACTACCTACAGCCTGGCTCACACCTAAGGTTAACCGTTGATTGGTCAAGTAGTTATACTCGACCAATCAAATGCCAACTAAACCTCAAAAAAAAAAAAAAAAAAAAAACGCTCTTTCCAGTCCGGTACATGAATTCTCAGCAGTACCTTTACGAGAGCAGTCAATATTCTAGGACTGACGAAATATCAACAATTTTTTTATATCGTATAGATTCTACCAAATCAAACATTTTCGGCCATGTACTGAATCCTCGTACGTCGCATAGTTTTTCAGAAAATATTTGGGAAAGTAGCGAAATTCGATTTACTCGCATACCTGAAAATTGTACATGACAAGAAATTAGCTCTTTGATGTGACCCTCGACATGCGCACATCAAAGTCAAGATGAATTTTTTTTTCGAAAAATTTTTAGTACCATTCCCCTTAAAAAAAATAACTATTTTGTTTTTGTTTTCTGCACGTTTCATAATGCCCCGAAAAGTATACCCCAACTCCAACAACCCGCCCCGAAAGCTACCCACTGACTCTTGTAGTGCAATATGAATCCAATATGAAAGTATAAACATAATGTCTACAACTTACTGTTTAAAATTTGAGTTGATGGTTGTGGAGGAATTAGAAATTCCTCAACATTCTCCTGAATGTTGCTTTCATTTCCCTGAAAGGAAATAATATATATACATATACAAACATTCTAGGATATGTTACCTAGGGGTCTATTTATATCTATATTAAATAAAAATGTATAACCATTGATAATCCTGCCTCTTCGACTGCTAATCCTGTAGCAAGTTGTACACCAAAAACATTTAGAACCCTTTGTTCTAAATCTGATAGTTTTGCAAATACAGCAGGTCCTCTACAAGTGCCGTTTCAGATTTTGCTGTGCTGCCTTTTTTTTACAATTGTTTTTGTATACACTTCAAACATTGAAACGAAAATAATTGTACCTAGGTAAGTAACTAAGCTTTTACTGAGGTCGTTCGTCCCACATTAGTATTGCTGAGATTCTGCTTCTTGCTTTAAACGATGGTTTGCTGAGATCGCCGTGCCTTTGAAAGATTACTAACCATCAGAATAATGTACGAATTACAAGCAATAAAGGAAATGCAGTAACAAGAAATAAAGTAAGAAATTCTACTTACTGCTCCATAAAAGTCACTATCAAATCAAATTACGACGATTTGATTTTTCGTAATTTAGGTTTTAATTTTAAATCAAAAACAGGAATTTTGGTCTTTCACAAAACTAACTAGGCAAGGCACTTGAACCACTTGAGCGAATGCACGCGTCGCCGAAGTCTCAATAGTAAACAAACAATCTTTGCAGTTGAAATCTCCTACGGCGATTACTGGCTCGTTGCCGTTTTGGACGGCGTCGAAATCGAGTGTGTCCAATACGGGGGTTGGAGGGCGGTAGCATGCGAAAATGCGAATTTCGCTTCCGCCCGCCCTCAATCTCATCCCACATTGGACCGACTATTGAAGTTTATACTTCCCAACTCCTCGTGTATGCAGTCTCGCCTTACGAGTGCCGCCGTACCCCTATATGGCCGGCCTGCCGGCGACACTTGATCCTTGCGATACACGAAGTAGTTGGGAATTATAAGCGACCTGTTTGAATGCAGTTTAGTTTCGCCGAGCAGTATAATGTGAGGTTTATACTCCTCGGCGAGTAATTGTAGAGCCTGAACATGCTTCCATATCCCTCCGGAATTCCAGTATATAATTAATAAATTATTAACCATAGTTGGCTAGTAGTTGTGTTAGGACGTTCGTAGCCGCTGTCCAAATATCTGCCCCGGCGGCTATTTCTCTTAAGAGATCGACAAGTATCTCTACTATGCGGGATATAGGGTCCCTTGTCGAGGTGTTATATGGGCGGGAGGGTGCCCTTTGGGAAGTCGGAATGTTAGCTTCTGCGGCTATATTATATGTCACTTTGGGGCGGCCTGTGCCGTCTCTGCGTAACGCACTATGTACACGCTCTTCTGTGGGGGCTGTAGTACGCCCACTGGGCGATTGAGCGCATGATGCTGGTCTAGAACTGGGGCGAGAGGCTGATCTTGACGACGGCTGGGATGACAACGGTCTGTTGCGCGACGCAGGTCTGGAGGGTTGTGATGACTGCCTATTTTTCCGTTTTTTCCTTTGGCGTTGTCGCTGCCTAGGTCTGCCGGGATTCGCCGGAGGGGCTAGCGTCGTTGGAAGTTGGTGCTCTGCTTGCGTTGCTGCTTGCTGAGATTGTTGTTGCGGAGCTTGCGGTTGCGTGTTTTGCCGGCGGCGGTTACCTACCAACTGCCAATCCGTCGTCAATTTCTTCCTGTGTTAGTTGACGTGGGCGTTGTTGTTGCGGCGAAGGCCCTCCGGGAATTTGCATCCCTTTGCGCCTTGCTTGGCGCCGCAGCACAGCGCAACGTTTATCGTTGGCCGCATGTGATTTCCCGCAATCGACGCAGGTTGGAGTTTCCTCTCTAGCCCTAGGGCAGTTGGCTACGAGGTTCTCCCCCGCGCAGCGGATGCACCTTAGTGGTCGATAACAGTTACCGGACGCATGCCCGAATGCCTGGCATCTATGGCATTGAGCTAGGCGGCGCGTATTGCGCCATGCCTCGATGCTTATGCCAGGCATGTACATGAGTTCGGTAACTGTATATAGTAACGAAAGCTCTGCTTCCGAAAGGTGCCCCAGCTGTACGTGATAGACGCACCCGGAGCGACCCCAGTTGGATGAAACAGCCCTTACAAGCTTAACTGTATAGCCCATGGCTTCAAATGCGGCTGTGACTTCGTCGCAATTTGTTCCTGCTGGTAAGCCTCGCACTGCTATTTTGGTAGGCAGTTCCTCCGCCATTGAGTAGCAGTACCACGACACTGTGGGGTCCTGCTCGCTCAATTGACGGAGGTAGGTCTGAATAGTGCGGTATTCTAACCGAATACCGCACTATTCAGACCTTTTAGGTAGAAAGCGTACGCCTTGCATGTACGGGCGTGCATTGGGCGGATGCCCCAGCCGAGCACGCAACACAGTAAAGTGTTGCGGCCAATTGGGCAGCGATTCCACAACTAGCGGCGGGTAATTATTTGTCTTGGGATGATTGTCTTGGTGGTGGTGTTACTTCACGCGACATCGGGTGCGTTGGAATATTGCTTGCCGCTACCGCGGCATACTGTAGGCGCTGCACCGTTGGCGGAATAGGCGGCGACGCCATCGGTAAATCGAATGGCACGCGGTTACTATCAATTTCTTTGTACGACGTGCCGCATTGTGATGGTGCTACGTCGGACATAGATGGGTCGACACTGTATGGGTCGGAGGGCGACCTAATAGAATCGTTCCTCCTCGGTGTACTTTGGCGTTGAGGCGAAAGGTCCGATAAGGAACGACTACGGTCCGCTAGCTCACTGCGCTGTTCGCCCATTAGCGCAGCCAGCGTAGTATCAGACAAAGATGTTTGCTTGGTGCGTTTGTCTTCATGTGCCATGTTCTCGTTGGGCGATGGCGTGGGTGGATTAGGCCGCTTAATCCATGTGGGCGGCGTTATGAGAGTGCGGGCAGCTGATGCTGAAGATGATGGTTGTGATGAAGACGCTGCTGTCTTCGGGTTGAGTGCCTTAGGTATTGCACCGGTGGATTTAGCGGTGGTAGTAGTCGCCTTAGGCTTAAAGGGCGGGATAGTCAGCCCTAAAAGTCTCGAGGCTGGTTTAGGCCCCTTGCGCGGGGCGCGTTGGTCTAAAGGGACTTGACCAGACAGGCTGGAGCCCTTTTTAGGTGGGTGATTCTTAGGAGGTGTGGGTGATCGCTTGCTGCGGTCAGCCATCCTTCCTAGTTGAGCGGGACTAAGCCCGCTTAGGCTATAGTTGAATCACGCTTGTGGCTCTCAAACCTAAGCGTAGTGATTAGGTAGTTGTGCTGGTGTTATCCTAATGATAACCCAGCACAGCCTAGTCACTCTCAGACACTTCGGATGCCAACTGTTATACAACCAATTTGAACAACAGTGGGCATAGGAAAGGCTTGTTGAAGACGCAATAACGACCCGCTATGACCTGCTGGCACGCGGGGGTAAACGGCGGCCGCACCCCTCTAGGGGGGCAGGGTACGGACGCGTACACGATACAACCCGTACCGCTATTTCGAGCAGCAATTATTTATTTTAATTTAATTTACCAGAGCGCCGTCGACGTTAGCACGACTAGCACGACTGGCGTACTAGTGCGGACTGCGGAGTGTGACTAGTGTAGTGCGGAGTGTTTTTGAACATAAACCGAATTGCGTCGATTAGCGAGTCTACTAAATCGGTTTGGCTGCGTCGTCTCTGCGCGCATGCGCGCCTGTTCGCGTCGCGGCATCTGACCAATCAGAACAGACGTTGTCAGTGGGAACATATTTGAGCGCCCTTATATCAGTCACCTGAAAATAAGTAAAACGTAATTAGATATTTAAGTCCTGATTTGTGTTAACAACAATCAATTAGTATTGTAATTAAGTAATAAACTAATCTTTGAAATCTAAACCTTTGAATCTCCTTTCATTTTGCCAGGTCTTATTGACTTAAAGAAAGCTAACTCTTTGAAATTTTTAAAATAATTGTAATAAAACGCAAAAAAGAAGCCTTGCAATGTTGAATACTTACAACATTGTAAGGCTTCTCTTTTACGTTTCTCTGTGTGCAGAAACGTAAAAAAGAAGCCTTATGTATTCAGTAGGAACATTAATTACTTTATTTTTTAGTTTTTTCTCTATTAATGCATGCATGCTATCTACTTCCATCTGAGTGTGACCAATTTCTAGGTATTTGTGTTCTATAGTCACGTTATACAAAATAGATATATTCAGAAAAGCGTTAGACAAAATTATATTTCTACTCTGCATCCATCAGTAAAAAGAAATATATGTCTGTTTCCTTCTTCCAAATGAGGGATAACTGAACTGTAAACTGAATAATAAACTTAGACATTATCGTCGCAAATTCATCAGAATTCAAACTGCTTTCAGACTCGTTCCATATGAAACAGTACCCATCATTAGTTTTTAGGTCATAAATGCACCAGTTGTGAACACAAAGTTTAGTTTTATAAATAAAAGAAACATTTGACCTTGGTGCTATAAGTATTGCTTGTAAATCTGCTGTGAAAACAAACGGCCTATTAACTTTATCAGCTTCTTTTTCAGCCCTTGCCTCATTTTTTTTATTGAGGTATTCCTCATAATCTGACTGTAAAACATGTCCTAATTTGTAACCATTGCAAATTTTACATAAGGCTTTTTTGAGCTTAAATAAAGAGATACTTTTGATTGCCAGTTGGTTCGAAAATGTTGCTACTGCCAATGGTTTGGATTTTTTACTAATACAATATTCCGAATATAAATCGTAAAGCTGACGTTTGGATGAAATATTAGATTGCAAATATAGCCGTGATGTTCTTTTTCTACAATAATGGGATGGCATTTTTGGGTTGCCATCTAGAACGTCAAGTAAGATTTTTACTTCTTTATCAAATGGTTTTACTTTTAAGGGCACTAGGTATAGGTAATGTATTTGACGCTGTGCTTTCCATCTTCCAGCTCCAAATACAAGTCTTTCCAATGCAAAATGTATTCAAAAATAAGGTTTCACAGACTCTTATCATTTGATCATCTTTCTTTAGGTAGTATACTAAAGTATTATACCTCTTTGACTTATTAGGATCTTTTCGGTCTCTTGCCCTATTTGTGTGTAACTTAGTTATTAAACTGTTGATATGCAATCGTTTTTCAGCCCATGTCATATTCCAAAATTTTCCAACATTTCTCTCCTTTCACTCTCATTTATTAAAAGATATAAGAGTCGTATCTGCCAGTGTATTGGTCAGATTGGATTAGTGTTTTCTTCGTAATTGAAAGTTGTCTCACCGGTCGTGAGGCAAATAGACATTTACTAACATAATAATTTTTAAAGACCTTACTAAAATTTTTAAACATACGTGTTTGACAGTCAATAACATGGAATGGTTCTTGAAATTTACGTGTGTCAACAATAACTGAATTATCAGACGGCAATTCACATGGATTTTTTTGATTTATAAGCTCATCTTTTTATCACATTCCATGTATGAGTGGTTTCGTCTAGGAAATATAATAGAAACTTTATTAAATCTTTTTTGAACACCAACTATAATTATAATACTAGCTGACACGATAGACGTCATCCTGTCATTTTAACAATGAATATTTAAATTCGAATTAGTTTCGCGCAATCTGTGAAATGACTGACAGTTCTGTCAACGACATAAAGTTACATTACAAAAGTTAATATGGAGGTTCAGTTTTCTTAAATTTTCTACTTTCTTTCTTTCTTTTCCGCGCAACTTTCTTATTTTTTTTCTTTCATAAGAACCTTCTCCTAATATAATGATAATAATAAATGCAGCGTAAAAAAATAGTGAAATCGTTCACATATACTAGTGTCTTCCTTGCATTATAGTATTGAACAGTCTGCTTGAGGCAGAGGATAGCACTTTCAGCGGAAAGACCTGATTTAAAATCAAACTGAGCATCAGATAGAAATGTGCTCATCCAAAATCCTGTCAAATTGTTAATTGTCAAAAACTATGCGGCGGGAAGCTTAATGGAGAATTTAGCCAAATAAACTTTTGGAATACCTCTAGAATCAAATTTAAAAAGGTAACATTGCAAATTATATTGCGACGAATTGCATCTAGTTAAAGTAAGTGAAGTGAAAAGCTCTTAATTGTTGTTGAGTCAATTTATAGTCGGTGTTGTGAAGTGTAACAAAATATTCTTTCATAAATAAGTTTTGATTTATATGATAATACATTAAAACAACGTTATTAACCTCCACTTATCAATATTTTAGGGTCGGAGTTTAGAGGTAGTTTGACATGGCGAGTGTCAGCGTCGACCAACTCTCGGCTCTAATAGATTTTTTAGAGTCCAAGCCGGAGTTGGCACTTGGGTATTGCAACCGCAGCAAAGAAGGTCGCAGCCAGGCAAGGCGGCTTTGGGAGCAATGTTCCACTGTGCTGAACAGTGTAGGGAGTAACTGCGTGCAAAAAACGCCAGAGCAATGGAGATTGGTGAGAATGAGATATTTTTGTTGAAGTATTAGATTTAACTACCTACATTAATCTTACATTATTATTTTTCTACTTTTTTCAGTACTACAATGAGTACAAGTGCAAGCTTTAAAAAAAAATAAAAGCAGAAAAAGCAGAAAAGGTAGCTACAGGTGTGTAACGATTTTATATATCTCTTCTATAATAATTAGCTGCAAATTCTTCCACAACTTGTTCTCAATTATAATACTTTTGCTTTTAGGAGGAGGACCCTCAAAGCCTATAATATTAACGCCTCTCCAAGAAAGGCTCTACCATCTACTTGGACGTGACGTAGGTGAACCTTTGCCAGGGGTTCGCCATAATCCTCTATCTGCATCACAGTCTGTAAGTTTTATCACTTTAATAAGGGTAATTGAGTGGGGATATATACATGGCATGGTACCTCGCTGCGCTGAAAACATGCTGTGATACATGCTCTTGCCTGCCTTGATGCGAATTTAAAAAATTATGCTGCAATGGAACAAGATCATTATTTAAGCTCGATAATGATTGGTAGAGATACAAATCACACTATAATTTTGATTTTCACTTCACAGCAAAACAGTCAAGTTTTACAGGAGAAGGGGATCTAGATGTGACTTTTCCCTTATTTTTATTTTTTATTTTTTTATACTACCAGTTTGGCAAACAAGCATACGGCCCGCCTGATGGAAAGCAGTTACCGTAGCCTATGAACGCCTGTAACACCAGAGGCATCACACGCGCGTTGCCGACCCTGTAAAAACCTCTTCACGCCCTTTTTGAAGAACCCCATGCTGTAGTCCCCTGAGAAAACCTCGACAGGCAGTTCATTCCACAGCTTGACAGTACTGTAATGTTTTAAAAATTGAAGTTGGGTTTTAAAAGAAAAGTAAGTAAGTAGAAGAGTAAGCGGAAGAGTAGAATGAGAATAAAGATAGAAAGAGAGTGAGTGTAAAGTAATAGTACAGAAACCTGAAATTTGAAGTATGAGTAACAGTAAGGTAAGAGACCCGCTTATGGTAAGCGTTCTCTCAGTATAAGTATAGTACACAATTCTGAGGGTGGGAAGTAAATGAAAGTTACAAATTGACAGTCAGAGTTTATTCCTATGGTTCAAAACATCTCCATTGTCTCCCACATACAAATTCACATTTCATATATATTCAAAGCTAATTTTACAATATTCAGTTAACAAAATATCTAATGGGCGCCAGACCTGTTTATGCCAGGTCAAAAATACAGTAATTATAAGCAGCGGCAGAGCAAGTTACAATTTAGTTTCTCAGGGCGATGAGTCAGAAGGCCTACGTTCTTATTGCGATCATAATATAAATGGTTTGGTACAGAAATTCACTATTACGGCAAAAGTCCACATAAATTGCTCGATCGGTAACACCACTTAGCTGTACTCAAGTGATACGGTCTTGAGGCCGCTGTATCAAGCTGACCCGAGTGTCGGAGTGGCTCGGACTGCGTGCCACGTCACCACTGCGCAGTCAGTCTCACGACCGGAGTGAAGAGGGTATATTAAAAAACCTCCCTGTGGACAACATGCCCGCCATTAGCACAGGGAATCACTTGTGCGCCTAATCTAACACTGCCCTAAGCAATTAACAAAATTTACATACCGACTGGAGGTTCGATCCACGGCCTGGGGAATAGCGCGGCCGAATGGCGCCGCAGAAAGCGCGTTGATACGCGCGCTGCAGGATGCGCCGTCAAGGGGAACGCGACAGGATATGCACGTCGAACCCGGAGTGACGTAGTCCACGGTTCTGTCGAACGAGGTTATGTGGACCGTCCCGGGCGGGCTGATTCGTCAGGCGCTTCGGGCTGACGTCGAATTCTGCAACAACACCGCTTCGGTAACACGACTATACCAAGAAGACGATGCCCTAACCGCTTGCGAATTGTGCTCACCGGGTGCCTGGAATCACAGTCTTCGACGTGTCCTGTCGACGCTCAGCGAGTCTGGTGTCTTCTACTAGGGGGCTCCCAACGACAGAAAAAGGCCGCCCCGAGCGCGCGGACCCGTTTTGTCATTGCCACCAATCCCCACTCCAAAATGTATATGGAATCTTCCAGAACATTAAAGATACCTCCTTTTAACAATAACAAAATTATTTTTTAGAATTTCAATAAAACCATTGTACGTTTCCGCCATCGACAATACGTAAGTCTAGAGTCAAGTCAACGACAACGCTTCCTTTCATAAAATTGTTGGCAACCACCTTCAACAAATCACATATTACTAAAACTAACAGAAGCGACCATCTCAACCTGAATTCGGAAGCCGAATCACGCACTCCATTCACGAATGGAACTCTCCAGGCTTCTTGCCTTCCATCACAAAACACGACAGCTAACAAACACGATTAGAAAAATCAAAACTACTTTAAAATTAAGATTAGAACAATTGTACAAGACCATTCCATTCGTAAACGAAAGTCTCTCATGGTTTATCTTCAAGAGAAAATCCAACTCGCCCGTCAATTCCTCTCAGCAACTCTAATATCCATTGAAAAAAATGATTAACGAATATCTAAATCTACGAATGAGAAACAAAACTTTCGAGCCGACTATCGACAAGTGCGGGCCTTCCAGGGTCCGCAATTCTGCAAAAGCAAAAATTAGATCAGCTGTCGGAACAGCAGACTGTCAAACGAAATGTCAACATCTCTCTTCGTAAGCAAGAAATGTTTACACATTCCCAAAACAATGTAATATGTATTAAAGCCTGAAATTAGTGCCACAATTAAAAATTCACGCGTTACAATATCCCCCAAGCCAGGAAAAATTTGCTCTTGCAAATTTCCTGCTGTCCCCAGCAGTATACTCCTGAAACAACACTGCCATCCATGAAACGAAAAAACCAATGAACAATACTCTGCCTTTACGAATATTATAAAAAACTAAAACTATGCGACGATTTGGTAGAAAGATAGGTAGGTCGGATATGATATATGACATGGGATGAATGTAAATAGACTAATTAACTGGGCTATTGTTGTCTGAAATAAATACTTTATAATACTATAATATAATCTCGAACCAAATTCATACTCCTATCATACATGGTCTGTGTCATGGTTAGAGAAATCAGGAAAATAAAATTAAAGTGTTTAAAGTGAGCTATAAGATAAAGTAGAAATAAGGAGAAAATATAGGAAATATAGGAACACGGATGAAAATAATTAGAACCCCCCAAGACTATCCATATGGACCCCTGAAGAAAAAAATAGTATACACTGACTCGCTACCCAATCCACAACAACTACAAACTTCCTTTTCATACTTTCTCTTAATCAAATCAATCAATCACACTGTCCTCTATCATACTTACCCCTAATCACAAGCATACCTGCATCCATAAATATTAAAATGACATAAATAAGTTTGTATATATGGGAATAAATTATAAAATATGTTAACTCCTTATTAGATAATTTACCCACTTAAGATGTATTGAGTTACTCTATTCAATTTCAGAGATAACTCGTAGTCTAAAAGCTTCCCCTTATTAACCAATAAGTTATGAGTGAAAACCCCAAAAAAAGTTGTAAAGGTAGTTAATGTTCATCTAGTATCCTAAATATTAAGGCTTATTTAATGAGTTATGACACCGCTCTGATATAGATGCACATTAAGTATGAAGGAATAACCTGAGTCCTTGTTTAAAAATTACAAGGACTCACTCGCTTGAGTTAAAGTTATTCATGAAAAAGGTTAAAGTCCGTATACTAAGGCTTATGGCTTTATTTTATAAGTAGCCTGCACCGCTTGTACTATTGCAATCATGACAATTAAAATAAATAAAATATTTTTCAATGTAAGGTTTTCTTAGCGGTGAACGCGCAGACTTGTGTCTTAGTGGGATTGAAATGAACCAGGTTCTTTCGCCCCCAATCGGACACACTATTCAGTGTGCTCTCGATCTTCGACACAAGCTGTTCGCGGCTCTCCTCCACCAGAGAGCGGGGAATATTAGCGCGGCCCGTATAATAAGCATCCCCGGTGCTGTCGTCAGCATAGCAATGAATGCTGTCAATGGACAACATATAATTGATATGCAGCAAAAACAGCGTCGGAGTCAATACCGAGCCTTGCGGGACGCCAGCATTAATGTCCATGCTGTCGGAGCAACTGCCATCCACAACGGCTCTAATGCTTCTGCAGGACAAGAAGCTAGCGACCCATTCGCATAAACCCCCTGGTAGACCGTATGCAGGCAACTTCGAAAGAAGACCACGGTGCCAGACCCGATCGAACGCCTTCGCCATATCAAGACTGACAGCTAATGCCTCACCTTGACTCTCCACGGCTGAAGCCCAGCGATGTGTAAGATACACTAGAAGATCACCAGTCGAGCGACCATGGCGAAAGCCGTATTGATGGTCGCTGATTAAGTCGTGCTCTTCTAGGTATCTAGGCTTCTCCTTATATCTTTATTTGAGGAATACATTGGGCTTAGTTGGAAATAGGTACTAAGTATAGAATGGATTTTAATACCGTCTTTCAAACAGTCTTTTTCTCCTTGTTTACAAACAAATATAAATCTGTTTTTCACTGTTATTGTTTTTGCTAGCCATATAAATAATTCAGTGTGGTTTTTCATTTTACAGCAAAACAGTCTACTTTTAGAGGAAGAGCCAGTATTTATGGAAATTCCTCTAGATGTGAGTTTTTCTTTTTATATTTTAATTAAGGAATAGAATGGGCTTACTTTGGAATCGATACTATATAGAAGAAAAAGGGCTTTAATGGACCTTCCATTAAAGCCCTTTTTCTTCTCACTGTCTTTTATTCCTCTTGTTTATTTACAAATATTAAGCCTTTAATTACTGATAAGATACAATTATAAATGCTTACAATTCGACTAAGGTTTAATATTGTGTTAATAGGTATTACAAAACAAAAACAAAATGAAATTGAAACACTTTTTTATTGCCAATCATGTTTTTTTTTAATTTATCGTTCTCTCCACAGCCTTGCAATGAGGGCTTGTTGTATTGCCCGGCCTCGTTGAAGCTCTGGGTGGACACGGCGATTTCCCGGATTCTCCATATCCGCCAAGATATGTCTTAATTCATCTGCAGCCTGAAAAGAAACATTATAGTCATAGTTAATAAATTATCTACACTAATATTTTAAAAGGAAAGATTTTGTTTGTTTGTACGAAATAGTTGTCGGAATAGTTATAATTATTTACAATTTTAAAAAGATTCTTTGATCTCCAAACTTAATATTATAAGATAAAAAAAAATATTGTTTTTAATTTTGTTATTGTTGATTTGTAAAAAAATTATAGAGAGTCAAAAAATACTGATTTGTTGATACTTTTGGGAATTTTCACAGTATTTTAAAATAAATAAATAATATTAGAATCATCTTTCTTTTTATTTCAATAATATAACTAGAACAGACTTGCCTGGTGTTGTAGCTGATTCTCCATTTCCTCTTCCTCACGAGTGAGCAGTATGACAGGTAGTCTGCTGCGATTTGCAATGTTATGCAGCACTGCGCAAGCATTCACTATTTTCCCTGCAGTGATGGGCTCATAATGCAATGCTCGTGCTGCTAACAAACATCTGAAAACACAAACTTGACATATAAAATTCATAATTTTATGAAATAAAGAGTATTGAGAGAATTTATGTTTATCTAGACATTGGGACGGGGGCCCACCACACATTCCCACCACTATCTCCTGTGTAGCCAGGATTAACAGCGGCGACCGCCAAAAAGGGCAATGAACAATGAAGTCCATTGCAGTCCCAGGGGTAAAACTACGTTAATGGAACTCACAACAAATTTAATCAGAAGAAATTAGTAGGAGTAGGAAGCTTTTGGAATTTGACTTTTATCTAGACATGTTGGCATTTTATTGTATTCATTATAGGTATTAATTAAAAATTTTAACCTGAAGCGAGCCTTCAGTACTCCTATGCAACGTTCCACTGAGTTACGTGCTGAAACATGAGCTCTATAATAATTGTGTTCAGCAGTCCCCTCCCTTGTGTCCAAAATTGGTGTCATCATTGTTGGGCGCAATGGATAACCACTATCACCTACAAATTGATAGATAAGCAGTTAATTTTATTTAACATTGTTGTTACACATTGTATTTATAATAAAATATGTATTTAGTACCTAACAAAAACACTTGTTCTCCAGCAGTAGAAAGCTCAATCAGATGCCGGTTCAGTGGATGTCCTTGCCACACCATAGAATCATGTGCTGAACCTGGACTGCTTGCGTCAATGCACAATATATTTAAATCTGTAACAAAATGCTAACTTAGAAATTGATACATATATAAAACATACAATGATTGTTATAATGTCGACAAATAAACTACAAGGTACTTACACTACTTACAATCATCGCATTCAGAGAATGGTATCCTTTTCGGTTATAATACCGCTCTTCATGTACAACAGGCCTCAGTCGTTACTGTATCGATGGTACACATGTGGCGTTCCACATGTGTACCATCCAGTACACCTGGGATACCAAAGCACGAGTAAAATCTGTAAAAATATATAAACAAACAACATAGTAAACATTACTTGTCCCAAAACTATTAATTAAAGTTATTACTTATAAATTGCCTTAATTGCATTCCTTTCTTGGGGTTGCATTGGCCAAACAACATGTTTGTGATATATTTGGTTCAATGCATTGCTGACTTCTCTCACAGCTCGCGACACTGTAGTCTGTGAGACATTGTGTAGTGCACTTTGGCCAACCAGTGTTTGGTATGATCCCGTGGCATAGAAACTTAGCGCAATGAGTATCTGAAATGTTTTGCAAATTTATTTTATCTGAATTTTTAGGAACTTTTCGGTAAGTCATTAGAATTCTAATAGTATCATTTTATCATTTACAAATTTAACAAACAATACACTCGAATCAACATTAGTTTTATAAGTTGTTATCAAGCATGATCAAGAACAAACCTTTAATTCAGGAGAGATTCCGCTCCGACGTTGCTGTCTCCGAAGAAAGGGAATGAGCTCGTCGATTAGCTCCCTTGCTTGCACCTTCCCAAGCCGAAACGTTTTCATAAACTCCGCCTCGGGAAGGTCATCGAAGGCACTCACATGCTGCCTCATTAACGCGCGAGATTTGCGACGCTGACGCCAAAGACTACGTCGACGGTCGGCACTGTTGGCTAATGCCAAAATACGCCACCGCAAAGTAGGTGCTATCGGCCTCATTGCACCCAAAAAATACGTCCACTTTATTAAAAGTGCCTTTAAGGGACTACCGCAATACCGAGAAAGGGTGTTGTTGTTCGATGGTCTCACAATGACAGTTCAATGGCCAAAACACTATTCAAATACGATAGACACAACTGTCAAATACACTTTTAATATTTGCAGACTACCTCATCTTCGGCCATCACGATGCCATTGATACACTATAATGGACCAGACTACCAATCATTACAATAGTCTTATTATGGCGTTTCAATGGCACTACAGTGGCAAGTCAATGACCATAATTATTTTGTAGAATACCAAATGGCAAAGACAATTCTATCGAGACACTACTGACACACTATTGATACGTTGGTTATTTTACAGACTTGGGGCCCAGGTAAATAAGCATGTGTCAAAGTTTAAAAAGTAAAGATAGAACTCGAGGCAAGTCGCCTGCATGCTGTAGGTACTCAATGCTGAGGTTATCGTGCCCTGGAGATTTTCCCATACCATTCCATTTATCAGTTTTGATACCTGATTAGCAGTAAAAAACATACCATGCTTAAAAGTACACACCTCAGCATCAGACACCGACGGCGCCGGTTCCAACGGTGATTTCACTTTAAAATACTGCCTAAATACATTGGCGATGTCACTGGGCTCATGATCTGCCACACTCGCGGTAAGGCTCAACTATTCTATTAGTGTTTTTCCAGAACTGACTGACTTTATTGTTTTTATGCAACTGTTTTTATTCTTTGAACTGATAAGCTTGTATTTCACTTATAAAGGTATGATTTTTAATGTCGCGGCATACACAATAGTCTCTTATTTCGCCACTAAAACAACTCGCAAATCTGTATTTAATAACCGATTCATTATTCATAGTTACAATCTGGTGTACAGACATGGTGCCTTTTGACGGTATAATCTTAGCATTAGCAAAAAAATCTTTCATTGCGTCGATGTCAGACTCTATTACAAAGTGTAGTCAAATTTTAGAACTCTTCTGTAATATTTTATAAGCTGTTACAGCATCTGGAATATCAAACCCATATGCTACATGTGTTTCTTTATTTCGTTTAATACCATCCGCGGCATTTTTGCCGTGTGCAGCTTCAAAATAATTCCATGTACACTGACTGAAGCCAAGTTCTTTTGTAAGTTTCGAAAATAGACCAAAATTAAGTTTTTGCCTGTACTGCGTACTAGGACCATCTGAAAAAAATGCGATTTTATTGTATTTATAACTGGAGTTAGATGGGCCCAAACTCTGTAAGGATTATGCTCATTACTCGGTGACAATGTGCAAAATAATAATAATAATGTTTATTTACGCCAAACTATAATAAAGTTTTACAATAATAATATGTCTACCCACTTCAGGTTTTATACATCACTGACTTAGCTCTAGATTATTTATTACATCACTAACAAATTTATTGCAACAATAAAATATTGCAATGATAACCAAGCCACAACAAATGCCAGGTTTTGATTGGAGACACGATGTTTTTGAGGTAGATTGATTTTATTTTTATTTTTTGATAGGTCTTTGTTAGATGTAATAAAACATTTTCTTGCTTATTCTTGTTATGAGATGTTTTTGTTACCAATATAACGAATTAGAACGATTTATTATATAATGAATTAGAACGATTGCAGGATGTTCACCGACTGGTATAACGATTAGGTTTGTCCATGTATGCCGATGTAATAGATTAAGGGGGCATGATGTAGGTTGTTGTATCCATAAATAAAAAGAAATGTATTATAATATAATCTTATGACATCGGTTTAAATAAGCAAGGTTACTATAGTGCTAGTAATAAAAAAGTGTGTACACTACAAGTTGTGCACAAAATATATTTATTGAGAGCTGAACTGCATTTACTTATCTCTGTTGATATCCACTTATAACTAACCCAAAATAATATCAGGGTATTTAACATCAAAAATGCCTATGTGTAGGTACTCATATCGGTTTATTGGCTGTGAAATTATTAAAAATCTTAATTCCCAAACTAGAAAATATCTGTCTTTTGTGAAGTAACTTTGAAAATTATAGGATCCTTAATCTATACACCAACGCCTAGTACAATCTTAAAAATGAAATCTGTTTTTGGTTTTGTGTATACACAACTCCAGTAAGAAGAGTTACTTGGTCTCGCGATGATCCAAAATGCATCCCTTGTATGTCGCTGCTATATCTACAATTATAAATATCTAAAAAATCACAAATTATTATAGCTTCATCACTTCAGATTTTTTCTTTGTTGTCTTTATATATTTTCTGCTGATGTGCAATGATAAAATAATGCTTTTGAAATTTTTTTGCCTCTTGATATTTTAAAATAAATTCCTAGAGATTGATGATACCCCAGCTGGCTAATAAGTAAGTTTAATTCAACTTGATTTTTATTTATATCAACATTAGCGTGAATGTTAGATGTAGGTTGTGAATGCATTGACTAATTCAGGGTCACTTATATAACCTACCTCTTCCAAAATGTTCTCTTGAGGCGTGCCTCCTATGCATTATATTTACTGCGATGAGTTCACAATAATCATTAAAGTATTTGAAAATGCTAACAAACAAGTCTTATATTTATGACAGACACCATCATGATTTGATGAATCTGTTTATGAATGGCACACTTATCACAATAATGAGTTTGTTTTATAATTACAACTCTTTAGTTTTATCAACTTACGATAAATAATTATTTTAAGTAGAATTTTAAGTAATAATTGTCTTAGTATTCATTATATTATTTTATAAGAAAATATTTTTTATTTTGAAAAAAGGATCGTAGAAAACAAATTGTGTTAATTGTGACAACGCGCAATGCATTTAAAGTACTACTCATGCAGCAGTTCTATTATTTTGCAAAAATTGCTAGCACATTATATATATAGTACCGGATCCGGTAAACGTTTTATAATGCCGGATCCGCCGGATTTCCGAATTTCCGGAAATCAATCCCTAATTCCATCATCTCAAAAACCACCCTGAGCTTAGTAGTTTTTGAACTTTCATTGAACACAGGGTGATGAGGTAGGAATGAGGTAGGAAATAGACTGACTCATTTTCTAAATCATATTGTGAAATATCAACTAACTTAGCATGGCCAAGCTGTAGATATTCATCAATGAATTGTTTATATTTTTGAAATAAAATTTTATCCTTAGAAAATCTTTTTTCTAAGTTTTGAAATCTTTGCAAGGCACTATCTAATGTGTTACCTAAATGAAATTCCTTTAAAGGCAATTTTAAAGGATAAGAGACTTGAAATTTATTCTCTTCTAATTTTACATTTTCAACAAAATTTAATTCAGCCATATATCATGTTCAGAACTAGACTCTAAAAATGTTTCGTTAACTTTCCTTAACCCTTTCACATTCCCATAAATTTTGCAAATGCAAATCAATATTATTTTTACATAAACATGGGGAAGGGAAAATAAAATCGTCACTTACTGGTGACAAAGTACGAGTAAGGTTGCAAAAATACTTGTAAGTGGCTGTACCTGGACTGTGCCTCCGCTCCTCAATAACAGCGCCGCCTACTACGTAGCCTAGCTTCGTATTGATGAGGTAGGGGCCGTTGAGGGCGAGAGGGAAGCGCTCACGGAGCAACACCTGGAAAAATACATCCGCATCCAATAAAATACGTATAGTCGCTGGAGCGTTAAAGCTGGGGTCAACAAGTTGAAAGTGCGAGGGGATGTTAAGATGGGAAACATCAATAGTCTGATGCGGCAACGTGCATGTAATTTTTTTTACCACTGAACATGTAATAGGCAAGCTGAATGATGTGCTTGAAGCATATAAGTCAAATTCCGCAACAGCATTTATATTATTGTGGATATCACACACTCCCACCACGCTATGCGCCTTAGCAAGCAGTTTGCAGTCAATTTTATGTGCTATCTCTTTGGTGATCATAGACACCTCACTACCAGAATCCAGCACTGCTCGTACAGACAATGTGCTGCCGTCTTTAGCATTTAAATTCATCAAAACCGTGGGTAATAAAACATGTTTATTATTATTAATGTTGCTATTGCTCAACGATACCTGAGGAGATTCTCTCTCTTAAGGCCGGGAAGAAGTCACTTCATCGTGAAGTAGACTGTTATGGCTTCCTTTGCATTTCATGCATTTAAATTTAAAATAGCACTTGTTAGTGTGTCGGTTCAGATATAGGCTGTACCTTTTAGTATCTTTAATAAACTGTACTCTTTGATTTATGGATGCCATTTTGAACTTCGGACACTTGTGTAATTTATGAGGACCAGTAGAACAAAACTCACATGTCTCCTGAGTGGTGAGAAGGCTGGCTCGAGCGGAGCTTCCAGCAGGAGCACTTCCACTGCTGCTTATACCCGTAGACCGCTTCTCCGAAAATTCAGTGGCTTTCAAAGTTACTGCTTTCTTTTCTAAAAAGGTCAGGAAACCTTTCAGATTATGAGGATTCGATTTAAAATTCGCTTGTTCTAAATAATACGCTCTAACCGTGTATTGATCCACTTTCCTGGTTAACATAGGAACCAATAAAGCATCCCAGTAATGGACAGACTGCTTGAGACTCTCAAGTGCACTCAAACTTTGCTTAATCTGGGCCCAAAATGACCTTAACACCTCAGAAGTACATCTAGTCACAGGACTTATATCCAAGATACAATTGACATGTTGTGTGATAGTTTTGTTTACATTGTCATACCTATCCGATAATATTTTTAAGGCTTGTTCATAGTTTTCATCCTCTAATGCAAGGTTTTTTACTAACTCATGTGGTTCATATTCAAGATTTTAAGATAATAGAATTTTTGTAAATTAGACAATGATCTGTCGTTATGAATCAAACTATGAAATAGATTTATAAAAGGATAGTACTCACCATCCTTGCCTGTAAACTTTTTAATCTCTATTTTGGGTAGTTTCGCACAAATAGACGTGGAACGATCAGGGGGCGGG
Source organism: Hypsopygia costalis (assembly GCA_937001555.2). NCBI lineage: Eukaryota > Metazoa > Arthropoda > Insecta > Lepidoptera > Pyralidae > Hypsopygia > Hypsopygia costalis. Next base: position 12,045,511 of record OW443347.2, on the reverse strand, counting down.
TTCTGCGACGTAATAGGCGTCTGTTTACGCCTTATAGCACCTTGCAATAATGCCATGGATATCAAATATTTCTCCTCGTACTCCTGGAAAGCGGAAACCGAATCACTTTTTGTAGCCTTTAACTCGTCACCTAACACAGTAATTTTAATATTTAAATCTTTAAATTCGGCAAAGGTATTCTTTAAATGATTAAACTTTACCTGCAATAACTCTAAAGACGAATTTTCGAGTTCGGTTTCCTCTTCGCAGAATTGATAAATTTTCGTAATAGTGCCTTTAGCAGACCCCCTGGCCGAAATCCACGCACCCTTTTGTTCCATTGTAGAACCGTTAACGAATTACACTTTTGTAATAACTTATTACAGTAAAATATTATTTAAACGCGCATACAAAACTGTCTTAATAGGTAAGCCAACACGTCAACAAGAAAATGGCGTGCAATCGTTCACAGTGTTGTGCCAAAGCGCAGGCAGTCTCTTGTCCAATCGCGACGAATTTCCGGCCGGCCGCGTCACACAAATAACGAATCAGCGCGCACCACGAATAAGTCACTCGTCGTTCCAACCAATAGCGTTGAAGCGCGTAGTACAGAAAACTCCTTCCTTAGAATCGTCTATGTAGATGCGAAGCAAAATGCCTGTCGACTGTTATCACTTGAAACACTTTTATGTTTGAAATCAAATCGATGAAATGCGGATGAAGTATTTTGTCGCAAATATTCTCCGATGTTTTTGACGATGAATGTATGCAATTTCACAGTACTTGTTCCCAGCAGCATAGCTAAATGAAATATAGGTAGGTATTACCGCACCGCTCGTAGAGTATAATTCGCCACGTAGAAATGTGTTGTTCTTCCTGTTTCTCAATAGCAATTGCGGACCCGTAGTCCAATAGCAGACCAACTGAAGCACAATAGCCGCCTCTTTTTTGGATATCCGTGCAGGCCCGCCGCAATCCCAATGGCTGATTCCGACGATAGGTAGATCGCACAACTGAGATATCACTTCTCGCCCAGACTTCTCCTCGACGAGAAAACATATCCGGCTCGAAGGACCAAACTTGTGGGCCGCTGGTAAAAATGAAACCCCACAAGTGTTCCTTTCTATGGACTGTATTAAATAATAACGTGCTGCAACGGTGACAATGGCTCACAAACACAATAGTACATCAAAAGGAAGTGACGACATAACGTCGCAGTGTTCCAATACAAAAATCTTACTGTTTTGTGGCTAAACACTTACAGTAATCAAGATTACATCCTGATCCGAAAAATCTAACCGATGTATTTTGCCTTTTCGCTCAAAAAGAATTCGTATAAGGACTGCCCTTCTTTAGTTTTTGTTTCTATTAATTATTGTTTAAGCATTACATACATGTTACGTTTAATTTGAAAAGTATCTAATAATGTTCTTTGCCACGTTGCACTATGGTTCGTTTAGAACAAGTTAGCTGGACAATATTATTTGCTTTGATTTTTATGTCTTAATGAGGATATTAAGCTTAAATGTAATGTTCTCAGTACTTTTTGGAGGGCGATTTGTCGTTTGAGTGAAAAAAACAAAACTAAATTTAAGAATATGTACACAATATCTATATTTTTTCAACATTTTTGTAAAATAATTTATCTAAGGGAGTTTACCTATTTTCTTCCGTGGAACTTCTCTTAAACCATTAATTACATGGTCAGATGTTATCAACAACATATTGAGTAAATCTCTATTTGTAGCTACTCGCGATCGCTTTTGTGTGTTGTGTTCACGAAATCTTCTGCAGTCCTTATTCCGAGCTTCCTGTGCTTCCTCGGATAGCTGGCCAATAGGCAGAAGTGATGATTTAATTACCTCGCCACTATGCAGAAGTATTTTGTTAACAGTCGCTGGCATATAATACCATGGATAGAGATTTACGTTAAGTTGTCTTGTTTCACGAGCTAAGTTTCCAAATTTTTCAATATTTATGTCATATCCCGATGATAAAGTGCGAAGCAATATGGCAAATTTTTGTATAAGTGAAACATCTAATCCTGTAATATCAGCACTGGCCTCAGGATTTTCAAAAATCTTCGTGCGGTATTCCCGTCATTTGTGTTACCAAACCCTGGTTTTGGTTTATCTACAATTAAATCCATGTCACTTTTGAAACGTTTTTAATATCTTCTGAACGTTGCTTCACACTAGCTTTGTCTTCGGCTGCTCTAAGTTGCCATTTTTTCACATTAAGTCGATAACTAATGTGAAGCAAGCATTCAAAGCATCTAATCCAAGCGTGCAGTGTAGATAAACCAAAACCAAGATTTTCTTTATTTAATACAAACTCTCTTGACAAATCATTCATCATTAATGGAGTTGCTCCACAAATAAAACATTTCTGTGAAGAAGAAGTTTCGGTCAGAGTGTTGCAAACTTTCCCGTCAATCATTGTCAAAAGCATTACATGTGTGACAGATACTTCACTCTCCATCACCTTGCATTTTGTCGGCAATAAAGCATCTATCTCTTCTGAAACCTTGGTGGTTTCTGAGATGGTAAAATCTTTCGTTTCCTTAGAAAAAATAAACTTTATTGGGCGACAATACATTGTGGAGGAGGGTCGAGGATTCTGCCACACAATATTACCTTTATCGTCTCTCACAATAGGGTAAGTTCTTTCGTGAAACCGTAGATGACTGCAATTGGTGGTTTTTGCAAAGACCTCTGAAAAAAAGAAAAAATCACACCGGAGTGGTGGGATTTCCCTTTTACCTTTTTTCAGAGTTCCGACGTATGTTAACCCATATTTTTTTCAGTTCTTTACATACTTCAATAGAGGAAAAATAATTGCCAGCAGTGATGTTGCGATTGGTTCCCATGATGGATTTTGCTAAAAGTACTTGTAGTACACTCTGCGTTGATACAAGTAATTGTTTCTTTTGGTCGTTAGTTTTTAGCCTGTTCCCGTCACTGTTTTTCTTTTCCATTATATGGGTATGCATTGTAAAGATAACCAGTGGTACTATCCGTTAGATATTTTATTTCCCAGCCATACTTACATGGCGTATTAGATGTACTTCTTACATACACACCGGCCTCTAAGTGATCCTCACATTTCGTCGACTGTGGTGTTCTCGCCAATTTTTTTATAATACTTTTGACCAGTGGTTCCCAAAGTTGTCTGGGCGACGACTCATCAAATACAAGGTTACAAATTAGGGACCCACCTCTAGGAAATTTAACGGTACGAATATGAATAAAGGAGTTTTCGAATAAAAAACAAAGCTTTCATACAATTTTTTATTACTTAATTAAATACTATTTCATATAGAAAAGTTATTTCAGTGGGAAGAAAGAAATTGTTTTCTATATTTCGCCAGTTTTGACATCAACTTCAACTCGAGTTACTTTTAATCGCAGTGAATTTGATAAGTCCAATTTATTGCGGTATTTAGTTTTATTACTCACCATATTAGAAAATCCGGACTCACATAGGTATGAGGTAGTAAAAGGGAGAACTTTCATAGCTTCATCAAACAGGCATGGATAGTTAACTGCAACCGAGAGCCAGAATTTCGTTAATGATTGAAACAATTTTTTAGGGACGAATCTTCTGATAAATCAATTAGTTCTTCACTTGCTGTTGTTGACGTACCAGTTGGTAGGTGGTCTTGAAATGGGTTAGAAATCCAATTCAACAATTCCAGCTTTTTCATCTCCTCACCGAAATAGTCGTCAAAGTTTGTTTTTTGTTATTGATCTAATACTTACAGTTATTCTAATGGCTGCGACTCGCACGTTATCACAGTTGATTACCCACACAGATTCAAAATCACTTTTTCGCCACAATAAAGCTACATCTCCGTATGGCCTTCCAGTGAGCAAGCCAATTGATGTGTCGACCGAGTACCGGTTGCACTGAAATCCTCATGAATTGTTCCGAGGAATGGCAGCTCATGAGGCATCAGCCATGTCTCTTGAAGGTCCACTATATCAGCAGACTTGCATAACGTCCTAATACCCTCCATTGAGCTCTTGATAGATTTGCAATTGTAACTAATTTTCTTACTGGAATTTACATAACCTCTATCCATTCTGAATTTTACTAGATGATGCCTCATTTTGCTCACCTCGTTTAACACAAAAATTTATAAATCGCCTGAACGACATCCCAGCAGGCCATGATTTATCATCTAAGAACAAATCCAGCTTGTACCTCGTGACAAATAACTAGTACAAAGAACTTGTTGTCTTTTTCTTTCTTTGTTTTGATCTTTACAGTTCTTTATTTATTAACTGCACCAACAATATTACAACGATAGTTCTTTTTTTATATGAAAGTGTGGCAAACGAGCATGTGGGTCACCTGATGTAAAGCTTCAGTAAAACGAAGAAAAGCTTCTGCTTGACAAAAAATGTATTATAAAACTTAACTTTTTACTACTTCAACATACTAAAAATGGGCCAAAAAATGTTCAATTTGGAAAAGTTGTCAGGTCGAGAAAATTTCGTTACCTGGAAATTCAGTATCAAGACATATTTGGAGCACGAGAATTTGTAGGTTGTATAGAGGTAACGCTCCTGTTGATGCCGCTAAAGACAAAATGGCAAAGCCGAAGCTAATTTTACTTATGGATCCGCAAAATTACGTGTTCAGAAGTGCAGAACAGCTGTTTAGCTGTTGTGCACTCATACCTGTTTAGGTATGGGAAAGTTTGCATCAAGCTTTTGACGATAATGGACTTACGCGAAGAGTCGGCCTGCTAAAAGATTTAACAAATACGACATTAAAATCGCCTAACAGCGTTGAGGAAAATGTAAGTAAAATCATGAACACTGCCCATAAGCTGCGTAACATTGGATTTGAGGTGAACGATAAATGGCTTGGAACGTTGATGCTGGCTGACTTACCAGACGAATACAAGCCCATGATTATGGGACTAGAAAATTCAGGCATTAAAATTAGTGCACATTCAGTAGTCCAAGCTCATACAAGAAATTAAAATGTCAAATTCTGCAACTTTTAATGCAAATTCTAAGAAAACTAGAAGTAGTAATCAGTCAGTAAAGTTAACAGGGTCAAGGTGCTATAATTGTAATAAACAAGGGCATTTTGTTAAATTCTGTAAGCAGCCAAAACGACAAAGGATAGTAAAGGTGTAAGCTCCTGCTTTATAGCAGGCTTTTCAGCCACAATTGAGCAGTGCGGTAGCGATACGGTGCTTCCACTCATATGACGAGCAGAAATGATTGGTTGTATAATGTCACTGATCCATCAGTACAACGTGTGACAGTAGCAAATAGAGAACCACTAGCTGTAAAAGGGGTTAGATGTGTGGATATTCATATCAATCAGGAAGATAAAATACAAGTTAAGAATGTTCTGTATGTTCCTGGATTAGCGGCAAACCTTCTCTCAGCACCATAGTGAAGAGTGGTTATAATGTTATATTTAACAATGAGGGATGTGACATTCAGAATTCAAAAGGAGAAGTTATATACTGTGCTGTATTAAAAAACAACTTGTATATTATAAGTACTAGTCAAGATGTGGCTCACTTAGCTTCAAGTGAAGCAAATACTAATGATGCTTATTTATGGCATCTGCGGATGGGACATTTGAATATGTCCGATATTAAAAAATTGCCAGATTGTGTAGAAGGTGTGACTATGACAGATAGATGTAACGTCATTTCCTGCATCACGTGTTTTGAAGGTAAACAAACCAAGTTGCCATTCAAAAATGTAAATATTTATTTTACAGTGTAGGTACCAATGGATGGATATAAATACGAGACATTGTTCATGACTACATTTTATAATATATTTAAAGGAATATGGTAATACATTAACTATTTTATAAATAAATATAATCTGTCTCTTAAGCCTTTGCCGTAAGCACACTTTCGCCATGTCAGCACTCGGTTAGTGTCAAAGTAAACACTACCGTTAGACCATTGACCTCCGCAAAATAATAAATAAATTACATATCAAAATCACTTTGAATACAACGTACACATGATAAATTCCAATTCTGCCTTGTTTTCACAAGTTTATTTAAGAGGCTAGTTTCTAGCTGTAATTTATCAGGCTTAACTTCCAGCATATCGGAATCTTGCATCAGAATCTGAACAAACTTACAACTCTGTTCATTATTTTGCAAATTTCATCATTGGTGACTGAAAGCTTTGAGATGCTGGGTAGTATCCTGGATAATAATTGGGACAATCGAGTTCCATCATTTGTTTTTTTAATGTTCGTCCAGCAGTTTGTATAACAGGCACTTGACCCTACATTGATATAGCCATTAACATGATTCAGCACATTCTCGTTCGTTCAAGTTTATAATATGTTTTATGTATGGGAAGTATGCGGAATATCGAAATTTCCGAGTTTATTTCTTATACCATTTATGTATGAGATTTTTGCAAACTATGCCCATTTCTATCACACAATCCATTGTAATTTGGTGGGCAAGATAGGTTTCCATTGACGTTGTTGATGACGATTTCTGATGTTTGGGTGAATGCTCATTTCTCGACGGAATCATCAGGACAGTTTTCTGGTCATTCATCGAGGTAGTATCCTGGGCAAACATCGGTACAATAGTTGGTAATTACTTCCCAGTATACCTCATTCGATACAGTTACTGGAAGCGTGCGTACATATAGGTATAACGCCAAAGTTCGGATGTTCAGTGGTAGTTACTTCTTCAATCTCTTCTTCGGTCTTAAATTTGTTTCTTTTCCTTCATTCGCCTATTTTGAAACTATATTTTAATTGTGCGCTCTTTCAGTTTTAGAACTACGGCGAGTTCTATACGTCGGCTACGGTCAAGGTCGACTTCTTGCATATTGACTCTAATTCCATTATTTGCTAGCTGAATGCAGTCCAGTTACGTTTTTGTTTTCTTACACCATTGCTAGGTTCCTTAGTGGTCATCCAGCTGTTTGTCCAGGTCACATAATGGGCCTTTGGTCACATAGCCACTGACTGAGGAATCTGGATTAATTTATTTTTCCATTTGTAATGTGTGATTATTGCGTACTATGTCCATTTCTATCACACAATTCATTGTAATTTATTGGACGAGATAGTTTTCCATTAATGTTGTTAAAGGAGAATTTCGCGGTGTTTTGGTGAATGCCTGCAACAAAAAAAAAACAATGTAAGTGACACTGACACTTGCATTATAAATAAGGGAGCAAATAAATATGAATATTCGTTGTCGAAACCTTTGGTACATGGGGTCCCAGCACAAAAGCTTTATAAGAGAATTAGGAAAAAGAGTCGTCGACGTTTGGCGAGGTAATGTTGCTAGCATCTTGGGAACGATGCCACACGGGCCAAAATTTTTACATTTATTTTAGTTTTAGGTAAGTTTTATTTTAGTAATATTTAATTTTAGGCACTTTAGTTTTATAGTTGAATTCTATGTATTTATTGTTTGTTGCTTAAGTTTATTTGAATAAAATTTAATTAAATACTAAGAATAAATTTGAAGAATAATCTTGAATGCGGAGGAAATAATATAATAATATTAGACTAGATGGCTCTGTGTAATTTGCCTAGTAGCAAATTACACAGAGCCATCTAGTCTAAAACTAAGCAAAGCTTGTGTAATAGACAACTGATAAATTCACTTTTTTGTAAATACATATATATCAAAACAGCCTGACTAAAACAAATAAACATGTTCGAACCAATAGCCCTCCAATAAAGGATCCCATGTAGTGCTTTCGACTCATAGCTACGATGGACCAACTTATACTGGAATTGTTACTTTCTACGTGCGGTAAACCGCAGTATATATTAAAATATTCAAAATCTTGAAGATTATATAAAAAGTAATTTGTTCTTACCATAACCCTGCGAGGGATTTAGAGATATCTTGGATGTACTGGTTTTGGTTATCTTCGCCGCAGACCTCAGGGAGGATGTCCTGCAGGCCGTGGAGCCGACATGGTGAAAGTGTGCTGACGCGACGAAGGCTTGAGAGACAATGGTCACACAGAATACAATTCACGCTTTTATACGTTATTTTCGCGAGCCGTAGTTAATTAGCGCATGGACAATTTCATATTTAACTAATTAGATGCACTTAGACTAATGATGTTGTTGTTTCCTAATCAATACATATAATAAAATCGTAACTGGCCGCTGTCTGTACATTGAAGATATATAAAAAAAAACTAATATAGGGGGGCTTTATGAACGCAATAGAACCCAAAACAATGATTTTTAGATTTTTTGTCTGTTTGTCGGTTTGTCTGTTTGTCCGTACGTTTGTGCACGCTAATCTCAGAAACGGCTTAACCTATTTGAATACGGTTTTCACTAATGCGTTAAGGTTTGCTCAACTTAACATTTAGTGTTTGTTTCATTTCAATCGGTTCATAAATAAAAAAGTTATATCAATCTAAAGAATCTATATACATCAAATTCAAAGTCCTGACTGACTGACTGACTGATATATCAACGCACAGCCCAAACCGCTGGGTCTAGAGATTCCAAATTTGGCACGTAGGTTCCTTATGACGTCTAGGGGTACACTAAGAAATGATTTTTCAAAAATCATCCCCTAAGGGGAAGAAACTGGGGTTCAAAGTTTGTATGGGGAGACAAGATTAGTTGGACTATTTTATCCGAAACTTTTCAAAAGTACTTCTATAGATAAATGAGTAAATACGTATTTCAAGATTTTTCAATATTCAGCCCCTAAAGGGGTAAAGTGGGGTGAAAAAGTCTAAAAATCGTCATGGGTATTGTTTTTATAGTTTCTCGGGTCGCTGATTACGAAAACAACAACGATTTTAAAATTCAACGTGGGTAACTACCTCAATAGGGGATGATTGTCAAGAATCATCCCTGGGGTGCGACGGGGTTGAAATTTCTAAAATGGGATGAAAAAGTCTGAATATCGTCATGGGTATTATTTTTATGGTTTATTGGGTCGCTGGTTACGAAAAAACAACTAAATTATAATGAAACGTAGCCGACGTGACATAAAATCACCCCTATGGGGGTGCAATGGGGTTGAAATGTCATAATATGAATATGGTTGATGCCATGGTTTTCTGGGACGTCAAATGGCATGGATTTGAAAATATAACATTGTGTACACGAAATTACTTAAGAGGTTTTTTTTATTAATTTTATTCCTAAGAGGGTGGAACGGAGGTCCAAAGTTTGTATGGGGAAACGAGATTAGTTGGACTATTTTATCTTAAAATTTACACGAGTACTTCTATAGATAAATGAGTAAACACGTGTTTTAGTATTTTTCCAAAATTCAACACCAAAAAGGGTAAAATGGGGCCAAAAAATCTGAAAATTGACATGGGTATAGTTTTTATGGTTTATCGGGTCGCTGGTTACGAAAACAACAACGATTTTAAAATTCAACGTGACTAACGTAACCATCATCCCCTTTTGGGGTACAATGGGGTCGACATGTCTAAAATGGGGTGATAAAGTCTGAAAATCGTCATGGGTATTGTTTTTATAGTTTATCGGGTCGCTAATTACGAAAAAGAACAAATATTTTATAATCCAACATAGCCGACTTGACATAAAATCACCCCTGTGGAGATGCGATGGGGTTGAAATGTCATAATATCAATATACCGTGTTGATTCTATGGTTGCCTGGGACGTCAATTACGAAAATAGCATCGATTTGAAAATATAACACAGTGGACACGAAATTACTTCAAATGATTTTTCAAATTTTACCTCTAAGAGGGTGAAACGGAAGTCAAAAGTTTGTATGGGGCAACGAGATTAGTTGGACTATTTTATCCTAAACTTTACACGAGTACTTCTATAGATAAATGAGTAAACATGTGTTACCCCAAATTTCACGCGAGCGAAGCCGCGGGCGAAAGCTAGTTGTAAATATTTTTCGAAGTACTCGTACGTACATTAAAGCATGTCTCAAAACCGGTTTCTATTGATTTCCAAATCATTGGGTTGACTTATAATTGATATCATCAATTAAAATTTTTTTTATACCACTATTGTGGAAAACAAGCATACGGCACGCCTGATGGAAAGCAGTTACCGTAAGTTTATGGAGGCTTGTAACTGTATGGATCCTGTAAAAAACTTTTCACTCCCTTTTTGAAGTACCCCATTCTTTAGCCTCCTGGGAAAATTTCAACTGGCAGTTTATTCAACAGCTTGATTATACGTAGAAGGAAACTTATCTAGAACCGCACAGTAACAGACACTTCGGTTCTAATGTGTGAGGATGGATTCCTTGTCGATGGGGAGCGGTGCGACTGTAGAAGGAGGCCGTGGGTATCATGTCAAACATCTCCTCTGAACACACCCCATTGTATAATCGGTAGAACACACACAGGGACGTAATATCTCTTCTCAGACTCAGGTTCTAAACCGTCGGTCCTCACAGTGCGCCTCTGAATCGAGTCTCAAGATGCAAGTTGGTATTTAGGCGCCCCTACCCATAGCTGACAACAGTACTCCATATGCGGCCGTACTTGAGTTTTATAAAGCTGAAACCTTTGCTGCGAGTTGAAGTAATGCTTCGCCCTGTTGAGCACACCTAGTTTCTTCGACGCCACCTTGACCACCCCCTCCAGATGACAACGAAACTGGTCGCTGGAGATTTCAACTCCTAAAATCCGAATACCTAGAACCAGTTATATTAATTCTGATTTCAAAAAGCGGTTCCAGAAATACAATATTTTAAAAATAATTTAAATGACTTATAGCAATTTACTTAGTAATATACACTTCTGGACACATCTATTGGCCCACCTTAGAGTTTAGGTTTCGATGGCCCCTACCGAAATATGATTGCTAGATTGAACAAAAACTATTGATGCAGTTTTAAACCTGATACATTTTACCATCTTTTTTGATCATATTGTTTTAAATTTGAATTCAGAATACCACACGACATGGTGCTACGCCTAACAAGTCGGGTATGCGCCTTGATTAAGGCAGTTGATTTTTGAATAAAAAACATTTTTTATCAAATAAAAGTTTAATTTAATAACGCGTGTTGCCTCCATGGGCATCTACCACAGCTCTCATATGATTAGGCATAGAGTTTATCAACCGCTCTATGAAATTTTGAGGGATCCTCCCCCATTCCTCTTCTATGGCAGTTTTCAACTCCTGCATCGTCTGGGCAACTGGCTGACGAGCCCTAACACGTCTTTTTAGCTCGTCCCACATGTGCTCAATGGGGTTCATGTCTGGGCTTCTTGCTGGCCAGTCCATAACTGTGATGTTCACATCCCGAAGATATTCCCTGACGATGCCGGCCGTATGGGCTCTTGCATTATCATGCATAAAAGGAAATTTGGGCCCACATAGTCCGCGTATGGCATCACGTGAAGTTCTAAGCACTCACGAATGTACCTTTCAGCATTTAATTTTGGCAGCCGTGGTCCCGTAACAACCTCAAGTTGAGTTTTGCCGCTCGCGGATATACCGCCCCAGACAGTCCATGAGCCACCGCCATAAGCAACCCTCTCTTCAAAGCAGCATTGTGCGAAACGCTCTCCCTTACGTCGGTAGACCTTCTTCCTTCCATCATTGCCATGTAACACAATTTTAGACTCATCAGAAAAGAGTACACGGCTCCAATGCTGCTGAGTCCAATTTAAATGAGTGCGCGCGAAATGAAGGCGCGCTGTTCGGTGGGCTCGCGTTAGTTTGGGGCCATTAGCTAGCTTGTGTGGTACCATATCGCGATCTTTTAACCTTCTCCGAACAGTTCGAGCGCTCACAGATACTCCGTGGAAGTCACGAAGTTGGTTTTGTATCTCAATAGAGGTAAGGTGACGATTTCTCAAGCTGGTCGTCACGATGAATCGATCCTGCCTTTCAGTTGTGACCCGAAATTGTGGCCTTCCTTGGCGACGAACAAAGCCGCCAGTCTCTAGGTACCTCCGATAAACATTTCGGACCGCAGATCGACTTAAATTAAGTTGAGCACTCACATTTCTTTGGCTGTGTCCGGCCTGGATAAGTGCAACAGCTTGGGCGGCGACTTCAGGCGAAGTATCCATAGATTATTGATAAAACCTCACTTTAATGTTAAGAATCAGTAATGTTTGTTGCAAAACCAAAGAGAAAAATCACACTTTCAAGAATTAAATCCAAGTAAACCAATAAAATCAAGTTTTCTTAGTATTCGATTGTTGGATATCAACGAACAAATTGCTCCAAATTGTATTTTGTTTTTTTTAATTCTGTGTTCGAAATTCAAAAAAAAGACTATTGAATGAAATTATGAATGTGCCAGGTTCAAAACTGCATAAAAACTTTTTGCTCGACCTAATATAAAATTTTAGCTAGGACCAAACGAAACTGAAAATGCAAGGTGGGCCAATAGATGTGTCCAGAAGTGTAGTCTAGTGTTATTTGCACTTGATATATGACTATGATGAATATGAATTGTGAACAGGACTATGGCGGTCTGCATTGATGTTTTGGAGACGCAGCATGCTTTGGAAGCCACCCTGCTACAAAAGATGAGCGCATTTGAAGCTTAATTGAAGGCCTCTACTCCACAGCCAAATGTCTCCGCTGCGCGCTTGCAGGATGAATTCTCGGAGTTCAAGTCATTGGTGGTGTCTGTAATATATTTATTGCGACAAAAGATTGCAGGGCTTGCTAAGGCTGTTGATAATATAGAGATGAGACATCGTCGAAAGTATTTACTTGTAGCTAGCATCCCTGAAGATATTCATGATTTAAAAAAGTTCACCATTGGCCTCTTCAATGACAGAATGTGGTAAATAAAGTTTAAATAAATAAACCAAATGTAGGGTACAGCGTTTTTAAGCTGTCCGATTGGGGAAGTACCTCAAACTCACAGAATACCGCAACCAAACAACAATTCACTACAGGGTTGTTGTGTCACTGCGAGTGAGTGAGGTCACCAGAAAGAAAGGAGTTGCTGAGTTGGCAGCGCGCGAGCGATATTTCATGTTGCGGGCGGTAATATGGCTACGGTAACCGCTTCGCATCAGGCGGGCTATATCCTTGTCTGCCACCCAACGTAGTATAAAAAAATATTTTTAAACTTAAGTGGGTTAAGTTAAGTACGTATTGTACGGATTAACTACGATGTACGGATTGCAGTACAGTTCAGTCGAGTCGAGAGTTCTATCGAAATAATCTATAGTATGTAACTATATCTTGGCACCACAGTATTTTAACTTCACTTCGCGAAATCGCAAATTATTAATATGATAAATTTATACTCATATAATTCCTTGCTATGAACTACGGTGCAGAGACTAGGACGCTGATCTACAAACTAAAAGTAGTAGGGCTGATTCACAGACTAAAAGTCACAGAGCAATGCTTGGAGTTTTTCTAAGGGATCGAATTTGAATCGAAGAAATTCGGCAGAGAACCAAAGTGGTCGAAATAGTTTTCAGAGTTTGCAACTTGAAGGGGAAGTGTATGGTGGAAAGACCTACATCTAGCAGAGCGTAGATACAGGCTTGCTTCAAAGGGAACGTTAAGCCGTCGGTCCCGGCTGTTGTGATAAGATGACAGTCGTTAAGCCAAGTCAGTGGCCTTTAGGTGGCTTGAAAACACTGACCTTCGTCAACCCGCAGTTGAGTAACGTAGTGAAATATGCTCTTAATCCCTTCGATTGAGGGGACCCGTATCCCAGTAGTGTGATGAATAGGAGTTAACGACTCATAAATTTATTAGCAAATACAGTTCTTGTTTGTAAAACTTTATTGTATATCAAACATAAGTACATAAAATACAAAAATCATTATACCAATAGGGATCTCTTCCAGACAACCATAGAAAATTGAAAGAGAGTTTCCATTTTTGGGCTTTGGAGCAATACATGCATATCTGCCATCTAAAATATACAAAATAAAAACTATACATATAACATACTATACACAATACATAAATGTAGACATTCTAAGTATAAATGTCAGAGGCAGACTCGTAATTTTTCTTTACCTGAATTTTAAAGGAGTCGAGTGACTGGGACATTCTCACTTTGATCGGTAGTGCATTCCACAGGCATGCAGCATGGACAGTGAACGATTTTGTGAAACACTGGGAATTGTGGTAAGGAATTCTCAAAACTGGATCATTACTTAGTTCTTGTTACATAACAGACGGATTAACACACAGTTATAAAAAGTTAATTGTCCATTAATTATTTTTTGTCTAGATTGTGAAATGATTAAGTATGCTACTTACGTCCTGATTTGATAATTGCCATTCTGATTAGCGTAACGACGTGTTTGCAAAACGTCACGATGGTTAACTCTAAGTTAATATATTTAACTTGAAAAAGTTATTTACTACTATTTCATTACTTTTTTATTAACTGCTAAATGCTTGATTCCAAATTTAGTAAATTGACATTTTATAGTATTCATAAGGTGGGTGGACCATGGAAGGCCACTCTAACAAACAAACAAATTATAAATTAGCAGTTTGTTTTATTATTTAACGTATGCAACAATTTCTTTTATAGCAGATTTAATCACTATTTATTAATCTAAAATTTTGTGAAACTGTTCCAAATGGCCTTGCTAGGAACAAGGCTCCATACAAGGCCAATATGATAAATCAGTCGATTAAATTAAAACTAACTTTGTGACAATCTATATATCAGCTTATACTTAAACTACATGAAAAGGTGTTTCAATAAGACGAAACATTAAATGCTTACTCTATTATATTAATTTATAAAATATTCAACGAACATTACTTGAACGCAATAGTATAACTAAGAATGTATTAGTGGAAATGTTTTAAAAATAATACTAATGAGTATTATATCGATAATAAATAAGTTGCCAATACCTTTATAATGAAATTATAAAATAATTAAACTTACCTAATATCGCCTTACAAGAGCCCCTTTCCTTGTAAGGCCAAAATATTTAAAATTGTCTTTCCAGTGTAGGTTAAAAAGTTGATTGACCCTTAGAAGTATTAATATTACATATACATCGTTTTAACTTTCCCAATGCGAACTAAAAAGTATTCATATTTTTTTATTTCCAGATGTAATATGGTCAATGTGCCCTAGTAAGGCCAATCGTCAAATTGTTCATCGGCCTTACAAGGAACCATTGACTTTTCTAGGAACACTATCGATATTTTAACTGAAATGGAAATAAAGTAATATTTTTTTTCTTGTATACCATAGAAAACCCTTATATGTATATATATTCAGAGTAAAAAAAAGAGAATAATGGTTATTTACTTAAAAACTTACATTTTCCTGTAAGCGAAAATTACAATTATAATCTCGACGAGCGAAGTTGACGAACCGAGGGACGCCACGGACAAAATAGTGAAGCGAGCGACTCGCCACCACGTCTGTGTGATTGATTTCGATGGGTGATGGTGTGAATAGAAGGAATTTGTCATCAAATAGCAATAACTGCGACTTTTTAATAATTGACCTTCAAAGGAGCATGGCCTTCCATGGTCCACCCAACTTATTTGTTTATTTAGTCATATATTTATACATAAGTTTAGTTTCGTAGCAATTATTACGAAACGCCTAACAGTTGACAATTTTGCAACAGAATCATAACAGTCATTTACGTCTAAAATATCATCTTGTCCTCTCACTTTTTATTGAGGAGAATCTTGATCACCCCTTTTAATAGTTAATTGATTCAGGTGTTATTTTGCGGAAGTCAAATTTACAGGCAATTTGATC
This sequence comes from Hypsopygia costalis, assembly GCA_937001555.2. Classification (NCBI taxonomy): domain Eukaryota; kingdom Metazoa; phylum Arthropoda; class Insecta; order Lepidoptera; family Pyralidae; genus Hypsopygia; species Hypsopygia costalis. The sequence goes on along the minus strand of OW443347.2, from coordinate 12,029,840 downwards.
TACACTACTTTGGTGGCGGAAGCACGCAAAGTATTGTAGATGAAATTGCCACCCCTTTTAATTTTAAATACCCACTTACCACTTACAACTTTTTCATTTTCTGGCACATCAAATTATTTTCTAAGTATTATTTGCTTTTAATGTTTGTATTTCTCTATCAATTGCCTCCTTCCATTTTCCACTGTCACTTCTCATCATGGCCTCTCTCCATAAGTGACTGGTTCACTTGCATATTGGCAAAGGTAGTAATCTGGTGGTTTCCTTACTCGTTTACTGGGTTCTCTTTGATTTGCCTCAATAACTGAATCTAACGAGCTGTTATTATCTTAACTTGGGTCATATTTAGTTTCAGAGTCTTCCAACATACTAGCAGTCATCATAATTACATTGAGATCCTCTGATGTAGTTTCTGTGTCATTACGCAACTCATTATTTCTGTCACTATGTAATCCTGAGTAGTCCAATTTTATTCTTACATCACTATAGTTCGACTCCTTCTCTAAGAAATCTATGTTCTAAATCCTTTTACCATTTGTCCATACCCAACCATTACTTTTTCGCCTTTGTTCCTATTTCTTTCTGTTTCTTTCGGAATGTGCGCGTACACTGGGCTCCCAAAGAGTTTTAGTTGATGAATGTCAGTCTTTTCCAAACCACACCTCATATGGTCGTTTTTCCCCGTCTTTAACGCACCATGTCGCTGACAATTGTGTTGTGCGACGAAACGCACCGTATTTGAACAAACTATGCGGCCAAAATTAATTGTTGATTTTTATCGTTACTAAAAGTGATTTTAAGCCATTTCTTGTTACTATATAGGGTAAAAAATAGTTTTGAATTTATTATTTACTTATTAGATATTTTATTATTAAAAATAAATTTATTATTAAAATAATATTAGGAAGAAAATACTGATAAATTCTAATGACTTAATATTGTTAGCCTGAGTAGGTAAGGCTCTTATTCTCAAAACTGCGCCTCATCCCCATCCGAAAAGTCTTCATCTACAGAATCTTGATCGGAAGAGTCGTCATCGCCTTTCAAATTAGGTTCAAAAGGAAGTAGCATTGAAATTGTCTCCTTTAAAAATGGTTTGCATTTTTTCTTAGGCAAGCGCCTCATTCCTGTTATGACAGGGTCAGAACTCAAAAGTAGCCTATTTAGCACATCCGTATTGCAGGATTCTCTCGAGAACTTACGTGCAAAGTTTTGCCTGTAATTTTTAAAGTGTTTGTTTCGTGCTTCATCAGCCTCCTCTGATAATTGGCCGATAGGCCGTTGCTTCCGATAGGAAGCAACGCGTTTTGTATGACTTCCGATCCGTATACTAATATTTTATGTAGTGTTGGAGTCATCGGATGCCATGGGTAGAGCTGGACATAGAGCTCTGCAGTTTCTTTAGCATAAGCAGAAAATAAATCTGAGTTTATTCTGTGTCCACTCGATAACGTTTTTAAAATAACTTTCAGACGGTATATAAGATTGACATCAATTCCAGTAATTTTAGCCGTCAATTCATGATCAGCAAAAACTCTTCGACTGGTGTGTTACCGTCATTGGTATTACCGAATCCCGCTTTAGGTACATCTATAAGGATCTTTAAGCGAAATTTCTCTTGAATTTCTGATTTCTTCTGCTTTACTATGGCTTTTTCACTCTCCGCTCTCAACTGCCATTTTTTGACAGGTAACTTGTAGGAGAGATGCAAAATTGACTCGAAAAATCAAATTCTGGCATGTAAGATAGATACCCCGAAATTAAGTGCCTCAACATTTACTTCTCCCTTGATATTTAAATTGTTGAAATTTTTGGAAGTGAGACCACAGATATAACATTTCATAGTAGAACTATGGCTTTTTCACTCTCCGCTCTCAATGGCCATTTTTTGACAGGTAACTTATAGGAGAGATGCAAAATCGACTCGAAAAATCGAATTCTGACATGTAAGATAGATAACCCGAAATTAAGTGCCTCAACATTTACTTCTCCCTTGATGTTTAAATTGTTGAAATTTTTGGAGGTGAGACCACAGATATAACATTTCATGGTAGAAGTGGTGTTCGTAGCTGCATTACACACCTTTCCATCTACCATGGTGAAAAGCATCCTGTGCTTTACTGAATATGTTTTTTCTGCAGTCGTCATTTTAGTTTCTTGTAACGCATTTATGGCATTTTTAACATGAGTTATTTCTTCATTTGTTATATCCTTGGTTTCTTTGATAAATCGTAACCTTATCGGCCGACAATAACGTGGAGAGGAGGGCGTTGGATTATGCCAGATGACTTTGTTACTCTTAGAGCTAATAAGCTGAAGCGGCACAAAAGAACACGAATTGCATTTGTAACAAAGTATTTTAATTTAATTAGTGTCCACATAGCTAACGCAACATGGTGTCAGGCACAGGCATTTAATTATACATAGCAGACGGAACATAAAATATATTAGTGTGTTGATCTTTCCGTCTCGCATGCTCATAGGGGTTAGTGAATGTTACTATCCCGTTTTTACACGTGTAGCAACACTGTACATGACAAGTTAAAAAAAAATGACGCACGCTATATTTTGAAAGGTCGCCATTTTGATACGCTACCCAGCTGCGGATGAATTTATTGTGTAAAGTGAATAAATCTGTACTATTAAAGTACAGGTTATTATTAAAGAAACATATCTAAGATGGGGAAATGCAGTGCCTATTTGTGTGAAAGTACGACGTACGGAAATATACCTGGATTAACCTTTCATCGGTAAGTAAATATCGTTGGTTACTGAAACGAGCCAGGAATTGTGTAAATTATCACGAGATTAGACGTTGTTGTATGTTCTACTTCTACTTATTCGAAAGCTTTGTCATTATAGAGCATGCATTGAAACAAACTTTCAATCACGAGGCATGTATTCTATATATTCAGTCACAGAAATAATAATTGAGAAATCCTTTGACATGTTATGTACTTGTCATTTTTATAGGGACGTATTTAGGAACTTGTACATTATTTATATTCATTGTGCAAGATTAAATTAAATGCTAACGATAAAATGTGTGTGGAAAAGAGTGATTCAACAGTTAAATACTTATTTACTATAATTTTTTTAAATCCTGACTGAATAATTAAAAACTTACATTAATAGTCATTGATAATAACTATAAAATAAGACTAATAATAGTTAATGATTATAACTGTATGACAGATTCAATATTAATCAGCGCTATAGCCTTATAAATTAGCTTAATAAACCTTATAGTGAAAGAGCTAGACTTCATCTCCTGTACTCTGAGAGGATTCACAACAATTAAATAGTTCTAAGTATTATTTGTAATAGATTACAAGTTGTGATAATAGGAATACTACACTATTGCATTAGGATATTCCTATAATGATCGATATGTGATTTGATACAATCCAATATTTGTTTTAGATTTCGGACCAGACATTATGTGACATTTGGGTTTCAAACATGAAGCTAAAAAATTGGAAACCTAGTAAATCATCTGTTTTATGCTCCAACCATTTTCAAGAACATTTCAATGACAATTTCATTTCATAGACAAAAGTCCTTTTAGTACACGTCTACGTCCTGGTGCAGTACCAACATTATTTGGAATTTTACCACAATCATGCGAAGTAAGTAAATAAACTGCCTCAATAGCGAAACCAGTCTGTTAGTATTGTTATATCATCAGTATTTATAACTACACTAGCAGTCTAGAAGTTTTGCTGTACCTGTACATATTTTAAAATTTCTACGGAATATGAAACATTAACTACTTAATCTTTTTGGCAACCGTATCTAATTCTAAAATGATTGTTGGTTCAAAGCAGCAAGCAGCCAACATTTAAGTTAATTTGTATATTATCTATTGTAAACCGCATGCCAACTGAATTAGGTCATGAATCATTTTTATATGGTGATCTGTGTAAGAACGTTTGGTGACATAATAAATTCTATATAATATAGTTTTATTTATTTATTTTTTAATAGTGTAATTAGCATGTGGCAGGCGGCATAGTGCCCCAAGGCTATACTCCAACTCTCCCTCCCTGCCCCCTTAACTTAAATGTTGGCTGCTTGCCGCTTTGAACCCACAATAATTTTAGAATTAGACACAGTTGCCCAAATAGGGAAATAAAATAAAATTCGTTCACAAATTTTATGTTTTGTCAATTTTTATAATGTTTCATTATAATGTACATAATACACACTACAGAGTTATTGATTAGATTCTTTCTTCATTTCTTGATATTTAAGTACAACTTATTTTCTTGAGAGTAAATAATATGATTTTTTCCTGTGTCAATGAGCGAACGAATGACAGATGGGTGTAAATTTTAACCAGTCATTCGTTGACTCATTTTTTGTTCTAATTGCTATTTATCAATGGATTAGGGTCCTGGATACGGGTTTCTTGGAGCCCGATTTTTTGTATTGTTTTTTGGTAAAGTTTCTGTGCTGTGTCCTGTGTTTTCTAATTTAAGTTTACAATGTTATGACATGTATGTGTATGTATGTATGTGTGTATATATTATATATATATATATATATATATATATATATATATATATATATATATATATATATATATATATATATTATATCTCATCATGCAGCACTAATTCGTTATCCTTTCTATCTTATTTATACAGCTATTTTGTAACTTGTGTAATAGTGTTGTGTTATGTTCCAATAAATGTCTTCTTCTTCTTATAATAATGGTTTATTTTTACAGACTAAAGAAAATGAACCCAGTAGTTCACTCTCTAAACGAGCGTCAAGGAAGCGGAGTGTGACTGGTGTTTTAAAACCTCAAACTGGACATAACATTGAGACACTGCCATCCACATCACAGGCAAAGTGTATTACCAAAGATACAGAAGAAGAGATTTTAGACCTTTGTCCATCTACTTCATCCGGAAGACCCACAGCTACAAATGAATCATTTTTTATCCTTGGTGCACATAAAATCGACAGAAAACCTTCAACCTCTTCACAAAGCGGCCTTCAGCAGGATAAACTTGTTAGAAAATTTAAAAGAACGATTGTTTCTAAAAATAAGAAAATTAAATCACTTACTGACAAGACCAGGCGACTGAAAAAAAAGTTGCCAAGTTTTCCGCTGTAATAGCTGATTTACGACAAAAATTAAATGATGATGATGTACAAATTTTGAATAATATCCCGGGCAATAATAAGGATTTTTAGTGAGATATTTAAAGAAAGTTCAAAAATCATCTTTAAGTAAAGAATACTCACCGGAACTCAGATCGTTTGCCTTGCAATTAAACTTCTATTCTCCTAGAGCTTATAATTTTGTTAGGGAAACTTTCGAGACAGTCTTGCTGCATCCTGGTACTCTAAGCAGATGTTATAAAAAAGTTGATGCTGCACCGGGGTTTACATCCGAAGCTTTTGTAACTTTGCAGAAGTTAGAACAAAACAGCAAACATCCTGTATACGTGAATCTATGTATAGATGAAATGGCTATCTGTAAAGGCATAGTGTGGGATAGTTCCCAAAACAAATACCAAGGCTATGTTAACACTGGCACTGGGGTGTCAGATGACAGTTTACCATTAGCAACTCAAGCCTTAGTATTTTTTGTAACAGCGATTAACGGCTATTGGAAACTACCTATAGCATATTTTTTTATACGTTCTCTGAATGGTGAACAGCGTGCAAATTTTTTAAACATGGCATTAGAAATGTTTATCGATATTAATATAATTGTATGCAGTATCACATTTGATGGGGCTGCAACTAATATTAGTATGGCTACTCGTTTAGGGTGTGATTTTACATTCGAAAATTTAACTACATTTTTTAAGATTATAAAATTCATGTATTTTACGATCCATGTCATATGATTAAACTCATTAGAAATACCCTTGGAGATTATTCAACACTAATTGATAAAGATGGAGATGAGATTAACTTTAAATATTTTGAAAAATTATTAAAATTACAAGATAGAAAAGGCCACTTAAGACGGCCACACAATTATTTGGCCAATAAAGTAAAACAGGCTCATATTTTTTTTGGTAACCAAAAAATGAAAGTACGTCTTGCAGTTCAACTCTTAAGTAGGTCTGTGGCTGATGCTCTCCAATTTTGTAAAGATAATTTGAATTTACCTGAATTCAGCAAGTGTTCAGCAACGGTAAAATTTATAAATTTAATTAATGATACCTTTGATATTTTAAATAGCAGGTCTATGTTTGCACCTGGATATAAAAAAGCTTTATGTCCAGCTAATATTGAACGCACTTTGCAACACTCGAAAATTTGTAAAGAGTATTTGTCTAATTTACGATTTTCAGATAATAAATTGATTATACATTCAGGTCGAAAGACGGGATTTATTGGATTTATTATATGTCTAGAAAGTGCTGCTAATTTGTTTCATGAACTTATCATCAAAGCAAAATTATGGTTCCTTCCGCTATATAAAATTAGTCAAGAAATGTCTCACCATCTCGAAATGTTTTTCGGTATGATGCGAGCGAGGGGAGGTTTTAATGACAACCCTGATATTGTACAATTTCGCACTGCATATAAAAAGAACCTCATTAGATCTGAGTTAAATCTAAAAATAAAAGGATTTATTGATGACTAGCGACCCGCCCCGGCTTCGCACGGGTGCAATGCTGATACTAAATGTACTACAGAAGGTCTTTGCGCTTTGTCCTATCCAGTCCTTCCCCAGTTATAGGCACACGCCGCCGGCTCCGCGGCCGGTACCGCCACAGCCGTTATGTCCCTGCATTTTAAATGTGTAATATCTTCTAAACTATTCATTTAAATTACATGCTGTGAAGGGCCATATTGATCTATATTAAATGCGCAATGTATTTAAGGTACTTAATTGGATAAGGATTAATTCTGTATTGCTTAAAATCGCTTCGTAAATAAGGCATTATTTCTTGTAAAAAGCAAAGGATAAAATAACGGTTATTGTGTGTTACCACTAAGAGATAGACATATACCATCGCGAACTTTTTTGTAGACCATTTTAAGGTGAACAATACTGTACTACATTATTTTGATCTATCTCGTTGGGTTCAGCCAGCGTTTGCAATGAAAGAGCAAAAAAATGTGTTTATTTACGACATCACATTAGAAACCTCTAAATTATCAGTGTTTTTCTACTATGTTATGCATATATTATACATATAAACTTTCCAGTTGAATCACTCTTATCTATTAAAAAAAACCGCATCATAATCCGTTGCGTAGTTTCAAAGATTTAAGCATACAAAGGGACATAGGGACAGAGAAAGCGACTTTGTTTTATACTATGTAGTGATGTGTCTATATTAACAATGTCAAGTACGGCTTGTATTCTGGATACCAAAAACGACACTACACCGACTTTCGAAAAAAAAATGAAAGCGGCGTATGATGTTGATGATGAGAATTTAGAATATTTCATTTCTGATTTACTTTCTTCGCCTTTAGATGAGTATACCCATCAGGTTACAATTTATATATCGGGATTTATAGCGCGAAAAATTAACAAAATTATTAAATGTGTTGTTTGTCAGATGCTAGTAATGGGCGAGAAACAGAACATTTTTGTATGTCTGATCAACTTAAAAGATCGAGGGGGTTTAATATATCCCGCTTATGGTCTTGTTTCAGTAATCCAAAAATGTGTTTTTTTTTTTAATTCAATAAAGATGTTTCTTTGAACGCAATAATTAAGTATATTTGGGACAATGTCAATTATATGCAAATTTTCAATTCAAATGATGATGAACATGATTCAAACCATGTATATTTACTAATTAAAGTTATTGTCAAGTTTTATATTGATTTACGATCAAAACATTACGCAAAAGGTATAACGAACAATGTTTCAAAAAGAAATTATTTGAAAAAAGTTATTTTGTTCCAAAATAAATAAGATAGTAACTTCAACGTTGTGTTTTTATTTACTTCGAGAAATTCCATGATAATGATCCTATAACTCGTCCTTTAAGGACTTTTACACGTTTACACGTCACCGGTCTTTCTTTGGTTCTATGAGCATCCAGTTTTCAGCTACCTAGTCTTGTTCTAGCTGGGGACGTCCAAATATTTGTGTAATGAACTTATTTTGTGCTCGAGTCATGTTATTGTATGATATATCGAGGATGTTTATGTATGATATGATTTATATATTTACAAAAAATATATAATACATTTAGGTAGTATATCAACCATATCATTATTACCACATTACAAGACTCGTTGGTTAGTTTGGCACAAGATGATGCTGTGTGATAAGTAAGTAATTTAACATATAGTAAGTAAGTAAGTCATTCATTTAGGTACCTATTATAGCATTATTACGTATTTTTAATGATGTATTTATGGCCAACATTGTTTTCCTCTATGGCTTACTGACTTTGAAACAAGAAGAAGCTTAAAGGTAAAACCTATGGTTACGCGCGAATCCGTAGCGAGTGGACGTATTACAAAATGGAGCGTAATAACTTCGATACCGAACTTTTCTAAACCAAGGATGACTGACACAACGCGGACAGAGAGATTATTTTGAAGAAACAGGATATAACGTAGTAGATCCTACAACATCTTCGTTGCCCCCTGCAACTTACAGTATCCCTTACCGCATAATTTTGACATGGAGTTAAATCTTCTTGAATAATTTCTAGTAAATCATCAAACGATGTTACTGACATTGGAAAGTAGTTAAAAAATTTTCGCTGTGTTCTCTGAGCTTTGGGTATAATGTTATAAACATACTATGTGTCATTCTGTCACGTAGAATTGAATGTACGTTAATCGTCGACTTTCTCTTAGTTTACGACGTTTCCATCGACGGTATGCAAGCACAGACATTCAATTTATGCAAGCCACAACTCAACCGCTGTGTCCGAGTACATGTTTATAACTGAATCCCTCCCAGCGTCGGAACGCGCGTAAAACGTGATATCTGAGACGCAATATATATATATATATATATATTTTATACTACGTCGGGTGGAAAACAAGCATACGGCCCGCCTGATGTGAAGCGGTTACCGTAGCCATATTAACGCTCGCGACATAAAATATCGCTCGCGCGTCGCCACCCCCGCTGCCAACGCAGCATCTCCTTCCTTCCTTTCTGGTAACCTCACTCACTCGCAGGAACACAACAACCCACAAGGGAATTCTGTGAGGGGTATTCTGTGAGGTGGAGGTACTTTCCCCAGTCGGGTAGCTTACAATTACGCTCCCTACCTCTCTTTCGCCAGAGCTTCGTTTGTCAGTCAGCAGGGTGCACCGCGTGCAGGTGAAGTTGGCTTTGGTTCAAAGATGTTGATGAACCTCTTACACCCCAAATGAATGAATATAAATTGAAACGCGCGAGTTCACTCGCACGTCAGATAGGCATCTATATATCTGGACAGGCTCTAACTCCGTCCCTGTATTTGCGGTTGTGTGTGTGGTATTTACGTGTGTTTGTTTTGGCGTGCATTCAAACTTCTAATGTTACGTCTGCTTACTATATTGAATGTCTGTGGTGTCAGGTGCCCCACTTCGGGGGATGGACTTTACGAACCCCAATCTGGCGGAGGCGTTTAAGTTCTATGAGCAACGTCTCGAGTTTTTCATATCGGGCAACGGGTTGGACGAGGCGAAGGACAAAAGGAAGATCAATATTTTGCTTAACTCCATAGGAGATGAAGGATCAAAAATATACAACTCATTTATGTATTCAGGAAAAGAAAGCCTCCAAGATATAAAGAAATTCAATACTTATTTTTCACCAAGAAAAAACACGCAAATTTAAAGAAATTAGTTTTACAAAGCAAGCCAGGATGAAAATATGCACCTGGAGGAGTACTTTCAAAGGATTATAAATTTAGGAAATACATGTAAGTTTGGAGAACTGAAGGAGGACTTTGATGGCCTCAAAAATTATCTCAGGGCTTGATAAGAAATATAATGAGTTAAAAACTAAATTGACAACTGAACCTGATGAGAAATTGACCTTGGAATATGTAATGAAATATTTACTTACAGCGGAGGCCTCTAACAGGTCCTAGAAAAGGCTGCCTCAATAGGCGAAAAAGATAATGAGGAAATCTTGTTTGTCAAAAGAAAACTGCGCCCAGAGCCTGCATACGTTTGGCAAAACATGCTATAAATGTGACAAACAAAATCACTTCAGCAAAATGTATCGCAGTAATCGTAGACAGCCCTTTACAAAGCATGTAAATGTAGTGGAAAATGTGAGCAGTGATCTAAACGAAGAGGACAAAGAAGACTGTGATTTGTTTATTGGCTACGTGGGGAATGAAATAATTCAAGAATTTACTGTTAATAATGTCAAAATACCTATGAAGATGAATACGGGGACAGCTTGTAATGTTATAGGAAGGAAAATAAACACGAAAGAATCGAAAATTTTACCCTGTGATAAAAAAGTTATACAATTGGATGGAAAATGTGTAACAGTTAAAGGTAGTTGTTGGTTAGAAATGTTCCATCCTAATAAAAAGAAATATAGTATCAAATTTATCATTATTGAAGGCTACGTTGTACATGTTTAACATATAATTTTGTTTCCGCAAACAAATCTTGAATGTCACATGTAAAAGTGTAAAAGATAAGTTATCCAGTAAAATTCAATTGCTAAAATCTCGTTACAGTGAGCTGTTTGATGGTGGTCTTGGGTGCGTTCCAGGATCAGTAAATATATGTTTGACTAATGATGCAATCCCAACGGTGCAAGCAGCAAGACAAATTCTATTTTCATTACTGCCCGAGCTACAGAAGGAGTTACACAAAATGGAGAATTTAGATGTGATAGAAAAGGTAAATAAACCTACTAAATGGGTAAATAATTTGGTTTATGTTCGGAACCCAAACGGTGGATTGAGAATTTGTATTGATCCAAGATCTTTGAATAAATAGATTGTACAACCTAAATATCAGTTACCTACTATAGTTGAGATAAAAAGTAAAATACTAAATTTTTTGCATTATTAGATGCCTCAAATGGCTTCTCGATGCTGAAGTTAGATGAGGCAAGTTCAGAGCTTTGCACGTTTATAACGCCGTATGGTAGGTATAAATTCAAAAGGTTACCTTTTGGTGTCAGTTCAGGTCCTGAGGAATTTAGCAGATATATCAGTCAAATGTTTGAAAACGTAGAAGGTGTGATTCCTTATCTCGATGACATATGCGTTTATGCTGAATCTGTGGATTAGTTAAATTAAAGATTAATTGAAGTAATGGATATTGCAAAAAAAATGGGATTAAATTTAATGAGTCTAAATGTAAATTCTTTGTATCAGAACTTTTATTTGTGGGTCATAAATTTACTTCAAATGGAGTGTCTCCAGATACGGAAAAGGTACGGGCAGTGATGAATATGGAACAACCTAAATGCAAGAAATATCTGGAAAGATTCTTAGGTATGTGTAGTAACTCTCTCGTTTTATTCCTAATTACTCAAAAATTATAGAACCATTGCGTATACTAATGAAAAAGGATGTTGTTTTCACTTGGGATAGTAATCAGGAGCAAGCAGTTAATGTCTTAAAACAGGCATTGTGCAGTAGTCTATGTCTAGTTTTTTTTAATACTAACCAGAGTATAGTCTTGTCAGTTGATAGTTCATCAACTGCAATGGGTGTAGTGGTCTTGCAAAACGGAAAACCAGTAGCATTTGGGTTATATAGAAAACATTCCCTGGCACAATATTTGCATTGATATATGTACATTTGATAACAGACTTTCTTTGAACTCTACAGAACAAAGTTACTGTCAATTAGCAAAACAAATGTTAACTATAGTGTTTGGATGTTATAAAATGCATCAATATATGTTTGGTCGCAAAGTTTTTGTAGAGACAGACCACAAACCTTTGGAAACGTTATTCAAGAAACCTTTATATAAAGTCCCAGCAAGATTGCAAAGAATGATGTTAGCAGTACAAGAATATAATTTAAAGGTTAAATACAAGCCGGGTAGATTATTAGTTATAGCTGACACATGATCACCCAGCTGCACTGATAAAATAGAACAAAAAATGAAGGAACTCGATGAAAAATTTATTTGCCATGTGAAGTTACATAGAGATTGTTTACCGGTATCAAATATTAAGTTAAAGAATATTCAAACAGCCACAGAATCAGATCAGGTTTTGAATAAGGTTATATGCTGCATAAAAAATGGGTGGCTAAAAGTTTTTGTTCATGTAGTTTGTTCATGTAGATAAAGAAATAAGACATTATTGGACTTTCAGAGATAAGTTGAGTTTATTGGATTGCATTGTATTTAAAAGAAATTTAATTGTTATACCTGAGTCTCTCAAAATTGAAATGTTAAGACCTAATTCGAGCCAGAACATGTATATTTTGGCCTGATTTAAACAGAGATCTGGAATTGTTTGTTAAGCAATGTGAACCTTGTGCCAAGTATAAGCCTAATTTGCAAAAAGAGCCATTATAAATAAATATAAATAAATAAATATTGTCAGACAAATTACACAGCGCCATCTAGCCCCAAAGTAAGCAAAGCTTGTGTTATGGGTACTAGACAACTGATAAACATACGTAAATACATTTTATTTTTTTGTAAATACGATACATAGAAAACACTCAGACTATGACAAACAGACATGTTCATGCACACAAATGTTTGTCCTATGTGGGAATCGAACCCACGAGCGTTGGTGTCGAAGCCGCGTCATTGACCGCTACGCCACCGAGCTCGTCAATTATTATTGATTAGTCATTATATAGAAAACATTCCCTGGCACAAGATTTGCATTGATATATGTACATTTGATAACAGACTTTCTTGTATTCATGGATTATTATTCGAAGTATATTGAAGTATGTAAACTCAAGAATTTGTCATATGAATGTGTAATTTTACATTGTAAATCTATTATTGCAAGACATGGCATCCCAGCAGTTGTGATCACTGATTGTGGATCACAGTTCACATCAGAAAAATATAAAAATTTTGCTACTTCTTATCAGTTTGAGCATATTAAATCCAGCCCAAAACATTCTCAGTCAAATGGGCAGAGTCAGAGTGGCGTTAAAATATTTAAAAACATTTTAAAGAAATGTAAGGAGGATGGATCAGATCCGTAACTAGGATTATTAAATTACAGGAACACGCCTAAAACTTACATGCCATGTCCTACACAATTGTTATTTTCTAGAAATTTAAACTTATTGTTACCAATTCTAAAATCTAATTTGTAACCTAATGTGTCATGTTATGATAAAAAATATTTGGAGCACTTAGATTCCATTAAAAAATATTATGATAAAAATTCAAAACCTCTCCCTAATTTAGATAAAGACCAGAAAGTTCATTTAAAAAAAAATTGGATTCAAATTGGATAGAAGGAAAGATAATAGGAAAGTGTAATGAACCACGCCCATATTTGGTGGGGATGAATCAGGAAATATTTATAGAAGAAACAGGAAATATATTAATCCTGAAATAAAACAAACTAAGTCAAACAAAAATATATGTAATTCTAATTTTGATTATGTAACTGAGAGTTTGCCTAGTGATACATAGTGAATTTAATGAGAGCAGTGTTGAACCTGAGCCTTTGCCGAGTAATGAGAATATTGATGATGAAATTCCTGTGATAAGTAATGTGCCTAATGATACTGTAAAGGTTACACGTAGTGGTCGATCAGTTAAAAAACCAAATAGGTTTCAAGATTACGTAGGGCATGAGGCATTTGATTAAGTTTTGTTTGTCTTTAATAACGAGGGAATGTTTAGGGGATTTGTCAAGCCGGCAGTTTATGTGTTTAGGGGATGTGTGAAGCCGGCAATTTAACATTTGGTTCTAGTTTGTCTATGTGTGTTGTCTGTGGTGACAAGATGTTGAAATTGTATTTTTGGATCGAGTCAAATACAATAAACACGAATTGCATTTGTAAAATTATTTTAATTTAATTAGCGTCCACATAGCTAACACAACAGAAGTTATCACTTCAAAAATAATCAGTCCAGTACAAGCCCGTGCCTGAAGATGCTATTATTACAATGCAACAATTAAACAATTCCATGACAGAAATGGAACATGGTAGACCGTGTAGGGACACATTATGCCAGATCAGCGTTTTTGCTATAGCGATGCGGCGCGCGGGCACAACTGTGAAATATGCTGATATTAAATTACCTACTGTACTTACTTGCGTCAATGCATTCGCATTGTGCCGACGCAGCTATTTCGTTAATGTAGTAGTTATAAGTATTTTATAATTCATTCAATAAACGAGGAGCAACTCAAAAGGATGTGTTAATCAATCACCCTCCACCTCATACCACAACTGGCTTGTACGCCAGTCGTCCCCGGGAATCCGCGCTAAATACACACCTCGTATGGGTTAAGTTTATTAGTTAAAATTATCGGTTCAACTATTGTTTTTAAGTATTTTAAAGAAAAGTACACACCACTGTAAAAGAGAACCTCAACAACCGCAAGCAGTCGCAGCAAAATCGAAAATGCCTCTACATCCCAAAAACTGCCCGAACGTGCAGTAGGCCATAGTATGGGTTTCTGTTTTGAGATCGAGGACTCATCGAATACTATTGGACTACCCACAAAGAAACATTTTTCTACGAAGGGTTCCATTGCATTAGGAAAGTCATAATTATGACCATATGAACGCTCGCAATATGAAATATCGTTCGCGCGCTGCCAATGCAGCAACTCCTTCCTTTCTGGTACCCTCACTTACTCCACGAACACAACAACCCTCAAGGAATTGTTATTTAGCTGCGGTATTCTGTGAGGTGGAGGCACTAATCATCCACACTGCATCGTAAAAACTGCCCGAACCTGCAATACCATCGAATACCATTGGACTGCCCACAAAGAAACACATTGGACAACCAGAAAAAAAAGAAAGGAGTTTAGACTAGCAACGGGTCGGCGACGACTTGGTGTTGCTGATCTTCATGGGCGTGGTGATTGCTTTCCATCAGATTTAATGGAAAGTAATCACCACCGCTCATGGACTGGGTAACCACCCACACGCTCGTTTGCCCCCTCTCCCATAAAAAAATCTACGATAGGTTCCACTGCAGCAGGTAAGTGACAAGTTATGTTTTTACACAGCTTTTTAGGGTTCCCAAAGGGTAAAAAGGAACCCTATTACTAAGGCTCCGCTGTCCGTCCGTCCGTCCGTCTGTCACCAGGCTGTATCTCATGAAGCGTGATAGTTTTTGGCGGTAGGTGTAAAAAACTAAACAGTTGTCTTTTATTTGGGAAATTTTAATTTAATTACTTTACTGTACATTTAGAGTTTATTTTGGCCATAATCAGTAAATCGGGCTATAAATTAGCTGTACTTACATTTGCAACAGTTTTATGTGAGTAAATAAGTGCCTTAGCCAACACCACCTGTCACATACCACATAGTTATCACTGTCACTGCACTGTTTACACATCAACACAATGTCGAAGCTTGAAGACATGCAAACTGCTCAGAAGAACCTTGAGGAATGCTTCCAGAAGAGAATGGCTGATCTTGAGGCGCAGCTCGGTGTCGGGTCATCCACTACGGTCGCCAGGGTGGCCGAAGAATTACGGACCTTCAAAGAGCTTATGTTCAATATGCTTGGACTCCTGCGATCCCAGATAAGGGAGTGCGCCATGCTGGTAGATAGAGTGGAGACAAGACACAGACGAAAAACTCTTGTGTTCTCAGGGGTCGCAGAAAGGGATGGTGAAGATTGTAAAGCTGGCATAGTGGACATAATACATTCCACGTTGGCTCTAGGGGATCTCACTACTGCATCCATCAAAGTGTGTCACAGAATCGGAGCGCCGCAGAAGGATCGTCATCGGCCTATCCTAGTAAGATTTAGTGACCACGATACTAAAACTGCAGTCTGGAGTAAGAAGTCAAGCCTAAAAGGGTCCCCATACTCAGTTAAAGAGTTCTTAACTCGAGCCAGGCAAACAGTCTTTGGTAAGGCCCGTGTCCACTATGGTATGCATAATGTTTGGACTCAGGAAGGAGTTGTGTTTGTAAAGGTGCCGGATGGTTCTCGACACAAGTTAATATCCGAATAGGAACTTGTCACGTTAGTCGCTAACTTCCCAAAGGCCAGCAGTGATGCTGCCTCAAGCAGCGGCGGCGAGCAGAAGACTTCGGAAGGCGTTCCTAGGATAAGAAGAGGGAACCGTAAATAATGCTTCATTTCATTATGTTTTTTTTGTAACTTTTGTTTACCTTTTCTTTCTGGAATTCTGGTATTTGAGTAATTCAGTTTAGTAGTTCTAAACTTGGTTGTAGATATTGGAGTGGTTTGTAGTTTTGTGCAATATCCATCTATGCTATATGTCATAAACGAAATCGGCTAACAACTTTACTGTTTTCTTATTCGTATATATATATTCATGCTGGTTAATTTATTATAAGGTAGACTACACAACTTTTTATATACCCGAAACATTTTTTTTGCACTTTATAAATTCACAAAACAAAACAAACTACTCTGATGACACTAGGTTTGTTGTCATTCATTCAGTCAGTCAGTCAGTCAGTGGGATCATGCGCCGAAGCGCGTACGGGCCTCGAGCTAGACGCTCTTTACCCGGGCCAAACTGCAGGGGCGTCAACCCCTGCGAAACTTAACCTCGCATGCGCGGGTGTGGGAAAGACGTGCGGATAGACTGACTGACTATGAGACGGACAACAATAGCACACACTACATTGACACACGACAAAGCGACACCAGATAGCATACAACATCAACAGACAAAATACACGCCCTGTGCATTTGTAGAGATACTCCGTGGAGTATTTCTACAAATGTTCTAGCTTGTAATAAAGATTCATGTTATTATACTGTTTAGTAATATAATAGTTTGGTTTTATTTTATTTAAATAAGGTTATAATGAATTTTGGTATGTAAAATTTAATTGGTAAGTTTGCTTTTTGAATTTGAATTGGTTTTATAATATTGTAATGTGGTAGTTTTTAGTCAGTTCAGAAACAATATAATGGTAACTTTGAAACCCGAATTAAAGTGCAGTTAAAACCTAAACATTTTAAATTTGTTTTATTCAGCTCCATCTTCGGGCTTCCTCAAGAGATCGCGTGGTCCCTTCTTATACACAACATCAGGAGGCCGCGCGTGCAACGGTGCAAGGTTCCGTAGGTGCACGTAAGGAGAGTTGTCGGCGCTGTCTAAGAGCCTCCGCGCCGATTCGACGACAAATTCTTGCACCGTTGGCACGCGCAGGTCGCGCGCTATTACGGCGTTAGCGACATAGCGCCCTGCCCCAGTGCAGACTCGCAGTGTGATGTTCTGCTGTGCTTGCAGCATTTTCCTTGTCGTGGGAGAACAAAGTGCATACCAGGCGGGTGCCGCATATGTTAATCGGCTACGTACATACGTTTTGTATAACCCTACCTTGGTCTTAGTTGGTAGCTTAGACGTTAGGACCGGCCGCAGAGCTGCTCGGGCCGCCTTTGCCTGTGTGATGGCGTGCCGAGCATGCGCGACCATGCTCAGCGACCTGTCTATGTAAACCCCAAGCGCACTCTGCTCTCCCACGCTATGGGCTGCCCCCGCAGTGTCAACGGCGGCGGGACGTGCTTGAGGCCGACTTGTAGCGCGACGGTCTTGCCCACATTGACCGCCATGCGCCACCTGTCAAACCAGTCAGGAAGCACGTCCAGCATTTTCTGCAGCCGCCTCGCAGAAGTGAGTGGCTTCTTGGACGCCGTAAAATATGCGCTATCGTCTGCGAACAAAGGCAACATGACATCCCTCTCTCCTCGAACCTTACGCGCGGAAGGTTGGTGAGGGATGTCGTTAGTGTAGACTGCGAATAGTGCTGGGGACAGGCAACTTCCCTGTGGTACCCCGGCCGCAATCGATCGCGGCTGCGATTCGTGTCCCTCCACTACCACTGTGAAGGACCGGTCGCGAAGAAATGATGCAATCAAACGCACAAGCCCTGGTGGCGTGCTCGTGAACTCCAGTAGTTTGTATAGAAGTCCCTCGTGCCACACCCGATCGAATGCCTTCTCTATATCTAGAAAGACTCCGACCGGAGTGCGGCCACGGTTAAGCTCGTCTGAAAGATAATAGAGCACGCGCACCAACTGGAGAGTTGTCGAGTGCTGCTCGCGAAAACCGAACTGTTCATCTCTCGGAACAATGAAGGGCCGCAAGCGACGCAGCACCAGACGCTCCACCAGCTTGGACGTGTGCGCAAGAAGGGTAATAGGTCTATAACTAGAGGGATAGCGCCGGTCCTTACCGGGCTTTGGAAGGACAATGATGCGGCCAGGACACCATAGCCGCGGGAAGTGTGCTGTCCTCAGCACTCCGTTCGCAATGCGCGATAGCGCGACGACGCCTCTGCGAGGCAGCTGCTGAAGCATGGTGTTGGAGACTCCATCGGAGCCCGGCGCCTTGCGCCTGGGCAATCGACGCAGAACTCGCCGGACTTCCGACGGAGAAACGAACATATTGCCGTCTAACTGCGGGGTTGGGGCCTCTAAAAACTCTCTAACCCGCCGTACGACCGCCTCATGGAAAGCGGTGACCTCATCCGAAATATTGGGCGGTGTAGGATTAAGGGTGAAGGTGCCGGCGAGATGTTCGGCCAGCACCTCCGCCCTTTCCGCAGGTAAGTATTTACGATTGCCCGCCGAGTCGTAGAGCGGGCAGATTGGCGGACGCGCATTAGTCAGCTGTCGGTTTAGCTGGTAGAGGTTTGCGCGGTCCTCGGAGACCGACTCTATTAGGGCCTCCCAGGCCGCGCCACGCCATGCCTTCACCCTCTCCGACAGCTGACCACTTAGTCTATTTAGCTCGCTCTTGACTCTAGGGCAGCGGGTTCGGGCCCACAGCCTCCGAAGCTCCCTCTTCTTCTTCAAAGCGTCGTTGATGTCGCGAGGGAGCTCTCCGCGGCCGTGGGACTTGAGTGGGGCCGGGGACGTGGCCGCCTCCTTCGCGACCGTGATCTTCTCAGTTAGCTGCTCCACCGCTGCCTCTACCTCTTCCGGAGTGGAGAGCGAGCCTTGTAGCGTAAAGTCCGCTAGGGCCGCCTTATATGCCTCCCAGTTGACCCTGTAACGTGGCGGGCGTACGAGTGTATGTGGCGCGGCCAGA
The DNA here is from genome assembly GCA_937001555.2 of Hypsopygia costalis. Lineage (NCBI taxonomy): Eukaryota > Metazoa > Arthropoda > Insecta > Lepidoptera > Pyralidae > Hypsopygia > Hypsopygia costalis. The sequence continues at coordinate 12,010,723 of OW443347.2, read as the reverse complement.
TCCACCCTCACGAGAATCGGGAAGTGCTCAGTGTTTGTATCGTAGAGCACCTCAACCGACGTGCTGTACGGGATGGACCTGACCAGCGCTATGTCAAGAACATCTGCTCTATGTCTGGTGTTAGTAGGTACGTGGGTCGGCGAGGACGGCCCCAGCACCTCGTAGTCATATCTTTCGGCATCGGTCTTGAGCACTCTACCCGCCTTAACCTTACCCCTATACTAGCTAGTGTTTCAAAGGGCGGGTGCTCCAACTCCTCGTGCACGCAGTCGCGCCTGACCAGCACCGCCGTGCCTCTGTATGGGTGGCCCCTCGGCGATAGCTGGTCTCTGCGATACACGTGGAAGTTGGGAATGCGAAAATTCTTGTTGGGTGAAAGCTTTGTTTCGCCCAACAATATAATATGCGGGTTATATTGTTGGGCAATCAATCGGAGTTCGGGGGTCCTGCCACCTACACCCCCGGGGTTCCAATACATCACTCGCAGCTCCTCAACCATGTTGTGTGAGGAGCTGCGTTAGGGCATGCGAAGCCGCCGACCATATGTCGACCCCGGCGGCTATTTCCTTTAACAGGTCGACTAAGATCCCTACTATGATTGCAATAGGGTCCCCAGTCGACCGGGCATTAGAGCTGGAGGGTGCCCTATTACGGTTAAGTGACTCTACGTTGGCCACCGGAGCCCCTACACGGCCGTCCACACGGCCTCTACCTGCAGATGCCGCCCTACGGCCTCCCGTGCGACCTACGCGTTCAGTATTGGAACTCACTGCATGTTGGGGTAAGCCACTTATACCCCTTGTTTGTTCGCTTGCTGTGTTCGATGTTTGTGGCGAAACAACAGTCACACGGTGTTTTTTAGTGGTTGGATTTTTATTACCAGCTACTGGCGACGCCGGACGCGATGACTGCCGCGAAGCAGGGGCCGACGACGTCGGCCGCGACTCCGTCGCGGCGCCATTGGCTCGCCTACGTCTCCTCGCTCTGCGCTGACGCTGCCTGGCCCGCCCTGGATTGGCCGGGGCGACAAGCGAAGTGGGTTGCTGCCCCGTTTGGCCAATGAGTGCGGCCGACTGGCTAGTCGACGGTGTAGGCTGGCGCTGCTGCGCCGCCGCGACGCCCGTAGTATTGCGCGGACGCCTACGCGTGGCTGTTTGCCATCCGTCGGCCACCTCTTCTGCAGACAGCTGAGGCGCCTGCGGCTGCGCGGTTGGTTGGCGGCTTGCCTGCGGGCATAGCGGAGGCGCGCCGGGGATTTGTATGCCCCTGCGTCTTGCCTCACGCCGCAACACCGGGCAGCGTCGGTCGTTTGCGGCATGTGATTTGCCGCAGTTGGCGCATGCAGGCGCGCCCTCCTTCTCCACTGGGCAGCTGGACACTGGGTGCTCCCCAGCGCACCGCAGACACTTGAATGGCCTGAAACAGTTGGTTGAGGCATGGCCGAAGCCTTGGCAGCGGTGACACTGAGCTACCCTTTTCGAGCTCCGCCATGCCTCTATGGTTATTCCTGGCATATACAGTAATTCGTCGACGCTATATAACGTTGCCAATTCAGCCTGGGACAGATGGTCCAATTGCACGTGGAAAATGCCTCCTGTTCTCCTCCAGTAATTATTGGCATTCACCGCGCGCACTAGCCTGACGTTATAGCCCAGCTCTTCTAGGGCGGCCGCGACGTCGTCCTCCTAGTGTCAATAGGCAGGCCTCTGATAGCTATTTTTGTTGGCAGTTCTTCTGCCACAGAAAAACAGAACCAAGAGAGAGCTGGCTCTCTCTCCCCCAACTCCCTAAGGTAGGCCTGCACTAGCCGATATTCCTCCGGCGATTGGGGTAGGAAACGCACCCCCTGTTTGTAGGGGCGCGCATTGGGCGGACGGCCTAGGGCATTTCGAATGCTCGCGAAATGCTGCGGCCAATTGGGGAACTTTTCGACGATAATAGGCGGATAACCTTTTAATTGCGTTGCGGCGGCAGGCGGCGTCGGTGCCCGAGCGGTCGGTGGCGAAACAGTGCGCGGCGGCAAATGTTGCTGCGTCACGCTTGCATACGTAGTGCGCTGCGGCTGCGGCGCGGCGTCACGGCCATACGACGACGAGTCTTGCGGTCTATATATACTTTCACCACCTATACCTATTTGCCTATAGGTGGTACCATCATGTGGTGTTAAGTAGTCATCAAGATCAATTTGATGACTGTTCGGCGGCGTTTCGATCGATCCATCGTCGTCTGAAGGTTGCGTTCCAATTGCTCTCTCGCTCTAGGCCTCGCTATCAGCTGACAGCGAGGGGGAGCGGAGGGGAGGTAACTGCTTCATGCGTTTAGTACGCTGCGTTTTTGGTGTGGACTGACCTGTAATTTTAATTATTGGGTCGCGTGGAAAGCCCTGGCGTGTAGGCGAAGCTTGCGTCTCCCCCCCGGAGGTTTAGACATCCCTTAAAAGGGATCAACAGTCTCCCCCGTCCAAGTGATGGCTAGAAATTCACCTTGCTATTTATTAAATAAATAGCTTGGCGAATCCCAACCACCCCTTAGACGAGTTTAAACGCCACAGGTTGTTATCTAACTATGTTATATAGAAACCTGTCGCAGGTACAAAAACGAGCCCGGCTCGGCCGGAACGAGCCCGGGGACACGACAACACGAACAACAACAGACACAACAACACAGGACAATTTTTGTACGACACAAAACAACGACACGTGGGCGTACTAACCCCAAACGGGAACGGACAACGAACAGGCGGACAGATGGTTGGACTTAGTTGACGTTTTTGGGCAACAAAAACACCAATTAGTTCCTGCCCCAGTCCACGGGGTACACCGAGGGCTAAAGCACACAAAAAACACCTTAACGAACACGAGGTACGCTGGTGTGGAAGCGAGACGCGGTTGCGAAAACGCGAATGCGCGAGGGAGACAGCAGTGCGTCCCGACAGCGACGCTTTCCTCAACTCCGAAGCGTCGGCTCGACGGAGGAGTACACACGCGCGCGGCGGCGGCTCTCGACGGTGTGAACGCGGCTATGGGGCGCGGGCAGTCACCAAGAAACGCGGTGTTGGGACTGCAACGGCGACACGACCACAGCGCACGGCGACTCGGCGAGAACTGTCATTCATTCATTAATCATTACTCAATTCATTTGAAAAGTCAAATGAATTGATTCATTGCACGTCATTTGTCAAAATGTGTCGATGGTAAGGATGTCAAACGACCATTGTCTAATATTTAATTGCTGGCAATCACTTTCAATATTACGTGCCTGGATATAGATCTTTTGGGTGATGCTTTTTCTATTTCTTATTTTCGGCCGAATCAGTTTCAAGGTTTATTGTGATTTCTGCATTACAAATTGATTGCTGTAGCCACTATATTGTAGTTTAAATTTTTTTATACAGTAGCTTTCATTTGTTATATGTTTGCTGTGTGATGAATGAATTTAATTCATACTTTATGTCATAGTGTAGTAAGTTGCTAACATATCTTCTTAATTTGTATTACAATTGTGTGGATACTGGCGGGTGGTGCAGATATGGAACTGTTCCACTTGTTTGTTGTAGGTATTATTTTACATTCTTCTTCTATTTATTTTATTATTCTTATATAGTAATATAATATATATTGTAATTATGTTCGGATCTGATGATGAATGTTTTATGTCTGCAGATGATTCATCATACTTATCTTGTGACGAGAGTGTGAGTTCTGCAAATACGTCATTTGGTAACTTTATTAGTAATACTTTTCTAAATCATAATATTTTCAATGTGTGCCACATAAATGCACAAAGCATACCGTGTCACCATAGTGAACTTTTAGAAGCTTTCAATGGTTCCAACTTACATGCCATCCTGGTTTCAGAAAGTTGGCTCAATCCTAATCTCTCTTCTGCCTTATACCCTTTACCTGATTATGTTCTTGTTAGGAACGATAGACTGGACAGAAGAGGTGGTGGTGTAGCAATCTTTCACCGTAAGGAAATATCTTATAAAATCTTAGTTTCCTCCAGCTCTTCCTCTTCTGCCGAATATCTTTTTCTGGAAATTTGTGTCAATGGCACTAAGGCTGTATTAGAAGTAGTTCATTGCCCTCCTTCTAACGATTACTTTTCCGACCTCGAATCCGTCCTAGATTTCGTCAGTACTGATTATGAACACCATATCATCATGGGAGATTTTAACACCGACCTGATCACTCCTTCCTCCCGTTCCCGTAAACTCGTAAATATTCTTGCTAACCTTCATATCCTCCCAACACAAGCTACACACCGCAATTTGGTAGGTGATGACACATGGCTAGATCTAATGATAACTTCCTCCCCTGCACTTGTGTCATCTTATGGCCAATATCCCGCTGCTGGTTTCTCTCGTCATGACCTTGTTTTTTTTACATATCAAATCACCTAAACTGCGACCTAAGGTTCTGCGCATGCGATGCTTTTCTCGTATGAATGTGGAGGAGCTGCGCAAGGATGCGTCGAGCATTGATTGGAAACGAATGGACTCGGCTGCAACCGTGGACGATAAGGTTCAAATTTTCAATGATATCGTTCTCGGATTGTACAATAGTCATGCGCCGGTTAGAGAAGTCAAACTCAAACATCGTCCTGCACCTTGGATGTCAAATGACATTCGAGTGGCTATGAGGAATAGAGATCGTGCGTTTCGTCGGTATAAAAAGGTTCGATCCGAGGATAGCTGGACAGCGTATAAAATTGCAAGAAATCGGTGTAGCCAGCTGATACGAAATGCTAAGATCTTCCATCTGTCAATGTAGACTCTTTCGAATTTACTCCAGTGAGTTCTGGTGAAATCAGAAAGATTATCATGTCCATCAAGTCCAAAGCTGTCGGTTGTGATGGTATTAGTCGTTTTATGATTATTACAATCCCAGATTAATTACTTCCAGCCATTACTCATATTGTTCACTTTTCCCTTTCCTCTGGTCAATTCCCTACGTTGTGACGTAATGCTATTGTAATTCCCCTGTCCAAAATTTCTAGCCCCACTCTCCCTAAGCATTTACGAAAAATTTCAATACGCCCTTTTCTCTCCAAAGTACTGGAAGCCTGTGTTCACAGAGATCTGTCCCGTTTCGTGTTTAGTAACAACTTGATCAGTGAATTTCAGTCTGGTTTTCGACCAGGACATAGCACTGTCACTGCACTTCTTAAAGTGACCCAAGACATTCGTGACAATATGGGGGATTCAAGGCTTAGTGTGTTGGCACTGGTAGATTTTTCAAATGCCTTTAATACTGTTGATCATGACATCCTGCTTGCTATCCTTTCCCATCTTAAGGTTTGATCATTGGCTCTAGAATGGTTTTCCAGTTACCTTCGTGGTCGCCGCCAGTCTGTCCGGCTCGGTGAGACCTCGTCTAGCTGGTCTGTACTTGCTGCTGGTGTACCACAAGGCGGCATTCTTTCCCCTCTTCTCTTCTCTATTTTCATCAACCAGCTTGTTTCTAATCTTCAGTGCTCGTTTCATTTGTATGCCGACGACTTGCAGCTTTATTGTCATGCTGATTTGAGTAGTCTCCCGGCAGCAATCAGCAACATCAATCGTGATCTGTCTCGTATTAGAGATTGGTCTGCACAGTTCGGGATTGCTGTTAATGTAGCAAAATGTCAAGCAATAGTTGTAGGCAGTTCTCGGATGCTTGACAGGCTTGATATATCTTCTTTACCACCTATTACTTACGACAATGCGGCTATCCCTTATTCCCCCAGTGTAAAGAACTTAGGACTGCATATCGACTCCGCTCTGAGGTGGCAAGTGCAGGTCTCCAGCATATGTCAGAAGGTTATAGGTACTTTGCGTAGTCTTTTTCGCTATAAAAACTTTCTCCCTTTTAAGACAAAGATCTTGCTTGTGCAAAGTCTGATCCTTCCTATAATCGACTATGCCGATGTGTGCTATACCGATTTGAACGTAGACCTTCTCAACAAGCTCGAACGACTGCTCAACAGCTGCATACGTTTCGCGTTTGGGCTTCGGAAGTATGATCACGTTTCAGCTTATAGATCTCAACTGAAATGGTTGCCTATTCGTCAGCGTAGAAGTGTGCGCATCCTCACTACCCTCTTCTCTATTCTTAATGACAACGCTTCTCCGGTTTATCTAAAAACCAAATTCCAACCCCTCTGTTGTATTCACTCTAAGAACCTCCGCTCTGAAAACAATCTTCTCCTTTTTTGCCCTCCCCATCACTCTGGTTTTGTAGACCAGTCTTTCCAGATTCAGTCCATCCGTCTCTGGAATACGCTACCTGTTGAAATCAGAAGAGCTTTAACTCGGAACTCATTTAAATCTATGACGCGTACCTATTTCTTCAAGATAACAAAGGATCTACAGACATAATAATATATGTTTCTAAATGGATATGTATGTAGATGTATATATGTGTGTATGTATGTATGTATATGTGTATTTGTATGTATATATATGTGTATGTATGTATATGTATGTATATAGTTATGAATATGTATTTAAGTACTGATACGTATGTTATGTATTTTATCTGTTATGTATTTATATTCTAAATTATTATTTATTGATAATGCTTCCTTAACGGCTTTATATTTAATAGGTCAGTAATTTAATATCAATATTCGCCTTGTGCACCTACCATGTCTTATCTCTGCATCACCCTAAGGTTGACTGGTAGAGAATGCTTGTATAGCATTAAGTCCGCCTTTGTACATTTGTATGTGCATAAAGATTAAATAAAAATAAATAAATAGTTAGACAGTTGAAATTTTCACAGATGAAGTATTTCTACTGCCGCAGTATTAACAAATACTAAAAAACAGAACTCATCGAATCGAGTTTTTTTAGTAGGACTGCATTGTGATCGGTTATTGTAGAGTTAATTACTAGCGCAAGCAATGGATATATGGATTTGATCATGACGTGATCCAAACAAGATCCGGATATAAAAGTAGGGAGTGTGTGTGCTGGTAATAAGCCACAAAAAAAGCATAGATTGAGATATTCCTGGGCAGCAGAATCGCAGTCTTCTGGATAGATATTTATATTTAAGTCGCCCATTAGTATTATATTTTTAAAAGAAGATAAATTTTGCATTATGTTGTATAATGATCCAATGAAATTGTTCACATTCTTACACGTTGGAGACCTATATAAGGCTAGTATTGCAGTATCTGATCCAATTTTGATCAGAAGTCGACTACAGTCCTCCATATTTGGCTCCTCAACAGTGACGTTTAGTGAACTCCTAGTAAAAACTACTACGCCGTCGTTTTGGTTGCAATTTTTTGTAGTGCCGTATGCAGTGTACCCCTGCATTTGTGGCAAAAACTGGCTATTTTTACCTAGTCAACACTCTGTTAAAATAATCACGTCACAACCAAAGCCTAACCTCTGTTGGAGGATGTTAAAACTATCAAAATTCTTAGAAATACTGCGTATATTTTGTGTTAGAATGGTTAGTGAGTTATTACTGTAAGACGCAAGATATTGTTTGCAGTTTTCGACGTCAGAAGTCTTTGACTCTGATACAGAAAAATTAACTAAGTCGTTAATTATGACATCAGTCATACCTAATTCAAATATATAAAAAGTAAAAGAAAACTTCTTAAATAAAACTAGTAAAAGGCGCTCTTAGGCGCCTTCATAATCTATAGAGTTAATATACCACTTTTCAGCTATTAATTTCGCGGGACAATCAGCTTCGCCAGTCCTATGATCACAGGGTTTTTTGTAATGCATGCAGGTGGCGCATTTCGGTGCATCTTCTTTCTTCGAGCATTCGTTTGATGAGTGGCCCAAAGTCCCACAGTGTACACACGTAGGAGTCGCCTCCCGGCATGTCTTAGCTGCGTGCCCATACTGTTGACATTTGAAGCAGCGAGTGACTAGAGTAAAATCTCTCACAGGGCACGATGACCAGTTTATGAAGACTCTCTCCTGTATCATAAGGGCCTTACGATACTGCGCGGGCACTTCGATTATATAATTGCAAGTCTCGGCGTCTCTTTTTTCCGACTTATGGCTTAGTCTTATGTTCTGCAAAAATGTCTCGATTGGCGTACCTTGTAACTTCTCAGATAGATTTTGGTGATAGATACATTTTAGGACTTCCATTTCCTGCATAACTGCAGGCACTCCAATTATAACAATCCTGGGCTTGCGTTTATGGGACTCGTCGATGGTAAGGCCGGAGGTTGTCAATAGTGAGGACTGTTTCAATTTTTCAACGTCTTCCTTGTTCTCTGTGTTAATGATTACACCACCATTTCTTGTTTTACGCAACCCTCTGACGTGCAATTTCATCTGCTCTGGGCTAATTATCTTTTGGACAAGGGTTTTAGTCTCCTCGCTGGACTTTTCTTTGTCGTTTGGATAATGGCAACGGAACTTATATTATTAGGTCGAATAAATTTGTCCGCACCTATTTTTACCATATCCGCGAAAGAAACCGTTCCAGAGCTTGGTTTTGCTGATTCTTTGATGCAGGTTTGCAGGTCTTGCAGGCGTTGCGACCATTCTTGCTTGTCTGTCAAAGCTTGGATGGTTATATTAGCTTGCAGGGTCCTTGATTTCAGGGATTGGTATTGAACTGCCATCTGAGATGTACCATGGGAAATTTTTCTACATAGATCAATGATGCGTAACTTTTGGTCGGAGTTCATTTTGCCCTCAGATGAGATAGCGCACACTGCAGCCAGGCATTGTTCGATCGTCTTCATCCAATTTGAAATTTCGTCCGTTGTCACTATTTCATGGTCATCTTCTAATTGGGTTGTTGCGGGCAAGCGGTTAGTCGTAGGTGGTGGACTGCGGGCAGTCAGACCACTACGATTAAAGGGGGTTATGGATCGAAGCCTGTACTTGATTATGTCAATCACAAAACATTATTTAATAATTGTTTGACTTATTCACAATTAAACAGAGAATACATGTCACAGACTTTGTCTTCTACTCGAAAACTAGGTCGCTAAGTCGGCTAGTGATTATTTAATTTATTACTGTGAGTAGACACGTCCGTTCGCAATAACTATCGTAATATCGTAATCATATTTTTTGTGCTGATGATTTATATTAAAGAAATGCTGCCGAAATGCACGTAGATCAGCTAAAAACATTTCTTTGAGTTTTGAAAATGTACCCTTAATACATTCTTTAACATATTTCTTTGTAGTAGTAATTTTTCTCTCTATTCCCTTCTCAAATGTAAATTCCTTTCTAATCCACTGTATCCATGTGCATTCTGTATTGTTTGTAATATCTGTCAAATTCATTTCAGGATTGTTGTCTTTACACTTGTCACAATTTAAATACTGTATGTATTTAAATTGTGACAAGTCGTACGATTCAACGCTGCACACACTCGATGCAAGTAATTCTTGCAAATCAGAAGTACCTATAACGCCAATTTTCTTTAAATGAGCTACTTCGAAGACTAAATTACTGTGCTTTATACATGCAACGGTGTTTCTGTCACTCAACTTTGGCCGTACCACATTTCTTGGCCTATTTCTTTTGAAAGTTGAAAATTAAGCTTTTCCTCCCTCGCATACATATTTTGTGTAAAGTTTCTTCAATAAAGTAAGCAAGAATCGCTTCTGTAATTTATCATTACCTTTACCAACACATTCTTTCTTGCCAGCTGTCATTCTAGTGTATCATCCCTGTTGAAAAAAATACGTATTTCTTTAGCTTATTTGTATGTCCTTTCCTTTTTCTTAAATTTTCTTACTCTCCCTTTCAGTCCCAATGATTTCGAAATATCTGTTTTCAGATTATATTTTTCTACTGCTTCGGCTGAAACAATGTCTTTTACGATCTGTTTTGATTTATTGTCATGTTTTTCATATGCTGTCTGTAACGAAGCACTGATCACATTCAATTGCAGGATCTGTTTTTTAATTTTATTTTTTCCAGGAGTGGATATGGATGGAATATTTTCGTTTATAAAGGATAATCTTTTAGACATGGGAGTTTTTTCACGTAGATATTCATTTTCAGATTTGTCAGTTGTGGTCACTCCGGATGAGGAAGTTGGTGCGTTAATGTCTGCAGGTACAGATTCACTGTTGGTTTTATTCTCTGATGAGTTTACTAGAGATCTGTTTTCCGTTCGTTCTGAATTTGAGATCAATTTGCGCAACTCTTCAATTTTAATTTTATGTCTATATAGGTTTTTTTGTAAAGCACGTCTCTGCAGCAATATATCTTCTATAACTTTCTTTTGATCTATTATTCGCTTCTTCAATTTTTCACATAATCGTGCATTTAATGCACGACACTTGTTGTTCTTTAGTTTTGTTACACCACTTTCTTTTTGTATTTTTTTTTTTGGCAAGTCTCCATTCTCGTCGCTTTTTTTTCCTTTTCTTTTTTAGTCAGTTCTGCAATTTCTCTTCTAGCAGCTTTCATATATTCTCTATGCTTCTTCTTTTTCTCCTAGTATTTTTCTGCATTTTGTTTTATTTTTCACGGTATTTTCTTTGTCTCTCAGCATTCGACATTGGCGCCATCTAAAAGTAAGCATGTAAAGCACAGGCGTATAAGAAGAAGCAGACCTAACATAAATTTTATGGTTACATAGACAGCAATAACTAATATCTCTAATCCTTTCTCTCCAACGAAAAACTATTCTTCTCATCTCTTTCTTTTTTTTTGTTGCTACACTAACACACACACATAGACAAAATTAATAGTGAAGCAGTCGCCATCTTGATAAGCTAAAAATAAATGACATATGGCGTCTGTCCAACACACGTCAAACAGCGACGAGCGGAATTTATTTCTTTTGTTTTTGTTAATCGTTGTGTTAAAAACGCTGGATTAAATTGAGAAAATGGTAAAGTGTAGTGCCCCTTTGTGTGGCAATGCGACTTATAGGAAAACACCTGGAATTACTTTTCATCGGTAAGTTTTTTGTGACTAACTATCTCGTAGCTGGGATTTGTTATGACGTGTGTGATTATTACAATTGCAATGCCCATTTTGCTAGTTTGCCTGTCGGTGATTTTAACGACATGAGCCATCGTAGTGCTTGGTGATCCGTTGCAACCACAGTTGGCAATCCCTCAATATAACCTCGAAATTTTGTGACCGCCCAAACAACCGCCAAGGCCTCTCGTTCGGTCGTCGAATAATTTCTTTCGGCGGTGGTTAATAACCGACTCGCATATTCCACGGGGTGTTCATCTTCGCCCTCCCCCTGGATTAAAACTGCCCCCAAAGCATACGCGCTGGCATCCGTTTTAATTAGATATGGCTTAGATTCATCAGCTTGTCGTAGAATAGGAGCCGACGATAGGCGACGCTTCAAGTCGTTGTACGCATCCTCTTGTTCGGCATTCTAAGCCCATTGTACGCCTTTCTTTGTCAGTTTTGTGAGTGGTTGAGAAATTGACGAGAAGTCATCATAAATCGCCGATACCATGAGCACGTTTGCAGGAACGAGACTAAGTGGCGGATATTGGTAGGTCGTGGCAAATTCAGAATCGCTGTCGTTTTGTCTGGATCAACTTTACGCCCTTGAGGAGTAATGTAATGACCGAGATATTTAATAGTCCAACAGCAAAATCTACATTTCTGGAGATTCACTATAAGATTGAAATCTTGAAGTTTTTGAAATACTAAAGAAAGATCGGCGATATGAGATTTAAATGAGGTAGAAAGCACAATTAGATCATCTAGATATGCTAGAAGTTTTACATTTAGGTTAACTTTTAACCTATCGATTAAGCGCTGGAATGTTGCTGGAGCGTTGCGGAGTCCAAAAGGCATGCGATTAAACATGTAAATCCCAAAAGGTGTGATGAATCCAGTCTTCTCTTTATCTTCGGGGCGAACTTCAATTTGCCAATAACCAGATTTTAGGTCCAACGTAGTCATGAAAGGCGTCTGTTTCGCATCATGTAGTAAGTCGTCAATTCTTGGGATTGGATAGTTGTCTGGAACAGTGATTTCGTTCAACTCGATAGTCAACGCAGACTCGTATTTCACCATTTGCTTTAGGGACTAGAACTGCTGGGGCCGCCCATGGTGTACTGCGGGGTTCTATCACTCCTTCTTGTAACATTCTGTCTATTTCCTTTTTCAGCATTTCTTTACGAAGCGGAGACAAGCGATAGGGTGGTACTGATATGGGGCCTTTACCAGCTGTGTCAATTGTATGTGTAACATATTTTGCTGGGCTCTTATTTTGTATGAAAACTTGTTCGTGCTGTTTGATCATATCCTGCAATTGATACTGTTGTTCCTCATAAAGTTCTTGACTAGTAAGTAATCTGATGTCAATCGAGTTTAAACTAATATCATTGCTATCTGGGAAGAGGGACATGGAGTGCGGCGAGAGATTGATTTCTAGGTTGTGGACATTTCTTTGAGTATCTCGGAACATATAGTCCATTTGTGGAGAATACCCATCAAATAAAACTCTGGCTCGCTTTGGAGTGCTGGGTAGTATACGATGCAACCGATACTCCACGCTAGTGCTGACCTCTGCATCAAACGCTGTGTCTGGTTCGGGTTTGTTACTTTCCGGAACGCATGCTTCTTCTGAGTTCACTGACTTGGTGACTCCAACTGATACAAGGGTCACTGCACTTTTCCCAACTGTATCAGCTACTTTTAGTGGTCTTTTAGAGGTGGACGTATCAAATTTAATGAAATCTTCCGTATATAATTAATAAATTTCGTTCTCTGCGTCCAAAAACTGCCAAGTATACTGTGGAAGGTTGAGGATCATACGCGCTTCCTGTATAATCCCTACTCCCAAAAGTGTTTTGTTGTCCCTGGCTTCTGGCAAAACAATAAATGTCGTTGGGATAATTCGACCACATAATGTGACATCGACGATGACAGTAAGCACGGTTTGGTGTTTGGGTATTCCGTCAGCCATTGTCAAATGTACGGATTGCTTTTTGAATGTGCATCCCTGTTCTACGAGTCGTTGATACAGCTGATATGACGCGACACTTGTTTTCGCACACGTGTCCACGTATGCGTAGCCATTGATGCCAAGTATAGAAAGCGAAACGACGGGGCGTGGTTTTGCAGCAGTCTCGTATGTTTAATGTACAAAATCCAAGTTCTTCCTTCTTTATATTAATCTTGCTAGCACATTGAGGCAATTGGAACTTACCACACCCGGAGTGCCACAGCCGTAGCATGAGAGTCTTGGCTGTGACGGCGATGGTGCTTGTGTCTGTGCTGGCTTTGCTGATGTAGGATCTGATTTTTTCTCAGCCTTTTTCCTGCATACATCGGCAGAATGGCTGGGGTTTCTACAAAAGCTACACTTGACTCTTCCCGTACGAGGGGCAGTATTATAAGAGTTAGCACTGTTAGCATTGTGCGGGACCTTACTCTTCTTTTCCTTGATAACCCCTTCTGCTCCGCGTGCCAAGTCAAGTAATTCTTCAAAAGAGCCAACAGAGTTACGAGGAATTTTGTCTCTAATATCCAGTCTTATTAGTCCGAAAATCATGTCCAGTTGCTAAATCTCAGAATGCTTTGGCCCTGGATGAAGAGAGAAAAGCATTCTCTTCTTTGCAAGAAAGGCTTCGGTGGTTTCTGTAGGTCCTTGTTCGATTGTATTTATTTCGTTGTATAGCATGTAGGCCGGCTTTTGTGGCGCAAAATTCTTTCTTAACAACGCTTCAAAGTCATTCAATGTTGTGATGTTAGTGTGCGCGCCCTGCCACCACTCAGCAGCATCACCAGAAAGCAGCATTGGGATCCCCTTCAGTGCCTCGTGTACGGGTATCTCCTCCGAATCGATATAAATTTTCAGCGCTGACAGGAACGCATTAACGACTTTGGAGTCTTTCTTACCGTCGTAAGAGGCGGTGCACGAAGAAATACTTTTACGCTTACTTGCACAAAGCGTTGCTATAAGTTGTTGTTGTTGGTGTTGATGGTCAAGTAGCTTCTGGAATTGTTCTGGAGATAAAGCCATTTTTGGTTGTAGTCGCCGACGTCGCTGAGTTTTCACTGGTGTAGTGGTTATTCTGCCTGATTTGGTTACTTTGAACCTGGGTTGGTTCGGTGGTGTTGTATTGCCCGAGTTGGTCGCCAGATTGTAAGGGGCGTGGGGTGTTTGTTGGTCGGAAACTAATTAAGACCACTTTTCAAATAACGCTTTTTTTTTTGTGCAAATGTCTACATATAATGAAAACTATGCGATATCGCCTCGTCCCCATATCCCACAGAATAGTGAAAGTACGGCGAGCGTGACGGTATTTCTCCGCCAGAAGTTAGAAGAATCAGTCTAAAACTAGTCCCAATATTTGGAAGCTAGCTCCAAAGCAGTTCTATTATATCTGGGGTTTGTAATATAACTTCTTATTTCTTATATAAACCTTGTATCTTCAGATATTAATTTCCTTTTCTCTACTAGTTATTATGTTTTTGCTGTTTATTCCTGTAAAAAAGTGTTTAATTACCTAATTGCATAAAAATGTATTGATTTCCTCTACGCATCTCTCAACATAAAATAGTGATTCTTACCGTAGCAATTTATATACTATTATTTCTAATTGATAATTTATAATTTCTTTTATCATTTTCACTCGCTAAACCTTCCAAATTTCTTTATTTATTGATAAAATTTAATATTTTCAACTTTTGGTTATGTTGACAGATGACAATTTACGTTTTGTTTATTTTTACTTTTTAACTACCAAAACCATAGATTTGTTCAAAATACCACTGTGATCTATGGATTTTCGTCCTTAAAATACTAGCAACTGAAAAATAAACTGTAATATTTTAATTCAAAATTTAAATATTTTAGATTGAAGAACAGAACACAAGACCCGGCTATATAACCCGGATCACACTTATGCATTCAGTCAAGAAACAGTCGTCAAGAAGGCACAGTCACGTTAAGCCTCTCTAGGGGTGGCACCCCAACCTACCTGGTGGAGAGCTCTGTCCGAGGGGTCATCTATACCCCGAAGACCCCTGATCTAACTCTTCACTCTTCACTCATCATACCATATTATCTCCATTGGGGTCAACTACTACGTGCCCTGGTCGCGTTTATGTCAAACCCGGCCCTACCAGTCCAGTCCAGCTGGGCAGGCTGCCCGCTGGAACACTAACAGGACCTAACAATCAACTTGTATTTGGACCACTTCTGGCGCTGCTCCTCGAAGCTTTGAACCTTCCCCGATTTGTGAAAACGACTGACGACTGCAACAGACTGAACTTTCATATTATTATTTTTTTTATTTGATGTTTTTTTTAATTTTTATCTTCAAAAATAAATGTATTAAATTTTAATTGACGTTTCCTTGTAACGTTATAGGTTCCTAAGAAGCAAAGGAATCGAATACAAAATCAACATTATTGCAAAAAGGTCATTATTTGCTAGAAAAACTTAACAGCGCGATTTAACTTATCCGCCATCGGCCATAACGCCATCTGTTGACAACAACTGAAACCTATTTATTATTGTGATGTGTTACAATACTTTATTAGTTTTAATGCCAATTATCGCAGCTGCGCCGGATAAGGCGGAAAAATTCTTACCATAAGATCTCTTGCTCCAACAACCGTCAACAGCAACAGATATTAATGGTGTACCATTTTTATCAACACTACCTATAGACACTGCGTACTCTGCTTCTTCCTTGACAGCTTCTGCCATGGAATGTGCTGCTGTCTTTTCCCACCAATCGCAAACCGTATTATTAATTTCATTGTATAATGAAGGTGACATGATTTGTAGGGCTACTGCGGCAGTTAATGTTTTTAACTGAGAGTAGCTCCCACCAGATGATATGATACCAGATACAATTTGATGATTCACTTCCATGTTATCTTCTTTCTTTTCAACCAAACACACAGTAAATTTCATACTACACATACTACATTTCATGATGAGTTTTGAGTCCAGACCAACTTTTACTTCACCTATTATACTGAGGTAACTTAACTTACAATCCATTGGACCGTGGTCCCCTATGGCCTGAAGAGCTTTAAAAAAAAAAGAAATATCTACTGCTCTACGCCCAACTTCCCCTTCATCCACCTTTCCCTCTTGACTGTTTCCAATAACTAGTTCCTGTAAAGAAAGATAATGGCTTTATTTTTTTTTATAAAAAATAATTCAAAAAGAATGGGCCAAATTTCTTCAAACATAGCTAAGAACTCCCTTAGAATACATCTTTGAAACACATAACACTAGATCAAAATCTTGAACGTTTTATATAAATAAACGTAATAAAAACTGGTTGTTTGTAAAGTCGGTTTAGGACAATAATTTTACGGGATAACGTCAGGATCTAGTGAACAAAAAAGCTGTTGTTTCATTTTTAACCTTATTAATATTCCTGTTAACATATAAAATAGCTAAACATGTTGTTTAGCGTTTTCATGCATTTTCCTAATGTCGGCCGGGTGGCCGATATTGGGATTTATCAATAAATAAAGATCCCTAACCTCGACCCTGCGATTATTTCATAAAAAAGACAAGTAAATGTAAAAATGTACTACCTAAAACGTACTTGAACTGTTTTTCTTCAATAAAAAACAATATAAAATACCATAGGTATGTTTAATTCCATTGAAATACTAACTCAATGCGTTCGCAACTGGGATTTGACTCGCCACTGCCACTAAACTACACAAGTCGGTACCGGCGCGTGCTCTATTGCCAACTGAACGTTCAAATATTGAAGCACCCGCACCAAAATATGGATTATTCGTATGGATTCGCTTTAAGAGTCGCTTTTTGAATAAAAACTATTATAATTTTAGGGTTATTTTAATAGTTATATTCCATTTTCTCGCAAAGGCCGATATTAGGAGGAGGCCGATACTAGGAGACTTCACCCTACTGAGATTTTGTCTTCGTCCATCACTAACTAGGTAGTTTGTTTATTTATGTAACAAGTCTACAAGAATTACGTATAACAACTTACTTCTATACAGCGCGTAGAAGTGTTGCTCTGAGTCTCGGCCTGAAGGTTTTCTTTATTTTCAATACTGGAAATATTATTCATCAATATTATCCACTTTTTATTTATTTTGTAATTTTTGTACAACGCTAAGCCAGACCCTAGGCGCGTCGCGTCTCTTTGGCGGTAAGTATGTCGACAAAGCCGCGCGCCCGTGCTATTTCTGATAGGAAACATACCTACTTCCACAATCTGATATTTAGACAATAATGATGAACATGAAAACGAATACTAGGTATAATAAGTAATAAAATTTATTATTATGCAAATTGTTCCTATAGAAATTGACTTCATTACTTATAATACAAATCAATATTTACATGCTATTGCATGGCACTCAGCAAATTCAAATTCAATCAGTCCTGCGAAAATACCCTCGATTACAGACTAAGTACGTTTATGATATTGGCTTTATCATGTTGAAAAATCTATGTATGTCGTGTAGAGAACTAGAAGATGATTGAAAGTCATACCCAGTCATACCGCGCCAGTTCCTATCTCGAGAAAATAAAGTGGGCAGGGCTTTGATTGTTTCAAGCCTGAATTGATACCTACTTTACAAGATTCATAAAATAACCTACTTAACAAAGTATCTAATTCATTCTTTGTATTTTTTACGATTTATATCTAGTTCCATCATGGTTTTCTTTCAGACATTCATTATATCGGTACTTTCTACTTACTGAAAGTAAATTAGTTATAAAAATGATATACTTACAGTTTTTCACAAAAAACACAAATTCACAACACGTAATTTTGCTGGAGCATCCGACACGCGTGGTGTCACCTTGAAATATAAAAACGCACTGTTGATTAGTGGCGACGCTGAGTACTAATTCGTAATATCGGAATGTGCGTGATTTTTCATACATTATTGGAGAATTTACGTAAAACATATCTAGATTTTAGGGCTTTAAAAGAGGAAGTCTTTGTTTGTAAAGGTACAAACAAAAGTACATGCTATATTCATTGGTTTCTTCAGTGTTCAAAAAGTGTTTCTTTTTATCAATTTGTGTTGATTTATTGGGTTAAATCTGAAAAATACGAAGGCATGTTTTTAAGCATACCATAATTTTGGGTCTTTGATTGTAATATATACAAATTATCATTGATAATAATCATATCTAAATAGGTTAAATATGAAAAATCGTAACACTCTTTTCACGATCTGGCCCCTTAACAAAACTCGACAGAATATCTTTTTTTACGCAACCGAAGATAGCCCTCGATCCTTTGTTCGATCCCTTCCTCTTGACCATTCTATTTCAAGCAAAATTGTAATATAACTTCTTATTTCTTATATAAACCTTGTATCTTCAGATATTAATTTCTTTTTCTCTACATGTTCTTGCTGTTTATTCCTGTAAAAAAGTGTTTAATTACCTAAATTGCATAAAAATGTATAGATTTCCTCTACACATTTCTCAACATAAAATTGTGTTTCTTACCGTAGCAATTTATATTCTATTATTTCTAACTGATAATTTATAATTTCTTTTATCATTTTCCTCGCTAAACCTTCCAAATTTCTTAGATGACAATTTACGTTTTGTTTATTTTTACTTTTTAACTACCAAAACCATAGATTTGTTCAAAATATCACTGTGATATATGGATTTTCGTCCTTAAAAAGTAAAAATAAACAAAACGTAAATTGTCATCTGAGTCTGGACGGGTGGACTCAGGACCTTTAGTCTACATACACCTATAGTTAGGGGGACACTTTTAGTAAACCAAGTTTGCTTGTCGGGTTTCACGCGTTTGTAATTTTTTCTTTTCTGTTTCCTTTTGACCAAAAACTAGGTAGTCGGTAAAAAAAAAAAATCTAATATTAACTTCAAAGTCGGTTAGGTAGTCGGTAAAAAAAAATAATCTAATATTAACTTCAAAGTCGGTTAATCTAATTTTAAATTAAAATTAATTATGGCTAGACCTATTTCTTTCGAATTACTGAATAAAGCTGAACTTCAGTATGAAATTCAAATTCGGTTAGAAGAACCTTCTGATTCAGTTTTAAAACTAAAAAAACAACGCGCTCTAATTATCGAAGTAGATAAAATGATTGAATGGAATGTTATAGAAAAATGTGAAAGCCCATGGTTATCTCCAGTAATTATTACTCCAAAAAAAAATGGCGAATGGCGTTTTTGCATTGATAGTAGAAAACTTAATTCTATAACAAAACAAGACGCGTATAGCCTTCCATTTGTGAACGAAATAATCGATAGTCTTAAAAATGCAAAATTCTTATCTAGCATAGATATCGCTAAAGCCTTTTGGGAAATCCCCCTTAACGATTCTGATAGGGATAAGACCGCCTTTTACGTACCAGGTAGAGGATTGTATAGATTTGTTGTCATGCCTTTTGGTTTGACAAACGCTCCAAAACTCAACAAAGACTTATGGATGCGTTATTTACACCCGAATTTGACAATAAAGTATTCTGCTATTTAGACGATATAATTATTATATCGGAAACATTCGAGGAACATATCCCTCTTCTTCTTAAAGTTCTCGAAAAACTAACTTTCGCTAATTTAACTATTAATTTCGAGAAAAGTAAGTTCTTTAGAAATGAACTGAAATATTTAGGATATGTTATCGATGAAAACGGTCTTAGAGCAGATCCTTTCAAAATTCAGGCAATCCTAGATTACCCTACTCCTTTTTCTCGTAAGGAAGTTCGCCGTTTCCTTGGCACTTGCAGCTGGTTTCGTAGATTTATACCTAATTTCAGCAATATTGCTACACCTCTAAATAGGTTAACTGCTTCGGGCAAAAATGCCCCTAAATTTTGTTGGAATCGAGATGTTGACATAGCTTTTCAAAAACTCAAGGAAGCTTTAATAACAACCCCTGTTCTCGCTTGTCCGGACTTTGACCAACTAAAAAGTAAAAATAAACAAAACGTAAATTGTCATCTGTCAACATAACCAAAAGTTGAAAATATTAATTTTTATCAATAAATAAAGAAATTTGGAAGGTTTAGCAAGTGAAAATGATAAAAGAAAATAAATTATCAGTTAGAAATAATAGAATATAAATTGCTACGGTAAGAAACACAATTTTATGTTGAGAAATGTGTAGAGGAAATCTATACATTTTTATGCAATTTAGGTAATTAAACACTTTTTTACAGGAATAAACAGCAAAAACATGTAGAGAAAAAGAAATTAATATCTGAAGATACAAGGTTTATATAAGAAATAAGAAGTTATATTACAAAATATTGCTCGACCATCGCTAAGATTCTTTGTGTGAGATAAGGTAATATATTTAACGATTGATACAGTTTATTGAAATATAATGAAAATACTATTAAACATCTGAAAAAAATGTTGTAACGAAACGACGTGACTTACGTTGTCATTGTTTGTCAAATGTCACATTTTCGCGGGCATCTCATTAGCGTTAGCGTTGCTGACTTTCTAAGCGTCAAATGCGTTGCGTTTTGAGTTGTAACCAGAATATTGTTTTCTAATTAAATTTACACAATATTATGAACTGCGATACGGTAACTTATTCTTTTTTTTAGATAATATTACTGTCATTTCAAGAAAGCGGATGTATTTGTTTTCATGTTTCTGGGAGTTAGAGTAACTTAACTATTATTATATTTCCTTTTCTAAATCGACCCTATTTATTAGACTCTGCTATTTGATATTACATTTTTTGAATTACAAATTTCGAACATCGTAGGGGCGACTTTTAAACGTACTCCACCACGCTAATCATCTGCGGTTTGGCGAAGATCAGTGTTTTCAAAACGCCCAAGGGCCGGATTAACATGTTAGATTGGCATGTGCAACAACGCCATCGGGCTTCTCATATCTATTTTGTAGTTAGTATGTTTTTCACACAAGTATCCAAATACCCTACTACATACCATACATGTACCCAATACTTAATTTATTTTAGGAAAAGAGCAAACCTCTCTCTAAAGACGAAACAAAAGTATTGTTAGACCTCGTCGAAAAGAGCGGTATCATTAATAGCCACCAATGCCACCAGCAATAAAATGAAAACGAAGGAGTGGGTCCGTATAACCCAGTCTTTTAATGCTACGGCATTCCCTTGTCGACAACCTCAACAGCTGCGTTTGAAGTGGGAAAACTTAAAAAAATAATGTGCGCAAACGTAGCACAAAAATAGGAATGAACATGAAAATGGTATGTTTTGTATTTAAACATACCTGTATGTTGTTCATTCCTATTTTGGTGCTACGTTTGCGTTTATTAAAATAACCATAAAACTAGACACCCATGTATATAACGGGTGATTTTTTAAGAGTTAATTTTTTCAGGTTGGCGGCACTGGTTGGTAATGGCGTCCAAACGTCATCTGTCAAAGTTTTCAGTATACTCTGCCATTTCATCATGGAAAGACTTACAAACGAGTAACGATTGCAAATTGTTGAAATTTATTATCAAAATTCATGCTCTGTGAAAAATGTGTATCGTTTGTTACGACCATATTATGGTCATTATCGACCTGGTGAATCAACAATTCGTGCTGTTATCACCAAATTTAACACCAAGTTTACTTTGTTGGACATTAAACCATTGTCTCGCATGCGTACAGTGCGTACTGAAGAGAATATTGCAGCCTTAGCGTCCAGTGTTAATGAGGATAGTGAAATGTCAATTCGTCGCCGTTCTCAGCAATTGGGCATGTGTTACTCAACCACATGGAAAATTTTACGTGTTGATTTGGGTTTGAAAGCCTATAAAATTCAACTTCTGCAAGAATTGAAGCCGAATGACCTACCACAATGTCTAATTTTTGGTGAATGGACCTTAGAACAGCTCCATGAAAATCCGCTGTTTTATCGAAAAATTGTGTTCAGCGATGAGGCTCATTTCTGGCTTAACGGATACGTAAATAAACAAAACTGTCGCATCTGGAGGTGATGAACAGCCACATGCCATACAAGAATTACCGATGCATCCCGAAAAAACGACAGTTTGGTGTGGTTTATGGGCTGGTGGCATCATCGGTCCATTTTTCTTCAAAGACGACCGTGGAAGAAACGTTACCGTCAACGGCGAACGATATCGAGCCATAATACGAATTTTTTTGCCCCAGTTGGCCGAGTTGAACTTGGTTGACATGTGGTTTCATCAAGACGGTGCCACATGCCACACAGCTCGTGAAACAATGGACATGTTGAAGGATGAATTTGGTGAGCAGCTTATCTCTCGAAATGGCCCTGTGAATTGGCCGCCAAGATCATGCGATTTGACGCCTTTGGATTATTTCTTGTGGGGTTATGTAAAGTCGTTAGTGTATGTGGACAAGCCGAACACGATGGAAGCCTTACAGGATAACATAGCACGCATAATTCGTGGAATACAGGCCGAAATGCTCGAAAAAGTGACGCAAAAT
Organism: Hypsopygia costalis; assembly: GCA_937001555.2. Taxonomy (NCBI): domain Eukaryota; kingdom Metazoa; phylum Arthropoda; class Insecta; order Lepidoptera; family Pyralidae; genus Hypsopygia; species Hypsopygia costalis. Next base: position 11,988,394 of record OW443347.2, on the reverse strand, counting down.
TGGACCTACATGAAGTTATCTTTAAAATGTAAATTGCAAAGGCCAAGTTATCAATTTCAATAAAAAATTTGAATACATGATGCAAATTGAGTGTTTTATTCGATTTAAAAAAAAACTACGCTTAAAAAATCACCCATTATATTTATTTTATAATAATAGTAGAACATGTAAGCATTTAACATTTTTTTTTTCGCAGACTGGAGGCGGTGCTCCGGATTATATACCTTCTGATGACAATTTAGACAGAGTAGCTAGCTTACTTGGTAGTACGGCTACTGTGCCATTTGGGGGTGACAGAGAACCGGAGACGTTTATTATTGTTGGTGGCGGAGATGGTGGCAGTGGTGAAAGTTCCGGTGTCAACGAAAATGTCACAGTGGGGTTGGAGACTTATCCGATGGAAGGCCCGGATGTTCAGTCACTGACTGAACATCCGGGCCTTCCATCGGTTTTGTGGCAATACTTCTAATTTGCATAAGCAGTTATAAAGCCACTCTGATTATATTGCACCTGTAAATGATAACGACAAGTTTTCAATGTAAGTACATATCTGTTTCTTTACAATTATCACGTACCCATGTGTTGTTTAAACTGATGTTGATGATGATGATCGATAAAGTAAAATAATAGCATTTTTATTAAAATAATTAATATTTTATTTGCCTTGTCAAAACGAAGTAAATTAAAGTAAAAGCACTGATGTTCTGATTCAGAACATCAGTGCTTTTACTTTAATTTAAAAATAATTGATATAGACTTAATCTTCAGAACTTCTGAAGATTAAGTCTATATCAATTATTTTTAGGAGAAAGAAAAAGGAAACTGATCACATCACAGAAGTTAGAAGTCAAAATAAAGAAATAGTTTCCGATTCCCCTGAAGCCTCGACATCGACATCTACAAAGTCTAATATTAATACACAATCTTACTCTGATGTGCATCTAATGCGTGGAGATACTGGTGATCATACATTAAAATGTATATTCGAAAACATTGCTTCACAAAAAAGTAAGTAGCCACAAAATAAATAATAAGATCTAGATGGTTAATTTTCTTATTTTACATATAATTTATATAATAATACAAAATAATACAAAATTTGCTCTGTTTCAGAGGGTAGCATGAAATATAATAACATAAATATGTGCATTTTGTATTTAATATGCAAGGATATGCGACCTTTCAATGTTGTTGAAGGAGAAGGTTTTTTGAAATTAATGAAGGAATTGGCTCCATAGTACAAAGTTCCTTCGTCGACACACTTTAAGAAGTTGCTCTGTGACAAATACGACATTGTGAAGGTGGAGTATACTTCTCACTGGTATAATTCTGACGTATTGCAACCCTTAGATTGCAGTGTAATGAAGCCATTGAAAGACAGATGGAACGAAGAGCTCATCAAGTGGCAAAGAATGCATGTTGGCCTCAAATTGCCCAAAAGCGAATTCGCTAAAATTCTCACTGGTATAAAGGGGGAATTTGAACCCAGTTATTATTTCCAATGGATTAAAAAAAACCGGTATATATCCAGTCAACCGGAATGTGATTGGCAAAGAAAAATTTGATTCCCTGACTTGGCAAAAATGGGAAAATCATTAACTATCGCTGCCTAAATGCGATGACACAGCAAATAGTGCCGATGCTAAGGAATCTGATGATTTCGAAATCACGACGCTTAATAATGTGACAAGTCCTGTGTTCACCAGGGCCACTATTCAGGAATGTTCAAGTCTTAAAGATTTAACACTAAAAATCATTAATCTAACTATCTATCGTCGTCAGAATGATGACTATGACAATTCTAGTAGAAAAGAAGAACATTCAATGGGTAACTAACGTCCTCTAATTCCACACATACATAAATACATTCTCTTGTACTCTCATGCACATTATCCATTTCATATGTAGATATGAAATGGATAATGTGCATGTGCAACTTTAGTGTGCAAACACAAATTACACTATTGGCAAAGCCTGTTCAGAAAATATTTGAAAAAGAATTCGAAAAAGTGGATGAAATTGAACAGGTACCTGATTTTAACTCAAAGAAAGATACATTGTTCAGGGCCCGTCGTACATATTTTAATGTTTCAAAAACTGAGTACAAAAATTTAAATGATGTTAAAATTCCTGAAATTCTGGCCGATAAATTCCTTGTTTGTGAAGATGCTTGTAATAATAATAAAATCTTAATTTTCTCAACACCTATAAGTAGACGATGCATTGAAATATTGAAAGGAAAAATGTTTTTTATTGATGCAACATTTTAAGTTACACCCTAGCCATTCCACGTGGTCTTATCAATTCACGTTGATATTAATAGTTGAACGAAATAACTTGTATTATGGGAGTTATATATGCGTTGCTTCCTGACAAAAGGCAAGATACGTACGAACACCTATTTGACTAATGAATTAAAAAAAGCTTTTCCGAACACTCAAATAACTGGCTGTTACTATCATCTTAATAAAGCCGTTTGGAAAAAAGCGGCAATGTTGGGTCTTACTGAAAACAGAGAGTACCGAAAAATCGTCAGAGTATGTTCAAATTTACCTCTGCTACCTGCTCAACACATTAGAGAATGTTGGACTAGCATCGTTGACAATGCTATCAATAGTGAGGAAATGAAGATATTTTTACATTACTTTGAAAAACAATGGCTACAATCACTGGCAGATATAATAAGTTGCCAATTATAATTTTCGCATAAACAATGCACTCGAAGTTATTATTATTTATATAGTAGTCTTGGCCAACTTGCCAGATAAATATTTCCCCCCCCCCCCCCCCCCATTTTTGTTGTTTCGAAGAAGTTTAAGATTCCTCTTAATGGATTTTAAGCCATGTGATTGGTGAATCGTGGCACGTCACGTCTCCGCTCCACTCCGCTGCGCCTCAGAGGAACCGTACCCTCATGTTTGTTCTACTAGCTTTTTAACCCACTATTATTATTTCAAATAAAAAAATGTATTTATATGACTTTTACTATTTATGTTCATAAGTGTACACAATGAAAAACTGACGATTTTCTAAATAGACGTTTTGATATATAGACCTCTTGATAGTTAGACGTTTTGCTACATGGGCGATTAGCTAACTAGGCAGATTGCTCATTAGACGTTTCGCTTTGTTGGATGTTTTGCTACCTAGACTTTCTGATCGGGAGGGAATAAATTCAAGAGAAGCCACCATCAATAAATCTCATTTTCCCGAATTACTAAAGCGGTTAATGCACGATCTTAATGAAAAAACGTCCAACATTGTAAGCGCCTTTAAAAGTACCGCCGATACATCCTTTTGTATTACAGTAATACGGTATACAGCCCGACGCGCGCGGGGGCACCCCCGTGCTGTGCTGGAGGGAGGCGGAAAATCCTCTTCGTCACCCTCTCAGCCTGGTTGCTACCAGACTGACCTTTAAAGAGCGAAATGGGCTAATCAGGCTTTAACTGACTAAAAACCGCCTGCCTAACTACTTTTAGCCACGACGGCTTTAAAAGCGCAAACGGAACGGTAGAGGAGAAAGAGTGGAGAAGGTGTGTAGTCTGCGACGATCTGGTGAAACTGCCGGTGACCACTTCGTTATATAATAAGACTAGCTGTGCCCGCGACTTCGTCCGCGCGGAATACTGTCTTTGGGCAGCATTTTTAATTATTTAGGCTAATTATTTTACAAATAAGACACATACGTATTAATAGTTTAAGGAGCTATTTGCAGTATTTGTTGCAATGAGCTTTTTAAAGTATATTCATATAAATACGTAAGGTATAAAATATTAATAAGAATTTATTTAAGTACATTTTTATAAACTACGTTTTTTGTTTTCCCATCTTTTGCCAACACATAAAGATTTTGGGGATTTGATACACGTGAGCATGCCACATAGAGTTGCCCATGGGAAAAACATTTTTTTTCTAAATGAACTCCTGCAACTTTAAGCGTCTGTCCTTGAGCTTTATTAATTGTTATTGCAAATGCTGCTTTCAGGGGAAACTGCACTCTTTTAAATTGAAATGGCAAATCAGTCGGAATTATTGGAATACGGGGAATCAAAACATTTTCACCTTTTGCCATTCCAGTCATGATTGTAGCTTTTATAATGTTTGGTCCCAGATGTGTAATTTGTAGCCGTGTACCATTACATAGCCTTGGCGCATCAAGATTTCTCATCAGTAAGACTGGAACACCAACTTTCAGTCTCAGCTTATGGGAAGGCACTCCTGATAATTCTAAAGAGTTGAGGAACTCTATTGGGTATGATGTGACTTGTTCAGTGTCTATAACATTGTCTACTGAGAGATATTCGACAACATCTCCCTGCACATATGACATGATTCGTTCGTTTATTTTATTAACTATCTCATTAGTCGGTGCCAGAATGGCCCTTTCACACAGCCATTCTCGATTTCCCATATTTATGTGAAGATCAGGATAGACATTATTTTTTAGATCATCTGTGCTATTGACAATTTGACAGAAATCACGTGTCAGAGTAATCATGTCGTTACTGTCAGTTGGCATACGATCTTCTCCGATTTTTAGAAGAGCTGCTGCATATTGCCCTGCTTGAGAATCATTATGAAGTTGTACTCGCATGTTAGTAGTGAGACAAAAAATTTTTACGTGTATCCATAATACAGATGCTTTCAAACAGGCATTTATTTCATCTGCCGGCGTACCTCTAGTAATAACCGGAAGAGTCTGTCTAAAGTCACCAGCTAAAAGTACCACCATCCCTCCCATGATATCCTGATTGCCTTTGATATCCTTCAGTGTGCGATCTAGTGCTTCAATTGCTCTTTTATGGGACATCGTACATTCATCCCAAACCAACAGCTTACACTGTTGTAACATTCTTCCACGCTCACTGCTTTTGCTAATGTTACATACTGGCATTTCCTCATGAGCTAAGTTCAATGGTAGTTTTAGAACCGAGTGCGCTGTTCGTCCCCCACTAAGTAGCGTAGCAGCTATTCCAGAGGAAGCTACTGCTACAGCAACACCTTTATCTTTCCGGATTTGGGCTAATAATAAATTTAAAATATAGGTTTTACCAGTGCCTCCTGGAGCATCCAAAAAAAACAAACCTCCTTGGCCACTGGCAATTTTTTGGATAATTGTGTCAAAAATTAATTTTTGCTCTAAATTTAAAAGTGGAAGGGCTTCTGTTATTTGTTGCATTAAAGAAACAGCATCGTAATCTAGTTCTCGTATTAAATCACTACTAACTTCTCCAATTCTTTGTGGTCTGCTCATTCCAAAATCTGATAAATCTTTTCCAGTCATAGTAATCACTTGATCTTCGACTTTTGTTAACGCGTCATTATAAATTAAATCATTGTATGAAGCATTCAGATTCTGTTCTTGCAATCTGTGTAAAATATCATCCGCCATATCATTTTTATATTTTTCCCATAATTCTTGAGGGTTTGAAAGTCCACATGTCGTTATTAATATAGCAAAAAGCTCTCTCACCTTGGGCGCAGATTTGCATTGTGCAGCCTCTTCCAGAGTTATATCCCACTGATTATCATTCTCTAATAACCCTCTTGCTTCACATGCCTCTCGAAATGTCGAATATTCTCGATTATTGAGCTTTTTAAGATCTATGAATGAGGTTGGCCCTCGCACATGGTGTAAAAGCATTCTTAAACAAAAGCATTCCATATTACTAACATGGACCGTGTACACTCGACCTAAAGCATCTCCAGATTTGACACCAGGCCAATTCTGAACAGATACTCCTTGAATTCGGCGTTTCCATTCTCTCCTTGTTGTGTTCCAAGTGTAATATCTCGGTATCTCAACATAGAGAAGAATTCGTGCAAATTCATCTTTGGTACAGAGGTAAAAAAAAGCAGTAAGTGTCGTTTTTGGAGGAGAAGACAATCTTTCTTGAAAATTATTTTCAGTAAAGTAGACACGTTCACCATTTTCCAGGTGCACATTGAGGTGTGTGACGGTTGGGTGCCTCTCGTGTAATGGAAATCCTAAGAGCCGCCACACAGCTTCGTTGCTACTGACATAACGACCAGATTGATAAGTACGTACTTCATCTATGAGATTTGTGGCCTCTGTGTTTCTGAAATTGAAAATAGCTTGGTCGCTACCTTTATTAATATACTTGCAGATATATTTAATAGCGCGCACTGAACTGCAAGCCTCGACATTTAAATGGGCATTAAACATTTTGGACAAAATAGGCGAGTAAGGAACCACCCAACCATTATCTACAGTAACGTAACTACCATTTCGGAGTCTTACAGATGCTGTTCGACCTCCGTCTGCTGATGCCCTTCTACGATATAGTGGATATCCGTTATCATTGTGAACTGTCTCTTTGATAAGCTTGCGAGGATATTTTTTGGTGCATTTGCCATCCTTCATGCAAGGGCATTGATGATTTTCAGGACCGCATGGACCATGAATCATATTTTTAACAATTATGTCATGCAGTGACTTGTCATTATTTGGGTCCGGTATTTCAGCGCTGATTATTTTATCTATTTGATCAGGCCTCAACTTCTCTTTTAACCACACTAAAATATGTACGTGTGGTAGGCCGCGCTTTTGCCATTCTATCGAATACATAAAACACAATACTACTCCGAATATTTTTCCTTTGTTAATAACAGTAATTAACTTCCTAACTTTTAATCTAAAAACTCTCGCAACTATATCGTGTCTATCTATCGCACTTTGTCCCGTCAGCAACTCGTCAACTATTTCAGGCCAACTTGGGTTACAGGTGAAAGTGATAAATAAATCAGGGCGACCATATGTACGTACATAAGCAAACGCGTCTTGAGTATATTCGTGCAAATACCTGGGGCTGTTTACAAACGAAGACGGTAAAATAACCATTTTACCTAAATTATTAGGATTAACATTACCGTCATTGGCTACAGCATCTTGAAAATGAATGTAGTTCTCCGCCCTTAATTTGCTTTGATTTAATGATATATTAGGTTGGGAAAAAGTCTTTTCGTATTTTATATGAAAATTCGAAACATTTTTTAATAAAGTTTGTTTACATTTAACTAAAGTATGTAGGTGCCATTATGTTCGATAACCTTTTGCCATCTTGTAGGTAGAGACATGATCCCATTACTATAGAAATTTTGGGACTTCTGTTCAAAAAACCGCGACAAGTGGTTTTCGCAGTCTTCTCGTGATGTTAACCTGACATTGCCTAAAGAATTCTTAAGAGACCGAAACAGGTGGAAATCAGAAGGTGCAAGGTCAGGACTATACGGCGGATGTATTAACACCTCCTAGTCAAACTCTCTTAATTTTTGCTGAGTGGCTAAAGATGTGTGAGGTCTAGCGTTATCATGATGAAAAATCACACCCCTTCTATTAATTAATTCCGGCCGCTTTCTCTCAACTTTTTGCTTTAATCTCATCAGTTGTTCACAGTAGAGTTCAGAATCGATAGTCCTGCCTGGCGGTAACAGCTCATAATGAATATCTTCCCTTCCAATCCCACCATACACACAGCATCACCTTGTTGCGGGTTAACGCGGGTTTCGCCAGAGTCTGTGAAGCCTGGCCGGCCTTTGACCACGACCTTTTTATGCGCCAAAACTGTTTTGTGGTCAATTCCTAGTTCTTCAGCTACGTCGTAACTACTGATATGCCGATCTTGCTCCACTTTTTCAGAAATGGCATCCATTTTATCCGTAACAGGGCGACCAGAGCAACGTGCATCTTTGACATCAAAATTTCCGGATTGAAAACGCTTAAACCAAATTTGTGCTACTCTCACAGACACTGCACTAGGTCCATAAACGTCACAAATTTTTTTCGCAGCTTGCGTTGAATTTTTACCTTTTTTGTAGTAAAATTTTAAAATGTATCGAATTTCTTCATTAGATTCACTCATCTTGACAGTAAAAAAAACAAATGAAAATCACACATTTACCTAATTTGAATTTGGAATTATCTTTTTTAAAATTTAAACTTTTTAAAGATATCAAAACCTGCTAGATACAAATGGTATAACCAAAGAGATTTTATTACAAGTTCATACATACTATAATGCGAAAAGACTTTTTCCCCTACCTATTATAACGCAATCGTTCGCTTTCAACTTTTACGTACATGTCAACATAAAACTGATTGGCCAGTTGTCTGCATCGTGATATTATATTGAAATCATTTTCTCGAATCATGATACGATAAGCATAAAAATCCATGCACGATATTTTTTTATTGGGTAAGGGCACGCCCGTCACAGGACTGACTTGAGGTATTTGAAAGTAATACCCCTCCTGGCCCTTACTGAATATTAGCGGATATTGCAGCGCGTCATAAAATTTGTGTGTATCTGGTACCCTGGTTAATGTATCGTTACGGGTGTGTAAAATAATATCACGGGAAGCAAACTGTTCGCCAGATACCACGGCTGCGACTTCATTGATTAATGGAGCATTATATCGTCTTTCATGTTCCCCACTTGGCGTACGGTCAGGGTGTATGACCAACTTGTATTCTTCTTCCGGCATTCTTTCTAACGCGGTTTTGAAAGTGATAATGAGTCTATTATGATTATGCAACATTCTTTGAATTTTTAAAACGATATCTCGTTCAACTCCTTGAATATTTTGACATCTGCGACCAACTTCGCTATTTTCGTCTCCCATAAAGTAAATCTGCAAAAATTTTGGTTGATCATCTGTAGGCAGTAAAGAACCAATCCTATGATATATCTGTCCTTGGATTGTAAACGTAGTGGAAAATCCGGGCATGACAACTTTATTATCTACTCCAAATGACAACAATTGTATTTCCTTATTCTGTTCAAAAAACGCCGTGAGTCATTACTGTCGCACAAAAGTAAGGACTTTAGAGGTTCCGCTGGCTCACCAAGGGATGGAAGTGAAACTTTACCACCAGAACAACACATACCCTGAGTTTCCTCTTTCCATTTTAGTGCTTCACAATGTGTACACTTTTTATCCATCCTCCCTATAAGAATTAATCGATGATTAATATAATCAATCAAAGGGTCATAAACAAAAGCAGCGTTTTCAAATGCCTCCCATGTACTACGTGTAAATAAACTTCTCCTTTGCGACTGCCGTTCAGCATTTAAAATACGTCTTCTTTGCGATTCTTCATGGGATTCTGCAGCAATTAATGACGCATGACGCTCAGCATCTAAAAGCCGACGTATCCGAGTTTGCTCTAATGTTTCAGCAGCCCTTTGAGATGCGTGACGTTCGGCATCTAATCGTCGCCGTGCTTGACATTGTACTTCAGTCTCAGCAGCTCTTTGAGCTGCGCGATGCTCGGCATCTAAAAGCCGCCGAGCTTGACTTTGTACTTCAGTCTCAGCAGCTCTCTGAGCTGTGTGACGCTCGGCATCTAAAAGCCGCCGCGCTTGACTTTGTACTTCAGTCTCAGTAGCTCTCTGAGCTGTGTGACGCTCGGCATCTAAAAGCCGCCGCGCTTGACTTTGTACTTCAGTCTCAGCAGCTCTCTGAGCTGTGTGACGCTCAGCATCTAAAATCTGACGCGCTTCGTTTTGCTCTTCAGTCTCGGCAGCTCTTCGAGATGCGTGGCGCTCGGCATCTAAAAGCCGCCGCGCATGACTTTGCTCTTCAGTCTCAGTAGCTCTTTGAGATGCGTGGCGCTCAGCATCTAAAGTCAAACGGGTTTGAGTGTGCTCTTCGGACTCTTGGCTTCTAGCAATTTTCTTAGCCCGAGCTCCGCTAGAACTACGCGCTAGATTAGATTTGCGTTTTCTAGGCATATTAATATTAGAATAAAAACAACGTAATTAAACAGAACTAAACACGAAAGTAATCTACTTTTAATGAAAGAAATTAACAAAACAATGACCAAACTAAAGAAAAAAAATAATTAATAACTTAACCCAAAAACTTAAACTTATTAGTATTTACAGAACATTAATTAAATAAACAAAATATTGTATAAGCATATTAATATTAGAATAAAAACAACGTAATTAAACAGAAGAAAATCTGCCACCTAACGTACACGAATCGAAATGTTAACCTCTTGAGTAGAAAAGTATTATTATTAAAACAAATTAACAATACACCTATAACTATTTACACTTTATGTTACTTTTGACCGAAAATACAGAAAACAAAACTTCCTATTACTAAAATAACTAATTAAATAAATGATAAGTAAATGTACATGACTTTTTATTATTTTGATTATAACGACGGATATAGCAACGATATTAGAGTGGTCCCGCCGTGGTCATTAAAACCAAATTCCACGGTATTACGAAAATACACATGCAAACCAACTACAAAATTAATGACAACTATAGTATTTCAACTAAAATAAACAAAAATTTAATGAAAAAAAAATGTACAGAGATTGTTCGTTATTACAAAATAAACAAAAGGACTTACCGTTAGTAGGTACCTGCCTGCCATCCAATTATACAACAAAAAATAATCACGTATTAACATCTAACTAAACACGAAAGTAATCTACTTTTAATGAAAGAAATTAACAAAACAATGACCGAACTAAAGAAAAAAAAAAATTAATAACTTAACCCAAAAACTTAAACTTATTAGTATTTACAGAACATTAATTAAATAAACAAAATATTGTATAAGCAAATCGAATTGCAAACAATTTTGCAGTGAATAATAATGAATTTGTAGCGGAAAAAAATCAGTATTTCTATGCGTGTGGTACAGTCGTCTGCCCTCACGTGTCTTCCCGTTTGGGTAAGCATAGCCCCCCGTCCCCGTGCCCCCCCGCGAGGCAGTACAGCGATACTTCCATACAACGTTTCACCCCCCCCTTTTAACCCCTTACAACCTTTTTTTCGCATTAAAAAGTAGCCTATGTACTTTCTCAAGCTCTAAGTTATCTGTGCACCAAAATTCACTTAAATCGGTTCAGTAGTTTTGGCGTGAAAGCAAGACAGACAGACAGACAGACAGACAGCCAGAGTTACTTTCGCATGTAAGGATCAACAGCCTAAAAAATAAGTTTCAAGCTTCTAGCTCTAAAAATAACGATACTTCCATACAACCTTTCACCCCCCCTTTTAACCCCTTACAACCATTTTTTTGCATTAAAAAGTAGCCTATGTCCTTCCTCAGGCTCTAAACTATCTGTGTACCAAATTTCATTTAAATCGGTTCAGTAGTTTTGCCGTGAAAGCAGGACAGACAGACAGACAGACAGACAGACAGAGTTACTTTCGCATTTATAATATTAGTAAGGATGTACAAGTCGATAGCGCACTTCAAAATACAGTCAGCGCCATCTAGTGACGTCGGCTGATGTCACCGTCACTATTACACCGTGTTTAAACTTTCACCCCATTTTTAAGAGTTAGGGGTGATTTAAAAAAAAAATATGACGTTCATATTTTTTATAGTATTTTTTTTTTCATATATCTAGTTTTTCAATAGTTATTACTGCATGATTATGTAGTTAGTGCAAATGTATTGCAACTCTCATACAAACTTCCACCTCCTATTCCGAAGGGGTTAGGTTAGGTTTGGTTTTTTAATTTTTTCGTTGTCTTTGTAGTAATATTAGCTTACATACCAAATTTCAGCGTTCTAGGACTTCAGCAAGTACCTTAAGAATTTTAATGATCAGTGAGTGAGTGAGTGAATCAGTGACGAAATCGGGGGTTTCTAGACATTAATAAAATCTAAAGTATAATAGCTACGACATTCAAACTTTGTATGTAATGATTGTACTGGTGTCATTATATCTTGAAATTTTTAACTATTTAGCATCATCCAAACCAAAGTTATGAGAGTTCAAAAAAACGACGAATCGTTTCCAGAAAAGGTAGGTAGTGCCCTTGCGCTTCGCTTGGCTGGTATTGGCGGGGGCACCCCCGTGCCCCCAGATACAAAAAATAGGCTAAATACTATATTATGCTACCTATAAAATTACTGAATGGTGAGAAGTGAATTCCTTGGTAAAAGCAGTCATGCCGAAAAAACCTTAGTAGTCAAAAGAAGCTCTAGACGAGGCGATGATATTTTGGACACTGTACAATTTTTTTTATCCCAAAATCCGAGAAGTACTCCCTTTGTCAACAATAGACCTGGACAAGGATGGCTTAAAGCATTTCTGAAACGGTATCCAAATCTGTCTTCTAGAACCAGTGAAGGAGTAACAAAAGCAAGCGCCTGTGTGTCTGAAAGTGACATAAAAAAATTGTTTCTAGAAATTAGACATTATTTAACATAATTAGACAACTAAGCTGCAATATGATATGGTCACAAAAGCCATATCATATTGCAGCTTAGTTTAACTTGTAAACAGCTAGGAATCGAACTTAATGCTCTTTATCCCAATACCACTCGCATCCCTCAACCAGCAGATGTTGCAGTTTTTGGACCTATAAAAAAAATGTACCGAAAAGCCGTACGACAATTTCAGGCGGAAAATGTGGGTGAGGTAGTAACAAAATCAAATACTGCCAACATTTTAAAAACTGTTGTCGAGGAATTAAATACCAACAGTATATAATAAACGGCTTCAAAGCATGTGGGTTGCACCCATTTGAGGAGAATGCTATAGACTGTACAAAATGTCTAGCCAGTAAAAATATTGAAGACGTGGGTAAGAGGATAATAAACTTATGACTCTTTAAAGACTTCGAGAATATAGTAGGAGATGAAATGATAAACAAGATGACAGACATGCAATCTCGGGTGTACAAATTAATAATAGTTCACCTCCGTTGTACAAAATTTGGTGTTTTTATCAAGAAAGTTTTCCACTAAGAGAATTGCCTACCAGTAACATTGAAATACAAACTCATAATAACATTACAACAAATGTTAATTTGACCAACGAAGATAATGTAACAACAGTAAAAATAACTATGACCCCTACAAAAGCAATAGATATATGCACACCAACTACTTCTTATGATGCGTCTTATGGGATATAGCATATTAATGTATTCACACCTTTAGAATAAGTATGTATCCTCCTTTATAGAAATACGTGAGTGAAATAACAGATGCAGTAAAATATAGCAAGCATATGAAAATTATAAACCCCAAACAATAATGCAAGTCGTGTAACCTCCTTTCTAACACAATAGTGATAGATTACATCCAAGCCTAACACCACCGTACGAAGGCCCTTTTCTGGTTGTCAGACGTGATGATAAAATATTCACAATCAAACGTGATGACAAAACGGTCAACATATCGATAGATTAATACGGAACAAACACGGTGAACTGAATAAGTTAAACAGTGAGTTGTTTGCGTTACATCTAAAATGTAGTGTTGTTTTATCTCGCGAGGATTTCGACTTGTGTGATCGGGTTACATATTTTCAAGCTAACCGTACATATGAATTATGTAGTGCGAGTCATGAGCGAAAGTTCTCAAAACAACTCAAGCGACGGTATGCGAAGAAAAATAATGAAACATCGCAGGTACCATCCCAACACAAGGATACCGTCGTAAACCTATCAAACGTAAGTTTGGACGATACTACATTGAACATCTTGGCAAAAGGTATGAATTTCGCTCCTACACCTAAGCGAATACCGTACGAAAATGTAATCAGTAGCGTTGAAGAAACGATATCGCGTAATAAAATCCCGCCTAGCGATGCCGATATCCTGAGACAGGACGTTTCGGTAATATTAGGAAAGTCGAGGCTTCCAGCTAGTAATATCACTCCGGCAGAGCGTCAAGCATTGAAAAATGTTCGAGAGAACAGGGATATTTTAGTGCTTAAGGCTGATAAGGGAAACGCCACCGTAGTGATGAATACAACTGATTACAGAAATAAAATGCAGGATTTGTTATGTGACAACACCATATATAAACCGGTTGCATATAATCCCACAGCTAGAGTAACGCGAAGAATACGAGCTCTTATTCAGGAAAACCAGGACCTGTTCACTGAAGACGAGTACGAAAAATTGTATAGTCCAAGGTCACATCAACCACCGAAGCTATACGGGCTGCCAAAAGTACACAAGTCCAACGTGCCATTGCGGCCAATCGTAAGTCAAATTGCTTCGCCCACTTATGATCTTGCAAAGCACATTGCGTCTGTATTACAGCCACTGGTGGGTAAAACACCGTCTTTTGTGAAAGATTCGCGCCACTTCATTCAGATCATAAAGAGCCTGAAATTGGAGCCTGGTGATATTATGGTGAGTTTTGACGTGGAATCACTATTCACTAATGTTCCAGTAAAGGAGTGTCTGAATGTCGTGAAGGACAGACTTGCAGACAGCGAAATGCCGTTCAATTATATTGATCTACTTGAACACTGTTTAGATGGCAACTTCTTCCTTTTCCAAGGGCAACATTACCTCCAGATCGATGGCGTAGCAATGGGAAGTCCTGTAGCTCCAGTACTTGCTAATCTCTGGATGGAACATTTTGAAGAGAAAGCATTGAGCCTCGGCCCGCAGACCATTAGGCTCTGGAAAAGGTATGTAGATGATATTTTTAGTATCGTCAGAGGAAGCAAACAGGAAGTGGATCAGTATATTCAACATCTCAATTCCATTCATTCCAAAATGAAGTTCACTTATGAAATGGAAGCGGATAGATCGTTGTCCTTTTTGGATGTAAGGATGTCCGTAAAATCAGATGGGTCAGTGGCACACTGTGTATACCGCAAGCCTACACACACGGATAGGTACTTACATGCACCATCCCACCACCACCCGCGACACTTGCAATCCGTAATGACATCTCTAAAGAACAGAGCCTACGATCTCTGTGACCCTGAACATTTAGAGCAAGAGTTGGATCATGTTCAGGAGGTACTTAAAAGAAACGGATATAAAGTGAATGGACGACTCAAGAAACCGGCAAGGAGGCTCAGGCATCCAGAGGTGAAGAGACAACCAGCCCACATGCCCTACATCAAAGGAGTGACAGATAAGGTTGGCTCGGTATTAAAGAAATATTCCATCCCAACCGTTTACACACCGAGTACAAAAGTCAACCATTTGGTGGGTTCACCGAAAGATAGCTTGCCACTACAAACTCCAGGCGTCTACAAAATAAACTGCAGCTGCGGTAGTTCTTACATAGGGCAAACGAAGCGAACCATCGCTGAAAGGGTCCGAGAACACATCGCCGCTGTTAAGAACCGCCAGACGAGCAAATCAGCGATTGCAGAACATATACTCGAAGCAGGCACGAATCACTGGATTGAATTTCATCGTACGCAAGTCCTCTCTACAGATCGCCACTTCTTCTCAAGAATTGTGCGTGAAGCGATTGAAATGAAGAAATATACTAATTTCAATCGAGAAGATGGATATAAGTTATCTGCGACATTGAACCCAGTGATTAAGGTCACTCAACCTCGTTTTGCTCGTTTAAGGTAACTCAACATCCGCATTGATTTGGACATCTGCATCTGCATCCGCATCCGTATTAATCAATGCGAATGTTCATGCGGATGCGAATATTATACAAGTAGCGACAAGAAAGAAATTGGGCGGGGCCGGTGGTTGACGCGTGCCGGTCGCACGTGACAATGACCAATGGGAGCGAAGCAATTGGTAACAAGATTCGACACGTTTGTTTGTTTTACGAGTAGCTAGTGCATCATTTGTTTCTTGCTAGTGAGTGAATACTATTACGTGTTTGTTTGCGCTGTGAAGTTAAAGTGAAGAAGAAGAGTTTACAAGAAAACTTTATATTCCTTAGACTAATATCCATAAGATCGCAAGGTAAATTTATTATATTACACCGGTAATACATTTTATTGTAGGAAAAATTATCGTTTTATGACGGAATTCGTTATTTTTCCAGGGTAATTCCCGTTATTGATATTTTATCAATTAGTCATTTAACAATGTCGCCACCGACCAAAAGTAATGTATGGGATTATTTTGAACCAAATAAAGAAGACCAGGATAAAGCTAATTGCAAAATATGCAACAAAAGTTACTCTCGCAAGGGCCGAACCACGTCGTCTTTGAAAAATCATCTTAAGTCGATGCACTCAGAAGAATTTTCTACAATTGAGAACATTAGTAAAGAAAAAAAATTACAACAGATGAAATCTGACGCAAGTAAGTTTCGTCATTTATAGTTTTATTTAATTAATATTTACTTGAGGCATTGTTAGGTTAGTAGGTAAGGTATAATGAAAGCATAGTTTAGTTGTGGTTTATTGGCTAAGTTTCCACTAAATATTATAGTTATTTGCTGTCATATAAATCCGTCAGTTGTAAAAAGACAGACATAATTCATTTATCTATTTGAATTTCTTTTTTTATTGATATCGTTTCAATATAAAGAATATTTTTTAATATGATATTAAAAAGTTAATAGTGAATTAGCTCAAAAACTACTTGGTCGATTTCAAAAATTCTTTCACCATTGAAAAGCTACATTCACGCTATATTTAATGTTAATCTTAGAAAAAATTAGCGATCCTTCCTTATTATAAATGTTAATAATAAGTAAACTCTTTTAATTTTTATTTTGCAATATAAGTTGGACATTTGATTTTGAAAGTTATTTACACAAATATAAAGAAAGGTTTTCTTTTATTTCGAAAATTTAAAATGTCGTACTTGTTAATTACTTTTAAGTAAATAGTTTTTATCACGAGTTTTTATATCAATACATAGTATAAAACAAAGTCGCTTTCGCTGTCTGTCTGTCCCTATAGTGCTTAGATCTTTAAAACTATGCAACAGATTTTGATGCAGTTTTCAATTGGGTGGGTCGCTAGTTTAATATAATAAATTTTTTATATATTACAATTTTTATTCACATGTATTTTTATTTTTTAGATAAAATTACCACTCCTCTGCAAGAAGCAAAAAAACAACTTTCATTAGAAGAAGTATTTCTAAAAGAAAAGAAGTGGGACGTCAATAATTTAAATTCTCGAAAAATTGATAAACTCATTGGAGAAATGATTGCACTTCAAAATTTACCGTTTAATTTTGTTGAAGGGCTGGGTTTTCGTAGATTGATGCAAGAAGTAGCACCAAGATATAATTTTAGGGGACGCAATTTTTTTACTTACTTATGTCATTATGACTTTTCGTGTCTTCGAAAATACGGCGTAATTTTTTGTCTTCCGCGCAAAAATGGGAAAAACAAGGGAAAACGTAATGATTTCAAGAAAAAAATATTGGAATTACTCGGATCTTCGTCAGAAAGTAGTCAATATAATTTTATACGTAAATTCAGTTTGTGTAATGCTCCGTTGATCGGTTGTTTTTTTTTTTGGTACATTTCCTGCTTATATCCTGTTGATTTGTGTACATGTTTTGCGATAGGACGAGCGCCTATACGAAACATAACCCACAAATAAGTTCTATCCTTGCGATATTACGAGCGAATATACAAGGAAATTTCATCAGTGGTCAAAAACTAATCATATGGTACTACGCGCGAATACATGTGATTAAAGATCAATCTATTTACCTAATTTCAGACGAAACTGAAATTCCTCCGGCCAACAAGCGGCGGCGAATTATTATTAGTGATGACAGCGATGATGAAAATATTCCTCCATCTACCCAAAGGTCAATTTAACCAAGTTTTTTGGAAAAAATTGGTCATATTCAACAAAATGAAAACTTTTTTACGCTGCATAAAGATATAAAGTCTATCTGGGAGGACGTTCTCAAAAAAGGTTTGAACAAGGATATCAAGGATTCTATCATCAAAAAGATTCCTGGTACTGGTACCTGGTAAGACTGCTTTACTTCTTCTCAATTATTAAATCCTGAAATTAAGGTTCCTTTATCTACGCAAGCTGTTAAAAGGGCCGAACATCTGTGTGAAAAGCAATCGCAAATTGGTGCGTCTATCTGTAGATTAAGCGAAATACTACAGGATATGTTAGACGGAAAAAACTTTGATGATTCCTCTATTGAAATAATATCAAATTATATTCGCCTTTTATGTGATGTTCATCATATGGAAACTCAAACGAGACGTGCAGTTATACTGACTGGCCTTAACAAGAATTTAAAAGACTCATTGGAAAAGGCTGATTTAAATCAAAGCTTTTTCAAAAATAAAATAAAGTAATATAAAATAAAATTTATAAGCAAAAATTAGGTACCTACTTACTGAGTATATTATAGTAATCAACTAAAATATACATATCTACATTCTCCTTTCTTTAAAATATATACGTATAATATAAAATTAACTACTTTATAAATCTAATATATCTGGTGGTCTTAGAACTCTACCAGAGCGAGTAGTATAACAGTTATCAGACCTATTATTAAAATTAGAAGTACTATCATAAAATGTATCATCAACCGTTTGTGGCTGAGCTAGACTACTGCTGTCATAGGGATTTATATCATCATACTCAAAATTATAATCATCATGCAAGTCATGTCGCAGCGAAGGGTCCTTAATGATGTGCTTTCGGTTTCTTATAATTCTATTTCCTGATACAAGTTTGATCTCATAAGAACGATCACGTAATATTTTAGTTATAATTCCAGATGTCCAATATCTCCTACTCACATCTAATAATACTTTAACATTTTGACCTACATTTAGTGTATCTAGTTTTCTTGCACTTCTGTCATAATAGATCTTCTGTTTTTCTGGCCTTTCAATTAGTTTATTATAAACATTACTTTGAACTTTAGGTTTCAAAAAATTATTAGAAACCGGAACAATACTACGCAGCTTTCTACTTTGTAAAGGTTCGGCAGGTGATGCTAAGTTATCATCTAAAGGTGTATTTAACAATTCCAGTAAGGCTAGACGATAATCTCTATTCCCTGCTTTTGTCTTGACAATAATGTTTTTTAAAAGCTTTTATTCTACTTGCCCTGTTAGTATGTTAGTATGGGGCAAATCTTGCGAGTTAAATTAGAACCACTTCCTGCCGTCAGATTAGCAGTGTTGCCAGTGGCCGATAGTCAAAAGTTACACGAGACAGATCAAAAAGTAACATTTTGTCAGAAAAAGTAACATTGTCTTTTTTTTTGTGGAAACTGGCAAAATACGTACACTGAGAGAATTATCGCGTAAAAATTACTCTCAAAGTTGGAGCAAAAATTACCTTGCACGAGAGCAAAGCGGGGACAAAACGACTATGCGAGTGAATTTTGCTCTTGTGAGGGGTAAAAATTACACCTAGCGCAAAATTGTACCTAGCGGAGAGAAACAGAAACACCTTTTCAAATACTGGCGGAAGATACTCAACCTTAATTAACCTTATTTAACAGACAGAAACATCAATCCGAATAAAATATATGAATATAAATTCAATCAGATAAGTTAGGTTACATATAAATAAGAAATTATTTATAATTTATTTTTCTTAATAGTTTTTATTAATTAAATTTTTTGATTTTTTAACATTTTATTGTTCTGAAAAATTTTTTTCTTCATAATTTTGATGTTTACTCGCCACTCTGATGCCCGGTAGACGTCATGATATCTATAAAAAAATTAAACAAAACCAATATAATGATGCAAAATAACATGATAATGTTGCAACAAAACATAACATTTTTTATACAAAAAAATTAATAATTTTTTACACTGCGTTATACACAATCAATTTCGAAGAAATTCGATAATGACATTCTAACCCACAAAACATCATTCAATAGTTACTCATTTTGTCATTAAGGAAGACAATAAAAAATATACACTCATTATAATGAATTAATAATAAAGTATTTGAATCACATATACTTACATAAATATAAAGCAGATAAATATGTTGGAACAAAATGTGCAACAATTAAATACAGTGCATATCACTTATGATTGACTTGATACTGCACTGGTTAATAGTCATAGAAATGAATCACGTGGTATCTGCGGAGCTGCCCGGAAATAACCGAATGTTGTCGAGCGAAAAATGTAGGTAAATTTTTACCCCTCACTCGTAGGAAAATTGTCTCGTTACGCGAGCAATATTTCACGTGATTTCTGAGTATTACTTGCTCTTTTTTGGAGCATTATTTAACCTATACCAGAAATTCACCTGAGTGTAGGGTAAAAAGTACACGAATATGGGTGAAGTTTGACCGATAGAAGAGATGAAAAATTCACCTGAACTGGGTTAATTTTCGCTTCAACTCGATGATATCCGCGGCTTACTCTACAGTGTGGGGTAATTTTTACGCGATAATTCTCTCAGTGTAAATAATGGTATTTTTTTAAAATGAAAATAAAATACACTGCCTTTTTTTGTGGAAACCTGGCAAAATACGTTATAATGGCATTTAATTTGAATGAAAATAAAATACGTTCCTTGACTCTTTTATTAAAAGTAAAAATTTGTAATAATTGTGTTGTTGATCGCATAATCGACTGTTGACGCTGAAAAGAAAAAAGGTAACAGTCAGTTAGGTATTTATATCTATGTAAAGTACCGATCAATTTATGAATGTCGTTCAATACCAACCTGCTTTGTCATCAATGAATATAAAAAAAACTATAAAAAGTTTCCGCCCCTTTATTAAACTTAACAATTCGTAATTATTGTTGATCGAACAATCGACTGGCGATGCTGAAAATAAAAATGTAACAGTCAGTTATTTGTATCTACATAATATATTAGTTATTCATAGTTTAGGAATGTCGTTCAATACCAACCTGCTTTGTCATCAATGAATACATGACTTGTATTTTCAGTCATAAGTGTAGCTAATCTCGTGGCTAATAATTGTTTTTTGATCGAATAATCGACTGGTGATGCTAGAAAAATAAATAAAGTCAAAAACGTGTATTTAATTAATTAAATTTAATATATCAACCAACCATTTTAAGAATGCCTTTCAATACTAACCTGATTTAAATCTTCGTCGTGCCTGTGATTCACATACACAACAATAGAGAGATAATAATTCATTTTAGCTTAAAATGACTAAATATTCCAAAGAAAGCTAATTGGAACTGGTGGAACCTGAAAAAAGCGTTTATTTTAGTATTGCAGAAATAAAAAAATGTTGCTTATAACTTTTTGATATTAAATTTTGTGTAAATTAGTTAAATAACAGTTAATACCTTCACCAGTCTTGCTATATGCTACTTTTGCATGCATCATTCTTTTAGAAGGCTCAAATTTTATGGCGTTTTGTATGTTGGCTTTTGTTGCCATCAAAGAAGAAATAGTTTCAGTGCTCAGTCTATTCCGGTTTTCGCATTTTATTAATTTAAGCTGGCTGAAAATTCTTTCCACGCAAACATTGGAAAAAGGCAAAACAAGCAAGAGCCCTACAATCTTTTTTAAATTTGGGAACATTTCAGTACCGGCTATATCCTTTAGCTTTAAAATTTGTTTCCAATATTCTTCCACTTCCAGATTTTGACTCAAACCTAAATCGTTGTGGTCCAGGAAAGCATGTTTTTTCCATTCTTTTTGAAGCTCCATTTCATTTACATCCTCTTTAACACTTGGGAATCTCTTCAAAACATTTGACAAATCCTTTACTTCAAATTTTTGAGCAACGCTTGGTTCAATCACATCTAAAATACCGTATAACGGGTCAGAAAAATCGAAACGTTGTACTATCTGTTTTATGGTTTCAATATAAAAATTGAGACAAGTTCTCTTGAAATCCGTTATTACCGTTTTTGGTTCTGGTATTTCTTTTGAAAGTTCATCAATGGACGACTGTGCAGCTATACCTAAATATATTTTTTCAAGGGGCACAAAAAATCTTGGGTTGGCGTATTCTATTTTATATGCATCGGTTGTTTTGCAATAACTGAAGTTCATGTAATTGCTGGCTATGGTTTTTATAAGTTTATGTGTCTCTGGTTTTAGTCGGTGGAGCAATGGTTTTTCTGTTTGAAACAATCTGTTAAAGTCATTAAATTGTTCCAATGTAAACGACATGAACTCTAAGTAAATTTTTGTTAATTTATTGTCGAGTACCCCAATTATATCTTCCGTGATTTTGCTAGGGTCTTCTAACAATTCAAGTCTAAAATATGCGGACAGAATATCGTACTGTTCGAGTACCCTGTTTACACAAGCCTCTAATGATAACCATCTTGTGACCGATGGGCTCAATATTTTATGGACTTCCACATTGAAAAATAACTGCAACTCTTTTAGTTTTTCGTGTCGGAGTGTGCTGCGGTTAAAGTGCGCACCGACATTTCTAAGAAAGTCTTCAACGAATCTTGGCAGCTTAAGACATGCCTTGGAAGCCACGAGATGTATCATGTGGCAGCTGCACTTCACACATGCAATGTGTGGTACGCGTTCCTTCAAATGACTAAACACTGAATTGTGTTCTCCCACCATACTGTTTGTGGTATCAGACGCAAAGCCTACGAAGTTTTTTATTGGGATTTTTTTATTATCAAGCCAATTTAATAGAGCATCCGTTAGATCTTTCCCTTTTCCCGAGGTAACTTCATACATGTCTAGAAACTGAGTGTGAACGACTAATTCATCCCCATCAAAAAATATAACCGCAAGTGCGCATTGTTTTTTGACACTTATGTCTGTGGTTTCGTCCATTATTATACTGAATGTTGTTCTTTTGAGTTTTGATACAAGTTCGTCTGTCAGTATTGGGGCAAGTACTGTTTTGACGATATTTCCTGCTTTCGTTCTTCCTAACTTAACAGATTTTATTATAGGTGAATCAGGAAATGTTGTAGCTAGGAACGGAATTAAATGATCGGACAACATTAAAGGTAAATTATGCTCAGCGAGAAAAGCACATAGTTTGAGTTCAGCTCTTTTCTGGAGCTCTTCTTCCTTTTTTGGTCTAAGCACTTCTTGTATGGATGTTGTTTTGCTGATAGCGGTAGCATGTTGTTTATGTTTAATGGTATTCAAATGTTTTACGAGAGCAGGCCTATGGTTGAGTATGTGACAATTACAAATTTTACAAAATGCAGAAACTGAGCCAGCTTGTTGCTCCCGTTTCGAGATCCAATTTTTGAAAGCCGTGTCTTCAAGCCATTTTTCGTTAAAATTATAAATTTGCTTGTTTTTTTTTCGCGGCGGTGCCTCATCAGGAGCTGCCTCATCAGGAGAAGCCTCATCAGGAGTCACCTCTTCTACATTTTCTGTGTTTTCTCTTGTTTTTGATGTGGAGGGTTTAGCAATTAAAAACCTCTTCATCTTCTTTAGATACATGTTCATTTTGTTAACACAGTAAAAGCAGCAGCACAACATGCATCATTCCATTTATCATCACACCATACATAAAAAAGAGAGATAGACAAAGTTAGTGCATTAAAAACAAGTAAAAAAAAAAACACGCATCCCTGAAAAATTGTAAGTACTTATATCTCCTAAGCGTAATTAAAAGTTTCATGTTCCATTAAAACTAATCCTATTTTAAGTTATAACGACTATGTTTTTAATAACAATTACGAGTTAACGACATATTGCTATAATAAAATTTAGAAAAGTTTTAGATTCATATTTCTACAATTTAGTACAAATAGTGTTTTTTTTTGGTATCTGGCAACCCCATAAATGGCATAGCAATAGCAGTGAGTGAGTGACGCGGAGCGGCGAAGAAAAAAAAATTAAATCTTACTTACATTAAATCTGACAATAATATGATTGATGCAGTATTTGCGCGGGAAAAGGGATCTTCACTACTGAAATAATATATATGATTAAAACAACAATAATAAACATAATAATTACCTATTTACCGAATCACTACTTATAATAAAAGTCACAAACAAAACAACACAATACTTAATAAATAAACAAACTTCGAAATTTGAAGAAAATCAAGCGCCGAACCGACCGAGCGAGCGAGCGTCGAGAGCGCAGAGCGGCCGTCCGGTCGTCTCTCTCACATCCACAAACAAACATCCGACGCTCGCACACGTAAGCGGGATGAAAGATTGAGAAATAAATACACACGAGTGAATGTATAAGTAGATTTGACAAACAATCGTATTGGTTGGTCAGTCCAGGGTCAGTCTGTCCAACAACGCCATGTTGTTTTCTATCAAGCGTGCCAACATGACTTAAAATTATATTCATAAGTGCGTTCCAACGAATACAGACGTTCATAGAAGCCTCATTCCCATTTAAAGTCTGAGGCAAAATGGTTGCGTTCAAATCTGTAGTGTGTAGTCCGACCACCGATGGCGCTTCCGTAGAGTCCGACCGGTCGATAAGCTCGAATTTAGTACGTAGTCCGACTAAGGGATGGCGCTGGCGTGTAGTCCGAGCGGTAGATTCAAAAAAAGATTATGAAAATCAATTGAATCAAAGATTATTATATGAAAAGGGAGCTCAAAAGAATAGAAAGAAGGCTAAAGGAGTTGGAAGGAAAAGAAAATGAAAAAAAAGTGTGCCTTGAAAAAAAAAGAAATTATAACTTAGGGAAAAAACTGAAAAAGATAATGGCAAATATTTCTATTGGATTGTTTTCCGACGATACAAAAGGAGAACAATGGATTCAATGTCCTTTTCGTGAAAGATGAGCCCGTAAAGACCTATTTCTGCGTAAATTATGCCAAGAAATTTGAATGACATATAATAATTTTTGATTTAATTGATTTATATAATCTTTTTTTGAATCTACCGCTCGGACTACACGCCAGCGCCATCCCTTAGTCGGACTACGTACTAAATTCGAGCTTATCGACCGGTCGGACTCTACGGAAGCGCCATCGGTGGTCGGACTACACACTACAGAATTGAACGCAACCATTTTGCCTCAGACTTTAAATGGGAATGAGGCTTCTATGAACGTCTGTATTCGTTGGTGCGTTCCGATACACGATTTTGTTCGAAATTCTCAAAAGTAACATAAAAGTAACATTGAGTGTGGTGTAACATGGAAGTAACATTGGAGGGCCAAAAGTAACGTAAAATGTTACAAAAGTAACATTCTGGCAACGCTGCAGATTAGGTTGAAATTTGGTTTACTTACGTAACTTCGGTGACAATGCAATAATATGGTACCTTGAAGCTGGTCTCATGATGGGGTCGAAAGGTGGCCATAGGAACTCCTAAACTAAACAAGATAAAACCGTCGAGTTTGGACTCGTTTGAATAGTCTTGACAAGCACTCTTGTGCTACATGACAGTCAGGGTCTCATGATGGAGTCGGAAGGTGGCCATAGGAATTCCTAAACTAAACAAGATAAAACCCTCGAGTTTGGACTCGATTGAATAGTATTGACAAGCACTCTTGTGCATGACAGCCAGGGTCTCAAGATGGTGTCGGAAGGTGGCCATAGGAACTCCTAAACTAAGGCTTAGCCCAGACTGAGGTAACCGACGATGAAGGTCGCGAATTTGATAAAGATTTAATACGCATGATTGCGGTGGACTGTCAACCGTTGTCAATTGTCGAAAATCGTGGATTCAATTTTTTTGTGAAAATATATATTTCTCGACACAAATTACCATCCCGAAAAGTACTATCAGAGAATGTATTATCCGAAGAATACGAATTAATAAGTCCAATCAAATCAAAATCAAAAACCAATTAGAAAAAACCGACTACATTTCTGTCACCACTGATATGTGGTCATCTGATAGTAACAGAGCCTATATAACGGTAACTACACATTATGTATACGAATTTTAAATTTGTTTTGCAGTTTTATCTACCGAAGAAGTGCAAACTGATCATGCCGCTGTTAATGTCGCACAAGCTATTTTAAATACATTAGCAACAAGAATGCTCAATTTGTCGGTTCAAGATAGCATCAAAGAAAATACACCTCTACAAAGTTTGCGTTTTAAGTGCCGATCTCTAGTCACGGATGTATGAGCTGTGAAGTCAAAGTCAAAATTCTTTATTCTGTGGGCCCTCGCGGGCACTTAGACACGTCTTTTACAATTAGGTATATTTTTTATCTACCAGCATTTCGGAATGACCATTGACGAGAAGAAATGCCGAAAGAAACTCTGTCAATATAGGTCTTTTTTTTTTTAAATAGCCATACAATATTATCATAATACAATAAAAATAATGTCAATGTACAATAAAAAAAATGGTATGTCAACCAAAATAAGAGAGATAATAAAAAATAAAAAAACAAGTAAAATAAAATAGTAAAAAAAAATAAAAATATAAAAAATCATAGTATAGAGTGTATATACATATTGTATAAAGTCTAAATATGTATATCCACAATACTACTTGTAAAGATAAGACGCCTGTGCTTCACATCCTGTGCCGAGAATTTGCCATACATTTTTATCATTAAGGTAATCGTCGGTCCTGTAGTAAGCCTTTTTACATAAGGTGGTCTTAATAAGCTGTTTGAATTTAGTGTCGGGTAAAATCAGGACCGACTCCGGCAACTTATTGTAGTAGCGGATGCAGTTTACGACAAACGAATTATTGACCTTCCCCAGTCTATGTTTTGGAATAACCAATTTGTTTTTGTTCCGCAACGTAATCATTCATGACGTAATCATCCGTGACGTAATCATTCATGGAAGCTTATTATTTCTTATTTTCAGATAATCCACAAAATGTACAATTATCAACAGTGGATATTTTTGAAGCTTATACACAGCCAGACGAAAGCAATTCAGATAACACCGCCACACATCAAACATCCAATAAAGCTATCAATACTGAAATGATAACGTGTACTGATAGTAGTACGCAATCAACAAACACACCTGTTAATAAAAATCAAATTGCTATATAAAAAAAAAGCTTTTGGGGAATTTGTCGGAGCAGAGTTAGGCAATGTACAGGAAATAAAGCGGAGGTATATAATGTACCGCCACACATCAAACATCCAATAAAGCTATCAATACTGAAATGATAACATGTACTGATAGTAGTACGCAATCAACAAACACACCTGTTAATAAAAATCAAATTGCTATATAAAAAAAAGCTTTTGGGGAATTTGTCGGAGCAGAGTTAGGCAATGTACAGGAAATAAAGCGGAGGTATATAATGTACCAAATTATAAAATTGTTTGAAAACAACTCGTGATCAAAATACGACCACGAGTTGTTTTCAAACAATTATTGTTTTGGCATATTTTACATAACAAATAATTTGGCATAACAAATTCGCTAATTTTGTTATGGCAAATTATTTGTTATGTATTGTTTGTTTTTTATGTATAGTTTGATATGTATATACAAACTTCGCGGGGTTAGTAGGTACTATTACGTATAAAGTAAATAAAGTTGATTTAAAAAAAAAATTGAAAGCGACTTCAGTTGGCGAGCGCAGCTTATTGGTGGAATACCCCGGCAGACGCTGCTGCTCGTCTTCCGGGAGAAAAGTTATCGCATGACACAAGATATCTTAGTGGCCTTGAACGACATCCAGCGCAGAGCAATGGAGTGGCGCAATTTTATTCTCCCGGCTACCATAGGGAAATTTAAGGGTTTCCCTCGATTTTTCTGGGATCCCATCATCAGACCCTGACTTAGTGAATATGGAACCACCTCGCAATTACCCTTTCAAATTAAAAAAAATAATTTGCCCATACGTGCTTATAAAATTGAAAGGTTTCTTTGATTTCCCTGGTATCCCATCATCAGATCCTGACTTGGTGAATATGGGACCACCTTGCAATCATAAATTTCAAATAAAAAAATAATTATGAAAATTGGTTCACAATTCGCAAAGATATCGAATAACATACATACAAAAAAAATATTCAGTCGAATTGAGAACCTCCTCCTTTTTTGAAGTCGGTTAAAAAAAATATTATGTTTCCATATTATGTTTACTAAATATCTTCTGATTAAATTCATTGTGAGCTCTAAGAATGGGTGAATGTTAATACCCCTGGGACGGCAGTGAACAGCTTAACTGCTCATGTTGACGGATGCTGCTGTTAATTCTGGTGGTGGGTATAAGTAAATAATAAATAAATATTGTCAGACAAATTACACTGCGCCATCTAGCCCCAAAGTAAGCGAAGCTTGTGTTATGGGTACTAGATAACTGATAAACATACGTAAATACATTTTTTTTAGTATTTTTTTTTGTAAATACATACTTATGATACATATAAAACACACAGTCCAAGACAAACAGACATGTTCATGCATACAAATGTTTGTCCTGTGTTGGAATCGAACCCACGAGCGTTGGTGTCGAAGCCGCGTCATTGACCGCTACGCCACCGAGCTCGTCAAAGGGAATGTGTGATGGGTTGATTCCGTTACTATAGATTATTACTTCGATATCAAAATTTTTGATTTCTAAAAAGTACTGAAAGAAGGTGCTGAAACATTTGAATTTAAATCATAAATAAAACATTTTTTTAAAGATTGAGTAGTAAAATGTTTATTTAATTTCTTCAGTTATACACAACGTACCTAAAGTTGGATTACATAATTGACAGATAAGATAGACTAATAAACATACTGACAAATTACCTTTAATTTCAACACAATTAATTAAATAAAACCAATGAAGATCTGCAAAAAAAAAACAGACTTTACTGTATGTATACATTATATGTAAGACTAGTTTAGTGAACAATGTTATAGTAATTAAGTTATTATTGGTGAATGAATGATGATTATAGAATGAAATATTCTTTATTCTTTTATTGAATAAATCGTATTTACCGTGTATGATCTTAATTGTTTACTAATTACACTTACAATAATTAACAAGAATAACTAGTATTACTACATAAATATTGTTACATCTTGAAAACTTCAGACCTTTTTCTTATAATTCAAATTTGAAATGCACTTATTACAATAAAATTTCCATTCTATTTCTCGCTTTTTCGCATATTTCTTGTAGGTTAATATTGAACTACAAAATGGAGTACGGTGTTAAAGAAAATAGAATTGAATCACTGCAATTGTATTTTCTTCGCCTCGAACAAACTGGGTATGGCACCGTCAGTGATATTCAAGACACTACTAAAACTTGGTGTCACCCGTAAGTTTGTATGCCGTACTAACTACAGATATAGCAACACTGCAACATTTCATCCGTCGAAGACCAAAAAACATCGGAGCGGCAGCAAGCTTAGAACTATAAAGGCAGTATATGCTGTTCGAGCCAGAATCGCAGAAACCCCAAGAGGACACTAAACTTTATCATAAGAGCTGAAGACTGCCCTGATCTAGCCCAGATCTCAAATTCTACACTACTTGACTACAAATTATGGTCTGTTTTATAGGACATCGCTGCTCTACACGACACGTCGATATTGAGTCTCTTAGCAAATCTCCAGCGCAGGCGGTGGCTAAATCTCATAAGGAAACTATGCGTAAATTGATAGACCTGTGGCCAGACAGACTTAAGGCTTGCATCAAAACTTTAGTCGTTTCGAATTGATTTTTTAAAATTTATAGTCGAGTCTTCATCAATTTCATTTGTAATAGCGCTTATGGTTAGACTAGGTAGATGTTATCTATTCAGAAAAAATGTAACAGTAAGTTTAAAAACTAATAGTTTAATGTAAAAAAGAGGGTAAGTTACTCATCATATCTTAAGGGCCAAAACTAACTTCACCTGCATGTAGTGCACCTTGCTGATAATCAAACGAGGCTCTTGCAGAAGAGAGATTGGGCACATTCGCTACTGTGCCCAATCTCTCCGGGCTGCTGCCCGGCTGGGGAAGTACCTCCACCTCAAGAAGACCGTCGCCAATTAACAACCCATTGGAGTATTGTTGTGTTCTTGCGAGTGAGTTAGGTTTCCAGACATACAGAAGAAAGCAGTGGGGGTGGCATCCCGCGAGCGAGAATTACTTGTGTTGTAACCGAACTGTATATAGGTTACAGTGACTGCTTCACCTCACACGGACCGTATGCTTGTTTCGACGTGGTATAAAAATAATAATAAAAAATCCAAATATTATGTAGCCGATTAGCTTTTTAGGGAACTTCGTATATATTAAAATTTAATTTTAATATTTGTGAAATTCCATAAAATACTCCAGGCACAGCCCTGGAAATCCCGGACAATCGGGACATCCGTACAATACTACAACTCTTTTTTTTTGTTTTTTTTTTTTGTAAAACACTGCACCTTTTCCTCATTGTTTTGCCTCCTTTTTTCGGCAAATTCGCCGGTAAATGGACTTTTCCTTGTGATAATGGGCGGGCAAGTTCAATAATATTTGGCATCGGGAGTAAACTTTCAATTACATTTTCCTGTAATCATATAACGTTGTTTTTCTGTCATTATTTATATTAAATAATAAAAGGCCATTCACTAGACATATTTGAATTATATGTATAATGACTTTTTTTATACCAGAGCAGGCTCTTGTGTTCGCAGCAGTAATAACTAAGCAACTGATCATGCCTGTCGATAGCTCGCATGTATTTATTACAAGCTTTTATTAGACTCACTCTGTTAGTTTATTTATTTTTCTGTATGGGTGGATTTTTGTAATCGATTTTTCGACCACTTCCTATTATCCGATCGAGCTGAAATTTTGTATGCACGTTCAGTTCGGATGACAATGCATGATTAACTGTGTGACGTCATTCTAAATCCAACATGGCGGCATACCCAAAATGGCGGACCAACCATTTTTAATGCATTCCTACAATATGGATATCAAATGAAAGGGCTTGTTGAGAATAACTAGAAAAAAAATATGACGTCACTCTTAATGCAATATGGCGGACTTTTAAAGCTTGAGAATCAATTTTGATACAAATATGTCTGATTGAGCTGAAATTTTGCATACACGTTCAGTTCGGATGACAATGCATGATTAACTGTGTGACGTCATTCTAAATCCAACATGGCGGCATACCCAAAATGGCGGACCAACCATTTTTAATGCATTCCTACAATATGGATATCAAATGAAAGGGCTTGTTGAGAATAACTAGAAAAAAATATGACGTCACTCTTAATCCAATATGGCAGAATTTTAAAGCTTGAGAATCAATTTTGATACAAATGTGTCTGATTGAGCTGAAATTTTGCATACACGTTCATTTATGGTATTTTTATGGTATTACCACTATTAAGACTGTGGTTCTACTATGCAAACATACTTGAACCGTCTATGCAAGAGCTCTTTCAGACACACAGAGCAGGAATATTGATATCCAACAACAAAGCCTTTGCAATTATGAATTACGACAACAAATACTACTTTGCTGATTCTCACTCGTGTGGACCAAAAGGTACTCATTGTAATGATGGAAAAGCATGTATAATTCAATGCAATACTTTTGATGAATTACACCGAGTGTGCAGACGAGCTGCTCCGAATGGACTATACACATTGGACTATATAACTGTACATACAATTGGAGAAGTAGTTCAAAATGAAGCTCTGCATGAGGACCCAGAAATCAACGTAAATGTGCCCCAAAACAACGATAACAACAATTTACGACATTCAGTACATACATCGTGCATGATGCCAGTGGACTATGGCCAACCCGAGGAAGAGGAGGAACTTGAGGTGTCTGATAACTTGAATGAGATTCGTCGGAAAACAAGAGATAACATCATGAATGTGGCACATGAATCAAAGCATGAAGAACTTGCTTGGTATTATCTCTTTCCTTATG
The DNA here is from genome assembly GCA_937001555.2 of Hypsopygia costalis. Taxonomy (NCBI): domain Eukaryota; kingdom Metazoa; phylum Arthropoda; class Insecta; order Lepidoptera; family Pyralidae; genus Hypsopygia; species Hypsopygia costalis. Next base: position 11,956,971 of record OW443347.2, on the reverse strand, counting down.
GCATAAATGGTTTAAAGGAAACAAGACCCGTATACATTACACCATTAGATTACTTTCAACAACGAATCTTAGGACATGATATGCGATTTCAAACAAAAGAGTATCTCTTCTATGCATTGTCAATGAAAGAATTCTATGGTGTAAAATCAACTATTTCTGCGAGTGCAAAGAAGATTGAAGGTCAACATGGCAAAGTCGAAGATTTACACTTGATCATGCAAAATCTTCGTGGATCAGCAGCATATTGGAGATCAGCATTGAGTAACTTGATTGCCATGATTAGAACACTTGGACCACCGACATATTTCGTCACGTTTAGTTGCAACGATATCAACTGGATAGACATGAGAAAGGCCCTATTACAAATCGATGGAAGATCAAACGAAAATGCTGAGGACCTGGCTATAGACGAAGTTCAAAAGTTGATCGAAAACTATCCAGTGGTGGTAGCAAGACACTTCATGAATAGATTTAACGAATTGAAGAAAATCATGAAGAGTAATCATGGTATATTTGGTGGCAGAGTAAAGGACTATTGGCGGAGAGTGGAAATGCAGAATCGTGGAAGCCCTCATATACACATGCTGGTTTGGATTGAAGGTCATCCACCGTTTGAAACACCTGAAGGCATAGAAATTTTGGATCTAGTAGTAACGTGCCGGAGACCAGGTGAGGATGATGAGTTGTTTGAATCGGTAGAGAATTGTCAAAAGCATGCACACAAAGCAACGTGTAATAAGAATGATCGAAACATTCAGTGTAGATTTGCTTTCCCTCGAGAACCAAGCACAACTACTAGAATAGTTTCACACTCTTCAGCTGATTTTCTACGTAACAATGGTCGAATTTGCATACTGAAGAGACGCATGGAGGATACCATGATTAATAACTTTAATCCAACACTATTGAAATTCTGGAAGGCGAATATGGATATCCAGCCATGCGGTTCAAATGAGAGTATTGCCTATTACGTTGCAAAGTACATCTCAAAGAACGAACCAACGCAGTTGGATTCATCAGTGGCTGAGGCGATTCGGTTGATTCAACGTGAAGAGACGGATATATCAAGAAAGATGTTTAGAATTTGCATGAAAATCTTGAACGAACGACAAGTATCATCTGTTGAGGCAGCTTATCGATTGTGTCATCTGCAGTTACGAGAATCTTCACGAAAAACGGTATTCGTAAACACCCGATTGCCTGAGCAAAGATACAGAGTCATCAGATTTAACAATGAAGACAACGCAGAAGGATTTTGTGACAACATTTTCGATAGATACATGAAGCGTCCATGTACAAATAATGAATACAAATTTGATGAAATGTGTCTACTGGAATTTGCAATGCTCTTTGAACCACATTATAAGAAGAGAACTGAAAATGATGAATCTGTGGATCAAGATGTGCATTATGACGATGAAGAGGTGACAACAAGAAGAAGACTAATTACTCTTAATGATGAGAAACAGTCCAAAATGATTGTCAGAAATGTTCCAGCAGTTGTGCGAGTACCATACTTTGTTATGGCTAGAGATCCAAACAACTACTTCTACTCTCTACTCGCACAATACTTGTCATTCAGAGATGAGGCAGAGTTACTTGAAGGATTTGACTCGCCACGTGATGCATTCCTTGCTCGTGAAGATCTGTTGAAAAGGAACAATAAGTATATGGAGTTGTATAGACAGCGTGATCAGCAATTGGAAAATGCATTCAACCAAGTGCATGCATTTGAGCTTCTTCAAGATCCAAATAATGCTGAAGAAGACGTGGAGGAAGGTGAGATGCCAGAAGACAACATGTCTGATGAACAGTTTGAGGCTGCTCAACGAGGCTTGAATATTGATCAACGAGAATTGTTCAATAGAATCACCACAAGCATTGGACAACAACAACGCAATGAGACAGATGAACGAGTGAGATATTTCGTTACTGGTAATGCTGGTACAGGAAAGTCATTCACTCTAAAAACACTTAGAACGCAAATCAACAGATGTTATGTAAAGAAAGCAGTCAAGACGTGTGCATTAACTGGAGTTGCTGCAAGACTTGTAGGAGGTTCAACCATTCACTCCTTACTAAAACTTCCAGTACAACAGGATGGAAGAATTGTTAATATGCCACTCCTGACTGGTAACTATCTTCGTATCATGAGAAACCAATGGCGTGATGTGGAATTTCTATTCATTGATGAAATTTCAATGGTACCATACGAAATGCTTGTTATGATCAACTCACGTTTACAACAATTGAAAAACAACACTCAATTGTTTGGTGGCCTCAATATATTGGTGTTTGGTGATTTGATGCGTTGCGCGTTGGAGAATTGCGCGCGGAGCATCTTCAGACATTAATGGGAAAAGTTAGCTATGACCGATCTGGCGAATTTGCTTTAGACAGAGCTTTGAGAATCTATCCCACTAATGAACAAGTTTTTGAACACAACGAAACTGTATTACAACATTACAGAGACCAGGGAACAGAAATGGATGAGATCAATGCATATGATCAGCTAGTGGATACATCGGCCAGTGACAGAAACCTCAATCTAGACAACATAACTCCAAACGACATCAACAAGACTGGAGGTCTACCGAAGAAGCTGGTGATATTCCGGGGAGCAAAAGTGATGTTGAGATCCAATATAGATGTTGAAAGAGGCCTAGTAAATGGTGCTATTGGGAACATCACAGACATACGTTGGCCATACTTCCGAAGAGGTCAAATTCACGAGAGAGACATACCATCAGTATTCGTGAACTTTGGAAGAGATGGTGAACATTGGAACCAAACCATTGAAACCAAAATCAATACAATTTCCTGCAAAGTATAGCAAAGGTACTATTGAGAGACGTATGCTCCCTATGGTTCTTTCATGGGCGTCAACCGTACACAAGATGCAAGGAAGTTCTGTTGACTCTGCAGTCATATATTTAGGATCAAGATTATTTGCTGAGGGCCAAGCTTATGTAGCTTTGAGTCGTGTTCGTTCACTTAATGGTCTACAAATCGAGGAACTAGACTGTTCAAAGCTTACAGGCAATAAGCCATGCAATACTGTTGCTTTGGCTGAGATGAATCGTATGAGGAACGTCAACGTTAACAATAATAATCTATAACGGAACGCAGTTGCGCTCACGTTCAGAAGCAATCCTTTGTACATTAGTATATTTTGCTGTGACAAGATAGTCTGAAATCGAATTATTGTACAGATAAAGAACAGTTCATCTTGGTCCAGTGTTGAATGTTTTGCTGAGATTATCAAATCTGATTGAAGTAAATAGTTACATTTACTTTAATTATGAAAAGATCTTTCATATTCATTCTGTTTCTAGGATCTAGAATACTAAAAAGTAAAAAAAAAAATTAAAAGTAAAAAAAACTTTTTAAAAACAAGCTTTTATTTGAATGCTCTAAAAAGAAAAAAATAAACTTTTACACTAAAACTTTTGCTGTTAACTTCTAACGTCATTTCAAATTTAACACATTTGACACAATTTATATAATATAAAAGCTTGTCGCGATATTTAAGTAGGTACTCGTATTTCCTCAGTTCGAAAATTTTAATAGGCAGCAAATAAATACGAGTATTTAAATATCGCGACAAGCTTTTATATTATATAAATTGTGTCAAATGTGTTAAATTTTGATATGTACGGGACAGCTTAAGTAAAAGACGGTTGTCAACACACTGACGTTTATTAGCGTGCACGAAAGCACGCTCGTACTTCGATGCTAAATGTACATATATATAACACCTCTCCCCTTATAGCTAGAGTATAATACGTATAATTAATATGTTTAAAAGAATTGCTTGTAATCAACCTTGGGACGATTCCGTTTTTGTCTCACCCGTGAGGGAATAGATTCATCACTTGCTCGACCTCTTGGTGACTCAAAAGTCGGATCCTCCGCATCGTCGGCCTCGTAAAACTCATCCTCCGCCTCGTATGACTGTACGAGGCGATGATCATCTTCCTCTGGCTGCTGTGTAGGAGTTGCCGGGGCGAGCTCACCGTCGCTGCGCGGTACGGCTGACGTGTCAGCTGCACTCCTTTCCCCCGACACGGAGTCGTGGCTGGCGGCGGAGACAGGCCATGTCGTTGGCGTCGGTGATAGCAGCTGCGGTAATTCCCGGAGCAATGATGAACTTGTTATCTTGGGTGATACGTTTTCTCTTCCTGTGGCCGTATTAGCCAATTCAAGTGAGTCCCAAGGTTGTCCGACACAGTCAGTAGTCATTAATGTACCCTTATACAATAATATTTGATTTTTGTGTTTTTTAACTACTGAACTGGTTAAACAGTCTTTTATGAGATACAACACTTTGCCAAGTCTCCGTGTAATTATCTGTACTGAAAGAAGGTGCTGAAACATTTGAATTTAAATCATAAATAAAACATTTTTTTAAAGATTGAGTAGTAAAATGTTTATTTAATTTCTTCAGTTATACACAACGTACCTAAAGTTGGATTACATAATTGACAGATAAGATAGACTAATAAACATACTGACAAATTACCTTTAATTTCAACACAATTAATTAAATAAAACCAATGAAGATCTGCAAAAAAAAAACAGACTTTACTGTATGTATACATTATATGTAAGACTAGTTTAGTGAACAATGTTATAGTAATTAAGTTATTATTGGTGAATGAATGATGATTATAGAATGAAATATTCTTTATTCTTTTATTGAATAAATCGTATTTACCGTGTATGATCTTAATTGTTTACTAATTACACTTACAATAATTAACAAGAATAACTAGTATTACTACATAAATATTGTTACATCTTGAAAACTTCAGACCTTTTTCTTATAATTCAAATTTGAAATGCACTTATTACAATAAAATTTCCATTCTATTTCTCGCTTTTTCGCATATTTCTTGTAGGTTAATATTGAACTACAAAATGGAGTACGGTGTTAAAGAAAATAGAATTGAATCACTGCAATTGTATTTTCTTCGCCTCGAACAAACTGGGTATGGCACCGTCAGTGATATTCAAGACACTACTAAAACTTGGTGTCACCCGTAAGTTTGTATGCCGTACTAACTACAGATATAGCAACACTGCAACATTTCATCCGTCGAAGACCAAAAAACATCGGAGCGGCAGCAAGCTTAGAACTATAAAGGCAGTATATGCTGTTCGAGCCAGAATCGCAGAAACCCCAAGAGGACACTAAACTTTATCATAAGAGCTGAAGACTGCCCTGATCTAGCCCAGATCTCAAATTCTACACTACTTGACTACAAATTATGGTCTGTTTTATAGGACATCGCTGCTCTACACGACACGTCGATATTGAGTCTCTTAGCAAATCTCCAGCGCAGGCGGTGGCTAAATCTCATAAGGAAACTATGCGTAAATTGATAGACCTGTGGCCAGACAGACTTAAGGCTTGCATCAAAACTTTAGTCGTTTCGAATTGATTTTTTAAAATTTATAGTCGAGTCTTCATCAATTTCATTTGTAATAGCGCTTATGGTTAGACTAGGTAGATGTTATCTATTCAGAAAAAATGTAACAGTAAGTTTAAAAACTAATAGTTTAATGTAAAAAAGAGGGTAAGTTACTCATCATATCTTAAGGGCCAAAACTAACTTCACCTGCATGTAGTGCACCTTGCTGATAATCAAACGAGGCTCTTGCAGAAGAGAGATTGGGCACATTCGCTACTGTGCCCAATCTCTCCGGGCTGCTGCCCGGCTGGGGAAGTACCTCCACCTCAAGAAGACCGTCGCCAATTAACAACCCATTGGAGTATTGTTGTGTTCTTGCGAGTGAGTTAGGTTTCCAGACATACAGAAGAAAGCAGTGGGGGTGGCAGCCCGCGAGCGAGAATTACTTGTGTTGTAACCGAACTGTATATAGGTTACAGTGACTGCTTCACCTCACACGGACCGTATGCTTGTTTCGACGTGGTATAAAAATAATAATAAAAAATCCAAATATTATGTAGCCGATTAGCTTTTTAGGGAACTTCGTATATATTAAAATTTAATTTTAATATTTGTGAAATTCCATAAAATACTCCAGGCACAGCCCTGGAAATCCCGGACAATCGGGACATCCGTACAATACTACAACTCTTTTTTTTTGTTTTTTTTTTTTTTGTAAAACACTGCACCTTTTCCTCATTGTTTTGCCTCCTTTTTTCGGCAAATTCGCCGGTAAATGGACTTTTCCTTGTGATAATGGGCGGGCAAGTTCAATAATATTTGGCATCGGGAGTAAACTTTCAATTACATTTTCCTGTAATCATATAACGTTGTTTTTCTGTCATTATTTATATTAAATAATAAAAGGCCATTCACTAGACATATTTGAATTATATGTATAATGACTTTTTTTATACCAGAGCAGGCTCTTGTGTTCGCAGCAGTAATAACTAAGCAACTGATCATGCCTGTCGATAGCTCGCATGTATTTATTACAAGCTTTTATTAGACTCACTCTGTTAGTTTATTTATTTTTCTGTATGGGTGGATTTTTGTAATCGATTTTTCGACCACTTCCTATTATCCGATCGAGCTGAAATTTTGTATGCACGTTCAGTTCGGATGACAATGCATGATTAACTGTGTGACGTCATTCTAAATCCAACATGGCGGCATACCCAAAATGGCGGACCAACCATTTTTAATGCATTCCTACAATATGGATATCAAATGAAAGGGCTTGTTGAGAATAACTAGAAAAAAAATATGACGTCACTCTTAATGCAATATGGCGGACTTTTAAAGCTTGAGAATCAATTTTGATACAAATATGTCTGATTGAGCTGAAATTTTGCATACACGTTCAGTTCGGATGACAATGCATGATTAACTGTGTGACGTCATTCTAAATCCAACATGGCGGCATACCCAAAATGGCGGACCAACCATTTTTAATGCATTCCTACAATATGGATATCAAATGAAAGGGCTTGTTGAGAATAACTAGAAAAAAATATGACGTCACTCTTAATCCAATATGGCAGAATTTTAAAGCTTGAGAATCAATTTTGATACAAATGTGTCTGATTGAGCTGAAATTTTGCATACACGTTCATTTATGGTATTTTTATGGTATTACCACTATTAAGACTGTGGTTCTACTATGCAAACATACTTGAACCGTCTATGCAAGAGCTCTTTCAGACACACAGAGCAGGAATATTGATATCCAACAACAAAGCCTTTGCAATTATGAATTACGACAACAAATACTACTTTGCTGATTCTCACTCGTGTGGACCAAAAGGTACTCATTGTAATGATGGAAAAGCATGTATAATTCAATGCAATACTTTTGATGAATTACACCGAGTGTGCAGACGAGCTGCTCCGAATGGACTATACACATTGGACTATATAACTGTACATACAATTGGAGAAGTAGTTCAAAATGAAGCTCTGCATGAGGACCCAGAAATCAACGTAAATGTGCCCCAAAACAACGATAACAACAATTTACGACATTCAGTACATACATCGTGCATGATGCCAGTGGACTATGGCCAACCCGAGGAAGAGGAGGAACTTGAGGTGTCTGATAACTTGAATGAGATTCGTCGGAAAACAAGAGATAACATCATGAATGTGGCACATGAATCAAAGCATGAAGAACTTGCTTGGTATTATCTCTTTCCTTATGGCATAAATGGTTTAAAGGAAACAAGACCCGTATACATTACACCATTAGATTACTTTCAACAACGAATCTTAGGACATGATATGCGATTTCAAACAAAAGAGTATCTCTTCTATGCATTGTCAATGAAAGAATTCTATGGTGTAAAATCAACTATTTCTGCGAGTGCAAAGAAGATTGAAGGTCAACATGGCAAAGTCGAAGATTTACACTTGATCATGCAAAATCTTCGTGGATCAGTAGCATATTGGAGATCAGCATTGAGTAACTTGATTGCCATGATTAGAACACTTGGACCACCGACATATTTCGTCACGTTTAGTTGCAACGATATCAACTGGATAGACATGAGAAAGGCCCTATTACAAATCGATGGAAGATCAAACGAAAATGCTGAGGACCTGGCTATAGACGAAGTTCAAAAGTTGATCGAAAACTATCCAGTGGTGGTAGCAAGACACTTCATGAATAGATTTAACGAATTGAAGAAAATCATGAAGAGTAATCATGGTATATTTGGTGGCAGAGTAAAGGACTATTGGCGGAGAGTGGAAATGCAGAATCGTGGAAGCCCTCATATACACATGCTGGTTTGGATTGAAGGTCATCCACCGTTTGAAACACCTGAAGGCATAGAAATTTTGGATCTAGTAGTAACGTGCCGGAGACCAGGTGAGGATGATGAGTTGTTTGAATCGGTAGAGAATTGTCAAAAGCATGCACACAAAGCAACGTGTAATAAGAATGATCGAAACATTCAGTGTAGATTTGCTTTCCCTCGAGAACCAAGCACAACTACTAGAATAGTTTCACACTCTTCAGCTGATTTTCTACGTAACAATGGTCGAATTTGCATACTGAAGAGACGCATGGAGGATACCATGATTAATAACTTTAATCCAACACTATTGAAATTCTGGAAGGCGAATATGGATATCCAGCCATGCGGTTCAAATGAGAGTATTGCCTATTACGTTGCAAAGTACATCTCAAAGAACGAACCAACGCAGTTGGATTCATCAGTGGCTGAGGCGATTCGGTTGATTCAACGTGAAGAGACGGATATATCAAGAAAGATGTTTAGAATTTGCATGAAAATCTTGAACGAACGACAAGTATCATCTGTTGAGGCAGCTTATCGATTGTGTCATCTGCAGTTACGAGAATCTTCACGAAAAACGGTATTCGTAAACACCCGATTGCCTGAGCAAAGATACAGAGTCATCAGATTTAACAATGAAGACAACGCAGAAGGATTTTGTGACAACATTTTCGATAGATACATGAAGCGTCCATGTACAAATAATGAATACAAATTTGATGAAATGTGTCTACTGGAATTTGCAATGCTCTTTGAACCACATTATAAGAAGAGAACTGAAAATGATGAATCTGTGGATCAAGATGTGCATTATGACGATGAAGAGGTGACAACAAGAAGAAGACTAATTACTCTTAATGATGAGAAACAGTCCAAAATGATTGTCAGAAATGTTCCAGCAGTTGTGCGAGTACCATACTTTGTTATGGCTAGAGATCCAAACAACTACTTCTACTCTCTACTCGCACAATACTTGTCATTCAGAGATGAGGCAGAGTTACTTGAAGGATTTGACTCGCCACGTGATGCATTCCTTGCTCGTGAAGATCTGTTGAAAAGGAACAATAAGTATATGGAGTTGTATAGACAGCGTGATCAGCAATTGGAAAATGCATTCAACCAAGTGCATGCATTTGAGCTTCTTCAAGATCCAAATAATGCTGAAGAAGACGTGGAGGAAGGTGAGATGCCAGAAGACAACATGTCTGATGAACAGTTTGAGGCTGCTCAACGAGGCTTGAATATTGATCAACGAGAATTGTTCAATAGAATCACCACAAGCATTGGACAACAACAACGCAATGAGACAGATGAACGAGTGAGATATTTCGTTACTGGTAATGCTGGTACAGGAAAGTCATTCACTCTAAAAACACTTAGAACGCAAATCAACAGATGTTATGTAAAGAAAGCAGTCAAGACGTGTGCATTAACTGGAGTTGCTGCAAGACTTGTAGGAGGTTCAACCATTCACTCCTTACTAAAACTTCCAGTACAACAGGATGGAAGAATTGTTAATATGCCACTCCTGACTGGTAACTATCTTCGTATCATGAGAAACCAATGGCGTGATGTGGAATTTCTATTCATTGATGAAATTTCAATGGTACCATACGAAATGCTTGTTATGATCAACTCACGTTTACAACAATTGAAAAACAACACTCAATTGTTTGGTGGCCTCAATATATTGGTGTTTGGTGATTTGATGCGTTGCGCGTTGGAGAATTGCGCGCGGAGCATCTTCAGACATTAATGGGAAAAGTTAGCTATGACCGATCTGGCGAATTTGCTTTAGACAGAGCTTTGAGAATCTATCCCACTAATGAACAAGTTTTTGAACACAACGAAACTGTATTACAACATTACAGAGACCAGGGAACAGAAATGGATGAGATCAATGCATATGATCAGCTAGTGGATACATCGGCCAGTGACAGAAACCTCAATCTAGACAACATAACTCCAAACGACATCAACAAGACTGGAGGTCTACCGAAGAAGCTGGTGATATTCCGGGGAGCAAAAGTGATGTTGAGATCCAATATAGATGTTGAAAGAGGCCTAGTAAATGGTGCTATTGGGAACATCACAGACATACGTTGGCCATACTTCCGAAGAGGTCAAATTCACGAGAGAGACATACCATCAGTATTCGTGAACTTTGGAAGAGATGGTGAACATTGGAACCAAACCATTGAAACCAAAATCAATACAATTTCCTGCAAAGTATAGCAAAGGTACTATTGAGAGACGTATGCTCCCTATGGTTCTTTCATGGGCGTCAACCGTACACAAGATGCAAGGAAGTTCTGTTGACTCTGCAGTCATATATTTAGGATCAAGATTATTTGCTGAGGGCCAAGCTTATGTAGCTTTGAGTCGTGTTCGTTCACTTAATGGTCTACAAATCGAGGAACTAGACTGTTCAAAGCTTACAGGCAATAAGCCATGCAATACTGTTGCTTTGGCTGAGATGAATCGTATGAGGAACGTCAACGTTAACAATAATAATCTATAACGGAACGCAGTTGCGCTCACGTTCAGAAGCAATCCTTTGTACATTAGTATATTTTGCTGTGACAAGATAGTCTGAAATCGAATTATTGTACAGATAAAGAACAGTTCATCTTGGTCCAGTGTTGAATGTTTTGCTGAGATTATCAAATCTGATTGAAGTAAATAGTTACATTTACTTTAATTATGAAAAGATCTTTCATATTCATTCTGTTTCTAGGATCTAGAATACTAAAAAGTAAAAAAAAAAATTAAAAGTAAAAAAAACTTTTTAAAAACAAGCTTTTATTTGAATGCTCTAAAAAGAAAAAAATAAACTTTTACACTAAAACTTTTGCTGTTAACTTCTAACGTCATTTCAAATTTAACACATTTGACACAATTTATATAATATAAAAGCTTGTCGCGATATTTAAGTAGGTACTCGTATTTCCTCAGTTCGAAAATTTTAATAGGCAGCAAATAAATACGAGTATTTAAATATCGCGACAAGCTTTTATATTATATAAATTGTGTCAAATGTGTTAAATTTTGATATGTACGGGACAGCTTAAGTAAAAGACGGTTGTCAACACACTGACGTTTATTAGCGTGCACGAAAGCACGCTCGTACTTCGATGCTAAATGTACATATATATAACACCTCTCCCCTTATAGCTAGAGTATAATACGTATAATTAATATGTTTAAAAGAATTGCTTGTAATCAACCTTGGGACGATTCCGTTTTTGTCTCACCCGTGAGGGAATAGATTCATCACTTGCTCGACCTCTTGGTGACTCAAAAGTCGGATCCTCCGCATCGTCGGCCTCGTAAAACTCATCCTCCGCCTCGTATGACTGTACGAGGCGATGATCATCTTCCTCTGGCTGCTGTGTAGGAGTTGCCGGGGCGAGCTCACCGTCGCTGCGCGGTACGGCTGACGTGTCAGCTGCACTCCTTTCCCCCGACACGGAGTCGTGGCTGGCGGCGGAGACAGGCCATGTCGTTGGCGTCGGTGATAGCAGCTGCGGTAATTCCCGGAGCAATGATGAACTTGTTATCTTGGGTGATACGTTTTCTCTTCCTGTGGCCGTATTAGCCAATTCAAGTGAGTCCCAAGGTTGTCCGACACAGTCAGTAGTCATTAATGTACCCTTATACAATAATATTTGATTTTTGTGTTTTTTAACTACTGAACTGGTTAAACAGTCTTTTATGAGATACAACACTTTGCCAAGTCTCCGTGTAATTATCCCCTTGACCCAACAGTACTTATCCTTATTACAATATTTTTTATATAATACATGTTGCCCAGGTAGAAAACAATTAGTTTTGCCGCCCCGAGTTTCAACCTGTGAACACTGTTTTGCTCGCACCGTATTAGCGAGCGCGGTGGACGATGGCGGCGATAGCGACGGACTCAGTAGGTCTAGACGCGATCTTAGTTTGCGACCGAACACTAGTTGAGCCGGTGAAGTATCGGTGAGGGAGTGTACAGAGTTGCGATAGTCAAAAATGTACTTGTACAGATTTAATTTTCTATCACTTACATTTTTGGAACTCAAAATGCTAGATTTTATACCCTTTTTAATTACCTTCACATATATTTCTGCCTGACCATTACTTGCAGGGTGGTAAGGAGGCGACGTCTTGTGAGATATTCCATTAATTTTACAAAATTTTTCAAAATCTTGTGAACAAAACGCCGTACCGTTATCAGTCACGATTGTGTGAGGCAACCCAAACCTCGACATGAATTCGTACATCTTTTCTACTACTGCTGCAGTAGTACAGCTGTTCATGTCGTATACCTCTACCCATTTACTATACGCGTCCACTATAACTAGATACATGCGTCCATTTAGGGGACCCAAAAAATCCAAATGTAACCTATAAAAACAGTGTGGTGGTAGCGGCCACATAACTAAAGACGCGCGCGGCGGCGACGGCCGCAACTGATTGCATACGTCACAAGACCCTATCATTCTCTCGATAGCTTTGTCTATCCCCGGAAACCACAAACGTGAGCGAGCTTCAGCCTTGGTTTTAACGATTCCTAAGTGAGATGTGTGTAATTCTTTGAGAACACGCTGGTATAGCGATTCGGGGATTACTACCTTGTGACCTCTCATCAGACACCCATTCTCGTAAGACAATTGCAATTTGCACAGAAAAAATGGCTTTATTTTTTCGTTACTCATTTTGTTAGGCCATCCCTTCAAAACGTAACCTATCACCTGAGTCATTACGGGATCCCGGCTTGTCGCGTCTCGTAACTCGTTTACCGCGATCGGTAGGCTGCCGTCTACTACGAATCGTACGTACGCCGCCCGGTCACACGGGTCGACGTCCCCCCGCGCCTCATTCTCATCGTTCTCTGGCAGGCTCGCCCGCGATAAATAGTCAGCACTGTTGTCTTTGCTTTTAACGTATTCTATTAAGTAATTATAGCCACTTAAAAATAAGGCGTATCTTTGTAATCGATTTGCAGATACTTCTGGAATACCTTTATGTGGTCCAAATATCGAAAGAAGTGGCTTATGGTCCGTTCGTAGTATAAATGGAATAGATCTTCCATATAGGTATTGATGAAATCTACGTACTCCAAATATAATTGCGGTTGCTTCCTTCTGTATTTGTGAGTAACGTTTCTCTGCGCTGTTTAACGTGCGCGACGCATAAGCAATCGGTTTCTCTTGGTTGTCACTGTCTATCTGTGACAAAATACAGCCTAAACCGACCGGCGACGCATCAACAGTTAGAATTATTTTTGCATTTGGATTGAAATGGGCCAGAGTTGCATCCGAGGTTAATTTATTTTTAATTTTAATAAATGACTCATTTTCTAAACTAGTCCAACGCCATTTAGTACCCTTTTTTAAAAGTTCGTATAAGGGTGTAAGAATTGTCGACGCGTCCGGTACAAAACATCTATAATAGTTCACTAGACCCAAAAAAGACTGAAGCTGAGCTACATTTGAGGGCACTGGGACTTGTAATATAGCTTTAATTTTTTCGGGCGATTTTTTTAATCCATCTTTGTTAATTACATATCCAAGATAGTTGATTTCATCTTTAAAGTATTCGCATTTCTCATTCTGTAGGACTAGGCCTGCGTCTTGCAGACGCTGCAACACCTGATGTAATCTTTCCAGGTGTTCAGTACGGTTCCTGCCGGTGATTAGTACGTCGTCCAGCAGGCACAGCACGCCGCTCATGCCCGCTAACAAGCTCTCCATAGCTCGTTGAAACACGGCTGGTGCGCTACTTATACCAAAACATAATCTAGTGAAGGCAAACAGGCCACGATGTGTATTAATACACGTATATTTTTGTGACTCGTCATCTAAAACAAATTGGTTGTACGCCATCGATAAATCTAACTTTGTAAACTGATTACCACCGTGAAGTCTAGTAAACAACTCGTTAATCGTAGGTAACGGGTATTGATCCACAACTAATTGTTTGTTAATGCTAACAGAATAATCGACGCATAAACGTACGGAACCATTACGTTTTAAAACGGGCACGACCGGAGACGCGTAGTCAGCTTGTTTTACGGGGCGAAGCACTCCTAATTCTAATAATCTATCGATTTCCTTATCTACTTTATCCCGTAGTGCAAATGGCACGGGTCGAGCCTTAAAAAATATTGGCTTAGCATCTTGTTTTAAAGTTAATTTAACCTTATGTTTGTTAAATCGACCTAATTTACCTGAAAACACATCGGGATAAAGCAAATGCAAACGTTCAATATCGTTAGTTGTTTGTTTACAACTATAAACAGGTGTTAGTTGCAACTGAAACTTAACCATAAAATCCCGGCCGAGCAGCAGCGGCCCGCCACCCCGCACCACATACACTTGCAGCGCGCGCGCAGCGCCCCTCCACTCGACCGTCATGAGCGCGCGCCCCGCGCACCCGACTACGTTACCCGTATAACTTATTAATCGTTGTTTTGTTTTTAATAATGGTACGTTAGAAAAATGCAACTTGTACACTTCCTCTGATATTATTGTCACTGCAGAACCACTATCTATTTCAAAAACAATTCTTTTCCCATTAATACACACCGACTCGACCAGTGGCTCGCCCTTAAAAGATCGAATATTATGTAACGTATGTGACTTACCATCATCTTCGTCGCCCTCGTCCACCGCGTTAGTTGCTACATAATTAACATTTTTACACACTCGGCGTAAATGCCCTTTTTTGTTGCACTTTGAACACGTATATTTCGAAAAGCGACACTCTTCCGTTTTATGATTGGAATAACCACACACGTTGCACTTTATTTCGATCGGCCGATTATTTTTGTCGAATCCTTTTGTGTTGATTTTATATAGCTCTTGTTCAGCTCCCGGTGTCATCGCCGAGCTGGCCGCGACGGCGATCCGGGCACTTCGCAGATTTTCGACGAGCTCCACGGCTTTGGCCAGAGTTAACCCGATCAAATCTTGTACGTACAGCTTTTCTTTTTCCACCCCCGGAAGCATACCCATTATAAATCGGTCTCTTAATACTTCTTCCACGTTGCGAAAATTACATTGTGCGGTAAGACCACGCAATCTCGCCGCCCACTGTGACGCGGTTTCAGATGGTAACTGGGTGGCCGCATAAAATTTATGTCGTTCACCAAATCCAACTTGTTTTGGAGCGAAGTGAGTATCCAATAAAGCCAAAATATCACTGTACGGCACATTTCCCAAGTCCTTTGGCAGCGCGAGGTCAGCAGCTAACTTGTATGTACCGTCGGCGAGTGTGCTGAGTAATATTGCTCGTCTCTTCACTTCAGTGGGATCACTTTTCCCGTCAACATCGTTGGCAATAAACCATTGGGAGATCCTACTCTTGAATGTCGTCCATAAGTGCTGGTTATGGTCGAAATTAGATAAAATCCCGAACGTTGGTAACGCCATTTTTATTTTATTTTTTTATTTTTACTTTGCGCGGTACATCCCATCCTCGTCGCCACTGATATGTACGGGACAGCTTAAGTAAAAGACGGTTGTCAACACACTGACGTTTATTAGCGTGCACGAAAGCACGCTCGTACTTCGATGCTAAATGTACATATATATAACAAATTTGAAATGACTTTATAAGTTAACAGCAAAAGTTTTAGTGTAAAAGTTTATTATACCGTACTTGTACGGCAGGTTTAAATTTAATTGTGCGAACACGGCGACTGGTAGTCCCTTCATACACACTGTTATGTTCCGTGCTAACAAATAAAATTTCCTTCTTGTCTTTCTACTTGGTAACAACTATTTTTAGGGTTCCGTACCTCAAAAGGAAAAACGGAACCCTTATAAGATCACTTTGTTGTCCGTCTGTCTGTCTGTCTGTCTGTCTGTCTGTCAAGAATTTCTATGTCGTGCGTGTTCTATGCGTGGAGGTATCAAGCTGAAATTTGAACTGTATACTCAGGTCTATGGTCCCATGAAGTTGTAAAAAAATCAAACTGCTAAGTTTACGTAGAAAAAAGTTACGGCCGTTTATTCAGCAAAAAACGCATATTTCGACATTCTCAAGGGAATCAAAACCTATAGAGTTCTTCCCGTTGACCTAGAACTATGAAATTTGGCAAGTAACATCGTTATAGACTACAAGTACAGGAATAAATCTCAAAACTATACATTTGTAATTAAATCTTAAAAAATAGGGGGTCTATATTTTTTATAGAAGGTCGAAATTTCAAATTGAAGCTACTAGTTCAAATGGGGTATCATATGAAAGGGCTTGATGTGCACATTGCAAAATATATTTTATTTATTTTTTCTGACGCATTATTTCTTATTTATAATGAAAAATATCAAATTTATAATGATCCTACGTACGGAACCCTCGGTGGGCGAGTCCGACTCGCGCTTGGCCGGTTTTTTTTTATTGTTATGTGCTATGCACGATTCACCTACTAACAATTTTGTATTTATTATTAACTCGGGATTCCCCTCACGGTTTGGTCGAAGGGTACCACTCACGTACGTATTTTTATCTAATCATTCGTCTGCTAATCCCACGCCGGTATAAAAATTGTCTAAATACAGTGAATGACCCATTTCAAAGTATTTTTTCCATAAGCAACATAACTACTTTTTTTACATGGTGTTTACCACCTACTAATCTGTCTTGCGAATCGGCATAAACATGAATTTTTAATATAATGCCATTGGCGTCTGCTAATATGTACAATTTTATTCCATATTTATGTGCTATTCCTTTCAAATACTGCCGAAAGGAAAGTCGCCCTTATTATAAAATTAGGAATTCGTCAATCGTTAGTTCCTTTGACGGATAATAAAGAGATGTTATCGAGTTATTATTATTTATAAAGGTCAATTAAGGACTTTGTTTTAAATAAGTTTTCGGGTCTTTCGTATTTTTGCATGTTCAAAGCCATATAACATTACCATTAAAATTAAATAAAACCTCTAGACATAAATTGTCGTGGACTTAATTGGAATAAATAATTGTTAGACCAATAGTCGGACATTCTATTTAATTTAATGGTCTCCATTAATAACAAAATGCTTAAAAACGTTTTGAACGCAGACTCATTTATATCGGTCCATTTGGTAAAACGAGCGTGTGCAGTGGTTGCTGCTACTTTTAGCTTGTTGCCGTACTTGTTGGTACATTCAATAATTTAATTAATAAATAAATTGTTAAAAAATTAAAAGTAAAAATAACTTTTTAAAAACAAGCTTTTATTTGAATGCTCTAAAAAGAAAAAAATAAACTTTTACACTAAAACTTTTGCTGTTAACTTATAACGTCATTTCAAATTTAACACATTTGACACAATTTATATAATATAAAAGCTTGTCGCGATATTTAAATACTCGTATTTATTTGCTGCCTATTAAAATTTTCGAACTGAGGAAATACGAGTACCTACTTAAATATCGCGACAAGCTTTTATATTATATAAATTGTGTCAAATGTGTTAAATTTGAAATGACGTTATAAGTTAACAGCAAAAGTTTTAGTGTAAAAGTTTATTTTTTTCTTTTTAGAGCATTCAAATAAAAGCTTGTTTTTAAAAAGTTATTTTTACTTTTAATTTTATTTTTTACTTTTTAGTATTCTAGATCCTAGAAACAGAATGAATATGAAAGATCTTTTCATAATTAAAGTAAATGTAACTATTTACTTCAATCAGATTTGATAATCTCAGCAAAACATTCAACACTGGACCAAGATGAACTGTTCTTTATCTGTACAATAATTCGATTTCAGACTATCTTGTCACAGCAAAATATACTAATGCACAAAGGATTGCTTCTGAACGTGAGCGCAACTGCGTTCCGTTATAGATGCAACGCAACGCAAAGACGGCTGGTAACGGTTCAAGTATGTTTGCATAGTAGAACCACAGTCTTAATAGTGGTACATAAAAATAATACATAAAAATACCATAAATGAACGTGTATGCAAAATTTCAGCTCAATCAGACACATTTGTATCAAAATTGATTCTCAAGCTTTAAAAGTCTGCCATATTGGATTAAGAGTGACGTCATATTTTTTTCTAAATATTCTCAACAAGCCCTTTCATTTGATATCCATATTGTAGGAATGCATTAAAAATGGTTGGTCCGCCATTTTGGGTATGCCGCCATGTTGGATTTAGAATGACGTCACACAGTTAATCATGCATTGTCATCCGAACTGAACGTGTATGCAAAATTTCAGCTCAATCAGACATATTTGTATCAAAATTGATTCTCAAGCTTTAAAAGTCCGCCATATTGCATTAAGAGTGACGTCATATTTTTTTTCTAGTTATTCTCAACAAGCCCTTTCATTTGATATCCATATTGTAGGAATGCATTAAAAATGGTTGGTCCGCCATTTTGGGTATGCCGCCATGTTGGATTTAGAATGACGTCACACAGTTAATCATGCATTGTCATCCGAACTGAACGTGCATACAAAATTTCAGCTCGATCGGATAATAGGAAGTGGTCGAAAAATCGATTACAAAAATCCACCCATACAGAAAAATAAATAAACTAACAGAGTGAGTCTAATAAAAGCTTGTAAAAAAGAAAGAGAATCTAATGGAGTTTTGTCTACCATTTGATGTGGCGGCAATATTCCGGGTCGGCCTATAAAAGGTATCTCCACCATGTTGCTGGGATTGCCTGGACGCCAACCGGTTGTTTCTTCTCGCGAAGCATCATCCTGTTGTGTGTGATGTGTTGGGGATTCAGGACTGACATTAGCCCATTCATCGAGAATAATATCGTTATTTTCAATTAGAATCCCATATAAATCTTCGTTAACAATATCTGAATCAAGGCCTGGACAATAGTATTTCTCGACTTCATGCGGAGACATAATAGTCGACAACTCCACGGCTAAGGGATCCATGGCGAATGATGGTCCAGGTTCTGGTGAACTCGGATATATCGTAACCAAAAGAATGTAACAATGTGACGGTTTTATCAATGGAGTTCTTCGAAAGAGGCTTGATGATGTTTTTACAAGGTCGGCAACGCACCAGTGATACTCCTGGTATTATTTGGTGAGCAATAAAAGGACAGGCCGTACATTTATTGCTCACCTTAGTTGTAAAAAAAAAATCACAGATCTCGTGATCTACACGACTAGTAAGGGCATTGAAAATGAATCTACCAAAATTTTTTTTTAATATATTTTTAAATCATCCTAAAGCCCTTCGAATTCCGCGTCTTTTGAGCTCTCATACGTCCTTGTGGCCGCACGCGAGCCGCCCGCCGCGTGATATCGCACCTCGCGCCGCGCAAAACTCGCGGCTAAAGGCCGGTTCGCACATTGATTAGTGTTAAGTGCGAGTGTTAAGTGTAAGTGTAAAGTGTTTAGTAGATACACCATATGGACAGGTATTGATTAGTGCGAGTGTTAAGTGTAAGTGTAAAGTGATTAGTAGATACGCCATATGGACAGGTATTGATTAGTGCGAGTGTTTAGTATTTGTTTCAAGTGTTAAGTGATTAGTATTTAGAAGTCCGTTCTATTTTTCTGCGAGTGCCGCCCCCCGCGCCCACTAATTTCACCCCTCACTCGCAGCGCGCTCCTCACTAAACACGTCTGGACATGAATTGTTGTGATTACTTCAGTATATCTATGTGGCACAATACCCAATTTTTGCACATTAATAAATTAAATATCAGGCAATATGGCGAAATGGTCGGAGGATCTAACTTACAAATTTGTACAAGCTTACTTAAAACACGATTGTCTATACAATTCTAAGTCACCTGATTATAGAAAGAAGAACATGCGGGATGCTGCATTGTTACTAGTTAGTGAAGAAGTAGGTGTCTCTGTATTTGGTCCCAAAGAAGCTTATGCAAAATTACGGAGCATAAAATCTACGTATTCACAAGAATCAAAAAAAATCTGAGATTCCTGTAGATCAGGAGCTGGTGGTGCCATGGATGTTTGTATTCCGCATATTAAATGGTACCAATTAATGGACGATGCTCTAAAAGCCGTGAATGTGGAAATAAGTGAAACTCAAAATAATTTTATAACTTTGATATGTGTATTTTTATATTGTTTATAAATAAAAGTAGGTACACATTAAAAAACCATTCTGGACTGCCAAGAGACAGCTCCTTCACCCACGAAATAATTTGCATAACTATCTCGAATATTTGTAGCATTTTGGGAGGATCGATTCTGCATACGCCACTGAATAGGGGTGAGCCCATCGTAAAGCTCTCCAGCTTCCTCTTTCAATTGAACCTCTTTCGGTGTCTTCTGTGTCAATAGTGGAAACTATTATTGTATTGGAATTTTAGTCTTTCGTGCCCAATTGTGAATAGCACAACAAGCTTTGACTATTTTTATCACTTTGGTAGGTTCATAAAGAAATACTGAGGTAGTGTGACCGAAGATGGCCCGGGTCCTATCATGGCCCACTTTTCAAAAATGACAGTTTTAGCGGGCAAAACTATTTGAAATTTCGCGGGTATATGCGACAGCAGCCATAGACTAAATTGCAACTTCGTCCGACTGACAGCGAGCCGCCATTTTGTGAATGACAAACAGTTTGTTCTATCGCGTCGACACGTTTTATAACCTCCAAACTGCATTTTTGTTTAAAAGGGAGCGAAATTAGGAAGTTTTTCTTCATTTCAACAAGTAAAACAGTGAAATTATTCTGTTTGCTAATGAAATACCGGTAAGTTTTATTATTTTATTGTTTTTCTTGGTTTTTTTCTGCATTTTTATTTAACTGTGGTAAAGTTTCCTATGAAAGCCCACCACATGGAACCAAAAGATGGCCCGGGCTTTCTTAGGACTATTAAAAGTAATGATATATTACTATAATCTTTAATTGCTAATCAAAAGTGTTTTAATTATTATATAATCGATTTATGATAATATGTTACCTATACTATACTTATTATACTTAACATAAAATATAAAATTGAATTGTTTTGAATGTTTTGTTTTTGTCTTAGGTATGGTTTAAAATGGAATCGTCGAATAAAAAAAAGCGTGGAGAGCGGACAGAAGCTCAACTAAAAGCAGCCCTTATAGCAGTAAATCGCATACAGATGTCACAACGAAAAGCAGCTGCAGAGTTCGGCATACCGAGGCGCACATTAAGAAACCACATAAAATCTGGATCCTCTAAAAAAATAACTGGTCGCACTTCGATACTTACTGCATCACAAGAAAACGATTTGTGTGAAAGGGTGATTAGACTGGCTCAGGTTGGTTTGCCTTTGATACCGAAAATTGTACTAATTGTAATTGTAAATGTAATTGTAATAATAACTTCCAGAATCATCTGGTGCATTCAGTACGACGTGTTTACCGTCTAATGCACCACAGCACCCGGGAAAGTTCCATTTTTGACTGAATCCTTCTTCAATACTTTTCCATTCTTCTGTACTTCTGGGAATCTGCAACAAATAATAAATATATTTATTAATGCCATGTTATGTATTTACAGAATCTGGAGTCTCAAGATAAAATCAATGAAGATAATGTTGAGAGAAGAGACACTGACGGCGAGAAGGCTGTTGAAAATACTTCAGGAGTTGGAACCTCAAGCAATGACTCGGGCCAGTCATTCAAAGGGAAAAATCCTCGGAAAAGGACGATGCTACGAGACTATGATAACTTACTGACAAAGGCCCAAAATGTAGCCAACTGTGTCAACAGCTCTGTTGTATCAGAGAATGAATTCGACTTATTTGAACGAATGGTTGCAGTTCAATTGAAAAATTAACCAATGGAATCAGCAATTGACGGCTGCCGCCAAATGCTCCCGGTGCGCAATTTCATACCACAAAGCTTGTGTAAATATCCCCGGGACTGCAGATGTCGTTCCCGAATGGTTATGCCCGGTATGCAAGGTTAAAATCCCGAAAGGGGACAAAACGGCTACCCCTGTCAAAGGGATAAGTGGAGAGAGCGGCCGCATCGGGATCGGGGCAACCTCGTCTGGAGCAGACGTCTAGCGACGCGGAGGCCGGTGACGGCGTCCCGGTGGACTCGCCGCAGATGTTTCCCGCTGATTTGGCTGTACAAATAAGAGACGAATTGCGCGCCCTTAATAATCAGTTCCGCCTGCTCAGAGAGGATTTTAATAATTTAAAATCTTCCGTCGACAGTGTAGACAAGCGAGTCGACGAACTGGAGACGCGTTTGCAGGCATTGGAGGTTCGCCCGGTTGAATCCATTTGTAAGGGGCACGCCGAGCTCGAGAAAACTATCGGTCAGTTGAAGCGAGGGATCAACGACCGAGAACAAGAGCTGCTCGCTTCAGATTTAGAAATTACAAATCTCCCAGAGGATAAGGGGGAAAACTTACTGCATGTAGTGACGTTAGTGGCCGCCAAGATAGGTTTGCATGTGGAGGATAGGGACATAGTGTTTGCGGAGCGCTTCGGCGCGCCCGCGCCGAGCGCCGAGAGCGCCTCGGGCGCTGCGGAGGGCGCGGAGAGCGCGGGCCGCGCGCGCTGCCGCCGCGTCGTGGTGCGGCTGGCGCGCCGCGGCCTGCGCGACGAGCTGCTGCGCGCCGCGCGCGTGCGCCGCACCACCACCACTGAACACCTCGGCATGTCGGTTCCCGCTCAGAGATTTTATCTCAACGAGCGGCTCACCAGAACCAATAAATCCCTTCTATACAAGACCAAACAAATATCTCAGCGTCTATCTTGGAAATTTGTTTGGATGAAACAGGGGAAAATTTTTGTGCGACAGATGGACGGTGGCGTGGCATATCGGATATATTGTGAGGACGACTTTGAGCGGGTTTTTGGTTCCGATGCCGTTAGCCATGATTAAATACGCCGACGCCATCGAGTTGTTCAATATTATTGTGGCTCTGGCTAACTATCTGTTCACTTACTATATTATAATTTTATTAGTAGCCTATGATATGGTATCTACTGTGTCGCGTGCACTCTGTCGGGATTCCCTCGACTATTTTGGTTACTCAGCTGGCATATTAATGTATCTTTGTTGCCCTTTCCACTGCTGCCGAGCGATTGATTCAGCTCGTACATGTGTTGACAAAGGGAATTCGAAACACGTACACACTTACACCCAATCAAACAAAAATCTCTTATCGTCATGTTTTATCTATAATACATACAATCTAGTGTACACTCCAATAATACTCGGTACCTATTTGTATACAGCGAGAACTCAATTTATTTATTACTATTTACAATCTTACACATCAATTCTTAAATACAAGAAAACTTATAATCATAATTCTAATAATTTACAACTTACAAATGATACAATTACACTACTTAACTATACAACTACTCGTATATTACAACTGTACATTGGTTTACATTTTATGCATTTTCTTATTATAATTTTGTTCATAAAGCATATCAATGGTTCATAATAAGCACCTAAAGGTTGGCTTGTATAATGCTGGCTCACTTGGTACAAAACATGATGAATTTTTGTGCGCTATGAATGACCTGGGATTCGACATAATAGCTATAAACGAGACGTGGCTGAGGGACGGGGAAGAGGGGCGAGCGCCTATTCTTGCTGGTTATCGGTTGAGACATTGTCCTCGTCCTAGTGATGTGCGGAGAGGTCGGGGTGGAGGTGTAGGTTTTTATATTAAACGAGGACTGAATATCCGACTTTGCCCACATCCTCCATCATCGGTTGAGCAGCTGTGGTTGAGCACAAAAATAGACTCAATCAGGTTGGTTATTGGTACTGCATATAGACCTCCTTGGCAGGACGTGAATTTGTTTCTAGATGCTCTGACAGAGACCTGTTCGGCCTTTTCTAACTATGATTATTTAGTATTAACTGGTGATTTTAATATAAATCTGCTCTGCCAATCCGATAATAAAACTAAATTACTAAATGCTTTCTTACAGTGTACTAACCTCAAGCAATTTGTACTAAAACCAACGCACTTCACTGAACATAGTGAGACTCTAATTGACCTGGTATGTACTAATGCTAGGGTGCGTGATGTCAAGATAACTCACATACCCGATCTGGGTTCTCATGCTGTAATTGGTGCGGTGCTTGATTTTAAAAGACAGCGTCCCCAGCCTAATTCTCTGATCTATAGGCCCTACAGAGATATTCTCGTTGATATCTTTAATGGTGACCTTGATAGGATTGATTGGAAGCACATATCCAATTTAAATAATATCAATGAGATGGTCCACACCTTCAACAGTTATCTTATTGCTTTGTTCGACCTTCATGCTCCAACAAAAAAGGTCCGCACAAGGGACACTGGCTGCCCATGGTTAACTGATACTGTTAGGGACATGATGCATATAAGAAACAGGAGTTACAAGAGATACAAGAAATCTGGGTTGGATACTCATAAACAGTTTTATAAGGATATGAAAGCGGTGGTGGTTTCGGCTATACATAGTGAAAAAAAGGCATACTTTGAACAACACATTAACAAAAACATAAATGATCCTAAGAGGTTATGGAAAAATCTCAAGTCGACTGTCCTTACGAAAAGTAGTCGTGATGTACCACCATTCTTAAATAATCCTGATGCTATAAATAGGACATTTCTTGATATCCCTGGACAGGATCAGGTCCAACCCAGTGTCTTTCTGGACTATAAGCTACGTAAACATGGAGCTGCTACTTTTACTTTGAAGCCTGTGGAGAGCGGGGTGGTGGCACAGATTATTAGATCCTTACAATCAAATGCTGAAGGAATTGATGGTATCTCTTTAAAAATGATAATCCTTACTCTTTCACATACACTGGATACAATCACAGACATTGTCAACAGATCAATTACTACCTCAGACTTCCCTGAATTATGGGGTACTGGTTTGGTTTGGCCCTCCCTCAAGAAACCTAATCCTACGGACATGAAGGACTTAAGACCAATTAGTATTCTCCCAGTGCTTTCGAAAGTACTAGAGAAGGTAGTTTACTTGCAACTCTACAAATATCTAGAGGATAATAATATGCTACCTAGTGCCCAGTCAGGTTTCCGTAAAGGTCGTAGCACTGCCACCGCACTTCTGAATGTGACTGATGATATCCTGTCTGCTCAGGACAGTGGTATGGGGACCGTGCTGGTGCTACTTGACTATTCTCGTGCATTTGACTCGATAAATCATACTCTTCTTCTTGCTAAACTGTCATACTATGGGTTGGATGCTGCTACAGTGCAATGGTTCCATAGTTACTTAAAATCAAGATGTCAAGTGGTTGAGATAAAAAGAAATGATGGCACATCCGCCAGGTCAGTGTGCAGTCCAGTTCTGAGGGGTGTCCCGCAGGGCTCAATAATCGGTCCTTTACTTTACATCCTGTACAGCTCCGACATTGTCAACAGAATAAAGAACTGCAGGTTTCATCTGTATGCAGATGACCTGCAGATTTATCTCCATTTTCATCCTCGGGACACAGCCAGTTCTGTAAAAAAAGTTAAACAATGATCTAAATCGTATTAGTGAATGGTCCCATCAACATTGCCTGCTGCTAAATCCTAGTAAAACTAAGTATTTAGTGCTTGGAACAAGGCATCAAGTAGCTAGCATTGTACAGCAATGCCCAAGAGTTCTTCTTGATAATCAACCGATTGAACATGTTTTAGAAGCACGCAATCATGGTTTAATAATGGATGCACATTTGCATTTCGAAACCCACATACTGAAAGCAATTCAAAACTGTTTCTACAGATTGAAACTGTTGTATAAGGTTCGTCCATACCTCTGCACTGACCTGAGAATCAGATTGTGTGAATTCTTGGTTCTTTCAAAACTTAACTATGCTGACACAGTATATGGCCCACGTCTACTCAACAGAACTGAGAGGCTGATTCAGCGCATTCAGAATGCCTGTGCACGTTTTTGTTTTACAGTCCCTCCCCGCTGCCACGTCACCCCGTTCCTTAACAATGCTAATATATTGAAAATGGCATCCCGTAGAAGTCTTCATTTCGCTAGTCTTCTATTTGGTATTGTTAAAACTGGCGAGCCTGATTACCTTCACACAAAGCTGGAGTGGATGCAGAATGCTCGCTGCTACTCTTCAAGGTCATCCCTCTTTCGACTTTCTACATCTCAACACAGCTCAGCTGCTTTTCGGGGCAGTTTTAGGTATGTTTCAAGTCGTTGTTGGAATATAATCCCGCCTCCGATAAGAGCTATAAGAATAAAGAAAACTTTCATCACTGCTCTAAAAGCCCATCCGGTAAATAATCAAAAATCTTTATAATAGGAAATAAGAGGGAGCCACATGAAATGGGCGGCTTCAACAGAATTTGGGATTGCAAAATCAGACAGCTACAGTTGATTCTATATATCACACTAACAACACATAACTAATGTGATTAAATTACATACATTACATAATTAATGCATATTTTGTAATCCTTTTTGTTGTTAAGTGCATATGAGTTAAAATTGTTAAGTCCCAATATACTAATTTTGAATAGACTCCTATCTATACTTAATTCAAAATTCAACAAGGCAGGCAAGGCAACCTAAGACTCTGTGCTTAGGCTTGAGCTAACCTCCACAAAACCATTATAGTACCAAGTAATGTCAGTATAAATGTATAAATTTCTGTGCAATCTGTACTCACCGGCTTGTTGACAATACACAAAGTAGATAATTATCTTGTTACTCATTCTACGTGTTCCAAGTTTCATCACACATCACATAGTAGTAATTTATTCATTAACGTGAAGCCGCCATTTATCCTTTTTGGTTTTTAAAGCGCTTCGTGGTTGCGGGCCTGAGATTGCCATAGAGATTGTAGATTTGTATTGGAAATTTTAAATTTCTTGAGCTGCACGCGGCACAGTTTTTGATTAATTAAGCTAATATCGCTAAAAATACTCTTTTTTACTATATTTATAAACATAATTATTTTTATAAAGTAAATTTTATTATTTTGTTTGTTTTGTACTCGAAGAAATGATTGATTGAATGGAATGATTGAATGAAGTGAATGAGTGATGGAATGGAACGGAATGCGAGGATCAGTGATGGGACGTAAGTCGATTATCGATTGAGTGATTCTGAGTGATCTGATTGTGTATGAATGAAAGTAGGTATTTCATTATTATTGTTTTGTTTTTTAATATTTATTATTAGTGATAGTGGGAATATAATAATAATATTATGTTTTTATTATTATTATTGTTTTTTTTTTTTGTGTATAAATTGTTTATTGTTATTTTTAAGCATGTATGTCCGTGATGTCGCAACTGGTCCGAACTGAAAATCAGTGCCGGGTCTATTACAGATTTCGGTTTTTATACTGAGTTCGGACCATTTTGTGACATTGCACAGTGCTTTATATTTTCTTGCTATCATATTGTGTCTGTTGAACTTGTGTGTATAGTACTGTGTAATGTGCAAATAAATGTTTTTCTTCTTCTTCTTCTTCAATTGAAGCAAAACAGTATATTCAAAATTATTATATATTATATCTGGTTTGCGCTTGAAACATATCCGCCGTCAGTCTCAAACATCCGATTTCATTTATGAAAACAGTACACAACCACATTTTATGTCGTCTCTTCGAACTTCAACCATTTCTAGAAATTCTTATTATTCGAGCAACGATGATACATACAATGAAAATGACACATTAAGTTATGAAAATCTTGATAATACAAATACAACTGTTGTGACAAATCAGTCAAAATCTGAAAATGCATTTTCTTATGTTGTTGATAGAAGTGATGTGTTAACCCAAGCTTGGGAATCTGCATAAAGGAATTTACAACATTCCAATACAATTTTATGATTGTAATTTTATTTCTAAAAATAAAACCGATATAAAATATTTGTTAATGTCTTTACTAACCTTTATATAATCTTTTAAGGCGTTGTACACAGCATCGCAGACTATCGGTATCACTAAACTTATTGCTGGTTTAGATACTCTGAATAAATGTGACAAAGTACAAAGGAACACAAGGGAATTAACGTTAACAAAGGAAAAAAATTGTTACAAATGCAAAAGCAGTGGACATTATAGGAATCAGTGTCCGTTATTAAAGAAAAACGCTAGCAAATGCGTATTTAATGTTGTTTTTATAAATGGGAAGTTTAACAACACCGAGTGGTACGTTGACAGTGGTGCGAGTGCGCACATGACCGTAAACAAAAAATGGATTATAAACATGAAGTTATCACCGTGTTTACCCGAAATCGTTGTTGCTAACGAATCTAAAGTGAAAGTTGATTGTTCCGGAGATGTAATTATTGTTTCGGATCTAAATTGCCAAATAACTGTGCAGAATGTATTTATTTCAAGAAAAACATTGTTATATTTATGACAGAAATGAAACATTGGTTGCGACAGCTGATTTAACTGACGGTGTTTACAAGTTGAGGTTGCAGAAGCCAAATTGTTTGTTGGCAGCCCCTGCATTTACCGGAAAACTATGGCACAGAATACTAGCTCACATTAACTGTCAAGATATGAATAAAATGAGAAACGGTATGGTAGATGGATTGTCATATGAAGGTGTTTTTGACATCACAAAATCACAGAAGCACAGAGACATGTCAACGAATACATAGCGATTTATGTGGACCAATGGAAGTCAATTCCCTGAACGGAAGTTGATACTTTATGTTGTTCATCGACGATTACAGTCGAATGATTACAGTTGAATTTCTAAAGCAGAAAAATAAAGCTTTTAGTAGATTTAAAGAATTTAAATCAATGGTTGAGACACAGCAAGATAAGAAAATAAAGATCTTTCACACAGACAACGGATTAAAGTATTGTAATCAAGAATTCGAGAACTATTTAACACAATCTGGCATCATACATCAAAAAACAAATAGTTACACGCCTGAACAGAATGGTGTATGTGAGAGGGCCAATCGTACTGTGGTAGAAAAAGGAAAATGTCTATTATATGATGCAAACTTGGACAAGAAATTTTGGGCCGAAGCGGCAAGTACAGCTGTTTATCTCAAAATCAGATCTATTGTATTGGGAGTACCTAAGACCCCATATGAACTGTGATATGGATCAAAACCAGATCTAAGCCACATTAGATTGTTTGGAAGCAAAGCAATGGTACATGTCCCCAAGGAGAAGCGCCTGAAGTGGGACAATAAAGCTACACAGCACATCTTACTTGGATATGGAGATAATGTCAAAGGTTACAGATTATATAATCCAACGAAGAAAAGTATCATCACGAGCAGGGATGTCATTGTGATGGAGGACGAGGCAGGTAGCAACAAGACCGGTGAGGAGGCTATCTGGATACCAGATGAGGAAACACCACAAAGCAGTGTGGATACTTCAGAGAAGTGTCAGAAGACGTCACAGGACAGTGAGGAGAAGGAGAGTAATGTTTCAGTGGGGGAATCCAGTACTACAGATGTAGAGGATAATCCGGCCAACTCTTCAGATTCTTCAGTATACACTGATGGTGATGACACACTAATTGAAATTCTATGACCAGAGGTGACAACTAAGCGCCAGAGAAAACAGCCAGAAAGATATGGTTTCAGCAACATGTGTGTTTCCAGTACTGTTCCAGCATCGGAGGAGATCTCAGTCTCAGAGGCTCTTGCAGGGCCTGAGACGGAGCAGTGGAGGCGTGCCATAGCTGGATGAGTTGCAGTCGTTCAAGATTCGGTGGGTGTTTAATAAAAGGTATGATGTGGACAATAATGTGCGGTATAGAGCCCGACTCGTGGCAAAAGGCTTTACGCAGAAGCCTGGTGTAGATTATACTACAGACACTTTTGCACCTGTGATTCGTCATTCCACTCTTAGATTATTGTTTGCTCTTAGTGTTAAATTAGGAATGAGCATAACTCATTTAGATGTGACTACTGCATTTTTAAATGGCATTTTAAAGGAAAATATATACATGACAATACCAGAAGGTTTTGCAAACAAAAGTGGGGGAAAAGTGTTGTATCAGTAAACGGTCTTATAGCGAAGAGCCTCGACCGTCACCTCGAGAGGCTCTCGCTTGGCGGTTGGGTCAAGAGCCGGATACAAAAGGCGGTTCTTCTGGACACGGCCCGCATTGTGAGGAGATTCCTCACTCTGGAGCCCTGACCACCGGTAGCTTGGGTCTTCGCTCCGCTACCGGCGGGTGCCCCTGTTTTTTTTATATTTTTAAATGTATTTGTTTATTTTTTATATCGATATATTTAAAAATGTAATAAGATAAGAGATTTGATGAAATAAAAAATAATAATAATAATAAAATACGTTTATTAACATCACAACATGAAACAATAAATTCACACAATACACAATAACAATAAACATTTCAAACAAACATGTACATAATTATGATGTTAATTGGCCATCGCTCGGCATTACTGCTGTGTAATACACACAGCGCCGGTATTCTGCGACAGCCAACAGGTGCCGACACGAACCTCATTGGCCGAGGTATACCTTTTTTTATTTAAAAAAAAAATAAAAAAAAATCATTCCTGGCATCCATAACCGTCAGACTATCCAGCACGTATAATGGGGACAGTTCTCCACAACACACACCGAACAGACAGACGGCACGGGAGGCCCAGTATTTTTGTTGTCTTAAGTATTCCAATAATAATATGGAATTACAAGGTTTTGTAGATAGTGATTGGGCGTCTGATGCCCTAGATAGGAAATCCTATACTGGATTTTGTTTCATGATGTCAGGATCAGCAGTTTCCTGGCAAAGTAGGAAACAAAAGACAGTCAGTCTGTCTAGTACTGAGTCGGAGTACACTGTTCTGTCTGAAGCTTCAAGAGAGGCTGTTAAGAAATTTAATGCATTAAATTACTGGATATTTGTATGTAATTGATTTACATTGTGATAATCAAAGTGCATTGAAGTTGGCATCTAGTCACCAGAGTCATAACAGGTCAAAGCACATTGATGTGCGTTATCATTTTATTAGAGATGTTGTCAAAGAAAAGTTGGTAAAAATTAAATACACTCCTACTGAGGAAATGCCTGCTAACTTGCTGACTAAAGGCCTTTGTCATGTGAAACATTACAAGTTTATGAATATGCTAGGTATTGTTACTATGTAATTTAATAATGTTTTGTTTATTTTGATAAGTGGAGGTATGTATTACTATTATGTATGCAGGTATCAAAATATTTTTTTAATTTGCTATACCCTACTTTGTATGATATCCTTCCTTCGAATAAAGTTAGTCTGTTGCGAACCCCGAACGTGTTTTAATAGACCTCTTCGTGGAAATTATTGTATTGTGTGTAGAAATTCAGGAATCTCGTTCACCTAAGGATTGCATGCTATTTGGAACGATCTCTTGGGAAACGCGGAATCTCTGTTTCATCTACGTCGGGACATTCTCAGCAGTGCATCCGCCGCCATCGTCCTACTTGGAAGTGGTTGTGTGGGACTCAGCTATAGGCACAGTTACGCCTGCTTTTTTGTAACCGCTTTTATTACAAAACGAAACTGACGGCTTTCTGAAGATCTTTTATTCTTTGGCTGTTCCGCCGCATCCCGTGAAGAACCCCCCACCTTTACAAACTGGCGACCAACGACGGGCCCGGGAAACCACGATACGTCACACGCAGCGGCCGCATGATGAACCAAGACGGAAGATGTCAGTCAACTTCACCATCACCCAGTTTCAAGAACTGGTTACCAAGCTGTCGCCCAACAGAAAGAGATCGTTTACTGCCTGCAACGCTATGTTCGACGGTGAAAAGAATCCTGATCTAGTGGAAGCTTTCCTAGCGTCAATATCTATATATAAAGATTTAGAAAACATCACCGATGAAGAAGCTCTCACAGGACTTCCATTATTACTAAAAGGGGAAGCTGGTATATGGTGGCAAGGAGTGAAGAAGAAGGTAACAACTTGGAAAACTTTTAAGGAACATCTCCGCTATGCCTTCGCACCGAAGAAACCTGCGTATATTTTATACCAGGAGATAGTTGGTCAACACCAACACATTGATACTGCAACAGAGACGTTTGTGGCACACAAAAGGATGTTGTTTGCCCAACTACCAGCACCTGAGTACACAGAGACGCAACAACTGGACATGTTATACGGCCAGTTAAAGGCAACCATAAAAGAGAAGGTGGCTCGAAACAGCATTAAGACTTTCTATGACCTTTTAGAAGCAGCCCGTGCTATCGAACAACTAGAGATCGATAATAATCTATCGAAACCTAATGCTGACCACGACAACAAAAAGAAAACCAAGGGGCCCAAGAAGAAATGCGGATACAGCCACTTCGCAGGTCCCATTACTGACGTGTGCCGAAAGTTGAAAGAGAAGAAAAGAGATCTTAACATACCACCAGAGCACATAGAATACACTCAATGTAAACCGAGCCAAGTCCCTTCACCTTGGATGCCCAAAATTTCCTGCTATAGCTGTGGCGCACCAGGATTAGTTCGCAGCAATTGTCTAGACTGTTCCAAGAAGCGTCCAACTACTCAGACCACAGATCTGAACTTCTGTTCAATGAATATCCAAACTGTGTTTAAGAACAGACCAGTCATGTTTATTGACATAGATGACATTCGGGATACTGCCTACGTCGACACTTGCGCGGGAACCAGCGTGGCTTCATACCAGCTATACCAGCAGTTACGCCAAAAGGGATACACCTTTATGAAAGAAACTTTTCGCGTCACCCTTGCTGATAGTTTTGGAAAACAGCAAAGGGTACTACGGACTTTAGTACCAGTAAAACTGGAAGATAGAGTCATTCCGACAACATTTATAGTGCTGCCCGATTCCAAGGATAACCGCACATTATTGGGGATTGGATTCATACAAGATGCACAAATGGTTATAAATCTTCCCCAGTTCACTTGGAAGTTTATTGATGGTGAAACAACCTATGAACTATATGATGAAGAGTTCTTAAGATTCGCGGAATCAGACACTACTGCAGTTGACGCTGTCGCCCTCCACGTCAATACAATGGATATTCCCCTCAATTTGCAGACTTCATGATGAAGGATGCCGAAATGAATGTCCGGAGGCTAAAGTCACGTTATCTCCAAAGTCTCAACGACTTTTTCCCAGTAGCAATTTACCTCTACCAGTAGAAGAGTACACTCGTGACTCTGATACTGAAACTGGCTCAATCGAATTTTGTAGCATAGCTATCAGTAAGGTACAGAAACACAATTTAAATAAAATGCTTATTAATTATGATGATGTTTTCATCGGAAATAGTAAACCCTCTTCACTTGGAGAACACTGTAGTTTAACTAATAACGGCAATCCAATATTAGTACCTCTAAATAGGCTATCACAAAGGCAAAAGATAATTTTAAAAGAGGAAACAGACAAAATGTTAGAGAATAATATTATTGTACCATGCTCATCTCCATGGGATTCTCTGGTAGTAATGGTACCAAAACCAAATGGAGAAGTCAGGGTATGCATTGACTATCGTCGATTAAACGCTGTAACAATACCTGATACTTATCCTATAATACGATTAGACGATTTGTTGCATTCAGCGAATCCGACACCTTACTTGACGGCATTAGACCTGAAGGAAAGATACTGGCAAATTAAAGTTAAAGAACATGAAGATAAGACTGCTTTTATCGCTCCATTTGGGATATACAAATGTAAAAGAACGCCATTCGGACTGAGAAATGCTCCAGCTACCTTTCAGCGTCTGATAGACAGATTCCGGATATCCCTTGATCACGTTAAGATGTTAGCGTACCTGGATGATCTAATCATATTTTCATCAACATTTGAAGAGCACCTGTCTGACCTGAGAGACGTCTTAAACAAAATGAAAGAGTGTAACGTTACCGTGAACAAAGAGAAAAGTCGGTTGTTCATCCATCAAATATTTAGGACATATAATTACTTCAGATGGCTTAACCACTTATCCAGACAAAGTAAAAGCTATCTTGGAAAGGCCGGCTCCCAAAAACTTATAACAATTAGTATCATTTTTACAAATGTGCATATATACATACATAAGCCAAAGTCGTCACGTATGCAAGATCACGGGAGTCTGTCTGAGGACTGTCATTCAGATATGTTATTTAGGGTTATGATTCTCAAACTCAAACAAACTCTTACAGCTAAATATAGTCAAAACCATATTCTGTGCGTTCCCATACAGTAGCTGCCAGTCTACACAAGCAAACTCTAGGATACACTATTTGAACAACCTACTACATACACTGACATGTCGTCACAGTGATGATATTATATTCTTTGACACAAATAATTTTATTTCTGATTTTTATTTAAAGAAAGACCATTTACATCTTTCTAAAAAATCTAGATATAAGATGTCTTCTGTACTTGCCTACAACATTAATTATATAACGAGTTTACACTGTAAACAAAATAATTGTAATGTAGGCAACTTGACTGCAGATTTAAACTGCTTCACAGGACAGAGGGAAAGCTTGCTGAATTAAAAATTGTACATCAAAACATACAAAGCTTTCCTGGCAGCGAATTGCTTGTACAATTATTTTTAGAATTGAAAAATGTTGACGTTTTGTGCTTAATTGAACATTGGTTAAACGATAGTCAGATGATCTTTCATATAAATAACTACAAAGTTGTTAGCTGTTTCAACAGGAAGTCGACTACTAGAGGCGGTTCGTTAATTTTAGTTAAAGATTGCATGTTAGTCAAAGAGCGTGTGGACATTACTCGGCTTTCTGTTGAATGTACTATCGAGATATCTTGTGCCGAGTTAGACAAACATTTAATTATATGTGTATATAGACCCCCAAATAGTGTGTACAAAATATTCGAGGAGGTCATGGAGGATGTATTAAAGTTAGCATTTAAAACTAATAAGAACCTAATTGTTTGTGGTGATTTCAACATTGATTTGCTTGTTGATAGTACTATTAAATCAATTTTTTTTTTATTTAAATCTTTTAACTTGCATAACTTATTTCTTGAGCCCACGCGAATTACTCCAACCTCCGTTACCTGTCTGGATAATGTCTTCTGTAATTCGGAGTACTTAAATAAATGTATAATTAATGACTTACCTTCAGATCACTGTTGACAGTTAGTCGTATTCAATAACGTAGTTGTGGAAAAAACCAAACTTATTTCGTTCCGACCAATTACTGGTAGTAAAATATCAAAATTCAAAATTATTTTGAAGGATAAGTTGCCACTAATAGTATACACGGAAAATGATCCTAACAAAGTATATGGTGATCTTTTTAATGTAATGTCTGAAGAATTTAATAACATATTTGAACAAAAAGTGATTAAAGTCAGAAACAATATAAAATTTTGTGAATGGGCTACCAAAGGTATTTATAAAAGTCGAGATACACTATATGATTTGTATGCTCAAAAATCGTATAGACGGGATGGCAATGTTACAGAACACGTTAGACACTATTCCAAAATCTTCCAAAATCATAAAGACCTATATTGACAGAGTTTCTTTCGGCATTTCTTCTCGTCAATGGTCATTCCGAAATGCTGGTAGATGAAAAAAAACCGGACAAGTTCGAGTCGGACTCGCCCACCGAGGGTTCCGTAGGTACGTAGTATCATTATTAAATTTGATATTTTTCATTATAAATAAGAAATAATGCGTCGAAAAAAATAAATAAAATATATTTTGCAATGTGTACATCAAGCCCTTTCATATGATACCCCATTTGAACTAGTAGTTTCAATTTGAAATTTCGACACCCTATAAAAATATAGACCCCCTATTTTTTTAGATCTATTTACAAATGTATAGTTTTGAGATTTATTCCTGTACTTGTAGTCTATAACGATGTTACTTGCCAAATTTCATAGTTCTAGGTCAACGGGAAGTACCCTATAGGTTTTGATTCCTTTGAGTGTGTCGAAATATGCGTTTTTTGCTGAATAAACGGCCGTAACTTTTTTCTACGTAAACTTAGCAGTTTGATTTTTTTTTAACTTCATGGGACCGTAGACCTGTGTATACAGTTCAAATTTCAGCTTGATACCTCCACGCATTCTCGACATAGAAATGTTTGACAGACAGACAGACAGACAGACAGACAGACAGACAGACAGACAGACAGACAGACAGACAGACGGACAACAAAGTGATCTTATAAGGGTTCCGTTTTTCCTTTTGAGGTTCGGAACCCTAAAAATATACCTAATTGTAAAAGACATGTTTATGTGCCCGCGAGGGCCCACAGAATAAAGAATTTAGACTTTCTTTGATTCCAAAGTTTAAATGAACAAAAATAATAAAAATTAACCACAATTTTAAACTGCCAAACTAAAAAAATTAACCCATAATTTTCAAACTGCATGGGATAGATATTTTTTCTAATTTTTCTCATGATGGTTACGATCAATTCTGTCACCCCGTTTCGCCTTGACGTTGAGTTCTGGGACACCCTGTATATATCAGAAATTAGGCATTATTTATTATGAATAGTTGAATTCGAACCCAAACAAAACTATTTGTAGGACATTCAAATATTGCCAAATGACCGTCTCAAGTTCCAGCGCGTCATTCAATTTGAAATCGTCAGCTAAATAGCCACTTGAAAACATATACAAATAATTTCAAAACAAGTATCAGTTCTACGAAAACACGACAGATAATATCAGAAAACACTACTAAATTCTAGTCTATTTGTTATTTTTAATTGCGTAGTCATTTTAAGCAAGTAATAATATTTATTAAGGTATGTTACTGTCGCGGTCCTGTCTCGAATCATCTAGAATGGAGCCTTCTAGAATAGTCACCGCATACTTCGCTGCAAGCAATAATGACCCGTATGTCTATTGTCATAAGGTTCATAACACTATGACATGAAAATGTTCGAGACTGGTCGAGACACGTTAACGATGTGTACCGATGGGAAGTACATGCATGTACATACGGGAACATTCGAGAACACTTTCCGGCGGATATAAATAGCGACCGCCGCGGCGCATAGGCAGTTCAGTTTGGACTTCGGAAGAGTAAACTTCGAGCGAATCTACCTGCGAGACATCTGATAACCTACGACCTCAGCGATACTTTTAGACTTCGATTTGACCTGCGATTTGGAATATTCGTGTGGACTTCGTGTTGTGAAGACCTGCAGACCAGGCCCTGCGTGAATAAATCATTGGAAGTTGTCATTGGCGTTTTACATCCAAATTCTAGATTTGGATGTAAAACGCCAATGACCCTAGGTCGTAACAATACAATACCGTAATAATAGTGCAACTTCTAAAAGTTGTTTACCTCTGATTTTTTTAAATTTATACAATATCCAGAAGCTAAGGCTACAAGCTTATTCTACCTGAAAAACCATAATAGCTTTGTTCTGGCTAAAACCCTTATAAAATCATATTTGAGTGAGTTTTACTTGTTTAGAAAATGACACGCCACTCGTGTCATAAGCCACGCATTACAGAAAATGATGACACGCCTGTCGTGCCATCCGCAAGGAATCGGTTAAGTTACATGTCTATTTTCTGATCATACTAATTATATTCTTCTAATATATTTTTTGCATAAATTATTGTCTATATTTGAATATTTTATTTCAGTTAAGTAACTTACACAGCGTTACCGCTGGACGATCGCGACGGGCATTTTTCGCGTTCATTTTCTTCTAAATGTAAATCTTCTTCTTCTTTGTCCTGGCTTTTATCCTAATTTATTTGGGGTCAGCCCTCCTAATACTGTTGCGCCACACCGTATGGTTGTGGGTTGTCTCTTTCTTCTAAATGTAAATCATCATCTTAAATTTAAAAAGGTGAATTACAGTACCTATCTAGATGATCGTCATTTTAATAAACACCAGCAACCATTTTTAGATTCAGAGATAATAAAAAAATGTATGTTGGAAGTAGTTACGGCACTTTTTGAAGAAGAAAAAAGATGTTGTCGTTGCAATTCAAAGGATTCCATTGTCAGCGAGTGTCATCATCATGTGACATTATTGATGATGAGCAAATGTCTATTT
The DNA here is from genome assembly GCA_937001555.2 of Hypsopygia costalis. NCBI lineage: Eukaryota > Metazoa > Arthropoda > Insecta > Lepidoptera > Pyralidae > Hypsopygia > Hypsopygia costalis. The sequence continues at coordinate 11,918,832 of OW443347.2, read as the reverse complement.
TCGTAAGATTTCTTGACATTGAGTGTCAGATCTATAGGAAAGAGTTGCTAGCAATATTGCCGTTGAAGGGTAATACTCGAGGAGAAGATTTATTCAAGGTCATTGATGAATTTATTACTAAATGTAACATTAGTTATGATAAAATGGTGTCGCTTTCAACTGACGGGGCCCCAGCAATGATTAGCAAAGAAAAAGGTGTAGTAAAGAGAATCAGGGATAAAAATGCAGGCCTAATATCGTATCAGTGTATAATTCACCAGGCAGCCCTTTGTGGAAAACTTAGTGCTACACTGAAAGAACTGTCCACCACGGACAGCTTGGTTAAGTTGAATAATTTCATGAGATCTCATTCTGCTCTTCAGCACCGTCATTTCAAGAAGTTCCTTTCTGAATGTGATTCAGCGTATGCTGACTTACTACAACACAACAATGTTCGTTGGCTAAGTAAAGGTCAAGTTATTGAACGTTTCTGGCTAATAAAAGAACAAGTAACCACCTTCTTGCAAAACTTAGATACGCAGGAAGCCAGGAAGCACTTTGAGTTTATTACAAACAAGCGCAATATCCTAATTGAGACTTTTCTAAAAGATATTTTGAAATATTTAAATCCGCTTAACACAGAATTACAAGGAAATGGAAAATTAATATGTGACCTGATACAAAGCGTGTCTGTTTTGCGGCGCAAGATATATTTGAAAAAGATATTGCAAGACAAGAATTTACTCATTTTCCGACAATTATTGAATATAAAATGGAAAAAAGTCTGACCAAATTTACTACAAGATGCCAAGACTTTGCGGAGGTAGGCAAGCTATCTCCGTTTCTTAATTCGCCATTTGAAACTGACGCAGCGGGAGAATGGACAGATGTGGCTGCCAAGTTGTTCAATCTGTCGAAGCCTTCACTTCAAATGGAGATAATCGATTTGCAAGAACATGTATCTTTGCAAATGTATAAAACGGTATCATAGAAGAATTTTGAGTCGAACATGTTCCAGAAAAATATGAAAATTGCATGAAACTATCCATCAATTTGACCACTATGTTTGGCTCGACATACGAGTACGTATGTGAAAGATCTTTCTCAAAGATGAATTTCTTGAAAGACAAATATTGTTCGAGATTAGCGGACGCCCACCTAGAAGACACACTTCGTATTTGCTGTTCCTCTCGAGAACCACAGTATAAAAAAACTGGCTCAAGACTGTTGGTGTAGGTTCCCACATTAATTTTAGGTCTTGTATTGTATAATCCAGAATGTGATTTTAAACCAAAATAATAAATAGGACTTAAATAATTAAGTCCAGAAAAAAAAACAACTGATAATAATATCAGTTGTTTTTTTTTTTTTTTTTTTCTGGACCTCGTTAAAATTTTACCACAGTATCCGGACCCCACCTAAAACTACTTGCCGACCCCTGCCTTAGACTTTCCTGACTTTGTACTACAGCCTTGTGCTAAGTGTTTTGGAATATGCAAGTGTCGTCTGGTCACCATGTTATGTGGTGGTGGTGGTGGTGGTCAGCAAAAAAGCTTAAAGATGCTTAGCTACAAGTGTGGATTTGGTCGCAGCCTAGGTACCTATAGAGAAAGACTTATTAAATTCAATGTACTCCCATTAGAAACTCATCCTAAGCAACAAGATCTCCTACACCTATATAAACTGCTCGATAATATTGATTCTGCGTATTTAATAGCCCTATTTAACTTCAATACCCCACGCAACAATCGAAAAAATAACAAAAGTACATTTAACCTTCAGATAGACCACAAATTTACAGCATGTTTATAACACTCATTTTAATCTATAGAATTATAAAAAAAGTGATCCAATACTACCCAAGTTCTCGCCATTAGATAAAATAGATTAGTTTCATAACAGTCAAATAGAGATCAACGCTATTAGACAAGCAAAGATAGATAATTAGTACAACATCACGGTATTATTACAGGTGCTCACGTTAAGGTAATACCCCCTACCTTAACCTAAGAACATCTCAAATTGCCGAGGTGACGCCCGCAGGACGCAGTACTCCCCAACCCCTCTAACCCCCTTTTCCCCCTCAACATCTTCCGCCGCCTAGGTCGCCGTCGTCTGAGGGTGCTAACATTGTCCCACCTAGCTCGAGCTCCACCTCATACGCACAAATCGCTAGCGTCGATAGGGTAGCATCGGGTAGCAACGCGGATCCGTCTAGGGATAATGCTAGGGCGCAATCCCAAGCTAATATGTCCTACGCGGACATCGCGTCACAGGCGCCGCGACGCCCGAATCCGAATCCGGCCCCAATACCACCCACGAACGAAACCACGGAGGGAGCCCAACCCATGCAAAGGGCTAAAGGCTACCCACCTATTGTGGTTGAGTTATTGCCCAACTGGCCGCAACACTTCGCCGCGTTGCGTGTCCAGTTTGGCCACCCACCCAACGCACGACCCTACCAACAGGGCGTGCGATTTCTACCTAAAAGCCCTGAGGAATACAGGGGTATTCAGGCGTACCTCCGCAACCTGGGAGAGCGTGAACCACGTTTATGTTGGTACTGCTACTCGGTTGCGGAGGAACTCCCTACCAAAATTGCCGTACGCGGGCTGCCGGGGAATACAAGCCCCGACGACGTCGAGGCGGCGTTCGAGTCGCTAGGGTACTCCGTGCGGCTTGTTAGATTAGTCACTTCCAACTGGGGTCGGTCGGGTTGCCTTTTTCATGTGCAGCTCGACCACCTATCTAAGGACGAGCTCGCCAGACTTTATGCTGTGGATGAGCTTTTGTTTATGCCCGGCATAACTATAGAGGCATGGCGGAATACCAGGCGCCTAGCTCAATGTCATAGGTGCCAGGCATTCGGTCATGCCTCGGCAAACTGTTACTGCCCTATAAGGTGCATTCGTTGTGCTGGAGACCACATTATTTCCAACTGCCCAGTTGATAAAGAGGCGCCGCCGACGTGCGCAAATTGCGGCAAATCGCACACCGCCAACGACAGGCGCTGTCCCTCTCTCAGAAAGGAGGCTAGAAAGAGAGGGATACAGTTGTCGGGCCCTCCGCCGCCTCAATTACCATCTCAACGAGCCACCCGCCCTTCCCAAGTGCTCCCCGAACAGGAAAGGGCGGAAGGGTGGCAAATGGCCGGGGAAAGACGCGCCAACCCCATAATCGACCGTCAAACAGGGCAAGCAGGGCAATTGCCCACTACCCTAGCGCCACCCGCGAACCCCGCGCGCTCGAAGCGCAAACCGCGTTCGCGCAAAAATAAAAATAAAAATAAAAAGCCCGAAACCGAATCTCGTCCGGCGTCGCAGACAAGCTCTCGGCCGGCGTCGCTGCCAGCCTCGCGCCCAACGTCGCGTCCAGCGTCGCGACACCAGTCGCCTGTCGTTCATTTTCATGCCGACACTGGCGCCAATTTATCTAATGGGCCTAACACCGCGCCCTCAGTTCCCCTTCCGCCTCGACAGAGCGTCGCGACGCCTTTAGTCGCTCACAGGCGCCTCAATCGGCGCAAGACATTTATTCCGCTCGGGCGCCGGCCTGGCAGCGTCGTAGGCCCGATAGTCGGGCGTCCTCCCGCCCGCAATCCATTTCTACCAGAGACCCTATAGCGACAATCGTAGGGATTCTGGTAGAAATGCTACGCGAAATCGCCGCAGGGGTTGAAGTGTGGACGGCGGCCACAAACGCCCTCATGTCAATTTTGTCCAACCATGATTGAAAGGTTAGGGGTTGTAACTCTGCAAAACAAAATTAATTAATTAATTGTAAATTCATCGTAGTTTTGGGTTATACCCAACCGACCAATAAGGTAATACGCAAGCTTCTCGTCCGGCGTCGCAAGTAAGCTCGCGTCCTGCGTCGCAACCGGCCTCACGCCCTTCGTCTCGCCCCTCGTCGCGTCCCGCGTCGAGGCATCAATCACCGATTGTACATTTTCGCACCGATACTGGCGTCAACATCCCCAATGGGCCGAATACCGCGGCCCCGTCTTCCTCAGCGGCTCGACCGAGCCGTCGCGACGCTTATAGTCGTTCACAAACATCGCAGTTTGCGCATGAAGCGCCTAATACTATCCCAAATGACAGCGTCGCGCCGGCTTCGGCCTAACAGCGCCGCAATGATCGATTTACTAGTCGGGCGCCCTCCCGCCCTCAGTCCCTCTCTACTAGGGACCCTATATCTATAATTGTAGGGATCCTAGTAGAGATGCTACGCGAAATTGCCGCCGGGGTCGAAATATGGACGGCGGCTACGAATGCCCTAACTCAGTTTCTAACTATTCCCCGGCGGCCTCGATAAATAGGCCCCGGACGTCAGGCTACTCGCCCATGAGTATGACCCACATGTTATACTCCTGGGAGAAACAAAACTTCACCCAAATAGGGCATTTAGGATTCCTAATTTTCACTGTTACCGGAGAGATCAAATCTCTCCGCGTAACCTAGCCTATAGGGGCACCGCGGCGCTCGTTAGGCGCGATATAATTCACGATGAACTCGACCATGTCCCCTTCCGCAGCTTAGCGAGTGTAGGCTTAGGGCGGGCGACGACGAAATATGTATATATTCTGCCTATCGCCCGCCTGGGCCAACTATCCACACAAAGGATCTCCGAGCTTTACTCACGGGAAGGGGACCAACGTTAGTCGTCGGCGACTTAAACGCCAAAGACTTCGTATGGGGCTCGCGCCTAACGAACCCCGCGGGACTCACAGGTGTACGGCTACTCCGTCATCGGCCCGGCGTCGCCCACCCACGTTCCAACGAATTCCAGATACGCAGCGGACGTATTAGTACCAAATGACATCGCCGACGAAATCAATCGACACCATGCGCCCGTTGAGGAGCGTGTTAGAGAATTTCTAAATTCACCCGCCGAACCATCTATTCGTCTCTCCGGCAGAGCTTAGGAGAGCTCTCCGGCGCTTTCCGGGAAAAAAAGCTCCGGGTCCCGATGGAGTATCGACCCAGATCGACTGCAATTGTTATCCCGAAGGGGAATAGTAGCGTTAGCTAAAATCACCAACGGAGTACTTCGCACCGCGCACTTTCCCCGATGTTGGTGTCCGGGAAAAATCATAGTCCTTCCGAAACCGGGGAAGGACAGACGATACCCGGCCAATTACAGGCCCATCACGCTTCTCGCGCAAGCTTCAAAGCTTGTTGCGCGCTTGGTCCTGCGCAGATTGAAGCGTTTCTTTGTCCCACGTCCCGAACAACACGGTTTTAGAGACCAACACTCAACGACGCTCCAGTTGGTGCGCGTGCTACACCACTTAGCAGTAGAGTACACTCGCGGCCGCATCTCGGTCGGAGTCTTTCTCGATATAGAGAAGGCCTTCGACCGGGTGTGGCACGCTGGGCTGCTCTACAAACTACTGGAGCAAACGAGCACGCCGCCGCAACTCGTGCGAGTGATAGCGTCGTTTTTGGCAGAGCGTACTTTTACGGTTTCGGTTGAGGGTGTCAGTTCCCGGCCTAGACAGATTTTAGCAGGTGTTCCGCAGGGGAGCTGCATTTCTCCCTTTTTGTATGCGCTTTATACTAATGATATACCTAATTTGCCCGAGGAGGAATTGCTCGAGGGGAAGCGCGGCACGATGCTGGCGCTATTCGCCGATGACAGTACGTATTTTGCATCATCTCGCAACAAAGCACTCGCCATCAGGCGAATTCAGCGGGTTATGGACATGTTGCCGGAATGGTTCGACCTGTGGCGCATGACGGTCAACGTGGGCAAGACCGTCGCGCTGCAGGTCGGCCCGCGGCGTGTCCCACCCCCGTTAACACTGAGGGGGCAACCCGTTGAGTGGCGGTCCAGTGTGCGCTACTTTGGCGTATACATAGACCGGTCTCTGAATATGTGTCCCACCGTCAATCACGTGGTGGGTGACACAAGCGAAGGCGGCTAGGACCGCATTGAGACCGGTTCTAGACTCCAAGTTGCCGCTACGGACTAGGCTTGTTATTTATAAACTTACGTCCGCAGCAGATTGACCTACGCAGCTACCGCTTGGTACGCGCTATGCTCCGCCACTCAAAAGAAGCGCCTGCAAACAGTGCAAAACGTCTCTCTACGTTGGTGCGCCGGAGCGGGCCGTTATGTCACAAACGAGGTGATAGCTAGAGATCTGCGCATACAGTCTATCCACGACTTTGTAGTAGAGTCGGCGCGGAAAATATTCGACCGCGCCGACAACTCCAATTACAAACATTTGCGTGGTATAGCTCCGCTGCACGCGCGGCCGCCTGACGGGCAGTGGAAGAGTGGTCCCCGCGATAACCTATGTTATACACAGATGACCTTAGAGCGATACTTGCAGGACAAGAGCCAACAATCGCAGTGGGCGATTTTAACTGCAAAAGCCCAGACTGGGGATCGAGGGTTACGAATCCTGCAGGTCGATCACTCAAACACGACGCTACAAATAACAACTACATAGTGTTAGGTCCCACATCGCCACAAATGTGCCAGCCGTTGCAACCCATAGGGTAGACGTGCTGGACATTGCACTACTAAAAAATATAAGGCACACATTAATCCGACCTCCGCGATTAAAAATCAATTGGTCTATATATAAGAAGGAACTATCTAATTTCACTCTAGAGGGAGCCCTCTCTTCTCGGGATGAAGTCGACGGGGCGGTGGCACACTTGACAGCTTGCATAGAAACCGCTGCCAGGATGGCCACCGTAAATGTCACAAACACCCCGAAAAGAAAAGAACTCCCGTCATACATTCAAGACTTAATTTTTTTTAAAAGGGCCTTGCGTAAACACTGGGCACAAACACGCTGCCTCAGGGCGAAAACTAAGCTTAATAAGCTCATACAAGTGGCAGATAAAGTTTCTACATGGAGGGGCAATAACTGGGAGGATCTAATAGATAGAGTCTCAGAGGATAGAGCTAACCTCCACACTTATTTAATGAACCCACGCCCTCTCCTACATGCCCACTATTTAACTCTAATGGAGATAGAGCATATACAGCCCAGGAGAGAGAGCGGAAGTGCTTGCGAAACACCTTGCAAGCACCTTCAAGCCAAATCCGCCCTATCCGAATGCCTCCGACACAAAACATGCTCACCACGAGATGGTACAAGTCTCAGTGCAGACAATTGCAATGCAAATTCTGGCATTCATGACTCATTGTATTCAAAAATTAAAATAGAAGTACCAGATCTAATTTAGGCAACTATCATGCACACATCGTCCATAATACAGTGAAACATGCTATGGGATACTTCATACTTAGCAAAATTAAAATTACAATATTAATCGAGGCTACACTAAGGCTCCACCAGACTACAGGATACATGACTACAGAAGATTACAAGTAAGGAGATAAATTTTGTAAGAAGATAAAGTAAAGAAGAAAGAAGGGTACGGGTCAAGCATGGTATCCAGGGTATAGCCCGGCCCAAGTTCCAGTAGTGTCCTCGGTTTTCAAGAAGGATATTATCCTATTTATATAAAGTTCGTAATCATTAAGTTATTATGGGGACCACTGATACGAAGGAGGACACCATAATCAAACGGAGTTAGATTATTCGAAGCCATATTTATCGTGGCAAAATAGGCTCGGAAACACGAAACTTGCGCAGGCTGTCTCGTCACCGTCATCGCGTGGACAGCGCGGTTACGTTCCCAGAGGTCGAGACGATTCCGCGTACCCCCGTGGAGGTCGTTTATGCTCCGTCCAAGTTGCGACCTCCGAAGAAAGCGTAAACTCACAGCACTGTATAAATAATACTATTCAATACATACAGGCTGATAGCAAAGATAAATTGATTCCTATATAAGGCGATGTCAGTAAAATAGGTCTTGGAATAGATGAGAAGGACAGAAAAACCATCATTGAAGAGGTATTCATAATAGCAAAAAAGAATAAAAGTATATGTAACATAATCTGGCTGTAGAACTATTGTATGCTTTGAATGAATGAATGAATGAATTTATTTGCGTAGATAAGGGTACAAAATGATGTTAAATTTATAATATATAACATTGTTAAATCTGCTACTTTGATAGCATGTAAATATTTATATAGGATAGGAAGCAGGATTACAATTTTTCCAAAGCGAATAATATACTGAATCTTTTTAGTGTTAAAAAGTATATTGCTGGAAAAAATGGCTCACAAATTTTGAGAAACGCAATCCAGAAATATCGCATCGAAGGGCTCAATTGTTAAATTCCGCCAAAGCACAAAAACTCAAGAATCCAATAGTTTCTAAACATTTTGAAGGCCTAAAAGACATTTACGATGAATTAAATATTTCCAACCACCCGGGACACCTTTATAACTTATACGAAAAGATATGTCGTCTAACACTACACTACACCACCAACAGAAGGTGTTTGCCTTGATATTTATCAAGGCAATCACCTTCTGTTGATCATAATGACTTTATGTTGTAAACACTTTGAATATATTGTATATTAAAGAAAGCCCATTATGTAAGTTGGTACTGACATGTCGAAAGTAAAATTAACATTTTATTGCATGAAATGTCTGGTACACAATAATAGTCTTTGTGTCCTAAACACGCAATGTGAACTTATCGTATAATGTATGTAACTGCAGTGTTTCAGGCCATGAATTAGTTGGCCACAATCGTTCAATAGTTTGAGGCGTGAACAAGTAGATTAAATTTGTGATACGGGTACAACATCCCAATGAGTTTGCGATGGAAATTATCGCTTTCAGATATCAATAGCTGCATCTCAGTCATCAGTGTGACCAAACGAGTTAGATCAATGATGGAACAATTTCTACTATTCACTAATAGCTAAGACGTGCGTACCATAGCCGTTCTTAGTCAACAGTGTGAGCAAACGACATAGTCAGAAATGGAGAAATCTTTTCTAAACACTATCAGCTGAGCTGTATGTTACCGATATGACCAATCAGGCCGAATACATACACCATATGCATATGGGTTTCAGCAACATTACTTAAGTTATTTATTTGAAAAACATGAAAGTGTATTTTTCGGTGAAAGAAGTGATTAACGCGTGAGTTAAGAGCGTCGCTGCAGATACATGTCAATGTTTTTTTTTATTCTTCTGGTTCTGACACAGTCATAAAGGCAAATCAAATAAACAGAAGACTAATTAATAAACGCTAACATGGTCTAGATATTCACTCTGCAGAGGAGTGGAGAACATTAGAGCAAAAAATCTTTTCCCGCGAGTGTCTATTGGTTTGACACATATTATTATACGTATGTCTGCTTGCACCAAGTGTAACTGGTATGTGTATAGTATTCCACTCCCAATCATCCAATGCTACAAATGCTGTAGATTTGGACATGTTACATCACAATGTAGGTTGAGTTCATGTTGTTTTGCCTGTGCTCAGAAACATAGGATAAATAATGTATCTTATTTGCATGCATTTTTGCGAGGTGCTCAAAGTAAAAAAAAGATAGAAAAATTTTAGGGGTCAGAATATGAATACATGAATGAATATAATACACGAATGAAATGAGTCAGCATGTGAACACTAATTCACTCCCAATCATCCAATGCTACAAGTGTTGCAGATTTGGGCATGTTACATCACAATGTAGGTCGAGTTCAGAGTTTTGTCTGTGCTCAGAAACATAGGATAATGTATCTTATTTGGATAAATTTTCGCGAGGTTCTTTCAGTAAAAATTGGTAATCTCAAACTTAAAATCCAACTATGTCGACTATGTCAACTGTGGAGGGGTACAACGAAACTGCGGTAGTTTGTCAAAAAAGATAGACATAATAAACACTATATGATACAAGAAAATATCAACAAGATTATTGCGGCAGTGCAGCGTGTATCAATCAATTCAATCATTCCAAAACAGCTTAAGACAAATCAAATTTAATTAGGATATTGCAGAATAGATGTATTATAAATATTTTTGAAATTAAAAAATTTACACTCTCAGTCTAGATAGGTGGGAAGACAATTTGTCTATTCAACAATTATCTAGGGAAACATCTTTCCATTTACTTTAATTTCTTACATTTCACGCAGGCGATTTGTGTCACTTTCTCAAAATTGTGTTGGCATATGGAGTCCCTTTTTCTTTCCTTTGTTGCTTGTTCTTTGAATGACTATCTATATCCTCTTTGTCCAGGTGCAGATTTATACGATTCACTAGCATTTACAATTTTTATGCTCAGATTTGGATTAGTCACCCCCGATTATACCATACTCGTGTATACCATTGGAAAGATTACATTTTGAACAGTATATCCACAAGATCTTACATCACGAAATCTAGTAGTTTTTAAGATAATCCAATTTCAATTTCAATTCGGAGGCGCGGAGGGAATACAGTCCCCGCCTGTTGCTCGCTTCCGCACCTCCATCGCTCCACCTCGCACGGGTGACAGTTCTTATTTGTTACGCAAGGGCGGAGGGGGCTGCACTTCTCGCAGCGCTGGAGATAAGAAATAATTTCTAGACAGAGACAGTATAGGCTACAATACTCAATGCTGGGCAGATTGTATGCTTGATACGATTTGCCCAGCATTTGATGACTTACGGTTTGATCCATTGTGGGTGTTAAAAGCAGTGTTATTAGGATGGGCAACGTTGGACGGTAATGTGGATAATAACTTTATAAGGGGCTGAATAAGATTATATATGGATGATTCTACAGATTTCTCCCAAACGGGACCAGCTTTGGGAGAACAGGTTCAGCAATAATAGCATGATGGGCAGCATGATTGTACTCAGTATAAGGTTTTGTAGGACGTTTGGGCTTGAAGACGATTGTTTTTTACATTTGTAATTTTTTTTTTTATTTGGCATAGTTAATGGTACTTTGAAATTTCGGTGTGCTATTACTTTTTATCAGAACATAGCTACAAATTCTTCATCCCTACATATTTCACGATGCACCCTGGGTACTATAGTACCCAATTTTAAAAAGTGCTCAAAAGCACCCTGGGTAATATAGTACCCAATTTTGAATTTCGCGGCCTCTTGACTTTTTCTATCTGTCTTGTTTTTTCTAATTAGAATAGCCGTAAGAAACGAATTCCATCCTCTTCTCACATCTTTGGCCTTCACGCTCATATATGCCAACCTAACAAACCATTCATAGACGCCATGGAAAAAAATAAAAAAACCGGACAAGTGCGAGTCGGACTCGCCCACTGAGGGTTCCGTAGGTACGTAGTATAATTATTAAATTTGATATTTTTCATTATAAATAAGAAATAATGCGTCGAAAAAAACAAATAAAATATATTTTGCAATGTGCACATCAAGCCCTTTCATATGATACCCCATTTGAACTAGTAGTTTCAATTTGAAATTTCGACACCCTATAAAAAATATAGACCCCCTATTTTTTAAGATCTATTTACAAATGTATAGTTTTGAGATTTATTCCTGTACTTGTAGTCTATAACGATGTTACTTGCCAAATTTCATAGTTCTAGGTCAACGGGAAGTACCCTATAGGTTTTGATTCCCTTGAGTGTGTCGAAATATGCGTTTTTTGCTGAATAAACGGCCGTAACTTTTTTCTACGTAAACTTAGCAGTTTGATTTTTTTTTAGCTTCATGGGACCGTAGACCTGAGTATACAGTTCAAATTTCAGCTTGATACCTCTACGCATTCTCGACATAGAAATTCTTGACAGACAGACAGACAGACAGACAGACAGACAGACAGACGGACAACAAAGTGATCTTATAAGGGTTCCGTTTTTCCTTTTGAGGTTCGGAACCCTAAAAATAGTCGATTTCTACGGTACGTTGGCGATTGTAGCACGACGCGAAAAAAACAATTTTGATAATAATTAGTGAGTGAAACCTGTTTCTGTTGTGAAAAAACTGAAGATAAACTCAGTAAGTACCTGTTTACGATATAAATTTGTGTTGACAGTGGTTTATTTCGTCAAATTGGATGAAATAAGTAGCATCCAGTCCGTTGCGTTTTGGTATGGGGGTATTGAAACATACTTTTTTTTATGTATTACAAGTTAAATGCTAAAATTAATCCAATGCACTTAAATTACAATTAAGTCTTTATTTATGATACGATCGAGCTATTGTTTACAAATATTCATTCAATTGTCGGCCATGTTGGCGCCATTAGCGCGCGAATTCAAGTGAGCCCCTGTTACACCGATAGAAATTTATGCTTACGCTTGAGGCACCTTGGGTACTTTAAAAAAAATTTTTTTATTACTTTATTTTCTCAGTTATTATTTTAATCTTTAAAATATACTACTCGCGTGGGCCTTGTACGATGCCTCGTACAAGGCCCACGCGAGTGGTATAATATGTATAATACCAGTCGAGTGGAATGATGATGAAATTCTTGAAAACATCAGTCTTCCATCTGGATGAGGAAATATAATTAAAATTAGGCGCATTAATTACAAAGTTGTTGTTGACGATGTAAATAACTGGAAACCATCCCAGGCATGTGTCTTAACTTTTGATGGACAGACTCTACCACAGACAATTTTCATTTGCTACACTTTTCTTCCTGTTGAAAAATATTACTACCTAACAATTCAATGCTTCCATTGTTGCCGGTTTGGTCACACTAAATCCCAGTGCCGCTCTAAGCCTAGGTGTTTTAAATGTGGAGCGGAGCACCCTGGTGAAGCTTGTGATATTGAAGAGGATCGTGCTTCTTGTCTGTCTTGCTCCGCCATGCACTATGCTACCAACAAGAAGTGCCCGGAGTATGACAGGCAACGGGCCATTAAAATATCAATGGTCGATAGAAGCATTTCATATTTAGAAGCATTAAAATTGCACCCTCCTTCAAGAAAGAGTTATAGTGATATCGTCGAAACTGTATATTCAGTCCCTTCAGTCAAGTCACACTAAAACTACATCAGTCACAGTTCTGTCAAAGCTTTAAAATATAGTTATGATGACATTATGAAACTTTCAAGAGTTTCAACGAAATTGAAGATGAGAAAGTAGATTTCCGAAAAGAGGCACGAATGAGATAAAATTGCGAAACTCGCTTCTTTATTTTCTAGAACGAAATTTTGGAGAAATTTAATTTAAGAAGTGGACTCTTAGATTTAGCTATTTGCTAATTGCAAATAGCCAAATCTATCATATGCGATGGCAGCAACTAAAAAAAAACAGAGTTGGCAAGAGGCATTGCACCAAAAATAGTTTCACAATTTAGATATTATAAAATACAATTTGGTGAGCCAATGCTTGAACAAAATGTTATCTCGGATGATTGAACAAGCAGTTATCTCGGATGATGTGGAGGTAGAACAACCAACAAAGATGCCTCCTGGACGACTAGGAGCAGTTCCGATTCCCTCTAAAAGAAATCGTATGCGTGGGAAAATCCAAATCCACTTGCCAGGAGCTCTGGCAAGAGGATATACCCATATCCACTCGTCAGATCCATCTGGCATCCTCAGGCGATCTGTAGAGCATCGCGTAGAGGCGAAACACGGTCGCAGAGACGACCACGGCAGTCGGGGCAGCGGCGGTCGCATCTATCTTCTGTTTCAGATGTTGGAGAATCGCCGAGACGACGACAGCAGCTAGAGCAGAGACGACCAAAGCACGGCAGTCGCATGCAACTACTAACGGTAGTGGGTGGGTGCCGGCCGGCAGTAATTTGCATGAACTAATTGGTGGCGGAAGCACGCAAAGTAGTGTAGATCAAATTTGACTTCCGCAAAATAACACCTGAATCAATTAATTAACTGACTTTATAATTGCTCAAAGTTGAATATTAACACTATTGCTATTGACCCAAAATGTTTATATACTATGTGTTGGCGACAGACCTCTTCCTTTAAATACTTTACCTTTTTATAGTATTTACTTCTTATAAATTGAACATTATATTTTTGATATATTTTGTTTTTCTACTTGTAAGTTGCTTCTAGTCAGTGTAATTGCATATATGGTACTCGTAAGTTCTATATACCTTAAATATTTTATTTATCATTGCCCTGTACCTCCTAATCTCGATCAATACTATGTAAGATTTATTATTTTGAAACTTTTTATTAGGTTTTCTATTTTACACCACTCAAGCTGGTTGTGAATTAAAAACTGTTTATTAATGTGTTATTTAGAAATATGTTATAGTACACTATACTATGATAATTGCAAGCAAGCCTTCGCTGCATAGTAACACATTGCGACATCGTCGCGTGACCATTTCCAGCGATGCGCGCCCGCCACGTGTGCTGACAACGCATCACGCCACTTCGCCGGCCGCGCACCGTTTTGCAAGCCAAGCTTTTTCATTGTTAATATAGAATCCGGTAATTGTGAACATTCTCGATCTAACATCGATCTAGTATTAACATATTTACTTGGTAATTCTTTATAATTAAAGTAGTTTGTAAAAATCATTTTGGTTTTTTTTGGGTCCTTCGGCAAGGACTTACATATTTAATAACTACAAGTATTTAATTATTTCTCAGACTTGTCAAACAATGATTCAGAAAGAAGTTGATTGAAGAATGATTAGTTAAAATTGCTAATACTTTTTTTTAATGTTTATATGTTATCGATTATTACATGTTTATCTTAGTTTAATTTTATATTATGCTATTGAGTTACGGATGAGCGTGACCCGCTGACACAAGTATCTTGTATACATAATAGGTGGGCCTCAACCACTTATGTAAAACTGACAGATGGTACTGTGAATAAATACATTTTTATTTTGACTTTTTGTTCAACCTACTGTACCAGAAATGACAATTTTCATTGTAATTTACCCAAATACAATTATTTTCAACTCTGAACAAGCAGATAGCTATTGTTAACCATCTTGGTTTGCAAATTATCCAGACCCTATATTTGATATGAGTACATTAATCGAAATTTAAAGATAATCCCAAAGGATTATCTGAAATTTCGATTAATGTACTGTCTACTACTGTGACTGTGAAACGGCAAAGGTTATAAAAAATAAAACGATGCATCTCATGATACCTGAAATGTGCGACGGTATTAAATGTAGACGACGACGTTGCGATAACTTCACAGAAAACAGCGAGAGGATATTTGGAATGGTTACTGGAATCTAAACTTTACTCAGCGCCGCCAGTTTTTTAATAAATATGTAAAGATTGCACCAGTCAAAGAGATATCTGCATCTGTTCCTAACTCAGACAGAAACACATAAAAAACGAGTCGAGATATTACTACTTTTGTCTCGGGAATGAGAAGATACTCGTAACTGTTTTCCTGAACACTTTTGGTCAATGTACTGATGGTATTATTACCGAGCTGAGTAGAGCTTTAAAACTTCATGAAAGCTTAGACAGACAAATAGTTAGACTGGGCTTCGTAGCGCATATAGCTCACAACGCTATACAAACAGCAGCAGATTTATTACCAGTAAACGTAGAGCAAATAGTCACGAAGATTTATTCGTATTCTTCTTAAGGAAAATCTTATAGATTTTTGCGAAGAAGAAGGATGCAATATAAAAGAATGTTGGGATACAGTAAAACAAGATGGCTTTCGTCTGCAAATTAACGAATACTTCACAAATCTGAAGGCTTCACTAGAAGGCGTAGCTCGTGAGAACATTGTAAATTACGACGAAACAAATTTAACAGACAATCCTGGAGTTAAAAAATGTTTATTCAAACGAGGAGTCAAGTACCCCGAGAGAGTATTAAATTATACGAAGGGAGCTATATCTATAATGTTCGCAATAACTGCAGGAGGGGAATGCCTTCCTCCTTACGTTGTATATAAGGCGGAGCATGTATATACACAATGGACACTTAATGGTCCAAAGAGATGCCGGTTCAACCGTTCAAAATTAGGTTGGTATGACAACATTTTGTTCGAGAACTGGTTTGAAAGTATTGTAATTGTTTTACCGTGGGCTCAAAACAATAAAAAAAAAAACAAATATTGTGAAGAAAATGATATACAGTTTATATTGTTATCCCCAAATTCATCACATTTGACTCAACCTTTGGACATATGCTATTTTGGCCCATTAAAGAAACTCTGGAGAGAAATTCTGCTAAACTACAAAATAAAAAATCCGAGAGAAGTGACAATTAATAAGGGACATTTTCCAGAATTACTTAAACAACTAGTGGCGAATCTTAACGAGAAAACACATAACATAATCAGTGGATTTGAAAGTACTGGCATCGCACCTTACAACCCGGAAAAAGTAATTAGTAAATTGCCAGGTTCAAACCAACCAACAATGAATTATACTATCGACAATGCACTATTGGACTGGCTGAATGAAACACGCAGTGCCGATCCTAATAAAAAGGTACGAAATAAGAAATTAAATGTCCCACCAGGCAAATATATATATAAATATTTGATATAGGTGACAAACTAAAGTCTCCTCAGACGACTTTAGTTTGTCACCTATATCAAATAAAGTAAAAACTGTGAAAGAAACTAAGCGGCAAAAGGGAAGAAATCGTACAAACCCACAGGTAAATTCTGATTTAATACTGCAGCCACCGCTGTTGCTAAAAAATCCCGATAGCCTCATAACCTTGTGTATCAGAAATATAAATACACACTTGATTCAATCTGGAGCATCCTCATCAGAAACATCAAATGTTCATAATTTTAGTGATATCGTAAGGAACGACAAAGCCAATGTGCCATTTATTCATGAAATGCCAGAGTGCCTACACACCCAAAAAATAAAAATCATGATTACCTCTGATGTCACATTCCGAGTAGACCCATCTCAAAAAATTCAGCATAGTAAGCAAAGAAACACCAACTTAAAAAAGAAAGAGGATAAAATCACACAACCTGCCCTACACATGAACGTAGTCCCAGTAAAAAATCTGTATCTAAGGCTTAAAGGAAAATACTCAAGACATTACAGAAGAAATAACACGTAGTGACGAAAATAAAGCGAACGATGAAACTAGGAAAAGAAAGTTAAAAATTAAAGAAACTGCTAAATCAAAAAGAAAAACGCAACAGTACAAATCTAGGAAACAAAAAAGAGATGTAGTTAGCTTGACTGACCATTCCAACAAGAAATTTATATTCCAGCTGATACGGATGATTCAGAATATGAATCAATAGATGATTTTCTTGCGGAGGGAGGAAATCAAACAACGCAAGAAAATCATCAAAACAAAAAAACGAAGAACCTTCAATACCCTTCGGTATTTCTGATATTGAATACTTCATAGAGAGTGAGAACAAATTAAAAATAGACTTTGCCAAAATTAGCCACAAAAAAAAGCGTGAAGCATTTCGTAGGAAAAGCAATATCAATTAAAGATAACATTCCTGAAATCAAATTCGCGAGGAAAGTGAAGCAAACTAAAATTAAAAGAGAATCAGTGTTCACTTACCCAGCAGTGGATGATATTTGCACTATGACGCATACAGATGATGTTATTTGAGTTATATCGGTATTGCCCGAGCCAAACATTTCTCGATGAGGTCAATTTATATTCAATATTGATTTGAGTAAATATAATGTACAATGAGCAGTAGGTAAGATGAGAATGAGCAGTGCAAGGTTATCTCGTTTTTTTTTTGTGTTTTTATAAATATATATTCATGTACATTTCACACAGCGCCATTTAGTCAAGTATATATGTATTGTATATTGTCCGTTGTCTGGTACCCATAACGCAAACATTTAAGAGGCCGTACACGAAATTTTGCCAATTTCGCTGATTTACACGATTTGTTTACACGCGTTGTTTGCTTCACAGTTAAAAAACAGTATTTCTTTAAGTTTTAATGCATAACATTAAAGATTATCTTAATGATCTAATGTATGACATACTTTTTTACTTTTATTTAAATTATCGACCTCAAACACGCGACTATAGGTATAGTGATTTTTTGCTGTAGGTAAGAGGTTTCTAAATAACACCGTTTACGGATTGTGTTGGTGTCATGCTGAGTTACTATAGGAAATGTTTTTTCATTTTATTTCGACATGGTCACCATAGTTAAAGTTGTTCAGTTATGGATTCTGAATCAATACACATAATAAAATCGTAACTGGCCGCTATCTGTACATTGAAAATATTTAAGAAAAACTAATATAGAGGTGCTTTATGAACGGAATAAAAAAAATAACCCTGCAGTAATTTTATTAAGTAGATTGTTTTATTTGTAGGAAAATGACCTCTGCACAGAAAATAATCCGACCTATTCTACTTCTAATCAGATATTCGAAGCAGAACATATTGCTCCTGATGAGGTTTTAATATGTGAAGAGCGAGGTCTTTGTGATAAAGAATTATCAGAAAAAACAAATGAGGAAACAGAGATTCTCCTCTCAAAAATTTGTCTTTCTAGTCCATTTTTTTTTTTTTTTGTTTAGCAACAAAGATATCTAAAGGGGCGTTTTTCAAAATTTTGTTTCAGGTCGTTTTGCTGTGTCCTACGAGTTTGACTATTGATTATATGGCAAAAATCTAGGAAATGAGTATAATATTATTTTACGTTATGGTAAAGTATTTAACTCATTGTAGAAAAACGGAAAACATAATTTAATATTTAATAAAATACCAAATAATATCCTACTTTTTTATGTGTCCTCCATCATACCTTGGGTTTTGATTACGTATTTTGGAGTATATGTAAGGTATATTTGGATATTTTTAGTTTTGCTCGAATGAAATAACTCCTTTTATTTGTTTTTCCATAAAATATAATAAGGTCGTAGTATATTTTTCAAAAATAAATAACGAAATTATCAGATTTCAAAAATTGGCCATAGCGGACAGTCCTGTACGCAACGGTATGATTTTATGTAGAATCACAAAAATATTGTCTATGGCTCTAGCTATTTTTATGACGTGGCAATATTGACAATGTTTTAATCATTCATTCGTTCTTTTCCTTTGAATGTATGAGAAGAAATTCAATCGTCAACAGTCGCGGTCCGTGACGGGTCTGTTTTGATTGTCCGGTACGAATATTGATGATTTTGAAAGGTAAGATCCACAAATTTTATATACTTTTCGTGTTATAGAGTCATATAGAAGCAAAGGTAGCAACATCCACTTTTTTCACATTGGCAACTTTGAATGCTAATTGTAGCGATAATTCATAATATAATGACTCCATTACTATGGCGACCTTGTGGTTTTGTTTCTTGTTGTTTGTTGTTTTGAGCGAATTAAACAGGAAAGTACTGATAAATTGGGTAAAAGCTGAAAAAAACTTAAAGATGGAAAATTTTCCTAGTCCCAGTGATAATAGAAACAGTCGAAAGAGAAAAGCAGAACCCGAAAAATGGAAAAGAAATGTGGCCAAAAAAGAGCGGTGAGTTATAGTACAATGTTTCAAACTTGAACGTTGGAATTAATTTATTACCTATATATTTTTTTTTCCACATCCATATTTCCGTAGAAATGATTGTATTTGTATTATAAAAAAACAAGCACTTGTTTGTAAGGAAATTTTATAGATGTTACAATGTATGTTTGATGTTGTTGGTTTCAGTTATTCTGCTACAAATCTACCTAGAAGAATATTATGCTGCCATAAGAAAACTTTTAAATGTATGACTTTGAAAATGAATGATGTTAAACAATTTTTTGATAACTTTTATGCCAAGCCAGATAAGTTGACATAAGACGCTTTTATATTAAAACACTGCAAACCTGAGAAAGTAAAGCATCGACGTTCTACTAAGAATAAATATTCAGAACAAAAATTCCAAACAAAGTTTTACATGTACAGTAAGTAAAAAAAAAAAAATTACAAGTTAGTCAGAATTTTTTTTTTGACAGTATTGCATTTTTTTTTTTTTTTTTTTTGTATTATTTTATACTACTTTTATAATACTTTTTATTTTTTTATACTACGTCGGGTGTCAGACAAGCATACGGCCCGCCTGATGTGAAGCGGTTACCGTAGCCATATTAACGCTCGCAACATAAAATATCGCTCGCGCGCCGCCACCCCCGCTGCCATCGCAGCATCTCCTTCCTTTCTGGTGACCTCACTCACTCGCAGGAACACAACAGCCCTCAAGGAACCGTTATTTGGCTGCGGTATTCTGTGAGGTGGAGGTACATTCCCCAGTCGGGCAGCTTACAATTACGCTCCCTACCTCTCTTTTCGCCAGAGCTTCGTTTGTCAGTCAGCAGGGTGCACCGCGTGCAGGTGAAGTTGGCTTTGGTTTAAAGACGTTGATGAACCACTTACACCCCTACTACTACGAACTATTACGAAGTATAGAGTGCAAAGCGTCATGAAAGAATATTATGAAAGCGAAAATCTTTTAACAGAAAAAAGAGGAGGCGATCGTGTTTCTACGAAATATATCCATAAAGTATGCAGTCATGAGATTTATAAACTCAATTCCATGTCAAGAACCACACTATTGTCGAGGTAACACAAAAAGATATTATTTGGCATCCGAACTATCTATAAATAAATTATGGAAGCAGTACAACTTACAAGCTACTGCTGAGTTGAAAGTCAAAAAGGCCTACTTTCGACATATATTTAACACAAACTATAATCTTGGCTTTGGTACACCAAGAACAAATGTTTGTGCAACCTGCATAAAATTTTCATCAGATATGAAGCGTAAAAAGATATTAGTGAACGGAATAGTCTAATTATACGTCAAAAGATTACACAAACTGAGAGCTAAAGCATTTTTTGATAAAATTAAGGATGAGAACCAAGATCTAAAAATATTTTAATTCGATTGTGAAAAAAATTTGAATTTGCTTAAAGTACCTGATCAAGTGGCGTATATTTACTTGTATAATTTTACAAACGTGGAAGGCACTTCAAAAAGCAAGCTTATTCCTGAAAATGTATTTGCCTATTGTTGGACAGAAAATGTTTATCCTAAAGCAACCAATCAAATTGCTTCGGCAGTATACCACCGACTGAAAAATAGCGACTTAACTTCATGTCACACAATAAGTCTTATAGCAGACGGCTGTGCAGGCCAGAACAAAAACACAATTATGCTGGCAATGCTTTCAAAATGGATGACTGAAGCACCGCATAACATCAAACAAACTGAATTGATATTTCCAATCGTTGGTCATTCTTACATACCGCCGGACAGGGTATTCGCTATGATCGAGAAGGAAGTACGTCATCGTGAAGTATTAAATGGTTCAGAAAAGTACTTGAACATTAATTGTTCAAGTACTTTTGCTCCTATTGATTACCATAAAAAAGATTATAGTGAGTCTATCTTAAAAGATAAACATATACTGTCGCGGACTTTTTTTTAGAACTTTTCAAGAGGAACAATTCCATCATACATGATTTTTGCGTAACTTTAACCGTTTACGCAGCGCACGCAACGTAAGCCTTCAAAAGGAGTATTTTATTCACATTTTTCATTGGTGCTCGCTCCTATTGGTTGTAGCGTGATGTTATATAGCCTATAACGTTAATGCAAATGCCAGCACATCAATATCTTCCTCAACTTATTTAGTTCAACTACCCAATACCCAAATTTCATCCGAAGCCACTAAAGAAACTGATGATGAGTTACAAAACATTCGCTATTATTATGAAAATAACGATATGGAATAAAACATTCTTAACTATTTTTATTTGTATCATTTAAATTAATAACTACCTATCGTAGTTATAACTGCAATGAAATAATATTACATACCGTAGACAAACTGCTAGTCTTTCTCTGGTACTAATTGGCTTCCGAAGACGTGTATGTTCTTTTTTTATATCACATTCAATAATACTGTGAAGCTCCTCAAACTGTACTTTAGACATTCGGAAATACATAAAGAATCGGTCTACATCAGATTCCAGTTTCTGTAATAATGTATGGTATTCACCATGATTTTCTCTATCTTTATTTATGTCGTGAACCCAATATCTTCTCTTCTTAACTCTTTTTTTAGTTCTTGTGGCGCGGAAATATTCATTTAAAAATAACAAACATAGATCGTCCTCAAACTCACTCTCAGAATCAAAAAACATTGTTTAATTTTCTCTATGACGTTGTAAACCTGAGAAATGACAACAGCGTCTGATGAAGTTATACGTCGTATACGTGGGACAAATGTGCACACTAGCTCTCCCACGTTGCATCGCATACGTTGCGTACGTGGGACCAGTCTGTCTCTAGCTTGACAGTCTGAGTGCGACGTATGGGCGCTGGCGGCTGGGCGCCGAGTGAGCGGGAAAGTAGGAGTATCAGGCAGGGAGCGGGGGCGGGGTACAGTACATGCGTACGCACAACAAACATTAGATTCAAAACAATAGCTCATTTCAATTAGTGCTTCGTAATAATTGCACACAAAGACGAGTATTTTATGTTTTGCTCATAAATATTTCTATCACAGATTGTTTTCGGTACTTTCTCGTATTAAAAGTACCTACTGTTGTAGCGTGTTGTCATAATGGAAGAAGGAGAATCACAATTGAAGAAGTATGAATCTAATTTTCAACAATTGTGGCTAGAAAATGAGAAGTACAGAAAATGGATGAGAAAAGTCGATGATAAAAACCCGAAATGTGTATTTTGTAACGTGAAATTTACAGTGAAATGGGATGGTGAAAAGATTTTGTCGACTCATCTTAACAGTGAAACGCACAAGAAAAAGGTGAGAAACATTGACTCAAATTCCTTGATAACGGCTTTTCAGGCCAAGAAAAAATCTTCTGAAGAGCTGAAAAAATCTTCTGAAGAGCTAAAAGTAGCGACAATCGAAATTGCGTCGATTTATCATGCAATTAGCCACCACCACAGTTATTTGAGCACCGATTGTGGTATTAAATTAAATGCGTAAATTAATTGTCTTTATTCCGATTCACCACTATCACATAAAGTTCACTGCGGAAGAACCAAAGCAGAAGCCATTGTTTTGAATTCAATCGAGTCAACAATACAAGACCTAAAAAGGTCTCAATCTGGAGACGGCGTTCACTTTTCGATTGCTATGGACGCCTCAAATAAAGGATCCCAGAAAATGTATCCAATTGTCATCAGATACTTTGACCAAGAAAAAACTGTTCAGAATAAATTAATGGATTTTTATGAGGATTCGAACGAAACATCTCAAAAAATATTCGAAAATATTGACAATTTCATGCTTCAACATGACTTAGACACAACTTTGTTATCTACTTTCTCTGCAGATAATGCGTCGGTTTATTATGGTCTCACAATTCCGTGTACCAAAAAATTTATGATAAATATTCCGATACCAAAGTCGTTAAAGCAAATTGTAACTGTCACGTTCCTCATAACGCCGCCAGAAACGCTATGAAAGCTTTAACATACGATGTGGAAAACTGGATTATGAAAGTTTATGCGGAATTTTCGAACAGCGCAAAACGCACGAGAGAATTGTAAACATTTTTTGAGGAGTTTGAAATTGAATACAAAAAAGTTTTACGACATGGGCCAAACGAGATGGTTAAGTTTGGGAAGAGCTGTTGACAGATTGATATTGTCATTGCCTGCTGTATCCGCGTATTTCAAAAGTCTTGGTGAAGCAGTATACCATAAGATAATATGGGAATTCGTAAAACAGTGCGGCGATGACGCTGGAGGTTTATCTCCAAAGATCACACTACAGGAATGTTATTTATATTTCATTCATCATTACATGAACATACTCACAGAAGCCATACTATTACTAGAAAAAAACACAGTGACAGCTGCTGAGTTGCACCCAATTATGAGAAATATAAAAGACAAGGTTGAAAGCCGACTGCATGATGAGTTTTATGACGCCAAAATAATGAGAAACATGAAGTTCTCAAAAGAAGGCCTCTAAAGGCCTTCCGAACAGGATCAATTAAAAAAAGAAGCCTCATTGGCATGAGGTTTACAGAAGAACTCTTGAATACATACAGAAATATTATAATTTTGAGCATTCTGTATTCAAAATCTTTTCCAAATTCGATCTAACAAGAGCAGTATGTTACGAAGACGCTGTGGAAGCTATGAATCCCTGAATCCCGGAATCTATAGAGGTTTGGTTGATTTTGTATCAGAGATTGATTTGGCTATGAAACAGCACTTATCCAGTAGCTCGGTTTTTAAAGGTAGTCTAAAACCATCCAGAATGACATCCTAGATGCTATCTATGAAGTTTGCAGATCTGAAATACAAATACAAATTAAAAATGCTGAGTTTATTGCAATTCAGGCAGATGAATCAACTGATTGTTCTACTATTAAGCAGCTAGTATTGATTATAAAATAATAAATAAATAAATATTGTCAGACAAATTACACAGCGCCATCTAGCCCCAAAGTAAGCGAAGCTTGTGTTATGGGTACTAGACAACTGATAAACATACGTAAATACATTTTTTTTTTGTAAATACATACCTAAGATACATAGAAAACACCCTGACTAAGACAAACAGACATGTTCATGCACACAAATGTTTGTCCTATGTGGGAATCGAACCCACGAGCGTTGGTGTCGAAGCCGCGTCATTGACCACTACGCCACCGAGCTCGTCCAACACATGACGGTAAAATATACGAAAGATTTTTGAAATTTATATAACCTAAGGGCTATATAGTATATAGTCGAACTAATAGCGGCTAAAACTGTGAAAGAGCCCTAATTCTTTAAATATTGACAAATATAAGTTAATTGGTCAAAGCTATGACGGAGCTGCTGTCATGAGTGGAAGTACCAACGGTGTCTAAAAGATTATTAGAATTATCTAAAAGTTTATTAGAATAATCCTGTATGCTTATTATGTACATTGTTACGTGCATCAACTTAATTTAATTTTAGAAAAATGTGCATCAATTAATCATACAATACGAAGTTTCTTTTGTAATTTGCATGCATTTCCATTGTTTTCCACGCGATCGCCGAAACGATCCGAAATTTTAAAAGAAATTGTGCATAAAAGAATACCCGCTGCTCCACAGACGCGATGGAATTATAATACACGTACAGTGAAAACTATACATGATAATTTAGAGCCTCTGAAAGAGTGTATGCAAGCAATAATGGACAGCCATAGCACTGACCCGAAAACCTATAATCAAGCTCAATCGCTCTTCTGAAAGCATGAAACTTCTAAATATTGTGTGCACTATTCCTACGACTTCAGTAGAATCTGAACGTTGTTTTTCTACGTTAAATAAAGTCAAAACGTTTACGCGAAATACTATGGTGCAAGATCGTCTCAATGCATTATGTATGATAATCATAGAAAAACGCTTAATTAATTCTATGTCTGATTTTCATAAAAAAGTGATGGATGTTTTCGCTCGTCAAAAAGACCGGCGAATGAATTTTCTGTACAAATAAAATAAATGGTAAGCTTTCTTTTTCGTTTTTTTTATTTTTTTGTGAACTCACTAAAAATGTCACCAGCCGCCTCTGCTAGCAACAAGGAAGAAATTAACATACGACCGCCTAAAATAGTAAAGAAAGTTACATATGGAAACAGCGATTCCGAATCCAGCGTTGAGCGGAGCGGAATCGCTAACTCACACGTAATGGAACCGCGCATCAGTATTTAAAAATGTCACGAGCCGCCTCTGCTAGCAACAAGGAAGAAATTAACATACGACCGCCTAAAATAGTAAAGAAAGTTACATATGGAAACAGCGATTCCGAATCCAGCGTTGAGCGGAGCGGAATCGCTAACTCACACGTAATGGAACCGCGCATCAGTAGCCGCGGACGCATCATTAGGCCGCCTAAGCGATATATGTAGGTAACACGAGTCGATATAGTTTTGGTAAATATTTAAATAAGCATTGCAATATTGTCATTGTTATCAATAACTTCATTTATCAGTGGATATAATTTTTAAAATGGGTCATATAGATCATAGGAATGGGGTAGATCAGACTTCGAAAGTAAGCAAACCCACGGTCAGTACCTAAGCGAGCATAAATACTTCGGCTATTGAAGAGAAGTTAAATTATTTTGTTACAGCAGCCATAGTGTTGACAAGCATAATGCTAACATTCCTGTGACATGTCTTGTATAGAAAATGCAACAAAAGTTTGGATAAATATTTACGGAAGAAATTTGACATGTTAGTAGGCACAGGCCCAGGAAACACGGCAAGTACAAGTTCCCCGAGAGTATGAACTAGGAACTGACACTATACGACGAATATGAAGGCAACGTGTATTGTATTGTTTTTGTTTGTCGATTCGCAACTTTATGTCTCGGGAAGTTTATTAATATTTTTAATGCAACAATTAAGGAATTTAAATAACGTTACTGTTTATGTGTAAAGGAATATTTTATAGTGAATATCAGTTTTAAAGATTTTCGTAATTTTTCCATTTTTTGTGAGATTTAGATAGCTCACAAAAAATGGAATGAAGATAATATTACTGTGCTACACAAACTGCAGATGATACTAACACCAACAAAACTTGCAGTAGAGGCGTTGAGTAGAATTTATTGACTGCAGAGGCTATAATATTTAATATGTATTGCTAAAAAAGTTAGAAAGTATCAATGATCCTTTGGCCGTCAAATTAGTAGATTCACATAAGTTGAAAATATCAAAGCGCAGTAATAAGTCTCTAATATCGCTGCTAAAATACTTGAACAGCCCTGACAATTTCAAGTACAATAAAAATACTTCATTGATAACAATAAGACATATTTGATCGGATATGCTGAAAGAGAATTATAATTGTTTATACCCTGCCATCACAACTTTGACTGAAAATGAGTCGGGAGTGGTAGAAGTAAACCCATCAGAACCTGAACCCGAAAGCTTCAAAATTCAATTAGAAAAAGCAATTAAAGGCATTTGAACAAATGAGGTGGCAAGTGCAGTGGCACGGTCAAAATCTATAGTAAAGAAAGAGTTCTTACTTTATGAACAGACTGGGAAGAGGTCACCAAATTTAGAATCGATGTACAGTTAAGCCTACTTCAACTGAAAATGAAAGTGTTTTCAATTTCAGGAAATATAGTTAATAAAATAAGATACCGGCTGTCTGATAAAGCTATAATGCTTTAGTTTTTCTAAAGGCATATTTCATCAGACAGAGTAAGCTGACGTAATTGTTATGTATCTGTCTGTCTGTATGTACAGCTCCTCAATGTGAGATATTCCATTGATATTGCAGTTTTGATTTGTTTTTATTCTAATTAACATGCCATAAATGGTGCTGTGATTGGAATTTAATTATAATTTACATTTATTTTCTACCTGATGGTACTAGAGATCCAAAGTTGTGTCACTTGTACCATCAATGGTACTAGTCAATGGTACTACTGATCCGGAGGGGAATTTAAGATATTAATGTTTTCTTTCACATATTTTTTTTTTTTATAGAAGCTATTTTGGATTACAAGTTTTAAGTTGATTTTTTTTCTAAATGACCAGCCAAAAATGGTGCTGTGATTGTAATTTAATTATAAGTTAACATATTAACATTTTCTTTCATGTTGATTTTTTGTTTAGTTTAATAGAAGCTACTTTTGTTTACAAGTTCTAAATAACGAGCCAAAAATGGTGATGTCATTATAATTAGGTATGAGTCTGAATAAAATTATTTCTGTATTTTTTTTTTATATAATCAATAAAAGTTTTATAATTAATTTGATACTTTTATTTGAGAGGAAAACCACTGAATTTGTTGACGTTATTGGAACTAAATAATATGAGAAAACGTACGTAAATTCTCGACAACCCAAGAAGCCTCGAGAAATTCTGTTACACTTTGGAGCGTTTCAAGTGTCGACATCCGCAGAGTAGATTGATTTTGAAACCTCTGTTTGGCTGGATGTAAAGATTACACCACAGGGGACGATTTAATATAATGATTTAATTTATTTCAACTGCAATTATCTCTAGAGGTAATGCAAAATGCAAACGGCAAATATACGATTCCATGATGTATTAAATAACAAACATGTCACATCGTTGCGGGTGACGGAAGACATTTATGTCAACAGTGTTTCCGTTTTCAAATTGAGAAATGTACTAAAATAAATAAATAGATATTTCTGGACAATTTACACAGCGCCATCCAGTCCCAAATTAAGCTCAAAGCTAAAGCGTTAAGGGTACTAGGCAACTAATAAACGTACATAACTACATTTTTTGGTACATGGGACATACTTACAATACATTAAAAATGTACTAAAATGTTTACATAAACTTTGAATTACGTATTATTTATTCAAATTTGGTTATTGATGTCTTCGTAAAATAAAACAGTATATATAGAAATAAATTTTAAAGCACCGTGGCTAATTATTTTCTTTTTGACCAAGCGAACAAAGCTTGCAAGGTAGAACTCTTGCTCCCGACAATCAAGTGGGGGCGAAAAATCGTTTTTTTATTTTTATTTTGTTTGTTGACTTTTTCATTGCTATGAATTTCATTACTAAAAGATCATGTTCAATAGTACAAATAAATTAATGTACCTATTGCTTGCGCATTTCAATGAAAGTTTTAACTTGTACGTGTTTAAATAAAACTTTCACTCAAATATAACTTTTGTTTTCTCTGTAATAAAGAAAATTTTAAATTTCTCATTTTGTACGCTGCTTAAACGCTATCCGCTAAAAGCCAAAAAAAGAAACTTTATTCTTTTAATCTATGGCCGATCGCCAATATCGCCATTGTAAGACGCATGCGCATAGGTAAACTGATTATTTTTTCCCACCATTACGAAAAATTCTTCACAACTCGTTTTATAGTTTTTTTTGTATTATTTTCTTCACAAGTGTGTTGAAAAACGTCGTATGATACACGTGTGTATTGATGATTACCGTTCTCGGCTCTCATAACACCCTCGCCCAAAGGCTCGTGTCTCAATGGCGCCTCAGGGGTAATTACCAACATTACATACTTGTACCATAACGTACTATTATTTCATACCAATTATAAATTAAAAACAAATAACATTGGAGACAACTTACAAATTAATATTAATTCTGCACACTAGTACTTTTTAAACTAGGCTGAGCTCGTATCATAGATATTACTTCCGTAGTGTCGACACTTTGTATGTAGGTACGTAGTATTTCAATTATAATAATTACAAAAATGAAAATAAACTCAGAATATTATTAAATGAAATCACAAAAATGTGTAATATTATTATATTACAAAATAATTGTTCTATATTGGTCTCACTGCGCATAAAGTTATGCGTCTATTGCGCGTACTATTGCTAAATCGTGGATCAATACCAATAAGGAACTATTATTTTGTTTCCAGTATTACCTACTAATTTAATTATGCTATCATGCATATGCACACCTATATGCATCACAACTCACGGGGCCGAAATCGAGGTTGAGTGGAGGGAGTAGATTCGCTGAGTGTATGTTTTTGAATGCACGCCAAAACAAACACACGTAAATACCACAACACACAACCGCAAATACAGGGACGGAGTTAATAATCATGAAAAACATATTCACAAAAAAACGAAATCTAAAACAAATATTGCATTGTATCAAATCGCACATCGATCATTACAGAAATATCCTAATGCAATAGTGTAGTATTCCTATTATCACAACTTGTAATATATTACAAATAATACATAGAACTATTTAATTGTTGTGAATAGACTCAGAATACAGGAGATGAAGTCTAGCTCTTTCGCTATAAGGTATATTAAGCTAATTTATAAGGCTATAGCGCTGATTAATATTGAATCTATCTACAGTTATAATCATTAACTATTAATAGCCTTATTTTATAGTTATTATCAATGACTATTAATGTATTTTTTTAATTATTCAGCCAGGATTTAAAAAAATACTTAATACTTATTTAACTGTTGAATCACTGTTTTCCACACACATTTTATTGTTAGCATTTAATTTAATCTTGCACAATGAATATAAATAATGTCATCATCATCATCAGGTGATTTTAGTCTCCACTACAGGAGTACGACCTTCTCTCATCCGTCCCTGACAGAAGGAGGAATTGGCCTACACTCCCCACGCTGGCCAGACGGGTTGGGGAGGCCTGATCGATGTTTTTTAATGTATTTCCCTTAGTCGCCTTGTACGACATCCACGGGAAGAGACGGAGTGATTCTATTCCAGTCTGCCGGAAAAAAGTTACAAGTTCCTAAATACGTCCCTTTAACAATGACAAGTACTTATCCGTATCATATCAAAATGGCGACCTTTCAAAACATAGCGTGCGTCATTTTTTTTTAACTAATCGTTCAGTGTTGGTATACGTGTAAAAACAGGATAGCAACATTCACTAACCCAAAAGAGCGTGCGAGACGGAAAGATCAACTCAAACTAATATATTTTATGTTATATCTGCTTACTATAATTGAATGGCTGTGAAAATACCATACTTATACGTAATAAACAACTACCTAGATTTAAATCTACTATAATAGTAGTAGAACTACAAAAAACGGTAACACTGTCAATTCTGTCTTGTTCTTCTTTATTTTGTTGTGGCAACCACTGTCCGATTATTATTTTTCCAATTACATACCAATTTTATTTAATTCATAAAATTTCGTCATCCCGGCTCCAGAGGATATGCCCAAAAATATTGTCAGGAATACTCTAATTCTTCAATAACTTACCAGCAACACCGAGAGTTCATGTTTATTGCTATTTTTCGGAACATTTTAAAACAACTCGACACTGCAGCCTAAATAATTATCAATGTAAATACTATATGTACCTATGGTATATTCATACCAAATTGTGATAGAAGACTGTTCATGAGTACAGGTCGCGCAGTGGTTTACGATCGCTCGGTAAAAATATTGGGGGCAATTGACGCATGTGTACAATCGCATACTAAATTACTACGAAAAAAAGTTTTTTTGATCCTTAGTAACTTAACATAATTACAATAACACTAGTTTTTGCTAGTGATTTATTGCTATTATATTAAGAAAAATAAAAACAAAAGTAAGTTTTAGTTAATAATATACGTAGGTCACACTAAGAGTTTTGCGTAACTTAAAAAAACAACATGTTCTATCCTAAATATTATGTTTATTGCTTTTCAAAATACTCTCCTTTACATTTTAAACATTTTTTCTTGCGATCGAACCATTTTTTAAAACAGAAGGACCACTGATCTGAAGACATGTTTTCGTTTCCTTTTTAATATAACAATTCACGTCGTAAACCATTTTCCTGGCTTGCCGTGTTAAAACTTTATTTTTAGGCATTTTTTTCACTACGATGTACTAAATACGGAAAAAAAATTGTACACAACAGTACCCAAGAGACACGAGACGCGCGGACGCAGGGCGGGGAGGTAAAGTGCGACTAATCAACAAATTACGCGTCGGTATTGTCGCGCCAGCCCCCCTCACTCCTCCGCCCCGCCAAATAGACCTAGGAAGTGAACACTGCGCATACCCCTTCTACTTTTGCCGAGCGATCTTAAACCACCGCGCGACCTGTATCGCCATCCGTATCATCTCGGCGCTTTAATATACTTGCCATTTCTTTCCCTCGCTCTTAATCGGCGCAATGTACGGAACTTTAGCGGATAAATACCAGATATATATTTAACCTGGTAAAGTCTATTTACCCTGGTAAATACACTGATAGAAGCTGCGATGACCTCGGCTGAAATAGTATACTGTCTATCACATCAACGAGCCAATAGTAACAATTTATACTAAAATTTACACTTATTTACATACATTATTACATTATATTACATTACATTATTATTAAAATAATTAAGTTTACAATGTTTTATATTTAATATAAACAAAGTCTGCTCAAATAATCAATTAATATACAGGGTGGCGATTTATTCACCTGCAATATTACGGAACTGTATCTGTAAGTAATATACTACTCAAATAAAATAGATAATTATTATGTATTTTTCCAATTGTCCTATTTTTTCACAGCTGAACACTAGTTAACACGTATTTCTAACGATCTGCGTCTTCGCGCTTTTCTCAGCGTACGAGACGATTTCAAGTTTTAATAATACTAGAAACTTCTAGTTCAACAACATACAATGTAATAAATAACTATTTATTACATTGTATGTTGTTGAATGTTTGTTATTTATTACAGAATTTCTTCATTTATAAAATGCCCAACGACTATTTACCCACCCCCGCCGCCCATCATTAGTTGTAAAAGTACTTTTGACTTACATAATGAGCGCGGTTGTGCTTTCAAAGTATTTTTTTTTATTTAATGAATCCTGATTTATCATTCAGGATCTTTGAGTATTGAGCCACTCGAGTGGCTTAATACTCAAAGTTCAGGATACATTAAATTAAATTCCATAATGGTACAACTGTCTGATCGTTATCGACAATAAAATTAGTGGGATGTTGTATTCAAAGTATTTAAATCGCGCCGTCGTGTTATTGTAAGAAGTCGGGTATGTAAAATAAAAGTAAAGTTGCTCTATCAGTTTTGTTGTTGAGTTATTGAGGAACTAATGGAGTCCTGACGATATATTTCGGCTATTTCTGAAGCCGGGATGACGTTATTATATTACGAATTAATTAAACAAAATAACTTGACAATTGCTGAATAAACTTCCATTGAGGAGTCGTCGCCAATCAAGCAAAAAAAAAGAAAAGAGTACTGCGTATTTTTTTATTGAATGTCTGTCTGTTCTGTCACTTCTGTCTGTGTTTTGCTAAAAAGTGCAAAATGTGCAAATGCCACAACGTTTTTAAAATTTGTGTTTTTTTTACAATTTTACGATATTAAAGAAATTTATGAAATTTGGGTCTGCTTTTTGGTTGAGTGCGTGATACACGTGTTTTGCTTGTTTTCGGAGTTTTTATCATCTAAGAACTGTTGTTTTCACCTAATTGTGTATTTGTTTGTATTTGGTGGTGGTATTGTGTTTGTCTAGTAGGTAAGTGTAGTATTTCTGTGGTGTTAATGGGGGAGCCGCCGGATCCCGGCGGTGGCGTTACCGGTGAGCGATGCCAGTCGCCACCATTTTTTAGCCCGGCGTCTACAACCACGACTCAAACGTCTATTTCTGAACACATCAACGATCCAGGTGATGATAGACGAAAACGTCCCAATACAGATGCTGAGAATAATCAGCCGATTAAAAAAGCCATCACAAATATTTCCCAAGCTTCGCCATCATTACAAGTTACCTTCACCCACCCTGACTTTATTAATAATAAGACAAATTACACGGATACTGATGTTGCGCCTTTCGTTGTTCACATCAGCAGGTCAGATGAATCTACTGGTACAGCTCTTAGAGCAATACAATTTGGTCATTTCCTCTTTCGGCATAATATAAAGAATATTTCCCAAGACGGTGTCAAGAAAGTTGGCCGCAACAGAATATCAGTTGATTTTAAAACTGCAGCTGATGCAAACTCTTTTCTATCACATCCTGCTTTACCCCCAGCAAAATTAGAAGCGACTATCCCATCATTCAATGTAACTCGAATGGGTATCATCCGAGCAGTACCTGTTGAGTGGTCCCTGGAGGAATTTGTTTCAGCTATCGAGGTCCCTTCTGGTTTCGGCTCAGTAATCAAAGCCCGTCGCCTTAACCGCAGATCAACAAATGATGGCAACACAATCTGGATCCCCACTCAGACAGTGGTTTTAACATTGCGTGGACAGAAACTCCCACCTAACGTTTATTGTTTTTATACTTCTATGCCTGTGGAGACATATGTCCTCCCCACTATCCAATGTTTTAAATGCTGCCGGTTCGGGCATGTTACTTCTCAGTGTAGGTCGAGCCCCCGTTGCTTTGTGTGTGCACAGAGCCACGAGGGACTTACTTGCTCCAAACAATCCCCAACCTGTTTGTTCTGCTCTGGCCCACATACAGCAAAAGATCCCTCTTGCCCCGAGCATTCCCGTCAAAAGGCAATTAAGCTGACCATGTCCCAAGAAAGTATATCCTACCTCGAGGCGTCTGCAAGGTTCCCTCAAACGAGGAGATCTTTTGCAGATACCACGAGGCTTGCCCGTCCTCCTGTCGTACCTCATCCTCAAATTTCCTCTCCTCAACATTCTGAAAGTCATAACATGGCACAAATGTACTCCCCCCAATCCTCATACCGTAAAACGGTTGTTATTCCTCGTAGGCCCAATACACCTGCTTCAAGTGCTGGTTATAGCAGACGTGCTCATGAGGCGATTACCGAAAACCCGGTTTCGGTACTCCCTGATGGGTGCGCACTGAATAACACCCCTAACGACAATCTCTTGGAACTTTTACTATCCACCCTCATGAACCTTCTTACCCGCTTCAGTGACACGGAACTGTCTGACAGTATCCGTCAGAAACTTACTCAGCTAGCCTCAGTGTCTGTTAATAATGGAAACAATTCTGCAATGGAATTGTCGCAGTATCAATCATAAAAAAGCTGATTTAATCTACTTGATCAACAAATTCAAACCCATCGTTTTTGCCGTCCAGGAGATGTGGCTTAAGCCTGGTGCCCACTTCAGGGTCCCAGGATACTCCTGTCTCCGGGATGATAGAAATGATGGGCGTGCTGGCTCTGCCATCCTGGTATCTAGATCTATCACATTTTCCCAAATTGCACTCCCTGTGCATTCTGATGATATCAATGTTGTGGCCATTCGTACTCCAAACACTTCATACCTCTCAGTGTACATACCTAATCCTAGCCCCTCTACCCTCAATGAACTATCCTCTATAATCTCCTCTATCCCACCTCCCATCGTTATCCTTGGCGACTTCAATGTACACCACACCTCCTGGGGATCTCACTCCTGTGATTCCCTATCTTCCACATTCCTTGATCTAATTGATAGATGTAACCTCTGCATCCTTAACGATGGGACTCCTACCCGCCGAACGTCTCCATCACAAAATATCAACAGTGCTGTAGACCTAACACTGTGCTCTCCTAACCTTGTTCCACAGCTTTCATGGAAAGTTTTGCCCAATTCCTTCGGAAGTGACCACTACCCTTTAGCTATCTCTTGTCTAACTTCTGGTAATACACTCCCAAGGACATTTAACCCTCGGTTGAAACACAGCGTCAACAGGGCAGACTGGTCCCTCTATGCCATTAGCTCTGACGAGATGATCTTACAAATCCCAAATGCAGATCAGAACAATGTCCATTCTGTTTATACTGATTTTAGAAACTCCCTCCTCAAAGCTGCAGACAAAGCTATTCCCCTAAAGAAGCCACCTAAAAGAAAACCATCACCTCCGCCATGGTGGGACCAAGAATGCTACAGTGCAGTCAAAAATAGAAAAATAGCAGAACGGCAATACTCTAGGGATATGTGTTTGGCTAATTATATCAATTATCAAAAGGTGGCTGCTGAAACGTTAAAACTACTAGCGGGGAAAAAAAGAATGGGATGGCACAAATTTTGTGAGACTTTGTCTCCTAGTTCACCTTCGTCTTTGGTTTGGAGAAATGTGAAGAGATTCCGTTGCGCAACATCCATGGACCTTAATATATCTTCAAATGATTGCACAAGTTGGATTGAACAATTTGCTCAAAAACTAGCTCCCCATTCAGCTCCATCTCTTGAAGAAGTAACAAATTTCCCCAGTGTAGCGCATACTTCTGACGCACTTGACGCTCCATTCTCGCGTGAAGAATTTGACGCTGTGCTAGATGGCTTGAAGGATTCCTCGCCTGGTGTAGATGGAATCCCTTATTCTTTCATAATCAGAAGTGGCTCTGCTACCAAAGAACGTTTACTCCAAATTCTAAATTATATCTTTATTACTGTCTCCCCCCCTGAAGAATGGAAAGCTCAAATTATTATACCTATACTGAAACCAGGCAAATTAAGTGATGACCCTTCAGGTTATCGCCCTATCGCTCTTTCACCAACTATGGCTAAGGTCCTTGAGCACCTAGTCAAAAACCGGCTTGAATGGCTCATGGAGAACAGAAAGATTTTACCTAGAAGTCAATTTGGTTTTAGGAAGGCACTCAGCACATTAGACAGCCTCGCGACTCTAGTAACGGACATAAGGCTTGCCTTTTCGAAACGCAATCTCTTGGTGGGCGTTTTTCTTGACTTGTCGTCAGCATATGATAATGTTCTACTTCCGGTGCTCAGGCAAAAGATGCAAAAGCTGAGTATCCCTGTGAGGTTAACTAACTATATCTGTAATTACCTTTCGGCAAGATCTGTTCTGATCAATTGTCAAAATTACTCGTCCCCCCCAAGACTTGTATGGAAGGGCCTTCCGCAGGGTTCTGTTCTTAGTCCCCTTTTATTTAATATTTACACACATGATCTAGAACTAACTGTAAATTCCTTCTGTAATGTCTTACAATATGCGGATGACTTGGCACTGTACATCTCTTCAGATAACATCCCAGAAGCGTCATCTAGGCTGAATTCAGCAATTTTCTACTTGCAAGATTGGCTCTCAGAACACGGACTATCCATTTCTATCCCTAAAAGTAGTGTAGTTGTTTTCACTCGTCAACGAATTATACCAGATATATCGATCGCCCTTGACGGGGAAACCTTCCCAGTGAAAGACAAAGTTAAATTTCTCGGTATGATTCTAGACTCAAAATTAACAGGCACCCACCACGTTAATCACATTCTCCAAAAATCTGAAAAGAACATCAATGTTCTCCGCTCACTTTCTGGTGTTTGGTGGGGTTCTCATCCTTACACTCAAAAATTAATCTATAACGCCCTCGTCCGTAGCCATTTGGACTATGGTTCCTTCCTTCTTGAACCATGTAATAAAGCTGCCTTAAAATTACTGGACAATATCCAATCCAAATGCCTTCGAATTATAACTGGTTCTATGAAGTCCTCTCCGATCAACGCCCTGCAAGTGGAATGCGTGGAATCGCCTCTTAACTTGCGCAGACAATATTTGTCAGATAGATTTTTACACAAAGCATTTCAAGTATCCGACCACCCACTGATAGGAAAATTACATGAATTGGCCGAATATATATCTACAGGAGGCTATTGGACCCACAAGGAGCCCCCTTGTTTATTTAACAGCTTTGTGTCGTACCTCCGCCTCCCATGTCCCGTTTTCCAGTGCCGGGTTCACCCCCTTTTTAATATCCCCTTTGAAGCCATCATATACCAACCTAATATATTTTTCAATTTAGACATACAGAAAAATTGCCCTTTTGCATCAAATAAATTAAATTCTGTAATTAATGAACTCTGGAGTGATTGGCTGATAATGTATACAGATGCTTCAAAAACTACTGAACAAAGCTGCGTAGGAGCCGCTGTTTGGATCCCAAGGTACAAAATCATTTTAAATTTTAAGTGTCCTACAATATGCTCTGTATTTACTGGCGAGGCTACCGCCATTTTAGAAGCTTTGCTATATGCTGAGTCTCATAATCTCCAGAAAACCGTGGTTCTCTCTGATTCTAGAAGCTGTTTAGAAGCAATCGCCGCCAATCAATTCCGTAACAAATGTAAGAGTCCGGTTATTTTATCAATAAAACACACCCTATACAGATGCCACATCAAGGGCATTCAGGTTAATATCGCATGGATCCCTGGTCATAGCGGCATCACGGGAAACGAAACTGCTGACTCTTGTGCCAAGGACGCTATACAAAGTGGTTCCGTGTCTCCTCACTGTGTAGCATATTCCCAGGATCTAGTTTCACTAGCTCAGGCCAAGTTAAGGTCCAGCTGGTATAGGGCATGGGTTATTTCCAGGGCAGTAAAGGGTAAGTATTATGCATCTATACAAGAGGACATACCTACCAAACCATGGTTTTTTAAATTTCGTGAGGCAAATAAACGCGCAACATCAGTCATCTGTCGACTGCGATTAGGCCACGTGTGTACCAATACATTCTTAGCCAAGATAAGGGTAAGGGACAGCTCACTGTGTGAATGTGGTCTGGACGATCAAACTCCAGACCATATATTTTTTAATTGCTCAATGATCCCTTCCTCACTCTATGAACTCCTACCTCCCTCTATCCCTCGTCCTATCAACTTTACTTCTCTGCTGACATCTGTCGGCTCCTCTTCTTTTGTATATACCTTGTGTAAGTTTATTAACACAAATAATATTAAATTGTAAATTTTGTCTGTCAAAACAACTAACCAACTAACATGTGTTTGTGCTGTAAATTGTCCTTGTCCTTTGTTTTAGGAATGACAACAGTTCGCCGACTAAGCCCTGCGTCGTAAATCTTGTAGACATAAATCTAAAATTTCCGTACACTCACAAGGCCATCCATTACATCGCAGAGTCACCAGTCACCTACTGAGCGAAACATACTCAGACTTACATACTGACAATAAGAAAAAGAATTGTCATTGGCGCAAACATCACGATCGCCATTAACAAGAAAATTGAATTATGAAATTTGGAAAATTAATTTAAATTCAAAGAAGTGCAAGTATAAAATAAGAAATAAACCGTAGGGACAGACACTTGTGGGCGAAACTTGATTGCAAGGTCGCCACAAATTTGTTAACTAATATTTAAATGAGAGTAAGTAATAAAGATTATTTTATTTATTATTTTTTAGATATTGTAATGGTTTCTTTGATTAGAGCACTGAGATAGTGTGAATATTGTGAGCTAATTGCAGATATTAATTAACGACAGCAACACAATACTGAACTGGTTGTGGTTTTTGTGTTGCTGTTCCGTAGTGGAAAGCTGAAGTTTCAATTAAATAAATATCTCATAAACATTCATAAACAAATAAATATCTATAAAAATCAATAGAAATTGATTTTAAAGTGAATGGCTTTATCATCATCATCATCTCAGCCATTGAAAGTCCACTGCTGGACATAGTCCTCCCTTCTAGATCTCCAAAAAGACCGGTTGGAAGCGGCTTGCATCCAGCGCGATCCTACAGTCTTAAAGAGGCTTATAGAAAGTCAATTTCTCGAAAAAATGTTACATAGGAGGTATTGGCACTTCGCCGTCAATATGTAACTTTAATTAAATTTACTTTGTGTGGTTCCAGAGTAATTAGACATGGATAAAGAAAATAATAGGAGTGCTGCGGGACTGGTGAGTATTTAACAGTTTTAACAGTTGAATTTAAATTAAAAACCAAATATTTATGTGTGGGGTGTTCATCAACATTTTTAACGAAAGCCAACCTCACTGACCTGCTGACTGACAAACAATGCTTTGGCGAAAAGAGAGGTAGGTCATAGTATATTTTTTAAGTTGCCCGACTGGGGCAGTACCTCCACCTCACAGAATACCACAGCCAAATAACAATTCCCTATAGGGTTGTTCACTCTCAGGAACACGTGAGTGAGTGAGGTCACCAGAAATAAAAGGAAGGCTGGCAACGGATCGGTGACCCCTTGGTGTTGCTGATCTCCAGGGGTTTTAATGATTGCTTTCAGGTGCCCCACATGCTCGTTTGTACCCCTCTACTAGCTACCAGGAAAGTTTGGATGGTGGCAAAAATTCACGCTCATTTGCCCCCTCTCTATGCAAAAATTTGCTACCAATGAAAGGTGGCAAATTTTTGCATAGAGAGGCTAAAAAAGAATAAATAAAATAACCTTCCTGGTAGCTCAGTTGCAAGAGCACTCGACCGGTAATCGAGAGGTTGTTGGTTCAAATCTCACCTAGGCGGGAGAGGCGAATTTTTCCATTTTTAGAAATATTTAGACGAGCTTGGTGGTCGAATGGTTAGCAATGGCCAGTTTGACTCCGATATCGCGTGTTCAATCCCCGCACAAGACAAACATTTCGATACCTCCAATGAACACACCAACTCAAAACATACACATCCAGATACACACCGCTAATATGAGTTATACATTTACTTAGCGTATTTGTTGATTTTGTTGTGTCTGTGTGTCATAAATAGAATTCAGGTAGCATAATGTTACTGAAGTAATGAATCGATTTAGATAAAAAAGAAAACTATTAAAATTTTAGTTGGCGTAGTTTTCCTTGGAGGTATCAATTTGTGTGCATGAACATGTCTGTTTGTCTTGGTCTGGGTGTTTTCTATATATTTTACTAGCGACCCGCCCCGGCTTCGCACGGGTGCAATGCTGATACTAAATGTACTACAGAAGGTCTTTGCGCTTTGTCCTATCCAGTCCTTCCCCAGTTATAGGCACACGCCGCCGGCTCCGCGGCCGGTACCGCCACAGCCGTTATGTCCCTGCATTTTAAATGTGTAATATCTTCTAAACTATTCATTTAAATTACATGCTGTGAAGGGCCATATTGATCTATATTAAATGCGCAATGTATTTAAGGTACTTAATTGGATAAGGATTAATTCTGTATTGCTTAAAATCGCTTCGTAAATAAGGCATTATTTCTTGTAAAAAGCAAAGGATAAAATAACGGTTATTGTGTGTTACCACTAAGAGATAGACATATACCATCGCGAACTTTTTTGTAGACCATTTTAAGGTGAACAATACTGTACTACATTATTTTGATCTATCTCGTTGGGTTCAGCCAGCGTTTGCAATGAAAGAGCAAAAAAATGTGTTTATTTACGACATCACATTAGAAACCTCTAAATTATCAGTGTTTTTCTACTATGTTATGCATATATTATACATATAAACTTTCCAGTTGAATCACTCTATCTATTAAAAAAAACCGCATCATAATCCGTTGCGTAGTTTCAAAGATTTAAGCATACAAAGGGACATAGGGACAGAGAAAGCGACTTTGTTTTATACTATGTAGTGATATATATTAATAATATTAATTTTAACTATAAGCAGATGAGATGCGAGTACAATTAGCATTCAGAGCGTCGCTCCCAGCAGAACCTGCCCTTTCTTTATTTTTGCCTGGAATTTAAACCATTTACTCATCAAATATATCACGCCGATTTTTGAGCCGCCTTATGGTTTCAGGGATGGTGAGTTGTCCCGCTAGTTGGTTCAGCCCCCTTACCACCATCTCTTATTGCGTTTCAATAATTGAATAGATTGCTTATTCATACCAATGAATAAGCGACTGGAATAGAGTCTCTTATTCATTGGTATGAATAAGCATTCTATTCACTTATTGAATCGCAATAAGAGATGGTGGTAAGGGGGCAGGTGCTTGGACAACCTCAACGTGTACTTTACTCCATGGGTTTCTATTTCCTCTCTGATCATTGGTATGTCCAAAATTTCATGGACCACTGGCATTCTTCCTCTACCAGGATGCATTCGATATTTGTCTTAAAATATTGCTTTGTCCTCTCTGTATGATCATTATGTAAATATATATGCTATCCGCAACCTGCGACGCGGTGGGTGGCATAGGCCATGCCCCTGGGAATTTCGCCCAGAGCCCACATACGTATGTATTTACAAAAAAAATGTATTTAAGTACATTTATCAGTTGTCTAGTACCCATAATACAAGCTTTGCGCTTAAGAGCCCTATTACATTTGCACGCTGACGAGCTCTCGCGCAGTACTAAACCCGCTAAGGCCGCCGGTGCATCGTTTTTTGTAGTAATTTTCAAGTTATATTTATCGTTTTTATTGAAATAAGATGATAAATTCATGCTACAAAGTTTATTCATCATGAAGTAACAATTATTCTCGTATAAATTTTGCTCAATAATATTATCGTTTATTCGAGAAATTAACAGTTTACTTAAGGCGATTTTCGAAGTTTTTTTAGTTAAAAGAATGTTTTTTTTCTATATTAAATCAATGATATTTCAAAATTCCGAGGCCCTTATGTACTATACGACTATATAACAAATAACATTCTATTTTTTTTATTTCAATTGTTTGAAACAGTAGTACAATCCAGGAGCTCAAAATAGTGAATGCGCGCATTTTATGAAAATCTTTCTCTGCAATTTTGGGTTTATTTAAAAAGTTAAGCAAAATTTCCAAAAAGCGAGGCCGCTATGTACTATGTCAATAGGTATTCTATACTATTCAATAAGTCAACATTGTTAATGTATTTTTGTTTCCGAGATCAAGAACGCCAAAATTGGCCATTTTACGCAAAAATTACAGTCTAAATGTAATATGGCTCTTAATTTGGGACTAGATGGCGCTGTGTAAATTGTCCAGAAATATTTATTTATTTATAATATTCTGGCAAGTTGGCCGAATTTAACTATTAAAATAAAAACATACATAAAATTTTATTTATAAAGATTAAAAATATTTATTTGCCTTCCAGCGGCGTTCGGCATTGGTTGAAAGAATCCGCCTCAGAGAAGAATGGTCTGAATTGAAAGGCACTGATCAACCAACCAAACAAACAAAGAGTAATGTCAACAAACAGAATAATATATACAAGGGAGTGTTAAAGAATATAGGATGTAATCGACCATGTCACAGGTCTGCTGTGAGGAATGTGATTGACAAAGTAAGTACAAACCCACCACCCACGGCTTCAAGGACCTCCTGACTCACGCAGTAAAGTATAAAATGCAAAAATTCGTCACCAATACAAACCTTCCTGGTAGCTCAGTTGGAAGAGCACTCGACCGGTCATCGAGAGGTTGTGGGTTCAAATCCCACCTAGACAGGGGAGGGTGGTTTATCAACATCTTTGAACCAAAGCCAACTTCACCTGCCCGCGGTGCACCTTGCTGACTGACAAACGAAGCTCTGGCGAAAAGAGAGGTAGCGAGCGTAATTGTAAGCTACCCGACTGGGGAATGTACCTCCACCTCACAGAATACCGCAGCCAAATAACAATTCCCTTGAGGGTTGTTGTGTTCCTGCGAGTGAGTGAGGTCACCCATAAAGGAAGGAGATGCTGCGTTGGCAGCGGGGGTGGCGGCGTGCGAGCGATATTTTATATTGCGAGCGTTAATATGGCTACGGTAACCGCTTCACATCAGGCGGGCCGTATGCTTGTCTGCCACCCGACGTAGTATAAAAAAAAAAAACTTCGTCACCAATACAAACCTCAGGAAGGTTTGTGTAGGTGACGAAGTTTTTTTTTAGTTGTAGCTTGTAGCTCAGTTGGAAGAGCACTGGTCATTGAGAGGTCGTGGGTTCAAATCCCACCTAGGCGGGGAAGGTGAAATTTTCACTTTCAAAAATATTTATAAGAACCTCCTGGTCATTTGAGCCGAATCGCGTGAGATCAGATGCTCATGATTAGGGTTGCCAGGTTGCCAAACCTAATAGCCACACAGACCAGCAAGTTTGGCCGTACATTTGGGTAAAAATGTTGGACACCCTACGTTATTGAGGATTTTGTGTCTCAGTATTAATTTATATGGCTGTTCTGTTCTGTCTAAGCAATATGGATGTAAGCAATATGGATGTAAGTGGTTCAATGTAGTATAGGCTAGCAATCGATTGGTGACTGGTATTGCTGATCCCCATGGGCGGTAGTTATTGCTTTCCATCAGGTGACACATGCTCGCCCCCCCCCCCCCCCCCCTCCAATCATTTGAAAAAAACACATATCTTACTGCCATGTCCCTGCCATTTTCAGGCCAACACAATGCAGTCTCCCAGTGAAGTTCTCCACGGCGTGGTTGCCTTGGTGGACGTTGGGGCGGAGACTCGGGCCCTGGCCCTTAGGGCTGCGTTGACGGCCCTCGGGGCTACCGTCGTGCCTTCATGGAGCCCCCTTGTCACACATCTTATATGGCAAGAAGGTAAGAACTACTCGGGTATTATTCAAGTTGTGGAATGAACTGTCTGTCGAGGTTTTCTAGGAGGAGGAGGAGACTACAGCATGGGGTTCTTCAAAAAGGGCGTGAAGAGGTTTCTAAAGGGTCGGCAACGCGCGTGTAATGCCCCCGGCGTTACAGGCGTTCATGGACTGCGGTAGCTGCTTTCCATTAGGCGGGCCGTAAGCTTATTTGCCACTTTAGTGGTATAAAAAAACTTTTTGGGGGTGTAAGTGGTTCACCACGATATTTAGAGCCAAAGTCAAGTGTGGTTGCCTTGGTGGACGTTGGGGCGGAGACTCGATCCCTGGCTCTACTCAGGTATTATTCTTTTTAGGGGTGTAGGCTCATCACGATATTTAGAGCCAAAGTCAACCTCACCTGCACGTGGTGCACCTTGCCGACTAGCA
Source organism: Hypsopygia costalis (assembly GCA_937001555.2). NCBI lineage: Eukaryota > Metazoa > Arthropoda > Insecta > Lepidoptera > Pyralidae > Hypsopygia > Hypsopygia costalis. Next base: position 11,874,993 of record OW443347.2, on the reverse strand, counting down.
AATTATAAGTGTTTGAAGCTGAATTTCAGCAAAAGCTCGGGGAAAAAACTGCGCGATTAGATTCCTGAACTATTTATTATGATCCTACGTACGGAACTCTCGGAGGGCTAGTCCGACTCTATGTATGTATAGAAAAAGATATATATACAGTTGTGGCCATATAATTAAGAACGATTTTTTTGTTCTAAAATCTTTCGATTATAACATATAATTTCTCCATTGTGTTTCATCTTAGAAATGATTTATTGTATTAAGTAATAATCACATGGATAAAGCAAACTATATTAGGAATATCAATTTAAAATACACGTGGTTTTATTCAGTAAATTACGTTTATTTGAAATCAAACAAACACGTGTATAAAGGAAATTGGACAAATAATTAAGAACGGTCAATGAATTGAGCAGACGTTGAAACTTCTAATCAATGCAGAGACATAAAAATAAAAGAAATTACATTAAATAAGACAACTGAATGGTTTCTAAACATTTTAAATCTAGAATTAATATTTAGTGGCATACCCAAGACTTTTAATTACAGCCTTACATCGGCGAGGCATTGATTCTATCAATTTTTGTCATTTAGCGTGTGAAACAGAGTTCTATTTTTTTAAGGAAACCTAGTAAAGTTCTCTTAAAGTGCCACACTGTCTATTTGATACCCTTTTCTTAACTTCACACCAAAGATGTTCGATCGGATTTACATCCGGGCTGTTAGCTGGCCAATTCAAGACAGAAACAGATTGTGAGTCAATGAAATCCTTTAATGAGCGTGCAGTATGCTTTGGGTCATTGTCGTGTTGGAATATCCAAATGACCGGAAGGACAGCCTCAGCATAGGGTAGCATTGTTTCCTCCAGTATATTTCTGTATTGAACTGATACATGTTGCTTTCTATGAGCCTAACATGCCCGACTCCATGACCAGAAAATGATCAAAAATGATCCCCAGATTTTCACATTTTCAGCGCCATGCTTTAATGTCACTTTTGTGAACTTGGCGTCGAAAGCTTTATTCGAAGGACGTCGCACGTATTACTTGCTATCAGAATACACCCTGTTTATTTTAGTTTAATCTGAAAAAAGAACGTTTTTCCACTGTCTGGCTGTCCAGATTTCATATCGTCTTGCAAACGCGATACGCGCTAGCCTATGACGCGATGTTAACATCGGCACCTTCCTTGCTATCCTTCCAAACAACTTCTTTTCCACAAAACGCCTTCGAATGGTGCGTGACGAGCTTGCCGTGAGGTTATTTTCGCCAAATAAATCTTTTCTAATCTCATTGGACCCTTTAAAAGGATATTACTTTGCCAAACGTACAATGTTTCTGTCCTCTAGACGGGATGTCTTCTTCTTTCTAGGCACTCGCGGAATGTTTGAAATAGTTTGATGCGTGTTAAAATGCTTTACAGCCTGGAAAACCATAGTTTTCGAACATTGCAAATAATCTGCTATCTTTTTGTACGACCAGTTCTTCTCACGAAGTTTTAATATAATTTCTCTCGTGGATTTATCACAACTCTTATTATTCCCCATATTTTTTTATAAAAGTACACTGTTTTAAATAGTTTTAATATTTTGTAGCAATAAATGGTGCATAAATTATACAAAAAGTGACCTAACATAAAGAGTTCTTTACTTGAATCATAATTTATAGAATATAATATTCCGCGTTCTTAATTACGTGACCAGCCAGTAACAATACTACCCATGGTCAGTTGCTAGTTTAGGTCTTGTAATTAATTTATCTCTTTATTTTTTTTATTACTCATGTGTTAAATGAATGTCCAAATAGTACGGATGTATTTTGAGATACAACAAAAAATAAAAGAAAACATTTGTAATAAATTATGCGACAGTGTTTGTAAAAAATCTTCTCCTTTATTAATCGTTCTTAATTATATGGCCACAACTGTATATACATATATATATTTAAAAAAATACACTTCAATGGAATGTGCATACGTGGTAAATAAATTAATTGTACCTAACAATACTAACATGTAGCAGCAGCTACTGTTCGTGAATGACATTTCAAGATGGCGGCTTTATTATAAATACTTTGAAAAATGGAAAAATTCATGCCTCCCCTAGGTGGGATTTGAATCCACGACCTCTCGATGACCGGTCGAGTGCTCTTCCAACTGAGCTACCAGGAAGGTTTATGTTGCTGACGAATTTTTGCATCTGATATTTCTACTGTGTGAGTTGCAGTGTGGCGTCATCAACCTATTAACTAATTACAATACTAAAGTAGGCATAAGCAGTCCATCGTTGCAGATGAAATTCAGCTATTTTTTGATAACACCAAACTAATGAATTTTTTCAAAATATTAAGACAACTATTTAAATAATAATAATGGCGGCTTTAGTTCTAAATTTGCACACCGGGTCAGATAAGTTTGTGGCACTCTAAAGAATCTTTTGAAGCAGATCTGTGGTTGTAACAATGCAGGTGGGTGTCGTGCCACGCGGGCCCGGGCGCGCGCCCTGGCGTGCCGGCTGGTGTCCCCGCTGTGGGTGGAGGCCTGCGCGGCCTCCGCGCGGCGCCTGCCCTCGCAGGTGTTCCCCGCCGCCGCTAGGGCTTCGGACCTGCCATCGCCTAGGACACTCAGAGTCCTACTGGTAACTATATATACCTATCATCAACATCAGGTCATTTTAGTCTCCACTACAGGAGCACGACCCTCTCTCGTCCGTCTCAGGCAGGAGGATTTGGCCTACACTTCCCACGCTGGCCAGACGGGTTGGGGAGGCCTGATCGACGTTTTATAATGTATTTCCCTTAGTCGTCTTGTACGACATCCACGGGAAGAGACGGAGTGATTCTATTCCAGTTTACCGGAAACCACATGGCCTATATACCCGAATTGACAAGCTCGGTGGCGTAGCGGTCAATGACGCGGCTTCGACACCAACGCTCGTGGGTTCGATTCCCACACAGGACAAACATTTGTGTGCATGAACATGTCTGTTTGTCTTGGTCTGGGTGTTTTCTATGTATCTTAAGTATGTATTTACTAAAAATATTTACGTATGTTTATCAGTTGTCTAGTACCCATAACACAAGCTTCGCTTACTTTGGGGCTAGATGGCGCTGTGTAATTTGTCTGACAATATTTATTATTATTATGTATCTCTCTTAATTCACGGGTCAAGCTCGGTCATTTGATAGGCATGCGCGGGGATATAGATCCAACACGTAGAGGCCCCTTTGAGAAGTTTGATGTAATGTTATGTATCTTTTTTACAATTCCAGAAAAAAGCCGAAATGGAGAACATACCCTTGGACATTCTTCTGTCTTCTGACAAAGAGGAAGAGAACAAACAACCAAGACTCAGGATGTCGAGCGAGACAGACCACGACACGTCGCACGACAAGTCCACCGACGAGTCGCACGACACGTCCAATGACAAATCGCACGACACATCCAATGACAAATCGCATGATAAGACTGGAAAGTCTCGAGATACGACTGTTACAGGTAAGTTACAGTTTTTACAACGTCGAATGCCAAACGAGCGTACGACCCGCCTGATGTAAAACGGCGGGTCAAATCAAATCAAAATCAAATCAAAATATCTTTATTCCTTGTCCTACAAATTAAATATAAGAACATGTATAAATAATTACTACTCTAAATCCGCAGAGCTTAGATTCACTTTCATCACACTATCTTGAATGTGAAAGTGAATTTAAGTCAATCAACCCATATTCATCCTACTTTTTTTTGCTTGAGCCCGGGGGTCGAATGGCTAGTAATGGCTATTCTGACTCCGAGGTCGTTGGTACGATCCCCGCACAAGACAGACATTTGTGTGCATGAACATGTCTGTTTGTCTTAGTCTGGGTGTTTCCGTTAGGTCTCAGACAAGCATTACGATCCACCTGATGTGAAGCGGTGACCGTAGCCGTATTAACGTTCGCAATATCACTCGTGCGCCGCCACCTCCGCTACCAATGCAGCATCTCCTTCCTTTCTGGTAAACTCACTCACATGAAATTGTTCAGAAATATTTATCTATTATTCATATATATTTTTTTATGCCGTGTGGTTTCCGGCAGACTAGAATAGAATCACTCCGTCTCTTCCCGTGGATGTCGTAGAAGGCGATTAAAGGAAATACATTATAAAACATCGTTCAGGCCTCCCCAACCCGTCTGGCCAGCGTGGGGAGTGTAGGCCAAATCCTCCTTCCGTCTCGTACGGACGAGAGAGGGGCGTGCTCCTGTAGTGGAGACTAAAATGAATACCGCAGCCAAATTCCCTTGAGGATTATTGTGTTCCTGCCAGTGAGTGAGGTCACCAGAACGGAAGGAGATGCTGCATTGGCAGCGGGAGTGGTGGCGCGCGAGCGATATTTTATGTTGCGAGCGTTAATATGGTTACGGTAACCGCTTCACATCAGGCGGGCCGGAAGCTTGTCTGCCACCCGTGGTAGTATAAAAAGAAAAAAACGCACTAAGCAATCTGATCATAGCAGGATATATTGTCACGTTACTTAGATATCGAGTCTCGAGTCAACACTGCTCCCAGACGGGTCCATCCTAACTCCACGATGGAGAGTCCAAGAGCTACCAAGTCCAGGAGGAAACTCTTCACGCAGAAGGAAGCTGAAATGATCAGACGGTCTGATGACGACTCTGGTAAGAATAGCGACAGAATAGGCTATTTGACAATGTACAAAAATTGTACAAATTATTTAACAATATCGTAAAATACACAAAACTATAAAGATCTGCAAACTTTCATTCTAATATCTTCCGTCCGACTTATTTTAGGGTCGATCAAAGTTTGGCGGGAAAGTCCATTTTAAAAGTATGAAATTATCAAAAAATATTATTTCCATTGGAGAAGCAATATAAAATAATATAACTTTTATTATGATACTAATTACATAAACGTAATATTTAACATAGCTGTCGTACAAATTTCTGATTTGATGCATACAAAATACAAAACCTGTGACTGTGTCATCATAACTCAGTAGCCCTTTGTATGGAGCGTTTTCGGGAAAGTCCAAAATTGTGATTTTCAAATTAACATATCTCGAGAGATTTTTGTGCTATCGAAGTAATTCTTTCACCTATGGTTATATTATGGAGACGTCCCTACATATCAAACAGAAAAAAATGTTAGTCAAATAGTCTATTATAATTACTAATTCGGTCTTATTGGAGATCTAGAGTGGAGGCCTATGTCCAGCAGTGGACTTTCAATGGCTGAGATGATAATGAATTACTAATGGTCGCCCTGTGGTCGAAATTCGACCATAAATAAATTAAATTGATGACTTTAACAATAAACATAAAGTATACATGCGTGGCAAATACATGGTAGTGTGTGTAATATTTTTTGAAAAATATAAAAATTCACCTGCCCCCCCTAGGTGGGATTTGAACCCACGACCTCTCGATGACCGGTCGAGTGCTCTTCCAACTGAGCTACTGAGGAAGGTTTGTGTTGCTGACGAATTTTTGTATCTTATATTTCTACTGTGTGAGTCACAGTGTGACGTCATCAACCTATTAAGTAATTACACTACTAAAGTAGGCAGGTGAATTTTTCCATTTCTCAAAAAATATTTATCTGGCAAGTTGGCCAAGACAACTATTTAAATAATAATAAGTGTGTGTAATGTTTTTTTATTGATTTAATGTACTTTTAATGCATTATATTAATAAAAACAAAATTAAAATTTTTGAAAACACCCACGACGGTTAAAACGTAGTTGAAAAAGGATAAAATAATTTTGAAACCCCCGACTTAAAGAATTTATGATATGAACTTAATAAAAAAAACCAAGAAAATCCGTTGGGGCTGCCATTAAATGAACTAGTTTGGCAGTTTTATAAAAACTTGTATACTTATTTATATTTATGTTGAAATTTAAAATAGAGATGGCAGCCCCCGACGAATTTTCTTGTTTTTTTTTTTACTAGTCAAACCCGAACCCATCACTGAAATCCGCATCAAATTCGGTCTAGTAGTTTGGAAATAAATGGCAACAGTGGTTGCACAAACAAGTGTTTACTGCAGCGCCCCCTGGTGAGTTGTCACCTTAACAGCAAACTAAGAACATGCACCAATCAAACACGAACCCATCATTGAAAACCGCATCAAAATCGGACTCGTACATTTGGAGATAAATGGCAACATTGGTTGTACAAACAAATGTTTACTGCAGCGCCCCCTGGTGAGTTGTCATCGCAACACCTATCTAAGAACACGCGCCAATCAAACCCGAACCCATCATTGAAAACCGCATCAAAATACTTTACTTTGGAGCTAGTGAATGAGGCTGTGCCGTCACGCTAGGCTCTGTAACGCTCGTTTAGGTAAAGTCGGCAGGTAGGAAGCGAGACGAAGCGAGAAATGAAGTTTTCACTTCTGTCATGTAGACAAGTTTTACCCTAAATACACCGTTTTTAGGGTTCCGTGCCTCCAAAGTAAAAACGGAACCCTTATAGAATCACTTCGTTGTCAGTCCGTCCGTCTGTCGAGACCCTTTTTCATAGGAACGCGTGGAGATAGCAAGTTGAAATTAATATCATTCAGGTCTGTAATCTCTTAAAGCAGTGAAAAAAACAATCTTCTAAATAGACGTAATCAAAAGATACAGGCGTTTATGTTCCATTTGTATCGCATATTTTGACCTTCGCAAAGAGAATCAAAACCTATGGGTACTTTCCGTTGATCTAGAATCATGAAATATGGCAAGAAGCATCATCATGGAGCACAAGTAAAGGAAAAAATACGAAACCCGTAAATTTGTAGCTATTTCACAATAAATGACTTTTTTTTTTGGTGAATGTAGCTGCACATTTTTTTGCCTAACTGCTTACACGGAACCCTCGTTGCGCGAGTCCGACTCGCACGTAACCGGCTTTTTGGTACTACGTCGGGTGGTAAACATGATACGGCAGCCAAATAACAATTCCCTTGAGGGTTGTTGGGTTCCCACCCACTGATATATGTACTTAAATACATTTTTTTTGTAAATACATACGTATAATACATAGAAAACACCCAAACCAAGACAAACAGACATGTTCATGCACACAAATGTTTGTCCTATGTGAAAATCGAACCCACGAGCGTTGGTGTCGAAGCCGCGTCATTGACCGCTACTCTCACTCAATCGCGTGAGGTCACCAGAAAGAAAGGAAGCAGTATATGCTGGCAACGGATCGGCGACCCCTTGGTGTTGTTTTGTTCGACGAGCTCGGTGGCGTAGCGGTTAATGACGCGGCTTCGACACCAACGCTCGTGGGTTCGATTCCCACATAGGACAAACATTTGTGTGCATGAACATGTCTGTTTGTCTTGGTTTGGGTGTTTTCTATGTATTATACGTATGTATTTACAAAAAAAGTGTAAATTGTCTATATATATTTATTATTATGTATTATTTCATTTCCAGAAACCGATCCAACGCCAAAAGAGCAGAAACGCAATAAACAAGTTAAAATAACGCAGCGTGAGCGCAAAGAACTCGCCCGTGCTGAACGCATCGCTCGCAGGCTCGTGGCGTCTTGTACGCCGGCCAATCAGAACAGAGTACCCGGGCCCGCTTCGAGTCCTAGGATAGTAAGTACTTTATTTATCTAACTCAGTGGTTCCCAACCTTTTTAGGGTTCCGTACCCAAGGGGTAAAACGGGACCGTATTTGAAGCTGAGGCTCCGCTGTCCGTCCGTCCGTTACCAGGCTGTATCTCATGAACCGTGATAGGCAGTTGAAATTTTCACAGATGATGTATTTCTATACATCATCTGTGAAACATACATATAACAAATACTAAAAAAACAGAATAAAATAAATATTTAAGGTACATACAACAAACGTGATTTTTTCGCTTATTTTTGCTCGATATTGATAACGGCAATAGGTAGACGCTTGAAATATTCACAGAATGTTCACTTTAAAAATAAATAATGTGCGACGTGCTCGGTGGTCGTTTTTTTAGGGTTCCGTACCTCAAAAGGAAAAACGGAACCCTTATAAGATCACTTTGTTGTCCGTCTGTCTGTCCGTCTGTCTGTCTGTCTGTCTGTCAAGAATTTCTACATCGAGAATGCGTGGAGGTATCAAGCTGAAATTTGAACTGTATACTCAGGTCTACGGTCCCATGAAGTAGTAAAATAATCAAACTTCTAAGTTTACGTAAAAAAAAGTTACGGCCGTTTATTCAGCAAAAAACGCATATTTCGACATTCTCAAGGGAATCAAAACCTATAGGGTACTTCCCGTTGACCTAGAACTATGAAATTTGGCAAGTAACATCGTTATAAACTACAAGTACAGGAATAAATCTCAAAACTATACATTTGTAAATAGATCTTAAAAAATAGGGGGTCTATATTTTTTATAGGGTGTCGAAATTTCAAATTGAAACTACTAGTTCAAATGGGGTATCATATGAAAGGGGATTGATGTACACATTGCAAAATATATTTTATTTATTTTTTTCGACGCATTATTCCTTATTTATAATGAAAAATATAAAATTTAATATTGATACTACGTACGGAACCCTCGGTGGGCGAGTGCGACTCGCACTTGTCCGGTTTTTTTATATTAGCTCAGCATATTGGTTTCGCTTCGCCTGATGGTAAGCGAAAAGAGAAGTCCCAATCGGATCGGCAACGGACAAGAGACCTTGATGTCTTGACAGTTGACGCTGCCATGCTGGCCTACAAGATGCTTCTTCACGCTTCTCTTGAAGGATCCCATATTGTATGAATGAGGAAATACGTATGCCGGCAACGAGTTTCACTTTTTAATGGTGCGACATAGGTATGAGATTAAAAATGGCCACTTTGACTCCGGGGTTACAGGTTCGATCCTCGCCGATGACAAATATTTGTGTGCATGACATGTCTGTTTGTCTTGGTCTCGGTGTATTATGTACATGTATGTATCTACAGGCCGTGTGGTTTCCGGCAGACTAGAATAGAATCACTCCGTCTCTTCCCGTGGATGTCGTACAAGGCGACTAAGGGAAATACATTACCAAACATCGATCAGGCCTCCCCAACCCGTCTGGCCAGCGTGGGGAGTGTAGGACAAATCCTCCTTCCGTCTAGGACGGACGAGAGCGGGTCGTGCTCCTGTAGTGGAGACTAAAATGGACCTGATGATGAAGACGATGTTGTATTTACAAAAAAAAATGTATTTAATTACATTTATCAGTTGTCTAGTACCCATTGTACAAGCTTTGCTTAGTTTGGGGCAAGATGGCCGTGTGTTATTTATTCAGGAGTATTTATTTGGTCAATAAAATAAAAGATATTGACCAAGGAGCAAGCCTCATTAAAAAATTAAAGACCTTACTGGTAGCCAAATGTTATTATACTCTTGACGCATTTTTAAATGACAAATTAGATGACATATAATAAACCGTTCCGTACACTTCAGACTGTTGCCATACCCTTATAAGGTCATAATATGTAATAACTTAAAACTAACATGTATTTTAAGATCGACATGTACCTACATATTATATGCAATAAAGATATTGAGTATTGTGTATTTATTTATATATAATTCTCAGGTGTTAACTGGCATGGACCGCACCGAACGTCACGTGATATGTGACGCGATACGGAAACTGAAAGGGAAAGTACAATCTCACGTGAACAAACGGACCACGCACGTGATATTAGGCACGTGCCGTCTGGACGATCGAGATAACAGGAACTGTTCCGGTGTCACAGCGATTGATAACTGTGACAGGGCGATATCAGCACGGAATAACGTTGTAAGTACGCGGAGTAACGTTGTAAGTGACGAGCTCGGTGGTCGAATGGTTAGCAATGGCCACTTTGACTGCCGAGTTCGCAGGTTCGATTCCCGCACAAGACATACATTTGTGTGCATGAACATGTCTGTTTGTTTTGGTATGGGTGTTTTCTATGTATTATACGTATGTATTATAAAAAAAATGTATTTAAGTACATATATCAGTCGTATTGGCCGTGTGGTTTCCGGCAGACTAGAATAATAAATAATAAATAAATAAATATTGTCAGACAAATTACACAGCGCCATCTAGCCCCAAAGTAAGCGAAGCTTGTGTTATGGGTACTAGACAACTGATAAACATACGTAAATACATTTTTTTTTGTAAATACATACTTATGATACATAGAAAATACCCAGACTAAGACAAACAGACATGTTCATGCACACAAATGTTTGTCCTATGTGGGAATCGAACCCACGAGCGTTGGTGTCGAAGCCGCGTCATTGACCGCTACGCCACCGAGCTCGTCAAATATAAGAATAGAATGACTCTTCCCGTGGATGTCGTACAAGGCGACTAAGGGAAATACATTTATAAAACATCGATCAGGCCTCCCCAACCCGTCTGGCCAGCGTGGGGAGTGTAGGCCAAATCCTCCTTCCGTCTAGGACGGACGAGAGAGGGTCGTGCTCCTGTAGTGGAGATTAAAATGACCTGATGATGATGATTCACGTCAAAACTATATTTATTATTACAGGGACTAAGTAACGACGCTACAAGAGTGGTACACAGGAGTGAAATTCAGAAAGCACGTACATTGAACTCTCTGTTAGGGGCAGCTCGAGGCTGCAGAGTGTTAAACGCGCAGTGGATACTGGACTCTGAGATGGCGAAGCAATGGATTCATCATCATGGATATGAGGTTGCTCATTTGAAGAAAATATCTCTGGTGAGACATTTTTTTTTAATGCGTCGGTGACAATCCAGTCCGCCTGATTTGAAGCTGTGACAGTAGCTCCCTGCGATCTTTATCAGCCCTCTTACGGTGGTAAATTAAACTCTTATTGCGATTCAATAATTGAATAGAATGATTATTCATACCAATGAATAAGCATTCTATTAAATTTATTTTTTTTCAAGAACTCTTTTTATGCAACAGTTTCATAATAGTAGTTTATGAAACTGTTGCATAATAAGGGTTCTTAAAATATGAGTGTGAGTTTATCACATGAGCCGAAGGCGAATGTGATAATAGACCACACGAGTATTTTAAGACCTAATTATGTGCAGTTTCATACACTGCTTTATCTAATCTCATGAAATAGATGACAATAATATATTAAATAAAACCATGAAGTTAATTTAACAGCTTCATTTCTTACTTGTAAATCCATTTGCTGATGGAGCATGCGTGGTGCGCATGCGCGATGATTATGTACACAAATTTTGCAACATCGAAATGGAGAAAAAGTTATTTTTGACAACACACACGCGTATATTATATACTCTTTTGTTTATTATTAAAGTCTTAATTTAAATTAATTCTGTTATATGTTTAAATTTATTCTAGTAAATAGAAGCAGTTATGGCAGGCGTCCGTCCCTCTTCTGTAATAGCCCGGTATTTAGTTCACCCAGATCTCATCTCCATAGCCCATTTATTTTCCATCACACTTCGCAATAGTCTCAACGCCTGCCGAGACCTGCTCATGAGTATGTCGTTCCATTGACATATCCTGGAGAGGGTCACGGCGGGCGTACTACATTACATCAAACTTCTCAAAGGGGCCTCTACGCGTTGGATCTATATCCCCTATCAAATGACCGGCATGCCTATCAAATGGCTTGACCCGTGATTAAAAAGCGATACTAGTAATATTTAATGAAATAATATTTATATTTACAGAAGGCCCGAATAGAACGCAAAGCTCTTTGCAAACAACGACATGAATACGCATACGACGTTTTCAGCGGAATGCGCGTGCGTATATCACCTGACACAGAGCAAAAAGACGCAGCGATCGAGCTACTAAATTTATGTGGAGCTGTGGTACTGAATGGCGATGGTAGACAGAATAATGGGAGTAGACAGAATGACAGACAAATCGCCGGTAGTAGACAGAATGCGGGGAGTAGACAGAATGACAGACAAATCGCCGGTAGTAGACAAAATGCTGGGAGTAGACAGAATGACAGACAAATCGCCGGTAGTAGACAGAATGCGGGGAGTAGACAGAATGACAGACAAAACGGCGGTAGTAGACAGAATGCGGGTAGACAAAATGTCACAGATCAAGATTTTGACATCACCATAGGAATCGCTGATGGTCAGGTCAGTTCAAAATGGGTTTTCGATAGTGTTGCCGCAGCAAGGATGAGAACTACCCGAAGATATGTAAATAATTATGTAAGTTGTACAAGAGATGTTTCTACGCAAGGAACCGTCAGCTGACATATTGGATTAGATTTTAAGGTTAAAAAGAGATTGTATGGTGTGAATAGTATGTAATAAATAAATATTTCTGGACAATTTACACAGCGCCATCTAGTCCCAAATTATGTAAGTTGTGCAAGAGATGTTTCTACGCAAGGAACCGTCAGCTGACATATTGGATTAGATTTTAAGGTTAAAAAGAGATTGTATGGTGTGAATAGTATGTAATAAATAAATATTTCTGGACAATTTACACAGCGCCATCTAGCCCCAAATTAAGCTCAAAGCTTGGGGGTTGCGACCGACGCATATTTCGATATGCGCGGGATAGTTACAAAAAAAAACGTTACGTGCGCGGGGCGCTGTTTTTTTTTATAATACGTCTGGTGGCAGACAAGCATTCGGCCCGCTTGATGTGAAGCGGTTACCGTAACCGTATTAACGCTCGCAACATAATATATCACTTGCGCGCCGCCGGCCCTGCTGCCAACGCAGCATCTCCTTCATTTCTGGTGACCTCACTCACTCGCAGGAACACAACAACCCTCAAGAGTGTTATTTGGCTGCGGTATTCTGTGAGGTGGAAGTACATTCCCGAGTCGGGTAGCTTACAATTACGTTCCCTACCTCTCTTTTCGCCAGAGCTTCGTTTGTCAGTCAGCAAGGTGCACCACGTGCAGGTGAGGTTGGCTTTGGTTTAAAGATGCTGATGAACCACTTACACCCCAAAAGCTGGACTAGATAAGGAATATGTATTCTTCAAACATATGTTTTTAGATTATTGTATAATTTGTTTAGTAGTGTAATTAGACAATAGGTAGATGGCGCCACACTGTGACTCACGCAGTAAAATATAAAATGCAAAAATTCGTCACCAACACAAACCTTCCTGGTAACTCAGTTGGAAGTGCGCTCGAACGGTCATCGACAGGTCGTGGGTTCAAATCCCACCTAGGCGGAAGGTGAATTTTTCTATTTTTTTTAATATTTATAATCTTTGAATGTATGTTGTTTATTATCATGTTTATTTGTTATTACAACAATGTTTTGTATTATTCTTGTTTTATTTTTACTATCACTTCCAGCATGACAAATTTTTGACGCTGTACACTGGTACCACACCCCGGCCACTCCTTACAAATGTCGCATCGTTAACTACTACATAGACAACTGCGTCTGTGCAGAGAGTAAATGAGCGTGTGTGCGAGCGGCGCCATACAAACTATTCCAGATTTGTCTCGGAGGGGAGGTGAGGTCGATACCAGAGAGCGGCAGGGAGAGTCCTTACTGTACGTAGCTATTACTTATACTGTGTTGGTACACAAAAGAGTAGAAAGGGAACTAAATTTATTAATAACTAGCTGTTACCCGCGGCTTCGCCCGCGTGGTCCAGGGAAGCCTGCTGCCATTGATTTGTGTATATTTTTCTTTTGTTGTATTTTTTTTTAGTTCGTTAGAAAAAAGTAGTACCAGTATGTACAAATTTTAATGATGATTGGCTGCATAGTTAAGGCATGAAGAAATAACAAACAAACGAATTTACTTTAACACTTATAATATTTGTATGGATGGAACGCCCACACTCAAGAGAAAATAATTGTTCACCACATAAATGTTTGCCCTCTTTATTTTTCCTTCGAATAAAATATTTTTCCTGGATAAAAAGTAACCTATGTCACTCTCCAGACCGGAAACTATCCCCTGTTAAAACATCACATCAGTACTTACGTTCCTTTCGACATGATAGAAGGACAAATGATTACAAAGTTTATTTTTTCCCATGGGATTAAATTGTTTTTCCGGGATAAAAAGTAGCTTATGTTACTCTCTATATTACCCTATTAAAAATTCATGTCTGTACTTAGGTTTCTTTTGACGTGAAAGAAGGACAAATGAACTTTATTTTTTAATAACGTACGTTTACGGTATGGAGAGTGGCATAGGCTACTTTTTATCCAGGAAAAACATCTTATTTCTACGGGAAATTACATACTTTGTAATCATTTGCCCTTCTTTTAAGTCGAAAGGAACCTAAGTACCGACATGATTTTTTTTAACGGGATAGTTACATAGTAGAGTACGGACATGACATTTTAAAATGGGGATAGTTTACTGTTTGGAAAGTGACATAGGCTACCTTTTATCCCGCAAAAACATCTTAATCCCATGGGAAAAAATAAACTTTGTAATCATTTGGCAGTCTATCATGTCGAAAGGAAAGTAAGTACCGACATGATTTTTTTAACAGGGGATAGTTTCCGATCTGGATAGTAACATAGGCTACTTTTTATCCAGGAAAAAACATTTTATTCCCACTGAAAAAATAATCCCCGCAGAGGGCAATCATTTAAGTGGTGAACAATTTTTTTTGTCTTAATCCATTCTAATACTGTAAGTGTTAAAGTAAGTATTCGTTTGTTTGTTATTTCTTAACGCTCTATGTAGCCGATCATCATTAAACTTTGTACCTATTTTTCTTTTGTTGTATTTTTTTTTTACTTTGTGAGACATTACTATTTATATAATATTGATAATACTATTTAAGGAACGTTTGTTATTACTATTTATATCTCACGAAGTAAAAAAAATCACGCTACGACCAATAGGAGCGGAGCACCGGTGAAAAATAGGAAAAAAATATTCCTTTTGAGGGCTTATGTCGCGTGCGCTGCGTAAACGGTTGAAGTTACGCATAAATCATGTATGATGGAATTGTTCCTCTTTAAAAGTTCTAAAAAAAGTCCGCGACAGTATATGTCTATCTTTTAAGATTGACACACTATAACCTTTTATTCATTGTAATCAATAGGAGAAAGTAGGTAAAAAATGGTTATAGTGAGTTAATCTTAAAAGATAGACATAATAATATGCTGTCGCGGACTTTTTTTTAGAACTTTTAAAGAGGAACAATTCCGTCATACATGATTTTTGCGTAACTTCAACCGTTTACGCAGCGCACGCGACGTAAGCCCTCAAAAGGAATATTTTGTTACTATTTTTCACTGGTGCTCCGCTCCTATGAGTCGTAGCGTGATGCTATATAGCCTATAGCCTTCCTTGAAATATAGGCTACCTAACACAAAAAGATTTTTTCAATTCGAACCAGTAAGTTCCTGAGATTAGCGCGTTCAAACAAACAAACAAACAAACAAACTCTTCAGCTTTATAATATTAGTCTAAATAGCAACATTGTCTTTTTTTTTACACAAAAGGGCTCAAGAGTTGCCATGTGAGGAAATATTCGTACGAAGAAAGTGCCCCCCCTATTTATGTCTACTTTTTTGTGACGCACTGTATGTGACTCATCAGTGTTAGAGGGAAAATCAACCTCACCTGTACATGGTACCTTCTGATTAATGAACGACGCTCCAATGTAATACCTACCAAATATATACTAACATGTTACCCGCGTGACTTGCCCGTGGGCCCCGAAGTCTAGGCTCCTTTTGGGGTGGACCACGACCAAAAATATCCACAGGCAAATATTTGCTGCATAAAAACTTTGTAATTAAATATATTTTTCCGTATAAAGCTTCGATCAAGTATACTTGATCGAAGGTATAAAGTATAAAGCTGAACACATCTAACTGAGCTGATCTCGCCGAACGTAACGAATTTTAGAATTATTTATATGAAATCTTACGAAACCTTGCACGGCGGACGAATTCGGCACGAACTGGTATTCGTGCCGAATCGTCCGAATCTATAATCGGGTGAGTGGTGGTGCAGATAAGATTTCATCTATAGAATTGAATTCGTTCGGCTCGTATAAATGTGCGTCCACCTAAATTACCCATTTACTTATGGCAAAAAAAGTTTGACCACATTAAAAAAATATGTATGTAATAAAATCTCGTACATACATAAATACGACTGATCATGTGGTGTTTTGTACATCGTACAAAAAACCAGAAATGTACTTGTACGAGAACCTCGTACGTTTGACACCCCTGGATACGGAGTGTATTATGTCGCTGTAATCAGTGCAATACAGTACTGCAGAAGTACAGACTGATTGCCAACAATCAAAAGAAAAAGTCTATGCGATAGTAAACAATCTGGTATCTTTTTTTTTTTTTGAATTTATGATTTAATCGATTACACAATACAATACATTTGATAGAAAATATACAAGCAGTCTTACCGTATAGTATGAATAATGTACGTACTTACTTTGTGTTAATGACGTTACTAACGTGTCCACTTTGAGCTTATTATCCGTAAGTGCTGGCTGGTGATTTATGGAAAATTTAATATATGTTGAAGTTATTGTAAAATAAGGACATAAACAGATGTAAGTTCCATCTCGCCTTTCAGTTATTGTTTATTTTTCCCGCAATATTGTTAAAAAATTTGGTACAGATATTCTATCTCACGAAGAGGGTTTGTCTTTAGTTGTAGTAGTGGCATGTACAGACAGGCGCGTTTGTGTGTGTAAACTGAAGGAGCGTTAGCAAAGAAATCTGTAATCACTTTTAAATTGAGTCTTAATTTTTTTTATGCTACTTAATAAACAAATAATATTTAGTCTTTGGACTTCTAATTATATTTTTTTTTAAATATAGGATGTAATTAAAATATTGAATATTTTTTTCATATATTAAAATATTGAATATCACTTTCAGAAACATAATTTTCTTTTTATTCTTTATTATGTCATCTATTTTATATTTTACGTGTTGATATTTGTGTCTTTTGATGTCATACAATTCTAATTTAAGATAAAACCAATGGGAATTAATGACTTTCAACTAATTCAACCAAATCCCCGGCCTAGAAGTAAGAAAAGTTTAAGTTTTTTTATAATAATGGGTCATGTATATACTTTATAACAATTTTTATGATGGAGCAGTTATTCCTATATGGAGGGGGCTCCAGAGTTTACGCACACTACCTCAATGTGCACGTGCACGACTAATAACAACCAAGAGCAAACCTTCTTCGTGAAGTAGAACATCTGTATATCGATTCCACATTGAGCTGGACTACACATGATATTATTGTCTTTGCATATATTTCGTTTCGTTAATTCTTTCTATTTAAATGAATATCTCCTCTGAATAAATTGGATCCTCTTATTAATTCTGTCTCCGCAAATTAAATCACATCTCTGACCTTTCAATCAGTTTCAGTCTTTTCATTTCGACAGCTCAAAAATATAGATGAGTATTCTATTTTTTTCTTAACGGAATATATTTATTTATGGTATGTAGGTATATTTATAATACTTACTAGCTGTTTGATTTGTGTTTATTTTTTTTTCTTGCTTGCGGCTGTATTCGGTGAGGTGGAGGTACTTTCCCAGTCGGCCAGTTTACAAATACACTGTACCCTACTACTCTTTCGCCTATTTCGCTACACGGCAGGGTGAACCACGTCCAGCTGAGCCTGGCTTTGATTCTAAAAAGCATTTATTTGCTTGGTTGTTTAAAAAAATCATGTTAGCAATTAGGTTCTATTTGATGTGAAAGAAGGTCAAATGATTACAAAGTTTATTTTTTCCCATGGGATTAAGATGTTTTTCCGAGATTAAAGTAGGCTATGTCACTCTCCAGACCGTAAACTATTTCCATTAAAAAATCATCTCTGTACTTAGGTTCCTTTTGATGTGATAGAAGGACAAATGATTACAAACTTTATTTTTTCCTGTGGGAATAGATGTTTGTTCGGGGTAAAGAGTAGCTGAGTGGGCTACCCTTTATCCAGGCTTTAAACTATCTCAAAAAAAAAGGACTAACAAACAGACTTTCACATTTATAAGAGTAATACGGATTTAATACTGTAGAAGATATTTATCTCGACGTAAAGTATAGACCACTTGTTGGTACAATGACCCGTATTCATGCGGGCGGAGCCACTGGTAATGATAGTACATATTAATAGCATTGTTGTGGTTAGCTGTGTATGTAAGGCATGTAATATGACAGTTATGAGCGCTAAATATGTTCTGTGTACAGATGAGTAGTATACAGGTCACAGTATTTAAAGGGTACAGAAATTTATTTCAGTAATAATTTCGCAATTACTCACTCCCGATCTAGTCATATAGCGCTGAGTGTAGTTTTTAACCAACGAACAGATCGAGATGTTAAAAAAAAACGATTAAAATAATAATTTTTAAAATCAATTCATTTAAAATTGATTAATAGAAAAAAAGAATCGATTATTTTAAAAATCGAATATTTTTCTCATCCCTAGCACATGTTGACTTGACATGACATTCATTTCGTTCGTTTCAAATTCATTCCAACTTTGGAAAAATATTTATTTTAGATTTATTTTATTCGCATCTCGATAATGTATTCAGATCAGAGTCTGAATTTGTGGTCTTTACAATAAAATATGTTTTTATAATTGTGTGTGAGGTTACATCAGTTTAAAATTATTTCTAAATTATCTAACAAATTAACTTTTGTTTTGTCACGGAATGTTCACATTGGATTTTTTCGTTCTATAATTTATATCTTTAAATGGATACCTATAACCGACTTTCTAGATTGTAAATCTGAGCTATTTATTCAATAGTAACTGCTGTTGGTTTGTGAAATAAAATAAAATAAAATTGATATATATTCTAGTGTATTTCGTCGAAGGGTAGGTTTGGTTAGTGTTTATTGTGCTTTTTATTTAGTGATACACCCTCAGTGATTTGTTTATCGGTTCTCATAACTACCTTCTTTGATACTCATCCTCTTTTGTTTAGTTTTTGTTGTCTCCATTGCAAATGGAATAATGGACTATTGTATTGGTGTTTTTTTTTGTATTCCAATTTGATCTGCAATCAATCGTCCAAATAGATAAGCAAATCATAATGTATAAAAATTTCGTGTCACTATGTATGTCCAATATGGATTTAAATCAAATTTTGTGCAGTTTGATCCAACTTGAGACATGGGAGAGTTATTTAACTCAATTATAAAACAAAAGCACTTATAATTCTCTTCAACATAAAGTTATTTTGGATTGAGTGTGGTTCAGTATCTTTAGAGCCAAAACCAACCTCACTTGCACATGGTCCATCCCACCGGCTAGCAAAAAGGGCTTTGGTGAAAGAGAAATAGGACCTGTACAATGTAAATATCAGAATCACTGTTAAAAAAGCGGAAAAATTAATGTAAAAATATTTGAAGGCAATACGAAGTTCGCCGGGCCAGCTAGTAAATAATAAATATTTCCGGAAAGTTTACACAGCGCTATTTAGTCCCAAATTAAGCACAAAGCTTGTGTTATGGGTACTAGACAACTGATAAATGTACTTAAATACATTTTTTTTGTAAATACATACTTATATTACATACAAAACACCCAGACCAAGATAAACAGACATGTTCATGCATACAAATGTTTGTCTTGTGCGGGATTTGACCCCACAACCTCGGAGTCAAAGTGGCCATTTATAACCACCGAGCTTGTCTCAAAATGTGCTGTTTATATTATCGGGGAGAGGTGATGCCCAGTAGCAAATCCTTTATAAAATAAAATATCCGGCTTGGTACTCTGTATACGTATGTATATCCATTTTTTGCCTCATTTTTGCTATAGAATATCCCGCAGCTCAGTGTGCCTCTTGGCATAGGCCTCCAACTCTCTCCATTGAGTTCTATCTTCCCCTGTACCATGTCCAGTAAGGCCCCAATGTCATGTAAATATTGTCTGCTCATTTGGTTATGTTTATGTTGTTAGGTAAGGATGTGTCTGTCTCTGTTTTAGGTATGTCAACAGATTGGAGTATTTTATTCAAATTAGTAATTTAAAGTGTATATGCACTCACGAGGCCAGTTCTCTACAGAGTCTCCTACTAAGCATAGTCACGTACTCGGTTATCTATAATAATAATAATAAAAGCCTTTATTCAGACATGTGATATTACATGAAATAAAAAAAATAAAAATAAAAGAACTTTACGACACATTTGGTACATGTTTCCATTTAAATCGGCAGTATCAAGTCTACTTGTTATTTCCATCGATAACCATGTCTGTTTGCTTTTCATAGCAAAGGTCTCCCCCAACTTTTTCCATTTTTGTCTATCCATTGCCGTTGTTGTCCAACCTACACCTGCTGTAACCCTTATTTCATCAGCCCATCTTCGAAATGGCCTGCCTCTTTTCTTTTTCCTGTGTCCAGTGCAGTAAACCAGTGCATTATTGTCTTTGACCATTTGTCTTTACCTCTAATGGTATGGCCGGCCCATTTCCATTTTGGTTTTCTGATTATTGTTGTAACATTGTTTGTTCTTTTAGTTTGTTGTCGGTTATCTGTGCTAAAGATAAATAGTATTGTCATTGGCGAGAACATCACGATCGCCATAAAAAGAATTTAATTCATCTGGTTTTCGGGCGTTCCTGTTTTCTAATACCACTAAAAATATTCTGTGGTACCACACAGTTTAAAATTAGCGACTTGCTTATATCAGTCAGTCGGCAGAGTGCTCGACTCTAGCACATTAGTTTTTCAAACGTTTCACTAAATTGGGTATGGTGGTACAGCAAGTGAGTTGGTGTGTGTCGTAAGTCGTAAGCAGTGGCGTAGCTAGGTAACTAGGGTTTGGGAATTCCCGACAAGTTCAAAGTCCCGGGACACGAGACAGCCTACAATCAAAGTCCCGGGAATTCCCGGGACTTTGACTGTAGGCTGTCTGTGAGACTTTTTCTTTTTTTTAGTGGGGCTTTCGTAAAATTGTACCTATTAAAAAAAGCCAATTCTTTGTAAAAAATCAACATTTATTATACAGAAAATTAAATGTATACTTAAATTTATTAAACGAATTCCGTTAAAAGTAAGCTGTTTGAGTAGTTGGGCATCAACAGTTGTTTACTAGCCTAAAACTTATAAACGAATTTAATATTTACAATTTTATTCTTATTAATAATGTTAATCTATTTGTAAGAATTGAAAATATATTTTGAGTATTATTTATGGGAGTAAATAATTTATAAAATAAGTAATTAATATTTTGGGGCTATACTATATATTTGAGGTTATTAATTAGACAAATGTAAATGCTGAATTGAATATGTTTAGTAGATTTTATCATAAAGGAAATGTTTAATATGAAATAATATATAAAAGATTTATGATAATATACAGAGTCAAAAATGCAGTTACGAATAATGTGCCAGTGGACCAAACAGTTGACAAGGGGAAACGTCTAAATATCTTAAACACACCCAATGATTTGAACTTTTCAAATGTATTGCAGAGTCAAAAAGCCAATTATCCTAACATTCCTTTTTTTCACTTTTTCCAAAAAATAAATCGGTTTTAATTGATATTTTAATTTTTGATACGGGTAGCGGGTACTTTAGTAAGGTTGTTTACAAAAAACAGTACGAAAAAGATGGTTGATGCTAACGCATGCGAATAAAAAAATTTTGTGATGAAAAGGCCTATTAGTTAACCGGTAGTTACTTAGCAGACCACGTAGTTATTCAATAAACTTACAGATGGCGCTATGCTCCCTCAATTATTTGAGAATAAAAATGTATTCGATAAATCTTGTCTCGTCTCGAGTCTCAAGTCCCGGGACTCGAGACAACTAAAATTGCGAAAAGTCCCGGGACTTCGAGACCTGAGACGTCCCGGGACCCAAACCCTATAGGTAACCAAGGGCCCTGGGGCAAATTAAAAAATGGGGCCCCACTGCTATGTAAACTGATTGGGTTTTATCAAATAAAAATATGAAATATAATACTTTAAAAATGCTAAGCTACTTAAGCTCTTTTTTGTGCACTGAAGGGCAAGTAATAAAAATATTAAACAGTAACAACATAAATTACAATTAATACTTGGTGTAGGTTTGGCTACTAAAACGAAATAGAGAAGATTCAAGGATTTATTATATAAAGATCGGGCCTACCAACTGACTAAATAAAAATTATATTTACAATTTTTTCCTAGCTTTAGTTTTCGCAAAAGTATCAATGAATTTGTTTAAATCCAGGCTTGATGCGGTTTTGTTTTCAATTGCTATTAGCGATAAATGTTGGAGTCGAGTTTGGCCCATATTATTTCTTAAATATTTTTTTATTATTTTTAATTTGCTAAATGACCTTTCAGCTGCTGCAGAAGTAACAGGAATTGTAAAGAATAATATTGCTATAAATATTTCCGTTAGATCGCATTCCAGCACTCAATATTTGCTCATTATTTCCTTACATAATTGGTAAACAGTCCATGCTTGAGTTAGTTGAGGTAAAACTCGGTGGTTAATATTAATAAATTGAAGTGAAAAACTAGGGCCTATTATATCTGAATATTTTCTTTGGAATTCGTCACACTTTCGAAATAAAGTTGCTTCATCAACATGTAATAAAAATGTTGGTGTTAGAAAATCGAATATATGACAGACTGCACTCATACTAATAAAACGTGTATCTAATTGAGATATTACTGTGTCTAGTATATTATTGAAAATCTCAATTTTAAATATTTTTTCTCGGTCTGGAAATCTGTGATCAGCAGCTAATTCATCAAAATGATTTTTAACTTTTCTTTGCCTTTTTTCTTGAAAATGGGTATCAATACTGTGGGTTTCTCTCTCCGTATAAAAGGTCCCACTTTATTTATTTAATGTTCGATAACGTGGATATCTCCATGTAGGGTGATGGCTGACACTGACATAGTTAAAAGGAAAAACTGTTTGTTTAACACAGAACTTTACTTTCTGTAAATTCGTTACAAAGTTTTCTTCCCTCGTCACATAACATTTTTTTCTTCTTCTTGACATAGGGCAGTCTTGCCACTAATACCATATTTTCTTGCAGTTTCACTGGCTTTGCATTTGAATAATTCGAAATCATTTCTATAAAGTTGCAACTTTGCTTTTGTCTCTGCTTTTGCAACTTTACTCGCCTCGCCCAAATTGATGTCGCATTTTTGAAAAGTTTTGGATGCATAATTGATGTCGTTCAATACACTGTGCATGAATTCGCAAAGCAACACGAACTCGAAATTTAGCATTTTTGTTTTAATACTCTCTGCTTCACTACGCTCATCTTTATTAGGACTCTTTAGAACTATTTCTGATAATGCTTTGATAATATCAAAATAACGAAGTTTTATTGCAGATATCGTATTGACCCTACTGGACCATCTAGTCAGATTTCGTTTTTTAGAGTGGTGTCCGATTCGCCAGTGAATTTTGACAGTAGATCCCAACGTTTGATGCTGTTTCCGAAAAGTTATACAAACCTTGCAACGTTGCGAAAAAAATCTGTATTTCCACACAACTGCTAACGGCATCATTTATCACCAAATTTAAATTATGAGTGGCACAATGTAGGTACGTACTCTGCGTTAGGCTGGATATCCTTAATATGTTTTTGTACACCACTCATCACACAGGCTCCATCATAGCCTTGCCCCACACATTTTTTTAAATCAATATTTTTGTCGATAAATGATATTGTCACTTGGTTGACTAAATCTACTGCGCCATGTTTGATGGCTGCATAAAAGCCTAGAAACACTTCTTTTACTTCTATATCAATTGGCTGTCCATTTTCTGATCTGGTTATTACTGCATACGTCACAACAATGCTTAGCTGATCTTCCTTCGATATGTCCTGTGTCGTATCCATTATAATGGCAAAAAACGGTGATGCTCTAAATTGTTCTAGTAGATGGGTTTCGAGTTTGGTCCCCAAGCTCTCTATTTAATTTTGAATTGTTGCACTCAGATAACTTGTAGATCCTAAAAACATTAAAAAACACAATTTCAAGAAAGTCCTGATATTAAACAGTTAATAATTATAAACAAAACTAGCCCGCCCCGGCTTCGCATGGGTATTTAAAAAATTTTTAAAAATTCTCTCTGACTTGCAAGACGATTTTCAGTTTCCGATGAAGATTCTCTGGTGAAAACAATGAGGCAAGTGGACTGTATTTTGGTAAAAGAAAGATTTTATTGTGTGCGTGGAAGCGAAAAAAATGGAAGTGCTAATTCCCCAAAAACCGCAAGTATGGCGCGCAGCAACTCCCAACCGTAGACAGCAAAAGAATTACGATATGGACTTACTTAGGTCTCCAGAAGTAATGTAACAGGAACCTCGAGGATGTGGCAGCAGAGTTCTTCCAAAATTTCTCTCTTCCTTAACACCAGCGTAATATTATTTAGAGAAGGTATGTGCGTGTCGCGCGCGGGTTAAGCGATACGTGTGTACTCTCGCGTGATTTTGCAACGACTGATTTCTTCTAATCGACAGCTGATATGCGCTACCGTTGAGAGTACCCTCGAAATCCACTCGCAATAAAAATACTGCCCGCGGATTGTAAGCCACGGCGCGTCCATTCTCCACGACGATGTATTTTTGATGCCCTCACTTGGAAACTATTTCTAGAAAGTTGAGATCTTGATTTTTTGGGCATTTTAAAATGTTAAAAAAATAATTGCAAAAAAATCTAATTTTCGTTCAAATAAAAAAAAAAGAAATAATGGGGAAAATTATATCAATGTAAAATCACATCAAAAAATAGCTGTTGTACAGGAATTACCTATTTATAATGTAATTGAAATATTATAATAACTGCTAAGTCACTAAGCTGTTTGGATGGATAATCAATATAAATAATTATTATCAGGTAGTACATACCTACTTACTGTATATAAAATATAAATAAATGGGTTTAGTTCAGAAAAGAAATCATGCAAATATTTATTATCAGGTAGCACCTACTTATTGAAAAAAATATAAATAAATGGGTTTACTTCTGATAAGAACTTTTAAAATTACGTACTAAGCGAATTCAAAATATTTCCAAGCGAAAATTACTCGATTCCTTCAATATCATCATCATCAATAGTTTTCGCAGCGCACGCGGTGTAAGGAATTTAGCTATTTTTTTTCCCCATCCCATCCTCGTCGCCACTGATAAATAATAACACGCGTGATCTCGAATCCGTTTATTTGCAGACTGAATATTTGTCCATATCGTAGTACCGTCATTTATCTTAATAATTAGTTAACCCTCATACATAACAACATTATTGGAGTTTTAGTAAGGATCCCTAATCTTTTCTAGCCTATGTTACTCAGGATGACTGTAGCTCTCCAATGATGAAAGAATTTTTGAAATCGGCAAAGTAGTTCTTGAGTTTATTCATTACAAATATACACACAAAAATACAAATCTTTCCTCTTTTTAATAGTAGTGTAGATTAAATAATTACGATTAATGATTAATAACATATTTTTTGGACTACTCTTTCGCAAATAATTCATTAATTGCAAATAAATTTGATTACCATAAAAAGGTTATAGTGAGTCAATCTTAAAAAATAGACATGCAAACTTTTTTTAGATCTTTTAAAGAGAAACAATTCCATCATTATATATCTCTTTAACAGAAAGCGTACGACTATAATTATAATTCATGTTCCACATGTCAAACT
The DNA here is from genome assembly GCA_937001555.2 of Hypsopygia costalis. Classification (NCBI taxonomy): domain Eukaryota; kingdom Metazoa; phylum Arthropoda; class Insecta; order Lepidoptera; family Pyralidae; genus Hypsopygia; species Hypsopygia costalis. The sequence goes on along the minus strand of OW443347.2, from coordinate 11,849,418 downwards.
CTGTTTTGCACACATAATCTCATTCTTTCTCGTAATCAATTTCTTGCTGCACCAGTCGTTAAATGCATTATCATTTCCTTTGTCGCATCGATTACCCTTTATATTTATTACTCTATAACAGAAAGCGTACGCCTATAATTCATGTTCCACATATCCGCCTCTGTTTCGCATACATATTCTCATTCTTTTTCTTAATCCATTTTTTGCTGCACTGGTCGTTACTTGCCTTATCATTTCATTTATCGCATCGGTTACCCTTTACATTTATTACTCTTTAACAGAAAGCGTACGCCTATAATTCATGTTCCACATGTCCGCCTCTATTTCGCACATAATCTCATTCTTTCTCTTAATCAATTTCTTGCTGCACCAGTCGTTAAATGCCTTATCATTTCATTTATCGCATCGGTTACCCTTTACATTTATTACTCTTTAACAGAAAGCGTACGCCTATAATTCATGTTCCACATGTCCATCTCTGTTTCGCACACATATTCTCATTCTTTCTCCTAATCAATTTCTTGCTGCACCAGTTTAATTGCTTTCTTATTTCTTTTGTCGCATCGGTTACCCTTTAGATTTATTCCTCTTGAACAGAAAGCGTACGCCTATAATTCATGTTCCACATGTCCATCTCTGTTTCGCATACATATTCTCATTCTTTTTCTTAATCCATTTTTGCTACACCGGTTGTTAAATTGTCTTCTCATTTCGTTTGGCGCATCGATTATTTACATTTATTACTCTTTAACAGAAAGCGTACAGCTATAAGGGGCAATTCACGTGAAGCGGACAGGTCAAAAAATTTGATGTTTCCGATTTTAGTAATATTTGATTATGTTAGACCTGTATATGTCCTCGACCCTTATACAGAATATTCTTAAAGTATAAAGTCTGATTCATGAGTTAAAAGACTTTAAAAAGTTTTGACTGACCGGCAGGCATGCGCTACTTAAAAGCCCATTGCTTAGTTGTAAATAATTACAATAAAATAAATAAAGTAGTAGAATTTATTCTTCTTTAATGAGCTTTTCAATAGCATTTCTGATATTAAAAAAAAAAATTTTTTTTGGAAAAAATATATAATTTAATTTTTGAAACTTGAATTTCACAAAGTTCGACCATTTTTTTTTTTTTTCTAAAAAATGCTAATAGTGTATAGATAATCCTTGCCAAGTTTCATAATGGGAGTAGAAGTCGTTTAGGAGCTAGACCGGTTAGAGTGCCGAAGCGCAGCGGCCGGTGCCGGGTCAGAAATTCATTCGGGTTACAGAAATTGTTTAATCTAATTTTCTTTCATAATTTATCATACTTTGATGTACCTAAAATTACGATAAGACATGCTGCTATAACTTATATTTTATTTACAAATTTTTACAATTTTATAAACTTCACTGTTGCTCGTGCGTTTTATATCTTCAGCAGTCGGAATGAACGCATGGTATTTCTTTGTGCCTGGTATGGTCACTGAAGACTCAAATCGGCTTTTTAGAAAACATCAGTTGCCTTCAATTTCCTCTTACTCATCATAGTATATATTCGTTTGAGGCATTTATAACATTACAAGGAAACGTCATTTTTAAAAGTTAAAAACATTTATTTGGAATTTAACATGAATTAAAAAAAAAAACATCAAATAAAAAAAAAATAATATAAAAGTTCAGTCAGTTTCAGTCGAATTCGCAATACGGGGAAGGTTCAAGGTTTCGAGGAGCACCGCCAGAAGTGGTCCATATACAAGATGATTGATAGGTCCGGTTAGTGTTCCAGCGGGCAGCCTGCCCAACTGGACTGGTCTGGTAGGGTCGGGTTTGACATAAACCCGACCAGGGCACGTAGAAGTTGACCCCAATGGAGATCCTTTCGTATCGTAAGGTCATTTAAGTCTCCGCGACTCTACGCGCCCCCTCCAGTCGACCAGCACGACTAATCTCCATGTCCGCTGGTGAGACCCCTGCCAGCACGGGCAAGGCAGCCATGCTGAATCGGTAAGCCTTGGTTAACAATATCAGTGCCTGACGCTGGCTTCTCAACACTACACTGCGACAAACATACATACATATGCGGTGGCACCAAATAGCAGCAGCGTATGTAATCGTTGCTATAAAAGTTCCCTTATATAGCACTTTAAGTGCTGGATATCTAACCCCCCAAGATCACGCTGAGACCCTCGACATTTTCCCAAAGCAAGCCGCAGCGCGCTCACCTATCCTAGTGGCGTGCTTGACAAACAATAGGCCCGGATCTCTCCACAGAGTCTTGACCAAATCTAATGACTGGGGGCCGCTGAAACTTTCCCTTCACAGTCATAGTTGCAGACTTCCCCGGGGAAAATTTCAGCCTATTATGGGCACCCCAGTCTCCAATCATTGACAATGCCGCCGTGGCGGTCGACTCTATGGCCGCGCGCGAGTTCGACTCTATGATGACCGTCACGTCATCAGCGTAGGCGACCATCTTAACCCCCCCCCCCCCCCCCCCCCCCGTAGGGGCAGACGCAGCAGATCATCCATAAGGATGTTCCACAACGTCGGCCCGAGTACAGAGCCTTGCGGACACCCCATGGTGGACTCCTTCCACAAGACCCGAGCGCCCACAATGAGGCCCACACGGCGTGCGGAGAAATAGTCCATCAACATACGATATATGTTCGATGGACACCCACCCCTCTTCGCCTTGAGCAACATCATGGGCCACCAAGCATTATCGAAGGCACCAGAGATGTCCAAGAAGATAAGCTGCACATACTTACAAGACGATGCAGATACTGTACTCAATATATCCTCTAACTCTCTTTAGGCTTTTAATGCCTTATTTGCCATATTGCTGTCTCTCACATTGCTAAGAGGGGAAGTCAAATTCCAAAAGCTTCCTACTCCTACTAATTTCTTCTGATTAAATTCGTTGTGAGTTCCAAGGCAGCCGTAGTTTTACCCCTGGGACTGCAATGGACTTCATTGTTCATTGCCTTTTTTGGCGGTCGCCGCTGTTAATCCTGGCTACACAGGAGATACAGTTCAGAAAAATTCCGGAATAAATCCATTTCGGGTATTAATCGGATAAATACCCAGGTAAATTCCCAAAGCATGGGTAAAATCATTATGTAGCTATACGACAAGTATATTATTTGAATATTTATAAGTTTTGAGTTAATTTCTCTTCTTATATCAAGTGGACACTTTAAAATGTCTCCTCAAGCAGTCTTACCTTCTGTTTTTGTGTATAAACCAATCAGTGTGCTTAGTACGAGTTGTGTGTTGTACGAGACTGTGCTTAGTAAGAGGAATCAGTGTGCTTAGTACGAGTTTATCTTACGATAAACGAATTCGTCCGTCAATTGCGTTCGCCGCTTCCACTGGTGGAAAGTTTGGTGCCGGCCAATAAGAGCGCTGAACGCAGACGATGGACGATTTCGTTTGTCGTAAAAAAAAACTCGTACTAAGCAACTTGAACAAATAACACTGGTCAACAATGGTTTTGTTGCCCTTGATGTGAAAGTGGTTTCAAATAATTTTATGCCTACAATTTATAAAACTATGAATGATTTTGGAATATTGGCTCTGGTTTTTTTTAAATCTTAATTTTAATATTAGACTACAAAACACAGAATGAAATAGTTAGTATATTTTTTAAATGTCATTAATTTATTACAAAGGTTTACTAATGTTTTGTTTTAGTTTTTAATTAATGTACATAGAAATAAAAAGCGAAAAAAATCTTTAAAACTTTTGTTATACTTTAAAGAAACACCTTTTATAACCTTTTCGTCTATAGTTAATTTGGGGACAATCTCATGTTAAGGACCAGGAGTAATCTGCCATCATGTGACGATCCCATCTACCCTGATACCTTTCTTTCATCACTTTTAGGTCTTGGTGGAAGCGTTCTCCCTGTTCCTCACTGTAACATCCCAGATTATCTGAAAATCTATCCAGGTGACTGTGGAGAAAGTGTGGCTTTATGCTCATATTTGCTCCTAAAGTGTTGAGGCTTTCCAGCATCTGTTGTACAATTTCTATATAATTTGGTGCTTTATAGTTAGCTAAAAATTTATTTACTATCAATACAAAACTTCCCCATGCTTCTCGTTCAGCATCAGTCATAGCTTTTATGAAATTTACTTCTTTTATCAATGTTCGAATTTGAGGACCGTCGAATATTCTTTTCCATACTCAGCTTAGGAAATGTTTTACAAATATTTTTAAAAGCTTCTCCATCCTTGTCCAACGCTTTGACGAAATGTTTCATCATACCTAACTTGATATGTAGTGGCGGAAGGACGATTTTTTCTCTACTTAACAGTGCCTCATTTATTATATTGGCTTTGGCAACTTTAAGGATCATCTCAAAGGCCAAACATTTTGTTCCTAGTGAACTGACTTTGCTCTGCTGTCCCATAAACAAATAAAGCAAGGGTATTTGCTGTATCCACTTTGCTGAAAAGTTCATCAACTTCAAAATCAACACAAACCCACCATTGATGTTCAGAGTAATTAATTTTTTGCAGAAGGAATTCAATATTCTGATATTCTTCATTAAGTTTTGTTGAATGGGTAATAGGGATTGATGTAAATCGATTTCCATTGTTCAATAAAACGCATTTTAAACTCCTTTTATCAATAAAAAGTCGCCAACCAGTAGATTTGTATTCACTTAAACCTATGTTTAATAAAAAGCACTTGTTAATAACTCGTGTTCTGAAGAGAAAAGACTACTTAAACTGTTTGGTGTTTTAAATTTATAATAAACCAAATTAAAAAAAAAACTAGAGCCAATTAAATAATTTTCTTGAATTTATTCGTAAACTGGGTACTTGAGATATATAAATCTGCAGAGATATCCAGGGCAACAAAAAAAAAATTGTTTTTTTGTTGAGCTGTGTAATCAACGAAGTTTCTTATTTCGTGCCGAGAGAGTAGTATGCCCACAGAGCCAAGTACCTTTCACCTTCTGGTTTGTTTTCAAATATTTACTCGGAATATTCCCGAACATTGGAGAAATATGACTAATATCGGTGAGATTTATATGTTTTTATTACATCCATAATGATAGTATACCACAAACCTCGGTTATGTAAATTAAATTTAATTGTAATATACATATGTGGAATAAAAGACGTTAAATTGTGTAAAATCGTTTAATAAATCAACAAATTAAAGCAATAGGTCTAATTATTTTAACAACAAGATTAAACTTACGAATTCTAACGTATAAATCTTTGATAATGAGGCTAATCACTATCTGAATCGTCTTCATTACAAATTAAATTAACATCGAAAAATTCGAAATTCTGTGCAGTTCCTTGTGAAGTTGAAGGTTCATTCACAGGACTAGTAATCGGGCTATTTATTATTGGAGATATAGTAATGTCGTCTTCATCTTCGATTTCAAATTCATGTTTTTTTAGTAGATTCCAATTGTAGGACACGTATGAAATTTTAGCTGCTCTTTCTGTAGTTAATCGGTTCCGCTTAGCATTGTGTATATGACCGAGAACACTAAATGATCTTTCTGTTGCTACTGAGGTACATGGAGCAGTTAACAAACGAACTGCTAGTTTACTGAGTGGTCTTGATGCACAAATTCCTTTCCACCAAACCACAGGATTCATGTCTGCTACATTTCTCCATACAAAAGATTTTCCCCAAAAACCTTCTTTAGCTCTGTAATTTGCCAAATCGTGCATTATATCTATATTCAGAACAATAGCCATGTCATCCAAAAATTGCAAGCTTTCGATTTCTTGAGCTTCATCTAATTCTACACCTTGAGATCTTGGATCCAACATGTAAGCTGCAAAATGTATAGGTTTTAAGCAATTTTTCATCCTCGTGTTCAAACAACTCATGATTTGTTCTTTATCATTATTAGTTAGCATTTGCAAGTCGGGAGAACGAAATTTAAAGAAGATTTTATGTCTATAAAAGACATACATACCTCATGAATATTAATGTTATTGCCTTCTAATTTAAATATTTTTTCAGATATTGGTTCTAAAAGTTTAATGCAGCTATCTGTCATTAACCAAAACGTATCGTCTAGTAAATGGGCTTTGACTTCACTTGGCATTCTCGCTTCTTCATGCACTGCCAGTGTCTGTAAAGCAACTTTTGTGCACTGCACACTTTTTAAAGCATTGCAGTAGCTGCCCCGACGCGTTTTTATAGGCAGTTTCAAAGTTTCCCCTGAACCCTTTTCTTAAATAATTTGTGCTAACAAAGCATTTAAAACTTGACTTCTTTTCACTGTTTTTATCGTATCTATAACAATTTTGATAAATTCTTTTATAGCCTCAGGTTTCAAACAATCTTCACACAATAAATTTAATGTATGCGCAACGCATCTTAGTGGTAAAATATGAGAATGTACGTTACGCACCAAATTAAATGCTTTTTGGATATTATTTGCATTGTCTCCTATTAATGTTACGAACTCTAACGTATAAATCTTTGATAATGAGGCTAATCACTATCTGAATCGTCTTCATTACAAATTAAATTAACATCGAAAAATTCGAAATTCTGTGCAGTTCCTTGTGAAGTTGAAGGTTCATTCACAGGACTAGTAATCGGGCTATTTATTATTGGAGATATAGTAATGTCGTCTTCATCTTCGATTTCAAATTCATGTTTTTTTAGTAGATTCCAATTGTAGGACACGTATGAAATTTTAGCTGCTCTTTCTGTAGTTAATCGGTTCCGCTTAGCATTGTGTATATGACCGAGAACACTAAATGATCTTTCTGTTGCTACTGAGGTACATGGAGCAGTTAACAAACGAACTGCTAGTTTACTGAGTGGTCTTGATGCACAAATTCCTTTCCACCAAACCACAGGATTCATGTCTGCTACATTTCTCCATACAAAAGATTTTCCCCAAAAACCTTCTTTAGCTCTGTAATTTGCCAAATCGTGCATTATATCTATATTCAGAACAATAGCCATGTCATCCAAAAATTGCAAGCTTTCGATTTCTTGAGCTTCATCTAATTCTACACCTTGAGATCTTGGATCCAACATGTAAGCTGCAAAATGTATAGGTTTTAAGCAATTTTTCATCCTCGTGTTCAAACAACTCATGATTTGTTCTTTATCATTATTAGTTAGCATTTGCAAGTCGGGAGAACGAAATTTAAAGAAGATTTTATGTCTATAAAAGACATACATACCTCATGAATATTAATGTTATTGCCTTCTAATTTAAATATTTTTTCAGATATTGGTTCTAAAAGTTTAATGCAGCTATCTGTCATTAACCAAAACGTATCGTCTAGTAAATGGGCTTTGACTTCACTTGGCATTCTCGCTTCTTCATGCACTGCCAGTGTCTGTAAAGCAACTTTTGTGCACTGCACACTTTTTAAAGCATTGCAGTAGCTGCCCCGACGCGTTTTTATAGGTAGTTTCAAAGTTTCCCCTGAACCCTTTTCTTAAATAATTTGTGCTAACAAAGCATTTAAAACTTGACTTCTTTTCACTGTTTTTATCGTATCTATAACAATTTTGATAAATTCTTTTATAGCCTCAGGTTTCAAACAATCTTCACACAATAAATTTAATGTATGCGCAACGCATCTTAGTGGTAAAATATGAGAATGTACGTTACGCACCAAATTAAATGCTTTTTGGATATTATTTGCATTGTCTCCTATTAATGTTACGAACTTATGTGCACCGTAATTATCTATAACTTTGAGGATTTCCTGACTGAGGTATTGACTGGTGTGTCGATTTGATAGAGTATTTACACTTTTTACGAAAATGGGTTCTGGTTTAGCAATGATAAAATTAAAAATGCCTTCCACGCGCTGATTGCTCCAGCCGTCACATTGTAGGTGCAGGTTAGTTGCAGATCTTAGGTTCTCTGTTATTTTTGATTCCATTTGATTATAAATTGTATCCAAATATGTTGTTGCAACAGCTTTTCTTGATGGTAGCTTATAGAGTGGTTGCAATTCTTCAAAGAATTTTATCCACAGTGGGTGCTCAACCATAGACATGGGAGCACCTGCAACAAATATAACTTTAGATATTTATTGATCAAGAATTTTTTTCTTTTCTTCCGAGATTTCAAAAGACTGTGTAATTTGAGCAGATGATGATGTAATTTCTGTAACTTCTGACTGTGAGCTTGAAATACCTACGGATTCTTCAGGGCAACGATTTTGTACGATCCTAGTTAAATTATTACTTATTTTCAATTGACTTTTAATAACAAGAAGACACTTAAAACATCTTTGAAGATGTTTTTCCAATTTATTAACATTGGCCACTTTGTATAATGTCTCGCAATATTTACATTTTGCAGATTTATTATTCATAGTGAAAAAATGCTTCCATATCTCTTCATTCTTCCTGCGCGGCATAATGTACTGCGAAAAAAAAGGCTTACTTAATTCATTGCAAAATTAACTTTATTTTTTATGTAAAACATATCTTGTGGCTGCGGCGTCGTCCGCGATAAAAATGAAATATATGTAGTACTGTGAAGTAACAGGCAAACATTAAATCAAAACGAAATGAAAAATAAAAGTAATGGACGAAGTAATAGAGTCTAATTAATTTCATCTGACTCTGGAATGCAATGCCAATTTAATAAGCGCTGGTTAAGAGCGTTTACACCTTAAGCTGGCAACGTCGCACTCGCAATCTAGTGTTAACTTATGTTGCGTTTTTATTACTTTTAGATGAATTGTAATAGATTTCTTAAATTTTCTCTGATAACTATTTAGAATGACGTATTACAAGTTTCTAATACGTTATTTACATAGTAAAATAACGTCATTCTAAATAGTTATCAGAGAAAATTTAATAAATCTATTACAATTCATCTTAAAATAATAAAAACACAACATAATGTGACACTAGATTGTGACGTTGCCAGCTTAAGGTGTAAACGCTCTGAAGGACATGAACAGAACATCAAAATGGCGGACATGTTCAACACAAAGTGCACATAGACACTTTTACCGAGTTATAAGTAAAATCATGAAAAATCTCTAACTAAACAATATTCTTAGTAAAAAAAAATAGGAGAATGTAGACAGGTGTTTAATTAGCAAAATAATAAGTCACAAGAGAAAAGTAACTATAATGAATGTAGTGATTTTATAAAATGTTGTTAGAAAAAATTAACAAACTTATCGTTGCTTTAATCTCCGGAATAATCACAGTTTGTCACAATTAAAATGTAAAGTCTATAGAATTAACTGAGTCAAATAAAACGCAAAATTACACGAGTTGCGTGCGCGCTCATCGAACTGATGAGCTAGAATGCAGACTATATTCCTTGATGCAGACAGTATGACCATAGAAACAGAAGCCGGATTTTATCATGCACATTGAGTGAAAGAGACAAAACATGATGTACATGCAGCGATCACTTAATCTCTTTGTTTTTTTTTTTTTTTTTTTATACTACGTCGGGTAGCAGACAAGCATACGGCCCGCCTGATGTGAAGCGGCTACCGTAGCCATATTAACGCTTGCAACATAAAATATTGCTCGCGCGCCGCCACCCCCGCTGCCAACGCAGCATCTCCTTCCTTTCTTTCTGGTGACCTCACTCACTCGCAGGAACACAACAACCCTCAAGGGAATTGTTATTTGGCTGCGGTATTTTGTGAGGTGGAGGTACATTCCCCAGTCGGGTAGCTTACAATTACGCTCCCTACCTCTCTTTTCGCCAGAGCTTCGTTTGTCAGTCAGCAGGGTGCACCACGTGCAGGTGAACTTGGCTTTGGTTCAAAGATCTTGATGAACCACTTACACCCCATACATGTTTTTAATATTTACCATACAACATAAGAGCCTATTATATAACATAATAGCCTCTTACTTTACGACATTACTAATGTAAAGGTAGGTACGGTACGAGTTATTCTTGATTTAAGTAAAAAAATACACGGGCTATAATTTATATGATCGCCCAATTGCTATAGTTGACAAAGAACCGTATTCGTGGTGCTAGTAATAACTTTCAAGATCCTAGGAAGTTATAACAAATAAATTTAAATAACTTCGATATAATAATAATAAATACCCACCTTCTGGGAATTTACCCGGGTAAATACCCGATTTTTACCCATAATTGAATATTTCCGGGAAAATACCGGGTAGAATCCCATCTCTACCTGCCGGTGACTGCCCTCGGTTCCCCGTCGTGTCGGGGTTCTGCGTTTCTCTGTTATGTTAAAGTGATCTGGGCAGGTACCGCACTAGTGTGTACGGTACCTACCGTGGCCTATTGCTTGTGTACTGTACCTATTTAACTCACTATCGATTACACATCTGGTTCTGTTAATCGTTCCCTTGCGCGGAATCGCGATTCGGTGCACCGTGAAGTATTAGGATTCTTACTTCTCGTGAGAGCATTATATCGTACTCTCCTGGTCGGAGCCCTTAGCTCCCGGACCAGACATATCGCCACGTGCTCAGGATTAAACATTATCTCGTGTCAAATACATACTCATTACCTAGCTATGATAAAGACATTATATTGTGTCTAATAAATACTCCTCGCATTAATTACATCATTGCGTGCACTCTTATATTACAATAAACTTACTCACGTGAGGTTTTGAAACAGCTCGCTTGGGAAGGCAGGACTCGGTGAACGGCGCGCGCGCGCGTCGTGTTCCAAGTGGCGTCCCGCCTCATCGACCATAGAGTATTTATATTATTTATCAGGCAGCGGTGTTGCCCGCTCCAAAAGTCAATTTACTTTTTGTGTCTTAATCTAGCTTACATTTCGCTACATCTCACTGGATGTCGCGACACTCCAACTAGGGAAGAGAGATTTATAGTAATGTGACTAGGTTCTGCGTCCACTCTTTTATCCTTTCGAGAGCGCGAGCAGCTGCTAGTCTTCTCACCTTAGTAGTCTACGGGATTTCGTGTTCCTCAGAGGTCTTATCAGAATCTTGATCCTCTATAGTCATTTTTTCGGTTTCCTTGATTTTTTCGGTATCCCTGTCTAGGGTAACCATTTCCTCATCTGGTGTATTATCGGGTAACTGTAGATTATTTTCTGATTTGCTTTCCTTAGACTCTTCTACTGCGCTGTCAGGTTCAGGTAGTACACATGGGTCAGTTGGTCCAAAATTAGCTGATTGTGGTATGTGGTTTCCTTGTTCACTCCTCGCCGATGTTGATTCGGATAGGTTCCCTGCAGCTGATTCTTCTACTTCCAGTGGATACAAGTGTGCTATGGATCTTGTGTATTCTTTATCTTTTGCTTTTACTCTCGCTACTCTACACAATCCGTCCTCACTTTTCATGAGTTCAATTATCTTCCCCACACGCCATCCTCTATTCTTGAGGTCTTCTTTTATTTGAACGATATGTCCCAGTCTAGATGCTTCATTTGAAGTCACACTTGTTTCCTTATAAGCGTTTCCATACCTTTCTCGAAGGTTGGAGAGATATTGATTTGAAAACATTTGTTTAAATTGTACTGAGTGTCCTCTTCCAGCCTCCTCAATAAACTCGAATTTCTTTATGGAACCTTCAATAGGTATGTCCTCGCGTGTGTTATTCGTTGTGATGCATTTACCTGCTGCTAGGAAGTCCGACGGTCTCAGTATGTGTTCTATTTCAGAACCTACAGAGGTAAGAGGTCTCGTGTTCAGTACAGCTTCTATCTCTTTCACTACTGTAAGTAGTTCACCGTCCTTCAGTAGGTGTTTTTGTAAAGTTCTCATACAGTGTTTCACTAGTCCTACTAGACGTTCGTAGAAGCCTCCGAGCCACGGTGCTAATTACGTTATAAATTTCCACGTTATTCGATTTTCTATACAATATGGTTCATTTATGATTTCGCTTGTTAATTTTAAATATAATGCGTTGTCTGAGACTATCTTCTTGGGCATTCCTCTCGTGGCGATGAATCTCCTTAGCGCGTGAAGACACTCTTCTGTAGTCATGTCTAAGACTACTTCCAGATGTACTGCTCGTATTGCTAGGCATGTGTATAGGCAGATCCATCGTTTTTCGCTGCTTGTTCCAGTCTTAACCATTACTGGGCCTAAGTAATCCACTCCCGTATACGTAAAAGGTGCGGTATAGTTGACTCTTTCTGCTGGTAGGGCTGGTGGAGGAGGTACTCCTCCGTGGTCCTCCGCCGTGTTTCACGCATTGAGGTCATTTCTTTAGCATTTTCTAAACTTGTGCTCGCCTCTGCGGGATCCAATAGTCTTGTCTGATGATACTTAACATGTGTGACAATCCTACATGATAATTTTTCTCATGTGTTTTCCGAATTATGTTTTCTGTGAATTCACCACCTTTAGGAATTAGGATTGGATACCTTTTGTCAAATGACTATTCCGCATTTGTTATGCGGCCCTTACATCGCAGTAGTCAATCTATGTCGGTGAATGTATTTAATGCGCGGCTCAAATTAGTTTCCTTCCCTCTGCATTCGTCCGGGAAGTTTTCTTCTTGTATTCTTTTAATTACTCTTATAGTGGGAGGTATTGTATAAGTTTCCATTTAGATATTAGATTGTATCCTCTCTGGGGCTTTAGGTCATTCTCTCTTAATATCTCTTTGTCTATCTCCATTGATTCAGGCTTCCCTAGAGGCCTTTCTTTCGTGAGCGAAGAATCAAGAAGCGTCTCTCATCCTTGTGGGCCATGATTTCGCGCCATTCAGTAAAAATTCTGGGCCTCTCAAACATCTTTCTTTATCATCTATCGAGGCGTTCGACCTCGTAGCGATGTCCGCTGTGTTAAATTCTGTAGGGACGTATCTCATGGTTAATTCTTTATTTCTTCTGATCTCTTGGATTCTTTTATCTATGAATTGTGGTAGGAGTTTATCGGATTGGTACAAGTCGATGACAATTTGGCTGTCTGTCCAGAGGAATTGATGTGTGTGTGATATTTAATCGTAAGGATTCCTGAACGAATTACACGAGACGACTTCCTATCAATGCTCCTAGCAGTTCCAGTCGTGGTATTGTCATTTGCTCATGGTCTTTAATCGGTACCAATCGTGATTTATCTATCACGCGTGATTTATCTATCACGAAACTTTGCTCCTTACCGTTATGTATACTACAGCGACATACGCCTTTGTGGATGCATCCGTGAAACAATGTAGTTGGTAATGTCCTCGTGTATCTTTTGCGTAGCATCGTGGTAGCTTTATATCTTGAATGTCATTCAAGGTATCGCTTATTTCCTTTTCTTCCGTCAGCTCCTTGGATAGGTTATTATCCCACTTAAATTTGTTTAACTATAGCTTCTGTAGGAATAGTTTAGCTGGTAGCAGGGTTGGTATAGCAAATCCACATGGATCATAAATAGATGCCGTAGTCTTCAAAACTCCTGTCTTAGTGTTAGCATTTACCTCTCTTTTCCATCTCAATTGTATTGTGTCTTCATCCAGGTGCCAATTTAAGCCTAAGACTTTCACTACTTTGTCCTTGCAACCATCTGGAATACTTTCCATGAATTCCTATGAATTGGAGCTCCAATCTCTGAGATTCATAGAGATTTCTTCAAATGCTTTGACTCTTCATAAAGTGTTGTAGCTTCCTGAAGCGTCTCCGTCGTGGTAATTAAGTTATCAACATATATGTCGCTGGCTATCTTCCTTACAGCTGTTTCCTTCGAGTGTGTGAGGTGATGCTTTATTGTTGCATTAAGAAGAAATGGACTAGATATTATGCCGAACGGAACTGTGCAGAATCTCAAGCGTAATAAGTTATCTTTGGTTGTAGGTTTTATGTCTTTTAGCCACAAGAATCTGGTAACGCCTTCCCTTCATCATCCCTTTCATTTAACGCTAATTGTAGAAAGGCCTTTTCTACGTCGGCGGATATTCCTATGGGGTAAGATCTGAACCTTATGAGCAGCCCCGTAAGTTCTTCAAGCATCAACGGTCCCCTATATAAGCATTGATTCAGATTTTTATTATCCTTTGTTTTTGCTGAGGCGTCGTAGACAATTCTCGTATCCTTTCCTGGTTGTGAGACTCCGTGATGCGGTAGATAGTGTATAGGGTGCTGCCCTTTTGCTGATTCCTGTACTATTTCTATAATACCCTTCTCCAATTGATCCTGCAACGTTCGATCATATGACTTTAGTCTCTGTATTCATTCGTTTCCTGAGATTCTCTAGTCTTCCTAGAGCTAGTCCGTAATTGTTTGGTAACTCTGGTGGATATTCATTCCACGGCCAGCTTATTTGGTATTATCAATGAGCTCTGTGGTCTCGTTGAAGTTTCGTATCGCTTCTTCATCACGGCTTCTTTAGGACAATCCGTAATACCTGTCCAGCTTCAAATTCCCAAAGCGATTTTATCTCACCATTATCTAGTGGTGGATCAGGTCCATGCAATTTGGTTTCGGTTCCTGATTGGAGGCAAGTAAATGCTGACAATTCGTCCATTGGTTTTGACTTCGATTTCGCTGACAGGACCCATCCTAATTCCGAGTTCACAGCTTACAGGTCATCAGTAAGCTTAATTTTCTCTGTTGACATTATTGAAAAATAATAATCATATCCTATCAGTATATCAACCTTGTCTGCCAAGGATCCATCGTCCGCCAGGAATTTTATGCTCTTCCATTTGTTGTATTCTTGCCTAGGATAGGTCACGCTCTGTGATATGAATAGTACTACATTAGCATAGCTCTTGTTAGTTCGCGTTTCAAAGTGTAACCTTACTATTGGGCTGTCGATCTCTCTTGGGCTCTTCGAGCCAAATGTAAAAACCGACAGTCTAACTTCCTCTTCTATAGGAAGATTCAATCTTTTAGCGGCTTCCTGTGTAATATAGCTGCGTTGACTCCCTGAATCCATCAGTACTCGACAGTCTAGATTCTCTCTATTCTTGTCAGTATTCAATGCTTTAATTACCGCGGTTTGTAGTATTGTATACCCAGATGCGTTTATATGGTGTGTAGCCGTAGCTTCCCTTTCAGTGGTAATCGTCGTTTCTTTCTTCATCTGGAATCTCTTGGGGCATAATGACCGATGATGTAGGCCGACGGCGTGGCAATACACGCATTTCATTTTCAATCTACATTCTCTGATTGAATGCCCTCTTCTAAGGCAATTTATAACACCTATTCGTTAGCTTCTGTTTTCTTTCTTCAATGGTTTTTACAATTTTGCACTCGTCACTGTAGTGAGTGTCGCTTTCACAGAATACATAAAAAGAGTTTCCCCTATTTGTGTATGGTTCCATCTCGGATGTTCGCTTTCCTTTCTCAGGTATATTCCTTCGCATATTAGCTTGCGAATGTGTGAAGGTACGGTCAACTCTCTTTCTTTGGTAAGGCCTTCTTTCTCTGACATGTAGAATTTCCGTTGTATATTTATTTTGTTCCTGTTGAGATCAGTCCAGCGATATACCTGTTGGCTTCCTCCCTGTTGGCTTCCTCCCTGTTGGCTTCCTCCCTGTTGGCTTCCTCCCTGTTGGTTATGATCATTTCTATGTACTTTCTTATTTCTTCAATGGATTCCGATTGGGATTTCATTTTCATTTCATAAACTATGTCTTAAGGAAATTTTTCCATAATCATAAGTAGAAGATGATTATGGTTAATATTCTCTCCCAGAGAGTATAATACACGTAGGTGTCTCTCGATGTCGTTGACGGTTCGTCGGCAATCGACTTCTGTGTTATCCGCTGGTCTCACTTTGTAGAGCGCTGAATAATGGGAGTCTATAATAACCATATCCTTACCATAGCGTTCCTTTAAGGTTGTTATAGCGATAGCATAATTTTTGTTTGTGGTCTCTAGATCTTGCAGCACTTGTTTCGCTTCTCCTCTTTAAGAAGCCTTCAGGTACAGCAGCATGTCCACCTCCCGTAGGTTTCTTTGGTCGATATTACAATTGAATTGGTCCTAAAAGCTAGACCATTGTAGGATATCGCCCTCGATTCCGGTAGGTCGAGTTTAGGCAACTTGCTGGAGAGAACTGTATTAGTGTTGGTCTGCTTCGTGGCTATGCTTGTGCAGTGTTGTTTAATTCTAACGTTTATTTCAGCTAGGGTCTCCTCACCTAGGAGTTGTGTGATACTAAGCTCGGAAATATCTTCCACAGATGGTTCTCTGACTTGTTGAAAATAATTGTTTAACTCCACACTGAATCGGTTTATGGTGCTCACTAATTTAGATGCAACTATCTAAGCTTCCTTTCGATTTTCATTGTTTATTTCTCTATTGAACCTGACAGCGCTTTCTGTGAATTGTTTTATTTGATTTGTAATCAATCTCAACCTAGTCATCATAAGTACTTACACTCGGTTTCACAAATATTTAGAGGTCTATGCGCTCGTACTAACACATTTATTTAACATAAACTCGCCGGTAGGCAAAACAAGAAAAGAAAAATGGCTAAATTAGATCGGGACGCTTTTGATTTTGTTATTAAATCGATCCGACCAATAGGCGTTCGATATCTACGTATGTTGTCTCCTGTCTTACCCAGGAGGCGCCACTGTCCGTGTTAGCTTAAACTGCGTTCCAAATTAGCAAAGTCTATTTTTCGGCTTGGGATAATAGGTCTATTTGATCCATTATTTGTATTGATCGTTTTTAAAAGGTAAAGTTAAACTCAAAAAACGATTCGTACTGATAGAAAGAGAGAACGATTCCAACTGAGTCATTTTTATATGAATACATGCGCCTGTGCAGTTATCGCTGTGACTTTGTGGTGTGTTTTGGATACTGTCTGTTTTTTTTTTGTTTGCTTTGGAATTGTGAACACGAAAAGTTTTACTGCTATTAATAATAATTTTATTTCTTTATTATTTACAATACTATTTGCCACAAGTTCATGGAAAACATATGTTAATTTAGTGACATACCTGCCAGCAAATAAATTTCCTCTCTACTTTCACTACATCTACGTTGGACACAGCAGTACATATTCAGCAGATAGTGTACGACTTAAGGGATAATTTCAACACTAAGATGGCAGACTTCCAGCAGCAACTCTTGAAGGCCAGTACATCCTCACCAACGCCCACTGTTTATCTATTGACTCAGACTTTACGAACTTTAAAATATTCTTAACTGAGACTCTAAACACTCTGCAGCGGCAAGTGGAGCTTATTATGCAGCAAATGGATCAATTCGTGATGCGTGCGCGCCGCAAAATGTTGTTGGTATATGGAGTTCCAGAGGATGGAGACGAAGATGTTCCTGAGAAGGTGGTCAAGATGGTAACGGGTAAACTCAAAATCACAAATTTTTCCACAGCTGATATTTCTCGTTGCCACAGGATTGGTCACTCTTCTGATGACAAGCCCAGACCAATCCTCTTGAAGCTGAAGGATATCAGTATCCGGAGCCAGATTTGGTTTGCAAAAACCTCAGTGTGGCAGTGGCGTCACCCTCTCGGAATTTCTGACGAAGGTGCGCCATTAGCTGACTATTTCGTCTATTCATGGGCAAACGTGGTGCATCTGGTCTAAGGTGCGTGGGTACATACCGATATTTATCCATCGTATCCACCAAAGTTCTCAATTCATCATATCGGTTACCCGTAGTATCAGCCGTGTCTTCATCTTGCAAACCTGCAAAGGCGGGCTGAGGAATAGCCGCTATAGTTTGTAGCGCACTATTTAAACGTGGCGGTTCCGAAGCGACACGACTGTCTTGGGCTTGCAAACGCAACCTCTCAAGTACGGCAGCATCCAACAGATGACAGCGTTGAATGGCCCGCACTTGATCCGAAAGTCGTTGGGCCGAGACGTTGACAGTTGGTTCAAGAGCCCGAAACACAGAAAGCATCCGAACACGGTATGCAGTGAGGTTAGTTCCCCCCTCTGTGACCTCGTAGTACGCTCGCATGAAATTTTAATTAATTTGTTGATTCCATCTCATGCGGCGCACTGCACCGCCGACAGCGGGGACCCTGTTCGCGGTATGTCCACGTGGTCCCAAGCAAAACGGCGGCCGTCCTCGACGGCGCACAGATGTAGGCGTCGCCGGGGGAGTGTGAAACTCGTCGCTCCAACTCGACGCAACTGTAGCCGACACTGGTGTGTTGCTCACGGGGGGCAGCGGCTGCGAGGCGGAGTCAAGCGACGAGTCCTGAGCTGTTGGGCGTGCGAGTCGTCTTCTAGCTATAGTCAGCATCTCTAGGGTTTTTCATTTTCACTTTTTTGGCATAATTTCTGTACATTTTGTTGCTTTTTCTCATATTGACAACTTGTCAATGTCATCATTTTTATATTTTATATATTTTATTATAATGTGTAAAAACTATGTAAAACTAATTATAAAATATTGTACTGGATATTCTTCTCGATGTAATTAAATAGTATCACTTATCAATCTCATTATTAGGTAAAATTTTTGAAACGGGATAAAGAAAAACCACTACTGCTGACACGTAGTGTTGCCAGTTATATATATTTATTATTATTATTCCAATTATTTATTTACTTTTCTTTTTACAAAAAATTGTATTTACAATATAAATATAAAAACATAACATTATAAATACAAATTACTATAAAAAGAGTTACCGCCGTCGCGGGACATATACCAGCGGCGCCGGTGGTCAGGGCGACAGACTGAAGAACCTCCGCACAATACAGTGCAGTCCCCAAAATTGCCACCTTCTTTATCCGGCCCTTGACCCAGTAGCCTAGCGAAAGTCTCCTAAGGTGTGAATCGAGACTTTTCGCTATGAGACCGTTTACCGACACGACTATCGGGACAATTATTGTTGAATCAACGTCCCACATGGCGGTAACCTCGTGAGCTAAGTCCAAGTATTTCGACATCTTGTCATTCTCAGCTTTCACGAGGTTCTCGTCGCATGGCACGGTGATCTCAATAAGAAATGCCCTTCGCTCTAACCGGTCTACCAACAAAATATCAGGCTTATTAGCTATAATAGTCCTGTCCGTGATGATAGACCGGTCCCAGTAGAGCTTGGCACGACTGTTTTCGAGGTCTGGTATAGGTACATACTTGTAATAAGGCACCTCAGAGGTTGTGTCTGTACAAATACTCACCATTGGCAAGATAAGAACAACCGGAAATAACATGCCTGATAGATTCACCAGGACGGTGACATGCACGACAAATGTCCACCCCCATCCTTCAAGATGTATTTCCGGTAGTTATTAGTCTTGACAACTTCGTCAGCAATTGCACAGACAGAACCTTCGGTTTCCCCGAAAAGGTCACCGAATCGTAGCCAGGTGCGGACGCCAAAAGATCAACATCGGATCCATGAAGAGCCCGATGGAATCGTCCGTGTAGCTCTTTACCCTTCCATATGTTCAAGCGATCTTCAGTGCTTAATACAAGTGGTTTATGACAGTCCTCTTATTATTAAAAAAAAATGTATTCAATAAGATTAAAATTAAATAAATGAGTTAATATAAAATAAATACATTAAAAAATATATAAAACAGAATCCCCCCGATAGCGGGAACAAAATCCAAACTATCGATGGTTAAGGTCACAAAGACAGAAACCTCCTCACAATACGTGCCGTGCAAAGGAGGACAGCTTTCTGTATTTGACCCTTGATCCAGCTTCCCAACGCTTCTTGAGATATAGGTCGAAGCTCTTGGCGATTAAGCCATTGGCCGTCACAACTATCGGAACAATCACTGTTGAATCGACGTCCCACATGGCAGTAATCTCATGAGCTAAATCAAGATACTTAGATAATTTATCTTTTTCAGCTTTCACAAGATTAACGTCATGTGGGATAGCGATATCAACAATGACTGCTTGGCGCGTTAATCGATCTATTATCACGATGTCAGGTTTATTGGCTACAATAGTCCTGTTAGTGATAATAGATTGATCCCAGTATAATGTGGCATGGTCATTTTCGAGAACTGCTTCCGGCATATACCTGTAGTACGGTACCTCGGTGATCACAAGACCATAAGGCCAATTCTCGTAACAAAAATGCAGTCAAAATTCAGTCTCAGTCTAATCTCGATCTCACAAATGTCACAAAAGGTATTCTACTAACGCAAAATAAAACGTGAATTGACACTGAATGTGGTTTGAAATTGGAATGTGATCGAAAGTTGAACAAACTAAAACGGCATTTCCCTAACACTTTCCATGATATTGATGTTTGAACGAAACTCTCATCGGTATTCTACTGTCTAATTATACGTAATTTTTGACATTTCAATGAGATTGTAAGTTGATCGAAATGTGACTGATACAAAGCTGTAAATTGTTAGTTCCAACAATCATACCGCACTGTGTTAAATTAAATAAACGATTAAAATGAATTGTCTTCATTGCTGGCGGTATTTATTAATTACTCCACGAGCTGCAAGAACAAGATGACGTCGCTTTGTGCAACACCGACTCATTAGGACGCATTCGAAATGAGTGAGAGTTTATAAAAACTTATCGTTTAACGAAAACAAACAATAGAGGAATCATAATATATATGAGGAATAAGGATAAATTTTAATAAAGGAATTATAGTCTCACATCCGTAATGAGAAGCGACGAGGCGGGCTAAATGCGACTACCAAAGTAAGTTTCAACTTATAAATTTATCATTTATGTTCCTACAATACTCCCCAGAATAATTACACTCTGCAACGTAGTAATAAAGTTGACACAGTCATAAATATTGTGTTTTATAATTATATTCTTGATTTTTTAGGTTTTCACAGCACTTGCATTTTTTTGGAACTGGATCATACCAAACTTTGGTTGGTCAAACTCATATAATACCAGTCATGCTGTATCTGATGTATCTCAACCAAGTTACTGGTACACTGAACATGGCAGGGATATTTATAAAATACATTCAGCTAACATTAACAACGGACGCTCGGGAAATAAACAAGAGACAGTAAGTAAATTGACATTTAATAGAATAAATATGTAGTGTATGTAAAAACGATAATGCCTACCGCTGAAGAACTCTCAACAGCTCAAAAAATTACAACTTTGACTTTTCAACAGCATGAACGAAGTCTCGAGCTACTGATTTTGATTACTGAAAATGTTTACCGGACAGGCATTTTTGATAAAATGGCAAAACTGTCCTGCCAAGATTTTATATGGATTTTTGGACAATTTCTAGAAGTACCCGGACTTCCAGGATGGCAGGGATTTATGGAAAAATTGACCGCTACAGAGCCTTATGAGACATCGAAAGTTTTAGCCCTGCCTTTTGTAAACCTACCTCCGACAGATCGAAGCACTGTGTTGACAGTCTTAAGCCATGCAGCAGAAGAGACCAGAAAAAGTGATCAGCGCACATGCTTCGTAACATTCGACCTCCCCCTGTATATGAAAGCTAAGGAGATTTTAGCTATTGATAATAATGAGCCTAATGGTAAACTATCAAATGTAGTAGCCAGATTGGAGGCTTTCATTTATTAATGTCTTTTCTGGGATCTATTGGTGTTATAATTGCGGCAAGTGAACTCTCCGAGTTATGGTCTACAGTATATGCTTCTGCATCAATCATTCATTTGACTTCAGGTAACTTAACTCAATATATTTCATTGGGTATTGAGCTACAGTTTTTTATATAATATGGTTTGAATGCATTTAAATGTGTTGATTGTTTCAGGTCACGCATATGCAAGAGCAATACGAGCACACTGTTTGACATTATGTGCCTTCACAACATTGATTTTCGAAGAAATGGAAATAAGCGACGAAGACAAGTTATATGTTAAGCAACTTCTTAGCGGTAATCTTACTTATGATTCTTTGGAAAACAATGAAACTGTAAAAAGACTAAAACTAGATCTTAAAAATAAAATTTTGAATTTACAAGAGATCGGTAAAACCTCAAAACTGTGGTTGCAATACTGTGACCTAGTAGTAATTGTCCTACGTTTCATTCAAGCAGAGCGTACAGGTAATTGGGAGCTGCATTTGAATTGCGTAAGAGCAATGCTTCCTATTTTCCACGCTACTGCACATTTTCAATACGCAAAAGCCTGTCAGATATATTTACAGGATATGGATACACTACAAGACAGAATGAATTCAGAAGAATATATAAAATTTACAGAGAAAGGTTTTTTCACGGTAAGACGGGCTGAAAAACACTGCTGTGGTGTATGGACTGATATGACCATCGAACAGACTTTGATGAAAAACATGAAGAGTGTTGGAGGCATATGCCATGGAAGAGGATTCAACGAAAGCGTTCTCAATAAATGGATAGTAGGCTTGCCTATAGCTCAATTTATTTCTGAGTCTATTGAGGGATACTGCGGGGTTAGATCCTCAACTTCTAACCAACACGAAGAGTTGAGAGAATCACGTATACAAAAAGATAAAACAGACCATCAAAAATTTGTCCAGTGGCTGAAAACCTATTCACCTTGGTCACAAACCCCTAATCTTGTTTCGCTTGGAAGTGGAATAGTTGCAAATGAAAAGGTTAATTGTTTTGAGGCAAAATCTGTTGGTGAGGAAATTCTTAGCAAAGCTGTGCAAGACGGAAAGAAATTTGGAGATCTCAAATTAAAAAGAAACAACATGGTCAAAATACTGGAGAATTCAAAAACAGATAAAATAGGTCACTTAGTGAACATTGACTCTACGCAATTATTTCAAAGGATCATTTGCACCGTCCCTACGCCAAAAGAATTGCAAAACTGTTTTTCTTACGAACTTGCAACAGTTCCTCTGTCACTATTTGATGAAACCGGTCGAATGAGATAAACACAAAAATCTATGCTATACAAGATTTTCAACGACGTTGATGAGCCTACAATTGATGAAGATAGCAAATATTTTGTTTTAGATGGCGATTCTCTACTTCATCGAGTTATATGGCCACCGGAAGGTACGTTTTCAGACGTTTACTCCGTTTATGTACGTTATATTCGGAAGCATTACGGAGTAGATGCCACTGTAGTATTTGATGGATATGCCAATAACTCCGCGAGCACAAAGAGTAACGAAAGGATGAGACGTATTATCAACAGAAAATGCCCTGAGATCGAGTTTAATGAAAGAACGCAACATTCCCAACCGAAACAAAGTTTGTTAAGTAATTTGAGTAATTAACAAAGACTCATTGCTCAACTGGCCAACAGACTTAAGAACGAAGGAATACCTACAATACTTGCTAATGATGATGCAGATGTTCTCATCATTCAAACAGCAATTAAAGAGTCTGCAAGCAATAAAAATGTCGTGGTTGTTGGGCAAGATGTCGATCTTCTGGTTCTTGCACTAGCTTTGACTCCCGCTGAGCAAAATATTCACCTTTTAAAAGAGAGCCAAGGTACAGTAAAAAGTAGACTGTACAGTTCAAACCTTGTTAATGCAGGATTGATTCAAAGCTGCAGAGATTGAAAGCTGCTCTTCCTTCATGCCATGACTGGATGTGATACAACTTCATCATTTTTTGGAAAAGGCAAGATACAAGCTATTCAGCTATTCAACAAACGAAAAGACCTACAGGACCTTGTCTGCATCTTCAACAACAAAAACGCCGCTCATGAGCAAATCGATACTGCTGGAGAAAAGTTTATTCTAACGTTATACGGTGCTAAACCATCAGAAAATAGCCTTGATGAACAAAGGTTTATATCTTTTAATAAATTTGTCGGGCAAGCAAAAAGCGCAGTGATGCTGGCAAAATTGCCGCCTACTTCATCTGCGGCACATCAACATTCAAGGCGGGTCTATTTACAAGTTCAGGCATGGCTGGGAAATGAATTAAATCCAGAAGAATGGGGCTGGACAAAATCTGACGCGTTCCTGAGTCCTATACCCACAAAAGAAGCACCAGCTCCCGCTTAAATTCTTAAATTGATCACGTGTGCTTGCAAACTAGGCTGCGGAAAACGATGCAGCTGCGTTAAAATTGGCTTGCGCTGTACTACAATGTGTAACAATTGCCGGGGTCTAAGCTGTTTTAATAAAAATGAAGATTGCGAAGAGCTAGATGAAGAGACGATTGATTAATGTTTTTTTTTTATTCTGATTTTTATAATTATTAAAATGTTTTCAATGATTCTAGATCTTTTTATTCATTACCTTTCAATAATAACTAGTATATTGATGGGCAAGTGCATAAATTATACTCAACTCGATACCATAAACATTAATTTATTTTTTGTACTAGCTACAGCTCGTAAACCGTCAAGCCTATCAAAATAAGACATAGAACATATTTTGTTAAGAATTTCATAAGGATCATCTTTGCCTTTAACACTTTTTTCGTATCTATTATAATTTTCGTAAAAGAGTTAAAAAACGGGGACAAACTTCACGGTAAGGGGGGTGTAGCGTCAAGTGGAGAGGGGGGGGGGGGGAGTTGTGTGTTTTAAACACTACACCCAAAGGTATCATGGTACATAAGTTTCAAAACTTTATTAATTTGTTTGTCTGAAAAACATACAATTACCGAATTAATAGGCCTTCTTGTAATCTATCCAGCATGCCGATAGATCTTTGTGGTTTCGACGTACCTGCTGATTAATGGCCATGTCAATAAGGAGCATTATTATTAATATTATTATTGGATTTACACGGAATATTTTAGTAAGTTTCGAACAATATTGATACGTGTGGTGAAAATGACATAATAATCCTGAGATTATTATGTCATTTTCACTACACGTATCAATATTGTTCGTATCAATATTCAATATTCCTATCGTATCAATATTCCTATCGTGTCTTTATTTTGCACTGTAATCAGATACAGTGCAAAATAAAGACACGATAGGAATATTGCCTTAATTTTATAGCATTTTTTATTATATTGCAGGTACATAATGCCAAGGACTTGCAAAAATTCTCCAGATGTGTTTTGCTACATTTGTGGGAAATTTACCATAAAAGCTCAGAGAAATGGTTTGTCTAATCTTGTTAAAAGTGCCTATCAGCGTTATTTTTGGTTTCCGGTTGATGAAAGGGATAAAAATTGGCTCCCAAAAATGTGCTGCAGCAGTTGCTCAAGAACCTTACGTGGTTGGCTTAGAGGCTATGATTTGGAGTGAACCACAAAACCATGAAAATGATTGTTATTTTTGTATGACCAAAACAAAGGGATATACGAAAGAAAAAAAACATGATTCAATATCCAGAAATACAATCTGCACAAAAACCAGTTCCTCGAAGCAAAGATGTTTTGCCTCCAATGCGTAATAACAGCAATGAAACTCCGACTGATGGAAACTTATCTCCTCAACTTACTCAATCAAGTATCATCTATTTCTTCAGCGTCATCTATAAACTTAGAAAAACCTCATCTTCTAACTCAGTCAGATTTGAATGATCTTGTTCGAGATTTAGGACTCTCAAAATCAAAGGATTAACTTTTCGGATCAAGACTTAAACAATGGAATTTATTAGAGGAAAATACAAGGGTATCATATTTTCGAAACAGACATGAAAAATTTGGTAGTTACTTCACCAAAGAGAATGATTTGGTATTTTGTAATAATGCTAACGGTCTTCTACAAGAACTAGGATTTCCTGATGAACCCAAAGAGTGGCGACTTTTCATTGATTCGTCTAAAATTAGTTTAAAAGCTGTCCTACTTCACAATGGCAATAATTATCCTTCAGTTCCTCTCGCACATGCAACAAATATGAAAGAAAATTATGTAAATACTAACTTTCGCCCGTGGCTTCGCTCGCAAACACGTGTTTACTCATTAATCAATAGAAGTACTCGTGTAAAATTTAGGATAAAATAGTCCAACTAATCTCGTTTTCCCATATAAACCAACCATAGTTTTCCCATATAATCTCGTTTTCCCATACAAACTTTGGACCTCCGTTTCACCCTCTTAGAGGTAAAATTTGTAAAATATTTTTAAGTAATTCGTGTCCACTACGTTATATTTTCAAATCGATGCTATTGTCGTAATTAACGTCCCAGAAAACGTACGAATCAACACCCATATTGATATTATGACATTTCAACTACATTTCGACCCCTACAGAGTTGTCACGTCGGCTATGTTGGATTATTAACCCGCCATTGATGACCTGTATGTCTGTGAGACCGGGTAGTTAAAAAAAACTAATATTTTTGTCACCGTACATCGAATTACACTGTGGTTTCGAGTAGCTGCCTATTTCCACGTTCCCTACCGCCAGTCTACCCCGCGACAGTGACGCAAGCTCACGTCACAGAGTTTTGGCGCCAACCTGTGCATGAGACCGGCGTCACCAACGTAAGTCAAATGGTTAATGTGTATTTTTTATTTTACCTATTTTAGTAAGGCTTTTGTTGTAATTTACAGTTTTATCATGTTATAATAATTCTATGATTACTAAGCGTTTTGCCAGATTTGATCGACATTTAAAAGAAATTACGTGTTTTTCGTTCAAGGTGTGAAAATTGTTTCAGTATGTCTTACGAAAGTAATCAGCATCGTATCGAGGCCCTTTTGCAAGAAGCAGTGTCTTATGATGACGTATTACAAACGTCATCGGAAAGTCGCAAAAAAAAAGGTTCAATTGCCATAAATGTAAAAAAATATATATGCCTTGAGCACGTAGTACCTATCTTAGTATTGTATCATTATTATTTTTTTGATAGAAGTATTACCATTTATGTTACTTTATTTTATGTTTCCAATATGATAAAACTGACTAATGCTGATTTATTGTTAAATAATTAAAATTGTTAAAAAAAATGCATAAACACTAAAATAACAGAAAAAATTGTAGTTAAAATCCCCGGTGCGTGAGACCGGGGTCACCAACGATGTAAGTCAAATACACGTCACCAATGGCGAGTTAAATAGTTGTTTTTTTTTTCGTATTCAGCGACCCGATATACCATAAAAACAATACATATGACGATTTTCAGATTTTTTCACCACATTTTAGACATTTCAACGCCATCGCACCCCAATAGGATCCCCTATTGGGGATGATGGTCACGTTACCGTCCTAGTGGTACAATAAATAACAATAATAGGTAATTTCTCGGATAAAAACTATCATAGGTATGTCCTTTCCCAGGACTCAAGGTCCAAACCAAATTTCATCTAAATCGGTCCAGCGATTTAAGCGTGAAGAGGTAACGAACATTCTGTCGCATTTATAATATTAGTAGGGATTGGCGTTCCGAAAACCCGTAAAAACGACACATATATTGATATATAGACCTTTCAACGTCATCGCACCTTAACAGAGGATGATGGTCACGTAGGCACGTTGAATTTTAAAATCGTTGTTGTTTTCGTAATCAGCGACCTGATCTGATGATTCATAAAAACAATACCCATGACGATTTTCAGACTTTTTGACCACATTTTACCCTTTCATGGGTTGATATTTTCAAATCGATGCCATTTTTGTAATTGACGTCCCAGAAAACCATAGAATCAACACCCATATTGATATTATGACATTTGAACCCCACCGCACCCCCACAGGGGTGATTTTGTCATGTCGGCTATGTTGGATTATAAAATAGTTGTTCTTTTCAGCGACTGATAAACCATAAAACAATACCCATGACGATTTTCTGACTCTTTCACCCCATTTTACCCCTTTAGATGATGAATTTTGAAAAATCCTGAAACACGTGTTTACTCATTTCTCTATAGAAGTACTCGTGTAAAGTTTCGGATAAAATAGTCCAACTATCTTGTTTCCCCATACAAACTTTGGACCCCCGTTTCACCCCGTTAGAGAATGAATTTTGAAAAATCCTTTCTTAGTGTACCCCTAGACGTCATAAGAAATTTACGTGCCAAATTTGGAATCTCTAGACCCAGTGGTTTGGGCTGTGCGTTGATATATCAGTCAATCAGTCAGTCAGTCAGTCAGTCAGTCAGGACTCTGAATTTTATATATATAGATGAAGTTGTTATTGGCAAAAATTAAATATTCACAGTATATGTGGAACATTTGCGCTGATCTTAAAGTTGTAGCAATGTTAACTGGCCTACAAGGAGGATATACAAAATATTGTTGCTTTTTGTGTGAGTGGGATAGTCGGGCGAGAGATAAACACTACGTATTAAAAAGCTGGCCACAAAGAACGAATATGATGCCTGGTTTCAAGAACGTTAATAAAACAAACATTAGTTCCAAGTGAAAAAATTTTTCTTCCTCCACTCCATATAAAGCTGGGCCTTATGAAGAATTTTGTTAAAGTCATGAATATGGTGGTGAAGGCTTTGAGTATGTAAAGACAAAATTCCCCCGAATCAGCGATGCAAAGTTAAAAGAAGGAATCTTTGTGGGTCCCCAAATACGCGAGCTCATGAAGGACACAAATTTTACAATAAAACTGAACGAACCCGAAAAAAGGGCATGGACTGCTTTCGTCGAAGTGTGCCATAATTTTCTAGGAATAAAAAAAAATGAAAACTACCAGGATGCTGTCACTGAACTTATTTCCCTCGTATAAAGACCTAGGGTGTAACATGTCTTTAAAAATTCATTTTTTGGACTCACTTGGATTTCTTCCCACCTAACCTTTCTTCTAAGGTTTCTAAAGAAGTTTCCTTAAAACATTGTCATAGGCCATCTGTTAGTCTTTCTAGAACAAGACATAGAAGAACACATCTGATCGAACGTGTCGACGCCGCCTTTCGTCCGATTATAAAACATAATTATTTCAGGTTTACCAGTTACAGAATTTATAACAGCGTCTTCATCGCACGAAGACAACATATATACCATCTTCAACGGCTTCGGCTTGTATGATACTAGGGTTAAATTTCCATCAAAACACTGTCGTTAACGTCTATGTTCAGACGTACCCACTTTTCGAGAGCGCGTATTTTTCAATTATCGAACTGGAATAAACGGATCTTGCTGGCGATGAGCAGGACGTAGAGTCCTGTCATCCATTCTTAGACACCTGATAATAAAATCAAATTGATCTCGGCTCATTACTGACACATATCTCATGCCCGTAAATGAACTGTGAAACAACTCAACGGTTGATAAATGATTACCTTTCATTGCAGCACTGAGAGTAAGTATTCCAATAAAAGCTCTGATTTCAGTAGGATTCTAATACAGTCATACTATCAGTACGTTTTTTTGATATCTCCACATTTGTCCACTGAACGACCTCTTCAATAATTTCGTCCGTGATGAATAATTCAAAACATAGAAATGGTTCAAAAATATTTCGACACATTGCCCGACTACTAAGTTGGTTCGAAATGACAAGCTTGTACGCGCGTCAGTTAAAAAGAGACAGCGATATATTTATTTCGCGGGCGCCTCAGGCGCACATTATCTTTCTAGGGTTAAACAACACTGCGAGTTTAAGGGTTAAGTATCGCCACCTTGGTTGTTGTGCACATGGGCTTAATTCCCTTATGCGAGATACCCAACGTATTCCATAGTTTAAAGAGCTTATACTAAAATGCAAGAATATTGTTACATTCTTTCGGCGCAGTGTGTTGGCTTCTGATAAATTAAAAGCGGAACAGAGACGACGCAATAAGAAAGAATTGAAGCTTATTCAGGAGTCAGAAACTCGCTGGAATAGTACGTTAGACATGATCACCAGAATTCATGAGGTTCGAGATGAACTGTCTGTTGTAATCAGTCAGTGTCAAAATGCACCAGAAAACTTAAAGGCAGAAGAATATAATGTAATTGGAGAGATACAAAAAATTATGGGACCTATTCAAACATGTACAGAAGCTATTTCAGGAGATCAATATGCAACGATTTCTTTGATAATTCCATTGATAAAAGGCGTATCACTACAATTGTGCCAACTAGAAAATCAAAATTTTTCGGAGTTATCAAAAACGGTTTTAAACTCTGTAAAATCATCTGTGGTCCAAAACCTTACTAAACCATCACTTTAAAAAACATGGGTTCAAGACTGTCAGCGACGCGGAAAAGACAGTTTCTTGCGTTCAGCAAGAATATACCGCAAATTTGTCAACTCACTGTCGAGAACCATCGGCTGTAGAAGTTGACAGTTCTGAGCCATCGAACAGGTCATCAAAACGAAGTAAATTATCAAATTTGCTTTCTTTTCTGAATAGTTCTACGCGTGTTCAACCAACGAATGCTACAAGTGACGCCATTGTTGACGTTAGGCAATACATCGAAAAGCCAAACATACCGCAAGACGAATACCCAATACTCTACTGGCGTTAGTAAATAGTTTTGAAAACAAGAACCAACCGCAAAATGTTACTTTCAAGGTAATCTGATGTTTGTTTCAAAAGTGCGTCGAAATAAACAGATAAGTATTTTGAGATAAATCCTTTAATATAGCAATGTTAAAGGTATTGTTTATGACGATATAGGGACACTCAGTTTTCGGAATATTTTTTTATATCAAAAAATATAAAATAATATTTATTTTAAATCAATAACTTAATAGCTCCCTTATTACAAATTTAACTGTTTTGTGGGTTGGTTCTTTATATCAATATGTTTAGGTTTAAGAGGTAAGTAGATTAAGTGAAATAGTTCTACATACTCATGTTCCAATTATATTTTTATTGTGACCTAAACATACATGTAGAAATCTTTTTACGTAAGCAAAGTATTAGTGTTTATCGTTGTTATTAGGTACCTAATAGTGATGTAACGAATATTCGCATTCGCATTCGCAATTTTATGCGAATGTTTTGCGAATATGAACGTCCTAAAAAAAAAAGATTTTCAATTACAAAAAGGTGAATTAAATAGAGAAATAAGTAACTTCTTATATATTTATTTCAAAACCTTATCTTTTAATATAAACAGTCTTGCAACCATAACACTGTAATTTTGGTGTTTGGTGGTACAGTGAATAAATTAACTATTTGAAGTCATAATAATCTTCTATTGTCAAACTATAGTATCAATTAACAAAACACAAAGGTAACTTCTATTTATAAGTACTTCTTTCTTATACTTTTATCAGTCATAACATAACATAAACTATTTGAACTGAAAATAATCTTACATTTTCAAATTAAAGTGGCAATTAAAAGAAAAAAAAGGTAACTTCTATTATACTTCTTTCTTATACTTTATCAGTCATAACAATCTTATTTTTTCAAACTAATATATCAATTAAAAAAACAAAAAGGTACTTAATTTCTATTAAGTATACTTCTTTCTTAACTTTTATCAGTCTTACAGAAACTATTTAAACTCAAAATAATCTCCTATTTTTAAACTAACATAATATGAATTAACAAAATAAAAAAGGTAATTCCTAATTATAGGCAGTTATTTAAATATCACTCGTACTTATTTGAGCATAATAACAAACATTGAAAATTTACTTATTTGAGCATAATAATTATTACTATTATGTATGTAGGTATCAAATTATTTTTTTAATTTGGTATACCCTACTTTGTATGATATCCTTCCTTTGAATAAAGTTAGTCTGTTGCGAACCCCGAACGTGTTTTAATAGGTTATGGGCATATCCCCAATTTATCAGTTATTTTAAAAGTAAAATAGATAAATTGTGCACGTAAATTCGCGGAAACATGACTACGAACTATATTGCCAGTGTGCCAAAGTTAAAAGGCAGGGAGAACTATGACGAGTGGTGTTTTGCGGCAGAAAACCTATACCGGTTTTGAGATAAAGCCAGCAGAAGATGCAAAAACCAAGGCGAAGCTAGTACTAACAATAGATCCAGTATTGTATGTGCATATAAAGAATACGAAGAGCTCGGCGGAATTATGGACTAAGTTGAAGACCATGTACGATGACTCAGGTTTCTCGAGAAAAATAACCTTGCTTCGACATTTAATATCTATTAGACTAGATAACTGTGAATCGATGGCTACCTACGTGACGCAAATGGTCGAAACAGCTCAAAGGTTAAATGTCACAGGATTTACAATAACAGATGAATGGCTGGGATAATTATTATAGCAGGTTTATCAGATCGTTATTCCCCTATGGTCATGGCAATTGAACATTCAGGTATTCCGATAACTGCTGATGTCATTAAGTCAAAGTTACTTGACATGGAAATTGCCGAGTCGGAAGTCAGTGGCGCTGCATTCGCGGCGAGAAATAAAAATTACTCTGGCAACACTAAACCAAGAAAAAATGGCGGTTCTCAGTTCATCAAATAGGAATATGGCGAAATTGTCAGAAACAACAAAGGAAATAAATTGTTACAAATGCAAAAGCAGTGGACATTATAGGAATCAGTGTCCGTTATTAAAGAAAAACGCTAGCAAATGCGTATTTAATGTTGTTTTTATAAATGGAAAGTTTAACAAGACCGAATGGTACGTTGACAGTGGTGCGAGTGCGCACATGACCGTAAACAAAGAATGGATTAAAAACATGAAGTTATCACCGTGTTTACCCGAAATCGTTATTGCTAACGAATCTAAAGTGAAAGTTGATTGTTCCGGAGATGTAAATATTGTTTCGGATCTAAATTGCCAAATAACTGTGCAGAAGGTCCTGTGCGTGCTGAGTTTGACAACCAACTTGTTATCGGTTAGCGAGTTAATCAAGAATGGCAATAATGTCGTATTTCAAGAAAAACATTGTTATATATATGACAGAAATGAAACATTGGTTGCGACAGCTGATTTAACTGACGGTGTTTACAAGTTGAGGTTGCAGAAGCCAAATTGTTTGTTGGCAGCCCCTGCAGTTACCGGAAAACTATGGCACAGAAGACTAGCTCACATTAACTGTCAAGATATGAATAAAATGAGAAACGGTATGGTAGATGGATTGTCATATGAAGGTGTTTTTGACATCACATAATCAAACTGTACAACTTGTTGCGAAGGCAAACAAATGCGACTACCCTTTTCTCATATAGGCAAGCGAAGCACAGAGACATGTCAACGAATACATAGCGATATATGTGGTCCAATGGAAGTCAATTCACTGAACGGTAGTAGATACTTTATGTTGTTCATCGACGATTACAGTCGAATGACTTCATTTATTTTCTAAAGAATTTAAAGAATTTAAATCAATGGTTGAGACACAGCAAGATAAGAAAATAAAGATCTTTCACACAGACAACGGATTGGAGTATTGTAATCAAGAATTCGAGAACTATTTATCACAATCTGGCATCATACATCAAAAAACAAATAGTTACACGCCTGAACAGAATGGTGTATGTGAGAGGGCCAATCGTACTGTGGTAGAAAAAGGAAAATGTCTATTATACGATGCAAACTTGGACAAGAAATTTTGGGCCGAAGCGGCAAGTACAGCTGTTTATCTCAAAAACAGATCTATTGTATCGGGAGTACCTAAGACCCCATATGAACTGTGGTATGGATCAAAACCAGATCTAAGCCACATTAGATTGTTTGGAAGCAAAGCAATGGTACATGTCCCCAAGGAGAAGCGCCTGAAGTGAGACAAGAAAGCCTGTGTGGCTTTCTTGTCCCACTTCAGGCACTTCAGGCACATCTTACTTGGATATGGAGAGAATGTCAAAGGTTACAGATTATATAATCCAACGAAGAAAACTATCATTACGAGCAGGGATGTCATTGTGATGGAGGACGAGGCAGGTAGCAACGAGACCGGTGAGGAGGCTATCTGGATACCAGATGAGGAAACACCACAAAGCAGTGTGGATACTTCAGAGAAGTGTCAGAAGACGTCACAGGACAGTGAGGAGAAGGAGAGTAATGTTTCAGTGGGGGAATCCAGTACTACAGATGTAGAGGATAATCCGGCCAACTCTTCAGATTCTTCAGTATACACTGATGCTGATGACACACTAATTGAAATTCCAGGACCAGAGGTGACAACTAAGCGCCAGAGAAAACAGCCAGAAAGATACGGTTTCAGCAACATGTGTGTTTCCAGTACTGTTCCAGCATCGGAGGAGATCTCAGTCTCAGAGGCTCTTGCAGGGCCTGAGACGGAGCAGTGGAGGCGTGCCATGGCTGATGAGTTGCAGTCGTTCAAGGACAATGATGCATGGGAGCTCGTTGAAAATCCAGGTGATGTGTCAATTGTGAAGTGTCGATGGGTGTTTAACAAAAAGTATGATGTGGACAATAATGTGCGGTATAGAGCCCGACTCGTGGCAAAAGGCTTTACGCAGAAGCCTGGTGTAGATTATACAGACACTTTTGCACCTGTGATTCGTCATTCCACTCTTAGATTATTGTTTGCTCTTAGTGTTAAATTGGGAATGAGCATAACACATTTAGATGTGACTACTTCATTTTTAAATGGCATTTTAAAGGAAAATATATACATGACAATACCAGAAGGTTTTGCAAACAAAAGTGGGGGAAAAGTGTTGAGATTAAAACGGGCTATTTATGGTTTAAAGCAGTCGTCTCTAGCATGGTATGAGAGAGTAAAAGATTGTCTTTGTAAAATTGGTTTTAAAAACAGTCAATATGAACCATGTTTGTTTGCAAAAACTAATATTAAAATTATCATTGGATTGTATGTGGATGATTTTTTGATTTATTCAAACAATGAGACTGAAACAGAAAAATTGAAAACTGTACTGAGTTCAGAATTCAAGTTGAAGGACTTAGGTCCTGTAAGACAATATCTTGGTATGAGAATAAATATAAGTAAAGATAACAATGTAATCACTGTAGATCAACAGCAATATATTGAAAGGTTAGTTTCTAAGTTTCAGATGTCTGATTGTAAAATGCAAAGTACTCCTATTGAACCAAAGTTAAATATAGAAAAATGTACAGAATGTTTACCTAATGTTCCTTATCAAAAACTCATTGGCAGCTTAATGTATTTAGCAGTATTAACAAGGCCAGATATAGCCTATGCTGTAAGTTACCTGAGCCAATTAAATAATTGTTATAGTTTAAATTGTTATAACTATGGAAAGAGAATATTGAGATACTTACAATGTACTAAAAACTATTGTCTTAAGTATTCCAATAATAATATGGAATTACAAGGTTTTGTAGATAGTGATTGGGCGTCTGATGCCCTAGATAGGAAATCCTATACTGGATTTTGTTTCATGATGTCAGGATCAGCAATTTCCTGGCAAAGTAGGAAACAAAAGACAGTCAGTCTGTCTAGTACTGAGTCGGAGTACACTGCTCTGTCTGAAGCTTCAAGAGAGGCTGTATATTTAAGAAATTTAATGCATGAAATTACTGGAAATTTGTATGTAATTGATTTACATTGTGATAATCAAAGTGCATTGAAGTTGGCATCTAGTCACCAGAGTCATAACAGGTCAAAGCACATTGATGTGCGTTATCATTTTATTAGAGATGTTGTCAAAGAAAAGTTGGTAAAAATTAAATACACTCCTACTGAGGAAATGCCTGCTGACTTGCTGACTAAAGGCCTATGTCATGTGAAACATTACAAGTTTATGAATATGCTGGGTATTGTTACTATGTAATTTAATAATGTTTTGTTTATTTTGATAAGTGGAGGTATTACTATTATGTATGTAGGTATCAAAATATTTTTTTAATTTGGTATACCCTACTTTGTATGATATCCTTCCTTTGAATAAAGTTAGTCTGTTGCGAACCCCGAACGTGTTTTAATAATAATAATAATAGGAATACGTTCACCCATTGAACAGTTCAGTGTTCCGAGGTCGCCCAGCGATCAATCACTCACTGCTAACACTGTCCAAAATTTCGACGCGTCCCGGCGTCTTTGCAAAATCTACCAGTATACCAGACTGTCCGCGGTCCAGCGCGGTTCCAGAAGTTATTACGCAAACTCCAGGTCGCGAGAATTCCCGTATGTGCTGCGAGGCTTTTCCAGAAGCTATCACGCAATAAAAACAACCGGCGTCCCAAAAAAAGCGCGCCGCCACGTTGTTAGGTTATTTCCAGATAACACCGAGTCTATACGGCTAAGACGAGAGACTACTAGCGACTGCTACGCGAACTCCAGGTCGCGAGACTCCCGTATGTGCTGCGAGGCCTATCCCGAAGCCATCACGCAGCAAAGCAACTCGACACAACAAGCTTTCCAGAACGGTTCGAGTCTGCACAGCGGCTACGAGAGACTATTAGCGACTGCCGCGCGCGCGCCCCCTGACGGCGCGCACCGGCGAAACGAGTTCTGCCAGTCAACAAGCTCGATTACGCCCTAACTAACAATCGATTAGTTTCCAGAGTCGATTTTAAATCCAACAATTATTATAACCTATTTATAAATTCTTTCATTTCTTTTCATGTTATATGCGGCCCCAACTTATCAATATTTGATGTGGTGTGTCGTTGGAGAGGTAGCACGCATGATGCCCGAATTTTTAGAGAGAGCTCAATTAAGAGAAGGTTTGAAGAGGGCCAATTTCGTGGGAAGTTATTAGGTGATAGTGGATATCCCGCTACACCATATTTGTTAACTCCAGTTTTACGTCCCCAAACAGACGCAGAACAAAGATACAATCAGAAGCATATTCAAACCAGAAATTTGGTTGAGAGATGTTTTGGTATATGGAAGGGGAAATTTAGAATCCTTTTAGAGGTGTGAATGCGTGGGTCATATGAAACCATAAAAACGACTATAATTGCTTGTGCAGTACTACACAATCTGGCCATAAAATGGAATGAAATCAGTGAAGAAGGTAAGCTATATCTAGAAAGTCTTTACAGGTAGCGTCTCCCATATAAGTAATAATTTCTATGTTATTTCTTTATATTGATCATGCATGCATGGTAGCATCACTCACACATTGCAACCCTAAAACCACATCTATGATCTTTCACACCATCGGGCAGGTTATATGCTTGTTTGCCACCTTGTATCCAATACATAGTCTACCTACTCTAACCAAAAAAAACATTAAACTATACATTTGCCTAATGAGCATAAAATTGTTTTTCAGATTACGCTTTAGGCCCAGACAGTGATGATGATGAAGAGGAAATTGATATAAATAATGCAGTTAATGTTCCAAGAAATATATTTATAAATAATTATTTTCAGTAAAATAGAATATAAAACGTTTATTTATTGAGACAGTTTTTTCTTCCAATATTCTAGCTCCTTTTCCATTATTTCTAATCTCATTTTATGATCTTTTTCCATTATTTCCATTTTTAGTTTGTGTTCTGCTTCCTAATACTTCATTTGTTGTTCTCTACCACATTTTGCCAGTTTGAACAACTCCTTACTGCAGATGTATCTTGAGTAACCTTAAAAAACGATTAATTAGATTGTCTAATTAGAAGTAATTTTTATATTTTTATCTTTATGAAATTTATTTTAATATATACTTACTCTCTTTTTTGTTTTTTTAATAACATGCTTTTTCAACACTTTGGTTTCTACTTCTGTACTTGGCTCCTGAAATTTAAAAGAAAAGTTATACCACAGAATAATATACCTACACTATTATACCCTTTACTGAAATGACAAAGAAGGTAATGATAAGAAAGTAGCCATCTTTTTGAAGGCTCAAATTTCATCAAAATCGAGTCAGACATTTGGGATGACACACAGACAGAAGAAACTTTAGTAGGATAACATATATCAATATCTATGAATGTATAATTCAGATTGATTATTATACTGTTGATATCAAGTATGCATTATAGACACATTAAACTAAAACTAACATAAATATGTTTACCAATTCGGTAGGTAGCGGAGAACTTGAACATCCAGGCCGAGTTACGTCAATAATGACATTACTTTCCTAAAGTAAAA
Source organism: Hypsopygia costalis (assembly GCA_937001555.2). NCBI lineage: Eukaryota > Metazoa > Arthropoda > Insecta > Lepidoptera > Pyralidae > Hypsopygia > Hypsopygia costalis. The sequence goes on along the minus strand of OW443347.2, from coordinate 11,811,894 downwards.
ATATATTTTATATTAGTCAAGGTTACTATGAAAGTATTCTACATGAAAATAGTTGTAACGTCCAGTAACCAACCTTTGCAGTAGCAGGTCTTTTTTGAGATAAAGACTGTCGCTATCAAATACATTGTTATGTATAATAAATTCATTAGGAATGATTTCCATTATTTCCACTTCTTCTGGAGGTGGACTAGGTGGATGAGGACCTCCACCAGTTGCATTACAATTTCATAATTCCGCTTTTTTATATTATTCTTGGTATTTCGCCATTGAGTAACCAACTGGGTGATGCCCCTTTTAGTGTCATTTATTTCGTTAAAACTGGAAACAAATAATACATGAAACAATATATATAATATGATAAAACAACACAATCTACTGACATGTTAAATACCATACCTTTGTAGAATTTCTTGCCATGCTGTTTTTTTCATTTGGTTATTATTTTTAGAAACATCTTTATTTTCTATAATGTGAATTTTATCTTTAATTAGTTGTTTCAGTAATGTCTGCAACAGTAATTAGTTACTTATTAATATAGAGAGGATAAACAATACCTATCTATTTAAAATCATATATACCTTTTCTGGTTCAGTCCAGTTTGAAGAGCGACTTCTTTTATTGTTTGTTTTGGATTCCATCCTTATAGTTGCGAAATATGGTAGACAAATCACTAAACAACACAAGATACCGCAAAAACAAGCACAAGAAAGCAAATGAAATGATTTCGAGCAGCTGACAGACAGTAACAATGACTCATTGACAGTTTTTCTTTTTAAATTTTGACATTTGTAATGACAATTGCCCTTCTAGCTGGATTCCTACCAATTCTACTAAACAGTTGCCAACATTAAAAAAAAAAATAAGTAGTGTATAACTAAACAATGTTAAAGTATCGTTTATGAATACAAAATTTTTAAAAACTGTTTGTGTTTAAAAATTTTGTAGGCTTAAATGTTGTTAGGCTTAAGTGGCTAATTAGTTAATGAATGTTTAAAACGTTGATTAACAACTTTTTATGAATAAGGCTGTAAATCTTTACTAATACCATTTAAGTTGATCGTTTTTACAATAAGCCATTTATCTAGTTGAATGTACGCTTGACCTTCCTTTACAGGTAAAACTAACGGATTTCCGTTAATCTGATCTAGTTGAAGGGCCTGGTCCCTGGGCATCAGCAGGAGCAGACACCACCTGCGAAGGGCGTTTTATATCTTTAATATGAGCCGTAGTGGGTCGGTTTCCTACCTGTATAGGGACGATATTACGTTGCGTTTTATCCGTCACCGTTGCCTTTTCAAATCGGGGTTTATCCTTGCTTTTCCTAATATTTATATCCTTAACATATCCAGTGTCTGAAATATCAAACTCTTTTACATCTTCTCCACCTTTAGTTTTTCTAGCTTTTTCTTTGTTCGCTACTAATTATCTGCTATATACTTATTGTTTTTGTTCGTTTACAGTGATCTACTAGTAATTGTTGCGTGTACGATTTTTCAAAATCAATATTAAACGCATCATTTGAGTCTGTATGGCCGATGAGCACTTCAAAAGGAGTGAGGCCGGTAGACGTATGTATGTTACTATTATAAGCCATGACAGAATACACCATTACAGATGCTGCATCTGTACATTTTTGCTCATACCTAGCCAACCTATTTATTTCTATAGTAGTGGAGTGGAAACGCTCGACTATACCCGTAGAGTTGGGATTATGTGGAGTGCTTATATGTAACTGTATTTTATACAGAGCCATGAGTTGTTTCATAAGGTCGTTGTTGAATTCTGATCCAGGGTCGCTGGTAATTTTCTTAGGAACACCATAAAAGGAGAAGTACTTTATTAAGGCTCTTGTAATTTCTGGGGTTAATCTATTACTTATCTCTATAGCTTGACCGTGCTTGCTGAACGCGTCAACTAAGGTTAGGTACGTATTTAAATCTATAGTGAATAAGTCTGTAAATATTTCTTGCATGGGGGATGTCTGTGTTTGTGTAAGTTGTAGTTTTGGTTTAATAGGGTTTCGATCATATTTCATTATTTTGCATGCTTCGCATAAATTTAATTGGGCGTCGATGGTTTCCTGCATGTTAGGCCAAAAGTAATCTCGGCGAATTCTGGACATAGTTTCCTTAATTCCACGGTGGCATGTCTTACCCTTGTGTAATTTAAGAATAATAGCTTTTTGCTCTTTTTCATCGTCTATGAATATGACACGTTTTGTGCATTCGTAGAATGAGACTTGACCTTCTCTAAATAATCGAATAACGACGTTAATAAAATCTCGGCGATGCTGTTCACCTTCAAAATATATAAAATATTTGGTTTTATCTTTAATATATTCTTTTAAAAACTGTGTCACTAATTCTTCCTTATTTATGGGTAAAAATACTTCTATATTTTTTTGCGTTTTATTTGAAATGTCCCTTGCTTGTATGCTATCTTTTAACCATGTAAAAACTAATATCTGTCTGGGTTTTGTATCTATAGCCTCGTGAAGTATTGGTATACCTTTATTTTCCATGTCGGGGGCAGAATGAGCAGTTACGCTATGTGTTGGACTAATAGTACTAGCTGATCTAATTGGGAATTTGGGTTCGCTATTATCATCTGATATTGTAATAGTTTTAGATTCGTCAGAGATAGTTATAGTCTCGTCAGTAGCACGTCTTTGAGCTATTCTAGTCAGCTCTTCAGTCACGTCATTAAGATATTCCTGTAATCTCTGTTCGTTATCGTCAACATTAACCTGTAGGGATGTAGCGTCATCATTATCACCTAATGCGTTAATTTGAATACGAGATAACGCATCTGCATTTAAGTTTTGTTTCCCGTTTTTATGGATAACCTCAAAATCATATTCTTGTAGACGTAAACGCCAACGAGTCAGTTTACTATCCGGTTCTTTTAACTTGTAAAGCCATACTAATGGTTTATGGTTTGTATATATAGTAAATTTATGACCATAGAGGTACGGACGGAAATGTTTTACAGCCCATATAATAGCTAACAGTTCTCGCTCTATAGCGCTATATCCACGTTCGGTGCCAGTGAGAGTTTTGCTAGCGTAAGCTACTGGTCTATCACTGCCAATTGTTCTTTGCGATAGTACAGCACCAATCGCTACTTCCGAAGCATCAGTAGTGACTATAAATGGTTTGGTCATATCGGGATACTGCAGGATAGGCGCGTTAACTAATAGTTCTTTACATTTGTGAAATGCGTCTATATAATTTTGGTCGAGAATTACCTTTTTGTTTTTCTTTAAGCAGGCTGTCATAGGCTGTGTGATTTTTGAGAAGTCTTTGATAAAACGGCGGTAATAGCCAATAAAACCTAAAAATCTTTTAATTTCGGTTTGTGTTTTCGGGATGGGGTAATCAATAACTGCTTTTATTTTATCGCTATTGGGTTTAAGACCTTCGTTCGTTATTGTATGTCCTAAGTAAAGTATTTCCTTACGTAGGAACTCTGATTTGTCAACCTGTATTTTAAGATTAGTTTGCCTTAGACGATCAAAGACTGCTTTCGTAGCTTTTGTATCGTTTCAGCTCAGAATATCCAATTCTCATAATTTCCAACGCTTTCAAAATTTCCAATTCCTAAAATTACCAAATCTCAAAACATCCAAATCTCAATATATCCATATCTCAAAACATCCAAATCTCAAAACTTCCAAATCTCAAAACTTCCAAATCTCTGAATATCCAAATCTCAAAATTACCAATTCTCACAATTTCCAATCTTTGCGAGAACTAGGCAAATTCTTTAAAGGACCGGCAACGCGCTTGTGATACCAACGATTTTGCAAACGCATATAAGCTACAATCACCGAGCACATATTACGCGTGCTGGTTATGTGCTCGGTGGCTACGGTAATTGTTTACCATCAGGTGGATATATACATAATATGCAGTTTTCTTACTTTGATGGTGTAAAAAAATCATTTTTAGATATAAACCAAGGATGACGTCGATATAGCAGTTGCTTATATTGTATCTAAACAAATAATAAATTGAAAATGCAGAGAATTATTAAATTATTTTTATTTATATTTAACACATTTTTGTAGGATAATTAGAACACAATCGTACCTTTTGTAAACAATTAAAGATATGACAAAACAAGAGTACAACAATCAATAACAATATTTTCATAGTTATATTATATAATTGTAAATTCACCATCTTTAGCGGAGAAATCAAGGAATCTGTTCATTACTTAATCAACTTACTTTTACGTCTTCAAAAATAATTCTAAAGTTTAATCTTTAAAAGGCGAGTCGCAAAAAAATTACTTTTTTTAAAAATTGTTGTACTGTGAGTTCTCTGTTACGTAATTTAGATAATTTTTTTTTATATTTTCGATCAAATTGAATGTCTCTTAGTCTTCGACTGTTTCTCATTTTTTTAAATAGCGAGTCTTTCAAACGACTATCCCAATAATTACTTTCTTTTTTTAACTTGTAAAGAAAGAAATATAAATTTGGGTTCTTGGGTATACGACTATTTAGTCGTCTGTGCCATCCTTCCAGGGCATTTGTGGTTCTATGACGCTGCCCAGCGCAGCTTAACAAAGCTGGCGAATGTTTAGGATACCACGTAGACTCAAAATACCTTCGAAAAGTATCCATTTCGTGCGAATTTGGGCTGGTTTCCAGAATATAATGCCACGCAGCTGGTATTTCATTTGCTGGAACTAGGGGGATAATCGCACTCAATCGGGTAATATTGCGCCCTTCCCTTGTTGTATTTAATTTAATTTTTTTCGAATATCTCCAAACCGCGTCATTGAAGTGGTGGTAACACCCGGACACTTCAGCTTGTGGGAAAACAGAAGTAACGGCATTCAAAATAGCGACTTCGTAATCAGATTTGAATGTTCGGATTTTAATTCCTAAGTAATCTTTTATGAGCAAAAATAAACGCAAATAGGTGTGTTCTGTCTTATTCGGCAAAAGGGCATATATCACCGGTATAATGTTAGTAGATTTTTCATTTGAATTCACATCTAAATGAATTACAAAAAACTAGTAAAAAGGCTTAGGAGCCGATTTAAATGTCCCATCTGCGTAGTAGGAGCCCGGTGTTTTCATAAATTTTTTCGCGGTATTTGTTGCGAATATTATAATTTTGTCTGTGTCACCATCTTCACATATCAAAAATGATTTTCCCAAACTTTCAGGTATTTTGACTGATCTCGTATCGCTGTGTACTAATAATTCTGTATTTAAATAGTTCTTGCGAGATCTATACAAAGTATTGCGTATGGAATTAAATGACGGTATTAAATCTCTATTGTCGCGATACTTTTTCCGCAAGTTTTCCAGCGGGTTTTCACATATTTTTTGTATAGGTCCCAAATCTGTACACACTGCCCTTTTCAATGATGATTTTACTTTATTGACCTCTAATTGGATTATATTTTTCTTGCAAGTATGAGGCGATTCCCTCAAAACATTTTTTCTTGTCTTATCTATTGTGACGGATGCAGTACATACCCGTGTATTAATACAACGCCATAACGTACTCTTGTTTTTATTAGTGATGTTTTTGTAATACTGGAATCCATTACGAACTAAAGTAGAATTTCCTTTCTGGTTACACACAAACTCAATTTCTTCAGTCATTATTGGTTTAGCAAATATGTATAATCTGAAAAACCACTTCACGATTTAAGTATTATTTTATTCTGTATGACTAGACATATGACGCTAATATTTTTCAAAGATACCCACATTAACAGTTGATAATTTTTATCTTTGGATGCGTTTAGTTGAATATTATTTAAAATTCATAGACAAAAATCATAATAAAAATTACCTATAAATAATATCGTGTTAAAGCTCAAATTTATATCGCTCTTCGTTTTCATTCTCTGTGTTTATAACACAGAGAATGAAAACAAAGAGCGTTCATAAGGCTACGAAAACCGCATCATTTACGTCAGGTATGCTTGTTTTTATAATAATTTTTTTCATTCTCTGTGTTTATAATAAATTTTTTTTTTAATTTAATAAAGATTTTTTTTTTAATTAGGTAGGTACTTCAAAAACCATTCTTCGGTAAATTGACTCAAATTCGTCATAGTTCGTAAATGTCATACTTTTTTCGTTAGTGTCTTCTAGCTGTGCTTTCATCGTAATGATCGAAATATGATTATAGAAGACATGTTATGGTGGTTAGACGCTTGGTTAAATAAAATATTTTCTTATTAAAAGTACCAATTTGTTTAATTTTTAAAATCACTCACAAAACATATATTCATAGTAATCACACAAATACTTATCGTTAAGAGTACATACTACCTTCAAGTAGCGTCATCAATGCATAATTTTATGAAGTCAAAATTTGATCTACATTATATGTCGATCTAATTTTGTCAAAATTTACTAATACTAATAAAATACGAGTAATATGCATTGGCGACGCTAGTTGTAGGTAGTATGGGCCCTTAATTAATTACTTTAACTATTATACTTTGTTGTTATCTTCCTTATTGCCTTCCTTTTCTATATATCTTCATAATGCACTCCCTTTGCTGATTGTAAATACTCAAGTATGTCAATGTAACACTTAGTCCTGAGACATGGTTGAATATTCTTTAGTTCTTTTCTAATCAGTTGACAAAATATTTGATTTCTATCACCATACTCGTCATCCGTGTCGTTTACGTGTAATGCACAATTGTTACAGTCCTTTTTTTGTCGTTTTTCAACACCGGTCATAATCGTCGAACTCGTGGTAGGTTGAATTTTGTGAACATTTTTTTTTTAAACAATTGCTTCAAACTTGAAAATGACTCTTCTTCTGGAAGTTGGGTATCTGTATCTAGCACAACGCAGCCACGCTTGATTCCTGAAAATAAGATACGAAATAAAGTAAAAACTAAAATAAATAAGTAGGTATTCATAAAAAAAAACTGGAAGTCATACACGTATGAAAACAACAATAATAATATAAAATATTGCAGTAAAAATGGCAGAACTAAACTTACCTTTGTCCATGTTGAAATGACAATAATAAGCTGTAATTATTTATTGACAGCTTGGTGTACGTACAGACTTCTACACTCCAATATCGAAGGCTAACTGTCAGCTGTAAGAACGAAGAAATAAGGTAAAGGCACTGGTCATGGACACTTTTAGACAGTGCCATTAATAACATTTTTTGTAAAAATTCATACAACAAATATTTTAGTGTGCAACTTATTCCAATTTGTAAATAAGTTCATAGCCCACGCCTAGGAGTATAAACAAAACTATTACCCTTAATATTAATATTATTTAAAAATATAAAAGTAAATCAAGTCGAGTACACTAGTAATGGATAGCAGAATAACCAGAAATGATCATCCAATAATGGACTCATCTCCAGTTATGAACACCCAAACATGGACAGTTGCAACTGATAAATATAAAGGGTAACAAAAACGCTTAAAATTTAAAATAAAAAAATTTAAGATTTTAATGGATTGTAATAATAATCACCCGTACATATATTTTTATCAAACTTAACGTAGGTAGGTTTTAGATCTTTTGTACTGAGACATAACACTTAACAATAAACTTACACATAACACTTATCAATATCAATAATGAACACAATCAATAAGCTTATAAAATCTTTATGAATTGCACAATGGATGCTGAAATAATCTATTGTTTTCTAACTTCTGGGATGCACACATAACACTTACGAATAAACTTACACATAACATAAAACTTATCAATAATGAACACATTCAAAAATTTATAGAATTATTAGAAATTGCACAATAATGTTAAGTAAACTGGAATAATCTATTAATTTCTAATATTTTTCCGTTTATATTAATTTTAATATAGGGGAAAAGGTACAATGATTGGCACTTTAAGCAAACTTCTGAGTTCAAGTTCAGTTTCAAAACACAAAGGTTTAACCTTTGTGTTTTGAAACTGACGCTTACGATGGACCGAAAAATGGCGCTATGCCATTATAAAAATACCCAAGAACTAATAAAAATACGTTTTTTTTCTGAGATACACTTTACATTATCAAAATTTTGGAAAATCGTTAAAAAACACCCAAAAGTACTATTATTGGCCCCCTTCGGCATAGTAATTGCAACCAGCTAAAATATAATGATTGGCAGGGCCAATCAATAAGTGAGTGATGTGCCAATAAATATAGGGCATAATGTAATAGTGATGGAAAATAATACACAAATACAGAAGTAGGTTTAGATATTTTTATTTTAGCTTAACCCAACTAACTAACAAAGTATTCGTTATTAAAATTTTATCCATTAAAATTATCATAATCAAAGTCTATCCACCTCATTTAGAAAATCTTGAAGCTCTTGCTCACTTCTGAACGTAGCACGTCGATTAATTACTTTTCTAGAGTTACCAATTTCACTTAAAATAACATTGTGCTTAACATTATGAGATGCATCAAAAATATTTCTTTCTATATTACTTTTTATTGGAATGTTAGATATTATTTTTACTGATTTACTTTTTTCGTCAGTGGTTTTTGTATTCATCAACATTTCAGTCTTCATGTCCAGTGTTTTTTTATTTTTTGATATATCAGTCTCATTTATGTACTCTTTATCTTTTTCCGTAAAGTTTCTTTGGTTAGTTTCTGTTACATTTAAAAATACTTCAGTCTTATTTAAATTAACTTTGCTACTACTATCTTTAACATTTTTTTCTTTAATCTCTTTTATGTTAAACAATGTTTCAGCCTCATATTTCTGTCTTTAGTTTGTCAGTCATTTTGGTTACCTTATTCCCATTTATCTTGTTTTTCTTAATTCCTTTAGGTTCGTATTCATTTTACGCTTATAGACCTTAATATTTTTTTTAGACTTTTCCATCATAGCACCGTCTTCTTCAGAAGCTTTCTTCGTATTTTTATTTTTCTTTAATTCTTTAGCTTGTTTATTTTCCTTTCTGACTTTCTTCCGCTGTTCTTTTTCCATTATTACTTTCTCTTTTTCTTTTTGTTTTTTTTCTTCTGTTTCAAGCCATTTATTACTAGTTAATACGTAAATAGGAGCAGAAACTATTCTTCCCTTTCGTTTTGGCGTTGGAAATTTAGTGAGACAATCTGTCAATTTCACTGGTGTTTTGACTATTGTTTTATTTTCAAAATTTTCTTGAATAATGGTTTCTTCTCTTTCTACGTTCATTTTCTGGTCTTCTAAGTAATCATGTGTAGTAATACTTGCCGATGTATCAGGTATAGTATAACTTTTCGTAACTTTCACATATTTACCTTGTCTATTTCTTACTTCTGTATCCGTATCTTCTTCTTCTAAAGCTTCTACTTCCATTTCTGAACATTCGCTTTCACCCGTTTCAACGTACGTCACATCACTGTCCGTTGCATCGTCTGATGAAGAAGATTCTTTTGGATACTTTCTTTTTTTCGTCCGGTTCTTCTTCTGGTTATTCATACCTGGGCATCTTTTATTTTTTTGTTTCTTTTTATTTTTCATGTCCATTTCTTTTAACCGTTTCTTTCCTTCCCGTTCCAATTTTCTTTTTTCTTTTTCATTCTCCTTTTCCTTTTTCTCTAATAGTTTCTTTTCATTGTATTCTCGCCATGCCTTACTTGTAATTACTGATGGTACCTTTTCTTTCGTTACTCTTCGTTTTTTCTTTTCAGGTTCAGGCCAAAAAAGCGCTTTTTTGAACGGACTAGGCACCTGCATCTGACTTGTCTTAAGCATATGACTGGCAAAAGATGAAGAAGCAATATTTTTAACAGGAGTTGAATATTCACAGCTAGCTAAGTCTTTATCATTTTCCAGGTTTAACTGTTTTTGAGGTGGAGGCGGAATAGGATCTAAATTGTCATCGCTTAAGCTTAATTTATTCTGTGAACTTGAGGGTTGATCTATCACTGGCGGCGTTAAAATATTATTTTTATCTTGTGTGCTCTGATCAATCGTGATTTCAGATTTTTTATTTATAGATGACGATGCGGCAACAGCTGAATTTGAAGGAGACGCGTTTGACGGTTGTTCTAATAGTATATTATCAGTACTTTCATCAACTTCAGCTGCGTGTCCTGCTATTTGACATTTGTGTTTATATTTTGCCCATAAAATATATAGTGAGAGGTCCTCGTTAGGTAACTTGTCTTGTAAATTTTCTCTGTCTGTATAAAAACAATCTTTGAACAAATTAAGTTTTTGGGAACTGTAAATATTCACTACTTCTGTCTCGAGCTTTTTTAGGAAATCATTGTCCTCAGTCGTTGGAACACTTCTAGATGTACCTGGATTATTTTCTGTCCTATTTTTTTTATTCAACTTTGAAAAGTCTACATAATCAGGGCCAAAGGGCTGTAGACCACCGGCCCTGAACCCATTTTTTATGCAGTCCGTCGAAATTTCTTTAAGACTAGCTTCAAGGATTGGTCCGAAGTTTTCTTTCTTTACCTCTTGACTTTGGTTTACGGTCTTCCATTTATTTATGTTTTTTCGATAAAAAACTTTCAAAGGCCGGAACACTGCAATGTCCATCGGCTGCAGCAAATGAGTGCTGTTAGGATAAAGTGCAATGAACTCTATTTGAATATTTGCACAAAATTCTGCTAAGTGCAAAGTAAGATGAGACGCATGACCGTCTAAAAAAAATATTATTGGCAATTTTATGCCACTCTCCGTTAACCAAGGATGAAATATGTTGGTCATATATTCAAAAAATGTGCTTCCACACATCCAACCAGATTCAGACCTACCTATACCCCAGTGTTCGGGAACGCTGTTGGATATGTATCCCGGCACACGTTCGTATGTGAAAACTATCATTGGTGGTGGGAGCTGACCAGCAGCATTTGCCGTTACGAGAACTGTCAAGTTCTCTTTTTCGTTCCCCGACCTTGTGTATACATTTTTTTCGCCTCGCTTGACAAGAACACGGTCTCCCTTGGGATTTAGAAAAAAGGCACTCTCGTCGGTGTTAAATACTCGCTTTGGGTCTTTTAATACCTCTGACAGATTATGCTCCTCAAAATATGTTTCAAGATCCGAAAACCAGGCCATTATTTGCCTTTCTGTAACATTATCTCTCGATTTTGTTAGGTTTTGAGTTACTCTTACTGCCAATTCAGGATTTCGATGAAGAAAAGCTTTGAACCATTTCTTACCAGGACGATTTTCGGTAAATGGCGTAGGTCTCTGATCTAAGTTAACGATTTTTTGGACACTGTCAAGAAGCTGTTCTTTTCCCACAGGACAGTGCCTTTCCGACATTGCAATGATCCACTTTACTAACATCATCTCTTCTCTATCGCTTAGCACCCATAGAACACACTGCGGGACTTTTCCCTGTAACCTTATTTCTTAAAGTTATTCGGGGCACACCATACTTTTTTGCAGCAGTTGCTAACGGATCACCCCTCCGAACTGCATCTAAAGCACGTCCCATTTGCTCCGGCGTATAGTTTTTCTTCGGCGCCATTGCTGAAAAGAACATCTAATTACACACTGTAACCCTAAATGGACACCCCTATTATGGACACCCATGTTCATAACTGGAACGGAACGTTTTACTGTTACTTATTAAAAACAATACTGTTTTAAATGTAAAGGTAAGTCCAATTTAAGTGAATAAAATGAACTCGTATCAAAATCCAATTATGAACACTTTGTCCATAACTAGATTTATGTCAAAATCATGATCTAGTTATGAACACCATACTTTTGAGGTTATCTAACCATACAAAACATCTAACGCTGTGGCAAAACACAAAGAAGAAATCATCCGTAAAGCAGATAAATTGAATACAATACCAAATAACTAGCATTTATTTAATTAAAAAAGATAATGTCTACTCACCTCACTATCAATTTTCCTAAGAAAAAAACCGATGGAAGCAGAGGTGTTGTTACGATGCCCACCATGTTGAAAACATATGCTTGACAAATGTCGAATCACGCTCAAATGACAGTTATAAGTCTGTTGTCTATGAATTAGTGTTGCCAGTTAAGGTAATCCGCAGATAATTCTAATTTGGTAATTTTTTGTATGTAAGTGTTCATTACTGGCGCCATGTCCAAAACTGGGTACATTACCTTATGCCGGACACCGTCGAACGTATCCCTCCTTCTTAAGGAACCTTTAATTCGGTACCGGTATATTAGAACCTTTATTCAGAACCGGTTCCGGCGGAACCGGAACCGAACCGGAACCGAACCGGAACCGGAATTTGTACCGGTTTTCAATCCCTGGCGGATACTTGTCGTCGACTGTGATCTCATTGAGGCGCCTATAGTCTACGACCATACGATATTTGGTTTCGCCTGATGCGTCACTTTTTTTTTGTACGAGGTGAACCGGGGCATTCCAGGGAGAATGTGACTCTTGTATTACATTGTCCTTCAAAAGATTTTCTACCTGATTTTTAATATAGGGTTTAACGTAAATGGGGTCATCGTTCACAGTCCGAATTTGGTGTTTAACTTGATTGGAAAAGGTAAGAGGTATTGCGTTACAGTAGAATATGTCCCTAAATTCCTCGCATAGCTTATAAATAGAATCGCGCTCCTCGTTGTTTATATGATCAAGTCTTAATCTGGAGAGATTATTTTGCAGTAACTGGTTTACCTCACCATTATCATTTACGTTGTTTACGTGTACGGGGTCTCCTTCTATCTTGGAAATTTCGAATGGGTTACAAATTGTAAGTGATATTTCCTCGTCTAGGATGTTTTATATTACCGTGGTTGCGAATCCATTTTTGCACGTAACCATTGCGGTAGGCATTCGTACGCCACACAGTGGTCCGGATTTTGAATATGGTGGACTTAGAACCCAAGATCAGTATTTCTGGCTGAAAAAATTCATACGGACAATTAAGTGAACGCTCATCAACGTTTTTTCTAGCGGTTTTCATGAAATTGTTTAATTTAGCGAAAAAAAATTATTGAAAAAAAAAATGTATGGAGCAAATCGGAAATTATTCTTTTTCTCAAAACGTTTAAAAGTGTTAGTAATGAAACCTATTGTAAACTATTGTATTACATTTATTTGTTAAATTTACAAAGAAATTTTTTGCTTGTACTTGCAGTCTTGGCGTTTATACAGGGTTTAACTTAAAATATTTAATTTAAATATAATAACATGAGATATATATTTTTTTGGCCTGTTAAGTGGTTTCGGGAAAGTAAAATACTAAGAAAACATATTTATAGCATTTAATAACATAATTGTTAAAAATATTCGATGTCCTATAATTTAAAGGACGTACTCTACATAGCGCCCCGAACAATGTTTGTTCTATGATTTTTTATAAGTGATGTAGAGCACCTACGTGCAATAAGTTATGGGACATCAAAAGGGACAGGTTGTATAATAATTGAAGGTCGTTTTCATTTTAATTTAATTATTAATTTTTAAAAATTACAATTCGGTTCAAGAAAACAAGTAGGTAACATAAAACATATAATAAAATTATATAAGCAAATTTAACATTTCAATCTCAACAAATACAATTAATTATACAATTTTCAACTAAATAGTCATTTATTGAACAAAATTACAATAAAATACTAAAAACTAATATATTCTAAAATCCAACATAATACAGTAAATTACTAATACACGATACATCATATAAATGTTATAACACAAAAAAAAAAAACAATTCTAATTATACAACATTTAACTACATAAACTATTTAACAATAAAATAAATTATAACTATTCAACTAAACAAAATTTAAATTATACAATTAAAAAAGTAACTAAATTAAAATACTAAAAATAACATACACATTAATATAAATAAAAATTTAAAAATTATTCCAAAGGATCTGGCGCATTTTCTGGAGCTTCTTCATCAACGTCTATTTATTCTTCTGCTTCAACTTCTATTATTTCGTCTGGTATTAATAACTGCATAGCTTCTGGAAACATTCTTGATGATTTAAAATTGGTGTATTTGGGTTTCAGATGAGATATATATAAGTATCTGAAGATATCAAAAAAATGTGCATAATGTCTTCATTATTCTGGATTCTTCCCGTTTTCCTCGTGTGGCGCTCTCTGGTATTTCGGAAGTCCTTATTCCTGGCTTCTCCTGCTTCTTCTGACAAAATTCCGATAGGAAGACAAGAGAAATGTTTGCATATGTCAGCGCCATGTATCAACATTTTGTGTACACTGGAAAGCATATTGTACCAGGGGTAGTGATGTACAAAGATCTCTGCGGTCCTCTTGCAGTATTCACGTAATCCATCGATATTGACAGCCTTCCCACAAGATAACACTTGCAATATGACTGCGAAGTGTTTTGTCAAATCAGCATCAATCTTCGTTATTTGAGCACTTTTTTCGTATTCCCGAAAAAATCTTCTGGCCGTGTTTCCATCATTCGTAGTACCAAAGCCCTGCTTGACAACATCAATCAAAAGTCCCATTTGTTGTTTGAACTCCGATTGTACCATATCCTTCCTTAACTTCTTAAGGTTCTTGTTGTCCCCTCGTGCACTCCACATTTTGAAATCCAAATTATACGAAATATGTAAAAGACACTCCATGCTTCGAATCCACATATGAAGTGTTGATAATCCATATTGATATACATCTTCTCGTACAGGTCTTGAAAACATTTGTGAAAGATCATTCATCTCACTAGGTTTTGCAAGACAAACATTGCACGTAGCTACAGATGGAGTATCTGTAACAATTGTAGTCACCTTCCCATCAATCATTGTCATGTGCAACTCATGAGTAACTTCCAAGTTTCCGCAACTTGAAATAGTTAAATTTCGTATTTCTTCCTCCATTTCCGCTTGTTCTTGCTTAACAAAGTCAGTCGTTTCTTTCGCAAACTGAAATTTAATAGGTCTGCAATAAGATGTTGAGATGGGTTTGGATTGCTCCAAATAACAACATTTCCACTCGCTAGCTTCAGAGGAACGAGGCTCGTCATGAACACAGTGGAGTCGTTGAATTCTGCCAGTTCACTTCTTTGCTTGTAGTTACTCTGAGCTGAAGATCCATCGAATCCCCATTTGGAGGTTAGCTTCAAGTTTCCACTGCATATATTTACATCATTACCAACGACTTGCAGGATTCTTCGAGTTGTCTCGTCTAAAAGTGCTTGTAGTTTCACTTTCACTGTATCTTCTGATATTTCCATATCTGTGGGATCTGGATAACACCTTTTCTTAGCCTCTAACAACTTGTGGTAAGACGGAAACTTCAATTGCTGTGATAATGCAGACCGTAAAGCAGATACTTCCACTTTGACAGAGCCAATGAAGTAGTTAAGGCCAACGCTTGATCTTCCTGCATAGTCTTCATCTTTTCGTCTGTTGATAAAAGTGATTCGACAGCTTCAATCTTTTCAGGTTTCTTCATGAGATGATCGATGATGCGAGCAAGACCTTCTTTCCCATTAGACTTTAACTTTGTGACAAAAGCAAAAGTCAGTTCCTCTTCCGGATAGTCGAGTAATGTACCCGATCGCCTTTTCTTTTGCTTATTCCCCAAGTCCTCAAATGGCTTCCTTGATGCAATGTCTGTAGAAGTACTCACATCACTAGTCGCCTTCGAAGTAGATGCAAAGAGTAGAACAGCTGCTTCTTCTTCTGTAGAACGAGGGTCCAAATTCTCGATCCCTTCAAAAACTTCGGTGAGATTTACAGATTCACATTCTGGCCACATAATTCTTGTTTCTAACCAGTTCATATGCTTCTTCATTTTGTATCCTATGTGCTTCGACCCATCGACGATTTAAGTTCACAGTGAAAAATCTTGCAAAATTCAATATTTTTTCAGAATCTTCTTGCGCAACTTCTTCAAGCATAACGCAATCCAAAATTGCTTGATGAAGTCGTTTGTAGTTCTTGAGGTCCCCATTTCGCAGAAACAAGTAAATGTCCAGGTTAGTACCAAATCCAGCCATGATTGAGTAGGTAAATTCTTCACTTTATAATTTTCAGGTATGTTGACTCTTCAAGGGTTGAATGTCTAATGACGCTTCAATCGAATCGGTGGTCTTCACGCAACCCCAGAGGGTTGGGGAGTCCGTGTCGGGGATAACCCCTCTACGGAGGTGTCAAATCGCTATACGTGAATACGTATAGGGCGTTGTGTTAGTTAGTTATTCACTCGACTTGGAAGCGCGAACGCACGACTAGCGGTTTGCTAGCGTTTTTGAAGCGTTTTTCTGGCGTCTTTTGTATCTCCGTCTCTTTCTTTCAGGCAGCGCGGTCGACGCTCGCGAGTAACTCGCGTGCGTAGGGTCGTCCATCGGGCGGGCGTGTATGCAGAGGTGCCAGACTGCGTATGTGAGGCAGATCCGACGCATCCGCTCGCTCGAACATGTCCTTTGTGAGGCGTCGTACGAAATCGTCGATGCTTTCCATACGTAGGTCCCTTTCGATAGTTGCGTTCATAACGTAGCGCTGGGCTCCGCTAAGTACACGTAGGGAGATTGCTTGTTGTGCTCTAAGCTTCTCAGCCTGTCCTTTGCATAGCAGGGCGTACCATGCTGGCGCGGCGTATGTAAGGCGAGATCGTATGTACGTTTTGTACACACCTAGCTTCACTTTCAATGGCAATCTTGAGGAGAGCACCGGATATAGTTGACACCGCGCTGCTCTAGTGTTCGCTATGACTTTTCTTGTGTGGGCTCGCATAGTGAGGCGTCGGTCTATTACAACTCCTAAATAAGTCGCTGTATTACACCAGGCGATTTCCTCTCCTAGTAGTTTAAGCTGCTTAGGCGGTCTTAAGGCTCGGCTAACAAAAATGGCTTGTGTTTTTTGCACGTTCACCGAGAGTCTCCACTTGTCTAACCACTCGGGAAGAAGATTCAGAGCGCGTTGCATTCGGAACGCCGCAAATCTAGTGTTTCGATGCGACGATAGATATGCTGCGTCGTCTGCATATAGCGCTAGCGTCGTGTCATCCGACGATGGGATGTCATCGGTGTAACGTGCATATAATACCGGTGACAAACAACTGCCCTGTGGTACTCCGGCCCTTATAGGCCTAGGAGAAGACATCTCTTGCTGCACGACTACGCGGAAGCGTCTGTTGTTGAGGAAGGAGGCCAGTAATCGCACGATGCGTTTCGGTGCGGTCGACGTAGCTAGCTTGTATAACAGACCTATGTGCCAGACTCTGTCGAAGGCTTTTTCCATATCGAGAAATACCGCTATTGTGTTATCCTTCTGGTTCCAGCCCTGGGACATCACGTGCAGTACTCTCAATAATTGGAGAGTCGTAGAGTGTTCCGCTCTAAAGCCATATTGCTCGTCACGGGGAGTGATGTGCGGCACTAAGTAACGTAGTAGTAGCCGCTCTAACACTTTTGATAGAGTGGGAAGCAAAGTTATCGGCCGATAGCTTTCCGGTTTCAGTATGTTTTTACCGGGCTTAGGTAGCATGACTACACGTCCGTCCTTGTAGTCTATCGGAAAATGTCCTGTGCGCAGGCAACCGTTGTACATACGCGTCAGCGTCGCGACGGCGCGCGGCGATAGTCGACGTAAGGCTTCGTTCGTTATTCCGTCTGCGCCGGGTGCCTTGCGTAGTTTAGTGCGCCGAATGGCGCGTTGTACTACGCCCGGTGATAACACAATTGCGTTGTCGACCGGTGTGATGGGCTCGGCGAAGTAGCTGCGCAGGTGCTCCTCTACCATTTCGACGTGAGCAATGTTGGCGGTGTCGTTAGGGCGGAATTGACGCTCTAAGTGGTCGGCAAAGATTTCAGCGCGGTCTGCTGCGTGATATCTCATCGTTCCGTCGGCCGCTAATAGCGGGCGTATAGGCTGCGGTGCGTTGGATAGTTGACGGCACAATCTGTGAATGCTGTTCCAATCGTCACTAACATCGTCGATGTGCTTCTGCCAACTTTCTGTACGATGAGAATCTAGCTCGTCCTTTACTTTCTCCGTCAGACGGTTAAGCTCAGACTTGAGTTTCGGGCACCTCGTCGTTTGCCATAGTTTGCGTAGCCGACGCTTGGCGTCCAATTTACGCTTGATGGCGTCCGGAAGTGGCGAGTATCTCTGTCGCGTCCCTTTCTTCTCAATGGTTGACGTCTTGAGGGCTCCTTGGATGGTTTCTGTTATATGAGTCGCGAGTCGTTCCACGTCATCAATAGTGGACACTGGAAACAATGTTAAGTTAGAGTCTACGGTGGCGGTGTATTTCTCCCAGTCAATTAAACGCCTCGGCACGGGGGGCGCTACTGATAGTGGAGTCTCAGGAATCGTTACTAATACGGGCAAGTGATCTGAAAACATAGAGTCCAGCAAAACTTCTTGCGTAGGTTGGCACTTAAGATTCTTATGAACTATAATGTCCAAGACATCGGGTGTCCACCCATCCGGGTATGGGTAATGGGTGGGCACCTCGGGGCCCTGCACAATATAGCCATTTCGTTCGGCATCGTCCAGTAACCGACGTCCGTTCGAGCACACTTGCGTGGCGCACCATGCTGTATGCTTACAATTGAGATCGCCGGCTATTAGCACTGGAACCGGAGTGTCGACCAGACGACGAATGTCAGTCACGTCTATCCTACCGGCTGGCGGTCTATAAGCTGCGTAGATATGCATGGATTGCCTACCCGCGTGGATGTCAACTCCGAGCGCATTAAGCGACTTCGCTCCTTTGTGGACTGGAATCGGTTGATGAACTAAGCGACGCTTGACCATAACTGCCAAACCACGATAAGCTCGCCCAGTTTCGCTGGCTTCGTCTAAACGGTAGATGTGATAGTTAGATATTTTCAAAGTCTCAGACGCCCTAAGGTGGGTCTCAGACACTAAGCAAATATCGATGTCCTGAGTATCAAGTAGCGTCTTGAGCAGACGGGCTTTCTTTCTTAAGCCGTCTGCATTCCAATGAAGGATTCTAAGTCCCCCCATGTTCGAGTCTAAGCTGGATGAGCTTCGCCATCCCTCCTAATAACACGGACACGGTGTTCTGACCAGTCCGCAGTGCCCTCAATACGTCCTCCATGATCCTCCTTCATGATTCCTCGCCAAGCTTCGACGGTGATGCCAGGCATGCATAACAGCTCCGTTACGTCGAATATTCGCGGTGTCACGTTCGAGGTTTTCTTCAGCTGTGCGAAGAAAATGCATCCGGGTCTGCCTTGACGCGCACGAATAGGGCGCACGTACTCGGGCACGAAATTCAGTTCCGCAAGCGCTTCTGAAATTTCTTCCGGCTTCGTGTCTGCGGGTAGACCTCGAATAGCTACCTTTGTGCTGGTTTCAGCCGGTAGCGAATATGAGAACCAGCTTAGGTTCTGGTTCTTTTCGATCTCGTACAGGTATCGCTGTACAATGCGGTATTCATCTTCCGATGTAGGTGTGAAACGCACACCTCTACCGAAAGGCCTCGCATTCGGATTGTGTCCTAGGCGTGTCTTCAGAGCCTTAAAGTGGACCGTCCAATCTGGTAGTGTTTCCACTATCAGCGGAGGGTACCTAGGCTTCGGCCTCGCTGCTTGCTTCGGCGTCGGCGCTCCACTAGTCGCAGCTTGCGGTTGCAGTGGCTGGGTCGGCTGGGGCGCGGCGCTAGGCATCGGAGGCGCATGTGTACGCACGGCGTCGGCAAATGATACCTGCGGTGTCACGGAATGCGCGGGCGGCGGGGGCGGAGGAGGGGGTGCGGCCCCGGCGCGACGTAAACGCGGGTCGCGTTGCTCGCGAGGCAACGGTGGCGTCGGTGTCGGCTGCGTCTGACTCGCTGGCGTCAATGGGCGCTCAATCGAAGCACAAACTCTCTTAGCTTCGTTTTCAGCGCTGTCGGGCGACCTAATGCGTCGCATGCCCCGGTTCCAAGCGGCTTGCACGGCGGCTTGCGCGCTGGCGGCTTCAGTAGCTGATGGCGTGACGTTTGGCGCGACAAGCAGCTCTTCCTGGGCATCCCTAAACGCCATGGCTATACGCTCGGTCATAGCCTCCGAGAAGACGCCTTGCTGGATCATAGCGGCGAATTTCACCATGTCATCCTCAAGGATAGACGAATTTGAGTCGATATTTGCAAACAAACACGAAACAAATTCAACGTGCGGCACTAGCCAGTTGCGGTTCGCACGGACAACAGGGAGCGCTCACGAGACGTGTGCACTCCGCGGCGGTCGGGCGATCCTGACGCTTCAACATGAGCTCCCGTCTGTTTTATTTGATTCATAAGCGCGCAACTAGCAAGGGATTAAAGGAGTGAAAGAGAGAGAGAGAGATAGCAATATTTGGGAAAGGGGGAGGGGAATATTAGCAGTTAATGCGTCATTCCGTCACTAACTGCGCTTTCAGTAACAACGCTAATAACCAAGAAGTAAAATATCATTATGAAATTAAGTTATATGTATTTTTCAAAATTTATGTTTGTGTGCATATAATAAATTTTTTCTTAGTATTTTACTTTCCCGAAACCACTTAACAGACTAAGACAATATATATTTCATGTTATTTTTTTAAATTAAATATTTTAAGTTAAACCCTGTATAAACGCCAAGACTGCAAGTACAAGCAAAAAAATTCTTTGTAAATTTAACAAATAAATGTAATACAATAGGTTTCATTGCTAACACTTTTAAACGTTTTGAGAAAAAGAATAATTTCCGATTTGCTCCATACATTTTTTTTTTCAATAATTTTTTTTCGATAAATTAAACAATTTCATGAAAACCGCTAGAACAAACGTTGATGAGCGTTCACTTAATTGTCCGTATGAATTTTTTCAGCCAGAAATACTGATCTTGGGTTCTAAGTCCACCATATTCAAAATCCGGACCACTGTGCGCCATCACAAAACTGTATACTACTCACTTCATCATGGCAACTAGTGGCATGAGTACTAATTACTTGAAAGGGCTCGCGGGATTTTGCATGGAAGAAATATTCATTTGTTTTCCAAGGACTTATAAATGATCGCGTGCTACCAGTGTCTATCATGAATTTACTATTTATTTCCGGAATATATATTAGGTTGGGGAAAAAGTCTTTTCGTATTTTATATGAAAATTCAAAACATTTTTTAATAAAGTTTATTTACATTTAACTAAAGTATGTAGGTGCCATTTTGTTCGATAACTTTTTGCCATCTTGTAGGTAGAGACATGATCCCATTACTATATAAATTTTGGGACTTCTGTTCAAAAAACCGCGACAAGTGGTTTTGTCAGTGTACTCGTGATGTTAACCTGACATTTCCTAAAGAATTCTTAAGAGACCGAAACAGGTGGAAATCAGAAGGTGCAAGGTCAGAACTATACGGCGGATGCATTAACACCTCCCAGTCAAACTCACTTATTTTTTGCTGAGTGGCTAAAGATGTGTGAGGTCTAGCGTTATCATAATGAAAAATCACACCCCTTCTATTAATTAATTCCGGCCGCTTTCTCTCAACTTTTTGCTTTAATCTCATAAGTTGTTTACAGTAGAGTTCAGAATCGATAGTCCTGCCTGGCGGTAACAGCTCATAATGAATATCTTCCCTTCCAATCCCACCATACACACAGCATCACTTGTTGCGGGTTAACCCGGGTTACGCCAGAGTCTGTGAAGCCTGGCCGGCCTTTGACCACGACCTTTTTATGCGCCAAAACTGTTTTGTGGTCAATTCCTAGTTCTTCAGCTACGTCGTAACTACTGATATGCCGATCTTGCTCCACTTTTTCAAAAATGGCATCCATTTTATCCGTAACAGGGCGACCAGAGCGACGTGCATCTTTGACATCAAAATTTCCGGATTGAAAACGCTTAAACCAAATTTGTGCTACTCTCACAGACACTGCACTAGGTCCATAAACGTCACAATTTTTTTTCGCAGCTTGCGTTGAATTTTTACCTTTTTTGTAGTAAAATTTTAAAATGTATCGAATTTCTTCATTAGATTCACTCATCTTGACAGTAAAAAAAACAAATGAAAATCACACATTTACCTAATTTGAATTTGGAATTATCTTTTTTAAAATTTAAACTTTTTAAAGATATCAAAACCTGCCAGATACAAATGGTATAACCAAAGAGATTTTATTACAAGTTCATTCATACTATAATGCGAAAAGACTTTTTCCCCTACCTATTATATATATATGGCAATTTTAGGTTTGAGTCTTATCATTTCTTGGGATCTTGAGAGGCTTTTATTTGAAAATTCGCATTATTGTTATCGGCGTGTTCTTGCGTTTCGCTATTGACAGCGGTGTCCTCAACATGTTCTATTGGCAAATTATTATTTGAGTAAGCCGGATATTTTCTTCATAATAGTATTGAAGGCTATTAGGGTCTATATAATTATCATAACATTCGTAGGGCTCGTTTAAATAAAACTGAGGCTTAGCAGGTGCAGCTGTTCTCATAGATACATCATTACTTGGTATTGGCTTAGGTTGCTGCACAAAAGGACGTTGATTGAACTGTTGCGACGGAGAGTTGCCGAACTGAGGCGGTCGGTAGCCGATTTGCTGAGGCGGGCGGTACCCGAATTGTTGGGGTGGCCGATAGCCGAATTGTTGTGGAGGACGATAACCAGCCGGTTGGGCCATGAAACCAGATGATTGTAACGGGCGGTTAACTGCTTGTGGTATTCCGAATCTAAATTGACTGTTCTGTGGTATTCCAAATTTAAATTGATTATTCTGAGGGAATCCCGTGGGAGTTATATATGGTTTCGGTACGAGGGGTGACGTATAAGGAAAACCAAATTTAAGAGGCGTACTTGGCTGAGACGCGATTTTTGGTTTATCAAAAATTTTGTTTCTGCGATTATATTGATCTAAGAAGTTCACTTCTTCTAGAACATATTTATGAGCGTCTTCTAAGGTGGTCGGATTTTTAATACGCACAGTACGAATTAAGTGCTCCGGCAAAATATATAAAAAAAACGTTCAGTGCCGTATTATTATAAATAATATGTTTCACGTCACGGAAATCGGTGCTATTTAATCTATTAACTTTAGCTAATAATGCTGACTGTACACTCTGAATTCGATGACAAAATTCCGAAAAAGACTCATTTGATTTTATTTTTAAACTTTCTAATTCTATGGCCACACACTCCTCACTACGTGGGTCTCCGAAATGTTGATCTAGCAAATTCTTTAATTCATTCCAAGTGGTTATATCAGTACGCTCACTGATAAGCGCGGCTGCATTCCCGGTCAATTTGCTAGTGAAGCATTGCATTAAATATTCGTTTCTATTTTGGTCGCCTTGATATTTTAAAATTGCGTATTCACATTTTCTTAAATATAAATTTAATAATCGCGAATCTCCCGAAAATTGTGGAATTAATGCCAATGCATCATTTGATTTAATAGTTAATTCGTTATCATTTAAATTTACACTTTATTGATTGCTATTAGCCATTTTGGAATGAATGAAATCACACACAATTATTATATAAAAACTGTAAAAATGTGTAAAAACTATAATAAAATACACAATATAAAATATAAAACACACAACAAAAAGAAGTTAATATTTCTATATACTAATTTACTAATTATATGTATATAATTTAAAATACTTTATAATTATGTTCAGTAGTAGTCTTTAATTCATGTATTATATTTATTTTACTTATTTATAGTACTATATAGTTTCACGACTTAACCAGATAACGTTATTACGAAAGAGTTTTATTTCACAATAACAAATAGGGAATGGAAATGAAAGGAAAGCGAAGAGTTTTACTAACCAACCCATCAGACCAATCGCCATAGTCCTTGTCTTCGTAGCCCGCAACTATACTTATTTATTTGTTCGGAAGATCACTCGTAGCGCACCGCGAACGCGTCTTCTGGCCAAAATTTGATAGCTAAGTGAATGAACACGGAAAAAGAACGAAAAACGGCGTCGCCTTCTCCAGTAATCCTACCACGGCTGCGCCAGTAATGTTTTGGGAACGTGAAACGGGCTTTTTAAAAAAGAAAAAAAATAAAACTAAATTATTATAACGTGTGACAGAATTGGATGCCAATCGTATAATTAATTAAAAATGTGGCTCCGAAGGGCCAGACTGCTTACTTAGCTATCACTTATCTATGTCCGGCGGACAGCGTTGGCGTCCAGTCCCGCTGACTCTATCAAAAGCTCGGGTCTGGACGACGTAACTACTCGCGCGCTAACTAAGCTGTCAAAATAAAGCCATAAACAAATGGCGCCAAAAACAAAAGTCAATATTCGTATTCGCATTCGCATTCGCGAATATCGACGGCAGATATTCGCATTCGATAATGTCTAAAAATTGACATTCGTTACATCACTAGTACCTAATACCATCGTTCATTTCTATCTCAAAATCGACTTCACCCGAAAACCTATCTATCTATATCTATATCTTTTTATTTTTGGTAAAAATCTTGGGCATCTTACGGAATAAGATTGAACAAGCCTTTTAAGTCATTCAAGTTCTCTTCATCTAAGTTACCGACTGGATAAGCAGAGCAAACGTCGCACATATTTTTCTTTAATGAAATATTTTTTCAAAGGTGAGCCTATTCACTTGCGGTTCTTACTAAACTATGATATGATGGAACGTATTGTTTGTTTGTTTCCTTTCGTGCATAGTGCAAGGGCATCTTTGGAAGCCAGTTTAAAAAGTTATTCGTGTGTATACCTTTGTGATTTAGGTTTTAATGCTTTCTCAACATTATTATTGGGATTAATACAAAATTCACATTTTTTACCCACGCCTGAACTGTAAATGAGCTGATAGAAAGAGTATTAAGGAATATGTTCCTACATACATGAACCTAACGAACCATCATCATCAACGCTCGTGGGTTCGATTCCCACATAGGACAAACATTTGTATGCATGAACATGTATGTTTGTCTTAGTCTGGGTGTTTTCTATGTATCATAAGTATGTATTTACAAAAAAAATGTATTTACGTATGTTTATCAGCTGTCTAGTACCCATAACACAAGCTTCGCTTACTTTGGGGCTAGATGGCGCTGTGTAATTTGTCGACAATATTTATCTGACATTATCATACTTAATGGGTAAAAATAATTGTATGTACCTTCACGCCTTGAGGTTAATTTGGTCTTACTAGTTGTATAAGAACGGGTTACTAATGAGGAAATATAAACTTTCCGTTACTCCCACCTCATGTCTCTCCAAATGGATTGATGAATATTTTGTCGAATACTGTCTGTGACTTCAGTACAAAGTATTTTTTTTCGGCGGGTAGGTGCAATAAGTGTAGACGGTTTTAAATTTGCTCTATATATTTAAAACAGTTAAAAATAATAAATAGCATCTAAATACCTATTTGTTGTTCCCATATGTGTTAATACATGTTGCACTAATCGTCAGCTGTATAATATTCACTCCAACCATCACTCACTGGATATACACAAAAGTTATAAAAGGACAAACGGTTTCTTTACACACATTACTAACATCTCAACAATGGATTCACTGTCGCAATTGTGGAAAAATATGGACGAGATGACTGAGATGTTCACCAAGAAGATGGCCTCATTCGAGGATTCTTTAAGTAGCTGCAGCCAACCTCAGGATGTCATCGCAAGTGACTATAACATGTTTAAAAGTCTGATATGGAAAGCAGTCTCAGGTTTGAAAAGACAAATGGAGTTGGTCCTTGCCACACTTGATGATTTTGAGATGAGATCCCGCTCTTGTACGCTGCTTCTCCATGGTTCTTCAGAAGATACAAATGAAGATGTGTATCAAGATATTCTGAGAATTTTGTGACGTTTTAAAAAAAAAAAGAAGATAGAAAGTAAAGCGTCATTTGTGGCGGTTTAAAAAAAAGAGTAAGTAATCGTTGTCACGTTTGAAAAGGAACGTGAGAATTGTTAATGAAAATTAAAGTATATGAACCATCAATGGGGTTTCATTTAAACAAGAGATTATAGTCAGTGGCCAAGATGGTCAGGCTGCCGTCAATCCAAATTTATATGAAGCTGTTAAAAAATAATAATAGTAAAGAGTATTATACTCACAATTTTCGGGCGCCTAGATTGACAGTCGTTGCGTTGGTTGTACCCTCCATAACACAGCGGAGATCATTGAACTATTAATCTCAAGTCGGGTTAATTGCCATATAAAATCTGGGGTAACTGGCCGTGGAAAATATATATCAAAGCAGAGCGTATAGTTCAATAATAACCAGAATTTGATTGATCTGTATATTGCAATAAGAAAAAAATTGTTACACAATTACATCATATATAATGAGACACAGCGGTACGCTTACGGGCTAAGATTTGTTTTTGAAACAGTTACAGAGAACATAGCCCCTAACTACAATAGAATTACATTTACGCAACACGCATCAACCAATTCAGAGTCACATCATCAATGCAACATTTTGGATGTTTCGTTATGTCAAAGAAGTGAAGAATTTGATCAAAGCAAGAAGTTGTGGCAAAAAGGTTGTAGCAAAGAAGCAGATTGAAGAGTAGAAAAAGAGGGTTGAAGAGGGCTGAAAACAAAGTAAGCTTCCATGAGATTCGGACTTTGAACCCGCGAATGACGCTTCCATAAAATTAAGAAAAATTAACTTACCGCGTTCAAACACGCGCTCTCCCTTACAACTCAAATGCAATACACATGTTATGCACTCAAATGTGCATTCTGAAAAGAACAAATTTTCATTTTAGTATGCACGCGTGGGGTCGCGGCCATAAATTGTCACTCGACCAACACGAAAAACGCTTACCAGCCTTCCTCAAACGCCAAAGGCGTTATATATAATAAATTATTCACAACATCGGGCCATTTCAACCACAAACACCCAATTTTTGAATATTTTCTTATAAAATTGATTAAAAATCGACTATTGTTAAGTCATGTCGAACGGAAAAGAAAGAATGACGAAAAAGTTGCCAAATGCAAGCCACGAAAATCTCTTTCTTCAACGTTTAACATTTTCTCAGTTTTAATTTTAGAATTATAAATAAATTATGTATTTATTAATTTCGGCGACATTTTAATCTTGAAAAATAACGTTTTAATAATATGACACCACACTAGGAGCAATATATTATAATTTAGAAAAATATATTTTTATGCATTGCATACCGTCCTTTTTATTAAAGAAATATATTAGGGGTCCGGATACAAGGATTTACGAGTTTAATTTGCAATACACAGTTCACCCAAACAAATAAAAAGGATAACTCTGTAGCGTTCCATATGGGCACGCTACATTTCACCCGTTTTGGGAAAAAAAAATTTTAGAAACGGAGTTTCTAAAATTTTTTTAAAATCATCCTTCCCAGAGGTAAATGTAAATAAAAAATAATGAAATTAAATTCAAATAAACAAAACAAAACACGTAGGCTACTACACCTATCCTGTACTAGACATGCATCTAGATGCTGGTAGACACCAACCATCTAAACACTCCGTCGAGGTACTACCGGCGCAGCTCAGTCAGTTCAAACACCCTGGGCTGGCAACCCAACAAAAATGTTCCAACAGAAGATAACCTAACATGATGACCAAAACAACCCAACACAGTGTTATTGCATTGCAACAATCTGGTTGAAATTTAAAATGAAAACAAACTAAAGTATGAATATAAACTAACAAGAATTGTGGCCTGATTTACTACTGGCGTAATAGGATGGGCCCAAAGAGTAGCCTCCTATCAGCGAACCAAAGCCGACAAAACAAAAACTCCCACTAACTACAAAAAAAAATATGCCAAAGGACATATAAGAAAAAGCATGTTGAAAAACATGAAAAACAAAAGTGTGATCGGTATCCGACCGGCGTAATAGGATGGGCCCGAAGTGTAGCCTCCTATTAGCAAACCAAATCAACACAATATGTCAAAAAAGGACATATAAAAAAAAACTCCTATCAACTTCAAAATAATGTGAGCGAATTTCGCAAATGAAATGCTCAAAGTTAAGTCAAAGGACATAACAAAACTCCTACCAACCTCAAAATAATGTGAGCGAATTTCGCAAATGAAATGCTCAAAAGAACATGTCGGAAAGACATGCAAAACAAACGTGTGGTCGATCTGCTACTGGCAAATTCCGGTCAGCACCCTCGCCTCGAAATTTACGAACCAACCAACACAAAAAAATATGTCGAAAGACACAATAAACAAAACATGTCAAAGGACATGGAAAACAAAAAGCGTGGTTAATTTACTACCGGCAAATTCCGGTCAGCACCCTGGCCTCGGAATTTACAAACTAACCAACACAAAAACACATGTCAAAGGACATGGTAAAATCGTCCGATAAGGCGTAAATAACACAAGGTGTGTTAAAAAAAGGTGGGTCCGGAGACACCAAAATAATGTGAGCTAATTTCGCAAATGAAACGCTCAAAGTTAAGTCGAATCCAAATAAGTCCAAATCAAGAGATTGGCTTGCTAGCAAATAAAGTCATGTCCGGGTTCAAACTTACCCTAAAACACAAAACAAAGAAAAACATGTGACACACAACTCACATAAGTAGGTAAGTATGTATGCACAAGACAAAACATCGACTTAACAAAAAAATTCGGATAACAATGGTCCGACAAAAATATTGTACAAAATATACAAAAAAAATAATAATAAATGATAGTCCTTTTTGTGTTGGAATATGCACCTCACTATTTTCAGCTTTTAATTTCAGAAAAGAAACCGAATCTTGAAGAACATACAGAAGGTACAGAGCGTAGCCTAACTGTAATAGTGTATACCAAGGCGTCCTACATTCATCACCTATCAAACTGGAGTCAATCCTTTCAAAACACATTCATACATCATCTATCAAGACTCCAATACCAAGATACCACAACATGAGCTAATAAGTTGATAACAATACCTCCGTAACGAAATTTTATATTTTAAGAATATCTTTAACATGATAATTACCAGTGGTATTTTTGACCAAGTCCTTCAATAAATAAACGTTTTTAGAAACTTTCTCTACAACTTCACATTTAACAAATTTAGGTGCTAATTTAGCGGAAAAATAGTGTTGAGCATTCGACTGAACGAAGTTCCTCCTCCATACAATATCGCCAGCACAAAAAGAAATGCTTTTCCGTCCCATATTATAATAAGAAGCATTCTTTTTATATGCTTTAATTAAGTTTGATACAGTTTTATCAAAAATATTTTCTAAAGTAGATAGTAATTCAGAATAGTCAGACCTACTCCCAATAATTAAATTCTCTGAAGCATCAGAAGAAGAAAATTTATATAAAGAACCATCTAAAATTGTCTCCCTTCCAAACATAAGAAAATTAGGCGTATAGCCTGTAACTAAATTAATAGTGCTATTAATAGCAGACTGGACATGTGGCAAATATTTAGACCAAGTCCTATGATCAGTTTCAACATAACAGGATAAACAAGTTTCAATCGTCTTATTGAACCTTTCAACTGGGTTGTTCTGAGGTGTGTATAGAGAATTGTAGAAAACTTTAGGAATATTGTAACCTTCTATAAAGTCTGTAAATAATTTTGAAGTAAACTGAGTACCGTTGTCAAGAGTTTTAAAATTTCAAAAACGAAGCAATTTGAGAAACCAAATTAATTTGAGAATTACTGACATTATTGACAGGTGATGATGATGATGATGATTTCCTATATGTCTTAACAAAGTTACAATTCCTTCCAGCTGTGGTCCCTAACAACAGGTTCTACTGCTAAAAACTAATATCAATTTAGTAAAATCAAAACGTTTCCGATAAAAAGAATAAGCATTCATAGGTTGAGAAGCACTGTTAATGTTTGTTGAATTATGGTATGCAGTATTTAAGTTCACTGAATTTAAATTCACTTGTTCCGAATGTGGTGCGTTCAATATAACTTGTATATTAATATTGTTAAGCGAAGGCATGTTAACATCCATAGCCTGCATATCAGACTTAGTGTTAGAATCATTCGACTTATCATCCATCTTTCAAAGTTAGCAAATTAAATAAATTCAAAATATACACAAGCGTAAGTGTGTATACACCTTTATGAATACAGTATACATTCACATATAAGCCAAGTAAGAAAGCACAGCACAAGCTAATTAGGCTTTGCAAAACTCAAAATATCAGCAATGTTTCAAATCGGTTATGTCCAAATATTTTTCAATGTTTTTAAGTATGTTGTTTAGTTAAATTACACTTCCAATATAATTGTTTTGTTATAATGTTCAAATGCAATGAACAAGCTTTATATTTTTGATGATATTCACAGCAAAGTTGTACAAACATCAACCAACAATGTAACTTTTTCTTTTTAGGTTATGTACTGTGTGAAATTTCAAACTAATTATGAATAAGCAAGTAGCAATATGAAGTCACATCCAAATCTATCACTTTTGAAAACAATCTATATATATAAAAGAAAGTCGTGTTTGTTACAACACTTATAACTCGAGAACGGCTGGACCGATTGCCATGGTTTTTGATTTGTTGGATTTGTTTCCGTCCCGAATAGCAGAATAACTCTTAAAAACATTGGAAAATTCTCGAAAAAATAAAATAAAAGAAAAAACATTTTCCCATACAAATGAAAGTGTCAGTTGAAAAAGGGATTACGATATTTATTGGTTGTCAAATATCAAAACGTCAAATCGATTGATGTCACTTTTATGTCGCGAAAGTTGTCTGTGATTTGTTATGAAAATTTAAAAATGTCAAATCGATAGGGGTGAAAACGCTTTTCCCATGGGGTTCAAGCGCAAGAATCAAATCAGAGTAAACATCAAAAGAAATGACAATTACAAATCACCAAAATGATAAAACCTATTTCAAAACTAAAAAAAATAAAACAAAACGTTTTTTTTTTTAAAAAATTAACAATAATGAATCTTTATTTTTATGAAATCTTCAGTTTTTATGGATACGGGTCTTCCCTCAACCGAAGGGGTTTAGAGCGTACTCCAACACGCTGCTCAACTGCGGGTTGGCGGAGGCCAGTGTTTTCGAACCGCCTAAAGGCCACTGACTTAACTTAACGACTGTCATTAAATGATAACAACCGGGACCGACAGCTTAACGTGCCTTCCGAAGCACGGAGGAGCTCAAGATGAGCTAATGATAACAACCGGGACCGACGGCTTAACGTGCCTTCCGAAGCACGGAGGAGCTCAAGATGAGCTAATGATAACAACCGGGACCGACGGCTTAACGTGCCTTCCGAAGCACGGAGGAGCTCAAGATGAGCTAATGATAACAACCGGGACCGACGGCTTAACGTGCCTTCCGAAGCAATGAGGAGCTCAAGATGAGCTAATGATAACAACCGGGACCGATGGCTTAACGTGCCTTCCGAAGCACGGAGGAGCTCAAGATGAGCTAATGATAACAACCGGGACCGACGGCTTAACGTGCCTTCCGAAGCACGGAGGAGCTCAAGATGAGCTAATGATAACAACCGGGACCGATGGCTTAACGTGCCTTTCGAAGCACGGAGGAGCTCAAGATGAGCTAATGATAACAACCGGGACCGACGGCTTAACGTGCCTTCCGAAGCACGGAGGAGCTCAAGATGAGCTAATGATAACAACCGGGACCGACGGCTTAACGTGCCTTCCGAAGCACGGAGGAGCTCAAGATGAGCTAATGATAACAACCGGGACCGATGGCTTAACGTGCCTTCCGAAGCACGGAGGAGCTCAAGATGAGCTAATGATAACAACCGGGACCGACGGCTTAACGTGCCTTCCGAAGCACGGAGGAGCTCAAGATGAGCTAATGATAACAACCGGGACCGACGGCTTAACGTGTCTTTCGAATCACGGAGGAGCTCGAGGTAATATAAACCCATCCGTGTACAGGCTACGGTCGACGTTGCTTAACTTGCGTGTTCAATTAGACTGACACGCGCAATGACGCCATCGAGCTTCTCTATTATTTTCTACTATTCATTGTTTTAATTCCATATAATCATAAATTTAGTTCAGCTAATATGTACCACGACATTCATTGATTGTTAGGCGGTACGAAGTTCGCCGGGACAGCTAGTTATCTATATTTTTTAACATATTTACTTAATATTTACTTAAATTCACCAAAATGTTCAAGCGTTGAAAATTTTCCATACAAAATGTGTCACTCCTGATGTTAAGCTAGTAATGTGTTTATGTATTTAGGAAAATAGCATTAATTCGCAATAAGCTGTAGCACTATTAAATGAATGCAGCAATTGAAGTGTTAACAATGTGTAGTAATATGTTTTAACTTTGTTTTATAATATTTTTTTTTTTTAAATTCAAAATTAAAGTTGTCACATATGAACAAACGTTGTACACATAGGTTACAAGTATAAGTACAAGTCACACTCTTTACCTGTTGAAAAATGGTTCACATAACAAGAAATGTTTATATATATGTCGGAGCGGTGGGCTCTAGGACGGCATCAGGAGGGTTCATTGTTTACTTGGGCGTGAATTAAACACGAGCGAATACAATCTAATACCCGTATAATTAATAACAAATGTCACTAGGAAAACAGTTCACACTTTTGCTCTAGTATAATTGTTCGTACAAACTAATTATTACTATCGTCCACACTAAACTTGAACAAAATCTAATTACACGAAGTAAAAATACAAGTGGGAGCGAATGACGAATTCGTGAGCCGCGCTCGGTCACCACCGCGTCCGGAATTCAAGTGCCGAGATCTCGGTTCCTCTAAATATTGTAACAAAAACAATCTCTCACTGAGCGGGCCCACGACACCGTCCGGCGACATGTGTTGATGTCACCGTCGTTCCCATGATACGCGTTTCATTAAACAATGAGAGCTTTGTAGCGTCTCAACTTTCCATAGCGATAAGCTCGCTAACATAAACAAACTGTACGGAGAACTATGATAATTAAATACAAGGCAAGGTAACTCGGCCGCTGGCTGCGCGCCGACACGGCGATCCTGACTCTCACACGCCCTCGTGTGGACCAGGATTCAGTTGTCATCTGCAAGAACGACAACCTCACTTGTAACTACCGTTCGGCTATCCTAACAAAACTATTACAAATACGTATACCAAATGTCAGGTCTCCACAGATTAAAGCTAAACCTACAACATTATTGAATAAACTCAACAAAGAACAGACCGAGTTCCGGCTTAAAATCTTTAAAAAGAAAAACAACAAACAAAAATAATATCTCAACCGTCTCAAACTTTTACGTCCACTGTTGAAACTTCTCGTTAACATGACCAACACCTGGGACGCACTGTCCCGCATATCGGCACTCCGCCGATCACCTTAGCACGGACCAACACCTGGGACGCACTATCCCGCACATCGGCACTCACCTTAGCCGATCACGTGCGTGCTAAGCACGCAGCCAACCAACATCTGAATACATCAGACTATTGGTCATTCAACAATCCAATATCACCATCGGTATTTGACCGATCAGCAGCTATTGAAACGCATTCGATCAGCTGCCAGACCCACCCACCTATTGCTTGTTATCGTCGCGCAGTCTCCGACCAGCTAAACTGGGTTAGGAATATGACCTACGATCGACAACAAGAACAGGCCGTGGCCAAACCTAGTCATGTTAACTAGAGATAATTTTGGTATAAACCACACTAAATATCAACAGATACTACATCCGACTCATGAGTATCGACAGTTATTCGCTTTCATTAGCGCCGACAATGGCTGAACCTGACTGTTCTTCGTTGCTTTCTACATCTGAATCATGTTCAAACTCTGTGGGAACGTAACATTCTGGCATAGCTCTCAAGCGTTCGTGAGCATACTTATAGGTTCTATTATTGTCTAGAGACTTTAAAAGATATCTGTCACTATCTAGCAATTCAATGACCTTAAACGGTCCACGATACTTGGGATCTAACTTAGTTTGATTTCGTTCATGATTTTCTATTAATACAAAATCATTAACATTAAATTTGGAAATGTTTGCTTTAGTTTTATCAAATCTATGTTTATCTTTAACTGCATTGTCATTGATAGATGAGATTGCACGTTCTCTGATTTCATCAATATTAATTACAGTTTCGTCTTGGTCACCCAGGGCTAACAAAGTAAGTGGTCTAGCAACTTTACCAATGAGTAATTCTAGAGGACTTGCTTTAATCACGCGATTGACAGTTGAGTTGAGAGCAAGTTGAATATCAGATATCGCATCTTGCCACGTTCTATCTTTCTTCACTTCAACTGCTGTGAGCATATTTTTCAGCGTACTCATTACACGCTCAACTTGGCCATTCGCTCGACATGTTCCTGTTGCAATTAAATGAAGCTGTATATTGTTTGTATTACAAAAGTCGCGAAAGTTTTTATTTGCAAAACATCTTCCTTGATCTGCAATTACTCTAGTGGGAGCACCAAATAACCCAACTCCAAATTGTAGAGCTTTGATAGCGTTAAGCGTATCAATTTTTGTAGAATGTTGAAGTAATGTAAATTTAGTGAATGCATCAATCAAAACGATAATGTATTCTTTGGTTTGATTTGCTCCACTGAGTTTGCCGGTTACATCTATGTGTATTGTGTGCCAAGGTATCGAAACTTTAGGTATGGGATAAAGTTTAGCTTGAATTTTTCCAGATTTTGATTTTGAAAGTTTACAGGTTACACAGTTCTCTACAAATTTTCGAACATATTTTCTCATGTTTGGGAACCAATAAAAATCGTATACTTTCTCTAAGGTTTTTTCCCAACCCAAATGTACAATCGATTCGTGGACATGGTTTATTACGGACCACCTAAAAGCTCTAGGCACCATTGGTAGACACAGTGTTTTGGAATTGCGTTGAATTTTTCGATGTAAAACACCGGAAACTATTTGGTATGTGTTTGTCAGATCACTGTCCATTTCGTCACTACTTAATTTTGAAATGATATCTGTTATTTCAGTATCACGTTGTTGTTCAGCCATTAACCACGTTTTAGAGATCTCTAACAAGTTCACTCGCTTTTCCTCAACTTTTTCTGAAAGATTTGTTGAAGGTACAGGGTTTCTAGACAGAAAATCTACGTGAGACATTTTTTTACCGTCCCTATATATGATTTCGAAATCAAAAGCCTGTAAGAAAGCCCACCATCTGTGAACTCGGTGTGTGAGATCTATTTTGTTACGAGAAGCTTGAAGAGAGTTGCAATCGGTTACTACTGTAAAAGCTCTCCCTTGCAAAAAATGACGGAAATGTTTAATGGATTTGACTACGGCCATAGTTTCTAATTCATATGAATGATATCGCGACTCTGCTTTGGTTGTCTTTTTGCTAAAATACGCTACGACATGGGCCTTACCATTTTTCTTTTGTAAAAGCATTGCGCCGTAACCGTCGGAACTTGCATCAGTGTGAAGTTCAATAGGACAGTTAGGATCAAAGAGCATAAGTATCGGTTCTGTAATTAAATGTGAAATTATTTTCTGTCTAACTTCTTCATATTTGGGTTTCCATTCTATTTTACCTTTACCTGACGTCAATCTATATAGTTGAGATGCTATCTCTGAAAATTTGGGAATAAATTGACGAAAATATGACGCAAGGCCCAAAAATTGACGCAACTGTGTGACAGTTTGCGGTGGGGGTAATTTAGTTAACGCGGTAATTTTTCGCGCATTGGGCCGGATTTGTCCAGACGAGACTTCAAACCCCAAGTACTCCACTTTAGATTTCAAAAATGAACACTTTTTGAGATTTAGGGAAATCCCTGCCTTTGTTAAAGCTTCAAGAACTACACGAAGTCTTTCTAACCCTTGTTCAATGGACTCAGAGACAATCATGATGTCATCTAGATAACATATCACGAATGTATTTACCAGCTCTTCCAGAGCTTTGTACATTGCCCTTTGAAACACAGAAGGTGCATTTCGCAAACCGAACGGCATAGCCAAGTATTCGTACTGGCCGTCTGGTGTCACAAACGCAGTACGTTCGATAGAATTTTCTTTTACTGGAATTTGGTGAAAACCCGACGCGGCATCCAGTATTGTAAAATAATTAGCCCCTTGAAGGCGTTGAATTTGATCACTTATTAATGGCAAAGGAAATCTATCGGGTACTGTATTGCGATTTAACTCGCGATAGTCAACGCACAGCCTGTCCGAACCATCTTTTTTCTTTACTAATAGTATGGGACTGGCAAACGGCGAACAACTAGGCCGAATAATTTTGGCCTTTAATAGTTCATCAATTTTATCCCGACATACTTGTCTCTCCTCAGGGCTCAATCGGTATGGCCTACGTTGTACGATTCGATTTGGATCGATGAGACGTATATCCATTTCACCTACTTTAGCACGTCCAGATGGTGACCCTTCAACGAATGATTTTGAATATTCGTTTAATACTTCAACAAGTTTATCACGATCAGTGCCATTAACATCAGTGCTAATGTTCCGAAAGTTTGTAGCCATTTTACCTATTTCACACAAATTAATGATTCGCTCTTTTTTTATTGTTAACTTCTTACAAGACATCTCAACAGAAAATCCCTGATCAATCAAATCATGCCCTATTACCACGTCATAGTTAATAGTATGCTCGGGAACTACATGAAAAAGTAACTCGATTACGTAATTATCAATACAGACTTCTGACAATATCTGATATGTACTGACTACATTGCCATCGCCTATGCCCAATAGGGTAACCACAGACGTTACGCGCTTTCCAGAAAACTTATTAGCAACACTTTCTTTAATAAGAGAGCATTCAGACCCGGAATCAAAATAAAAATGAAACGACTGACCGTTTTGTGAAAGAGTAGACGCAGCGATCGAGCAGAAATTAACACGGCGTTGCTGCTCAACTCCAGACGGCCCTCCGGTCCCACTAGCAGCCGTCGTTGCTGAACACTGGGGAGAAATGTGCCCTGTTTGCCCACACTTGTAGCAAATTGGTTTCTTTCTTTGATCTTCTTTCTTCATATCCTTTTTGGGGTTCTGCTTATGTGATTTGAACTTTTCTCGACAGTTTTGAACTTTATGTCCCACGTTTCCACATCCATAGCACTTGATTTCAGTGATTTTTGAACGTTTAATCTCTGGTCCAGACTTCGCTTCCTCATGTTTACGTTTCAATAGGCTATACGCCTGTAACTCTTTCTGCATTTGGTGACGTGTCTCGATGTCAGTTGTGCATGCCAAACGACGTAATCTCGCATCATGCTGAGCTAAAACAGCCAGCACGGTAGAAACTGCGATCTGCTCAATGCTTGTAGACTGCCAACGACTCAGTAAGTATGTTACTTGTCGACTGGCGTAGGCTCCATAGTTTTCATTATCTTTGGGTTTTTCACTGAATAAATGTAAAAGAGTACCTGCTTGTGTTTCAACAGTTGAAAATCTGTCTATAAACAGGACCTTAAACTGGGCCCAGGTTATATCGGCATAAGTTGCTTGGGACAGCCAGGACAATGCCGATCCCTTCATTGCTTTAGTTAGTGCAACAATTAGTTTGCTTCCTCGAGGAGGGTCATCACCCAAGCACAGCTCTGCAGTTGTACACCATGCCCGTGCATCCACATCCGGTTTGTGAGGATCAAACGTCGGTAACAGTAAGCTGTTGTTATTAGACGGCGACTGCTGTATAGCACTAATAAGCGCCCTCAATTGCTCGTTCTGCGTCTCAAACAGTCTCTGCCAATGCAGGTCATTTCCATTGTCTCTCTGCACCTGCGGTGAATATTGATCACCTTGCACTCGCGTCGCGGATCCCACTTCTGATGTCGGAGCGGTGGGCTCTAGGACGGCATCAGGAGGGTTCATTGTTTACTTGGGCGTGAATTAAACACGAGCGAATACAATCTAATACCCGTATAATTAATAACAAATGTCACTAGGAAAACAGTTCACACTTTTGCTCTAGTATAATTGTTCGTACAAACTAATTATTACTATCGTCCACACTAAACTTGAACAAAATCTAATTACACGAAGTAAAAATACAAGTGGGAGCGAATGACGAATTCGTGAGCCGCGCTCGGTCACCACCGCGTCCGGAATTCAAGTGCCGAGATCTCGGTTCCTCTAAATATTGTAACAAAAACAATCTCTCACTGAGCGGGCCCACGACACCGTCCGGCGACATGTGTTGATGTCACCGTCGTTCCCATGATACGCGTTTCATTAAACAATGAGAGCTTTGTAGCGTCTCAACTTTCCATAGCGATAAGCTCGCTAACATAAACAAACTGTACGGAGAACTATGATAATTAAATACAAGGCAAGGTAACTCGGCCGCTGGCTGCGCGC
The DNA here is from genome assembly GCA_937001555.2 of Hypsopygia costalis. Lineage (NCBI taxonomy): Eukaryota > Metazoa > Arthropoda > Insecta > Lepidoptera > Pyralidae > Hypsopygia > Hypsopygia costalis. Next base: position 11,773,744 of record OW443347.2, on the reverse strand, counting down.
CGACATATATGTCAGTTGAAACAAATGATCAAAAAAAATACAAAGTATAAAGTAAGGTTGCAAATAAAGATATAAACAATGTTTATTCAATAAATAACTCCATATCTGTCATCTTCATCATATAAAATATAACTCAAATGTTACATTTCAAAAATACTAAATAAAGTTAGCCAAATACCATCTGCTCGCTTCACCAAAATAACAAAAGTTTGTCAACGACAAAGTATAAATATGTATTCAAAGGAATACCATATAAAAATAACCAAGTAACTATTTAGAAAACAGTCACGGCTAACAAGAAAGTTAAATATCAAAGTTAAGACCAAGTTGTCCCAGATTTCATGTGGGTAACCAATATTTTCAGTAAATTCAATTATCAAGTATTAGTTTTCATATATTTTTATATAATTACTAGCTGATGCCCGCGACTTCGTTCGCGTGGACTTTATGATTCCGGCGTATTAACACAAATACGAACTAAAGTAGATACATAAGAAAATATTTGGGGCAGTATTACACGTTAAAAGTCAATCAATTATTATTTTTATTTAAGTTATGTAACCATAGTTTAAAAAAAATATAAAATAAATGAAGGGAGTCTTTCCTTCGGGAGCTAATATGAAAAGACCTGAAGCGTTACTAATCCTCGATAAAGCCACATTCTTGGCCATTTCGCATTCATCTGAAACTGAAAATTAGACAGCAATCCTGAAACATTTTCGCTTTGTCACAGTTTCGTGTCACAAAGCATGTCGGTGTTTCCGTTCTGTATAAATCGAGTAGAATATTGAACATTGTATTTGCGTCCTTCCGTCTAGAGGTAATATTATGGCTGCAATACCTGGCGATGCTGCTTTGTGATATTATTTTGGCGCCTGATTTCAGCGAGGATTGCTCTCGTCAGATATGTTTTTCCAGTCCCTCGTGAAACATCTAAGAAAAACAGTTTCCCCTCGTTGTTTAAAAGACTTTGAGTCACAAAATCTTGCTACATAGCGTCCCGCAAATGCACGCATTCTTCTGGTTTGTGCAAATATATACCAATCATTCCATTTAAATTTTAGCGTACACGTCTATATAAAACTGACTAAACAGACCACGTTACCTTTATATATATAACGTTATATATATATCTATATATATAAAAGAGAAAGTCACTGACTCACTCATCCCGAAATCTCAGAAACTATAACACCTACAAACTTGAAATTTGGCAGGTAGGTTCCTTATAGGGTGTAGACATCCGCTAAGAACGGATTTTACGATACTCCACCCCTAAGGGGTAGAATGGGGGTTGGAAGTTTGTATGAAAGTCCTATGTTTTTGAAGCAAGAGACTTGAAATTTAAAATGTATGTTCTATAGACGGTGTGGAGGTGTACTAATAAAGTATCTTTGGAAATCAATCCCTTTTTGGGGTTAAAACGGGGGTTGGAAGTTTGTATGAAAGTTCTATGTTTTTGAAGTAAATGGCTTGAAATTTAAAATGCATGCTCTATAGATGGTGTGAAGGTGTACTAATAATGTATCTTTGGAAATCAACCCCGTTTTGCGGTTAAAAAGGGTTGGAAGTTTGTATGAAAATTCTACGTTTTTGAAGTAAGAGACTTGAAATTGAAAATGTATGCTCTATAGATGGTGTGGAGGTGTACTAATAATGTATCTTTAGAAATCAACCCCTTTTTGGGATTAAAACGGGGGTTGGAAGTTTGTATGAAAGTTCTATGTTTTTGACGCAAAAGACTTGAAATTTAAAATGTATGCTCTATAGATAGAGTGGAGGTGTACTAATAATGTATCTTTGAAAATCAACCCCCTTTTGGGGTTAAAACGGGGGTTGGAAGTTTGTATGAAAGTTCTATGTTTTTAAAGTAAGAAACTTGAAATTTAAAATGTATGTACTGATAATGTATCTTTAGAAATCAACCCCTTTTTGGGGTTATAATGGGGGTTGGTAGTTTGTATGAAAGTTCTAAGTTTTTAAAGTAAGAAACTTGAAATTTAAAATGTATGTACTGATAATGTATCTTTAGAAATCAACCCCTTTTTGGGATTAAAACGGGGGTTGGAAGTTTGTATGAAAGTCCTATGTTTTTGTAGTAAGAGACTTGAAATTTAAAATGTAGATGGTTTGGAGGGGTACTAATAATGTATCTTTAGACATCAACCCCTTTTTGGAGTTAAAACGGGGGTTAGAAATTTGTATGGAAATCCAATGTTATTGAAGTTAAAGTGATTATGGCAGAAGGATTTTAAATGATATTTAAATATAAAAAATATTGAAAACAACTACATACTTACTATTATAAGGAGGAATGTTTTATTATAACAATAAAAAATACTTTAGGTTTTACAAAGAGGTTTTAAAAAACAATATCCGTCGAATTCATTGATTCTAAAAATTCGTCTAGATATTGATTGTTTTTAACTTTTTTTATTTTTTTTCCTTTCATTAGGTACCTATTTAGCTTTTTCGAATGTAATTAAAAATTATTTGCAAATAAATAACTCCACGCGTACGAAGTCGCGGGCGGCCGCTAGTATATATATATATATAACGTATATATATATATATATATATATATATATATATATATATATATATATATATATATATATATATATATATATATATATATATATTATATTATATTTAGTATATATATATATATACACACGTTATGTATATATATAATAAATTTATATATATATAACGTAAATAAATAAAACTATTGCGTCTAACTTGTAGCAGGTAAGAATAAAAGTAGCACTGCGCGGTTATTTTTTTACAATACAATCAACATTTTGTTAAACTATTTATGCTCATCAGGCTGAACAACTTTTGCTAAGGCGTCATTATTATATTCCTTATAGTTTAGCTGAACCATTATGGTTCTGCATCAGGTGTTCTAAATCTTGGATTTTTATACCTCAACAAAAAATGCTTATCAGGCTTAACAACTTTTGCTAAAGCGTCATTTTTATATGTCTTATAGTTTAGCTGAACCATTATGGTTCTGCATCAGGTGTTCCAAAACTTGGATTTTTATACCGAGATGGAAATTTCGTGTCCACGTTTTCAAATCGATGCCATTTTCGTAATTGACATTTCAAAAAACTATAGAATCAACACCCATATTGATATTATGACATTTCAACCCCATCGCACCCCCACAGGAGTGCTCTTGTGTCACGTCGATTATGTTAGATTATAAAATAGCTGTTGTTTTCGGAATCAGCGACCCGATAAACCATAAAAACAATACCCATGTCGATTTTCAGACGTTTGCACCTCATTCCACCCCTTTAGGGGTTGAATATTGAAAAATCCTGAAACACGTGTTTACTCATTTATCTACAGAAGTTCTCGTGTAAAGTTTCGTATAGAATAGTCCAACTAATCTTGGTTCCCCATACAAACTTTGGACCCCCGTTTCACCCCCTTAGGGGTTGAATTTTCCAAATTCCCGTCTTAGTGAGCATCTACGTCCTGAAAGGAACCCCCATACAAAATATGAGACTCTTAGCACTTGTAGTTTCTGAGATTTCGTGATGAGTGATTTTCTATAAAGAAAAATTTTCTTTAAACTTTAAATGACGATAACTTTTTAATCTGACATTAGATTTCGATGAAACAAAGCCTATATGTTGCTCAGGGATGAGCTTAATCTTTTAGTGAAAACCGCGTAAAAATCTGTTCGTTAGTTTTAAAGATTAGCGAGTACATACAGACAGACAGACAGACAGACAAAAAAATCAAAAAAATCTTTTTTGTGTTCTGTTACTCTTTTTTTATCGCCCACACCCATATTTTGTTAATTTTATCAAATGTACAGACACGCGGTTCCTACTGTTTTATTATATGTATATTGATATTCAAAATATCAAGTTTTTAATAAATCAAGTCCCTGTTCGACTGCGTCATTGTGACGTTTTAAAAAAAAAGAAGATAGAAAGTAAAGCGTCATTTGTGGCGGTTTAAAAAAAAGAGTAAGTAATCGTTGTCACGTTTGAAAAGGAACGTGAGGAATGTTAATGAAAATTAAAGTATATGAACCATCAATGGGGTTTCATTTAAACAAGAGATTATAGTCAGTGGCCAAGATGGTCAGGCTGCCGTCAATCCAAATTTATATGAAGCTGTTAAAAAATAATAATAGTAAAGAGTATTATACTCACAATTTTCGGGCGCCTAGATTGACAGTCGTTGCGTTGGTTGTACCCTCCATAACACAGCGGAGATCATTGAACTATTAATCTCAAGTCGGGTTAATTGCCATATAAAATCTGGGGTAACTGGCCGTGGAAAATATATATCAAAGCAGAGCGTATAGTTCAATAATAACCAGAATTTGATTGATCTGTATATTGCAATAAGAAAAAAAATTGTTACACAATTACATCATATATAATGAGACACAGCGGTACGCTTACGGGCTAAGATTTGTTTTTGAAACAGTTACAGAGAACATAGCCCCTAACTACAATAGAATTACATTTACGCAACACGCATCAACCAATTCAGAGTCACATCATCAATGCAACATTTTGGATGTTTCGTTATGTCAAAGAAGTGAAGAATTTGATCAAAGCAAGAAGTTGTGGCAAAAAGGTTGTAGCAAAGAAGCAGATTGAAGAGTAGAAAAAGAGGGTTGAAGAGGGCTGAAAACAAAGTAAGCTTCCATGAGATTCGGACTTTGAACCCGCGAGTGACGCTTCCATAAAATTAAGAAAAATTAACTTACCGCGTTCAAACACGCGCCCTCCCTTACAACTCAAATGCAATACACATGTTATGCACTCAAATGTGCATTCTGAAAAGAACAAATTTTCATTTTAGTATGCACGCGTGGGGTCGCCGCCATAAATTGTCACTCGACCAACACGAAAAACGCTTACCAGCCTTCCTCAAACGCCAAAGGCGTTATATATAATAAATTATTCACAACATCGGGCCATTTCAACCACAAACACCCAATTTTTGAATATTTTCTTATAAAATTGATTAAAAATCGACTATTGTTAAGTCATGTCGAACGGAAAAGAAAGAATGACGAAAAAGTTGCCAGATGCAAGCCACGAAAATCTCTTTCTTCAACGTTTAACATTTTCTCAGTTTTAATTTTAGAATTATAAATAAATTATGTATTTATTAATTTCGGCGACATTTTAATCTTGAAAAATAACGTTTTAATAATATGACACCACACTAGGAGCAATATATTATAATTTAGAAAAATATATTTTTATGCATTGCATACCGTCCTTTTTATTAAAGAAATATATTAGGGGTCCGGATACAAGGATTTACGAGTTTAATTTGCAATACACAGTTCACCCAAACAAATAAAAAGGATAACTCTGTAGCGTTCCATATGGGCACGCTACAATTTGCCATGACTCACTGGAATTGAAAGACTTTGGCATTGATTCACTCGTTACTTGTCATCGATTAGGTGCAAAGACTGATGGCAAGCCTCGGCCAATTTTGATGCGGTTTCGGGATCAACAACTACGCAATAGATTGTGGACATCGAAGAGGTTATTAAAAGGAAGTTGTCTAACAGTGTCAGAGTTCCTGACTAGTAATCGACATGCTGTATTTGTGGAAGCACGCAAAATATTGGGTGTCAAGGATTGCTGGACTAACGGCAATGGCAAGATAGTTGTCGTTGGTCCCAATGGGTCTCGGCGCAAAATTGTGTCAATGGGGGAATTTAATGCCTTCAAATCATCAAATAATATCTTGGAATCTGATGCCGTACCCTCTTCCCCCCGCCCAGATGCACCGACGAATGCTGCAAAGCCTGCTGAGCAACCATCACGTCAACAAGGCAAGTCACGCTCGGCACGTTATCAATCTAAAGCTAAGTAGCCTGCTAGACTTCAGTTTTCTTTATGCACATTGTTTGTTTCTTGAACCATACATAAATAGATATTATCTTCTATCAACTGGTCAAAGCATTACGAACTATTTGCAATTATCTTGCTGATTATAATATGTGCCACTGTTTGGTTGTTCTTTTATAAAACATCATTTCTTTTATAAATCAAATTCATGACGGTACACACATATACTTGCAATGTCGTTTCTTTTAACTAGAAGGTACTTGTTTGGTTTGAATTTTTTTTTTTTAAAAACTTCATTTTTGTAAAATGTTAAAATATCACATTAGGATGACAATATCGCAGTAAACATTGCAAATCAAATTAGTCTATGTCAATCAATTTATTTCACTCTGACAGTGACAGCATTTGATTTACGATTATTTTTCGGTATTGGCAACTACATGACATGGGTACGCCATTTCTTAAATTCTTTTATATGAATTTGTTTATTAATTCGTAATGTTTTGCATTATTATTAGATATTTAAATTTTACATTTTCTTTTCTTTTTGTATAGTTTAATATTTTATTTTGATTTATTTTGTGTATTTTAAATCTACAACAGCTGCCGAATAGTGTAGCTATAACTTTTATAGTTTCGTGTACTGTGTACACATACTATTATTATTATTTTATTTTAGGCTTAAGGTAATTTAATTGTTATAGTAATTGGTAATAGACTACCAAATGTCGGATGTTAACACATTTAGTTCTGATAGTGAATATTACTCGTTATCATCGTCATTTGAAAGTGTTGGCAGTTCGAGTGATGATTCTGATGCACCTACCTTGGGTGCAGCTCTGGATGTAACTTTTGCACCATTGTCCAAAAATTTTAATGTTGTACATATCAACGCTCAAAGCGTTGCTGCACATTATGCGGATTTGCTCTCCACTTTCACGTCAAACAATGTTCATGCGATACTAATTTCGGAAACATTTCTTAAACCATCTCTTCCTTCCACGCTTTATCCTTTACCAGGGTATAAATTGATCAGGAATGATCGCACATGCTATAGAACCCAAAATAATACCTCCAGGATGGTGGGTTATGGTGGTGTTGCTATTTACCTGCGTGGCGACATCCCTTGTCAAATTATATCCCAATCCTCTCCCCAATTTCAATCACCTGAATACATGTTCCTACAAGTAACCCTTCATCACTCTAAAATCTTGCTGGGCGTATATTATAGTCCTTCGCTCCATATTGACTATTTTGACTCTCTAGAGAACCTTTTGACTGATTTTGCTGGACAGTTTGATCATACAATTTTGATGGGAGACTTTAATACCTGTCTCATTAAGGATGACTCTAGAACAAAGAAGCTCATTTCTCTTTTGAATACCACCAACTTACACCATCTTCCTCTGAGGCCCACCCATTTTCCCCACAATGGTCCTCCGTCCTTGTTGGATCTGATTATCACATCGTCGCCCGAACTAGTTTCTGCTCATGGGCAATTCAATGCTCCGGTCTTTTCTGCCCATGATCTGATTTACGCTTCCTTCAGGGTACGTCCACCTAAGCGTAGGCACAAAACCATATTAATGCGTAATTTTACTGCTGTGGATAGGGACGAACTATTAAAGGATGTTTATGCTGCAGAGTGGAATTCTGTTCTTTCAGCCTCAGATGTCGATGCGAAGTTAAGTGCTTTCAACAGTCTGATACTAAAATTATACGACAAACACGCGCCTCTTCGCCCTGTCCGCGTAAAACATCTTCCAGCGCCCTGGCTAACGTCAGAAATCAAACATCTTATGGCTAGACGGGATAGAGCCAAAATTAAAATGCGCCATGATCCTACCTTGGAAAATCGGCATAAATATATTGAATTACGTAATAGGTGCAATAAAACCTGCAGGGGCCTTACCACCATCTTTTTAGAAAACACTCTAGTTCTATCCGATTCAGTTGAGGTTCATTGAGAGGAATTGTTATAATTCGTACCACCAGCATATTTCAACTGAGAAGCAAATGGCTCTATTGAATGAATGAAATTTGCCGCTGATCTAATAATGGGACGCTTGGAGGGAAAGAGATGTCGCTATATAAAATTACAATAATTGTGTCTCTCTCTAAAGTCATATAAGAAATACGTTCGAAAACTACGTTTTGTGTAATTTCGGTAATTACCGGTTATTTAAACTTGTTTTATTCTACGAAATATATTTTAAAATAAATTTACCTCAAGTAAAAGTATATTAATAATAAGTTTAAAGTGGAAAAATGTGATATTTATAGTGCATTACACTTGATTTTATTCAAACACAATTTGCAGTGTATTCCGCCAACATTAATTTCAAAACGTAGCCTTGTGTTGTGACACACGGACTATATATGACATTGACACCTGTCAATCACAGGTGTCAATGTCAAGGTCTCTAGAGCTAAGTTTTGTTAAAAAACAAAATAATAAATAATTAAAATAACAATATTACACCAATCAATCCGTACTTACAACAACCTAATAATTTGTATAGATATGTGGTTTACTAGATTTTGTCCACATTGCACAACTTTGCTTGATGTAAATTTACGTACGAAGCGATAGTTTTAGTTCTGGATCTCGTCGCAGAGTTAATTATAGCCAGTTTGAGGGACTTTGGGAGATTTTGAATCGGAATCGGGCAAAATAAAGCTTCCCAAGCACGACAATTATCACGACGAATATGGGAGACAGTGGTAGAATCGTTAAATTCTTTTGCCACTAAAGATTGCAAGGTAAGTGGTCAATATCACTATACTATTATACTATGTGTAATAATACGCATAATATAAAGCAAAATGGGTTAGATAAGCTATATTGCAGTCTATTGTTTAAAGTTGTAGATCAATTTTGTCCCCATTTACATCAACGGATAGATAGCAGAACCTTTCTGCGGAACCTAACATATTTAAAATATTATTGTATAGTAGGTATTTTAAATATGTTGCTTGAAATTAGAATAAAAGTGAAGTGGGTCACTAGTTGAATATATAATTTGTTTCAAGTTACAATCTAAAAGATTTTTATACTTAAAGGAAAGAAGCAATCTATCCATCGATCAATTCTTTGACGATTATTATTTTGTACATTTCGTTGGAGTCTAATTATAAATGCAAAAGTGAGTTTATTCACTTAATTGAATGTTATGCATAGAAAATACTTCTATTAGCCCTCGTAGCAGACTCCTAGGCGGAATTAAATGACAAAGCCTGCACGTCAGAAGCAGAGTAAAGGCAAACTACCAGTGTCGCAACAGGCCACAAGAAGGGCATTGGTGGCAGACTCCCAGGAGCGAACCAGTCTCAGGAGAAATTAATTCTTCTGAGAAGCAGATTGAGAATTGAAGGATTTAAAAAACATAATAAATTCTTGGTAAGTTATAAGTTTATTGTTCTTATTTCCTATATGACAGATTAGAATTATTATTTAATATCTATTTCTATTATAAATGCTATACATTGTATACATATGTTTTACATACAATCATATTCAACAACAACAGTACTTAAAAATAAAATTACATAAACACAAAATCTCCTTTGTTATTTATAAATACGAGTACATACATATAATAATTTTGTTGTTAAAAACAATTGAAGGAAGACAGTTATCATAAATAAACTTTGGGGTGTAAGTGATTCATCAACATCTTTGAATCAAAGCCAAGTTCACCTGCACGCGGTGCACCCTGCTGACTGCCAAACAAAGCTCTGGCAAAAAGGTAGGGAGCGTATACCGCAGCCAAATAACAATTCCTTGAGATTTGTTGTGTTCTGCGAGTGAATGAGGTCACCAGAAAGGAGATGCTGCGTTGGCAGCAGAGGTGGCGGCGCGTGAGCGATATTTTTATGTTGTGAACGTTAATATGGTTACGTTCACATCGGGCGGACCGTATGCTTGTCTACAAAAAAATACCTATTTAATAGGAGTAATTTTTACAAAAAAAGAACCCTTTTAGTTTCACCATGTTCGTCCAACTGTCTGTTTTGTGTGTATAATACTCAAGGGTTGTGGGTTCGATTCCTTCCAAAAGACAAACATTGTGTGCACCTTGCCGACTAGTGAAATAGGCTCTGTCAAAAGAGAGCTAGGGTACAGAATATTTGTAAGCTGACTGACTGGGGAAGTACGTCCAACTCACAGAATAGGCATATGCACCATATGCATGTAAGGTTGGCTTTGGCTCTAAAAGTGTAAAGATTGTGGTGAGCCACTTACACCCTAAAATATATGTCTAATTATTCTTCTTTTTCATTTTAGTTTGCCCTTGGCTGTCCCAGTCCCCTGCTGTTCAGGATTATGCTGCCCGAGCTGCAATCCAGGATTATGATCACATCTGTTCCTGCCTACATCAAAGCTTCTTGTTGAAATTCATTATCACCTAGTTCTGGACCTTCTATGTTTGCAAATATTATGCAGGATCACATAAGCTTTCACAATTGAGGTAGCCACTTTCGGAGTACAAAGGACCTCTCGAGTGTCCGATAAAGCATTGACATTAGATGTTATCATGTATTTCCTTAGTATCACCTGAAACATTTTGATAATAATTATAACTACGGAATATTATTATAACGTAAGGATATTATGTAATAGAATAATGTTTAGTACATGCTGGATTTAATAATCTTTCCTTAATATATACTAGACTAGCTGCCAGTGATTGCTAGAATGTGGTGGTTCGATCTAAACTATAATGATGATTTTCTGGGATACTGAGGCCAATAATGGGGATACAATTTTTTCTATCTTTTAAGTTGTACCACACACAATGAGCCAAATTTCATAATTTGGTTTGATTGGTTCAAAAGTTTTTATCTCAAACGAACATTGTGAAACAAGATTATTATATAAGGATATACTCGTAGATTGTATAGATTAATTTTGATGCAACGGGATGTATTATTTATTAAATATATATAGTAAAGGGTTATATTATATCGGTTAAAAATTATCATTTAGGGAATGACAGTGTTCTACAGTAATACTACAGTGTTCTACAGTAATACTATTTATCTTGTTGCGAAGGTCGGATTATGGCTACATGAGTAACATCTATATCCAATCACTCCGGTCATGTTCAATTTCTTGTAGAACCTTTTAAATGTTAAATATATTAATTTAAACATATGTTGTAAATAATAATATGATCTCATACATACGAGTATTTTTTAAACCCTAACCTCTACTTGACTTCTTCTTATTCTACTTATTAACTTCATATTCTATTTGGTATCTGTCTTCAAATTATTACATGGGATGAATAAGTGTAATAATTTGGGATGTAAGTGGTTCCATCAAAATCTTTGAACCAAAGCCAACTTCACCTGCATGCGGTGCACCCTGCTGACTGACAAACGCAGCACTGGCGAAAAGAGAGGTACGGAGCGTAATTGTAAGCTACCCGACTGGGGTATGTTCCTCCACCTTACAGAATACCGCAGCCAAATAACAATTTCCTCGAGTGAGAGTCACCAGCAAGGAGGGAGATGATGCGTTGGCAGCGGGGGTGGCGGCGTGCGACCGATATTTTATGTTGTGAGCGTTAATATGGCTACGGTAACTGCTTCACATGAGGCAGGCCGTATGCTTGTCTGCCACCCGACGTAGTATTAAAAAAAAAGAATAAGTAGCCAAGTATTTATCATAATATGATGAAAGCTAGATGAATATGTGTTTGTTTGCCAAATTCTATATAACAATATCCAACCATGAAATATGACTGAATGAAGAATGACATCCAACATCCTCACTTTCATATTAGTAATATTAGTAGTACAATGAAACTATTGACTGTATTTTAACTGTTACATGCAACATGCATGATACAAGTCAAACTTTGGGAGTATTTGGGTACGTGGAATTGATGTCGGATATGAAGTCACCTAAAAAGTTCTTGCATGATTAAAAAATAAGTCTTATCTAATCATAATTTACTCTGTTCTGATGGATTTTTCTTGTAGAGATTTAGGAAACACCACAGACTTCCTTCTCCTTATAAAAGAATGACCGTCAGGTATGTAATTTTGAGCTATAGCCGATGATACAGTTTGTTGAGCCATAGAATGCTCTACCTACCGTTGTCTACACAGACAGATCAGTAGATCGCCTTGTCTGATGCTTCATCGGTCTTTTCCTCGTCACAAAGTCACTGCATCACTTGTTTGGACAGCTATCTTCTCAGACCGGCTTCACTCACAGATTGGCGCTGGCGCTTTCGCCTTAAATTAGTTAATATTCGACTGGCTGTAGTCGTTCTCTAAAAACTTAAATTTGGTCCATTCATCATGTGTTAATTTAATTTGGTTAGTATGTTTTTAACATCATAACCATTTAGTAATAAAATTTCATCAACCAAGTTTCAGCACATCACAAGTAACTCACGTTAAAAATTAGTTTATATTATCAACAAAACTTCTATTCAGTTTAAGCTAAAATAATGGATTGAATCGCTCAATATGACAGGAATGGGTGGCGGTTCAGCTTGTTATTTGAGATGGTGGTACGAAATCTCATACAAATCGAATGAATGATATCGAGATTGCGGTCCACCTATCAGCTGATTCGCTGTCAAAAAAAGAGTCTGAAACACAGGCGTTTTTATCATGTGGTGGTATGAATAAACGATTCTGTTCAGAAAAGGTCTTCAAATGAGTCGCATTAAGAGATGGTGGTAAGCCCCCAGAGCATCTAGGCGTGCCTATATGCACTCGTCAATAGAAGACTGCCCTCCTAACAAACTGTGGAAGTTTCTAAGGTCTAATGGTGTTGGCGGGGAAGATCCATCTGTTACATCCAATGTCGATCTTAATGCCTTGAACAAACATTTCTGTTCATCTCCCGTCAGTCTTGACCCTTTCAAAAAGCTCTCAACATTATCTCAGTTGAACTCAGTGACTCCCGATTTTGCCCAGTTAGAACTAGGGGAAATATCAGCAACTGAGGTGGTCAAACTGCTAGGCACCATCAAGTCCAAGGCTGTAGGTAACGACGACATTGGCATTAATATGTTGCATCCTATAAAAGAGCAAATTGCTCCTATCCTTGCTGACATTTTTAATTGTTCCTTGTCTTCTGGTATCTTTCCTTCATTGTGGAAGGACGCTCACGTAATTCCTCTTCCTAAAAAAATCAAACCCCTCATCCTTTTCAGATTACCGACCTATATCCATTTTACCTGTTCTTTCCAAGGTTTTGGAGCACTTTGTGCATCAACGTCTATCCATGCATCTTCGTCATAATAATCTCCTGAGTGAGCACCAGTCGGGGTTTCGCGCAGGGCATAGCACTGTCTCTGCACTTGTTAAGGTCACCGATGACATTAGGCTCAACATGGAAAACAAAAAATTAACTGTCCTGGTTTTACTCGATTTCACAAATGCATTAATACGGTGGACTTTGACATATTGCTTGGCATGCTGCGTGCGGTAAACCCATCACCATTGGCCTTGTCTTGGTTTAGTTCATATCTCCTTAATCGCCGCCAATTGGTGAAGGTTGAAGGCAACAAATCTGACTGGTGTCAGCTCAACTCCGGTGTTCCTCAGGGGGGAGTACTTTCTCCTATTCTCTTTTCTATTTTTATTAATAATATATCTTCTTTGCTGTTTTCTTCATATCATCTTTATGCTGATGATCTCCAAATCTATGCGGCTGCTTCGCTTGATAATCTTGATGATGCTATTGACGTAATCAATAAAGATCTTTCCACCATTGCTAAATGGTCTAATGAATTTGGGTTGAAGGTCAACCCTTCCAAATCGCAATCTATTATTATTGGCACACCATATTTTATATCTAAATTGCATAATTTGAATGTAGTATGCCCCGATATCGTTTTAAATAATAAAATCATTCCTGTCTCTTCCACCGTTAAAAACTTGGGCATAATTTTCGATCAAACCCTGTCTTGGGCCCCACACATAAGCGAAGTTAGCCGCAGGGTTTTTGCCTCTCTCCACTCCTTGAGACGACTTCAAGCATTTCTCCCTGTCAACACCAAGGCATCCAAAATATGTGTATTAGGTTTGTCTTTGGATTGCGTAAATCGGATCATATTTCGGAATTCCGCGCGCGCCTGGATATACTACCAGTAAGACAACGGAGAATCCTTCATATCCTTTCCTTTCTTTATCATCTTCTATTTAATCCCACGGCTCCTTACTATCTACGTCAACGTTTTGAATTTCGCACTATTGATGATCGTCTTAGATCTTGCAACACTCCTTTATTGAATATTCCTGTCCCAAACTCCTACTCCTACACTAAATCCTTTACTGTGCAAGCAGCTCGTTTATGGAATTCGCTCCCGCTTAATGTGATGATGTCGCAAAGTATCGCATCGTTCAAGCTGCACCTGAGGAAGCATCTGGACGGTGCATCTAATTAGTGATGCTTCGTGTATTTAGTATGTTAAGTCTATTCTTAATTAATGTTACATTATTATTTTTTGTTTTATCGTTACCATGTAAGCGTATTGTACCTAAGTTCGCCATGTTACATAATGTTTTCCTTTTAAATATTAAATGGTTGGCTGGAAGAAATCCCACGTGGGATAAGTCCGCCATTGTACATGTAACTATCCTATTTTTATATCATGTTTGTATTTTTTGTGTACAATAAAGATTTTACAACAACAACAACAAGTATTAATTTGTTCTTCTTACAAAAACCACATTGGTATCTCTCTCCAATCTCTCTTGCGGGTCTTGGAGTGTCTTCTGCTGAAACTTTCCGTCACGGGGATACACCTTAAATACGATTCGCCCTGCATTCTATGCACTTTGGCTCTATTTCTTTTCCAAGGGAAGGGCCTGCTTGGGCTACAGCTATAGCTGACAAGCAACATGGGAAGAATTGGCATAAAATCATGTGGAACTATTGAATTTAATTGAATTTCGTCTTGTCTAAGAGACAAACTGATTGTCCCACCAATAAAGAATGTAATTCTTTGCAGAAAGATTTTGCAGCTCATCCAAACCACTTATGAGACATCATGCCAATCCAACTCGAAATTCAAGATGGAATATCTATTGAAGTCTACTATTGTTGCTTTTGCATAATAAGCATGCATTAGTTATGCTCGTGTCCAAAAGGAAATAGAATAGACGTAGCCGCCACCTTTTGTTTCGTTTTCCAACTGAATACGTGCCCCTCAGCTGATCAAAATGATTAACGCCACTCATGTTGTACTCCATCTTTCTCTGTTCGTGTTATGTGTATTGAACCAGTATAAGGGTAGAATGCATTACTCATGAATAGAACTATCTTACTGTCTTGCCAAACTATAAAGGCAACGTTTCCATTAGCTCTGTATTTAAATTCACCCTTATCCAAGGGTGAAATTAAGGGAAAAAAGCTGAAACTCTCTAGTTTCAGCTTTTTTCCCTTAATTTTTTTTATGTGCGCAGGCATTTCTCCTCCGTGTCTGTGCACAGTACCTAAGGCATAAATACCTTCTTCGTATAAGTAATCTATTAGTTTGTAATCGCAAAAGAAATTACCGAAATTCAAGTGAATATTATGCATCCCTTGTTCAATTAGTTTCAACATCAGGTGCACTTTTTCCATGTCCGCGTTCAGTAAAATGCCAAATAATAGATTTATTAGAAAATTCTTTGCTTAATAACGTTGCGTTTAAAAAAAAACATGGATTTATTACGGTATTGAGTTAGTGGACCATCACTTAATATGTGTAGTTTGCAAATCAGATGGTTCCTTATTTTTTTTACTATAGCAATTAAGTGGACGCATATAGCAGTTGGGTCATGTAGCAGGTTCTCCGATGCGGTACAGATAGATGAACTGTTTATGTAATTTTTATGGGGAATCTAAATTTGTATTATAATATACTTACGTATGTAACGAGATTTGCGCTTTTGTTCCACCAAAATGTAGACTAAACCTCTTGCCCATATTTACAATTGTGATTTTTTGAGAAGTCTATGTGCATTTTACAAATTTTACTTAAAATAATTGTATGGATTTAATTTGATGCAAAATCATGTTTTATGCATACCTTTACATAAATACCTTTTTCGGATAAGTAATCTAATTGTTGTAATCGCAAAAGAAATTATCGAAAGTCAAGTGACTATAATGGACCCCTTGCTCTATTACTTTCTCTAATAACTTCTTTACAATTTTTGTTCCCAAATCTCATTAGTCTTTCCTGTGTATATGTCCAATTCATACATGTACCCGCTTGTGCTGTCTTAACGACACCTTATTTTGTAGCTGCTTGTTATAGGCTTTAGCGGCATATACTGTTTTAAACTGCTTCTGCCTTTGAAAATGACCATGGACTCGTCTACGCTAGACGAGGAGGAAGAATTTAAAACTTAACTCCGACAAATATTTCTCCGCCGAATGTGCCGCCGACAAATGTTTCGTTTATGAGTTGTTCAAGGACATAATCTTTTAACTACGAACGATTCGCCGACTAAACGATTCATTCATGAATGAATCGACGACAGAATCTTTCACCAAAGTAGGATTCGTCGACATAGCTTATTTAGGCATAGTTTGATAATACTAATAACTAAATCTAAAGTGTATGTACGTTTTGAAAGGTTAAATGTAAAATATTTGCAAATGAAATTATTTTTTATTAACATTTATGTAAACAAATCAACTAGGTATGATTAACAAAAACCAGTCAAGAAATGTGCGTCCTGCTATCAGTAGTTTTTATATCCATATCGTCCTTTTCTGACAAATGCTGTGTAAATCTGTCATCATAGTATGATCTTTTTATCTTGAGCGTTGGTTCCGAGGAATTAATGAATTCAAAAATTTAATGATGGTGCTTTTGTTCTTTCTGGAACTTCATTATTGTTTTGAAAATATTCCATTTTCGCCGGCCTGATAAGGTATTCCACCTGCTGTGCCATGACTTCAGCGCATTTTGATATTATGGTATATGGGAAAGTTGGCTGTCATGTACTGACTACATCCTTGGAGCAAATATTGACGGATTTTGTTTTACTTTGGAATTTCTATTGGCTCTAAAAATACAACAGTGATCCAGTATTTACAGGCATTTTAGTTATTACTAAACGCTGTTGTTAAAACTAGAAATAACTAAAATTTAACAGTCATGTACTTGATTTTCAGATAAAACTAGTTGTCACTGATCTTTAGTTAAAACATGTAAAAAAAATGTCACCTAATTCGACTGAACGGAGGAATCCCTTTCCGAGCGCCGTCAACGCTCGTCGCTCCGTTCATTCCCGCCTTGTTTTTGTTCTGATAAACACGTTTTGGGGTGTAAGTGGTTCATCAACACCTTTGAACCAAAGTCAACTTCACCTGCACGCGGTGCACCCTGCTGACTGACAGACGAAGCTCTGGCGAAAAGAGAGGTAGAATTGTAAGCTACCCGACTGGGGAATGTACCTCCACCTTACAGAATACCGCAGCCAAATAACAATTCCCTTGAGGGTGTAGTTGTGTTCCTGCGAGTGAGTCACCAGAAAGGAAGGAGATGCTGCGTTGGCAGGGGGGTGGCGGCGCGCGAGCGATATTTTATGTTGCGAGCGTTAATATGGCTACGGCAACTGCTTTACATCAGGCGGGCCGTATGCTTGTCTGCCACCCGACGTAGTATAAAAAAAAAAAAAAAAAACACGTACAGATAATTCGAGCTGTTACATCCCCTAATGTTAGCATTAGTGCTGAGTACACATAACCCCGAGTTTGCTAAGCAATCTCTTAACTAGGGAAAACACGTTCTTACGGAAAACAAGTTACAACTGTAATAGATACAAGAAAACGATGTTGCGCGGGATTAACTAGTTTTTATCTATCTATAACATCGTTTTTAATAAATTTTCAGATATAAATGTCGAGGTAAGATTTTAGCATTGGTAATTTCAAAATATACCGACTTCACCACCACCTACTACTTTACTTACTAATCATGGAAGCAATATCATCATCTCCGGAAAAACAAGACCAGTTCAAACAAATATTAATGAGATCGTGTCTCGACCATACAATTTCCAAGATTATCCATTATTTTTTTATTACAAAAAGTAATACGAAGATTCTAAATCGATTTTAGAATATTATGATTTGGAAAAGATTCAGCGAATAAAGGAGAACACCTACACAAAGAAACAAGATGCGATTCAGTGAATTGTTTATTTCTTATTGTAAATCTAAGCAATAAATAGAGTAAGTGCCTAGTTCATATTGTGTAAATAGTTTAATTCTTTCGAACGCTTGAATTAGATACATGATACTAATAAGTTGTTTTATACATACTAACAAACTTCTTCTTTTTTAAAAAAAGACGGTGCAGTTGGCATAGCCGTATGTAAATATTGCTCCCAAAGTTTTTCATTTAATGGAACTACCGGTAACTTAAATTCACATCTCAAAAGATCGCCTGAATCTGCTTATTTGGCGCAAAGAACGAACACTGCATACAATGAAACAACAGAGCAACGAAACCCTGCGGCGAGTAGGTCGAGGTCGAATGATGTAGCATCCACCTGCACACAAAACCAGAAATGGTTTTGTGTGCAGGTGGAGGCAGGACCACTCAAACATCATGGGATAGTCTACTATTCCAAGAAAAAAAAAGTAGCTCGAAACGTCCTGGGATACTCTACTATCCCAGCGCGCCGCGCCGGCTTCAATCATTTTTTTAGTACCATTTTGGTTGCCAGGGTCTTTAAAAATTTATTTAAAATAAGATGAAATAGTAGGTTACGTGGTAGAATGCAAAAACCGACTGTCGCCATACAAAATATTTAATAAAAAAAAAGTTTTTGTCTACGACTCGTCCACGGAGTACTTTGTGTATATACTGAAATATAGGCCTCTCTCTGTGGTCCAATCGGGTAATAGGTACGCAGCGCGCTCTGTATAACTTTTACGGAACTAGAATGTCTTTATATACAGCTATCCATAGGTCTATATCTGTATAGGCTCCTACTGAATTTTCAATTTTAATTTATTTTGTTTTAGGGAGACAGAACCATGAATTATTGTTTGTTGTTTAATTATTGCAAGCAGTTAACATTAAATAAATTTAAGGACAATGCAAGCAATCAATAATTCACAGAGAAAGTAAAAGATCGAAGTTTCGTGCATGACATTTAATTTAGATGTCGTTTATAACATTTTTTAAAATATTTCATGGCTTTAACTTGTGTCATGTCCCTATCGTCACTGCAGTCCCTCTTCCCACATAATATTTTATTTAAATCCTTACAATAATTGTCAATAAAAAATCTAGAGTAAATATGAAATTTATATTTTCTGATTTATGTTGTTGGCACTTCAAAAAATTAAAATCGACGAACATTAATACGTGCGTTTTTATTAATTCCTTTATGTTATTTTTATATAAATTTTCTTTTAGAATTGCATTATTAATATTCTGTACATTTGCTATACATTTTACTATCACATCTGAGGGAATGTACAGCCATCGACGACCAGCATACTCTCGGTATCTTATATAATCGTGTTGGTCCACCGAAATTAAATTATTCTTGCACATTTGGCAACTTTTAAATATTTTACTTTGCGTTTTTTTAACAAAATAACCTGTTACATAATTTAACATTCCAGCAACACGGGGATCATCTAGTTCATTAACATCGAAATTAATACTGGGTAAATAATACTCATTGTCGCTGGTCGTCGTGGCTTTACATTCTGTGACTATCAGGTCATGTAAATTTTTACATGTGTCAACTTCACAATTTGTACCTGAAGGGGCATGGACATTCGACACATTATTAATTAAAAGGGTCGTAAAAGAGCCTTCATACTTGTCTGGTGTGGGGTTCGTGTTGCGGCACCCATGACTTCTGACCGCACACTTCCACATACACAACATCCACACCGACGTTACATTAAATTTTTTGTCAATGTTTTTTAATAAGACTTCTAAACTGTCGAGTGTCCATACCCAATTTTTAATCGTGGGGACATTTTCAGAGTTTCCCGATTTTGCAATAAATTTCATTGCTTGTAAAACTTTTTTAGCTTGGGTCCAATGTTGGTGGTGTTCCGATGTTGGTGTAACTGGTCCAAGTAGTGGTTTGCTGAACTTCTTCTTCTTCTTGGCGTAGCTCCCGTTTTGGGAGTCAAATAAGTTATCGAAGAACAACAGGGCATCTGCTGTTCCCTTACACTCGCTTGGGAGAATACCTTTATCTGAAAAAAAAAATATTTTAACGCAGTTTAAGTACAATAATGACAAAACATGATTTTTTTGCCTGCGGCTCCGCTCGCGCGAAGTTGAAAATATTTGTTACGAGTATGTAATGATTAATACAGATTCTGATGTTGTATTGGCCACTATATGGAATGAATTACAGTTTGAGCAAGGATGACCTAACTATGTCTATGTATGATGTTGAGCAAGTGTGTGTGAGTTGGCTTGATGGAGTTTAGCAAAATCCCACTGGAACTATATATTTCGATAAAAAGTATATTATATTTTTTTCCAGTTAAACATTAAGTTAAGATTCTTAGGTATTTTATTTATATATATACTCTCGATTTTTTCTTACGAATGAAATTCTCCATTATAATGAGTAATTTTATAGGTATGAAGTCGAACCTAATTAAAATTTACGAAATAGACAAACAGAATTATCTACGAGTACCTATCACTTGACAAAACCATTTTGATGAAAGTTATTCACAAAAAGAGGTGAAGTTGTCTATTTTTTCTAACAAAAAGAAAATATTACCTGCAAGGTATCCCATATTAGTTGCCACCGTTCTGCTAGATATTTGGCTGGCATATTTCACCTTCATTTTTTATTTTTCTGGCATAACATGGCTATCTGTTAGCTTAGGGATCAGTCTAACACCCTTGTATCCGGGGTTTTCGTTATGGAGTTGTTTTATGTGGTCCCATTTGGCAATTTGTTTAACGCCATTTATAGTGTATTCAAATTTTTTTGTTAATAAATTATTTCGAATACATTTGAGCAAATGTGGCGGATCATATAATGGGACAACTTCTTGGTTTTTTACAAGAATAACATTCTCTTTGGGTTCTACTCCATTTCTTAAAAATATACCCCGTGTCTCTTGCGTTAACAGTTTAATGGCATTCTTGTTGTTTGACCCTTGGTCACAAATAGTAGCCACTACAATAAGCCCAGCTTCCTGCAACTCCGAAATAATTGTTTTAATTTCCTGGCCACTTGTGGGTGCAGCAGAAAAAGTATAGGAGATAGGCTGCTTATAGTTTTTTACAACTCCACGTATCATGAATACCTGTGCGTGATCAGCAAAGTCTTGTTTTGTTACTTCTCCATCTGTGGCAAAGCCAACAACCTTATCTATTCTATCATTGTATGATACACCAGCTCTTAGATGCATTTCATCAAAAATGACGGTACAAAGTTTTTCTTCACTTTTCATTTTATCAGCCACATTTTTTATTTGATCAAAAATGTTTTTATTAATTCCTGGGCTTATATTAGCGTTGCTGATTTGTTTAGCCAAAGTTTGAGGTGCTGGCAAAATTAAGAGCCTTCTAAGAAATCGATAGCTCTTAGGTGCCTGTTTGAAGATTGATAAGGCTAAAGTTTTTTCATCCATGGTAAATCTGCGGCCTTAATTTTTCTTTTTCACTTCTCTAAATTGCATCGTAAATAATGTATTAGCAGTGCTACTTACATTTTCCATTGTAGCTAAAAGAGCTGGGTTTGATACAATTTTCTTGGCTGCTCTTAGACTAACAGACTGCTTTTTAATTTTATTTCGGCATTTGCTTAGCTTTATGCGTGCCTGAATTAATTTGTTGTATAAATTTCTTTCTTCACGGGACACTTTTGCATGTCTTCGTGGCTTTTGGGCTGCTTTGCTAATACGGATATTAGTTCTGGTTTCCCGACCAACTAAAAAAATTCATATAGAAAAATATAATGAAATTTAATTTTATATCAGTCATTTATCATTTCCATACACTAATGTATAAGTAACCCTAACAAAGATGAGATAAAATTATCAAAAAAAATTTTTTTAGGGTATCTCTTACATGTATTGTTGTACAAGTTGCAAAAACAGAAGTTCTAAGAGAGATACTTTTCTTGGGTACGATTTTTAATGGCCAGAGCTATCTGAATGTTTAATATTCCAACTGTTTTTGTTTAGACTTGTGAGACAAATAGTTTATTTGAGCCTTACCAAACGATTGAAAAATTGATACTTAATGATTTAATTTAACATATAAAAGCATTTTGTTTTTTTTTTTTTTTTTTTTTTAAATTTATTTATCCAAAATATTAATAATAAACATTAAAAAGAATTCGACCATTCGCAAAAACCATAAATGGTTTATACCGCGATAAGGTGAGATCACTGGCTCGATACAAGACAATGTTTTTTTTATATATACATGTATTCAATTTTTTCTAATCTGATTTGTTTATAAAGAAATGTTTTAGAACTTTTTTACATTTATTGTATGGATTCGGCCCTGATTGATTCACCGCCACACTCAATATGTTTGTCGGTAAATCATTCAAGATCTTAGGTAACATATATTCCCATGTCCTCATTCCATACATGTTATTATATGTAGGTAGTACATACGTAGGTAAGTTTGTAATCTGACGTAAGTTACTTGCACGCTTTCTTTTATCTAATATTTCTATCTTCTCAAAATGTTCATATATCATTGCGTGTTTTACTTTATCTACTACATTAATAATTTGACAGAATTTAAATAATCCTATATAACTGTCTTCCTTATACTTCTTCTTAACATGAGTAGGTGCAATGGATTTAAGTATTCTTAATTGCAAGTCGTATATACTATTCAAATATGATATGAAGGTGCGACCATAACTACTTATACCATAGTTGATTATCGAATCGGCAAGGGACAGATACAGCATTCTACGCGTAACATATGGCAACTTATGCTTCAATATAGCGAGTTTTCCCATCACTGATCTTAGTTTATTGCAAACGTTGTCAATATGTGGTTTCCAGTTAAATTTATCGTCTATTATTAATCCTAGGTATGTGTGTTGCTTAACTAGCTGCAAATGGTCACATTTACAACTGTTGATTATATTGAGGTGAAGACAGTCATGAGAATGGGTTACAATGGTTGGTGTTTTTGATTCTTTTAAATATGGGGAGTGGATATACATTAATTTGGTTTTTTGGGAATTAATAACAAGCCCCACATCGTGTGCCCATTTGCACAATAAGTCGTAATTATTTTGCATTACCTGTTCCGCTTCATATATACTTTCACTAGCAGATAACAAGCACGTGTCATCAGCGAACTGGTATACAGATCCCCCCTGGAATATATTACACATATCATTGACGTATATAAGGTATTCAATAGGACCGATTTTGGAGCCTTGTGCTGTACCCCGCTCGGTATTAGTCATGTAACTAAATTTCCCACCTATCTTAACTGTATTTCTTCTATTAGTGTGATAGCTCTTAAACCACTCCAGGAGTGGACCCTGTATACCAGCCTGCTGTAACTTGTTATATAGTGTGTTATAATTCAACAAATCGAAGGCTTTGGAGAAGTCTATAAAGACAGCAAGCACATGTTTTTTTCCGTTTAAATACCCATTAACCTCGTTAGTGAATTGCGATAATAATTTCGTAATGTTTTTATTATTTTGAAAACCGAATTGTTTACTATTGATAATTTTATTTTCGTCTAGGTATTTCTTTAATTGTTCACCGAAAAATTCCTCTACTATTTTATTGATACATGGTAATATAGTGATTGGTCTATAGTTATTTGTGTCCTTAGTGCACCCTTTTTTATGAATAGGCCTAATAATGCCTATCTTCATCTCGTCTGGGTGTTGTCGAATTTTAATCATCCTGTTAATTAAGTGAGTTAAAACTGGAGAAATCTGATCGTTAATATGCTGCAAATCCCCGGCTCGAATGCCATCGATACCTGGGCTTTTTTTAGAACTTATTTTTTTTATTATTTGTGAAATTTTAAAAGTAGTTGCAAGTTTAATTCTCATAGACAAGTTTGGTATATTTATATACGAGCTATCATTCATTAGTGTAGTGGAACAGTTAGGAATTATGGTGGTGACATTATTTATAAAATCATTAGCAAATTTATTACATAAACTAGAAGCATTTTCCTTAAAAGCTTTTAATATAATTTCGTCAATGGATTTTGAAATTTTGCCAGTTATATTATTAATTATCTGCCAAACTTTTGAGGGATTTTTAAAATTTGATATAATTTCTTTTTTAATAAAATTATTTTTTACTTTATTTATATGTTTATTAGTTTTATTTCGATATTTATTATATAATAATCTATTTTTTACATTACTCTCATCTTTTTTCCATATCAAAAATAATTTATCTCTTTGTTTACACATATTAACTACTCTTTCTGTTATCCATTTACATGACCGTCTCTTCCCCTGACATACACGGGTGCTATATGTATATTTTTTATATATTTGATCAAATTTATCTACAATAAATTGTAATATATGACTAGGGTCCTCGAGTGTCATAGCCACTGACCAGTCAATACAATTAATTTCGTTTCGTACCATTACGTTATCAATTTTTTTAATGTTTACGTACTGACTTGACTGATCTACCGACTTACTATTTAAAATCACACAACCGGTTATGTAGTGATCGGCAAGGGCATTGTTTACCACAGCCACGCGCGCTTCCGATCTACCGATTCGACAATCACTATTTACAACTCGTACAAATATGTGATCAATACATGATTTTGTTATATAGTCACCCTTTTTTTCTACACGTGTAAACTGTTTTATGCCACATTCAAAGCCAAGTTCATACATACTGTTGAGATATTTCATAACATACGAATCGGGTTTTTTTATATCAATGTTCATATCTCCTAAAATAATAAAGTTCTGTTTAATGGGATAACGAGAGATAACGCGTGATAATTCATGTATGAACTTACCCTTGTTCCAGTCCGGTGGCCGATAAACAACACAAAATCCTACCGTACACTTGTTTGCAGTCAACACTTCTCCCGATACACATTCGAAGTTTTGTGTATGCAAATTATGTCTTTGAAACTGTACACTTAGATGTGCGTAGACAATTATTCCACCACCTCTTCTTCCTTTTCTAAGTTCTGTGTACATTACGTAATCTTGTAATTCAAATAGTTTGCAACAATCGTCCGTTATATTAGCCTCTGTCAGTACGACTACGTGTATTACTTTCGAACTACTGCGTATGACATATTCCAGTTGAGAGAAATTTTTAATCATAGATCTTATGTTCACGTGCAGTACCAATAGTGAGTTAAAGTCACATGGAAAGCTATTTGAGAATTCATTCCAATTATTGTGGTTTGTTTCTAGAAGGGCATTGTTTGTCTCATCCATGTTGAACAATAGAAGGGTTGATATGTAGTATACTTTTGTACATAAAAACAACTATTGTTTATGAAACTCTGATGCTAATCTGTTGATATCCTTAACAGATCTTACAATATACGCCTTTTTATTGTCTTCATCTTGTCGTACTAATATAACTCCGTTCTTACACCAAACGAATTTTGCTATCTCCGTGTCTTTTAATTCATTTTTAGTTTTCCACAATAGGTAGGCCGTAGTAGGAGTGAGGCATTCTCGTAGATATATTTTTGAATCTTCTTCCATATCAATATCTCGACATGTTAGTTTATTCCTTTTGGATGACTCCAACCACAGATCCCGGCAACCATCTCGCAAGGTGACGACTATTGTTGGTGGTGTTTTAGTCACTCGAGTATTCTTCTTTCGGTAGGCTTTTGTTATATCATTACAACTTATACTCATTTTCTGGCATATTTTTGTAGTAATTTCCTTCACATTTTCATTTGGTTTTTCTGTGACACCACATATTTCGATATTGTTTGATAATAAATTTTGTTCCACTGAATTTAATCTTTGTTCCAAGACCTCATTTTTCAGTTCCAAATTTTGATAGTTATTTTTTAAATCAGTATATTTAATCTCCAACATTTTTGTCTGGTTCTCGTATTCTCGAATTTTCTCTTCATACTCATCAATCTTATCCGTACAAAACTGGAGGGTAGACTGCAACTCTTGCTGTATTATGTCTCGTACTTCCCGGCGAATGTCTGACAATATTTGTCTGGTGATATTATTTGTATTCATCTCTGTATCGGTATTATCTTCGTCCTCGGCGTCAGGCAGGATGCATGACAGGCGCTTCGGTTTAGCATTGCCGGTACAGTTCCGGCACTTCCAATCAATCGAGTCGGTCGAAGACAAAGCGTTGAGTTGTTCGTTTGTAATAGATGCACAAGCACTGTGTAACCATCTGTTGCATTTACAGCACTGCACTCCAGGGTTCTTTTTAGCCACTAACTTATTACATTTCGTACACTTAACCATGTTTACGTGTATTTATTGCGTGAGAAACGTTAAAGTGTTTACCTGCATTCTTTTTTGTAGCAGCTTTCTCAATACCAAAAGTGAGTGTCTGTGACTCCATAGTGGAACCTGAAAATATACAAAAAAAAACATTATAAATTTCAAAATCTACGTAATTACTTTAAATATTGAAATATCTCAATGGAATACGAATTCAGAGTAAAGAACAAAAAACATAGAACGCGATTTGTCTGGGATAATAAACAGTGCTTAGACTCTCATACAATATTGTATGCAAGAGTTGATTGTGTAAATGGGCCTTAAAGGATTATGTCCTTTCGATATGGTTCATAGGCTGGTAATGTGTTACCACATTATCGATTGAACATCATTACCCATCTTAGGATAAAAGGTATAAATCAATGGTTCATACTAATTGAACTATTTGATGATTGTACATACCAGGAATTGAAACATCTGGTGTATCTTCTTTTCGGGTTTTCATATGGTAGTCATGATCATGTCCTACGTTTTCTTTATACTCTGTAATATAACTTCTTATTTCTTATATAAACCTTGTATCTTCAGATATTAATTTCCTTTTCTCTACTAGTTATTATGTTTTTGCTGTTTATTCCTGTAAAAAAGTGTTTAATTAATTACCTAAATTGCATAAAAATGTATAGATTTCCTCTACGCATTTCTCAACATATAATTGTGATTCTTACCGTAGCAATTTATATACTATTATTTCTAATTGATAATTTATAATTTCTTTTATCATTTTCACTTGCTAAACCTTCCAAATTTCTTTATTTATTGATAAAAAATAATATTTTCAACTTTTGGTTATGTTGACAGATGACAATTTACGTTTTGTTTATTTTTACTTTTTAACTACCAAAACCATAGATTTGTTCAAAATATCACTGTGATCTATGGATTTTCGTCCTTAAAATACTAGCAACTGAAAAATAAACTGTAATATTTTAATTCAAAATTTAAATATTTTAGATTGAAGAACAGAATACAAGACACGGATATATAACCCGGATCACCCTTATAGATGCATTCAGTCAAGAAACAGTCGTCAAGAAGCCACAGTCACGTTAAGCCTCTCTAGGGGTGGCACCCCAACCTACCTGGTGGAGAGCTCTGTCCGAGGGGTCATCTATACCCCGAAGACCCCTGATCTGACTCTTCACTCTTCACTCATCATACCATATTATCTCCATTGGGGTCAACTTCTACGTGCCCTGGTCGGGTTTATTTCAAACCCGACCCTACCAGTCCAGTCCAGCTGGGCAGGCTGCCCGCTGGAACACTAACAGGACCTAACAATCAACTTGTATTTGGACCACTTCTGGCGCTGCTCCTCGAAGCTTTGAACCTTCCACGATTTGTGAAAACGACTGACGACTGCAACGGACTGAACTTTCATATTATTATTATTTTTATTTGATGTTTTTTTTAATTTTAACCCTATTACTAAGGCTCCGCTGTCCGTCCGTCCGTCCGTCTGTCACCATGCTGTATCTCATGAACCGTGATAGTTAGACAGTTGAAATTTTCACAGATGATGTATTTCTGTTTCCGCCATAACAACAAATACTAAAAAACAGAATAAAATTAATATTTAAGGGGGCTCCCATACAACAAACGTGATTTTTTTTCTCGTTTTTGCTCGCAATTGATTTTTCAAATTGAGTTTTCATTGTTACCGTTTTTTACTAGTTTTCCAGATTTTAAGCCATTTCCGGAATGAGTCAATTTAAGAACAAGTCCTTATAGGAATAAGTCCTTTTCGGAATAGGTCATTTTCGGAACAAGTCGTTTTGAGATTAAGTCATTTCAGTAATGAGTCCTTTTAGGACTCTGTGTCCATTTCCGGAATAGGGCATTATCGTACTAATCGCTCCGCCTGAAGAGCTGAAATAAATGAATATAATAGTTCAATATTTTGTCTAATTATTATTTTGGTCTAAAAACTAGGGTCTTTTTACGAGATACTACTTAATTTTTAATACCTAATTTTTTAATGATTTTTTACACATGTTACGACGACCCTTACTTAAATTACAAATGCGAAAGTGAGTTTATTAGTTTGTTACGGTTTCACGCCTTTACGGCTACAAGGATGGGTTGAATTTTGGACACAGGTAGAGTATGATCTGGAAATGGACATAAGATACATTTTATCCCAATATTTAGTTTCCGCGCGGAATAACTTCTTCAATAACGCGCGAGCAGCGCCGGCGTATTGAATTGTCAGGTGACAATGAAAAAAAAATGGACACAAGCCAGGACTCGAACCCGCGACCTTTGCTGAAACATGGCGCTACTCTTCCAAAGAGCTATTGTGTAGCCAAAGCGGGTGCCTTCATCTAAATTAATGTTCCCTTTCTCCATCGCCTAGAAGTGGCGACATTTATTACATACTTTTAATTTTAATACCTGCTGAGTATCCTGAAGTTGATGGTGTTACAGAGGATGATGAGGTTGGACAATTCTGTATTTCTCGCATTGGTCTCCTTTCACCAAATGTAAATTTTGGTAAGGACAAAGGCCCTGAAACAAAGACGGTAGAGATATACATTTGTGTTATGTTACAAGGTTACACAATTCAAAATGTTAACTTTTAGATATCACTATGGCAATTACTCTAGAAGCGTTCAAGTTAGGAAAGTTTGTCCCTAGTATTTCAGCTAAAGTTACATTATTCTGAAGTTGCAAAAAAACACTACAACCATTAGAATATACTGACCTGGCAGATTTAATGTCGGGACAGCAATGTTACTCAATCTGTTGTAACGACAACAATATTTTTCCTCAAAATGAGCATGGCATACACTGCGATGTTTGTAAATATCTTCATTGTCTAAACCAATTATATCTCCACCAATTGAGGTCATCCATTGACCCATCGATTGAAACGTGCCCTGTCTTTGGATGGATTTGGAAACAAGTGCATAGTTGGACTTGAATCTGAAACAATTAAGTCTTTTGTTATTTCATATCAAACCAATGGTGACATTATAGGGGTGCTTTTCCGCCAGAGATATGTGCTACAGATGTGTTTCAAACCAGCCAATAGTATCGCTTGATTTTCAAACATTGTGTCAAGGTTAGTAAAATTGAAGCGATTCTATTGGCACAATACTGAACCTTATACCTTTTTAAAGAATGTTGATTATTTACAACAGGAAAAATGTCACAAGGGCCCAGGCGAGTAATAATTATTCTCCAAGTGTGATTAAATATTTGGTGAAGTGTCACCCTAAGGCACAGCAACAAAACAACAAAGAGATTTTACAAATGCATAATGATCTAATGTAAAGGCTGCACTCTGCAGCTAAGTATATTTCATTGCACTACCCTATGTTGCACAGTATATTTAAATTGTATCCACATATACTCAAGTAATCATCACCATGCGTAGCCCGTCTCATCCCATTGCTGGGCATAGGACTCTCTTCGTTTGTACCTCCTAGACTTGTGGCAACCATACATGTAAGCTTTGGTCAATTTTAAGCGCTGTATGGTGTTCATACTTTGATATACAATAATAACTGTTAGATGAAACTAAAATAACTTACTTCCTGACTCCAAACAACCCGGAACACAGCACTTCTTTCTAGACATCGACATGATGTAATAAGAGTCAATTTCTCAATATAAAACTTCCGAGTCTCTTTCTCACAGAGACCGCACAACAGCACTAGCACAACCCGGAGGAGTAAATACTCAACTCAACGGAAAATACAGCTATGCCAACGGAATTCACTGTACCAAGTTATTTCTGAAAAACACAGAAAAGAACTTTCGACAAGAAGATACCGTACCGGCCCGCCAAAACCACAAGTTTGAAGTTTGACGGTTTGACGTCTTGCTCGTTTGGTGTGACCAGATATTTAAATCTATAATTCTCCGACTGAAACACTGTCACTAATACAAAATATATTGTATTAGTATTAAAAACCTCCAAATAAAAACAACGCTATTCTATCGACAAAATGTGTTTATGCGAAAATAATCTATCTCAATTCATGTGTGAGAGCATTATCTCCAAAATCTACTAATCAGTAGAAATATAGACCATCGTCTCACGAATAATACCCCTGATTTCAGATGTCGTTTCCTAAGCTAATAGCATTCTCTATTTGGTACCTTTTGATTTTGTTGTTATTTAAACGCCCTCTGGTTTCCTTTTATGGCATCTATAAAATATAATGCTACTAAATTTAAAAGATGCAATTTCTGAACAAATAAAGCTGTGAAGTCAACCTACTTGAACTAGTATCATAGCGTTTAGAATTGTTACTCTATCTATTCAATGAAGATTGAATAGCCTGGACTCGTGAAAAACGTGAGCCATTTTGATTTACCGTGACCGGTGCTGTTAATATGAGGTAATTACTTTGATTTTATTAATTGTTTCTAGGATTGTTGTATACCAAAATAATTGTTAGGATGTGTACTTCGTCTGTGTGTATTAATATCTGAATTTCGAAACACTCATGTTTAATTTTTGAACACGGAAAGTATGCGCCGTACTTGATTCAAACATGGCGTTGTTGTATTGACGGTTTTGAAAATATTTACTTAGTATATTTTATTGAAATGAAAGCTTAAAATGGAAGAATAGTTTCTTGTTAACATATACAATTTTTTTTTAACGCAATTATTGTATGTTTCTTTGAAGATTATTGCAAAAGTTCAATGCATGTGTTGTGATTTTAGGCCTGGGTACGGCGAGTATCCCACGGACGCACTATGGTTCGTGTGGAACAAGTTAGCTGGACAATATTATTTGCTTTGATTTTTATGTCTAAATGGGGTTATAAAGCATAGATGTAAAGTTGTCTGTACTTCTTGGAGGGCAGTTTTTCATTTGAGTGAAAAAAGAACAAAGTTCAAGAATATGAACAGAATATCTATATTTTTATGAAATAATTTATCTCTAAATCTAACTTAATAACTAATAACAGATACATAAAACACTCAGCAACAAAATCTATCTCTCATTATCATCACTATCCTCAGATGAATCATCCAATGAATTGTCATGATGATGATGATGAGTGGCAGAACTATGAAAACTATGAAAAACATTTTGTTCCATAAAGCTAGGCTGAACTATGAAATCTAAGACTTCACATTCACTTCATATGGTCAGATGTCAATAACACATTAAGTAAATCTCTATTCGTAGTTATATCTATTCGTAAATTGTTTTTTTTTTTTTTGTTGTATTCACGAATTCTTCTGCAATCCTTAGTCCGGCTCTGATGCTCCACTCCTGGACTGCAAGAGGTCATCTACGCGACGTCTTTTTGTTTTGAGACTGGAATCTTCAAACTCTTTAGTTGGTCGTCCAGGTCCCGGTTGGGTTTGTATCGAGGTCCTTGGCATGGATAAATGAAAGGACACGGCGAAACATATGTCAACACCATTTAGGTACGTCGAAGTCGTCTCTAGGAAGCGCTATCGGCTTCTTCCGCAGCTGCTCCATTTTTCAGCCATTTTGATGAATATTTGGAGATGATAACCTTGACGTCCCTCACCGATTACTCCGTAACACTATCAAAAACATGTCTCAAACATACAAGCCGATAAAGCTCCTCATTCCGCATTTCTTTCGGGTGTTTCAGCCATTCTTCGAAAAAATCTATTTCCGAGATGGTGAAAACTGTTAAAAGAAAAAAATAAAAAAAAAATAGTTGTGCAAATAATTCGCAATATTTTTTTTACAAATAAGTATATAGATACTTAGAGAATCATATGTGATAGATTTTACGGAGTGGACATGAGTGGACATGTAATTTTTCGTCCATTGAACTAAAAAATAATAATAAAAGAATAAAGTTCCTGTGATAAAAACTAACTTAAACAAAACTACATACCTTTATGTACACAATCCATCATATAAACACTATCACAAACTTCTTTTAGTAACGTAAATAATGCTTTCAATTAGGGCGTAAAATTGCAAATGAATGCACTTTGAATTATCAACATTTTGTATACTTACCTCAATGACGCTCATATTGACGAAAGTAACGAAAATTCATAGGTGTATTCCTTAATGTATATATCTAATGAGTTCATCTTAATAAGTAATTACTAGAAATTTAAGGGTCGTTTTTGTCTAGCTAGCTTGTTCTACTCGAACCATAGTGGGACGTTTCGAGATTAGGTCGACTAAAGCTTGCTGTAAACAGCTATTTATGTACTGAATATTGTTTGTTATTTTGATGTGGCTTTCGATGGTGTCTTGTATACATATCGCCTGACAATGTTTTATTATGCACTTGCCTGATATTTTATTTCGAAAATTATATATTAAAATAATCATCATCATCAGGTCATTTTCAAGTCTTTGTATAGATTACTAGGGGTGTAAGTGGTTGATCAACAAGCCAACTTCACCTGCACGCGGTGCACCCTGCTGACTGACAATCAGCGAATCGGTGCTATTTTTTTATTAATGGCTTTATTTTGATTTTAGTCAACAAGGCAATTCATCCGCGATAGGACGAGGGCGGGGAAGAGGAAAGGGAAGTGGACGTGGAGAGAGTTCACAGGAGACGTAAGCATCACCACACACATACTCAGTCACATCACACACATACTCACTCAGACACACACACACACACGTCATTATGCTGTAGATCCATCCAGGCTATGAAATGTAGTAGATTATTTCTTTGCAGTGCGGAACTGGAACGTGTGCGGTCACAATGCCAGCTGACCCAGCGTCGGCTGGCCGGGCTGACTAAGGAAGTGCGCAAGGAGTTGGTGGACAGGAAACGGTCCGCCCAACTCCACCGCGTGCTTCTGCCCGACGCGCCCCCGCGTAAAAGGCGCTCTCTGTAAGTTTTTTTTTATACTACATATATATGTGTGCAACATGTATATATATATATATATATATATATATATATATATATATACAGTGTGATTCTTGATAAAGTGCACATATGAAAATGAGATAAAATAGAACACTTTTTATCGACAAAAATAATATTTAAAAAATTAAAAAAATTTTTTTTTGGAATTTAGAGCCATTTTAATTTTTTAAAATGCTACTGTGAACCCCATGTAAATAACATTTTATAACTCATGAACCAAGTGACGTAGAGCGTTAAAACAAAAAGGGTGATGATTCTAGATAATAGCCAGAGCTGATAAAATAATAATTTACGACAAAATTAATCTCTATTTATCGAAAATAATTAAATGTATAAAGAAATTATTATAATTTTTGTGCATTTTTTTCATTAAAAGTCAAATTTCTTTAAAAAATCACTTATTATTATTATTTTATTATTCATTTATGTTTATCTGCATCGTATTAGCTATCTAACAAAAAAATAACCACTTCTCTAACCCTCACACAACATTTATTATGAGGCGTTAAACAATGGCACTCCGGATGTACCGTACATTATTTGCTATAGCAATCTAAGGCTGGCTCAAATTATTTAGATCATTGAATCAACTAAATAAAAGAGGTTTTTTTACTAACAAATTATTATTTATTTCTGAGTAAAATAACTTAATTTTAATGAAGTAAATTTTCAAAATGTACGGTAATAATGTACGGTACATCCGGAACATATATATATATATATATATATATATATATGATGCAGATAAACATAGATGAATAATAAAATAATAATAATAAGTGATTTTTTAAAGAAATTTTACTTTTAATGAAAAAAATGCATAAAAATAATGATAATTTCTTTATGCATTTCATTATTTTCGATAAATAGAGATTAATTTTGTTGTAAATTATTATTTTATCAGCTCCGGCAATTATCTAGAACCATCGCCGTCTTTGTTTTAACGCTCTACGTCGCTTGGTTCATGAGTTATAAAATGTTATTTACATGGGGTTCACAGTAGCAATTTAAAAAATTAAAATGGCTCTAAATTCCAAAAAAAAATTTTTTTTAATTTTTAAATATTATTTTTGTCGATAAAAATTGCTCTATTTTATCACATTTTCATATGTGCACTTTATCAAGAATCACACACTATATATGTATATATATATATACAACATGCTTACCTTATATTATTATATTAATAAATTTTCAGGAAACCATCTCCCGAGCGTGAAGCCTGCGAGCTCCTCGTGGTCGACGCTGCGGCAGGTGTGTCTATGCCCGAGGATGTCGAAGAACTGCCCACACATGAAGTGTTAATGGACTTAGGTACATAAAATATCGCTCGCTCGCCGCCCCCGCTGCCAACGCAGCATCTCCTTCATTTGACGAACCACTTACACCCCTAAATACTATTTTACAGGCACCCTCGGCGTAGACACAGAAGTCGAGGTGTCGACTTCGTGGAGCTCTGCAGATCTAACTGCTGGCTCGGAAGATCTCCAGCCATCTTCCATCATTGGTGAGTATATTTAAATAACGTAAGACATTTATAGTACTAAACTTCCTGTTTGTTGACTGAATATTAATTAAATCAGGTCGTGCAGATCTTCTCGCCGCTGGTTCGTCTAGGGACGAGGTAGCTGCTGGCTCGTCGAGGCGGCCTTCTGTTACTGGTGAGTATATTTAAATAACGTAAGACATTTATAGTACTAAACTTCCTGTTTGTTGACTGAATATTAACTTTTTCTTTTTTAAGTCAGGTCGTGCAGATCTTCTCGCCGTTGGTTCGTCGAGGCGGCCTTCTGTTACTGTCGCAGATGTCACTGCTGAAGGTCGTCGTCCCTCGACGGGTCAGCGGCCTATTGTTATAAGTGAGTATATTTAAATAACGTCAGACATTTATAGTACTAAACTTCCTGTTTGTTGACTGAATATTAACTTTTTCTTTTTTAAATCAGGTCGTGCAGATCTTCTCGCCGCTGGTTCGTCGAGGGACGAGGTAGCTGCTGGCACGTCGAGGCGGCCTTCTGTTATTAGAGAGTTTATTTAATTAACGTAAGGCAGTAGTGCTCCATGTATAGTATTAAACTTCCTGTTTGTTAACTATTTCTATTTGCTGAATATTACCTTTTTTTTTAATATCAGGTCCTGCTAAACTGATTTTCATAAAAAATAATAATATTCAATTTCATATTTCGACGCGATTAAGTAACAAGATCCCAAACTTTCACATTTGTAATAGTTGCATTTCTTTTGTTCCAGGTGTAGACAACGAGCGTTTCGAGGAGGCTGTCGATGACTTGATGCAACTGACTGACAGAGACGACGACTTTGACGCAGACATAGACAATGACGCTTGTCCTCTTTCGACCTTGCCACCTCGTGATGCCCGAGTAGAGCCGTCATGTTCCACCGATCTCTCGCTCTTCCAGTCTCAGGTTCTGGAAGTGGAGGATACGTGCAATGACGCTGCTATTATATTTATTTTATGGATATCGCAGCTTGCGACAACTTTACTTTTGACTGGAAGAAGGACATTTCGACCTTTACATCGTGAGACCTTTACTGGGACACCTGGACCGACGATACCGGTAACTAACCAGACGACAATACTCGATGTATACATACCGTCTCAAGAGATATCCATAGATGGTATGGGAGGCTGAGCTTCGCTCAGAAGATTTCCACCAAGGCCGCTCAAGTCGGCGTTAAGACCTTTGAGCTGTGCGAGTCATCTACTGGGTATCTCTGGAAATTTTTTGTATATGCGGGGAAAAAGAGACAGACTGACACCGGTAATAGACCAGAGACCAATGACGAGACAAATGACGGTGACAGTGACGACGTGAATGACATCCGACCAAATGACCCCGCATTCATTGGTGGTAGCGATGGTCGTCCCATCAACGCTACCGCCAAGATTGTGTATGTGTTGCGACCTCTTTTATATTTTATATTTTTTTAACATTTTTTGAAATTAGTGTTTATTTGAATGACTATTACCATAGAAACCAAATATGTTGACTTGATCTTTGTCTTTTTTCTCTTGAACCGTGTGTGTACCACTTGTGATATATTTCTACCTAAATACATTATATTCGTTCGCCATCTGCTTTCGTATCATTACATATATCCACTAGTTCTCCTTTTCATTTGGTCCTTCTCCCGTCATTACCAGCATTTATTGTGAGTATATTCAAAATTTTCATTTTTAAATTTTTTGACATTTCATCGTATTCGTTTTCACGTAAGTTATTGATTATTTTCATTGTAGTTTTCGTTCGATACTTTCATTTATTTACATTTAATGATCACCCGCAGTAAAAGTAGAGTCATGTCAGCCGATCACGCATCTAGCCGTCGTATTGTAGATTCCGCACAGGCGCCTGCCGACAGTGCTCAAGTTATTCCTTGTTCGTCTGCAGAGGTGGATAGACCTCGTAGTGAGCGCACCGCTCAGACAAAATCGACTCGGTCTTCTTCCTCAACTGTAAGAGCTCAAAAAGCAGCATTGGAGGCACAAGCAATGAGGCGACGCTTAGAACAACAGCGGGAACTTGCAGCACGCGAACGTCAGCGCGACCATAAACTTGCAGCGTTACAGCAGGAAGTCGAAGAGAGCGAACTACAAGCCCAACTCGCTGCCATAGATGCTGAGGCCGGTTCCAGTCGCACGGGTAGCGTGAGTCACCACAGCTCTACCAGGGTAAGTGCAGATAGGACGAATAAGTGGGTAGAAAATCATTCACGGTATTCTAATAAAGTTAATGGAGGCACTTCCGCAGTCAGATGTGAACAACATTTTTCTGTTCCATCGCCAGGCCACCCGGTACAACCACCGATGGCCACACAGGCAACTGCATCCTCTATTAACCCTCACGTGGAATGTAGTAAATCGCCTAATGTTACAAAAACGTCCAAGGCGGCTGCTGCTACACCCCCGCTCATTTCTACGGAGTTGTTTAATAATCACACTTCTCTTTTGCAAGCTGTAGCCGATACCGCAGCTGCGGCAAAGGCGCTCGCTTGCGCCCCAAGTTCGAAGAAATTGGAACTATTTCCTTTCGCTGGTAACACTTTACAATGGTTACAATTCAAACGTATATATGATGTTACTAAAAGTAATTTCTCTCCTTTAGAAAACTTAAACCGACTACATAATGCGATACGCGGTACCGCACGCGAATGTGTCGCTGCGGTATTATTGTCGGCGGAGGATCCGGAAGAGGTCTTGCGCGCACTCGAAGTCAACTTCGCGCCTACTCCCGAGCTTATCGTTTTTAAGGAAGTATCTTCTTTGAAAAATCTTCCACGGTTGGGAAACGATCTGAAGGAACTCGGAACCCTCTCTAATCGGGTACGTAACTCCATTTCAACAATAAAATTATTAAAACAAATAGAGTACTTATATTCTCCTGAATTATTTCACGCAGTATTAGGGAAATTGAATCCCACTATGAAAATTAGGTGGACTGATTTTGCAGTACAAGATACCACCGAGCGTCCTAAGTTAGAAATATTATCAGATTTTCTAAAACGCGAGTTTGATCAACATACCCGCTTTGGCTTATCACCCGAATTAAGCTTGACACAAAATATGCAACGTTTTTACGCTACTGAAAAACCAGTTAGGCGTGAAAACATAAATGTCACGAATTCAAAAGCGACAAATAAGGGTGGGTTTACAAAAAAGCAAGAATGTGTATTTTGTAAAGAAAACCATAGCATTAAAACATGTAATGATTTTAAATCTTTGACTGTTGACGATAGATGGCAGTGGCTACGTGATGCAAAGGTGTGCTACCGGTGTCTAAAAGGCGTGTCACATCAGTGGAAAACATGCAAAGTGGGCCCTTGTGGTATCGATGGGTGTGTTTTTCGTCACCACCAGCTATTACATAAAAATCCATCTACCTCCCTTATCAACACATTTGACACACATAGAACAAATAGTGATAATACAGAAATACACGAACAAAATTCGCACCCGACTTCACATACTTTGGAATCGACCTCAAAGGAAGATAAAGTAGTTGTATCTACTACCTCCACCGGGATTCAACAAGTAAACACAGTCTTAGCTCTTAGTCCTCGTGCGTATTTAAAGATTATTCCCGTCACTGTTTCAGGTCCTAAAGGAAATTGTAACGTTTATGCGCTCCTCGATGATGGCAGCACGGCCACATTAATAGATTCTAGTGTCGCTGCACAAATCGGCGCTTCAGGGCCAGAACAGTTAATTACGGTAAATGGCATAGGAGGCCTCGAACGAAAAACGAAGGTTTCTTATGTCAATTTTTTTATTAAAGGTAGGAACACACAAGAAACGTTTCTAGTAAAAAATGCTAGAGCAATGGAGTCGCTGTCTTTACGACCGCAAACAGTTCATCGTGAAAATATTTCTTCGTATTCACATTTAACAGACTTGATCGACGTTTTGTGGCATGAAGACGCAACTCCTACTGTTTTAATAGGAGCCGAACATTGGCACTTATCTATTAACCGTGACGTACGTGTTGGTAGAAGGAACGAACCTGTAGCCTGTCTAACAGCTCTTGGCTGGACTTTATACGGTGTTGCTTCTAGCAAAACGAAATTAATTGATTTTGTAAATCACGGCACTTATTCTGAAACTTCGTTAGAAGAAAATTTAGAGTATCTTATTAAGGAACAGTACAAAATAGATAGTTTAGGTATCTCTATAAAGGAGACTGCATACAGCAAGCAGGATAAACGTGCTGTCAACATTCTCGAAACTACCGCCAGGCGTTTACCATCAGGCCGGTTTGAAGTTGGCCTACCTTGGCGGGAGGGTATCATGCACGTACCTGATAGTTATCCTCAAGCTATATCCCGTCTGCTTTCTTTAGAGCGCCGTATGGAAAAGGAACCAGATTTTGCAATTGCATATAAAACCTTTATCAATAACATGATTGATAAGGGTTACGTAGAAGAATGTCCTTCCGAAACATATTATTCGTCTAGCAAAATTAATTCTAATATTAGACTATATTTACCTCATTTCGGTGTTTTTCATCCTCAAAAAAGAAAGATTCGTGTTGTTTGTGATGCAGCTGCAAAGAATGAAGGGGTCAGCCTGAATTCATTGTTGCTTTCCGGTCCCGACTTACTGGAGTCTCTTATCGGTATCTTATTTAGATTTCGCGAAGGTCGCATAGCTGCAACAGCTGACATCAAAGAAATGTTTTCTCAAATACGAGTCCGGGAACAGGACAGAGATGCACTGAGATTTTTGTGGCGTGATGGTGACCGTAAAGCCACAATCAAAGAGTACAGGCAGACGAGCGTTATCTTTGGAGCGTCTTCAAGCCCTTTCACAGCTTTATTTATAAAAAATAAAAACGCATTGGAATATGAGTCCTTTTATCCGAAAGCAGCTGAAGCCATAATTCATGATCATTACATGGACGATTTTATAGGGTCTGTTGATAATGTGTCCGAAATGGCACAACTAGCATCAGACATAGTGAAGGTGCACAAAGCTACTTGTTTCGAGATGAGGGCATGGATTTCTAACAATACGGAAGCACTCGCTCTGGTACCAGCCAACCTTCGTGCGATTCAACCTTCTAACGTCAGTCTGGGTAACACTAACTCATCAGTAAGCGCATTAGGCATAACTTGGGATCCGACTACCGATTTGCTCAGTTTCCGAATCGGTTTAAAGGAAGCCGCTCCCTCAACGTTGACGAAACGAATAGCTTTGTCGCACTTAATGAGAGTTTATGACCCTTTAGGTTTCCTGGCTCCTGTTGTTATAAAAGGTAGAATTTTATTCCAACAAACATGGAGAAGTAAAATTGATTGGGACACAGAGTTTTCCCAACCACTTGCCGATAAATGGCTGGAATGGTTCAAAGAACTTGCACATATAAGTTCATTGAAAGTTCCACGTCATATTGGTTCGAAACCCATTGAACCACTGTTTAGAGAGTTACATATATTTGCAGATGCAAGCGAGCTCGCTTACGCATGTGTCGCATACTGGCGTCTTATTTATGAAGACGGTACAGTAGAACTCGTTTTCATTTGTAGTAAGGCCCGAGTCACACCTTTGAAGCCGACATCAATACCACGGCTTGAACTTCAGGCCTCCCTAATTGCTTCACGATTAGCATTAACTATAAGGAACAGTCATAGAAAGAAACCCGTACGTACTTTTTATTGGACTGACTCTATGACTGTTCTTGGTTGGCTAAGAAACGACGCGCGCGCTTTCAAACCATTTGTTGCCCATCGCGTTGGAGAAATTCTCGAAAATTCCAACGTTTCGGATTGGCGATGGACACCAAGTGAGTTTAATGTTGCCGACGACGCAACCAGAAGTCGCCCGATACAATTAGAAACATCTAGTAGATGGTTGACTGGCCCTTCCTTTCTCATTAGTTCTTCAGAGAGTTGGCCGACAGAACCACTAGTGTCTCCTCCCTTAGCCTCGGAAGAATTTAAGAAAAAGGAATTGGTGTGTCTTTCACAAATAAATCTGTTACCAACACCAATTACTGCTGAACTGCATTTTAGTAGCTGGCTGCGCTTAGTTCGCGCTACTGCCCGTGTTCACCAAGCTGCGAATATTTTTAGGTCTTTTTTGTCAAATTTTCGAAATTCAAAATTAAAAAATATTTTCTCTCATCGCAGAAGTATGAACGCGCGTTCCAGAGCTACGGCATCCACCACCCTTCCACCGCTGACTGCAGACCTGATCAGAACAGCTGAGCTACACATTTTACAACGCACACAAATAGAAAGTTTTAGACAAGAATTTGAGTGCATCTTGAGTTCAGAACCGATCTCGAAAAAGAGTCGTCTCATAAAGCTGTCGCCTGTTTTGGGAGAGGATAAACTTCTACGGTTGGCTGGACGCATATCTGCAGTTGAGGATGTACCAGACAATGTAAAGAACCCAATTCTTCTGGACGGTCGCCATTCTGTTGTCAAGTTGTTGGTTCAGGACGCACATAACAAGGCTGGCCACGCAAACAATGAGCAAGTTATTAACGAACTTCGCCAAAGATACTGGCTTTTAAGACTGCGCAACACTGTACGAAGTGTAGCCAATGGATGTTTGTTGTGCAAAATAAGAAAGGCGCAACCATTGATACCACGTACCGGAAATTTACCTGTTTCAAGGCTGGCACATCATCGACGTGCATTCACTTATACAGGTTTAGACTATTTTGGACCTTTAAATGTTACTGTTGGTCGACGACATGAAAAACGATACGTCGCACTCTACACATGTATGACGTCCAGAGCAGTACATCTAGAAGTAGTACACAGTCTGTCAACTGACGCCGCGATAATGAGTCTGCGGAGGTTTATTGCCAGAAGAGGAACTCCTGAAGTACTTTATTCTGATAATGGAACCGCTTTTGTCGGTGCAAATCGAGTACTGAAACAATTTTATAGTAATGATATACCTAATTATGCAGCAAACCGAGGCATTCGCTGGAGTTTCATTCCTCCGGCTGCCCCCAATTTTGGCGGTTGTTGGGAGCGACTAGTGCGGAGCATAAAAGTCGCTTTGAAAGCCACACTAAATGAACGTGCACCGAAAGATGAAGTTCTGGTAACTTTACTGCTAGAAGCCGAAGCAATTGTCAACGCCAGACCTCTCACTCACGTGTCAGTAGACCCATTAGATGAAGAGACATTGACACCATTTCATTTTATACTCGGCAGTTCATCAACCCAAACGATCCCTACTACTCTAGACGACACCGATT
This sequence comes from Hypsopygia costalis, assembly GCA_937001555.2. NCBI lineage: Eukaryota > Metazoa > Arthropoda > Insecta > Lepidoptera > Pyralidae > Hypsopygia > Hypsopygia costalis. The sequence continues at coordinate 11,731,852 of OW443347.2, read as the reverse complement.
TAGTACGGAGATCAGAATGGAAAGCGGCACTACGACTAGCAGATCATTTTTGGAACCGATGGGTTAAGGAGATACTCCCGACGCTTCAACCGCGACAGCCAACCACTTCAGATGTTTTAAAGATTGGAGACCTGGTTCTTATTATAGACGAGAATCTTCCCCGAGGTGTGTGGCCACGAGGACGTGTATCGGCAACCTACCCTGGAAAGGATTCGGTAGTAAGAGTGGTGGATGTCGCGACTAAAGGAGGCACGTTACGCCGACCCTTACGGAAGTTGGTTAGGCTGCCTATGACGGAGTAGGTACCAACTTTCTGTGCTTTCCTGCACAAGAGGGGAGGATGTTGCGACCTCTTTTATATTTTATATTTTTTTAACATTTTTTGAAATTAGTGTTTATTTGAATGACTATTACCATAGAAACCAAATATGTTGACTTGATCTTTGTCTTTTTTCTCTTGAACCGTGTGTGTACCACTTGTGATATATTTCTACCTAAATACATTATATTCGTTCGCCATCTGCTTTCGTATCATTACATATATCCACTAGTTCTCCTTTTCAGTATGACTTAACTAGAGCCACTGCTTCACCTTGGGCATACAGTAATAATGGACAATTTTTACAATGGTAAAAAAAAAGATCAGTTTCTGTCTGCTCAACCCATAGAAAGACTGAGGAACAGGGTGTGGTACAAGAAAGTCTTTCAAAGACTTTTTAGTACCGCACTCTTCAACTGTTATGTCATTTACACGACTAAGAACTCGACCATGTCACACAGATAGTTTAGGAGATTATTATTATTATTCATTTATTTTATTTCATCTCTTATTAAGTTACATTTTTAAATATATTCATATAAAAAAATAAAAAAATACATTTAAAAATATAAAAAAACAGGGGCACCCGCCGGTAGTGGAGCGAAGACCCAAACTACCGGTGGTCAGGGCTCCAGAGTAAGGAATCTCCTCACAATGCGGGCCGTGTCCAGAAGAACCGCCTTCTGTATCTGGCTCTTGATCCAACCGCCAAGCGAGAGCCTCTCGAGGTGACGGTCGAGACTCTTCGCTATAAGACCGTTTACGGACACAACTATCGGAACAATAATCGTTGAATCCACATGCCACATGGCGGTAACCTCGTGGGCCAAGTCCAAGTACTTAGAAAGTTTCTCTTTCTCGGCCTTAACGAGGTTCTCGTCATGGGGAATGGTGACATCAACGAGAATTGCACGCCTTCTCTCTCGGTCTACTACCACGATATCAGGTCTATTGGCAATAATAGTCCTGTCTGTGATAATAGACCGATCCCAGTAGAGCGTGACATTACCATTCTCGAGAACTGGTGCTGGTGCATACTTATAATATGGTACCTCGGAGCTGACGAGGCCATATCTAAGAGCAAGTTGCTGGTGTACAATCCTAGCTACTTGATTGTGTCTGTGCAAGTACTCGCCGTTAGCAAGATGAGAACAACCGGAAACTATATGTCTGAGTGACTCACCGGGACGGTGGCATGCTCGACATATGTCGACCGTACCGTCCTTCAGGATATATTTCCGGTAGTTATTCGTCCTGATAACTTCGTCCATAATTGCACAGACAAAACCTTCGGTTTCCCCAAAAAGGTCACCGAAGCGTAGCCAGGTCACCGAAGCGAGCGAGTCTACATCAGGCCCGTTAAGAGCCCGGTAGAAACGCCCGTGTAGCTCCTTGCTCTTCCATATGTCCTCGCGGCTCCGGGTAGTAAACACCACTGGTTTGCGCCAGTTCTCGTTCGCTAAGGACAACGGGGTAAGGCCTTTATCTACTGCTACGACGTCGCTATGCATCCCACTTTCACAGTGGAGGAAGTATTCCCTGAGACTGCACATCTCTCGGTTATGTAAGTTCTTGGCATTTAAGAATCCTCGACCCCCACATTTCCGTGGGATGTACAGTCTCATTACTGATGATCGTGGGTGATGCATGCGATACATCGTGAGCAGCTTTCTGACCTTTATGTCCAGGGTATCCAATTCGGCCTGAGTCCACCTTAGTATGCCGAAGGTGTAGATTAACAGGGGCATAACCCAACCGTTGAAAGCACGCACCTTGTTACCACCTGACAAAAGACTTTTCAGTACTTTTGTCAGTCGTCCAAAGAAACGTTCGGTCACCGATTGTTTTATGTCCCCGTTAGCTAAACCCAATGACTCCGCCATACCAAGGTATTTGTATGTCTCGACTTCTGAGAGGGATCTGAGGGACACTGTCTGTGAAAGTTGTAAACTATCAGAGTCTACAACTCTTCCCTGCTTCACATGCATGACCGCACATTTGTCAACACCAAACTCCATACTGATGGCATTACTGAAATTTTCAGTCACTTTCAGTAATTCCACCAGGTCTGGTTTATTTGGTGCGAACAATTTGAGGTCATCCATGTATAGCAGATGACAAATGATCTCACCCCCTCTGCGAAGTCGGACTCCTAACCCTGAGTCCCTCAGTAAAGTGCTGAGTGGATTCAGAGCCAGGCAGAACCATAACGGACTCAGGCTGTCACCCTGGAAAATACCGCGTTCTATCCTTATGGGGTCCGTCGACCCAAGAGTAACTCCACCTCCTGGTTGACAAAGGACTGTGGTCCACTGCCCCATACATGAACCAAGGAAGGCGCATAGAGTTGCATCTACTTTATACAACTCCAGCACCCGTCTCAGCCATGAATGAGGCACCGAATCATAGGCCTTTTTGTAGTCAATCCAAGCGGTGGAAAGGCTCTTCTTGTTTCGACGAACTTGTTGGCAAATGGTCATGTCTATGAGGAGAAGCTCTTTAGTACCACGGGACCCAGCCTTACATCCATTTTGAGCAGGTGCCAAAATATTATGGGCAATAATATGCTTTGTGATTTTAGATGTCAAAATGGATGTAAGAAGCTTGTACATAGTTGGTAAGCACGTGATGGGTCGGTAGTTTTTAGCTTCCGTGGTACTACCGCTCTTATACAGCAAAAAGGTAATGCCAGTGGTCATGAAACTTGGGAGAGATCCAGCTATAAGCGCGTCTTGGAATTGAGATGCCAGGAGAGCATGTGAACGACGGAACCATTTGAGCCAGAAGTTGTGCAATCCATCCGGACCTGGAGATTTCCAGTTATGTGCCGAACGGATTGCACAGCTAACATCCTGCTGGTTTATGTTTATAGCTTCCATGGCTCCTATCGACTCACATGCCCTCCCGACTATATCAATCCATTCGCCCTCGGTGTGGCTGACAGGCACCGACCAAATGCTACGCCAAAATTGTGACGTTTCGTCGGCAGTCGGTAGCTGCCTGTCCACCACACAGTTAGTGGGTCTTTCCCAGTTTCGGTATACCTTCCTTTCATCACATTGGAAGATACGGTTCTGATAATACCTATCTACCCGCTGCCTATACCGTCGAATACGGCCTGCCCAAGCATAAATTTTCTGCTTCAGGAAGTCAATGCGCTCTGTGACCCAGTGCATGTAGTCTTGGGGCCTGACATTGGTCCCCGCGAATGCCTGGTGCACAAAGCGCATGATTCTCGGGCGGTTGTTGCCCGACCTGAAGCAGATTAGCTTGCCGATGAGGGTCCTAGCCGCATTGATACGCCGCTCGATTCTCATCTGCCAGATAGGTACATCGACGACCGTTCGCGGAGCTCTATTACTGTCCGGGAATTTGACCCGAGCTACGCGACAAGCCGCAATGGCTGCACAATACAGAATCGAGTGGGTATCAGTTATATCTTGGCTAGTTGCCAAATATGAGTCTAACAAGCGGTCTAAGGCCCCCATAAGCGCCATATTTCGTTTATGCAAGGGCAAGCGTGGTAGACGCGGTCTTTGAGCAATCGGCATAGATCTGTATATAGAAAGCGCATCATCCAATGCTCTCCTCAATTGCTCATCATTCTGGGTTAGGTCAACGCTTATATTCACACAGTCGTCAAGTACTGGCCTATCCTCCGACTGCGTTATTGCCGAATGTATGACACTCGACATCGCAGCAGGGGAGGTTTCGCTTACCTCGTCGACTGTCCGAATAGGTCGCGTTTCCTGACGAAGTCGCTCAAGCGTGGGTTCATCCAGCAATCGACATCGCTGGATAGCCCTCACTTGATCCGACAGACGTTGTACTGTAACGGTGGTGGTCGGTTCAAGTACCTGGAACAGAGGAAGCATCCGAGCACGGTACGCACTGAGATTAGTCCCCCCCTCCGTTGCCCCAAAGTAGGCGCGCATGACGTTTTCATTTATACTATTAGTCCACCTCATGCGTCGCACTACACCACCGGTAGCGGGAGCCTGTCGCGGGGCAGGGTGCCCCGAAGACCCCAAGCCGGCCGGTAGTGGGGGCCGTCCTCTCCGTCGCGCAGGTCTCGGCGGTGACGGGGGCGGCGGCGGCCCGTCCTCGTCGCTCGACACGTTGGAAGTCGGAGGTGTCGCGTACTGCTCCTCCGAAGACGTGGAGCTAGACGAGGCGGGCGGTGGTGGTGGGCGTGCGTTTGTGTCTTGTGACTCTTGTCTCCGTCTCAATCTTGTTTGGTACATTTTATTCTATGTAATTACATGTTTAGTTGGTTTTCTACACACTGTTATAGTGTAGTACACACTGTTATAGTAGTAGTATTATTATTATTATTATTTATTCATTTACTTCATTTTGACAAGCATTACAGCTAGCCAATGCGCTTGTCAAAGGCTACATATAAAAAAAACATAACAGTATCAATAAATCATTAAAATAATTTCAATTGGATAACATAAGACATAAATAAATTAAATTAAATAGCAGAATAAAATTAAATTAAATTAATCAAATTGAATTAAATAAAACCATATAAATTAAATTAAACCAAATTAAATGATATCAAATTAAATTAAATAGGACATATTATGTAATCGTGTTTTCTAAATATTCTGTTGTCACCCTGCGAAATTCTGCAGGCGAGCAAACAAACAAATCGAGCGAGTGTACAGACACAACGTCGTTGAGTAAGCGCAGTGCCAGAGGAAGCGGTGCATGGCTACCCATTTGCGTTCTACAAAGAGGCAGCGTGAATAATCTATGTGACCGGGACCGATAGTAATTATCAGGAACATTAAAATTAATCTGCTCTAAAACAGTGGCATTATTTCTACAACCCCTAAGCAGTTCAAACACAACCTCAAGAAGTCGGACATTACGTCTAACCTCAAGACTGCTATATCCAACCATACCAAGCAAAAAAGCGCTTGGATAAACATTGGGATAACCGACACCATAACCATATTGCTTACGATAAAGCCACCGCACAAATTTCCTTTGCAACTTCTCTACCATTAGTATGTATTTGGCCTCATACGGATTCCATATTATAGCGTTACTCTCTAATTGACTACGAACAAGCGCATTGTATAGCGTCTTGATGGCTGTTACGCTATTAAAATGTTGTGCTTGCCGCAGTACAAAGCCTAAACTTCGAAAAGCTGCCGTACAGACCCCAACAATATGATCATGAAAGGACAGATCGCCACACATCTGTACGCCTAAATCACGGATAGATGAAACTCTCGGTACGATAGAATTGCCTAGATTATAAGTGGCTGTAATCGGCTTTCTTGCAAGAGTGTATGACATCATAAAGCACTTATCAATATTGAACATTAATTTGTTGTTTTCACTCCAACGCAACACATTATTAATGTCCCGCTGAAGTAGCTCACAATCAGCCTCTTCACCTATTTTTAGAAAAAGTTTCAAGTCATCGGCGAATAACAGACATTGCGCTGTGCTAACTGTGTCCGGCAAGTCATTTATGAAAATTAAAAACTCTAATGGCCCAAGATTAGAGCCCTGCCCGACACCAGAATAGGCCCAAAACGGGTCAGAATCTCGCCCAAGGTAGTGCACGTACTGCTTTCGGTCACGCAAATAAGAACAAAAAAATTGTAACAGCGATGGAGTGAATCCGATCGCAGCAAATTTCTGGAGAAGAATGTCATTATTGACCACATCGAATGCCCTCCGGAAGTCAAAGTAAACAGTGTCTACCTGACCCCCAGAGTCCACCACTTTATTCGTGTGTGCCAAAAAAGACATTAAATTACTACTAGTAGAATAACCCGCTCTGAACCCATGCTGAGCGCTAGTCAACCTACACTCAATTTGGCTACTAATCAAGCGATGTAAGATTGATTCAAATAACTTGCCAAACACAGATAATACGGCTATTGGTCTGAAATCACTAATATTAGATCCACGCTTCGACTTGGGTACCGGTATAACTTTAGTAGTCTTCCAAACATCAGGGTAAAAGTTATTCATAAGACATAGATTAAACAAATGCCATAATGGTAACTTGAACACTGATCTGCAATCTTTAACAACATACGGTGGAATGCCGTCTGGTCCAGCTGATCTTTTAGGTTTAAGACGCCTGAGTGCGAGCTCAACATCTGCAGGTGATAATTTTTAACAGTAGATTTGGACTTATTGTAGCTATTTATCACTGATTTACCAACCTTTCCGAATTGTCGGAAGAGAAAGGGTTCAAAAATTTCGCTAAAAATATCCCGGGATTTTCACTGCCTAGCAGAAAAGTCATATCATCTGCTGATTCCAGCGCTATATAACACCAATTTAAAAGAAACTAATGTTCTCTCGGGATAGGTCCGTATGTCTAACAACTGACTGCTGGACATTACTGGCGGAGGACTTGCTTTTACAGCACAGACAACAGACTTGACATTAGAACCCAGCCTGACATTTAGAAGACAGACTGGACAAATAACAATGCCACGTGACACGACTAACGAAGATAGACGGTACGTAGACAGCCACCACTTTCCCGTGCGCAGTAGTAAGAGCCGATTCCGCTGCATTATTTGCACTACCCGTAAGATCGAGACACGCACAGTATGGAAGTGCTTGCAATGCAACGTGCCTCTATGTATAGACACGTGCTTCAGGCCTTACCATAAGCGCAATGCGTAGACTCGATCTTACGGCTCTTCTATTTGCCTTCTTCTATTTCTCTTTTAATGAAATTTGAAATATAATTGTTATTACTATTCTAACGTTGTTTCATAAACTAGACTAAAATTCCTGAAAACTTATCTATTTGTAATGTAAAAATACTTTCAGCAGAAATCTGATTACTTGTCATTAATTGTTATTACTATTCTAACGTTGTTTCATAAACTGACTAATAAACTAGACTAAAATTCCTGAAAACTTATCCATTTGTAATGCAGGTAGTAGTCATAATAAGAAGTGGACAACAAACGTCAAAACGCAGGGACCGCACTGACTGTGACTGTTAACCAGCCAATAAATGCGATGCAACAGCGTAAACGGCAAAGAACAATTCACAATTATGTTGAAAAAAAAAAAAAAAAAAGCTCTAGAAGAGCGCAAAACAGTAGATTTGGACTTATTGTAGCTATTTATCACTGATTTACCAACCTTTCCGAATTGTCGGAAGAGAAAGGGTTCAAAAATTTCGCTAAAAATATCCCGGGATTTTCACTGCCTAGCAGAAAAGTAATATCATCTGCTGATTCCAGCGCTATATAACACCAATTTAAAAGAAACTAATGTTCTCTCGGGATAGGTCCGTATGTCTAACAACTGACTGCTGGACATCATCTCAAACGGAGAGTTACATTGGAGTAACTGCTCAATACATTGACAATAATTTTGAACTGAAACAAGTATTATGGGAGTGCAAATGTCTCGATGAGAATCACACAAGCGCTAATTTAGCAAAGTAGTTGAAAAGAGTAACGGGAGAGTGGAACTTGACGAATAAATTTTTGGCCTGTGTGTGTGTACATTGTTAGATCCTCGATTTAAACTTTTATGTTTTAAAAGTGACCTAGCAGTATCCGATTTAAAGAAACATGCACATTCCTTAATTATTGATCTCATAAATAAGAATAAATCATCGGAAATTGAGCAAAAAATATTACTACCCCTGAAAATGTTAGGTCTTGGGACAAATTTGTTGAGTTACTTAACAAAAATAAGCCCCAAGGAAATGCTCAAGCGCGCGCCATAAGAGAGTTAGATGTTTGTCCGTTTTAATTAAATAACGAAAACGGCCATGTTTTTTTCTTTTTTTTTTAAGACTACGCCGGATGGCAGACAAGCATACGGTCCGCCTTTTTTTTTTTTTTTTTTTTTTATACCACCAGTGTGGCAAACAAGCATACGGCCCGCCTGATGGAAAGCCGTTACCGTAGCCTATGAACGCCTGTAACACCAGAGGCATCACACGCGCGTTGCCGACCCTGTAAAAATCTCTTCACGCCTTTTTTGAAGATCCCCATGCTGTAGTCCCCTGAGAAAACCTCGACAGGCAGTTCATTCCACAGCTTGACAGTACGCGGGAGAAAACTTCTCTGGAACCGCACAGTACGTGACCACTTAGGCTCCAATGTGTGAGGATGAATTCCCTGTCGATGGCGAGCGGTGCGACTGTAGAAGGAGGCCGTTGGCATCATATCAAACAACTCCTCTGAACACACCCCATTGTACAGACGGTAGAACACACACAGGGACGCAAAATCTCTTCTCAGACTTAACGGTTCTAAACCGTCTGTTAGTTTGGGATCATCGACAATCCTCACAGCGCGCCTTCGAATTGAGTCACAAGCACAAATCGAGGTGCAAGCTGGTATCTAGGCGCTCCCGCCCATAGATGGCAACAGTACTCCATATGCGGCCGTACTTGAGCTTTGTAAAGCATAAGTCTCTGCCGCGGATTGAAGTACTGCTTCGCCCTGTTGAGCACACCTAGTTTCTTCGACGCCAGCTTGACCTTCCCCTCCAGGTGACAACGAAACTGGACATCGCTGGAGATTTCAACTCCAAGAATCCCAATGTTTTTATAATGTGAAGCGGTTACCGTAGCCATATTAACGTTCGCAATATAAAATATCGCTCGCGCGCCGCAACCCCTCGCTGCCAACGCAGCATCTGCTTCCTTTCTGGTGACCTCACTCACTCGCAGGGACACAACAACCCTGAAGAGATTTGTTATTTGGCTGCGGTATTCTGTGTGGTGGAGGTACTTTCCCCAGTCAGGTAGCTTACAATTACGCTCCCTACCTCTCTTTTCGCCAGAGCTTCGTTTGTCAGTCAGCAGGGTGCACCGCGTGCAGGTGAAGTTGGCCTTCGTTGATGACCCACTTACACCCCATGTCTAATGTAAATCGAAAATTACGGTTATTAGCTTTCAGGTAGGGATGGTGCGTATACGGGACCAGTTTTAAAATCTAGTTTTTGTTTCCAAGTGCGTTAACCAGGTTTCGGCACGAAATACTTACAAGACCTTGATAATATTTGATAAATAAATAAATAAAAACTAAAAATATTTTTTACTAGGTAGGATGCACTCGATCATCTTATGTCGAGTTCCTATTTTCGAAAAACTGTTCGTTTTGCTTGGGTGGTATATGTGTCTACGAGGCGTGTAACGGGTGATTTTTTCGTCGTCGCACATGTTTCAGGATTTAAACACATTTTACATTATTTTAAAGTTATTAGTTTTGGCTGGATTGCGGACCCTGAGGGGCGCGCACTTGTTGTTCGCGCGCACTTGTTGATCGCGCGGGTTGAATAAATGTCTTTTCTCTTGAAGGAAGACCATTGTGGGATTTCTGTTTATGAAGGGAATAATCTTGTACAGTTTCTTAATATTTCTTTTTTTTAGGGAAAACTGCACGTAAGGATCGACGCGCGAGATGTCTTTTCTCTTGAAGGAAAACCGGTTGGGAGATTTCTGTTTACGAGTGGAATAATCTTGTACAATTGTTCTAATCTTAAATTATAATAATAATAAATTTAAAAGTAGTTTTGATTTTTTTTATCGTGTTTATTGGCTGTCATGTTTTGTGATGGAAGGCAAGGAGCCTGGAGAATCCCATTCGTGAATGGAATGCGTCATTCGACTTCCGAATTCAAGTTGAGATAATCGCTTCTATTCGTTTGAGTAATATGTGATTTGTTGAAGGAGGTTGCCAACAATTTTACGAAAGGGTGCGTTGTCGTTGACTCTAGACTCTCACGTATTGTCGATGGCGGAAGAACTAGACATTTTTAATAGAAAAATAATTTTATTGTTAAAAGAAGGTATCTGCAATATTCTGGAAGATTCCATATAAATTTTGAGTGGGGATTGGTGGCAATGACAAAACCGGTCCGCGCACTCGGGGCGGCTTTTTTCCTTCCGTGGGAGCCCCCTAGCAGCGACAAGACACCAGACTCGCCGAGCGTCGGCTGGACAGACTGCGAATGTGTCTAAAAAGGGCGACAGGTCAGATCCATCGAATTACAGGCCTATTGCTGTTACCTCCCTTCTCTCCAAGGTGATGGAGCGTGTAATTAATACTCGGCTCCTTGGATACCTAGAGGATCACGACTTGATCAGCGACAAACAATATGGCTTTCGCCATGGTCGCTCAACTGGTGATCTTCTAGTGTATCTTACGCGCCGATGGGCTTTGGCGGTGGAGAGTCAAGGTGAGGAATTGGCGGTTAGCCTGGATATGGCAAAGGCGTTCGATAGGGTCTGGCACCGCAGTCTTCTTTCGAAGTTACCTGCATACGGTCTGCCCGAGGGGCTATGCGAATCGGTTGCTAGCTTCTTGTCCAGCAGAAGCATTAGAGCCGTTGTAGATGGCAGTTGCTCCGATAGCATGGACATCAATACTGGCGTCCCGCGGGGTTCTGTATTGTCCCCGACGCTGTTTCTGCTGCATATTAGTGATATGTTGTATAATGACAGCATTCATTGTTATGCGGACGATAGCACCGGGAACACTTATTACATGGGCCGCGCAAATATCCCTCGTTCTTTGGTGGAGGAGAGCCGCGAACAACTTGTGTCGCAAATTGAGAGCACACTAAGTAGAGTGTCCGACTGGGGGCGACAGAACTTAGTGCGATTTAACCCCTCTAAGACACGAGTCTTAGCGCGTTCACCGCTAAGAAAACCCCATTTGCTGTGGCTCTACACTTCGAAAACACACCCCTCACCATCGCCAATAGTATTGGTATTCTAGGAGTTGACATCTCCAGCGACGTCCAGTTTCGATGTCATCTGGAGGGGAAGGTCAAGCTGGCATCGACGAAACTAGGTGTGCTCAACAGGGCGAAACATTACTTCAACCCGCGGCAAAGACTTATGCTATACAAAGCTCAAGTTCGGCCGCATATGGAGTACTGTTGCCATCTATGGGCGGGAGCGCCTAGATACCAGCTTGCACTCTGTGACTCGATTCAAAGGCGTGCTGTGAGGATTGTTGACGATCCCAAACTGACAGACGGTTTAGAACCTTTAAGTCTGAGAAGAGACTTTGCGTCCCTGCGTGTGTGTTCTACCGTTTGTACAATGGGGTGTGTTCAGAGGAGTTGTTTGACATGATGCCCACGGCTTCCTTCTACAGTCGCACCGCTCGCCATCGACAGGGAACTCATCCTCACACTTTAAAACCGAAATGGTCACGTACTGTGCGGTTCCAGAGAAGTTTTCTTCCACGTACTATCAAGCTGTGGAATTAATTGCCTGCTGAGGTTTTCCCAAGAGACTACAGCATGGGGTTCTTCAAAAAGGGCGTGAAGAGGTTTTTTCAGGATAGGCATCGCGCAGATGATGCCTTCGGTGTTACAGGCGTCCATAGGCTGCGGTAACTGCTTTCCATCAGGCGGACTGTATGCTTGTTTGCCACAAGGACACGTCGAAGACTGTGATTCCAGGCACCCGGTGAGCAGAATTCCCAAGCGGTTAGTGCGTCGTCTTCTTGGTATAGTCGTGTTACCGATGCGGTGTGTTGTTGCAGACTTCGACCGTCAGCCCGAAGCGCCTTCAGAAATTAACCCCGGAAACGTCCACGTGCCCTCGTTCGATTGAACTGGTGAGTTGGTATCCGCGAATAGGCGTGGGGCGAGAAATCAGTGGCCGGACTGTTTGTGAATTGTGAAAATGGTGAATTTCAGTGGAAGCTGGACGACGTCACTCTGGTTCGACGTGCACCCTGTCGCACCCCCTTGACAGTGCTCCCCGTGCGTTCTGCAGCGCGATGTATCAGCGCGTCCAGCAGCGCTTTCTGCGGCGCCATTCAGCCGTGCTATTCCCCCAGGCCGTGGTTCAAACCTCCAGTCGGTATGTAAATCTTGTTAATTGCTTAGGGCAGTGTTAGATTGGGCGCACAAGTGATTCCCTGCGCTAATGGCGGGCATATTGTCCACAGGGAGGTTTTTTTATATATCCTCTTAACTCCGGTCGTGAGACTGACTTCGCAGTGGTGACGTGGCACGCCGTCCTAGCCACTCCGACACTCGGGTCAGCTTTATACAGCGGCCTCCAGACCGTATCGCTCGAGTACCGCTGAGTTCACCAGACCTTCCAGCTAAGTGGTGTTACCGATTGAGCAGTTTATGTAGACTTTTGCCGTAATAGTGAATTTCAGTACCAAACCATATATATTATGATCGCAATAAGAATGTAGGCTTTCTGACTGATAGCCCTGAGAAACTAAATTGTAACTTGCTCTGCCGCTGAATATAAATTCTGTATTTGTGACCTGGCATAGACAAGTCTGGCGCCCATTAAATATTTTGTTAACTGAATATTGTAATCTTAGCTTTATATCATTATGAAATGTGTATTTGTTGTGTGGGAGACAATGTGGAGGGTTTGCACCAAGGAATAAACTCTGTCTGGTAATTTGGTAACTTTCATTTAACTCCTAACTTCCGAATTGTGTACTAAACTTATACTGGGAGAACGCTTACCATAAGCGGGTGTCATAACTATTGATTATACTTCCAATTTCAGGTTTTATTACTATTACGTATTACTTATATCTATCTATCTTCATTCATTCTCATTCTTCTCTTCCACTTACTTCACTTTTCCTTTTAAACTCAACTTAAAGTTTTTAAACATTACAGTGGCGCTTAACTGGTAAATCTTATTGCGATCATACCTTAATTTTATGCAATTGTGTATTGGTTTTGTATTAATTTAACTTAATATTTATTGTGTTTAACCTGTGTTTAACATTTACTGTGCATTTTTTAGGAATGTGAATTTTTTTTCATACTGTATAACTACCTGCGTTTTAGTATAGCAGTGTAATTTATTGTAACAGTGTACCACTATTTTAGCACACTTATTTTGAAATTCAGGTGTAACTTATTGCGGTAAATATTGTTTTAACTGAAACTTAAAATATTTTATAGTGAGAGGATATATATTTTTTATTAAATTCAAGTGTATTCAGAGCGAACAAATATTTTTGTTTAACTCTTAAGTTTTTTTTAACTTTTAAATTTTAACTTTGAATCATGAAATATCAGTGAAAATAACCAAAACACAAAGCGAAATTGGTCTCCTCTACTTTAGAAGACGTTGGTTGGCAATTTTCTGTTATGATGGCACTGAAATAGATCCAAATACAGGATGTTATGAATCTATTACAATGGTGAACCCTGAGTGCCATACAGTGAGGGAATATGCTAAAAGTGATATGTGCCCAACAGGAAGAGAATGCAGGCCTGACGGAGATTGTGTAGGGGATGCCGCCTACTCAGGGTGCTATGATAGAACCGTGTTCCCAGTAAAAGTTGGCCCAAAATCATTAAAATGGGAGGGTTCAAGGTACATGCGTTTTGCTCAACATACATGTACAGCCAGCTGGGAGTGCCTTAACTTTAAAGCAACGGTGCCTGTTTTTGGGAAAGTAGATTCTTCAGGTTACAAGCGGTGGGTTGTATACAATAAAGACAATAAGGAGATACCTTATGACCCTGCATTGTTTAGAAATGACGTGGAGACAGAGTTACACGAAAAATTTTGCCTGAGCGATCCATATTTAGCCCCAGTATTCTACTCAGAAGATGCCAATTGTTATTCAGAAGATATAAACAACATTAAGTGTATAATAACAAGTGAAGGGGAGCACAAAGGACTGGTGTTTGACGTCTCCAAGAAAGGGGATAGTGTGTTAAGGAATATGATATTGGAAGTAGTAGGACCCTTAATTGTTAATGACAATGGCAAATTCATTGACATCGTTGCAACCCAAAGAGGAAAAGACGGGTTGTCACCAACCACTTTATTAGATAGGCAAAGGGCAGTTAATGTTGAAACTGCACATGAATTGGCTGTGTCGGCAAACATAATGGAGCTACAAACATTATACAATGTCTTATCCCTAAGCCAGGAAGTTGAAGAAATATATAACATACTATTATCTGTCGTCCAAGGCCAGACAATATCAGATGTTATGATTGCAATGAAACAAGGCGAGTGTAGAACAACAACTGATTTATTATTGCATTACCCTCAATACCTCCCCTTTAAGTTTACAATAATAGCTTATGAATATTTATGACTATCCTTCCCCTTAAAAGAAAAATAAAATAAAAAGGCCATGAGCCAACAATGAAAAAAAATATATACCGAGTACTATATATATACATTACAATTTATGAGATGTATAATTTGTGTCACTAAGATTTAGTTTTTTTAGCTTGAGCTCGGGTTAATGGAGGCGGCAGATATGGAGTGGTAGCACTGGTAGCCTCTGGGTAACTGTTATCTGAAATGTTACCAAGCATCGTGGTATCGGTACCAACGTGCTCTGTTGTGTGCTCAACACAATCTGAATAATCTCCAGTTTCGCTCCCAAGTGAGTCACGCCGGTGCTCCATATGATGTCCGCCACTTCCATTTGACTCATCATGATCCTCTGTTATTCCGCGCTCGTTACTTTCACACTTAATTAAATGACGTCGATTACGTCGATATCTATTGCCTAATCTATTTTCAATAACATAGGAACGAGGAGTGCTTGCATGGCCAATTACAACACCTCTAGATTTTGTTTTTCCATTAACACAAACGACTTTATCACCTTTGTGAAGTTCAGGTAGTAACTTACAATGCTTATCATAATATTTTTTAGAGTTAATTTGTTTTCGTAACATTTCCTTATATTCCGAATCATTGACAACTTTAGATTTTAGTTTAGCAAATGTGGTTGGCAATTTACAGCGCAGCATACGACTCATCAAAAGTTGCGCAGGAGAACTCAAACCCTCCCGAGGAGTATTTCGATAATTCAACAAAGACAATTGAAAATCTACATTTCCTTTAATGGACTTAATTAATAATGATTTTATCGTTTGGACTGCCCGCTCGCTCTTCCCATTGCCTTGTGGATAGTTCGGCGATGAAGTAACTTGTTCGAACCCCCATTCTTTGGCGAAATGTTTAAATTCACGGCTGGTATACTGTGTTCCGTTGTCACTAACTAGGGTCTCGGGTATTCCGTGCCTTGCAAATACTTCCTTCATGTTCTGGATGATAATCTTAGATGTTATATTTTTTAGTGGACATACCTCTACATAATTCGAATAATAGTCTACAATCAGAAGGAAGTATTTTCGATTATATTCAAAAATATCCGAGCCCACCTTGTGCCACGGCAGCATAGGAATTTCAACTGGAATGAGTGGTTCTCGAGATGGTGTGTTTGAGCTCTCCTGACATACTGAACAGCGTTTTACATAATGTTCGATATCACGTGACATATTCGGCCAAAACATCACTTGCCTCGCTCGCCGCTTGCATCTTTCTATACCTTGATGGCCCTCATGAACTATGCGTAGCATTTCTGTGCGTAAAGATTTTGGAATAATAATTACATCATTTTTTAATATGACACCGTCAACTACAAATAATTCATCTTTCATAGGCCAAAATTCTCGTAAATTTTCATCTACACAATGTTTATGATCAGGCCATCCTGATTCCACATAATTCAGCAAATTTTTTAATTGTTCGTCTAGTTTCGTTTCATTTTTTATGATTGTAAGCTTTTTATTGGAAATAGGCAAACTGTTGACAACTAGCTGTACTTGATATAACACGTTTTGACCGACTTCTTCGCTATACAAATCTGGCAATGGCGCGCGAGACAAAGTGTCAGGTAAATACATATATTTGCCAGGCTTATAACTAACAACTAAATCGTAGCCTTGAATTCTCAACATCATTCTCTGTAAGCGTGCTGGTACGGACATTAGTGGTTTTTTAAATATACTCTCAAATGGCTTGTGATCTGATTCCACCATTACTTTGTGTTTTCCGTAAATGTATTGGTGGAATCTCTCACACGCGAACACAATGGCTAATAATTCCTTCTCTATCTGTGCGTACCGTCGCTGTGCATCAGTGAGAGTGCGTGAAGCGTATTCGATAGGGCGACCCGCCTGCATAAGCACAGCACCAAGAGCATCACGCGACGCATCGACTGACAGCAGAACGGGCTTTGACACGTCATACAAAGCCAGGACCGGCGCGCTGCATACGCTTTTCTTTAGCGCCTCGAAGGCTTTACGTTCGTTCGCCTCCCATTGCCACTCACTATCTTTTTTAAGTAGCCTTGTCAGAGGTAATGCAAGCTCTGAATATTTAGGAATGAATTTAGATAAATAGTTCACCGCTCCTAAAAACCTTTCTAAACTTTTACGATCATTTGGTTCCATCATTTCTTTAAGGGCCTTAATCTTGTTATTGTCCGGTCTCATGCCATTCTTGTCGAAAACATGCCCCAAATACGTTACTTCCTCTACACATAGTCTACATTTTTCTTTATTAAATTTCAAATTAATTTCGCGTGCGCGCTTCAGTAATGCACCTAGCCTTAAATCGTGCTCTTGTTTCGTCTTACCCCAAACAATAATGTCATCTATAAAACTATCAGTGCCTTCTAAATCTTCTAGCAATTGTCTAATTTTTCCGTGGAACACCTCAGAGGAACAGTTTATTCCGAACGGAAGACGGAGAAACTGGTAACGGCCAAACGGTGTCGCAAACGTACATAAGTCAGCGCTAGCCTCATCTAAACAAATAGCCCAGAAGCCTGAATTTGCATCCAGCACTGAAAAGTACTTGGCACCTTTTAACCGTGCGGCCAGTTCCGTTACCGTCGGCAGCTGGAAATGAGCGCGTCGCACTGCATGGTTTAGTTCTCGCGGATCCAAACAAATTCGAATTCCGTTATTCTTTTTAGCAGCCAATACGAGAGGATGCACCTAAGCAGTGGGGTGGGTCACTTTTCTAATGACCCCTAATTTTTCAATTTTCCTTAACTCCTCGGCTAACCTATCACGAAGAGCTAACAGTATTTTCCGAGGAGCACATACGACGGGACGCACAGACTCGTCGACTACAATGTGGTATTGTCCAGGAAGACAACCTAATCCATTAAATAAATCATCGTATTCCTCGTCAGATTAACGGCGTTTATTCGTTTTACAAGCCCTATTTCTTCACAAGACTTCCGTCCCAACACACTTTGACATTTGATATTAGCTATTGCAAATTTAATGTTATAATCAATATTTTTATAGGAACAAACCAAATTGCACACACCCTTGACAGGTATGTTATCGCCGGTATATGACTGTAATTTAATACGTTTACATTTTATAATGCTACTCTTAAAACCTAATGACAAAAATTTTTCGTAAGACATAATATTTATATCGGCACCAGTGTCTAGCTTAAATTTTTCCGAACCATTACCACATAAAAATGTCTCACACCATTCATCCGAACTACGCATTCGATTTTCGACAATTGACACATAACAACGTGAATCGAGTGCAATGCGTAGATGGATTTCTGAACGATGACTGTGAACTGAGTTCAGATGAGGGCTCTTTTTATGTGTCAATTGTCGAAAATCGATTATAATAATATAAGAATTAAATTTACATACCCGAGCGAAATGTCCACGTTTACCACAAACAAAACTACCGGCCGCACCGCGGCCGCGCGGCGCCCGCTCGGCCCCGCTAAGCGGCCGCGCTGCGCCGCTCGCACCAATAGGCGCGCCAGAGCGCCACGCCCGCGGCGCCGTCAGCCTTCCCGATTGATTCATCCTATTGACACCATCCACTTGCACTATGTTGCCTCCGCCCATTTGCTGGCCACTTTCGCGCGACACTTCCTCTGCTTGACATATTTTTACCGCTTTGTTTAGGTCGAGGTCGTCGCACCTCAGTAGCCGATCCCTGATCGTGGCACTCTGCACTCCACATACGATGCGGTCCTTGATCAACTCATCCTCTAATTTATCAAATTTACAATTTTTACTTAGAAGACGTAGTGCCGTAACGTATTGTTGGATGGACTCATCGTTTTCTTGGTTCCGCGTGAAGAACTTGTATCTCAACAGTGTAATGTTTACTTTTGTTCCAAAATAATTATCGAATTTCTCTATCAATTTTTTTACATCGTCGCGGTCACTTTCTTTCTCGAAACTAAATGTTTGATAAATATCAAACCCTTCTGGTCCAATGAGGTTAACTAGAAGGCTGGCTTGCACCGCTGATGATTCCGTATGAACTCCTGAAGCCTTTAAAAATAGTGTGAATTGTTGTTTCCACCGCCTCCAAGCTTCCGCTCGGTTGACCGGACCGCCGTCCATATTTAATTCTGCCGGTGGTCTCGCGTGGTCCATTTTTTGCAATGACAAAAACAACACTTATCACCAAATTTTACACTTTGCAAACGCTTGTACGTATGTATTGCACCCGACACTACTATTTTATACACTCTTATTATAAAAATAACTCGTATTACTCATTTAAACTAATTACCGCTGTCACCATGTTATGATTGCAATGAAACAAGGCGAGTGTAGAACAACAACTGATTTATTATTGCATTACCCTCAACAGAGGGCATATCTGTCTTGACATTTGAGTGTATTTAGAGCGATCAAACATTTATTTTATGTAAAACTTTAGTTCATCTTTATTGATGGCATATTTTTTTTTTTTTTTTTACTACGTCGGGTGACAAACAAGCATACGGCCCGCCTGATGTGAAGCGGTTACCGTAGCCATATTAACGCTTGCAACATAAAATATTGCTCGCGCGTCGCCACCCCCCCTGCCAACGCAGCATCTCCTTCCTTTCTTTCTGGTGACCTCACTCACTCGCAGGAACACAACAACCCTCAAGGGAATTGTTATTTGGCTGCGGTATTCTGTGAGGTGGAGGTACATTCCCCAGTCGGGTAGCTTACAATTACGCTCCCTACCTCTCTTTTCGCTAGAGCTTCGTTTGTCAGTCAGCAGGGTGCACCACGTGCAGGTGAAGTTGGCTTTGGTTCTAAGATCTTGATGAACCACTTACACCCCAATATCTATTTTGAAACTCAAGTGTATTTATAGCGACCAAATATTTGTTATGTGAAACTTAAATTCCTGCTTATTAGGGGCATAGTTATTGTGAAATTCAAGTGTAACTTGTTGCGATCATATAATTTATTTTATTTACTTAAAAGTTAAACTTAAATTTAAATATTTGAAGGAGAATGGCTCGCGATATAAACTTTATGCTCCACACTTTTGTTAGTTCTTGTGTAGGAAGTGGATGTCCTCGGGGGTAAATTTTTCAAACAGTGTTGATGGTAAGTGCCCCATGCTAATATTATTTCACAACCTATAGTATTGGTATAGAAGTATATGAATATTGATAGGGTGGATTTTTTTCTGAAATTATGAAGCAATTGTGTTTTTTTTTTGTTATTTATCTAGGAATTTACATGATAAATTTTCTTAAGAAAGTTCACAGTTGGATTTTATCTTCATTAGTTGATGTGTTTAGTAGGGAGTTTTTTTTACTCAAAGCATCAATATGATACATGATATTTTTTTCTTAACCGACTCAGAAAGAAGGATTCTCAATTTGGTTGTATTTTTTTATATTTGTTGCTTCGAAACCCGAGCCTGTTTTTGTTAAAAGCCTTAATACTCTTACAAACCGACATACAAGCCAATATGTATCTCAAGAGATAATCAAAGTTATAAAGGTGTATGGAGACACAAATTTGTAACTCTTATTAGAGATAACGCAAAAAATATTCAAAGAGCATTTCAGATAGTTAAAAATTCGTATGCACATATAATTCCGCTGAGATGTTGTAGCACATAATTTGCTATGCGAAGATTGCTATAAAACTAGAACCTATTAATGCGTTTATATCGATTGTCATAGATACGATAAAAGCAATAAAAAGAAACCAAAGTATGAGCACTTTATTAGCTCTAGATTGTAAAAGAAAAAGGTTCAGGTGAAATTTTAATTAAAATTGCCAGGGACAACCCTCTGGGGCAGTTACTGCACTGCGTTAAAAAGTTTAAAAAAAATCCAAAGTTGCATTACAGACATTAGCTGTTCACGAAGATGCAACTATTTCAGACCAAATAAAATCAAATGTATTGGATTTAAATTTCTGGACCATCGTAGAAAATTGTATAAAACTGCTGGAACCTATAACAGATAAAATTTTCAAACTTGAAGGCAATGGAATACTTATAAATGAAGTTTATATGGCCTTCGAAGATATTAAGTCTACATTTAATTTTGCATTTCCGAATATATCCATTCTAAATGAGCATCACAAACAAGATATTACAAATGCTGTAATTAGGCGAACAAATAATTGTTTGAAACCCATTCATTATGCTGCATATTTATTAGATCCAAGATCGCAAGGCATTGAATTAGAAGAAGAACATGAAGTGGATGCCATGGAGTTTATACACGACGTGAGCCAATCGCTCATTATTGACGTTGGTGTTAATTTAGCCAATTATAGAGCTAAACAGGGTTTATGGAGCAGACCATTTATATGGAAGCATGTCGCCGAAATGGACCCGGTAGTTTGGTGGAGAGGACACTGCAGGTCCAAATTGCTGAGTAGGATAGTAGTACGTATACTAACTGCTCCTTGTACTTCAGAAGCCACTGTACGATCTTTTATCACGCATGCGCATATACATAGTCACAAACGAAATAGATTGACTACAGACAGGGCAGCAAAAATAGCTTTTATATCGTATAATTGGAACCTGTTACATAAACTTAAAGATGATGACGAGTCGTTATCTACACCCAGGCAATTGTCAAGTCCGTTGGGTAGCCCAATAAATGAAGAACGACGTTCAACATCTCATGGAAATACACAAAAAATAGAATTTTGCAATATTAATAATATATTTAATGATCATGACAGTAGCGACAGTGACTAAAAATTTTCAATTGTAAAAAAACACTTTTGTAACTTTTGTAAAGTTCCTGAATCAGGCTATACATTTTGACGTTTCGAACAACAGGCAACACAGGCAACAGGCTCGCGCGCCACCACTCATTTCGCTATTCTCGGCGACACAGCGTGCTGTGTGGTTGAGTATAATTTAGTCGCGCTGCCACATTTTCCGTTGGTAAGCTCGGCAGTCGGCAGTTATTTTTCGTACGGTTATTTTTAACTTTTCGGAAACTTTTTACTTTTAATCTATTTAAAAGTACAAAGGATCCGTCGCGTTTGTACTAGTGGATACCCAACGGTGACAACTAAGCTAGTAGGCGTTGACCCGACACGCCGTTAGAGTCCTTCAGGCTCTGACGTAGTCGGCAGACCTGAACCCATTGCACTTGGGCCTGCCCAAGGGTGAAGGTGTTGCGGCTATCCATTAGGAATACCTGCAGTCCCCGTCCCTTTCTCGTTTACCCCCCTTGTCGACTTTCGCCAAGGGAGGCAGTTCTCTCCTAAAGAGACTGACTCCAGTGTAGGATTAGCTCTTTTAGTTAGTAGTCCCCTCATTCCTGGCACTATGATGCCAGATCTACCTTCTTCCACCGAGGCCGTATCCAAGGTGGTGGAACTTGTCCTCCATACATTCCACGCCGCGGGCGCTTTTAGAGATGGCGTCAACGTAGACGCTCTAGCTGCCAAGTTCTTGACAGCGACCAACACCATTAGCATCAACGCCCTTCTGGCGCTAGGGCTCTCGTGACTCTCCAGAGTCTCCTTCCGAGTCGGAACCTTGCATGAACACCGACACAGATTCAACCACCGGTCGTCGTAAGCGGCTTGCTCCCGAAACTTCTCTCAAACCAAATCCTCCTCCGGTTCGGAAGATACCCTTAAGGGGATCAATTCCGAGACCGAGACAGACGGCGAAGGCTCGTTTTGAGGAATTCCCTAGTGAGGAAAACCAAAAAAGCCGCACGCAAGGCCCGCAAGGGGCGCAAAGTTGCCTCTTTGACACCCTCCTCCGAGAAGGCAGCAACTTCAATTCCATCCTTGATGGACGTCGCCGCCGGACGACCAATCCCCCCTTCCTCCCAAACCAAACGCGCGATAACAGCGCCGTCCCCCCCTTCAAAGCCAGCTTCGCGATGCACCCAGTGCCACCAAAGGCAAAGGCTTCCCCGCTGGTATTCCTGCGGGATAAATCCAAATGGGCAGAAATGTCAAAAGCCTGCGTCGCCCAAAAGGTGTAGTACTCCCGTGCCTCTCTCGTGCCTCAAACACGGGAGTAGCCATCAAAATAGAAGTTCCGTCTATTGACGACTTCAGAGGCCTGACAAGGCTGCTTACACATGGTAAGACAGCTTACCATACCTACGCTCTGCCTGAAGAGCGCAAAATCCGCACAGTCCTCCGCGGTATGCCCCATCAGATCCCAAACGAGGATATCTTTGTCGACGCAAAGGTCAAGGCTTCCCAGTAGAAGCTGTAAACAAGATGTACAGCCGTACTGGAAAACAATATTCCCTCGCCCTAGTCATTCTATCCAATGTCCCCTCAGCTAGATATCTTCAGAAAGGACCTCACTCGCACTCAATCACTCAATCGGGGGCGCCTCAAAAACGAAGTATGCCTACACAATGCCACCGCTGCCAACTATACGGCCATGCGGCGGCAAATTGTTCAGCGGGCCCGAGATGCGTCAAGTGCCTTGAACCCCACTTAACTAAAGATTGCGGGATTAGTACGGATTTTGTTTAGTACGAAACAGATCGAATGACATGGAGAGCTACGTCACCAAATTTACCGACATATCACAACAGCTGAGCGATATTGGATCAGCCCTAGATGACGACTTCGGCATCAACTTATAATCATCCCACTGGTGGAATACGGTTCTCCCTTCAATCGAAGGGGTTTAGAGCATACTCTACCACCAGAGACCAGTGTTTTCAAGCCGCCACAGACCACTGACTTGGCTTAACGACTGTCATCTAATGACAACAGCCGGGACCGACGGCTTAACGGGACCTCCGAAAAATACGACATAAATAAACCCATCCATAGACAGACTGCGGTCGACGTTGCTTAACTTGCGTGTTCGATTAGACTGACACGCGCAATGATGCCGTCGAGCTCTTATTGACGACGACTTCATTGCTGTCAAAATGCTGAGTGGACTTACCGAGGACTATGATCCGCTAATAATGACGATAGAAAACTCCAACATTCAGCTGTCTAGTGAAGTCCTAAAGAGCAAGATGTTACAAGCTACGTCGAGGCGACAAGAATGACAATGTTACAGCCTTGCCTGCAGTACGGAAACAATACAAGTGTTTCGGATGTATGAAAACGGGTCATTTCTTGAAATATTGCTCCAAGTCAAATTAAAGGAAAACAACACTCAAAAGTAACAATAAGTCGAACAAAGCGCTAGTCACAGCATTATCAGTGAATATACAAAGTGATTCGTGGTACATCGATAGTGGTGCGACAAATCATATGTGTCGGGATTGGAAGTGAAATTAGCGAACAGAGACAAGTGGTTAACTGCTGAACGAGGAAATGTTCAAGTAAAATTAAGAAATGGTATTCTAAAGACTATTTCTGATGTTTACTATGTACCTAATCTAACTACTAACTTGTTGTCTGTAAGCTCTATGGTAAAAAAGGGTTTTAAGGTTGTATTCAGCTCCAGTTCTTGTCAAATACATGACAATGAGGCGGTGGTAGCCAGTGCTTACCTTAAGGGATGGTGCGTATAGGCTTGATACAGCCGATGCTGTATCGAACATGTGCAATAGTGTTACAGTTTCCCGGAGTTTTGCTGAATGCGAGTCACCCACTAAACTCACGGAGAAGGTTTGGCATCGACGCTTAGGTCATCTCAACCACAGAAGCATGGAACTTTTAAAACAAGGTATGGTTTCTAGAATTTCTTATGATAGCTCTAAATTTGAACCTTGCATTGCATGCATAGAAGGTAAAAAGGTTAGGTTACCTTTTCCAAAGAAGCCATGTAGCCGGGCCACTGAGCTATTACATACAGATTTATGTGGTCCAATGCCCTCCCCATCATTCAGTGGATCTAGGTATTTTCTACTTTTTATAGACGGTATAGAACTCGAAAGAATTTTGTTTATTTTTTAAAGAATAAAAGTGAAAATTATTTGTGAAATTTAACATTTTAAGGAATTAAATTAAATTTGATATAATGAAGCTAACATTCGAACCAGAAACTGTATTGTGAGCTATACTCAACAATGTTTGTCACCTATTTGTCACCTAAAGTCTTGTAATGCAATTCGGATATTTCAGTAAATATGAATTTTCTTTTAGATGTTTTGGTGAATGGAAGTAAGGTTTCTAGTAGTCTCACAATGAGTTTGAGTTTACTACGAGCCAATACTGTTATATATATAATAGCAAATGCTGTGTTATAAAATATTTGTCGATTAAAAAATTTAAACGATATACCTACTATATATAATATGTAAAATAACATTGGAATAAAAATCTCAAGGTGATGAAAATTATCGATTCGCAGATTTTGGCGTAGCCCCAATGCAATAATACGCTAGACCCACTAAACCAGAAGCTGCTCGCTTATTCGAGATACCGAGAGCTACACTACAATTTATACTCAATAGCGATCGCGATAAAGCGAAGAAGAGAAGGAGCAAGCTCTTCAACAGTAATGACTGAATCCAAAGAACAAATGCATGCTGATTGGATTATTCAACTTAATACAAAAGAATTTCTACGTTTTACAGTAGTTACAGTAGTAGTAGCGTAGAATAATTTATGAAAAAGGCACCGAGACCAAATAAATTCATAAATAATAATCCAAGAGAAATGTGGTACAAATTTTCTGAAAAGGCCGTTGAAAGTAGCCACGAGGACTGCTGAAACAGTCACATCAGATAGTTCAAACGTTTCTGAAGCAAATATACGGAAGTAGTTTAAACAAATAGAAAATTTAATTTCTGACGAACACTTACTTCACTCCCCAAACCGTTTGGCCAGCGTGGGGAGTGTAGGCCAAATCCTCCTTCCGTCTAGGACGGACGAGAGAGGGTCGTGCTCCTGTAGTGGAGACTAAAATAGACCTGATGATGATGATGATGATGACTTACTTCACGTCCGTGATGACCCAAATCGTGTTTTTAAAGGAAATGGCACTGGTTTCCAGTTTTGTACAAAACAACGCAAAGTTTTAGCTCAGAAAGGAGCGAGAGGTGTATATGAAGTTGACATGAGACCAGCAGAATCTCAAATCACAAACGTAAGTGGGATTGTCACGCTTCTTTTGGTTATATACCCATTTAAACGAATGCATGCTGATATTCGCAACTCAGTTTCTAGTAATTGGGGAATATCACTATCAGATAATGGGTGGATGACAAAGGATTTTTGTCCTTTACTACATTACAAAATATCCTCCACGTATATCTTCTTGAGCAAAACATTGAACTTAATTTTATTTGTTGATAGCTGTAAAAGCCATGTTAATTATGAGCTCAGCTTAAAATGCAAAGAGGTGAGAATTGTACTAGTCTCACCAAACGCTTGAGTTTGAATTCATTTCTTACCACTACTTTTACAGTGCCAAGTCGTAAAAAATATCTATGCGACAAATCGAGCTACTCGTAGAGTTCGTGGAGGGCGATCCCGATATTGCTTTAGCCCGATTCTCTTATGGACCCCAAGCAAGCATAGCTACGTCAATTTCAGGAGTCTCTCGCATTACAACTTAATGCAGTGTCCGAGGGAGCAATGAAAACACACGACCAGTGGCGCAGAATGAGTAAACAGCTTCTTAGTTATCTACTATTGATATAGATAATTTTTAATATTTCATTACCTGGTTGCAGTTCTCAAAAACTAATCAAATGCCCCAAACCGACCTTAAGTCATGAACGTAGATCAGCATCTATTTTTTATATTATTTATATAAATTTAGTGTTTTTATATTTATATAAATTTAGTGTTTTTATATTTTTATTTATTTATTTAAACTTTATTTACCACAATTTAAGGGTACAAAGGCGGTCTTAATGCTAAAAGCATTCTCTACCAGACAACCTTGGGGAAGTGCAGATATACACGAATGCGGCATACAAAATAAATTAATAACAATATACATACATACACATTACATAAATACAAAATATATGATACATATAAAATAATATAAACTTACATATACTTAATCAATAGGAGGATGATTCATAGTTTTGGCAATTTGTCCAAGAGGTGAGCATGAACTTTATTTTTGAAGTTAAATTTATTCTCGATTCTTCTGATGCTATCGGGTAGCGCATTCCAGAGTCGTGAAGATTGTAGAGTGAAAGAGTTTGACATAAAGCCAGTACGAAAGAGCGGGGTAGAAAGCGCAAGGGAGTTGCCAGATCGAAGCTGTCTTTCATGAGAGTCACAAAGATATTGAAACTTACATTTTAAATATTCAGGGGAGAGAGGGTTATTCAGAATAGAGTGAAGTGAACAGAGCAACCTCTTTTGCCTACGCTGACGAATAGGAAGCCATTTGAGC
The DNA here is from genome assembly GCA_937001555.2 of Hypsopygia costalis. Taxonomy (NCBI): domain Eukaryota; kingdom Metazoa; phylum Arthropoda; class Insecta; order Lepidoptera; family Pyralidae; genus Hypsopygia; species Hypsopygia costalis. Next base: position 11,705,178 of record OW443347.2, on the reverse strand, counting down.
TGTGACCGGTAGGAAGAGACATGATCAAATTTACGAAGACAGAAGATGAAACGAATAGCATTGTTGATAAGCCGGTCCAGCTTATTAAGAAGATCTTCATTTAGATCAGGGTAGCAGACATCAGCATAATCAATGATAGGGAATATGAGAGATGTGACAAGAGTGACCTTAATATTGATGGGGAGAAAATTTCGAAACCGATTGAGATATCGTAAAGAAGATATGACCGCGCGACTCACCTCTGCGATTTGTGTAGTCCAACTCAATGTGGAATCAATGTGTAGCCCAAGGTTCTTCACACTATGACTAAAAGGAATTACACATTTTTCAAACATGACAGGTAAGACAGAGCTGGAATCCACTTTTGCGACTTGCTTAGAACTGCCCACAACAATGGCTTGACATTTGGCAGGATTCACAGAAATTCCAAAGTCTTTAGACCAGTTACTAATGCTGCATAAATCACAATTTAGCCGAGCAATTGCTAAGTTTACATCATCTGCAGTAGTTTGAACATAAATCTGGAGGTCATCCGCGTAGAAATGGTAAGAACAGCACAACGACAAGGAAAGGAAATTAATAAACAAAGAGAACATTAAAGGCGATAGGATCCCACCCTGCGGCACGCCAGAAGACAGATCTTTCCAATCAGATAACTCTCGACCCAGACGCACTGCTTGCTGGCGACCACATAGGTATGAGGAAAACCAGTCCAACGTGATTGATGAGAAGTTCAGGTTTTTCAAGATGGCAAGTAGAATGTCATGGTCAACCATATTAAATGCGTTAGAAAAATCAATAAGAACGACTATGGTGACCATTTTGTCCTCCATACCCAACCTAATATCTTCTGTAACTTTGAGAAGAGCAGTAGTAGTGCTGTGCCCTGAGCGAAAGCCAGACTGATGAGGGGAGAGCAGAGAGTTAGAGTAGACAAAGGAAGATACTTGTTTGTGAGCAGCGGCTTCTAAGATTTTCGAAAGGAAGGGCAAAATTGAGATAGGTCTGTAATTTTTCAGCAGGATAGGAGTGGGAATTTTAGGAACAGGAATAACAAAAGCTTTTAGCCATATAATAGGAAAATCACCTTCTAAAAATGAGAAATTAACAATATGAGTAATGATAGGTAGAATTAAGTCTAAAATGCAAATAATCATATCCCTACTCACATCGTCGCAGCCAACTGCCTTTGACTGTATTGACATGATTATTTTACGTATTTCATCCATTGATACTGGAGAAAAAGCAAAAGACTCGGTGTCAGGGTGAGCCATGGAAGATATTTTAGCAATAGTTGCAGATTTAAGTAAAGGGTCAAAAGAAGGAGAAGATACGAAGTAATTATTAAAGTCATTAGGAGAAAAAGTTACGTGCGGTTGAGAAGGACATTTACCCATACCTAGAGAGTGCAGAAACTTCCATATATTGGCTGAAGAAGAATTAATGACATTTTTATGGAAATATTGCCGTTTGGCTGCTCTTACCATGCAGTTACAGCTATTACGCGCAGTTTTGTATAGGGTCCAATTATTGTCAGACCTGTCATGCTTGAAGATTCGAAATGCGCGATCACACTTTGTCATGGCCAAGCGTACATCCCTAGTGATCCAGGGTGCGGGCGGCCTCTTAACCTTAACAGCTTTTAATGGAGCATGAGCATCAAACAGCTTGAGCAAATTGTTATTAAATTGAGAGACTTTCTCATGCACTGTCGACGCTGCAAAAACCGAGGAAAAGTCAATCTTAGATGCGTCTTCCTTTAATTTAGTATGAACTACTCGCGCGTAACTTCGCATCCACACGATTGTAGGTTTAAGTTTCGGCGGTCTTAATTTGTACTGGAGAAAAATAAGGTCATGTTTGGAGAAGCCAGGTGCAGGGAATTGACCATGTTTTGTAACAAGTTCAGGAGAAGAAGTAATAATTAAGTCAAGCCAAGTGTCATTTGAAGTAGGGTTATGATGAGTAGGCTCAGAAGGCAGAATAGAAAGATTGACTGACTTAATAATATTCAATAGTCTAAGAGAACGCGCAGTATCGCTTATGAGATCAGTATTGAAATCGCCCATGATTATGTGATGCCTGTAATCCGAACAGAGTGGCTCTAAGATAGATTCAAAGTGAGAAAAGTAATCAATGGAAGGTGGACAGTATACGACTCCGAGAACTGCTTTAGTCCCCTTAATAGAGATTTCGAGAAAAAGATACTCAGCAGAACCAGAATATGGTGACGGTGACGAGGTCAAGATCGTATAAGGTATGTCACTACGTAAATAAATAGCAACACCTCCACCGCCTTTACCAGTACGATCATTACGGATCAAAATATACCCAGGAAGAGAGTAAGAGAGAGAAGATAGGCATGGCTTAAGCCAGCTTTCCGACACGAGAATAGCATGAAAAGAGTTTGAAGAGAAAGTTTCAAGAAGATCAGTGAAGTGAGAGGGTATACTTTGAGCATTAAGGTGGCAGGTGTTGAAGCAGTAGGGAGTATCTATAATAGCAGTCTCAAGAAGGGTGCCTAGCGTTTCAGGTTCATTAAACGACCCCGTGCTATCTCCTGAAGAGAAGCTTAAATTCAAAGCAGAATGGAACGAATCATCATCCGACATAACAATATATAAATAATATCTACAATAATATAATTACAATAAATAAATAAATAACTATAGGAATATTATAACCATATTTTACAATATACAAGTAAATATGTGACCTGCAAGTCCTGCCGGTTGACTGCAATAATTATAATTAAAAGAAACAGAACAACACAATAAAAACATACAATAATCTCAATGTGCCGTTGTGCAGGAAGCCAGAACCATTTACAATTAAAAAAAAAACATTCATTTCTTAAAAAGGGTTGACAGTTGCCAATAGCGAAAAAAAAAAAAAAAGAAATATTTGACAGTGACATTTGTTTGCTGTGATTGTGCTCTAACTTACATGTGATTGAGTTGAATTGAACAATAACAATACCAAAACAAATTAAAAACAAACCAAAGAAGGGTATTCAAATTAAAAATGTTGGAGGTACAAGTAAATAGAATAAAATACTGTAACCCTCTGATTAAAGTTATAAATATAAGAACTGTAATTATCAATAATTAAGGAAATGAAGATGCAAATATACGAACAATGATTACTTCCTCGTTCTGTGGGAGCTGTCTGTGGGAGCCGTCGAGCCCGAAGAGGCCGGCTCAGCTGGCTGCAATTCATCTTCCGACGCAGCCACAGCAGAAAGCTCAGTCTCATTATGTAGACGCTGCTTAGAACCGTCCTTCATCTTGATGATAATATTACCATCCATGGTCCAACACCTCCCCATGCCAAACCAATATTTATATAAATTTAGTGTTTTTCTTATCACAGTACTGGATAGAATTTAAAGCCAAAACGAAAAACAAGGTCATAGACGTGCTGTTGCTACTACTGGTGGTCCCAATAAATTAAGACCCTTAAGCGAGTTGGAGCAATGTGTAATGGCTTTGATGGGTCCGGTGACCATGCCCGCGTGCCCAAAATAGAAAACCACCATGTCCTGGGAACTCGCGTGCCCAGAGCAATTTACCTAAAATTCATAATTTTTCAAAAATTTATTTATCCCACTTCTTGTTATCCAGAGACTTTAATTTTTTAGTAAAAATAAGATAAATATAGTAGGCTACACGGTAGAGATGTAAAAACAGACTGTGGCAATACAAAATATTTTAAAAAACAAAAGTTTTGTTTATTATTGTCGAGTTTTCTGCGCGCCGCCATGTCGACTAGCGGTTGACACGGGCATTTTAGCTATTTATTTTGATTACAGTGTTTCTTTCTACGGTTGTTATATATATCAAAAGAATCGTTGTGATGTGTACTTCGTGTGTGTTTAGATAAATGAGTTTCGAAACACCCATGTTTATCTATGAACACGAAAAGTGTGCGCGGTACTGCGCAGTACTTGCGCGGAACAATGGCGGTGTTGTGTTTGTTTGTTTTTATTACTTAATATGCTATTTTAGTGATATAAAAGCAAGAAAAAGGAATAATTTTAGGATTTTTTTAGTTACATACATATATGGGATAGATCCCATGTTTACTTAAAGCCACCACCATCCCTGGAAAGCGAATATGTACCAAAAAAGTTTTTCTATATTTATCAATCGTAAACTACTAGTAAAGTTAGCTACTTTATTAGTGATCCTTCTTCTTATGAAATGTTAATAAAAATCAGTGAATGTAGCTAAAATATCGTTTCATTTTAAAAATTTGAATTGTTTTATAGTAACAAAAATGTAGTAATTAAATCGTCGGTATTCTTCTCTCTAATTATACGTCATTTTTGACATTTCAATGAGTTTCTCAGTTAAACGAAATTAGACTGACACAAAGTTGTAAATTGTTAGTTCCAACGACCGTATCGTACCGTCGTCTCACTGTGATGCCTTCGAAACGAGTGACAGGGTCGACAGAAGCAAAACTTACCGTTTAACGAAAACTCTTGTGAAGAATTTAATAGAGGAACTAAAGCCCAACATCCGCTATGAGAAGCGACGACACAGGCTAAATGCGACCGCCCAAAATAAGTTTCAACCTATAAATTTATCATTTATGTACCTAGAACACTCCCCAGGACAATTACACTCAGCAACGCAGTAATAAAGTCAACACAGTCACAAATATTGTGTACTACAATTCTTGATTTTTTAGGTTTTGATAGCACTTCCATTTTATGCAAGTGAATCATACCAAACTTTGGTCAGTCAAAGTACAAGTCATGCTGTATCTCAGCCAACGGTTTCACGGGCAGTGAGACAAGTTACTGCTGCACTGAATGTGGCAGGGATATTTAAAAAATACATTCAGTTCTCATTAACAACGGTGAGAATTAAATTAATTATTACAGTTAAGGTACTCCTTGGATATACTATAAATCACTTTTTTATCACATATTTGTGATCACATGGATTGCAAGAAATCATCATTATTTGTGGTATAACGCAGTAATAAAAACATAACTGCAAGGATCACCATTATAATAATTAGCAATAGATAATTTAATTAAGTTTTAATTGTTGCAGATGTCTGTTATGAATATGTATACACATACCCGACGGCCATGCCGGCGGCCGAACCGCGGGCATTCGCGGCTCGCGCGGTAAGATAACGCCAAGGCAGTCTGCAAGCCGGCAGCAATATCGGCGGCGAATCCGGCGGCATGTGTAGATCCACCATTAGTAACCAGGCTACATTTTAAACAGAAATGAGAGCAAAACTTGTGACGCTTGCTGTGTGTTTCACAACATCGCATATCGCGCCCGTCTGGGAGTCCCAGATTTGTCGCAGTGGTAACAGGAGGAAGAGCGAAGGTTGCAACTTCAGCAGCACCACATCGAACCAATGTTGTGAATGAACCAAAGTTCACGCGCCCTAAACCTGCCATTAGCGCAGGACAGAGCTGTGCATCAAGCTCTTGTCCAGACCCTGTGGGCCAACAGAATTTGAAAAATATTACTAAATACTATCATACTGTAGGGACACATTATGCTGGATCAGCGTTTATGCTGTAGCGATCCGGCGCGGAAGCATACAAGCCAGTCGCCCCCTAGAAACCGCGCTAGGAGTACACCTCGTATTGGTTCTAATTATTGGTCTAACGTATTTTAAATTGTGTAAAATTGTGACTAAAGTGGAGGCCTAATAAACTTTTAATTATTTCATATACTATAGCACCTTCTATTGGCTAAGTGCGCGACAGTAGCGACGACTAGCGTTGATACGAGTAACTATAATGGATATGTCAAATGACGACCGAAATATTTTATTGTTTATTGTGATAAGAATATAAAAATGTACGATATTTAAGATAGGTCGGAGTGTCACCTTATTATACGATAATTTGAAAAAAAAAAATTATGGATATTATCATAAAAACCGGTTTCCAAAGCATTCAACATAATATAAGTTTTTAACTTCAAACAATGATAAAAGGCAAAAAAATTGTATTAGCACAACATGTACGAAATGTTGAAGAACTGAGAAGTAACAGTCTGGCCGTTACTTCTTTTACTTACTTAATACGAGCCAACATAATTCGTCAAACATCTGTAACATTAACACCCTACAAAACAAGTTTAAACGTAAGGTAATCTCTGTGGCTCATTTGCTACTCAGTCTTTCCGAGTTTAGTACTTATTTTTGCCACGGCGTGCGCTGAGATCGTTAGACTGTCCCCCACCATGTACTTCGCACATAGTCAATAGTTAGACTTTACAGTGATACCTTTTATAGTATACAACAACAACATTTTACAATACAAATATAACAGTATTTTTCTTTTCATCATATTATTATGTGCTTTCTTTAAAACAACAATTAAAAAAAAAGTTTTAACTCACTTTGAGTCCATTTGTTCAGAGCCCATTATCTATCAAAAGAAAGAAAATCAACAGCAATGTTAACATAATCTGTGGCAGGGGTAGGGCTTCACTACATATTATAAAACAAAGTCGCTTTCCCTGTCTGTCCGTCCCTATGTATGCTTAGATCTTTAAAACTACTAAATGGATTTTGATGCGGTTTTTTTTAATAGATAGTGTTTATTATGGAAGGTTTATATGTATAATATAATGTATAACATAATAGAGAAACACTCATAATTTTCGAGGTTTCCAATGTGATGTCGTAAATAAACACATTTTTTTCAAACGCTGGCTAAACCCATTTCGAGCGCTGGGCGTTAGGCGTTAAAAGGAATAGATCATATGAAACTTCGTATTATTATTCACACGAGCGGTAAAACAACGCCAGCGCTCCATTCAGTGCGCCGCGCGCTAGCTCGACAGTCGGACGTGTTTCTTTGTGTTTATTATTAGCAGAGCGGCGGAGTTACGATGTCGTGGGTTGCGGATCCCGAAGTACTAATTATAGAGGTGGAGTCTCGTCCACGTCTATATGCAGAAGTATTGCCAGATTATTCAAATAAGATTCTGAAGAAAATAATGCCTGGCAGGACATCACAAAAAATGTCTCAGAGGACTGGGAAACCCTAACTAATGAGGAAAAAAATAATCGATGTAAGTAAATAATGCAAGTTATTAAGGTTAAATAAAAAATTTGCTTTTCAGTTTTCTAGTGGTTTAATTTTCTCTATTTATAACTTGATATTGCCACGGGATAGAACCTGGTGGCGATGTAAAATATCTAGCGAAATAATCGCGTATTTTCAGACCAGTATGGTTACTTCTTAGACCTGTCGGTTGGAGACCTTGTATTGGACTGTCAAATAAAGTATCATCAAATTGGAACCCATCTTTGATTCTTACAAAATTATGTAGAATGCAACATGCTTTAACTACCGATATTGTGCGATTGGGTTGAAGTTCATTAAAATCCGTTCGTTAAAATCCTCTACTTGTTTCAAAGAATACCAAAACTGTATTCAATCATTCTTCGTGCTCGTGTTAGTCGATAATTGTAAATACGTTGTTGCACAGTCCAGTTGCGGTTCGGATATGGTCGTAAAATATGTCAAAGATCATATAGGGCAAAGGCTTCATCGCCAATTAATACAAATGGCATATTTTTCCCATTCGGATCATTCGGTAAAGTTTGCGGTTCTGGTAAATCAATTTAGCCCGATTCTAGTTGTCGGTTAAATGATGTATTTTTAAAGACGTTTGAGTTAGTAGAACCGCCGTAAGCTCCTACTTTAATGCAAGTAAAACAGTAGTTTGCATCACAAATTGCTATTAAAATTATAGAAAAATATTTCTTATAATTATAGTACAGCGAACCGCTTTGATTGGGCTTTGTTATTTCAATGTGTTTGCCATCTACATTCTTCGGATATTTTCTTAAACTCATCCTTTGTTTTTTCTGGCATATGCATGGGCTTTAAACAATTCCATATTTCGTCACAGACTTGTTTAATAATGTAATGTATAGTAGATACTCCAAGTAAAAACTGGTAATGTAAATCATGAAAATTGTTGCCTGATGCTAAAAATCTGTAACAACCTGACCTATTAGAACAGAAGGTAGATGAGATCTTCTCAGCTATTATGGAAAGATTAAATTCACTGGCACATCAGAGAAATGACGCCAGACGGAGTTCATTTTCTGATGATTACCTCTCTTCAGGGGAGGAGGAGGTTCAGACCGTGTCTAGGCCAGACTCACCTGAAGAATGAAGAACTTCCCGAATTGGATTTTCTACCAGAGGTGAAGGAGGCGGAGCCAAGTATACCTCCACCTGCTGACCATATTAGAGCTGAAGGAATTGCATGCCAAAGATTCGGATCGGACTCATGGAACCGAATAAGATACAAAGAAGTAGTGAAAAGACTTCACGCTTCGCCGGTTTTCAGTGCCCTCAAAGTCAACGGGGAGCTTTTTTCTCAGCAAACAGGACGGGATGCTGGGGAAAATAGTACATGGTCTCTTCTGCCAAAGAAAGGAACTGGCAGAAGAACTGAAAAAGTTAGCGTCGAAGTTCCCTTCGGCTGCTGAGGACTTGAAAAAACTACTGTCGGAAGGTTCGGACTTTAAATCTAAATCAGATGACTTTACAATACGTTTGTGCACATCGCGATTTAGATGAGACGCAAGTGTTTTAAAACTAGGAATGAGTCTTTATCGTCAATGTTACAGCAGATACCACGCTCACAGACGCACTTATTCGATGAGTCAAAGTTGACAAGTTTCATCAAAGATAACGGGGGCACATCTCGTATTTTTTCGTCACAATTTGGACGATTCCCCAGTAAAGCGAGAAGGGCACAGCGTGAGCGCACTCATCGTCAAACCCGTAACCAAGGAGCAACTCAAGGGGCAGTTGAGATGGTACAAAGAGCAATGGTAGGATTTGGGAGCCTCAACAGCAATCCTAAAGATTATAACCGGGTATGCAGTTCCATTTGTCAACAAACCACCGTCAATCGCTCTAATAACAGACCTGGTAACAAGATATGCCACATTCAAATTTGATGACTGACAAAGAGTGCCTATTACACAATATCTGAATATCTGAATGATAAAACTATAAACAAATAGAAATCTTAGTACAAGACAATACAATACAATTCAATTCAATCAATTCAATTCAATTCAATTCAATTCAATTCAATTCAATTCAATTCCATTGAATTCCATTCAATTCCATTGAATTCCATTCAATTCAATTCAATACAATTCAATACAATTCAATACAATTCAATACAATTCAATACAATTCAATACAATTCAATACAATAATAATATAAATATCTATTCAAATTTAATTTAATTTAATTTGACATAATTATTAGCACAAATTTAATATACTTACTATATATAGCTGTGATAATAGACATATTTACACAATAATTACAAGAAATCAGCCCCTCTCCCATTGCAGCGCCCGACAGGGTCCTTAATTGTTACTGTTATATGTAAGACAAGATCTATGTATACATTAAGGTTGCAATAAATGATTGAGTATTGAGTATTGATGGACAAGGAAATAGAGTCACTTCTGGATTCAAGTGTTATAGAAAGGAGATTAAAGTTCTAAGACGGGTTTTCTCTCTCGCCTGTTCTTGATCCCAAAGCAGAATAGAAAATTCGCCAAATTTTCGACAGCTCAATCTTTTCCTAAATTCAAACAAATTCCGTCTGATAAATCAAGGCCATGTCCCAAGAAGTTCTGATTGAAATGGAACTATAATTTAACCCCCAAATATTGATATTGTTGCGCGGATGTAACTGTGGGTTAGATTCAACAATTAAATATATTTGTTTGTATAATCTTTATTGCATTAAATATTACATAACATTTAAAATATAATATTTTATATTTTATATTATAATAACACATTTCATTAGATAATTATGTTATGTGAAATATTTTCTTTTTGTTTTATGCACACGTAGTATGTCTGGTGGTGATCAAAAATGCTCAAAGGCATGGCAGTTTTTTACGGATCTCAAAAATGATAAAGCCAAATGCAATTACAATTTAATCCGATACACAAAAAGCAAGCATACCCATGTATTTATTGCTATATTTGAACGTCCGCATGAAAATACAGCTTCTTCTGCAAGTGAAATCGATCATTCATCACCTTCCACTGAATCCGCGGCACGAGACCTTGAGACGAGACCTTCCTTCTACTTCCACATCTACTGCTTCAATTGTTCGCATGCCTGAAATATCTGCCTCCTTACCAGCTACCACTACAAGCACCGACATAACTAAACTCAAAGCTCCACGCATTAGCACCAAACAAACTTTAACACAATATATTTGTAAGTGTGCACGACAGAATAGATTAAACTAATACGATCATGTACACGTATTAAATGTAGCGTGAATTATGTAAATGTAGCTGTACACGACGAATAAATGTAGTATGACTTATGTAAATGTATGTGTAGGCGACGGATGATTTATGTAAATATATGTAGCTAAGTACCTAAGATAAAAATAAGCGTTTCGTTTTCGTATTAGATTATAAATGTTTGATTTGTGTATTAAAATGTATGAAAAATGTTATACAGCATAGGTACAAATGTAAAATGCATATTTTCTGAAATAAAGATATCTGGGTATCGTGTAATTATTATCCCATAGAGAGATGTGAACAGCGCGGCGGCCGCGTAACACTGGCAGCGAGGGACTTGCGTCAGGTCATATTTATAACCTCGGATACAAGCAAAAGATGCTATGAGCCCTCGCGCGCTGGCCGACCGCCTTAGGATAATAATTATCACGTAAATATAGAAAATAAACTGTAGTCAATAACGTAGGATATGTTAAAATTAAGAAATGTATTAGTTTATAAGAGAAAATTAATAGACAAATAAATGATTCGCTGAGGGGTGAGGAATGCAGACGGGGGCAGAGGTACGCCTCCGCCCGGTATATATTAGGTTGGGGAAAAAGTCTTTTCGTATTTTATATGAAAATTCAAAACATTTTTTAATAAAGTTTATTTACATTTAACTAAAGTATGTAGGTGCCATTTTGTTCGATAACTTTTTGCCATCTTGTAGGTATAGACATGATCCCATTACTATAGAAATTTTGGGACTTCTGTTCAAAAAACTGCGATAAGTGGTTTTGGCAGTCTTCTCGTGATGTTAACCTGACATTGCCTAAAGAATTCTGAAGAGACCGAAACAGGTGGAAATCAGAAGGTGCAAGGTCAGGACTATACGGCGGATGCATTAACACCTCCCAGTCAAACTCTCTTAATTTTTGCTGAGTGGCTAAAGATGTGTGAGGTCTAGCGTTATCATGATGAAAAATCACACCCCTTCTGTTAATTAATTCCGGCCGCTTTCTCTCAACTTTTTGCTTTAATCTCATCAGTTGTTCACAGTAGAGTTCAGAATCGATAGTCCTGCCTGGCGGTAAGAGCTCATAATGAATAATGCCCTTCCAATCCCACCATACACACAGCATCACCTTGTTGCGGGTTAACCCGGGTTTTGCCAGAGTCTGTGAAGCCTGACCGGCCTTTGACCACGACCTTTTTCGCACGTTCTTGTCGTACGTGATCCACTTTTCATCACCAGTTATAAGCTTCTTCAAAAACGGTTCGCTTTCATTACGTCGTAGTAAAGAATCGCAAATGAGTACACGGTTCATTAAGTTTCTTTCAGTGAGATCGTAAGGCACCCAAATATCGAGCTTTTTAGTGTACCCAGCTTTTTTCAAATGCGCCAAAACTGTTTTGTGGTCAATTCCTAATTCTTCAGCTACGTCGTAACTACTGATATGCCGATCTTGCTCCACTTTTTCAAAAATGGCATCCATTTTATCCGTAACAGGGCGACCAGAGCGACGTGCAACTTTCACATCAAAATTTCCTGATTGAAAACGCTTAAACCAAATTTGTGCTACTCTCACAGACACTGCACTAGGTCCATAAACGTCACAAATTTTTTTCGCAGCTTGCGTTGCATCTTTACCTTTTTTGTAGTAAAATTTTAAATTGAATCGAATTTCTTCATTAGATTCACTCATCTTGACAGTAAAAAAAACAAACGAAAATCACACATTTACCTAATTTGAATTTGGAATTATCTTTTTTAAAATTTAAACTTTTTAAAGATATCAAAACCTGCCAGATACAAATGGTATAACCAAAGAGATTTCATTACAAGTTCATACATACTATAATACGAAAAGACTTTTTCCCCTACCTATTATGTATATAGGATCGGGTCGCCGTACAGACATGGACCGACCGAGACGGACCTGCCCACAGCCGACGGACCTGCTTGCAGTCCCGTCGTCTCGTGGTCGTTTTCGTTTCGCACACGTGTTCGCTCGCCGTCCTTATTTCCGATTTATTTTGTGTTGGCCACACGTGCTTCGTTGCGCCGCCGTCGCGTTCGTTTGTGGATTCCCGGAATCCATCGCCCGCCGGCTGAGTAATTGCCGCGGGCCGCGCGCGTTCGCTGCCTTCAGCGCTGCACTTCAGCCGTAAGCGCTTGAAGCCGCGTGTGGTCGTCGTTCTTTTACAGTGACGTTAGTGCTGTCTCACGGAGTGCTCGTTCAACCGCGCGCGTTGTGTGGTGTTTGTGCATAGTGCGTTTTGCCCGTGGCGGGCCTCCGGCCCGTTACTGCCCTCGCCCACAGGGCCTGTGTTTAGTGATCAGTGCAAAGTGATAGTGCTTGTGATTATTGGATTGTCTGTCCCCTATTCAGGGCGACTCTGGTGAGTCGTATCACTTACACCTTTAGTATAAAGTAGTTTATATTAGGTACTCACCCCTCCCTGTTTTACAGGGAGGGACCGTACACCAACACAGGCACCTGGGTTCGAATCCCGGGTGCCTTACTCCCGTAAACTTCTGCCTGCACTGCCGCCACGATGGCGCAAAGCAACTTAAGAGAATTCTTCGTCTTCCTCAAAGTCAATTTTCCGAACGTTTTAGAGACGTTTGATGCCTTTAAATCGCGCGCATCTCAGCCTCCCTCAGAGACTTTAACCGCCCCCTCAGGGCAAATCGCTTCCGATTCCCCTCTCTCCCCTGACCCTTCAGGTCAGGTTATGGAGACGGACTTGGCCCCTCTGGCCAGCCAAAACTCAAACGATGAGGATGGCTTCACCACTGTCGGCCGTACGCGCAAGAATAAGCGCCACGCCGATTCGGGCACCGCTGCCCTTCCGTCCAAAGCCCCTAGGGCTGCTGAGGGCGAATCTCGCCCAACTCAAACAAATCCGTCGCAGGCTCCTTCTGAGCATAAAAAATCAAAATCTCCTCCCCCAATTGTCATCCAGGACAAATCCGCCTGGATTCCAATTCATGCCGCTTGCCAACAGCGCGGCATTAAGATCTCCCCCGCGAGGGACTCCGCCCACGGCCTTCGCGTCTTCGCCGAAACGGTGAATGACGGTGGTCATTCACCGTCTCTAGCGCTCTCGCAGCTATCGCAAAATTTCCTTTCATACATACGCCCTCGAAGAGGAGCGTATGCTCCGCGTAGTTATACGCGGCGTCCCCAAGGAGATAGGCGAGAAATATATTCTCGCTGATCTCAACGACCAAGGTCTTCCAATTTACGAGGTACACCGTATGTACCGTGCGCGCACACGCGAGCCCTATAACATGGTGCTCGCCATTCTCAGCCACTCTCCTGAGGGCAAAAACATTTTTAAAATTTCAAATGTCTGCGGTCTCCGCGGAATAAACGTTCAGCCACAACACAAAAAAGCCCCCGGGCAGTGCCATCGCTGCCAACTTTACGGGTACTCGGCCCGTAATTGCTTCGCCCGCCCCCGGTGCGTTAAATGCACGGGGGATCATGGCACTGAGTCATGTCCCCGCGCCCCGGGCACGCCTGATCCGCCGTCCTGCATCCTGTGCGGGGCAGTGGGACACACCGCCAACTATGGCGGTTGCCCCAGAGCTCCGCGCAGGGTAGGGCCGGTGGCTCGCAGCGCTCCCAGAGCGCCTTTATCTAGGCAAGCGCCTCCCCCGTTAAGGGGTCCAGCCTTCCCTGCGCTGGAGCGCAGGCCACCTCCGCCACCGCCAAACGCGTGGGTTAAACCCCCACATATCTCGGCTAGGCCGACATCTCAACAGGAAGTTCCACAACAACCGTCGCGGCAGGGCCCGCGCCCCGCCGCCCCCGCTCCCCCCGCTTCCTCCGCGAGCTCCCACCTTAGTGTCGTGGTAGATTACGCACGCCACATCGGTCCCCACATGGGGGAAATTAGGTTATTAGCTGAAAAGCTAATTAGGTTCGCGAATTCGCCGGAGGACCGGCTCGCAGCCACCTGCGAACATTTCGCAGTGCTGGAGTCGGTGTACTCCTACACCGTACCTAAACATTTCCGCGTTTAGATGGGTTCTACGGCCCATAGCTCCAAGCCATCCTCAATAAACTTTGCATTTTTTAATGCAAAGGGCATCGCCCGTCAGCGTGACGAGGTGGCGGTCTTTTTAGCAGATCACAATATAGATTTATTGTTAGTACAGGAAACGCGACTTTCACCTTCGCATCGCAATCCTAGGATTGCTAACTACAACATCATTAGATCAGATAGCGGTACCCTTATTTACTATAAAAGATCTCTGTACTGCGCGCCGATACCAACACCCGCGCTCGAAAATATGCAAGCTTCGGTACTACGTTTAGGAATGACGGGCCATCCGCCCTGGTGATGGGCGGATAGCCTCCATCTATCAGCCCCCAAATAAAGTTTTGCTAGAAAGAGACCTCCAGGCTCTCTTTTCGTTAAGTAACGCCGTAATTCTGGCTGGCGATTTTAACTGATCTCATACCCAGTGGAATAGCCACTCAAACTCGACCAACGGTATAATCCTGGAGAATCTGAGTGATTCTCTTGGATTTGACGTTATTGCTCCAGCTTCCCCTACCTTCTTCCCAACAGTTGTAGGATACAGACCTAACGTTCTGGACTTCGCGCTACTAAGGAACATAACCCTCAGGTTATGTTCGTTAGAAGTGCTATCAGAACTTAGCTCTGATCACAGACCTGTCCGAATGCAGTTCGGACCTCCCGCTGACCCACTGACTGACCCGCCTAAGACGGTGACGGACTGGTCCAAACTCGAGAAAGCTCTCGAGTCGACCTCCTCACCGGACTTAGACAAAATCCCTGACAAGATAGTTACCTCCGAAGATGTAGATCTGGCAATCGACGCCTTCACCAGCCACTTGCAAACAGTCATTAAGGACTGCTCCAGGGACGGACGAGATCCGACGTTGGAGGCTGCCTGAAGACGCAAGACGACTGCTGAGGGAAAAGAACGCCGCCACAAGAGCATACGATTCATACCCCTCTGAGCAACACCGGATCCAGCTGCGTACTTTACAACGACAAGTAAAGACTCGCATGAAGGAACTGCGTGATGAACGGTGGAGTAACCTGCTCAGCGACATTTCGCCCTCCCATACAGCTTACTGGCGTGTCGCTAAATCTCTCAGATTGGACCAACAGACTGACATACCCCCCCTGACGCGTCCCGACGGGACCATTGCTTTTGACGATGACGAAAAAGCTGAATGCCTGGCAGACAGCCTGGAGAAGCAATGCTCTCCTAGTCTAATACAAACTGACTCAGACCATATCCTAAAAGTAGATACCGAGGTGGAGCAATTCTTCTCCGCCCCTCCGGCGACTCAAATCACCCCTTTCACTCTGGAAGAGGTTCGAGAGGTCATATGTTCGTTAAAAGCCAAGAAAGCACCGGGTGCTGATGGCATTTCAAACGGCGTATTCAAACGCCTACCCGAATTCTTATTGTTACTTCTGGTTGCCATCTTCAATGGAGCCCTCGCGAATTGCAAATTTCCGGCCGCCCTGAAAAATGCAATTGTTATAGGTATGCCCAAGCCAGACAACTGGCGGACCCCGCTAGCTACCGTCCGATTAGCCTTCTCTGCGTAATAGGGAAGGTATACGAAAGACTTCTTATCTCGCGTATGCGGGATTTCACCGATTCAAATAACACTATCATAGATGAGCAAACCCACCACCTTCCCATGGCTCCACCGACCTCGCGGTCATATGAGCCGAATCGCGGGAGATGCGCGCAGCACTGCTTTACGCTCTGTTGGTGCCGCGGGCAATTCGAAATATATTAACTGCTGCGAAATATATTAACGAAATATATTAACGAACATAGCAAATTTGTTACGGAATCTATTAAATGTACTATATGTAGAAAATACGAGTACAAAGACGCAAGAAGAAAAACAAGAACCTACGGAAATAAAAAAAACTAATATCACATTTGTACAAAGCCCCCATCAGTCATGTCCATGTAGTACCCCATCATCAAGTAAGCCTGCAAAAAATACCTTTTTTCGTTCCAAACATTCCACCTGAAAAATTAAACTGTTATACCTGCTGTCCACCTGAAACATGTAAAATGGAATTAACTCGAAACTCAGGTGACTTTCAGAAAAGTAAGATATATATAGCGAAGGAGAAATCTTCCGTCCACCTCGACTCAACTTCTATCGATGTATTGTTCCAAAACATGCAGAGCCTTTATAATAAACGAGATTCTCTCACAGCCTTCCTAGAAGAAACCGAACAGTCCTACTTGGCGCTCTGTATCTCAGAAACATGGTTGTCGGAGACAAAAGCAAATCTTGTCCACTTTGATGGATATCATATCGCGTCATCCTATCATAGGAAGAATCACAACGGTGGCGGTGTATGTATCATAATGAAAGATAATGTGGAATATATTCTCAGAAATGAAATTACGGCCTTATCAATAGAATACATTATAGAGCTCTGTGCTGTAGAATTACCTAAATATAATATACTATTAATTACTTTGTACTGGAATAGTAGAGAGACCGATACATTTTATAGACAGTTAAAAATTATTTTAGACTATATTTTGAAAAAATACAATAATAGGAAAATAGTAATTGGCGGTGATTTTAATACAAACCTACTGATGAAATCAAAACAGGCGGACAACTTGACGGACATAATGTTGGAATATAATTTTAGACAACATATAAATGAACCTACGCGTATTGTAAAAAATAGTTCAACTTGCCTTGATTTAATTTTCACGAATTTTACAAAAAATGTAAAATGTTCTGTAATCGAACTTGGTTTTTCAGACCATAAATCCACAATACTGCATCTAAATAATATCGCAATTGAACAAACAAAGCAAAAATTATATGTAATTAAACGGATGTATACTGAACATAACATTAACAAATTTAAAACCCAACTAAAAGCTGTTAACTGGAACGACTATATTTCTTCCAATGAAACTGTTAATGAAAACTATAATATATTTAACAAAGTCTTGAATAAAGTACTAGAGAACTGTATCCCTAAAAGACGGCTAAAAATAGATAATAACACTAACAATAAACGATATTGGCTAACTCGCGGTATTAGAATATCGTGTAAGAACAAAAGACTTCTTAAAATTCGCAGGCCTATATCATTATTGCCGGTTCCCTCAAAAATATTTGAAAAAGCTATGTATTTCCGATTGAACTCTTTCTGCGAGAAGTATAATATTTTCGATGACTCCCAAAATGGCTTTCGTAAAAAACGTTCCACAATTCTAGCTACATATAAATTTATAAATGACATTTTAAATATATTAAATAATAAAAAATATGCAATTAGTATCTTATTTGATATGACTAAAGCTTACGAAAAAGTTAAATTTGACATTCTTTTGAATAAATTGTATGGCATAGGAGTACGAGGTGTTACCCATAAGTGGTTTAGTTCATATCTTGAAAACCGAGAACAATACGTCGAGATTCAACATATTGACGACCAAACTGGGGAAATCAAAAATGTTCGATCAAAAAATCAGCTAATGAGAAATTCTATACCACAGGGAAGTGTACTCGGATGTATTTTATTCATTATTTACATAAACGACCTTCCGAAAATATTTAATGAACGATGCGTGATGTTCGCTGATGATTTTTCAATTATAATATCAAATAATAATAATATAAATTTAAATAACAAATTAAATGACATTTTAGAAAAAATTGACAATTGGATGAGAGATCATAATTTAGAGATTAATTTTTCAAAAACAAAAATGATGCAATTCAGGCCAAGGCAAAAAGTTGAACTGAAAATTGACTTTTCTTTCAACAACATAAAACTGGATTGTGTTTCTAATTACAATTTGCTTGGTATTGTCATAGATTCAAATATACACTGGAAATCACATGTACAAAATGTAAAAACCAAGCTCTCTCAATTTGTATATGCATTGAGAGAGCTAAAGAAAACGACCAATTTAAGAACAGCGGTAACAGCTTACTACTCTTTTGCACACGCGTGGTTGAATTACGGCGTGATGTTGTGGGGTGACAGTACAAACAGTCACGACTTGTTCGTTCTACAAAAAAAAATGTGTTAGGATATTAGTTAATATTAAACAAGAAGAAAGCTGTAAACCACATTTTAAAAAATTAAAGATTCTGACACTTCCGTGCATGTACATATTGGAATTATGTAAATTTGTGAGAAAATATCCCACCTTTTATTCCAGAGCATGTGATGTTCCTCGCCGGCATGAATTACGAAACAAAAATAAATTACTTCAGGTTCCATCAAAATTGGCGTTGCATAGTACCGGACCCTACTCCATGTCCATAAAAATTTATAATAAACTACCGACGATCTTAAAAAACGAAATAAAAGACATGAAATTCATACAAACTTTAAGACAATTCTTAATTGAAAAAGCATATTATACCGTAGGCGAATATATAGATGAAAAATGGTAGGACATTCCAAGTTTATTTATATATATTATACTAGTAGTCAATGATTATTTAGCTGTAACACAATTGTATTGTAACCCTGTAATATCGGCCTCTCTCTCTTCCATACCATTCCATACATTGCTATACCTATCAAGGTGCATTATGCTTATATGACACTACTATAAGATCTCGAATTTGTTAATGACATAATGTGATGCAATAAATGAATAAATAAATAAATAAATAAATTCTTGACTCCCTACAAGTTGTTTCTCTCTATCTCCTTTGTCCCTAATTCGCTTTCTCCCCGTTCTGGGGCAGCGACATCCACGGTGACAGCTGCTTTGCCGACCGTAGAGTGTTCCTTAGCCTTCTTAGGCTACCTCTTCTTCCTCGAGCTCCGAACCGGCCTTCTCTGCTCTCTCCTCGGCGCTCCTACTCGCGTGCCACGCGTGCGCGAACCCGCGCAAAGCCGCGAAGTTCGCCGCCGAAGCAACCAGATCGGTGTGGTACACCGGCCCGTATTCCGCCCCGAAGCGCTGAATCTTGCCTAGCATCGCGTCCCGAATGCCCCTATACCGGGGACAGGACCACAGAATGTGGTCTCTGTCCTCATCACCCTCCCCACACTTACAAGTGCTTCGCTCATGCAATCCCATGTCGTGTAGCCGCTTTCGGAAGATCCCATGACCCAGAAGGATCTGTGAAGTTTGGTAGTCGGGCTCGACCCAAGTTGCCTTGAGTCGGGCCCCCACCTCCGGGAAGAATCGGAAAAGTTCCCTCCCCTTCGGATCATCAGCCCACCGATCCTGCCACTCACGCACCGATGCGTCCCAAATACCGCGTTTTCGTCTGCTCAACTTTTCGCGGTCCTACGTGCGCCCTCCAGGTGACCAGCGCGAATCACCTCCAGGTCAACAACCCTGGAGGACCCCCGCCAGCACGGGCAGGGAAGCCGTGCTAGCGGATCTATACGCTTTCGTAAGCAGAATGAGTGCCTGTCTCTGACTCCGGAGTAAATTACTACGACAAACATACGTACGTACTCTATGGCACCAGATTGCAGCGGCGTAGGTTAAAGTCGCAACATACGTGCCCCTGTACAAAATTTTTAACGCCGGATATCTAATCCCCCAAGACGAAGCTGAGACCCTTGACATCTTACCGAAGCACGCCACTGCACGTTCACCTATCTTCATGGCGTGCTGGACAAACAACAGACCCGGATCCAACTCCACGCCAAGGATCTTTGCCGACGTGACGCTCCTCACCGAGTCCTGGCCTAACTTAATCACTGGGGGCCGCTGAAACTTTCCCTTTACTGTCATAGTCTGCGACTTGTTTGAGGAAAAGCTCAGCCTATTTCGGGCACCCCAGGCGCAAACTTGGCTCAAAACCGCGCTAGCAGTTTTCTCAATGGCCGCTCTTGAATCAGACTCGATGATGACCGTCACGTCGTCCGCGTAGGCAACCAGCCTGACCCCGCTGGGTAGGGGCAGACGCAGTAGATCATCCATCAGGATGTTCCACAGCGTCGGCCCGAGCACAGAACCCTGCGGACATCCCATGGTGGAATCCTTCCACAGAACTCTATCACCGACGAAAAGGCCCACTCGGCGTCCGGAGAAGTAGTCCACCAACATCCGATAGATGTTTGGTGGGCAGCCTCCTCGCTTAGCCTTGAGCAGAATCATCGGCCACCAAGCGTTGTCGAAGGCACCCGAGATGTCCAAGAAGATTAACTGTACATACTTACATACGGATACATCGACTGTGCTCAATATTGATTCCAGAGCCGTGACCGTGGATTTGCCCGGAGAAAATCCATGCTGGTGTTCCGAAATCCCTGAAAAGATCTGCGGGGCGCACTTTAGCATTACTCGTTCGAGGATCTTCCCCATGATGGGGAGGAGCGTGATCGGACGATACGCCTTTGGGTCGCTGAGTGGGCGTCCGTTCCCTTTTGGGAGGACCACCAATCTGCCGTCTTTACATGCACTAGGGAAGACCCCTTCCGGTACACACAGTGCAACCACCCCCAAGAATTCCCTAGGCACCGCGATCCACACGTGCTTCAAGATTGTTGCGCTGATGCCGTCGATACCCGTCGCGGTGTTAGGCAATGCCATGACTATTTTCCCCAGATCCTCCCGTGTTGGGGAGGAAGAAGCTCTGCCCGTGGGTGTGAAGGCTGCGAACAAACGCACCATCCTTTGATGAGCCGTATCCTTGGACATATCGTCGTCCGGGCACAGCCCATACAAAAGACCGCGCATCGCGTCCTCCAGACGCCCCGGGTTGCCTTGAACAAATGCGGCCCCGGAGATTATGATGGTGGGAGGTTTTACTCTCCCGCTGGCAATGTTGTAAGCTCGGCCCCAGGGGTCCTGGTTGCCGCACTCAGCCAAACTGCGAAAGAAATCAAGTTCCTTCCTCTCCATGGCCCGCCTGTAGCGCAGACGCGCCACATGGAATTCTTCCCGCGCGATAGTCTCAAGTCTACCCCCAACCGAACGAGTACGCTGCCACGATCGCCGTAGTTTCCTCTGTTGCCTACGCAAATCATTGAGTTCTCCGTCCCACCACTCATACCCCGTCGGCGGTTTATCCCTTTTGAGACCTAGGCACTCCCCAGCGACTCTACTAATAATGCCTATGAACTCGCGGCACACGTCTCCGGCAGGCTGGTTGAAGTTTAAAACCCCCATTCGAACCCGAATCAGCGCCTCGAAGCGGGGCCAATTGACACCCCGGTCTCGAAACCTCGGCAGCTCCTCGAATGCTTCTGTGCGCTCGGGTCCACGCTGAATTGATCCCGCAGAGGCGATGTAGGTGATGAGGCGATGATCGGAAGCACTAGCGTCCGGAGTCACGCACCACTCCGCTATGTCGATGCTTCCCCGTGAGAGGGTGACGTCAATATTGCTGACACCATTCGGCCCAGCAAAGGTGTGTGGCTGACCCTCCCGGTTATGGATCCTTAGACCCATGCTGTGGATTAGGCCCTCGAATTGTTGACGTCTGTTTTCGGCCTGCGCCCCTCTTCCGACCAGATGCCTGCGGTCGCTAAACCATAGCGGAGAGTGCGTATTCCCATCCACTCCGATGACGATTGATTTGCCTTTGAGGGCATGAAGTATCTTCTCCAGTTGAGCAAGGTGGCCAGTAATGTCCTCAATATATTGAAAGTACCCGGAGACTAGGTAGATGTCCGGGTCAACACAAGCCACGACGCAGTGAGTGGTGCAGAGGGTTGTCAAGATAGTGACTGGTCTTCTCGCGTTAGCCACGTAGATGCCCGCTTTGGAGCCTGGACCACAGGATATTATATGTGGCACTGGGTAGAACTCTTGTACTAAGATGACGTCCAATTTACCCTCAGAGGCGATCACACCCAACTCCTTAGTGGCAAGCTCTGCACCACCCAGATTAAGCTGTCCCACTCGAAGAGGCAAGCCACGCCCCACGTCGCTCCCATTCAGCTGTGGCAGTTGATCAGCCATAATTTATAGTTTGAAGGAAGCGGGCCTCCGCGAATTTGCGCGCCGGGCAGTCACTTGCGGCAGTGCGGTGGTTAGATGGTTTCCCGAAGCGCTTGCATGTTGCACAAGCCGTAGCCTCCTCCTTGCAGTCCGCCGACGCATGTCCAGCCGTGCCGCATCGTCCGCAGATGCGCTCAGTAGATCTGCAAAGTCGCTCAGGGTGACCATATTGTTGGCACTTCAGGCAGCATGTGACGCGGACGAAATCCGAGGCCTCGATGACACTCCAGCCGAGGTACAAGCGCCCCTTACCGATGAGAACATCCCTGAAGACTGGTGAACATTCTAGTACGACCGTAGTTCTACTTCCACCAAGACGAGACTTTTTAAATGCCACCTTGCTCTCCATCTGAATTCTAGCGAGTGGCCAGTCCGTGGATTCCGAGAAGTTTTGCTCATGCAACGCCTCGATGAGCTCTTCGGCCTTTGGATCTCCTTCCATATTATTTAACGCGACTAATGGCTTCCGTTGATTTGGCGTGGCAACGCGGAGCGTAGGCGGCATCGCCTTCTTCAGGCGTTCGGCAGCTTCAACTGTAGTAGTCTGGACGATAACACCAGCATTTCCAACCTTAAGTACTTTTTGCACTTGCACGCCGCACGTCGCTGGGTTGACAGCCTTTTTAAGTTCCGCCTTTGTAGCTTCTGCGTTCAGGAGAGCGTCGCCGGCACCTTCAGCCGGGTATACCGCCATAACAGGACCCGCGGTAGCATAGATGAGCAATTCGGCTTCAGAGCTGAACAGTCTTGTGTTCATCAGGTGCACTGCATCACGGAGCACATCCTTTCCGGCTTCGCGAAAGCCCAAGCCACCGGAGCTCTATTTTTCGATGTAGCGAAAGCCTTCGATAAAGTCTGGCATAACGGTTTATTATATAAACTCACAAAAACAGGTATGCCTGACAGTCTCGTGCACATCATTCGAGACTATTTGTCAAATAGGACATTCCGTTACAGAGTACACGGCACTCTTTCAGAGCCCCACGCCATTAGGGCAGGGATCCCGCAGGGGTCAGTGTTAGCCCCTTTCCTTTTCTCGTTATACACTAACGATATCCCCAAGACTAAATACGTCGAGTTAGCGCTATACGCCGACGATACGGGTCTTTTTACGTCTACCATTTATTATCTACTAGCAAATCACTTATTTGCAGCAGACTCCAAAAGGCAGCTGATAAACTCAGTGCCTGGTTCCGTCTTTGGCGCATTGAGGTAAATCCTCAAAAAAGCGCCGCCGTGTACTTCACGCGCGACCCTAATGGAATCGACAAACCCGATAGGAACAATCACGTACTACGTCGGATTACAATGTACGGTGACCCCATTCCGTGGGTGAATCGTACAAAGTATCTAGGAGTCATTTTAGACTCAAATATGACCTTCGGACCTCACAGCTCCAGAGTTCGCAACCGGGCAAAATTCTACCTTTCCCGGCTTCACTGCATGATCGCACATAAGAGTATGTCACTTCGTAGCAAGTCGACACTCTACACTACATGCATACGTCCTGTTATGACTTTTGCAAGTCCGGTTTTTGCTCACGCGGCAAAATGCCATCTTATTAAGTTACAACGCGTTCAGAACGCTTTTATGCGTAAAGCCGCGAACGACCCGTGGCTCCTCAGAGTAGTTGATCTGCATAAAGATTTCCAACTCCCCTCGATCGCGCACTATATGAAGGAAGCGTCTAGGCGTTACTTCGAAAGTGCGCAAAACCACCGCAACCCCCTTATTGTCAAGGCCGTCACCTACCGACCGCTCGGTAACCACCAGCGTCGTCGCCACCTCAGACGCCCAATACTTGCTGTCTCCGACCCAGACGACTGCATCACAGTCGCAAATGCTTGGACTCTAACGGACCACGTGAGGACTTCATCCCCACGCACACACGTAGTTCGACACCGCGCCCGCCGGCGGACGCGACGTCCACACACACATCCGTCTGCGCGCTACACCAGGTACAGACATGTACCTGGGCGCTTCTCTCCAGCTATCACATAACCATCGTGGGATAGTAGGTTCGTTTACACTCACACAGTGACACCACAACTCTTTTCTAGCATAGGTTAGAATAGGCCTCCGTTTCCCCCCGCGGTCTCCATTGGCTTCCGGCCGTCCAGCATCGCTCACACCTCAGCCTGCTGGGGTGTGAGCGGCGCTAGTCTTCAGTACCGCTTTTTATTTTTGTATGTTCACAGGGTTTCAGCGCCGCTCCGAGTCGACCTCGCGCACAGCCTTGGTCGCCATTAGGGTTAGGGCTCCGGGTCTAGGTCTATAAATCTTTTCGATCGCGATGTGTACTCTGCGACGATCTGGAAACCGCCTCGCGGTAGGGTCCTCTCGGGGACCCTCGCCAGATCGTCGCAAACTACATACCTTCTCAAATCTTTTCCTCTAGCGTTCCGTTTGCGCTTTTAAAGCCATCGTGGCTAAAAGTAGTTAGGCAGGCGGTTTTTAGTCAGTTAAAGCCTGATTCGCCCTTGAAAGGTCAGTCTGGTATCAACCAGGCTGAGGGGGTGTCGAAGAGGATTTTCCGCCTCCCTCCAGCACGGCTGGGGGGTGCCCCCGCGAGCGTCGGGCATCAAAAAAAAAAAAAAAAAACGTACAGACATGTCGGTTATTCATTCTGCGCCCGACCACCGACTGAGACGGACCTGCCCACAGCCGACGGACCTGCTTGCAGTCCCGTCGTCTTGTGGTCGCTTCGTTTCGTACACGTGTTCGCTCGCCGTCCTTACTTCCGATTTATTTTGTGTTGGCCACACGTGCTTCGTTGCGCCGCCGTCCGTTCGTTTGTGGATTCCCGGAATCCATCGCCCGCCGGCTGAGAAATCTAGCTGAGCTTAGAGGTTATGAGCTTAGAGGCGTTCGACGCCTTTAAATCGCGCGCGTCTCAGCCTCCCTCAGAGGCTTCAACCGCCCCTTCAGGACAAACCGTTTCTGATTCCCCTCTCTCCCCTGACCCTTCAGGTCAAGTTATGGAGACGGACTTGGCCCCTCTGGCCTGTCAAAGCTTAAATGATGAGGATGACTTCACCACCGTTGACCGTACGCGCAAAAATAAGCACCACGCCGATTCGGGCACCGCTGCCCTTCCGTCTAAAGCCCTTAGGGCTTCTGAGGGCGACTCTCGCCCAATGCAAACAAATTCTCAGTCGCAGGCTCCTTCTGAGCACAAAAAGCCAAAAGCTCCTCTCCCGATTGTCATCCAGGACAAATCGCCTGGATTCCTATTCATGCCGCTTGCCAACAGCGCGGCATAAAGATCTCCCCCGCGAGGTACTCCGCTCACGGCCTTCGCGTCTTCGCTGAAACGGTGAACGATCACCGTGCGCTCTCGCAGTTACTGCGTGAACGCAAAATTTCATCTCACACTTACGCCCTCGAAGAGGAGCGCAGGCTCCGCGTCGTTATACGCGGAGTCCCAAAGGAGATAGGTGAAACACACATTCTCACCAATCTAAATGATAAAGGCCTCCCGATCTACGAGGTCCATCGTATGTACCGTGCGCGGACACGCGAGCCCTACAACATGGTGCTCGCCATCCTTAGCCACTCTCCTGAGGGCAAAAACATATTCAAGATTTCGAATATCTGCGGTCTCCGCGGCATCAACGTGCAATCTCAGCACAAAAAGGCTCCCGGGCAGTGCCATCGCTGCCAACTTTACGGGCACTCGACCCGTAATTGTTTCGCCCGCCCCCGGTGCGTTAAATGCACGGGGGATCACGGCGCAGAGTCATGTCCCCGCGCCCCGGGCACGCCTGATCCGCCATCCTGCATCCTGTGCGGGGCAGTGGGACATGGCGGTATGACTATGGCGGTTGCCCCAGGGCTCCGCGCAGGGTAGGGCCGGTGGCTCGCAGCGTTCCCAGAGCGCCTCTATCTAGGCCAGCGCCTCCCCCGTTAAGGGGTCCAGCCTTCCCAGCGCTGGAGCGCAGACCACCTCCGCCACCGCCGAACGCGTGGGTCAAACCCCCACATATCTCGGCTAAGCCGACATCTATGTCTTCCGCGCGCCAGCCTTCACAACAGCAGGCTCAAATACAACCGTCGCGACAGGGCCTGCGCCCCGCCGCCCCCGCTCCCCCCGCTCCCTCCGCGAGCTCCCACCTCAGTGTAGTGGTAGACTACGCAAGGCATATCAGCCCCCACATGGGGGAAATTAGGTTATTATCTGATAAGCTAATTAGGTTCGCGAATTCGCCGGAGGACCGGCTTGCAGCTACTTGCGAACATTTCGCAGTACTGGAGTCGGTGTACTCGTACTCCGTACCCTCACAATTCCGCGCTTAAATGGGTTCTACGGCCCATAGGTCCAAGCCATCCTCATTAAACTTTGCATTTTTAATGCAAACGGCATCGCCCGTCAGCGTGACGAGGTGGCGGTCGGTGGCGAGGAGGAGGTGATACAGACACGTCGGCTAGTACCCCGAGGGGTCGTGCCGACACGGACTCGTTGGCTACGCGCCGGTGATTTGATCAGCGTAGCAAAGTTCGGCTTACTTTAGCTTGTTGTGTAGGCATTGTTCCTTCATGTGTTGTCCAGGCGTTTCGGTCGCGGCTGGGCCCATGCGTGTGAGACCGTAGCTTTCTGGGCGCGGCGACAGGTAGGGGCTCGCTGCGACTTGAAACAAAATTTCCCCTCCGAATCAGAAGGTCTACATCAGAAGAATACAATCAGAAGGTCCATTTTATTTATACTTAGTGTCTAAATCTGTTTGTATCGTTCTAAATGTACACTACTGTCCTGTGTCGTGTCGTACTTGGTATATAAAAGTCCTTCATGTCATTTGTATTGTTGTAAACGACCTTTGTATGTTGTGTGTTTCGTGTATTGTGTCGTTCTGCCTCTATGAGGCCATCCCCCGTCAGTCAGTCGGTCTAACACACCGTTTCCTTCACACCCCCGCGCGAGCGGGGTTCAGTTACACAGGGGTTGATGCCCCTGGAGTCTTGCCCGGGCAAAGAACTCCATAGCTCGAGGCCCGTACGCGCCTCGGCGCATGATTTCTGACTGACTAACTGTACAGACACGGTTCATTCTGCGCCCGACCACCGACCGAGACGGACCTGCCCACAGAGGACGGACCTGCTCGCAGTCCCGTCGTCTTGTGGTCGCTCGCCGTACTTATTTCCGATTTATTTTGTGCTGGCCACACGTGCTTCGTTGGGCCTTCGTCGCGTTCGTTTCGTGGATTCCCGGAATCCATCGCCCGCCAGCTGAGAAATCGCCGCGGGCCGCGCGCGTTCGCTGCGTTCAGCGCTGCACTTCAGCCGCTTAAGCGCTTGAAGCCGCGTGTGGTCGTCGTTCTATAACAGTGACGTCAGTGCTCGTTCAACCGCGCGTGCCGCGTGTGTTTTTTTTTTGTGCATAGTGCGTTTGTCCGAGGCGGGCCTCCGGCCCGTTATTGCCCTCGCCCACAGGGCTTGGTGTTTAGTGCTCAGTGCTAAGTGTTAGTGCTTGTGTTCTTGGATTGTCTGTCCCCTATTCAGGGCGACTCTGGTTAGTCGTGTACATTTACACCTTAGAATAGTGTAGTTAAAAGTAGGTACCCACCCCTCCCTGTCTAACAGGGAGGGACCGCGCACCAACACAGGCAACCGGGTTCGACTCCCGGCTGCCTTGCCTTCCCGCTCGCTCCCGCCTGCTCTGCCGTCACGATGGCGCAGGGCACAATGAAGGAATTCATGGAATTCATTCATGCGAACTTACCCGACGTTTTGAGCGCCTTCAGCGCTTTCTAAAACGGAACATCCAATTCCCAGCCTCCCTCAGAGGCTTCAACTGCCCCTTCAGGGCAATTAGCTTCAGATTCCCCTCTCTCCCCTGACCCTTCTGGTCAGTTTATGGAGACGGACTTGGCCCCTCTGGCCAGTCAAAGCTCAAATAATAATGATGAGGATGGCTTCACCATCATTGACCGTACGCGCAAAAATAAGCGCCACGCCGATTCGGGCACCGCAGCCCTTCCGTCTAAAGCCCCTAGGGCTGCTGAGGGCGACTCTCGCCCAATTCAAACAAATTCCTCGCAGACTCCTTCTGAGCACAAAAAACCAAAAGCTCCTCCCCCGATTGTCATCCAGGACAAATCCGCCTGGATTCCTATTCATGCCGCTTGCCAACAGCGCGGCATTAAGATCTCCCCCGCGAGGGACTCCGCCCACGGCCTTCGCGTCTTCGCCGAAACGGTGAATGACCACCGTGCGCTCTCGCAGCTACTGCGTGAACGCAAAATTTCTTAGAAATATATTCTCGCAGACCTTAACGACAAAGGCCTCCCGATATACGAGGTGCACCGTTGCACCGCGCACGCACACGCGAGCCCTACAATATGGTGCTCGCCATTCTTAGCCACTCTCCTGAGGGCAAAAACATTTTTAAAATCTCGAATGTCTGCGGTCTCCGTGGAATAAACGTGCAGTCACAGCAAAAGAAAGCCCCGGGGCAGTGCCATCGCTGCCAACTTTACGGGCACTCGGCCCGTAATTGCATCGCCCGCCCCCGGTGCGTTAAATGCACGGGGGATCACGGCACAGGCTCGTGTCCCCGCGCCCCGGGCACGCTATACCCGCCGTCCTGCATCCTGTGCGGGGCAGTGGGACATACCGCCAACTATGGCGGTTGCCCCAGGGCCCCGCGCAGGGTAGGGCCGGCGGCTCGCAGCGTTCCCAGAGCGCCTCTATATATAGGACAGCGCCTCCCCCGTTAAGGGGTCCAGCCTTCCCTGCGCTGGAGCGCAGGTCACCTCCGCCACCGCCAAACGCGTGGGTTAAACCCCCACATATCTCGGCTAAGCCGACATCTCAGCTTTCTCAAGAGCAAGCTCCACAACAACCGTCGCGGCAGGGCCCGCGCCCCGCCGCCCCCGCTCCCCCAGCTTCCTCCGCGAGCTCCCACCTTAGTGTCGTGGTAGACTACGCACGCCACATCGGCCCCCACATGGGGGAAATTAGGTTATTAGCTGAAAAGCTAATTAGATTCGCGAATTCGCCGGAGGACTGGCTCGCAGCCACCTGCGAACATTTCGCAGTGCTGGAGTCGGTGTACACGGTGTATTTGCCAAATAGGACATTCCGTTACAGAGTACACGGCACGGCAGGGGTCAGCGTTAGCCCCCTTCCTTTTCTCGTTATATACTAACGATATCCCCAAAACTAAATACGTAAGCTACCGCTCTACGCCGACGATACGGCTCTTTTTACGTCATCTACTAGCAAATCACTTATTTGCAGCAGATATTTAAATCCTCAAAAGAGTGCCGCCGTGTACTTCACGCGCGACCCTAGTGGGATCGACAAACCCGATAGGAACAACCATTTATTACGTCGGATTAAAATGTACGGTGACCCCATTCCGTGGGCGAATCATACAAAGTATCTAGGAGTCACTTTAGACTCAAACATGACCTTCGAACCTCATGTCACCAGAGTTCGCAACCGGGCTAAATTCTACCTTTCCCGGCTTCACTGCATGAGTATGTCACTTCGTAGCAAGTTGACACTCTACACTGCATGCTATCGTCCTGTTATGACTTTTGCAAGTCCGGTTTTTGCTCTCAACACACTGGCAAAAACCCATGCGTAAAGCTGCGAACGAGCCGTGGCTCGTCAAAGTAGTTGATCTACATAAATATTTTCAACTCCCTTCGCTCTACATGAAGGAAGCGTCTAGGCGTTACTTCGAAAGTGCTCAAAATCACCGCAACCCCCTTATTGTTAAGGCCGCCACCTACAGACCGCTCCTTAACCACAAGCGTCGTCGTCACCTCAGACGCACAATACTTGCCGTTTCCGACCCAGACGACTGCATCACAGTCGCTAACGCTTGGACACTAACGGACCGCGTGAGGACTTCCTCCACACGCACACACGTAGTTTGACACCGCGCCCGCCGGCGGACGCGACGTACACACACACATCCGTCTGCTCGCTACACCAGGTACCTGGGCGCTTCTCTCCAGCTATCACATAACCACCGTAGGATAGTAGGTTCATTTACACTTATACACAGTGACACCACAACTCCCTCTAGCACAGGTTAGAATTGGCCCCCGTTTCCCTCCGCGGTCTCCATTGGCTTCCAGCCGGCTCGCGTCGCTCACACCTCAGCTTGCTGGGGTGTGAGCGGCGCTAGTCATCAGTACTGCTTTTATTTTTGTATGGTCACCCCTGACTCGGCGCTGGAACCCTTTCCAGCGCCGAGTCAGAGTCGACCTCGCGCACAGCCTTGGTCGTCATTAGGGTTAAGATCTGCTTATTTACCTAAACTTATATCCAGGTTTTTTTTTGCTAAATCTTGTTCTGTTATAACTTATATACTTGTCTGTAGCATTTTTTAAAGTTTTACAATAGAAATGGGTATACAAAAATATATACCTAATTCTGTTTTACACGTTCTTTTTCTGCTTTATATGTATTTCACAGTTCATATATTATTCAATAATGTATTTTTTTTTCATTGTCATCCAAGAACTGTTTTTAATATTTACTTGTAATTATCAAAATTTTAGTATTTTTACAAAAAAAGCTCAATCAGATAAAACGTGTTATAAAATTGCTTTCTAATTGGAATATATTTCCTAAATTATTTGTAATTTTTTTTCTCATGTATTATGTATTTTTTATACTGCCAATGCTATTGGCTTATACCTATTTAAGTTTGTAACAATAATATTATATATAAAATGTATTTACTTTCAAGTGTGAAGATTTCTTCATGCAATACATTTTGTTTTGTGTAAAGGACTCATGTATTTGGTTACATTTTATTTTTATTTTTTGCAAATTTTATCCTGTCACTGCTTATGAAGCGTTCTTATGGGTATTATTGTATGAACAAGGATTCATTTTATTATACTGCTTATTTCCCTAAACTTATATCCAGGTTTTTTTTTTTGCTAAATTTTGTTCTATTATAACTTTTATACTTGACTGTAGCGTGTTTTAAAGTTTTACAATAGAAATGGGTATACAAAAATCTATACCTAATTCTGTTTTACACGTTCTTTTTCTGCTTTATATGCATTTCACAGTTCATATATTATTCAATAATGTAATGTTTTTTTTCTATTGTCCAAGAACTTTTTTTTAATACACGGTGGCCCATAAGTCTTTGAAATTTAAAATTCGAATAAATGCACAATGGCGCGGGGGGGGGGGGGCGCGATGCGCGGGAGTTATCGCCGGTTTCTGGGAATTAGTCGCCATGGAGCGTTTTACCGGCGCAACCGTCCTTTCTGTGTGCGCGAGTTTTACAAAAACAATAATTCAGCTACCATTGCGCGACGTAAGTTTCGAGAAAATTGCAATTTAAGCAACTTTATCGACACTCCAAGTATTCAAACGATTAAGAATTGGGTTATTAAGTTTGAGGAGACTGGTTCGACGATGATCTACTCAGTCTACTCGTAAGCGTTCCAGTGCATTAAATTTACCTAGAATATCGTTACAGCGGATTTAAAAGAAAGATTTACATCTCCACCCCTGCAAGATGTAGTTAGTACAGGAATTAAAAGAGACGGACAGTACCCACAGACTAAATTTCGCAAATGAAATGTTAAATCGTTTAACTTCGTTTAATGTCATATTTTTTAAATTTTTTTTAATAAAAATTAATAATCAGAGAAACGCCTAAATCCATCTGCCGTACCTCAAAAACCGCTAACACATCTTTGCAATGCCCAACAGGGTTCATATGTATGTAATAATCTGTATACTGTATAAACATCCTTATAACTATGTACTACATATGAAATGCAATAAAGATATTTAGTATTGAGTATGACGTTTTATTCTCTGATGAGGCTCACTTCCACATTAACGGCCATGTCAATAAGCAAAATTGTTGCTACTGGAGTTCCGAAAATCTAAATCGCAAACATGAAAAACCCTTACATAGCCCTAAAGTGACAGTTTGGGCGGCTGCGCATGGCATCATATGCCGTTACTTTTTTGAGGACGGCAGGGGGCGAGCGGTTACTGTTACTTCGGAGCGGTATGTGGCAATGATTGAGGACTTTTTTACAACAGAGTTGCAGAATTTCTCAGGCTTCACGCGCGTCCTTCATACGCGGTCCTGGTTTCAACAGGATGGAGCAACTGCCCATACCTCTAACACCGCTATGCCCGTCGTCCGTCACCTTTTTCCATATAAAGTGATATCCCGAAGAGGAGATATTCCCTGACCACTACGTAGTCCGGATCTGACCCCAATGAATCTTTTTTTATGGGGTTATCTTAAAAGTAAAGTGTACGATACCAACATTCTGTCAATTGATGTCCTGAAAGAAAATATCCGACGAGAAATGGCAAGCATTGCAGAGCTTACTTGCCGCGCAGTGATGGATAATTTTAGACCTCTCTTACAGGAGTGCCGCGATCGCAACAGATTACATTTAGATATAAAAATAGTTCCCATTCTATAAATATTACTGTAAAATAAAAATATTTTTCATAATGTAATAAGTTTTTTTTTATGAATATTTTTTATTTCAAGAGACTTATGGGCCATGTACCTATTTACTTGTATTTATTTCTAATGATTCAAATTTCTAATGATAAAATTTCAAATAAAATAAAACTGTAATTTTATTTTATTTTCTCCAAGGGAGATGCAGTGGTAAGGTAATACGAGTATATAGTGCGTAACTTTATCTAATAAAGACAGTTTTCGACGAGCAGTCATTGTTTTAATACGTCTCAATACACCAACCCTACACAGTCAAGTCTGCCTATTTCATTTTTCACAAGCAATTTGGAGACATGCAAAGAAATATGGCTTGACGAAGTAAAAATTATGTAAAGCTATATATACAGTATAGATACGATGACTGATGATGATGGCTGTACATATTGGTAGAATGCGTAGAAGATTTAAAAACATCTGCATTTAATCAATATTTTTAACAATTGTAATCCAGGTTTATTTAAAAAAGATGTTTCGCCGATAAATGGTGTTTTACAAAGTTAAAAATAAAACTAATAACGTAACTGATTCGTGGTCCACGAATATTTTTACTTCTCTGTCTCGTCTCGTCTGAGGTTCCACGAATCGAGGAACACCAGACTTGAGAAAAAAATTAGACCTAAACAAAATATAGCATAATT
Source organism: Hypsopygia costalis (assembly GCA_937001555.2). NCBI lineage: Eukaryota > Metazoa > Arthropoda > Insecta > Lepidoptera > Pyralidae > Hypsopygia > Hypsopygia costalis. Next base: position 11,671,797 of record OW443347.2, on the reverse strand, counting down.
TCTTAAAACCCTTTCAAAGGACTCCGATTTATGCAACATTCTCAGGAAAAAAAAATCAATATATTTCCAAAAGAACCAGCGAATCTATCATACGTCAACAAAAGTTAGAATCGTTACTAAATGAACTTATCCGGTAATGAAATCACAATAGGTCATTGTATTGACCAAATGACACTGTGTTTGTGTTGATTTTGTTAAAATTTTAAGATTATTTTTTTTTATATACCACTAGAGTGGTAAACATTGGGATTCTCGGAGTTGAAATCTCCAGCAACGTTCAGTTTCGTTGTCACCTGAAGGGAAAGGTCAAGCTGGCGTCGAAGAAACTAAGTGTGCTCAACAGGGCAAAGCAGTACTTCAACCCGCGGCAAAGACTTATGCTTTACAAAGCTTAAGTTCGGCTGCATATGGAGTACTGTTGGGCGGGAGCGCCTAGATACCAGCTTTCACCTTGTGACTCGATTCAAAGGCGTGCTGTGAGGATTGTTGAGAATCCCAAACTTACAGACGGTTTAGAACCGTTAAGACTGAGACGAGATTTTGCGTCCCTTTGTGTGTTCGACCGAATGTACAATGGGGTGTGTTCAGAGGAGTCTTTTGACATGATGCCCACGGCCTCGCTCTACAGTCGCGCCGCTCGCCATCGACAGGGAATTCATCCTCACACATTGGAGCCTAAGTGGACGCGTACTGTGCGGTTCCAGAGAAGTTTTCTCCCGCGTACTGTCAAGCTGTGGAATGAACTGCCTGTCGAGGTTTTCCCAGGAGACTACAGCATGGGGTTCTTCAAAAAGGGCGTGAAGAGGTTTTTACAGGATCGGCAACGCGCGTGTGATGCCCCTGGTGTTACAGGCGTTCATAGGCTGCGGTAGCTGCTTTCCATCAGGCGGGCCGTACAGGGACAACGCTCCGCGGGGCTTGCGCTGGTTCGTGTGCGTTGTTGCCGCCGATGGCGTGTAACGCGTAAATTTTTAATTGTGGCACTTATTTCAAGCTTAAACACATCTTACATTGTTTTGAAATGTGAAAACATTTGTTGTTTAAGAAGAGAGATGTTGACGTTTCGTTTGACAGTCTCTGCTGTTCCGACAGATGATCAAATTTTTGCTTTTGCAAGATTGCGGACCTGGAAGCCCGCACTTGTCGATAGTCGGCTCGAAAGTTTTGTTTCTCGTTCGTAGATTTAGATATTCGTTAATCATTTTTTTTATGGGAAATTGGAGTTGCTGAGAGGAATTGACGCGCGAGTTGGACTTTCTCTTGAAGGAAAACCATTTGGAGAGATTTTCGTTTACGAATGGAATAATCTTGTACAATTGTTCTAATCTTAATTTTAAAGTAGTTTTGATTTTTTTATCGTGTTTATTGGCTGCCATGTTTTGTGATGGAAGGCAAGGAGCCTGGAGAATTCCATTCGTGAATAGAGTGCGTTATTCGACTTCCGAATTCAAGTTGAGATAATCGCTTCTATAAGTTTGAGTAATATGTGATTTGTTGAAGGTGGTTGCCAACAATTTTACGAAAAGAAGCGTTGTCGTTGACTCTAGACTCTCACGTATTGTCGATGGCGGAAGCGTACAAAAGTTTTTATTGAAATTCCGCCCGAACGAAAAATAATTTTGTTAATGTTAAAAGGAGATATCTTTAATGTTCTGGAAGATTCCATATACATTTTGGATTGGGGGATTTCCGAGATACAAAACCAGTTCGCGCCAGAGAATCGGCCTTTTTTCCTGTCGACACGTCTTCCCAGTAAAAGCATCCAGTTCGTACGTCGCGCGTCTGCGGTTCCACGCACCAAGCTAGAGATTCCCCAGCGATTGGTAAGCGAATTCCCCCAAGCGGTTAGTTAGTCGTCATTTTGTGATTGTGTTACTGAAGACCTGCTTTCGTTTCAGACTTCGTCACCTCCACGAGGGCTTTTGGGAGTCCAGGAAACCCCGGCGCCTTCAAACTTACGTGTTCGAGTGAACCGGTGAGTTTAGTGTCCGAGGATTCGCAGGGGCAGGGAATCAGTGGATAGTTTTTGATATGTGAAATGGTGAAATTCCAGTGGGAGACGTCTGTGACGGCGCGTGGTTCCTGCGGCGCGGCGTATCAGCGCCACCAACAGCGCTTTCTGCGGCGCCATTGGGCCACACTATTCCCCTAGGCCGTGGTTCAAACCTCCAGTCGGTATGTAAATCCTGTTAATTGCTTAGGGCAGTGTTAGATTAGGCGCACAAGTGATTCCCTGTGCTAATGGCGGGCATATTGTCCACAGGGAGATTTTTTTATATACCCTCTTCACTCCGGTCGTGAAACTGACTACGCAGTGGTGACGTGGCACGCCGTCCGAGCCACTCCGACACTCGGGTCAGCCTTATACAGCGGCCTCCAGACCGTATCGCTCGCGTACAGCTGTGTTCATCAGACCTTGCAGCTAAGTGGGGTTACCGATCGAGCAGTTTATATAGACTTTTGCCGTAATAGTGAATTTCAGTACCAAACCATCTATATTATGATCGCAATAAGAACGTAGGCTTTCTGGCTCACAGCCCTGAGAAACTAAATTGTAACTTGCTCTGCCGCTAATTATAATTTCTGTATTTATGACCTGGCATAAACAGGTTTGGCGCTCATTAAATATTTTGTTAACTGAATATTGTAAACTTAGTTTTTATTATTATGAAATGTGAATTTGTTGTGTGGGAGACAATGTGGAGGGTTTGAACCAAGTAATAAACTCTGTTTGGCAATTGGTAACTTTCATTTACTTCCTACCTTCAGAATTGTGTACTACGACTTATACTGGGAGAACGCTTACCATAAGCGGGTCTCATAACTATTGCTTATACTTCCAATTTCAGGTTTCTGTACTATTACTTATAACTCTCTGTCTTCCTTCATTCTAATTCTTCTCTTCTACTTTATTTACATCTTGCTTTTAAACTCACTTAAAATTTTTTAAAACAGTACAGTGACGCTTAACTGGTAAATCTTATTGCGATCATACCTTAATTTTATGTAATTGTGTATTGGTTTTGTATTGATTTAACCTAATATTTATTATGTTCAACCTGTGTTTAACATTTACTGTGCATTTTTTTTAGGAATATGATTTTTTTTCATACTGTATAACTACCTGCGTTTTAGTATAACAGTGTAACTTATTGTAGCAGTGTAACAGTGTACCACTATTTTAGCATACTTATTTTGAAATTCAGGTGTAACTTATTGCGGCAAATATTGTTTTAACTGAAACTTACATTATTTTATAGTGAGAGGATATATATATTTTTTTTAATTAAAGTGTACTCAGAGCGAACAAATATTTTTGTTTAACTTTTTGTTTAAAGTATTTTTAACTTTTAAATTTTAACGTTTTATAGAGGGCATATTCATGTTGAGATACAAGTGAATTTAAAGCGAGTGATTTTTTTTTGTTGGAGACTTAAGTTAATTTTATCGAGGGCATATCTGTACTGAAATTTAAGTGTATTTAGAGCGATCAAACATATTTTTATGTAAAACTTAATTTTATCTATATTGATAGCATATTTATTTTGAAACTCAAGTGTATTTATAGCGATCAAATATTTTTTTGTGTAAAACTTGAATACATCTTTATTAACGGCATATTTATTGTGAAACTCAACTGTAACTTGTTGCGATCATAATTTTTTTATTTACTTAAAGGTTAAACTTAAATCTAATAATTTGAAGAAGAATAGCTCGCGATATAAACTTTATACTCCACACTCTTGTTCTTGTGTAGGAAGTGTTTGTCCTCGGGAGTAATTTTTTAAACATTGTTGATGGCGAGTGCCGCATGCCAATATTATTACTACCTATAGTATTGGTATAGAAGTATATGAATATTGATAGGGTGGATTTTTTTTTCTGAAATTATGAAGCAATTGTGTTTTTTTTTGTTATTTATCTTGGAATTTACATGATAAATTTTCTCAAGAAAGTTCAGTTGGATTTTATCTTGATTAGTTGAAGAGTTTGGTAGGGATTTTTTTTACAAAGCATCATTAGTACAAAGTGATATTTTATACTCAGAAAGGAAGGTTCTCAATTTAATTACTCCGCATTGGTGAACGGATTTGAGGTTTTTTTTTTATTTTTGAATAGTGTACTTTCAGATTGGTCCCATATTTTTTTTCATATCATGGAGTTCGGTTCTTATAGTGTTTGGAATTTTATTGTGGTGCTTAAGTTTAAAAAAAAAAAAATGTGTTATAATTATGACAACGTATATTAGTAGGCATGCGGTTAGGACACCCTTTTGACTTTTGGCGGGGAGATGCTTTTGACTTGCTGCTGGGGAAGGCTTTTGACTTGCATACTCATTTATGTTGATTTATAGGTGTATCTTTGTTATCACTATTTTGACATAGATGAAGTGTATGCAACAGATAGGTTAGTTGTTTATTACAGGAAAAATATAATTTATTAAAACAAGGTTATTTACAATACAATTTATTAATTCTCTTTAGTGACCTGTAATATTTTTTTTTTATTTGACATTCCTTGAGAAAATATATTATTAATTTTGGATGTGCTTACAATTAATAAATATAAATATTTGAGCATTCCATGTTTTGTATTATCTTCATGTAGGAGTAAATTTTCATATTATGAGATATAGTTAATTGAAAAATTAAATAGATTTCTTAATTGAGTAGGTGTGTGTAGTGGGTGCTTCAGCTTATAATATTTTTTTTGCTATGACAGGGTTTGAGTAACCATGCGGTATTAGTTTGATCTAGTCAACCAATTTTACCGGGACGGATAGATTTGTTTGTTTCTTTTCGAAGATTTTGTTACTGGGTATTTGGTAGTTTGCTATTTTTTTTAATGGTGCATAACTTATGTACATATTCCATGTGTCCATTCAGTACATTCCATTTTTTTCAGCGACCAGGTTTTGACTAAGTGTTCTTCGACACGTCTTTTATATTTTTTTTCTCTTCTTTTGAGTCATCTTAGAGATGAAGCAATTATTTTTAGGGGACGTTAGGAAAACCTTTCTTATATTTTTTTGGTTCCTTGAGAGACTAACCTAGCTTGAGTTGTCATTGGGTAGGCTGGTGTTTATAGGGTTGTCTACTTTATTTTAAAGGCAATTCTTTTCTTTTATTTTTACCTTCTATCGGCAACTCCTAGGACTCATTGATCCATGGGGGTATAGTGGTGGTATTTTCATCACTTTGTGCGGGTGGTTTATATTGAACAAACCAATTACCCGGACGTGTAGGGAATAATTTGATTATGGAGAAGATTTGTCCTGGTCGTTGGAATTGTTAGGAATGTATTACTGTATGGATTAAGCAAACCAATTACCCGGACGTGTAGAGATTAATTATGGTTAGGAAAAGATTGATCCTGGTTGTTGGAATATTTTTGGAATGATCACTGAAAGAATTAGGCAAACAAGTCAGTAGAAAGGACTTGCACTAACTTGTTTTTTTTTTATATTTTGAGTTTAAATTATTTTAGGAGGAGGGATGCGTCGCGACGCATAGTGTTCAACACGTAAAACATACAAAACGCAAAATGTACATTTTTGTTCATTTTACGATATCAGAATGTTCATTACGCAGAATGCTCAATACGCAATATGTTCATTACGTAGAATGTTCAATACGCAGAATGTTCATTACGCAGAATGTTCATTACGCAGAATGTTCAATACGCAGAATGTTCAATACGCAGGACGCCCGATTTACATGACAATTTCTTTAAGGGTAGTATTTAACTGCAAATCAATAAATCTTTTTTCTAACAAAAAAATCCCTATCCTTATCAAAAATACTGATTGCACATCAAATTAACCCGGGCGCACATACACAATCCTCACACTCGTACAATATAACTATTCTTGCAATATATTTAATACCTAATCATTACATCAAAATGATGCTCTTTGTATAATAGCAAGTTGATTAAATATTATATGAAAATCATATTTCTGTAAATTGAAATTGATAAGTAATAAGTAATTTTTTTTTTTGTCATTTGAGGAAAAAATATAACACACTGTTGATGTATATTTTTAAATTATTTCTAGTACCAGTTGTGTTAAACAATTGGTTTATTTTATGTGAGATAATTTATTTGATGTGAAAATTAATTAATTGCTGAATATAAATTGTTATCAATTTATATTGGGCAATTAATTAATTTTACTTATGTAATAAGTTTATTGATGTGCATTTAAAAATACACCTTTCTTTAAAAACGAGAATTATAAGAAAATAATATGTTTGCTTCACATAGTATTTATTATTATTAGGTACACACAATTGGCAACAAAAATAAGGAGGCTTAATATTAAAAAAAAATATAATTCTCTTACGATTACATTTGCTCTGTGGATTACACATCTGTTTGGGTGTTTTCTATGTATTACAAGTATGTACACTTATATATATATTTACAAAAAAAAAGTACGTTATCTTATCAGTTATCTAGTACCCATAATATTAGCTTTGTTGAGTTTGGGACTAGATTTTTTTTATATGAGAGGGTGGGTCACCTGAAGGAAAGCAATCACCACCGCCCATGGAGATCAGTAACACCAAGAGGTCGCGGATCCGTTGCAGGCTATACTTGTTCCTTTCTTTCTTTCTGGAGACCTCACTCACTCGCAGGAACACAACCCTCAAGGGAATTGTTATTTGGTTTCGGTATTCTGTGAGGTGGAGGTAGATACCCAGTCGGGCAGCTTAAAAAATACGCTATGCCCTACCTCAAAAAATATTGAAAGAATCGTGATTAAAATACGTTATAATTTAATATTTCCTAAGTAATTTTATATATATAATTTTTTTTAAGAAATTAGTTGATGTAATTTTATTTTCTTCTAATAGCTTCAAGAGCTCATTGTACTTTTTATCAAAACCAACATACTTCTTCCGTTTGTTTTTTGGTAGCGAACGAAAAAAAAAATTCTTTATTTTATTGTCAATGAATCGCGATTCTTTCAATATTTTTTGGATCAAGAACAAAATGTTCGGATTCTTTTTTATTTTAATATTCATCCGGTAGTGCCAACCCTCCAGAGCGTTGGTTGTACGATGTAGACTACCGACACAACTCAAAAGTTCAGGCGTAAACACACTGAGCCACTGCTTCTCATAGTATTTTTTAAATTGTGATAGTTTATTAGTCATAACTGCTTGTGAAATGATATCAAACCAGCACATTTGAATTTTCTCTGCCGGTAGCAACGGCAAATTTGCTGTCATTCTAATTAATACACGTTCCTCTTTGGTCTCACCTAATTCTTTCTTTTTCGCATTTTTCCAAATCGCTTTTGAGTAATGGTAATAACATCCAGAAAGTTTTACATTTGGGTACACATATTGAACTGCGTGCATGACTGCAATCTCATAATCGCATTTGAATGTTGCCATGGATACTTTTAACTTATCTTTCAAAATCGTAAAGAAACGTCTGTAGGTTTGTTCTGACTTATTCGGTAATAGTCCGAAAATCAACGGGACAATATTGGTCGATTCGATGTCGGATCCCAAATCGATGTGAACCGTATACAATTGATAGAACAAATTTACGGGTGCTATTTTAAAGGTTCCATCACCGTAATAGTCTCCATTCATCGAATGTATTTTAATAATATTCTTGGCAGTTTTTGACGCAAATACAAGGATTTTCTCATCGTCGCCATCGTCGGCTATAAGAAAGTTATGTGCTAAAATTGGCGGTATTTTCACATCCTTCAGTTTTGTAAATTTTAAAGACTCTGTCTCCAAAAACTTCTTCCGGGTTCTATATAGTGTGTCTTGTTTACTTTTTAAAATGGGTATTGGGTCTTCATCATTTTTATATTTTCTGGACAAACATTCAAATTTTTCTTCAAAAATATGTGACAATGGTTGTAAATTAGTGCAGACTTCTTTCTTGCATTCATCAAATAATTTATATACTTCATTCGAATGTTTATTAGTTACGCAAGTATGTGTAGAACGGCGAATAATGTTTTGTTTGTCTTGATCCATTGTAACGGAGGCAGTGCAAATGTTGCGGTTGACACATTTCCATAAAGTGGTTTTATTTTTGTTTTTAATTTGTAAATTATAACGGTGATCTGAATATAACAATGTTTCCCCACCTTTTTGATTTTTCGTAAAATATAAATCTTTACCGTTCCACATTTTAGAAAATTATTAAAATAAATATGTATTTATTCTTTATCCGTATATGAGACGTTATTCGTCGTCAAGGTAAATACAGTTGTCAATTTTAAGTGAATTTCAGACTGCAACTGACATTGAAAATTTCTCTGTCAATAGAACTTGAGATACTTATCTTTTTTATGTGGCCAGTACTACAATGGTTTAATATTTGTAGAGGTTTGACGTGAAAACCGTCTTGGCGCAAAGTGTTCAATTTCAACCATCTTTTTTATAATAAGTCGAGTGACAAACAAGCATAGAGCCCGCTTGATGTAAAGCCGTTACCGTAGCCTATGAACACCAGCAACTTGCGTTTTGAACGTTTTGCGTTTTGAACATTTTGCGTTTTGATCTTTGAATGTTTTGCGTTTTGATAATTTTGAGTTTTGAACGTTTTCCGTTTTGATCATTTTGAGTTTTGAACGTTTTGCGTTTTGATCAGTTTGCGAAATTGTACATTTTGAGTATTGAACATTTTGCGTTTTGAGTGTTTTACGTATTGAACACTATGCGTCGCGACGAACTATTTACACTTTATTTTGCTTTTAACCGTAAACACAGAAAACAAAACTTCTTATTATGAAAATAACTTATTTAAGTATTTTATTTAATTGTATAAAAACCTATTTAAAAAAGAATATAAACCCAAATGAATTGAAAAAGAATAGAAACCAAAAATTTAACTAATTTTATTGACCCAAATAAACAAAATCTCTATACTAAGTATAACTTTTTACACTTGTACTTATGAACTTGTTTTTATTTGTAACCGATTCCTAGAAATCCCTTTCGGATATTGCGACTTCTGACTGAGTCGGCATGCGAAGGCATAAAGACTCATTCATAAAACTATTAAGCTTTCTTATCTTTTGTTTACATTCACAGATGGTCAAATGCTTTGTTTGTACAACGCTCAAAAAAGTACCGTTTATTTGGTGAGGGCCTAGCATCCAAATGTGCAACAAAAAATAATGACGTAATAACATCTAATTAAACTCGAAAGTAATCTACTTTTAACGAATGAAATAAACAAAACAATGACCCAACTAAAGAAAAAAATATTTAAAAACTTATCTACATATTAAAGTAAGCAAATCGAATTGTAAACAATGTGCAGTGAATAATAATACATTTGTAGCGGAAAAAAAAATAATTGTCCCGTGTCTGCACGTTTGGGCAAGCCCACTTAGGCATATTTTTTCTGTGCCGTACCACCGTTTTTTACTCATGTGGTACCACGCCGCGTAACGACCCCCGGCCCTCCCTGACCCCCGCGCGGCAGCCTTCAATGTGTACGGGTGGTGTACCGGTACGGCGTTGACATAGGCAAAATGCCAGGCATTTACAATAAGTGCCCACTAAGTACCTGTAAATGCCTAGTTTTGGGCATAAATAGGGAATTTATAACTACTTTTTGGGCATTTATTGAAAATGCCCGGCATTTTGTCCATCTCTAGTACGGCGCGATGCTTGGCAAGTTTTTTACTCGCGTTAATTTCAGTTTCTCATTAAAAGTTATCTACATCAGGATAGCACTAATATTTTGTCTCTTGTCGCAAACTTATAAAACATTCACTTATACCTTACATATTTCCATACAAACTTTCATCCCCTATTCCCTATTGTTATTTTACCCCCGTGTGGGTAAAACTTTTACAAACTTTGAATGTCATATTTATTTATATCGAATCAACCGCCTAAAAAATAAGTTTCGAGCTTCTAGCTCTAAAAATAACGATACTTCCATACAACTTTTCACCCCCCCTTTTAACCCCTTACAACCTTTTTTTTGCATTAAAAAGTAGCCTATGTCCTTCCTCAGGCTCTAAACTATCTGTGTTCCAAATTTCATTAAAATCGGTTCAGTAGTTTTGCCGTGAAAGCAGGACAGACAGACAGACAGAGTTACTTTCGCATTTATAATATTAGTAAGGAAGTAAGGATTAACAAATATACGTAAGAAAAATCTCATTGGTATGCCGCGATCAAACCACGTCTCATGCGTTATGGTGTCGAGCGCTCTTCACACTAATCGTATATTTCAATATGTGTTAATTTTATTTTGGAAAACTTTTTGAGGCACTGAAAAGGCGTTATTTTTCCTTTCAATAGATTATCAGTAATCTTCTCTATCTTCGCATCTTTAATCATGTCTTTTGTTCGCCGTTTCTTTATGTTTCGTGTACCAACTTCCTCTTGTCGAATTTTGCGGTCATGCCTTGATGTTTTCAGTATATACACAAATTGCAACAAGTTTTTTTTATCATCTATTTTCCCATTCAGTCGTCTGTGCCACCCTTCTAGGGCATTTGTTGTCCAATGTCTCTCATTAACGCAACACCACATGTCAGATTTAACAACAGAAAACCATTGAGTGGTGAAATAGTCTTGGAATTTTTTGAAATTATCATGATTCTCCGGCATTTTATGCAGGATATCTAACCATGCTTCCGATATATGGTTATGTGGCAAAAGGGCCAAATTGCAAGTCATTCTTATAATTTTATGGAATAATTTTGTCTCGGGACTTACCGGTTCATTCTTCTTCACATTTTTTATTGGGTTTTTTTTTTTTCCACTAAATTTAAATGAGCAGCTTTGTTCCAAATAGCTTGGGAGAAATGGAAGAAGCATCCCTTGACTCGCACACCTGAAAAGACAACCTTTACTGCGTTAATGATTGCCAGTTCGTAATCTATTTTAAAACATGTGATCTTAAGTCCAAACTTTGTTTTTAAGATTGTAAACAAGGATTCGTATGTATCCTGTTTTTTGTCAGGTAATAAACAGTAAAAAATTGGCACAATCGCAGTCGTTTCTCTTGTACTGTGAAAGTCAACATGAATTGAAAGTAATTGTACAAACGGTTTCGGCACACACTTAAAACTGCCATCTGCTAGAAACAAGTCTGTTTCTTCAATATAGTCTTTATATTTGGGCGACGCAAAAATATAAAACTTGTTATCGTTGTCGGCTTCAAATAACATAAAATTCTTAGTTATTATATGTGGCAGTTGCACTTCATCTACATGTTTAAAATGTTCACTGTCGATTTGTAAGGCCTTCTTTCGACAATTGTAAAGGGCATCAATTTTAGAACGTATATCAGGTAATTCAAAGGAGTCAGAATCAGTCTCCAGGTCACTATTTGAAGTATTCATGCATTCGCCATATATCTTTGAAATTTGTTTGAACTCCCTCTTGACTCTGTTTCTACATATTTGTCGTCGCTTGTCTACTTTATTTTTATAAATATTAGGGTTACAATGATGTTTGCTCTCCCTCAGCACGTGGTTTCTTTCTTTATTTAATGTTATAGAGCCATTACATATGCTTCTATTAATGCATCTCCAATTTGTGGTTCCATTATTACGATTTGTAACATTCAATGTAAACTGATACCCAGCCCGTAATATTTTGGTTTTTCCTCTTTCTGTTTGTATAAAGTCGAGATCACTAGGATTACATTTGCTACAGGACGCCATAATTACATTTAAAATTACACCAAACACAATAAAATAATTTGCTCTACTTGCATTATCAATTATTACATCAGACTGACACTGACATTGAATTTTATCACTAGCCAGTATAGCTAATACATAGAAGCGATAAATAACAAATCTCCTTAGATAGAAAACTAATGGCAAATAAATTTACTTACATTTGATCAATCAAGCTTTTGACGAGTGTCTGCAAAATCCATAGGGGAACTTTAGCATCGCAAATTGATTACTACCACTGCGCCACTGAGACTATTAAGGAATTTACCAGTAGGTACTTGTATGAACAATAGTTAGAAAAAATATAGACTATATGTTAAAATCCAATGTGTTTGTTAAGTTTAGGGTTTTGACGAGTTTCTAATTTGACAAATCACGTATTTGACCAGTTAAGGTTTTGACGAGTTTCTGATTTGACGAATCACGTATTTGACGAGTTAAGGGTTTGACCAATCAAGCGACCATTAGGGACGGAGTTATTTTTTACATCGAATGTTTTTTTTCTATATATGTCGATACTTTTTTTGTAATTTAGAAATAAAACTGCAGTTTAGGTATAGATAAAGACATTTTTATTTTATAAAACTACACATTACACTAGGCATTGATATGGGGTTCACTACGCCTTTTCGAAACACGCTTAATCTTGTTTTATTTCTACTATGACGAATCACCTTAAGCTAAATTGAACTAAGCCTTATTATGTCAAATTATAAAACACCGATACTTCATTTCACCTAATAACGTTATAATAATGGCTTATATTGCCTACAGTTCAGCTAATCAAATGATGTTTAATCTACGTGCTATTCGATCAAGGCTCGTTTAACCATCTTAATATTTGATCTCACTCCTAAGATAGGTAGGTAAGTATTGGTACTAACTAAACACCTATGTCTATGTCTATCTAAATACCAGTATGTAATAAATGCTAGAGATAGGGATGAGAACTGACTGCGATGGGGACAAGGAAGGTATATTTAATGTGAAACACCTTAGAATGCATAGAGTGAATAGAGGAAAGTAAGGGGCAATGAGAGGAATGGAGATCCCATCAAGAGGCATATGTCCAGCAGTGGACCTAAAATAGATGCTGAAAAGAAGAAGCAGAACAAAGGGGCAATGAGTGGAAATAAGGCGCAATTAAAGAAAATAAGGGGAAATGTAAGGGAAATAAGGGTAAACGAGGAGAAAGGGAGGGGAAATTATAGGAAACTGGAAAAGTTCTTATTTCAGGAAATGAAAAAAGGATTATAACAGAAAAATCATCAAGTTTTTATTGTTTTTTTTTTCATTGAAACAAACTTAAAAGTAAATTAAGTAATTCTATAATTAAAGATAATTAAAATCGCACTATAAAAGAGAAAGTTCTTAAATACATAATAGTAGATAAAATAGATATTGGAATAAATTTTATTTGCAAATTGTTTTTATTTGCAAAATGTTTGTTTTACAATTCGATGTGGTTTGCAATGGCTCGCAGAAAATCCAATGTGTTCATTTTAGTTTCACATATCTTTGCTATTGCATTAAATCTTCTCATTCCCTTTTTTCTGGGTGGTGTTTTTTCAACACTTGCGTTAGATTTTTCAATAGCATGATTAGTTGTCATTTGCTCCTTTTGCATGTACTGAATCGTTGTATATACTCCAAACCGTGTATGACTCAAAAGTCCGTTCCATCGCCGATGCCAGGCTTCTATTTTTTTTTGGGTTCTTGGGAGATGTAAAGTGTTACTTCTATGAACAGACCACAGAGTAGGAGGAAAAATTGGAGAGCTTCTGGTAACAATTTTGATGACATTTAAAACAGCGATTTCAAAATCAGTCACGATATGTGCTGGATTCAAAACACAGCCAAACTCAAGAGCATATGATTTATCGAGTAAAAGACAATATACTACCGGAATCATCTTTCTGCTCTCAGTGTCGTTACCAACATAGGCATGTATCGAGTATATCTGTTTAAATATGATTGGACAAGATTGGAAAGTTCCATCCATTTGCCAGGAGGAAGAATTTCGCAAAATATCAATATTCCTCCTCGTACAAAAAAATAACATTCGCTTATTTTGACCATACGTAACATCTCGAGCCAGAAAGAACTCCCCTTCAACAACCTGTAATAATAAAAGTTGTTGTTAATAAAAAAAGTAAATTAAGAGTTTTATCTTTTTGAAAAATTAAAATTTAATATCACAACTATTTCCTGTTGTCTAATATAAACATAACTCTCTATGTCACAAAACTATTGAACAGATTTTAGTGAAACTGTTACCATTTCCTAAGTCTAAACATACACCTAGGCCGATTTAAACATAACGTAGCGATAATTTTACCTGTTAGATTGATAACCTCCTTTTTTCAAGTCGGTTCATAAATTCCTTAACAATCTACAAGTAAGTTTCATAGTTTACGGAAATAAAGTATCTCAAAACTTAATAAGTTTACATGTTCATACTCATCTTCATTTCTTCTGGTACGTCGATTTCGTCTAATGTTTTAGGTTCCACTGGTATTTTCTTTTTCCTATCGCGCCTTATAATTTGGCGTAAAGCATTTTTGTTTGGAATTATCTGAGTAGGTGCGGAGAAGCTACACGCAGCATCCCTTTTTAATCGATTTTTGAGAGTGATATCATCTGATTTCGAAGCACTTGGCGAATGAGAATGGTCACTTGGAGGTTTAATTATCGAGTGGCCGTCACCAGCAGTAAGCTTTGTGATTACAGAACTTCTACACTGTTTCGATTGCTTTTGAATACACTGTCAATAGAACTTGTCATTGTTTTGCGAGTTCACATAAAACTGATAACCGTTCAGTATCAGCATATCCTTTCCGCGCACAGTTTTTTCAATTATGATATCACATCTGGGAATGCTTATATTATCTGACATAATTATCAAATAAAAACACTTTCTGATCAGTAAAACTAACTGAAGCCTAGTGCAAAAGTAATGAGCAAAAACCTACATAACACTGCATAAATTCATATGTTTAATTTTTCTAACTACCCACATTTTTAGGGTTCCGAACCTCAAAAGGAAAAACGGAACCCTTATAAGATCACTTTGTTGTCCGTCTGTCTGTCTGTCTGTCTGTCTGTCTATCTGTCTGTCTGTCTGTCTGTCTGTCTGTCTGTCTGTCTGTCTGTCTGTCAAGAATTTCTATGTCGAGAATGCGTGGAGGTATCAAGCTGAAATTTGAACTGTATACTCAGGTCTACGGTCCCATGAAGTTAAAAAAAAATCAAACTGCTAAGTTTACGTAGAAAAAAGTTACGGCCGTTTATTCAGCAAAAAACGCATATTTCGACACACTCAAGGGAATCAAAACCTATAGGGTACTTCCCGTTGACCTAGAACTATGAAATTTGGCAAGTAACATCGTTATAGACTACAAGTACAGGAATAAATCTCAAAACTATACATTTGTAAATAGATCTTAAAAAATAGGGGGTCTATATTTTTTATAGGGTGTCGAAATTTCAAATTGAAACTACTAGTTCAAATGGGGTATCATATGAAAGGGCTTGATGTACACATTGCAAAATATATTTTATTTATTTTTTTCGACGCATTATTTCTTATTTATAATGAAAAATATCAAATTTAATAATGATACTACGTACCTACGGAACCCTCGGTGGGCGAGTCCGACTCGCACTTGTCCGGTTTTTTTTAATGTAGTATTGCAATATCTGTCAGAGTTGCGTTTTGTTGACGCGATAGCAAGTGTAAATAGTACTTCAATTAAATATATTTTGTAGTATAGTGTTTAGGTTAAACGTAGCACTGAACAAATGGTTAAAGGCATATCAAACATCCTATGAAATAAACGTAAGGTTTACTGGATAGTCGATGATTCGTCATAGTAGAAATGTAACAAGGTTAAGCGTGTTTCGAACAAATTGGTTATTCCAAAACATAGACTGGGGAAGGTCAATAATTCGTTTGTCGTAAATTGCATCCGCTACTACAATAAGTTGCCGGAGTCGGTCCTGATTTTACCCGACACTAAATTCAAACAGCTTATTAAGACCACCTTATGCAAAAAGGCTTACTACAGGACCGACGATTACCTTAATGATAAAAATGTATGGCAAATTCTCGGCACAGAATGTGAAGCACAGGCGTCTTATCTTTACAAGTAGTATTGTGGATATACATATTTAGACCTTTATACAATATGTATATACACTCTATACTATGATTTTTTATATTTTAATTTTTTTTACTATTTTATTTTACTTTAATTCTTTTTTCTCTTATTTTGGTTGAATACCATTTTTTTTTATTGTATTATGTATAATGATAATATTGTATGGCTATTTAAAAAAGACCTATATTGACAGAGTTTCTTTCGGCATTTCTGAAGTTAATTTTTTGAATAAAAAAATTTAGTAATTCAGCATCGTAAAATATTTCGAAGATTGCTTCCTGGAATGGCTCCCTGATATATTTCGAAGTTCGCTAAATAACCACAGCTACAATTGAGGCAGCAACATTTGTATCCGAAACGTATCATTGTTTACAACCGTGCCTCCCGAAATATTCTATCGTACTCTCATCGTAGCTGAAGTGTAGCGCTAGGGACATGTTCTAGAAACTTTTGTTTCAAAATATTCATCAGTGGCCTCAATTTTGTCATCTTATCATTTCCATCTAAATTGTTATTGTCAGCAGCATGTATGAATCGCATAATTTGTATGAATCTGTCTCTTCGCATAGCATTACAAACTAGATGGTTTCGCATGTCACTGCCCGAGTCCCAATACCTAAATTTTAACAAAAGCGGCAGGCGTTGGTATCAAATCGTACGAATTATGCGATTCAAAAACTGGATATCTTTGGAAATTCATCATATACACTGGCAAATCACAAGACCACACTTACCAAAAACCCCATGACCAAGATCAACCTGATGGGGCAACGGCGAGAATCGTCTTTGATCTGGCACGTCCTCTGTTTCACAAAGGCCATGTATTAGTCATGGACAACTTTTATAATTCCCCATTGCTGACCCGCTGCTTGAAGCAACATGGCACGGACACAATGGGGACGTTGCGTAGGTAGTAGTAGATAGTAGTAGCGCGTCAAGTAGGATTTAGCATGACTCACGATATGACTATTGTGGTCTGGCGCGATGCAAATATTGTATCTCTGATATCGTCGTACCACAAAGTCGAAGTGGGTGGAAAGGAAAAACATGGGACGTACAAATACCGATCAAAAGTTGTGTTAGACTGTAGTCTAATACAACTTTTGATCAGTACTGTAACCCCATGGCAAGGTTGTAAACCTTGCCATGGGGGGTGTCGATCGGAAAGATCAGTTACTGGCGGCATTTCCCATGGAAAGGTGCAAGAATCTCATTTGGTATACCAAATATTGTCCAGTCCATCACGACTCGGAGTGCTGAACTACCAACTACAGCTATGGAAGGGCAAGGGCATTACCCAGAGCGAGGGAATTACCCAGAGCGAGGGAAATCCAAACAAGCTAGGTGTAAATGGTGTGCTCGTTCCAAAACTCTTACTAGAACAACATGACAATGCGATGTTTGCAAAGTCGCACTCTGCATAGAATCTTGTTTTAAGAAATACCACACTTCCAGTTCCTAGATTAAGAAAGAACGTGGTGCTGCTGCTGTCGTGTATCTCTATAAATTCGAAGTTAGTAGTGTTTTATTTTTAAAGTTCACTGACGTATGGTAGTGAATGTTGGGTTTGGCAGAAGAAGCATGAAAGTAGGATAAACGCCGTAAACTAAGATCGTAGAATGAGATTGTTGAGGAAAGTTGTCAGAGTAAGACTGTGTGATAAAGTGAAGAATTGGGTGAAAAAGAAGGAATTTGGGAATTCGGGAAAAGTGTGGGTTGAAAGAGGATGTTGTAACAAAAGTAGAGAAAGGTATATTGAGGTGGTTTTGTCATTTAGAGAGAATGGATAGTGGAAGAGTAACGAAAGAAATATACAGTGCGACAGTGGATGGTAGTTTTATAAGGTCGCACCAGAAGGACATTCACTGATCCGATTATGCTGCGGCTACACTACCTTACCGTCTACCGGGCTGTTACCGCAATAATTGTGGCATTAAATTACCGTTTAAATTACTGCGTGAAGTGGTGTGGTTACACTAGAGTTTACCTAGATATGTCAATAAATTAGGCGGTAAAAATATAATTTTTCAAGATGGAGGTTGAAGCTGCAGCTGTTATATTTAATTAGATGGTTTCGGTCTTTTTTCTTCTTCAAATCATCATTGTACACCGCGATTTTTATCGGGGGATACCCGACTGAAAGCCCATAAAAAGATACGGTTCGCATTAGAATAATTCCAAAACTCAAGCTTTTTTCATTTGACCACTCCATGTCGGTCGATACGTGCGTCGCCGTTGAGCTCATGTTGCACACTGGATAAACGGTAGTGTGGCCACAAACGCATTAATTACTGCGGTAATTCTCTTTGTCTACCGCCATTTGCCATATTAATTGGCATTGTAAAATTATGGCCATAAATCGTGGTTACACCTAGGCGTTGTTGAAATTATGGCAATAATTATTGGTGTAGTGTAGCCGCAGCATTAGTGATGTTCATAAAAAACTGGCCAAGTGCGAGTCGACCTCGCGCACTAAGGGTTCCGTACCATTATCTATAAAGACGAAAAAAAAAATACGTTTGTTGTATGGGAGCCCCCCTTTAATATTTATTTTATTTTTAATTAATTATTTATTTTTAAAGTAAATATACAACTAAATATTATGTGAGTATTTCAAACGTTTACCCATTGCCGTTATCAATTGCGAGCAAAAACGAGCAAAAAAAATCACGTTTTTGTATGGGAGCCCCCTTAAATATTTATTTTATTCTATTTTTTAGTACTTGTTATTATAGTGGCAATTAAAATACATCATCTGTGAAAATTTTAACTATCTAACTATCACGGTTCATGAGATACAGCCTGGTGACCGACGGACGGACGGACAGCGGATCCTTGGTAATAGGGTTCCTTTTTACCCTTTGGGTACGAAACCCTAAAAACTGGGGTCCGAAGTGGTAGGAATAGAAGGAGATGTATGAATTGGATAATTAATGTTGATGAGGTGAAAGAGGTGTGTCAGGATAGGGTAAAATGGCGTTCCATAGTCTCTACCTACCCCTTCACGGGGACTGAGGAGTGAGCTTTATTTATGTGTGTATTTAAAGAGAAAGATTTCAGAACCTCTCCTTGCTACCACTCAAACGTCCTCCGTACGCGGGTTCCCCAAATGAAACAGTTCGAAGCGTCCGGGGAACTCGCGTACCAAGCGCGAGTCGCCCAATTTCAAAAAATATTTTTTCCAACTTCTCGTTATGCAGGGCCTTTAAAACTTTATTAAAAAGAAGATGTGTTTAGTTGGCTGCACTGTAAAAATTTAAAACCCTATTGTGGCAATACAAATTATTATAAAAAAAAAAAAAATTTGTCGTTGCGTCGTTTAGTCTGCGCATGTTTTCTTTGTGTCAGTGACTGCCGCCATTATTATGAGGTAAATAATTTGATTTATTAGATAATTCTTGGATTGTTGTATACGAAAATAATTGATAAAATGTGTACGTCGTGTATGTGTATAAATATCTGAATTTCGAAACACTCCTGTTTAATTTGTGAGCAAGTAAAGTATGCGCCGTACTTGATTTCAATATGGCGTTGTTTTATTTACGGTTTTATTAATATGTCTAAGTCTATTTTATTGAAATGAAAGCAGAAAATGGAAGAATAGTTTCTTGTTAACATATACACATCCTTTTATAAACACAAATGGTGTCGGTTCTGTGATTATTCTTGCAAAATTTCAACGCAGGCGTGGTGATTTTAGCGTTGGGACGCGAGTACCAGGGACGTTTCGATATTAGGTCGACTAAGGACTCCCATACACGGTTTTATGTACTGAATATTGTTCGCTATTTTGCCTGATTTTTTTTTCGAAAATCATCATCATGATCAGGTCATTTTCAAGTCTGTATAGATTATTAGGGGTGTAAGTGGTTCAACAACATCTTTGAACCAAAGCCAACTTCACCTGCACGCGGTGCACCCTGCTGCCTGACAATCAGTGAATATAATTTTTTTTCGAAAATTATATATTAATCATCATCATCATCAGAGGGGCAATTCTCGTAATTAAAATATAGTCAAAATTCAGTTTCGATCCAGTCTGGATCTCACAAATGTCACATTTGGTATTCTCGTAACACAATATGTAACTTCAAAATTAAATTTAAGCGGGATTATATCGAAATACGAGTGGAAATTAAACAAACTAAGAATGTTACTTTGCCAACAACAAGAATTGATAATATTTTACAGACATCCCAGGCGTAGATACTGAAGTCGAGGTGTTGACGACGTGGGGTTCTGCCGATGTCCTAGCTGCTGGCCCTTCGACGAGCCAGCCATCGACGAGCCAGCAGCGGGCTTCTTTTATTAGTGAGTATATATATATATATAACGTATTTATAGTATTAAACTTCCTGTTTGTTCTTTCTATTTGCTGAATATGAACTTTTTTTTTTTTTGAAAATCAGGTCCTGCCGATCTCCTAGCTGCTGGCCCTTCGACGAGCCAGCCATCGATGAGCCAGCAGCAGGCTTCTTTTATTAGTGCGTATATATATATATATATATATATATATATAAACGTATTTATAGTATTAAACTTCCTGTTTGTTCTTTCTATTTGCTGAATATGAACTTTTTTTTTGAAAATCAGGTCCTGCCGATCGCCTAGCTGGTAGAAGTCGGCAGCATCGTACTATTAGTGAGTATATATATATATATAACGTAAGACAGAAATGCTCCATTTATAGTATTAAACTTCCTGTTTGTTCTTTCTAGTTGCTGAATATTAACTTTTGCTTTCTCCCGAACTTCACAGCTCGTGATGCCCGAGTAGAGCCGTCATGTGCCGCCGACCTCTCGATCTTCCAGGCTCACGTACTGGAAGTCGAGGATACGTGTAATGACTCTGTTATTCGGGATATCGCAGCAGACGATAACTTTAGTTTTGAGTGGAAGAAGGACATTTCGGCCTTTACAGGACGCCGTGAGACTTTCACTGGTACACCTGGACCGACTGTACCGGTGACTAACGACACGACAATACTCGATATATTCTACAGAATGTTCGAGAGTGACTTCATTGACCACATTTGTACAGAGACCAATAGATACGCCGACCAAAAAATTGAACTTTTACGACGACAGGACAAACTAACTGCTAACTGTAGACTAACGAGATGGACACCGACTAACCGCGACGAAATGATTAGCTACTTGGCAGTATTGGTGCTCCAGGGCCTCTACCCTCAGGTGGCAGAGGAAGCCTATTTTTCATATAACGGTTACGGCACTATGGCTTATTTCTCCAGGATAATGTCGTACAACCGTTTCCTATTGCTCAAGTCGCTACTTCATTTTGTCGACAACGAGACTTTGACTGACAACCCCGACAAACTGAGCAAATTAAAACCCGTGACTGACTATTTCAACTACAAGTTTTCTTCGCTATACAAACCGTCTCAGGAGATATCCATAGATGAGTCGCTATTGAAGTGGCATGGGCGATTGAGCTTTGCGCAGAAAATTTCTACCAAAGCCGCCCAGGTAGGTGTAAAAACCTATGAGCTCTGCGAATCATCTACTGGATATCTCTGGAAATTTTTTGTATATGCGGGGAAAAAGAGACAGACGGAGACTCAGGCCGATAACAGACCAGACGCCAATGACGACACAAATGACGGTGACGACGTGAACGACAATAACCGACCAAATGACCCTGCATTCATTGGCGGTAGCGATGCTCGTCCCACAACAATATTTCCTAAATAATACTTTCCGCCGAAATCAGATTACTTGTAATGAATTGTTAATATCTATTTGTAATGTAAAAATACTTTCCGCCGAAATAAGATTACTTGTAATTAATTGTTAATATCTATTTGTAATGTAAAAATACTTTCCGCCGAAATCAGATTACTTGTAATGAATTGTTATTACTATGATTCACAAGCATAATTCTGCTTAAAAGGAGACTCCGGACATGACACATGTAAATAGCATAAGAATTATTATAATAAGCATTATTTTAAGCATTATTTACATATTATTACTGAATAAAGATTTATTATTATTATACTCGTTTATTCATTTTGTA
The DNA here is from genome assembly GCA_937001555.2 of Hypsopygia costalis. Classification (NCBI taxonomy): domain Eukaryota; kingdom Metazoa; phylum Arthropoda; class Insecta; order Lepidoptera; family Pyralidae; genus Hypsopygia; species Hypsopygia costalis. The sequence continues at coordinate 11,649,912 of OW443347.2, read as the reverse complement.
TCTCCTACTTACTTATTACATTTTTAAATATAAATAATGCTTATTCATACCAATGAATAAGCGACTCTATTTCAAATAGAATAGAGTCGCTTATTCATTGGTATGAATAAACATTCTATTCATTTATTGAATCGCAATAAGACATGGTGGTAAGGGGGCTGGTTCTTGACCCGAACTATTATTATTATACAGAAATAACAGCACTTGGTAGAACTTTTTAGACATTTTGTTATCAATAAAATCACTAATACTTTTCCACCTAAAAAAAATCTTTTTTACAGAAAAGATTTTTTTTTATTTGTATAAAAAGGAGAAAACCAGCAGTCTAAATAAATTTAATTAGGTGGAACAGTACAAGTGATTTTATTGGTAATGTTCATGTATTTTTTACATGTCAATTAATAATAAATGCATAAAACTTGTTAAAATACATTTAATTTATTGTAATATGTACAATTTATTACATAAATTGAAAGTAACATTATTATGTTTCATTGAATACATAACCCAAAAAAACCGAATGATGATGATGATGCATAAAACTTGTTTTATTACATTTAATTTATTGTAATTATGTACAATTTATTACTTAAATTGAAAGTAACATTATTTTGTTTCATTGAATACAAAACCCAAAAACATCGTTTACAGGAAGCCTTATATGTCGGCCATCTTGGTGATTTCAACACGCCGGCTCCCGCCGGTGGCCGGGCCTCGCGACCGAGAGAAGTAGTGGTTCTTTTTATTTAATTTCTCCACGCAGCGTAAACCTACGAAAGATATAAATATGTCATTTTAAAGATGAAATAGTCTAGTTTATTTCAATATAAGTCTGATTGCGTAGAATTGAAAAGTATATTGATAAAAACTTGTTCAAAAAAAAAAAATTGTAGCAAAATGTTGCTAAACTTGACTTTCACATTTTTTTTTTTTGCACTTTAGCTTCAATTCTAGCAATTCGAGACAATGTAGTCTAATTCTGTATACTATAGCCTATCCGTAGGTATTTTTTATTTCAATATAGCTGTAGTATAACGCCAGCTATCACGGTTTTTGTTACAACGTAGCGCCGCCTCGCGCGCCGCGGGAACAAAAAAAAGTCCTTCGGACGTGGGAGTGCCGATGCTCGCGCGCTCGGACGCGCGAGTGGTAAGACGTACGAGTATCTACCTTATTTGAATTTCCCTCGGTTCACTTAGGCCCGTATTACAGAATATCATACAAACCTGAATTTAGTCTCAAATGTTGATTGAGAAAGACAAACGTATATAAAAAGTATATTTTCATCTTTCTCAGGCGTTACTTAAAACCAAACTCAGGCTTGAGTGATGTTTACACGTTCTGTAAGGTTTTACGGGCCTTAGTGACTGCACGCACTGCGTTGCGATGGGTATTTTCTGTCGCGCAATTATAATATTTGGTTGTAAACCACTTGTATGTTTGTAGATGATGTCTTGACCGAGACTCTTAAGTCTGTATCTATAAATAAATATTTTTTTTATTAATCTAATAAAATATCCCTCAGTTTTGACGTGTTATTTTTTCGCACATTTTTTTAAATAGTGACAATGTTGAAATAAAATACTAATATTAGTTTATTCTTTGCAATAGGTTAACTCATAATGCCCTACTTCCGAATTATTTCTGCAAGTGAACATTTTCACCCAGTGTGCCAATAGCCTAAAACTAAAATTCTCTTTGGATACCTAGGCGTCTAGTTGATTTTGTCATCAAAACTGAATCTTAAGCCCGTCACAGACTTAGCTATAATATATATTAATATTTTTATAGCTAGGCATATTACTATATATTTTCTATACTAATTTTCGCGTGACCGCACACTCAGCTATAATATATATTTCTGTGACGTCACCAAGCGATACCGTAATATACATTATTGCATATTACTATATATTATGGTATAGCAAGACATATTCCGACATATTTTGAATGTACAGCGTGTTCCGATCCCCGCACACCTTTCCGCTTTGCCTCGCGCGCCCGCGCGCCTTGCTGCCCGCCCCTCCTCCGCCTGCAGTTTCTTTTCATTCACCAAAGAACATGCACGTCACTTTAATTATAATGGAGCATTTGATTGAAAGTGTACGAAAACGTCCCTGTTTATGGCAACTTGATTTGAAGGAGTATAAGGACAACGAAATAAAAGAAGCAGCGTGGGAAGAAGTATTTAATGAGTGTGATTTTCCAAGTGGTAAGTAAAGTAAAACATTTTTTTTCTTACATATTACGTTCTAATTACGCCTGATTTGATTTAGCCTCTCCGTAATTCGTGTTGACTGCCATGGGACTGCTCCCACTGTATTAAAATAATTACAAAATTCTTCTCGAATAAAGAAACAGTCGTTTGCAAAACTGGCATTTTGCGTATCTGACATTGGGCGTGTAACGTTATTTAAATTGTCAGGTAAGCTGAGCAACTGATGCTCGCTGTCAATTCGGACACTGCGATGATTTTGAATGTTGAAATAACCAATGGTATTGTCTATACAATAGTTGTGTAAAACACAAGTGGCCTTAACTATTTTGTCTACAAGATCAATTTTGCATGCAAATGGTCTCTTAAAGACTCTCCAACGAGTAGATAATATACCAAATGCATTTTCCACGACTCTGCGCGCTCTACTGAGTCTATAATTATAAATTTTACGACTTGTAGTTAAGTGACCCTTTGGATATGCTCTCATTAAATTTGTCATCAGCGCAAAGGCTTCATCGCCCACAAAAACGTAAGGCATATTTATACCGCCCGAAGTTAAGGGTTCTTCATCAGGAAATTGTAATTCATTAGTTAACATTTTCCTTCCCAAGACACTGTCTGCAAATATTCCACCATCACTAAATCGTCCTTTTGAGCCAACATCTATTATCCTGAACTTACGGGTTGCGTCAGCTACCGCTAGCAACACAATAGAAAATGTGTTTTTGTAATTATAATAATCAGACCCTGAATTACATGGCGCTCTAATAATAACGTGCTTGCCATCTATAGCACCGCAGCAGTGGTCAAACTGGCACGTTTCTTTAAAAACTGAAGCAATATCCTTCCATTCTTCTTTTGTAGGTTCTGCGAGAACTTTAGGCTGAAGGTGCTTCCACAAAGAATCACACACTTCTTCCACTATATTGGACACAGTAGATTCTCCAATTCTATAACTGAAGGCTATGGTTCTAAATGAATCCCCAGTTGAAAGATACCTGAAATTTCATTTATTATCAATTATTTTGTTTGTTTCAGTGGCAGAAATAAAAAAATTATGGAAGAAACTAAGAGACGGGCACCGTCAAGCGTTAAATGCTAAAAAAAAAACTACGGGACAAGCAGCGGATTCAAAACCAAAATGGAAATACGAACATTTGATGGAGTTTTTAATTCCACACATGAAAAATAGACATCAACATACAAACGTAGGAACTAGTTCCAGAAACACGACAGATACCCTGAACGATGATAGCTTAACAGGCGATGAGTCCATGGATTCTTTGAAGGAATCTAGAATTAAAAAAAAACAAAACGATCCATTCCATGCTCGAAGATGAACAGAAAAGAAGGGAGAAAAGAACTGTCGAGAGAGACCAAATGTAAAGGAGAACTAGTGGATATAATAATATGTAATGATACGAAAGCAGATGGCGAACGAATATAATGTATTTAGGTAGAAATATATCACAAGTGGTACACACGGTTCAAGAGTAAAGACCAAGATCAGTCAACATATTTGGTTTCTATGGTAATAGTTATTCAAATAAACACTAATTTCAAAAAATGTTAAAAAAATATAAAATATAAAATATAAAAGAGGTCGCAACATCCTCCCCTCTTGTGCAGGAAAGCACAGAAAGTTGGTACCTACTCCGTCATAGGCAGCCTAACCAACTTCCGTAAGGGTCGGCGTAACGTGCCTCCTTTAGTCGCGACATCCACCACTCTTACTACCGAATCCTTTCCAGGGTAGGTTGCCGATACACGTCCTCGTGGCCACACACCTCGGGGAAGATTCTCGTCTACAATAAGAACCAGGTCTCCAATCTTTAAAACATCTGAAGTGGTTGGCTGTCGCGGTTGAAGCGTCGGGAGTATCTCCTTAACCCATCGGTTCCAAAAATGATCTGCTAGTCGTAGTGCCGCTTTCCATTCTGATCTCCGTACTAAATCGGTGTCGTCTAGACTAATAGGGATCGTTTGGGTTGATGAACTGCCGAGTATAAAATGAAATGGTGTCAATGTCTCTTCATCTAATGGGTCTACTGACACGTGAGTGAGAGGTCTGGCGTTGACAATTGCTTCGGCTTCTAGCAGTAAAGTTACCAGAACTTCATCTTTCGGTGCACGTTCATTTAGTGTGGCTTTCAAAGCGACTTTTATGCTCCGCACTAGTCGCTCCCAACAACCGCCAAAATTGGGGGCAGCCGGAGGAATGAAACTCCAGCGAATGCCTCGGTTTGCTGCATAATTAGGTATATCATTACTATAAAATTGTTTCAGTACTCGATTTGCACCGACAAAAGCGGTTCCATTATCAGAATAAAGTACTTCAGGAGATCCTCTTCTGGCAATAAACCTCCGTAGACTCATTATAGCGGCGTCAGTTGAAAGACTGTGTACTAATTCTAGATGTACTGCTCTGGACGTCATACAGGTGTAGAGTGCGACGTATCGTTTTTCATGTCGTCGACCAACAGTAACATTTAAAGGTCCAAAATAGTCTAAACCGGTATAAGTGAATGCACGTCGATGATGTGCCAGCCTTGAAACAGGTAAATTTCCGGTACGTGGTATCAATGGTTGCGCCTTTCTTATTTTGCACAACAAACATCCATTGGCTGTCGCTTTGAAAGCCACACTAAATGAACGTGCACCGAAAGATGAAGTTCTGGTAACTTTACTGCTAGAAGCCGAAGCAATTGTCAACGCCAGACCTCTCACTCACGTGTCAGTAGACCCATTAGATGAAGAGACATTGACACCATTTCATTTTATACTCGGCAGGTCATCAACCCAAACGATCCCTATTAGTCTAGACGACACCGATTTAGTACGGAGATCAGAATGGAAAGCGGCACTACGACTAGCAGATCATTTTTGGAACCGATGGGTTAAGGAGATACTCCCGACGCTTCAACCGCGACAGCCAACCTAAATGTAAAGGAGAACTAGTGGATATATGTAATGATACGAAAGCAGATGGCGAACGAATATAATGTATTTAGGTAGAAATATATCACAAGTGGTACACACGGTTCAGGGAGAGGGGTGTGATGACTGAAACCTCCGACCTACCGAATTATTTTTTAGCTTTTAGTACACTATTTTCAATAAAACCGTTTAAATTAAAAGTTTTTTTTACATAATTTTTATTTTCAAGTTTTTAGTTTCTAATTTCATTACATAGTACTTCTCGTTCTATTAAGTTTAGATTTGACTTTTGTCGTTATTTTTTTTACTTTTAAATTTGTCTTGTATTCAAATGAATACCCATATTGAAAAAATGGGTATCAAATGATACCCATATTGAAAATTGAGACGATATGTAACCGCGCCAACCGGCCATTTTGTTGACGGCCATCTTGGATTTTATAATATTCATCGTGAACTACAACCCACCACCTCCCATGGCTCCTCCGACCTCACGGTCATTTGAGCCGAATCGCGAGAGATGCGCGCAGCACCGTTGCTCTAAGGCTCTTTTGTGCCGCGGGCAATTCTTGACTCTCTACAAATTATTTAATCTAAGTCCTTGTCCCATTTTGGCCCTCTCCCCCTTCTGGGGCGGGGACAATTACATTGACAGCTCCGCTGCCGTCCGTTGGCGCACCGCCTCCAAACTTTTCTTGCCGTTCCTCGGTGCTCCTACGCGCGTGCCAGGCGTGGGCGAACCTCCGCAAGGCTGCAAAGTTCGCCTCCGTGGAAACGAGGTCCGAGAAATACACTGGGCCCGGGAACTCCTCGCAACGCTGAACCCTGCCAAGAAGCTCGCTGCGCAAATCCCCGTATCTAGGACAGGACCACAGTATGTGGTCTCTGTCCTCTACTCCTTCGATTATATTGAATATATTGAATCATAATGGAATTGATTATCAATAAATTTTACGATGATAGTTTTAGGAAAATTTATGTTGTCTCTGATAATGATTATGTTTCTAATCATAAATTTAAAAAAAAAAAAATATTCGAAGAATTGGGTATGTATCCAATGGTAGGCGATGTCGTTAGGATATTGCATATGAGTTTAATTAAGAACATACATATACCAGAACCGTATATGACAGATAATGCTGTATTGCATGTCGAAATGTTTGGAAATAAGATCTCTGTTAGTGAATTGTTAGAACGCTATGTGTTTAGCTCGATTCCCATCGGAGATGATTTCAAAAATAAGAAATTGGATAAGAATTTTGGTAAATGTTATAAATACTTGAACATCAGTTCTAATTATAGTAAATCTAACGATATTAAAGATTGTGGAATTTTCCCGAACTGTAATAGTGTTTTTTCTAAACTGATGTATGCTCATGGTATAGATCTTTATAAGTTGGATTATTACTTATCTAAATTGAATTATGGAAATTTTAAGATAAATATAATATTGCAATCTTCTATTGCGAAGATATTCAGAATAGTGTCTTCTATCGATTTTAAGGATTTGAGATATACTATACATGCTAACATTATACATATATCTAAAGATGATGGTGAATTGCTTGATTTTGAAGCAGTCTTTCGTATTTTTGTTAGCGCTAGTATTTTCTTGGTCGGAGCAGACGTTGATGTTATTCCATCAGATATTAGAAAAGTATTCATCGTGAACTGTGTTCTACTAGTTAAGCCCTTTCATTTGATACCCATATTGAGGTAGTCGTGACAAAATTTGTAAATCGCCATTTTGTAGAGGCGGCCATCTTGGATTTTCATTTTTTTTCATGTGAACTGTATTCTTCTAGTCAAGCCTTTTCATTTGATACCCATATTGAGGTAGTCGTGACAAAATTTGTATACCGCCATTTTGTAGCGGCAGCCATCTTGGATTTTCATTTTTTTTTCATGTGAACTGTGTTCTACTAGTCAAGCCCTTTCATTCGATACCCATATTGAGGTAGTCGTGACAAAATTTGTAAACCGCCATTTTGTAGCGGCGGCCATCTTGGATTTACAATGAAACAGAATTTATTTAATTGTATTGTCACCAGAACTAAAGGTGTATACCAAATTTCAGATCAATCTGTCAACAGGAAGGGGGTCAAATTTCAATTACTAGATTTGACCCAAGAATAAATAATAAAAAATAAAACAAACGGGGTGAGCTAAATAAAACCGTTTAATAAAAAAACAAAACGATCCATTCCATGCTCGAAGATGAACAGAAAAGAAGGGAGAAAAGAACTGTCGAGAGAGACCACCTAAGAAGACAGTTAATGGACAATGCTTTTAACCAGTCAAAAAGCGAAACTAGTGCTATGGAAAAGTTTTTCTTGAGTATGTGCGATACCACATGCCAATTGCCGGAATATTTACAAATGAGAATACAGCGCCAAATATTTAACATTGTAATGGAAGCCAAAGAGCAACATTTAATGAGATCAGACTACTCGGACAATTCTCCAGGTTGTTCAGTTTATAATTTCACCGGTGGTACTCCTTTCAAACTACAAAACAGGAATCTACCTACTCTACGACCAGTTTCCGCACAATCATCTTACACCTCATCAACACCTGGACAATCATCTTACACCCCACTAACACCTGAAGTGTACAATATCCCTGACGCAATGCAAAGTCAAAATACAGATTCGGCAGAACAATCTCTGAATACACTCACATCAGAAACTGATTATCCTATTCAACAACCTTCTTTGCGACCAGATTCTGCCCAGTCATCTCACACCTCACCAACAGCTGATTCGGCAGAACAATCTCTGAATATTCGTAATTACCTCCAGGATTTCAATTATTAAAATGATTTTGTTTTCTTAACTTTAAAAGTAAAATTAGTTTTGATTAGAAAATAAAAGATTTATACCTACTGTGTTGTATTAATTTTTTTCTTACCTTAAACACACAGCCAGACGTTCTTCAGAACTAATACTTTTGCGCAAAATCGTATTTTTCTTTTTTATATCATTTTTTATCAATTCATGTAGCTCTAGAAATGACGATCTTGAACTTCTAAAATATTGTGCAAATTTTTTTGAGGATAACTCGCGATATAAATTAAATTCGCCACGAGTTTGTTTATTTCTTATATGTGATTCGATCCATTTGGTTCTAGTTTTTGTGTCTGACCGGGCAACTAACATATCGAAAGCAGCGGCGGAATCGTCTTCTGACGAACTGTCTATTAAGTCCATTAACAATGTACTTGTTGAATTCATAATTACTGTTAGTATTTTGAAATAAGAACACCCTTAATTACAAAATACGTGCGTACACTAGGACGACCATCAATTAATGAAGGCAAAATATATATTTCTCAGTGTGTGGTAGCTTGCTATAATATATATTATAGTACGGTATATTAATATATATTATAGCTAAGTTTGTGACGGGCTTTATGTATAAGAAACAAGGTTTATTTCAATTTTATTTTAAAGATGACTTAATTTCTTTCAAATTGATACCAAATATATTGATAAACACGACTGAAGTTAGGTGTAAATCGTTCACAAAATAGTATCATTGAGCAGCTGATATTTAGTGACACTAAAGATAACTCTGAACGTTATTAATTAATTTAATACATGTTTCAGTGTATTTTTGACGTGACAACGTCTTATAAATTGGTTAGCCGGGTGACACTTCAAGAAACTGGCTCACGTTATGCGCTTACAATGAGAGCGAGTGAAAGGCACGCGTCCCTTCTAAGAGCGAGAGAGACAGACATAAAAAGTGAAAGGCATGCGTCCCTTCCACTCGAAAACATTTTACCACTCAAAGTCGTTGTCACGTAAAACTTTCGCCCGTATACCGACTTTACAGGCAACCAATTTTTTTTCATTAATAGTAGTCTAAAGAATGTCTAAATATGGGATTTACCTTAATGTCTAAATATTAGATGAAAGTGTGATTAAAAACAGTCTTTTTGTTTTGACCTGGCGAACTGAGCAATCTGTAATGGCGGCCAGGTAAAAGTTTTGTGTTTATTAAAAAGTGAGTTTAATTTAAAAATGTGCGATTCTGTGTCCATTTTGGTTATTCATTTGTAAAGTGTGAATCTTCAGGAACGTTTTGATTGTAAAAAAGGGGAGCTACCAAATTTGAAGTAAGTTCTAAGCCTATATTATATGACAAACTCGGTCGAAAAAATCCAATTGTGGCTAGTTTGGATGCTTGTATAACCAAAAGTACATTGTAAAGTTTTACAATTTATATATTAATAGCAAGCCTGTTTTATATTTAATCTAAAAATTATTACTTCCATTGGGAAGTAATAATTTTTAGATTAAATATTATTACTTCCGTTGGGAAGTAATAATTTTTAGATTAAATATAAAACAGGCTTGCTATTAAAACAAAATGGATCCGCGCCTATTTTATTTTTGAATCTCGCGGTGTATTGACGGTTTGGGAGCAGCGTAGATAAGTGAATCGAGCGGTTATAATGTTGTTTTATTTGCTTACCTTTATATAATGTTTTAGGCATCTGTAGATCGCCCAACATGTTTCAGGTATCAACCGTGATAAAAGTGGTTCTGATATTCAAGAACTGAACTTAAGGTCGTGATATGCGTTGCCTGTAACAAGAAATCTCAATGTGACAACTAATCGCTGTTTTGCAGTAATACTATCTCTCAGTATAGTATCTTGTTTCTGAATATAATTTGTCACTAAATTTAATAAGTGATCAAACTGTATAGTATTCATTCTGAGGTAATTCCTGAAATCTTCTGGATCCAAAAGGTCTACAATGTTCATGTTGCTCAATTTGTTTCTTATTAGCAGATACTGCTTAACCCAACATTTTTTTTTTTACGCTTAGTAATGCCCGCTGTTGCGGCAAGGATAATGCCGATTTTTTGTATTTTCGAAAGCGTGGGCACCATGGTTGACGTCTGGTCACTGACTGAGTTAGGATACTATAATAATACAGTGTAAACAGAACACCGTACATGTAGTGCCCTCTGTAGATCAGCAACTAGTGCACTAGATGTAGTGTAGTGTAATCGGAGCTTTACTTTAGTTTCGAATTCGACTATATACAATGACTCGTAATGTGACTTGTGACACACACATAAGATTCAATTTGCAATATCATGTTTTAACCCTTTAGTTCGCAATAGAAATTGTAGTAAAAATTGCTGTTGTTTTTTAACTATTCGATCTACGAATGTCATAAATTACTTAAAAAAAATAAAAATAAAAATCTGTAATTAATATTTTTTTGGAAACTGGATGTTAAAAATACATAACATTGCGAAGTAGCTAATATTTAAATATTAAAAAAATATGTTACGTATTCCTAACTTTGCGAAATGCGCAGGAAACGAAAAATAAAATTTTTGCGGTTGTTTTTAATACAAATTCTTATTAGTTGAAGAAAATTATAAAAGAAATTATTGCAAAAAGTACATACAATATTCATGAATCATTTATAAACATTTGCACTTCCTAAATTCCAGAATTCGTCACGAGTAATATTTATAGACTTCAGTTTTTTTACACGGTGTACCTATAAATTCGTATTTTGAATAATCATATCAATAACATCTAAAAAAATCATAAAAGTAATCGGATGGCGACTTTGAATCAGAACCAAGTTCAGTAAAAGTAATTTCTTCTAGTATTACACGATTTTAATATTTACCTTTCCCATTTAAAATCCAACGGTTTCTAACAAACGGTTTATGTTGGTAAAGGATTAAATTTGTTTTTTTGAACGTGTTTTCTTGATAACACTAAAAACTACAGGACTTGATGGATCAGACAAAACAGAAGATATTGACTGGGTGGCAGGTAAATCTTGCGGTAAGATTTATTTCGCGAGGACCTGACAAATAGATGGAGTGGGTGGTACCAGATCTTCAGGCAACATGGTATCATATATATCCGCCAAAAAGTTAAGTCGTTTCAATGAAGAATCGAAAAATCGAGGTTCAAAGCTATAAATATTATCGTCATTTATCATCTCCATCTCCTGATATGCTACTATTGCTAGAAGAAGTATTACGCGGAGGCGTAAGTGCCAGAATCTTCTTTATACGTTCTAATTGCAGGTTACGCTACAACAAAATCAAGCTTACAATCATGTAAACACCCTCCAACACCAAATTTACCGACATAAAAAGCCATTATTTACATCCCTTATCATTTCGCAATGTTAGTTATTCTTTACATTCATAACCTCATCTCAATCACCGGTATCTTCGCAATGTTAACTATAGCTAACATTCAACTTTAACGGGCTTTAGCACATACAAACTTGCATTTTTGATAATACTGTAATTGTACAATTATACGAATGCGAACACAAAAACATAAATAACATACACTATTAAGGCAAATCGAGCAACTTAAGTGAAAATATTGATATTTCTTAACTTAAGCGCGGGAGCAGCTCGAGGTTGGGTCGCCATTTTGCACTTTCATGTCAGAATTTACAATACAATTACTTTTTTTTATTTTTTAATGCGTATGTAGTAATGTTCTTTACTTATTATTAGAAAAAAACTGTAAGATAATCGATGTTGTATTGTAAGTAAAATTTTAGTTATATATAAGTTAAGTATACCTAACGTTGCGAATTAAAGGGTTAATGCGAAGATAGTTGAAGTGTCTATGTGTGCTAGTTTTTTTAGTAATTTTGGTCGTTGACCTGTTAATGTTACATTAGTCCAAATTTTAGTGCCGATACAGCATGTGTGAAATACAGGAAATAGAAAAAAAACCTGTGGCTAAACTACGAAAGATACACTTTAAATTTTTGGTATACGGCTTAGAAATACTACAGGCTATATGCTGGTAAATTTAATGTCGTTATGTCGTCGCCACGGTATATTAATTATAGACTTAAATTTAATTATAGACCGCAACAGCCAGTATGTTACCGCCCACCATAAATACACCGGTCGGCTTACAACAGCAACCCGCTATGACCCCTCAACAATTTGGTCAACAACAGCAATTTAGGGTTCCGCAGCAGAATTTCACCCAGAAACCAAATTATACAGCTGATGTTTCTATGCGTACTGCCCCACCTGTAAAACATGGTTTCCAAGTCAATGAGACAGACTTAAATTCTTATTAAATAAATGATTTCGAAGACTACGCGTTATATTACACTCGTTAAGGTTATGAGGTAGATCCATATAATTGTGACTATGTACCTTACTATGTTGAAGACCCCTCTATAAGTACAGTTGGCATTAATTATCCACATGAAGAATCAGCATCCGCAGTTTCGGTAGAGCCACACAATACAACATGCGAATCAGATAACACCGACAATACACAACAGGTAGAAAATTTTTACATAAATGCCTCCCCAATAGTGGACAAATGATAGAATTAAATTGTGACTTAAAATTACCGCACGGACAGCGATGGAATATGAAAACTAAGATTTCAATGTTTGCAAATTTTTAAAAGATCACCAAAAATTTATCGCCATTTGCAACATAATATGCCAATGCCAAGTATCAGAAGAATACAGCGGCTGCTGCAAAATATTCCTATGGAACCTCCTATGGAATTCATATGGTATAAATGCAGTATTATTAAAACAGTTGCAAAACAAAGCTGTAACTATGCCTCCAGGAAGTAAATTATGTACATTGATTTTCTATGAAATGTCTTTAAAGAAGAGACTTATATACAATGAAAGTAAAATCGAGGAAGGCGAAATGAAATAGCAGATAAAGTGTTGGTGTTTACGATTCAAGGGATTAAAAAAAATACAAACAACCATTGGCCTATTATTTCGACAAAGACAATCTCATCACAACACTTGGCCAGTTTGATTATTAGCACAATCAAAGTCCTTGAAGATGCAACTTTTACAGTTATTGCCACAGTCTGCGATCAAGGGCCAACCAATTGCGGAGCGTTGTCCCAACTGAAAAAAAACACACACTTACCGGAGGACAGTAAAATTTATACAATATATGACATTCCTCACTTGTTAAAATCGATCAGGAAAACGTGCTAAATGGCAACATCTACTTGATGTTAAAAATGTCAATCAAGGTATGCTATACTTTCACAAAATTACACCTCTGTTGCTTAATCCTAAACAAAACATGAAGATGAAAGTAAAGTATGAAGCGCAAACACTGAGCAATACTTTTGCAGCGATTCTCAATATGATTGCGGGAAAACACGTTGGTATAAAATATTCTCAAGAGATAGAACAAACGTCAGGTATTGTTCGAGATCTAAACAAGCTGTTCGATATCACGAATGGTCCGGCACACCCAAATGATATTATAAAAGGACAACGAGAAAATGTTTCTAAAAAGACCAATCATGTGGAAGTGTGGAATACGTTTTTGAAAAAAATTCCTACGATTGGATTATTAAAAAAATTATAGCACACTTCGGTTAAAAAATGTCCGATGCATACAAGGTTTCATCATCACTATCAAATTTTTGAAGGATATTTGGTTTGATTGCCAAAAGAAAGGATTTAAATATCTTAATTTACGTCAATTGAACCAAGATTCCTTGGAAATTTTTTTTTGGTATTGTTCGTCAAAGTAGTCCTACTAACAGGAATCCGACATGCACTCATTTTACTAGTGCCATAAAAACTCTTCTCGATTCCGGTCTGAGAGCGCCAAACAGTCGAGGAGTCAATTGCGAAAACGACTTCAACAAGTTATTGTTTACGACATCCTTGAAAGATCCTGTTTGTAGCGACACCGCTACTACACCTTCAGATAGTCAGGGGGGTGCACGAATCGACACAGAAGACGATATTAACGAATTTCCAACCATAAGGTTGCCTGAATCAGATAAACAAATTGAGAGTGAATTGGCTGATATTGAAAATCAACCTGTTGTTGACTTTTGAAAGGCAATGATTGCCAAACATGCTCGGATTCACTTCAGGAAAAGGTTGCTGTAGATCACCCAATCTATAAATACAAAAGTCTTCGTGAATGGTGAAAGCACTACTTTGCTTTGAAAGTCATCTTCACATATCATATGAAGAAAATGTCGGTCGACTATTTAGCACCCTCAAGTGCAGTTTGTGCAGATCAATTTTGCGTGGTGGACTTGTGATAATCACCGCTATATGACAAAAAAATATTAAGCTAATTGTAAAAAAATTGATTCGAAGAGAAACTAACGCCAACGCGAATAAAATTTCACAAGCTCAAAGTATAGCAAAATGTAAAAAAGGTTAAGAATTTTCATTGACTTATGTTATGTTATATTATATACCAACTTGCAGTATTACAACTTTTTTTAATTAGTTCATGAAGTATTTTTTTTTTGTTTCAGCCTCCAAATGACTGATGAAATCATCGTGATAGAAAAAATAAATTAATGCCTCAAATCTTGTCTTTATTTATTTTAAAAAAGTTGGCGATAGTCTATATAGAACGTCATCAGGAGATAAATACAAGATTTTTATTTTCACAATTAATATTTTTGTAATATTTCGATTAAATATTTGTTTGTTGGCGTGGTGTTAGTATTAATCGTCTGCTTTTAATTCCAAATAAATTTAGTTGAAATTTATGAGTATCTACAGTACAGAATTGTTTTTTTTATCGATGATATCGATATCATTTTCAAGTTGACATGATACATCACTATTCTTTTGACAGTTCTGAATTGTTTATGTTGGTAGCACTGAGCAAGTAATCACTACGTTTTGTTGGTAGAAAGTACGTTCATAACCTTGAAAACGGCTAGCTAGAAACTGCCTTGTTGTGTGCAATCGTGTTACTCACCAAGTATGGTGTTGCTGAGAAGGTGTACGTCTGGTATATCAACCGAAAGAAAGAACGACGGAACATAAAGGACAACCGCCGTGCAATCCGGCTCCAGTCATTGCTACAACCCAGACTGACACCTTTGAGACCAGCCCCATCTGCCCCAGGTGCTTCCGTACCACTGAGGGTATCAAATCTCCCTCCTCGGCCCCACAATAAATTGTACCCTGCTGTACCAAAGCCAGATTATGTTGAAGTTGAACCAGAGCCAAGATCTCGTGGGCCAAAACTTGCAGGTGCTATATCTACTGCTCTGTTATTGGCTTTAGCAACAAGAGCTTCTGAAGCATGTGATGCTACATTCTTTATGACTAACAATGGGGTGGTTTATGAAGATAAGACATTAACTAGAGTGTCGACAGGACTGGCCTATGTCCACACTGGCAGCACATTATGCTTCAACCACCCTGATGGATCTGTGGAAGAGCTCCTAGTTCAGAAAGCTCTGCTAGTTGAAAGTTATGGGCCAATGTACAAGACCTGTGATTTCTCACTGGATGTGAAAAGCCATTTTTCCTGCCTTGGGACTGGTGAATGTTGGGCCGAACAGTCTTGTAAATCAGGTGTTATGTTGCAGGCTGTGGGCCCCAAATCTTACACACTACCAGAGGACCAGATGTCATGCAGGCTGGTGCCCAATTTATCATACATGGGTTGTAGTTACAGACAGGTTTGCATCTGGTATTACTGGGACATCACACCACATCAAAATAGATGTGACATCATATATTCCAAACTACATGAGGACCTTGTGATACATCTCATTCACACATCAAAAAGCGGTGATAGGATTCCATTTGCTTTAACATCCTCCAACCCAATGGCATCATGCCGACTCTTAAAACGTAGTGATTACTTGCTCAGTGTTTCACCTATTCATTAGTAATTTTCGAACAATATATTTGATATTAAGTGAGATAGAGACAGCCCTGGCACTAAGTAAAGTCTCGGTACTACATCAGTCTTTGATTAACTCCACAGAATTATAACAATTCTGTGGAGTTAATGATTACGCAAGAAAACATTGCTAAGAATGATAACTTTGTATATTCTATTAATATAAATAATTTAGTTAAGATAGAGCAGACAATGACTGTAAAAGCTTATGTAAAGGAAAAATCAGATCACGTTTATTATGGAAGTCTCTTTAACTGACGGTAATGTGTATAATTATTTTAAAGTATACTCTCTCCCTGTTACATCCCAAAGAAACTTACCTCGGTAATAATCCCAGAATATCCCTACCTATTGGTGGAAAGTTCGAAATACTTGCCAGTAGCCCGACCCTGTAAGGAGATAGCAGTTGACTAGTTCATGTGTAAAGAAAAATGTCGTACGTTATCCCGAACCTACCTGTGTGGAGCAATTGATGAAGTTCCATACTAACCGGACTCTATGTATCGCCCGTACCGTTGAAACTGAAGACATTAAGATCCAGCGTATCGGCCCTGTCGATTGTATACTCTTTGCTCGCAATCCTAACGTCCTAACTGAGAAATGTCGCAACGATGTCATTAAAAGACAGGTACAAGGCACTTACCATCTTACCACAGATGCCAATTGTAAACTCTACCTAAAAGACTTCAAGGTTACCCCCATCATGACCCTACCAGAGCTGAAGGAAGATAACGTCATCGACATGAAAAGAATCAATATAAAAGGCATCAATTTGGATGAACTAAGGATTTATCACACGTTCTAAAAAGTGCGGCGTCTAATAGTGTTACAGATAGTGAAACAGTGATCGTGAACACTCGTAGTATAAGTTTAGGTACCATAGTTCTTTATGTACTCTTAGTTATTTGTACTACTAGTTTCCTTGCATGGAAATGTAATGTTATTACAAGGGTACAAAATTATTGCGACTCAAAATCGTCCGATAATTTCGCACTTGAGGAGGGATGAGTTATGTATCCTCAATCGTCTACAGTGCCAGTGAATAGTGCAAACTCAGCACTTTAGGGTGGCATCATCCTGTATGAACTTTAAGCTAGGCATTCATTCGTGTAGCGGATCTAAATCTGTGCACGCGTCTCTTGTAGTATTAATATACAATAAAATAAATTCTTATTATTTAAATAGTTCTTACGTCTTACCTATTTGAAACATAGATTGGAAATGGTTGTCTTAGAATAAAATTATTATATGTACAAGTATTTTTTTTTTAAATAAATATAATGAATCATGAGAACTGAATCCATAATAAAAAAAAAAGCTATAATAAAACTCGTAACGCAACTCTCACATTGATTTTTGGACAAATAAAATTTGCATACTGTTGCTATAGACCTCCCACTTAAGTTTTAATTTATGTAATTAACTTGACCTTAAATATTCTTTATTTAGTCTCATAACATGCAAATTGTAAAATAACATATGGTTGTAAAACGTTCAAATCTCATTAGATCCAAGTCTCGAAACCTCCAAGCCGCAAAATACCTACATCCCAAAACATCAATATCTCATAATATCACTTCATATCTACATATCGACCGCTCTACCATATGTTTGACTTCCTAGTAGTATAGAAAAAATATTTTAGTCAAATTGGTGATTGCAATCATCGTTACAGCTATTACATAAAACTACAAAAGACAACTAAGGTTGTGTCATATGGAAATGGTAAAAGTCACGGAGAATGTCGAAACTCTCGTTCTGTGATCTTAATCACCCTGATCAATATATCAATTATGTCAGAAAATTTGCGTTGTCCTATTAACAGTTCCATAAAAGCTTTTAGTTCTTCTAGAAGTTTAGATGACTTACGAGTTATCAACTGATGACCAGGTAGATCAGCCAGACAATCACACAGAATCAGACGAGTTGGATGTAGATAATATTCCCGTAAACGCCCTACAATCACTAAAGAAAATTACGTATGTTATAATTAAATACGAAGGAGAGTACTTTCCTGGATTAATTAAAAATATTGATGACAAAAGTTACGAGATAAGTACTATGGTCCCCTCGAAAGGAAATACGTTTCGTTGACTTGAAACGCCAGATCAAATTTGGTATATTGATAAAATAGCTATTATTGAGAAAATTCAAGAACCACAAATTTTTAATAAAAGAGGCTTTTACATAGTACCTGAAATGCAAAATTATTTGCCATTTATATGTGAACTGGCTGTTGCCCGCGACTTCGTCCGCGTGTATATCAGTTATCGTGGTAAGACCATACGAAAATCAAGTACTTAACATAACCGTATAATTAAGAAAAAAAACTTATGGTGAATAATTTATGTAGGTACCTACTAATTTTATACCTGATTTTGTTTGCAAATAATGCATTAATTGCAAACAAATTTGATTACCATAAAAAAAGGTTATTGTGAGTCAATCTTAAAAGATAGACATATGCTGTCGTGGACTTTTTTTAGAACTTTTAAAGAGGAACAATTCCATCATACATGATTTTTGCGTAACTTCAACCGTTTACGCAGCGCATGCAACTTAAGCCCTCAAAAGGACTGTTTTTTTCCCATTTTTCATTGGTGCTCAGACCTACTGAATATGTATATAAAATTTCATAAAAATCCGTCTAGCCGTTTCAGAGGAGTATGGTAACTAACATTATGACACGAGAATTTTATATATATTAGGAAAGATATTAAGATATTATGTGTACAGAAGACCTCTCAATAGATTGACAGACAATCAAAGATCGAAGGAAGCTTATGAATGCAAACTGCATAAAATCGCGTTGCAAAAGTCTAGTTAGAAATCTGTTTAGTATGGTAGACTAGTTGGGGTTTTACTGGTTCATCAATATATTAATCATCATCTACATCATAATCAGTATCAAAGCCAACCTTATCCGTATGTGGTCCATCCTACTGACTGACAAATGAGGCTCTAGCGAAAAGACAGGTACGGCATACCATATTTATATGCTGCCCTACTTAGGAAGCATCCTTAGAGAGTTGTTGTGTTCCTGCGTGTGAGTGAGGTCACCAGGAAGGAAGGAGTTGCTGCATTACAGCGAGAAATATTTCATATTGCGAGCGTTTATATAGCTGCGGTAACCGCTCCACTTCAAGCGGTCCATATTATGATTGTTTGACACCCAACATAGTATAAAAATATTGTTTATTCAATAGAGGGAAACAATACACTACATATAAATAATAAATAAACATCGCTCAATTATGTTTTCAAATTCACCTGCGATGGCTTTCCACTCCACTTCCGTAGATGGCAACTGAAAAATAATCACAATATATTCACAAGTTGTAATATGTGGCATAATATTAACTTTTACATTCCTGAATCTCAAGACTCTGAAGATTTAAGTATTTCAGACGGAAGAACACAGAATGCGGAACCACGTGCATTGCACATGGTTCCGCATTCTGTCAATTCGCATCGAACAAATATTGGTCCAAGGTCACAGATTGAACTGATGCCAGATTGATCGTCTAACCACCATAATGGCCACCATAGGTAGCTGTGCGGTGCGGGAGGGGTGCAGTTACGCATAGCGAGAGCTCAGTCGGGCGTTTGCTTTGCTGGCGTCGACACGGACGCTTTGAGCGAAACGCACACGAGTTTGGCATCTCAAGATGAGTCCTCCAATTAAGAGCCAAACGAAAACAGTAGTGTACATGTTCATAAATATTTTAAAGCAAGAAAATTAGATCCGACATCATCGGAGCATCGTGAGGATATCATAAATGTAAACAAAATCGTTGCCAAGGCTACTGGATTGTCAATAAAAAGTGTGAAACGTATTGTGAATGCAGGAAAAACTATGGGGACCGAAATCAAATTTTCTTCCCCAAAAAAACAAATGCAGTAAAAAAAAGAAGATTTTTAGAAGAAGAATTTTATGCAGTTCGAAAAGAAATTCCCACGATCAATATGCTGAGACAAGTTTTAAAAGAAGACGGTGTTTTGAAATGTGGGTATGAATATATGCGTCAGTTGTTACATAAATTAGGTTTTAGATATAGAAAATGCCAATCGAAAAGAAAAATTTTGATAGAACGTCACAAATATTGTCCATTGGAGAGGTAAATACATTACAGGCATAAGAAAATATAGATCGGAACGAAGATCCATATTTTTTTTAGATGGAACATATGGCAATCAGTCCCACAATGTACTTACGTACTGGCGATCAGAAACTGAAAGAGGTGCATTGTCTTATATTGGCAAAGGAGAAAGATTAGTCATTATACATGCAGACGGAAGAGCAGGATTTGTTGATGGCGCTTTAACCATTTTTAAGCCTACTACCAAGAAGGAAATTTATCACGGGAACATAACTTTCAACAATTTTGAAAAATGGGTTCGCGAAATGGTTTTATCCATTTCTACCATGCAACTCAATAATAGTAATGATAACGCGAAATATCATTGTAATGAAGTCGATAAAACGCCTACTATGTATTCTCTGAAACAACAAATGCAAGATTGGTTGAGAAGGCATAATATTGATTATATCAATACTATCAACAAAAGGATTTGCTTGCATTAATAAAACAGAATAAACCGGGAAAAGAATTTGAAATTGATTTAATACTGAAAGAACAGGGCCATACCATTACTTTTTTACCATCCTATCACCCAAATTTAAATCCCATTGAGTTAGTATGGTGCTAATCACGACATCTCGTGACCGAGCCCATTTTTAGGGTTCCGAACCTCAAAAGGAAAAACGGAACCCTTATAAGATCACTTTGTTGTCCGTCTGTCTGTCTGTCTGTCAAGAATTTCTATGTCGAGAATGCGTGGAGGTATCAAGCTGAAATTTGAACTGTATACTCAGGTCTACGGTCCCATGAAGTAAAAAAAAAAATCAAACTGCTAAGTTTACGTACAAAAAAGTTACGGCCGTTTATTCAGCGAAAAACGCATATTTCGACACACTCAAGGGAATCAAAACCTATAGGGTACTTCCCGTTGACCTAGAACTATGAAATTTGGCAAGTAACATCGTTATAGACTACAAGTACAGGAATAAATCTCAAAACTATACATTTGTAAATAGATTTTAAAAAATAGGGGGTCTATATTTTTTATAGGGTGTCGAAATTTCAAATTGAAATTACTAGTTCAAATGGGGTATCATATGAAAGGGTTTGATGTACACATTGCAAAATATATTTTATTTATTCTTTTCGATGCATTATTTCTTATTTATAATGAAAAATATGAAATTTAATAATTATACTACGTATCTACGGAACCCTCGGTGGGCGAGTCCGACTCGCACTTGTCCGGTTTTTTTTAAATAATCCGCCATCTTTAATCTGTCACTGCGTTCGGACACTTCCTGGTCGCCGGCACGTATTATTGAATCGTTTTATCCATGTTTCTTAACTGTAAGTACTGATATTGTTTTATTGTTTTACATATTGTATTTATATTTATAATTTTATGGAAATAGCTTAAGATTCAGAGACAATATGCAATGAAAAATTTGTAGGTTATGTTTTTTGTTTGGGGCTATTGCGTCCAGCCTGACGGGGTGATTGCGTCTATTGTAACGCAATAGCCCCATTTTCAGAGGTTCTAAACTTTTTATTTTATGGTAATAGTGGTATACATATTTATCTAATTGGGTCAATGAATTGTTTATTTGTATTTTACGACATAGTATTTTGTGCTAACTATTTTATTTATTTTTTAGGTTATCCAACATAGTTCGGCACTATAAACGAAAAACAACCACTACATATGATCTTGAAACATTAAAAATAGCTATAGATGAAGTATGAACTGACAAAATAAACTCGTACCAAGCGGCAAGCAAATACAATATACCTCGCACGACTATATGTGATCGAGTAAGTGGAAAAAGAGGTGTCGTAAAAGAGACTCGTGGACCACCTACCGTGATAGACACAGAAAATGAGCTCAACCTAGATAATATAGCTAGCATAGAAACACTGGATTTGGTTAGCATACACGTGAGTCAAAACAATTACTTAACCCCATTTAAAAACAACCGACCTGGATATGATTGTATTGCTGCTTTCAAAAAGAGGCACAATTTGTCCTTAAAAAAGCCACAAGCAGTGGAGATGTCAAGGAAAGTCGCATGTGACCCTTTTATAGTAAACGAGTAGTTTGATATCCTTGAAGAGGTTTTGAATGAACTGGGTTGGAGCTGTAAGCGAAGTGACCAAAATTGCTACCCATGCCCCAAATTGCCCTTGTCTAATTAATGCCCTTCTCTAATCATATCCTCAATAACTCTTTAGCAAAGTCATCGAATGTCATTAGTTGCAGAAATGCATCAGCAACAATGAAAATGTTAGTGGCATTTGCTAACGCTTCGACCAAGAGAAGCAGAGTTTTTAAAGAAGTTCTTGGTAGTAAACTGGAAAGTTTATGTGACACACTATGGGTAGAACGTCACGACGGTTATTTGCAATTTCAAGGCGACTCATTGGTAAAAATATGTGATGCACTTACTAAAATTTCAACCTGGCGAGACAGCAAATCTGCATCTGATGCTAATTGTTTGCGACATGCTTTATGCAGTTCAGATTTTATAATCGCATCTATTTGCTTACTTGATTTACTAGGTAAAAAAATATTTTCTTTATTTGTAGCAATTTTTTTATAAATACATTATTTATTCATACATTATTTATACATTATTTATTCATTAATTTATTGTTAAAATTTCAGGCCCTTAGCCGCATCTTACAAAAAACATTAGATTTATGTATGTAGCATCAGAGGCTCTTAAAGATACGATGGACGTTTTGCTACGTAAACGGGAAAATGCTGAAGGAAATTTTCACAATTTATTTGATGAGGCAAATGAGCTAGCTGAAATGCTGGATATTGTTATTATGAAACCTTGTAGTGTGCCTCTGCAGACACTTCGCGATAATTATGAAGGAAATAACGAGGAATATTTTCGGAGGACTGTTTATATTCCACTTATAGATAGCATAATTACTGACCTACAAGACCGACTTTCTGCGAATACAATAAATTTGTTCGGACTAGGCATTTTTATGCCGAAATCTGAATACACAGAAGAAGATCTTCTTATTGTCAAGAAAGTATCTGAATTCTATTCCCATTTTTTAAATGTTCCTGCTGTCACTGTCGTTACAGAGTATCAGCTATGGATTACAAAGTGGAAACGGGAGGTCACAGAAAATGCTGATACGAAACTTCCTAAATGTGTAGTTTCTACCATCGAAGTTTGTGATGATGATTTATACCCAAATATAAAGACACTTCTCAAAATTCTGGCAACTCTTCCCATAAGTGGTGCGACAGCAGAGCGATCCTTTTCTATGCTTAGGCATGTAAAAACGTGGTTGACAGCTAACATGTTAGAGGAGCGCAATTAGTGTAGTGAGTGACCCCCTCCAAAATTTCAGGCTGCGACCGCGCCTGGAAAACTGACAAGTCTAACGGTTGTAAAATGTTGTAAGTTGTCCATAAAACATATAAAGAAAAAAATGTTCACCGATCACAACAAATTAATGATTTATATAATGCTATAACTAATTCATACAATTATGCCTTTGGTTGCCATACAGATTGCCAAGATTTTTATTGTCAAAGTGAGAAAAAGAGTGAAGATGTTACAGCACTCCTTAAAGATACGGCACTAGTTCAAATGAAGTTAATTATAGGATACAATAATTGCAAAAAGTGTCGGTGGTAAACGCATAAATTTTTGTCTTCGCCGATCCTGTATGTACAACCTACAAAAATCAATGTTGGGTAAGAGCCCAAGGTCAAAATCAAAACTCCTGGAGTTACAAAAAATAAAGAAAAGATGTATAAATTCAACCATTCGACGTAAAAAAGATTGTTGTTAAGCAGGTCGGGAAACGAACAGAAGACGAAAATTATGGTGAGAATTGTCAGAAACCTGATTTGCCTAGTGATGATTTAGAAATATTAAAACAAACGTTTTTGAAAAATCTGGAGAAGAGCGATGAAGAACTAGTAAATATAAAAAGAGAGACAATCCTTCAAAGCGACAGTAGCAAGTGGTTGGAAATGCGAAGAAATTTAATCACAGCATCCAATTTTGGTAAAATTTTGAATAAAAACCGTTCAACATCAGGGAGCATAGTAAACGCTTTATTATATAAAAAAAATAATTGTCGGATGTTGGTTCAATCAACATGTTTGATTGTATAAATACGGTAATTTAAAAAACTAAAAAACCGGACTGCTTTTCTGTGTAATTTGGAAATGAAAAACCCGTAAAACAGGAAAACATGTAGCAGTCGGGACCCATTCTAGAAATGGAGGCTAAGTGAATTTAGTGCACATGTAGGGTACCGACTGCTACATGTTTTCTTGCTTTAGGGGTTTTTCATTCAGTCGGGTTTTTTAGTTTTTTAAATTACCGTAATTATTTTATGTTTTTTAGTTTTATTTATTTTAATATATGCAATGTCACTCTCACATTAAATACATATCTAATGACACCCCTCGAGCTAAAGCCTCAGTAACCCCAGCATGTAATTGAATATTAGCATCCTGTTGAGATGTAGATGTGTTTCCCTGTTGAGACGTAGATGGTAGTAGATGTATTGCGTCTCCTTGTTGAAACGTAGCTGGTAAGATGTATAGTGTTTCCCTGTTCTGCCCGCCGAGGATCATCACGTTGAACATATCTAACAGAAGGTTGAAGCGTAGACAGGTTTTTAATAGAGTTAATAATCACCCTAGAATTGTGTGGAGGATATTGAGTGGGATTTTTTTGCAGAGAAAATTCCGGCACGGGAGAATACGGACTATGTGGGGAATATCCATAGTTTAATTAACTGAGTCTGACGTTGGTGATTGGTTACTGAAGTTATCACAATTCTGCGGAGAAGACGAATAGTATTCACTATTGATTTTTTTTACCAATTGCAGCATGCCTAATTTAAAATCTATTTTTTGATTAACATTCACGTGGTTCATATGTTCTCTAAAGCTTAATAAAATTTTTATGTCATCATCCTCTACTTCTTGTCATTTCTGATTTGCTTTTTGCTGATTTTGATGACTTAGGTGTCAACTGGCATGCTCAGATTCTGGCACTAGTGCGAGCGTACTACTTTTTATAATAGCTAGTAGTAAGCTGGCACGAGGCAAGTTTTTGTTTCGTGCCACTTTACTCTTTTCATAATATACAGTGGTATATATATATATATATATATACAGCCCAAATCTTTTATAAGATCGTAAATGCATATAATATGATTATCCTTATTAACCCGCGACGTAAAAAGAGGGTGTAAGTTTAACGTATCTGTTTGTGTGTTTGTTTGATGTTAGATGCAGTTTTTTAGTTTGAAATGTAATTCAATCGAGAGTGTTCGTTGCTGTATTTCATCGAAATCGGTTCAGCTATTTACATGATTTGGGCGGTGTTTATAACTGTAACAAGTTTAGATTTATAAAGGCGATCAACGGAGATGAATGAAAAACAGAGATGTACTTATAATATATATATATATATATATATATATAGTCATTGTTTTCAAATATATATATATATATATTTGAAAACAATGACAAAAATTTTGACGAGCTCGGTGGTCGAATGGTTAGCAATGGCCACTTTGACTTCGAGGTCGCGGGTTCAATTCCCGCACAAGTCAAACATTTGTGTGTATAACAACACAAATATTTATTTATTTAATGAAAGCTTTTTTTTATTCTTGTCAATGAACACAATATAAACACAATTAAAAATTACAAAAAAGAAAATCATCAATCCAATTAATACCTGTCCTAATTCGTTGGGTGCCCTTTTTCGAACTTTTTTTTTAACAATTTATACAGCGCTATCTAGTCCCAAAATAAGCGCAAAGCTTGTACTATGGGTACTAAACAACTGATAAAAGTACTTAATATTATATTTTTTATAAATACACACTTAGGCTAAGGCCGCACTACGGATTTTTGCCGCGGGCGGTATTGCTAATAACCGCAAAACCGCGAATAGTACACGCACTACGGTTAAATACCGCTCGCGGTTTCCTCAGTATAGAACATGGACTTCATGAGAGCAGCTTGTGTGGTTGCTCTAGTATTAAGAAATAGAAAGAAAAGACGTCAACGCTAATGTCGCTAATACTGAGTACATCCACTAACTGACCAAAGTTTCTTTTACAAGAAATATCAAGATTTATGAGGGCAGCCTGAAAAATTTTTTGAATACCACAGAATGTCATACAAAGCTGGTCTTTTTTGGACCTCTATAATATTTTTTTGTGATAGAGAATCATAAAGATTGCTAGAAATTGTATCTGAATCAGTTGACGACCTTGCAAACACAAGAGGAAACGACGACACGCGACACAGGCTCTGTCTACCAAGGTTTGGCGAACACTAAAAACCGCCCGCGGTTAACCGCCAATGCGTCCGCGCCTACCTTATGATTCAATAGGTTACAAATTGTTGCGCGGTTTTTTGCCGCACGTCATTTGTAGAAAGTTGCGGTTTTAAAATCAGTCGCGGTAAAAAACAGCCAGTGCGTGCGCTTGAGTTCGGTTTCATTGATCACAACATCATACGGCTAAAACCCGCCCGCCGTTAACCGTAGTGCGGCCTCAGCCTTACAATACATAGAAAACGCCCAGATCAAGACAAACAGACATGTCATGCACAAAATTGTTTGTCTTGTGCGGGGATCGAACACGCGATCTCAGAGTTGAGTCACCCTGCTGACAGTCAAACGAAGCTCTGGCGAAAAGATAGGTAGGGGGCGTAATTGTAAGCTACCCGGCTGGGGAATGTACCTCCAGCTCACAGAATACCTCAGCCAAATAACAATTCCGTTGAGGGTTGTTGTGTTCCTGCTAGTGAGTGAGGTCACAAGAAAGGAAGGAGATGCGGCCTTGGCAGCGGGGCCACCCCCGCTGCAAAGGCCGCATCTCGTAGTACAAGACTACAAATAATTACTTTTATATATATTTTACCATAAATCAACACATATATTTTATATTTCAGATGACTGAAATTAAAATGTCAAGTGTAGATATAAATACAAATTTTACAATTGTTACTTCACAAAGAGGTGGTGACCTTCTGCTGCACAACGGGTACCGGTATACCAAGCAGCGTACGAATGCAAATGGACAAATAGTATGGCGATGTAGTAAAATAAAACTTTGCAATGTGTCAATGGTAACAAAAGACACGGCAGTGATTAAGCAGGAAGAACATAAGTGTGAATCAAATGCTGTAGCTAATGAAGTCAAAATTAAACTAGACACATGTATAAAAAAAGCAAAAACTGAGACGACTCCCATCCCCTCTTTATATGCGGACGTTGTAGAGCAATTTAATAATACAGGTTTAGACCTGATTAAAAAAATGCAACCTTACGTTAATATAAAAAAAAACATTATATAAGTATAGGTTAAAATTACTGCAGGCAAAAAAAAAAAACAGTGTTTTTGAAGTGAACAAAGTTGAGGTTCCGGGAGTATTCAAAATTTATATTAGCAGATTATACATTTTTGATTATTGCTTATAATTATTTATTGGAGTGCCGCCGTAATGGAGAAACTCTGTGGGTTCTTGGTAAGTAAACAACAATGGTTCTAAATTGGTGGCTACTTTTGTACAAATAAGTGGATTCAATATCTCTATAAAGCATGAGTTGATTTTGTCTATGATAGACGGTAAAGTATGCAACGTACTCTCGGAAAATAGATTCTCTCAAACGTGTTTCATCTGCAAAGCTACGTCCAAAGAGATGAATTCAACAGTAATTGCAAGAAAGCCTAATGAAACTATGTATCAATTTGGGATGTCTAGCCTCCATGTTTATATTCGCACAATCGAATGCCTTTGTTAAATATCAAATACAGAATGGATATATGTCAATGGCATATCAGGGGAGAGGAGGATAAAGTCATTTTTAAAAAGAAAAAGGAGGAAATCAACGCGAAATTCAAAGAAGTTGGACTCATTATAAACAAAGTTAAGCCAGCCTTTGGAACGAGTAATGACGAGAATACCGCAAGGACTTTTTTTCACGAGTACAAAGAAACTGCTCGTATTACTAGCCTCGATGTAAATCTGCTATCCCGTCTCGGTACGAGTCTTGCAGCTATAGCTTCTGGATATGAAATTGACCCAAACAAATTTGATATTTATTGCTCAGAAACGCGAGACAATTTCCCTATACCCATGGTATACTCTTCATAAGATATTGGTCATCATAAGATATTTTTTTTTGGTACATGCCAGCTACTCTTCATAAGATATTGGTGCATTGAACAGAAATAATAAGGCACTCACTAGGTCAAATGTCCGAAGAGGCTTCTGAGGCCAAAAATAAAGAAATTCGGAAAGTAAGACTGGGTCACACATTGAAAACTTCTCCACACAAGAAGAAAACGTGTCCACACAAACTTTGAATTTGCATAAAGTATTTGCATGTGTCATCTGACCCGTACATTTCATTATTGAGAAAATTACCAAAAAAAAAAGCAATTTAAAACATTATTTCAATATAAAATCATTTCTAAAATCTAAATAAATGTTATGGAAGTGAAAAAAATGTATTTTATTTACTACTACTTCATCACAGAACGTCTTAATTATCAGTTTAGGTCATTTGCAATCCTTTAAATCTGCTATCGAATTTTGTCTCGCTGGATAGGTCAAACCGTATACTGTGCGATGTGATAACTATAGCTTGCGGTTTGATCAACATTCAAGATTCACTTATTAAATAAAACACATATGAAATTACTGCATTTTTATTTTCTATTCTATCTTTTAATAAAAGAGGATACCCACAGGATTTCCTAAACGTAATAACACTTTCAAGAAATTCTGACATATATTGTTCGTCAAAAGTTATACTTACTTAAAATTTCTACATCTTTATTAGTGGAAAAACTTGGGTCTGCAACACTAAAGTAACACTGTTTTAGTCTACTTAGGTACATCTGCATTTGTATCTGGGCAAAGCATTTCTTGCTGGGTTTCCTATTTTTTATATAATTGAGATAAGTTTTACAGCTTATAGGACATTTTATCTCCACAATTCTGTCTTGACTTATACTATCAGGGGAACCTGCTAACATGGGATATTTTTGTCATATGAACAGTCCACAATTTTTGATTTTTTTCCCCTAGTTTCTTGCTAACTATTTCTCGTACTTCATTTTCCAAATATCGTCCCCGTTTCATTGCTGGTGCGTCTGGTATTTTCCCTCCCATGATAGTAGAAATCAAAGTGCCATCATCTGTCAGGCACCGACTAACTTCATAAGGTTTAGAAGCTGTTACCCTACCATACCTCAGTTCGTATCAAAGGTTATTTTTGAATATATTCTGTATTGAGTATATTCTGGTCCCTGGTTTCTTCTTCAATCTTCTTAATTAATTCAATTGTCAAATTTACTTTACTTAAAAATAAGTCACAACACTCTTCTTTATATGTAACCATAAGTTGGTGCATTGAGACACTAAGTAGTTCATTACAATCAAATTCGTGTTGATACTTCAGTAGCTCGCAATTGTTCAGTTTTCTCTTTTTACCTTCGTCTAAAAAAAATTTAAGAACTGTGGAGTTAGAAGGCAGTATAGGGCTTCCTTTGGACAAATCTTTTGCAGAAATAAATTTCAAAGTAGTGCCAACTCTTGGTAGTGAAGTATAAGAGGTGATTAATAAATAAAAGATGTTAATACTTCGGCTGTCATGTATATTATTAATACACAAGGCGTTACAATATAATATATATAACCTTAACTCTAATTATTGCATCAAAGATCGCGCATGTCATCGACCTACATACACTTCCGATGGACATGGCTATGTGCACTTAATAGATAAATTATAATAATCTGAATGATTTTACTTACATACAACAATAGTTTTGATTTCTGCCAGTAACATTGAATTTCTATGCATGAAGGCTCTTCGCTTCGTCTATGGACCCACATAAGCAGTGCTATGCATGCTTACATTCCGCCCTGGGCAGCAACACAATCATGGCATTGTATTGAAGTAACTTTTTCTTCATCTTCAGCAACCATTAACGTAACGGCATATAGTTTTGCATGGACTTTATGCTCTGGGCAAATCTTGCATTTTACTGTAAAATATTTTCTTCTCGTTTTATTTGCACATAACTGATTGCATCATCCCCATATGATGGTGTAGACGGCCTGAAACAATATAGAACATACTGTTGTACTGTATAAGGAGTAAAGGCGAGCTAACCGCAAAAATAAACAAAGACAAGTTAATTGGTAAAATAACCTGTGATAGTAAAATAAAATACATTCTTATGAGTTCAAAACGAGTTTGATTAATTGGTTGTATAATACAAAATTTACTTACAATGAGGTTTTCACGTTTCTAAACCCAGACAAGCAAAATTCTTTATTTGTTGCGAGGAAATCGCCCAACATCAATAAATCAATCCTGGGCAAATTTGAGCTTTTTGCCTGGTTCCATTACCCATCCAATACAGGGGACAGGTCAAACTTTTAATTCCATGGAGATAAAGAAGATGGCCATTTACGGTTTGTTGAACATCCGCTGTCCCCTATGCGAGTTTACTGAAATAAGCTTATATGATGACTGTTGGGATTGCTCATTCTGCCTACACAATGAAGCAATAGA
The DNA here is from genome assembly GCA_937001555.2 of Hypsopygia costalis. Taxonomy (NCBI): domain Eukaryota; kingdom Metazoa; phylum Arthropoda; class Insecta; order Lepidoptera; family Pyralidae; genus Hypsopygia; species Hypsopygia costalis. The sequence goes on along the minus strand of OW443347.2, from coordinate 11,619,380 downwards.
TGGTTGTAAGGCCATTGCGATACCCTGGATAATATCTTGTTTAGTTTGCTTGACTCTGGCTCTGCTGCTCTCTTTATCCTGTAGGGTGTTTAAAGTCTCTGATCGGATGGCTAGATGTTCTGCGCGATTAGTGATTTGTCTTGAGAACAGGAGGAAGGCCCGCCAGAATAGAAGGGTCCAGAAGATCTTATCTTCTGATCTCTTTGTTGACCGACAGGCACCATCTGCACCAATCATACCCACGCCACCTTCAATAGCTCCCAGACCAACTTATCCTGACATCTACACTGAGCTAAAAGACCTCCAGAGCAATTGCAAGGGATCAGCGGATGACACGGGCGCAGAGACCAGGGCTCATCTACAAGTAGCAGAAGAGGAGTGCTTAAGACCCACTAGGATCAACTTCAGTAGGGCAGCTTGTGCTACTTTATTGGCGGCAAGTTTGGCAGCTGGCCAGATCCCTCCCAGCAAGGCATGTGATTCCACAGCTTATGTATCCAGCACAAATCAGATTTACAGGGATTCAGGGTTGCAAGTGGCATACACAGGCATATTTCATTTACAAACAGGTCACAGTGTGTGTCTAAGATACCAGGATGATTCCGTGGACAGGATTACTGTGACTTCTACTTGGCTCGAAGAAATTTATTCGCCAATTTATAGAACATCCAACTTCGAACTTAAGGTTGACACCAAGTGGAACTGCATGGGTGCTGGCCTGTGTTGGGACGGGTATTGTCAGAGGCTTTCTAGTCATCCTGATTGGGCTGGTCAAGTGTTAAATGGAAGCATCTCAACATATGGCTGCTTTCAATCAGCAGCTTACTGTTCCCATTGCACATATTGCAGGCAATACTACAGGGCAGTGATAAAGCCAATAGGTTCCACTTATACAGTTTCAAGGCATTCTGAAACCAATTGGAAAGTCAATCTACTGATTAACCATAGAGATGGATCTTCTGAAACTGCTGAGCTCTCAAACAAGATAGTCACAACCACTGGGAAAATCAAAGTGGGTGTATTACAACCCTCATACTCAAAGTTCATGGCCAACCAGTTCATGCTTACAAACGAAGAGAACTTGCACTGGAGCGTAACAGCAAATGAGCTTGGGGATCTATCAAAATCTAACATAGGTGATCTCCAGATCGGCTTGTTTGATCGCAATCAGTTGGCATACATGACGACAGATATGGAGTGTGCACCCAATAGCTGTGCAGCTCAGTGTTTCTTGCCTGAGTCTGGTCTAATGAGGGGGTTGCGCACTTTCAGAAACTATTCAGTGGATGCTTACACGCACGGGTCAGACTTAGTACTCAAGAGATTAACAAGAATGAGTTTTGGTGCTTTCCTGACCACTGACAAAGCTTTTGGCATAAATGTCATTGAGGCTGATTGTTCCTTTAAATTACTGAGAGCATATGGGTGTACGGCTTGTAACAAACAGTCCATAGCATACTTTCAAGCCCAAGACATATCAGCTACTGGGTTTATTAAGTTCACTAGTAATTGTTCCTTAGAAACAGATGTTCTGGTTTGCCAGCAGGCTCCTCAGCAGCTAGTGATAAGTGCCCATGAGAATAACTGCGAAATAAAGATTAAGAACCAGACATTAGTTATTAATGTGGATTACATCTTTGAGGGTGAAGTGTATGGACTGGGCATGGTCATGGCTTCGGGGAAAGACACCAGCCCTGGTCAGATGATGACAACATTCTTTACAAACCCCAACTTCTTGAATGGGGTCTCGTCTCTACTTTCCATCACACTGGTGATAGGGGGAGCAATTGCAGTAATCAAGTCATCACTCAGGTATTCTGCCATGTATGCAGGGCTAAAAGCCGGCAAAGATATGGGTAGATCCATATGAGGAGTGGGCTAATTCAATGGTTTTCATTCCGCGTGGAGTGAAAATGTGGACAACACTATATCCTGTAGGGTGTAGTGTGTACTATATTGTGCGGTATGCAGTGCATATTTACTTTGTGACGGTAAGAGGAGATTAATAAAATTAGTGTTAACCAACCCGAGCGTGTTTCACTACATGGTGGCAGCGGTGCGTCAATTTAATATTGATTTAATATTAATTTGCAATAAAATTGTGTTAAGGTGTGTACTTATAACCGGTATCTTCAACTGCAATAAGTAATAATATGGAACACGCGCGTCCTCCAGCAGAATTGGCACTCGAAGGCGGTCCGTCCACGCGTTCAGAATCATGGCGTAAATGGCGTAAGCTATTTGAAGTATTTTTAAAGGCATCTGGTGTGAGTAAAGAGCCTAAGGATGTCTAGGCTAGCTTGTTGGTTAACCTCATAGGGCCGGCGGGATACGATGTTTATACCACTTTTACATTTGAGAAGAATGAAAGACCAAAAGTGGTCAAGCCGCAAGGAAAATAAAACCGCCTAAATAGGGTAACTTGTACTAACTTTGGCATCCCCACAGTCATTGGCACTTTAACCTTTAAACGGAGATATTAAGAATTGTCATGGCAATACAATACGTACTCTGTTATTTTTAAAATCTAGCATTGCAACACTTTAACAATTTTATAATAGACTTTTTCACCAGATTATTATGGCAACACAGCATTAAAAAAAAAGAACGCTCGTAAGGCATGTTGTTTTTTCCCGCAAATTTTAACGGATTCGACAAAGAAGAGGTATGTAAAAACCATTGTTTTTTTACGATTTTGACTTAGTAAAAGGTGGGAAATATTTTAATTATATTAATTCTAAGTAATATTACCGTTTTTATTTATATTTTCCTTATTTTTGGTAAGATACCTCAATTTATTAGTGTGCCAACTATTGGTAAAGTAGTTTATATGGAAGTGCAATAATTTGGCACCTGTGCCAATCACTACATTTTACTTTTTATTTTTTTTTCTTATGTTTTTTATAGCTAATTAAATTAGTTTTTAGAATACATTAATATCACAGTTCAAAAATGTTTTTCGTTTCTTTCTTCACAATTGTTAGCACTGCCAATCATTGTACTTTAGGTGGTGCTATTCACTACATTTTCGTGTGTGCCAATCATTGCAACGGTTAGCAGCAGTGCTCATTATTATATTATTTCCAATGCCAATCACTGGCGTATTTTATAAAATATCGAAACTAGTATAATTATTGTCATGCTATACTGGTAATACACACAACATTCACAAGAATGTAAGAATAATAAAGAAAATTTATAGAATCAAAATGTTCAATTTACTCAAGCCATATCCAACCAAACCAAACCAAACATTTTATTCTCCTTAAGCCTTTAGGGAAAGTAGCTGATAGGTGGGACACTTTTCGAAGTGAACTAGAATTGTTCAAATTTTTAAATTACGAGTCAGGAAAGGAGTATGTTTAGAACGTTACTTGGGGTGTAAGTGGTTCATCAACATCTTTGAACCAAAGCCAACTTCACCTGCACGCGGTGCACCCTGCTGACTAACAAACGAAGCTCTGGCGAAAAGAGAGGTAGGGAGCGTAATTGTAAGCTACCCAACTGGGGAATGTACCTCCACCTCACAGAATACCGCAGCCAAATAACGGTTCCCTTGAGGGCTGTTGTGTTCCTGCGAGTGAGTGAGGTCACCAGAAAGGAAGGAGATGCTGCGATAGCAGCGGGGGTGGCGGCGCGCGAGCGATATTTTATGTTGCTAGCGTTAATATGGCTACGGTAACCGCTTCACATCAGGCGGGCCGTATGCTTGTCTGCCACCCAACGTAGTATAAAAAAAAAAAAAAAATCGTATCTACTAGTATTATATATTTTTCGATATTTTTTTACAGTTTTAATTAATAAAAATGTGCCACAATTACATACTAAGATGAGTGCCAATTACTAGTAAGTTAGTGCCAATAATTGTGCTGTAAGTGCCAATGACTGTACTTTTGGATATTTTTAAATGTTTTCTATTTTTTTTAAATAAAAATGTTTCCTTTTCGTACTAAATGTGTTTTTAGTTTATTAAAAATACATTTAAGAATACCTTTTATGTCGTAAATTACGTCTAAATATGTTACATAAATTATAATTAACAAATTTATGGTAGATTTTTCTTAGAGTGCCAATCATTGTACAGTTTCCCCTATAACAAAGAGCTAAGCTTCCTCTTTCCCTATATAAACGATGAAGAACATAGAGTTTCAAATATATCAGTACCAGCACAAGAAACGCTCTCTTCATTTGTTTCCCAACATTCAGAATCTGGAGATGATTCCCGACATTCAGAATCGCCAATACCGAGATACACTCCAACTCGCCCCAGTAGTCGTACGTCATCGCACAGATCCACAGGCAATACTACAATTAGTGTAGCAACAGTACTAAAAGACTATTTGACCGAACAAAAACACCAGTCACATCCTTCTGCGCAAAGTAATATTAATGTTAACCAAGATACACACAGAACACTAGAACTGTACAACGACTTGATAAAAAGAAACAACTTTACATCAAAGGTAAACTCTTTCAATTAGTGCAAAATGCAGAACTGGAAACGCTAAATGAAAAGAATGCTACTTCTGTACCTATTGAAACGGTTCACTCCCCTGATATGAACCTCTTTACCTTGCCGCTAAATCCAGTAAAAAATACTACAATGTTTGAATCCACTATATCTGGACAGCCTCATTTCACAAATGCTAAAACTGTACGTCCACATATTGCACCGACCACCTCGACTGTCACATCTGGATTGTGTCATTACACAAATACAGAGACTGTACATCCAAGTATTACACCGACCACTTCGACTGTGACATCTGAAGAGTCTCATATTACGAACGAAGAGACTCTGCATTCAAATATTACTCTGACAATTCCGCGTCAAGTAATGAGACCAATACTTCCTACATATCAAATAACGATATTAAACGACGAGGTTCTCAATGCATCCTATGATCATGATAAGAGGTGGATGAAGAACTAAAGAAATACGTAGTATTTAAATAAGTTTTAAAATTACTACTTGTTGATTCGTGTTCTTTTCTAAGTTATACCTGATTACTAACTTCTCAATTAAACTTATCAATAAATAATACCTCAAACTAATATCAATAAATAATAGCTAGTGCTTCGACACTGGAGCGGCTAGCTGTAGCCACGGAAGACCTCGCAGATGCGATTGAAGTGAAAAACAGATTGGCGAATGCAATCGACCGTCTAGCAAACAGCAGCCGAAGAGAAAAACAGGGTGGCTCAAGCTACTGCTTCGGCACTGGAGCGGCTAGCTGTAGCCACGGAAGACCTCGCAGATGCGATTGAAGTGAAAAACAGATTGACGAATGCAATCGATCGTCTAGCAACAGCAGCCGAAGAGAATAACAGGGTGGCTCAAGCTACTGCTTCGGTACTGGAGCGGCTAGCTGTAGCCACGGAAAACCTCGCAGATGCTGCTGTAGCGAACAACCAAATGTTGCAGCGGCTGGTGGACGACTTTGCAGGTCCGCGGCCAGACGAGTCGACAATCTTTTAACAGCGGAGGTGAGGTCGCCATACTGTAGTACTATTACTTATGCTGTGGTTTAATACAAACGCGGTGGTTTACGTACGTTATTGTTTTTATATGTGCTTATTGTTAAATAAATTATTTAATTCTTCAAAAATGCCTCTTATTACGAACGAACCAATTATTTTCCTTGAATTATTTGAATAATAGTGTTTGCGACCCTGCCGAAAATAGAAGCTCGCTGTTTTGTATTTCTTTAGATTTCGCGATCAGCACAGGAAGGAATTGAAAAAGAAGCCCACACCACGGTCAGGTGTTGCAAGCAGGGCTCGTTAACGTTACCAATTCACAGTAAAATTTTCAATGTGATACTTTGATAACGTTATTTTTTTTAACAATATCTAGTAACATAACAAGAATATAACGTTATATTATTAACGTTATTTTTACCGGTACATTTATCATTATTTTCTGTTACGCGACGTTGCCAGCTCGTCAACGTCGCAATGAGCAGACAACGTCGCATAACCGGCGCGCTAGTCCATTCATGTTCTAACAATTCTTTCTGTGTATTGAAGCCGGCAACCCGTTGCGATGTTTGTTTATTTACCAGTTTTATTGTTTTTACTTACACCTATTTTTACTTATTTGTTTTTGTTTCGAAGTAGAAATGGGCCGCAAAAAGAATAATACGTATATAGATATTTTGATTTAACGAGTAACAATGGTGCAGCAATTTGTTTAGTAAATGAGTGCAGAAAGGTATGCAAGGAAAGTCTGTTTTCATAAATTTTTAATATATGCTGTCTACCTATTCTGTGAATGAAGCTAAAGTAATAATCATGTAATATCAAAGCAACAGTTCAAGCTTTAAGCCGATCACACATTGGATACTCATTCATACGAACACTTACTAGTCGTTTAATCGAATTGATCTAAAATTAATTAAACGACAAGTAGTATTGTGTTCGTGCGTAATCGTATCCAATGTACAACCGGCCCATTTCACAGACAGACAATTTGGGGTGTAAGTGGTTCATCAACATCTTTGAACCAAAGCCAACTTCAACTGCACGCATCATGCTGGCTGACAAATGAAGCTCTGGCGAAAAGAGAGGTAGGGAGCGTAATTGTAAGCTACCAAACTGGGGAATGTACCTCCACCTCACAGAATACCTCAGCCAAATAACAATTCCCTTGAGGTTTGTTGTATTTCTGCGAGTGAGTGAGGTCACCAGAAAGGAAGGAAATGCTGCGTTGGCAGCGGGGGTGGCGGTGCGTGACACATATTTTATGGCGAGAGCGTTAATATGACTATGGTCACCGCTTCACATCAGGCGGGCCGTATGCTTGTCTGCCACCCGATCTAGTATAAAAAAAAAAGACATGCCGAGAAAGCAATATATTCTAGCTTATTGAATGAACGAAAAAATGAAAAACAAACACTTAATAAACACGAAACAGCCAGTATTGTTGTTTTATCTATTTTCAGACGCAACACAGTGGACATTTACTTAAACATTTAAAACATCTCCACAAGGATCAATACAATGAAGTTATGGAACTTAATAAAAGTAGAGAGGACATAAAAAACACTAACCAACAGAACACCACATCAGAAAATGTATTAAAAGAATGCACTAACTAGTGGCAGTTCATGGGCGTCCTTTTTCTTTGCTGCACGACAAGGCTTTCCAAAATTTAGTTTCAATGATACCGGGAAATACAAATATCATATTAACAAGGGTCAAATTATTTTGAAAAATTTGGGCACGATCGAGATATTTCAACGTCATACATCAGAGCACCTAAAAGAATTACAAATTCGCAACCTTAATCCATTTCATATCGACTTTGAACACAATAAACATATTTATTGTATTACAACAGACAATGGAAGTAATATGATAAAAATGAGCAAGTTAGTAAATGTAAATTGTACTCAAGTTGGACCAAATCTCTCTGATGTTAATATGCAGGCTGGTCCCAGTACTGCTGGTGACGCCGTCACAGAAATCGTAGAAATTATGGGTAACGAATACTTTTCAGATACGGGAGCAAATATGAACATTGATAACGATGAAATTGATCACGCATTTACTACACAGATAACAGATGTTTTGAGAGCTCAGCTCATTTACAGAGTATATGAAAAAGACGAATATGAAGTAGGTGTTCTCCGATGTGCAGTTCACACCCTCCAGTTAGAACTGCAGGATGCTTGCAACGACGTAGCAACTAGTAATATGCTTGCAAGTTGTCGAGTGGTTGTTAGACGTCTTCGGACTATTATAACATAACGTTACTAAGTAACGATAAATTCTCTTTTACCGTTATCAGTTTTAGCGTTACTAATTTCCAGTTTTCGTTATTTATTTTAACGTTAATTTTTTGTTACCGTTATCAATTTACTTGCACAGAACGTTACTAATATTTAACGGCATTTAAAGCTCTGGTTACAAGAGACGTCACCCAATAGGTACCACAATGGAAATATTATAATTTGATGAGATTTTTTCTAGAAGTTTTGGCAGCACCAAGTTCTGGAAATTTATCTAATCCAGTTATCTCAAGATAATATGTCACCACTCTCTGCTACTAATGATAATGATGATGAAAGAACGACAGAATCACGTGCATCTATTGATTTGAATCTGTCGACGTGTGATAGTGCACCTCGACGTTCACTTTCTGACCAGAGGAATGAAATATTGAGATTAGAAAAGGAAAAATTAAATTAATTAAAGCACGAGTACAATATGGGAAGGAACAAGAACTGAAAAATGATGAAGATTACATGTTTTTTACGAATATGCTACCTCCGTTTAAAAGGTATAACCAACATATAAAAACTTCGATTCCATCACAAAATAAGTGAAATAATACTGGAAATTATAACCCAAAACAAGTACGCTAACATATTTCATAATAATTCCGACACGGGAGTCACGAAAAATATATACGTTGTAATTCAAGATAAATTTTAGAATCTTAATATTCTAAATGGTGTACGTGGCGCCATGTAGTGAAGTTTCGTAGACAACTCTGCGAACTGTCTATTATCTGTCTTATTTTTTGGAGTTGTGTCTGTGCTTGATTAATTGCCGCTCGATTCACCCTGGGTACTATAGTACCCAGTTTTAAAAAGTGCCAAAAGCACCCTGGGTAATATAGTACCCAATTTTGAATTTCGCGGCCTCTTGACTTTTTCTATCTGTCTTGTTTTTTCTAATTAGAATAGCCGTAAGAAACGAATTCCATCCTCTTCTCACATCTTTGGCCTTCACGCTCATATATGCCAACCTAACAAACCATTCATAGACGCCATGGAAAAAAATAAAAAAAATAGTCGTTTTCTACGGTACGATAGCACGTGCAGCACGACGCGAAAAAAATCAATTTACAAGTAAATAGTGAGTGAAAGTGGATTCTGGTGTAAAAAAACTAAAGATAAACTCAGTAAGTACCTGTTTACGATATAAATTTGTGTTGACAGTGGTTTATTTCGTCAAATTGGATGAAATAAGTAGCATCCAGTCCGTTGCGTTTTGGTATGGGGGTATTGAAACATACTTTTTTTATGTATTACAAGTTAAATGCTAAAATTAATCCAATATGTTGATAAAACCATATTTTTAGAACGAGTTTGTGCACTTAAATTACAATTAAGTCTTTATTTATGATACGATCGAGCTATTGTTTACAAATATTCATTCAATTGTCGGCCATGTTGGCGCCATTAGCGCGCGAATTCAAATGACCCCCTGTTACACCGATAGAAATTTATGCTTACGCTTGAAGCACCTTGGGTACTTTAAAAAAAATTTTTTTATTACTTTATTTTCTCAGTTATTATTTTAATCTTTAAAATAAACATATTTTTATTTTACGAATGCTTTGTCAAAATGAAAATACATCTAAAGTAAATAAAAATTAAGATGATAAAAATATCGAACTATACATTTTATAATTAAATATTATATAACTGGTGCGATTTGCTTGCTTGGTTTTTGGATGTTTTTTTTTTAATTTCAATGTTTATATATAGGAAAATGGATGCAAAAAGAGGACGCGGCACGCGTAAAGCAGGTGCTGGACGCCCTCGCGGTGGTGGTCGAGGCCGAGGTGCTCGCCGCATGCTTGATTATCAGTTAGTACTCTTTACACAATTAATGCTAAGCACGGTTCTGCATCAAGTTGAGTTTATGAAAAGATTAAACGAAACTTATTGTTTTAACTTGTTTTAGTGAACCTTCAACTTCAACAAGCGTTCGTACAACGCCGCCTTTGCCTACGAGCTCTCTCCCGCCTCAGCCTACGTAAATATGCTATAATGTGTTTTTTTTTAATTAAATTTTATTTCCGTGAATGTGATTAATATTGTTAGTTATTTCAGGGAATCTCTGTCAGAACAGCTGCAGAAAGCGCGGGTGGCAAAGGTGGCGGACAAGAGGAATGTTGAAAGATTAACGGAGGAGCAAAAGGCCACCCTCGCTACTATGCGGGAGAAGAAGCAAGTAGCGAGGTACTTGTTGCCTGATGCTCCTCCACCCAAAAAAAATAAAAGGTTAGAAGGTTTTCATTTTTAATGGATTCTGCTTAAATCTTGTTGCTTCTCCATTATCTTTATTCAGCACTATGTTCAATTCTTTTAGGAAAGCGTCACCAACGAGGATGGAGTGTCCGCTCCTTCCTGGGGTGCCTACTGTTCCGCCTCCCAGAGTAGTACAGGCCTGGGAACAGAAGAGTCTACCTGGTATGAAACAATTGCTTAATTTTGTATTTTTTTATTTAATTTGCGTTCTTTAACGATCTTGTTTTTCTCCTGCTCAGAACCAGTGAGAGAGAGGCAGGAGACAGGCGGCCCATGGAGACACTCTGATGTGTCGGACGTCGACATGGAAGTTTCTGTGCCTGCTCCTGTTCCTGGTACGAACCAATCGATTTCATTTCATTTTTTTTTTCATTTAAGTAACTTCTTTAATACGTATAAAATTCTTTAATTAGAGAGCCTACCTGGTATGAAACAATTGTTTAATTTTGTATTTTTTATTTAAGTTGCGTTTAAATTTCACTTCGTTATTGTAATAAAGGCCATTTAATATTACAGATTCACAACTAAGTCCGTTAATATTCTCCCCATCAACTGGCATCGTACGTGCGGAATCCTTACATCCCGATGTCCAGATTGTTGAGGGAGATATAGAATTAATTGGATTTACACCCAGTGAGTACATTTAAAATTATACATATCATCATCCTGACTAAGTGTTCCATGTAATCTTATAGTAAGAATAAATGAATTGAATCATATAATGATTTTGTCCACTGTTGACCATAGGCTTCCTCCATCTGATGCCATGAATAGCTTTCCTGAGCCACCTCCATCTTTTTTCATTCATCGTTTTTAATGTTAAAATGTCTTTTAAAACACAAATTAATTTTCAGCGTCCAGTGCCGGGCCTTCTCGTGTGGAGCGCTCCACACCTGAGGAGACGGAACCACATATTTTTGACCGTAAGTCGCGCCAGAAATCATATTTTTTTTTATCACAAAGATTGTGAGGATACTCGTGTATTCCCTAACATGAATTGAATCATATAATGATTTTGTCCACTGTTGACCATAGGCTTCCTCCATCTGATGCCATGAATAGCTTTCCTGAGCCACCTCCATCTTTTTTCATTCATCGTTTTTAATGTTAAAATGTCTTTTAAAACACAAATTAATTTTCAGCGTCCATTGCCGGGCCTTCTGGTGTGGAGCGCTCCACCTATACACCTGACGAGACGGAGCCACATATTTTTGACGGTAAGTCGCGCCAGAAGTCATATTTTTTTTTATCACAAAGATTGTGAGGATACTCGTGTATTCCCTAACATCAAACCTACCAAAACCCATTGAGGTTGTAATCAATATCACACTGCAGTCCACAGCTAAATATAGGTCTCCCCTAAAGTTCACCACTGAGCCCAGTCTTCAGGACTACCTATCCAGTGGCCGCCTTCTACCGTGTCAAGCTGCTTCATCATGCTGGTGATTGAAATTTGAATGTAATATTTACATAACATGTGTTGTTTTATTTTAGATAATGAGTTCCTGGGGCTGGACAACGCCATCAACCCTGGCAGCGACGTCGAGGAGCCGGATGAGGTGGGTGAGTTAGGCATTTCTGGGCAGCGCAGGTCCCTCGTAAACGCTGAGCTGGACCTACCACCAAACCTCGCCCTTCTCCTCGACGAGATGGACGGCAGGGACGATTCGGCGTTGAGAGAGGAGGCAGCGTCGTCGAACCCGGATATGCTGCATTTTGATTGGTCCAATGACCCAGAAAAATTTGTAGGAAAGCAGGAGGTTTTTTCTGGGGAATGTGGACCAACATTCAGCGTAGACGGGTTGACGGCGCTGGACGTTTTTAAAAGAGTATGGGATGAGAACATAATCGAGACGATTGTGAGCGAGTCGAATCGATACGGACGTCAGCTGTATGCCTCGAAAGGCAAACCGTGGTCCGACATTGACGGTAATGATATCTGGACATTTCTCATTCGTTTGTACTGAAATTTGTGTGGTTAAAGTTTTAAACTTTTTTCTTTCAATTCAATATCAATCAACAATATGTAAAACTGGCAAAAAAAGCTGGTATAATATTGCCATCAATAATATCAAGAGGCATGGCAGTAAATGCATTAAAATTAAGACATGTACAAAGCCTTCTTGATATATTGATATATTCTTGATCGGGTCATGGCAGGCGTACAACATTACATCATACAGTACACAATCATTACTGAGCCTCTACGCATTGGATCCATATCTAGAAATGTATTTTAAAGTTAATAAAGTTACTGACAACTTGAAGTTACCAACTTTATTAGCTAAGATTGGGAATGAAGCCTATGAACAACTAGTAAATCGGACAAGTCCAAAGAATCCAGCACTTGCAACCGACGCCGTCTACACTAGCCGAGCGTTTTAGACAGAAAAGGGTATGGAGTGGAAGAGGACGTAGTCACGTATGTCGAGGATTTAAAAAACTATTTAGGAACTGTATTCGCAGCCAATCTGAATGAGAATCTACGCTACCAATTTATTTCTGAACTCAAAAGTGATGTCATTAGGCAACGATTATTTGCGGAGGATGACTCATTGACTTTCATGCGAGTCATCAAGGCAGAAAGAGACGTGGCATTGGTGGGAAGAGAGCACTTCCACAAGCTTATTGTAATCAAATAAAAGTAGTGAATCCATGCACTTGCGTCACGGTTCATGATAATCTGGTCATAATCTACTCAATCCGATCAGAGCAATTACGCCTAATACTACTATCAATGCAGAGGAACCAGGTACACCACCTACTACGAGAACTTCGTCATTTACAAAATCCTTGCCAAACAATACTGATGCAAGCTTAAAATTAAATATGTGCCATATTGGCCCCATGGCTCTTAAACCATTGCCAAAAATGATGTCAAATATTATTTTCCAACGAAGGAAAGCTCAGCGTGCTGAAATTTTAACAAGGACTCCCATTAAGGATGAGCAAAAGGTAAAAATGCTTAAGAAACATAAAGCGAATGTTGCCAAACAGAACAAAGTGGTGAAAAACTTGACCCTAATAGGTTTGTTTGAAAAAGCAGGGTCATCTTTAACGCACAAACTAAATAATACTCGTGCATACACTCAGAAAAAAAAGTCTGTTTCTAAGAATAGTTCTGAAAAGCGCAGCATTAAAGCCACAAACCAATCTTACGTTTGCCTAATTTGCATGGAGCCATACGAAGATCTACCCGTAGAGGACTGGATTCGTTGTGACGATTGTCAGTTGAAGCCGACATACTCTGGAATCGGAAGCTACTACTGTCATAACTATCAAGAATTTTGATCTGATTAAAGTTTTCTGAGAAGAACCAAGATTGATTATTTAATGTTTTAATTGTTATTTTATAGATTTTTTTATTCTATTTTTATAAAAGATGATAAGACTGCTAAGTCAAAGTATCTAGTAGTTGAGTTATATATAAGACTGATTGTTAAAAAAATAGTAAATGAGAATAATAGTAGGCTTAAGTTGTGTAAGCCAAAGTTGAGACTGAGAATTATTTTGATTATTTTATTTTATGTGAAGCAAACACATTATGTCAATCATTTTTGATTGTAGTCAAGGGATATGTTTTAAGTTACGATTATTACTTTATTCAAGACTACAAGACCTAGTTGACACCAATTCATCTGCATCATGTTAGCAGGAAGACGCCCACTGCTGGTCAAAGACTTCCCCAAAGATTTCCATAATAACCGGTCATGCGCGGCTCTCATCCATGGACACTAATTACTTTCTTTAAATTAAAACGAAACCTAAGTCAAAGTTCATAGAAGTAAAATTACATTGAAGACTGATTACGATAAAAATGTTTAGATATAAAAAGTAAATTTTAGTATCAAGACGAAGACATTTATGATTTGTTTACTGTAATAAATGATTTTTCTTTAAAAAGCTGAAGTAACGATGATGATGATGATATGAACATATATATGTTTTTGATAATAATGATTTTTTTTAATCAAACTATTATACCAATATATATTTTTTTGTCTTTTGTTATTTTGAACGTTTATTATTTCGTTTGGTGTAACATTTTTGTTTACTCTGACTTCAATAAATGATTTTTCTTCAAATATCAAAATTTTAAGTCCCCGTCGCGACATTTTACGAAAGTGACCTTTTGCGAAAGAGGTGTATAAATAACAAATATTCAATAAATACATAGGCAGTCAAAAATACTAACGTAACGTGAACCTATATACATACGTGGTGTTGTTTTGCTTTGATAATAATATATAAGGTTATGGCATTGGGCGTTAAATGCCATACCTACCTATGGCATTTAACGCCCAATGTGTAATAACGCCCGAATGCTAATATTCGGAGACAATGTCGCGCAAGTTACGTTACACTTCACGAATACATAGAATAAACATACGATCATGTACATGTAGTAAATGTAGCGCAAACTATGTAAAAATATAGCTGAGTACCTAAGATAGGAATAAGTGTTTCGTTTTCGTGTAGATATAAGTGTGTATTAAAATGTATGTAAATGTTATAGCATAAGTATATATGTAAAACGCATATCTTAAGAAATAAAGATTTTCGAGTATCGTGTAATTATTACCCCATAGAGAGATGTGAACAGCGCGGCGGCCGCGTAACACTGGCAGCGAGGAACTCGCGTCAGGTTATATTTATAACCTCGGATGCAAGCAAAGAGACTACGAGCCCTCGCGCGCAGGCCGACCGCCTTAGGGAAATAATTAGTACGTAAATATAGAGAATAAATTGTAATTAATACATGGGATAAGTTAGAATTAGGAAATGTATTAGTTTATAAGAAAATATCGACGAATAAGTAAACGATTCGCTGAGGGGTGAGGAATGCAGGCGGGGGCGGAGGTACGCCTCCGCCCGGTATAAATATAGGATCGGGTCGCCGTACAAACGACATTCTGCGCCCGACCACCGACCGAGACGGACCTGCCCACAGCCGACGGACCTGCTTGCAGTCCCGTCGTCTCGTGGTCTTTTTCGTTTCGCACACGTGTTCGCTCGCCGTCCTAATTTCCGATCTATTTTGTGTTGGCCACACGTGCTTCGTTGCGCCGCCGTCGCGTTCGTTTCTGGATTCCCGGAATCCATCGCCCGCCGGCTGAGAAATCGCCGCTGCCGCGCGCGTTCGCTGCCTTCAGCGCTGCACTTCAGCCGTAAGCGCTTGAAGCCGCGTGTGGTCGTCGTTCTTTTACAGTGACGTCAGTGCTGTCTCACGGGACTCCGCCCACGGCCTTCGCGTCTTCGCCGAAACGGTGAATGACCACCGTGCGCTCTCGCAGCTACTGCGGGAACGCAAAATCTCTTTTCATACGTACGCCCTCGAAGAGGAGCGTATGCTCCGCGTAGTCATACGCGGCGTCCCCAAAGAGATAGGCGAGAAATATATTCTCGCTGATCTCAACGATCAAGGCCTTCCAATTTACGAGGTACACCGTATGTACCGCGCACGCACACGCGAGCCCTACAACATGGTGCTCGCCATCCTCAGCCACTCTCCTGCGGGCAAAAACATTTTTAAAATTTCGAATATCTGCGGTCTCCGCGGCATCAACGTGCAACCCCAGCACAAAAAGGCTCCCGGGCAGTGCCATCGCTGCCAACTTTACGGGCACTCGGCCCGTAATTGTTTCGCCCGCCCCCGGTGCGTTAAATGTACGGGTGATCATGGCACAGAGTCATGTCCCCGCGCCCCGGGCACGCCTGATCCGCCGTCCTGCATCCTGTGCGGGGCAGTGGGACATACCGCCAACTATGGCGGTTGCCCCAGGGCTCCGCGCAGGGTAGGGCCGGTGGCTCGCAGCGTTCCCAGAGCGCCTCTTTCTAGGCCAGCGCCTCCCCCGTTAAGGGGTTCAGCCTTCCCTGCGCTGGAGCGCAGGCCACCTCCGCCACCGCCAAACGCGTGGATTAAACCCCCACATATCTCGGCTAAGCCGATATCTCAGATTCCGCAAGCTCCACAACAACCGTCGCGGCAGGACCCGCGTCCCGCCGCCCCCGCTCCCCTCGCTTCCTCCGCGAGCTCCCACCTTAGTGTCGTGGTGGATTACGCACGCCACATCGGCCCCCACATGGGGGAAATTAGGTTATTAGCTGAAAAGCTAATTAGGTTCGCGAACTCGCCGGAGGACCGGCTCGCAGCCACCTGCGAACACTTCGCAGTGCTGGAGTCGGTGTACTCCTACACTGTACCTAAACATTTCCGCGTTTAGATGGGTTCTACGGCCCACAGGTCCAAGCCATCCTCAATAAACCCCCTTATTGTCAAGGCCGCCACCTACAGACCGCTCGGTAACCACCAGCGTCGTCGCCACCTCAGACGCCCAATACTTGCCGTCTCCGACCCAGACGACTGCATCACAGTCGCTAATGCTTGGACTCTAACGGACCACGTGAGGACTTCATCCACACGCACACACGTAGTTCGACACCGCGCCCGCCGGCGGACGCGACGTACACACACACATCCGTCTGCGCGCTACACCAGGTACAGACATGTACCTGGGCGCTTCTCTCCAGCTATCACATA
This sequence comes from Hypsopygia costalis, assembly GCA_937001555.2. Lineage (NCBI taxonomy): Eukaryota > Metazoa > Arthropoda > Insecta > Lepidoptera > Pyralidae > Hypsopygia > Hypsopygia costalis. Next base: position 11,602,793 of record OW443347.2, on the reverse strand, counting down.
ACCATCGTGGGATAGTAGGTTCGTTTACACTCACACAGTGACACCACAACTCTTTTCTAGCATAGGTTAGAATAGGTCCCCGTTTCCTCCCGCGGTCTCCATTGGCTTCAGGCCGGCCAGCGTCGCTCACACCTCGGCCTGCTGGGGTGCGAGCGGCGCTAGTCTTCAGTACCGCTTTTTATTTTTGTATGTTCACAGGGTTCCAGCGCCGCTCCGAGTCGACCTCGCGCACAGCCTTGGTCGCCATTAGGGTTAGGATAATAGGGTTAGGGCTCCGGGTCTAGGTCTATAAATCTCTCCGATCGCGATGTGTACTCTGCGACGACCTGGAAACCGCCTCGCGGTAGGGTCCTCTCGAGGACCCTCGCCAGATCGTCGCAGACTACATACCTTCTCAAATCTTTTTCCTCTAGCGTTCCGTTTGCGCTTTTAAAGCCATCGTGGCTAAAAGTAGTTAGGCAGGCGGTTTTTAGTCAGTTAAAGCCTGATTCGCCCTTGAAAGGTCAGTCTGGTATCAACCAGGCTGAGGGGGTGTCGAAGAGGATTTTCCGCCTCCCTCCAGCACGGCTGGGGGGTGCCCCCGCGCGCGTCGAGCCGTACAAACACGGTTCAGTTCTCGTCACGACGCCGTACGTTATGGTCGTGCCGCCGATGCACCCAGCACCGCGTATTCTGGTGACTTGCCCGCGCCCCATAGCCGCGTTCGATCCGCCGAGAGCCGCCGCCGCGCGCGTGTGTACTCCTCCGTCGAGCCGACACTCCGGAGTTGAGGAAAGCGTCGCCGTCGGGACGCCTTGCCATCTCGCTCGCGCATTCGCGTCTCCGCTCGCACACTAGCGCACCTAGTGGTCGTGTTAGGGTGTTGTTAGGGTTGCCTTGGTCGACGGTGTACCCCGTAGACTATAGGCAGGAGCTAATTGGTGTTTTTATTATTAAAAACACCAATTAAGTCCAAATAACTTGTCTGTCCCCATTTGGGTATCGTACGCCCTGTACCGTATATTGTGTTTGTGCAAATTGTTCAGTGGATTGTTTTGTCATTTGGCCCGTTATTGTTTTTGTGTTACCGTGTCTGCGTTGTTGTTTTGTTGTCAGTGTCCCCGGGCTCGTTTTATGTACCGTGTTACAGGTTTTGATTTGACTTAGTTCGATCCAAACCTGTAAGATTGAGCTCGCCTAAGGGGTTGTTGGGATTCGCCGAGTTATTTATTCTAAATAGCGAGGCGAATTGCGGGCCATCCTATTAGTCGGGTGTGTATCGTTGTCCCTTTAAAGGGATGTCCAAACCGGTGGGGGACCCCTCCCCCCACCTTCCCCCTCCCCCGCCACCTGCGGGAAAAGGTCGCTCGTCAGTAAGCAATCCGCTCCTCCTATGCCACAAATGAGTGGTAATGTTACCGCCCGCGCCCTTCTGGGACGCTCTAAGTCCGCAGTCGATCTGCGCAAACAATCTCAGTCCCTTTGTATGTCCACCGAGGTTGGAAGGTCCGGCGTCGCCGTTGCACCCCACTCGCTGGAAGAATTAGCCTCCACTGCCAACGCAGGGGCCTTCGAGGGCGCCTCAACGTCTATGAAGCGCCCTGCACCGGCCTCACCCGACTCACCGAATGTGGCGCACGAGGACAAGCGCGCCAAGGCGTGTGTCGGCGTCTTTTCTTCTGCCGACGCCTCGCTAGCAAAGTTTGCTAAATCGCCCAACCGCAAAGGACTATCTCGCCACGCCGGAATAGCAGGTACGTCGACGCCCAAAGCGCAAAGAGTAAGGTGCAAGGCGCGCCCCCCCCCCCCCACCCCGCTCTCCCTCGCCGCCTCAAACATCTGACAGCGAGAGAGACAGAGGATCGCAGCCGTCGGACGACGATAGCTCTAGCGAGGCGCCGAATAGGGACCACTGCGAATTCGAAGACTATTTTTCACCTCACGACGCCACTACCTACAGGTAAATAGGTATGGGCGGCGAAGGTCAGTACAAACCGCAAGACGCGTACATAACTAGCCCCGGAACGTCGCAGCGCCTGACATACGCGAGCGCGACGCGCGCCGCCCGCGCGCGTTCCGCCGCCGCCCGCGCGATTGCCGCCGTCGCCCGCGCGCGTTCTGCCGCCGCCCGCGTGTGCACCGACGCCGCCTACGCAGAGCGCCGCAATACTACCAAGAGGTTATCCTCCAATTATGGTGGAGAAATTGCCTAACTGGCCGCAACATTCTGCGAATATACGTAACGCGTTAGGCCGTCCTCCCAACGCGCGCCCCTACAAGCAACAGGTGCGATTCTTACCATCGACGCCCGATGAATACCGTCTGGTGCAGGCCTATCTGAGGGAGCTGGGGGAGAGAGAGCCGGCTCTCTCGTGGTTTTGTTATTCGGTGGCAGAGGAACTGCCCACCAAGATTGCCATAAGAGGCCTGCCCCTCGACACTAGGGAGGACGATGTTGCGGCCGCTCTAGAGGAGTTAGGCTACAACGTTCGTCTAGTTCGCTCAGTGAACGCAAATAATTATTGGAGGAAGTCCGGCCTTTCGTCAAACATCTGTGACATTAACAGCCTACAAAACAAGTTTAAACGTAAGGTACTCTCTGTGGCTCATTTTCTAATCAGTCTTTCCGAGTTTAGTACATATGCTACGGCGTGCGCTGAGATCGTTAGACTGTCCCCCACCATGTACTTGGCACATAGCCAATAGGGAACAGGGAACTCCATCCATATTAATAACGCCACTCACTGTAAAAGTAAATCCGAGATAAATTGTCACTAACCGAGACTTGAATTTTTCACTCAGTATCTAAAGAGTTGTGCCGCTGAAGGGGTATACTGTGCAGTGCACGGTATACCTAGGGTTCCCAACCCTCCCGGATTGCCCGGGAGACTCCGGTAATAATGGTCAATCTCCCGACCTGCCGGTGAACAATAATTTCTCCGGTTTTTCTAATTATACGCATTTCTAATTATACGCTCACACGTCATTACTCGTTCTCCATTCTTTTTCTATTTTCCATGTAAAAACTTTTATGATTTTGTATATTAAATGCTGTTCGAAAGCAGAATAAATATATAATTTAAAGATTAATTGAGATAATCTTTCCACGTACATAACAGTCTCCCGGGTTAGTCCTTTCAAGAGTTGGCAACCCTAGGTATACCCCATCAGCGGCACAACTCTTAAGTAGTCCTACTAACTAATTTTGGAAATTCGGTCACGTAAGAAAAGATTATTACAAAGGAAATAAATTCGTAACCACAAAGTAGAGTGATAATACTGTTCGTAACTGAATAGGCAATAATTATTATTTAAATAGTTGTTCTCAGTTTGCCAGAATATTATAAATATTATTAAAAATATTTTTTAAAATATTTATAATGAATAAGTCATTCCGAATTTTCACATCTGAATAGGTAAAATCATTTTTTTGCATACAAGTTGGCTGCACTGTTGTATTAAATTCTAAATAATATTATTAAACCAACAATTCTTAATATTCTAGATTGCCCCTTCGCACGGGTGTAATATTTGAGGACTTCGTTATTGATTTTTCTTAAATAAAGCTTATAGGGGAGTGATTAACACGGTTTAACTGGTAAATGTTATTTATTCTATGAACACATGGGATATTAATGTTAACAACTGTTCACGCGACAAAAATATAAGACGCTCGCGGCCGTGCCGGCGCGTGGCTGCGCATACGTGCGTGGATATCTCACTGTGCGTACTCGACGACCTTTGACAAAACCATTACTATCAACAACAACGAAGGATGTCGGACTAATAACCTGCGAGACACGATACGGACCCTCCCTTCTCGGAGCAAACTTGCTGGTGAAGCCCTTGGACGCATTGCTCGCCATATGGGTCTCCACAAGGACCAGGTCTCCCTCTGCATAAGGGGAAAAGTCTCGACGACGTTGATCGCCACTGTTCTTGCGAAGATCCTGTTGATCTTCAACTCTCCTCGTAACGTCATGTAGGACGCGCGCAAACTTCTTCAAGTACGGAGTTATTTGGGGCACAAAATTCTGTTCTGAAACTATGGCACGAAGATCGGTATGTACTGTCATGGGCGAACGCAACTCCCGAGCAAAAGTTATGTAGGCGGCAGTATGACCAGTTCCTTGATTATAGGCGCTGTTTGGGGTGGCGCCACGTCCACAGACGGGGCGCAAACAGACGCCGGACTCGCGGCACGCGATCTCGTTAACACCATTATCGCTAAAGTTTACAGTTCACAATAACACCGATTATAACACTTATACAAACAGTTCAAAGTTCACTTATACCTACAATTTATCGAAACACTACAAACTAAACAAAAGTTAGTCGTTATAACAGTTTGTTTATAAACGAAGTAGGTAAGTATTTACAACAAAGAATCACATGTACAAAGTTCGCGGCACAAAACTGACACCCACTTAGGTACTCTAGGTTTTACCTGAGAACATAAATACCTAAGCGCACAGTTCGCGATACACAACAGTGTCTATACGCAAGTAAATAACGACAGTACCTATAACAGAGAGATTATGTACATAAACTGTTCACCATTCGCGGCACAAAACTGCAACACAAACACTAGGTACTTTAGGTTTTCACCTAAGCAACGATACCTAAGATAACAGTTCACAAACGACGTCTACCAAACAGTAAGTACATAAGAGTCACACACAGTTCGTTATAGTTACGTTTTTAAGTCACAAGTCCGAGATAAATAGGTACCTTTGCCTTATTTATCTACACCGTACGTATAACAACACTCACAAGTACACGATTTCTCGTTACAAACAGTATTTACAGTCAAATAGTCAATCACTACTACCACTATTCAGTTTTCAAACAGGTATATACTTGCACACTAAAGTTCTAGAACGATTTCGTTGCTTCACGTTAGGCGCCACTTATATCGCTCCCTCGCCGGAGCCGTTTCGGCGTTCCGCTCGCATCAGTGCTCGGGTCTCTCGCTCTAACTAGAGTATTGCGCGCATGCGCCGCCTCATGGACTCGCGAGTCGAGGTTCGCGGCGCGCGCCGCTCTCCAAGTTAAGTTAGTCGTCGAGTACGCACAGTGAGATATCCACGCACGTATGCGCAGCCACGCGCCGGCACGGCCGCGAGCGTCTTATATTTTTGTCGCGTGAACAGTTGTTAACATTAATATCCCATGTGTTCATAGAATAAATAACATTTACCAGTTAAACCGTGTTAATCACTCCCCTATAAGCTTGATTATGTAATTTATATTCCGTAATCCATAATAATAATTCCATATCTAATTGTCAGAAAAGCGTATCACAATCTGTCACGTGGTTTAGAAAGGAATCAGCAGTTAGACAGACAAATGCGGAATACGACTTTTTTTCGAATCGCTACTTTTCCCATAGACGCCGACGTACATATAAATGAAATTATATTTAGCAGCCATCAACACCAATGAAAAAAGTGATTATAATTATAATACATCGAACCAGAATCAGTAGGTTGAATCAGTCTAATGTGATATTTAAATTTTAATCTCAAAAATAATGAAATAATTCATTTTATGGATGAAGACAATGAATAAACTAATAATAAACTGCGCAACTACATCATGTCAAAGCCACTGCCAGAAAACGTCCAGTTCGTTAGAGTTCCTGAGAATGTTCCAGATGTCCAACGACTAAGCCAACGACAATGTCAGATCCGCTCGTCGTCAAGCTTTGGATCCGCTACCGCTGGGCAGAACAACGTCACCTGCCTGCGACGTGAAAGGACTAACCAAACTCGGGGAGCATGCTATACCGTCAATGGTGTAATACCGGCGGGATGGATGGCTACGATCAATAGCAACTTCACAATGACCGCAGACTTTGGAGCCACGATAGGCGTTGCTAATCCCGCAATTCGGGTTACCAAATTCAAATTCATCTCTCACTCACCTGGAGGATCGCGGCTTACCGCCGTCGATAAGTATCTAAAACGGAACTTCTACATTCCAGCTAAGTAGCTGATGAAATAACGGTTCGGCAAAAGTTGTGGCAGAAGCCATATTGGAATAAAAACAGCTGCATTTTGTAATTCATACGAAAACCCAAGGAGCGTTTCATATTTCAGTTCAAACGTACAATGAAAAGTTTCAAGAGTGTGAATTCTTCATAACAAAATAATGGTAGCAAAGAAATCTAGCTGAATTTGAAAAAAAATCGTATGGCAGGAGACTCCGAGCGCCTGCGCGAAAATTTTTATTGTCCATTATGTATTATTTCAAATTTGAATGGCCCATAGTGAATTTCTATTTATGACATCTGTTTACAAACAAAGTGAATTGTGCTATTGTGTTTTAAATATTCGTATTTTGTGTACTTTTTATCTGTAATTTTAATTAAGTTTTTGTATGTCCCAACCGGAGCTACTTCGCTGTCCTCACTGTGCCGATGGACGATTATTCAGAGGTTAAACGGGACTGAAAATTCATACAACACGTTGTCATACCCATCCTATATCACATTCTCAGCCATCTACCATTTGTAATAGTCAAAATACTCCGAACGCACAAAATGCATCTACAGTATAGATATGCAAATGCATATACAGTATAGATATACAGTGGATGCATTTTGTGATCATTTGCATCAAACCAAGTTAGGCGAATTCCTAGAGGAGCAAGGATATCGCTAGCAAGGTCTTTGTCATCTACCATAAAAGATGCGCTCGAAAATACATTACCACATTGACACGATCTTTTCACTTTTGCTTACCAATATATACATATCAGTCATCCATCAAATCGTTCGCTCACGTCGGAACTTAAAGACAACACAATACGTACCACTCATTCTTTTGATTTAGATCACCGCGTTTCTGTCTCATCTCACTAAAATGTAAACATAAAAAAGTTGTAGAACAAGAAACAATGGATGGAGACCTTAGAAATGCAGCTCGCATTCTCTTTTCTGACGATTCCTTTGCTCCTCATACGGACGAGACTCTAGAAATCTAAGCCATAAATATAACAATTTATCCACAGGAGCAATTTCAAAGGTATTATTGATGGAGGCATAAAAACTATCAGTAGAAGCAAAATGGCTGTCCTTTTTAAAAGTGCATCTGATGCCAATAATTTCTTTGAAAACCCTCTATTGGTTGAAAAAAAAAAAAGCTTCAATCCCAAAATATCAGGTTCCACGTATGGGCATAGTGCGTGCTATACCAACGGACTGGACACTAGAGGATTTAGTACAAGAAATATCCAAACCCCGCGGTTGCGGTAGCGTCATCAAAACTAGGCGCTTTATGCTAAGAAACGAACTGATACAGATGTCACATGGGTGGGCCATAAACCTACCATTACCTATTTGACTTGATGTTCGCCCTTTTATAAACACCGTGAGGATAACAGTGTCGTGCTGTAAAGGCGCAACTACCTACAAGTATGTGAAATCATTTACTTTTTTTTATGTAAATATATGCTAATAGAATGTAAAATTAAAACTTTTGCCCATACCAAAATGCAAAAACATAGGAAGTAAAACAAAAAAAAATTATCGTTGATTGATCATATTCATTCACTAGTTCTGGCCTCACCAACAATTGCATTTTTGCAGATGCGCCCTTTCAGTTGGATGCGCTCGATAGAATATATATATATATTAAATATTTATAGTACGGTAAGTAGGTTTTCTATAGTCATTCATTAAGTAGTTGTTTTATTTTGTTTAGTCGACAAATGTCAGATTCTGTTAATGTCAGATGTTTATTGGAGATTTACCAAACCAAACCTCACCTGCACGTGGTGCCCTTGCTGACTGACAAACGAGGATCTAATGAAAAGCGACATAGGGCATTGCGTTTTTTAAGAACTATACGACAGACAACAATCCCTTGAGGATTGTTGTGTTTCTGCGACCGAGTGAGGTCATCAGGAAGGAAGAAGTTGCTGCGTTGGCAGCGTGGTTGCGAGCGTTTATATGGGTACGGTAGTATAAGCATACGGCCGTATGCTTATCTCCCACCCGACGTAGTATAAAAAAAAGTAAACTTCGTAGTTAAGGATCGTATCTTTGTACCGTAAGTCATCACTGGTCAAAGACTTCTAAAGACATTTAGGTATTATGCACGAGAAAACCTTTCCCGTGCAGTGCAGTAAATTAAAATTTACAGAAGCGATCCTTTCTGCGAGGCTTTTTTATGTAGTATAGAGTAGGTTTGTTAAAGATTAGACCGACACGGTTGCATTAATGTGAACAATACGATTCAGGAAAGGTGGCAATATATGGACCAGCTGCTGCAGCCCGAACAGCTGCCGCCGGCGCCACGGCGGACACTGGGCAACGACGAGGTACAGATAACTGAGGAGCCGATCATAGACCTCGAGCCACGCGACCCACGAACACGAGACGTCGAGTCACAAAGCTTGGCATGCCCGACATGCTGCTTGTAAAGTCGACCGCAAACCGCAAGCCGTGCGAAGCAGAGCCACGAGACGTGGAGACGCAGATGTTTTCCTATCGAAGTGAAGTTTTTTTTACAGAATTGATGACTTTCATTATTATAATAAACCAATTATGTATTTTTTGTACATGCTCTTAAGAAAATTATTATATTACAATTTTATCAAAAATCTGACATTAATAGAATCTGACAATTATAGAATCTGGCATTATTAGAATCTGGCGTTTATAGAATCGGACATTTTTAGAATATGGCATTTGCAGAATCTGGCATTTGACGACTAAACATTTTTTTTAAATATTCTTATATTTTTTTTAAATACCGCTGTTAAAAATTACTTGTCAATGGCTATAAATTATTGTTAAGACTGCTAGATGATCTAAGGATTCTGAGGCCATTAGGTACGTACGTTATAGTAAGAATATTATAATAAATAGTGTTGCAAAGACTGTTCTATTTTTATAAAAAAATAATAAAAGAAGATTTTTATTCATTTATTTCCTTTAGTCTCATAACGTGCAAGTTGCAAAATAACATATGGTTGTAAAACGTTTAAATCTCATAAGATCCAAGTCTCGAACTTCAAAGTTGCAAAATACCTACATCTCAAAACATTCAAATTGCAGAATATTCAATTATCAAAACAGCCATGTCTCATAATATTCATTTCATTGTATGAGTGGATGGATAATTTAAAAGTCAATAAAATTCTGCAAAAGAAAAAGTTGTCAGTGTTTTTCAGGGTTAATTTGTCACTGTCATTGTAAATGAATCAGAATCAACATAAAACATATATAAATTTACGCAACTTTATACTTTTCAAAATGTGGGTACTTATTTTTTTGTTATACCCTCAATGTCATTATTTTCTGCATAGTTCAATGAGAAGTGTGTAGTGTGTACTTACTATAAGGTAAAAATATGTGGCGTTCGTTTCCGAACGCCACATATTGCCGTTATTTTCATGTTGGCAAGACTGCCCTATGTCAAGAAGAAGCAAAAAAATGTTATGTGACGAGAGAGAAAAACTTTGTAACGAATTTACAGAAAGTAAAGTTCTGTGTTAAACAAACAGTTTTTCCTTTTAACTAAGTCAGTGTCAGCCACCACCCTACATTTAAATAAATAAAGTGGGACCTTTTGATACGGAGAGAGAAACCCACAAATATTTTAGTTATTATTTATTAGAAAATGGATCAGGAATTCGAGATTCTTAATAATCAAAAAGGAAATTTCTCATTGATTCGCGATGGATTTAACAAAAGTGTCACTAAGTGTCGTAAGTGGAACAACTTTTTGGAGATGTTTAGATAACCGTTTGTGTAATGCATCTGTCACATTAGACAAAAGCAGAAAAAACATTTTAAGAGAGTCTGTACATACTTGTGAACAAAATCACGAAAAAAATTAATTTTTTAAAGAAAAAAATCATTTGTAACGGGCTGTTTGTGAAAATTTAAATGCAGTGCAAAAGATAGTTGAACTCGCTTAACAATTTTTTTTTTAACACCACTTACAAATCCACTTATATACATACTCAAGACTTGTTTTTCGCTAATGGAATAAAATATGCAGATTGTTAAATAATCATAGAGATTAAAAAAAAAAAAAAAGAACTGTCAAAACTATTCCAGCGAAAATTAAAGAGTTGTCAAACTTGCCTTGTCTGTATATAACCTTTGACAAAAAGTTAATTTTGTCGCATTCATCTACTTATTTATAAAGTCGAAAATATAACCAACAAATTTCCCCGCGTCAATTAGAACTACTGCTTGTTTTTATGCAGCAGCATCGCATATTGGTTGCAGGCAGAGTGCGGGGAAAAGAAGGAAACGCACTCTCAAAACGTCTCTAGCAAGAATGCACACAAATCCTAAATTCTGAATTTAATGGTGCCCATAAAACTGCAAATTGTATAATCTGATTAATCCTTAATGCCACTCGAGGGGACTACACTCCTCCACCACACACATTTCTAGAAATATTTTTAGTGTTTTTAACGCTATGTGGTCGGGTCTCCGGGTAATCTCAGTACCGAAGGAGGGCTCGCGGGGAGAGGACGCACGCCGAGCTACTTCACTCAGTTTAGTGTGTTTTTTTAGATTTCTAGCACACTATGAGTAAAAATTTAACTCCTCAGCAGATAGAAAATCTGTTGAATGACCGAGAGACAGACAAAAGCAAAAATTAAGAGGTGTTTCGTGAATCAGTGCAGATTTGAGTGACGCAGAGTTAGAAGTCACACATGGAAAGTGAGGAAGAGCTGGAAGTGAATCGGAAGTTGAAGAACCAGAAGACAGTAATGAGAAAAGTGACAATTTAAATGCTTTGTATGGCTAAAATAGATATAAAACTGAAGTGATGTTCCTATGATGTGATATTTTTTGATAATGAAACAAAGACTTATGTTTAAAACTGAAGTAATGTTCCTATGATGTGATATTTTTTGATAATGAAACAAAGACTTATGTTTACCCCCGTGATTTTGTATGTTTTGTAAAAAGACTTACGTTATTCTTAGGTTGTTCCTTTAATTTTTTATACGGTTTTAAACTGAGCGTTAAAAATGTGATAAACGGAATTGTATTTTTTTATGTTAGACGCTAGAAATGTCATTTTTATGACATATATCATTCACATTTTAATAAAACTGTTTTCTTACATTTAATTTAAGCCTTTGATTTATTTTGTAACGTTTTATTAAATTATGGTACACATTAGGGAAGATAAATACGAAGTATATGCATGGGGAGCTAACTCCCCCACAAGTGCATTTGTGTAAGCTGGAAATAGCGTGTGGTGCTAAGGGTTTAACTTGCATTATGTATTTTAAATCTCAGTGCTAAATTAGCGAATGAATACAACCCTGCTTGCAGTATTAAACAGTAACCAATACAAGAGCAGAGTAACATAATGTGAACATTACTATTACTGACCATGAATTTATGTGATTTTATTAGGTAAGTCTTAACAATGCCCTCAGCACATATGATGTTAACATTGATGTTGATAATGGCCTTTCTTTTGATAGACAAATGGACTCAACGTGGGTTAAAATATTTCTTAAAAATTTGTTGTTTTAAAGAAAGCACATAGCACAAGCATTTCATCCGAAAAGAAAAATATTTAGATTTGTATGGCAGTATTTATTAATATTATTCAAACTTTATTGGCCCACAGGGTTTGGACAAGAGCTTGTTGCACAGCTCTGCCATGCGCCAATGGCAGGTTTTGGCGTGTGAATTGAGCAGCTGCGGCAGCAGCGGTAGCGACCGGCAGCATTGCTTCGATGTGATGCTGCTCAAGTTGAAACCTTCGCTCTTCCTCCTGTTCACGCTGCGACAAGTCTGGGACTCTCAGATGGGAGCAATTTGGGATGTTGTGAAGCACACAGCAAGCATTCATAATTTTTGCTGCCATTTCTGGTTTGTACTGTAGCTGCCGGGCTACTAACAGACATCTGCAAAAATTAAAACTTAATTATATTATCTATTGTTAATTATTCTAATTGTGATTCTCGATGTTTTGTTTGTTGAATGCTACAAATAATGATATTTTTTTGCAATCCATGTGATCTCAAATACGTGATAAAAAAGTGATTTATAGTGATTTTAAGACATTGCCGTTTTAATATACCCAGTTGTTTGTATTATAAATATATAATTTATTAAATACTTAGTTGATTCTTTTATAGTACCTAATCATATTTTATCCTATCTATATTTGAATTCATAACCTGAATCTGGCTTTCAGAACTTCTATTATCCTTTCCACAACATTCCGGGTTTTGACTCGAATGTTGTGATAATGAGTATAAAATTGGTGTTAATAAATTTTTCCTAAAATAGGATATCCACTATCACCAAATGTTTTTTATAAATTTAGCCTATCATAATTTCATACAGGAATTTATATACTGGAGAGGTTGACACGTACCCTATACCTAACAGCTAATGCGCCCCGTGTGCCAACTTTCCGGTTATATCACGGGATTGCTCCGCTTTCACCTGCATGCAGGCTACTTGCGTTCTCTTAAGTCGAGTAGCTCGTGGCGAACTGACGCTCGGCGAACCAAGCATCGGGGCCCTACCACCACTCCCCAATCTCCATTATGGGTACCGGAGCTGTATGGCACGCTCACTTCCCGACGCGCAAGTACAAGTACAAGCGCGTTTAGTGTTTCTGCACCCAGTTCACCCAGCGCGTTTAGTGTTCTGGCTCCCTGATTTCCTTGACAGGTACCGGAGCTGTATAAGGCACGTTCACTTCCCGACATCCTTCGAAGCAGAACGCCTACCCCAGGCCTACGGTAGGGTGACCGGGGTGACGGAAGCGATCGCACGCCAACTTGCTCATCAGGCAAGTACCCGAGCTGCGATGCCAGCTTGGGAAGCCGATACCGCTGTAAGGGCCGCTCCAAGCCCCGTTGAAAACCACTGTGGCGGCCCTTCGCCCAAGGCCAGTGGTAAACAATTCGCTACGCGCGAGGTTGAGCGCCCGGCCGACAAATATGGCAAGGCAGACGAACATGCCCATTGCCAATCCTCAGCAAAATATATGAGAAGATGATAGTTGCGCGCCTAAAGCATTACCTGTTGCCAAAATTCAGCCCCAACCAGTACGGCTTTATGCCCCAGAGAAGCACGGAAGACGCCCTCTATACCCTAATAAACCATATAAATAACAAATTAGACCAAAAGAAGCTGGTAACAGTGGTCTCCTTGGATATAGAGGGAGCGTTTGACGGGGCTTGGTGGCCAAAGATAAAAATGAGACTGGCTGAAGAAAAGTGCCCAGTGAATATTAGGCGCGTAATGGATGACTATCTAGCGAACAGAAACATCACAGTTAGATACGGTGGCGAAGAAGTATATCTTCTGGATACAACCCCTACTCGTCTCATACTGAGACGAGTAAGGGTTGTATCCAGGGTTCGATAGCCGGCCCACTTCTGTGGAATCTCCTTCTGGACCCTCTTCTGAGGAGGATGGAGGGTAGTGGCGTTCACTGCCAGGCCTATGCGGCGACGTCGTCCTCGTTTTTGATGGTGACGTCGCACTACAAATAGAAAGACAGGCAAACGATACACTTGAATGTGCTAGGGCGTGGGGTGTCGCCAATAAATTGAAATTTGCAGACATAAGACAAATGCGATGCTCATTACAAAAAAGCTGAAATACGATACACCACGTCTTAGCATGGGCAGTGTAGAGATAGCTACGGCCAAAGAGATAAAGATACTGGGGCTAACCATTGACAACAAATTAACATTTAATAGCCATGTTAAGAATGTGTGTAAGAGAGCCCTAGCGATCTACAAGCAGCTCGCCAAAGCAGCTAAAGTAAGCTGGGGATTCAATTCAGAAACACAATCTACACAGCGGCAGTGGAACCAGTGATCCTGTACGCGGCTAGCGCCTGGGCACCAGCAGCTCGCAAAATAGGTGTACGGAAACAACTGGATTCTGTACAACGTGGTTTCGCGCAGAAAATGTGCAAGGCCTATCGCACGGTCTCGCTAAACTCGTCTTTGTTGCTGGCTGGACTGCTCCCGCTTGATCTTCGTATACATGAAGCTGCTTCATTGTACAGGATCAAAAGGGGGCGCTCCGGCCAGGACCAGAGTGCGACGAAATTGAGCATATGTCCTCAGCACTAGATTCACCTCACCCAGCGGTGCATGTTGCCAGGAGCTTCACATGCTTGGAGGACCGAGCAGCAGTGGACGCCAACAGCAACTACTCCATCAGGATCTATACTGACGGCAGCAAGATCGACGGTGTGGTGGGAGCCGCCGTCTCTATCTGGAGTGGCGACTCCGAACTCCGAGCCGTCAAACTCCGTCTGTCGTCTTACTGCACGGTCTACCAGGCGGAGCTCCTGGCGATATGTGCGGCGACAAGATGGATCAAAACCAATGATGCACGAATCGTGGGAATATATAGCGACTCAATGGCTGCTCTCCAAATGGTCACAAACATCGCATCCCTTCATCCGCTGGCAGTGGAAACAAGAGAGAATTTAAACATCGCTTCTCAACAGAACAAAGTGACAGATTTGTTCTGGATCAAAGCCCACGCAGGCCTGGAGGGTAACGAGAGGGGCGACACACTCGCTAAGGAGACTGCACAAAAGTCGAAAAAACTGCCAGAGTATGACCTATGTCCGATATCATCGGTACGGCGAAACATCCGAACGGACTCGCTTGGCGAAAGGGATCACAGGTATAGCATGAAAGCGAAACAGAAAACATAGACTCCGATAATGTTGGAGGTATTAGACATTTACAAAGTAAGCCGATATGCACACACTCAGCGGTATACTTTACACACCGTTGAGTGGGCGCAAATTGCGATTGGCTTTGTAAAACACCACATGCACGTGAGTGATTACACGCACATATAGCCACCTCGAATTCGGACCCATGACTAGCAAATTATGGGCTTGCCGCCAGTCCACGAGGTACCCTGATCCGAACAGGCGGACCCGTAGTTCCACCTGCGAAACTCCCCACAGTCGGGTACTCTGTGGGGAGTATTATACAGTATACAGGGAGAGGTAGACAGTGTTGATGCATATGCCTGTGCTTGCCTGATGTGAAGCAGTTACAGTAGTCATATTAACGCTCAAAACATGAAATATCACTCGCGCTCCCCGCTGCCAACGCAGCGACTCCTTCCTTTCTAGTGACCTCACTCACTAGCACAAACACAACAAACCTCAAGGAATTGTTATTTCGTTGCATTATTCTGTGAGGTGAGGGTACATCCCCAGTTGGGCAGCTTACAAATACACTGTATCCTACCTCTCTTTTGCCAGACCCTCTTTCGCTAGTCGCTAAGTGTACCACATGCAGGTGAGACAGACTTTGGCTCTAAAGATGGAAGGCCGCGCGGTTTGTACTTCACATACACGGGTTTTATTTCGCTAGCAATCATTGTGCATAGTTATTTACTTTACAACGAGAAGGCATTGAGTTTGAGCAGATAATTCGAAGCCATGGTAGTACCTACTACGTTAGGTACTACTATAGCTTCAAGTAGTAAGAGTACATTCACAGATATTTTACGAGAAAGATACCCTTTAATGAAACAGAGACGAGAGTCATCTGAAGTTTACTATACTGTGTGACTGTTACATTTCCATAAAAAAGATGCATTTGATATCGACGAGTGCGGTGTTATTGATGATGTACAACATGTCTTGATGGAATTTGGCAAGAATGATAGTGAAATAAATGCTCTAGTGTCCGATTTTGGGAAAAATGTCTGGGATATAGGAGCTTTGAGAGGAATTGGTACAACAAGATTGATGGGGAACTTGGCTTTACGGCAGATGCATTCAATGTATTCAAAATAAAAAAAGCTGCAACCAAATCAAAAATTGTCTGTAATTTAGTGATGGACGAAATGGCGATTCGCCAACAAAAGCTTTTTGACGGAAAAAAACATCACGGCTTTGTTGACTACGGATTAGATGAAATAACGATTGTCAGAGTTTAGCTTCCTCAGCATTAGTATTGCTATTGGTGTGCTTGAATCAGACATGGAAGCTACCAATAGCATATTTTTTTACTCATGGTCTGACTGGAGCGAAACTCGCAACCTTAATAAATACGGCATTAGACAAATGTGTTCAAGTGAATATTGATAGTACCTCAGTCACATGTGATGGTAGTCAAACCAATATTGCAGCGATGAGAATTTTAGGTTGCAAACTCGACGTACCCAAAGCGTTAAAACGAACTTTTAGTCACCCTGTTACTGGAAATGACGTTGTATTGATGCTAGATGCATGCCACATGCTGAAATTGGTCAGAAACTCTTTTGAGGCAAGACAAGTATTTATTGACAAAAATGGCAACGAAATAAACTGGAAGTATTTAAAACACCTACAAGAGATCCAAGACGTCGAAGGATTACGAATAGGTAATAAAATTACCAGCCGTCACTTTCATTTTCGCCAGCAAATTATGAAAATTAAGTTGGCCACACAACTTTTAAGCAGCAGTGTTGCACAATCTCTTGAAGTTTGCAAAGACTTGTCACCAGAATTTGCCGAAAGTGAACCAACTCTGCAGTTGGTTTTATAAATCTGCATTTATAAAACTGCATAATGACGTCTTTGACGTTTTGAACTCAAGAGGAAATCCCAAAACATATAGAGCTCTGAACCCGAAGAATAAAGATGAAATATTCAAACCGCTTGAAGATTATAAAGAATATATAACTAATTTAAAAGTTAAAATCACAACTAAGAAACCAAAAAAGCGAAAAGGAGCGTTGCCTATGACTATAATAAAAACAGAGATGAAACCAGTCTTAGCGTGTAAGTTCAAAAGAGGATTTTTGGGATTATTGGTTTGTTTAGAAAGCACAAAAGTATTGTTTATGCAACTGGTTCAAAAAAGCACCCTAAATATAGCCACATACAGACTCTCTCAAGATCATCTTGAAATCTTTTTTGGTTGTATAAGGCAAAAAGGGAGGTATAATAACAATCCCAATGTCTTACAATTTAAATCCGCCTACAAAAAAATGTTAAATCATTTAGAACTAAGGACAACATTCAGAGGTAACAATTGACGCCGCCACCTCCCAGGTCACCGGATTTCTTCGGACCGGACATTGACATCGAGGAGATAGATTTGATTGAATCTACGCTCAGTGACCAACAGTCGGAAAGGTCTCCAGGAACTGAGTCCAGGAATGTCAGCAACGACATTGAAAGTGATGTTGTTGATGACAGTCGTATCGGTAGTTGTACTGAATCCTTTCATACTGTACAGAAACTGATAACATACAAAGCACACTTACAGTAACCAAGAAAAGCATATGCATTTAAAAAAGTTGATAATGATAATACAGATCAGAATAAAGAATTACTTGAAATACATAAGCAAAGAAATGAAAAAGAAGAATTTATGAAAGGTGATATATATTCTATTTGCTTTATCTCTAGTGCAGTCTTTAAAAAAATGCCTTGGCAACCAAACTAAGAACAAAAATTTAAATTTTGTCGGTGATAGAGAGAAACTCAAATTATTGTTATTAAAATGAATATGCTGGTGAACCTACAAACCAGATATATACAACTATAGTGCCCAATCTTATTCAAATCATCATCAACAAGAACCCGAAACTTCCATAACTCAGCATATTGGCTCCGCTTCGCCTGATGGTAAGCGCAAAGAGGAGCCCCAAACGCATTGGCATGGTACAAGAGACCTTGATATTTTGTCAGGTGACGCTACCATGCTAGCCTACAAGATGCTTCTTCACGCTTCGCTTGAATGATCCCATATTGTATGAATGAGGAAATACATATGCCGGTAACGCCTTCCATTTTTTAATAGTTATTTGAGTAGGAATAAATAAACGTTAAAAAATGGTTATCGAAACTATATGTATTAATGGACAGATGGTCCGTCAAACCATTATCTTAATTAAAGGGGACGGCGCTTGCCTTTTAGATCACTTTCCTATCTGATGTTCGACAAAGAAGAAATGGCATTTACAGTTCGTACACAAATTGATAATTTTGTTGTGCAGCACTATGTCCATTTTTTTTTGTTGTCCATTGTCAATGGACGTGGTAATAATTACAATACATCTGACAAGTATTATGCTCATATGATTCAACCGTTTACATTTGGCACATTATGTGAACTGGCGTCAGCGGGAAGAATATTCATTTTTTTTATTCAGCTTTGTATTAAAGTGATTGTGTATTAAAGTTGGTACTAAAGGTGGTCCAGTTAAGCATCTTCACTTTTCTGGGCATCTAGAAGGGGGTCATTTTGATGCCTATAACGATAGAGTTATAGTCATCAAAATGATCCCCTTTACTATTTACGACGTTATCTTCTTGGCCCTATGGCCAAGAAGATAACGTCGTAAATAGTAAAGGGGTCCACCTCCAGAAAATGTGGTCGTATGCAAAGGTTGGATGCTGGATATTAAAACTATTGTCGTGCAGGTATTTTTGATTTTTGATTAATAAAAATCCAATTTTTATTTTAGGAAAGTAGATTTCATTATTGACTTAACTCAGCCTGGATGTTGATGTTCCCCGCTACCTACATAAGTGGTAACCAAAAATTTCAAGCCAATTAGACACCCCTACGGCTATCAGTGAGCAAATTTCAAAGATATAAAAATAGAAAAAAATACTTCTAATTTGGTTTCATTGTTACTAACATATTACGGACTATTTTTACTGGTCTGAAATAAATTTGTTTATTTATTTTAAACAGTCTAATTAATCGTTTTTTGACGTTGCTGAAGATTCATCTGGAAGCAAGGAGTTATTCGAACTGGCTAAATGTGGTCGAGAACAACAAATGAAATATCAGGAAGCAGAGCACAAATTAAAAATGGAAATTATGAAAAAGGAACATATAATGAGGTTAGAAATAATGGAAAAAGAGCTAGAATATTGAAAAAAAAACCATCCCAGTAAAAAAATGTTTTATATTATTTTATTGAAAATAATTATATTTAATATATAACTGCATTATTTTTGGTCTGAGCCCAGGAAACAAATAACCTCAATTATGAAATGGTTCAGAACAAAATTACAGACATATTTTCCAATGAAATTACCGTGAAAGCTTCCCGTGACGTTCTTCAAATTGTATGCGACCACAAAACAGAGCTTATTCAACAAAAGAGGGGACTATATTACTTTCGGTAAAAGATAATTTCCACAAAAGTGCACTTCGTCAAATACCACCATCGGTGGACAATTTATTTGAGGTTGAGAAGTTCAGCATCGTTCTGGAAATGGCCGGTGGAGTTAAAAAGTTACAGTTTGTGAAGGCCTTTGTGAAGACCATCAAAAAGTTTATGAAAAGACCTTTGTTTTCAAATGTAATGTTACCTTTTTTAAGTCCCAAAACCTTACACCAAGTAGTGGCAATATTGAGAACTATTTTAAAGATATTAAATTTTTGCTACAGTTGCAGTTAATAGTTGCTACATGTTAGCAAACGAAACCAAGCGAGTGAGAGAACTTTATTGTCACTCAACAGGATTATATATCAGGACAATTAAAATCGGCTATGACAACAATTGATCATGATTCAAACATCGACAATAAGTCATCCAAGCGACAAAAGAGAAAAACACAAGCTAAAATTAATCCCACTCAAGACTCGATACTGTCTGAGAAACCTTCATACATTGAAAATTGGAGAGGACAGACTTCAAAACCAAAGACATGACTTGTAATATGAAAGAATAATACACATTTAAATTATTTTCAAAATGATTACGGAAGCATTGATTTAGATTATCTCATCTCGTTAGTACAAGAAAGATCTTTATGGGATAAATTGAATGAATTAAATTGAAATTAGAATTATCCAGATAATAACAGAAATGCGGTTTGAACAACAGATACAATTGTTACCATTAACGTCATATGGGTATCAAACTGCAGAATATCAAGGACACAGTTATTCGCCAAACTCATCGCTTAATGACATCAACACGTGTCAATCAGTAGAATACCAAGGAAACAATGTTTTTAACCTATAATAATGATGATGATAGTCAAAAAGAAGGATGTGATTTTAATAATATTTAATTTCTAACCTAAATCATGTGGCAAAATAAATTGCGAATTCTCATTTAAATTCAATAAACACATTAGGTTAGGTATACCTAAGGTGTTTATTTATAGTTTCTCTACTGTGATCTCTTCTATGTGCTATGGTCGAAGATATCTGTTATTCAGTCCTCAAAATACTACTAGCGCCATCTATGCGTATGTTAATTTGTAAATATAGTAAAAAACTTAATAATGTAGTTCTGTTTTGTCAGCCATAACGCGCAGTTTTAATTAAAACAATTATAAAATTATTAGGTTATGTGCCCAGACAGTCTTGGCTCTCATTTATTTTTTCTTTGGACTAGTTTCTCGCAACAGTGTGTTATCGGGACATAGATAATAAGTTTCAGTAAGAGGACCAAGTCGTATTTTGCGCTATCGTGAATTTGAGGTTATGACTGCGAAGTTCATGTTAAACTTCGATATTGTTGATCGAAGATGTAAAATGTCAAGTTAGATGTTAAACGTGCCGAAACTAACAGGACGCGAAAGTTATAGGGAATGGTGCTTAGTGTTAGAACGTACGCTAGGATGCATCAAGCCAGAGCAAGGTCAACCGGCGATTGGAGCGACAAAAGATTCTAAACCAGAGTCAAATTGATTTTAACAATCAATCCGTCCAACTATGTTCACATCAAAGAAGTGAATTCTACGAAGGAATTGTGGGATAAATTGAAATCTTTGTATGTTGATTCTGGATTTACTAGAAGAATAAGTCTGTTGAGAACCCTAATATCAATACGACTAGAAAATTGTGATTCCTTGTTTTCATATCTCCACAATAATAAAATTGTAGTTTGAATACCCCTTTATGCATCATTAGTTCATTACTACATATATTAATCGAATATTATCTTAATAAAATCACTTATACTTGAGACTCAGTGTTTATATATAATTATCTTTTACCGAAGTCTCCCTCTTTTGTTGAATAAGCTCTGTTTTGTGGTCGCATACAATTTGAAGAGCGTCACGGGAAGCTTTCACGGTAATTTCATTAGAAAATATGTCTGTAATTTTGTTCTTAACCATTTCATAATTGAGGTTATTTGTTTCCACAAATATCATCTTCCAACCTTACATGGCGACTCTGCCCGATCGGCCACTCGCGCATCGCGTTACACATTCCGATAACCATATATAACGGTACAATAGAAATGTCGAACTTAATTCTGTTACTAAGTGACTTTGATTTGAAAGACAGAAACAGACAAGAAAAGAAGAAAAGCCGTACATTAATAATTAGTCGTAATTCCTCACTTGTACCTAGGAAATTCCATTTACTCACGTACTCATCTGTACCACTCAGAAATGACGGCATAGTACTCAGAGTTAATTTCTGATATAGTAACAGCCTTCTAAGCGTTATTCACGTTGGTTCATTTCACAGGTTATTTTTTTCCATGTGCTTGTAGTCTATAAGCGTGGCAGTGCCGAAACAGGTACTTGTTTCCATAAATATTTGAAAACAGTTGAAAGCAGAGGGATTAAATATTTAATATTGTACTGCGATTCGTGCAGCGGACAAAACAAGTACAAAGTTATCTTATCTGTTTTAAGAAGTCTTCTTAGAAACTTCGATTAATTTGGAAGTCTCTTCTTCGTCCTGCCCATGTTCCCATTTTATTTGGGGTCGGGCCTCCTTGTACTCCTGCGCCAGGATATACGATCCTGGGTTGTCTTATATGTGAGGTTAAGGGCCTTGATGTCACGTTCTACCGTGGACCACCATGTCGAGACCGGTCTTCCTTTACTTCGGGGCTGAGATGGAATATTCAGTACAGTTTTAACGGAGTAGTTTTCGTCCCTTCTCATTATATGGCCGTACCATCGAAGCCTTGATTCTTTAAGTTTTTCCCCTATAGGCGCTATCTTGATTAATTTGGAAGTAATACAAATTAATTACCTGTTGCCAGGCCACACTTACATGCCGGTGGATATCATGCACAGTATTATAGACAGATATATATTTTACGAGCTCGGTGGTCGAATGGTTAGCAATGGCTACTTCGACTCCGAGGTCGTGGGTTCGATTCCCGCACAAGTCAAACATTTGTGTGCATGAACATGTTTGTTTGTCTTGGTCTGGGTGTTTTCTATGTATTATAAGTATATATTTAAAAAAAAATGTATTTAAGTACATTTATCAATTGTCTAGTACCCATAAATTTACCCGGTAGTACTGGTGGCCGCTATTCTCGGTATTGGAAACAGTGCACTCGTCCGCTGTAAAATGTTCGTAAGTGCACGTGGTGCACGTGTCGCACCAATAAAAGTCGTCATACACCAAATTCACAATATTTTCCTCCAGATTTAAGTCTGTTATGCAATAAAATTTGTAAAAATTAGTACAATAAAATTAGCACAATAGGCTTGTTGCCCATGTTACAAAATTATAAAACTCTCTATCAGTAACGTAAAATACATGAAACTAGAACGATCTGCGATATTAAAATTTTAATAACTTATGTCCGACGTATTTTATGTTCGGTCAAAGTTTAGTGGGAAAGTCCATTTTAAAGGTATGGAATTATAAAAAATAAATATTACCATTGTAGAAACAATAAAAAATACTATAACCTTTATTACGCACTGGCTACATAAACGCAATATTTAACATAGCTGTCGTACAAATTTTTGATTTAATGCATATAAAATAGCACGGTGTGACGTCATAACGTGGTGGCCTTTTGTATGGAGCGTTTTCGGGATAGTCCAAAATTGTGATTTTCAAGTTATCATATCTCGAGAAGTTTTTATGCAATCGAAGTAATTATTTCACCTATATAAATATTATTGTGACGTCTTTAAATAACAAATCGAAAAAAAAAATGGGATACAATCTTATTGTTTATGCATGTATTCCTAAGTACAAAATTTGTAGATAGCTACGGCCACAAACGCAAATCAACACAACAGAGTCAAGGCGCGTTCACATTGCAGCCCTATTTTACGCTTTTGCCAGTCTGTTATCTGTGATCGTGCGAAACGGATGTGTTGTTTTACGTTCCTTTCTTTCGACGACTTGTTTCTCTCTTTCGGACATCTGTGATTACCTAAATTGTGACCCGGCTTGTTTATTGGACTATTTGAACTGCTCTTGGCTTTTAACGAGACATAGGTTTTATGTAATAGTTAGTGTTCTGTATCACTGCTGCTAGGGCACCTACATTGGAATCTCCGATTGAAAAAAGACGCCGTAAACACTTCTCATCGACTGAGAAAACCATGATACATAACATGTATAGTAATTTCATAAAAGAGGCTCCGAATGTCTCTATAAACAATATTGTGAAAACCATAGCTGAATGTATGGGAATTCACTGGATCTCGGTGTTCTGAATTGTAAAGGAAAAAAAGAATATTGGTGTATTAAGGTCCCCTAAGAAGCTGAAACCTAGAGCGACTATAATAAGTCAAATTGATGACCGACGAAATTGATGAACGACTGACAGTGATTATGACTTATGAGTATTAAAGGGTGTCATTTTATAAAAGTGATTTACTGTTTTATCATTACCCCGCTTAATGTTATTTCATGTTTAATTTTGGGTGTAAGTGAATTACCATGACACTCCGAAAACTCTGTCCTAGACCGATTGTTTCATACTAAGTATGAAGTTAGGATTCAAGTATTACATAGATTTTAGAATTTCCAATGTTATTAATTATTAAACGAAATATATATGTATATATTATTATAATGACATATGATCTAGGGGCCGCAATGTACATGCACCCTTACATTTTTAGTCAAAAGCTAACGCCCACGGACCGCAGGTAGGGGTCTCCTGTCTTTTTCATTTGTATGCAAATGTGCAAAAGAGAGGACCCTATACTATCTCGGCTCCCCGGATAAGGTATAATAATATAAAACCCAGAGAACTATTACACACTATTAAAACTGACGAAAACAAAGACACCATTCGCGGGAGGAGTTCAGTTGTATACACAAATGTTTTTATTTCATTTCCTTAGTTGTAGTTTATAAGAAAAAAATATATACCCTATACCTAAATAATGTTTTTTCAAAAACTATAAATACAACTTCAACACATTGGCAATAAGTGTCATTTTACAATAAATTCAATAAATAGCGTAACTGCTTCTCAATTAAATACTGTTACTTACTTTTTTTATGCCTTACATTATTTTGAATTTCCTTCATTTAATTTTTTCAATAAAAAAGTAATGTAAGGGAAATTATTAAAAAAAAAAAATAACGTTAGTCAAGTTTTATCTTTGAATCTAAACGACTTACCAAGATTTCAGGAACTTAATGTTATAGAGCTTCAAATTTAAAGAAACTTTGCTATAGATGTCATTTCAATAGCATAACAAACATAAAAAATATAGCAATAATAATAATAAAAAAAACAGTTTATTGGCTCTATTGTGAAATTAGGTTCCCTGACGTTAATTCATATTTCCTATGACGATATATTCGAATATGGACAAAGCCACGCGAGCGTGTACGTATTTCGCAAAAGATGTTAGTCAATCGCGCGGCTGGGAACTATCCGCGCGCGCACGTTGCTAAGTGCAAAAATGCTTACAAAGCAACACGTGTGCGGCTACAGGATGCAAGCGGCTCACATCACCTTTAAGCTAAAACTAACCTCATCTACACATGGTACACCGAACTAACTGATTGACAAACGACTCTCTGGCAAGCTGGCAAAAGAGGTAGTAGTTAAAACACAGCGAAGTAACAATTTCCTGCATACCCAAGACGGTTAATGTGTTGCAGTGATTTGTGAGTACATCGCGAACGAAGAAGTTACTGCATTGGATATTTCATGTTGCCGCTACACATCAGTCGAGTGGAATGTTGATTGTATACTACACAAGGTAATATAAAAAAATGTTAATAAATGAAAATAAATCAAATGCAAATAAAATTTATTTATAAGTAATAAAAAATACATATATACAATAGCTAGAATAAAAAAATAATAATGAATATACAGTGGATACACTGTAAGTTGGTTATTTATTAGGGTTTCTGGCTCACATTTCGCTTGACTCGCTTCGCTCGTCGCGAAATGTAAACTAGAAACCCCAATAAATATTGTAGAACGCTGCGAATCTACAGCCACGGTTTAAATGTTAAAACTTACCGAATTGTGTTGCCGGTTCAATCGCATTTTAACTACACGGTTTTCACTTCACTCACTATTCGGTTGCCTTTCACCAAGTTTACTTCTGCTAGTATTCTGATCGGTCTCTGGCATGTTCACTATCAGGATAACCCGTCGGTAACAAATGCTAAGAATTTCTCAAAAGTTAGGCCGTTTGCTCACGTCGTTTGCCCAAATAGCTGTTGACGTCTGGGATTTGTGGTCAACCGTCAATCCAGGCCGATTGCTCATGTCAGCTGTTGACATCTGGATTTTGGGACCTCCCAGGCCGTTTGCTCACGTCGGTCATTAAGATGGGTATTGACGTCTAACCTTTATGATCCTTCTGTAACATAGGTACTTATGGGTTCCCCTGAAGCGTACAATGCTAAAAACTTCTCAAAAATCCAGCAGTAACTAGCCTTGGTTGTTGGCTCAAACTTTACTACCTCTTAACGTAATGAAGGAAGACACAGTAATGAGTCATAATCGTCAACTGGAATATGTTTATATTGTTCAACATAATGAAGCATATTTTCATAGAGCGGCTAATACCACTCGCTCGTGATATTAAGTATTCTAGTTTTAAAAAATGGTTTGAAAATGTCACTTTACATTAAATACTGACCTAATGTTTAAAAACAAGGTCGCTGCCTCATATAACTTTTTAAAAATTACGAAATGCTGTCTGTAATCGGTAATACATAATTCCATTACATAGTTACATACAGGTCGACCTAATAAAAGCGTATTAATAAAGGATAAATCTTAATGATTGACTGGTAGAGAAAGCAATTAGTGTGTCTATTGTACCAGTTTATTGTAGTCAGTAACATTTTAAATAATTTAATTAATACTTACTCTGGACTAAGATTTTGCTTCTTTCGTGACTCCCCCCCCCCCCCCCCCCCCCCAAGAACTAAGCAATACATTTCATTAAATTTATAATTTGACTAATAATTGTGCAGTACGATGCGCCTTTGGAAACGGACGCATCGCGCTATATTGCACAGTTTCGAATTTCAATAATTCGCGAGCGTGGCATCAGTCGCTATGTGTTCCGAGAAACTCATAGCCAGCGAGCTATTGGTTTTCGTACAGCACTCCACTGATACAATGGACGAAGTCAGCATCTTGCAAATCTGCAAGTACATCTTCAGCGATGAAGAGATTTGCAGTGATAAGAGGTTGCTGTTCTAGGAGCTCGACCAGATACCGTCCCTTAGGAGGGATGGAACTGAGAAGAGTATGCAGAATATCGTCACTCTTCTCAAGAAGACCGACCCGGACGACGTGCTAGCCTTTGTGGCGAAACAGCTGCACAAATTGCCATCCGTCACAATGGAACACGTCTATGCTGTCAGTATGCTGAAAGACAATAGGATCCTGAAAGCTACCCTGGACGAATTTACGTGTATGGTGGCCACGGAATCTACCATCAGAGAGCTACGTGGGGAATTATTGTTGTTAAAGAATCGTGATTCCGTAACCCGAGGCCGTAACAATTATGGTTCGTACAAACGGAAGCCATACTGGCCCCTCAAAAGTTGAACGGCGAGGCCAAGTTTAACCTAGTTGTCGGGAAGCTAGGTAAATACGTCGTTCACCAAGTGAGCTGCCTTACTCGGCGAACCACCAGCTGCCAACAAATTTGAAACCCTCAAAACACGCCTCATATGTATGAGAAGATTGAGAACCGTCAATTTTAAAAATTGCTTAGCCAGATGGAATAAAGCGCACAAAAGCCAAAGTTTAAATTTAATTATTGACACTTGCAAGGAAAAACATTGAAACTCAGTTTTAGGCGGTATTGAGTTAAAATTATATTCTTTCCTAGCCAAAAATACGGAATTTTTTACAGCTATCATCGTATCTAAATTCCTTATACACTCGCGAGCAAAAGTTTGGAATCACCTACTTGCGATTTGCTACGAGCGATTTTAAGAACTAAATAACTAATGAAGATTAATGAATATGGTATCATATTATGTTATGGTTTTAAAGGTTATTCTGTAAACTTTAAATTGATACCATTTTCATTTCAATCGGACCCCTATTTCAGGAGCTGTCCTTGTTTAAGTGAAGGAGTAAGGAAAAATGAAGGAATGAGGAAACGGGAACCATTAAAAAAAACAAAATTTACAGGAAAATCTTTATTTGGGATAAAACATTTTTGTTCAATATTTAGTGTTACCTCCCCTAGCTGTAGTTTGCATAGCGTAAAAACATCGTAAGTGGGGGTCAACTGCAGTTACTGTAATTGTATATTTAGTTACATGTTTTTTAAACAAGCTGTTATTAGTTTACTAGAATAAAATTGTAATACTAGGTACAATCTTGTTTTTAGAAATCATTATTTTATATTAACAAAGCATTTGATAGATTTATTTTGAATATTACAGTAACAAGAAAAGCGCCTTAATGTGTCAAAATATATGAAATGAATAGATAAGCATTTTTACTATTTAAAAAAATACCTCAATTGATAATAAATTTAGTAATTTATAATTTAAGAAGTATAGAAACAGGAATTAATACGATTATATCAATATTAATTACAACATAATTTGTAATTAATATTATACGTATTTAATACATTTTTAATATTTTATTGGTGTGTTGGCGAATCACGTGTCCTCGCCATCTTGTTTATGCTATGCTATAAAAGGGCCGGAGCTCGGTCGGACACGACACCAAAGAGAATGTAACCACTACGTTTTAAGAGACGGATGTGCCATACAAATAGCGTAAATTCTAAATGTATGAAATGGGAGCGAAAACAATCAGAATTTGTACCAAATTCGCTTCCGATTCATAGAGTCGTTTTTTTACCTTGAGTTGCGCCAGGCTGCACGACACTTGCCGTCTGATCGTCGGAGAGAGCGGAAGCTCTGCTCGTAGTCTGGTAGACAAGTTGATGAGGCCACGTGCTGCTATTGTTTATGAAAGATAAACAAGTTAAGTATAATTTCTATAACTAGTAATATAATTTCTAAACCATTTATCAATTATGTTCATAAGTATATAAAGTGTCTAGAAGTATATACTGTTACATATACAGTGTGGGTATATATTGTTATAAATGGACACATAAATTATGTAATAATAGATATATAAGTTGACTGGATGTATATAGGGTCCTATAGGTGTATGATGTTATATATATATCGGCGCAAAGCAATACGTGATTACACTTCATTTCACAAGCACAAATATTACGTCATGCTGCACGTGTTCATTCGGCGTAAACAAGTGCCGCACGGCCACGCCACCTGCAGCCGGGCTATAAAATAGCGACTCGCCGCAATTGTGGGGCATTCACTCGTCAGTGCTCCAGGCGAACACATCTGCTACCCGAAATATTACTTAATATTTAATTTGTTTGATGGTTATTAAAACTAATTATTTATTGATTTGTATTATTATTGCTGCCAGTGTTAAGTTGCTAATAAACAGCTACAATGAGTAATAGAGGGTTTAATAATCGGAATTCCCTTCCTTCTACATATATACATATATGGTGTATGTATATAATTTTATATAGAAGTAGAATGATAATTAAACATACATTACTACACTGAATTATGTACAAGATGTAAAATAAAAGTAAATATTGGTTATAAGGATTCATTAGCTCCAATGTTACTGAAATGGTGTTATTATACAAACCTACAATATACTTTCATGGTTTTATTATATAGTTAAAAGAGCCCCCTATATATTTTTAAATTAATACGTTCATCTTATCTTGAACTAACAATCTTTTTTTTTCGAAATAATTGTCTAGTTTTGAACTGGATTTCATCGCAACTTTTGATACAATGCCTGTTTCCTATAAAATGGTCCAAAATATTCAATATCACATTGTAACATGACATACATTTTTTTCTTCCGCTTAGTTGTCATACTTATAATGTTTTCTTTCCCAAACGCCAGTTGCATCGAGCAGGTTACGTGATTTAATTGCGCGAGTTAGCCAACGATATGACTGTGATTTGGATTATTTAACTGTAAAAACAGTATTAAAACACAGAATTGAGTGTTCATAATGAGTCGCTGTAGTGAGATAATTGAATTAGTTTTAGCCAAAAGCGAAATAACAAACAACAATGCTGGTAAGTAGTTAAGTACCTATTCTCTTTAGTACGCATAAATATTTCCATATATTTTACTACATTGGTTTAGGTAAATACATAACCAAACTCAATTTGACTATTTACTTTTTAGAGGACAACGTAATGAATCACCGTGATAATGATATCCCAATGAATGAACGTAATATAATTCCAAATATGCCACCAGTGTTTATGGAAAAAGGTAAGTCAATTAATTCAAATATGCTTATATTATTAGGTGTTAAACATTATCATCATTAGCCATTTTATGCCCTCAATGCTGGGGCGCTGGCCTTCCCATGGCCCACCATACGTTGAAACTTAAAACATAATGGTTATTATTATTATTGTTGTATTTCCAGAAAATGATTTATTAAATTTTAAATATAATCTCCGAAAACGTATTCCGTTAAAAAAACAAAACGAACTCGCAATAACTAATGAAACAGAAGAGTTTCTCGCAATAACTAATGAAACGGAGTTCGTCGCACATGTTTCAGGCTTTAAACACATTTTACATTATTTTAAAACTGGAAAGCATTCATTGCGAATCGTGTTTACAATTTGCTAGGTTTGACATCCAGCTATCGGCTGTCAAACGACAGCTGACTTATATTGTTTTGGCTGGATTGCGGACCCTGGAGGCGCGCACTTGTTGATAGCGCGGGTTGAATGAATGTCTTTTCTCTTGAAGGAAGACCATTGGGGAGCTTTCTGTTTGCGAAGGGAATAATCTTGTTCAGTTTCTTAATATTCTTTTTTTTTAGAGAAAACTGTCCGTAAGGATCAACGCGCGAGATGTCTTTTTTCTTGAAGGAAAACCGTTTGGGAGATTTCTGTTTACGAATGGAATAAATAATCTTGATCAATTTTTCTAATCTTAATTTTAAAGTAGTTTTGATTTTTTAAATCGTGTTTATTAGCTGCCATGTTTTGTGATGGAAGGCAAGGAGCCTGGAGAATTCCATTCGTGAATAGAGTGCGTGATTGGATTTCCGAATTTTGGTTGAGGAAATCCAATTACTCATTTTGAGTGATATGTAAAATAAATTTATTGAAGGTGGTTGCCGCGTTTTTGTAAACGAAGAAACGTGCCCCTGGTCCTAGGACCAAGTATCACACTGGACGGAGTCATAAGACGTTGCCGCTCTTGTATCTGTGTGTCAAACGAATGATCGTGTCTCTCTGTCAAATTCACGAAAACTTCCACGAGTAAAAGAGATAGCTATTGTAAGTTTGGCAAGCGAGCAGTGTCTGTGTATTTCGTGTCACTTCATGACCGACTAGTAGGCCATAACATTGAAATATCGTGCTGCATTTTAGCTAAATACTGAAAAATCTCCGTGTTTCGATTAAATTTGAATTCATAAAGTGAAAATATGTCGTGTTCGGCTGTGTCTTGTTCATCAAGAACCACGAAAGGAGGAGTAAAAGACCCGGATTTTTCAATTTCGTACCTAAGTTTTAAGACGACATTTTCCGTCATTTTATGCTAAAGTTATGAGGTAATTACCAGAGAAACTGTAGTCATAACATTTTAACAATCTAGTTAATGCATTTCCTTGTGATTACGATAAAAATTTATCTCAGACCATTATTAATTATCTATGCTAAAAATTTACATATGTGCTACTGATGCGCGTTGAATTTTTTTTATCGATAATATTAGTTTGAAGTCTTTCAATTTAACAATTATTTTTTTAGGTTCCCGAAGTGCCCTGAAATAAGAAGTGAGTGGATCAAAGCTGTTAGACGTGATAACTGGGAGCCTACCAGATATTCCAGGCTTTGTTCGAAACATTTTGATGAATCTCGTTATATATCTGGCTTATCAATAAAAAAACTGAAAACTGATGCAGTACCAAACATTTTTGAAGGATATCCAATATACTATCAACCGGTATGTTTTTCTAAGAGTAAGATTATTAAGTAAAAAAGTAGGTTTATTTAGTCAGGTTTAAAAATTTCTAAAATTAATGTCGTAGGTAGTGAAGAAAAGAAAACCACCTCAACACAGAGATGAAAATGAATATTTAACTCCTAGAAAACGGAAGAAGATGGAAGAAAGTGGTGTAAAGACAGAAGACATTCCTACAACACCTAGGCGTGCAGTGAGAGTTTTAGGATCTCTGGCACGATCTCGGGCGGTGGCTTTGAGACGACTAAGGACAATTAAAAAGTTAAGAGAAAACAAACGTAGGCTTGAAAAAAAGAACGCAACATTGTTGAACGTCATAAATGACTTCTGAGCGAGAAACTTACTGCAACAGAGTCTTTAAATTTGTTAAGTAGCATAGGCGGCAAAAATCAAGTTTTGCTGGTAAGATTTAAGCGAAAATGTAGTAATGAACCTCTTCCAAAAAAATATTCACCTGAACTACGTAAATTCGCCCTCACGTTACACTTTCTTTCACATCGGGCTTACAAATATGTGCGTGAACATTTTGACTCTTGCTTACCCCATCCAAAAAATATAATCAGCAAATGGTACCAGGTAGTTGACTGTGATCCAGGTTTCACTAAAGAATCATTTGAGGCACTTAAAATAAAGTCACAAAATCAACCAATTATTGGTGCATTATGCATGGACGAAATGGTCATAAGTAAATGTGTTGAATGGGATGGACACCGTTCTCACGGTTACGTTAATGTAGGGAATAATGTTGATGATGAAAGTGTTCCAGTGGTTACTGAAGCGCTTACTTTTATGATGACGGCCATAAATAGATCTTTTAAAATACCAGTAGGATATTTTTTAATTCACGGTATATCAGGTACGCAAAAAGCTGAGCTAGTACGTACTTGTCTGGATATGTTGGCCGAATCTGGTGTTTCCATAGTAACATTAACTTTTGACGGTGCGCCAAATAATATTGCAATGGCTAAGCATCTAGGTTGTAATTTCGATTGTAAAAACAATTTAATCACACAATTTGAACATAATGACCTTAAAATTTCGATACTTCTGGATCCTTGCCATTGCCTGAAACTATGTAGTTCGTAACACACTTGGAGATAAGAGTGTTATGTATAATAAAGAAGCAAAAGAGATATCTTTTAAATACTTTCAGCTGCTTCACAAATTACAAACTGAAGAACAATTGCATTTAGCAAATAAATTACGAAAAGCACATATCGATTACCTACAATAAGAAATGAAGGTAAAGTTGGCTTCACAAATGTTAAGTCAATCGGTATCGGATGCATTAATGTTTTGTCGTAATAACATCAAATTGAAAGAGTTTGCAGATTGAGAAGCAACTTGCGAATTTATTTCTATGTTCAATAATTTATTTGATTTATTAAATTCCCGAAATCTTAATTCATACGGGTACAAACAAGCAATTCTGCCAAGAAACCTTGAGAAGACATACCAGCTCATAGAGGACGGTATAGAATATATAAAAAATGTAAAATTCAATGCAAATTATTTAGTTATCGATTCGCAAAGAAAAATTGGGTTCTTGGGATTTATTATGTGTCTACAGTCGCTTAAAAATCTTTACACAGGTTTACTTACACAACACCCACCAAAAATGAGTTTCATATGTACGTACAAGTTGTCCCAGGACCACTTGGAGTTGTTTTTTGGTGCAGTGCGATCAATGGGGGGCTTCAATAACAATCCTTCTGCAAAGCAGTTTAGAGCTGCTTATAAAAAGCTGCTGATACACGCGGAATTTAAAGCTGCAGAAGGAAATTGTATTCCTTTGGAAGACATACCAATTTTAAATCTCACGAAAAAATCTAACTATGTAGATAGTATTAATAAATCGCTCGCCAAAACATAGCTTGATAGAGATGGACGAAATAACTGAAAGGAATCTTTAAATAATGATGATCACTGTTACCTCAATGACCCGAGTCGACTTACTGAATTTGTTGCCGAGGTAATTTATTATATATCGGGGTTCTTAGTAAAAAAAATTAAAAATACTTTGGTTTGTGAGGATTGTTTGTCATTGTTTGTCCGCGCTAGAGGGTCCTAAAAGAAACTCATTAACCTCTATCAAAGACAATGGAGGCCTAATTTATCCTAGCGATGACGTGTATTATATTTGTAAAGTATGTGAAAAGGTTTTACGCAAATCTTTAATAACCACTCACCACAGCGAAATAAACAGTAAAATTGTACATATAATGATTAGAGATGTAATCTTGCAGATTATGGATTCGTCGAACCACTTTGGCGTCCTCGGGAGGCGAGTTCCCGAAATAAAACAGCTCCGGGCGTCCGGGGAACTCGCGTACCAAGCGCGAGTCGCCCGATTTCAAAAAATAATGTTTCCAACTTCTCGTTATGCAGGGCCTTTAAAACTTTATTAAAAAGAAGATGTATTTAGTTGGCTGCCCTGTAAAAATTTAAAAACTTAGTGTGGCAATACAAATTATTATAAAAAAAAAAAGTTTTTGTCGTTGCGTCATCTAGTCTGCGCATGTGCTTCTAGTGTCAGTGTCCGCCGCCATTAATATGAGGTAATTAATTTGATTTATTAGATAATTCTTGGATTGTTGTATACGAAAATAATTGTTATAATGTGTACGTCGTGTATGTGTATAAATATCTGAATTTCGAAACACTCCTGTTTAATTTGTGAGCAAGGAAAGTATGCGCCGTACTTGATTTCAAAATGGCGTTGTTTTATTTACGGTTTTATTAATATGTCTAAGTCTATTTTATTGAAATGAAAGCAGAAAATGGAAGAATAGTTTCTTGTTAACGTATACACATCCTTTTATAACACAAATGGTGTCGGTTCTGTGATTATTCTTGCAAAATTTCAACGCAGGCGTGGTGATTTTAGCGTTGGGACGCGAGTAACCAGGGACTTTTCGATATTAGGTCGACTAAGGACTCCCATACACGGTTTTATGTACTGAATATTGTTCGCTATTTTGCCTGATTTTTTTTTCGAAAATCATCATCATCATCAGGTCATTTTCAAGTCTTTGTATAGATTATTAGGGGTGTAAGTGGTTCAACAACATCTTTGAACCAAAGCCAACTTCGCCTGCACGCGGTGCACCCTGCTGCCTGACAATCAGTGAATATAATTTTTTTTCGAAAATTATATATTAATCATCATTCTCATCAGGTCATTTTCAAGTCTTTGTATAGATTATTAGGGGTGTAAGTGGTTCAACAACATCTTTGAACCAAAGCCAACTTCGCCTGCACGCGGTGCACCCTGCTGCCTGACAATCAGTGAATATAATTTTTTTTCGAAAATTATATATTAATCATCATCATCATCAGGTCATTTTCAAGTCTTTGTATAGATTATTAGGGGTGTAAGTGGTTCAACAACATCTTTGAACCAAAGCCAACTTCACCTGCACGCGGTGCACCCTGCTGCCTGACAATCAGTGAATATATTTTTTTTTCGAAAATTATATATTAATCATCATCATCATCAGGTCATTTTCAAGTCTTTGTATAGATTATTAGGGGTGTAAGTGGTTCAACAACATCTTTGAACCAAAGCCAACTTCGCCTGCACGCGGTGCACCCTGCTGCCTGACAATCAGTGAATATAATTTTTTTCGAAAATTATATATTAATCATCATCATCATCAGGTCATTTTCAAGTCTTTGTATAGATTATTAGGGGTGTAAGTGGTTCAACAACATCTTTGAACCAAAGCCAACTTCACCTGCACGCGGTGCACCCTGCTGCCTGACAATCAGTGAATATATTTTTTTTTCGAAAATTATATATTAATCATCATCATCATCAGGTCATTTTCAAGTCTTTGTATAGATTATTAGGGGTGTAAGTGGTTCAACAACATCTTTGAACCAAAGCCAACTTCACCTGCACGCGGTGCACCCTGCTGCCTGACAATCAGTGAATCGGTGCTATTTTTTTTATTAATGGCTTTATTTTGATTTTAGTGAGCAAAGTAATTCTGCCGTGCGAGGAAGAGGGCGGGGACGAGGACGAGGACGTGGGCGAGGGGCTACTAAGACGATTAGTACAGAGCGACCACTTCCCCGAGCGCTGTAATAAGAAGAGATTTCGGTGTTGTTTGTGCGCTAGGCGTAAAATAGAGGCACGCACCGTGTGGAAGTGTCGAGAGTGTGACGTCTATCTTTGTATAGACGTCTGTTTCAGGAATTATCATAAAAAGCCTGACCTCGATGTCTATACAAAGACTTGAAAATGACGCTCCTAATTAAATTTTTTATTTAACAATATTTCCTTTTCCAGATTACTTGTAACGAATTGTTAATATCTATTTGTAATGTAAAAATACTTTCCACCGAAATCAGATTACTTGTAACGAAT
The DNA here is from genome assembly GCA_937001555.2 of Hypsopygia costalis. Classification (NCBI taxonomy): domain Eukaryota; kingdom Metazoa; phylum Arthropoda; class Insecta; order Lepidoptera; family Pyralidae; genus Hypsopygia; species Hypsopygia costalis. The sequence goes on along the minus strand of OW443347.2, from coordinate 11,567,238 downwards.
TGTTAATATCTATTTGTAATGTAAAAATACTTTCCGCCGAAATCAGATTACTTGTAACGAATTGTTAATATCTATTTGTAATGTAAAAATACTTTCCGCCGAAATCAGATTACTTGTAACGAATTGTTAATATCTATTTGTAATGTAAAAATACTTTCCGCCGAAATCAGATTACTTGTAACGAATTGTTAATATCTATTTGTAATGTAAAAATACTTTCCGCCGAAATCAGATTACTTGTAACGAATTGTTAATATCTATTTGTAATGTAAAAATACTTTCCGCCGAAATCAGATTACTTGTAATGAATTGTTATTACTATGATGCACAAGCATAATTCTGCTTAAAAGGAGACTCCGGACATGACACATGTAAATAGCTTAAGAATTATTATAATAAGCATTATTTACATATTATTACTGAATAAAGATTTATTATTATTATACTCGTTTATTCATTTTGTATCTCCTACTTACTTATTACATTTTTAAATATAAATAATGCTTATTCATACCAATGAATAAGCGACTCTATTTCAAATAGAATAGAGTCGCTTATTCATTGGTATGAATAAACATTCTATTCATTTATTGAATCGCAATAAGACATGGTGGTAAGGGGGCTGGTTCTTGACCTGAACTATTATTATTATACAGAAATAACAGCACTTGGTAGAACTTTTTAGACATTTTGTTATCAATAATATCACTAATACTTTTCCACCTAAAAAAGATCTTTTTTACAGAAAAGATTTTTTTTTATTTGTATAAAAAGGAGAAAACCGGCAGTCTAAATAAATTTAATTAGGTGGAACAGTACAAGTGACTTTATTGGTAATGTTCATGTATTTTTTACATGCCAATTAATAATAAATGCATAAAACTTGTTAAAATACATTTAATTTATTGTAATATGTACAATTTATTACATAAATTGAAAGTAACATTATTATGTTTCATTGAATACATAACCCAAAAAAACCGAATGATGATGATGATGATGCATAAAACTTGTTTTATTACATTTAATTTATTGTAATAATGTACAATTTATTACTTAAATTGAAAGTAACATTATTTTGTTTCATTGAATACAAAACCCAAAAACACCGTTTACAGGAAGCCTTATATGTCGGCCATCTTGGTGATTTCAACACGCCGGCTCCCGCCGGTGGCCGGGCCTCGCGACCGAGAGTAGTGGTTCTTTTTATTTCATTTCTCCACGCAGCGTAAACCTACGAAAGATATAAATATGTCATTTTAAAGATGAAATAGTCTAGTTTATTTCAATATAAGTCTGATTGCGTAGAATTGAAAAGTATATTGATAAAAACTTGTTCAAAAAAAAATTGTTGCAAAATGTTGCTAAACTTGACTTTCACATTTTTTTTTTTGCACTTTAGCTTCAATTCTAGCAATTCGAGACAATGTAGTCTAATTCTATAGACTATAAACTATCCGTAGGTATTTTTTATTTCAATATAGCTGTAGTAGAACGCCAGCTATCACGGTTTTTGTTACAACGTAGCGCCGCCTCGCCGCGTATTTGGGAACAAAAAAGTCCTTCGGACGTGAGAGCCGGTTCGGCTCGCGCGCTCGGACGTGTCAGTGGCGAATCATCAAAAAAAAAATTCCGATGTTTAAATGAACATGTGTTAGATTTTAACTTTTTGGAAGATCATAAATTACTTTTGTCACATACTGATTTTATTAAAAGTAATTCATTTTATTTAAATCAGTATGTGACAAGTACTTGCAGCTCCGTATTCATTTCGTAATGAAGAATGCTGTCACTGAAAACAGCGTCAGAAACAAGTACACAAAATTAATTCTATTTAAAGGGCACTAAAAGTTAAGTATGTTGTGATATTGTTGATGGTGAGCTCAGTGATGGAGGCTGGCAGGCCGACCCTCACATCAACTCAAGAACTCGAGTACTGTTGTTGCCTTTGGGGGCCTGGTCTGCTTCTTTCATTTTCTTTTAAGCATAAAGTGAAAGACATGTTAATAATTAAAACGTACTACTCAGTAAAGGAATACTTAAATGAAAAATTTGACATTTAAATGCACTAACAATATTTTGATATTTGATTTGTTAAAAAAAAAAGATTTAAAAACATATTTATAAATGACAAAAAAGGCCGTAACTGGGTTTCTTTCTCCATTTCTTTTCCCGGTGATAATTTTGCTTTGCTCCTTGAAAACTTTTCTGCTTGAAAATATAAAATAATAATTATGTATATAAAAATATATTAAAGAATTGATTTCCAAAATTTTCCCATTTTTATTCATTTACTCGTTATAATTTTATCGATAGACTCGACAACGTAGTCACTTCTCTAGTCACGCACACTAATGTAAACCTGCTACTGCACACTAACAAAAAATGGCCACGCTTAAAATAAAAAGGCTCTGTCCATGTGATACTTAGTCCTAGCCTTGGTCAGTGATATGATAAGTTGTTTTTTTTTTTTTCATATTATTCGATGGAGGTTGTAACTAACCCACGCAAGTAATAGCGTTAGTTAACATGGGAACTGTGATATTTAGATTGAATATCTAAAATCAGTTTGTGATTGACCTAGTTCATCAATAAAAGTCTGCGGGACAACCTTATGTTATAAATGCGTTGGACATTCCTGGACAAAATGCAGGCTTGTAATTGGCAGAAGTCTTTTGGACAAATAAGACATTTTCAACGTCTCTCATTGGTTCTTATAATAAGCGTCGGTCGTAGTGAGAAGACACTGAAAAAAATGGGTTACTATGCAGAACGGCGGGAAAATTTGATGAAATCGATTGTACTAAGAATCGATTAATCTGAAAATAAATTATATAAGATAATATTGGATACCATATTTAAGGGGATTTAAATGTAATAAACATTGTTTATTAGTGATAGCATTAATAATTAATTTAGTGGCATAATTCAAGGAGTAAATGGGGAAAAACTATATAGAAAATTTAATATCGAAAATCTTATGTTTCCTTTATAACCATTAATTTAATTAATGGAAATTGTAGCGGGGAAGTAGATTAGGTACGAAATTAGATTAATTTGAGGTAAGAAGATAGAATTTATGTGGAATAAAGGTAAAAATGTGAAATTAAAACGATTTAATTATCTTTTTAGGAACACTAAAAAGTTGAGGTAGGTCGTTTAGGGGTATATAAGGAAAGGCGCGAGTTTTGTATGGGGATTCTATGTTGAATATTCGCGAGAAAAGTTATAATAATTTGCATATTTTCGGAAATATGTGCGAATATGTGTGTGGTCCCTTGACTGTGTTAAAGTTTATTTTAGTGTTTTAAAATTAGATTTTCACTTGTTTTAATATTGCTAAGACAGGTTTGAGAGATATTATTTATTTGAGTAATCGATCGATCGATTGATTAGCGGGAGATAGATGCCTTAACTAAAATTATACTAAAAGGTTTGTGAGATTGTTAGATTGAAAGTAGAACTGTCCAATTTATTAACAATCATATTTAAAATCACTTTGAAATTGCAAGGAGAATGTTGAAAGTTGACATTAAAAGTAACAATACGTACTTAAGGATGATTTTAATGTGAATAAAAAGCATTATACATCCAATCTTCAAAATGTTAAAGCTTTCAACATATCCTGATCATTTCATTACCTATAAATAAGGAATGGAATTACTTTTAATAGATTAATTGAGCTTTTCACTGATTTGTAAGAATCTCATAGTAGTTTATCGCGAAAGTGATTAATTTGTGTGAATTGGGGGAGATAAGGTAAGTTCTACAATCCTGTAAGTTGAAGAATCATTGGTAAGTGGACAAAATATCTTTTATTGACTGGATTATGATGCTTTCACACGTTTCAAAATAGTGATATATTACAAGAAATAGATTTCTTGATATTTCAGCTGAGCAAAGAATGTTGAAATTAGAGTGTATTCAAATAGATAAGAATCTATATTTATAAAGTATAGTAAAGATTATTGCCAAATAATTTGAAAAACTCAAGTCTCCTGGACATTGCCAAAAACGCAAAACGGTGGAACTTGATGATTTCGATTTATGCGCATTAAGAAATAAAATCCTTGAATTGTCACAGTACACTGTAGCGTACAATTATATTTATCATATAATTAGTATCGCATTGCTGTAATTAGGGTTTATTTACAAGGCGGTATTGTCACTGTCACATGACACTGACATTTGTCACCATTATTCGCGCGGCGTTTTAGTGCGGCGACAGTGTTGCTATATTTTCCACTACGCAATATCGTCGTTAATGAGTAATTATAGTCTTGATCGATTCTCTCGTGATCTTGGTTGAGTTGATCATGTGTAGACACTTAGCGAGCCGAGATTGTCATCACACATTAAAAGGTGGTTGATGAAATTGTAAGAATAATTTATATACCAATTATTGCGTTTTATATAGGCGATCGTATCTATGGTTTCTTTTTATGTGTCGTGACTTAAGGACTGGCAACATTAGAAAGTGACTGTCAGATTGAACTCGGACGTGATGATGGAAGTGGACAAAGAAAATGTAATAAGGTGTTAGAGGAGTTGGATCTGAAGACATCCCGGCTCTGGTTCTTGAAACAGGACATATCTTTGGACGGCAGTTAATATAATCGTCATATAGCAGTCGGTGGCGGGCATATTTCCGTCCCGACCCTTCCCGGTGTCACGCGATGGCGTGGTGCTAGTAAGCTACGACGACCCTCGGCTAGTTTCTCCGAAGGTCGATTGGTTTGAGGAGACCAATTGGTCGCGTGTGGTATCTGCACGCGACGACGCCAAGGATTCCACCTTCCTCTCCTCCTGCAGCTCCACGTAAGTGTGCACACACGTTTCGTTTTTTTTTTATGGCCAAGTAGAGTCAGTGCGCGCGTTATGGTTTCCGCGTCCCGGTAGTGCCGGACTTATCACATTAAGAATAAATAATGTAATTTGTAACTCTGTTCTTTTATTGAGTATGTACAAGCCCAGCAACCCTGAATAGAGCGTGCAAGAGGTCCTTGAAGTAAAGGTCCAGTGCAACCTTCGAGAGACCTATCCGTGAGCACTCTCCAACCTCTTTTTAAATAATTTGTTCGTGTGTAGTAATTCTCTTCTGCAATTATATGGTGATGGGGTTCATTGCCAAAACCATCACCATATAATTTTAACAACTTAAAATCTTTTTTTTTTAATATTTTTTTTACACACGACAACACGTCTAATTGTAACGTCAGCAGTTTTGCGTTGCACGATAGGCGAATGGAAAAATACTCCAGTCGCTCTGTCGTGCAACAAACGAACTGCACTGCACGCACGAAGTCTTAAGTAATATTAATGCACGTATACCAGGAACTAATAAAGTGCTAATATAAGTTCTACTAGTATCTCGTGATTTATATCTCCCAACCAGTTCACACCAAACACAGCCTAACACATCCATAGTATATTATGAGAAAAGAGGTTCCTACCTTAAATAAATTACTTGTAGAATTAAAGAATGACATTAACTTTGGTGGAGGTCGGACGACTTCGTAGAAAATTTTAAAACGAATTCGATTGCAGTACAAATAGTGTGGTTCGAAGCGGAAAGACATGACATAGTTGCATGGAGACGTAAGTATATTGATACTATCGGCCAATAGCTTTCTTAGATGAAACATACATTCACGCATCATATGCAGTGAAAAAATATTGGCAAAACGACGATCAGGACGGAGGACTAACAATTGATTCTGCTGGAACGCGATGGATTATTGTTAATGCAGGTGGAGAAATGGGTTTATTTCTAATACTCAATACATTTTTAAATCACAGAGTAAAGCATGGGACTACCATGACGATATGAATAGAACAAATTGTATGAAATGACTTTCAGAAAAACTTGTACCAATTTGCCCCCGAACTTCTTAGTCGTCATGGGTAACGCTCCCTATCATACCATACAAGTGAATAAAGCACCTACTAATGTTTACTATGAGTTGGATATCAGTTGTACTTTGGAATTAACATTACGTAGTCATATAATTTATAATATTTCTAAACAGGCATATTGAATCTTTGGGTTTATACTTCCCGCGTCTTGTACAGCCCGCGCGTGCGTTCGAGAAATTTTATTACGTACTGTACAAGTGCCAAAATAAGGTAATTATAATGGAAATAACAATAACAGCCGGTCATAATACACTTTAAATGTTTTTGTAGTATTTGTATCTGTGTATTTTTAGAGCATTTATATTATTTTGTTATTTAATTTTTAGAGAAATATGGCGGAAGATCTGAATGAAAACCAAATAAGAAGATGTCTCGATGAGGACGACGACAATGCTAGCAGTTCAAGCGGAAGCGATGATGAAAATGGTTCCAAAGAACCAAGTGTTCCACTTGGCTTTCTTCCCGGGACAGATACCGTCCTGATGGATGGCGAGATAAATGTGGATGCAGACGAAGGAGACTTGCCGCTATCGAATTTGGCTTCCTATCGGCCTCATAAAGGTACCATTTGGAGTAAATTCCTACCTCCTACTTCTAGCACTCGTTCTCATAATATTATACTACGTCCACCAGGACCTGTAGGCATAGTAAAAGATCTTAAAACTGCTTTTCTATCTGTTTTGTTTACTGTATTTTGACGATGATATTTGGACCACTATTATAGACTCAATAAACATTTATATATATTACTAGCTTTCGCCCGCGGCTTCGCTCGCGTGACATTCGGGGCAAACACGTGTTTACTCATTAATCAATAGAAGTACTCGTGTAAAATTTAGGATAAAATAGTCCAACTAATCTTTTCCCATACAAACCAACTAATCTCGTTTTCCCATACAAACTTTGAACCTCCGTTTTATCCTCTTAGAGGTAAAATTTGAAAAATCTTTTTAAGTAATTCGTGTCCACTACGTTATATTTTCAAATCGATGCCATTGTCGTAATTAACGTCCCAGAAAACCATAGAATCAACACCCATATTAATATTATGACATTTCAACCCCATTGCACCCCTACAGAGTTATTACGTCGGCTATGTTGGGTTATTAAATAGTTGTTTTTTTCACCACATTTTAGACATTTCAACGCCATCGTACCCCAATAGGGGATGATGATCACGTTACCGCCTTACGGGTACAATAAATAACAATAATAGGTAATTTCTGGGATAAAAACTATCATAGTTATGTCCTTTCCCAGGACTCAATGTATCTTATTATTATTTATACTTGTATTTTTTTTATATGTTTAGTTATATTAGTTAAAAGTGTAATTTGTATGCAATAAGTAATTGTATGTATATCTGATAATGGTAATCACCACGGCGAATTGCGCCGTATGCTGAAATACAGGTTTTAAACTTAGTTCGGCTACGGATACTGTATTACTACTGCTGTATAATACTTGGCTAAATAAGTTAGACTTAAGCATAAAATTTGTGTATTTTTTCTGGAAATAAACTATTATTGTTATTATTTAAATAGTTGTCTTGGCCAACTTGCCAGAATAATATAAATATTTTGAAAAATAGAATAACCACACTGTGACTCACGCAGTAGAATATAAGATGCAAAAATTCGTCAGCAACACAAACCTTCCTGGCAGCTCAGTTGGAAGAGCACTCGACCGGTCATCCTCAACTAAATTTCATTTAAATTGGTCCAGCAATTTAGGCGTGAAGAGGTAACAGACATTCTGTTGCATTTATAATATATAGACATTTCAACCTCATCGCACCTCAATAGAGAATGATGGTCACGTTAGCCACGTAGAATTTTAAAATCGTTGTTGTTTTCGTAATCAGCGACCCGATAAACCATAAAAGCAATACCCATGACGATTTTCAGACTTTTTGACCCCATTTTACCCTTTTAGGGGTTGATATTTTCAAATCGATGCCATTTTTGTAATTGACGTCCCAAAAAACCATACAATCAACACCATATTGATATTATGACATTTTAACCCCAACGTACCCTCACAGGGGTGATTTTATGTCATGTCGGCTATGTTCGATTATAAAATAGTTGTTGTTTTCATAATCAGCGACCCGATAAACCATAAAAACAATATCCATGACGATTTTCAGACTTTTTCACCCCGTTTTACCGCTTTAGGGGTTGAGTTTGGAAAATCCTGAAACATGTGTTTACTCATTTATCTATAGAAGTACTCGTGTAAAGTTTTGGATAAAATAGCCCAAATAATCTTGTTTCCCCATACAAACTTTGGACCCCCGTTTCACCCCCTTAGGGGATGAATTTTCAAAAATTATTTCTTAGTGCACCCCGAGACATCATAAGAAACCTATGTGCCAAATTTGGAATCTCTAGACCCAGCAGTTTGGGCTGTGCGTTGATAAATATCAGTCAGTCACTCAGTTTCTTATTTTATATAATTCAACCCCATCCCATCCCCACAGGGGTGATTTTATGTTACCGTCGGCTATGTTAGATCATAAAATAGTTGTTGTTTTCGTAATCAGCGACCCGATAAACCATAAAAACCATGCCCATGACGATTTTCAGACTTTTTCACCCCATTTTACCCTTTTAGGGGATGAATTTTGAAAAATTCTGAAACACGTGTTTATTCATTTATCTATAGAAGTACTCGTGTAAAGTTTCAGATAAAACAGTCCAACTAATCTTGTTTCCCCATACAAACTTTGGACCCCCGTTTCACCCCCTTAGGGGATGAATTTTGAAAAATCCTTTCTTAGTGCACCCCTAGACGTCATAAGAAACCTATGTGCCAAATTTGGAATCTATAGACCCAGCGGTTTGGGCTGTGCGTTGATATGTCAGTCAGTCAGTTTCTTCTTTTATATATTTAGATAATTTTTGTGACTAATGACTTATTAATTACCGAAATGCGCAAGAAGAAGGGTTAATTTTTCAAGATTTTTTGAACTTTTTTTTTTACTATGTCGGGTGGTAGACAAGCATACGGCCTACCTGATGTGAAGCGGTTATCGTAGCCATATTAACGCACGCAACATAAAATATCGCTCGCGCCACCACCCCCGCTGCCAACGCAGCATCTCCTTCCTTTCTGGTAACCTCCCTCACTCGCAGGAACTTCTAACTTTCTTTTAATCCCCGGCTATTATTAGGCTATATTATTTTTTTATATAAGAGGGTGGCAAACGAGCATGTGGGTCACCTGATGGAAAGCAATCACCACCGCCCATGGAGTTTAGCAACATCAAGGGGTCGCCGATCCATTGCCAGCCTAATTCTCCTTCCTTTCCGTCTTTCTGGTGATCTCACTCACTGGCAGGAACTCAACAACCGTCAAGGGTATTGTTATTTGGCTGCGTTATTCTATGAGGTGGAGGTACTCCCCCAGTCGGGCAGGTTAAAAAATATGCCATGCCCTACCTCTCTTTTCGCCAGAGCCTCGTTTGTCTGTCAGCAGGGTGCACCAGGTGCAGGTGAAGTTGGCTTTGACTCAAAGATGTTGACGACCCCTTTACACCCCTACCAACTTCAACATGTCCAATTAATTTGAAACTAGGTGTACTATTACTATGGTGGTGTCACGGCAACGTCGACCTGATGCTGCAGCATTAAATGCGCGTCAGGGGTATTTTAAAATTAATTTTAACTCAAACAGGTGATAGATTTTAGGTTGTGGGGTGTCGTTAATTTCGTAACACTCGGTATATTACATATAGAGCAACTTCTATGTTCAGTTCGGAGCCGGCGAATGCGGAGCCTAGCGCTCCAGATCCATCGAGCTCGGAGCCAGGGCCCTCAACTTCGGAACCAGGGCCCTCAACCTCAGAGCCAGGGCCATCAACATCACGGTAAAATCAACACAAAAAATGTACGATACTACAATACAGAATACACAACATTTTTTATTTCGGATTTTTCATATCTTTTCAGTGCGGAGAGCTTGGTGGATCAACTAAAAAAAAGTACGTGCTTCGAATCTGCAGCATAAGAAAAATATACAACACCTTACGCCTGAACAAAAAAAAAATCTGGCGTATTTAAAGGAGTTAAAGCAAGTGGGTAGCTTCACGCTACCCGACGCTCCGGAGACAAAGTAAGTACTTACATAATATGTATATAAATGCAATATATAATAACTCGTCTCCTATGACCGTGACGTCTATTTTGCTAAAAATATCAGTTAGCAAAATAGACGTGCCAAAAATAAATTTGATAATTATCCTGCTAGCACAGCTAGCTTACTAGTTACAAACATGCTCATGGTGGCCCGTCAGCCACCATGAGCATGTTGGATATATATATATTAAAGAAACAAGCCAAATATTATTTATTTTTTAACATCCAACATTTACTTACAGAACAGGGGATCTACTCTTATTCTCCAAAACTAAATTTCTCAAACGAACGAAATCCAAACGAAGTTTCGTTAATGACGCTACTCTATTTCATTTTCGTTTTGGCAAACGAAATTCGGATCAATAGACTTTACTTTCGTGAACGAAGCTAAACGAATGAAATGAGTAGGTCTTTTTATATGTCAATTAGGGTTCATTATTCAACATAAAAATACTATTTTTCTAGAGGCACTAAAAAACACCCATTATTACTCGACAAATTAAAGAAGTTCATTTCATGTACTGGGATTAGGTTTTAACATAATGCAATCAAAAATTTCCGTATTGTTTCGCACGATTTGACAGCTAAATAAACATTTTATTGTTTGATTACACTCTCAGAATTTCTTTGAAAAGTTTTTCACACTTAAAAATATACATCTCAAGTGTTGGTTAAGAAGTGCTTTTTTTATACTGCGAACGAGATCAACATTCCATAATTATGAAAGTATCAAGTCGTAGTCTGCAGTCTGCATTCAAAAAGTTGTGTTTCTCGATTTCAAAACTTTGTAAGTATGCTTTTTCTGTTTTTTACTAAAAACATAGATTAGGTACCTAATCTTCAAAATAATAATACATTAATTACCATTTCTTTTTAGATTCAAATGGCTCCACATATGGATTCGGCAACTCCAGAACAAATCGATACACTCCTCAACTTCTTGGATGAGCAAAGAATTAGCTCGCGGAAGTTTTAGGAGTATCGAAGGGAAAATCCAAGCTAAGTCTACCCTTAAGATACGAGCTAAACCAAGAGAGAGTAGTTGGAGAGAGGTTTAAATTTCGAAGAATTCCCAGAAGTAAATCATAGTCCACCGAGTTAAAAGCGCTGGAAGCAAAGTCAGGACTGTCACATATTTCTGATCCATATTATCACGAATATCTTCTGTAATTTTGACTAAGGCTGAAACGGTGCTATGGCCACTACGAAAGCCCGATTGATGCTCACTCAGCAGATCGAAACGATGAAGATTATTCGAGAGATGTTGGTGAACAAAGTGCTTTAAGATTTTGGAGAGCATTGGAAGAATAGAAATCGGTCGAAACTGAGAGAAAGAAGAAGGATTGGGTTTTTTAGGAAGTGGAATAACCTGTGTAAGTTTCCACAAAGAAGGAAAAACTCCTAGTAGTTTAATTTGGGGTGTTTAGTCTAAAAACTTTTGTGTAAAATGTTATTATTAAATAAGTATCAGAGACTTTTGTGGTGCACTTATGTTCATCATCACCTTTAGAATCAAAGCCAACTCCACCTACACGTGGTGCACCCTGCTAAGTGACTAACGAGGCTCTGGTAAGAGGTGGCGGCGTGGGAGTGATATTTTGTTACAAGCGTTGACTATGGTACCCGCTTGACATAAGGCGGGCCGTATGCTTGTACGCATGCCACCCACTGTCATGTTAAAATAAAAGACATATTTTGACATGGTATTTAAATTGCAATGTTGTTTTACAGCCTCACGACGTCACAGAAGAAGGCAATCTGCTGCTGGCTCTGTCAGAAGCAGATTGTTTCAATTCGAAGAGGAGCGCTCAGAAAGAGAGACAGTTCGGAATACTGAACTCGCAGGCATCAGGGCTGCCCTGCAAGAGCTGTGTGGACTGCTTAGAGACTATTTCAATAGATAATGTAGTTTAAGTAGAAATATGTTAAAAATAAATAAACATAATTATAAATACATATTAATTTAAAGTAGGTTAGATATTAAAATAAATAAAAGACTCAAATGCATTTTATTTTATAAAATTTACTGCACCCTACTTCTTTGCAAAGTTTGGATAAGCCTCTCTCTTGCTCTTCGGCCTGCCTGTAAGGCTTGAGAGGCTGATGCAGAAACACCAGCAGGTTCAGGAGGAACCTCCCTGTGTCTCTCAGCTTCAAGTTGCTCTTCTGTCAACTCGGGAATATCCATACCACCAGCCCTTATACATAAATTATGTAAAACACAACAGGCTATAATAATTTTGCCTGCTGTTTGTGGGCAGTAGTGAAGTTCTCGAGCCGCCAAAAGACATCTCCAGCGACCTTTGAGTATCCCAAATGTGCGTTCTATAGTGCAGCGTGCACGCTTTTGGAGAGAGTTATACCGTCCCTCAGGAGAGTCTTCAGCAGCATTATCTATTGGAGTCATCATATGCTCGCGTAGAGCATAACCAGAATCACCTAAAAATTAAAGACATCTATCAAGCAAATTCCATTAACTATCTCAAATTTATTTTAAAACTTGATTATAGTACAATAATAAAAGCAATTAATTGAACATACCTAATAGATAAACTGTTTCATTTTGTAGTCCCTCCATGTGGGGTCTAATATCACATTCTCTCCAAATAAATGCATCATGTGTCGCTCCACCATATGACGCATCCACATTTGTGATGTAGCAGTCGCTGTCACAAATCTGAAAAGAATGACTTCCAATGTATCATAGGTACACGAATAAAACTGCATGATGCAACAAAAACATTATGGTTTAATACTTACAACTTGAGTGTTAATTGAATGAAAATGTTTTCTATTAAAATACTGCTCCTCGTGCTGCAAAGGTCTTACAATTGCAATATGAGTGCAATCAATACATCCTATTACACCCGGAATCCCATAGTTCTCATAAAATCTGCAACAATCATGACACTAATTTAGTAGTACTTACACGCCTCTTAATAACATTCTTTTCATTTCGATTTTGTGGAAATTGTATGTACTTCCTGAGGATGTGTGGAGCATTGAGAGCATTTGTGACCTCCTGCAGACAATGAGATACTGTCTGTTGCGCCACAGGCGCATCCATGTTTTGGGAGACAGACCCTTGGTATCCACCACGGGCATAAAAATTCAAGGCTATCAGTATCTGAAAAACGCCAAGAATCGAACATAATAAACAATGAAGTGTAAAATAGAGATATAAACTTACTAAAGAGAAAGTTATCTAAATAAATATACTCCCTACCTTAATCGTAGGCTCGATTCCATGGCGTCTTGTCTTCCGAGGTAGCAAGGGCACTACTTCCTGACACAACTCCTCAAATAACTCTCGGCTCAATCTGTAATTCCCTACAAACTCGGTGTCGGGAATTCTGCTGATGTTGAGGCTATTGCGAAGGCGGCGGCGGTTCCTTCTACGCTCCAAACGTTCTTCACGTAGAGCAGCATCAATCAAAAGTATTCTAGCAGCCATTTTAAGGATATTTTTTTTATTTAATGAACTTACGAAAATCAAAAGGTAACACTTTTGACTTCGTCGATTTGAGGTTAAAATTCCGAACTATTAGCTGTCAAATTCGAAGTTTCGTTTCGAAGTTTCGTGAATTAGAGTAGGTTTAGAAGATTTAAATGTCAAACAACTTTCGTTCGAACGAAATTTCGTTTTTCGTTGAATATGAGTAGGCCCCCAGGAATAGGAAAGGGGAAGGGCAAGGGACGGGGGGAAGATGCGAAGCGTTGGGTCCCATGCCCGCTCCTACCCGGCGTGCCGACTGTCCTAGAAGTCCGCAACCGTGGGAAATACAACGCCAACGTTTTCATGGTCTGTTCAGATTATTTTTTTTGTTACATAGATATCATTCGTATTATTACATTAACATTAACCTCTTAAACCCAGAAACGGAAGCTGTGGCGGACCTGGCGAGGCAGACTGTGTGACGCCTCCTTTAACCATCTCCGAGCCTTTAACGGGTAAGACTAGCGGTTCGCACAGAAATCAGTTTTTGCGCTTGCTCAAACAACACTTTACACTGTACGTAACTTCCTCATTTCCCCCTTATAACCGTTTTGGGGCCTTTAACGAGAAATTGTTTTTGCATTTACTCACGCAGTAATTTACATTGTACTTTATTCTAGGAACGGCCGAGGACGACGACGACATCATTGAGGGCTTGCCTCCCTCTATCCTATCCATCCCGGATCATTTATTGGGTATAGGGGAGAAAGGTTACTATTTTATTTTATTTAACACAAAAGCCGTTAGACTTATTATTATTATTATTTTAAGGGAGGCCGAGAGATCAAGATGTCAAATAAAGACAAAGTTAAGTATAATCTAAAAGACAAACAAAATACATTATTACTTTTTTGCTATTGCCAGGAAACGGAAGATAATGTTTTCACCCTCGACGTGGATTTTGCAAGGATCGGACTCACCTGTGAACGGGTTCACTTCCTTGCCAACATAGAGCTGCTTGGATTTACACCTAGTAAGTATCATATTTATACGTTTTTTGCAGTGTTTATGGACATTATCGTACAACTCGCCATAAATTAAAATTCCATCCATATCATCTTGATAATTGGCGATCTACTACAGTACGTTTCCTAAGACATTTTATACCACGAACAGTGAAACTGTGGAATCAACTTCCCTCAGCGGTATTTCCGAACAAATACGACATGGGTGCCTTGAAGAACAGAGTTTTCATTTCCCTTAAAAGGCTGGCAACGGATCGGCGACCCCTTGGTGTCGCTGATCTCTATGGGTGGTGGTGATTGCTTTCCACCAGGTGACCCACAAGCTCGTTTGCCCCCTCTCACATAAAAAAAAAAACATTGGACTAAAAATTTGAAAATGTTTCAGCCTCAGCCACTTCAACGATGCCCAATGCTTTCAATTCGAAAAAATCGCAACGTAAGTCACAAAAAAAAAAAAAAAATTTTTTTCATACATTTTGGTCGTACAGATTAAAAGTGTTAAATATGGTTCCATAATGAATGTTGTTCGAATCGATGAATATTCAAAATTCCTAGAGGTATCGGCCACTGATAAAAGTCACCATGTGTAAATGGGATCATCATCGAACAAATACATATGCGAGCCAATTGCAGCAATTTCGTCTTCCGTAGGAGGAAAGACACTACGGAAGACGAAATCTGGAGGGTTTTGGGCGTTATTATGTTGCCATCCCTCGTCGTGAACAAAGTCGAGCGGGAATATTGGTATCCCAAATTAGAATATCTCAGGGTTGGGGCCTTCAAGGAAATAATCGAGCGAGGGTAAATAAAGAGCTACGAATTGTGCGAAAATACGGACGGGCTACTTGTGGAGGATGGAAGTGTATTCGGGCAAGGGGCACGTTTATGCACCACAAGAAGCGGATGAAGGTCGTGAGGTTGAGGATGAGCCGGGGAGTGCCACGTCTCAGATTGTATTTAGCTTGATGAGACCTTTATTTAACAAAGGGCATTTAACAAAGTGAGTGAGGTCACCAGAAAGGAAGGAGATGCTGCGGTGGCAGCGGGGGTGGCGGCGCGCGAGCGATATTTTATGTTGCGAGCGTTAATATGGCT
This sequence comes from Hypsopygia costalis, assembly GCA_937001555.2. Lineage (NCBI taxonomy): Eukaryota > Metazoa > Arthropoda > Insecta > Lepidoptera > Pyralidae > Hypsopygia > Hypsopygia costalis. Next base: position 11,551,627 of record OW443347.2, on the reverse strand, counting down.
ACGGTAACCGCTTCACATCAGGCGGGCCGTATGCTTGTCTGCCACCCAACGTAGCATAAAAAAAAAAACTTTAGTTATGGACAATTTTTATAACGCGCCCCTTTTGTCAAGTCTCATGAAGTCTAAATACAAAATTGATACAATGGGCGCTCATCGGCTGAACAGGGAGTTTGTCACCGAGTCCTTAAAGGGAAAAAATAAAAAAAATATGGCTCTGGGAGAGGAATGTTTTAGTACAACCAAAGATTTGAGTGTGGTTGTGTGGTTAGATAAGAGCGTGGTGGCCATGCTATCCACGGTCCACGTCATCAAGGTCAGTGGAAAAGAAAAATATGGGTACTACCGGTACAAGCCACAAGTAGTCTTGACTACAACCTCTCCATGGGCGGCATAGATCACAAAGATCAAATGTTACATGCCTACCCCGTAGTATAGTCCGATAGTTTTTTTTTTTACTATTTTATTTTACTTTAATTTTTTTTTCTCTTATTTTGGTTGAATACCATTTTTTTTTTATTGTATTTTGTATAATGATAATATTGTATGGCTATTTAAAAAAGACCTATATTGACAGAGTTTCATTCGGCATTTCTTCTCGTCAATGGTCATTCCGAAATGCTGGTAGATAAAAAAATATACCTAATTGTAAAAGACGTGTCTAAGTGCCCGCGAGGGCCCACAGAATAAAGAATTTTGACTTTGACTTTGACTTTGACTTTGTGGAAAAGAAAAATATGGGTACTACCGGTACAAGCCACAAGTAGTCTTGACTACAACCTCTCCATGGGCGGCATAGATCACAAAGATCAAATGTTACATGCCTACCTCGTAGAGAGGGTGCGAAATATGGTGTGGTACAAAAAACTTTTCCGCCGACTTTTGAACGTCTCTATCACAATGCGTTCGTAATCTTTACGCATAACAACCAAGAAATCGGAAACAGGGATTTTAGACTGCAGTCATGTCATTTTGTTGGGGTGCTCATTTCATTTTTATTATAATAAAACGTTTAATGATACTGAGAATTTGTATCAATAATGATATTTGGTTTCATTATTCCTTACCTTGAAAGTTTAAAAGAACATGCTTTGATTTTTAGTTTTGAATTGGTTATTTTTTTATTCATTATTGTTTTATTTGATTTTTAATCTGATTAATTATTAATATGAATCTCTTAGGTTTATTATTGGAATAAAAGCATGTAGGATTTTAAATAAAAGAAAAAATCTATTTTTTCGCTAAAATCTATTATTTATTTTCATTAAAATCGATTATTGACAAATCGATTAATATGGAATAAAGAAAAATGGATTTTTATTAAATCGATTCTTTTCCATTCATCTCACATCCCTAGGCTAATACCACCAGTAGCCCACGCGTACGCTTGAGGAATTTTCTGAGGCGTGTGCACTCTAGAATTAATATAAATAGTATAATTTGTGCATATAACCTAGGAGGAAAAAGTAGGCATGTGAAATGTTTTACATCTCGTTCTAATAATTGTTTTCATTGTTAGTCTACAGTGTTAGTTTTCAGTGTTAACATATAGTTACACTTTTGTACTGAGTGTTACCTATTAAATAGTTGCAAGTGTAGAGATAAACAAATAAATAAATAAAAATGTTGAAAGCAGAACTTTATCAAATTATAAAGAAGCGCCGATTTATGAATCTGACCAATTATTGATAAGTTATGGCCATAAAGTGGTTAGATAGCCCCCCTACCATTGCGACTAATAGCAATATGTCTAAGAAACGTCCTTTCGACTACCGAAAACTACTGTAAGAAAAAAGAAATCAATAAATAAATTAAATTTTTATTTGTGTTATCATTTACAACCTACATACTTATAAGTATATTATTTATGAATAGATTGAAATCTTTGTTACAGATTTAAAGAGTTGATTTAGTTTTTGGAAAATTATGAACCTCGAATTACTTATCTCCTGAAATCTATATATATACCTATAAATGTATAGAAATTTTGCAGGATGTTCACGACTCATTGGACCATCCAATGAGTCGTGAACATCCTGTATGAACTATAATATATGTATGGAAACAGATAGTTTTACGAAATATTCTTCACAATCAAGATTTAACAACGACTTGCTTCTGCAACAGTTCATATGATACTGGCTATTAGATTTCTCCGCTTCAAATAGAAGCTCACAAACTACTGCATCTGAGCCATCTCATTTCCTGTTCTGCTCGCTCTGCAAAGTCCGTGGCAGTGGAAGGCAAATGTTGAAACTTGTTTTTAGTGGAAATGAACAACTATTTTACTCCGGTCCGCCCAGTTTGTTACCTCTATTTTCGTTCACTACCCTTTTTTTAGTGGAAAGTTTGCAATAAAGCAGTGTGGTGGAGTATGCTCGTTTAGAGCATGCCCTTTGATTCAAGGGCGACCTGTATCCCAGCAGTCGGATGAATAAGGGTTGACGATGACATAAATTAAATATCTATATTTATATATCTGCTTTCTATTAAACTCAGGATTATTTGCATGCTATTAAAGCATCAATAACTATAACTTTTGTATGTTTAAATGTCTGAGCTGATGATGAATGTACGTTTCCGATAAAACTTTCGAGTGTCTGGAAAAGAAAAAAGAAAAATACATGTTCTAGAAAGATAAACCATACAAACGAATAAAGACGATTACATCAAACTGTTAAAGATTTTAAAATTGCGTTCTCGGAAGAAAGAATCCTGCAAAAGGAATGTTGAAAAATTTAACTTAAAATATGTCAGAATCTGCAAAACGATTTAGCAGAATGCAGTGCATGATCTTCAGGTCAAAAAAAGAAAAAGGGGTGGATTTACCTTAGAGGAAAAAATTCTGTCTTTATCGAAATTTCAGAAAAGCCCGAAGGGACAGAAAATAATGCACCGAAATTTTACGCCACGATCAACAAAAGTTTTAAAAGCATTGCTTACTCTGACAAAATTATCTCCAGGGCGAAAATAAAGTCATTTTTGCACAGCTGAGGATAACCGTGTCTCGAATGGTACCATAAGATCGTCTCTGTACACGAGTGTTTGACGAAATGTCGATTTCACCACAAATCTATTACAATATACATATCTACGATCTTGTAGGTTTTGAAAATTATGGCAATGAGAAGACAAATTAATTTGCAAACTACGTTCTCTCATTTATGGTCAAGGGCGTCAAAAAAAAATATTTAGTCAGCCCGTACCTTACTACTTTATTCAACCATTGAAACAAACAAAACCGAAATAATTTTTAAATGATCTAATAAATGATGTTTAAGTTACAGGTCTGAATATAGCAACTGTCTGAAACCAAACGCACCTATTTTCAGTTACGAAATGAATGGTGAAAGGATGTCCTTTCGCCATTCTTTTCGCAAATTGCAATTAACCACAAAGACGTAACACCTCTATTTGACGATCCCCACCTGCTAAAAGGTATGAGGAACAATATCTTAAACAAATAATTACAAAACAGATTAATAAAGAGTCATAAAATGCGAGTACCTCCAGCACAACTTTGCAGCAGACAGGTCTCGTGGCGAGCTACGTATTTTGCCCAAATTGACCAACGAGCATATAAACCCTGCAAAAATAAGCGACTCAAATGCTGAGCCATATCATGGCTGTAACTGATAATTCCCTTCGGGGGCTTGATATTGTGTTGTCGATATCAAGTAAATGCAAGCTTCGATGCGAATTCATGCTATCACATGCGATCCCATGCTATCAATGCTATCATCTCAATGCTACTAGCGTACATTTGCGATATGTCTTGCCAGAGTGTAAAACTCCGCGTCGGGTAGTGCGCTTGCGTCTCTAATCGGACGCATGTGTGTCGCTCGACGTGTGCCGCGAGTGCGAGTCGTGCGTGTTAATAAGGGACTTTTAATGTGAGATACGGACTCACCGTTTTAGTTTTAAAAGTGAATCGCGTCGTCTGATACGGATACAAGTCAAGTTTCGCTGCAGACCTCCTCGTGATCGAAGGGGGGCAACGAATTCAAGGCAGAGCTCTCATAGAGGGAAACACAACCTTGGAACGGCTAACTTGCAGCAGTGTGTAACGGACTCAGTCATGAGCCAAACAGTGAGTGAATCGTGATCTGGAGCGTGCCAGCAGCACAGCGAAGCAATAGTGCAAATGAGGATACTAATAAATGGACTTTCGAGCTTCAAGCTCAATAAAGTTGACACAAAGTCGCTACTGGACGGGTTGGAGGCAATCAATGCGTGCGCAGTAGCGGTCAATATGGACCATAGAGTCAACGTTGAACGATCTGAGATACTAGAGACTATCAAAGAGCTATCCAGGGCGGAAAGCCGCCCAGCAGCCCAGGACAAGCCCGACGACGAATCGTAGGCGACGGTCGTCAAGGTCAAACCGAAGAAGCTTCCAGCGGTCAATTGGAGACCACAAAACGTCAACACGTCAGCACACCAACGAACAGAGTAGTGAACAAATAGAAAAAGTCATAAAAGTTACCATAAAACCGGCGGAGTCTAAGCTCCGCATCAAAAACATAAAAAGAGCAAAGAACGGACTACCTGACCGGTGTCGACGTCCAGCAGGAGCTCAGGGAAGTTCGTGGGACAACTGCCAGTGAGTGGACAGTTCGGCGAAGACTCAAGCAGGCGAACTTGACTCCAAAAAGGCCTGCCACAGGCCCAAAACTGACGGCAGCTCACTGTCAAGCACGCCTTCAATTTGCTCGCGCCCATCTTAATTGGGAAATCGAGCAATGGAGGCAAGTTCTGTTCTCAGACGAGTGCAGAATGTGCTTACATAGTAGCGACCGAAGGGGCCGGGTCTACAGGCGACCTGGAGAGCGATTTGCTCAGTGCTGTTTCGCTGAAACAGTAGCTTATGGAGGCGGTTCCTGCATGATGTGGACCGGCATTTCATTCGACGCAAAAACGGAGCTTGTTTTCGTGCCTGGCGGGGGACGAGGGGGTGGTCTAACTTCGGACCGGTACATTACCGATATTCTGCTGGAACATGTTGTTCCTTATGCGGGATATGTCGGCGATAACTTCGTCCTAATGCACGATAACGCCCGATGTCACACTTCACGTGCCACAATTGACTTCCTGGGTCAAGGTGGAATCGCCACATTAGACTGGCCAGCGCTCAGCCCTGACTTGAATCCCATTGAGCACTTGTGGGATGAGTTGAAAAGAAGGGTTCGATCCAGAAATTCAGCTCCCTCAAGTGTTCATGAGTTGAAATCGGCTTTGACAGAGGAGTGGGAAGGCATCCCACAAGATTCTGCCAAGAAGCTGTATAGGTCCATGAAGAATCGTCTTCGTGCTGTAATTAGGGCTAGGGGAGGTAACACTAAATATTGAACAAAAATGTTTTATCCTAAATAAAGATTTTCCCTCTAAATTTTGTTTTTTTTAATGGTTCCCGTTTCCTCATTCCTTCATTTTTCCTTACTCCTTCACTTAAACAAGGACAGCTCCTGAAATAGGGGTCCGATTGAAACCCCTTCAATTTGCTCGCGCCCATCTTAATTGGGAAATCGAGCAATGGAGGCAAGTTCTGTTCTCAGACGAGTGCAGAATGTGCTTACATAGTAGCGACCGAAGGGGCCGGGTCTACAGGCGACCTGGAGAGCGATTTGCTCAGTGCTGTTTCGCTGAAACAGTAGCTTATGGAGGCGGTTCCTGCATGATGTGGACCGGCATTTCATTCGACGCAAAAACGGAGCTTGTTTTCGTGCCTGGCGGGGGACGAGGGGGTGGTCTAACTTCGGACCGGTACATTACCGATATTCTGCTGGAACATGTTGTTCCTTATGCGGGATATGTCGGCGATAACTTCGTCCTAATGCACGATAACGCCCGATGTCACACTTCACGTGCCACAATTGACTTCCTGGGTCAAGGTGGAATCGCCACATTAGACTGGCCAGCGCTCAGCCCTGACTTGAATCCCATTGAGCACTTGTGGGATGAGTTGAAAAGAAGGGTTCGATCCAGAAATTCAGCTCCCTCAAGTGTTCATGAGTTGAAATCGGCTTTGACAGAGGAGTGGGAAGGCATCCCACAAGATTCTGCCAAGAAGCTGTATAGGTCCATGAAGAATCGTCTTCGTGCTGTAATTAGGGCTAGGGGAGGTAACACTAAATATTGAACAAAAATGTTTTATCCTAAATAAAGATTTTCCCTCTAAATTTTGTTTTTTTTAATGGTTCCCGTTTCCTCATTTCTTCATTTTTCCTTACTCCTTCACTTAAACAAGGACAGCTCCTGAAATAGGGGTCCGATTGAAATGAAAATGGTATCAATTTAAAGTTTACAGAATAACCTTTAAAATGATACCATATTCATTAATCTTCATTAGTTATTTAGTTCTTAAAATCGCTCGTAGCAAATCGCAAGTAGGTGATTCCAAACTTTTGCTCGCGAGTGTAGTAGTAGTCGAAACGGCAACGGATACCGACCTGAACAGCATAATCAACAACGTCGGATTAAAAGAGAAGGGGCTGAAGCTAGAGGCTCCAAAAAAGAAGCAACCGAAGATGATAATCTACGGCGTTGTTGCTGAACAGACAAAAGACCAAATTACAGAAAATGTCTACCTGCAAAACGTAGCAGACACAAACATGTAAGAGTCGTTCGACGAGTTCAAAAAAGACTTTAAAATCTCATTCAATATGATGGCCAAAAGAGGCGAATACATTAACAGCGTGACCGAGTGCGAGCCGAAACTGAGAGAGCTCTTCAAAGAGAGAAAAAAGTTATACATCGAGTGGCAATCGTGCGGAATTGCCGACTGCATTGTAGCCACGAGATGCTTCAAGTGCCATGCGTTCGGGCACATTAGTAAACATTGTAAGGAAGAAAAAGATATATGTGGGCATTGCTCGGAACAAGGGCATGTCTACAAGAAATGTCTAAACAAAAGTGAAAATCCAGTATGCAACAACTGCAAGAAAGTCAAAAAGCCCCATTCGCACAGCGTGTTGGATAAAAGCTGCGGGGCATGTAAAAACGCGATTAATATGGTCGTCAAAAGGACCGAGTATATAGACGGTCCAAAAAACTAGACACATAGTGCATGAACGCAGACGATAACGATGTCGCTTTTGCCGATGATAAGGTGCGATAATAGTAGATGTTAATAGCAGAGTTGAGTTAAAAATAAAGTTCAAATAGTAATTGACAAAATGGTCAAATGATGGTGAAAAGATAACAAAATGTCCTTATCGTCGTCAAAGGCGATCATGATAATCCTCAAAGGTAAATTTGGCACAAACAGGCCCCCGCGTGCTAGGGTCCTAAACCAGCAGATTAGGTTGGTAAAGAGTACCAAACACCTAGGCTTAACTTTAAATAAATAAATGACTTTGAAGGTTGCCTTTACAAATGCAAAATAATATAATAATATAATATAATTTCGAGTGTCATCTTCATGATGAGGCTTCAAGATTCGCATTTCGTGTGATAAGCGTGTACCCGGACCTCGGGTAATATCTATTTGAATCTATTGTATACGACTATGGGGAGGAGTCCTAAAAACGAAATTAATTGAGGAAAAGGTAAGCATGTGAAATGTTTTCTATCTCTTTAAAATAATTGCTTTCATTGTTAGTCTACACTCTACAGCATTAAGATATAGTTACACTATTGTACTGGGTATTACCTATAAAATAGTTGTAAGTGTAGAGATAAATAAAAAAATAATGTTAAAAACAGAACTTTATCAAATTACAAAGAAGCGCCGATTTATGAAGCTGACCAATTATTGATAAGTCATGGTCATAAAGTGATTAGGTTGCCCCCCTATTACCGCACCACTGCGACTTAATACAATTAAGTTTATATGGAGTGTTTAAAGAGACGAGTAACTAGCAAATGTCGGCTAAGTAGCTAGAAATTTGAAGTTAACTGAAGAAGCTTTTTCATCTATAACCCCTCAGGACTGGCAAAAATAGTATGAACAAGTTAAAAATTTAGAAGGCAAATTTTATGAACGTGATGGCTGCATGGATAATATTACTGATAAATTCATAATTGTACTAGGAGATGACAGCAGCACAGATTCAGATACGACAGATGATGACGTTTATGCAAGAGACAGTAACATGTCTGGAATCGTTCCTTTCGACTATCGAAAATTACTGAAAGAAAAAAAGAAATCAATAAATAACAAAAATTTTATTTGTGTCATCATTTACAACCTTCCTAGTACTACGAGTATGTACTACTATTATGTATTCTACATATTTGTGTGTTCTACATATTGTGTACATTAAAATACTTGTATTACATATGCATAGATTGAAATATTTGTTACAGACAGATTTAAGAGTACTAATATATGTTTGGAAACAAATAATTTGACGGAATATTGTTCACAATCAAGATTTAACAACGACTTGCTTCTGCAACAGTTCATCTGATACTGGCTATTAGATGTCTCCACTTCAAATGGAAGCCCACAAACTCGCACATCTGACCTATCTCATTTCTCGTTCTGCTCGCTCTGCAAAAACTTGTTTTTAGTGGAAATGAACAACTAATTTACTGCGGTGCGCTCAGTTTCTTTATACCTTTGATTTCGTTCATTATCCTTTTTTAGTGGAAAGCTTGCAATAAAGCAGCGTGGTGGAGTATGCTCGTTTAGAGCATGCCCATTGATTGAAGGGCGACCTGTATCCCAGCAGTCGGATGAATAAAGGTTGACGATGATATAAATTAAATATCTATAATATGTATATATCTGCTTTCTACTAAACTCAGGATTATTTGCATGCTATTAAAGCATCAATAACAATAACTTTATTCTGACAAATGTCGTTGAAGACGATCAAGTACAATATATACAGCTTGATACGGCTAACGCGCAGCAGTGCTTAATGGACTCAATCATGGGCAATACAGTGTGTGAATTCAGCTCTGGCGCGTGCCAGCAGCTAAGTGATGCTGTAGTTAAAATGAGGATTAAAAAACCGACTTTCGCGCTATAAGCTCAAAAAAACGAATACCAAATCGCTACTGAACGGGCTTGAGATGATTAACTCCTGAGCAGTTGTAGTAAATATGGACCACAGGATCAACGTAGAAAAATCTTAAATAGTAGAGTCAATCAAAGAGCTGTCCAGGGCGGAGGTGCAGCCCAGGATAAGCAAGAAGAATTGTGGGCTATAGTCTTTAAGAAAGTGAAGCCATAACAGCTTCCAGCGGTGACGTGGAGATTGCAAAATGTTGTCACGTTGCGAAGCTCCAAAGAGCAAACGAGCAAACAGATTGAAAAAGAAATAAAAGTGACTATTAAAACTACGCTACGCCACCGAGCTCGTCTCGTCGTCGTATTAAACCGGCGGAGTCCAAACTTCGCATCAAGAATATAAAGAAGACAAAAAATGGAACGGTTATCGTGGAAATAGCGACCGAAAATGCCGGAATGGCAAATGTCGCTCAAAATCCATCAGCCGTGCAAAAGTCACGTGGTTCGAAAATGCTCGATTCCTACTGTCGTTTATTTTCCATATTATGAGCACGATGAAGAACGTCCAAAAATTGGTGGCCCCGGAAAAATCGTGCAAATAGATGAATCAAAGTTTGGGAGACGAAAATGTAACCGTAGCCGAAATATAGAAGGACATTGGGTTTTTAGGCTGATTGAAGATGGGAGTGATGACCTTCGCCTTGAAGTTTGTCCCAATAATGAGAGAAACGCGGAGGAAATGGTGCCACTTATAAAAAAGCATGGTCAGGAAGGTACCCACTATTCATACTGATTTTTGAAAAGCGTATGATTGCCTTCCTGAACATAGCTAGCTATATTTATAAAAAGGTCAATCGTAGTGATCCCGTCAATAAATTTCTGGCACCAGATGGGGTTCAAACCCAAAGAATTGAGAGCTATTGGCGGGTAATGAAAATACTATTTGGGAAAGAAAATTATAGAGAAAACTTCACAGAATGGTTGATTGAAACTGATTAGAAATAATAAAATAAAACACAAAGACAACTTCGAGGAACTAATCAAATGTATACTCGATATAAGTGCCAGAAGCGACTCGGCACCGAGCCCAAGAGCTACATTTTTAGTCAGCCAGTAGCTTATTACTTTACTCAAACATTGAAACAAACAAACCCGAAATAATTTGTCTACGATCAACTGTCTACGATCAAAGTTCTGCACAATAAATACTTTAAATAATGAAGCAAAACGCACTATTTTCAGTTACGAAAAGAATGGCGAAAGGACATAACTGCAATTAACCACAGAGACATAACCTCTATTCGACGATCCCCACCTGCTAAAAGGTATGAGGAACAATATTATCTTAAATAATTACATTACCAATATAAGGGTGATTTAAAAGTCATAAAATGGGAGTACTTCCAGCTCATCTTTGCAGCAGACAGCTCTCGTGGCGAGTTACGTTTTTTGCCTAAATTGACCAACGAGCACATAAACCCTGCAAAAATAAGCGACTCCAGTGCTGAGCCATAGTATGGCTGTAGCTGATAATTAAGTGGCGAGAGGTGATATTCTATCTCAATGCCAACATTTAAGAAGATGGGTGAAATAAGAGTTTGATATTGAGTTGACAGTGTCAAGTCAATATTATCTTCGATGCGAATTCAGTGCTATCAAACGCAAAGTTACATGCTATCCTTAAATATGTCCGATATGTCTCGCTTGAGAGTTATTTTGCGCCTCCGCGTCGAGTAGTACCCGGGTGGCTCTTATCGGACACCTGCGTGTCACTGTGTAATAGTGGCGTACCCAACGTGTGGCAGATATACGTATTTCGGTTTTTGTACGAGCTACTTTATTTAATAGTCGGATATAGTCGATGTGTCTTTAGCTACACTCATAAAACCAAGTAATTCTGGGTCGTGTGGCTTCGATTTTCGTTTCTACTTTTAAAGCTAGTCCGGGAGCCCGATTTTATTTTACAATTACTTATTATAGTAATTTTGGTTGTTTTGTTCGTACCGTATAGCAACCAATTCATTACCTTTGTGATTGAGGGTTACCCTATTTTATTAAGGGTATCCTATTATTGTTTTTAGTTACCCGTGATTACTAATGTCACGCCAACTTTATAATATATTAAGCGGCCTAGTGTAAAGTAACGCCAGTTCTTGCTTACTATTTATTTATACGTTTCGGAATTATTTAAACGACAATGGAACGTCCCAGTAGCAGCACTGTGTAACGGACTCAGTCATGAGCCAAACAGTGAGTGAATCGTGATCTGGCGCGTGCCAGCAGCTCTGCGAAGCAATAGTGAAAATGAGGACACTAATAAATGGACTTTCGAGCGCCAAGCTCATTAAAGCTGACACAAAGTCGCTACTGGACGGGTTGGAGGCAATCAACGCGTGCGCAGTGGCGGTCAATATGGGCCATAGTAGGTCAATGTTGAACGATCTGAGATACTAGACTCTATCAAAGAGCTGCCCAGGGCGGAAAGCCACCCAGCAGTTCAGGACAAGCCCGACGACGAATCGTGGGAGACGGTCGTCAAGAAGTTCAAACCGAAGAAGCTTCCAGCGGTCAATTGGAGACCACAAAACGTCATCACGGTGCGCAGCACCAACGAACAGCTATCGCATTGCACAAGCAGGTGAAGCGCACACTATCGCTGAAAATTTAATAAAACCATGTGTATTAGACATAACAAAATGTATGCTCGATGAAAAATCTGCAAAGCATCTTTCTACTGTTCCGCTATCAAACGATACTGTTTCACGACGAATCCATGATCTGGCAAGCTACGTCAAACAAGAACTAGTTACACGTCTACAAAATACACGATTCGCCTTGCAAATGGACGAGTCGACTGATGTCGCTGGTTTGGCTATCCTGCTGGTTATTGTAAGATATCCATATAAAAGTTCTTTTGAAGAAGATATGCTTATGTGTTCACCGCTGCTTACAAACACTACCGGGGAAGAAATTTTTAATAAAATAAATATATTTTTTGAAGAAAATAATCTCAGTTGGAACAATTGCATTGACATTTGTACAGATGGGGCCAAGGCGATGACAGGTAAAACAGCAGGAGCAGTGTCACGAATGAAAAATAAAGCGCCTAATTGTAGTTCCAGTCATTGTATTCTGCATAGACAAGCACTTGCGATGAAGCAAATGCCGTCAAATCTAAAATTAGTTATGGATGAAGCGGTAAAAATAATTAATTTTATCAAATCACGACCACTACAATCCCGATTGTTCTCATTATTGTGTGAAGATTATGGCAGCAAACATAAAACACTGCTGCTCCATACAGAAGTGCGATGGCTGTCTCGGGGTAAAACTTTAACAAGGCTATTTGAACTTAGAGCCGAGTTACAAATGTTTCTTTCACCAGATACTTCTTTTAATTTGAAGGACCGTTTGTATGATAAAACTTGGTTGTTCCGATTGTCTTTTATGGCGGATATCTTTCAAAAACTTAACGAATTGAATTTATTGTTGCAAGGTAAACAGACAACAGCGTTTCAGGCCTATAATAAAATATCTGCTTTTAAAAGAAAATTAGATTTTTGGATCATTTGCATTGGTAAGAAAGAAATAGAAAGCTTTACGTTACTCAGTGAGTTTGTTAGCGAAAACGACTCAGAAATGTTTGAAGATGATGTGTTTGAAGAATTGGTCCAATATCTCAGTTCGATGCGCGCATCTTTCGAAAAGTATTTTCCCGAAGAACACAATACAAAAATTAAAGTGAATTCATGGATTTATAATCCTTTTTTACCCAACTTGGAAAAGCCTGAAAACATGTCAAACGAGATATATGAATCTCTTTTAGAAATGTCATCAGACACAAGTATGGAGTCACTGTTCAAAACGACGCCTCTCAATGATTTTTGGTGCAGAATCCAAGATGAATATGCAATGCTTTGCCAAATGGCTCTGGATATTCTTCTCCCGTTCCCAACTACATATTTGTGCGAAACAGGATTCTCTACCTACGCAGCCACGAAAACAAAATATCGCAATAGACTGGACGCCGAAGCTGATATGAGACTCCAACTTTCTTCCATCAAACCTGATATCAACCAATTGATGAAAAATAAAAAACAGTTTCATACCTCCCACTAGTTAGATTTTTTCTTTTTTAATGTTTTCTATTTTTGTCCTTGCCAAGTGGTGAAGTAAATAATAATTAGTAACTGTTACATTGTACTTTTATTATGCTGATTAATAAAGAATACACTTATAAAAAAGAATTGTTTTATTGTAGGGTTCCATAAAGTATTTTGCTTCCCAAAAGGGTTCCGTCATTAAAAAAGTTTGAGAACCACTGGTCTACAGCATTAAGATATAGTTACACTATTGTACTGGGTATTACCTATAAAATAGTTGTAAGTGTAGAGATAAATAAAAAAATAATGTTAAAAACAGAACTTTATCAAATTACAAAGAAGCGCCGATTTATGAAGCTGACCAATTATTGATAAGTCATGGTCATAAAGTGATTAGGTTGCCCCCCTATTACCGCACCACTGCGACTTAATACAATTAAGTTTATATGGAGTGTTTAAAGAGACGAGTAACTAGCATGTCGGCTAAGTAGCTAGAAATTTGAAGTTAACTGAAGAAGCTTTTTCATCTATAACCCCTCAGGACTGGCAAAAATAGTATGAACAAGTTAAAAATTTAGAAGGCAAATTTTATGAACGTGATGGCTGCATGGATAATATTACTGATAAATTCATAATTGTACTAGGAGATGACAGCAGCACAGATTCAGATACGACAGATGATGACGTTTATGCAAGAGACAGTAACATGTCTGGAATCGTTCCTTTCGACTATCGAAAATTACTGAAAGAAAAAAAGAAATCAATAAATAACAAAAAATTTATTTGTGTCATCATTTACAACCTTCCTAGTACTACGAGTATGTACTACTATTATGTATTCTACATATTTGTGTGTTCTACATATTGTGTACATTAAAATACTTGTATTACATATGCATAGATTGAAATATTTGTTACAGACAGATTTAAGAGTACTAATATGAGCAGCTAAGTGATGCTGTAGTTAAAATGAGGATTAAAAAACCGACTTTCGCGCTATAAGCTCAAAAAAACGAATACCAAATCGCTACTGAACGGGCTTGAGATGATTAACTCCTGAGCAGTTGTAGTAAATATGGACCACAGGATCAACGTAGAAAAATCTTAAATAGTAGGGTCAATCAAAGAGCTGTCCAGGGCGGAGGTGCAGCCCAGGATAAGCAAGAAGAATTGTGGGCTATAGTCTTTAAGAAAGTGAAGCCATAACAGCTTCCAGCGGTGACGTGGAGATTGCAAAATGTTGTCACGTTGCGAAGCTCCAAAGAGCAAACGAGCAAACAGATTGAAAAAGAAATAAAAGTGACTATTAAAACTACGCTACGCCACCGAGCTCGTCTCGTCGTCGTATTAAACCGGCGGAGTCCAAACTTCGCATCAAGAATATAAAGAAGACAAAAAATGGAACGGTTATCGTGGAAATAGCGACCGAAAATGCCGGAATGGCAAATGTCGCTCAAAATCCATCAGCCGTGCAAAAGTCACGTGGTTCGAAAATGCTCGATTCCTACTGTCGTTTATTTTCCATATTATGAGCACGATGAAGAACGTCCAAAAATTGGTGGCCCCGGAAAAATCGTGCAAATAGATGAATCAAAGTTTGGGAGACGAAAATGTAACCGTGGCCGAAATATAGAAGGACATTGGGTTTTTAGGCTGATTGAAGATGGGAGTGATGACCTTCGCCTTGAAGTTTGTCCCAATAATGAGAGAAACGCGGAGGAAATGGTGCCACTTATAAAAAAGCATGGTCAGGAAGGTACCCACTATTCATACTGATTTTTGAAAAGCGTATGATTGCCTTCCTGAACATAGCTAGCTATATTTATAAAAAGGTCAATCGTAGTGATCCCGTCAATAAATTTCTGGCACCAGATGGGGTTCAAACCCAAAGAATTGAGAGCTATTGGCGGGTAATGAAAATACTATTTGGGAAAGAAAATTATAGAGAAAACTTCACAGAATGGTTGATTGAAACTGATTAGAAATAATAAAATAAAACACAAAGACAACTTCGAGGAACTAATCAAATGTATACTCGATATAAGTGCCAGAAGCGACTCGGCACCGAGCCCAAGAGCTACATTTTTAGTCAGCCAGTAGCTTATTACTTTACTCAAACATTGAAACAAACAAACCCGAAATAATTTGTCTACGATCAACTGTCTACGATCAAAGTTCTGCACAATAAATACTTTAAATAATGAAGCAAAACGCACTATTTTCAGTTACGAAAAGAATGGCGAAAGGACATAACTGCAATTAACCACAGAGACATAACCTCTATTCGACGATCCCCACCTGCTAAAAGGTATGAGGAACAATATTATCTTAAATAATTACATTACCAATATAAGGGTGATTTAAAAGTCATAAAATGGGAGTACTTCCAGCTCATCTTTGCAGCAGACAGCTCTCGTGGCGAGTTACGTTTTTTGCCTAAATTGACCAACGAGCACATAAACCCTGCAAAAATAAGCGACTCCAGTGCTGAGCCATAGTATGGCTGTAGCTGATAATTAAGTGGCGAGAGGTGATATTCTATCTCAATGCCAACATTTAAGAAGATGGGTGAAATAAGAGTTTGATATTGAGTTGACAGTGTCAAGTCAATATTATCTTCGATGCGAATTCAGTGCTATCAAACGCAAAGTTACATGCTATCCTTAAATATGTCCGATATGTCTCGCTTGAGAGTTATTTTGCGCCTCCGCGTCGAGTAGTACCCGGGTGGCTCTTATCGGACACCTGCGTGTCACTGTGTAATAGTGGCGTACCCAACGTGTGGCAGATATACGTATTTCGGTTTTTGTACGAGCTACTTTATTTAATAGTCGGATATAGTCGATGTGTCTTTAGCTACACTCATAAAACCAAGTAATTCTGGGTCGTGTGGCTTCGATTTTCGTTTCTACTTTTAAAGCTAGTCCGGGAGCCCGATTTTATTTTACAATTACTTATTATAGTAATTTTGGTTGTTTTGTTCGTACCGTATAGCAACCAATTCATTACCTTTGTGATTGAGGGTTACCCTATTTTATTAAGGGTATCCTATTATTGTTTTTAGTTACCCGTGATTACTAATGTCACGCCAACTTTATAATATATTAAGCGGCCTAGTGTAAAGTAACGCCAGTTCTTGCTTACTATTTATTTATACGTTTCGGAATTATTTAAACGACAATGGAACGTCCCAGTAGCAGCACTGTGTAACGGACTCAGTCATGAGCCAAACAGTGAGTGAATCGTGATCTGGCGCGTGCCAGCAGCTCTGCGAAGCAATAGTGAAAATGAGGACACTAATAAATGGACTTTCGAGCGCCAAGCTCATTAAAGCTGACACAAAGTCGCTACTGGACGGGTTGGAGGCAATCAACGCGTGCGCAGTGGCGGTCAATATGGGCCATAGTAGGTCAATGTTGAACGATCTGAGATACTAGACTCTATCAAAGAGCTGCCCAGGGCGGAAAGCCACCCAGCAGTTCAGGACAAGCCCGACGACGAATCGTGGGAGACGGTCGTCAAGAAGTTCAAACCGAAGAAGCTTCCAGCGGTCAATTGGAGACCACAAAACGTCATCACGGTGCGCAGCACCAACGAACAGAGTAGTGAACAAATAGAAAAAGTCATAAAAGATACCATAAAACCGGCGGAGCCTAAGCTCCGCATCAAAAACATAAAAAGAGCAAAGAACGGACTAGTTGTCGTCGAAACAGAAACCGACCTGAACAGCATAATCAACAACGTCGGATTAAAAGAGAAGGGGCTGAAGCTAGAAGCTCCAAAAAAGAAGCAACCGAAGATGATAATCTACGGCGTTATTGCTGAACAGCCAAAAGACCAAATTACAGAAAACCTGCAAAACGTGGCAGACACAAACATGTGAGTCGTTCGACGAGTTCAAAAAAGACTTTAAAATCTCATTCAATATGAAGGCCAAAAGAGGCGAATACATTAACAGCGTGGTCGAGTGCGACCCGAAACTGAGAGAGCTCTTCAAAGAGAGAAAAAAGTTATACATCGTGTGGCAATCGTGCGGAATTGCCGACTGCATTGTAGCCACGAGATGCTTCAAGTGCCATGCGTTCGGGCACATTAGTAAACATTGTAAGGAAGAAAAAGATATATGTGGGCATTGCTCGGAACAAGGGCATGTCTACAAGAAATGGCCAAACAAAAGTAAAGATCCAGTATGCAACAACTGCAAGGAAGTCAAAAAGCCCCATTCGCACAGCGTGTTGGATAAAAGCTGCGGGGCATGTAAAAACGCGATTAATATGGTCGTCAATGGACCGAGTATATAGACGGTCCAAAAAACTAGACACATAGTGCGGAGGTTCGCCTTTGGTTGGTTAAGCGCCCACACGTTTAATCAATCATCTGCCATCTCGCTCAGTGCGGGCTAGGTAACTAGTTAGTGTAATTGCTCGGTTCTTCGGAGGGTTTTTGTGGCAGGGAACCACGAGTACCTTACCCATTGAGCTTGCTTTGGGTAGGCGGAAAGTGGGCCACAGCAGCTTGCTGCACCCCCAGTCACCGAGCGTTCCAACCCCGTACTGAGTTTTCTCTCACCCTCGCTCCTATTTGGTAGTGTGTCGGCACACGTACCCGGCTCGTGGCGTACTCAAGAGTGCGGGGTGGGTCTGGCTAGGGTTTTTCTGAGTAAAAACCTCTAGTCAGTCCCTTTCGTAGTTGTCGTATTTGTCCCTCAAATAGTTCGTTGTCCGTTCCCCGTAAGGCTTTTGCCCACTTTGTTAAGTGTTATCTGTTTGTATCGTTGTCCCTCTCGTATTGTAGTGCCGTCCTTGTCCCTCTCTGTAGGGAAATTTATTCTGTTTTCGTCGTTTGTGTTGTGCAAAGCGTCGTTTAGTTGTTATTTCGTTCGTTTGTTGCACTCAATGTCCGCTATCGGCGAGCAGTGGGTGCAGCAAATGTCGACAGGGTTTCCCTTGTGAGCGGTTTTCCGATTATAAGGGAAATCCATGGATTAGTAGCGTTTGAATGAGGTTGTTGGTTTGTGGCGGATTATTATTGTAATAATCCGACCACTGTTTTGCTCCTTGTTTAAACGGGCCTAAGCCCGCCTTCTAAGGATGTCTTACGCATCACACTCTCCCATCCCTTCAGGCAGTCCTTCTCCGCCGCCTAGCCCTATATGGGTTCCGCCAGAGCTTCTAGTTCCTAAAAAAGAACGCAAGCGTTCTACCCTTCCCCTAGGTGGAAGAATTGTCGTGCAACGCAACCTTGCCGACAATTCATTCATCCCTATCCCTGCCCCACGGCTCGGTTTCAAGGGACGTACTCCCCCCCCCCCCCCCCCCCCTCCCCCCGTTATTTCCCCTCCCGCTTCCTACGAGGACCCGCCTCAGCGCGTGGCTCCTAAAATTACTACCACCATTCATTTTAAGGGTGTTACAAGCCCTACTACTTCCCACGGTGTGTCTGCATCCACTCCCCGCACAAACCCCGCTAAGCGGGTTGATCCACCCTCCTCGGCATCTGATGAGAGTCAGATGCACGACGATAAACGTCTCGCAGTGAACGATTCTGATGATGATGCTTCGGTTGGTGACTCCGACACGGATTCCGCAGATTCGGTCGTGGCATCAATTGTAGGGTCCAACCCCAGCCACTCACCCGCAGGGCATAGTACCCCTCACCCCTCTCAATTGATTTTTCCCCCTCAACATCTTCCGCCGCCTAGGTCTCCGTCGACTGAGGGAGCTAATGTTGTCATTCCACCTAGCTCGAGCTCGTACGCTCAAATTGCTAGCGCTGATAGAGTGTCGCAAAATAAGGATCCGCGTAGGGAAAGCGCGCAGGTTAACATGTCCTATGCGGACATCGCTTCACAGGCGCCGCGACGCCCGAATCCGAATCCGGTCTCTCTGCAGCCCGAGACAGCAACCACGGAGGGCGCCCAACCCCAACCAAGGGCAAAGGGCTACCCACCGATCGTGGTTGAGACTTTGCCCAACTGGCCGCAACACTTTGCTGCGTTGCGTGTTCAGTTGGGCCACCCACCCAACGCACGGCCCTACAGGCAGGGCGTGCGATTTTTGCCGAAAAGTCCAGAGGAGTACAGGGGCATTCAGGCGTATCTCCGCAACCTGGGAGAGCGTGAGCCTCGTTTGTCGTGGTTCTGCTACTCGGTTGCAGTATGCATGCACCTAGGTGCATGCCTATGGCTGCAGGTTTTTCTCTTTTTCAGTGGTCTGAGCATATGTCTGAAAACGCCCAACCCGGGTTTTCAGACATATGTAATCCCTGCATGTATTGTCTTCGTTGTTTTTGTTATTTGTTGTGCGGTGTGTGTGGACGTATGCACTCTTAGGGGTGTATACGTCCATACACATAGCGCTTACATGTGCAGTGGTGTTTCGCCTGGTCAATGTCGACTTCGGTCTCAGTGGTCTGAGCATATGTCTGAAAACGCCCAACCCGGGTTTTCAGACATATGTAATCCCTGCATGTATTGTCTTCGTTGTTTTTGTTATTTGTTGTGCGGTGTGTGTGGACGTATGCACTCTTAGGGGTGTATACGTCCATACACATAGCGCTTACATGTGCAGTGGTGTTTCGCCTGGTCAATGTCGACTTCGGTCCCAGGCAGGCACCACTGTACTTTGTTCTGCGTCTTAAGAGGTAGTAGATGTTGTTACGTCCTTACTCTTTCAACCCTTTCAGCCCTTTAGTGGCTCAAACATTATCCCTAACTGACCTAGACCTGCTTTCTCACAAGCGTAGCCGCAGTAGAGCGGCTCCCACAAACAATACGCGGTGGTGCATTCACCACCGGAGACTGCCCGGGTAATGAGCCACTCGCTCGAGGCCCGTACGTAGTACCCCTTGTGGGTACATGAACCCCAGGTCAGGTCAGACACATAGTGCATGAACGCAGACGATAACGATGTCGCTTTTGCCTTAAATATGTCCGATATGTCCGATATGTCTCGCTTGAGAGTTATTTTGCGCCTCCGCGTCAAGTAGTACCCGGGTGGCTCTTATCGGACACCTGCGTGTCACTGTGTAACAGTGGCGTACCCAACGTGTGGCAGATATACGTATTTCGGTTTTTGTGCGAGCTACTTTATTTAGTAGTCGGATATAGTGGGTGTGTCTTTAGCTACACTCATAAAACGAGGTAATTCTGGGTCGTGTGGCTTCGATTTGTGTTTCTATTTTTAAAGCTAGTCCGGGAGCCCGATTTTATTTTACAATTACTTATTATAGTAATTTTGGTTTTGTTCGTACCGTATAGCAACCAATTCATTACCTTTGTGATTTTATTAAGAGTATCCTATTATTGTTTTTAGTTACCCGTGATTACTAATGTCACGCGAACTTTATAATATATTAAGCGGCCTAGTGTAAAGTAACGCCAGTTCTTGCTTACCATTTATTTATACTTTTCGGAATTATTTAAACGACAATGGAATGTCCCAGTAGCAGCAATGTGTAACGGACTCAGTCATCCAAACAATGAGTGAATCGTGATCTGGCGCGTGCCAGCAGCTTAGCGAAGCAATAGTGCAAATGAGGACACTAATAAATGGACTTTCGAGCTCCAAGCTCAATAAAGCTGACACAAAGTCGCTACTGGACGGGTTGGAGGCAATCAACGCGTGCGCAGTAGCGGTCAATATGAACCATAGGGTCAACGTTGAACTATCTGAGATACTAGAGACTATCAAGGAGCTGTCCAGGGCGGAAAGCCACCCAGCAGCCCAGGACAAGGTCAAACCGAAGAAGCTTCCAGCGGTCAATTGGAGACCGCAAAATGTCATAACGGTGCCCAACACACCAAAGAACAGAGTAGTGAACAAATAGAAAAAGTCATAAAAGATACCATAAAACCGGCGGAGCCTAAGCTCCGCATCAAAAACATAAAAAGAGCAAAGAACGGACTAGTTGTCGTCAAAACGGCAACAGAGACCGACCTGAACAGCATAATCAACAACGTCGAATTAAAAGAGAAGCGGCCGAAACTAGATGCTCCAAAAAAAGAAGCAACCGAAGATGATAATCTACGGCGTTATTGCTGAACAGACAAAAGACCAAATTACAGAAAATGTCTACCTGCAAAACGTAGCAGACGCAAACTTGTATGAGTCGTTCGACGAGTTCAAAAAAGACTTTAAAATCTCACTCAATATGAAGGCCAAAGGAGGCGAATACATTAACAGCGTGGTCGAGTGCGACCTGAATCTGAGAGAGCTCTTCAAAGAGAGAAAAAAGTTATACATCGAGTGGCAATCGTGCGGAATTGCCGACTTCATTGTAGCCACGAGATGCTTCAAGTGCCGTTACGTTCGGGCACATTAGTAAACATTGTAAGGAAGAAAAAGATATATTTGGAAATTGCTCGGAACAAGGGCATGTCTACAAGAATGTCCAAACAAGAGTAAAGATCCAGTATGCAACAACTGCAAGAAAGTCAAAAAGCCCCATTCGCACAGCGTGTTGGATAAAAGCTGCGGGGCATATAAAAACGCGATTTATATGGTCGCCTAAAAGGACCTATATATATATAGACGGTCCAAAAAACATGAACGCAGACGATAACGATGTCGCTTTTGTCGATGATAAGGTGCGATAATAGTATTTTGTGCATAGATTGAAATATTTGTTGCAGACAGATTTAAGAGTACTAATATATGTTTGGAAACAAACAGATTGACAGAATATTGTTCACAATCAAGATTTAACAACAGTTCATCTGATACTGGCTATTAGATTTCTCCACTTCAAATGGAAGCCCACAAACTCGCATATCTGACCCATCTCATTTCCCGTTCTGCTCGCTTTGCAAAGTCCATGGCAGTAGAAGGCAAATGTTGAAACTTGTTTTTAGTGGAAATGAACAACTAATTTACTCCGGTGCGCTCAGTTTGTTACCTTTGATTTCGTTCATTATCATTTTTTTTTAGTGGAAAGCATGCAATAAAGCTGTGTGGTGGAGTATGCTCGTTTAGAGCATGCCCTTTGATTGAAGGGCGACCTGTATCCCAGCAGTCGGGTG
This sequence comes from Hypsopygia costalis, assembly GCA_937001555.2. Classification (NCBI taxonomy): domain Eukaryota; kingdom Metazoa; phylum Arthropoda; class Insecta; order Lepidoptera; family Pyralidae; genus Hypsopygia; species Hypsopygia costalis. The sequence continues at coordinate 11,529,549 of OW443347.2, read as the reverse complement.
AATAAGGGTTGACGAATATATAAATATCTATAATATTTATATATTTCTTTTCTACTAAACTCAGGATTATTTGCATGCTATTAAAGCATCAATAACAATAAATTTTGTATGTTTAAACGTCTGAACTAAATTTAAATAGGTACTGATGTATCGATTTTGATGAATTCTGAGGAAAGTATATATCGCAATCCATGCGCACTGAGTCAGAGCTATTAGATTTTGTGATTTTTTTTTTTTTTTATACTACGTCGGGTGGCAGACAAGCATCCGGTCCGCCTGATGTGAAACGGTTTCCGTAGCCACATTAACGCTCGCAACATAAAATATCGCTCGCGCGCCGCCACCCCCGCTGTCAACGCAGCATCTCCTTCCTTTCTGGTGACCTCACTCACTCGCAGGAACACAACAACCCTCAAGGGAATTGTTATTTGGCTGCGGTATTCTGTGAGGTGGAGGTACATTCCCCAGTCGGGTAGCTTACAATTACGCTCCCTACCTCTCTTAAAATATAATTGAAAAACATTTGAATGAATGTATGTTTCAGATAAAACTTTCGAGTGTCTGGAAAAGAAAAAAGAAAAAGACATGTTCCAGAAAGAAAAAAACAGATGGAAAACGAATTAAAGACGATTACGGCAAACAGTTAAAGATTTTAAAATTGCTAAAAAAATCCAAAAAGAATATCCTGCAAAAGGAATTTTGAAAAATTTTACTGATAATATGTCAGAATCTGCAAAACTATTTAACAGAATGCAGTATATTGAAGGTCAAAAAAAGACAAAGGGATAAATTTACCTTAGAGGAAAAAATTCTGTCATTATAAATATTTCAGAAAAGCCCGAAGGGATATAACATAATGCGCCAACATTTTGCGCTACCATCAACAAAAGTTTTAAAAGCATTGCTCGCTCGGACAAAACTATCTCCATGGCAAAAATAAAGTCGTCATTGAAGAGCCGAGGATAACTGTGTCTCAAAAATTACCCTAAGATCGTCTCTGTACACTAGTGTTTGAAAATTATGGAAATGAGAAAACAAATAAATTTGCAAACTACGTTCTCGTATTTATGGTTAAACTTTTTTAAAAGCATTCGAGAAACTGCCAAATTTGGATCAACTTGCAGCAGCACTTAATGAAGAGAATTGTTTTAAAGATTGTATGACAATGGAATTCAAATCTTGTTAGAAGTCTATCTATAATGCGTAATTACTCAACGCAATGTTCTGCAACTGTAAGAGTGGTTGTGGTTCGCGATGTGGATGCAAGAAATCAGAGTTGCAGTTCTCTTTAGCTTGTAGCCAGTGTAATGGACAAGCTAGTCTCAACTCAATGTCATCCGTATCAGAGCGATGTCAATGAAAACAGAACCTTTAACCCCGAAATCATGGAAGACCTGACAAATGTCGTTGAAGACGACAAGTACAATATACTGTTTGTGTATGGATTTTGTGATGGTAATGCTGCAGCGGCCAGAAGGGAGTACATACGTCGTTTCCCAAATCGGTGCGAACCGAGTGCACGGGGTTTTCTGCGGTGTTTCAACGTTTAAAAGAAAGTGGAAGTGTTCACGAGCGACGTTATGATGCCGGTAGACCTCGTCAACTGAGAGATCCTACTACATCCACACGAATTGTAGCTAGACAAATGGGATTAACCCAATACAAAGTCTGGTTTACACTACACTCAGCCAGACACTATCCCTTCCACTACACACCTGCACAAGCTTTAGAGCGATGAATCCAAATTTGATCGAGATGGTATAACAAACTTCCACAATCTCCACTACTGGGGTCCACGGGGTGAAAATCCTCATCTGTCCAAAGAATGAGCTCATCAGAGAAGATTTTCTTTAAACGTGTGGATGGGTATAATCGACAAATATTTGGTTGGGCCATATTTTTTACCCAATAATTTGAATGGCGAAGCTTACGAAGACTTTCTTCGTAATAATTTGGGCGAGCTTCTAGAAGATATTCCGCTGGCAAACCGGCAACAAATGATATTTCAGCATGACGGCTGCCCGGCCCATTACCGAACTGGTGTCCGACAATGGCTGGACGAAAATTTTCCACTGCGTTGGATAGGTAGAGGGGGACCGACGCCATGGCCAGCAAGGTGTCCTGATTTGACCCCTTGTGACTATTATTTATGGGGTTACATGAAGACCATCGTTTATACGGCACCAGTGAATAATGTAAATGAATTAAGGGACCGAATCATAGAAGCTGCTGCTCAAATACAGCGAGAGCTTACCGGGGTTGTACGGTCTAATTTTCGAAGCGACTACGTGCTTGTATTCGAAATCACGGCAGACAATTTGAACAAGATTTAAAATAAAATAAAAATGGTTCAAAAGTCAAAAGTTGTTTTTTTAACTTAAAGGAAGTTAATAATGTTAATTAGATAACATGTCTGTTAGTTCGTTTCTAATAATATTATACCTTTTTAGAAAGCTAAGGAAACAAGGCATTTAGTGGCAACATTTGTACGACAAGTAACTAATAAATATTTTCTTCAAAAGTAAATTGAAAATTAAAGAAAGCTATATAAAGTAATGTCATTGACTTGTAGCTCTAGTAACTCTAAAATTACAAGTACCTTATGACATTTTATGTTTTTATTTAATGGATAATTTATCCATTAAACAGAAAAAAATAATATGACATGCATGCATGAAATATTTTTTTTTAATTTAATTATTAAAAAAATAAAGCCAATCTCGGTGACGCATTGACAGTTCGTTGAAACGTGGTCGAGTGCGAACAGTTTGCTGTTGTATTTCGTTTTGTGTGCTCGTGTGGTCGGTGTTTATATTTTTTTTCATGTAAGTAATAAATGTTAACACAATTAATTAATAAGTTAGATTAACTAACAATCAGATTAAATTATAATCGTGGAAGTGTGTGAACAGTGTCGCTTCGTCGTTCATTTCGAATGTTCGTGTCTTCAATTTTGTTATTTGTTTACTGTATCTATATGTTAATCGCGATTAATAAGTTAGATTAACTAATAATCAGCCGGAATTGCCAACAAAAGTATCAAAATACGGTTAACCAAACATGGATTGCGATTTTCAAACAGACTCCTCTCGACGCCTCTCGTAATTACCGTACCGGTACCGGTCGGTCGGTCACGTTACCATCACGTGACATCCATATGGTCGGTATGGTATAAGGCTAGAGGCACACGAGTTAAGTGAACCGGTAGTTGACACATTTTAAATGTAACATTTTGCATGTTTTTCTTAAGTTTTGTTGGTAGAAAATGCAACTGTTTAAAATTTTGGTGGCAGGCAATATAGTTTTGTGTTTGTGCTTATAGCATAGAAAATGGAGCCGAAGAAAGTGGCACCGAAGAAAGTAGCACAACGAGCCAAAAAACCACGATGTGCAAGAAAGATTGTTTATCCTGCAGAGTATGTACAAATCAAATTGTTTATTTTATTTTTTGTGACTATTGACTTATTAATTTACCGAAATGCAAAAAAATAAGGGGTAACCCATATTTTTCAAGATTTTTTAACTTTTTTTTTATACTACGTCGGGTGGCAGACAAGCGTACGGCCTGCCTGATGTGAAGCGGTTACCGTAGCCATATTAACGCTCAAAACATAAAATATCGTTCGCGCGCCACCACCCCCGCTTCCAACTCAGCATCGCCTTCCTTTCTGGTAACCTCACTCACTCGCAGGAACTTCTAACTTTCTTTTAACCCCCGGTAATTATTAGGCTATATATTTTTTTTATATGAGAGGCTGGCAAACGAGCATGTGGGTCACCTGATGGAAAGCAATCACCACCGCCCATGGAGATCAGCAACACCAAGGGGTCGCCGATCCGTTGCCAGCCAAATTCTCTTTCATTTCCTTCTTTCTGGTGACCTCACTCACTCGCAGGAACACAACAACCCTCAAGGGAACCTTTTCAAGATTTTTTGAACTATTTTTTTTTTATACTACGTCGGGTGGCAGACAAGCATACGGCCTGCCTGATGTGAAGCGGTTACCGTAGCCATATTAACGCTCGCAACATAAAATATCGTTCACGCGCCACCACCCCCGCTGCCAACGCAGCATCTCCTTCCTTTCTGGTAACCTCACTCACTCGCAGGAACACAACAACCCTCAAGGGAATTGTTATTTGGCTGCGGTATTCTATGAGGTGGAGGTACTTCCCCAGTCGGGCAGCTTAAAAAATATGCTATGTCCTACCTCTCTTTTCGCCAGAGCCTCGTTTGTCTGTCAGCAGGGTGCACCACGTGCAGGTAAAGTTGACTTTGCCACAAAGATGTTGATTATACCCTTTACAACCTACCTACTTCAACATGTCCAATTAACTTGCAACTACGTGTACTATTACTATGGTGGTGTCACGGTAACCTTGACCTGATGCTGCAGCATTAAATGCGTCAGGGGTATTTTAAAATTAATTTTAACTCAAACAGGTGATAGATTTTAGGTTGTGGGGTGTCGTTAATTTCGTAACACTCGGTATATTATATATAGAGCAACTTCTATGTTCAGTTCGGTGCCGGCGAGTGCGGAGCCTAGCGCTCCAGGTCCATCGAGCTCGGAGCCAGGGCCCTCGACCTCGGAGCCAGGGCCATCAACATCACGGTAAAATCAACATCAAAAATCACGGTACAAAAATGTACGATATGAATACACAGCATTTTTTATTTCGGATTTATCATATTTTTTCAGTGCGGAGAGCTTGATGGACCAATTAAAAAAAGTACGCGCGTCGAATCTGCAGCATAAAAGACATATTGTACATCTGACGCCAGACCAAAAACGAAAACTAGCAAATTTAAGGCCGGCTTTAGTGCACGACCGACGGTGTGCGCTGACATCGGTCGAAAGTAGCTATATTCATTAAAATCTATGAACAGCTTCAGTGCAACGCTGATGTTACCTACGCGCGTATAGCTACGTCGCGCTGATGGGGACCAATCGGTCGAGCTCGTCCGCCCGGCGTACGTCGGTCCGCTGACTAGAGTTGGAAAAAACGGCTTAAAATTTTTAAACGTTTAAACGTTGTACTTTTTATCAAAAGCGCGCTTAAAAAAGCGCGCTTTTTACTTAAACGCTTTTTTGTCGTTGACATTATTTAAGCGTAACGAAGCTTATGGAAAACGTTTAAACATTTAGTCGCGCATATTTTATGTTGCGAGCGTTAATATGGCTACGGTAACCGCTTCACATCAGGCGGGCCGTATACTTGTCTGCCACCCGACGTAGTATAAAAAAAACTTAACAGCATGCAGTGGTGTTGTGTGAGACGCAAGAATCTTATAATTGTTTAACAATCAATGAAATTTCCTTCGTACTTGACAGGCTTAGGACTGTCTGAAATCACTTTCTAAAGTAGTTTCCGCTACAAAATATTTGACATGCACTTACTTACTCGTACGTGACTCAGGCGCACTTAAAAGTTCATTGATTGTATGTACATAATTAACTAAATTTACGTTATATACACTAATTTTTCTATTTACAATTTACACTGTGTCACCTAGTCTTTTCTTTGATTTTTTTTGAGGGAATTTAAAAACATAAGTTTCTTTACTTTCGAAGTTGTTAACCGTGTACGCCTCTCCGATATCATGTACCCTGCTCTTGAAAAAACTCTTTCACAGGGTACGGAAGTTACAACGATGTTAGAACTAGAAATGAATGTTTGGTGTAAGGTGGGGTAAATAGATTTATGCTCTTTCCACCATTTTATAGGGCAATCGGTTCGAGGAATAACACTTTCTTGCCAATACATATTTATTTCGTCTCTAGCCTTTTCAGAAGCAGTTTTTGGCTGACGAGACGATATAACTTTTTTGTCAAATTTTCCCCATAAAGACGTGACTGGGATGGAATCTGACTCAGTAGTATTGGATACAGCAACATCCTCGGTATGAAGTATCGTAATTTTTTCTAAGAGCTTTTCTTTCGCGGTCATCATTGATGCTTGGTCTTCAAAAGCATGATGCTTAAATCGGGGGTCTAGCAAAGTGCAAAAGGCAATAAACTCATTTTCTTCAATTTGACCAAATCTTGCAAATAACCCGTGTTTTAAATTGTTAATTAAGTCTTTGACCACGTCATAAAAGTCGCACTGAAGTAATTGCTCGCACACTGAGGTTAACCCAGCCTGAAGAACGACAGCTTTACTTGCCGTAAGATATTTTTCTCCACTCATTATTTTTGTCACTTCTTCGAATGGTTTAAGTACCTCGACAATTTGAGTAATACACTTCCACTCCTCCATCGGTATTACAGGAAGTTGAGTATTTAAATTTGGTATCGTTGCCCTTAAAGCTTCCTGTAACGAACTAAATCTTTCGAGCATTAAGTAGACAGAATTCCAGCGTGTCGGGACTGACAACAGTAAACTCTTTGGCTGAGCTATATTTAATGTTGTTTGTTGATATTTTAACAGTCTCTCTTTTGCTATAGTGCTACGCTTAAAATGGGACACTGTTCTTTGCACTTTAGCAATCGTGCAAGATACTGTAGGGTTGTCCAAAGCTCCTTGTACAATTAAATTTAATTTATGGGCATAACATCCATAATGGGGTATGTTCAAAATATTAGCTGCAGCTATCATATTTGTAGCATTGTCGGATACAATAAAATTTATCTTCGTACGAATGCCCCACTCATTGAAGATGTGCTCGAGTTCAGCAGCTAATCTCTCTCCTGTGTGATTGCCTTCCAAAGCAGCACACTGTATTAAAATGCTGTGAAATTGCAGAGTTTCTTTGTCGATGAAATGCCCCGTAACTCCCATGTAGGCCTCCATATTTCTGGATGTCCAGCAGTCTACCGAGATGCAAATAGTAACGCATCGATCTCGCACCAAGGCTTGAATTTCTGCATGACGTGCACTATATTCTGCTGATAACAAAGTATTCGCTATTGTTTTTCTGTTAGGCAACTCATAGCTTGGGTTAAGAGCTGCCACAAACTCTTTAAATGTGTTCAGTGCAGTGCGATGCGCGCTTGTAAACGGACGCGCTGCGCTACGTTGCACAGTTTCGAATTTTAAATAATTCGCGAGCCGCGCGGCATTCAGCCGCTGCCCGATAATTATGGCTATGGGTTCCGAAAAACTCATAGCCAACGAGCTATTGGCGTTCGTGCAGCACGCCATCGATACCATGGATGAAGTCAGCATCTTGCAAATCTGCAAGTCCACCTTCAGTGAAGAAGAGATTTGCAGTGGTAAGAGGCTGCTGTTCCAGGAGCTCGGCCAAACCGAGCAGATGCCGTCCCGCAGGAGGGATGGAACCGAGAAGAGTGTGCAGGATATTATCACTCTTCTCAAGAAGACCGACCCGGACGACGTGCCAGCCTTCGTGGCGAAACAGCTGCACAAATTGCCATCTGTCACCATGGCACATGTCGATGCCGTCAGTATGCTGAAGGACATTAGGAACCTGAAAGCTACCCTGGCCGAATTTAAGTGTAGGGTAGAGGCCTCGGAATCTACCATCAGTGAGCTGCGTGCGGAATTAGTGATATTAAAGAATCGCGATTCCGTAAGTAGGTCACCCGAGGCCAATAACATCAACACACGTCGCGGAGCTCGGAATGCTAGCGTTTGCAGTTTTCCTTCGCCAACTGTTGCGGTGTGTGATGCACCGCGTCCCACCGCCGCCGCTGCCGCCCGCTCCCCCGATACTAAGATGACGTCAACTCCCCGCGCTTACGCCATCGCCGCCCGTGCCGTTTCGCAAACTCAGCGGCAAACTAGTAAGGGGAAAAAACAAAGCCTATGTGAGCTTGCTCCCAGGGCTGAGCCACTGTGTCCTCAACAGGACATGAAGCAGTGCGACGAGGAGGGCTTCACCAAGGTGGAGAAAAAGAAGAGGAAAAAGCCCGCCAGCCGCAATCTTTGCGGTACCGCACAGACCGGACCATGCCAGCTGCGTGTAGAAACACCATCGACGCAGCTGTATGTGTCCCGATTGCACTGGACTACAAAGGCAGAGGATCTTGTGGAATACGTGCGCGGGAAGACAAAGTTCACCCTTAGGGTTGAGCGGTTGGAGTCTCGCCATAAGGTGAATTTTAATTCATTTGTGATGAGAGTTCCAACTCACCAGCTGTCAACTTTTTTAAGGGAGGAATTTTGGCCGGTGGGCGTCGTATTTCGGAAGTTCCGAGGTCAGTTGTCGAATGCAACGCGATACACGTCGCCGACTGAACGTGTAATTAAATTAGTTTAGTATTATATTTTGTATGTATGTTAGTTTTAAGGTATTTATCTATGGACGTATGTTTATTATTAGTTGTAAACATGTTTAGTCTGAAATAAATGATTTTTATTTTATTATTTATTTTTATTTTTATTTAAATCCCTCGTCTTCGACGACGCTGAATGGTTGGAAGTCGTGAGTCATTAATTTTAATAAAGCCATATCAATTTTCTTTCTTTCCTCTGTCCTTAATTGTCGAGGTAAATAAGAAACCATTGTAGCCTGAGTACGTGGTCTAATGGTTCTAGAAGGTTGCGCAGTATTAGTCACCTGCACCACCTCACTACCACCAGAAATACCTCCACCACCAATGCCACTGCTCTCACCGCCATGCAGGTTACCTTCCCAATTATTATTGTTCCCTAACAAAGCTGCTGCTGCCTGCGCCGGCCTAGTGCCGGTACGCGTTAAGGATCTTGAAAGAAATTCATTAAAAACGCTAATATGTTTAAGCTTCAAATGTTGTTTGAGATTAGTAATCGTAGTTTTAAATGATATGTTTTTATTACATACATTACACTCGGCGATTTTATCGTCCTGGTTTTTTTCAAAATAGTCCCAAATAAAAATACTGCCGCTTCTCGACATTATCACAAAAATAAATATTTACACTTGATATTTACACTTGACTTTACATAAAAAGTTCACAATTCACAAACTGTTCGATCAGAGACAGTAGGTATCTATTTACATACGTTTATTTACAATAAGATCGACCGACGTCAACAGCAAAAGCGTTGGCGCAAACACGTACGCGCACTTACCAATTGACAACGAAAAGCGTACTGCTTAAAAAAGCATAAGCGTTGTTTGTTTATTTAAACAAAAATCATGTTTGAAACAAAAGTGAAAGAAAATTAATCAACATTATACCTAAAGAACCTGCGAATAAGGTTCAATATTCAATGAGTATAACCCCTTGCCACGCTTTTTTGAACGAAAGGCATTTGTTTAAACGAAAATGAAACGATCGTTAATCGATAGTAAACCTAGACTTGTTGTAGATAAGGTTTATTATTGCATATATGGCTGGCTAGTACACAACGACCCACGTGAAAGTATGGACTACGCACACAGACGCAATACTGTGCAATATGAGTGCCAGTAATTTTGTGAATCAAATATAGATGGCGCTATATCAAATTTGTCCAATTATCAGACAAAATTGTAAAAATTTTAAACGAAAAACGCTTATTTTTTTAAGCGTGCTTATCTGCTTACGCTGATAAGCAGACTTTTTTAAGCGCTTTTCGTTTAAGCGCTCAACTCTGCCGCTGACGCGCCATGGCGGTATATGTGTGCGTTCAGTGCCACGCCGACGGAGCGACCGAGCGTACGCGCGTGCGTAGTATTGAGACGAGAAGTTTTTGTAAACAAGTTTTTCGCAACGGAAAAAATGTGTTCCATTGATACAGAGCGCGTTATTACTGAAGTGCGTCTGCGTCCCCCATTGTGGGATCTATCTAATAATTTATATAAAGACCTGGATGCAAAACTAAAAGCTTGGACAGAAATCTGTCAAGTACTTGTACCAAACTTTGACGATTCTACGGAAAATGAGAAAAAACAAATAGGCAAGTAAATAAAACAACTTTATTATTAATATTTATTAAAAGTACTGTTTATTCCTTATTAAAATATTTTTTTATTTTTTTATACTACGTCGGGTGGCAGACAAACATACGGCCCGCCTGTTATGAAGCGGTTACCGTAGCCATATTAACGCTGGCAACATAAAATATCGCTCGCGCGCCGCCACCCCCGCTGCCAATGCAGCATCTCCTTCCTTTCTGGTGACCTCACTCACTCGCAGGAACACAACAACCCTCAAGGGAATTGTTATTTGGCTGCGGTATTCTGTGAGGTGGAGATACATTCCCCAGTCGGGTAGCTTGCAATTACGCTCCCTACCTCTCTTTTCGCCAGAGCTTCGTTTGTCAGTCAGCAGGGTGCACCGCGTGCAGGTGAAGATGGCTTTGGTTCAAAGATGTTGATGAACCACATACACCCCTTATAAATATAGTAGCATCTTGCCATGACACACTACCATCAGAAAAAATGAAATAGTTAGCAAATCTGTCCCTTACCATATCACCTGATCTGATAGTACAGGTCACATTATGGCTAAGATCTTCTAACCCTCCTACAGATAGCGTGTCTTCTACTCTGTAACCATGCCGTTCCCTAACGTAGTTGTGTAAAACGCAACAAGCCTTTACGATTGTTATTGTATTTGGCAAGGAAGTGTTCATCGGTCTATGAAATATTCTGAATTTATTGCTCAATATTCCGAATGTTGACTCAATGTACCTTCTAGCACGACTTAATTGGTAGTTGAATATTTTCTTTTTGTAGGTTAAATTACTGCGTACGTAAGGTCGTAAAACTTTGTTTGATATACCGAATGCAGCATCACCTATAACCATATATGGAAGAGGTTCAGTGGTATTAGGTAGTGGTTTGGGCTGTGGTAAAATTATTTCTCCACTATGTAATTGGTTATACAAAGTAGAATTCTTAAATATATTCGAATCGGAACCTGTTCCATATGAACCTACGTTTATATATGTAAAGCGATAGTCTGAATCACACATGGCCAGTAGAACAACAGAGTAATATTTTTTATAGTTTGAAAATAAGCTTCCACTATCGTTAGGACAAATTATTCTGATGTGCTTCCCGTCTATACTACCGATACAGTTAGGAAAAATTCTGCTCGAAACCGGCAGCAATTTTTAGCCACTCTTCCTGTGACTTCGGGATCGAAAGGCATTCTTCATGAAGAAGTTCCCAAATATTTGTACAAACTTCTTTGACGATACCACTGATGGTTGCCGTTCCTAGACGATAGCTAAAATAAAGATCTTCATAGGTACGCCCTGTCATAATGTATCTGAAACAAAATAAATATTATTATTATTTTACAGAAACATAAATAAAACAACGGTGGAAAACTGCCCGAGATGCCTACACAAGATGTAAAGCCGCAACTCAAAATACAAAATCTGGATCTGGAGGCGCAAATATAAAAAAAAATATTTTGACTGCATGCAATTTCTTGAAAAGAAACGTACAATAGATACAGAAGATTCAATTTCAGCGAACCAGAACACAAATGATGCTTCTCAAATAATTAACGTGCCATCAACTTCCCAAAACACAACATCTGCTTCTACTTCATCGCTGTTAGACAATGTAGTAAACCAAAATACAATCGATCAATCAATCGCTGTGCCCTCAGTGTCCGAAACCGCTGGCACTTCCCAAACAAATTCTGGTACTGCAGCTAATTTACAGGCGGGACAGAAAAAAGCGCAACGGAAGCGCAAAAAAAACAATAATGAAGATGCAGACTTTGACAAAGAAATGTTGAAAATGTTTCAAGACAATACTTAACTTATGCAAAACGATGACATGGCATTTTTTTGTTCTCTTTTGCCGATAACAAAAACATTTAGTACCTATCAAAAATTACATTTTCGTTCAGAGGTGCTTCGAATTGCTATGGAAATGTCCACTAATAAAAAAGCAACGTACAATTCTAGTAAAGAACGTCCTGGATCTTCTCATACATCTATCATTTCATTGGAATCATATGATCCTGAATATGCAAATACAATTCCAGCAGAACCTGTTTATTATGAAACAATAATACCTGAACAATATTCTTGCATAATAGAAGAACGTACATATGAGCAGTACGTAGTAGAACCTTCACCTCGACAGTACGAAGTGTCTGATAATTCATCGACTCATGCTAATTTGGACGACGACATTATTCTAAAAAAGGAACGATTTTTTAAATTAATTTAAATTTTTTGCTGTGGCTTGGCCAATTTTTGTAACTTTTTGAATACATTTTCTAATATCTTGCGCATGATGTTTTTTTTAACTATCTTTTTTTATTAAATTAAAAAAAACATATATATACATATATACTTCTTGAGTACTTACCTTAAAGTCACTGACAATCTTTCTACTGGTGTTACTGGAGCTCGATACATGTTCTGATGTTTCAATTTTAATTCAAGTTTTGCTAGCAGCTCGTCGAAACTTCTAGTAGACATCCTAAAGTAGTCGAAAAATTTTTCCTCATGATCCCGCAATTTCGAATAAAGTGTACAAAATTCTCCTTCAATTAGCCTGTCTACAATAACTGGATGAACATGGTATCTTCTGCGTCTTTTATTGCGTATTCGTTTACGTAAATAATACGAACATATTAAGGCGTTTGTAAACGGGTTCATTTTTCTTTACGATAGTACACGTCCAGATAAGTTTATTGTCAGCGTAACACTAAACACAAATTTTGACCGGCGCTGAACCGGCGACGTCAAGTCTACAAAACTAAATAAACGTGTGCAGTTATCAAATATTCCACCAACAAGTGCAGCAGCACACCAACCTTTTAATCCTGTTTATTATCAAGTTCAAACTTGGTTAGGGCATGATTTGAAACCCAATGGGGTTGAACAACGCGTTACGAATTCCGGGAACTTATCACGACAATTTCAGCACCTACTCCAAAGGAATTCCTCTGAGTAGTCAGTGAGTCTGAGTTGAGTAATTACTCAACGCAATGTACTGCAACTGCAAGAGTGCTTGTGGTTCGGGATGTGGATGCAAGAAATCAGGGTTGCAGTTCTCTTTAGCTTGTAGCCACTGTAATGGGCAAGCTAGTCTCAGCTCAATGCCATCCGTATCAGAGCGATGTCAATGAAAACAGAACCTTTAACCCCGAAATCATGGAAGACCTGACATGCTTGTGTATGAATTTTGTGATGGTAATGCTGCAGCGGCCAGAAGGGAGTCCCAAATCGGCGCGAACCGAGTGCACGGGTTTTTTCTGCGGTGTTTCAACGTTTAAAAGAAAGTGGTTCACGAGCGACGTTATGATGCCGGTAGACCTCGTCAACTGAATGCAGAGCAAGAAGACATACTGGGGCGTTTTTCCCGAGATCCTACTACATCCACACGAATTGGAGCAAGACAAATGGGATTAACCCAATACAAAGTCTGGTTTACACTACACTCAGCAAAATATAGGTACAATTACAATGTACACTTAAATTTTTGAATGTTGAAACGTTTTACATCGTGTACAACGTATTTGTAAGCTGCCTAACTGGGAAAGTACCACCATCTCGCAGAATAACGCAGCCAAATGATAATTTCCAATTCTTTCTTCAATAGCCATGTCTGTGAGGTCTGACAGAGTGTTGACACAATTACTACAAACTGCCGAAGTTGTATGGATCTAATAGTTTGTGATGATGGCTTGTATTTAATCCATACAGTTTTAGCATTAGTTAACACAGGAATTATGATATTTTTAATAAATAAATTTGGTTTGGATAAATTTGAGAAAATGCAGGCTCGGGAATGGTCAAGAATCAGTGGACAATTTCGACATTTTCAGCGACTCTGATTGGTTTTTGAAGTAGCGTCTAAGCGTAGAGAGGATTTAAGTTTGTAGGAGGAGGATTTAATCGATTAATCAGAAAATATATTAATGTAGGATAATATTAGACACAATATATCTACGAGAATTTGAAGGTAATGAGCGTTGTTTATTATTAATAGCATTAATAATTAATTTAGTGACTTAATTCAAGAAGTAAATGGGGAAAAACTATGGGGAAAATTAAATATCGATAATCGTATGTTTTCTATATAATCACCAGTTTAATAAGTGTAAATTGAAGTGGAAATGTAAATTAAATATTAGGTTAGATGAATTCAAGGTTATAAGATAGATTTTATGCTTAATATAGATGGAAATGTGAAATTAAATCGATTTAATTATCTTTTTAGAAAGATTGGGGAAATTTTACTGTGAGATGAGTATTTTCAATATACATGAGAATAATTGTGGGAAAATGAGAAAGGAAAGTAAGTGGATAAATAGTTAAATATAGATTAGGAAAGTTTTGATTCGATGTCAGGAATTTGTTATGTCACAACACTAAAGTTTTAGAGCGAGTTGTGTTTGACTATTTAAACAATTCGCGGCAAATTTTAAAGGGATTCTACGTTGAATATTCGTAAGTTCATATTAATTAACATTCGAATATTTTCGGAAGATATATGCCTATATTTCGAGTTACAGTGTTTAGAGTTTATTTTAGTGTTTTAGAATTAGATTTTCACTTGGTTTGATATTGCGAAAATAGGTTTTAGATATGTTATTCTGGTAAGGTCGGATAACCGGAAATATAGCTTCTCAAATATGGCTGAGGAAGTTTCGTAGATTATCATCCTTATCGTTGATTCTCCCAAACGAAAGTTAAAAGCTAATGACTTTAAGGAGTTCCCTGTAGCCAAGAATCTGAAAAAAAAAGCATTTTATTAAATGTATTTTTTTATTTTGCAGCTCAAGATTGTAGAGAAAGGATTACGGAGAATTACAGACGTGCTAAGAAATTGAGGAAAACTAAAAGTGGTCAAAGCGCCAAAAATATTAAAGATCCAAAGTATACTAAGATACTGTCATTTTTAAACCCATATTTAGACTCTGACAATGATACGGACTCAAATATGCCAGCTTTAGGCTCAGCTCAACACAAGCTTCAGGCTCTTCTACTCAAACCGAACAGGGGGAAAAGAAGAAAAAAACTCCATACCAAATATATAAAAGACCGCGAGCTAGAGAAGATGTTACGGAAAACACAGCAACCCACTCTTTGCTCCAAGAGTATAATCAAAAGAAATATAGCTCACATAACAAACCTGATCCCATAGTTGCCTTTTTCGAAAATTTGGGGCAAACAGTAAAATAATTTCCAGAAGCTATTCAAATACGTGTCAAGCGCGAAGTGTTGAAAATTGTAAGTGAGGCCGAAGAAGAAGTTTATAATATGATGAAAACCCATAATTCTATTGATCCTCAAACACGAATAAATAAAATCAATTTAGAAATACGAACAACGTCCGTATTGTTGAAAGTCGTCCGTCTACTTCACAAGATACTTCAAACTTTATAATCCAAACATATACACAACAGCCTGAAAAAAGTCCGTTAATATCTCAAATTGAAACCGCACCGATGACTATTACTTTACATCCGAATACTAATATCCAAAACATTAATGAGTATCTTAATTTTAATAAATAATATAATGTATCTTTCTAAATAAAGTTTTCCTTCTGTCTCATAATTTACTGTTCGTTTCATTTAGTTTACTAGCTTCATCATCATCATCATCTCAGCCATTGGAAGTCCACTGCTGGACATAGGTCTCCCCTCTAGATCTCCAATAAGACCGGTTGGAAGACTAGCTTAGAGATTGATAAAGAAATACTATAGCTTAACTCACCTAAAACAAACCGCTAATCGCTCTTCTGGGCTAATTGGCTCACGAAATGTAGTTACTTGTTTTTTTTTTCAAAACTGGACGCAATGTATCAAGGAGATCAGAATATTTTTCATATGTCATTCTAAAATATTGAAAAAAATTTCTTTCATCTTTTAATAAATCTTTAAAAACGGAGTGAAATTCAACATACACATTTCTCTTCTTGCAAATAACGTGTACCCATATGCTACGTTTTCTTTTTATTTTCTGCTTCATCTCTTCGTTAAACAGCACATTGAATAAAAAAAGCTCTTCGTCAGAACTATCCATCTTCTTAGATTGCCAAAACCTGACTGATTAAAAAAATTGCGTTGCGGTGCGGCCTGATACGCTTGCTATGTACTTTGGCGCAATTTTGCAATGCGATGCGTTGAGGCCCGCGGCGGCTATAGTTTGCGCGAGCCTTAAGCGGCGGGCATGAAACGGACGAGAGCGGAGCGGGGCGATCGGGCGATGCACGGACGGGAGCGGGGCGACGGCGGCACAGGAGCAATGGGAACAAACCAGTTTGATTTCATTGCTCGAGCGTGCGCATAGTGTTGTATAAAATAATACAAATTCATAATGAAGAATTTATTTCGTGTATTTTATCAAAGCCGCTATATGGGACAGCAAAAACGTTCATCATAAAAACAAGAAGATTGTAAATAAATGTTGGGAAGAAATAAAACGCCATTTCGGAAATGTTGAAAGTAAGTTTAATTTATACATATTATCTATCAACAAGTTATTATTTACAAAGTACTCTTTAAATTTTTCTCTTATGTTTATTGCTAAATTTCCTGCGTGGTTATTCCTACGATGTCGCTGTGTATCATTGGCAGTATTTGAGGTTTTGTTTGAATAGAAATAGAACCATCTTTGCATTGAAAAAAAATGCTTGTAGTTATAGTAGGATGAACCAGCATGTGGTGGATTTTTAATTCTACAGTGTTTGCCGTCAACGGCTCCAATACAATTAGGAAATTGCCATTTATCAAAATATTTATCAGCAACATTGTCTAAAATCTCTGTAGTAGGTACTGGTAGATGTATCTGTTGAAGATGTAACCAAAGTGCATTGCAAGTTGTATACACAATTTTTCTTACTGTTGTTTTTCCAACACGAAAAGAAAACGCTAAACTTCTAAAAGATATGCCCGTTGATAAAAATCTGTAACTAAAATTATTTGCCATGTATTAAATGCTTATTACTACAGGAAAGTATAGTTAAGTTCATCAATGTGTTATACTAGCTATATAGTGTTATTCTATAATTTGGTGTAAGTGTTTTAATTAATTAATAATTATATTTCTTTTCAGTTTCAATTTTGAACAAGAGGTGGAAGAATTTAAAGGATCAATACCGCAAAGAATTGAAAAAACTTCCTGCACCGAGATCTGGCGACCCAGGAGATAATATTCAGTCTACGTGGCAGTTTTTCTCACAAATGAAGTTTTTGCAATTCGAAATTCTACCTGCTAATTCAGACACAAATTTAAGAATCAACATAGATAACAGTCAAATGTCAAGTACAATGACGTTGCCAATATCTTCACCGAGTACAGAAACAGAGTCGGTAATTACGGACACAGACGTTAATACGACACCTCTAGATGCAGTGAATGTCCAACAGTCGTCGATAAGCGACAATGACATAACAGTAATCACTGAGACTCCCACAAATTCCCCATTGTCAATGTCTAGTTCTAGGCCCCAGAAACGAAAGACGGCAAATGACATTAGAATAGAAATGTTAGAGTTAGAGCAAAAACGTTTATTGTTGTTAGAAAAAGACCTACAACAAAATTCTAACGCAACACAGGCGACCGACAATAAATCCGAAGACAAATGGAATCATTCACGCCATTACAAAGATACCACGTTAGAAATAGAATTAATCAAGTAATGATGGAAGAAATACAACGTTTGCGGATCCATATAGAGGGAATACAAGTACTAGCTGGTCCCATGGGTTCAGAACACGGACAGCTGAACAGTGAATTTGTACACTTATGATTATTACCTTATAGTACCTTTATTAATATTTCATTGATAATAATATCGTATTTTTCAAGTCAGTGCACTTTGGACGGCTTGAAAATACTGGCTTCCGGCAACCCGCAGTTGAGTAGCATGGTGTAAAATCGGGTAGGAATGTACCTACGAGCCAAAAAAAATACGACGACCCTACCTACCTGTACCTACGACGAAGAGACGGCGCGCCAGTGTCAACTGGCGCGCCGTCTCTTCGTCGTAGGTCGTTAACCCGCGCATTAGAAATCAGTTGTTCCTTACAGACGTGCAATACCTACTCAAACAAAATGCTTTTTTACGCGATATCAGATTTGGCCCTTTAGAAAAGTCGCCACTATTCATGAGGTTATTCACCTTTCATGTTCATTACAAAAATACTATACTATATAATAACTGAACTTTTGAATGAAAATAGAATATTAGACTGTGCTTTCGAAATAAAAGTTTTTTCTAAAGTTCGTGTTTTATATACCCGTCACAAAAATCCAAATACGAGTTATTCAATTATTATTTTTTTGTCGAGACATTAGGTAGGACTTAAATAGATAGCTATTTAGAAAATAATCAACGCTACTTTTTATCTCGGAATCAGTTTGGGTTCTTGAGTAAAATTCAAAAAATCTAAATCCAGGCGAACTGCACTGCTGGAATTGCTATTATTAATATACACGGTATGTTTATTCGATACCTTTTAGCCTTGATAATTAGTATCCTTGACCCCTTGAATTGAAACCCCAGGTAAATTGTGCAAGTGGAAGGAAATTAAACATATTTATTTTGCTTTAGTAACATGGACATAAACGCCCCATCAACTAGCGGCCTGCCGCTCATAAGAGGATTGCTGGTGACTGAAACACCTCACGGCAGTCTATCCGTAGCATCAGAGGTGATAATAGAGCGAACGAGCTAGGGTAGACTTCGTGTAAGTATTTTTGAAAATTGACATTGTGATAATCGATAGTTAATAAAAACACAAACATGGGAATATTTATACCTAATTATTTTTTTTTATTATTTCCAGTCGTGGCGCCCAGAACACTTGCAAGCAGAAATGAACTTCATAGTGGAGAATCTCAGAGGTGATCTCACTCCACGGAATCTATTTCCCGATGAAGAGGCCGATGAAAACGTAAAGTATTCATAAGAAACATTATCTAATTATCTATTTGCCTACGTTATTATGGTAATTATGTCTGGATGTATATGATTGGATGATCGGTTAATTTGGTGGATACTTTTCTTCTGTTTCATGTTTCGCATGCCTACTTTGTTTGATGGTTGTTTACTTTGTTTGATGGTTTTTGCTGTGCTATGAACTAATTTGAATGAAATGCAAGATTAAACTAAATACGCATTTACTAAGTCCCGGTTTGATTTACTGAAACTTGATTCGCATGTGGTGTGTTTCTGCATTTGGTACAGATCTTGCAATTTACGAAGGCGAGCGGGCTTTACTAGTGATTGTACGTGTTCATGCACATTGCATCAGTGTGCGTGCCTAGCGGAGAGTTCAGTAGCGGGCGTACCGACGCTCAGTTCACATGTGCTTATTGTTTTTATAACGCTCAACGCCACAAACTACGGTCAGCATGTCAGACCTCCGGAGAAAGCGCAAAGTTATTCATAGAGAGGTAAGGTTTTGGTATTTTTAATCGTGCTGTGTTAAAGAATAGTTAATTTTTTGATAATCAATTTAATTTTTTTGTTGTTTGAAGGGACGAGCAATTATCGCCAAAATATTTCACTTTCTTAAAGAGGAATATAATTTCATGAAGGCGAATAATAGTGACCAGTTGTGATTTGAGTCCTTTAGCCAATGTACTTAAACGTACCGCCGAAGCAACAGGGGTGTGTGAACGTACTGTTACTAGAATTTTGAAAGAAGAAAAGGAGTTGCTATCGCCTTCCGCCAAGTTTACTTCACCCATGAAAAAGCGACGTAAAAGAGACAGCAAATTCGATTTGGACAGTATGAACCGCGAAATTATTCGAACTACAATTCAGAATTTTCACATCGAATACAAGTCTATACCAACTTTGATCGGTTTTGAAGGATGTTTGAGCACTTTACGTTCTTTGATCATAGAAATGGGTTACAAGTGGAAAAAAAATAGGTAACAACCGTGAATGTTTGCAAGAAAGACACGAAATACAATTGTGGCGATTTAAGTTTATGAAAAAATTTCATCAGTACCGTTCAGAAAGCAGTCCTATTGTATATACCGATGAGACATATATTCTAACTTCTCACGTCCGACAGAATACCTGGAGCCTGGAAACAAAATGCACAAAAAGAAAGAATTCATCGTTTTCAACGAAGTTGAGTACGGGCAGCCGTTTTATTGTAGTGCATGCAGGTAGCAGTAATGGTTTTATTAGAGGTGCCTCATTAGTTTACAAAGCCGCATCCACAACTGGAGATTATCACTCCAACATGAATTTCGACAATTATGGCAAATGGTTGAGTGAGAAACTTTTGCCTAATTTTCCAGAAAATTCAGTTATTGTGATGGGATAACGCATCTTATCACAACACCCGAAGCTTTAAAATAGATAAAGAACGACATGCAAAAGTGGCTGACAGAAAATAATATTCCATTCAATGAACAATCGCGAAAAATAGAATTATATGATTTAATAAAAAAGAATAAAGAGCGTTTCATAACATTTAAAATTGACGAAATTATAAAAAGCATGGGTTTGAAATATTGCGACTGCCACCATATCACCCCGAGCTTAACGCGATCGAATACATCTGGTGTATTTTAAAAAACCGGATTGCTTCGAAAAACATTGGACAAAATATGGCTGAAGTACAAAATTTAATATTCGAGGATTAAAACAGCATCGATAACAACACGTGGTTCAATACTTTGAAGCATGTAGAAAAAATAGAAAAGGACTACATGAAGTATTTTGATTACGATTTTGAAATTGTGATCAATGTAGGTGAATCGAGTGACAGCGATACCGAAGTATTTGAAAGTGACAATGACAGGTTAAATGAAGAAGACTAAGTGGTAGCTACTAAACCAAATAATTACTTTTATTTTTATATATGTATATATTTTGCCAAAATCTCTAATTTTGTGTCAACACAATAGGCTATTTGACTAACATTTTTTCAGTCAGTTTAATATGTAGAGACGTCTCAATAATACCATAGTTGAAAGAATTACTTCGATAGCACAAAAATCTATCGAGATATTTTTGAAAATCCATTGACATATCCTGGAGCGAGTCACGACGGGCGTACAACATTACATGAAACTTCTCAAAGGGGCCTCTACGCGTTGGATCCATATCCCCGAGCACGCCTATCAAATGACCGGGCTTGACCTGTGAGTCCAAGAGAGACACATATAATAATAATAAATAATATAGTAATAATTTCATACTTTTAAAATAGACTTTGATCGACCTTAAAATAAGTCTGATGAAAGATATTATAATGAAAGTTTGCAGATATTTATAGTTTTGTGTATTTAACGACATTGTTAAATAATTTTTGAGCTTTGTCAAATAGCCTATTTGTGACAAAAAATTGTTGAATATTTAATCTTTATTTTATTTTTTGTAGACCGTACACGCCTCCACTCTCACTCACATGTTGACACGTACACAGACACGTGTATACCACAAGTAAAGCCCGCTCGCCTTCGTGAACTGCAAGATCTGTACTGGATTGCATGTTTTTTTGTTAGGTTGAAGATGATACATTCTTCGACGCACCATTGGCCGAAGCGTTGGCAGTGGATTCCGGGAGTGAGGTCGACGAGGAAGAGAACCTTACTGCTGACCAACTGCTTGGGATTTTGGAGGGTGAAGAAGGTCCGATCGGCGGCGAAGAAGATGGCGGCAGTCTACCGTATGAGTGGAGCGCGGATTATTCCGCGTTCTTTGGGAGACGCGAAGCATTTCAAGAAAAGGTTGGTCCTCAAATTGCAGGAACAACTCCACTGGAGATATTCAGTCAATTTTGGGATCAACCTCTTCTTGAAATGATCGTGGAAGAGACAAATAATTACGCCTGGCAAACGATAGTTCAGGCTTCTGAGTCTGCAACGGGCATCCCGCCTCGGTCGAGGTTGAATGACTGGGTGGAGACATCCGTTGCAGAGATCTATTGTCTGCTAGGCGTAATTATTTTAATGGGAATGACTGCCATGGGTCGGATCGACGAATTTTGGAGCACCGGAATCCTGGGAATGCCAGGATTCCGGGCCATAATGTCTAAGGGCAGATACCTGATACTGATAAAATTTTTGCACTTTGCTCTTAATTTATCGCATACCCGAACACGGTGATTATCGCAAAAATTCAACCACTAATTGAATATTTGATTAACAAATTCCAAACCGCTTACAGCCCTAGCAGAGAGCTTTGTATTGACGAATCGTTGTCGCTTTGGAAAGGTCGTCTTAGCTGGGTACAGTGCATCCGGACCAAAGCAGCACGATTTGGCATAAAAAGCTATGAACTTTGCGAAGGCGTAAATGGTTACGTTTTAAATATGTTTATTTACTGTGGGAAAGGCTCGACGTCTTCTGAATCACTACACGGATTTTCAAGTAGCACAGCTAAGACTGTACTACAGCTTTTTACTAAGTTCTTCGACAAAGGCTATACATTGTATATGGACAACTTTTACAACTCTGTCGAATTGTGCCGGTACTTAAAATCGCGTCGCACCGATGTGGTAGGCACACTCAACCGCAGGAGGCTAAATACGCCGACTGATGTAAAGGGTTTGGACGAACGACGCTTGGCTCGATGGCAAAAAATGCGCACCGTCAATTTCGGTACGCACTGGCTGCAGAAATATGTGAGCGTTATGTTGCGCCATCCAGGCAGCGTGTTAACAACGCTATCGTCTCCAACCACTGTCTTCGGCTCGACAGGTCTCGAGACCATTTTCCTAAGTAAAAGGCGGACCGGAAGGGGACCGGTCTAATAATAAGTAAAACAAATTTAAGCGAGCGCGTTGCGTGCGCTGCTTGAAAACCGCTCCTGGAAAACGCACCATGACGAGCATATTCTGCAGTCACTGCAACGTGTTTCTTTGTGTTTGTCGATGTTGGAGAGAGTATCACACTTTAAAAATAGTCTAAAAATGTAAAAAATGCTAGTCGTGCGATTTTTTCATATATATATTTTTTTATACTACGTCGTGTGGCAGACAAGGATACGGCCCGCCTGATGTGAAGCGGTTACCGTAGCCATATTAACTACATTATTACAAATCATGCATGTCGCTGCATTGAAAAGGAATTCAATGCAGTTGGTGAGAAATCCAGAGAAGCAAAACAATTTAAATATAAATTTGGAAACTTGAAAAGATACTAGGGATAAGATATTAGCGAATATAAAAAACATTACTAAAAACAAATGCCAATAAAAGACTACGTAATACTTTGAAAAATCTATACACTACCAGCTTCAGCTGAAAAAATGTCACAACCTAACAGTTACCTATGAGCACCAACATGGAGTTCACACAATTACTACGAAGTGGCGAAGCTATATGGATCTAATTCGATCCAGCCACGAGAGCAACTCTGTCATAAAAATATCAAAGTGTACTGATTGAATCCAGTTGGCGAGGAATCCAAAAATACAAAACATTTTAAATATAAATTTGGAAACTCGAAAATATGTCACCGTTTTACTATGATCTGATATGATGAAATTGTTTTTATTATATCTACGTTTTTTTACCCTTTTGCGATCTCGACTTCCGTAAGCCAAGCGGGCTTACGGAACGTTACCATAGCCAGAAAATAGAGGTAGTAACAGTTCTAGACATTTCTTACGATTATGCTTGAATAGCTACGATTATATAAAAGACAATACTAAAAATAAATGTATATAAAATACAAATACATTGAATAATCTACACACTGCCAGCTGAAGAAACGTCACAACCTGATAGACATGTCAGTGAGTGCCAACAACGAGTTCACACAATTACCACGATAGCAAATCTGTCATAGAATTGCCGAAGTGTACGATGAATGAAAGAATGCTTTAAAAACGTAAATTTAATGTCACTAGTCTTATTCTTTGTTTCGTTTGACTACCACTTTAGAGTCATAGATTATTTTGCTATTGTCAAGTTCAGAATGAAAAATATTGTCATTGCCAGAAAATCGAGGTAGTAACAGTAGATTTCATTGTGAATTCCCGAGCTACGATTATATTAGGGAATATGAAAGGCATTACTAAAAATAAATGCAAATAAAAGACTTCGAAAAATCTATAAGCTGCCAGAGCTCCAGCTGAAGAAGCGCCACAATCTTTTAATCATGTCTGAGAGCGCCAACAAGGAGTTCACACAATCACTGCGAAAGTTTGGCTAAGCTGTAAGGATCTAATTCGATATAGCCACGATAGCAAGCAAATCTGTCACAAAATTGTCGAAATGTACGATGAATGAACGATTGCTCTAAAAACGTAAATTTAATGTCAAAATTGTATTATTCTTTGTTTCGTTTGGCAACTACTCTGTACAGTCTAGAATGAAAGGTTTAAAGACGCAGATGGCGAGGAATCCAAAATACAAGCAACAACGAGTTCACACAATTACCACGATAGAAAATCTGTCAATGAATTGTCGAAGCGTAAGATGAATGAATGAATGCTTTAAAAACGTAAGCATAATGTCAAAATTGTATTATTCTCTGTTTCATTTGGCAACCACTACAGTCCAAGATTAATTTTGCCATTATCAAGTTAAACGTTTTTAATTGTTCCTGAAAATTTTCTACAAATAAAGTTCGTTTCAATACAAGGCAAACAGAAGTGCTATCTACCATCGTCAACAATCGAAATCACAAATACTTATGCAAAATTATTGAGACTTTAAGATCTATTAGATCACACTGTAGCTAGAATTTTAACCATAGATACAGTTTACAAGAATGGACAAAAACACTTACTATTATATAGCAAATGGGGTTGTGATGGGTCATCTGGACAAAGCCAGTACAAACAAAAACTTCCAGAGGAGTCTGAAGTTCTTTCCGATGCAAATTTATTTATTACTTCTTTTGTGCCCATCAGATTGATTGACGAGGACTCAGGCGCCATCGTATGGCAAAATCCAGTGCCTTCATCTGTCCGTTTCTGTCGGCCTATATCTATTGAATTTTACAAAGAAACACCGGAGAAAACGAAATCTGTTGTAGATGAAATAAAAAACCAAATACAAACTTTGCTTCCATCCATAATTAATAAAGAAGGCGAGGGAGTACAAGTCAAGCATGAACTTTTTCTGACGATGATAGACGGAAAAGTGGCACAAGTTTTAACAGATACGCCTTCTAGTTCTACTTGTACAATATGCGGAGCAACTCCCAGACAAATGAATGATTTAACGAAAGTAACAGCCAGACCTGAAAATGAAAATGCTTATCAATACGGATTACATTACATGCCTGGATTCATTGCATGGAAATGATATTGCACATAGCGAAGAGAAAAATAGACTCAAGCAAGAAAAAAACACTCAACTATAAAAGCGATTTCGTGAAGAGTTGGGTTTAAATATCGATAAACCACGACAGGGGTACGGGGAATAGTAATGATAGCAATACTGCTAGAATATTTTCTTACAATGCTTCATGTTCTGCAGATATCACAGGAGTTGACATTGATTTAATTAATCGGTTATACATAGTTTTTGCAAGCTTTGTCATCTGGTATTGTGGTAGTTAGTAAATTTGGTAATTATGCTCTGGAAACTGCAAGGATATACACTCGCGAGCAAAAGTTTGGAATCACCTACTTGCGATTTGCTACGAGCGATTTTAAGAACTAAACAACTAATGAAGATTAATAAATATGGTATAATTTTAAAGGTTATTCTGTAAACTTTAAATTGATACCATATTCATTTCAATTGGACCCGTTTAGGAGCAATCCTGGTTTAGGCCAGCTGAGGAAGTGCCACAACCTAATAGTCACGTCTGTGAGCGCCAACAACGAGTTAACACAATTACCACGGTAGCAAATCTGTCATAGAATTGTCGAATCATTCATTCATCGTACGATGAATAAATGAATGCTTTAAAAACGTAAATTTAATGTCACAAATTGTCTTATTCTTTGTTTCGTTTAACAACCACTTTAGAGTCAAAGATTATTTTACTCTTATCAAGTTCAGAATGAAAAATATTGTCATTGCCAGAATATCGAGGTAGTAACAGTAATTTCATTGTCATTTTCCGAGCTACGATTATATTAGGGAATATGAAAGGCATTACTAAAAATAAATGCAAATAAAAGACTAATACTTTGAAAAATTTATACGCTGCCAGAGCTCCAGCTGAAGAAGTACCACAATCTTTTAATCATGTCTGAGAGCGCCAACAAGGAGTTCACACAATCACTGCGAAGTGGCTAAGCTGTAAGGATCTAATTCGATATAGCCACGATAGCAAGCAAATCTGTCACAAAATTGTCGAAATGTACGATGAATGAACGAATGCTCTAAAAACGTAAACTTAATGTCAAAATTGTGTAATTCTTTGTTTCGTTTAGCACCCATTCTGTTGAGTCTAGAATGAAAGGTTTAAAGACGCAGTTGGCGAGGAATCCAAAAATACAAAACATTTTAAACATAAATTTGGAAACTTGAGAAAATGTAACCGAGTTACTATGATCTGATACGAGGAAATTTAAAGGATAATAAAATTAAATGCAAATAAAAGATTTATATAATACTTTGAAAAATCTTTACATTGCCAGCTGAGGAAGTGCCACAATCTAATAGTCACGTCTGTGAGCGCCAACAACCAGTTCACACAATTACCACGGTAGCAAATCTGTCATAGAATTGTCGAACGATCGTTCATTTGGCAACCACTCTGCAGAGTCTAGAATGAAAGGTTTAAATACGCAGTTGGCAAGGAATCCAAAAAATACAAAACATTTTAAATATTTTGGAAACTTAAAAAGATGTCACCGTTACTATGATCTGATATGCAATTGTTTTTATTATATACCCACGTTTTTTATCCTTTTGCGATCTGGACTCCCGTAGGCCCGCTTACCATAGGCAGCAAATCGAGGAAGTAACAGTATACTATGACATTTCCCGAGTTACGATTATATTAGGGAATATTTAAGGCATTACTAAAAATAAATGCAAATAAAAGACTTACATAATATTTTGAAAAATCTATACACTGCCAGCTCCAGCTGAAGAAGTGCCACAAATTTAAAGGATAATAAGGATTTTTAGTAATGCCTTAAGCATTACTAAAATTAAATGCAAATAAAAGACTTGTATAATACTTTGAAAAATCTTTACATTGCCAGCTGAGGAAGTGCCACAACCTAATAGTCATGTCTGTGAGCGCCAACGAGTTCACACAATTACCACGGTAGCAAATCTGTCATAGAATTGCCGAAGTGTACGATGAATGAATGAATGCTTTAAAAACGTAAATTGAATGTTAAATTTGTCTTATTCTTTGTTTCGATTGACAACCACTCAACTATCCAATATTATTTTTAACATTATCAAGTTAATATTTTTGTCGTCCCGGTTTGAGGATCAAAAATATCGTGAGGAATTCACTAATTCAACAGCAAAACCGATTGCAATTTTACTGCTGTTTAGCTACTCTAAAAAAAGATAGAAAATAACCTTTCCTGTTACCGGGCCTATATTCGTATTGACCAAAAAACGATTATGAAACATGAAATGCTTGTCAGACCAGATTATTCTAGGATTACAGAACATCATGCAACAGTTTTTAAATCGGGAACGGAGGTCAAAGTATACTTACGACTTATACGACTTTTTTTTACCCTTTCGCGATCTCGTCTTCCGTAAACCCGCATACCATAGCCAGAAAATCGAGATAGTAACAGTAGATTCTTGACATTTCCCGTGCTACGATTATATTACGGAATATAATAGGCATTATTAAAAATAAATGCAAATAAAAGACTACATAATACTTTGAAAAATCTATACACTGCCAGTTCCAGCTGAGAAAGCGCCACGACCTGATAGTCATGTCTGTGAGCACCAACAAGAAGTTCACACAATTACTACGAACTGGCGAAGCGATAAGGATTTAATTTGACATAGCCACGATATCCACTCTGTCATAAAATTGTCGAAGTGTACGAGGAATGAATGAAAGCTTTAAAAGCTGAGGTAAGTTCTTTAGACAGAGATAATACTAGGCAGCCCAATAGTTTAATTCGGACAACGTCGGAGTCAGCCGCTTTGAGACGAACTTCTTAGGATTCCCCGTGCGGGTGCCGGGTCCACCGTGTGGCAGAGAGAGAAACCCAAGCAGATCCCGAGACTTGTGACACGAGTGTAGGTTAAAGGGGCCCCTTTCCGACGTACATCAACACTCACCTTCACTACTTGTGTTTCTCTCCCTGCCCAGCCAAATCTGGTATGAACCTGCTTTAGATACTCGTTCTAGTATAGAACTTACTGCACTTCTGGACAAGCCAAGGTCTTTCAGCAGGTTATAGAGAGATTTTGCTGGTATACCTCTCGCTCCTACTTCTACAGCGTATAGATTGACTACATAGCCGCTTTTTGTTAATTCGTTTAGGAGGTCATAATATTTGTTTTGTTTTATTAGTATTATATTGTTTTAGTAGTAAACTTATAGCCAACTTTGAAATCTCAAAAAAAACTTCACTTCCCCATATAACAAGACCGATAAGTTGATTGGAAATTGGAAAAATGAAATGAAAAAAATGGAGAATAAATTATTATTGAAAGATTTCGACGTTGTCCCCATTTTTTAGAACACCATATTAAAATTTAAATTTAAGCTAGATCTTGTCTACTTTATTTTCTTTTTACAGTGCAAACGTTCTAGAACGAATCGAGGCGATGGACATGTCCGACGAGGAGGCAGAGGATTGGCAGATTGGCACAACAGGGTCAGGAATATCGTGCCCCAAAGCCACTTTCGCCTATTATTACGGCAGAGGAAGGCCTTAACAACACTTCAGTTATTGTTAGCGTTCACGAACCTAGCAATGCCCATTGTGGTTCCGCTGTTGACGCTGATGTTCATCCTTCTGGCTGGCGTTCAAAGTGCCAGTGGGAGGGTGTGTGGACCAAGGAAGTGATTTCGATAGTCAGATCGACGACGAGTTCGACGAGCTTCCTATCGAAACCAATGCCTTGGCAGGTGGAGGAAGAAATATTCCTGAAGATGAGGAATTAGAGCTGACCTGTCTACGATGTCATTCATGCTGTGGAGTGGGCAATGGATGCTTCAGCATCCATTGCCCACTCCACAGCATGCAGCAGCAGCTGATTATTTCATTCAGGGCTTTGAGTCATTCAGGGGTGTTCCTAAAGTGTTTTCAGGACCATCTCCTCAAAAACTATGCTAATCTTATGATGCTTTTATGGATATCTGGAGTAACGACATCGTGGAGCTTGTACCCCAAGAAACTAATCGTTAAGCTAAACAAACAGTTGAGACTATGAAGGCCAAAGGGACATTGAAACCGACATCGCGTCTGAATCAGTGGCAAGATACCATTGGGGACGAGCGGTGTTATTTGCTGTTTTTATCGTACATGGATATTGATAATAGGTCATCTCAGTAGCGATTAAAAAAAGACCTATATTGACAGAGTTTCTTTCGGCATTTCTTCTCGTCAATGGTCATTCCGAAATGCTGGTAGATAAAAATAATAATATACCTAATTGTAAAAGACGTGTCTAAGTGCCCGCGAGGGCCCACAGAATAAAGAATTATGACTTTGACTTTGACTATGCACAATACAATATCGAATCTGTCCTAAAATTGTCGAAGTGTAAGATGAATGAATGAATTCTGATGAATGAGCGGAAATTTTATGTCAAAATTGTCTTATTCTTTGTTTCGTTTGACAACCACTCTACAGTCTAAGATTTTTTTTGCCATTATAAAGTTAATAGTATAATAGTTTTGTCGTCCCAGCTTCGTTAGCATCATCATCATCAGAATTTATATTTATTAACGTAATAAATATATTGTATAAAGTAGTGATTGCAATCCGGAAAATCGGATCCGGTAATCCGGCGGATCCGGCATTATTAAACGTTTCCCGGATCCGGTACTGATATACCGGATCCGGTGCTCGGATCCGGTTCGGAGATTCACCATCACTAAAGAAAGATTTGACATTACCTACAGGAAGAATTACAATTACAAATACAGCAAGAAATCAGGTGTCATCAAAATCTTTCTCATTTTTAGTATGTATATAATACATACTAAAAAAGAGAATGATTTGATTGATGACTGCATTTGAAAGTGATGGAGTTCGAGGAGAATACTTGCCTGCTATTCACGACTATTTGCTAAACAAAGTCGACAAGTGTAGAAGCTGAAGGCCTTTACCTACACTACTAGATTTTAATTGTTTGCTCGTTGTCTAATCTTAACATTGGATTGGAAATAAAGTTGATTTTATATACCTACTAGCCGACTCACGCAACTTCGTCTGCGTGTGACATGGCGTTGAGAGTGAAGAGTAAGGCGTACCATTTGAAAGGTTATATATATAGTGAGCAAATGTTATAAGATAGACATATGCTATCACGGACTTTTTTTAACATTTTTATGGTGAATATCGTCCTATACCGTCGTATATAATTGATGCGTAACGCACGCAACGGAAGCTCTCAAAAGGAATATTTTTTGCCCATCTTTCTTTGTTGCTCCGCTCCTATTGGTAGTAGCGTGATGTTATATAGCCTTCCTCGAAAAATAAGCTATCTAACACTAAAATATTTTTTTAATTCCAGTGACTAGTTCCTGAGATTAGCTCATTTAACCAAACAAACAAACTCTTCAGCTTTATAACATTAGTATAGATATGTTTTGTTTTTTATTTTTAAACGACCTATATTAAGTATGTACAATGACACTTGATTAACTTACTAACAGTTCATTTTGAACCGAAAAGCGAAAATCATTCTGATTTGATCAATCCGGCCGGATCCGGTCTGATCCGGCCGGATCGATGGAAATCCAGTCGGATCCGGCCGGACTGAAAATGATGCCGGATTGCAATCCCTAGTATAAAGCTAATCAGGATTTTAATCATAGCATAGCATCTAAAGTTATACGAGTAAGCAGCCCGTACACTAATATATTGCGAAAGCGAAACCGTGTTATCTTTTATGAAGGAAGAAAAACGCATTCGAGCGCCATTAATGCCTTTTGAAAAGTTGTACGAAGACGTATCTGCTGGTACAGTTTAATGTTGCCATTTAGCTTGCTTAGCTATATGAGATAGTTAAAAGACACAAACCGGAACCAGTATACGAAATCGATAATTTATTAAAAGATAACGGACATACTGTAATAAGAATACCCCCGTATCATTGTGATCTCAACCCAAATAAAATGATCTGGAGTTCTATGAAACGGAATGTTGTAGATTATAATATTAAAAAAACACATGCCGAAATGCCTAACTTAATCGCTGACGCATTTGAGAAAATAACTATTACTGAATGGCAAAAACATTGTACCCATGTAAAAAGAATTGAAAAAAATATGGAAAAAAGTTGAATATTTAGATGAACCCGAAGACTCGATCCGCTGGCATGAATGAATGCCCGGGAAGAGGAAAAATGAGTTCAATACATTAACTTAATCATCATCAACTTAGAAAGCGAAACTGAAAGCAGCGACTCTGTAGATGATGTAACTGGGTTTGACAATTCAATTACACGAATTCCAGTCGTCCAACCATTATGTAATATTAACCATAATGATTTACAGGACTATAATTACAGCATTAAAATAAATAATTGATGTATTTTTTTGCAATCCCCTATTTCTATGTAAAACTAATCAACAAAAAATAGAAGGCAATTGATATTAAATTGAAACACCATACTGATTAATGCTATTATTTTAGCCCTGATACCACGGAGTACACCGCGGGCAAAGGCAACCTACAAACCAAACCCTAACGTGCCCTAACCGACTTACTAGGTGCGCTAGTGAGTAAGCTAGACGCGACTGTGCGACGCTTTCCTCGACTCCGGAGCATCAGCTCGACGGAGGTGTGCACACGCGCGCGACGACAGCGGCTCTCGGCGGACAAACGCGACTTCGGGGCGCAGGCAAGTACCAGGAATCACGGTGCTGGAACTGCAGCGGCACAGCCGAAGCGTACGACGTCGCGACGAGAACTGAGTGTATCTGTTTTTTTTTATTATTCAATTTTTGTATTGTATACAACCGTACACGCTTCCACTCTCACCCACACGTTGACACGTACACAGACACGTGGGTACCACAAGTAAAGACCGCTCGCCTTCGTGAACTGCAGGATGTACACGTATATATTTTTATTATAATTCTAGAAATATATTATTTCTAGTTAGTGAAAAAAATATTATTTGTATTTTGTTTTAGTCCATGTATTTTATATCAAGTATTTTGTATAGTGTTCACAGGTGAACTGGGAACCAAAGAGCAATGCATTGCATTTTGTGAAGACAGGGGGGGCTCCTTCTATTAACTAAAACCTGCCGTTACCATCGGAAGCCGAATGACAATTACTCTATCAAAGGGGTCAGTTGGTTCGTTTGTTCGTCCTGTAAAAAAAATTGTAGGACAAGAATTGCTCGCTCAAAAGATACTTGGTTCGAGAATACCGAATCGACTGTTACTACCTGACATTCAAGCTAATGTTTTGTTATGCTCGTGATTATGATAATTATCTGGCTAGAATAGATCGTAGCTCACGAGCTTGTGAAGTTGCAATATCGAAAGCGACTATATGTGTTTGGTACAGCTATTGGCCCGGGACAGTGGTAGTGCATCAGTTAGGAAATCAGCCTGGTAAAGTGAAAACAGATGGTCTAGGCAAAGTAGTGCAAATTGACGAAAGTAAGTTTGGTCGGAGGAAATATAATAAAGGTAGAAGAGTAAAAGGCCATTGGGTGCTGGGAATGATAGACGACGCAACAAACGAACTGCGATTAGAAGTGTCTCCCAATAACGAAAGGTCGGCAGAGGTATTGATACCGTTGATTAAAAAACATATTGCTGAAGGTAGCATAATTCACATTACTGGCGTGCTTACGACGCTCTGGCCCATGGTTATATACACAAAAAAGTGAACCATAGCGACTCAGAAAACCCATTTATTGCTACAGACGGGACACACATCCAGCACGTCGAGAGTCAATAGCAAAATTTAAAAATGTTTCCTAAAATAAATTATAAATAATTTTTTGAAGACTAGCCAGTCTATATCGCCATATGTACATATGGCGACTAAGCATAAGAAAAAACCATTTAGATAGTTTTGAAGAACTATTAAAAGCTGTTTTATATGTGTATTGCATTTAACTACTTGTTTTATTTATTTCCCTTCAAAAAGAGAGGGGGGGATCTAATCCGCCTCTCCCCTCTCTCAATATTGATGTTAAATAAGTAATTACGCGAACTTCAAAGGTTTAGGTTATAACCTCAAAATAAAAATAAAATACTTAAAAACAACATTTTCGCACTTTTGTTTGATTTGCTACGAAATATTAGCAAACGAAAGCATACTTTCGTAAGTAAGTTGACACGTCATATAGCAACAAAACATTCCCATTCTATAAGTAGATTTTTTTCAAAAAACATTGTTGGAAATGAATAAACCCTGGCAGAAATTGTGCCCTATTGATAGCACCCTAGTGTGCTTTTGTGGAACAATTAGAAATTAGTATTGTAAAGGACAACAGCCGAACAGCTGCCGCCGGCGCCACGGCAGACACTGGGCAACGACGCGGTACAGATAACCGAGGAGCCGACCATAGACCTCGAACCACGCGATGCACGAACATGAGACGTGGAGTCACGAGCTTCGCAGCCACCCGACATGCTGCTTGTAAAGTCGTCCGCAGACCAGCACGACACGACAGACCGCAAGCCGTGCGAAGCAGAGCCACGAGACGTAGAGCAGCAAGAATTGCAAGCGAACGATACGCTGTTCAACATGAACACCATAGACCGCCAGTCATCGTCGTCCTCTTCCACTCAGGTGACACACAAAGAATATCCCCCGCAGCCGAAACGCCACTATTGTATATTGTAAGGATCGCTACATACATAAGTGGGCCGGCATTGCATGGCATACTCACACGAGTTTATAAACACATTGCACACTGCACTTCAACCCGAATCATATAAATTAAAGTTGAAATTGATTGCCTAACACAACTAATTGTGACTTTACAATATTTTGTCGAGTTGACAATTTTCTAACCATTATTCATCACAATGAGTCACACACTCCAACTGATCATTATACTGAATGGAAGGTAGGTATTGAACCTGTATTTTCAACATTTTAGTGACATTTTTTTTTAACTTTTACCTTGCATATTTAGTTTGTAATGCCATACTTATACTATTTGTGTTTCAGATGAATGTCATACTGAATTCATCAGTCGAGGGAAAACAAATAATAGCAATTGGGCAGAAAACGGGCGCCTTACCCTCAAACGTGCGTGGGCGTTTATGCAAGCTGCTTATGGAGAAGCTCATTACGGCCGAAAACCCGGTACTTCTGACAGATTCGCAGCTGCTTGCTCTATCCTACGACATTGGCAGATTATTTAAAGAGGAGTCACCACCCAGGCTAAGCGCAATATCTCTGGCTGGTTAGTCACCGCCAGAAGGGCTCGACGGCAGCATTTAGTTTCGTTGGGCCTTATTGAAAAGCCCAAGTCACGTTCTCGCTCCAAGTCCAGTCCTAGGCTAGATATCCCTCCACTCGCTGGAATCGACCTAACCGGACTTAAAGAAGGTAACTCCTTTTCAAGAAATTTTATGTTTTCAGATTGAATTAAATTATCAAGAACAAAATTATTGAGAAAAATATCTGAATTAGTATAAATTTTCGTTACAAATTACAAAATATCTGAATCTAAGAACCGTTATTGTTATTGTACTAATTATTAATCGTTTTAATTTTTGTGTGCAGGTGAAGTGGAGGACGTAGCGTCAGCATTAGAGCAGCTGTCAAGTCCTTCAGCTGGTCCGTGGCAGGAGGTCAGTGCCCTGTGGCGGGAGACGGTGCGAGCTCGCCTCCGGTACTTGTACTACGAGGAAGGGACATTACAGGAGTACTTCAATAAGTATCCTATCCTGAAGTCAAGTGATGGATGGCGACTCCTGACGTATGACTACGAAGCACTGTTCCCTGATAAATCCGGGGGCCTCGACGCCTTGGATGCTTCATCGGAAAACATACTAAAAGCTGCTCAGCAGAAGCTTAACACCACAAAGGACTCGTTTCTTCGTCGAAAAATAGCTGATACATTGGCAATTTGTGACGGTAAGGAAATGATTCTGTTATATAGTTCTAGGTGCTCGACCTCCCTGGGTCGGTGAACCCGTTATAAAATATATAGACAAAAAAGAATTTAAAAATTATCTAACATGGTGCAGTCGTTCAGAAGTAACGGGCGGGCGGACACACATTTCGGCAATTCATTTTTACTTATATAGATAGATTTTATTTTGTTCTGATACTTTTCACTATTTGCTCAGTTAATGATGATGTGTTGTGTCAAATATACTATTATTATTTTCTTTCCAGATGAACAACCGGAGACAAAATTAATAGCAGCGATATTGCTACTCGGCTGTCTCTTTAATATTCCTCCTGCCCGTCGATCTAGAAAAGACTGGCAAGCTTCACGAGCGGAGATATTGGATGGATTTGTGACCATCGTGGATGATGACGCAGACGTGCAAGTGGTAATTGAGGAGCGTCGCCAAAAGCTTCAAAACCTAGGTATTAACCTCCAACCATTTATAATTTGGTGCCGCCAGTCAGGTGTCTCCTTCACAGTATGTGACAATACGTTTTACAAGTTCACAACACTAACTGAGGCTGTTGATGTGACTTTTAAAATATTTCATGCTACTGCAGCTAAATATCCTACTGAAAGCTATAATATTTGGCTTATTATCCAAATTGGCTTTTACAAAGTCAAAACATCGTACGATCGTATGTCACAATCTGTGAAGGAGATATTAGTTACTCTCGGAGTCACAATTTAAATTAAGATGAAGTGTCACAGTTGAAAAAGGACTTTTCCCACGTTTTCTTCACTTATTACCCACATAAGGAAAGAATGTGAAAAAATTGATATTACTGGAATTTATAAATGTGGTGAAGAAGCATGCTACCGGTATTTAACGGACGTTAGACAATTTAGAAAACATGTTAACTTAAAACATTTGAATAAAGTAACGAATAAAGTACGAAATATTACCAAACGAAAGTATGCGCCCAAGTAAGTTGACACGTCATATAGCAACAAAACATTCCCATTCTATAAGTAGATTTTTTTCAAAAAACATTGTTGGAAATTAATAAACCCTGGCAAAAATTGGGCGTTTTTGCTAGCACCCTAGTGTGCTTTTGTGGAACAATTAGTAATTAGTATTGTAAAGGACAACAGCCGAACAGCTGCCACCGGTGCCACGGCAGACACTGGGCAACGACGCGGTACAGATAACCGAGGAGCCGACCATAGACCTCGAACCACGCGATGCACGAACACGAGACGTGGAGTCACGAACTTCGCAGCCACTCGACATGCTGGTTGTAAAGTCGTCCGCAGACCAGCACGACACGACAGACCGCAAGCCGTACGAAGCAGAGCCACGAGACGTAGAGCAGCAAGAATTGCAAGCGAACGACACGCTGTTCAACATGAACACCATAGACCGCCAGTCATCGTCGTCCTCTTCCACTCAGGTGACACACAAAGAATATCCCCCGCAGCCGAAACGCCACTATTGTATATTGTAAGGATCGCTACATACATAAGTGGGCCGGCATTGCATGGCATACTTACACGAGTTTATAAACACATTGCACACTGCACTTCAACCCGAATCATATAAATTAAAGTTGAAATTGATTGCCTAACACAACTAATTGTGACTTTACAATATTTTGTCAAGTTGACAAATTTCTAACCATTATTCATCACAATGAGTAACTTTCTTTGTACTCGTAGGGCTCTGTGCGATTTTTTAATAAACTCTGGCACAAATTATACGGAATTAAAAAAATATTTGATGGACACTTTTGCATTATCATCAGAGAGAGCTGATATAGTTGGAGCAAGTATTCAGAAGAATTTACTATCTATATTTAACCATCGATGGGAAAAGGCGAGAGAATAAAAGATCGTTTCGAAAAAAATAACAGTGCTTGGTTGAAGTGGTCAGCAACAACTCAAGAAAATAAAAAAAGCAAAGAAGAGAACAAAAAATCTGTGCAAAGTAGGTTCCGTATATTTTTCAATATTAAACTTATCTGTTTACGCCGGGGGTTAAACCCCCGGCGTAAACAGATAAGTTTAACGTCTGTACCTGTCCTGTCCTGTATGTGTGTACGGACGGCCGTTTAGGAGCTATACTGTCACAAAGATCAGTAATATATTTGGAGTTGGTGACAGCTATAACTAACAACTAAATTCATGATGCCTAGACTCTGGCACCGACTCCAACTGATCATTATACTGAATGGAAGGCCTACCTTATGTGTGTGTGTATTGAACCTGTATTTTCAACATTTTAGTGACATTTTTTTTTAACTTTTACCTTGCATATTTAGTTTGTAATGCCGTACTTATACTATTTGTGTTTCAGATGAATGTCATACTGAATTCATCAGTCGAGGGAAAACAAATAATAGCAATTGTGCAGAAAACGGGCGCCTTACCCTCAAACGTGCGTGGGCGTTTATGCAAGCTGCTTATGGAGAAGCTCATTACGGCCGAAAACCCGGTACTTCTGACAGATTCGCAGCTGCTTGCTCTATCCTACGACATTGGCAGATTATTTAAAGAGGAGTCACCACCCCTATACTACGCGCCGTACCTGCCGGCTGATGCTTACCAGGCTAAGCGCAATATCTCTGGCTGGTTAGTCACCGCCAGAAGGGCTCGACGGCAGCATTTAGTTTCGTTGGGCCTTATTGAAAAGCCCAAGTCACGTTCTCGCTCCAAGTCCAGTCCTAGGCTAGATATCCCTCCACTCGCTGGAATCGACCTAACCGGACTTAAAGAAGGTAACTCCTTTTCAAGAAATTTTATGTTTTCAGATTGAATTAAATTATCAAGAACAAAATTATTGAGAAAAATATCTGAATTAGTATAAATTTTCGTTACAAATTACAAAATATCTGAATCTAAGAACCGTTATTGTTATTGTACTAATTATTAATCGTTTTAATTTTTGTGTGCAGGTGAAGTGGAGGACGTAGCGTCAGCATTAGAGCAGCTGTCAAGTCCTTCAGCTGGTCCGTGGCAGGAGGTCAGTGCCCTGTGGCGGGAGACGGTGCGAGCTCGCCTCCGGTACTTGTACTACGAGGAAGGGACATTACAGGAGTACTTCAATAAGTATCCTATCCTGAAGTCAAGTGATGGATGGCGACTCCTGACGTATGACTACGAAGCACTGTTCCCTGATAAATCCGGGGGCCTCGACGCCTTGGATGCTTCATCGGAAAACATACTAAAAGCTGCTCAGCAGAAGCTTAACACCACAAAGGACTCGTTTCTTCGTCGAAAAATAGCTGATACATTGGCAATTTGTGACGGTAAGGAAATGATTCTGTTATATAGTTCTAGGTGCTCGACCTCCCTGGGTCGGTGAACCCGTTATAAAATATATAGACAAAAAAGAATTTAAAAATTATCTAACATGGTGCAGTCATTCAGAATAACGGGCGGGCGGACACACATTTCTGCAATTCATTTTTACTTATATAGATAGATTTTATTTTGTTCTGATACTTTTCCCTATTTGCTCAGTTAATGATGATGTGTTGTGTCAAATATACTATTATTATTTTCTTTCCAGATGAACAACCGGAGACAAAATTAATAGCAGCGATATTGCTACTCGGCTGTCTCTTTAATATTCCTCCTGCCCGTCGATCTAGAAAAGACTGGCAAGCTTCACGAGCGGAGATATTGGATGGATTTGTGACCATCGTGGATGATGACGCAGACGTGCAAGTGGTAATTGAGGAGCGTCGCCAAAAGCTTCAAAACCTAGGTATTAACCTCCAACCATTTATAATTTGGTGCCGCCAGTCAGGTGTCTCCTTTACAGTATGTGACAATACGTTTTACAAGTTCACAACACTAACTGAGGCTGTTGATGTGACTTTTAAAATATTTCATGCTACTGCAGCTAAATATCCTACTGAAAGCTATAATATTTGGCTTATTATCCAAATTGGCTTTTACAAAGTCAAAACATCGTACGATCGTATGTCACAATCTGTGAAGGAGATATTAGTTACTCTCGGAGTCACAATTTAAATTAAGATGAAGTGTCACAGTTGTAAAAGGACTTTTCCCACGTTTTCTTCACTTATTACCCACATAAGGAAAGAATGTGAAAAAATTGATATTACTGGAATTTATAAATGTGGTGAAGAAGCATGCTACCGGTATTTCACGGACGTTAGACAATTTAGAAAACATGTTAACTTAAAACATTTGAATAAAGTAAACACTCGTTATTTGCCATCCACCTCAAACGAGGCTTGCGTAGTTTCTATGTGTGAAACAGAGACTACCGAAGTAACAACTGAGCACATATACATTGAAGCTGATAGTGAACCTGAAGTCCTTGATAATGCTGATAGTATTATTCATAAAGAAGTTTTGAAATTTATTTCAACGCTTTATGTAACTCCCTCTGTATCTCGATCGTCTGTACAAGCTATGGTTAGTCATTTGCAAACCCTTCTTGACAATATCGCACCGTCTTTAATGTCTGTATTCAGCCCTGTGCTAGATCCAATAATTTATGCGGGCGATATAACGGGCGAGCCCGTTTCGTTCCCACTGTGCGGCGCCACGGCAGACACTGGGCAACGACGCGGTACAGATAACCGAGGAGAGCATAGACCTCGAACCACGCGATGCACGAACACGAGACGTGGAGTTTCGACGAGCTTCGCAGCCGGACATGCTGCTTGTAAAGTCGACCGCAGATCAGCACGACACGACAGACCGCAAGCCGTACGAAGCAGAGCCACGAGACGTAGAGCAGCAAGATTTGCAGGCGAACGACACGCTGTTCAACATGAACACCATAGACCGCAACATGAACACCATAGAGTCGACCGCAGACCAGCACGACACGACAGACCGCAAGCCGTACGAAGCAGAGCCACGAGACGTAGAGCAGCAAGAATTGCAGGCGAACGACACGCTGTTCAACATGAACACCATAGACCGCAACATGAACACCATAGAGTCGACCGCAGACCAGCACGACACGACAGACCGCAAGCCGTACGAAGCAGAGCCACGAGACGTAGAGCAGCAAGATTTGCAGGCGAACGACACGCTGTTCAACATGAACACCATAGACCGCAACATGAACACCATAGAGTCGACCGCAGACCAGCACCACACGACAGACCGCAAGCCGTACGAAGCAGAGCCACGAGACGTAGAGCAGCAAGAATTGCAGGCGAACGACACGCTGTTCAACATGAACACCATAGACCGCAACATGAACACCATAGAGTCGACCGCAGACCAGCACGACACGACAGACCGCAAGCCGTACGAAGCAGAGCCACGAGACGTAGAGCAGCAAGAATTGCAGGCGAACGACACGCTGTTCAACATGAACACCATAGACCGCCAGTCATCGTCGTCCTCTTCCACTCAGGTGACACACAAAGAATATCACCCGCAGCCGAAACGCCACCATTTTATATTGGAAGCATTCAATCCGCAAAGTTCGGTTTTACTAACTAGTATCCGTGGGGTAAAGTAGTACAACGCTGGACAACAAACACATCTATCGCAGAGAATGTTCTGTAGAGTTCATTAATCTTATCCATCTTTTTCCATTTCTCCTGAAGCCACTCGTGTTGGATTTAAATCCCATTCTCATAGGAAACAATTTGTTGTCCTCATTCTTCATTAGGCAGTTCATTTCTCTATTGAACCATATAATTTTGGAATTTAATGCCAGCGGACATTCTTTATTTTATATCGTTATTATGCCTGAAGAAATACTTATGGAGGTTGTCAATGGGGAACCGCCAGCACAAGGCTAATCCAGTGACAAAGGTCGCCACAGTTGGTCTTCGTTTCTTTATTATACTTTATGTACAGAGAATAAACTTCAAAAATCTCAGGAATTAGGTCGTAGTTATTTTTGGCTTTTTCGTGTCAGGATTATTCAGTTGGTTCTTTTTTTTACGTTTTATATATATATTTCTTTTATTTTTTTATTTTAATAATGGCCAAGTAGTAGGACATGAATTCTAGAAGAAAATACATGAATAACTTAATTAAGAAAACTCAACACAATTGCCTAACTTTTGACCTACTCAACTGACATGATGCTCATAAAATTATACACCTGTACCAAAATGAAGTGAGGAGTACCAATAATTTATGCGGGCGATATAACGGGCGAGCCCGTTTCGTTCCCGCTGTGCGGCGCCACGGCAGACACTGGGCAACGACGCGGTACAGATAACCGAGGAGAGCATAGACCTCGAACCACGCGATGCACGAACACGAGAAGTGGAGTTTCGACGAGCTTCGCAGCCGGACATGCTGCTTGTAAAGTCGACCGCAGACCAGCACGACACGACAGACCGCAAGCCGTACGAAGCAGAGCCACGAGACGTAGAGCAGCAAGATTTGCAGGCGAACGACACGCTGTTCAACATGAACACGATAGACCGCCAGTCATCGTCGTCCTCTTCCACTCAGGTGACACACAAAGAATATCCCCCGCAGCCGAAACGCCACCATTGTATACTGTAAGGATCGCTACATACATAAGTGGGCCGGCATTGCATGGCATACTCACACGAGTTTGTAAACACATTGCACACTGCACTTCAACCCGAATCATATAAATTAAAGTTGAAATTGATTGCCTAACACAACTAATTGCGACTTTACAATATTTTGTCGAGTTGACAAATTTCTAACCATTATTCATCACAATGAGTAACTTCCATTGTACTCGTAGGGCTCTGTGCGATTTTCTAATAAAATGCGAATAAAAGATCGTTTCGAAAAAAATAACAGTGCTTGGTTAAAGTGGTTAACAACAACTCCAGAAAATAAAACAAGCAAAGAGGAGAACAAAATATCTGTGCAAAGTAGGTTCCGAAATGAACTTGGCCTCCACATAGACAAACCCCGACAGGGATCTGGTAACAGTAATGATGGGAATACTGCGCGAAGATTCTTTATGAACTATCATTGTTCAGCCAATATTACTGGAGTTAACGAAGAATTGATAAAACACCTATATATGATACTACAAACAATGTCATCTGGAATCGCAATAAACGCGGCAAAATTCGGTCAATATGCAATGGGTACTGCTCAAATATTTATAAATGAATATAACTGGTATTATAATATGCCAACTTCTCTTCATAAAATCCTTATTCACGGGGAAAGCGTTATAAGGCATTTCGCAATTTTACCAATAGGCCAATTGTCTGAAGATGCACAAGAAGCGCGAAACAAACATTACAGACAATACAGACTACATCATTCCAAGAAGTGTTCTCGTGCCGCCACTAATGAAGATGTTCTACATGCATTATTATTTACATCAGATCCATATATTTCAAGTCTAAGAACACCAATCCTTAGTGTTACCAAGGAATTGTTGGACGAAGCCAAAATGCTCTTAGATCTGTCTTAAAATGAATAAATTCACAATAATAATACATTATATGCTCTATTTAATAAAATAAAATATCTACAGTTGATGCAATAAATATTATTTTATAATATTGTTATTTTTCGTATAATATATCCTATATTTCTATTTTTAAATAATTTAATTTAATAAAGATTAAAGTTTATTTAATTGAAACTTATTTCATTATGAAGCCCATACATTCAATAATTTATGCGGGCGATATAACGGGCGAGCCCGTTTCGTTCCCACTGTGCGGCGCCACGGCAGACACTGGGCAACGACGCGGTACAGATAACCGACGAGATCATAGACCACCATAGACCATAGACCTCGAACCACGCGATGCGCGAACACGAGACGTGGAGTCACGAGCTTCGCAGCCACTCGACATGCTGCTTGTAAAGTCGTCCGCAGACCAGCACGACACGACAGACCGCAAGCCGTGCGAAGCAGAGCCACGAGACGTAGAGCTGCAAGATTTGCAGGCGAACGACACGCTGTTCAACATGAACACCATAGACCGCCAGTCATCGTCGTCCTCTTCCACTCAGGTGACACACAAAGAATATCCCCCGCAGCCGAAACGCCACCATTGTATATTGTAAGGATCGCTACATACATAAGTGGGCCGGCATTGCATGGCATACTCACACGAGTTTATAAACACATTGCACACTACATTTCAACCCGAATCATATAAATTAAAGTTGAAATTGATTGCCTAACACAACTAATTGTGACTTTACAATATTTTGTCGAGTTGACAAATTTCTAACCATTATTCATCACAATGAGTAACTTCCATTGTACTCGTAGGGCTCTGTGCGATTTTTTTATAAACCCTGGCACAAATTATACGGAATTAAAAAAATATTTGATGGACACTTTTACATTATCATCAGAGAGAGCTGATATAGTTGGAGCAAGTATTCAGAAGAATTTACTATCTAAATCTAACGATCGATGGGAAATGGCGAGAGAATAAAAGATCGTTTCGAAAAAAATAACAGTGCTTGGTTGAAGTGGTCAGCAACAACTCCAGAAAATAAAACAAGGAAAGAAGAGAAGAAAATATCTGTGCAAAGTAGGTTCCGAAATGAACTTCGCCTCCACATAGACAAACCCCGACATCTGGTAACAGTAATGATGGGAATACTGCGCGAAGATTCTTTATGAACTATCATTGTTCAGCCAATATGACTGGAGTTAACGAAGAATTGATAAAACGCCTATATATGATACTACAAACAATGTCATCTGGAATCGCAATAAACGCGGCAAAATTCGGTCAATATGCAATGGGTACTGCTCAAATATTTATAAATGAATATAACTGGTATTATATGCCATCTTCTCTTCATAAAATCCTTATCCACGGGGAAAGTGTTATAAGGCATTTCGCAATTTTACCAATAGGCCAATTGTCTGAAGATGCACAAGAAGCGCGAAACAAACATTAGAGACAATACAGACTACATCATTCTAGGAAGTGTTCTCGTGCCGCCACTAATGAAGATGTTCTACATGCATTATTATTTACATCGGATCCATATATTTCAAGTCTAAGAACACCAATCCTTAGTGTTACCAAGGAATTGTTGGATGAAGCCAAAATGCCCTTAGATCTGTCTTATAGTGAATAAATTCACAATAATAATATATTATATGCTCTATTTAATAAAATAAAATATCTACAGTTGATGCAATAAATATTATTTTATAATATTGTTATTTTTCGTATAATATATCCCATATTTCTATTTTTAAATAATTTAATTTAATAAAGATTAAAGTTTATTTAATTGAAACTTATTTCATTATGAGGCCCATACATCCAATAATTTATGCGGGCGATATAACGGGCGAGCCCGTTTCGTTCCCACTGTGCGGCGCCACGGCAGACACTGGGCAACGACGCGGTACAGATAACCGAGGAGACCACAGACCTCGAACCACGCGATGCACGAACACGAGACGTGGAGTTTCGACGAGCTTCGCAGCCGGACATGCTGCTTGTAAAGTCGACCGCAGATCAGCACGACACGACAGACCGCAAGCCGTACGAAGCAGAGCCACGAGACGTAGAGCAGCAAGATTTGCAGGCGAACGACACGCTGTTCAACATGAACACCATAGATCGCAACATGAACACCATAGAGTCGACCGCAGACCAGCACGACACGACAGACCGCAAGCCGTACGAAGCAGAGCCACGAGAC
This sequence comes from Hypsopygia costalis, assembly GCA_937001555.2. Classification (NCBI taxonomy): domain Eukaryota; kingdom Metazoa; phylum Arthropoda; class Insecta; order Lepidoptera; family Pyralidae; genus Hypsopygia; species Hypsopygia costalis. Next base: position 11,484,964 of record OW443347.2, on the reverse strand, counting down.
GTAGAGCAGCAAGAATTGCAGGCGAACGACACGCTGTTCAACATGAACACCATAGACCGCCAGTCATCGTCGTCCTCTTCCACTCAGGTGACACACAAAGAATATCACCCGCAGCCGAAACGCCACCATTTTATATTGGAAGCATTCAATCCGCAAAGTTCGGTTTTACTAACTAGTATCCATGGGGTAAAGTAGTACAACGCTGGACAACAAACACATCTATCGCAGAGAATGTTCTGTAGAGTTCATTAATCTTGTCCATCTTTTTCCATTTCTCCTGAAGCCACTCGTGTTGGATTTAAATCCCATTCTCATAGGAAACAATTTGTTGTCCTCATTCTTCATTAGGCAGTTCATTTCTCTATTAAACCATATAATTTTGGAATTTAATGCCAGCGGACATCCTTTATTTTATATCTTTATTTTATATTGTTATTATGCCTGAAGAAATACTTATGTAGGTTGTCAATGGGGAACCGCCTGCACAATGCTAATACAGTGACAAAGGTCGCCACAGTTGGTCTTCGTTTCTTTATCATAACTTTATGTACATCGAGAATAAACTTCAAAAATCTCAGGAATTAGGTAGTTATTTTTGGCTTTTTCGTGTCAGGATTATTCAGTTGGTTCTTTTTTTTAAGTTTTATATATTTCTATATTTTTTTTATTTTAATAATGGCCAAGTAGAACATGAATTATAGACAAAAATACATGAATAACTTAATTAAGAAAACTCAACACAATTGCCTAACTTTTGACCTACTCAACTGACATGATGATCATAATATTAATAATATTATACACCTGTACCAAAATGAAGTGAGGCGGCCAAGATACTGGACTTGTACTAAAAGAATTGACATATATATATATATCACGATTGCTTAATGTACTGATAGTGACAGATTGCAATGAAAAAGGAAGAAGATAAAAGAAATTGTGCCCTATTGATAGCACCCTAGTGTGCTTTTGTGGAACAATTAGTAATTAGTATTGTAAAGGACAACAGCCGAACAGCTGCCACCGGTGCCACGGCAGACATTGGGCAACGACTCGGTACAGAAACCGAGGAGCCGACCATAGACGCCGAACCACGCGATGCACGAACACGAGATGTGGAGTCACGAGCTTCACAGCCACCCGACAGCACAGTTGGTCTTCGTTTCTTTATTATAACTTTATGTATATCGAGAATAAACTACAAAACAACGCAGTACAAAGGCGAACATACCCCTTAGACGTATCTCAATCAGTCAACTTAAAGAGTCTCAAAAAGATTAAAATTTAAAGCGTGCACTAACAAAGTACAATAATCGCTGTATTTTCATTTGTGCTTTCCGTCAGATGGGAAGATTGTAGAAGATAAATTTAATTCCTGCAATGCAGGACATTCATACAAGATAAGACATCAATAGTTCAATTATATGTTATTTTATTGAGTAGAATTCCAAACAGCCAGAACTTGGAACTAAACAATTACAAAACGAACCAAATACAATACTGACAACAACGCAGCCCATGTTACTGTAGCAATGCCAATGAGCTATGATAGATTTTTAATTTCAATTCTTGACATTCCAAGTAGCATAATACATAAAAGAAACATTGGTCGTGGAGTTGAGTTGACTTGCGAATCAGAACTTGGAACAAGACAATTACAAGACGAAGCAGATATAACACTGACAACGATACAGCTCACCCATGAGCTAAACCTTAAATAATTTTGAAATATATATATTTTTTTAAATAAGCCATTCGTCTATTTGCGTTTGTTATTCAAATTTCAGTACAGATCTCCGATTAGATGGATTTCTCCATCCGGTAGCTCTCTATCTTGTTGAGAATCTGGTACAATAAAACAATTCGGTCAAATATATATTTTTTTTTTCTCTTTATCAGCAGTATTGGAATCTGTCTAGGGACAATATGATATCCATCTATTTACATCCATTATTTAAATTTCCGCTATCTTGTTGTGAATCTGGTACGTAAGCTTAAAATGTCTTTTCGTTTCAGTCTCATGTGACAAAGTCCTCCTTGATCTGTCAATGAGCGTGTCAGGTAGATTGATTCGTAAGTTTGCTCTAGTATTCAAATAAATTACTCACTTTTTTCCATATTCTTATTTTATAGGTTACCCATGTGGTATTGACACTTTTGACACATGGCATTGTAAGACTGTCTTCCTATGTATGTTCAATTCAATTCAATTCAATTCCTTTGTATGTTCTACCGATTATACAGCGGATATTTTCAGTTGTTTTATTTAATGATAAACCTCCGTATATATTCAATATTATTCACATTCATCCTCACAAATTGCAACCATATTGAGTCCAAAGGTATATCACAAAACATATTCACTGTAATGTGTATTTTACTGTTAAACAGACACATTGAAGAGACTCTTTCTTGTGATGAACACGTGGGGGTTTTTTAAATTCTATTTATTGCACAATCGTAGATAAGGAACAATCCATATTTGTAGAGAAAGTCACAATGTTTATTTTCTGTCATTTTTTTCACGTGGTATATTAAAAAACTGTTTTAACAAGTCATAGCTTCGAAATTCACATCCAGGGAAAAAAAAATTCACGAATGAAAACGAAAAATCAATAAAATTATAATGAGCACAAATACCAGAATGCAAATGCACCAAGATGCATTGCTTGCATGCAGCAAATGTAAAAAAAAAACACGTGCCAGTATTGCCAGAACAACAGAATCAAATTCTACACACATAACATAACTTCGTAATCCTGTCCCTGATTACAAACCAACACCATAACATTTACAATAATCTTCACATACCTAGTATTTTTCGCTACGCTAGAAGACTGGCAATATAAAAGAGGAAAAGAGTATGTACTCATTACATACTATAGAACAAGTTACAAAATAAAACACAGAAACCGCGATTTTTGGATTTTCGGGTGTAAGGACATAACAACCCTGCCGCACACTCGTCGAGTGGCGAGGGAAGTAGCGAGGAAAGTAGGCAGAGACGTAGTGTGGCCACGTTACTCGTCATGCCGCTAGTCTTGCTCTTCGTCTTGCCCATCATTCCCTGTTTTGTCGGTTTTTTGGGCGAGAGTCAAAGGACTAAGGCAACGTGAGCGCGAGTGGCTGGCCACACAATCGCGGCGATAGCAAAAATATTTTTTTCAATAATGAATAAAAATAAGTTTTAAGCCATTTTGTGTTTAAACAAAAGTAAAACATATAATTCATCATATCAGGCGGACTGTGTGGGTGATTAAGTAGATGTGTTCTAGTGTTGTATTGTGCATGATACAATAAAACTAGGTACTATCATACGGTGAGGTGATAGGTAAGTCCTGTAATTTAAACTGAATGAACGTCATTAGTTGTAGTTATATCCGACTTCAAAAAATGAGGTTCTGAACTCCACTGTATTAATAAAAAATTTAAAATCTTGCAATACTTAGAGTACCACAAAATTTGTGAACATTGTGGTTTGAGATTATATTTCACAGTTTTTTCTTGTAATGTTTAGATTGTGATTTTTGTAACATTATTTATAATGAACTAGCTATCACCTGCGGCTTCGCTCGCGTGGTCCAGGCGAGCTGCCATTGATTTGTGTATATTTTTTCTTGCTTGCTGCTGTATTCGGCGAGGTGGAGGTACTTTCCCAGTCGGCCAGTTTACAAATACGCTGTACCCTACCAATCTTTTGCCTATTTCGCTACACGGCAGGGTGCACCACGTGCAGCTGAGCCTGGCGTCCTGAATAAAAAGTAGCCTCTGTCACTCCACTATGTCCAAACCGGAAACTATCACCTTAAACAAATCATGTCCGTACTTCGGTTCCTTTTGACGTGAAAGAAGGACAAATGAATATAAATTTTATTTTTTCCCGTAGGAATAAGATGTCTTTCCGGGATAAAAAGGTCACTCTCCAGACCGTAAACTATCCCCATTAAAAATATCATGACCAGGTGCAGCTGAGCCTGGCTTTAAAAAACATTTGTTTGCTTGGTTGTTAAAAAAAATCATTTATTTATTTATTTAAAATCTTTATTGACCACAAATGATTAATAAGGGTACAAAAGGCGGACTTAATGCTAAAAGCATTCTCTACCAGTCAACCTTCGGGACAAGCAGAAAATCACGAATGCGGTTCTGAAGAATCGAAACAAAATCAGATTTAACTACTAAAATATAATACTACAACTAATAAAATAGAATTAATAATTGCTACAGAAAATATTATAAACATACATATCATAATTATATATTTAATAAACATACATATACATACATAGAAATACATAAATTCAGCGATGATGATGAGGATGATGATGATGAGTCAGTGTTTAGTTAGACCGTCTAAAAGATATGCATGGGTTTTCTTTTTGAAATTAAATTTGCCCGAAATTGCCCTAACAGACTCAGGTAGCGCGTTCCAGAGGCGTGAAGCTTGTAATGTGAAGGAGTCAGACATAAAACCAGAGTGGTAAAGTGGAATAGAAAGTAGACGCGTATTGTCAGAACGTAGTTGGAGACTATGAGAATCACAAAGATACTGGAATTTGCATTTTAAGTAATCTGGACTTAGGGGATTGGTTAAAATTGAGTGAAGTACACAAAGCAATCTTTGCTGCCTGCGCTGACGAATAGGAAGCCATTTAAGTTGAGACCGGTATGAAGAGATATGGTCAAATTTTCGAAGGCAAAAGATGAAACGAATAGCGTTGTTGATGAGCCGGTCCAACTTATTAAGAAGATCTACATTTAGGTCCGGATAACAGACATCAGCATAATCAATGATTGGAAGAATTAGTGAAATAACGAGAGTGACCTTAGTGCTAAATGGAAGAAAATTTCTAAACCGATTGAGGGATCTTAATGCCGATATGACTGCACGACTCACTTCAGTTATTTGCGGTTTCCAGCTCAGAGTGGAGTCGATATGGAGACCAAGGTTTTTAACGCTACGACTGAATGGAATAACAGAGTTATCAAACATGACAGGCGACACAGAACCGAAATCAATCCTGGCAATCTCTCTAGAGCTGCCCACCACTAAAGCTTGACATTTAGCTGGGTTGACGGGTATACCAAAATCCTTCGACCAAGAACTAATGTTGCCAAGATTAACATTTAAGTTCGCGATTGCAGTATTTATATTATCTGTTGTTGTCTGCACATATATTTGTAAGTCGTCAGCATAAAAATGGTAAGAACAACTGAGCGAAAAGGAGAGGAAATTTATGAAAATGGAAAATAGTAAGGGGGATAGGATTCCTCCCTGTGGTACGCCAGTAGATAGATCTTTCCACTCTGATAGTTCACGACCTAAACGCACAGCTTGTTGGCGTCCACGAAGGTATGATGAATACCATTTCAGTGCAATAGACGAGAAATTGTGACGTTCTAATATAGCAAGCAGAATATCGTGGTCCACCATATTGAAGGCGTTAGAAAAATCTATAAGTATGAGAATGGTGACCAGTTTATTCTCCATGCCTAGCCGGATATCTTCAGTGACTTTAAGTAGTGCAGTAGTAGTACTGTGCCCAGGACGAAAACCAGACTGAAGTGGGCTAATGAGGCAGTTAGAATATATATATGATGACACCTGTTTGTGCGCTGCGGCTTCTGATATTTTAGAGAGAAATGGTAAGATTGAAATAGGCCTATAGTTGTTTAATACCAAAGGTATGGAAATTTTAGGTAGTGGAATAACAAAAGCCTTGTGCCATTGAAAAGGGAAGTCACCTACTAAAAAGGAGAAGTTGATAATGTGAGCAATAACAGGAAGAATTTGATCAATTATGCAGATAATCATTTGCCTACTCACATCATCACAGCCGACCGCTTTAGATTTTATAGAAATTATTATTTTACGTATCTCATCCATTGACACTGGAGAAAAAGAAAAGGAGCCGGAGTTAGAATAAGCCATGGAAGAAATTTTCAAAATAGTTGTAGATTTAATGGAAGGGTCAAGAGAAGGAGTTGAAACGAAATGACTGTTAAAATCATTGGGAGAGAAGGTTGCAACTTGAGGCTGAGTGACACATTTACCCACACCGATTGAATGAAGAAACTTCCATATATTGGCTGCGGACGTGTTAATGATATTCTCATGAAAATATTGCCTTTTAGCTGTTCTTACCATTTGATTGCAACGATTCCGCGCTATTTTATATAGATTCCAGTTACCATCACACCTGTCATGCTTGAAAGAGCGAAAAGCACGATCCCGTCGACTCATCGCCATACGAACATCCTTAGTGATCCAGGGCGTAGGTGGACGCTTTACTTTAACAGCTCTAAGTGGAGCATGCGCATCAAAGAGTTCAAGGACACAATGAGTAAATTTGGAGACTTTTTCAGTTACCGTCGTGGCTGAAAAAACTGAAGAAAAATCAGTCATAGCGGCATCTTTCCTTAATTTGGAGACATCTAATCGCGCATAATTACGCATCCAAATTACAGTAGGTTTAGGCTTAGGTGGTTTAAGTTTGTACTGAAGAAAAACAAGGTCATGTTTAGAGAAACCGGGGGCAGGGAGTTGACCATGTTTGATGACATAGTCTGGAGAAGATGTAATAATCAAATCAAGCCATGTGTCATTAGAAGTAGGATAATCATGTTAGGAATTAGGTTCTATTTGACGTGAAAGGAGGACAAATGATTAAAAACTTTATTTTTTCCCGTGGGAATAAGATGTTTTTCCGGGATCTTAAGTCACTTCCCGAGCCTTAAAATATCTCGAATAAAAAATCATGTTAATCCGTTTGTTACTTTCGACGTGAAAGAAGGAGAAACAAACAAACATACTTTCACATTTATAATATTAGTATGAAAGTATGAATATGGATTGATTGATGAACGACACATATATTGATATATAGAGATTTCAACCCTATCGCACCCCAATAGGGGATGACGGCCACGTTAGCCACGTTGAATTTTAAAATCGTTGTTGGTTTCGTAATCAGCGACCCGTTGAACCATAAAAACAATGCCCATGACAATTTTCAGACTTTTTGACCCCATTTTACTCTTTTAGGAGTTGAATTTTGAAAAATCCTGAAACACGTGTTTATTCATTTATCTATAGAAGTACTCTTGTAAAGTTTTGGATAAAATAGTCCAACTAATCACGTTTCCCTATACAAACTTTGTCAATATGTATACACCCTCTCAAGGGTAAAATTTGAAAAATACTTTAAAGTAATTTCGTGTCCACTATGTCATATTTTCAAATCGATGCCATTTTGGTAATTGACGCCAGAAAACCATAGAAACAACACCCATATTGGTATTATGACATTTCAACCCCATTGCACCCACACAGGGGTGATTTTATTTCACGTCGGCCATGTTGGATTATAATATTGTTGTTGTTTTCGTAAACAGCGATCTGATAAACCATGAAAACAATACCCATGACGATTTTCAGACATTTTCATCCCATTTTGACCCTTCATTTGAATTTTGGTTGAATTTTGTAAAACCCTGAAACACCTGTTTACTCATTTATCTATAGAAGTATTCGTGTAAAGTTTCGGATAAAATAGTTCAACTAATCTTGTTTCCCCATACAAATTTTGGACCGCCGTTTCACCATCTTAGGGGTTGAATTTTGAAAAATCCTTTCTTAGTGCACCCCTAGACGTCACAAGGAACCTACTTGCCAAATCTGGAATCTCTAGACCCAGCAGTTTGGGCTGTGCGTTGATATATAAGTCAGTCACGTTCTTCTTTTATAGATTTAGATTCTTATAGACGATTTGTAGTGGTTTCTGTCCGAAATTTGAAGTATTTAGTAGATTTTAATACCAGTAACATTTCATCGGATTTTGAGGACATTTAAAAAAAAAGCGTCTTTGACTGGTTCACTTGACTGGGACTTTGTTCATTTTTTATTTATTTATCTTAGAAGAAAAGTCCAGAGTATAAACATATATTTATTTAGAAAAATAATATAGCACCTATTTAGAACAAGCGCATTATATGGTTTATACTCGTTACTTACTTAAATAAAATAAATTTTAAAAAAAATTCACGTCACATGTTTAAAATTTTTTGCTGTTTTTGCCAAATTACAGAACTATCACAAAAGTTTTGTACAAAAATAGATGCAAAAATATATTTACAATTTATATAGTCTACATCTTAGACGAGATCGGTGGTTGAATAGTTAGCAAAGTGGCCACACTTTGACTCCGAGGTCGCGGGTTCGATTACCGCACAAGACAAACATTTGTGTGCACATATATGTTTGTCTTTGTCTGGGTGATTTCTATGTATTATATGTATGTTTTTACAAAAAAAAATGCATTTAAGTATCAAATATCAGTTATCTAGTACCCATAGCACAAGCTTTGCGCTTAATTTGGGACTAGATGGCGTTGTGTAAATTGTCCAGAAATATTTATTTATTTATCTATATGAATACAAATACGTAAATTTGTATAAATAAACAACTCTTAAATTCTGTCACAGTGTAGGTAAATTTTTACACTGTGATTGCACTAGTGTGTGTACAAATGAACGCATATTTGTGCGTTCATGTGTACACACTAGTGCAACACATTAATTTGTGGTGTCATTTTGTTCTGTCGTTGGCTAATTTTTATTATCCTACTAGAGTGATTATACAACAGTTGAATTTAAAGACTACATTATATTTATTACGTGTTAGAAAAACAAAGAGTTACCTATTCTAAATTGGAGGCAAGGAGCAAACATCAAATTTTAAAACTAAACACAATTTATAATCAAATAAGTGATCACCATGTACTTATGAATCATGCATCAAACATGATGGAATGAAACTATCCCTATTGTTCTCGACCATACTTGACCATCTCACCTCTACGGGAAAGCATTATTTGCGAGATTTCTTTGCCAAAGAAAAAAAAATTGTCGACCACGTAAATTGATATTCTTAAATGTCAAATTGGCATTTAAACTATTCAAATAATATCTGTTAGTGTTGCAGCTACATAATAGTTGTCCCGTTTCGTCGTTTTCGCGCAAAAACGTATAAACTTCATTTGTGTAAAGTCGCTTTTAATTGTTTATAATTACTCACACAATAAGCTTATTATCACGGATGACACACGGGAGAATATTACACACAAAATATGTAAATACGTACAAAACGGCAACACCTGTGAAATGAGTTTTTGTTTGACTGAAAGTGAGATCCAAATAGTGACAGCAGCAGGCCTTTACCTTTATATGATTGGCGATGACTAATCAATGGATGGATGATTATTTCCGCCATTATCAAAAAGGTATGAATGTAACCTAATTCACTCGCGGGAGCAGGGGCGCCGACTCCGTGGGTGCTCGGGGGCTCGAGCACCCATGAGAAATAAACAGTGGGTGCTGAGCACCCCCTGAGAATAGACATCAAGAAACAGATCAGTAATGGCCTTTTAGGGATGGGCGCTTTTTCATTACCCGCCGACCCGTTTAGCGCAGCGGTTTTTAGAGCACCGGTTGAGACGCAAGGGTCGCGGGTTCGATTACCGCACCAACACAAATGTTTGCTGATGAAACAGATATTTGTGTTGGGTCTGGGTGTTTGTGGGTCTCACACTTTGTTTTTGTCAAAGGAATTGTTATTTGGCTGCGGTATTCTGTGAGGTGGAGGTACTTTCCCGCTCGGGCAGTTTAAAAAATACGCTATGACCTACCTGTCTTTTAGCCAGAGCCTCGTTTGTCAGTCAGCAGGGTTAGCACGTGAGGTTGGTTTTATAGTTTTCAAATAGAATAGAACTATAATATTATCATTTATTTGCATACATACATCTATTTAGTAAGATGTTATGTTCAACGATGTTAATGAACCACTTTGACCTTATCTAGAACATATACACATACACATAAGTTTATAGAAATAAGCTTTAACAATTTATGACGGAATTTGTAAAATAAGTACCACTTGGGGATTTGACTTGTGCGGTTGCTATCGACGAAAGGAATTACTTCATTCTACTATTTACGGCGTAACTAAGTAAACAAAAATGTGAGATTAAATAGATTCATTTTATTTTATCATCTTTACTTTCTACAGTATGCATACACCTTAAACCACCATAGTATATGTAATAGTACTACAAACCACCACTTAATTACTACAATATGTCCTAGCTTAACGGTATATATATTTACGGCAATAGATAATGACTGATCTATAAACGCACAGCTCAGACTCAAAACTCATAGCTGATCGGTTTGAAATTTGGTATACAGGTAGCTATTACTAAAGGGACTAAAGTGTACATAAATGAGTCTTTTGTGAACAGAAAGTCCTCTCAGCACGGCTCCAATGCCTACTTTTCTTTCAGGCAATTTGATCTACAGTACTTTGCGTGCTTCCGCCACCAATTAGTTCATGCAAACTATTGTAGGCCGGCACCCACCCACTACCGTTATTAGTTGCATGCGACTGCCGTGGCTGCTTTGGTCGTCTCTGCTCCAGTGGCTGTGGTCGTCTCGGCAAATCTCCAACATCTGAAACAAAAGAAACATGCGACCGCCAGCGCCCCGACTGCTAGCGTTGCCACCCGTACCACAGAATAATATACTCTAACAGAAGATCCACTTACGACACGATTGGAATAAAAATTAATAAAATATCAACCTTCGATACGCGCTAATACGGTCCAAAATAATTCTGCAGCTGTATTCGTACCTAAGTCTTTCAGCGGCAGGGGCAATCGAAAGTAACCCCTATATGTAACGCGTTACGAGCGACCGCCGCTGCTTTTGCAAAATGGTTTGTCTCGCCGTTGACGTAACCGGGCTGCGTATCGCTCATAGGGTTGAACCACGTGTAGAACATGAAGCGCTCGCGTAGATAGGTATAAATACATACGCTTGTTTATTAATGATCAATAAAATACATATACTTAAACTACCAAAAAATGTAGTAGGTTTACGTATGTGTATGTTTATTACTCTGCTGTATTTACTTATATTACTATATCATACTCTGTGATTATTAAGTACATAGGTAGGTACTTAGTAACAATAATGTTACGTAATGTTGACACTGATAAAATGTATAATTTTAGCGTAAGTTTTAACAGGAATCATGACTGTACGTACTTACAGATCAGGTTTACTATTCACATTGTCCCAATAATAACTCGGATGTATCTTTAACACGGAAAGTATTTGTAAAATAGATGTAGGTATGTATTTTAAGCGCTAAACAAAATAACCGACCATAAATACCGATATATTTAGTAGGCGTGGTGGTCATCGCATACCGCGTGCGTAAGAGAGCGCGCGTGACACTCGACTAATTATTGCTCTCGGGGGCGTCGGGCGTGTAGGTAAATAACTCGGCCGAATGGCGGAGTGACACAGGCCTGCCCGTACTTTATAATAAAGTATTGTAAGTTATTTCAGATAATTTTACTCTATACTCTATGAGAATAAGGTACACGAAAATACTTTATTTCGCATGATTTAATTACTGTGAGACTTGGAAAAATTTACATGAATTACTCATTTACATAATTTAAATATAGACTGTAAAGATGCTGTGCAATTGTTTAGTAGAAATACAAATTTGATACAAACTGCAAAAATCAATAAAAATAATATTTTAACCAAAATAAAGTACAATTTTTTTTTTATTATTATTATGTTATATTCTTAATAATGATCTACTTTCTAAAGAAAAAATAAATGTACTTTATTTTGATACTATGTAGGTACTTTTTTTTCTTACTTGTATGTATAACATAATATATGGCCACCGGGCTCTTGCCAGCATCCGTACACCCGCGGTTTTAGAACCGAACGGACTTGCACGTGATGATGGGAAGAGACCGGATGGAATGACACTTGTGGCCTGGAGGTTGGGGCGACCTTTGGTGTGGGACGCTACCTGCGTCGACACCCTTGCGCCATCTCATCTTCGGATCACTGAAGTTAGGGCTGGTGCGGCTGCAGCGTTTGCTGAAAACCTCAAACGGCGAAAATATAATTGCTTGGACCAGAGCTACATATTTGAGCCGTTTGGGGTAGAGACGCTAGGTCCGTGGGGACCATCAGCACATAAACTGTTCCAACAGTTGTCAAAAAGATTGATCGAAGTATCACATGACCAAAGGGCTGGCCAATATCTCGGCCAGAGGATTAGCATTGCCATTCAACGTGGCAATGCTGCCAGCCTTTTGGGCACTTTTCAAGTGGGTAACGATTTGGCGGGGCTTCATTATTTATAGTTATTTATTTATAAGTTATATTTAAGTAGGTATTTTATTTATAAGTTATTTAGATGTAAAATAAGTTTTTGTTTTAATAAATTGTGAACTAAAAAAAAAAACAAAAAAAAATATAATATAATATATATATTGTCAGACAAATTACACAGTGCCATCTAGCCCCAAAGTAAGCGAAGCTTGTGTTATGGGTACTAGACAACTGATAAACATACGTAAATACATTTTTGTTTTTTAAATACATACTTATGATACATAGAAAACACCCAGACTAAGACAAACAGACATGTTCATGCACAAAAATGTTTGTCCTATGTGGAAATCGAACCCACGAGCGTTGGTGTCGAAGCCGCGTCATTGACCGCTACGCTACCGAGCTCGTCTCTTACATTAATATCGAGACTTTACATTGTATGTACAATGTATGTACTTATTAAATTGCAAATAAAAGGTGGCAACCAAAGAGAATGTAACCACTACGTTTTAAGAGACGGATGTGCCATACAAATAGCGTAAATTCTAAATGTATGAAATGGGAGCGAAAACAATCAGTTTTTGTACCAAATTCGCTTCCGATTCATAGAGTCGTTTTTTTACCTTGAGTTGCGCCAGGCTGGTGGCAACCCTTCCGACTACCGTGCGTGGTCGACTCTGCCTTCTAACTTCTCTTTCGCCAGACCCTCATTTATTAAGTAGCAGGATGCATCATGCGCAGGTGATCAATATTTAACTCAAGGCAACTCCTTGGCTCTAAATATTCCTATTGTACTGCGACATGATAGATGCGAGTAGGTAGTCACCTACTTGGTGACATACATATATATATTGAAACGGAATATGAAACATTGACATTGGCGAGAACTTCGAGAACGCCACAAAGAAGAATTTTATTTATATTCGAATACAACATGGGTTCTTGATATTGCTTTGTTTACATAGTTTCCATTATGGGTTACCAGAATCTATCATTTCAAATTCACTAAAGAATAAATAAAATCCCATCATGAAAAACGAAAGGCATATTTTCCATATTTTCTAGTATTCCGGAAATCATAGATAGATGTCAAACTGACATTATGCTCTTTTTATCTCTGGTTCGCGGTAGATCCGCTGGTGGGGCACCTATTCTGAAATCAGAAACAAAAATGAAATGTCACATCATCTTCTCGTATGTTTTTATAGAAATTAAATAATTATGAAATACTGCTAAAATATTACATTTTATAGGGATTTGTCAAATTAAATATGCTATGAATATTATATTAAATCTTCAAACCCAGCAAACAAAGTATTTCGTTAAATAAAAGTAGTGGCAACATTAATGTGACATTGTGATTCGTGACGTGACATTAGTCACTTCATTCTCTTCGCTTTCAGAATTGACCCCCAGTCCAAGTTTCCTTTAACACTGTGCGTCAGGTGTGGTGCGGTGTGTAGAATAATTTCCATCGGATTTAAAACATGTAAGTTGATTTAATTTATCATTCTGTTCATGTAAATATGTAAAAATATTTCTTATTATGTAATTTTCAGTTATATGTTGCAAATCGGTCAAGTTCAATTTCGAGTACAACCTTACGTAACGTAACAAAAATCATGTTAGCACGTGACCTTGCCCTATATTCATAAAAAATCATGGAATAATTGTGTAATTATGAATAATATAAATCGTTTTATCTTGTATTGTCAAGATAATCCAATTGATTGATTTTAAATCGCGTTGGTTGAAGCCGACCGACGTGTCGTCTGCAAGTACAATCGATCAAGATAATTTTATATCTTGTGTCCCGTTTATTATTTAAATGTATTCTAAAGTGGTTTAAATTGAAACAATTTAATATCTCATTGTTATAAAAACAAGTGAAGTTGATTATCTAACCTTCAATTTGGTGGTAGTGACAGTCGAAGTTCGTAATTGGAACAAGCAGGTAAGGTTGAGGGCGCCATAGAGAAGAAATTGAATTGATGAAAGATCGATTTAGGAATAATAAATCATATGCTGTATACATTAGTTTTGAAAAAAAAAAAATAGATTTGTTTGACATGAACTCATCTCTAAAATTTGCTTCCTTGGCGGCAATTAGAAAAAACGAATGATAACAAAATCAGGGGATTCAGTTTGGTGTTGCAACTACATATCTATCATCTTCATCCAAAATTCAATCACATCAATGGATCTATGAAGGATCAAAGGATTTATTACGCTAAGTAGAGACTATGGAACTTTGCATCCGGGGGAGGGGGAAGTGCTGCCATTTTGAGATAATTTTGGTGCTTATAGCGTGTTCACACAGCCGTGTCTATGACACAGCCACACCCCATTTTTTTTAATACCATTAGCAAGGCAACTTGCCTGCTGGTAAGCAGTCATCATAGCCTTTGGACAGATGGAACATCAGTAACACATGGCTGACCTTGTAAAATCTTGAAAAATTTTTGAAGAACCCCGTGCTGTAGTCTCCCGAGTAAATCTGTAGAGGGAGTTACTTCCATGTCATTATTTATTTAAAAAAAAAAATTAAATGTGTTTTAGTTAGTCATTTAGCTGTTTTGACATCACTATCACTATACAGAAGAATTGAATTAAAAATTAAATTATTAATTCAATTCTTCTGTATAGTGATAGTGTTTGATAATGGAGAATGAGAAAAGTATGAATTGTACATAAAGTTGAGAGCTCATGAAGATTTTCACTTACATCTACAGCGATTGTAATATATACAGAGCCCAACGTGTAAAGCTTCACGAGAGACTTTACAATAAATAAAACATATAAATAAGCCGAACCTCTAGGGGAGGCAGCTGCCCCTCCCTGCTCCCCCTTGGCGACGCCCTTGCTCATAAGGTCAGTTTGTCGCAGAGACAACTACTAAGCATAGTTACATACTCAGTTATCTATGCTAAAGATGAAAGTATTCTCATTGGCGAGAACATCACAATTACCATAAAGAAGAATTGAAAGACTTGCTAAGAAGGCATGTGGCACAGAACAAAAAAATCATCAAGTTGTTTCATTTCCTTATATGATGATGGCATAAGTTCAGTGCCAAGACTGCCCATCGGCATCCATTATTCACATGCCAACATGTTTTGTACATCAATGTCTAGGATAAATAGACAGAGATAGAGTATATAGGCGATAGATAGAGTATATTGACGAGCTCGGTGGTCGAATGGTTAGCAATGGCCACTTTGATTCAGAGGTAGCGGGTTCGATTCCCGCACAAGACAAACATTTGTATGCATGAACATGTCTGTTTGTCTTGGTCTGGGTATTTTCTATGTATTATAAGTATGTATTTACAAAAAAAAAAATGTATTTAAGTACATTTATCAGTTGTCTAGTACCCATAACACAAGCTTTGTGCTTAATTTGGGACTAGATGGCGCTGTGTAAAATTGTCCAGAAATATTTATATTTATTATATTTATTTATTATAGGCATAATGGTAAAGTTCTTGACATGTAAGCTAGCAATGAATGGGTTAAAGTAAGGTTTTTATTGTGAATATGTCATTAAAATTGCATAGGGAGGCATTTTAAAAAGAACTAATGGTAACAACATCGCAGGATACAGTTTGGTGTTGCAAGTACATATCTATCATCTCCATCCAAATTTCAATCATGGTGTGATGACTTGCAACTGGATAGATATAGGTTCAATGAATTTATTATCCTAAGTAAAGACTCCCCCAACCCGCAGTTAAGCAGCGTGGTGGAATATGCTCTAAAACCCTATTATCTCTATTGAATGGAGATCTGTATCCCAGCAGTAGGATTATTATGGGTTGATGCCGGAGTAAGGACTAGGGAACATCGCATGCGGGGGAGGGCGAAGCACTGCCATTTTGAGATAATTTTAGTGCATATATATTATGACATTACTATTTAACTTGACATTACCTATTATTTTCATTATTAATAGTAATATAATTAAATTATGACATTTTGCTTTATTAATAAAAATTAGACATTCTAATCTGTTATGTAGTGTATAGACTATAACATAACATTGTATAACCTAATCTTATTATTGTTATTTTTTGTTGATAATGGTACCTACATATTTCACGAATGCCTTGAATAGGTGATTTGTAAAAATCTATTTACCACCTAACCTGACCTGTATGTCATGTGTTTTTTGCAAATCAAGTGAATAAATGAATATGAATATAACACAAAGAACACACGCCGTGTTCATAACACAGCTACATCTCATTTTTTTCTTGTGTGAATGCATCATTAAGTATCAATTTGTTTAAACCTTTTCTCTGTCTATGTGTGGAGTTGTGTAATTTGGAAACTCCTAAAATTTTCATCCAAAATTAAAAAAGACATGCAATAATAATAATGTCCGTAGATCCAGCGGGACCCTTTGCTTGATCAAATTAAGATCTAGTTGGTCGAATTAGTATTGATTAGTACCTAGCGACTTGTATATGTTTAAATTTCTACCTCGGTAGGTTCATTGGTACATTTATTGTCAGACCTAGGTCAGAGATAGAGTGTACAAGCAACTTAACCCTATGTTAGTAGTGATACAAATTATTTATTTATTTATTATTTTCTTTATATAATGTGCGAGCAAAAAATGGCATTTTTCTTATCTTATCTTAGAGTGGGTCCAGTGCTGAAGCACCGGTGACACGTCAACCCTCATGGATCTTTTGTGCTCTCCCTAATCCTTTAGTCACTCTCCCCTGACTGTCTGGAGACATGTTCCATGTACTTCAGTATGCCGCTTATTGGGAAGAGTCTGTAGTTCTCCAGGTCCGGGTTACTTAATTACTCCGTGATTTATAAATCGATTTGAAAAAATCTTTTTTTTTTAAAGATACAATACAATACTCTTTATTGCACCAAAAATACAGTACAGTTTTAAAAATAAACACTTATACAAATTAAGTACAAAAGGCGGCCTTATCGCTTAGCGATCTCTTCCAGGCAACCTTTGGGAAGAGAAGACCTAAAATATAGGTAGATGGCGCAGCATATACTATATACCTACATAATTATACAAAACAAACATACATAAACAAATACACACATAATCATACATAGAAAATAAAGATACTTGCAGATTGGTTCCATATTTTTTCATCATCATCATCATCAGCCTGTATCTACCCACTGTTAGGTTTGTAATTTCATTACACCGTCATTTATAAACCGATTTGAAAAAAAATTTTTTTTTAAAGATACTTCCAGATTGGTCCAATATTTTTTTCATCATCAGCCTGTATCTACATACATAAATATAGAGTAATGTTTGTAGTCGGTTCTTTTGTTATAATTATTTACATACAAATCTTCATCATCATCATCAGGTCCATTTTAGTCTCCACTACAGGAGCACGACCCTCTCTCTTCCGTCCTAGACGGAAGGAGGATTTGGCCTACACTCCCCACGTTGGGCAGACGGGTTGGGGAGGCCTGATCGATATTTGATAATGTATTTCCCTTAGTCGCCTTGTACGACATCCACGGGAAGAAACGGAGTGATTCTATTCTAGTCTGCCGGAAACCACACGGCCATACAAATCTTAATCACGTGGAATTGGCTTAGTGTGGTTTGACACTGAAGCACGAAGTAGATTGATCTATCCATCGGCAGGCTATGGTTCACGTTGCTTGACTTACCTTTTATCTTCTCCAATAGTTTTCTTTACGTAATAATTATTGAACCATGGACTGTAACGAAATAGGTTGCGCGCGGCGAGCGCTCTTAACAACTAGGTCGCGTCGATAACTGCCTTGTCTTTTTAGGGTTCCGAACCTCAAAAGGAAAAACGGAACCCTTATAAGATCACTTTGTTGTCCGTCTGTCTGTCTGTCTGTCTGTCTGTCTGTCTGTCTGTCTGTCTGTCTGTCTGTCTGTCTGTCTGTCTGTCTGTCTGTCTGTCTGTCTGTCTGTCTGTCTGTCTGTCTGTCTGTCTGTCTGTCTGTCTGTCTGTCTGTCTGTCTGTCTGTCTGTCTGTCTGTCTGTCTGTCTGTCTGTCTGTCTGTCTGTCTGTCTGTCTGTCTGTCTGTCTGTCTGTCTGTCTGTCTGTCTGTCTGTCTGTCTGTCTGTCTGTCTGTCTGTCTGTCTGTCTGTCTGTCTGTCTGTCTGTCTGTCTGTCTGTCTGTCTGTCTGTCTGTCTGTCTGTCTGTCTGTCTGTCTGTCTGTCTGTCTGTCTGTCTGTCTGTCTGTCTGTCTGTCTGTCTGTCTGTCTGTCTGTCTGTCTGTCTGTCTGTCTGTCTGTCTGTCTGTCTGTCTGTCTGTCTGTCTGTCTGTCTGTCTGTCTGTCTGTCTGTCTGTCTGTCTGTCTGTCTGTCTGTCTGTCTGTCTGTCTGTCTGTCTGTCTGTCTGTCTGTCTGTCTGTCTGTCTGTCTGTCTGTCTGTCTGTCTGTCTGTCTGTCTGTCTGTCTGTCTGTCTGTCTGTCTGTCTGTCTGTCTGTCTGTCAAACATTTCTATGTCGAGAATGCGTGGAGGTATCAAGCTGAAATTTGAACTGTATACACAAGTCTACGGTCCCATGAAGTTAAAAAAAAATCAAACTGCTAAGTTTACGTTGAAAAAAGTTACGGCCGTTTATTCAGCAAAAAACGCATATTTCGACACACTCAAAGGAATCAAAACCTATAGGGTACTTCCCGTTGACCTAGAACTATGAAATTTGGCAAGTAACATCGTTATAGACTACAAGTACAGGAATAAATCTCAAATCTATACATTTGTAAATAGATCTTAAAAAATAGGGGGTCTATATTTTTTATAGGGTGTCGAAATTTCAAATTGAAACTACTAGTTCAAATGGGGTATCATATGAAAGGGCTTGATGTACACATTGCAAAATATATTTTATTTATTTTTTTCGACGCATTATTTCTTATTTATAATGAAAAATATCAAATTTAATAATGATACTACGTACCTACGGAACCCTCGGTGGGCGAGTCCGACTCGCACTTGTCCGGTTTTTTTATACAAAGTTAGCAAATAAGCTGAATGGTTGACAGCGATTTGCTAGAACCAGAAGTATTTTTTTTTAAATATTTTATTATACAACGTTGGGTGGCTGACAAGCATACGGCCCGCCTGATGTGAAGCGGTTACCGTAGCCATATTAACGCTCGCATCGTAAAATATCTCTCGCACGGCGCCGCCCCCGCTGCCAACGTAGCATCTCCTTCCTTTCTGGTGACCGCACTCACTCGCTGGAACACTGTTAGTTGGCTGCGGTATTCTGTGAGGTGGTGGTACATTCCCCTGTCGGATAGCTTACAATTACGCTCCCTACCTCTTTTCGCCAGAGCTTCGTTTGTCAGTCAGCAGGGTGCACCGCGTGCAGGTGAAGTTGGCTTTGGTTCAAAGATATTGATGAACCACTACACCCCAAAAGTAAAAAGTATAATGATATCAAGTCAATCAAAAAGGTGTTTAATAAAATTAGCTATAACTTTTTTGAGTGGAGCGTGATTAAAAATCCTACTAGATGGTCCGATGACCATAAGAAAGCGGCTGGGAGCGGCTGTATGCGGAAGGCGGAGGATCGTATCTGGTGGAAAGCATTGGGGAAGGCAGTGGGTAGATACAGGCTGATGATGATGATGATGATGTGATTAAAAACGTCGACATGCTTGAAGTTTGTGTCGAAGAAAACTCGAGATCGATCATGTCCTTGAGGAATGAGGAATATTTTCCATTGATTTCAATGGAAAATCTATATATATAAAAATCAATGCCAATTTTCGTTTTAATTTTATAACTCAAGAACGGGCTCACTTATCCAAACCAAATGTTTAGGCTTTGTTCGGATTATTTAGTAGATGGTTTATGTGAAGTTTGCACAAAATCGGTAGAGCGGTTCTTCATTTATCACATTTTTTGTAACAAATGAATTCAATAAATGGCGGATCATTTTGTTAATGGGGATTGTGTTGTCAAATTGAAACTTTTTTCAGTGTTGACAGTACAAGCATGTTGTTATGTCATTCATGCGGTCATTTCATTTTTCACGTGCTTCGACTTTATGTTGCCTGTTTCAGAGTCGGTATTTGTTTATTCATGCTCAAAATGGAAAAACAAAAAAAAATTGTTTATGTTTTGGATTAAATTTTAAAATAGCTAGCAATTAATAAAATATTTTTTTGTTTGAATAAATGAATTTGATGTTCCAATAAAATTTTTATTTTTCTTTTTTTATACTACGTCGGGTGGCAGACAAGCATACGGCCCGCCTGATGTGAAGCGGTTACCGTAGCCATATTAACGCTCGCAACATAAAATATTGCTCGTGCGCCGCCACCCCCGCGCTGCCATCGCAGCATCTCCTTCCTTTCTGGTGACCTCACCCTCTCCTTCCTTTCTAGTATTCTATATTTCTCACACCCTCATACACTCAGTGAATCAACTCGCTCCACTCAACTTCAATTTTGGCCCCGTGGGCTAGAATCCGGCCTAGTTAATTTTTTTCGACGAGCTCGATGGTCGAATGCTTAGCAATGGCCACTATGTCCCCGAGGTTGCGGGTTTGATCCCCGCGCAAGACAAATATTTGTGTGAATGAACATGTCTGTTTGTCTTGGACTGGGTGTTTTCTATGTATTTTATTCCATACATACATTTACAAGAA
This sequence comes from Hypsopygia costalis, assembly GCA_937001555.2. Taxonomy (NCBI): domain Eukaryota; kingdom Metazoa; phylum Arthropoda; class Insecta; order Lepidoptera; family Pyralidae; genus Hypsopygia; species Hypsopygia costalis. The sequence continues at coordinate 11,464,118 of OW443347.2, read as the reverse complement.
TATATAAATATTTCTGGGTAATTTACACAGCGCCATCTAGTCCCAAATTAAGCTTAAAACTATGGGTACTAGACAAGTGATTTTTTTTTTTTTTTTTTTTTTTTTTTTTTTTTTTTATACTACGTTGGGTGGCAGACAAGCATACGGCCCGCCTGATGTGAAGCGGTTACCGTAGCCATATTAACGCCTGCAACATAAAATATTGCTGGCGCGCCGCCACCCCCGCTGCCAGCGCAGCATCTCCTTCCTTTCTTTCTGGTGACCTCACTCACTCGCAGGAACACAACAATCCTCAAGGATAAATTTATTTATTAAATACATGCAGACCAAGACAAACAGCCCCCTTACCACCATCTCTTATTATGAATAGGTATGAATGAATAAGCAATCTATTCAATTATTGAATCGCAATAAGAGATGCTTGTACGGGGAATGAACTCTCGACCTGTCAAAGCAGCCATTACTAGCCATTCGACCACCGGGATTGTGAATACTAATACCACAGTATTAGTACTATGTACAGCATGTCCGCTCCCTGCCGCTCTCTCGTGTCGACCTCACCTCCCCTCTGAGACAAATCTGGAACAGTTTGTATGGCGCCGAACGCACACACGGTCATTCACGCTCTGCACAGACGTCATTGCTTATGTAATATTTCACGACGCGTATTTATATGGAGTGTCCGGGGTGTGCTTAATACTCCTAATATATTTTTTAGGGTTCCGTACCCAAAGGGTAAAACGGGACCCTATTACTGAGACTCCGCTGTCAGACAGACGAGACTGTCTGTCTGTCACCAGGCTGTATCTCATGAACCGTGATAGTTAGACAGTTGAAATTTTCACAGAATTATATTTCTATTGCCGCTATAACAACAAATATATGCATAAAAAACAGAATAAAATAAATATTTAAGGGGGCTCCCAAGCAACAAACGTGATTTTATTTTTGCTCGTTTTTGCTCGATATTGTTAACGGCAACAGGTAGACGCTTGAAATATTCACAGCATATTTAGTTATACATATATTCACTTTAAAAATAAATAATTCTTTCCATATATATTCATTTTAAGTTAAGTTTATTTTTAATAGCTTAAGTTTGTATTTTAAGATTAGTCTATTTTTAGTTAATTTAGTTTATAGTGTAAAATTATATCATAATAATGTTTTGTTATCGAGTTAATTTATATGATTTTTATTTATGTCGTAATAAATAATTAAATTAAAATAAAACAAATATTTAAGGGGGGCTCCCATACAACAGACATGACATGCCGACTCGCACTTGGCCGGTTTTTTTTATATTTTTAGAAACACGTGGCCATTCGACAATGAACTACTTATATTGCTATATCAATACCGATTATCCCCAATCGATTGCTTTGCTAATATCGTGTGCGACATAATAAGACATGATCGATCGGCAGTCGGCTGCCTTGCACGACCATTCACAAGGTGTACAAATGTATTTTTATCAAGTTATCTTTAGATAAGAAGCACTTACGTCGTGTGGCTGCAATTTAGTTGATAAGTTGTCGTGATGGTGATATCTTGATAAATTGTTATCTACATTTACGTATACGTGGGTAGCAGAGGGGCAATTCCCGTAATTAAAATATAGTCAAAATTCAGTTCCGATCCAGTCTCGATCTCATAAATGTCACGTTTGGTATTCTCGTAACACAATATGTAACTTCAAAATTAAATTTAAGCGGGATTATATCGAAATATGAGTGAAAATTAAACAAACTAAGAATGTTACTTTGCCAACAACAAGAATTGATAATAATTAATTAATTAAATCAAATATATAATTTTAGTCAATTCACAATTCAATCTCGATTCGGTCAACTTTCAATCTGCGTTCGTAGAAAAATTACGAGAATTGGCCTTCTGACATGTTCATGCACATAATACAGTAGACAAACAAGCAAGCGGGCCACCTGATGGAAGGTGGTCACCGCCGCCTATAGACATTAGTAACACAAGGGGCGCTACCAATGCGTTGTCCACTAAAGAGTTGGAGGAAGGGAAGGAAGGAAGGAGGGGATAGGGAAGGAGTTGGGCTTCCGGATCTCTCACTCACCGAACCAAACGCATTGCTGCTTCACGTCGATATTCTGTGAGAGGGTGGTACTTCCCCGGTCGAGCAAGCCCATTTCATAATTGCTCTACGACTCCAAAAACTAACCTAAAACTAATATAAATGTAAAAAGTTTGGCCCATGTGGCATCGTTCCCAAGATGCTAGCAGCATTACCTCGCTGGATGGCTAAACTGATCCTTTGGGCGAGGAAGGTGCCAGATCTTAGGTCACCGGTTACGTCGACCAATTTTTTTCCTAATTCTCTTATAAAGTAAGTGGTTCATCAACATCTTTGAACCAAAGCCAACTTCACCTGCACGCGGTGCACCCTGCTGACTGACAAACGAAGCTCTGGCGAAAAGAGAGGTAGGGAGCGTAATTGTAAGCTACCCGACTGGGGAATGTACCTCCACCTCACAGAATACCGCAGCCAAATAACAATTCCTTGAGGGTTGTTGTGTTCCTGCGAGTGAGTGAGGACACCAGAAAGGAAGGAGATGCTGCATTGGCATCGGGGGTGGCGGCGCGCGAGCAATATTTTTCAATATTACGAGCGTTAAGATGAAAACTAAGAGCCCAATGATGAAAACTCATAACGGAGGGGGGCTGGTGTAGCGACTGTTTCGGAGTGCGAAGGCGGTCTTAAGACCGCTCTGTTTCCCAGTGTGTCCACTCCGTTACGGCCGTGAAACCAGGGTTGCCCTGTGACCAACAGATTATGAGAGCTGAGGGTGCAAATAATGTACATATTTTACGACTCTTGGACTTGTTATAACTTGGAATATTGGACGAGCTCGGTGGAATGGTTAGTAATTGCCACTGTGACTGAGGTTGCGGGCTCGATCCCCGCACAAAACAAACATTTGTGAAAAAAAAATGTATTTAGGTACGTATGTTTATCAGTTGTCTAGTACCCATAACACAAGCTTCGCTTACTTTGGGCCCAGATGGCGCTGTGTAATTTGTCTGACAATATTTATTTATTTGTGTGCATGTCTGTTTGTCTTGGTCTGGGTGTTTTCTATGTATTATATTTCTGTATTCATATGTATGTATTAAAAAAAATGTATTTTGACGACCCCGGTGCTCGAATGGCTAACTATGTTCACTTTGACTCCGGGGTTGCGGGTTTGATCCCCGCATAAGACAAACATTAATTGTGTGCATGAACATGTGTGTTTGTCTTGGTCTGAGTGTTTTGTATTTATTATATGTAGGTATTTATTTACAAAAAAAAACAGTTTTTAAGTATATTTATTATCAGTTATTTAGTACAAGCTTTGTTTAGCTTGGGACTAGATGGCCGTGTGTAATTTGTTCAGGAATATTTATCTATTTATTTATTTAATTTAGTATCTTTCTATCTATCCAATATGTATCTTATTTCGTTTTTTGTCTCCAGAATAATGTTCTCATCCCTATTGGACGCGGCGCGGAACTCGCCCTTCCGCGGGCCACTCACCTCTGCACAATGCCAGGCACCTGCACAAATTGAACAGGTAAATATAAAAAAAGAGAGTTTGCTTTAGACCAGTGTCTCGCACACTTTTTGTGTTTACATCTAGAATAATGATTTTTTATGTGGTACACCATATATAAAAAATCTGTTTTTATTTGTGTAAGAATTTTTCTTCTGTCTGTCTGTTTGACGACCTCGGTGGCGTAGCGGTCAATGACGCGGCTTCGACACCAACGCTCGTGGGTTCGATTCCCACATAGGACAAACATTTGTGTGCATGAATATGTCTGTTTGTCTTAGTCTGGGTGTTACTATGTATCATAAGTATGTATTTACAAAAAAAAAATGTATTTACGTATGTTTATCATTTGCCCAGTACCCATAACACAAGCTTCGCTTACTTTGGGCTAGATGGCGCTGTGTAATTTGTTTAGCTTTATGAGGTAACCTTATTTTCCCGAGGTACACACCAACTAATGACCAGTACACTTTGGGGCAGTCTAAAAATTGTGATTTTCGAATTACCATATCTCGAGAGATTTTTGTGCTATCGAAGTAATTCTTTCACTTATGGTTATATTATTGAGACGCCCTTACATATCAAACCGAAAAAAATGTTAGTCAAATAGCCTATTAAAAATCGCAGATCGCTCTAATCTTGTTTACGAATTTGTTAAATATTTAATTTCTTGGTTTCCTGTATTGCCCAATGATGAGAACTCATAACGGAGGGGGGCTGATGTAGCGGCTGTTTCGGAGTGCGAAGGCGGTCTTAAGACCACTCTGTTTCCCAGTGTGTCCACTCCGTTACGGCCGTGAAACCAGGGTTGCCCTGTGACCAACAGATTATGAGAGCTGAGGGCTACATAGAATTTATTTTGTCCTATCAGGTTGTTAGGGTTCTAAAAGTGCCCCAATAGCGGACTTCTAGACACACCCTTAATTGATTTTTAATTGTGTTTTCTTGTAACAAAAGTAAGTCATGGTACTGAGTACTAAAAATATTTTGGAAAATGCTATTTTCCTCTACATTTTCAGTTTTAAACCTTTGAAACTTTAAGTACTTTATTTTAATAATAATAATACAATACCTAATTCTTTATTTGATTAGAATACAATGAAAGTTTAGTCTTAACTAGGTCAAGGTCTTTAATTGTGTCAAGTTTCAGAGATTTTTGGCGCCTATTCATTTCCAATAATGACTTTTCAGAGTATAATCGTTACGTTCGCACCGCATGCGTCACTGAAACATGGACATCGTACAATTTGTGCCTTACTTTTTAGTATATCCAGTTAATTTCTACGAAGAACTAACGAGGACTAATGTCTACAAACGGAACCAAATGATATCACCGTTATTTTTTGTTACAGCCAAGCGGAATGGCCGCATCTGGTGAAGTTGAACAAGGGTTCTCCTGCGAGTTCGCCTCCGGAAAATACTTCGCCCTGTGCGGTCTTGGAGGCATCCTATCTTGCGGTAAGTTTTTTGGTTCTTCTACATTCCCGGTCACAATTATGATTGATGATATAGCTATATGCTATATCCGCAATAGTTAGCTATTATCGTTATTTTACACTTCTAAAGTATGTCTAATTAATAATAAAAAATATAAAAAACCTTTCCCAGATTTGAAATTTACAATCATGTAAAAAAAATTCTGTAATCTGACAATCAGCACGTGAAGAATAATTAACACTTTAATGCCTAGATGGCACTAGTGTATCTAAATGTATAAACTCTACAAATTCCCATACAAACCTGAATCGCGCAAACAAAGTGTTTACGACAACTAGCTATATATTGAACTTGCTGATAAGTCCTATTGGGGATCCATCCAGTTCCTATAGCTTTATACTAAGTGGGGAAGGTCTTTCGTTGTGGTATGATGCATATGCGTGCTGTTGATATGTATACTAGTTTTACTCGCTGCTTCGCTTCCGTATTTCAAATGAATATTATCTTCATACCAAATTTGAGAAAAAGCTATTTACCAGAAAAGAACCAATCGCTTTCCCATTCATGATCATTATTAATATTAATTTGGAAGTTAAGAGGCCCAATGATGAAAACTCATAACGGAGGGGGGCTGGTGTAGCGGCTGTTTCGGAGTGCGAAGGCGGTCTTAAGACCGCTCTGTCTCCCTCAGTGTGTCCACTCCGTTACGGCCGTGAAACCAGGGTTGCCCTGTGACCAATTGATTATGAGAGCTGAGGGCTACATAGATTTTTTTTGTCCTATCAGGTTGTTAGGGTTTACCCCCCTTGTTAGGGTTCCCCTACTGGGTCACATTTAGAAAAATGTGACCCAGTAGGGGACTTCTAGACACACCCTTACTTTACTTACTGTTTTTTTTATACTACTTCGGGTGGCATACAAGCATACGGCCCGCCTGATGTGAAGAAGTTACCGTAGCCATATTAACGCTCGCAACTTAAAATATCGGTCTCGCGCCGCCACCCCCGCTGCCAACGCATTATCTCCTTCCTTTCTGGTGACCTCACTTACTTGCAGGAACACAACAACCCTCAACAATTGTTATTTGGCTGCCGTATTCTGTGAGGTGGAGGTACATTCCCCAGTCAGGTAGCTTATAATTACGCTCCCTACCTCTCTTTTCGCCAGAGCTTCGCTTGTCAGTCAGCAGGGTGCACCGCGTTGAAGTTGGCTTTGGTTCAATCAAAGATGTTGATGAACCACTTACACCTCCAAACCATGTCATTGAGGAGTTATCATCAAATAATCCTTCAAGCGAAGCGTGAAGAAGCATCTTGTGGGCCAGCATGGCAGCGTTAACTGACAGGACATCAAGGTCTCTTGTCCGTTGCCGTTGCGATTGGGGCTCTTCTTTTCGCTTACCATCAGGCGAAGTGGAGCCAATATGCTGAACTAACATACACTCACTGAATCTACTCGCTGCACTCAACCTCGATTTCGGCCCCGTGGGCTAGAATCCGACCTAGTTTTACTTTTCATCATCAGGTCATTTTAGTCTCCACTACAGGAGCACGACCCTCTCTCGTCCGTCCCAGACAGAAGGAGGATTTGGCCTACACTCCCCACGCCGGCCAGACGGGTTGGGGAGGCCTCGATGTTTGATAAATGTATTTCCCTTAATCGCCTTGTACAACATCCACGGGAGGAAACGGAGTGACTCTATTTTAGTCTGCCAGAAAACCACACGGTCAAGTTCTAGTTTAGTTTTACTTATAACTTTTAAACTTTCGCGTTGCATGATTTATGAAATCTAAGTACGGGAATTAACGCGATCATGCAAAAGGGTATTTACATACCTTTACTAGCAAACCCGGCGAACTCCGTTTCGCCACCAGATGGCGCTGTATGTGAAAAAAGATTTTCCCGCTTTTCTTTTCAAATTTTTCCAGAATTTTCTTTGCTATAAACCTCACGGAGCCCGAGACCTTTCCAACGAATGCAAAACCGTGGAAATCGGTTCGTGCGTTCTGGAGTTATAGCGTCAGGAAGGAAAACCCGACTTATTTTTATATAGTAGATTATTGCCTGACGTTTCGACCAGGTTGCACCGGCCGTGGTCACAGGCTGACTGTCTCAGCGGTGTTACTCTGTCTCCGTTGTCGAGGTCGATGAATCTTCATCTACCCCCGTGTAAATTCCCTTTTGCATGATCGCGTTAATTCCCGTACTTATATTTCATAGTTTTACTTATGTTTTGTAAATGGATTCGCAGGTATCACCCACACAGCTGTAGTACCCCTCGACTTGGTGAAATGCCGTCTCCAGGTAGACCCAGACAAATACAAGAATGTCGTCAATGGTTTCAAGGTGTCTGTCGCCGAGGAGGGTATGAGAGGCCTCGCTAAAGGATGGGCGCCTACCTTCATTGGATACTCACTTCAGGTAATCAATATTACTTATTATTTACTCTAAGTTTGGGGTGTAATTGGTTCATCAACATCTTTGAACCAAAGCCAACTTCACCTGCACGCGGTGCACCCTGCTGACTGACAAACGAAGCTCTGGCGAAAAGAGAGGTAGGGAACGTAATTGTAAGCTACCCGACTGGGGAATGTACCTCCACCTCACAGAATACCGGAGCCGAATAACAATTCCCTTGAGGGTTGTTGTGTTCCTGCGAGTGAGTGAGGTCAATAGAAAGGTAGTAGCTGCTTCGTTGGCAGGTGTGGCGGCGCGCGACCGATATTTTATATTGCGTTAATATGACTACGGTAACCGCTTAACATTAGGCGGGCCGTATGCATATTTGTCATTTAACGTAGTAGAAATAATTTTAACAAAAAAAAACCGAATCCAAACATTACTCTACATTTATGTATGTAGATACAGGCTGATGATGATGATGATGAAAAAAATATGGGACCAATCTGGAAGTATACTCTTTCAAATAAAATAATCACAGAGTAATTAAGTAACAAATATAAAAAAAATACGGGTCTTTAGTCGATTCACACCGCGAGCTGTTCGGACCGCGGTGCGAATCCCAGACCCAAAAATACAGCTGAATTGAGAACCTCCTCTTTTATGGACTCGGTTAAAAATAAATATCAAACATGATTATAATTAAAAATCCAATTGTTCCTACTGACATATTGATGTTATATATCTATATGATTCTTCTGTAGCTACTCTTACTTTGCATCTCTTTCTATTCCATATCTAAACACTATTTCTGTTTCAGGGTCTGTGCAAGTTCGGATTGTATGAAGTTTTCAAAGTTGGTTACAATAATCTGCTGGATGAGGAAACGGCGTATACCTACCGTACAGTTGTCTACTTAGCGGCTTCAGCTACCGCTGAGTTCTTCGCTGACATCGCTTTATCCCCTATGGAGGCTGCCAAGGTAAACTTAACCTTATGGCTTATGTAATAAAGATCAAATTAGGTTACAATCTGTTATGAAACGAAGGTACACTACACGTACCGTACACTTGTCTACTTAGCGGCTTCAGCTACCGCAGAGTTCTTCGCTGACATCGCTTTATCGCTAATGGAGGCTGCCAAGGTAAACTTAACCTTATGGTTATGGAATAAAGATCAAATTAGGTTACAATCTGTTATGACACGAAGGAACACTACACGTACCGTACATCTACTTAGCGGCTTCAGCTACCGCTGAGTTCTTCGCTGACATCGCTTTATCGCCTCTGGAGGCTGCTAAGGTAAACTTAACTTTATGGCTTGTGTTACGTACACTTAACTAAAATATTAAATCCTTACAAATATAAATTGGATATGTAACACGCGTCATATAAATTCACAACATGAGAGTACTTCTCTATTTGGTCGGTTTGTTTACGTTGACATTATCGAACGTGAATAAAAAACTCGCACTCAGAGTGCAACCTCACTCACTCGTAGGAACACAACAACCCTCAAGGGAATTGTTATTTGACTGCGGTATTCTGTGAGATGGAGGTAGTTCCCCAGTCGGAACATTTATAGAATACTCTTGAAACGTATTAAGCTCACAATGTCGTGCACTTGCATGACATTGGCTCGTTTGGAGGTGGGCCAAATACGTAACTGAAGTGTTGTATAACGGTCATTGTCTATATCTATGAAATACTAGGTTTAACCGTGACTTCACGCGTGCATATTCCGGCTTAGGCGCAGAACGTCTACTTCGCAGAATGTCTACTGGTAGAAAAATGTATCTCTCTCAAACCCAAACAAAAGTAAACAAAATTCAAATTCGACAAAAATATCACATTTTAGTACTACACAGTACCTAACCTACCTCTTTCGCAAAAGGTCTATTTCGCACAATGTCTCTTTCACAAAATGTCGCGATAGGGGCTTACAATAAAAAATAGTTTTTTTTTTAAGAAAAATCGTTTATTGAAGTCACAGAGTAAACAAAAATGTTACACCAAACGAAATAATAAAAATATTTGGGTACAATATTTTGATTTAAAATAAAATCATTATCATCAAGAACACCTTCATATCATAATCATTATCGTTATTTCAGCTTTTTAAAGAAAAATAATTTATTAGAGTATATATACCGAGCTCGTCAACTCTAATAATTTATTAGAGTTGACGAGCTCGGTGGCGTAGCGGTCAATGACGCGGCTTCGACACCCAACGCTCGTGGGTTCAATTCCCACACAGGACAAACATTTGTGTGGATGAACATGTCTGTTTGTCTTGGTTTGGGTGTTTTCTATGTATCATAAGTATGTATTTACAAAAAAAAAAATGTATTTACGTATGTTTATCAGTTGTCTAGTACCCATAACACAAATTTATTATTATATAAATCATAAATGTCACCGTTTTGTCACTAAAATTGACTTTAGTTATTATTAAGTTACGAATTAAATGAACATTTTTTAATAAACATTGATACCCATAAAAGTTGGCTAAAACAAAAGAATCAAAATTCAAATAATGACATTTTATGAGTATTATTGATGTTTAGAAAATTAATTAATTATTATAATTTAGTTTTAAATATTAATGTTAAAAGTTGCATGTTATGTTTACCAATAATATTTGAAATACTTATTTAGGTCACATAATAATATTTAGTGCGGTGGTAACTTTGTAACATTGGCGCGCTAACAATAATGACAAAAAATATACAATTTTGTTCAGTAAAACCTACATGAAACGAAACAAAAGTAAACAAAATTCAAATTAGACAAAAATATCACATTTTAGTACTACACAGTACCTAAATTAGTCTATTTGAACATTTGTTAAAAAAAAACGCTCATACATATAACGCAGCAATGTGGAAATACGCAGAGAATAAAGTAGATAAAAAAAAAAAAAAAAACCGGCTTCAGTTGGCGAGCGCAGCTTATTGGTGGAATACCCCGGGAGACGCTGATGCCCGTCTTCCGGGAGAAAAGTTATTGCGCATCCAGCTCAGAGCAATGGAGTGGCGCAATTTTATTTTGCCGGCAACCACACGGAATTTAAAGCACGTGACCCAGATACGCAACTTTGCGCTGTTTAGGGGTGTAAGTGGTTCATCAAGATCTTTGAACCAAAGCCAACTTCACCTGCACGTGGTGCACCCTGCTGACTGACAAACAAAGCTCTGGCGAAAAGAGAGGTAGGGAGCGTAATTGTAAGCTACCCGACTGGGGAATGTGCCTCCACCTCACAGAATACCGCAGCCAAATAACAATTCCCTTGAGGGTTGTTGTGTTCCTGCGAGTGAGTGAGGTCACCAGAAAGGAAGGAGATGCTGCGTTGGCAGCGGGGGTGGCGGCGAGCGAGCAATATTTTATGTTGCAAGCGTTAATATGGCTACGGTAACCACTTGACATCAGGCGGGCCGTATGCTTGTCTGCTACCCGACATAGTATAAAAAAAAATAAAAAAATAACAGTTTGCAAATGCTTGTGTTACTGATAAACGCGTCGGAGAACTTCGACATTTGCTACTTTCTGAGTCCAGGATATAGACATCAAGCGTCTATTTGCCCACATTTCTAAAGCTTCTTCTATAGGTTTTCAGATATCATTCTTAACAGTCCAAGACACATCTATACAGAAGGATCGGCCAGATGTAACACTAGATCTACATCTACTATCATCATCATCATCAGGTCATTTTAGTCTCCACTACAGGAGCACGACCCTCTCTCGTCCGTCCTAGACAGAAGGAGGATTTGGCCTACACTCCCCACGCTGGCCAGACGGGTTGGGGAGGCCTGATCGATGTTTTATAATGTATTTCCCTTAGTCGCCTTGTACGACATCCACGGGAAGAGATGGAGTGACTCTATTCTAGTCTGCCGGAGACCACACGGCCAACTAATATATACTACTAATATACGTAATATACAATATACGTAGAGTTATATTACATTTTTCCGAGTCATAAGTTTTCAGCCCAATTCAAATCTGCCCATGTAACATCACTATAAATCGACGGTCCCTACGTATAAAGCGACATGCCATTTCAGACATGTCTGCTTATACTACGATATAGTAATTAAAGAATATTATTATTGGACAAATGAGTTAATTTTTTACTTTTTAATTATATATACAATCAATAAAAAAAAAGAAAATATTTTTTTTACGGACAATTCTATAGCAATTTATGCAATAAAAAAATTGCCATTTTTGACATGTCGCTTTATACGTAGGGACCGTCGAAATATGTATTTAAATCTTTTCAACGGAATGAAATCGATGGTCGATGGTTTTGTCTTAAGGGTTTCCCTCGATTTTTCTGGGATCCCATCATCAGACCCTGACTTGGTGAATATGGGACCACCCCGCAATCATACCCTTTCAAATAAAAAAATATAATTTGACCATACCTGCTTATAAAATTTAAGGGTGTCCCTTGATTTCCCTGGGATCCCATCATCAGATCCTGACTTGGTGAATATTGGACCACCTTGTATACATACCCTTTCAAATAAAAAAAGAATTTTGAAAATCGGTTCACAATTCGCGAAGATATCGAAGAACATACATACAAAAAAATAATTCAGTCGAATTGAGAACCTCCTTCTTTTTTTGAATGCGGTTAAAGAAGGATTATTGTGTACAAGATAAGGGTGCGATATGTTGCAAGAATTACTGTAATAATAAGTTGGCTTTGGTTCAAAGATGAACCACTACACCCTGATGTTTTGTCTTTTTAGGGTTCCGTACCTCAAAAGGAAAAACGGAACCCTTATAAGATCACTTTGTTGTCCGTCTGTCTATCTGTCTGTCAAGAATTTCTACATCGAGAATGCGTGGAGGTATCAAGCTGAAATTTGAACTGTATACTCAGGTCTACGGTCCCATGAAGTTGTAAAATAATCAAACTGCTAAGTTTACGTAAAAAAAAGTTACGGCCGTTTATTCAGCATTAAAAAATGCATATTTCGACATTCTCAAGGGAATCAAAACCTATAGGGTACTTCCCGTTGACCTAGAACTATGAAATTTGGCAAGTAACATCGTTATAGACTACAAGTACAGGAAAAAATCTTAAAACTATACATTTGTAAACAGATCTTAAAAAATAGGGGGTCTATATTTTTTATAGGGTGTCGAAATTTCAAATTGAAACTACTAGTTCAAATGGGGTATCATATGAAAGGGATTGATGTACATATTGCAAAATATATTTTTTTTCGACGCATTATTTCTTATTTATAATGAAAAATATCAAATTTAATATTGATACTTCGTACGGAACCCTCGGTGGGCGAGTCCGACTCGCAACTTAATGTTTATGTTACGTACCTGTAATACATAATTAAATAAATATTGTCAGACAAATTACACAGCGCCATCTAGCCCCAAAGTAAGCGAAGCTTGTGTTATGGGTACTAGACAACTGGTAAACATACGTAAATACATTTTTTTGTTTGTAAATATATACTCATGATACATAGAAAACACCCAGACCAAGACAAATAGACATGTTCATGCACACAAATGTTTCTCCTATGTGGGAATCGAACCCACGAGCGTTAGTGTCGAAGCCGCGTCATTGACAGCTACGCCACCGAGCTCGTCAAATTATTTACTATCTTCGCCGCCAATTCACAGTTTCCTTTCAGGGACTCAAAGGAGGACTGGAAGAGATCCCTTATAGGGATAAGTCCGCCCTTATCACTACAATCTGTGTTACGCAATAAAGATTTTACAAACTAATGTTATATGTTTTATACAGGTCAGAATCCAGACAATGCCTGGTTTCGCCAACAATCTCCGCGGGGCGTGGCCTCAGATGGTGGAGCATGAAGGATACGCTACCTTCTACAAGGGGCTGGTCCCGCTGTGGTGTCGACAGATCCCGTACACCATGATGAAGTTCGCCTGCTTCGAGAGGACTTTGGAGATTCTGTATAAGGTAAGAAAGACTTGATTTTTAGCGAAATTCATTGAGCTTGTGAAATCGTCTGGTCGTTCTGTCTGTCCGTTGCCATGAAACTCAAAATTTAGAAATTCTGACTTCGGATTCGTGTAGAGCATCAAAAAGTAGTAATGTACTGACCTTGGTTTTCGGGTATCAATTCGGGATTTCGAAAAGAAAAAAAAAATTCGCTAAGGTGGCGCATGCAGCGCGTCCGATGTTTTTAATATTGAAATAAAAAAAAAAAGACAAATGTATATAGAAATGTATATATAAAATAAGGTGGTACAATATATGTTATGAGATGCCTGTAGAAGTCCTGATGTCTCCCCGACGGGTGACGTCAGGGGAAACTGCAGTCCGAAGGGCTATCGCCTAGTTGAGATGTTAATAATGTATTTATCTAGTCTCATACTGAAATTTAGAGATTAAAAGTGGGTAAAAGATTGCCATTAAGAATCTGTGTTTAGTTTTTTAATCTCTAAATTTCAGTATGAGATTAGATAAAGTTACTTTTCGATACAACTCTTTATGGACAACTGTATCGAAAAGTAACTTTTTTTCAATTTCGATACAACTTCAGCCCTGGATTCAGCTATATTAAGGAGGTTCCAATGCAACTGCATTGCAACTTTGCAGAAATTTTCTACATTATCTGTGAACGCGGCGCCGCGCCGCGCGTCGCGCATGCGCACCACGGATGCTCGATCTGCAAATGGATTTATAAATAAGAAATGAAGCTGTTAAATTAACTTCATGGTTTTATTTAAAATATGATTATCATCTGTTTCATGAGATTAGATAAAGTAGTGTATGAAACTGCACATAATTAGGTCTTAAAATACTCGTGTGAAGCTATTATCACATTCGCTTTCGGCTCATGTGATAAACTCACACTCGTATTTTAATAACCCTTATTATGCAACAGTTTCATAAACTACTATTTTACAATTTCAGTACGTAGTACCGAAGCCCCGCGAAGATTGCACCAAGGGCGAGCAGTTGATAGTGACATTCGCCGCTGGTTACATCGCCGGTGTGTTCTGCGCCATCGTCTCTCACCCGGCTGACACAATCGTCTCCAAACTCAACCAGGTACGTACATACAAACTGTTGTTGAAGTAAAACTTCTACACACCCCCACTTACACTCATACACACACACCCCCATTACCACACACTTACACCCATACACACACGCACAAACTTACACCCATACACACACACACACACACACACACACACACACACACACACACACACTTACACCCATACACACACACACACACACTTACACCCATACACACACACACTTACACCCATACACACACACACACTTACACCCATACTCACACCCATACACACACACCCATACTCACACTTACATCCATACACACACACACACACACACTTACACCCATACACACACACACACTTACATACACAACAAAAACTCCGGATTTAAAATCTTAACACATAGCAAAATTAATGTTTTTCTGTAAAATTTCAGGACAAGTCCGCTACAGTGGGCTCAATCATGGGCAAGCTGGGCTGGGGAGGTGTCTGGAAGGGTCTCGGCCCCAGGATCGTGATGATTGGTACCCTCACCGGTCTGCAGTGGTTCATCTATGATGCTGTCAAGGTATTTGTCTATATCTATTTGTTCTTTATCAACCCACAATCATCCCTTCAATCAAAGGGGTTTAGAGCATACTTCACCACACTGCTCAACTGCGGGTTGGCGAAGGCCAATGTTTTCAAGCCACCCTAAAGTCACTGACTTGGTTTAACGACTGTTACCAACAACTGTGACAACAGCCGGTGGCTTAACATGCCCTACTAAGCACGGAGGAGCTCGAAACAAACCCATGCATTTATGCATGGGTTTGTTTCGAGCTCCTGTTTACAGGTCATGTCATTTACAGGTCAAGTCATGTCGACCGCAGCCTGTTTACAGGCTGCGGTCGACATGACTTAACTTGCGTGTTCGACTATACTGACACGACGTCATCGAGCTATTTTTGTTCATCGCGCCAAATAACCCTAAGTAACAAGAACCGACGGTCTGACGGTTAGCAATGGCCACTTTGACTCCGAGGTCGCGCGTTCAGTCCCCGCGCAAGACAAATATTTCTGTGCATGAACATGTCTGTTTGTCTTGGTCTGTGTGTTTTCTATGTATTATAAGTATGTATTGTATGTGTGTGTGTATGTCCACCTTGTGGGTGGACATACACACAGGTGGACAGACGACCTCATTAAGACCGTGGGATCGCGTTGGATGCAAGCCGCTTCCAACCGGTTTTATTGGAGATCTAGAGGGGAGGCCTATGTCCAGCAGTGGACTTTCAATGGCTGAGATGATGATGATGATGATAAGTATGTATTTACAAAAAAAAATGGATTAAGTATTATACCAGTTATCTAGTACCCATAGAATAAACTTTGATTAATTCGGGACTCGGGACTAGATGGCGCTGTGTAAATTGACCAGAAATATTTATTTTTTGTTTACACCAAATTGAAATGAAACAATGGAGAGGGCTATGTTTGTGGTTTCTGTATGGGAACAAATCTGGAATGAGGAAATTCGATGGAGAACCAAAGTTGATGAGAATATCTCTCAGAATCTGCAAGTTAAAACTGACAGAGGGCCAACCATTCCACTATTACACACTTCATATAAATAAATCGTAATAAATAAATAAATAAATATTTCTGGACAATTTACACAGCGCCATCTAGTCCCAAATTAAGCGCGAAGCTTGTGTTATGGGTACTAGACAAGTGATAAATGTACTTAAATACATTTTTTTTTGTAAATACATACTTATTATACAAAGAAAACACCCAGACCAAGACAAACAGACATGTTGCACACAAATGTTTGTGTTGTACGGGAATCGAACCCTCGACCTCGGAGTCAAAGTGGCCATTGCTAACCATTCGACCACCGAGCTCGTCAAATATAATTTATGTAATAAATGCGTATTTTGTTCAAAATTAACGGTCATCAAAAGTCATAAATACCAATGATTATTGTAACAACCAATTGTTCCTACCGACAAAATATGTGGACAACCTTTCTTTATGAGAATAAATTGTATATTAAACAATTATATACAGAAAAAAATGTATGTATTGATAACATTCGTTATTCCTCCCAGGTTTGGTTGAGAATGCCACGACCACCACCAGCTGAGATGCCAGAATCTCTCCGCAAAAAGCTCGAAGCGGCCGAAGCAGCGAAGTGAACCTAGACAATAAATAATTAGACAAACTATGACGATGATGTCTTAACATAGATACGTTGTTACCAAGTAGAACAATAAGTATTAAAAAATAATTAAATTTAAATTTTTCTGTTAAGACTTCTGTATAAAATACATCGGGTACAGAACTTAGTGAAACTATAATGTACTTTAATAATGTCAATTCCATGATCAGTTTTATCTTGAACAACTTATATACTGGCATTCGATGTTCGAGAAAGAGGAACATTGATTGAATTCCAATTCTATATATATTTATTATTTGATTCATAAATATGAAGGAAATGTTTATAATGTGTGGAGTTTGGAATTTATTTGCTTGTGCTACAAATCTGTTTGCTTTGGAGAATTTTCTTCTATTCTCTTCAAATCGTCTTGTCTATTACTTGGGTTGTTTATGATCTATACACATGATATCGACAATATTTTTTGTCTATGGAAAGAAAGTCTTTTAATTGAGATCTGATTGCCATAAATAAAAAATATGAATTATTTAAGATTTTTTTGTGATCTTATAAAAACAATATACATCTACAGTTACCGTAAAAGTTCTGTTAATTCCGTTTTCCTATAGATATGTCTGTCTCTTTATCATTCCTTGATTTATATTGAGACCTGTCGTATCTGTATTAACACATCATCGGTACACCACGCAATACGCTACAAAAATGCATTATCTCTGTAGTTTTAAGCTTTAGTAGTTGAATGAGAGTTTGAATTTATAATTGCCGATAGAGGGCAGCACTGCATATGTAATTTAAAATTAATTTTCATTATATATATATATATATATATATATATATATATATATATATATAAAAGTTACAGATTTGTCAGCTCAAATTGCTGAAATTTGACATGTAGGCAGTTATTATGACATAGGCACCCGCTAAGGAAGAAGCTTTGAAAATGCACATGGGAGAGCAAAATATGAAATTTAACATGAAGATTTTGTAAGAACTAAAATTTCGATGGTTTTCTTTTTTTATCTAAATCGATTCATTACTTCAGTAACATTATGCTACTTGAATTCTATTTATAAAAGACACACAGACAACAAAATCGACAAATACAAACCGCTAAGTAAATGTATAACTCATATTAGCGGTGTGTATCTGGATGGGTATGTTTTGAGTTGGCGTAGTGTTCATTGAAGGTATCGATATGTGTCTCGTGAGAATTTGCAAAAATCCTTTCTTAGCTGATGTCTACGTCGTAATAAATACGTGTATACCAAATTTTAGCCCGATCCATCCAGTCTGATAAATGCAGTAACAATTCTTATTTGGTATTTCTAAATATACATACATAGTATGCCCCTCTGCTGGCAATCTTCAAGCTCCGTGAGTTATTGATATTAAAGTTGTAATATAACCGGTCTAATAGCACAACAAATGTACGAAGTGTTTTCACTTGAGTAAGATTTTTTTCAAGATGGCGGATTTTTCAAAATGGCGGCCATGTGCAAAGTTGCTATGACAAGAAACAAACTCTGTGTCAGAGGGATTTAGATCACATAATAGCAAAGAAAAACAATTTTCAGCGCCATCTAGTTCCAAACTATGCAAAATGTATACCAACTAATTTCTCTTAATTTGGACTTAGATTGCGTTAGGGAAAATCCATGTACTGTACTAATACATTGGCGCAGTCGGTTGTACCCACTGCGCCAAATATGTTTTCAAAAAGTTATATTATCAGGTGAGTTAAAAGTTTGTTTGTCACCAATATAACTAATTAGTTACCTAAGTAGAAGAAGGGAATAATTCTATATAGTATGTACAATAAGGGCATAAAACAGACCATCTGTTGACCATTTATCTGAGACATTTATATTGAGAACTAAATTCGTTACAAAATCAGTCCTCTATTTACAACAAATGAGTAACTTAACAAATGAGTAACTTGGTAAAGTTACTCATTTGTTCATTTGAGATGGTAACTTGTTACTCATTTGTAACTTGTTACTCATTTGTAACTTGGTACTCATTTGTAACGTGTTACTCATTTGTAACTTGTTACTCATTTGTTGCAATAGATGAGTGATTTTGTAAAAATAAATTTGTTATTGTCTGTTTATTTAAGAATTGAACACTTCTACTCAAGCACACAAGATCAATTGTAGTCTGCAAAAAAACTAAAAAAAATTGTAAAGTATAATAGACTTTCTTCCAATAGCTTAAAGTTCATTTTAGCTATTCCGTGGTGTAGAAACTGTTCCACGCACTATATGTATGTATTAGTATTGAATGTTTACCAAAATAAGTGAATCGTGTTAATTTATTTTCGAATAAAAATTTATTTTTATTTATTTTTTATTTTTATTTCTCGATCTGATGTAACTATGTATTCCACAATCGTACAATAAATAAAATATACATAATTTCATTGGTTTTTTTATATTGATAGTAGGTCCAGGTTTTTATTTTTTTATACTACGTCAGATGGCAGGCAAGCATACAGGCCCACCTGATGTGATGCGGTTACCGTAGCCATATTAATGCTCGAAACATGAAATATCGTTCGCACCCCATACAACCATTTCAGTTGTAGTGTAGAAACTGTTACTTTTTGATGTTACTACACAGGTAACAAAAATAGTAGTTGTGTCTACCTTGTTTTGACACCTCGACAAAAAGTGGGGAATTTAAGAAACATAAAAGTGGTTACATTTTAGAAAAGATGTTTCGTAAAATTATAGTAACATTGTTATCAGATTGTTACAGTTTTGAATGAACGATAACCGAATGATTGAACGTTTAATGCAACTTAAATCTGACATCATTTTACTTTTATGTCAAAGTCATCGGCCATTACAAATTAGTATAATTATTCATTGTTTGTTACGGTAAATTTTAATTTCATTATAGTTATTTACAAAATGCGCAAGTTCGTTTGTCGAGGGAATTTGGAATATAATTCCAAATAATAAAGGCGCCGGCGATTTATAAAGACTTAAGATAAAACATTTACTTTTTTGTTAATTTTGTGATAATAAAAATTAATATTCCAAAGATGTTATTATTGCTAATTAGAGAGTTTAAATTATTTAGATCTAATATTTATATTAGGATACAATAATTTTTGCAAAAACATGTATTTATTTTGTTTTGATTCCAATTTAATTGATTTATTAAGGCTATCACAATGTTCAGTTACTAAGTCGACACAAAGTGTACTTATTGCTCAATTCAGTAACAAAATCTATTATGGCCGACGGAATAATCCGATGTCAGTGGTTCCCAACATGTATCCAAGTGCCTATCTATATGCTGTCGTCATGCAGATTCGGCAAGAGACTAAAAATGAGAGTAGATAGATTGATAAATTCTGTACTGGACACAATATTAGAAAATAAGTTAAACGGAACAGTATTAGTTCACATTAATAATCACAATAATTCAGATTAATGATCGCCAATATGGCTTTCGCCAAGGTTTCGGCTGGTGATCTTCTGGTATATTTGATTCACCGTTGGGCGGAGACAGTAGAAAGCAAGGGCGAGGCTTTGGCTGCTAGCCTAGACATAGCAAAAGCCTTTGATCGGGTGTGGCATAAGGCACTACTATCCAAGCTTCCTTCTTTTGGGTTACCCGAGAGACTGCACATGGATTGCCAGCTTTCTCACTGGGCGGATCATTAAAGTTGTGATTGACGGTGCACGGTCGGATCCATTACCCCTGAACGCTGGGGTGCCACAAGGCTGCGTATTGTCCCCCACATTGTTTCTTCTGCATATCAATGACTTGCTGCATGTATGCAGCATTCATTGCTATGCAGATGACAGTACCTTGGACGCAAAATAGAGTCTATGCAATGTTTCTCGGGATTGCGTCGATGAGTACCGAACAAAACTTGTGTCTGAGATGGAGACGTCTCTTGGACACGTCTCTGACTGGTGTAGACTGAACTTAGTCCAGCTGAATCCCTCAAAGACACAAGTTTGTGCGTTTACCTCAAAAATGTCCCCATTTGTCGTATCTCCCAGATTGGAAGAACTCCCCTTACTATTAGCTCCAGCATTGGTATCTTGGGTGTTGACATATCGAGTGATGTTCAGTTCCGTGGTCACTTGGAGTGCAAAGCCAAATTGGCCTCTAGGAAAATTAGCATCATCTGTAAAGCCAGACGGTATTTTACACCACAACATCGCCTTCAACTGTATAAAGCCTAAGTTAGGCCTCATATGGAATATTGTTCACATCTCTGGGCTGGTGCGCCCCACTTTGCTCCTTACATATCGCATACAACGAAGAGCTGTTCGAATCGTCGGTGACCCAATGATTTCTGATCGGCTGGAGTCTCTCTCTACACGCAGAGATGTTGCATCTCTCTGCGTTCTATATAAATTATACAACGGGGAGTGCTCGGATGAGCTATTTAAATTGATACCTGCCGCTGAGTTCCACTATCGTACAACTCGCCATAAATTAAAATTCCATCCTCATCATCTCGATATTTGGCGATCGACTACAGTACGCTTTTTAAGACATTTTCTACTACGAACTGTGAAGTTGTGGAATCAACTTCCTCCAGCGGTATTCCCAAATAAATACGACATGGGCTGATTTCTATGGGCGGTGGTGATTGCTTTCCATCAGGTGACCCACATGCTCTGCTTGCATGCTTATGCATTAACATGCTTGCCCCGCTCTCATATAAAACAAAAACATTTTGTCGGCTCCGTAGCCTAGTGGGTAGTGCACCTGCCTGCGAAGCTCGTGGTTGTGGGTTCGGTTCCCACCCAAGGCAAACATTTATGTGGTGAGCATTTGTATTTGCCTTGTGTCTAGATGTAAATTATCTATTACGGTATGTATTTATATTTGTAAATATATCAGCTGGCTGTTACCCATAGCACAAGTTTACTACAAGCTTAATTTGGGATCAGATGGCCCTGTGTGAAATATCCCCACATTAGATTATTATTACATTAAAGGTGTGCAAAGACGAAAGATGGTACGAAGTGTAGATGTAAAGTGAAGATGTCGGAGTTCCATGATTCTCTTTCCTCCTTTGAGCTGAATGAAGCTCCTTTTCTTTAACTGCGTGGAGTCGTCGGTAATAAGTAGTTGTATGTCTAAAAGGTTTACTCATACTGTTAATTGTTAATACGTACTAGCACTCAATTATCAGATAAAATGTTTGAGAACATACTGAACTTTTTTAATAGGAATCGAATATTCTAGAACTGTGCACTAGTTTCGACTATGTTACAAAACTAAGTTAATTAATGTGCACATTTACTTGTATCTCTTTATACACAAAGTTTAATAACATTCTAGGAACAAAAATGTAGTCACAGTATAAACACTTTTGGGTAGTTTTGTTCTTGATATCATAACGTAGTAACAGTGTGGATATATTTACGAAACATTGTTATCAAAAGTTAGTCTGACACATTTATGTCGCGAAGTGTATACTCTGTTACAATATTTTGAGGCTAAACCTCACGCAGGCACAAAGCGTAGTAACAATTACGACATTGCAACCAGTCGATTATTTTGTTACCGAAATTTTAGTCACCACGACCGGATTTGGTTGTATGGGACGCTGTCACTCCCGCTGCCATCTCCTTCCTTTCTGGTGACATCACTCACTCGCAGGAACACAACCCTCAAGCGAATTGTTATTTGGCTGCGGTATTATGTGAGGTGGAGGTACTTCCCCAGACGGGCAGCTTAAAAAATACGCTATGCCCTACCTCTCTTTTCGCCAGAGACTCTTCTGTCAGTCAGCAGGGTGCACCACGTGCAGGTGAGATTGACTTTGGTTCAAAGATGTTGATGAAACACCATCAAACAAAGAAAACATTATCAAGAAAAAACAAAGACACGCATGCTGTAGTCTCCTGAGAATATCTCGACAGGCAGTTCATTCCACAGCTTGACAGTACGCGGGAGAAAACTTCTCTGGAACCGCACAGTACGCGACCACTTAGGCTCCAAAGTGTGAGGATGTATTCCCTGTCGATGGCGAGCGGTGCGACTGTACAAGGAGGCCGTGGGCATCATGTCGAACAAATCTGAACAAACCCCATTGTACAATCGGTAGAACACACAAAGGGACATTTTAATCAATTGTCTACTGGTTACATTCCCGACAGACTACGAAGAAAGGGTTGTTTGTCGAGCCTTAAGTGCCAACAATAATAAATACCTACACATATGTTCAAATTCAAATTATTTATTGTTTCCAAGTAAGTAGGTACAGGATCTTCCTCTCTTCTCGCCGCTTTAGATCACAGTAGAGGTTGGAAATAAAGTATTTTCACATACTTTATTTGTATGCAAAAGTATAAAGTATAATTACCAAAAATAAAGTAGGATACGTTATTTTAAAGTATGGTTGGCAACCCTACTCGCAACATAATATATCACTTGCGCGCCGCCATCCCCGCAGCCAACGCAGCATCTCCTTCTTTTCTGGTGACCTCACTCACTCGCGGGAACACAACAACCCTCAAGGGAATTGTTATTTGGCTGCTATAGTCTGTGAGGTGGAGGTATATTTCCCAGTCGGGTAGCTTACAATTACGTTCCCTACCTCTCTTTTCGCCAGAGCTTCGTTTGTCAGTCAGCAGGGTGCACCACGTGCAGGTGAAGTTGGCTTTATAATTCATAATTCATTTATTCACATTATCATTTATAACATTTAGTACATTCACAAAAGTGGTAAAACATAATCAAGTATATGTTATAAATTACCTATTCGAGGCATTCGTTTGGTTCAAAGATGTTGATAAACCACTTACACCCCAAAAATGAATACGTTATATGCTTTAAAATTAACTCAAAATTATCGACGTGAAGCAGCAATGCGTTTTGTTCGGTGAGTGAGAGATCCGGAAGCCCAACTCCTTCCCTATCCCCTCCTTCCTTCCTTCCCTTCCTCCAACTCCTTAGTGGACAACGCATTGGTAGCGCCCCTTGTGTTACTAATGTCTATAGGCGGCGGTGACCACTTTCCATCAGGCCTGCTTGCTTGTTTGTCTACTGTATGACATAAAAAAATAATAATAAGTATGGCGAGATTATGTAGAGCAGGGTTTCCCAACCAGGGGGGCGCGCCAAGAGGGATGTCAAGGGGGGCTTGAGACGTTTGTTTTTTCAATAGAAAAATTATCTCAATGCGTTAATGAAGTAAACACTGTAGGTAGAATATGAAGTAAACACTGTAGGGAGAATGCAAGCTCAAGTATCTCACTAGTATTGTCACTATACTCCCTAGTCCTAGTAGGTACTCTTATAGATTGGTTGATAAAAACGTTTTAATTTAGTCAAAGTTCATTTTGTGATTATTTTTGTACAAATTACATAAAAACAAATGTTGTTAAAATAACGCGATTTTTATTGTAGGTACTTACTGAAAAATTTATGGGGGGGGGGGGCATGAAAATATTATTTGTGATCCGGGGAGCCTTGATGTAAAAAAGGTTGGGAAACCCTGACGTAGCGACTGTTTATGTTGAGCTTCTGAGAACTACGTGTTGTAAATTATAACAACAGAACAAGGTATGCATTGATGTATTTTCAAACAAAGAGTCGATTCGCCCTGTTTCCGGCGTACATCTATTCATTCAGTCGAACAGTGAGAAACAGTTCAGGCAACCCGCGACAAAAAGCTCGTGAAATTCTTTTATGTCTAATAATTGTTGAGGATTCATAGCGCCAAATCGAGTATATGAAGGTACCTAAGTAATAGAGATTTACCTAACTATATCAGTTTTAAAATTCGATAGCTAACGAGAAACCCAAGTTCTCTACAAATCAGTGACTACTTCAAAATGTTTCAAAATCCTTTAGACGAGTACGATATGCTCGGCATAACAGATATACCTTGCTTTTTTTCAAATCACTTTGACGCGCTACGGTTAAAGAAATTGATATTAGAGAAAATCAAACCAGAATCTGATGACATCAGGTTCCTTTTGAACATTGCCATGACCAAGGGAAATAACATTGAGAGGATCTCCAACACAATGAAGACTGAAGATTCAGTTAGACTTAAAACGTTGCAAGACAAGCTCTATATTAAACAGCACGCGTTTGGAAGTCCGACAACAGTTACACTGTCCAGAATTGTTGATGCATTCCCAGAGATTGTGGTATCAATTTTGCTTGAAACCCCAAACGTACCGAGGCCTGTTACTTGGGACTCTATTAAATCTACTGCTGGATGTGATGATTTCCCAGTTATCGCTACACAGCCGTCTCTGGCTTGTTTATTGCCAGCGATGAATTACCCCAACACACTGCTGGTCCTCAATGCGTTCTTTTTATCAAAAATGATGATAAGTGAACATATAAATGTAAACAATGCATCTTGGAACCGAATGACTCCAACACAGCAGGCCAATGAAACCATGCGGTTTCAGCTTAAGGCATTTAACTCCAATATCGTCGACGCCAAGGAAAAAGCGAAGTTATGTATGAAGCTGGGTATTATTGAGAACGATCGGTATACTGAGAAATGGCTGCGTGCAGGGGCGAAGAGTAAAGCGACACTTCTTTTGATGTACGGTGTGGCATTTTAACTTTACATTTGAAGGTTACAGAATATTTTGTACGAGTTTTTAGGGCACATTCGAACGTTAACATTCCGACCAAATTGAGAAAAAGTTTCATATTGTGAATTTACCAGACGCGTGTTATTAATTATAATTGACGAGCTCGGTGGACGAATGGTTAGCAATGGCTACTTTGACTCCGAGTTCGCGGGTTCGATTCCCGCACAAGACAAACATTTGTGTGTATGAACGTCTGTCTGTTTGTCTTGGTCTGGGTGTTTTCTATGTATTATAAGTATGTGTTTACAAAAAAAAAAGAATTTAAGAGCCACATTACATTTTGACTGTGATTTTTGCGTAAAATGGCCAATTTTGGCGTTCTCGATCTCGGAAACAAAAATATATTAACAATGTTGACTTATTGAATAGCACAGAATAGCTATTGGCATAGTACATAGCGGCCTCGCTTTTTGTAATTTTTGCTTAACTTTTTAAATAAACCCAAAATTGCAGAGAAAGATTTTCATAAAATGCGCGCATTCACTATTTTGAGCTCCTGGATTGTACTACTGTTCCAAACAAATGAAATAAAAAAAAATAGAATGTTATTTGTTATATAGTCGTGTAGTACATAGCGGCCTCGGAATTTTGAAATATCATTAATTTAATATAGAAAAAAAACATTCTTTTAACCAAAAAAACTTCGAAAATCGCCCTAAGGAAACTGTTAATTTCTCGAATAAACGATAATATTATGGAGCAAAATTTATATGAGAATAATTGTTACTTCATAATGAATAAACTTTGTAGCATGAATTTATTATCTTATATCAATAAAAACGATAAATATAACTTCAAAATTACTACAAAAAACGATGCACCGGCGGCCTTCGCGGGTTTAGTACTGCGCGAGAGCTCGTCAGCGTGCAAATGTAATAGGGCTCTTAAGTACATTTATCAGTTGTCTAGTACCCGTAACACAAGCTTTGCGCTTAATTTGGGACTAGATGGCGCTGTGTAAATTGTCCTGAAATATTTATTATATTAAAAATTAAATTAGAAGTTGCTCACTTCAAAACGTGAGCAAGTAAGCCGCATAATTCTGATATGTAACACGCGTCTTATAAATGAGAGTTTTTCTCTATTTCTTTACGTTGACATAATCGAACTCGCACAAAAAACTCGCACTCAGGTCATAAAGTGAATAATAGTTATACATTATGGTACATTTAAGGCTATATTACTATTATTAATTAAGGTTAATTAGAAACATTAAATTGTGTTTTTCTACTATTAGGACATTACTTACCTGTAATTAATTAAGGTTAGTTAGGAACTTTACATTGCTTTTTTCTACCATTACGACATTCCCTGTTCTTTACCTGTAATTAATTAAGGTTATATAAGAACTTTACATTGCTTTTTTCTACTATTAGTACATTACCTGTTCTTTACCTGTAATTAATTAAGGTTAGTGAACTTTAAATTGGGTTTTTCTACCATTAGGACATTCCCTATTCTTTACTTGTAATTAAAGTTAATTTAGGAACTTTAAATTACTTTTTTCTACCATTAGGATATACCCTGTTCTTTACCTGTAATTAATTAAGGTTAATTAGGAACTTTAAATTGCGTTTTTCTACCATTAGGACATGCCTTGTTCTTTTACCTGTAATTAATTAAGGTTAATTAGGAACTTTAAATTGCTTTTTTCTACCATTAGGACATGCCTTGTTCTTTTACCTGTAATTAATTAAGGTTACTTATGAACTTTAAATTTCTTTTTTCTACCATTAGGACATACCTACCCTGTTCTTTAGCTGTAATTTTAATTTCGTCTCGACGACTGGCTGCATCAGAAGAGGAAAAATAATCATTTTAACCGACTCCAAAAAAGGAGGTTCTCAATGCGGGTGTATTTTTTTAATGTTTGTTTCTTAATTACTCCGTGATTTATAAACCGATTTGAAATTTTTTTTTTGACGTGACAACGTCTTATAAATTGGTTAGCCGGGTGACACTTCAAGAAACTGGGTCACGTTATCGCCTTTCACTCGCTCTCATTGTAAGCGTGTCGTGGACGCGTGTCCCTTCTAAGAGCGAGAGAGACTCAAAGTCGTTGTCACGTAAAACTTTCGCCCGTATACCGACTTTACAGGCAACCAATTGTTTTTTATTTGAAAGAGTATACTTCCAGATTGGTCCCATATTTTTTTCATCATCATCATCATCATCAGCCTGTATCTACCCACTGTTAGGTTTGTTATTTCATTACTCCGTCATTTATAAACAGATTTGAAAAATATTTTTTTTATTTGAATGAGTATACTTCCAGATTGGTCCCATATTTTTTTCATCATCTTCATCAGCCTGTATCTCAATACAGGCTGATGATGATGCTGATGATGATGATACATAAATGTAATGTTTGGAGTCGGTTTTTTTTTTTGTTAAAATTATTAAAATTCTTAGAACGTCATCCGAATGGTAATGGCGACATAAATTTTTTTTTAATGGCGACATAATTTTTTTTTTATATGAAAGGAAGGTAAACGAGCATTTGGGTCACCTGATGGAAATCAATCACCAGTTGGAGGATGGGCATGGAGATCAGCAACATCAATAGACGATCCGTTGCCAGCCTATACTCCTTCCTTCCATACTGGGTTTGTGTACAAAGTTTCATGATGATCGGTTGAATAGTTTCGGAGTGAAAGCGTAACAAACAAACTCACATTCACGTTTATAGTTAACTAGAGGCCCGTCCCGGCTTCGCACGGGTGGACAAAATATTGCAATTTTCATACGGATCCCTAATTTTTTCGAAATTAAAATATAGCCTATGTTACTCCATGATAACGTATCTTTCTATTGGTGAAAGAATTTTTGAAATCGGTCCAGTAGTTTCGGAGCCTATTCGTTACAAACAAACAAATCTTACCTCTTTATAATATTAGTTTAGATATGAAGTACCTAGGGATTGCAATCGTCTTTGTAAAATGAAACAAATTTTGTTTAATTTCATTCCAAATTTCCTGTGACTTACATTGTCTCTAAAAAAAAACTTATATTGTAAATTTTTAATAAAAATAAAACAACAAAAAATGTTTTTTATTTGTTACGTTCGCTCATCAAGCCCTTTGATTTGATACCTATATCACATGGGGGCATTTTTTATCCTACGTCGGGTGGCAGACAAGCATACGGCCCCTCTGATGAGAAGCGATTACCGTAGCCATATTGACGCTCGCAACATGCAATATCAACATAAAAACGCAGCGACTCGATGACCTCACTCACTCGCAGGAACACAAAAAGTCAAGGGAATTGTTATTTAGCTGCGGTATCCTGTGAGGTGGAGGTCAGATAGCTTAAAAATACGCTATGCCCTACAACTCTTTTCGCCAGAGTTTGTCAGTCAGCAGGGTGCACCACGTGCAGATGAGGTTGGCTTTGGTTCAAAGATGTTGATGAACCACTTACACTCCTCTATTGAATAATAATATAAATAAATAAATATTTCTGGACAATTTACACAGCGCCATCTAGTTCCAAATTAAGCGAAAAGCTTATGTTATGGGTACTAGACAACTGATAAATGTACTTAAATACATTTTTTTTGTAAATACATACTTATAATACATAGAAAACACCCAGACCAAGACAAACAGACATGTTCATGCACACAAATGTTTGTCTTGTGCGGGAATCGAACCCGCGAACTCGGAGTCAAAGTGGCCATTGCTAATCATTCGACCACCGATGTAATGAATATGTTTACTTATTGACCCGCTTCTTCCAATGTGTCCCGTTTTTTTTGTATTTTGTATAAAATTCAGCTTAGTTTAAATTAAATCTGCCTATTATTTGGAAAAGCACTCCGAAATTGGTTGCACGAGAAAATGGTTTTGAAAAACTGGCCGTATGGTTTCCGGCAGACTAGAATAGAATCACTCCGTTTCTTCCCGTGGATGTCGTACAAGGCGACTAAGGGAAATACATTATCAAATATCGATCAGGCCTCCCCAGCCCGTCTGGCCAGCGTGGGGAGTGTAGGCCAAATCCTCCTTCTGTCTGGGACGGATGAGAGAGGGTCGTGCTCCTGTAGTGGAGACTAAAATGACCTGATGATGATGATTGATGATGCCTAAATTTGGAAAAGAACTCCGAAATTGGTTGCACTAGAAAATAGAGGAATTACTCGAAGCATGACAATACTGTTATCGATTTGATTGACATTTAATATAAGTACATTAGCAAAAATGATACTAATAATATGCAATATCTAGGCCAAAATATTTCCATCGCTATACAGCGTGGAAATGCGGCCAGCCTTTTGGCCACAATCCCCGAAAATTGTCGGGACAATTAATATGGTAATGATATTTTTTATTGTTTCTGTGTATTTTATTATAATTTTAGTTTTTAATGTAGTTGTATTAATCACTACATAGTATAAAACAAAGTCGCTTTCTCTGTCCCTATGTCCCTTTGTATGCTTAAATCTTTGAAACTACGCAACGGATTATGATGTGGTTTTTTTTAATAGATAGAGTGATTCAACTGGAAAGTTTATATGTATAATATATGCATAACATAGTAGAAAAACACTGATAATTTAGAGGTTTCTAATGTGATGTCGTAAATAAACACATTTTTTTGCTCTTTCATTGCAAACGCTGGCTGAACCCAACGAGATAGATCAAAATAATGTAGTACAGTATTGTTCACCTTAAAATGGTCTACAAAAAAGTTCGCGATGGTATATGTCTATCTCTTAGTGGTAACACACAATAACCGTTATTCTATCCTTTGCTTTTTACAAGAAGTAATGCCTTATTTACGAAGCGATTTTAAGCAATACAGAATTAATCCTTATCCAATTAAGTACCTTAAATACATTGCGCATTTAATATAGATCAATATGGCCCTTCACAGCATGTAATTTAAATGAATAGTTTAGAAGATATTACACATTTAAAATGCAGGGACATAACGGCTGTGGCGGTACCGGCCGCGGAGCCGGCGGCGTGTGCCTATAACTGGGGAAGGACTGGATAGGACAAAGCGCAAAGACCTTCTGTAGTACATTTAGTATCAGCATTGCACCCGTGCGAAGCCGGGGCGGGTCGCTAGTTTTATTATAAATTTAATTTTAAGATATTTATAAATAATTTTAGTTTTGAAATTTAATTAAGTTTTCTATAATTAGATTGTATTTTATGAGTATTATTGATGTTTAGAAAATCAGGACTTTTGTATATTTAGGACTTTCGATAGTTATATGCATTTATATTAAGTACTGTACTTTAAATTCGATTATGCAAATAAAGAATAATATGCATCTTTAAAATTGAAATTGTTAATATTATTATGTCTGTTTAAATTGACATATTTGACAAATTATTTATTTAAGTTAATTTGTGTATATTTGCATGCCTAAATATTTCTGACTAATGTAATGGATCATTAAACATTTAAGCAAATAAATGATTCTATTCTATTCTACGGTGTGGCAGCCCTTGCATAGTCAATGCACTAGGGCCGAATTTACCATCTTTTCATGCCACCTCCGCTGCCAACGCAGCATCTCCTTCCTTTCTGGTGACCTCACTCACTCGCAGGAACACAACAACCCTCAAGGGAATTATTATTTGGCTGCGGTATTCTGTGAGGTGGAGGTACCTTCACCTTGACCAGTCGGGTAGCTTTCAATTACGCTCCCTACCTCTCTTTTCGCCAGAGCTTCGTTTGTCAGTCATCAGGATGTACCGCGTGCATGTGAAGTTGGCTTTGGTTCAAAGATGTTGATGAAACTCTACACCCCAAAATTTCATTTCTTGAAAACGTACCAAATTCCAAAAAATAGGTTTAGCTTTTAATACTTATATGCCATCCCACTGTTGGGATACGGGTCTCCCCTCAATCGAAAGGGTTTAGAGCTTACTCCACCACGCTGTTCAACTGCGGTTTGGCGGAGACCAGTATTTTCAAGCCGCCTTAAGGCCACTGATTTGGCTTAACGACTGTCATCTAATGTCAACAGCCGGGACCGACGGCTTAACGTGCCCTCCGAAGCACGAAGGAACTCATGAAAAATAAACCCATCCATAGACAGGTTGCAGTCGACGTTGCTTAACTTGCGTATTCGATTAAACTGACATGTGCTACGTCGACATTAAGCTCCTCATAGATGTCAGATATCCTCAAAATTCTTTAAAAAAAAACTATGAACTATTTTCTTTTATTTTATGTATAGATTATATTACACGAATGCGTAAACTGGTCTAATAATCAATAAATACTTAAAAAAATATTCCAATTAAATAAAAAATAATATTTTTTTTTTATTCTTCCTTTGCTTCGGCTTCTAACCTCCTTCTCATGGATTCGGGCATTTCAGCGGGGGGAGGGCGCGGGATTCTTAGCCACACCTGAAAAAAAAAACGTTTAAATATATTTTATCTACTAAATACAGTTTTTGGGAGCTTCGGAACATCCTCGCCGCAGATATACCCCAATGCTTGAAGACCTAAAGGTTCAATCAATGCGTCCTCCCGCTATGACCTACGGTGCAGAGACTTAGACGTCATGCAGGGGCGCTGACTCCGTGGGTGCTCGGGAGCTCGACCCATGAGAAATAAACAGTGGGTGCCGAGCACCCATGAGAAATAAACAGTGGGTGCCGAGCACCCATGAGAATAGACATCAAGAAACAGATCAGTAATCGTCTTTTAGGGATGATAGGTGAATATACATATATTAGTAGGTAAATATACTTTTTAGAGTCATCAAATGAGCATGAGCACCCATTAGGTTTTCTAAAAGCCGGCGAGGAGAGGGGGTCGCCAGAATTTTTCAACCTGTAAACCCCTTTACAGGTTGAAAAAATCTGGCGACCCCCTTATGCCCTAGACAAACAAATAAACAATTTATAAGTCTTTGTAAATGGTAAATCAGCGAGAGTTTGGAAAATTGTAAATTGACAAAGTTTCGGCGAGACCAAGTGCCCTGTGCCACCCGCCATGTTTTTTTGTTTTTGAACTACATTTTTTTCATGTCCCAATATAGGAAACTGCCTTGATCCTGATACCCTCCGCGTTGCAATCAGTCTAAGACTCGGAGCCAAGGTGTGCACTCCACACAAATGCCCATGTGGCACCGACGTCGACCAACTGGGACACCACGGGCTGTCTTGTATTAGGAGTGCCGGTCGTCTATCTCGTCACGCCACTCTTAACGACATTATCCGTCGCTCTCTTGCCAGCGTCAATGTACCGGCTATCTTGGAGCCGCAAGGTATCGTACGTGACGATGGCAAGAGGCCTGACGGTATGTCTCTCGTTCCCTGGAAGATGGGTAGAGCCTTGGTGTGGGCCGCCACATGTGTACACACACCTTGGCTCCTTCTCATCTTGCAGGAACGAGAAATCGCGCTGGCGCGGCGGCTGGGACGGCTGAGCGACTTAAGATCAACAAATACGTCATGTTATCGGCCCCGAATATACATTTCTCCCATTCGGGGTCGAAACCCTTGGTCCATGGGGTCCCAGCACAAAAACTTTTGTAAAAGAATTACGAAAAAGATTGGTCGACGTAACTGGTGACCCAAGATCTGGCACATTCCTCGCCCAAAGGATCAGTTTAGCCATCCAGCGAGGTAATGCTGCTAGCATCTTGGGAACGATGCCACATGGGGCAAACTTTTTACATTTATTTTAGTTATAGGTTAGTTTTATTTTAGTATTATTTAATTTTAGGTACTTTAGTTGTACGTATTGTTTATTTGAATTAAAAACTGACATTTTTTTTGTTTGATATGTACGGACGTCTCAATAATATAACCATAAGTGAAAGAATTACTTCGATAACACCAAAAATCTCTCTAGATATGTTAATTTGAATATCACAATTTTGGACTTTCCCGGAAACGCTCCCTAGAAAAGGCTACTGCGTTATGACGTAATAGGTTTTTTTTTTTGTTTGACTAGCTCGGTGGCGTAGCGATCAATGACGCGGCTTCGACATCAACACTCGTGGGTTCGATTCCCACATAGGACAAACATTTGTGTGCATGAACATGTCTGTTTGCCTTAGTCTGGGTGTTTTCTATGTATCATAAGTATGTATTTACAAAAAAAAAATGTATTTACGTATGTTTATCAGTTGCCTAGTACCCATAACACAAGCTTCGCTTACTTTGGGGCTAGATGACGCTGTGTAATTTGTCTGGCAATATTTAATTAATTAATTTATTTTGTATGCATCAGATCAGAAATTTTGTTGTACAAACAGCTATGTTAAATACCTATTGATTATAATTAGTATCATAATAAAAGTTATAGTAATTTTTATTGCTTCTCCAATGGAAATATTATTTTTTAATTGTTTCTTACTTTTCTTTCCCGATCTTAAATATTTTAAACTTGGATCGACCCTAAAATAAGTCGAACGGAAGATATTAGAATCATAGTTTGCAGATCTTTATAGTAAATAAACGTTTATTGATATTTATCATTACAATCTTACCAAAAGTATAACGACTTATTTACATTTTATTAATTTTAATTAGTTTTTGTTATTTCCGTTTTTTTTTTGGTTGTTGTTAGTTTTTATTGTATATTTTAATTTAGAATAAGTTATTTTCATAATATATCCTTATTTTAAATACAGTTGACCAAGAAAAAAACAGAAATAATAAAATAAACTGTTAGGTCACCGACCAGCTACGTCGTTATGCAGTCAACCAACCCTAAGGCATCTACACACACATTTGCATGTATACAGACGTGGTCTGTTTGTGTTGTCCTTTTTTGTATGAAGAGGCTGGGGTGTGACAAAAGTCAACAATGCCCTAACTGGTTGATACTGCTGATAGAATTAAGTTTGCCTTATGTATCATCATCATCATCAGGTCATTTTAGTCTCCACTACAGGAGCACGACCCTCTCTCGTCCGTCCTAGACGGAAGGAGGATTTGGCCTACACTCTCCACGCTGGCCAGACGGGTTGGGGAGGCCTGATCGATATTTAATAATGTATTTTCCTTAGTCGCCTTGTATGACATCCACGGGAAGAAACGGAGTGATTCTATTCTAGTCTGCCGGAAATCACACGGCCTTATGTATATTTTTGATTTAATAAATAAACATTATTATTTAAATAGTTGTCTTGGCCAACTTGCCAGAATATTATAAATATTTTTTTTAATGGAAAAGTTAGTGATTCATGCAGTAAAATATAAGATGTAAAAATTCGTCACCAACAAACCTTCTTGGTAGCTCAGTTGGAAGAGCACTCGACCGGTCATCGAGAGGTCGTGGGTTCAAATCCCACCTAGCCGGGGGAGGAGAATTTTTCATTTAAAAAAATATGTACTTAAATAAACATTATCTATACCTTGACCCCGTCATAGATGAACCACTGCATGCCAGTGAGGGTACCAATCATGACGATCCTGGCGCCAAGTCCCTTCCACACTCCCGCCCAGCCGAGGCGGGACACTATGGAGCCTATAGTCGCAGTTCGGTCCTGGAATTTAAAGATGTTCATTAAGTAAAGTAAGTATGTTTTGTATTTAAAAAGGTTTTGAGTTAAATGAAACTAATAATCTTCAAAATTATTTATAAACAATTATTATTTAAGCCTTAATAATTAATTTTATTCGTCCTTGATCTGATTTCATTATTCATAAAATTTTTGAAATATTATTCTACTTTTGAAATTAGGTATATAAATAAAAATAAGTAAAGGTATAAAAAAAATAAGTAAATTTAATCAAGGATTATCAATTAATAATGGGATTTTTTGTCGCTGCTACGGGGTCTTAAGCAGCCCGGGCAATCGGCGACAAATCTCCCAATCTGGTAACCATCTCCTAAGCAGGGATTGAAAGCGGTAAAGGTATAAGGGTATGGTACTGGTATAAAATTACGATATCGTTTTGATTTAAAGGTAGAGCCAAAACGGTTGAGAATTGTGGTTACGATGCCGGTAAAACAAGAAGAATACCTTTATTTTTTTACGGTACCATTATACCTTTATATTACCAGTACCTTAACCAAAACCATTTCGGTACCGAAAAAATGATGCGACAACGACGCGACGTAGGTATCGATCAAGTACTTACCTACCAATGCGGCCGACATTGTGGAAAGAAAACCTTTATTTTATAATTTAGATACCTAAAAAAATAACGATACCGGAATATTACAATACCGAAATTATTAAGATACCTTTACTTTAAGGTATCGAAATTTAAAACCTTTATTTTATAATTTAGATATCTAAAAAAATAACGATACCGGAATATTACAATACCGAAATTATTAAGATACCTTTACTTTAAGGTATCGAAATTTAAAGGTATGACGTCATACCTTTAACCGATATATCCAAATTTTTTCGGTTATTCAATCCCTGCTCCTAAGTATTATAATTATAATATTATTAAAGCTCACGTGAGACATTATACTAAATTAATTAAATAAATTAAACGGGTCACTCACTGTCCGGCGCGAGAGACAAAGGGTGGACGTGTCTGGACATTCGCCCTGATGAAGGTCTCCTTTTGAGATCGAAACTAGTCTGCTTTCCCGACAAAAAGACGTGAGTGACCCGTTTAATTTATTTAATTAATTTATTATAATTATTACTTGCCTGGTTAAGTTTAGACACGACGGTATCAGCTGGGTGGGAGACGATGGCGCAGAACACACCGGCGATGTACCCAGCTGAGAACGTCACCACCAGCTGTTCAGCCTTAGTGCAGTCTGCGCGGGGCTTCGGGACTACGTGCTGGAATTAAAGTCAAGGTGTAAAGTTGATAAGAATCCAAGATACCTGCCGGTGACTTTCACTATCGTACACACACTGACTACTGACTTTTTTTTTATACTACGTCGGATGGCAGACAAGCATACGGCCCGCCTGATGTGAAGCGGTTACCGTAGCCATATTAACGCTCGCAATAAAAAATATCGCTCGCGCGCCGCCACCCCCGCTGAACGTCCACCTCACAGAATACCGCAGCCAAATAACAATTCTCTAGAGGATTATTGTGTTCCTGCGAGTGAGTGAGGTCACCAGAAGGGAAGGAGATGCTGCGATGGTAGCGGGGGTGGCGGCGCGCGAGCGATATTTTATGTTGCAAGCGGTAATATGGCTACGGTAACCGCTCCACATCAGGGCCGTATGCTGGTCTGCCATCCGTCGTAGTATAAAAAAATATATATTATTTGCATTCCTTTGTATGTTCTACCGATTGTACAATGGGGTGTGTTCAGAGGAGTTGTTTGACATGATGCCCACGGCCTCCCTCTACAGTCGCATTGGAGTCTAAGTGGTCGCGTACTGTGCGGTTCCAGAGAAGTTTTCTCCCACGTACGGCCAAGCTGTGGAATGAACCGCCTGTCGAGATTTTCCCAAGAGACTACATCATGGGGATCTTCAAGAACGGCGTGAATAGGTTTTTACAGGGTCGGCAACGCGCGTGTGATGCCTCTGGTGTTACAGGCGTTCATAGGCTACGGTAACTGTTTTCCATCAGGCGGCCGTATGCTTGGTTGCCACTTTAGTGGTATAAAAAAAAATAAAAAAAATACTCTTTAGAAAATTTCAAAGTTTTTGACTATGCTTTCAAAAAGTCCACAAACCCCAGCATACCTTGTACAAGGCTTCCAACGTCCTCTCGAAGCAAGCGAACTTCATCATGGTGTAAGGTATCTGCCGTCCCCACAGAGGCACCAGCCCTTTGAACAGGGTACCGTAGCCCTCACTCTGGATCATCTTGGGGTACGCCTCGCGGAAGGTGTTGGCGAAGCCCGGCATGGTCTGCATTCGGACCTGGAACAGAAGAAAATAATAAATAAATAAATATTTCTGGACAACCTACACAGCGCCATCTAGTCCCAAATTAAGCGTAAAGCTTGTGTTATGGGTACCAGACAACTGATAAATGTACCTAAATACATTTTTTTTTTGTAAATACATACTTATAATACATAGAAAACACCCAGACCAAGACAAACAGACATGTTCATGCACACAAATGTTTGTCTTTTGCTGGAATCGAACCCGCGACCCCGGAGTCAAAGTGGCCATTGCCAACCATTCGACCACCGAGCCCGTCATAAATGGAGAAATTGTATCGAAGAGGTATCGGGGTTATAGAATCTTTTGATTATTTCATTTATATTCATAAATTTATGTTGTGTTTTTGGGGTGTAAGTGGTTTATCAACATCTTTGAACCAAAGCCAACTTCACCTGCTCGTGGTGCACCCTGCTGACTGACAAACGAAACTCTGGCGAAAAGAGAGGTAGGGAGCATAATTGTAAGCTACCCGACTGGGGAATGTACCTCCACCTCACAGAATAATTATGTTGCGAGCGTTAATACGGTTACGGTAACCGCTTCACATCCGGCGGGCCGTATGCTTGTCTGCCACCCGACGTAGTATTTTTTATACTTAACCAACCAAGGGCCCTACTGCCGTAGCTGAAGCCACCGGGTTTTTTGATTCCGAAATTGATCTTAGATTCAATTTATTGATAAACATCTTCAGCTTAGTCGGTAGAGTAGGTACCCACAATGTAAGCAGTTGTTTCATTTTCGCATTCAAACAATTCGGTGGTAATCAATCGGCTTCAGCTTCGGCGATAGGGCCCCAGGTAGGGTTGCCAACTATACTGTTAAAAACAGTATTATACTGTTTTTCACTACATTATACTTTTTACTGTTGAATAAAAATAAAGTATACAAGATACTGTTTTCAGCATCAAAATTCTTAACACTAGTGTTAGACTTAGACGTTCACATATTTTTTTACAGCATACTAACTATTAATTTAACAAAAATGAGTTTCTCATTTATTTTCTAATTTTAGTTATTATTGTGGGGAGGCGTATGAAGTTTTTTAAATAGTCTGTAAATTAAGTTGTGCGAGAAGCTCTAATAAAATTTATTTAAAACATTAAATAAGTAGTGTACTGTTAATTTTTCTAGAATACTGTTTAATATTCTTCTCGGATCTAAATATACTTTATTTCTTGTAAAAAAAGTTGGCAACCCTAGCCTCAGGTTGGCTCAGAGTTGAATTAAATATATTCTTTTTTAATATTTAAATATTTCTGGACAATTTACACAGCGCTATCTAGTCCCAAATTAAGCGTAAAGCTTGTGTTATGGGTACCAGACAACTGATAAATTTACTAGGCCCCAGGCACTAAGGACCTTTTTAAAGTCGTGCGTTTTTCGTCCCGCATGCGGGATTAGTTATAGTAAATTTCCCGCATGCGTGTTTTTAACACACTTATTAAGTCGACTTATATGTAACTAACTATGTAATGGAATCAAAGGTAACTAATTTAACCATCTTGCAAGGATTGTAGAGTAATGAAAATTGGCAGCTGTATGTAGTTCTGATGACAATACAATAATGGTACTGTCGAACTGATCTGATAATGGAGCCGGAAGATATGAACTGGAACTTCATGATGGAACATCGTATCATAGCTGTTTTTGGATTTCTTAGAAAAGTCTTGTAATGAACTTTGACGACGATTAGGTTTCAAGGTCTGATGATGAAGCCGGAAGATAGGCACTGGCATTCCATGATTGAATATCGTATCATAGTCGTGTTTGCACTTGTGAGAAAGGCCGCGTAATGGACTTTGAACACGATCAGGTTTCAAGGTTATAACAAACATATCGAGAACAATACAATCTCACTAGCACCCTTCCACAAAGCCAACTTCACCTGCTCGTGGTGCACCCTGCTGACTGACAAACGAAGCTCTGGCGAAAAAAGAGGTAGGGCATAGCGTATTTTTAAGGTGCTCGACTGGGGAAGTACCTCTACTTCACAGAATTCCGCACCCAAATAGCAGTTCCCTTGAAGGTTGTTGTGTTCCTGCGAGTGAGTGAGGTCACCAGAAAGAAAGCAAGGAAGGAGAATAGGCTGGCAATGAATCGGCGACCATTTGGGGGCTTTCATAGCACATCAAACTAAAAAGTGAAAAATAATCCACGCCCCACGCTATTTTCACAATAATGCTAGTATTTTTTACTCATAAAATTTTTCAGCTTG
This sequence comes from Hypsopygia costalis, assembly GCA_937001555.2. Lineage (NCBI taxonomy): Eukaryota > Metazoa > Arthropoda > Insecta > Lepidoptera > Pyralidae > Hypsopygia > Hypsopygia costalis. Next base: position 11,424,882 of record OW443347.2, on the reverse strand, counting down.
TCTTTTGTATTAAGAATTATTTACTTTGATGTGCTTTAAAAGCGTGTTTTTTTAGTTTTTTTTAAAACTATAATTATTTGCTATGACAGACCCGCACGCGATAAACGCATGAATCTAAAAAGACCCGAAACCAGTTTACCAAGGCTCCCCTTTGATCTGGGAGCAGGCTACTTGGGCATTCTTAAGTCGAGTAGCTCGTGGTGACCGACGCTCGGTTTCCCGAGCATCGGGGCCAATCGGCCAATCGGGGAAATCAATTATCAAGAAAACTGGGGAGTGGTAGGCCACTCCCCAGTTATCTTGACGGGTGCCGTAGTTATAAGGCGCGTTTATCTAAAAAAACCGGCCAAGTGCGAGTCGAACTCGCTCACGAAGGGTTCCGTACCATTATCTATAAAAACGGCAAAAAAAATCATGTCTGTTGTATGAGAGCCCCTCTTAAATATTTGTTTTATTTTAATTTAATTATTTATTTTTAAAGTGAATATACTCGTATAGCTATCTAAATATTATGTGAGTATTTCAAGCGTCTGCCTATTGCCGTTATGAATTGCGAACAAAAACGATAAAAGAATCACGTTTGTTGTATGGGAGCCCCCTTAAATATTTATTTTATTCTGTTTTTTAGTATTTGTTTTTATAGCGGCAATATAAATAAAATAAAATAACCTGTGAAAATTTCAACTGTCTAACTATCACGGTTCAGCCTGGTGACAGACGGACGGACAGCGAAGTCTCAGTAATAGGGTCCCGTTTTACCCTTTGGGTACGGAACCCTAAAAAGGTCGCTCGCTCACTTCCTGGTGGTTTCCACCCACCCTGGTGTGTCAGATAGCCTGATATAATACCTTGACAGCCTCGAAAGGCGACAGAGCGATGTCAGCGAAGAACTCAGCCGAAGCGGAGGCAGCGAGGTACACGAACGTGCGGTACGAGTAGGCCGTCTCCTCGCCGAGCAGGTCGGAGTACATCACCTTGAAGATCTCGTACAGGCCGAACTTGAACCAGCCCTGGAACGAAATGAAACATTGGGGTTACAGTATGGTTACAGGACGGAAAGAAAATCAAAGTTTCTCGCAATTATTTCACATTGCAGAATGAAAATTTACCCAATAACAATGAATCGAAACCGTTCATTGTTAAACCTTCAAAAATGTATTCTACTTCTTTAAAAAAAATGTTGTCTATAAAGTCGGTTTACGGACGATAACTTTACGTGATAACGTCATAAGAAAACATGGGGGCTAGCCAAACGGCAGTTTGCGAAGTAGAAAAGCGTAGCGATCGCTAATTTGAACTGTCACGTCACGTGATCTATCTAACGTTCGTTACGCTACGAATTACACTTGTGTAATTCGTAGGGTCGTCGTCAAACATTTTAGTATGAGCTCCATAGTTTTAAGTAAGTGGTTCATCAACATCTTTGAACCAAAGCCAACTTCACCTGCACGCGGTGCACCTTGCTGACTGACAAACGAAGCTCTGGCGAAAAGAGAGGTAGAGAGCGTAATTGTAAGCTACTCGACTGGGGAATGTACCTCCACCTCACAGAATACCGCAGCCAAATATTTTATGTTGCGAGCGTTAATATGGCTACGGTAACCACTTCACATCAGGCGGGCCGTATGCCTGTCTGCCACCCAACGTAGTATAAAAAAAAACAGTTCAAATTAGCGTTCGTTATGCTTTTCTACTTCGCAAACTGCCATTTGGCTAGCCCCCCGGGCCGACGGAGTGGAAGAGAGATAGACACGTCACAAGCCGCGATCACGCCTGCATGCTTGTCACGTCAAAAATAACTTTTTAGATTTTATGACTAAACCATGGATTGATAACCGACTGTACCTAACCTTTTCAGTTATTTTTTGTTAATTGTTATTTTTTTTTTTTACCTGTGCAGAGTAGCCCATGAGCGTTGGCGCCCATCCCTTGCCGAGTCCTCTGACTCCCTCCTCTCGCACGCACACACGGAACCCGTTTATGACGTTCTTGTACTTTTCAGGGTTCACTTGTAAACGGCATTTGACTAAATCCAACGGAACCACGAGTGTGTGGGTTAAACCTGTAATAAATAAAGAAAATGGTTGTCTGTAAAGTCGGATTATGAACGATAATTTTACGTGATAACCTCTTATGAAAACAGCCGATGGAATGGAAGAGAGATGTGACTCAAGACGAACGCTTAAGCCGATCGTGCCTCTCTATCGCATGTTCCGCGCTCTCGCTTGCACGCTCGGCTCAAGCGGAACGTGACAATGAGTCATGATTTTTCATATAACAGTAAAAAAATACAGCGACATAATGTTACACAAGTAAATAGGGTTGCCACCCGTCGGGGCTTTCCCGGGCTTGTCCTAGTTTGGAGGACGTCCGGACAGCGTCCGTGCGAGGTTTCACACTAAGGATGTTTTGGAGCTCCGTAACCGAAACCGAAACTATCGGATATCCGAAATAAAAATCTATCCGAAATCGTAACCAAAACCGCTATAAAAGTTTCGGATAATTTCGGATAGAGGCGGAATCTAAACGAGACACGTTTTGATAGATTTTCGCCGGTCAAGGCGAGCCGCGAGTCGTTCTAACTGCGTCGCTCGACGCGTGTATCTTTTATCTACATAGTAATTACATACTTCTCCATATCTGTCATCCATTCTAATGAGATTAAAATTACCTAAAACAAATTAAGGCCTATTCTATTATTATAACAGATGATTTCCACCACTTAACATTGGAGGAGATAAAGATGCTATTTTTTTTTTAACTATATATATTTTGGACTTATACTTGAACCAGGTTTCTATTTATTGAAAGTTAACCCTGTAAGAAAATTTTCCATTTCTAAAAAAAATTACCTACTTATTATTTATTAAAAAAAACATATTTATTAATTTAATTATGCTATATATAAGACATCGGTAACTCAGTAAAAATGAAAGCGACAGAAATCGGGGGTAACTTGCGCTAAATTTGTGCTATCTGCCAACACATTTTTAAAAGTGTATCATCTCATCAGCGCAGTGAACTGAGTTAGCGCAATTGCGCGGCGTAGCGTTAACCATGTTTATTTTATGCTGTCGAAATAATTATTTCACCTATAGTTCACATCTACTATATAAAAATAAGTCGGGTTTTCCTTCCTGACGCTATAACTCCAGAACGCACAAACCGATTTCCACGGTTTTGCATTCGTTGGAAAGGTCTCGGGCTCCGTGAGGGAAAATCTTTTTTCACATACAGCGCCATCTCTAAGGAAATGGATGGAAACGAAAAGATTGAGCCACAGCGAAGCGTGGTCGGGCCGCTAGTATTGTTATATAGATTTAAAATAAAGCAATATTAAAACGTCTAGACATTTTTTGCGATCTAAAAATATATATTTTTCACAGGTTATCAACAGTTATCTGACGTTTTTTGATTGAATACGCATATCTTAATAAATCTTGGATTTATTGATAAAAATGATAAATGGCGTACAACATGTACAGGTGATGGTCATTATAGTTTACCTATTGCATTTTTAACCTACTTTACAATGGAGAGAATATTGAAATGAAAGAGGTAGCTGTACCGAAAAGAGGATTTCCCAGGGGTCTCTTCACAGGACCCAGTTCAGTTCAAGTTTTCAGTCAAAAATTCTTATCTCGTCTTATCTGACGTTATTTTTCGGCATATCCCTGAAGCCGTGAATAAGATCAGGAGAAAAATACAAAGGCAGAAAGAGGCTCAAAATGAGTTTGTATCCAGAGCCGTACACTTATTTAATAAAAAACATATCAATATTAACTGACCGCAACAAATCATGCCATCAATGCCGCACAGGGTGAAGTACTTGGGGGAGCCGAATTCACACGAGTCCTGCTGGACCACAGCCGACGCTGATACCGCTGGCGTCGGTAGCGCGATCTCCTCTGGTGGTGGCTGTGGACATAACGAAATAAGTCAATGAGGAATACGTCTGCAATAATGCAGGGCTGCCATACGTTCCCTGACGCCATTTTGATCTGATAAAACCAGGAAGGGAAGAATTTTCTTTTTTATATGAGAAGGGCCAACGAGCATGTGAGTCACCTGATGGAAAGCAATCACCACTGCTCATGGATCACTCCTGATCCAGATGGAGTACTATTTTTCCTTTCTTTCTTTCTGGTGACTTCACTCACCCACAGGCACACCACAACCCTCAAGGAAATTGTTATTTGGCTGCGGTATTCTGTGAGGTGGAGGTACTTCCCCAGTCGGGCCGCTTAAAATATAAGCTCTGGTGATAAGGGACGTAGGGCATAGCGAACTACCTCTCTTATCGCCAGATCCTCGTTTGTCACACTGTATATTTACGTTATAAGTATATTTAATTTAATTATTTAATAAATTTATTCAAATAAACTTAAGCTATAAATGCCAATAAACAATAAGTACAATTCAACTAGAAAAATAAAGTACCTAAAATTAAATAATACTTAAAATTAATAAATAAATAAATACATCTAAATTAAAACTAATTAAAATAAACTAAAAACAAAACTAATCTAATAAACCGCTGCCCGTAGGCAAAGTTCCCAATATGCTGGCCCCGTTGCCTCGTTGGATCGCAACACTAATTCTTTGTGCAAAGTAGAGGCCAGCATTTTGGTCACGAGATGTTTCGACCAGACGCGACGAAAGTTCTTTAAAAATTTTTTTGGCACTCGGCCCCCATGGCCCCAACGTTTACACCCCAAATGTCTCAAATATGTAACAGCTATCGAGGCTTATATACTATTACTATATTTGCGCCGTTTGAGGCATTCAGCAGATTCAGCCGCAGTGCCAGCCCTATTTTGTGTCCTGAGAAGATGAGACGGTGCAAGTGTATCAGTACAAGTTGCGTCCCAAACTAAGGGCCGCCCCATCCTCCAAGGTACCAAAGTCATACCGTCAGGTCTTAATTTTAATTGATTCCAATGAAATGGGTATCAAATGAAAGGGCTTGATGAGCGAAACACACAAGCCAAAAGGAAGGGTTATTATTTTAACAGTATAGAGTGCTTTGTGTGAGTATGTTTCGTTCAACATATTAGAATCCTGAAACCAGCCCCCCTAGCCAAATGTAATTCGTAGCGTAACGAACGTAGATAGATCACGTGACATTTGTCAATTCGAACATTTTAGTATGAGCTCCACAGTTCAAATTAATGATCGCTACGCTTTTCTACTTCGCAAACTGCCATTTGGCTAGCCCCCCTGAGCTTCTGCAATTTCGATTTCAAAGAGTCAACAGACAGACATTTTCACACCAATGGAAAAACTTATTTATGTAGGTATATATTATAAATTACTTTTAATTATTTTTTTTCGGCTAACTCCTTTCCATTCATAACGTATGGTCTCGCGGACGTGTATAATTAAAAAGTAATTACCAGCTCAAGTCCCACTGTGTTGACAACTGGCTCTTCCAATGCTGCTTCGCATCTGACATTGGTGAGGGGCCCGCGGAAGGGCGAGTTCCGCGCCGCATCCAGTAGTGAAGAGAACATTCTGTTGAAAGAAATAATATTTAGTCCAATAATTATTATTTAAATAGTTGATTTTGGCCAATTTGCCAGAATATTTAAAAAAAAACCGACCAAGTGCGAGTCGGACTCGCCCACCGAGGGTTCAGTACATAGGATCATTATAAATAGTTCAGGAATCTAACCCCCTATTTTTTATAGATTTAATTACAAATGTATAGTTCTGAGATTTATTCCTATACTTGTAGTCTATAACGATGTTACTTGCCAAATTTCATAGTTCTAGTTCAACGGGAAGTACCATAAGAGTTTTGATTCCCTTGAGAATGTCGAAATATGCGTTTTTGCTGAATAAATGATTTTTTTACAACTTCATGGGACCGCAGACCTGAGTATACAGTTCAAATTTCAGCTCGATACCTCCACGCATTCTCGAGATAGAGGGTCTTGACAGACAGACAGACGGACAGACAGACAGACGGACAACAAAGTGATCTTATAAGGGTTCCGTTTTTCCTTTTGAGGTACGGAACCCTAAAATTGGAAAAAATCACCTATGTTATAAAAAAATAACCGAGTTTCATCTGGAACAATGGACTGCTATGCCTTGTTTAGTAGTGTAAAATACTTAATAGGTAGCTGACGCTACACTGTGACTTCACAGCAGTAAAAATATAAAAAACCAAAAATTCGTCACCACCACAAACCTTCCTGGTAGCTCAGTTGAAAGATTACTCGACCGGTAATCTAGAGGTCGTGGATTCAAATCCCACCTGGGCGGAGGAGGTGAATTTTTCCATTTTTTAAAATAATTATAATATTTATATTAACGCCGGGTCCGCTGTGACGTGTTTTCGTCTTTGCAAACACGATAGCATTGTAAACGACGTGTTTTCGTGTTAGCACAGTATAAGTAATAGTGTGTTAGCGAACACGATAACATTGTTAAGTTGTGCAGATTATGCATTGCAAAACGTTATTTTAAACTTCAGCGTCGACGCACCCCGGCTACTCAATACAATGTCTCGTCGGTAAAACTAGCTCATCTATTTAGTCTGTGGTCGGTAACTACTACGTAAATAATGACGTCTACAGTGACGAGCAGCCTGGCGCAACTCAAGGTAAAAAAACGACTCTATGAATCGGAAGCGAATTTGGTACAAATTCTGATTGTTTTCGCTTCCATTTCATACATATTAGAATTACGCTATTTGTATGGCACATCCGTCTCTTAAAACGTAGTGGTTACATTCTCTTTGGTGACGAGCATGGTGGTCGAATGTCTAGCAATGGCCATTGACTCGGAGGTTGCGGCTTGCGGCATCTGTCACAAGACAAATATTCGTGTGTATAAACATGTTTGTCTTGGTCTGGGTGTTTTCTAGCTATTACATTATATGTATGTATTTACTAAAATCAATGAATTTCAGTATAATTTATGGGGTGTAAGTGGTTCATCAAGATCTTTGAACCAAAGCCAACTTCACCTGCACGTGGTGCACCCTGCTGAATGCTAAACGAAGCTCTGGCGAAAAGAGAGGTAGGGAGCGTAATTGTAAGCTACCCGACTGGGGAATGTACCTCCATCTCACAGAATACCGCAGCCTAATAACAATTCCCTTAAGGGTTGTTGTGTTCCTGCGAGTGAGTGAGGTCACCAGAAAGAAAGGAAGGAGATGCTCGTTGGCAGCGGGGGTGGCGGCGCGCGAGCGATATTTTATGTTACGAGCGTTAATATGGCTACGGTAACCGCTTCATATCAGTATAAAAAAAAAATATAAATAAATAAATGAAATTAAATCTCTTTGAATTCGATGCTGGCCGTGTTACGGTGCGGTCACATGATTGTTTTGATATGAAATATTGTTTATTTTTATCATACACTAATGTTTAATGTTATTTTCTTTTTAAATAACAGACAGCGTACTATAACAGACATGTATGATAGTATAATGTAAATACGTCAAATGGTCATCCAAGAACAAATCTTAAGATTGACATTATAAACAGGGTTGTCACCTTTTTTTTGCAATTTAATTATTTGACATAAATAAATAATAAATAATTGCCGTGTGGATTCCGGCAGACTAGAATAGAATCACTCCATCTCTTCCCGTGGATGTCGTACAAGGCGACTAAGGGAAATACATTATGAAAAATCGATCAGGCCTCCCCAACCCGTCTGGCCAGCGTGGGGAGTGTAGGCCAAATCCTCCGTCTGTCTGTGACGGACGAGAGACGAGAGAGACTAAAATGACCTGATGATGATGATGATTATATCTGATATCTAGTACCCATAGTATATGCATTGTTCAGTTTGAGACTAGACGGCAGTGCATAATTTGTTCAGGAATATTTATTTATTATTTATTGTTTTTTCAATGGTGATGGTATGGTGGGTGTTAAAATAACGTCATCCTTTCAAAATGGACTTTTCCATCAAACTTTGAACGACCTTATAACAACTCTCTGCGAGATCGAATCAGAAATGAGGAGATCCGTAGAAGAACCAAGGTTACCGACATAGCCCAGCGGATTAACAAGTTGAAGTGGCAGTGGGCAGGGCACATAGCACGGAGGACGGATGACCGATGGGGTCAAAAGGTTCTCGAGTGGAGACCACGTACCGGCAAGCGCAGCGTAGGACGTCCACCCACGAGGTGGACAGACGACCTCATTAAGACCGTAGGATCGCGCTGGATGCAAGCCGCTTCCAACCGGTCTTATTGGAGATCTAGAGGGGAGGCCTATGTCCAGCAGTGGACTTTCAATGGCTGAGATGATGATGATGATGATGATGATAAGAAGTAGCTAATAAGTTATTATGATGTGATGAAATAAAAAAATCGCAAACGGTTCTTATTTTGTGTACCTTACGATATTCATGAATATATATTTATAATTTTATAACATTGCCAAGTCTGTTGCTCGAAATAACGTAAGTACAATAATCTATAATAATAAAAGGCTTTGTCCTCACTGACTGACTGACTGACTGACTCACTAATCAACGCACAGCCCAAACCGCTAGGTCTAGAGATTCCAAATTTGGCAAGTAGGTTCCTTATGACGTCTAGGGGTGCACTAAGAAAGGATTTTTCAAAATTCATCCCCTAAGGGGGTGAAACGGGGGTCCAAAGTTTGTATGGAGAAACAAGATTAGTTGGACTATTTTATCCGAAACTTTACACGAGTACTTCTATAGATAAATGAGTAAACACGTGTTTCAGGATTTTTCAAAATTCAACCCCTAAAGGGGTAAAATGGAGTGAAAAAGTCTGAAAATCGTCATGGGTATTGTTTTTATGGTTTATCAGGTCGCTGATTACGAAAACAACAACTATTTTATTATCCAACATAGCCGACGTGACATAAAATCCCCCCCCTCATCATCATCATCCCCCTATGGGGGTGCGATGGGGTTGAAATGTCATAATATCAATATGGGTGTTGATTCTATGGTTTTCTGGGACGTCAATTACGAAAATCGCATTGATTTTTCAATTTTTTTCCCATAAAAGGGTGAAACGGAGGTCCAAAGTTTGTGTAGGGAAACGAGATTAGTTTGACTATATATAAAAGAGTGAACACGTGTTACAGGATTTTTCGAAATTCAACCCAAAAAAAAGGAGTAAAATGGGGTCAAAAAGTCTGAAAATCATGAAGGATATTATTGTTTTTATATTTTATCGAGTCGCTGATTACGAAAATAACAACAATTTTAAAATTCAACGTGGCTAACGTGACCATCATCATGTAATTTTTTTAAACTTTGATTTAACCTTTTTAAGCTGATGGAATGAGACTTTGTGTTGACTGAAGTGTTATCCTAATAGGTTTTTAAATTTGTATTTGGCGTCAATCAGTGCTTATACGATTGCGGGCGGCTGGCGCGGCGAGGACGGGACGGGTGTAGTAGTAGTTATCCGGAAAGTTCTTGCATCCGTATTTAGTACAATTATAGGTGCTACATGAGGGTGGTTGCGTTGCGTGTTAGACTTGACTTGGATAATCTAAAAAGCGCGAACTTCACGCGAGCCAAGCCGCAGGCAAAAGCTAGATAGTAAAAGGTTTTGTCCTCACTGACTTGACTGACTGACTCACTAATCAACGCACAGCCCAGACCCCTGAAGCTAGAAACCTGAAACTTTGGATATGTGTTCCTTATACAATGTAAGCGCGCACTAAGACAGGATTTTCCGAAATTTCACTCCTAAGAGGTTAAAATAGGGGGTTGAAAAAAAACCCTCTTGGAAACCGATTCACCTATGATTTTGAAACTTGGTGGAATAGTTGTTTATAAAAAAAGGGGATGTTTATGGGTAACTGATTAACTTGGCCCAGCGCCCAGCCAAGAATCGTCAAAAAATGTTATATTTATATTTGAATTAACTTATCACTAGATGGCGCTATACCTAGCATTTGTACAGCGCGCTATGGTTTCGTTATTAAGGAAAGGGTAGGTATATACGAGAGATTATTTCCGTTTGCGCTTTTAAAGCCATCGTGGCTAAAAGTAGTTAGGCAGGCGGTTTTTAATCAAACCATGGGGTTATCCATGACGGTTTATCGCTCACCTCATTCCAGTAGTTACCCCCGGAGGTAATCCATCGCGCGCGTAGGGCGTAAAAGAAACTGCGTCCCTCAAATGAAGCTACATCTGGTGTCGAAAACTAATTGAAAAACCTATTCTAAGTACCGACTTTATGGGATATACCTACTTAATATAAGAATTTCGGTATTTTTCAAACAATGAAGTCAAGATTCACTAAATTTATATTTGTGGAAGGTGTGATGATGCCCCATACCATTATAGCTTTGGAAGGTGATGGAGCTAGCCTGTTCCGCTCCATCTCCTACCACTTGCATGGAACGGAGGTGTATCATCAGGAGGTTCGTGCCGCCATTGGTCACGTATTAAACAACTGGAACGATGAGTTGTTGAGTGAGGACAGTAAAGAATGCGCTGTTGAGGAATCTCTCTTGATAACCCGCATTCCCATTATTCCATAAGACCACCCAGTTCAATTTAAGAGACTTCACTTCAATTTCCCATAAAGGTGTTTCGCTATGACCATTAACAAAGCTCAGGGGCAGTCTATAAAGGTCGCTGGGGTTGACTTGAGACAGGACTGCTTCTCTCATGATTAGTTGTATGTAGTTTACTCAGGAGTAAGTTCTCCTGGAAGCATTGCAATTTTGGCTCCTGGTGCGAATGCCAAAAATATTGTTTACCGGGACGTCTTAACCTAAATGGTGTATGTTTGTGATAATGGTCATTACGAAACAAAAATACACGCAAATCAGGAGTGTTCCCGTAGCGAAGCACGGGTACTTTGCTAGTTTATTATAAAGTTCGGGTGGCAACCATCATTTACAAACCAAGACTTACATTAATAACTTAAAAAAATCAATTTATCACTTTTTACCTATCTAGTAACGAGCGAGTCGTATTATCAATTTTATTTTTTATCTTTGTCGGTTATTCCGATGTTACGTAAGATAGATATGTTTTCACGTAAATATAGTTCTGATTTCAGACCGCAAAATTTAATAAATAAGATTTATTCTATGGTTTTATGGTCGATGGACGAGCCCGGTGGCCGATTGGCTAGCAAAGGCCGCAGGTTCGGTCCCCGCACAAGCAAAACACTTGTATCCAAGAACATGTCTGTTTGTCTTGGTCTGGGTGTTTTCTATGTATTATAAGTATGTCTTTACAAAAAAAATGTATTTAAGTACATTTATCTGTTGTCTAGTACCCATAATATACTTAATTGCGCTTAATTTGGGACTAGATGGTGCTGTCCGATGGCGCTAGCGATGTCCAGTCCAGAAATATTTATTTACTTATTTATTTACGGTATTCTTTAAGTGAAGTAGGAAGGCGGAAGCAAAAAACAGCAAGATAAAAAGGAAACATCCACATTGGTTTGTCTTGTTTGAAAAAAAAAATAAGATGAAATATTAACTCGGTGCGTAATTTTGTCATATTTTTTTTAATACCAGAATGAATAGTGAAGTTACATCTATTTTTGAGTACTTGTTATGAATCGAAATTTGAATATTTTTATTGTAAATGTAAAACCAAATCGTTTTTATTGTAAATCGCGTATCATCACATGCAGGTAAACTTGTATTATAGAAACCAAATCGTTAATAAAATATATTTTTTTTATCGAAAACACTAACACTGTTGATACAAACATCACTCATAAATCATTCTAAGATCTAGTTTCATTTGCCTGCCTAATATTTTTTTCTGTGTCACAAAAGATTGATAAAAATATTTGCAGACATTGTATTTGACAGTGTAGTAAATTTTGTAAAATAATTGCATTCGTATTAATATTTATTTACAATTATAACATCCAGTGTTCAGTATAATAATGCGTTCAGGGTGCTGTTGCGGCTGCCCCGTTACTTTAACGCCTCGGGGATGTTTGCCACAGCGCGAGTCGATTGCTTTTATACAACGATGCGTAAAAGGTGTGTGCGTCCTTGGTGCGCAGGGTGCGGGCCAGCGGCAACAGCATCCTGGCCATGATTGCTGGTCGATTTGACTGCACGTATTTGTCTCGCTGTTGTTGCATTTCTCATGGAATGGTGCAGCGGTGAGATTGGTTCAACAATTAATTAGTTAATTATGATCCTAACATAACTAACATGTAGACTAAGATTTTACTAATATATTGAGTCATGGTTACTTGAATAAAGAAATTATATTTAAATAACAAGTTCCGAGGCTAAATTATGGCAGTATCTAATAATACTTTCGCTAGTTTTTAAAATATAAAATAATAAAAATGTTGAAGTGTGCCATAAACTGTTACGTAAAAATCGTAAAAATGTCATGAAATCGATTCCCATTGCGGGTCATTTTTTATGTTCAGCAAAAAAAGAAAAAACCTTTCGCTATCTGCTCAAGAACATTTGTATTTTTTATACGACTAGGGTGACAAACAAGCATACGGCCTGACCGATGGTAAACAGTCATCTTAGTCTATGGATGATTGCAGCATTAGATTCATACTAACGCGTTAGTGTAAATTCATTATTCCTAAAAATCCTTAATAATGTTTAAAATAAAATAAATGAATGGAAGCGCCCATTTAAATCTCGAATAAAATTGATTACATAATTCATAATTTATGATACCAGATTTGAACAATTTCATAATCAAATTAAGTATAATTTAAAATATATATGTAATTACATACATATGTAATTATGTACCTAGTTCCATACGAAATTTTTGACCATCGACCAAAAATATTATCCTTTTAATCAAAAATAAAAAAAAAAACATCAAGCTTCTATTTCTAGGTTTTTAAATTATCAGTCGACTCCCGCGTGATCATAATCGATTAATTCAACATGTTTACAACCCTAATTGTCTGGAACAAGTTTACAATCGTGTAATATCGTGCCTATTTAAAATAAAATTGATTCTACTTACATAATATAATTTAATTACTATAAAGAACACACAACACACCCCCACACGGCAACAAACACCCGACAAACTATCTGTACTGGACGATAAAACTCTAATCAGATAAAAGAATGTAGAAAGACATTTTTACAATTGAATTAAGGATGCGACGGTAGCGCCACTTCGATAATACGCGTTATCGGGATGCGATTTTTTATGAACTACTGGTCGCCCAGTGCTCGAATTAATTTAAATAGGCTATTTGACAATGTTTAAAAATTGTATAAATTATTTAACAATATCGTAAAATACACAGAACTTTAAAGATCTGCTAACTTTAATATCTTCCGATCGATTTATTTTAAGGTCGATCAAAGTTTGGCGGGAAAGTCCGTTTTAAAAGTATGAAATTATTAAAAAAAAAATTATTTCCATTGGAGAAGCAATAAAATATTATAACCATTATTTAGATACTAATTACTTAAACATAATATTTAACATAGCTGTTGTACAAATTTCTGATTTAAACCAATAATACAAACGTGTGATGTCATAACCTAGTAGCCTATTGTATTTAGGGTTTTCGGGAAAGTCCAAAAACACACATGTTTGTCCTGTTCGGGGATCGAACCCGCGAGCTCGAAGTCAAAATAGCCATTGCTTGCTATCCATTAGACCACCGGGCTTGTTGTCTTATGAAATTTCTGTATTATTAGTCAAATTGGAAGAAATCTTTTGAAGAGATAAGGTTTCAAAACGCCATGTTTATACATACCATTATGATTAAATTTTTGACGAGCTCGGTGGCGCGGCGTAGCGGTCAATGAGGCGGCTTCGACACTAACGCTCGTGACTTCGGTTCCCAAATAGGTCAAACATTTGTGTGCATGAACATGTCTGTTAGTCTTAGTCTGGGTGTTTTCTATGTATCATAAGTATGTATTTACAAAAAAAAATGTATTTACGTATGTTTATCAGCGGTCTAGTAGGTACCCATAACACAAGCTTCGCTTACTTTGGGGCTAGATGGCGCTGTGTAATTTGTCTGACAATATTTAATATCTCTTTTTAATCACGGGTCAAGCCCGGTCATTTGATAGGCGTGCGCGGGGATATGGATCCAACGCGCAGAGATAAGTTTGTACGCCCGCCGTGATCCGCTCTTGGATATAGCAATAGAACGATATACCCATGAGCAGGTCTCGGCAGGCGTTGAGATTATTACAAAGTGTGAGGGAAAATAAATGGGCTATGGATGGACGCCTGCCATAACTGCTTTTATTGCTAGTTATTCGCGGCAGGCGGTGGCTTGCCACTCACTAGTTGGGCCCCCGAAATGCCAGGAAAACGGCCGGGGGCAACACCGGTGTGAGTGACTCAGGGATGTCGAGAGGTGTGCTGCGCTTTCTCCGAAGTTACTCGCGGCGTGATGCCCTTTAACACTTCCACCCCTGGAGCATATAGCTCTAGCGGCTCCTCTCTGGACGCCCAATGAAGGCAAGCCAAAGCTGAGAGTCCTGCGGGCCTTCTTGTGTTTACACTCCGACCGATGAAGACACGTCAGATACGAAAGCCCTGACCGACTCTCTGGAGACTCGGGTCCGTGGTGTCGCTACTCACACAACAGCTCGCCACTAGCTGCCCTGTGGACTTATTATTATTAACGTCATGTGTAATAGTTTCACTAGGGCATAACATTTCATCAAAACATATCAAAAGCAGTTCAGTGGTTTTGGAGCCTATTCATTTCCAAGAATGACTTTTCGGCGTATATAAGCGTTTCGCTCGCTCAATTCGCTTCTCTCAATAAGTACCTATTTACAAAAAAAAAATAAAAAAAAATAAGTACATTCTCAGTTGTTTAGTACCTATAGCACAGTTTATATAATAGTACCTACCACATTATGTAATAGAAAGCCGTGTGGTTTCCGGCAGACTAGAATATAATCACTCCGTCTCTTCCCGTGGATGTCGTACAAGGCGACTAAGGGAAATACATTATAAAACATCGATCAGGCCTTCCCAACCCGTCTGGCCAGCGTGGGGAGTGTAGGCCAAATCCTCCTTCCGTCTAGGACGGACGAGAGAGGGCCGTGCTCCTGTAGTGGAGACTAAAATGGACCTGATGATGATGATGATGATACCTACCACACCCCGGCCACTACATACAAGAGTCGTATCGTTTACTACTACATAAACAATGGCGTCTGTGCAGCACGTAAATGAGCGTGTGCGCATGCGGCGCCATACAAACTGTTCCAAATTTGTCTCAGAGGGGGGGTGAGGTCGACACGAGAGGGCGGCAGGGATTGGCCATACTGTACGTAGTACTATTACTTATACTGTAATAGTACTCCAATAGTACAAGCTTTGCGCTTAATTTGGGACTAGATGGCGCTGTGTAAATTGCCCAGAAATAATTATTTTTTATATTTATTTTATTTATTTAAGCGGCTTGAAACCACTGGCCTCCGTCAACCCGCAGGTGAGCAGTGTCGTGGAGTATGCTCTAAACCCCTTCTATTGAGGAGAGATTACGTATCCCAGCAGTGGGATGAATAAGAGTTGTCGACGACGACTGGGGGAGTGCCTCCATCTCACAGAATACCGCAACCATATAACAATGAGGATCTTTTGGCAGCACTGTAGCTTAGGGTCCAATCATCTATCAATTCATAGCATTTTGTCAAATGTCTTGTTGACGTCTTGTGTTGTCTTGAAGTTTCACTGTCAAAAAATTCAGTACAATTTGACAATCTGGACCCGACGCCTACCTAGCGACATCTGGTGTCAGAAAAAATATCAAAAATCCCCATTCCCTTGAGGGGGTATTTGTGTTCCTGCGAGTGAGTGAGGTCACAGGAAGGTAGAAGTTGGTTCTTTGGCAACGGGGGTATCGGTGCGCGAAAGATATATTTTATAATATTTCATATTGCGATTTACCAGTGTTTATACATAATTATTAGGCTTACTGTAACCGTTTCATATCAGGCGGGTCATATGCTTGTCTGCTAGTCGACGTAATATAAAAAAATAGTGAACTTTGGATCTATACTGTAATGCTTTTAACACTTATGTGGTAAACAAGCTTGACCTTCTAATAGTAAGCAGTCGTTGTCGTTTATGTCCGCTTGCAACACTAGCGACATCGCACGTTGCTGATCCTGTAAAAAGCCCTTTAAGTTAAAGTTTATTATTATTTAAAATTTTAATATTTGTCTTGGCCAACTTGCCAGATTCAAATCCCATCTAGGCGAGGAGGTGATTTTTCCATTTTTTTAAAATATTTTTATAACCCCATGTTTTGTGACAAACAATCAATTAACTATAGCATATTTTCGCTAACAGCTTATGGTTCTTATGTCCTTAGCCTTAGAGTTCTAATTCGGTCAGTCAACCACGCACGAAACTATCTGTCTCGTTTTATCTCGAACAATTTCAGAATCATCCGTCCTTTTCGCTCTCTATCAGCAATTTTGGCATTACAACGTATCTCTCTCATTCTAGCTCGTACGCTTTATGTGTTTCCGTTCTTTTTACTCTTTGTCACTCGATTGAACTAAATGACGCAGTGAACTACACGGGACAAGAAAGAATGAGTGGCAAGAACCAGCTTGTTTGGTGAACTGGTACAGCTTTAACTTGCCATTGGGGTTGGCAAGTTAAAGCTGATCTCAGATGGCGCCACCACTGTACGAACCTTTGTCATTTATCATTAATCGTTTCGGATTTGTTTGTTGCGTTGATGTCTTGACAATTTTACGATTTAAAACATGTATTTCAATTGGAAAATATGCGAGTTAATAATTTAAATAGTTAATAATAATGAATAAA
The DNA here is from genome assembly GCA_937001555.2 of Hypsopygia costalis. Classification (NCBI taxonomy): domain Eukaryota; kingdom Metazoa; phylum Arthropoda; class Insecta; order Lepidoptera; family Pyralidae; genus Hypsopygia; species Hypsopygia costalis. The sequence continues at coordinate 11,408,124 of OW443347.2, read as the reverse complement.
ATGGTTAATAATATTTATCGCTTCGAGCCACAATTTTTTAAGTTTCTCATCTCGAGGAAACTGGTGGCCTCCCTCCAGTTTATCTACAATTTGGTACACAAAATCTAGGCATTTTCTCAATAATGGTCTCTATCTATGAATTCACTACTAAATTTCATACAAAAACTGCTTTGTTAATGGTCTTTGCGCTGCTAGCGCCACTTTGACAGTTGTCGACCCCATTGAACTACTCACTCAGGAACTACACAAGTCTACAATCAATACAACTTACGACATACGACAACGCAATGTAGCCGTAATAAATAACGTAGTCGCAGTTAACGTAATGCTATTGGTTAATAAGTATCGTCAATGGATTTTTGAAGTGAAAATTTCTTTCTAACGGCGTTGAACACTATTTGGGATAGATAAAAAATGTTAAACTCGCTTGAGGACGTGGCCTGATCGAAAATTCGTAAGACGGAAGGAGAGTAGACCGCCGGCGCGACGTAGGAGAGGAATTAATATCCCCCTCTCTTTCTGTCCTACTGTTTATTTTTAATGTAATATAAATTGATATGTTTGTATACGATAGCGCAATAAATGAATTTTGTATTTTACACACTTATATGATAGTACTTTTATACTGATAAATAAAGCAATTCAAGCTAAATTATTCGCTAACCATTCCAAAATATGTATTCAAAAATGCACAACGTCAATGTTCAAGTTTTCACTTCTGCCGGCACTCTCGGTGTGCAACCAGTTGTTTGTAAAACAGCACTACAGAATACTATGCGATATTAGATGACAATGATCAAAAATTATTTATCAGAATCGTAATAGGTATATACAAAACTAGAACGATCTGCGATCTTGAAATTTTAATAAATTATGTCCGACTTGTTTTATGGTCGATCAAAGTTTAAAGAAAAGCAATTTAAAAGAATAAAATTATATAAAAAAAATATTAACTTTGGAAAACAATCAAAAATACTATAACTTTTGTTACGGCACTAGCTACAAAAACGTAGTATTACATAGCTGTCGTACAAATTTCTGTTATAACGTATAGAAAATACCTAAGTGTGACGTCATAATTCAGTAGCCTTTTGTATGGAGTATTTTCGGGAAAGTGCAAAATTGTGATTTTCAAGTTATCATAATTATCTCGAGAAGTTTTTATGCTAGCGAAGTAATTTCTTTCACTTATATATAGTTATATTATAATGACGTCCTTACATAACACATCGAATGAAAAAATCGTCGTGTAGCATAAAATATTACGTATAACCGGTTAGTAGCTAGTTACCAGGAACAAGATAACACTGAGTAAGCGCGGAACATTTTAATACTCGGAACGGAACGGTAACGCTCGCTGTCATTTGTTACAGCAAAGAGTGATTCCGTTCCGTTCCAAATATAAAAAGTACCGCTGAACTGAGAACGTCAAATGCTTTTTTTAAAAGGCAGAAAATCCTCTTCGCACTCCATCAGCCTGGTTGCTACCAGACTGATAACCGCCTACCTAACTAATTGGCTAGCTACTAACTAGCCACGATGGCTTTAGAAGCGTAAACGGAACGGTAGAAGAAAAAGAAGGGACACGGTGTGTAGTCCGCGGCGGGCTGACGAGGGTCCCCTCCGCAGGGCGGTCTCCAGCCCGTCGCAGAGTACTAATCGTAACCGTAATCGCGAATCGCGATCGAAGTGAAACGTGATGAATGAATGAATGAAGGAATGAAAGGCGATGTAATGGAAGTATTAAGTACTACGTACAACAGAAATGAGCTCTATCTGTGCACCTTGCAGCTAAAATAAAGAAAATAAAACCTTACGTTAAGGTCGTAAGGGTCTTGTTGCACGCAAAATAAAAATGAAGCCGAGTAAGAGAGCAACCACTGAACGCTGTGTCCCGTTCTAACAGCGACTTAGAGTTGCCAGAGTTAAGAGACCTATTACATTTACACGCTGACGAGCTCTCGCGCAGTACTAAACCCGCGAAGGCCGCCGGCGCATCGTTTTTTGTAGTAATTTTGAAGTTATATTTATCATTTATTGAAATAAGATAATAAATTCATGCTACAAAGTTTATTCATCATGAAGTAACAATTATTCTCGTATAAATTTTGCTCAATAATATTATCGTTTATTCGAGAAATTAACAGTTTACTTAAAGCAATTTTTGAAGTTTTTTTGGTAAAAGGAATGTTTTTTTTTCTATATTAAATCAATGATATTTCAAAATTCCGAGGCCCCTATGTAATAGACGACTATTTATCAAATATTTTTTTTATTTCATTTGTTTGGAACAGTAGTACAATCCAGGAGCTCAAAATAGTGAATTTTATGAATTTTATGAACGCATTTTATGAAAATCATTCTCTGCAATTTTGGGTTTATATAAAAAGTTAAGCAAAATTTACAAAAAGCGAGGCCGCTATGTACTATGCCAATAGCTATTCTGTACTTGAATTTATTATCTATAATCTATTATCACAGATTTACAGATTTGAAATTTCAAATCTATAATCAGCTAGTTAGCTGTGGTATGAATCTATATGGCCATTTTTGACCCCAGGATTGGGCGATTTGGATTACATATTAATTCTAAATCTGGCAACTTAGGCCAGCATGTATCTGGCAACTTAGGCCAGCATGTATCTGGCAACCCTAGATTGCTTGATAACTTGATACCAATGGCGAAAGTTCCTCATTGCTTGCTATTTTTGTATATTGCTTCTTCTTCTTCATCATTCTTGTTTGACGTTTGTTCTCGCATCGCATATAGCCACAGAGTACTTTGTAATAACATATAAACACGCACAAATTATCGTGAACTTTCTGAATATATAATTAGATTTCGTAACTATTTAGTAGGTGTTAACTAAACATATATCGTTTAACGTTTTCCTCCTATTTTCATTGTGAAATATGCAAGGAATACCAGAGGCTTTGACACCGATTTCCTGGCTCACCGGCCGGTGGAGCACCAAAGAAGGTCATGGACAGTATCCAAACATACCTTCTTTTGATTACCATGAAGAATTGGAATTTGTATGCATCGGTAAGTTGTAATTTTTCCGAAAGTAATAACATGGTAAATAAAAAATACAAAATGAGCCCCAGAAATACTAGGTTATGTTTGTAATGTTTTTTATCAACTTTAGTCGCCAAGTCAGTATAATAGTCGCCCTGTTTCACAATTTTAGACGCTCGGTTTATTATAAATCCTAATTTTTGACGTGACAACGTCTTATAATTCGATGGAGCCGGCTGCACGCATGAAAAAACATGACTCATGCGGCGATACCTCGCTCTGAGGCGTTCCATTAAAATTTTCTTTTGAAAAATGCAAACATTCCATCAGTATTTTCTTTAAGACGTCTTAAAAAAAGCATTTGACGTACTAAGTAGTTCTGACATTAAACTTTGACATAACATAATAAATTAATTGATTGTATTGAGGGGTCACTAACGCATATTTATCGGGAAAGTAAAGTAGTTGGCATAATTTATTTATTACTAGGCCGGATTTTAACCCACAGGGCCAAAATCGAGGTTGAGTGTAGTGAGTAGGTTCACTGAGTGTATGTTTTCCATTGATTTCAATGAAAAATGTATTTGATGATAATTCCTCAAGGTCATGATCGATCTCAATTTTGTTCGACACAAACCTTGCATGTTGAGTTCTTTAATTGTGACAAGTGTCATCAAAGTCGGTTCAGTGGTTTTGGATACTATTCATTTCCAAGAGTGACTTTTTAGCGTTTTGCTCGCTCAATAATAACTTTATAATATTTATGTCAATGTCAATACAAGAAAAAATGTTGGCATGGCCATAGACCTACATAACTGTTCTGTTATATTAAAATCGGTTTGGTTAGAATGCGTGAATAGAATGTACGTCTGCGATTTATGAGTTCTGCTCCACTGCATAGATACTTTATGTTTGCTATAATTTGAAGCATCTACAGACACTTTTAATATTTCATAATTTTGTATCTGTGTGTACTGTATCATGTGTATTTATGTATGTTGTTTTTGTTAAGTTTGTGTTAAATTTTGATATGCCACCTACGTTTGTCTATGAATTATTTTTTTCCTTTATGCTAAGGTTGCCTGGAAGAAATGGCCATCCATAAATTACATCACAGGAATTTCATGATTTTTTGACCCCCTTGTCTTGTTTTATTTAATTATTTATTTTTAAAGTGAATATATAACTAAATATTAATTCTATTACGCTAAGTAAGGACTATGAAACATCTCATAGGGGGGGAGTGGGAAGCGTTACCATTTCGAGATAGTTTTAGCGCATATAACATATTCACATTCATAAAATATTTTTGGACAATTTACACAGCGCCATCTAGTCTCAAATTAAGTGCAAAGCTTGTGTTATGGGTACTAGACAACTGATAAATGTAAATACTTAAATACATTTTTTTTTGTAAATACATACTTATAATACATAGAAAACACCCAGACCAAGACAAACTGACATGTTCATGCACACAAATGTTTGTCTTTTGCGGGAATCGAACCCGCGACCTCAGAGTCAAAGTGGCCATTGCTAACCATTCGACCACCGAGCTCGTCAAATATGTAAAGGCGATACGAAGTTCGCCAGCTAGTTTGTTATAAAATACAGTTATACAGATCTCATTTAACAGTGTATGATTACTAAGATGCTTGTTGTACTATTTCAGGTCAACCGATGTTTAACTTCTCCTCGCTATCGAGGCATCCAGAAAAGCAAACTCCGATGCACCAAGAACGTGGTTTCCTACGTATCAAGCCTGGAACAAACGAGCTTGCTTTTGTTGTGAGCCACAATTTCGGCCTCACATCTATGGAGCAAGGTATTTGTGATCCAGAAAAGAAGGAGATAGTTTTAGAAACTGTTGAAATTTCAAGAATGTCCTTCGCCAAACCGCCTGTTGTGAAGAAATTCAAGAGATATATAAAGTTGGTTAATCCGAACACATTAGAGCTTAGATTGTTTATGGAAACGGAGAATACTGAGTTGACGGAGCATTTGAAAGCTGTTTATAAGAAGATTGAGGAGTAATTGTTAATGGACATGCGTCAACTGACCAACTGACTGGATGTTGTGGTTAGTAGACGCAGTTCGTTGAGTATTTCTTCAAAGCAGATCGGAATGCATGCTGCATCTTGATGTATCGTTTGTTTAATGAGTCTTAAAATGCATAGAAGCTATGGAGGCATGTTGAAAATAATGTTTTTGAAATTAATGCACATGGACGTATCACAGTGCACCGTAAGCACAGAATAATTACCGTAAGTCTGTTTACGGAAGAGTCACAGAAGAGAAAAATTGTTCTTTTCATATATCAATATTTGTAATGTTTACAAAATTTCTAAATAAGCTTTAGAAGATATTTTATATTTTATATTAGAACATACTTTATCTTCTATATATATAAAAATGAATGTTTGTCTGTATGTCCTTTATGTATTCGTTTACCGTTCATCCAATTGCAATGAAACTGTGGTGAGATATTCTGTGTATACTGGGTAAGGTTTAGACTGGACAACATCAGTCAGGCCAGTTAGTATGTTCTAAAGCTTCTAACCAAGCTAAATTGTAGAATATATTGTCCTCCAGCCATAGTATACAAAAGTTAAAAAAACTGGCCAAGAGCGAGTCGGACTCGCGCACGCAGGGTTCCGTACCATTATCTATAAAAACATTATCTAAAAAAAAATTATGTTTGTTGTATGGGAGCCCCCCTTAAATATTTGTTTTATTTTTATTTAATTATTTATTTTTAAAGTGAATATAAAACGAAATATTATGTGAGTATTTCAAGCGTCTACCTATTGCCGTTATCAATTGCAAACAAAAACGAGCAAAGAAATCACGTTTAATACAAAATACCTTAAATATTTATTTTATTTTATTTTTTAGTATTTGTTGTTATAGCGGCAACAGAAATACATCATCTTTTCAACTGTCTAACTGTCATGTATTAATTATTCATATACCTACTTTGTTGATTATAATAAAGTTGGATGATGTGGGTACTTCACTTATCATGGTGACATTAAAACACGTATCAGGCTACACAGCTTGTTTCATTTAAATACCAATTTAAATACATATTTCTCGAACATATTACTAACTATCACGGTTCATGAGATACAGACGGACGGACGGACGGACAGCGGAGCCTTAGTAATAGGGTTCCTTTATACCCTTTGGGGTACGGAACCCTAAAAAAGGAGACAATTTTATATTTGTCACTAATCTGTAATCATCATCATCAGCCTGTATCTATCCACTGCTGGATATAGGCCTTCCCTAATGCCTTCCACCGTAAGTGATCTTCCGCTTTCAGCATCCAGTCGCTTCAGGCAGTTCCCTTCAGGTCTTCGGTCCATCTAGAGCGGGGAGCCTCCGATGCTCCGTCGCCGCATACGAAGTCTCCACTCTAGGACTTTCCTACCTTTTTTTTTTATACTACGTCGGGTGGCAGACAAGCATACGGCCCGCCTGTTGTGAAGCGGTTACCGTGGCCATATTAACGCTTGCAACATAAAATATTGCTCGCGCGTCGTTACCCTCGCTGCCAACGCAGAATCTCCTTCCTTTCTCAGTTCCTTTCAGGAACACAACAACCCTCAAGGGAATTGTTATTTGGCTGCGGTATTCTGTGAGGTGGAGGTACATTCCCCAGTCGGGTAGCTTACAATTACGCTCCCTACCTCTCCTTTCGCCAGAGCTTCGTTTGTCAGTCAGCAGGGTGCACCACGTGCAGGTGAAGTTGGCTTTGGTTAAAAGATCTTGATGAACCACTTACACCCCAAAATCCCTCCCTCATTTGCCATCACTTACTCGGCAGATGTGGCCGGCCCACTGCCATTTCAGCCTGCCGACTATGAGAGCTACGTCGACAACTTTGATTCTCAGTCGTATTTCTTCGTTCTGAATTCGGTTACTACCGATTAAAGAATACAAGTTTTCTGGTTCAGAGCGGACAAACCAATGACTGACTTACAGAATGAATAAACACCAATCATAACATCATCATTATCAGCCTGTATCTACCCACTGCTGGATATAGGCCTTTCACAATGCTTTCCACCATGTGCGATCCTCCGCTTTCCGCATTCAATCGGCTACCAGCCACTTTTTTGAGGGCGTTGGTCCATCTAGAGAGGGGCACCCTACGCTTCGTCGCCCCATAAGAGGCCTCCAGTCTAGGACTTTCCTCTCCCATCTGACATAATAATATAACAATGTCTCTAAAACCTGAATAAAATAGAGTTCAATTTCGGGCTAAACGTTACAGATTTATGGTTTAAAACATTTATTTCTCAAAAACAGAATGCAATATTCAGTTACATTGTGAAATATCAGAAAACATTAAATTTTTACAGTCTGGAGAGCAACATAGGCTACTCTTTATTAAAGATAAAGAGTAGCCTATGTCCAGACTGTAAAAATTAAGAGATATATATATATATATATATATATATATATATATATATATATATATATATATATATTTAAGAGATATATATAATAAAGAGTAGCCTATGTTGCTCTCCAGACTGTAAAAATTTAATGTTTTTATATATATATATATATATATATATATATATATATATATATATATATATATATATATATATATATATATATATATATATATATATATATATATATATATATATATATATATATATATATATATATATATATATATAATAATATGTACATATATGCTCTCCAGACTATAAAAATTAAGAGTCTATCCCGGAAAAAACATCTCATTCCCACGGGAAAAACTAAAGTTTATAATCTTTTGTTCTTTCACGCAAAAGGAACCTAAGTACGGACATGATTTTTTTAATGGGGATAGTTTACGGTCCGGTGAGTGACATAGGCTACTTTTTATCCCGGAAAAACATCTTAATCCCATGCGAAAAACTTTGTAATCATTCATTCATCATTTGTCCTTTCATCACGTCGAAAAGATTTTGATATATGAAAAGAAAATTGTCTTCTGTTTGATCAAATGGTGGTCTTCACCCATCAATTTATAAAAGGTAAAGAGAAATATAACAGGTGCATAACGTCCAAATATTTAGGCAGGCTGTGTTACATTTTGTTATAAATAAAGTGATCAATTTAGTATGCTGTTTCACATGAGTTTTAATATATATTCTATAATGCATAACTAATACAAAACAATTTGATGTTACACAGATGTATAAAAAGGTGAACTTCAAAGTCGTCGCCAGCCGATGGCCGGGGTAGGGGGGATAGGGGAGGGGGGGGGGGGGAGTTGATATGGAGAATGATTCATACTTTACATGAATTTTAAGCTGTAAAATGAAGTCGAGAGCTCATGAAGCTTTTCACTTGTAGTACGAGCCTTTCATTTACGGGCATTGTAATAATAACGGTACAGAGTCCAACGTGTAAAGCTTCATGAGTACAATAAATAAAACTTATAAATAAATAGAATCTAGGGAGGGTCAGGTGGCCCTCCCTACCCTGCCTTGGCGACGCCAGAAGTAAAAAACACATCTGCTGTTCTTTTAATCTAATAAAATAAAGTCAAGTAATGCTAAAAAAATAATGCTCTTAAAAAATAATCAGCTAAGAAAACTAATAGTTAAACTGTTACGAGATCAATAAAACTTAACGAAGATCTATTTTTGTAAAATCTATATCGAAATGATTCTTAATTCTTCGATATAATGATACAAGATAAAGGAAGTTTTCTGGCATTAAATTCCGCAACGGTTCCCGATTGACGACCTACATAAGTATTTCTTCAGGCGTCGTCATAACGATACAAAATAAAGGATGTCTACTGGCATTAAATTCCAAAATTTTATGGTTCAATAGAAATGAACTGCCTAATGAAGAATGAGGACAACAAACTGTTTCCTATGAGAATGGGATTTAAATCCAACACGAGTGGCTTCAGGAGAAATGGAAAAAGATGGACAAGATTAATGAACTCTACAGAACATTCTCTGCGATAGATGTGTTTGTTGTCCAGCGTTGTATTACTTTACCCCACGGATACTAGTTAGTAAAACCGAACTTTGCCGATTGAACCCCAAACAAACTGCCCGATCGGCACAAGCTTAATAAAGCTGAACGTAATTTAGGAGTTGTTTCGGTCTGTTTTTTCAATCTGCAAATACTGCCGAATCGAGTCATGTGTCGACCCGAATGAACCACTCGATCGTCACAAGCCTATTGATGTCGAACAAGTGCACTAATTGCTTCGGGTCGGCTTTGTTATTTGACAAGTACTGTCGAACCGACAATGCCGGGTCGCTTATGTATGTAGCGATCCTTACAATATAAAATGGTGGCGTTTCGGCTGCGGGTGATATTCTTCGTTTGTCACCTGAGTGGAAGAGGACGGCGATGACTGGCGATCTATGGTGTTCATGTTGAACAGCGTGTCGTTCGCCTGCAAATCTTGCTGCTCTACGTCTCGTGGCTCTGCTTCGCACAGCTTGCGGTCTGTCGTGTCGTGCTGGTCTGCGGACGACTTTACAAGCAGCATGTCGAGTGGCTGCGAAGCTCGTGACTCCACGTCTCGTGTTCGTGCATCGCGTGGTTCGAGGTCTATGGTCGTCTCCTCGGTTATCTGTACCGCGTCGTTGCCCAGTGTCTGCCGTGGCGCCGGCGGCAGCTGTTCGGCTGTTGTCCTTTACAATACTAATTACTAATTGTTCCACAAAAGCACACTAGGGTGCTATCAGTAGGGCACAATTTCTGCCAGGATTTATTTTCTTCCTTTTCCATTCCATTTCCTTTTTCATTGCAATCTGTCACTATCAGGACATTAAGCATTCGGTATATATAAATTTGTCAATTTTTGTCTATTTCAAAGCTACCGAACGCTCCGACATCCGGCTATTCTTTACTTCTAAAGCATTCTTCATATCGCTTTGAGACCATCCTATACCACGCTTTTTTTTTTGGGTATTGGTTCCATATTTTTTGCACTGAAACCAAAAATGTTATTGTAATTTATAGTTAGTAATATTAGTAAGCATAGTTTATGAAAATAAGCTGTTCAGAGTTTTAATACACCTAATAAGGTCCGGTCCTTATTTGGTGACAAGGAGGTGGTCCTTGTTAGGCACTTCACCATACCGGAGAAAACCAATCATAATAGACAAAAAAAATAGTTCTTTCAATAACCTTACCTTCACAATCCACGCCTAAATGTTACTTGTTCCTTTTCATGTGTAAATTTCTTGCCAAAACGAAACAGAAACACTTGAATTAATCGAATAACACTAATAAATTTTATAAAACGACCTACGCGTCGTGACGTGAACTGCATCGACAGGCGTACTGACAAAATGGCGGCGTAAAACCCAAGTAATGCCAATGCGCTTCAATGATTGGTTAATGAGGAGCGTCGGCGCGAGATTTGATTTCAATGTAGTATCGGGCACTGGATTTTTGAAATGGCGGCTCTTATTAGGAACCGGTCATCCGATCCGGTCAACCGGAATTGAAACAAAAAATAATATATAGTAGTGAATATTAGTCAGCATGCTTCAGGTTTCAACAATGACTACTTACCTTTTGCCTTTGCACACATTTTATTTTATTCCACTGACATCAAAGGAGTCAGCACTTTTTTTTATTTGTAGGAAGTATTGACATAGCTTTCATCTAGATCAGTGGTTCTCAATTCGTTTTTGCTGCGTACCATTTCAAAAAAGACCTCAAACCTGCGTACCCCTTAATGTAGCAATCACACTAATATTATAAATGCGAAAGTTTGTGTGTTGGTGTATGTTTGTTACTTCTTCACACTCAAACGCCTGGACCAATTTTGATGTAATTTGGTATACAGGTAGTTGACACTCTGGATTAACAGATAGGCTACTTAAACCGCGGATAACACCGCGGGGCACAGCTAGTGATAAATAAAAAAAATAAGTCAGTTTAAATAACATTTATTATCTCCAAATTACAGTACAATAGTGAAAATCAGAATAATATGATGTAATATCGCTAATGTGACATATGTGCACGTTTTTCTTTGAAAATCTGGTTGTCCTTCAGTCAGCTTCAGTCTTAAATCGTCTTCAAGTTGAAGTCTGTGACGATGTTTAGTTTTTAAGTTCGTCATGGCCGAAAATCCGCTTTCAGAAAGGTAGGTCGTGCAAAATGCCAGTAAATATTTTATTGCTGATTCGCTAATATGATAAATATCTTTTAAATTTGTTGCATGAGATGTCTATTAATTCCTCTTGATCAGAGATCGGTAGGTGGTCGACGGAATGGTTCGCAAAAGGATTGTTTGCCCAGTTCCATTGCGGCGATATTTCTGGAATGTAACTGCGTAAAGCCGCCGACAGATTTTGCAAGTGGCATTTTATGTCTGATTTTAAATCTTCATTTACTGTCGAAGAAGTTGTATCCAAAATAAGTTTAAGATTTGGAAACAGGTCATATTTACATTTGTCAAGCAAAGATGTCCAGAGGGATATTTTTTTTTATAGTGTACTCAACATTCTCCTGCATAGTGAATATGGTTGTATCACAGCCTTGTAGTCCCAAATTCAACTCATTTAATTTTTTGAAAATATCTGACAAGTAAGCCAATTTTTGCACCCACAAAGAGTCAGTCAGCATCTGTTTGTACTAATCGTGTCCCTGCTCGACCAAAAATAACTCAATTTCATGTCTTAACTCAAACATTCTCGATACAACTCTTCCTCTGGACATCCAACGCACTTCGGTATGTAACGACAGGGTCTCGTGTTCACTGCCAAGCTCTTTGCAAATAGCTGCTAAAGTTCTAGAGTTTGTGGCACGGGCCTTGATTAAGTTAACAATTTTTACAGCATTTTTGAGAGTAATATCAAAGCTGGCTGGATTTTTTTTACAAGCCAGTGGCCCTCGATGAATTCCACAATGCGTCCATTTTGCTTCTGGGGCTATATCTTGTATCCGCTTTATAAGTCCTGAAAAACGACCAGTCATTGCTCTGGCACTATCAGTACATATTCCTACACATTTTGACCAATCCAATTGGTTTTCTTTTACAAAACTGTCGACCATATGAAATATATCCTCCCCGGTGGTGCGAATCGAAAGGGCACGACAAAACAGGAATTCTTCATGAAACTTTTTGGAAAGAACATAACGAACGTACGTTAAAAGTTGAGCCAAGTTTGTTGTCTGTGGATTCATCAAGTTGTATAGCAAAGTAATCGCTTTCTAAAATCCGTTTATTTTGGTGGGTTTTCAGATTATCTGACATGTTTGCAATACGACGAGAGACAGTGTTATTTGACATAGGAATAACATCAAGTTCTTGTGCCAAGTTTTCTCCAAACATACATTTCACTGTCTCTTTTGCTGCAGGCAATATAAGGTTCTCCCCAATAGTGTGAGGTTTCGCTTGCTTAGCAATTAAATAACTCTTTTTTTTTTATATGAGAGGGTGGCAAACGAGCATGTGGGTCACCTGATGGAAAGCAATCACCACCACCCATGGAGATCAGCAACACCAAAGGATCGTCGATCCGTTGCCAGCCTTTTAAGGGAATTAAATACTCTATTCTTGTAGGCTCCCATGTCGTAATTGTTCGGAAATACCGCTGAGGGAAGTTGATTCCACAATTTAACCGTTCGTGGTATAAAATGCCTTAGGAAACGTACTGTAGTAGATCGCCAATTATCAAGATGATATGGGTGGAATTTTAATTTATGGCGAGTTGTACGATAGTGGAATTCAGCGGCAGGTATCAAATCAAACAGCTCATCCGAGCACTCCCCGTGTTATAATTTGTATAGAATGCAAAGAAACGCTACATCTCTGCGTATAGAGAGAGAGAGTCCAGTCGATTCGAGATCATTGGGTCCCCGACGATTCGAACTGCTCTTCGTTGTATGCGGTCAAATGAAGTAAGCAACTCACTCTAAAAGAGGCTTGCAGAGCGTTGTCATTCGTGTCTTGAGAGAGCGCCACAATAGATTTTTGTATTTGTTTGAGATCTTTTAATTTATGTTGAAAGAAGGATACAGACTGGTCTTTCAAATTAGCATGTTTAGTTTCTAAATGGCGACGTAGTAAAGACGGCTTTAGCGAATTATTTGACAGAGTTTCTGCACAAACGAAACACTGGCAACGGAGAATCCGGGTCTCCAGAGCTTGTAAAACCAAACTGATTACATATAACTATCATCATATCTCCTTTTTTTGAGAGACGATTCCATGTTATCAAGTTTTCTTTATTCTTGTGTCAGAGTACTGGTAGAGGAGGACACATCATTATCAGGCGACTGTTCAGTATTGCCTGACACCTCAGTAACCTTTTGGCGACTTATCAGCCACTTTTCCATCTGAAATACAACTGGACTTAATAAGTCGGCTTATATATTTTTTAATTAAAAAGCTTACACTGAGAAAAAAAAATCATTAGATGAAACATTCACATTCAATATAATATTTCATTCGATTCAATGATATATTGTTTGAATCTATATTTCGTTTTTTGATCCAATACTAGAAAAACTTTGAATAAGGAATTCCCAGTATCTTGATAAAGAATTATCCATATAATAAATCATTTCATCAAATCAATGATTTTTTTTAAAATCAATGAACGAGTTCTTCAATATATAATTTGAATCATAGATTCTATAAAACACATTTTTAGACACATCGTTACATTGTATTGCAATTTATAAGGAAAGTGTTTTCCAAGGTATATTAGGCCGAGGTAACGCGACGCTTAGTACTTAATTCACAATCAAAACAAAACCCTGTCACACGGCTCACGACAAAAGCCGAACTGGTGGGAAGCGGGAACGGGTGATGGGTGGCGGGGGCGGCCGAATGACGCGAGATGCGGCAGGCGCAGGATAGCGCACGGTCGGTCATAGTGCTCGGTGCTCCGTGCTTTTACGATGATGATCGTTATAAAATAATATTTTGGAAATTGTTTTTGTTTTTACTGATAGCCGCACGTACCCCTTGATGCAACTTCACGTACCCCTGGGGGTACGCGTACCACTAATAGGGAAACAGCGTTCTAGATAAATTATATCCTTTCTCAATTCATCGGGCAAATTTCGGTTTGCCATAATTTTGACAACGGATCGGCGATCCCTTGGTGTTGCTGATCACCATGGGCGTGGTGATTGCTTTCCATCAGGTGACCCACATGACCCCCTCTCATATAAAGAAACCAGGGCTTTCTTAACCTTCCGTAAGTGTTCACGGCTTCTGTTGGATCCAACTTGTCTAACCTTAGAATTGGTGCCGAAAAAGTCGCAACGGCACTGAAATAGTTAACTAATTTTTCGAAGTGCTCTAAGCTAATTTCGTTGTCTACCAATTAACGACACGTAAATTTTTTTTTTGGGACCATTACTTTGAGTAGTTTTTTTTTAGATATATCCATTTTTCTTCAGTAATCCAAACTAATATTGGGAGTCTTTTTGCAAAGACCTTTGAACGACAACAATGTTTGGTTTCGCTTTAACCATTTTGTTAAATCGTGCATTCCAGGTCTCAATTAAATTGTTGGTTTTGTGTTGTATTTCATAGAAACACGACTTTTTTGAAAAAATGATTTCTCTTGCAGCCAGTTATATAGCCATCCATCTGTGTGCTAGTGGCCGACGGGACCAGTTATACGCGGACGACTAGCCTCCTAACCCTTCCTAAGTTGGCAGCATCCGAGTCAGCGTCCCGATCTATGACTTGTTCACAAACAGCAAATATAGTTGGACTTACCGGTGATAAAATTTCTCTGCTATTTAACTGATCTCTTGAAATAACGTCATCATTCTTCTTTATGGAGGGTGCATTTAAATATTGATCTGTTACTGACGAGGGAGCGAATTCAGTTTCATCAAAAAGACTGTCGCCAAAGAGAAATATTCCCGTTGCTCTGAATCCAGACTCAGCATTTCCTATAGTGGCAACGTGTTTGAAGGCTGTTCAATAGCATACAAATTCTACATGGTTTTCTATGGGTTATGAAGAACCACTTCCAGTGGTTGCAGTTTGTGACTACCATGTGGTAGAAGAGTTAGCATAATGACATTATGTTCTCGGGTGTAGTTAGTTTTTTCGAAACTGATATATCAAGAGTGGTTGTCCAATAGTAGTAAAACTGGATCGTCTTTTGATGGGTGAACAAAGTCTTTGAAATGATGGAGCCATTCCACAAACACCCAGTATCAGACGCCATACTCTGTGTTATAAGGTTCAAATAATAAGCTAGTTTTAAAATAATGTTCTAAAATAATAAAAATATATTTATCATCGCGTATTAAATATAGCTGTTGTAATAAATTTCTAATTTAATGCATATACCCTCGTAAGGCCCAAGGTTTTATTGAATTAGAAGTTATCGCCCAATGTTGTTACCTGGCGACATAAGTATTATAGTAGTTACCGCCCGCGGCAATCAATATTTATAAAGGCATGAAAACATAAGTATATTGGCAATTGGCGAAGTACATGGTGGGGCACAGTCTGACGATCTCGACGCACGCCGTGGCAAAAATATGCACTAAACTCGGAAAGACTGTCAACAAAACTGTTTTGGTATCTTACTGAATTGTTATTGTTTTGAAATGAGTCACGATTGTTGTTGTGTTGACAATTCATAAGTTGCAAAAACAACGGAACAAATAGCCGGTGTAAATTCTACTAATTTTCCTAAAGCGGCCTGGAAATTGGAACAAAGAAATAAATGGAAAGCTGCTGATAGTTCAATGTGAGTTACTGGTCACGGTTTACAACATTCCGTCTTGGGAACTGGTGGAAGCATTTCTTCTAAGTAAATATCTTCCTTTAGAATATTTATTGTGAATAAATTGACGAGTGCTGACTTTTCCCCATTGTTGTTCATTGCTTGTTTTTGCCAAGCTTACTTTGGTATTAATATAGGATACTAAAGCAGCAACATGCTTACACTTGACACTCTTATTATACACACAGTTACAATTTACACTGCTGACGACACGAGCATCATTGATTTGTAATAAAAACATTTAGGTAAATAGAGTGCTTTATCTACAGTAAACTACATGTAAATGAGCCACAGAGGTCTTGTAGGGTGTTAATGTCACAGATGTTTGACGAATTATGTTGGCTCGTATTAAGTAACTCTAGCCGTTACTTATACACATAGTATTGACCCAAGGACATAGAATTCTGTAAGAGAGGGGGTATTTTTTTTGTCATCATATAATTTCATTTGGCCTTTATTGCAAAATAATATACTTTTTTATTGTGATCACTTGTGATTACATTAGGCCTAAAGTAAGACAAAATTTAAACAAAATACATAATTTTATCAAAATTGTATTTTAATTGAAAAGTAACACTAAATATCTCTTATGACTGCGATATTTGTAAAATTTAAGTTAAATTTGAAAAGTTATAGGTTAGTTAGAAAAGTAATATGGTATTTATTAGAAAAAGAGAAGTAATAGAAGTTAGAAATAGTTTATGACCCGCTTATGGTAAGCGTTCCCAGCATAATTTCTAGTACTAAATTTTTTAAGGTAAACTACAAATAAAATTTCCAAATTACCAGACAGAGTTTATTGCAAGGTTCAAACTTTCCTCCCCGTCCTGTTTACAACAATTATTCATTTCACAATTCCCAAAATATCAGTTAGTACAAGATACATATTCCAAAATATCAATAATTGCACTGGTCTGCAAAAATTTTTTTTTGTTTCCTAACTATGAATTATTATTATTGATTCAATAGTACTAAATAGAAATATGGTACCAAAAATTTTCTATCACGTATATTTTTTTTACAATGGGTTTTTTTAATAAAATGTCTTTTTTAGCATAATATTTTAATCATATATTTATTTATTATCATAATTTTGGATATAGACCATGAAAAATCATTAAAATGTATATTACAATATGTTTATTACTTATTAATAGTATTTTACTTTGTGGTTTTCTTTCTTTTCATATTTTCAAGTGGTGTTTCGCGCCGAATAAACCCGCAAAAATCTGAAAGCATTCCTTCTGACCATTTTCCGTTGTAGCGTCTTTCTATGTGCATAATATCTTGATGAAACCTCTCACCATGTTCATCTGATACTGCTCCAAGGTTAGGTGGAAAGAAATCCATGTGAGAGTCCAAAAAATGATTTTTTAAAGACATGTTACTAGGTCTTTCACTTTTTTTGTTTCCTAGAAAATTATAGCACACTTCGACGAAAGCAGTCCATGCCCTTTTTTCGGGTTCGTTCAGTTTTATTGTAAAATTTGTGTCCTTCATGAGCTCGCGTATTTGGGGACCCACAAAGATTCCTTCTTTTAATTTTGCATCTCTGATTCGGGGGAATTTTGTCTTTAGATACTGAAAGCCTTCACCATCCTTATTCATGGCTTTAACAAAATTCTTCATAAGACCCAGCTTTATATGGAGTGGAGGAAGAAAATTTTTTTCACTTGGAACTAATGGTTCTTCATTAACGTTCTTGAAACCAGGTATCATATTCGTTCTTTGTGGCCAGCTTTTTACTACGTAGTGTTTATCTCTCGCCCGACTATCCCACTCACAAAAAAAACATCAATATTTAGTATATCCTTCTTGTAGGCCAGTTAACATTGCTACAGCTTTAAGACCAGCGCAAATGTTCCACATATATTTATTTATTTATTAAATAGAAACAAACAGTCAATAATTATATAGTTTTTGTCTTACAGACCTTTAGCTTCCTATATTTTCAGAATATATTACGTTAAGGAACAACAACACTTTCAGACAGACAACAATCCAACGCCGACACCTCGTGAAGAGACTGACAACATATTTACTTGTAAAGTTTGCATCTTAGCTAGACGGTTAAAGTCTTCTTCGATGCCAGCTAAAAGTTCGTCCTTTATCTTTTCGCGAGTTGCTTCTACACTTTTTGCTCCTTTCTTAGAACAAAGAGCCTCTGCCCGTTGCTTGTCTCTCTTCTGATTGGATCTGCTACCGCGGTTTCCACCGCGACCTCGTCCTCTGAAGGGAGGTTGGATATTCATTGATATAGTCTTTAAAATTTTGGTTATCACGCCGGTTATTACCGGTAAGGTCCTTTATTTTTCTGATAGTGCGACATGATGTTATAGGGCAGATATCCAAACAAATAACTTATTTAATAAATTTTAATAATTAAAATGAACATTAATTATCGCTGGAAACGAGCCTATTTCATTTAGTTTTTTGTCGGCGAAGAATGTTCCTTCGCTCGTAAATTTAGTTTTACACAATGTAATCACCTTTTTTAAGGTATTCAACTCTGGTGGATCCGATTCACCTTGGTATTTTTATGAGACAACAGCTCGTTCCCAGCGATCTTTTGGGTTAACTCCTTCTATAACTTTAACATTATAGGCCTTCAACTCTACAAATACATCTCCTTTAAGGTTTATCGTACGCCGCAATACCCCGCCAGCAACACATCTGGTAAGGGCTGACACCAAATCACTCTTTGGTGGAGGACGGTGCTCGTCGTCGCTATACAAATCCAAACTCCAACCTGTTGCTGCTGGTTTCATCGCGCTAACCTTCTTTCTGCCTTCGACGCCAGTCTGTTTCCGTTTTTAAGTACTGTAGAAAAAAGATTTAAGTATGTTTTTTTTTACATAAATTAACATTTATTTTCTGTCCTAGCTGGTCTGCGAGAAAATAAGATACATTATGAAAAGAAAATAAATATTCTCGGGCAATCACACAACACCATCTAGTCCCAAACTAAGCAACTAAGCTTGTACTAAAGGTAGTAATTTGCTGATAAATATACTTATACTTTTTTGTTTTCGCAAATACCACTAGAAGAAAATTTGGAAATTGTCTCCCCTTTTTCATTTTCTTGCCAGTGACAACAGTTCGAGTCCCTCGATTTGCACGAAATGTTTCAGTGCAGTAAGTTTGATAAGTCATGTTGATAAGGTTTTTGGCCAAATTAACGGAATTGTGGTAAATATCAATGTAAAGAGTGTCCAACATTTAAATAAACTGCGAGTAGATTCAAGACTACTTTTTCCGCGTGATTTGTGCTAGCAACGAAAAGATCTCCCTCTCCGCCGTAGATCTTTAATATAATTCCGTGCATGTCAGTCAGTATGTAGTATTATGCCATAGGGATGGTGTTTTCCTTTTAAATATTGTCTGAATATTAATCTCCCTCTAAACAAAAACAACCGACACATCTGTACTTAAGTTACGGTTAGAATTTTACGCATTTTATATACAATTTTAGGCATCATATTGTTGAAATAAACAACAAAGAAGAATTGATTGAAGACGGATACCCCGTCGTCTATAGTCCGGCAATCTCGTGCGCGACCGTACCGCAGGGTGACAGACGGTGGCGGGGACGAGGTAGGCCGTCATTCTAGCACACGGCTACACACGAAGAGAAGTGTGCCAGGATAAATCTTGCGATAAGTTGTACTTACTTGTGACGTAATATAGGAGTAAAAAAAAGATAGAACTACTTTTATTATTTATATTTTTTTATTATCCTTGAGGACTGCCCAGTTAAAGCAATAATAATCGATTATGTTAATAAACAACGTACCTGTCCATTTCATCGTCACATACTCTATCTGAATTATAATATTCGTCGTCGTTTTTTATGACGTGATTATCACAATCGCGCCACTGTTCAACCGAATAAGTAGAAAAAAGCAATTCTAAATCTTTTAACTTTTTATCTAAGTTCGAATCAATGGAAGTCCTTGCGAGCTCGCCTTTTACGTACCCCCATACGAGTTCAATTGGATTTAAATCCGGATGGTATGAGGTAAGCGAAGCATGATATGTCCATTTTCCTTTAATATTTCATCAATTTTGTACTGTTTCGCCGTGTTTTGCTCATTAATTATATTCATTAGATCACATTTACGCATAGCGCTATCATATTGAATACCTCGCCGTTCTAACCACTGCTGCATTTCGCTTTTCAGGGTACTCATTGTAGGTTTTTTATCTATCTGAGTGCTATGGTAAGCGGCGTTGTCTATTACAATAACAGAATTCGGAGGAATGTTTGGCAACAGTTTTTCATCGATCCACTTTCGAAAATTTGGGGCTTTCATGTCTCCATGAAATGAATCACCGGTCTTGGAATGCGATTTGAACATCAATAAAGCATTAGATACAAAACCATTGCGACTGCCAGCGTGTACAATTACAATACGAGGTCCTTTACCGATGTTTTGCATGGCCCCGCGTTCTGTATTATACTGCCAACATTTTTGTGTCACGTGGTTTTTATTCACGTAGGTGTCATCTAGGAAAATTATTGACTTACCCTCTCGGCGGTATTTTTTAATGTCTGATGTAATGCCACCGCACAGGCGCATTATGTCGTGACGTTCAATTAATAGTTTCTTCTTTGACTTTCATGTTAAATATTTGAAACTAAGCCTACGTATTGTCCGTCTAAAGTATTCACGTGAGCAATGAAGTAGGTATATTGTCTTGTTTCAATTCCGCATTCAACTTTTTCAACGACGGTATACATTTTTTGACAGTATACCATTGTGTAATTTTTCTTCGTATGACACCTACAAAAAATACATGTAATACAAGTAAAATTACAAATACAAAAAAAAAATACAAGTAAAATTGTCGATTTCAATCCTTTTTTTAGGAAAACGGTTTTTCCGTGGTGATTTGAAAGTCGCTGTGCTACCTTGTGCTTCCATGATTCTAGCTTCTTTTATAATTTTTTTAACGCTGGTTTCAGACAAACCTGTGGCTTCAGCAACAGTTTTTGCTAAATCAATGTCGTTTGCGTATTCGGCCGATGTTCGGTCATTTTTTCGCCATTCAAAAAATTGGTACACTTTATGTACAACTTCCTCAAGTGGTCTTGAGATAGCCTTACTCATTTTGAGATCTTAATCTCGTGTGCATCGAACTCAAGGTAGTACGGAATATCAAGCACGTGTTGCCGCTTCGACTGTGCGGCCGAGACTACCGTCACATGAGTAGATAAAGGCCAGAGGGAAAGCTTCTAAGGAGCGTCCATAATTTATACCCATTCTGGTAGGGTTGGCAACTTGGCACTGAAGAATAAAAGGAAATAAACAAAAAGGCCATCATCAGTTTTTATTATGTAAGTACAAGTACACAATACGGTATGTATTGTTATAATATATAGGTATAATAATTGTTAAATGATACATTTAGGTTATTTACAAATTACATACTCAATTTTTTTTTTAATGATTTTTAGTTTTCAAGTATTTGTTATGTCTTTTAATCGAGTGGTAAATTCTAAATCTGATATACAGTTTTTTTTTTAATAATCTAACGGGAAGCACTCACATGTCATATCAAATGTACAACTTTGCATACGTTTGAATTAATCATTTCAATATTAACAATGTTTATTTCAATATCAAAATATTCGCGAAATGTTTGCTCAAGCAATTCAACATATGCGGTAAAATTGTCTGGAGGTATTATTAAATAGCCAGATTTTAAGCCACCTTCATTGAAATCCTTGTAATGGCAGCAAGTGGAATCTTTCGCCATATTTACAGGTTCTCAGACGTACAATTTAATTTTCTCACATTGGTGATGTTGTAGACATTTTCTATGTAAATAGCCCGATACATAGACTAAAGCATTTTTTTCTGGTAAATCAAATTTATAATCAGATGTTCCTACTGTTAACTCAGGGGTATTAGTAATATCATCAGGTTGCGAAACTTCTGATGGTGTGTGAAAAACGTTACAGTCGTCTGGTTTCATAAGTAAGCTATCGAAATCTTGATCACAATTTGTATTTTGAGGTTTCTTTAAAATATTGGTTGCCTTCATTAAGATGATAAACATCTTAATGAAGGCTCAATATGATGTTTATCATCTTATTGAAGACAATACTAACTTGTCGACACGTGGGTTCCTAGCAGTTGCCACCAGCCTGTCTAACTTTGCCAAAGAAATTTTCAAGACAATCTTGATTGAGACGTCTCGTAAATAAAAAAATTGATATCTTCTGATCTGTATGAAGTTGTAATAATGACTTTATAGACACTAAAAATCCGTGAATGAAATTCATAATATTTGTAACGTCTTTCTGCCCTTCAATTCTTATGAATTTTAAGTTATCTTCTAAAAACTCAATTTGATAATTATCGCCGCGGAAAGCACTTTTATATTTGTTAGGAGATCGTAGTGTACTTAAGTTTAATATATCGAACAATTTATTGATTCTATTTACAAAATTAGCAGTAGCTCTTGCAGCAACATCGATAAGATTTAAATCCACGTAGGTATGAATAGCTGATGCTACTGTACGACTTAAGACCTGTGTGGCTACTTTAACACACATTTTTTTAAAGTTGTTGGGATTCATGTGAATGTCCGTCATTTTTGGTGCTAATCTAATTTGTCGCTTTTTATCTTCATTATATAAGTTTCTGATATGAGACCGTTGGCTAGGTGTTTCGGTCGCGGCTGGACACATGCTTGTGTGACCGTCGTCTTCGGGCGCGTCGGCAAGTATGGGCCCGCAGCGACCTGAAACATAAAATCACATGAGTATCATGTCTGTTGTGTTGTGTCGTAAAGTCGTAAAGTGTCGCATTATGTCTTGACAATTGTTTGGTAGTTATGTCCGTAAAAATGTTGTGTGTCCGTTTTTTCGCACAGTCCAACACGTAAACAAAATTATATAAGCGGCGCGTATTTAATCGTTTGCGCGTAAGATTCGGAGAACCATTTTAATGCGAGGAACAAAGACGCTGTAGATAGATAGGTATTACAGAGGACCGGTGTAGGGCGACGTGAAGGGATTTTGTAACAGGTTCTATTGTGTAAGTTGTTTTGTCGGAAGTGAAACATCTGGTGATTATGGTGCCATAGTTTGCAAAAAGGTATCTTATTCTTAATAAATTTTTGCCCTGTCACAAATGTTACAACAAGGTATAGTATGACTAACATTTAAGTTTTATCGTTTTTATTGACTTTATTACTAATAACTTAAACATGAAATTTTGACTTGTTTTCAAAATATTATTAGAAAAGAAGATACAAATATTATTTAACAAACGTTTGTGTAGCAAGATTAAGTCGCGAGAAATAGGCCTCTTTATAATAAAAGTTCCATTTAATAAAAATAAAAACAAGGGTCTCATGTCGGCGCTTACTGGTAAACCAGAAATTCGTTGACTGTTTTGTTAATCATTAACACCAAAACAGTCAACGAATTTCTATGATTAAGTTTTATAGAGTAGGGACGGATCTTTTCGACATGTGGGTATTATATAAGCACATACCTGGCAGTACTGGTGGCCGCAAGCCTTAATTATTACAAACAGTGCACTCGTCCGCTGTATAGTGGTTGTAAGTGCACGTGGTGCACGTGTCGCACCAATAAAAGTCATCGTACACTAAATTAACAATGTTTTCCTCCTGATTTAAGTCTGTGATGAAATGTAAATCGTGCACATATGGCACCACTATAAAGTTTTCGCAGTTGTTGATGCAATTGTTTCTAAGAACGAAGTGTGTTGATGGCCACGGCCACAAACGCGAACCATGTAAAAAGTCTATGAAAAATTGTCTGTTTAAATAATCGTCCACGTCTACAAAGTTTTCATCCATTTGTTATGTAGGTAGTTGGTACATTTATTATTACTAATAACTAGGTAGGGTGTGATTCCTTTGTTAAGTAAGTTCAGTCTTCGAATAAACGTGAACAGATAACAATCTTTTATTTAACATCATTATAAACTAAAATTCACTATAATAAACTAAAATTCACTAAAATAAACTAATTCACTAAACAAAACTAACAATAATTTTACATCTAATAATACACAACTATTAATAAAACCCTGAAACAACTACAACACTACTAAAACTAACAAAGACACCATTCGCGGGAGGAGTTCAACACGAATGATCGTTGAATATACCCTTATTTCTCTTTCCACCCTATAAACTTCGATAATATTAGGAGCTCATTTCCAAAAACTTCAAGTGGTATGTGAAAGAACTTACACTTGACTTGAAATACCGCCATTTCTGTCATTCTTAGGCAGGACCATGTTTAACTCAACTGATTTTATAGTCATACTTTAGTACGATTCAAGTATGTGACAATATTGTATAGCAAAAATAGAAGTTTAAGTGTCTGGACATCAAGTGCCATGTGCTTAAAATAAAATTATCACAAAAAAAAGGTCCAATAGGACAAGATTAGTTCAGTCATAAGCATGAATTGCTTTGATTTCTCTGTATTTCATATATATGAAAACGTCAGTTAAAAATGTTATTTCCGTAATTACATATAGTTTTTAATTACCATCTATTATCATCACCCACCGGTGGTCTAATATCGGAGATCTAATACCGGAGTTGGCATTGTTGGTGGCGGCGACGGGCAACATGAATTCAACAGACTGAAAACATAAACATATACTGATGTAGCATTAATATAATGATATCCTAATGACAGTGACTTATAATTTCGGCAATATAGAGGCCGAAAAAAAACCAGAATTATTTAGAAAGAAGTTTAATTACTTAATATATTCTTACAATAATTACTAGCCTAATCTATGTGACCGGCCCGATGAGTAGGAGCTAAGTGCGGCGCCGTCGTCGTCACGTAGCCTCGCTGGTTGCACGAGGAACTTGGTCAGCAGTTTCCGTCAGTTGCGCAAATCGGCCATGTTGTTACTAGGGCGATAGTGCCGTGTGCAGTGTCGTGCTACGTCGGCGATATGTATAGGGGCTGGTCGCGTAACTCCTCCCTCCTGAAGAACAGCAACTAAATTTTCTTAGAAAATGTTGCTGGACGGCAGCTACCCTTAGCTTCGTGTATTACTTCGTATTTAGAATTTGTACTGTCAGTCGCAGGTTGTTCTTCTACGGCGGGGTTATTGCGGCGTTTTCTTAAGATTAGTACGATGCCAACGAGTGTGGTTATACCCGCCAACATGACGTAGAGGGGTATAGTTGTGTGATACAGCGAGTAAGGGTTTATGCTCTCTTCAATCGCGGGCTGCGAAAGTACTTTTTCGTGGATGCTGTGTAGTGATTTTAGGCTTATTGAGTTGGTTTGCAGTCGATGAGTTGTAATAGCTGGTGATTTTCCTTCGTAGCTTATCTTCTTGAGTTTCAGGGGTTGCCCCTCGACGTGATCGTAGTCGTTGATGATTGTGAATTCTTCGGCTCGTAAGGTGCAGTGCCCTGGTAATGTGACGAGATAAGTTCCTTGCAGTTCATCGTAATCTTTGCTGTCGCAGCTCAACAATACCTTGGTTGGTTTTGGGAAGAATATTACATAACTTCTATCGTCTAGTTGCTCCATAGCTCCTCTGGTGAACAGGATAGTGGTTAAATTGCAGTAACTGTTAAGGGACTGGTTAGTAATGAGAGTATTAACACAGTCATTCTGTTCTTGAATTCGATGATTAATACTTTCAGTGCAAATATAAGTCGATCCAACCTTCGGGCATTCTGCCTCTATGTACATGAATGATTTCCCTTCGGTTGCTATATATGGAAAAGGGGGTAGGAGGATTTGTTGGTTCTTATTAGGGGCTAATACTAATCTATATAAACTATATGATAGCATAGATACTATTGGGAATTTAAAAACTATCACTAGTAGCCGTCCTGTAAAATAACAGCCCGGCTTTATTATATTATAATATTCTCTTAATTCTAAATCTAATACCCTTTGTTCCCCATAAAGTAACTTAATCTTATCTAACATACTCCTAAGTACTACTGTGCTTAATAAAGAGTGGTGCATAACAGAATTACTAGTAAAGGCCAAGACATTTTCTATCCTATATAGTTCCTTGGATAAATCGTCTGTGTTTTCGCTTATAATAGTTAGTAGTTGAGCAAATTTAGCATATTTTATGAGATTGCTATCCCCGTAAGCTTCTTTTTCTAACAAAAGTTCTAGTGTGGAGTTATTTTTTTCTTGATTACGCATTAATTGAGATAATATGTTATAATGCTCAGTCTTCCATTCTTTTGACATGATGACGTGGCTATTCATCTCTGTTATAATCTTGTGCTGATTGTCTTGCAAGGTTGCAATTAAGTTATTATATCGGACTGCATCTGAATAATCCAGGTTACCCGTAATGCTCTTTATTATAGACCCTATGCCATTAACTAAACCTCGTTTAGCACGGTTAGGCTCAAGACTTTTTAACTGTTCTTTTACATTGGTCAATTTCCCGTGAAGGTACTTTATTTGTAATTCATATAGAACGTAAGTGTCGTTGGGAAGTCTCGTTTCAAACTCGCTTATCTGTAAGTTAATTAAGTCGATATTGTCCTGTATATTATCAAGTCGAATAGTTTGTATGAAAGTATATAATGGTCAATAATTCGTGTCGACCCTAGCTTGAAGGGTAGTAGTTCTGGTCCGTCATTAAGACTGTCAAGTCTTATCTCCGTTGATGCTCGAACTAGCTGGTCCGCCAAGAGAATCAGAATCCTGTAACAATTTACTGGCCTTAGGAACCCGTTTTATACGTGATTTGCCTACTGGTCCGCGCTTCTTAGAGGTATATATGTGTATGGGAAGGTCTGCTAGTACTTTATCTTGAGTATAACGAGCAGTTAACTTTTGGCGATTAGCTAGGGGATTTTTTATAAAAATTTGTTGCTGGGGTTGGTATTCTACTTCCGTCTCGCGGTCTTTATTTCTATTTTCTATAAGGGTCGTGCGATCGTGCAGAGAGGACTCATTTATTATGTTATATACTTCCTTCATCTGCTCTCGGTGTGATTCTATATATTGTTGAAGTAGGTGTTTAGTTAGGTCTATACTAACGGGATCCCTAGGATCAAAGTGACCTCTTATAAGATCACAAGGTCTACACTTAGTAAAGCTATGGACAGAATTATTATAAGCTATTACCGCGTATGGTATAAGATTTATTACAGGTTCTTTTTTGCGCTGAAGGCGAAGTAATCTAAGATGTTCTAACAGTGTTGAATGGAAGCATTCTATATTTCCATTATCATTCGGACAATGGGGTAACGTTTTATGGTGGTTTATATTATGTAACTGAATGAATTCCGCAAATAACTGGTTGGTGAATTCTGGACCGTTGTCACTAACATTATTTAAGGGCAATCCGTGATGAGTGCCGTAATGAAGTATTCCCTGTATAACACTAAGAGCTGTGCCATCACGCAGTTGATATGCTTGTCCATACTTAGAGAAGACATCAATGATGGTGAGGTATTTTTCGCTCTTAATTGTAAGTAAATCCATATGTACGAGTTCAAACGGCTTTGTGGCTGGCGGTACAATATTGAACCGTTGCTTGATGGGATTTCGGTCGTATTTACCCTGACCGCAAATAGTACAGTCACCGATAAATTTCGTAATATGATCTTTCATTTTTGGCCAATAGTATCGTTTAGACATAGAAAGATACGTTTCATTAATACCCCGATGGTTTGTTTTACCATTGTGGTATTTTTGGAGTATCTCTTGCTGACGTAAGTATTCCTTGACATTTTCGACTTCTGTTTTTGTAAGAACTAGGTTCATAGCGGAACTACGGAATTTATCTTGAATTATTGGTATAATATTGTACATGGCTAATGTTGGATTAATAAGTAGTCCGGTTTTTACTTTAGGATTGACGTACTCCTTTATAGAGTTTATTACGTCATCCTCCATATTTATATGAGATATTTGTACTACGGTACGAGTATGAGTCTCAAAGGGTTTTGAAACCGTAGGACGGCGTTTTATATCGTCAACCAGGGTAGAACTAATTGGCGATGGAATTTATTTAATGGCTCATCACTGATAGGGATCTCCAATATTGGATTTTTTTGGCTAGTATGTGCAGTAAGGGTGTCAGAGTTTTCATGAGAAGATGGTTTCTCTGAGGGATTCACCACCAGGGAACTAGTTTTCTCGTTGTGAATTTCTATACGTGACAGTGCGTCCGCGTTGAGGTTACTGGTACCTTTTTTGTATTCAATTGTAAAGTCATATTCACTCAATTTGAGACGCCATCTAGTTAAACGCGAGTTAGGCTCCTTAATGTTAATCAACCACTGCAGGGGTTTATGGTCAGTGACTACTTTAAATTTACGTCCGAATAAGTAAGGCCTAAAGTATTTAGTGGCCCATACGATGGCTAAGAGTTCCTTTTCGATAGTGGAATAGTTTATTTCACTATCGTTAAGTGTTCTCGATGCATACGCTACGGGTTTATCCGTACCAACCGTACCCTGTGATAAAACCGCCCCGATTGCATAGTTTGACGCGTCGGTAGTGAGTATGAAATCTTGGGAAAAGTCTGGGTACCGCAGGATTGGGTCGTTGGTCAGAAGGGTCTGGTCAGAAGGGTCTTACAGTGTTCGAATCATTGAATATAATCCGGAGTTAAAGTAATCTTAGCACCCTTTTTGAGTCTGGTCATGGGTTTTGTGATTTTCGCGAAGTCAGGGATGAATCGACGATAGTAACCTAAGAGTCCTAAGAAGCTTTTTATATCCTTTGTTGTTTTTGGGATAGGGTAATTCTGGATGGCATAGATCTTATCCGGGTTTGGTTTAATTCCATCTTTACTGATAATGTGGCCTAGGTAGGGTGTCTCTAATTTCAAAAATTCTGACTTATCCATTTGTATTTTAAAATTTGATTCGCGTAGTCTCTTAAAGACCTTTTCCAGGTTGACCATATGATCTTGAAGAGAAGTACTGAATACTATTATATAGTCAAGGTAGACTAAGCAGACAGTGTTTTGTAGATCCTTCAAAACATTGTCCATTACGCGCTGAAAGGTCGAGGGTCCATTTTTGAGACCCATGGGCATACGTAAGAACTCGTAGTGCCCATTTTCGGCGTTAAACGCTGTCTTTGGGATGGATCCATCAGTCGGATCCATCTCAACCTGATAGAATCCAGTAGTAAGATCGAGGGTAGAGAAGTACTGGCACTTACCCAGTTTGTCTAAGACGTCGGTAATATTAGGAATGGGATACCTGTCATCAATGGTTTTTTCGTTAACTTTCCGAAAGTCGATTACAAGTCGCCATTTTGGTTTACCCGAGGCATCGGCCTTTTTGGGAACTATCCAGATGGGAGAGCTCCATGCTGATCTAGACGCCCTAATAATGCCCTGTTCTAGCATTTTAGTAATTTGATCTTTAATTTCCTGCCTGTATACATAGGGGTACCTATAATTCTTTGTATAAATGGGGGTTTCATCAGTGGTTTTTATGCTATGTTTAATTTGGTTCGTAAATGTGAGTGGTTCGCCATCTAAATAAAATACATCTGCATATTGAGAACATAGAGATGTTAAATTCGCCTTTTCTTCCGCGTTTAAGTGCTCGGTACGTAAACGCTCTAGTACACGCTTTGCGCGGTCGTTTCGCTCGTTGCAGTTAGTACGCATGCACTCGGTAGTGTACAATCCGCTCGCGCGGGCCGGTCAAGTGAAAAGATTACGTCATTCGGCGTCATATTTTCTACCTCTACAATACCGCGGTTATTACTCACTCGTGTCAAACACTCATGTATAAGACAGTTGGACAAAACTTGTCTAGGAATGTATGCATCTCCTTCTGATGTATAGATAGGGACTTTCACTAACTTGGAACTTCGTGCTGGTATAATATCTTCATATAAGTTTACATTTTGAGAGTTATAAAATAAGATAGGGTTATTTGCATTTTTGGTAGAGAGAGTTTGGGATTTTAAATCAATCTTTGCTTCCCAATTCCGGAGCAAGTCTAGACCTATTAACCCAACAAAATAGTTATGAAAGTTATACATGTATAATTTTATATTACTACTATCATTCAGTTCCGAGAAATACGGTAACGTGATAGAGTAGTTATCGCGCGTGGACGTATGCACATTCGTGACCTCGAATGGATCGTAGTTTAATTGAATGTCTGAATAATAACTTTTTACCGCGCTGGGGCTTATAAACGATTGGTTAGCGCCAGTATCGATTAGAAATTTAAGAGGGGGATTTGAAGTTTGAATATATGGTAATTGACGCTGCGTATGTAAATTAACCTCTATTTTGACCTTTTTGATTTGGTGATTTTGGGAAAATTTTGACTTGAAGAAGGTTGTGGCTCATCATTTTTGAGCTCGGGCATACAGTATTCAATTGGCGGTTGAATCACTTCGCAACCGCTCTCGTTTTGAGGGTCGTAGTGGTCATAGTATTCGTTCTGAGTCAAGTAATGTGGTCCGTCACGGTCGTCTGAGTAAGAGGAATAAGCTGCCTGATAAGTCTGGTAATTATAATCATCGGAAGAATAATAATCAGTAATAATTGTTGTAGTAGTCACCATTGTCATTTACGCACTCATTAAAATTAATTTCACGAGATTTGAAGTTAATTACTTCAAATCTCGTCTCCTCGACGGAGGGGGGTTCCCGTGCTTCCTCCAATCGTGCCCGCCAGGAGGTAATGCTCTAGGCGTGAAAGATTATATGCCGCTCATAGGTGTGGCGGACGGCGGTTGATTCCTAGGCGGCAAGCGGAATACTAGCGCGGTAATTGGGCGGCGGTGCCCGGAACATTTGCTGAGTGCGTGAAGGGCCTTGGTGTAACGGATTAAATTTGAATGGTTGTAGTGGAGGCTGATTAGGCCTAAATACTTGAGCTTGCATGGGTGGAAGTCTCTGTACTGGTGGCATAAATGGCTGAGACATAGGCATAGTAAATCCCTTAGTAGTGATTGGTACAAAATTATTATTAGCCATGGGTGGTACTTTCGGAGTTGGCACTTTAGGTAACATATCGTTACGCTGTTGCAAATACATTATGTTTAGTTCCTCCTGTACAAACTCAAGCGCCTTTTCTATCGTAGGCGGCCGCATGCAGCGAATTCTTGACCCAAGAGGCTCCTTAAGTCCTCTAACGTATGCTTGCATAGTAAGCTTTTTGTAAAGCTGTCGCTTAGCTTCGATGGTAGTACCTACAGTCTCGTGTAAGGTCACATAAGTCATTAAAGTGCTAAACAAGGTCTGACAATGATCATAGAATTCTTGCGGTGATTTTTGACCTTGGTTGGCAATTGATAAATCATGGTAAAGAGCGGTCTCGTCCCGCGGGTCAGAAAAAATGTTAATTAAAGCGTCACGGATACCCTGCCAATTATCCGGAATGCCACTAGAATTAATTATGGTCGCCGCTGGCCCGGTGATTTTATTCAAGATCCCATTAATTAGGCACAAGTTGCCAAGTGCCCCACCTGCTTCTAAGGATATATAATCCGTGGTAATCCTATCACATATACTAATAAAACGTGTTAAAACATTTGGGTTCCCATCAAATTCGGGAACCGGGCGAAGCGCCTTAAAAATTGTGTCAGGGTCATGCACCATTTTTAAATCCGGTTCGAACGGATCGTCGAATAAGGTACCTAAATCTAAATCACTATATTACCCTATTGGAATCTAACGCTAATTGCCTACGAGCCTGCCTAGTTGCAGTCTCGCTAGGACCCCTTTTATCCTTTAGGAAAATTTTGGCAAGGGTGTGAAACTTAGGAATTAATATAGCAACACGAATAAGATATATTCAATGCACTCACAATTTCATATTCTGGCTTCCTTCGTAGTTTCGATGGCTGGAAACGCTCCTCCTTTTCTTGCCTACTTCTGGTTCTTTTCTACTTGCTGATGGAGTCACAGGTCCGCGTCGTTCGGAGGGAATAGCGGATACGCCGCGTTAATCGCTCGCGCGCGGTAGCGAAATCCCAAGATGTACCCTGGTTCCTAGCTACCCTATCAGTCAAGTATCCTACCGACTGCGCCACTTATAATTTCGGCAATATAGAGGCCGAAAAAAAACCAGAATTATTTAGAAAGAAGTTTAATTACTTAATATATTCTTACAATAATTACTAGCCTAATCTATGTGACCGGCCCGATGAGTAGGAGCTAAGTGCGGCGCCGTCGTCGTCACGTAGCTACGCTGGTTGCACGAGGAACTTGGTCAGCAGTTTCCGTCAGTTGCGCAAATCGGCCATGTTGTTACTAGGGCGATAGTGCCGTGTGCAGTGTCGTGCTACGTCGGCGATATGTATAGGGGCTGGTCGCGTAACTAGTGCACTGCAAGTTCATGCACACAAATATTTGTCTTGTGCGGGAATCGAACCCGCAACCTCGGAGTCAAAGTGGCCATTGCTAACCATTCGACCGCCGAGCTCGTCTTCAACTAGCTGACTGTTAGGTTAGGAAGCCAAAAATAAAAGATTCGTTCAGTCCAAATTATAATAATTAAATTTATTTTATGCACTCTTAGAAAGGTGTGTTCTACTACAAAGAAGTCGGACGATACTAAACTGGAATATGATTTCTACTGGACCACACAGCTTGGTTAGCTGACTAAGGCATACAGAGCATTTAACAATGCAGCCCTTTGTTTAAAGATATTATAAACAATATTGTGTGACTAAGACAGATGTCTATTAAACAGAGCGAGATAAAGATAAAGATAAAGATACATTTATTTGCTCAGAACATGTGTAAATACATCATACAAGCACTTACATAAACTGCAAGTTTGCATGTTTGGTGGAATAAGTTTATTTATGGTCTACATGTTTTGCTGTATCGTAGAACAGCATGCAAATATTACATTATATTAAAGATTATTACATGTCATAAGTTTTAATTTAATAATATAATGTCAGAAGTTTTAATTACAATAATATATATACAAAATTTAAAATGTCACAGCTTATCAGAAAAAAAGTCATCTAAATTATAATAGCATTTGTCAATAAGGAAATGTTTAAGCTTTGATTTAAACAAATTTGTATTTAAGTCTTTATATGTTGCTGGAATTTTATTATAAATTTTTGGAGCCATCCATAGTATACTCTTTTGCAGCAGAGTTGTTTTGGCAGGCTGCAAACAAAGTCTATTTTGATTTCGTCGATTTCTAATTATTTTGTCGCACATACGAGGGAATAAATGAGAATTATTTCTTACAAATATTGCTACCTCCATTATATATAACGACGGAAGTGTAAGAATTTTATGCTTTACAAATAGTGGCTTACAACTATCAGTAATTTGAAGGCCAAACATGGCACGTAAGCAGCGCTTTTGCATTTTGAATAACATTTCTTTATTGGTTGCGTTACCCCAAAAAATAATGCCATATCTTAGAGCAGATTCAACAAGACCGTGATATGCCGTAAGTAAAGCATCTGCATTCACCGTAGAGGAGAGTCTATACAACGCATATGCCAAGCTACTAATTTTTTTTGTAAGTCCATCCATGTGGCTTTTCCAATTTAGCCTTTTATCTATTAATAATCCAAGAAATCTGGCCGTATCAACTTCGTTGATAATATGGTCCTAGCGAGATAGATTTATGCGAGATAGATTTATTTTTGTATTCTTATTCCAACACCTCAAAAATAAATAATAATAAAAAAAAATCTATCATAAGCTATTTACATATCAAACTTATGAACACACCTTTCTTTGTCTGGGGAAACAATCATCAATATCTTGGTCCAACATTCGTTGCGCAGGATTAGGGAAACCCCAGTAAAACCTAATCAGACCAAGTCAACTTAATTATGCTCTTATGTAATCTCATTTGCAGTATATATTTACACTACACACTTTTCATTAGACAGAGCTTTAACATTAAATTATAATACACCGAGTTTTTCTCTCAGTGCCGAAAAACGAGCGGCTGGTAATGCCTTTGTAAAAATATCTGCCAGCTGATTACCTGTGGACACATAAATCATTTTAATTACATTTTTCTCAACTTGTTCCCTAGAAAAATGATATTTTATGTCAATATGTTTCGACCGTTTATGACTTGTCGGATTACTTGCAATGCTTATGCATCCGTTATTATCCTCAAAAATAGGAATCGGATTTGAAATTTCTACATGAATACTAGTCACTAAAGACTTTAACCACAGAGCTTCTCTCACGGCTTCAAACAAAGCCATATACTCTGCTTCAGTAGATGACGCTGCCACTGTTGACTGACGCTTTGTTTGCCAACAAATTGTGCATTGTTCAAACAATTTGAACAAGTATCCTGTTGTGCTTTTACGATCAACTTCATAACTTAAGTAGGTACACTATCTCAAATTCATAAAGTGACGAGAACTTAACTCACGACTGCAGCAGTACATAGTAAAACTACAATAAAATTACGAAATACCTGCTTGTCTTGTACTAGCCGTCGGATTTTCTGGAAAAGAATGCAGGATTTGTTCCTGCAATTCCGTATCTGCGTGGTGTGCTCCACCGATATCGTGATGTCGATGCCGTAACGAGCCGTAATCGCGTAGTCTTTGTGTAGCAGCTAACATTGTCCTATTAGAGACAGTTACTCCAAACTCTTCTCGATAACGTCGCACTGCTAAATTAACACTATCATTACATCTCGCCAACATTCGAACCATTTCACAATACTCGATATTGGTGTACCGGAATGCCATTATTTTCAAGCACGCATTGCGTAAACGGACACAGAATTAAAAAAAAACACCTGTTTTGCAATCGTAAGCGCAGCAAGGACTGATGACAATTTGTATGTAGGTCAATGTCACGGTCGGCGGCCGAGGCGGACACCCCTTTCCCCGCCCCGCTTCGCCTCTATTTATCTCTTTGTATCATTTAACGAGATCCTTAATTCGAAAAGGATAACAATAATTACCTATGAAGCGCGCGCATATGTCTTTCTTTAACGGTTTGTTCATTCATATTTATTAGTGAATAGTGATATTTACGTTTCTTTACCTACTACACATTTTCTCGCTTGATTGTTGAGCGCTATTTAATAATAGACACGGCAATTAAAAATAATAATAATTATTTTTCAAAACCAGTTACTTTAAATATAGATGAAAATTATGGAATTGATTCTACTCATGATTCTGAACAAACTACTTTTAGGTTTTGCGTACTTGAAATTACACGTTGTATATTACAAGTGACAAACATAATTCTACTAACCTAATTTAGTTGTTTCTGGGATGAACCCGCAGCAAACCAGCAACTGGAGGTAGAATGCCCGTAGCTTCGTGACCAGGTTTTCGGCACGCGTATCATATCTTCGGTAATAACGATCTCGATGAACCCGATGGGAAACTCGTACCAGTAGTAGCAGTTGTAGAATTGTTGTTATTACTACCATTTGTGCCCCTTCTCCATGTGTACCTCCGCGTCGTAGTAGTAGATTCAACTTTCTTGTAATTTTCCAATGACGACAAATAGTCATAGTACAACTTTTCTGGCTGATCGCACTGGTAAGCCTTAGCATTAGCCCTCAATTCTGTCGGTAAGCCACGAATAATACAGGAAATAGCTGCTTCTCGATCTATGTTGCATTTCTTAAGAATAATTTTGCGTGATAATTTTAATTAATAATAATTTTGTCATCGTTTCGGAATCTGTCTTCGATATTGCTAACATCTCTTCGAGTCTGTTTACATAATCGGTAGATCGGGGAAACGCAGTTTGCAAAGCTTCCTTCCATTCTTCTCAGGTCAAATCATAATCCTCCAAATCATCGTACCACTCACGCGCAGAACCTCGTAATCGAATTTTCATTACAAATTGTCGGTCTTTATTGTCCCATCCATAAACATCTCCTAGTTGATCAATTTTGTGTAACCAACCCGTTACGTTGCTTGTCTTGTCTTCCGGGCGAAACTTCGGTATCACTTCCGCTTCTGTCGGTGTAACACGCAGTCTCTTGGTTGACCTCATGGTAGCATTTTGTTCTTTCAAAGAAAAAAAATCATTTTCTTCTCCGTCTATCGATGACGATGACGTAGAATGTGTGCGGCGGCGTTTGCCCAAACCGTCCTTATATGGGCCGGACATCGTCCCAATCCCACTTCTGAAGTGAAACAGAAGATGGGTCAGGGTGGCGCAATAAGAAATTTCACTAAGTTACGGATGTACTGGGCGACGGGCGTACTGTTCGGTTGAGCGTTACACACATTCTGAATAACTAATTCTTATTTTACATCTCAGTGCCAGGTATTATTCACTACAGTAATTAAAATAATAGTTATTACTATGCAAAGGTGCACAATCAAAGCTCTATGTCGCACAAGGTCGCACAGTCCAACACGTAAACAAACTTATCTAGGCGGGGAACAAAGACGCTGTAGATAGATAGGTATTACAGAGGACCGGTGTAGGGCGACGTGAAGGGATTTTGTAACAGTCAACTGATTTTATAGTCATACTTTACGATTCAAGTATGTGACAATATTGAATAGCAAAAATATAAGTTTAAGTGTCTGGACATCAAGTGCCATGTGCTTAAAATAAAATTATCACAAAAAAAGGTCCAATAGGACAAGATTAGTTCAGTCATAAGTATCATTATAATCATGAATTGCTTTGATTTTTCTGTATTTTCATATATATGAAAACGTCAGTTAAAAATGTTATTTCCGTAATTACATATAGTTTTTAATTACCATCTATTATCACCCACCGGTGGTCTAATATCTGAGTACTAGATGGAATGAAATCCGATTTTCGCCTGATGGGAAGCGATAATCGGAGAATACAAACGCTTGCAACATAAAATATCGCTCGCAAAGCGGTGTATATTTTATATTGCAATGGTCTATTATAGACTGCGGTGACCAATTCACATCTGGCAGACCGTATGATATAATAAGGTAGTTTTAGGGTTCCGTACCCCGTACCCTGTTACTAATGACCAAAATGATAGTATTAATCTTTATTGTAAATAGGTATATTAAAAAATAAGTAACTATAAAATAAAATGGTATAAAGTATGAAATAACTATAAAATAAAAATATTATTATTTTAATAATTAATCAATATACGTATATCTACTCTATGCTTCTACGTTTATCTACTCTATGCCTCTACGACCGGGCTTGACCCGTGAAAGTGTTCTTAACAAGTGTTCTTAGCGAATTAATAATATATAAAATAGCAACGGCTGCGTCGCGGCGCCGGCGGTCTTGGTCGCGGCGGCGCCGGCGGCCTTGGTCGCGGGGGCCCCGGTATAGGTCGTGGTGGAGAAGGCCTAGGTCCCGGAGGCGGCGGGAGTGGCGTCGGCGGCAAAGGCGGCGTCGGCGGGAGGGGGTGGGGTCGGAGGCGGAGTTGGCATTGTTGGTGGCGGCGACGGGCAACATGAATTCAGACTGAAAACATAAACATATACTGATGTAGCATTAATATAATGATATCCTAATGACAGTGCACTGCAAGTTCATGCGCACAAATATTTGTCTTGTGCGGGAATCGAACCCGCATCCTCGGAGTCAAATGGCCATTGCTAATAATTCGACCGCCGAGCTCGTCTTCAACTAGCTGACTCGCACAGCTTAATCCGTGTGTGACAGATCGTTGAGAGTGTAGCATAAGGATACCATTTGAAAGGTTATAGTGAGCCAATTTTAAAACATGATGAACCACTTACAACAAAACAAGCTATTTCTGTGTCATTCACCGGATGTTTAAATGTGGTTTTTAATGACTCAGGTTTTAGGTTACATCCTAGTAATTCAAATGCGGATAAATTTGTGGCATGGCCATCACAAGTTACGCTGACGACATCAACGTCTGATAATCCATTTAATTAGGCAAAGTTTTATTAAGTTCGCTTTTTGCTCTCCAGTTATACCGTTGCACAAAAACATCCCACCGGTACTTTAAAATGCTGATTTATGCCTACTAGTAAAAACACTATCGCTTGAGAGGCTAAGGCAGCACCCTCTTCACATCCAGTTCCCATGTCTGCAAAGCCTATATTTTTTTGCCATCCCAAAGCTTTTGGGCCCTTATAGCCACTTCATCGAACACAAGTGAGCATAAAAGTCGATATTGTTAGCTAACTGCTTTTGCTTTTAATTCTTGGATAGACTCTTCGGTAACCCGGGCTCACCTTTATAAGTCTGTACCATTTGGCTAGAGTTTTCCGATGGGGTAAGCAACTGTTAAAGGATTATCTTATGTAATCATATGCTCTTGGCGAATAATAATTTAGTGTTAGGCAATTTTTTTTTATGGCTTGAGAGTACTTAATATTCTTTTTAAGTTTTTTACGATTCAATTTATTAAACAAGTCAGCAGCAACAATATTTTCATTCAATGTGTTGTATAGTTCTGGGCTTACGAAATTTCTTTCTTTAAGGTTTTTTAAGATATTCTTAAATGATTCATTCCGATTTCTGAATCTCCTAACTTTTTGGTTCAATCTTATTTTTGCAGTTCAATAATTTGTTTTTTCTTATGGAGATTGTCCTTCAATCTACGTTTTCTGGGTGTATCAAGCAAAAAAGAAATATTCGGATTTCATTCAACTGAATGTGGTACTGTTTTAGTTTTCGGTAATAGCTAAAAAAGAAAAAAATACTTAATGTCAACATTTTAAAGTCTCAATATATAGCCATCTCGAATACATAGCCAGATTTTGGAGTGGTTGAGCAAATATGATATTTCATATTTGCTGGCTAGCTCGACCGGGGAAGTACCACCCTCTCACATAATAACGACGTAAAGCAGCAATGCGTTTCTTTCGGTGAGTGAGAGATCCCCGGAAGCTCAACTCCTTCACTATCCTTGTTCCTTCCTTCCCTTCCTTCAACCACCCTGAGGTGGACAACGCATTAGTAGCGCCCCTGATAGTGATCGCCATAGGCGCCGTGGTGACCTTTCCATCAGGTAGACCGCTTGCCTGTTTGTCTACAGTATAACATAAAAAAGAAAAGCATAAAAAAAATACTACATACATACTTGTGAAGAAGTAGTTTCGCTTGATACATTTAAACAAGGCCAATCTAAATCACACTCTTCTGATCCGTTTGTCTTAAAGAAAAAACATTATAATGAAAAATTATTCAGCAATGTCTGAAAATCTTAGAGTTCTCTGTGTTTGTTCATATACGTGCTGTTAAGATGTATTCGACAAATCCACGTTGTTGTCGTGATTCAAATTTACTGGCATCTGATAATTGTATTTCTACATCGATATTTCCTTTAGAGTCGTCTGTGCCAGGTCTATACCAACAACGAAATCATAAGACGTATACAATGACTTGACACAAACAGAGCAAATGGTTGTTGGCAGATGTTCTTGGCTGAAGTCAATATTGGTATTCAGCCTATTTGACATATTCACTACAAATTTTTTCATAACGTCGTCACTCTGAACGTTTACTAACATGCCATCACAGGTTGAAGTGGCACATAATCGGCAATATCCAGTTAATTTAAATTCATCAGTGAGTACAGGTACCTAAAAGAATTAAGGAAAATAATTTTGTGAGATAATTGACAATTTGTTTCACACCCTTTCTACCAGACATACATAAGACAGAGATGATTTTTAATTTATTATACCTGCAACTTGCTTACATAATTATTTACGAGTTAAAAATGAGTTGCTTGAAATTCAGACACCTGAAGAAACAATGTCACGGAATAGTCATTTCGACCAATTAATAATAATATTCACCGTGCTCACAACGAAGCTTACAACGTTCGCAATAGTTTCATGAATTATTTCAATAACCAACCCAATTGATACAATATGTATAACTATAACAAAAACTTGAAGTTTCAATTTAGTTTATAATGGAAAACAAATATGAATAAGAAGTATAAAATTCGAACTTCATTCAGTCACTATTGATACATCTGTCGATAGTGTTTATTTTTTACCGTAGTATCAATAGTAAAAACGATAGTACAGATTCCACAAACTGTCAAATCAAGCACACATCAAGCTTCCACAAACTGTCAAATTTCCCCAATGAATAACTCTAATACTAGAAAATTAAGTTGAAAATCGATTGAAGAACCTTGATGTGCTGTTCACTGTACATTTTTATTCGTAGTATAACAACAAACTAAAACCATTTCATTGGAATATTATAAAGTACTCACCATCTTCCATATGGAACTGCGTCGCAATTTCTCGCCACGTGTTCATTTTCTTTTCATTATTTTTATAGAATGAATCTTTCAAGTCGTACAAATATGGATGACGTCGTACGGCGTCTATAAACTCCTCTGTTCGATCGTTAGACATTATTTACGAAATATTATAATTATGTGTGTGCACTCCGTTAGCTTCCGAGCGTTAGAGGTGGGCTTTAACGTTAAAAAATAATAACACTGCTAAATGCGAATGCTAAAAATAATTAACACTTAAAATTAGTAGTTATTTTTAGCAACTGTTAAATTTAGTCACTGACAGATTTTTAACATAATTAATTCTCATTACCTACCTTCTTACTTTTCACAGGCTTATGGGACTGTCAACTTTTTCTGTTGGCGTATTTATAATGAGAATCAATTTATTTACGATTTCTTTTTTTTTTCATAGGTATCTGTTTTTTTTTTAGTATTTATAATTTTCTTCTTATCTTTTTTTTCTTTTATTATTGTTTTTTTTTTCTTATTTATCACTTAGTACCTAACATAACATTTCTTAAAATTTTATATATTTTTTATTTCCGTTTAAAAATGATAATTGTTTAACTTTTCGGACTCCAAGGCGAGTTCTTCGTTGCGAAATTATGTAACCAGTTCGCGAAAAAAGTCTTTCGCAAGAAACAGAAGTACAAAGTACATTGCAATTGTTTCGAACCAACTTAGCCAAATGTGGAAAAATGCCTTGGTTCTGCTTCCACCAGCTCAATGGTAAACTATTGCGACTTATCACTTTTTCATTTAAATATTTGTTTATTTCTATTATTGCTCGTGCAGTTGGTGACTCAATTGATTGCGGTACAGCCTCTCTAGCATCCCAGTCGTAAAATATTGAGGTGGGATCGAGA
This sequence comes from Hypsopygia costalis, assembly GCA_937001555.2. Taxonomy (NCBI): domain Eukaryota; kingdom Metazoa; phylum Arthropoda; class Insecta; order Lepidoptera; family Pyralidae; genus Hypsopygia; species Hypsopygia costalis. Next base: position 11,367,317 of record OW443347.2, on the reverse strand, counting down.
GAACTTTTGCTAACTTCAATATTTTCACATGGTCCTTCTCGGTTTATTTCTTGAGCGACAAGTTTGATCATGTTCTCCCTCAAAGTTGCTTGCTTTGTAGATGTAAAGGGCTGTAACTTAAAGCGGGGATCCAAAAATGTAGCTACCCCAATCGTGTTATTATTTTCTATATTTTCGAAACGACTATGAGTTATCGCTGAGAACTCTCTTTATGCCTTTTATGATAATTAGTAGTTGACTGGCCGTCAAATACTTTTCACCACTCAGATATGTATTTTGATGCTTCTTCAAAACATTTTAGGGCTTTACAAGTTTCATTGCAAAGTAACCAGTCTTCCGGCATTAAATTTGGTAGGCTTGTAGCACCCAAAATGGCAATGGATGACTTGACGGCATCTTGAATTTCTACGATCCTTTCGAGCATGTAAAATTTGGAATTCCACCTCGTCGGTCCTTCTTGAAGCAGTCGTTTTGGCTGTGTTGCTCCATTCTGCTTTTGAAACTCGTCAAGTTTTTGAGTGGCTTTAGTGCTTCGCTTGAAATAAGCGACGATGAGCTTCACACGTTCAATCACAGACTTGATGGGTACAGATTTTTCCGTCGCTTCTTGCACTATCAAATTGATTGTATGTGCTGCACATCCGAAATGTTTCCACCCTAGCTCCTGTGATATGGCTTTCTTCATGTAAGCCGCGTTAGCAGAAACAGCTAAATTGATTTTAGCTGAAATACCCCAAGAATCGGTAATACTTTTTAACTGAGATGCTGTATTTTCACTATTGGATGGACCCGAAATTACTTCGCAGTCCAAGACAATCGATTCCAAATCAAAATTTCTATTTATAAAATGTCCAGTAACTGCCATAAAACTATCTTTTCTCGCCGAAGTCCAATTGTCAGTCGTAATGCAGATCGTTTCGAGTTCTTTATTTATTACTTCTTGCACCTCTGTTCTACACTGTTCGTACATTGTTGGTAAAAGTGTATTTGAAAGATATTTTCGAGATGGAAGCGTGTATGACGAATTTAAAGCATTTGAGTATTGGATAAAGCCAACGTCTTCTACAATTGAAAATGGTTGAAAGTCAAGTATGAAAAGCTGCATTAAATAATAATTGAGTCGTTGTTTCTCTTTTAAAGTCATTTTTTTACGGCATAAGTTGATACACTTGGTTGAATTTTTCTTTGCTTTGCTGGCAACAAACATTTAAAAATATTGAATCGAAATCGAATTGAGAACCTCTTCCTTTTTCCGTCTGAAAATATTATTTTTCTGAAAATAGTATTTTACTAAACACAACATAAACTAAACAAAAATATGTTGAAAACTTATTAAGCAGGTACCATTTAAAACATCGCACTTTGGCACAAATCATCTCATAAAGTATTTTATTATACTTTATGAAATAATTTATAACAATTCCTAGTCTTGGTCAAACATCAATTGCACGTAGTGCATCGTGTACGACTCATATTGTAATGACAATGGCGACATCTCGATTGTTTTTCTTCAAAAGATAGCATATGATTGCCTGCTGTAGTCCTCTTCATTTTCGAAGCCATTGGTGTAGACCAGGGGTTCCCAACCGGTGGTCCGTGGACCATCAGTGGTCCGTGAGAGGTAAAAATATGGTCCGTGATACAAACTTATAATGAAAGAGATTAGCACTATCATATAAATCAAGTTTCTAACTCAGCTTTTAACGAGGCTCGCATATGTGATAAATCAAGAGTTCTTTGCTCAGTTTCAGTTTTATCTAAGTATTTTTTTAAAGCAGTAACGTGTGGTATAACTTCCGACACGCATGATAGTCCAGATCTTGTTATTTTAGTAATTTCTTCGAAGGGCTTTAATAAATTGATACACTACTCCATTAAACTCCACTGTTGAGCTGTCAAATTTATGAGTGTATCGTGATCAGCAACATACAATGATATGGCCCGCTTCTGTTCTAACAAACGCTCAATCATGTAAAAAGTGGAATTCTACCTAGTGCTAATATCTTGCACTAACTGATGCTCGGGTAAACTTAGCTCTTTCTGGATCGTCGGCAATTTTTCTTGAGCTAAACCTGAGTGATTGAAGTGCGTCACAAGTCGCCTTCCAGCAGCAATCGTTGCTGTTACTTTGAAGCGTATGTATAAAACATCTAGCAGAATCGTACTTAGCCAAACGAACACCCTTCACCATATTAGCACCACTATCATGAATGAATAAATGTAAAAAGTGTGCTAAATATCCCAGGGTTGGCGACATTGTTAAGTTCCATTGCTATATTTTCTCCTGTGTGTGAACCTGAGAAAGGCTTCATTGCCAGAACTCCGTGTTCTAGTTTAAATTCAGATGATATCCAATGAGCTGTGAAGCTCAGAAAGCTTACATTATTGTGTAAGCAAGTCCATATGTCAGATGTCACTGAAATAGCGAAGGCACTCGAAATGTTACGTTTGATTTTCTCGTAAATTCTGTCATATATATCAGGAACGATTTTTTGGGTAATATAAGTCCGGCTTTTCTAATAAAATAGCGGGGTAAAGTTTGTTCAAGAGTCTGGTAAATCCGGTTTTTTCCACTATGGACAATGGCTCGTTGTCGAGTGCAATCATTTCGGCTATTAAATAATGGTACTTTCTCGCTTTAGTATCATTTATATCCCAGAGCAGTTTCCTTTCGTAAGATTCTGTCATAGTCAATTGCTTTTTTGCTACTGAAGACGAATTTGTCTCCGCAATGGTTAAAGAAACTGTAGTAGGCTCGACAGCGGCCTTGTCTTTATTCAATGCACGAAATTCATTTGGATGTTTTGATTTTAAATGATTTTTCATAGCAGAAGTACCTAGAAAAAAAAACTTAATTAGGTGTAAATAAATAAAGGTAAAATAAGTAGGTATACCATAAAAAGACTACTATAAATAAACTTTAAATAATATCTTTACTTTAAATAATATGTGCCTACCTACCACAACCATGGTTTTCTTTTTTATTAGCCATTTAAAGCACAAATTACGAAGAGTTGTCATTTTGCGAATATATCATTTAAGTTGTCATTGTGAGAAGTGGACATTTCGAGAAGTTGTCTTTTTGCGAAGTTGACGTTATAAGAAATGTTCATTTTTTTATCCGGTTGACATTATGAGCTGAAAGACACTTGTCCTTGTTCATATAAGATCAACTGAACTTACTGTCTCGCCACAACATCAAAAATACATGTGAACACTCATTCGGCCACAGCACTGTCTCGACCAAGTGACATTTTACTGTCTCACCACTCTACTCGGTAGGTGTAATCAGGCCATAATATATAATATGATAAAGTCGTCAGATATATATAGCTAGCAAACAGTTACTGTTCATTTATCATGTTATCTACTAGAGTTAATTGTATACTATGGGGGCTTTTTGACTACTACTACAATTATTTATAAAAAAAATAAAACAATCATAACTTTGTTTTATTTTTGTACATATTATATTATAAAAATAAAAAATTTAAACTCCGTCTCGCACATCTTCGTCTGCGACACCGCCGTCGCCGACAACGATGCGAGTGGCAGTGACCACTCGCACACTTGCCCGGCGGCGGACGCCGCCTTTTTCTAGGCAGCATTTCCGGTGAGTACAGATTTCTAATAAAATAGAAAATTAATAGAGAATAGCGTAGCATTTAATATATTGTGTGGCACACGCTGATAGCTTAAATGGGGAAAGGGTAATTAGAACAATGTATGCAATGCGAAATTGGAGGGTTATTTAAAAAAAAACTATAATAATGCTTTATAGCAAAACTCAGAGGAAACGAAATAATTTTGATAAGTCATGATATTGTTTTGAAGTTATCCCCATATTTATTACACAGTTTTCACTCAACCAAAACAAATAAGTAGGTTTTTACAATAATATGCATTTTAAACGATGCAGCATATTCCTATTTATTTGGTAATTTATGTATCCAATTAAAAATATAATAATGTATTGTAAAGTGATCATTATTAAACTGATGGAAAGTAATATATTCATCATCACTAACTTTTAATTCCCAAATTTTAAAAAATTAAACTGGCTTCGCACGGCTGACATAAGATCTTTTTATATTTTTACCTCATATTTATATTTTTGTAAGGATCCTTAATCTTTTCTAGCAATAAATATAGCCTATGTTAGTCAGGGTGAATGTAGCTTTCCAATAGTGAAAGAATTTTTGAAATCGGCACAAACCCTCACAAAAAGCAATGAGGTTGTGTATAGAGCAAAATTAATTATAAGTCCATTACAATGTGCAACAAAAAGACAATCTCATTCAGACTATTAAGCACCCATAAGCAATTGCATGCCCCATCAATCACTGTTAGTTCTCACACCATAGTAATGTTATAATAGTTTTCCAAATTCATAACAAAATTCAATCCAATCACCTTGTAATATCATGTTGCTTTATATTCTCTGCTCACCATTTCGTTGTTGGTATTCAACAAGAGGCTATATAAATGTGTCAATAGTTGTTACCTACAGGCAGTTTATTTAGGTAAATGTGAAAGATTTGATAACATCTAAGAGTAGGTTTTATGTATTATTTCATATAACCATCTCCTCCTCACTTGTTGGATAGTGGGGCGTGGTAAAAGGATGAATAAAAGCAATTCACTTTAAAACTAAGTATATTCTCACATCACAAACAATCGAACGTAGTTTCAATACGTCTTGAGCTCTTAAATTATATATTTTTAATATAACAACGAATGCGAATGGCGCCATAAATCTTTTTTCATGTGTCAAAATCTTCATAGTTAAAAATAGACGCGTTTTACCTTACAATAAAACGCATATTAAATACTTACCTTATTCGAAACCTATACCTAATAATAAATTATGAGAGCGGCACTTCCGTTTCCCTTGTTGTATCACTCATTTGACTTCGGTTTCCCCCGCTTTGCCAATCCCCTCCACCGCCGGCAGGCGAGCCGGTGCGGCTTGCATTTGCCTCATTGCGGCTGTAGTGCGCCAGGCAGAACTTATTCAGGTATAGGTTTCGAATAAGGTAAGTATTTAATATGTGTTTTATTGTAAGGTAAAACGCGTCTATTAAATAGCTGTACCGTTATTCGAAACCTAATAATAAATTATGAGAAATGTTTGTTATCGCCTGGCGGTGGAGGTGTAATGTTATACGGTGCAAAGACGCCAATGTGATATTATAGGTAAGTATGTTAAGTACACAATAAAAGTCACTTTTAAGTGCCAACTTATTTATGTAATGTATAGTAATAACATAAACATAACAAAACTCAATAGAACATAACCGTATTTATTTCCATTTTATGAGCAAATCAACGAATAATTATTGTGATTTCAAACAAGCATTATATCTTAACCTGGAAAATTTTTAAACAGGTTCAAAGAGTCTGCTCAGATTGGCTGAGTCGTGGGGCACAGGGCGAGTGATTTCTCTACGATAAAATCGTTGAAAAGTATTTTCTGAACGCCAGTTTCCTTGACTTAAGATTTGGTTTACAGGAAAATTATCGATCCAATTTCTGGAAGCCACTGCAGCTCTTACGCTTCCAGGGGACGCAACAATGCCAGCTTCCCGTAGATATGACTTTACCCATCCTGCTAAAATTGTTCGAGAAGCCGGTCGAGGTGCTCCTCTAGCCGTTATGAACAGCTTTGTACTTTTACTATCAACACGACGTTGATGACCCACTCTAACAAGCTGCTTAACCAGTAGCATGGGTTTGTAGATACAGGTTGTCCCGAATCTAAAAGTTTCCAACCGGATTGTCTATAGTCGGCGGAGTCCGTTTTTGAACCAAACTCGGGCTATAAAGTAATGCTATCTTCAAATTCTGATAAGTGCTGAGAATCTACTGATAATAACGTCAAGTCATGGATCCTTCTTCCAGAACAGAGAAGAAGAAGAGTTGCCGTATGTTGCAATATATGAAACAGGCTCATGTCGGTTAGTTGTCGTGTAAGTAGAAAACTGGTAAGGGTCGAGACATCCCATATGGGTGGTTTCGGATCTCTTGGATTTTTTAAAGAGATCGCCTTCAGGACTTGCCGCACTAGTTTGTGAGTAGATAACTTTCCTGAATTATCAGCGTTGCAGAAGGTTGCTACTACAGACTTATGCAGTAATATAGTTTTGTAGAAAGTTTTTCTTTCTGGTGAAGATCGGACAAATAACGAGCTAAATCTGATCCATTTAGGATAGAAGCGTTTAAGTTGTTATTATAAGCCCATTTACACCAACGGGTCCAAGCATATCTATAGGTTTTTATTGTGGAATCTCGCCAACCTGATGCCAATAGGCGCTTTTGGTCTGGAGACCAATTTACCAAATCCCCAGTCCACCCCCACATCTCCAAACTTCGAGGGTCATCTCTCTCACATTCGAAGGGGGTACTTGGGTCGTTGCGTCAATCAGGACTTCGTTCAGGTTCCAAATTGTGTACGGAGGACCCAGCGCCCTGGCCTTCAGGTCCGCTCGCCAGAAGACCTTCTCCCATCTGGGTGCTACAACCAGGTATGTCCCCATAGCCTGATTCAGATGGTAAAGGACTTTGGGTATTATGCACGGAGGAGGAATTACCCATGCCAATTTGTACTTCCAATTCCGACTCAACGCATCGTGAAATGATGCTTGATTGTCTTTTAGGTCTAGGGATACATAAACTGGTACCACATGAGCTATTTGAGACGCGAATAAATCTATCTCGGGTTCGCCCCATTTTGCGAATATCGGTCTCAGCGCTTTGGGTAACAAATGCCACTCTAGTGGACAACGCAGCCTTGAAAGGTGATCTGCTTCGCAATTGTATATCCCGGGTAGATAGTATACTCTGAGGTGTATTTGATAGTAATCCAGAAGCTGGTAAACTTTGTAGGTTAAGTTCATAAGTGTCTCCGAATGACTACCACCTTCGTTTCTTAGGTATGCGACTACTGTGCGGTTGTCGGTCTGTAGTAAAATTGTGGCCTTCTGAAGATTCAAAGCAGGCGTTTGTTCCAGAACTTTTGTAACCGCCAGTAACTCCTTCAGGTTGCCATGAAGTAGCTTCTCCGTCTCGCTCCATGATCCCGCTAGTTTCACATTGTTGAGCTGCGCTCCCCATGCTAGATCCGAAGCATCGGTTGTCAAAAAAAATGACGGGGTTGGTATTTTTAATGGTGACGGTGTCAGGCAATTTCGATGCCACCAATGAATTTCGTAAAGTACCTCTGGTGGAAGAAGGTAGTGTTTCTTTGGAGGTGCACTGAGAATCGAATTCTGAAACCTCTGAAGTTGACGGTGGTTCAGGCGTCCTCGTGAAACTACATGACTGGCGAAATTCATAATTCCGTGAAGGATTTGAGTTTCTACTAAATTCAATTTCTGTCGTGTCATTGTGTCCTGTAGAAGTCGTTGAATCTTTAGAATTTACTTTTCGGGCAGAAGTTTCTGGTTTGTCCAGGGATTCCAGAGAATTCCCAAATATTCGATGCACGTTTGAGGCTTGAAAACGGACTTTTCGCAATTGATTTGCCATCCCAAATGAAGCAATGTTTCTACAACATGGTTTGTGTGTTTGACGAGGGTTTGACGATTTTGATTAGCGATCAAAAAATCGTCGAGGTACACCAAAGTTCTTATTCCTTTTTCGCGAAAGCATTGAGCTATCCAGTTTGTCAGGGATGCGAATGCTTTTGGTGTCGAACTTAAGCCAAATGGCAGACAAGTCATTTGTAAGAGCTCGTCTTTGTAAATCAATCTCAGGGAGCGCCTGTGAGATTTTGCAACTGGTAAATGAAAGTAGGCCTGTGTGAGGTCTATTTTCGTTAACCAATCTTTGGCTTGCAAAAAGTCGGTGATTTTGTGTGCATTTAACAACTTGAATCTGTCCGTACGAACAAACCTGTTGAGACCTTTGAGATTGAAGATCGGTCTTGGTGTGCCGTCGGTCTTGGTGATGAGAAATAGGCCAGATAAAAAACTGGGGCTTTCTCGAGCCATTTCTAGAATCTTTTGTTCTTTCATAGTAAGTATCGTTGAAGTCATTTCTGGTGATGCTGGCACTGTGAATCTTTTTCCAGGCATGACAAGTGGGGGTTTGTCTGAAAACGGTATCCGATAACCTTGAATCATTTTCAGTAATGTGGGAGGAGCGTTGAGCCGTCGCCACATGTGAACAAATTTTTTCAACTGCCCTGCCCAGAAAATCCGCCAGTCAATATTTTCGATTTTTGGTATATTTGTCTCTATAGATAGGAGAACCGGCACGTTTGGACGGACCTTTATTTGCGGTATGCTGTTGGGATGTAGGCCTTGCTCGACAGGGTGCGCCTTTACGAGATTGGCCCCCTCTTTGATTTCCCGTATTGCTTGGTCCTTGCGCAGGACAGCAAGGATGTTGATTGTAATTCTGATTGGAATGAGAATGATAAGAAGTACCTTGTGCAGGTCCTCGCTTTTTGGTAGTGCCTTGCGCAGGCATATTGCATGTAGTTCGATACCCATGCGCAGGGTGCTGCTTTTGAATCCCACTAGGTCCTGCTTGCGCAGCAGGCATATACGAGTTATTTGATCTGGCTAGCGGCCAGAAACACTTGCGTACACCGCCGGTCTTCTCCAAGGCAGATGTAAACGCTTTAACTTCAAATACATTAGTGCAAGAAGGAGTGATCTTCCTTGATGCGTTTCGCGTGAGGTGCTATAAATGAGCAACACAAAACTCAATTAACAAAATATAATTTATTTAAAAAAAAAAAAAAAGAAACAATTGTTCAGGGGTGAGTTTAGAGGCCCTACTATGCCGGTAGTTCAGGTTTCCCAGTCAAGAGGTACTGTCCTGGGGTCCAGTGCTGGGGAGTGGAGTTGCCGGTGGCTTGATCTTGCGGCTGTCCAGGACTCAAGTAGGCAGGTATTTATGTGCCAAGGTAGTATGTGCCCGTACGGGTATCTCTTATTCTGTAGTCCGTAACTGGAACCCTGGAAGTGATGGCCAGTGTCAGTGAAATGCTGTAAATATATAATGACGGCCAGCCATTTTGCCGCGAGAAGTGATGATGATGATATGAGGTGATGGTGATGGACCTAGGTACCTACGTTTAGTGCAATGACTGTGGCTGATGGACTGACAAGAACAGAGTTTACAATAGAAAACTAACTACTTGTTCTCAAAGATAACAATTCAATAAAAAAATGTTCTAGATTCAATTTATTTTTATACCGGGCGGTAGCAGAAGATATCTATACTCGACGTCGATCTATACTCGTCGGAGAGTTTCTATACTCGACGTAATGTTACTTTTATTTAGATATTACCAGAAACACTATCTATATTCACAAATTTAATTTAAAAATTATCTAGAAAGTAAGATTACCTAGCGGCCAGAAACACTTGCGTACACCGCCATGATGCTAAAATGAAATAATAGTTCGCCACTTACCGAATTTCGGGTTTGAATAGCACTTAGGTCTTAACACTTTAGTTAGTTGTTAGGTACTCGTATACTGGTATAAGTTTAGTATAAAACTTTCATTTCTTCCACAATTAAAATCACGACGCAAGGACGTTCTGGGATGAGAACGTATATCGTGTGTCTCGTAGCAAGGAAGCGATGCCAATGATGACCGGTTAGCGGTGCATCGAGATATAAGAAATAAACTGCCTACATAAAAAAACGCGGCATGTTGAAGACACTAATGCAGAATCCGCCGTTCTTGAGTTGACCAATTTCTATCGTAAGTAGTGTTGATAAGTTAGTTTGTTTTTATGTGAATATATGTTTATTATTATTTTAATTGTAAATAAGTTTAGGTATTATATATTTTCTTTTATTTAATTTTAGTTTTAGTTTAGTTTTAAGTAAATTTGTTTAAAATTTTAAATAATAGACATTGTAATAATTTTATATTAACTAGTACCGTGTACTACGTTACATCCTAAGCGTTGTTTTGACCAAGGGATCCTTGACATTCTTCAAAATTCTCAAAGCTCCCTTCTTTGCTGCACGACATCAGCTCTATGTCCACAGGCCAATTGCAATGCATCCACAGACGCTGGAAATCGCCATGCACAAAAATTTGCTCCATTTTTTCCTTGATATTGTTCGCTGAAATATTCTGGGACTCACCAACCCATTTCAAAAACTTTGTTAATCCGTTTTCCAACGCCTCTTTTTGCTCAAGCAAAGCAAACGTAATAGCTGCATATGATCTTTCACTATATTTCATGGCTTTGGAAGTTTCATACTGTGCCACTTCATCGTTCATTTCCAGTTCCACAAAACCAGGTGAATGACAATAGCTGCGTTGCACATCGGCATAACGCACATCACTCCAGGTAGGCTGCTCAAATCTTTGAATATTTTTTAAGGTAGATAAATAGTTTTCCGGAGTGATGGGCACACTGGGTTCTTTGACACTAGTCTCAATTTGAATTTTAAAATCGGAGGTCTCAGTTGTCTGAGGGTCCAACAACGTAACCTCATTATCACTGTACTCTTGAAAAAGAGAACCACTAATATTTGCGTCTATACTTTTATGCATAATAGGACTACTAGTGCTTTGCACAGGAAATTGATTACGAAAATCATAAAAATTCTTAGATAATTCTTTCAACATACGTTTAGTAGATTTCTGCTTGCGACGCCTGCGTGATGCCTTTTTCGAGCCACTACTGTAGCTCGAACTCGTAGTACTTGATGAACTTGAGCTTCAAAGGCGGCGTGATAACCGCTTCCGCGACGGTTTATCCGTCTGATCATCCATTACAATCTGTAAAAGACGTCAGAAACACGGGGGCAACTTAAACAACCTCGAACGTCTCAATCGAGAAAAATATTACAAACGAACGGTAAAAACCGTTAATTTAAAACACAAAATTATAGAATAAAAGTCTTACGTGATACAATAACGGTCGTTTATAAAATAAAACTCCAAATTGTCGTTGTCGACAGATTTAGGAACGACCGCTCGCCGCTGGGAAACAGACGCCAATGAGGCAAATGCAAGCCGCACCGGCTCGCCTGCCGGCGGTGGAGGGGATTGGCAAAGCGGGGGAAACCGAAGTCAAATGAGTGATACAACAAGGGAAACGGAAGTGCCGCTCTCATAATTTATTATTAGGTATAGGTTTCGAATAACGGTACAGCTATTTAATAGAGCAAATTGCACAGATTACATAATATTATCGAATAATCGATTTGACAAGCGTTAAGATCATTCGAATCTCTTACATTATGCTGAATGATACAATTAATAGGATAGCTAACACTCGGCTAATCCTGACAATAAAGCGACCCCGCGTTATATCTGTATATATCTAAACAAATCAATAGTGGTCACAAATAGCTAAGTTTAACACATCTCAATTATTTTTAGTTATCAAATATTAGATTGTAATGGATGATCAGACGGATAAACCGTCGCGGAAGCGGTTATCACGCCGCCTTTCAAGCTCAAGTTCATCAAGTACTACGAGTTCGAGCTACAGTAGTGGCTCGAAAAAGGCATCACGCAGGCGTCGCAAGCAGAAAATCGGGACCGATTTGCTTGGAGGGTTGTCAACTGATGTTCACCTTCGAGCAGAGACTCTGGCATATGTGTTACAAAACCATGTTGATTGAGTTCCTGTATGACGTCTCGGAATCCTCTGTCCAATAAAAAAATATCTCCACTCCGGAAAAATGACTTCAAGCCTGATTCCTCATTGTGCAGGTTTAAACTGGTAATGGTGGCATCGTTAGTGGTGGCCATGTAAGGTCCGAGACATTCAATTATGTGACCGTCACAACAAACTATCATAAAATTTAACTAAAATGCCAACCTTTTGCAAACTATATGTTTTTTTCTGAAATAAGTAGTTGGAACTACTTTGAACAAATATATATGTAGCATCACAAATAACTATTGTTGGTTTAGTGATAGGTGGTAAATTAGGATTTCCAAATAATCCTTCTGGAATAATTCTGTTTCTCGCAGCAACATCTTCTACAGTCATATGATTAAATCCTAAATAGTTAGGTACAAAGTCGGCGATCAAAACATCTCTTGCCTTGTTCATTAAACGTTCCAAGGTGGTGCGTGATGTATTAAAAAGATTTGCTAATCGCTCATTACTTTCGCCTGTTCTTAGCTTTACTAAAAAAATGCACAAGGCTAAAGAGGCATTTAAAACTAGCTGAGACAAACGAGGGATGCAGTTAAGTAACTCTTGAAACTGATCTATGTTCATACCAAGCCAGTAATGGCATAAATGCGGTGGCATTGTTGCTACATTTGCAAAATCTAATTGATGAGTTGCTGCTCCTTGCACAATTTTCATTATATTAACAAATTGAACACCAGTGAAATCTCTTAGCGGAGAAGTTAAATCACTCCAACGACCATGATTCAGATGGTGACGACAGATTCGTGCACCAGGTAATTCGTGTTCCATAAAACTTATGGTGTATTAATAATAATTCCTTGAAAGCAGCAGGAATGAGTAAACGTTCCAACCCAAAGCAGTTTTGAGCTGTGTGCCTTGTTTGGTGCCTCTTGGCGAACTGGATTTTGGTGTGGTACAGGAGGCGGCAGTGGTGGCGGCACAGGAATATTGACATCTTCAACAGCTACTGCATCTTGGAAATGAGGGCAATTCAAATCAAACTGACGTTGACGTTGTACTTCTCGTACAGCTGACATCCAACAAGCAGCACACACTCTTTCCATTCGTGAGATTTGCACAAAACAAATAAGTAAATGAGATTTCTAACTACACAATTCGTGATGATGGTCTAAAAAGAAGTAGAGATCATAGTGAAACACAGGCTCACGACTGTGTCGCATGATGAGTATGCTCTAAATCCCTTAGATTGAATGGAGACCCGTATCCTAACAGTGGAATAAATATCAGTTGATGCAATAAAAAATACATTTATATTCATGTTTTATTGACCAGGGTCCATTTTGCCTGCATCAATGGTTCAAACCTATAATCAATTAATCCATTCTGCTGATCTAACAAGGATGACTTATAATAATTATATTAATATGTGTAAGTGGCTCGCTACTATCTTCAGGCACAATGCTGACCTCGCTGCACAACTGCATATGATGCAAGCCCTTGCTTGCATCATATGCAGTTGTGCATATGATGCAAGCAAGCATATGATGCTCTGGTGAAAGAGAAGGGCATGTCGAGCCTGACTGAGGCAATACCTCCATCTCACAAATTACCGCAGCCACACAACATAACATTGTGTGCCTGCGATTCACCAGACGTGAGAGATGTTAGCAGAGAGGTTCCTGGTCCAGTCCAGACGTCAATATATTATAGTACAAGCATCTATATGACTACGCTAACTGTTTTAGATTAGGCAGACAGCATAAAATAAACTAGATAGATTTTATTTATAATGGAAATTATTTACCAGATGAGGCAGTACAGGTCGCATTAAAATATATCTCTCTTGGCGATGTTGATCTACTGGATATGTTCTTGTTGCTCTTAACGTCCACAAGCAGTCGGCGCCACGACAGAACGCGTTGCGACACGACACGACATGCAAATATGTCCCTAACCATATTAAATGTATAAAACCGATATTCTTCTGGCGCGTCACGACACGTAAGTATGTTTCGGCCTTTAATCTACTTGCGCGAATAATGTCCTGATGTCAATGTCCTAAACAACAAACAAGGTACAAATTTAATTTGTTATAAAATTGCCTTTTTGAATTCAGCTGTTTTAGTTTTCCAGCATAATGAAGACGTATGTCAATATATTTTTCAATAACAGCCTTTAACAGCTCTATATGTGACCAAAGTTCATTCCTTGGCAATGTTCATTAATGTCAAAATACCTTGCAATTATTAAATTGTTTTAAAACTGATATGCACATTTTTTCTTTTGTACATCCACCAGTGCGTAGAAATCTCCTAACAATATCCTCTGTTTTTTCACAAATTAAATACACATCTTCTGATGCATAACACAACCCGCCCAAATCTTTGATATCTATTAATTTGTGGAATCTTAGCGTTTCTTTGGCTAGCAAACAGTCTTTACAATATTCACATTTTACACGTTTTAATAAGTGGCGAATTATCTGCACGATTAACTCTGATTCGTGTTCAGTTGATTGTTCGTTTAAAGTAGTGGAGAGAATGTCACAATTGTCTTGATATTTTTCCACTTCGGCTTGATCTATATCACATGTTTGTTTCTCTCGCGATACGTCACCCTCTAACTCTAATTCTAAACGATACCCAACAGAAGTGTTATTTATACTCTGTATTGCGTTTCCAGAAAATTGGCATTTCTTCGAGTGGAGTGCCTGTAAATTTGTCCCTAGTTTCGATGAATGTAAGAATTTTTTTGTACGCTGCCATGAATTGTTGCACGTTCGGATTATTATTATGACCACCATGACTCCTTATATTGGCAAAAAAGAGTTCGATGTGATCCTGGCTCACTTTATACGCTAACAAAAAGGAAAGGTATTGATATTCAAAAACATTTCTGTATAATTGCTGGATACTTTCTATGCACACCAATAATCCGATCACACCAGTGTTTGATTGGCATTTACTCAAAGAGGTACGGTTTCCATCGTAAATACAACTCAGGTGTCAGATTTTTTCTTTATAGTTTTTTTTCTTCTGTTAGTGATACTTAAGGATTTGAGGTACTTCTTAGCATTTTGTAAAAATGCAAAACACTGGGTGACATTTCTTGGTTGCAATGGCTTTTTGAAACCTGGATCTTTTAGATTTCGGGAGTTAAGGACATCGAAAAGATCATTTAACAGATGCAAAATATATTTTATAGTAGGGTCACTATTACGGAATTCTGGTATATTTAAATCTTGCCAAAACTGTATAGCTTTGTATGTATGTGCACTATGACTCATCAACTGTGTTGCTAACTTTACCTTCATGATCTCATTTTTGAACTCAATGTGTCTGTTTGTTAATTTATTAGCTAAGTTTAAACAAAGTTTTTGTTGCAAATTATTTAACTGACACAGCAGTTTCCATTTAATTATTTTAATCTCATCGTCGGTAATGCATTGTTTTGATTCTAGAGTATTGCGCATTAATTTGATCATATGACAAGCGTCTAAAAATACTGTCACGATTTGTTTGGAAACGATATGTTCAAAAAATGTCTTGAGGTTGTGGATATCATCAATTTGGTCTTTTAGGAGTGTCTAACGCTGATCCAATGCATAACGATGTACAGGGACAGTTGGCAATAGGTACTGTATTTATTTGGAATTCGTTCAGCTTCAAACCCGCCGGCTCCTAGAAAAAATAAAGTTTTAATTTGATTATATACCTGGTGTCCAATATACAGATTATTTATCAGATTATTGAGATTATTTTTAAATCCTTTTGAACCCCATAATGGATCATTATACTCGTCGACATGAATTACAATTTGTATGTGTCCAACTTGGAATAGTTTTACACTGTATACATGAAAATACATATCGAAATACCTTTAAACTCACGCGTAATACATTATATTGGTTTATAAAATTAATTTTAAAATATTAATAGAATACACCTATGTAGGGTCTGTAGATATCATCAAATAAGAATATTCCACATTTTAATTTGATAGGATTTCTGGACTCAATAAGACTGGAGGCTCTAACTCGCAGTTGTTCTTAACCATTAATTCGTCGGTCTAAAAAATAAAAAAAATATTAATGTTAGATATAATCTCGTGCGATAATACACCTCCATTTTTCTCTTTGAATTTGATTTTGCGGAAAACTAAAATAAAAATTCCAACTAAAATCAACATAAAAAAAAAGAACCAGTAAAGACGACTCCATCGCTACCCTAGTTTTACTTTGTTCTAAAGCACTAGTTCTGTGTTATTTTCGCATATCTCTTTTCTCTTTCACTCTCGCGTGGACATGAGCGGTCCACGCGAGAGTGAAAGAGATGGATGCGTTTATTTCGTGCCGCGGTAAATCATTTTCTTTAAATAAAATTGAATAAATGCGTCAATAAATTAAGATAATAATATACTTACTGGAAGTATGACACTCCATCCTTCTTTTGAGCTTTTAGTGTGTAAAGGCGGGAACAAATTATCGGCGGTTGAACAAGTTTCTTGCAGTTAGAATAAGCTTCCCGCAGTGCTAGTTCTAATACTTCTTCTCGTGCTTGCAGTTTTTCGTTTTTCTCTTTTAATGACGTAATCTCTCGTTCATGTTTCTTTTTTTCTCGATAAAGTTTCTTTCTTACATTATTTAGTGCCTTTTTATATTCTTGTACCTTCTTCACAGATGTACTTAGGTTTCTGCACAATTTTCGATGTTTAATTTTAAATGAATGAGATACCGTACTCGAGTCTTTGTGGACTACTTGGGAGGGTAACGGGTTTTGTTGACGTGCTTTTTGTTCCTTTTGTTTTTTTTTTGTTCTCCACTTTTTCCGTAACTCATATTTCTCTTCATCGGTAACATCATTTATCTTTTTCTTCTTCTTATGTTGTTCGTACTTTTCCGGGTTTTGTTTAATGTTTTCTCTATATTTTTTCGCTCGGTCTTCTGCCGTTAAAGCCATTTTTTATATCTATAAAAGGTAAATATCAAACAATTATATGATTTGTAGATCTCCAGTATCTCTTCGAGGCTCTCGATAGCTTGGTCTGATGATGAATGTGCCGAAAATGTACCACATGTGTTCTGTCTTGAATTACGTTTTCTTCGTGTCTTCAGTCTTGATATATTTTAATTCTTCATTATTTTATTCTTTTGAGCTTTTAGTGTGTAAAGGCGGGAACAAATTATCGGCGGTTGAACAAGTTTCTTACAGTTAGAATAAGCTTCCCGCAGTGCTAGTTCTAATACTTCTTCTCGTGCTTGCAGTTTTTCGTTTTTCTCTTTTAATGACGTAATCTCTCGTTCATGTTTCTTTTTTTCTCGATAAAGTTTCTTTCTTACATTATTTAGTGCCTTTTTATATTCTTGTACCTTCTTCACAGATGTACTTAGGTTTCTGCACAATTTTCGATGTTTAATTTTAAATGAATGAGATACCGTACTCGAGTCTTTGTGGACTACTTGGGAGGGTAACGGGTTTTGTTGACGTGCTTTTTGTTCCTTTTGTTTTTTTTTTGTTCTCCACTTTTTCCGTAACTCATATTTCTCTTCATCGGTAACATCATTTATCTTTTTCTTCTTCTTATGTTGTTCGTACTTTTCCGGGTTTTGTTTAATGTTTTCTCTATATTTTTTCGCTCGGTCTTCTGCCGTTAAAGCCATTTTTATATCTATAAAAGGTAAATATCAAACAATTATATGATTTGTAGATCTCCAGTATCTCTTCGAGGCTCTCGATAGCTTGGTCTGATGATGAATGTGCCGAAAATGTACCACATGTGTTCTGCCGTTAAAGCCATTTTTTATATCTATAAAAGGTAAATATCAAACAATTATATGATTTGTAGATCTCCAGTATCTCTTCGAGGCTCTCGATAGCTTGGATGATGAATGTGGCGAAAATGTACCACATGTGTTCTGTCTTGAATTACGTTTTCTTCGTGTCTTCAGTCTTGATATATTTTAATTCTTCATTATTTTATTCTTCCATTCTTCTGACTTGATAATCTTGATCTTGCGGCTTCTTTCTTGAAATGTTCACTATTTAATTCGTTTTAATACAATGAAAATAAATAGCTGGCAGGGTCGCCATGTGCAAATAGGTTCTTCTTAAGGAGGTAAAGGAAAGACTTGTTTCCAGTTCGGTATCTATATTAATAAGAAGTAAAAAAAACTTAAAACTAAGTATTTATTCTAATAAGTATATGACGTACTTTATGCGTCATAATACTAACACATCATTTTCGCGGTGCGTTTGCGAAGCGAGACTTTATTATTATTTTAAGTAATAAGCTTAATGTTATTTCAACATACTACACCATGGTTTTCAATCATTAAAATATTTAGTCAGATATAAAAATTACTCGTTATTTGACTTCAAACTTAGGGGACAGACTAAAAGTGGGGGGTACACCTTTTTTTGAAACTGCTCATCTACCACTTATATGATCGAAGTTAATTAAGTTATTGATAAGTAAACATTATAATTATTAGATTTAGATCTAACTATATGTGAGCTCGTATAGGCTTGTGATAGCTAAACAAGCTAATATATATATTCCAGTTTAACAAGAAATTTTTCCAAAAATATTATCAATTTGTGTGCCTCCTCGCGTAGTTGGACAAGGTGGTAATAACGTCCTGTATCCAGCGTTCTGCATGAATGACAGTATACAATTGTCTATTAAAAAGTCTACTTCTACGCACACCTCCAAAATTGCTGTTGCAATTGTCGCCACAAAATGCAGCTATTTTTCGATCAATATCATGACGACGCAATGTTGAGATTATATTTTTAGCCGATTTTTATATCTTCCAATGGTAAAAAAATCTAACAACAACAGGCGCTAGTTTTACTTTTCTATTTTAAGTGTCATTGGTAACACTTACAAAAGGCGTCTTCTGCAAGTTAGCATGTAACTCTTCCATGGATAAAGGTGCCAGCACATTTAAAATTCCTTTACATGTACCATATAGTAATGATATATAATTTAATCAGCAAAGTAATTATTGCAAATAATTTTAAATGGCGCATAAAATTATTATACCATATCATTATGAAAAAACTACGAAATCCTTTGTCTCAAAACTAGGGTCCGTGGCAAAACTGACGAGCAAGTTTTTATAAAGCTGGGCTTACACAGAAGCTGACAGAAGTACACTGGAACGTGGTTAAAACAAAATCAAGATGAATTTAATATTAATATATTTATTATGCCTGTATCAGTAATTAGAAACAATATCGACATGTGGTACGCGATGTAACAGTAATTAATATAAGTATTACAAAAAAATCAAGTATTTAATTAAATACAGAAATAAAATCTTCTAAATGAGTACCTAAGTATTACAAATGTAATCTAAACGACAAGTGATTTAGAAATAATAATGTAGCTGTCAGCTTTTGCAAAATCTTTTGCAAAAAATACCAACTGTAACCAAATAAAAATAAAATCAAGATCTTAACATTGATAGAGAAACTATTTCAATAAATGTATGCGAAACAGTCAACCATTCCAACAAATTTTACATTCGTATTCTGGGAAATGATCATAAGCAGATAATTTGCTCTATCTCTGCATGCGCTTTTATCCATTAAAAATATATTTCTTTATTCTGGTCTTTCATCGTTCGGAGATTCTGACGAATTTGTACTGCAAGAGGATAAGGAGAACTCCAATTCACTACGGCATCCAGCGAGGATCTTGAGTTGCTATCGATTGCAAAGCTCCGCATTGCGCTGCGTAGCGTCTCTAGCTACATAGCATATGGCCAGGAATACCGCCTGGTAGACTGTGCAGTATGGCTCAAGTTTTAGTTAGTTGGCTGCAACCCTGCCAATACTAACACAAAGTTCAAGGAAATGGTGCGCCTTACAAATTTTCTATGCCAAGCCTCTGTACAGCTGTGTTTAAGTACTTTTGTACACAGTAATTTATACTAATATTATAAAGCTGAAGAGTTTGTTTGTTTAATTGTTTGTTTGAACGCGCTAATCTCAGGAACTACTGGTCTGAATTGAAAAATTATTTTGATGTTAGATAGCCTATATTTTAAGGAAGGTTATAGGCTATGAGTTTCTAATTTTTTTTAAAACATCCTTCCCAGAGATAAATGAAGCTAAAGATATTGAAATTAAATTCTAATAAACAAATTAAATCACGTAAGCTATCACATCTATCCTGCACTAAACTTCCATCTAGAAACGATGATGAGACCATGATGAAACACATACTAAAAATATTACCCAATACCTTCCCTACATGATGTAATGGAAAAATATGGTACAATAAAAATTTAACTCGCTCAAACTTTTGTTCAATCTTCAATATTTAGCCTTATCGGTCAATTGTATTGCACAATTCGAAATATTGCTCAATATAATTAATCATCTAGGGGCCGCCTTATACTTTTTCAAATTCTGAGAGCCCCCGCCCTATCAGTAGTTAAAGGTTAAGCAGCTACAAATTGAAACTTCGCACTTTGACACAAATCATCTAAAGCCAAGTATTTTATTATATTGTATGAAATAGTGTATAACAATTCCTAGTCTTAGTCAAACATAAATGTAAAGTGCACGTAGTGCATCGTGTACGACTCATATTTTAATGACAATGGCGACATCTCGATTGTTTTTTTTTTTTTTTCAAAAGATGGCATATGTTTGCCAGCTGTAGTCCTCTTCATTTTCGAAGCCATTGGTGTAGACGGTGGCTTTCCTCTGCAGCGCTTCGTAGGAATATCTTCTGGTTCTGACTCTCAGTTTTGCGTGGTTTCTGTGGCTCCTCCTTGAGGGACCTCCCCTTCTTTGCATGAATTTTTCTTTTTTTATGAAATAAATCAAGATGTTATAATTCATGCTCTAAATTAAAGAAAAATATTTTGAAAAGTCCTAGTTTAATTTATAGCATAAAATAATTAAAATGCAGTGTGATGGAAATATCCATCATCATGCAAATTGACATGCTTAACTCAGTACAAAATAAGTAAAAAAGTAATTTATTCTTGCATCAATTTTATTCTTGATGATATCCAGAGAAATAATTATTATTCTTATTTAGACACAAATTAATCCCACATTTACTAAATGAGATGGTTGAATATCCTTTGCATTTGGGGTATTTGCACCGGAGTGATCCACCTACTTTTGGCCAATGTGCAGAACCATCTTTCCTTATGTCTTTTGGAGGCGGAGGAGCTGGAGAACCTTTTTTTCTTTTCTAGGGCACTGACAGCAGTTCTTCTTCTAGGGCACTGCTGGTTCGCCCCCCTCTTTTGGCACCATAACTGGTTCCTTTGTTGCATAACACAAAGGCCAACTCATTCCTGAATTAGCCCAATGTAAGCAAGTTTTTTTTAGGTTCATTCCTTACCTGAGCATTTTTATAGACAATCCAAGAATTAATTACTCCAAGATCTAACAACTGAAAAAAAATACACAAGTACAACTTTTTAGATCTAAAAGTTATGTGGTTTCTTCCTATAAAGCTATCCATGAGGTCTACTCCTCCCATGTATTTATTGTATTCTTGGACAATAAACGGGCAAGTTATACCAATTTTTTTTTCTTTTTTTGTCTTATCATGTCTACACACTTCAGTGACAGGCAGTGCTCCTGCATATGTTGATAACAGGGTTACCACCTTATTGTCCTTCCATGCTACACAACTCATATCAACGCCATCTAGCACAGAGATCTCTCTTCATAACTACCTCTCGGCACTGATTTCTTCATGAATTCTTTTAGTTCTGGTAATTTATTACTTGGAATTCGGTTTTGTTGCACAGTTCCTACACGACGCAGTGCAGAACCATATGACGCCATTTGATCGCAGATATCAATGGGCCATTTACCTACATTGTAATCGACTATAGCCATGGGTTTCAAAACAGCAGGCCTCCTCTTAGTTTTTACCATCATCACTTGCATTGTTGAGTGTTTTGTTGATAGAACTGAAACATATCTTCGATCTTTCTACTATGTAACTGCGATCTTACCGTCTTTTGTCTCCGGAATGGAGATGGATCAGTTCTCCTTTCTTCAACTTGGTGCTAACAACATTTGGTGGCAAATGTTTTCTGTTCATTCTCAGCGTTCCAACTAGAGCAGTTTTTCTATGGCGTAGTCGGTACGCCAGTGGGATGCTCGTATAATAGTTGTCTGTATAGATAGTCCTACCTTTGTCGAGCAGTTTCTCAGCTAAGTCCATAACCACTTTTTCAGACACATCTTTTTCTTTTGTCTTTGACTTCCCACAGTACACAATTACGTTTCATGTAAAACATTTGTCAGTACACAGCTTGAATAATTTGATCCCGTATTTGTGTTTTTTATTTGGAATATACTGTCGAAAAATCAGCCTACTGCGCCAGGGTATTAGACTATCATCTATGCAGATTTTGTTCTTTGGCGTGTACACCAACTGATAGTTTTTGATAAGCATATCCAAAACAGTTTTTATTTTGACGAGACGATCAGTTGATGCCTGTTCATTATCTGAAAAGTGTACGAACTTTAGCAGGAACTCAAACCTATTACGAGGCATGATTTCCCGAGCGAAGGGCAAGTTGTACAGCCTGTCTTTCCGCCAGTAATCTCGAATGCACGGTAATTGTACTAAACCCATCCATCCCAATTAAGCGAGGAATCTGTACATTTCAGGAACATCTACTGGTTTCCAAGAATGTAGCCTAGAGTTTTCCTTTGCATCAAAACCTTCTTTAGTCAGTTCCTGTGAACCATAAAGATTAGTCTCATGCACCTTAATGTCGATAATATCTCGTATAAGGAGCATTTCGTAAAAGTCGAGGGGATCACCATCTGCCCATATGCCCTGGTAAATATCTTTCATACCACTTTCATCCTCAAACTCGTCAGATTGAAGAGGTCTACCCTGAGGCATTATCCATTAGATGTTTTGCAAACATCTTTTGACAATCTGGTCTTCTGTATAGGTTGCTGTGGAACCCGAAGTACTCGGCTAAACAGGCGAATCTGCACGCTGTGGTAAGGTCTATCACGGTCCTCAACTGAGCTAAAGGGATATCATCAGAACTATCTTCACTAGTAGTATCTATATTATAGTGTACATAGTAAACCGTAGGCTCGTAATCTGGGTCATCCACTGAATCGTCACTTGAAAAGACCATCAAGTTTTGAAAATATTGAAAAAAATCTACCCCTCCTACATACGCCAAAGGGGGGGGGGGTCGGGGGGGTCGGTACGGGTTTCAAAAACAATAAAAAGGGTTTGAATCAATGAATATTTTATTTTAATTACAGTCAGATAAATTCGACGTTTATTAGTTTTAATTTGATTTTTTTATTTTTATTTCAGTTATATGTTGTGTATGGTTTAGTTTAAATTAGTGTGAAGTATGAAATAGAAAAAAACAATTGCAATTCACATTGAAACATAAAAATATGTTGCTGTTTGAACATTTAACAAAGGTCTGCTGGCTGCACGAGCCAAGCCAACATTTTGACCGACCGCCCTTCACAAATACGGGTAAGTGTTGTGCTTCTTTAAATCTCTTGGCAACGTGAGGAATGGATTCAACCAGTCTACGCTTTCGCTGTGACGGCTGAGCTTCAATTTCTTGTTCTTCAGAAGGACTATCATGAGTGACGTCAGACACGGAAGGATTGGCACGAGGATTATTACGAGAGACGTGTGACAGGGAAGGACTGGCACAAGGACTATTACGAGTGACGCACGACGGGACAGGATTAGAACATTGGGGCGTAACTAGTATTGACTTCCATAAATCAAATGTTTGGCGAGATTCATTTTGAAATCGAGGTATTGTTTTATGTCTTTCCTTGGAAGTCCAATTTTAACGGCATCTTCCCGATACTGTATCCAAGAAGCAGCAGCAGCGACACCGAAGAAATGGACAATAGCACGAACTGTCCACTTGCCAGTTCTGCCGTGCATTGGGTATTTGCCAATAATAAGATCTAATAAATCAATTCCGCCCATGTATTGGTTATAGCGCTTGATAGCAACTGGCTGTGGAACATCAATGTACTGCTGGTCCTTCTTACTCCAACGCCGACAATTTCCTAGAGGCTCGATGGTTGTTTCTGACGAGGCAAGGTGAATTGGTTTACTGTCTAACCATTTAACTACAGCTATAGTTTTGTCTTGCCTAACAATACAGACGAAACTTCCTCTTCCTTCGTTTATTAATGTTCTATCACTTTTTAGTAAAGGGGTCCTCCTGTTTCTATTGCTTGACCTTTGATATTCAAGTACTCGATCCTTCTTCAGAATGCTGGTCGCATAAATGTTTCTGTTCATCATTTTACATTTTCTTGTAAATGGAATAATCTGCTCATCAATTGCAACATTCTGGCTCCTTTGATTTTGTCTACAACCGTGCTCGATTGTTGAAACCAGAGGGCTAATTTTCCAAAATCGGTCGATATCTTTCATAGAAGGAGATACTAACTGATCGTCAACTACTTTAATAATATCTATTCCGAGTCATTATAGGTATTAGCTAATAGTGCAGCCCTGGATTCGGCTGCCCAGAACATGCAAATTCGAGGAAGCTCTAGTATACCTATAGCCATGGATACTCCTATGAAAGTTCGCATTTCTTCTGGATTTGTATTTAAAGACCTGCCAGTTCTTTGGGTGGTGCAAATATTAGTACAGTGCATGTGTTCATATAATTCAGGTTTGATGTATTGGCAAAAGTATTTGTTATGAATATTGTATCATCCACCGATTGCTAAATAAAACACACTTAGTTTTATCTGGTTCTATTTTGTTTCCAATCAAATGCTTACGATGCTTACAACTATTACATTATTTGCGTCCATTGCCAATATTACAGTGATACGTAGGAACCGAGAATTCGGAAGTCAGTAATAGACATAACAGAGACAGGCGCATAAACAATCTAAACCAAAGACAATAAAATAATAAACTCTATGAATACACGAACATTAATTCACAACAGTATTTATAATAAGGTTTTGCATCAGCTCCTGGTTCAACTAATGGTGGATCCTCATAAAGATTACTTGAAGTGTTCTAGAAATTACTTACACGATCAACATTTCACAAAATCACGTCATAATTACCTTGTTTTGTTTTTAAAATTCCGCAGCAAAACAATAACGCACCACATTTTACAAACTAATGGCGCGGCGGACGCTCCC
The DNA here is from genome assembly GCA_937001555.2 of Hypsopygia costalis. Taxonomy (NCBI): domain Eukaryota; kingdom Metazoa; phylum Arthropoda; class Insecta; order Lepidoptera; family Pyralidae; genus Hypsopygia; species Hypsopygia costalis. The sequence continues at coordinate 11,342,556 of OW443347.2, read as the reverse complement.
CCGCAGCTGACTTATTCGGCAACCGACTGCAGCAACTTCGCGGTGGTGTACTATTTCTCTCTCTTTCTAGCTTTAGTACCTATCCAGAACGTATAGCCTTAGCCCTTAATGCCCGCGATATCCTTCTTGCGCGCCCTTGCCCTACATGTTTTCTATTTCTGTTGGTTATTTTGGTAACATTTACTGCAGGCATCAAAATTTTCTTGAGAATGGAACCAGTCGCATCAATTGTCTCTTTTATATATTTTTTTGATTTTGCATAAAGGTCATAAAATTTACTTCGTTTACAGTAAAAAAAATTGACATAGACAATTTTTTTTTATAGCTCCGCAATATGGTGGAGTAAATGCCATAGTCCGCAATGCAAGTATTGGTGATGGATGAAGATAAAGTGCTTGTTTGGTCCTGTGTTTTATTTGAGGAGCTCCGGAACAAAAGCCGATACATCCATTTTTCGTAATTTTATAGGAAATACAAAAGAATGATTTACGTAGTGGGCGTTCTGATTCCCAGATGATGGCAGTGACTTTTAAAGTTTTGGAGTTATGGGCAGGCCACGCCAACACGTAGTCCTGTGCATTACTGCAGTCGATGAGTTAAATCGATAGTTGTTTTTTTTTTGTATCCTTATAAACGGATGATAGAATTAAAAACACGTAATTTTTTTTTATATTTTTTTTTATTACCAATAAAATTACAACATAGCATATTAAATATATAAAACTAAAAATACAAAATTAAAATTCTACGTCTGACTCATCGTTATCGTCATCATCATCCACATGAATGATGAACTCTTCGCATAAATGTGCTTTTCTCAAGTCTTTATCTTGAAGCAATTCTGCATGCTCCACACTTTTTTGCCAATTTTCAACGGAGACATTGGAAATGGCTTCATCGACTAACTTCTCGACATCAGCTATCTTGAAGGCTTTGTTTTTGGTTGCAACTTCGTTTTTTACTTGAGCCCACACCAACTCGATGGGATTGTACTGACAGCGGTAAGGCGGCAAGCGGATAACTTCATGACCATGCTCCAAAGCCATTTGATCCAAATGATATGCTTTTTCCGGTCGATGTCGACGCACCTTTTGTAAGAGCTCCGGTTTGAACTCTGTTGGTGTAAAATCAATCCCATGCTCTCGAAGCCACTCTTGAATTTTGCTCTTTCTGGTGCTAGATGTTGGTACATGATTTATTTGCTGAAACTGGTAGCTAGCATTGTCCATTATAATAACAGACGGTTCTTCTAGACCTAACAACAATTTTTCAAACCACTCTGTAAAGCCTTCGGCATTCATTTCTGAATGATAATCTTCATTTTTTGACTATACAGCACGAAATACCCACTTTCAGAGTGAGAAATAAGCAGGAAAGTGAGATTATTAAACTCAAATTCTCATAGTTATTTTTTATTTAGTAATAATGAATTACAAAATTTAAACATTAAGGTACTAGGAATAATGACAGTCTGTTTTAAATAAGTCTTTGTAGCTTAATAGTCTAAATTTATCTTACAGGGATCATTTTCATTCATAACGTACTCTTTCATTTTCTCGCTTTCTTGCTAATACTTCTTCCATGGTCTCTTTTTTTGCTTAAGTTGTGGCATTTTAGTTTCTGTGGAAAAAAGACCTCGACGGGTTAATAATAATCATTGGAAGACAACTTTGGCCTTGAAGCTGACATTACAGTCAAATTCTCTTTTGAAGAACTCGTTTCAACACTGTAAACGTTTTTCTCTCCTTTCACACACAGCTGAAACCCGTTCTCGTCGCCGTTGAAGACACGGCTTGGATTATCTAGAACATCCAACAAACCAATATCTTCAAAATATTGGCGAACTTCTGCAAATCATTTGCGAATAACTGTTTCAGAAACACAGGCACTTGAAAATGTAACTCCTTCGCTCGTTCTCAAGCTAATGTCGGAGTGCCGTTTTAAAAATCCTCTAACCCAACCGTTTCCAGGATAATTGTCTTTAAATGGGGTATTTCTAGAATTATCTTCTAAAAATCTTCTAACACTGGATTGCAAGTTTTCTTTGTTAATAGCAAAACCTCTTTTCAATGACTGTTTCATCCAATTCCAAAGAGCAATTTCGTGACGTGACGGTCCGAAAGTAGACTAGATAGGATTTTTTAATTTGATATGTAACGTAGATTTTGCAGTACCATGCTTTCGTGCAGATTCCCTTATCTTTACACCTCTCTTAACTTCAATCAGAGCCTTTGCCAAACTCTCAGAATCGTTGGTATCAGTTTTTTAGGTTTCGGCATGTTTCCCCATCCAAGTATTATCTACAACCAAACATTGGACATGAAATGTAAATATGACATGTAAGGAGAATTAATTCAATATAACTATGTGGCGCAAAACATAGGAAGTAACATTCTCATATAGATACGATACTTATGAAACCAATTTCACGTTAATCACTACAGTGCTTATTAACTAATTTCTTAATTAAATCTAAAGCTTTAACTGCTATTGCTTGCCATGCCAACTGAGCCTGTACCTCCAACTCTCTAATCCTGTTCTGCTCCCTTCTCATGTCCATGTAGTCACGGTGTTGGGCCATTTTAAGTTTTCTCCACTCTTCCTCTGCTTGTAAAAAATATTGAGCGGTCTGTTCATATAGATGAGCAGGCCTGATTATTCTCCTAGGAGACCGCCGCTGTCTACCACGTTGAGCCCTTTGAGGGGTTTGTCCTAAAGAGCAAGCTGAGGCCGCTGTATGTGGTCTTGAGATGGTGACAGATCTAAGATGGGCGTGACCATTTCATCTGTAAAAAATTTAATCATAATCATGGTGATAGTACTTTATTTTTGAAATATTAATAATAAACATATATTACTACTGCTTTATATAGCAGTGCAGGATGAAGGCAAATAAAGAATGTAGTTCCTTGTGTAAAAAGGCTTGACCGTAACCTCATTATGCTCAAAAATTGGTAAAGCCATTATTATCATAACCAGCCTGTTCCTAAACAAGCACCTGTTTACTATAGGTGTAAGAGATAGCACTCTATGCAGAGGCTGAAGAAACGCCACGACTTTTTGGGATGTCATGGGCTTGTTGAAGTGTGATCACAAAATCAAGACATGTACAATGGCCCAATGAAATGGCTAAGTATGGAAATATCCCAGTGAAACTAATCTATGTATATAGTACTAATATTTGTTCTGCGCTATTACCTTCTTACACAAATTCAACTTCTGCCTCTATAATTACCGATGGCGGAGATAAGATAGTCCTATCCTGTGAAGAGATTGGTATATTTCGATGTTGTGCAACTCTTCGGAATCTAAAACAGAAAAACAAGCATATACAATCTAGTTTGAAAATCACCATTGTTTATGCGTACTTTAATTACTCAGAAGTGTGTATTTGAAGATTCAAATGCACACTTCTGAGTAATTAAATCATAGTATAATCAAAATAAGGAGTTACCTTCCCTTGCAATCTCCACAACTGTAATAAGGGGAGATGCAGAATTGTTGTCTTGTGTGTTTGTGGGTGGACCACCACCCACATACTAATGTGGGTTCATGTTGTGGGTCCTGGTTCGTTCCATGGTTGAGATCCTAAAAAAGAAATAGTATAATGATCCCTTACATCCATTTAAAAATTGCTTACAGTGGGTGGGAGTATACCCGTCGGGACACACAAGCAGCAGCACCTCGAAAAAAGGCTTTTTATTGACGTGGGCAATTAAGTTGACAACGACACCCTGCAATTTTTATTGCCTGCTTATTCAGGCCGGGGTAAACCCGACCGATGTCTTTAAGGAGACGCCGGAATTTTGTCTTCGTATCAGGGAGATTTCTCAAAATATTCTGGCGGTACATATATTCTCCTATGTACCACTTTAGGCGCCGCTGACTCCTACATGAGCGACAATGCCGTTTTAGTTCTAGCCATTGTCGCTCTATTGTATTGGTGTGTATTTGGCACCGTATTAAATTTGTCCCGGGTATGGCCGTTCCGAAGCTGGGGTCCACTGGTATATTTACGTAGCCCCCAGTGAATCGGAGGCTGTGATTCACTGAGGAGTGTCCACGCATCCCCAATCTCAAATGGACTCCCACATATGACCTATGCTGATCCGACAAGATGCAGGAGTCTTGGCGGACCTTGGCGGCTATTATTGGCTCAAGTGTGGAGCGAATTTTGTCGGAAATCAGCTCCACATGAATTTTTTTATTACGTCGGCTGATACAGCCGAATGCCCAGACCTGTCTTGCTAACAACCGCTCACCATGATATTTGTTTGTGTAGAGGTGGGTTTCATCCACCTCTACGATATCATCTTCCCCGCCAAGCATTTCGCGGTCGTGCGCCTCGGCCACCTCGCAAATTTTGCGAAGGAAGTGGTATCTGGATGGCCGTTTTGCGAGTCACTCCTACATCCATATCCGCCGCCCGCGACACTTTGTCGTTCCTAAAAAAAATGTAAAATCAAACGCAGTGTGCTCAGAATGGAGACGTTACTGCGCTCAAAAAATGACCCATTTATCGGTTTTAGAATAACGTTGCATCCGGCCCTTGTACAACGCCATCTAAATCCCAGTTTATAATCCCTATTTGTTTCCCTATTCATCGGGCGGCGGCAACTGGGGCATTCAGGTACCGCACTAGGTATCATTCTCCAATCTTTTGCCGCGTTTATTGCGGCCTCCTCTGTAGTTATCAATGCGGCGAAATTCCACAAACTAAATGTATGGAATACTAATTCCAAGTACGGATTCATACTGACAATTAAGTAAAAAAATTGTCTGACGAATTAACAAAAGATTTAAGAAAACAACAATAAATAACAGATAATATCAATAATTAAAAAAATTGTCCGACGACGAATTAAAAAAGATTTTTAAAAAATAACAGAAAATATCAATAATTAAAACAATTGTCTGCCGACGAATTAAAAAAGATTAAAAAAAAACAACAGAAAATATCAATAATTTAAAAAAAATGTCTGACGAATTAACAAAAGATTTACAAAAACAACAAAAAATAATAAATACCGAAAAAACCTACAAAAAAAAAACTAAAAAAATTAAAGAAAAAAAAACCTTTTTAAAAACAAGCTTTTATTATTTGTTTATAAAATGAACTAAAAAGTTAAAAATAAATTAACTCTAAAAAGAAATATAACACTGTAACTTGATTGTAACCTTTAACGACAAATAAGCGTCTTCGTCTAGGACAAAATAATTCCATATTGTACAAATTTATTTAATTTTAACACTAAAACTTTTCACCATACATAATTATTCAATCTCGTCCCCCCTCTTTATCATAGTCCCCATTTATAAATGAAAGCGTGTTACATTGTGATAGCTTGAGGAAAATGTTGTGTTGTATTAAATGTAACAATGTAAATGTAACCCCATTTATAAATGAAAGCGTGTTACATTTAATACAACACAACATTTTCCTCAAGCTATCACAATGTAACACGCTTTCATTTATAAATGGGGACTATGATAAAGAGGGGGGACGAGATTGAATAATTATGTATGGTGAAAAGTTTTAGTGTTAAAATTAAATAAATTTGTACAATATGGAATTATTTTGTCCTAGACGAAGACGCTTATTTGTCGTTAAAGGTTACAATCAAGTTACAGTGTTATATTTCTTTTTAGAGTTAATTTATTTTTAACTTTTTAGTTCATTTTTTAAACAAATAATAAAAGCTTGTTTTTAAAAAGGTTTTTTTTTCTTTAATTTTATTTTTAACTTTTTAGTACCTCTATTTTTAATTCGAGATTTACTACGACGTAGTTCGCAGCGCGTAGCAGCGTTATTCCGTTATGAAGTCCGTAGTTCGTTCACATGATATGTAATATGTACTGATTTAAATATCAATAATGTTGAAATTATGTAATCACTTGTTAGTTATTTGTAACGTTTCTCATTCTATCCATTTCTTTTAATGCATCAACATTACAAGGTTTCTTCGACGTCAACTTGGAGCAGTCAAGTTCTTCGATTTGAAGACCTGCTAAAGACCTAACTCGGCTTAAAGCTACATAAGCTTGACCAGCAGCGAACAATTTGGAGCCTAGATAAATAACAGCATGATCTACAGTAGTTCCCTGCATTTTATGCACAGTTGAAGCCCAAGACAAGACAATCGGGAGCATTCTTCTTTCAGCTGTGCCGTGATTAAATTTAGCAGGAAATTGAACTGATTTAGGGTGTATTATGTGAATGCCATCGTTACCAAAGTCTACGCGAACCGATGGTACATCGCTATCGTATAGTTGAGCACGTCTGTAATACGGCCATATGATTTCAGTGATGTGACCTATTGCTCCATTCACAAGTCCCTTAGCAACGTCAACGTTAGACCTCAACATAACTTTAGCACCAACAAATATTTCTAGTTCTTTTGGAAGACCTCCTGTTTTGTTAATGTCCGTGTGTATTATTTTATTAATATCAATCTGATCATTCTTTTTTGATCCATCAATTAATTGATCTTGTGCTATTATTTTAAACATTTGTGTATTCTTCTTCCTAAAATGTTCGAGAACGGCTGAATTATGTTTATTGACCTGCTGATTCGTTGGGTAAATACGTAGAGCTTTTTCAATCGAGAACTCTCCAGAGCTATTTGAAGATACTTTCTGCATAAGATCAGAAAAGTGTTCGGTAGTCAGCTCACCTACTCTTAAAGCGTTCAATATATTCACAAACTTGTCATGGGAGTGCATTTTAAATAGCCCGTCCGCCATCTTTGACGTCCGCCATATTGGATTTCAGTCACCTGACTATTTTTTTCGTATTCCTGGCAGCAAACCCTTTAATGCGATACCCATATGATGGGGGTTCATTTTGAATAGTTAATCCGTCATCTTGCATGTCCGCCATGTTGGATTTTGGTTACGTGACTATTATTTTCGTATTCTAGACAGCAAACCGTTTCATTTGATACCCATATCATGGGGGTGCATTTTGAATAGCCCGTCCGCCATCTTGGACGTCCGCCATATTGGAATTAAGTCACGTGACTATTTTTTTCGTATTCCAGGCAGCAAACCCTTTCATTTGATACCCATATCATGGGGGTGGATTCCAAACAGCCAGTCCGCCATCTTGTGGAGGCTGCCATATTGAATTTGCGATGCCGTTTTTTAGCTAGTCATGCATTGTCATCGGAACTCAGAGCGTGTGCAAAATTTCATCCTAATCGGAGAGCGGGAAGTGGATCAAATTTAAGTTGCAAGATTTGATTACAGACAACGGGACAGGTGAAACTAAATAAAAGCTTGTAAAAAGAATGAGAATGAACAAAACTATATTAATGTACTCGAAACCACCGAGACTACCGATGTCTACCACGTTGAGGGCTTAACGTGACTCAATTTAATAGCGAACGCTATAACTGCTTTAACAAATGAAAATATCGTCCGTCTAAATTCAAGACGTACGCGATGCCGTCGCCGTGTTGCAGCCAACTGCGCACGATTCCGCTCTTGTCATGACGCAGCTAGAAATGCGCTTTGCGAGGCCGAAACACGTCGTTCTGCAGGATGTAAACGCATCGTGAGCTCCTCCTTAATTAGCCAAAGAGTCGAAAAATTTGCACGTTCTTGCTTGCCGTGTACGAACCAGCGCTGCAGCGCTGAGGTCATAAAGTTACTTGAATATAGAGCTTGTTTAGATTCCCCTGAGCTTTTCACCGCTGTCTTGCCTAAATTAACTCCAATTATGAATAACGGTGGATGGATTTTGTAATTTCAAACAGAGATTTAACTTACAGTTCATCTGTCGGCTCCTTATCAAAACTTGAAGTTTTATTATAAGTATTTTTTTAAAATGGAAAAATTAATTACTTATAGGTTGATGACGCCACACTGTGACTCACGCAGTAAAATATAAGATGCAAAAATTCGTCACCAACACAAACCTTCCTTGTAGCTCAGTTGGAAGAGCACTCGACCGGTCATGAGATTCTTTTTCGTTTCCGTGAGGGGAAGGTTGGGCTAATTGCGGACATTCGCGTGATGTTTCCAGAAGTTAAAATTAGAGAGGTTCATAGGGATGGTTAAGGTTTTCTATGGCGCGATACCCCTAACGAACCAATCCACATTTATAGAATGAGTTCTATGATTTTTGAGGCTGTTTCTAGTCCATTTTCGGCTATTTATTAAAAAAAAAAAAATGCCACCGGGTATCAAACCCAATATATGGACGCAGACCTATAAGAGCGGCCTCAGCTTACTCTTATAGAGCAAGCTGAGGCCGCTATATGTGGTCTTGAGATGATGACAGACCCCAGATGGGTGTGACCATTTCATCTGTAAAAATATTAATCATAATCATGGTGATAGTACTTTATTTTTGAAATATTAATAATAAACATATATTACTACTGCCTTGTATAGCAGTGCAGGATGTAGGCAAATAAAGAATGTAGTTCCTTGTGTGTATAATCCTGTAGCAAGTTGTACACCAACAAGATTTAGAACCCTTTGTTCTAAATCTGATAGCTTTGCAATTACAGCAGGTCCTCTACCAGTGCCGCTTCAGATTTATAAGGAAATGCTGCCTTTCTTTTACAATTGTTTTTGTAATCCCTCCAAACCTTGAAACGAAAATAATTGTACCAAGGTAAGTAACTAAGCTTTTACTTATTAAAACTAGGCCTTGAAGCTGAGAATGTAAACATTATAGTCATATTATCTTTTGAAGAACTCGTTTCAACATTGTAAACGTTTTTATCTCCTTTCACTGCCAATATCTTTCCCGTTTTTGGACACAGCTGAAACCCGCTCTCGTCGCCGTCGAAGACACCGCTTGGATTATCCAGAACATCCAACAAACCATTATCTTGAAAATATTGGCGAACTTCTGCAAACCATTTGCGAATATCTGTTTCTTAAACACAGGCACTTGAAAATGTATCTCCTTCGCTCGTTCTCAAGCTAATGTCGGAGTGCCGTTTTAAAAATCCTCTAACCCAACCGTGTCCAGGATAATTGTCTTTAAATTGGGTATTTCTAGGATTATCTTCTAAAAATCTTTTAACACTGGATTGCAAGTCTTCTTTGTTAATAGGAAATCCTCTTTTCAATGATTGTTTTATCCAATTCCGAAGAGCAATTTCTTCACGGTCAATCAGATAAGGTGACGGCCCGAAAGATTAGGATTTTTTAATTTGATATGTAGGATTTTTTAATTTGATATGTAACGTCTCCTAACTTCATTCAGAGCCTTTGCCAAACTCTCAGGACCGTAGGAATCAATCAGTTTTTTAGGTTTCGGCATGTTTCCCCATTTAAGTATATCTACAACCAAACATTGGTCATGAAATGTAAGTATGACATGTAAGGAGAATTAACAATTCAATGTAACTATGTGGTGCAAAACATAGTAAGTAACATTCTCATATAGATAGATACTTATGAAACCAATTTCACGTTAATCACTACAGTGCTTATTAACTAATTTCTTAATTAAATCTAAAGCTTTAACTGCTATTGCTTGCCATGCCATCTGAGCCTGTAACTCTCTAATCCTGTTCTGCTTCCATCTCATGTCCATGTAGTCACGGTGTTGGGCCATTTTAAATTTTCTCCACTCTTCCTCTACTTGTAAAAAATATTGAGCGGTCTGTGAGTGTGATCACATAATCAAGACATGTACAATGGCCCAATGAAATGGCTAAGTATGGAAATATCCCAGTGAAACTAAACTATGTATATAGTACTAATATTTGTTCTGTGCTATTACCTTCTAACACGAATTCAACTTCTGCCTCTATAATTACCAATGACGGAGATAAGATAGTCCTATCCTGTGAAGAGTTTGGTATATTTCGATGTTGTGCAACATACTCTTCGGAATCTAAAACAAAATAACAAGCATATATTCACAATCTAGTTTGAGAATCACCATTGTTTATGCGTACTTTAATTACTCAGAAGTGTGTATTTGAAGATTCAAATGCACACTTCTGAGTAATTAAAGTATAATCAAAATAAGGAGTTACCTTCCCTTGCAATCTTCACAACTGTAATAAGGGGAGATGCAGAATTGTTGTCTTGTGTGTTTGTGGGTGGACCACCACCCACATACTAATGTGGGTTCGTGTTGTGGGTCCTGGTTCGTTCCATGGTTGAGATCCTAAAAAAGAAATAGTATAATGGTCCCTTACATCCATTTAAAAATTGCTTGCAGTGGGTTGGAGTATACCCTTCGGGACACACAAGCAGCAGCACCTCGAAAAAAGGCTTTTTATTGACGTGGGCAATTAAGTTGACAACGACACCCTGCAATTTTTATTGCCTGCTTATTCAGGTCGGGGTAAACCCGACCGATGTCTTTAAGGAGACGCCGGAATTTTGTCTTCGTATCAGGGAGATTTCTCAAAATATTCTGGCGGTACATATATTCTCCTATGTACCACTTTAGGCGCCGCTGACTCCTACATGAGCGACAATGCCGTTTTAGTTCTAGCCATTGTCGCTCTATTGTATTGGTGTGTATTTGGCACCGTATTAAATTTGTCCCCAGTATGGCCGTTCCCAAGCTGGGGTCCACTGGTATATTTACGTAGCCCCCAGTGAATCGGAGGCTGTGATTCACTGAGGAGTGTCCACGCATCCCCAGTCTCAAATGGACTCCCACATATGATCTATGCTGATCCGACATGATGAACCATGAAGTCTTGGCGGACGTTGGCGGCTATTATTGGCTCAAGCGTGGAGCGACTTTTGTCGGGAATCAGCTCCACATTATTTTTTTTATTACGTCGCCTTATATTTTTTTATTATACAGCCTGTCTTGCCAGCCCAGACCTGTCTTGCCAGCAAGATCACCAGCCAGCTCACGATGATATTTGTTTGTAGAGGTGGGTTTCATCCACCTCTACGATATCCTTTGTTTCCATCAGTTCTATTAAACAGTTCCATGATAGAACTAATGGTCATTTTTTTTCTCACTAGTCCTATGATGCAATATAATAGAACAAGTGGATCTTTTTATTCCCAATTCTTCTACTTTCGTCTTTTCATTTCTTTTTCATGTCATTAGCACTTTGATTTGTTATATTCCCAGAATAACATGTAGAAGTAGCGAATCGTTGATATCTAGTTGTTTTACGGTAAGAAATACAAAATTAATTATGCTAATAATATCATAATAATCGGGCTTAAAATGTACGCAAAATAAATCATCGTACACAGAAAACATTGTTTATTATATAAATGACCAACGCCGATTTTACTACTGATTAATTTTATTTGGGCGTTTTTTATAAAATCTCAATATCTACTCTTCGACGTTTTGATTGTGAAGCCGTAGGAAAGTTTTGATTTTTATGATTACATAAAGAAGACAGCAATGAATCATAAAAAATGTGCAACATTTGCAAAATATTTCCTTTGTTTTTATTTATTTCATTATTAATTTTGTGATGCCATCCTTCCACAGTATTATTGGTACGATGTAATGATAGCCGAGTGTAATCATGAAGAATTAAACAAATTTTGCAAATATTTCGAAAATTATTGGATGAAAAAAAATCTATGAATATGTAGTGTATTTATGGAGAAAGATGGCTGTGGGGTAAGTGGTTGGCCAACGGAGCCTACCGGAGCCCTTGTGGAGAGCGTGGGGGAGGGGCGCCGGGGAGTTGGATGCCTTTGCGGCGCGCCTCGCGCCTCATAACCGCTCGCCGCTTGTCGTTGGCGGCATGCGCTTTTTTGCAATTTGCGCACGTTGGATGTTCCTCCTTCCCTTTAGGGTAGTCTGCCAGAGCGTGCTCTCCCGCGCAGTGGATGCACCTAAAGGGCCTATGGCAGTTCGCAGACGCGTGGCCGAAGCCCTGGCACCTGCGACATTAAGCTACTCTGCCAGTCGTTCTCCATGCCTCTATGGTTACGCCCGGCATGTAGAGCAGCTCGTTGACGTTGTAGAGACGTTGCAGTTCTTCCCTGGTCTGGTGTTCCAGATGGGCGTAATAAACACAGACTTCTCCAGCTGGAAGAACTTGGACGCACTAACCTCACTGGGAAGCACAGCGCCTCAAGTGCCGCCGCGATGTCCTCCGTGTTTGTATGTAGCGGTAGGCCTCATATCGCGACTTTCGTAGGCAATTCCTCTTGGAAACGACACCCTGCAATTTTTATTGCCTGCTTATTCAGGCCGGGTAAACCCGACCGATGTCTTTAAGGAGACGCCGGAATTTCTTCTCTCTCTCGGAAGATTCTCAAAACATTCTGGCGGTACATATATTCTCCCATGTACCACTTTAGGCGCCGTTGACTCCTAAATGAGCAACAATGCCGTTTTAGTTCTAGCTATTGTCGCTCCATTTTGTTGGTGTGTATTTGGCACCGTATTAAATTTGTCCCCAGTATGGCCGTTCCCAAGCTGGGGTCCACTGGTATATTTACGTAGCCCCCAGTGAATCGGAGGCTGTGATTCACTGAGAAGTGTCCACGCATCCCCAGTCTCAAATAGACTCCCACATATGATCTATGCTGATCCGACATGATGATGAACCATGGAGTCTGGCGGACGTTGGCGGCTATTATTGGCTCAAGCGACTTTTGTCGGGAATCAGCTCCACATGATTTTCTTTATTACGTCGGCTGATACAGCCGAATGCCCAGACCTGTCTTGCTAACAACCGCGCACGACGATATTTGTTTGTGTAGAGGTGGGTTTCATCCACCTCTACGATATCATCATCCCCGCTAAGCATTTCGCGGTCGTGCGCCTCGGCCACCTTGCAAATTTCGCGAAGGAAGTGGTGTATACCTGGATGATCGTTTTGCGAGTCACTCCTACATCCTCCGCCGCCCGCGACACTTTGACGTTCCTAAAAAAATGTAGAATCAAACGCATTGTGCTTAGAATGGAGACGTTACTGCGCACAAAAAAGTCCCCGACGCCGGACCCGAAGTTTGCGACGCCGGACGAGACTGGACGTTATTATTTTTGTGTTTATTTTTCCGCGATCGCGGTTTCCTTTTGGGACGCGCGGGGTTCGCGGGTGGCGCCAGGGTTGTGGGCAATTGCCCTGTTTGCGGATTAACTATGCCTTGAGGGGCATTGGTCCTAGGTCGGCTTGAACTTTCGCCCACTATTTGCCACCCTTCAGCCCTTTCTTGCTCTGTGAGCACTTGTGCAGGGCGAGCGGTTTGTTGTGGTCGCAAGTTCGGCATGTTAGGCGGGGGGGCGCCGGGCAGTTGTATCCCTCTCTTACGGGCTTCTTTCCGTAGGGAGGGACAGCGCTTATCGTTAGCGGTGTGTGCTTTGCCGCAATTAGCGCACGTGGGCGGCGCTTCCTTGTCGATGGGACAGTTTGCAATGATGTGCTCTCCTCCGCATCGTATGCATTTCACGGGCCTATAACAGTTCGATGAGGCATGGCCAAACGCTTGGCATCTATGGAATTGTGCCAAGTGCTTCGTGTTTCTCCACGCCTCGATCGAAATGCCGGGCATAAACAATAACTCGTCGAACGCGTAGAGTCGAGCGAGTTCGTCTTGTGAGAGGTGGTCGAGCTGTACGTGGAATAGACAGCCCGACCGCCCCCAGTTTGATGTAACTAACCGTACTAGGCGCACCGTGTAGCCCAGCGATTCAAAGGCCGCCTCTACATCCCCTGTGCTAGTGCTTCCTGGGAGCCCGCGTACGGCTATCTTAGTTGGAAGCTCCTCCGCAACCGAGTAGCAGAACCAAGATAGTCTTGGCTCGCGCTCTTCCAAGTTGCGGAGGTAGGCCTGTATGCCTCTGTATTCTTCCGGGCTCCTAGGTAAGAATCGCACGCCCTGCCTATAGGGACGTGCGTTGGGTGGGTGGCCCAACTGAACACGCAACGCAGCAAAGTGTTGCGGCCAGTTGGGCAGATTTTCAACTACTATGGGCGGGTACCCTTTTGCCCTTTGTTGGGGTTGGGTGCCCGCCGTAGCTGCGTTCGTGGGTTGTGGCGATGCGGGGTTTGAGCGCCGCGGCGCTTGTGACGCTATGTCCGCATAGGACATATTGTGCGATGTCGATGGCCTATTTGAGTGTTGATTGATTTGCTCCCCATCAACGCTAGCTATTTGCGCGTAGGATGTGTCGTAGTAATCTTCCCCTGCAGACTCTCTAGGCCTATTAAGGGAAGGGGAACGCGACTTGGGCAGAAAATTACTATCGGCGATTTCATCATCCGACGATGAACGCGACGGGGAAATGTGAAGTGGGGTACTGCGCCCTGTGGGCGGGTGTTTTAAATTCGTGGTGGTTTTCTTCATGCGACTTTCGTCAGGTGAAGGTGGATTAGTCCTTTTGAGAATATTCGAGCGTGCCGCATGCGCGCTAGTAGTAGGGTCGAGGCGTGGGTCGCCCTTAAAAAGTATGTTGGTGATAATTTTAGGCGCGTCGCGCTTTGGTGGATCCACGAAGGGAGTGGGAGGGGGAGGAGGGATATGGGGGGGGGGGAGCACGCCAGTATTCAGCGACAGCCATCAGGTGTCGACACGAACCTCGTCGGCCGAGGTATATTGTTAATATTTTAGTTGTAATCTCTGTACTCTTATTGTGCAAATAAAGCATATTCTATCTATCTACTTTATAAAAAACAAAAGAAACAATCGACGCATCCAAGACCATCAGACCATCCAGCACGTATAATGGGGGTGCACGTGGTATATACACCCCGCGCGTCTTCTAGTGGACGTAATTGGGCGTACTAACTTCACTACATACCCTAGAGATGTTAGCGCTGCTTCTATGTCCTCTTCTTTAGTGCCGATTGGCAATCCTCTAATCGCTATCTTTGTTGGCAGTTCTTCCTGCACGGAGAAGCAGTACCAAGAAAGTGCGGGTTCTTTTTGCGAAAGTTGACGCAGGTAACTTTGAACCGTGCGAAATTCTTCCGGTGATTTCGCCACAAATCGCACTCCTTGCCTGTAAGGGCGCGCGTTCGGCGGGTGACCTAGTAAGGTGTGTAGTATTCCGAAGTGGTGTGGCCAATTCGGTAGAGACTCTACCACTATAGGCGGATAGCTCTTACCTATATTTTTGGGAGTCTCTACAGGTGCTAGTGCGGGTGGTAGAGTGTCCATTGGTGGTAGACGGCCGTTGGAAGTCCCTGCCTGCGAAGCTACAGCTGCATATGAAGCTTTCTGTGACTGGGGTTGTGGTGGTTGTTGATGGTGCATCACCGGTTGTAGTGGCGGCGACTCTAGCGCGGGCATCGGCAGGTTCTGCGGCGCCTCTACGTCGTGGGCTTCGTTTCCGCTAATAATATGGCGGTACGACGTATTGTCTAGCGTGTTGTCTCCATCAGGCGGGTTGTTGCTTACCTGAGAGGGAGCTTGTTGTCTAGAGTCGTTATCGGCGATAATAATATCGCGGTATGGGTCACGTGAAACTTCTTCCACTTCTTCTTGAGGATTTATCTATCTTATTCCATTCTCCTTTCCCGCTCCTTCCCATGCCAGTACCATGGGTTAGAGCGAGACAGGTAAGCGGGGACCGTCAATACACATACTTGGTGACTAACTACGCTATATGAAATTACTATGCTACATGAAATTACTTAGATATAAGGAGGTGCTTTAGCAATATACTGCATAATTTGTTCGATACTAACTATTATTCGCATGTGTCGATTTGCTCGACCGGACGGGTCCCGCTTCCTCCCAAGTCATATGCCCTAGGTTAGATCGAGATAGCATAGTCGAGCCGCCAACACATGCGATGAATAGGCTTAATTTCTAATTTTGATATCGTTATTATCTATGTACAGCATTCTTTTTTATTTATTAAAATTAATGTTTAATATTTATCACATGCATCGCATTTGTTCCCCACTCACCTCCCGCGCCTTCCCACGGCCAATACCATGGGTTAGAGCGAGGCAGGTGTGCCGTGGACACCGGTGCCAAATGGATCTCTTTTGTGACTAACTATTAATAAGCTATGTACAGTGTTATATCTATTTACTATATCTAGCATTTATCACTTGCATCCCACTTGCTCCATGCTTCCTTTCCGCTCCTTCCAACGGCAATTACCCTTGGTTAGAGCGAGACAGGAAGCAGGAGCCGTCAACACAAGCAACAAATGGGTTTACATGCTTTATTTAGGTATGAATATGATGGCACACATATATATATATATAAATATATATATATATATATTTCTTTTTTTTCCTTCTATATATATATATATATATATAAATATATATATATTTTTATTATATTATGTGCTAATATGGACTATAGCTATATATGGCTGACAATGTTATATAATAAATCTTACATTTTTATATACAGATTGTACATATATATATACAGGTTATAACGCTCCAATATATTATCTTTAGTTGGTCACACATTGCCGAGTATTTGTGTTAGGGCATTTGTGGCCGCGGCCCATATATCCACGCCTGCGGCTATGTCCC
The DNA here is from genome assembly GCA_937001555.2 of Hypsopygia costalis. Taxonomy (NCBI): domain Eukaryota; kingdom Metazoa; phylum Arthropoda; class Insecta; order Lepidoptera; family Pyralidae; genus Hypsopygia; species Hypsopygia costalis. The sequence goes on along the minus strand of OW443347.2, from coordinate 11,326,138 downwards.
TGAGCATCTCGACAAGTATGCCAACCACGATAGATATTCGGTCCCGCGGGGGTTGCGAGGTGGGGAAGGGATGACTATTATGGGTATAGGAAGTAAAAGGCGCGTTTGGCGCTGAAGGTATATTATGAGAGGAGTTCTGCTAGTTTGTGGTATTAGTAGTGGTCTCTACTGGTGCCCGTGGTCTATCTACCGACTGTGGGCGCGAGCTTATTTGCGAGGTAGGTTGAGAGATTATTTGGGAAGTAGGTTGGGTGGTAGGGCGGTTAACGGAAGTTGGGCGGGAAGCAGGCCGGGTTTTCCGCTTCCTGCTTCTCCGCTTCTGTCTGCTTAACTGTCCTGGGTTTGCCGGGGGATTTAGTGTTGTTGGAGGCGTATCTATGTTATTTATAGTCTCGCGTATTTGTTGCGTGGCTGACTGAGGCTCAATTGAGCTTTGGGAATGGAGGGGTCTGCGTGCTGGCTGTTGGCGGCGGCCTCCCGCTATTTGCCATCCTGCCGCAACTTCTTCCTCTGTAAGTTGTTGTGTGGATGGGGTTGGGCGTGATGTAGTTGTAGGAAGTGAGCCAGGGAGTTGTATACCCCTGCGCCTGGCTTCTCTGCGCAGCACTGTGCAACTTAAGTTGTTAGCTGCGTGGGCCTTGTTGCAATTGACGCAAGTGGGTGTGGCTTCTCTATCTCTCGGACAATCTGAGACTGGGTGGTCTCCTGCACATCTGACACACTTAATGGGTCGATAACAATTGGTAGAGGCGTGTCCGAACGCCTGGCACCTATAACAATGCGGTAGACGCCTGGTGTTCTTCCACGCCTCGATCGTTACACCTTCCATGTACAATAATTCGGTTGTGTTATACAACCGAATTAATTCGTCCTCGGTTAGGTGTTCTAGCTGTATATGGTATATACAGCTAGAGCGTCCGCGGTTGTTTATAATAGGCCTAATTAACCTTACTACGTAGCCTTTAGCTTCTAGGGCTGCCGCTATGTCATTGATATCGGTGCCAATGGACAGCCCCAGTAACGCTATTTTGGTTGGCATTTCTTCCGCAATCGTGTAGCAGTGCCACGACAATGTAGGCTCCTGCTCGCTAAGTTTGCGGAGGTACGATTGTATCGCCCGGAATTCCTCCGGCGATTTAGGGAAAAAACGCACCCCTTGCTTGAATGGTCGGGCGTGCGGAGGGTGCCCCAACTGGACACGCAGCATAGCAAAATGATGCGGCCAGTTGGGTAGTACTTCAACCACTATTGGAGGGTACGTTTTTGAACCCTCCGTTGCGGTCGGTATATTGGGCGGAATTGTTTTGGTGGCTGAGGTTGGTGCGTTACCGTTAGTGGCCACAACGGTCGCGTACAGCTGACTCTGAGTTGTTTGGGAGGTTGCTTGTGTGGGTGGCTCTATAGAGCCATAGTCCTCGTTGCGTCTACTTTGATCCGCCGTTGTATACATTGAAGGATCGATGTTAAATGGTTGTGACGGGAATCTTATTGGGGATCGCGTTTCTTTTGGAGAGTTATTGCGTTGTGAGTTGACAGGGGATCGACTTTCGCTTGGGTGATCGGATGGAGTCCCCTGTGATGACATGGTAAAGCTAGACTCGGACTCCTGGCGAGTTCTTTTCTCCTCTTGGTTGAGGCTAGAGTTGGGTGATGTGCGCTGTCGCTTCTGGGACTGCGGCGTGTCGGTCAGATCGCCTATCGGGCGGGGTATGAAAGAAGTGGGGGATGTTTCCTTAGAGGATGACGTGTTTGGCCCGTAATAGGGCAATGTTTGAACTGGACCGCGCAGTCCCAGTTCAGCAGCTGGGATCTCGTATAGCTGGCCGGTCTTCAGGTCCCTACCTACTATGGGCCTGTTAGTGGGGTGTTTTTTGCCCTTTCGCAGGGCTGGTGGATCGATGATTTCCCTCTCAAGGGGAGGAGGACTAATTAGGGGTGGTGTTGTGTTTCCAGGGCGGTCTTCCATTGTTATCTGCGGGGCTAGCCAGCTGTCAACTATGGTTGGCCGTTGTTGAGTGAGTAAGTGCCCTTTTTGCAATGCAGCTGGGATGGGGTTATAATTGGTAGCCCATTCCAGCCATCCGCAATTGCGACACTATATGTTGTACTGTGCTGGCTTTAGGGTATATGCGTTATGTATTTTAATTTTTGAATTTTAGTTTTGTGATCAAGTGTATATAAGAGTAATAAGAGGATTTTAACAGAATGAATTTGGAACGAGACAGCGTACCATTAGACGTAATCGAATGAAAGAATGCTCAAATTACGGAGGAACTATATAGATATCCTGTAATTTTGAAGCTATGCGTATTATATTTGGATTTTTATTTTATTTAATATTTTAATTAGACAAGTGGAGATATATAAGAGAAAACTAATTATTTATAAAGGAATATTGACAGCATACGGGAATTTTAGAGGGAGACAGAGTACTATTGATTGGGAGATACTGGCGTATAAGACAGGGACAGGTGAGGCTCAATTTAGAAAAGGACGGAGAATATTTACATATATAGGGACAGAGACAGAAAGATACGAGTAACGAGAACAGCCTATCAAGGGACCGGCTAGTTATTTTTACTTAGAAAAACACTAGGCGGTCCCCGACCGTTCGTGTGAATACGTCGCACGACTGGTCAGCCCTTTATAATGTGTTCTAAGAAGGAAAGGATTTCTAAGGACTAAATACGTAGGTGTGAGGTTGGTCTCGTTTTTCGACTGGTGCAGCAAGCTGCAGCGACCCAGTTTCCGTCACTCCAGAGCGAGCTCGATGGAGTGAGTACTATCTGGTTCTCTGTCGCGATTTAGTCTTAAACGATTCCACTACCTACAGCCTGGCTCACACCTAAGGTTAACCGTTGATTGGTCAAGCAGTTAATCGCGCAAAAAAAAAAACGCTACCTTTACGAGTACCTTTACGAGAGCAGTCAATATTCTAGGACTGACGAAATATCAACAAAGTTTTTTTTTATATCGTATAGATTCTACCAAATCAAACATTTTCGGTCATGTACTGAATCCTCGTACGTCGCATAGTTTTTCAGAAAATATTTGGGAAAGTAGCGAAATTCGATTTTCTCGCAAGCGGTGCGTCGTACCGGAAAATTGTACATGACAAGAAATTAGCTCTTTGATGTGACCCTCGACATGCGCACATCAAAGTGCAAGATGAATTTTTTTTTTCGAAAAATTTTTAACCATTCCCCTTAAAAAAAAAAATAACTATTTTGTTTTTGTTTTCTGCACGTTTCATAATGCCCCGAAACGTATACCCCAACTCCAACAACTCGCCCCGAAAGCTACCCACTGACTCAACATTTCATTCATATTGCACTACGAGTAGTGCAATATGAATCCAGTATGAAAGTATAAACATAATGTCTACAACTTACTGTTTAAAATTTGAGTTGATGGTTGTGGAGGAATTGGAAATTCCTCAACATTCTCCTGAATGTTGCTTTTATTTCCCTGAAAGGAAATAATATATATACATATACAAACTTGACATTCTAGGATATGTTACCTAGGAGTCTATTTATATCTATATTAAATAAAAATGTATAACCATTGATAATCCTGCCTCTTCGACTGCTAATCCTGTAGCAAGTTGTACACCAAAAACATTTAGAACCCTTTGTTCTAAATCTGATAGTTTTGCAAATACAGCAGGTCCTCTACCAGTGCCGCTTCAGATTTATAAAGAAGTGCTGCCTTTTTTTACAATTGTTTTTGTATACACTCCAAACCTTGAAACGAAAATAATTGTACCTAGGTAAGTAACTAAGCTTTTACTGAGGTAAGTTTAATTAAATATAGTATTTCTTGAAGTTAGTGGCTTGGTTTGGTAAGTATAGTTAGTTAAGTAACATTTTTGACGCACCTCTTTCCACTTCTCAGTGGGCTTGCTGTCTCCACTTCCATCATTATTGAGAATAGCAGTCAGTTCGTCCCACATTAGTATTGCTGAGATTCTGCTTCTTGCTTTAAACGATGGTTTGCTGAGATCGCCGTGCCTTTGAAAGATTACTAACCATCAGAATAATGTACGAATATAGTATTTCTTGAAGTTAGTGGCTTGGTTTGGTAAGTATAGTTAGTTAAGTTACATTTTTGACGCACCTCTTTCCACTTCTCAGTGGGCTTGCTGTCTCCACTTCCATCACTATTGAGAATAGCAGTCAGTTCGTCCCACATTAGTATTGCTGAGATTCTGCTTCTTTCTTTAAACGATGGTTTGCTGAGATCGCCGTGCCTTTGAAAGATTACTAACCATCAGAGTAATGTACGAATTACAAGCAATAACGGAAATGCAGTAACAAAAAATAAAGTAAGAAATTCTACTTACTGCTCCATAAAAGTCACTATCAAATCAAGTTACGACGTTTTGATTTTTCGTAATTTAGGTTTTAATTTTAAATCAAAAACGGGAATTTTGGTCTTTCACAAAACTAACTAGGCAAGGCACTTGAACCACTTGCGTGAAGCGTGGGCGTGAAGGGTTGCTGGACCAGTAACGGGAAGATTGTGTTACTCTGTCCGGATGGTTCAAAGCGTAAGATCACTTCTATGACTGAGTTAGACTCCTTCAAAGTGGATGTAACGAATAGCAAAACTGATGCTGCTCTTCCGGACGCGCCGGTCTCGGCGTCTATTACCAGGTCTACTGAACCTGCCGTGCAACCAACAACCAAAACACGGTCTGCAAGGGCACATGCAAAGGCAAATAAGTAGTCGTCCTGATAAGTTACGTCTTGCACGGTATCCGTATTTCATGTCATCTACTTTCCAAACACTTATTGATTGCCCATATGGGTAGTTTGTTCTAATTTTCCTTTTTATGTTAGTATTTTTATTGTACATCTTACTTTGTGTGGGTAATTTTAATTACTATATGAATAAGTTTACCGTTTGTATGGTAGTCACAATTTAATGTAAAACATGTATTTTAATATTCTTTTTTCTGTAGTGTTAACCTACAAATTTGTTATTCTAAATCTAAACAAATGAGAATGACATGTGACGTATTGAATGAAATGTGTCAATTCGATCACTGTCAGATGTCATATCGCCGACTGCTCCGTTTCGTTCAGAAATTGCGTCTATGAGTATTATTAAATTTGAATGTTGGAAAATTGATGTTCTCTATGCGCTTATTTGTTTGCGTTGATGCCGTGGATTCGTAATTGTTTACTTGGATATAATAGTTGTCCGTTTAATATTTTAGTGTTATTTTATTGTATTTTTTTTTCTCGTTTTGTTAAAATTATTTATGATATTTCGGCTGCCGACGAATGCTTGAAAGTGGTTTCTAAGCGGTACTTTATTTAATTGAATTAATTACTGAATTTTCTTAAATTTTATTAATTAAATTTATTGATACATACACTTTTACTACAGTCTTTTGTTGATACAATGTCGGAGGCATTATCCGATAGTGAATATTTTTCTCTGTCTTCTTCCTTCGAAAGTATAGTTAACAGTGATATTTCTGATGAGCCATCTCTAAGTACAAATATTAACGTGGTGTTTGCTTCATTAGTAAAAAACTTTAATGTTATACATATAAATGCCCAAAGTGTTGCGGCGCACTACGCAGATCTGCTTAATACCTTTACATCCAATAACATACATGCCATATTAATTTCAGAGACGTTTTTAAAGCCTTCGCTGCCCTCCACTTTGTACCCTTTGCCTGGTTTCAGATTAATTAGAAATGATCGTACGTGTGTCCGGACACAGGACGGTATGTCGAGAATGGTGGGATATGGTGGTGTCGGCATATATCTCCGCAGTGATATTCCTTTTGAATTGTTGTCTCAATCTGCCCCAGTAGTTAATTCTCCTGAACACCTATTCCTTCAGGTAACCCTCCATCATACCAAAGTGTTGTTAGGTGTCTATTATAGTCCATCTTTACATATTAATTATTTTAGTTCCTTTGAAACTCTTTTATCTGAACTATCTCCACAGTGTGATCACACCATCATAATGGGAGACTTTAATACCTGTCTCATAAAGGATGATGCGCGTACTAAAAATCTTCTTTCTATTTTAAATTCTGTTAACTGTTATCACCTTCCCCTTAATCCTACACATTTTCCGCATAATGGACCTCCTTCTTTACTTGATCTCATCATCACATCTTGTCCGGAGTTAGTGTCAACACATGGTCAATTTCACGCGCCGGCATTCTCTGCCCATGACTTGATCTATGCCTCTTTTAAGATCCGTCCTCCTAAAAGAAAACACAAAACTCTCCTTTTACGGAACTTTGCTGCAATTGACAAGGAGAAATTACTAAATGATGTGCGTGAAGCAGATTGGGATACTGTCTTGTTGACACCTGATGTTGATGCAAAGGTGGATGCGTTTAACACAATTATTTTGAATGTTTATAATAAACACGCGCCTCTTCGTCCCGTACGAGTTAAACACTGTCCTGCCCCTTGGCTCACGGAAGACATTAAAAAGCTCATGGCTCGTCGCGATAGAGCAAAAATTAAATTTCGTCATTACCCCACTCCTGTAAATCGTGAAAAATATACGTCATTGCGTAACCAGTGCAATAAGTTATGCAGAGAGGCCAGGCGTAAATACATGCACGAGAACATTGAAAATTGTCCCCCCAGTAAACTCTGGAAATTTCTCAAGGCAAATGGTATTGGCAGAGTACAATCAAGTGTAAATCCAAGTATTGATCTTAATGCCTTAAACAATCATTTTTCGAAATCGTCAGTTCAAATTGATCCCACTGCAAAGATGGCAACTTTGTCTGAATTAAATACAGCGACTCCTCTTTTGAATTCAGTGTTAGAGCTTGGCGAAATAACTTCGGACGAAGTAGTAAAATTGATTGGGACTATTAAATCTAAGGCTGTTGGCAATGATGAAATTGGTCTCCATATGATTGAACCAATAAAGGAGATCATTGCCCCTATTCTTGCTGATATCATTAATTGTTCTCTTTCTTCTGGGATCTTTCCAACTCTTTGGAAAGATGCACATGTAGTTCCTCTTCCTAAAAGCTCGAAACCTTCCTCTTTCTCGGACTTTCGCCCTATATCCATTTTGCCGTTTCTTTCTAAGGTGCTAGAGCACTTTGTGCACCAGCGGTTATCTGGTTATCTTCGAAAGCATAACCTACTGAGTCGGCATCAGTCGGGATTTCGTACTGGACACAGCACTGTCTCGGCTCTTATCAAAGTCACTGACGATATTCGACTTAGTGTTGAAAATAAAAAGTTGACACTTTTAGTTCTGCTCGACTTTACGAATGCCTTCAATTCGGTTGATTTTGATATGTTGCTGGGCATGCTCCAGGCCTTAAATCCTTCTCAATCGGCTTTACTCTGGTTTAAATTCTATCTAACTAATCGGCGCCAACTGGTTAAAATTGATAACACGAGGTCGGACTGGTGTCGACTCAGTGCGGGTGTGCCTCAGGGGGGAGTTTTATCTCCTATTCTTTTCTCTATTTTTATCAACAATTTAACTTCCTTACTTTCCTCTTCTCATCACCTATATGCTGATGATCTGCAAATCTATACTGCAGCTCCATTTGATAACTTCAATAGTGCAATTAGCGTTATTAACAATGATCTCTGTAAAATAGCCCAGTGGTCCGAAAAATTTGGCCTAAATATTAATCCATTTAAATCACAGGCGATTATAATTGGTAGTCCTTATTATACTTCTAAATTACCGTATTCGATGTGCCCAAATGTAATTTTAAATGGTAATATTATTAACTACTCCTCTACTGTTAAGAATTTGGGTGTCATCATGGATCAGACTCTGTCCTGGGCCCCTCAAGTTAATGAAGTCAGCAGGAAAATTTTTGCCTCTCTGCATTCCTTGAAACGACTCCAAAACTTTCTTCCTGTCAACACCAAATCATTATTGGCACGCACTCTCCTTCTTCCTCTATTGGACTACGGCGATATAGCGTATTTAGACCCTTCAGAAGAACTCCTTAATAAATTAGATCGCATTCAAAATATGTGTGTTAGGTATGTCTTTGGAGTACGAAAATTTGATCACATTTCTCATTACAGGAAACAGCTTGGTTTGCTACCAATACGACAACGCCGAAATATCCGCATTCTTACTTTCCTATACCAGATCCTTTTCTACCCAACAGCGCCGGATTACCTGAAGGAATGTTTCAAGTTTCGTGTTGTAGATGACAGACTTCGGTCCAGAAACACTCCGTTTCTTCAAATACCGCCCCATAGCTCCCTTACCTATTCTAAATCTTTTGCAGTGTTAGCTGCTCGTCTCTGGAATGCACTTCCAATTAATGTGATGATGGCTCAATCTATTAGTTCTTTTAAGAGCCAGCTAAGATCGCACTTCGCTGATGTTTCCGACGTTTGAATTCACTTTATCTAAAGTGTCTTATTGCTTGCAGTTGTGTGTATTACTGTACGTATTTGTCTACATTTTTCTATATGTGTGTTTGTAAGAACTGCTTTTTTATCTACTGTACTTAATGTACCTCACCCTGACCTAAAAATTCACTTACAAGCATTCTTTGGTTGACTGGAAGAGATCCCTTCTGGGATAAGTCCGCCATTGTGTATTTTATTCTGTACTTGAAGTTTTATGTATGTGTACAATAAAGTTTTATAAACAAACAAACAAACACTTGAGCGAACGCACGCGTCGCCGAAGTCTCAATAGTAAACAAACAATCTTTGCAGTTGAAATCTTCTACGGCGATTACTGGCTCGTTGCCGTTTAGGACGGCGTCGAAATCGAGTGTGTCCAATACGGGGGTTGGAGGGCGGCAGCATGCGAAAATGCGAATTTCGCTTCCGCCCGCCCTCAATCTGACTCCCACATTGGACCGACTATTGAAGTTTATACTTCCCAACTCCTCGTGTATGCAGTCTCGCCTTACGAGTGCCGCCGTACCCCTATATGGCTGGCCTGCCGGCGACACTTGATCCTTGCGATACACGAAGTAGTTGGGAATTATAAGCGACCTGTTTGAATGCAGTTTAGTTTCGCCGAGCAGTATAATGTGAGGTTTATACTCCTCGGCGAGTAATTGTAGAGCCTGAACATGCTTCCATATCCCTCCGGAATTCCAGTATATAATTAGTAAATTATTAACCATAGTTGGCTAGTAGTTGTGTTAGAGCGGTCGTAGCCGCCGTCGAAATATCTGCCCCGGCGGCTATTTCTCTTAAGAGATCGACAAGTATCTCTACTATGCGGGATAGGGTCCCTTGTCGAGGTGTTATATGGGCGGGAGGGTGCCCTTTGGGAAGTCGGAATGTTAGCTTCTGCGGCTATATTATATGTCACTTTGGGGCGGCCTGTGCCGTCTCTGCGTAACGCACTATGTACACGCTCTTCTGTGGGGGCTGTAGTACGCCCACTGGGCGATTGAGCGCATGATGCTGGTCTAGAACTGGGGCGAGAGGCTGATCTTGACGACGGCTGGGATGACAACGGTCTGTTGCGCGACGCAGATCTGGAGGGTTGTGATGACTGCCTATTTTTCCGTTTTTTCCTTTGGCGTTGTCGCTGCCTAGGTCTGCCGGGATTCGCCGGAGGGGCTAGCGTCGTTGGAAGTTGGTGCTCTGCTTGCGTTGCTGCTTGCTGAGATTGTTGTTGCGGATGCGTGTTTTGCCGGCGGCGGTTACCTACCAACTGCCAGCCGTCGTCAATTTCTTCCTGTGTTAGTTGACGTGGGCGTTGTTGTTGCGGCGGAGGCCCTCCGGGAATTTGCATCCCTTTGCGCCTTGCTTGGCGCCGCAGCACAGCGCAACGTTTATCGTTGGCCGCATGTGATTTCCCGCAATCGACGCAGGTTGGAGTTTCCTCTCTAGCCCTAGGGCAGTTGGCTACGAGATTCTCCCCCGCGCAGCGGATGCACCTTAGTGGTCGATAACAGTTACCGGCTACCGGACGCATGCCCGAATGCCTGGCATCTATGGCATTGAGCTAGGCGGCGCGTATTGCGCCATGCTTCGATGCTTATGCCAGGCATGCACATGAGTTCGGTAACTGAATATAGTAACGAAAGCTATGCTTCCGAAAGGTGCCCCAGCTGTACGTGATAGACGCACCCGGAGCGACCCCAGTTGGATGAAACAGCCCTTACAAGCTTAACTGTATGGGCTGGCTTTAAATGCGGCTGTGACGTCGTCGCAATTTGTTCCTGCTGGTAAGCCTCGCACTGCTATTTTGGTAGGCAGTTCCTCCGCCATTGAGTACCACGACACTGCGGGGTCCTGCTCGCTCAATTGACGGAGGTAGGTCTGAATAGTGCGGTATTCGGTTACGCTTTTAGGTAGAAAGCGTACGCCTTGCATGTACGGGCGTGCATTGGGCGGGGATGCCCCAGCCGAGCACGCAACACAGTAAAGTGTTGCGGCCAATTGGGCAGCGATTCCACAACTAGCGGCGGGTAATTATTTGTCTTGGGATGATTGTCTTGGTGGTGGTGTTACTTCACGCGACATCGGGTGCGTTGGAATATTGCTTGCCGCTACCGCGGCATACTGTAGGCGCTGCACCGTTGGCGGAGTAGGCGGCGACGCCATCGGTAAATCTCTTTGAAATTGTTATAAATTAATTGTAGTAAAACGCAAAAAAGAAGCCTTACAATGTTGAATACTTACAACATTGTAAGGCTTCTTTTTTGCGTTTTTGCACACAGTTATGTAGTCAGCAGGAACATTAATTACTTTATTTTTTAGGTTTTCTCTATTAATGCATGCATGCTATCTACTTCCATCTGAGTGTGACCAATTTCTAGGTGTCACGTTATACAAAATAGATATATTCAGAAAAGCGGTAGACAAAATTGTATTTCTATTCTGCATCCATCAGTAAAAAAAAAAATATGTCTGTTTCCTTCTTCCAAATGAGGGATAACTGATTGAATAATAAACTTAAGACATAATCGTCGCAAATTCATCAGAATTCAAACCACCTTCAGACTCGTTCCATATGAAACAGTACCCATCATTAGTTTTTAGGTCATAAATGCACCAGTTGTGAACACAAGTTAAAAGCTTAGTTTTATATTTATAAAAAGAAACATTTGACCTTGGTGCTAAAAGTACTGCTTGTAAATCTGCTGTGAAAACAAACGGCCTATTAACTTTATCAGCTTCTTTTTCAGCCCTTGCTTCATTTTTTTTATTGACGTGTTATAATAATAATAACGTGAATAGAACCGTGCAATTCTTGTTGACGTCACCATTCCCCATGATGAGAACCTCGTTAAGGCCGAGAAAGAGAAACTTTCTAAGTACTTGGACTTGGCCCACGAGGTTACCAACATGTGGCATGTGGACTCAACGATTATTGTTCCGATAGTCGTATCAGTAAACGGACTTATAGCTAAGAGCCTCGACCATCACCTCGAGAGGCTCTCGCTAGGCAGTTGGGTCAAGAACCAGCTACAGAAGGCGGTTCTCCTGGACACGGCCCGCATCGTGAGAAGGTTCCTCACTCTGGAGCCCTGACCACCGGTAGTTTGAGTCTTCGCTCCACTACCGGCGGGTGCCCCTGTTTTTTTATATTTTTAAATGTATTTTTTTTTTAATATATATTTATATTTAAAAATGTAAAAAAAAGGAGAAATATATTAAATAAATGGTATAATAATAACTTTATTTCATAAACTTAGTTCCTCATGTTCCTCATAATCTGATTGTGAAACATGTCCTAATTTGTAACTATTGCAAATTTCACATAAGTCTTTTTTGGGCTTAAATAAAGAGATATTTTTGATTGCCAGTTGGTTTGAAAATGTTGCTACTGACAATGGTTTGGAATTTTTACTAATACAATATTCCGAATATAAATCGTAAAGCTGACGTTTGGATGAAATATTAGATTGCAAATATAGCCGTGATGTTCTTTTTCTACAATAATGGGATGGCATTTTTGGGATGTCATCTAGAAAGTCAAGTAAGATTTTTACTTCTTTATCAAATGGTTTTACTTTTAAGGGCACTAGGTATAGGTAATGTATTTGACGCTGTGTTTTCCATCTTCCAGCTCCAAATACAAGTCTTTCCAATGCAAAATGTATTCAAAAATAAGGTTTTCCAGACTCTTATCATTTGATCATCTTTCTTTAGGTAGTATACTAAAGTATTAGACCTCTTTGACTTTTTGGATCTTTTCGGTCTCTTGCCCTATTTGTCTGTAACTTTGTTATCAAACTGTTGACATGCAATCGTTTTTCAGCCCATGTCATATTCCAAAATTTTTCAAACATTTCTCTCCTTTCACTCTCATTTCTTAAATAATATAAGAGTCGTATCTGCCAGTGTATTGGTCAGATTGGATTAGCGTTTTCTTCGTAATTGAAAGTTGTCTCACCGGTCGTGAGGCAAATAGACATTTAGTAACATAATATTTTTTAAAGACCTTACTAAAATTTTTAAACTTACGTGTTTGACAGTCAATAACATGGAATGGTTCTTGAAATTTACGTGTGTCAGCAATAACTGAAACCCAATCAGAAGGCAATTCACATGGATTTTTTTGATTTATAAACTCATCTTTTTATCACATTCCACGTATGAGTGGTTTCGTCTAGGAAATATAATAGAAACTTTATTAAATCTTTTTTGAACACCAACTATAATTATAATACTAGCTGACACGATAGACGTCATCCTGTCATTTTAACAATGAATATTTAAATTCGAATTGGTTTCGCGCAATCTGTGAAATGACTGGCAGTTCTGTCAACGACATAAAGTTATATTACAAAAGTTAATATGGATGTTCAGTTTTCTTAAATTTTCTACTTTCTTTCTTTCTTTCTTTCTTTTAATGATGTTATCTGACAATATTCAAATTTTTATTATTATGATTAAATTTGTTAATTCAATTTTTATATAATCTAAATATGACATTCACAATGATACAGTAACTAATTAATTATATAATAAAATTCAGAGGTGAAATATAAATTTGTAATTATAATGTAAAGTCTGTACTCAAACTTCTAGCTTATAAATGTGTAACAAAAAATTTAATAATATTGTAAATATTCCTACGCCAATAAAAGCAGAATATGCATGCACAACTACATGAAACATCTTGTATTACCATATTCTTGGGAATAAATGACTATCTATCTATATATCTTTCTTTTCCGCGCAACTTTCTTTTTTTTTTTTCTTTCATAAGAACCTTCTCCTGATAATAATAAATGCAGCGTAAAAAAATAGCGAAATCGTTCACATACACTAGTGTCTTCCTTGCATTATAGTATTGAACAGTCTGCTTGAGGCAGAGGATAGCACTTGTACATTGCAAATTATATTGCGACGAATTGCATCTAGTTAAAGTAAGTGAAGTGAAAAGCTCTTAATTGTTGTTGAGTCAATTTATAGTCGGTGTTGTGAAGTGTAACAAAATATTCTTTCATAAATAAGTTTTGATTTATATGATAATACATTAAAACAACGTTATTAACCTCCACTTATCAATATTTTAGGGTCGGAGTTTAGAGGTAGTTTGACATGGCGAGTGTCAGCGTCGACCAACTCTCGGCTCTAATAGATTTTTTAGAGTCCAAGCCGGAGTTGGCACTTGGGTATTGCAACCGCAGCAAAGAAGGTCGCAGCCAGGCAAGGCGGCTTTGGGAGCAATGTTCCACTGTGCTGAACAGTGTAGGGAGTAACTGCGTGCAAAAATCGCCAGAGCAATGGAGGTTGGTGAGAATGAGATATTTTTGTTGAAGTATTAGATTTAACTACCTACATTAATCTTACATTATTATTTTTCTACTTTTTTCAGTACTACAATGAGTACAAGTGCAAGCTTTAAAAAAAAATAAAAGCAGAAAAAGCAGAAAAGGTAGCTACAGGTGTGTAACGATTTTATATATCTCTTCTGTAGTAATTAGCTGCAAATTCTTCCACAACTTGTTCTCAATTATAATACTTTTGCTTTTAGGAGGAGGACCCTCAAAGCCTATAATATTAACGCCTCTCCAAGAAAGGCTGTACCATCTACTTGGACGTGACGTAGGTGAACCTTTGCCAGGGGTTCGCCATAATCCTCTATCTGCATCACAGTCTGTAAGTTTTATCACTTTAATAAGTGTAATTGAGTGGGGATATATACATGGCATGGTACCTCGCTGCGCTGAAAACATGCTGTGATACATGCTCTTGCCTGCCTTGATGCGAATTTAAAAAAATATGCTGCAATGGAACAAGATCATTATTTAAGCTCGATAATGATTGGTAGAGATACAAATCACACTATAATTTTGATTTTCACTTCACAGCAAAACAGTCAAGTTTTACAGGAGAAGGGGATCTAGATGTGACTTTTCCCTTATTTTTATTTTTTATTTTTTTTATACTACCAGTTTGGCAAACAAGCATACGGCCCGCCTGATGGAAAGCAGTTACCGTAGCCTATGAACGCCTGTAACACCAGAGGCATCACACGCGCGTTGCCGACCCTGTAAAAACCTCTTCACGCCCTTTTTGAAGAACCCCACGCTGTAGTCCCCTGAGAAAACCTCGACAGGCAGTTCATTCCGCAGCTTGACAGTACGCGGGAGAAAACTTCTCTGGAACCGCACAGTACGTGACCAGTTAGGCTCCAATGTGTGAGGATGAATTCCCTGTCGATGGCGAGCGGTGCGACTGTAGAAGGAGGCCGTTGGCATCATATCAAACAACTCCTCTGAACACACCCCATTGTACAGACGGTAGAACACACAGAGGGACGCAAAATCTCTTCTCAGACTTAAAGGTTCTAAACCGTCTATTAGTTTGGGATCGTCGACAATCCTCACAGCGCGCCTTTGAATCGAGTCACAAGGTGCAAGCTGGCATCTAGGCGCTCCCGCCCATAGATGGCAACAGTACTCCATATGCGGCCGTATTTGAGCTTTGTAAAGCATAAGACTCTGCCGCGGAGTGAAGTACTGCTTCGCCCTGTTGAGCACACCTAGTTTCTTCGACGCCAGCTCGACCTTCCCCTCCAGGTGACAACGAAACTGGACGTCGCTGGAGATTTCAACTCCAAGAATCCCAATGTTTTTGGCGATGGTAAGGGGTGTGTTTAGGAATTGAGGAGCCACAGCAAAAGGGGTTTTCTTAGCGGTGAACGCGCAGACTTGTGTCTTAGTGGGATTGAAATGAACCAGGTTCTTTCGCCCCCAATCGGACACACTATTCAGTGTGCTCTCGATCTTCGACACAAGCTGTTCGCGGCTCTCCTCCACCAGAGAGCGGGGAATATTAGCGCGGCCCGTATAATAAGCATCCCCGGTGCTGTCGTCAGCATAGCAATGAATGCTGTCAATGGACAACATATAATTGATATGCAGCAAAAACAGCGTCGGAGTCAATACCGAGCCTTGCGGGACGCCAGCATTAATGTCCATGCTGTCGGAGCAACTGCCATCCACAACGGCTCTAATGCTTCTGCAGGACAAGAAGCTAGCGACCCATTCGCATAAACCCCCTGGTAGACCGTATGCAGGCAACTTCGAAAGAAGACCACGGTGCCAGACCCGATCGAACGCTTTCGCCATATCAAGACTGACAGCTAATGCCTCACCTTGACTCTCCACGGCTGAAGCCCAGCGATGTGTAAGATACACTAGAAGATCACCAGTCGAGCGACCATGGCGAAAGCCGTATTGATGGTCGCTGATTAAGTCGTGCTCTTCTAGGTATCTAGGTATCTAGGCTTCTCCTTATATCTTTATTTGAGGAATACATTGGGCTTAGTTGGAAATAGGTACTAAGTATAGAATGGATTTTAATACCGTCTTTCAAACAGTCTTTTTCTCCTTGTTTACAAACAAATATAAATCTGTTTTTCACTGTTATTGTTTTTGCAAATAATTCAGTGTGGTTTTTCATTTTACAGCAAAACAGTCTACTTTTAGAGGAAGAGCCAGTATTTATGGAAATTCCTCTAGATGTGAGTTTTTCTTTTTATATTTTAATTAAGGAATAGAATGGGCTTACTTTGGAATCGATACTATATAGAAGAAAAAGGGCTTTAATGGACCTTCCATTAAAGCCCTTTTTCTTCTCACTGTCTTTTATTCCTCTTGTTTATTTACAAATATTAAGCCTTTAATTACTGATAAGATACAATTATAAATGCTTACAATTCGACTAAGGTTTAATATTGTGTTAATAGGTATTACAAAACAAAAACAAAATGAAATTGAAACACTTTTTTATTGCCAATCATGTTTTTTTTTAATTTATCGTTCTCTCCACAGCCTTGCAATGAGGGCTTGTTGTATTGCCCGGCCTCGCTGAAGCTCTGGGTGGACACGGCGATTTCCCGGATTCTCCATATCCGCCAAGATATGTCTTAATTCATCTGCAGCCTGAAATGAAACATTATAGTCATAGTTAATAAATTATCTACACTAATATTTTAAAGAGGGAAGATTTTGTTTGTTTGTACGAAATAGTTGCCGGAATAGTTATAATTATTTACAATTTTAAAAAGATTCTTTGATCTCCAAACTTAATATTATAAGATAAAAAAAAATATTGTTTTTAATTTTGTTATTGTTGATTTGTAAAAAATTTATAGAGAGTCAAAAAATGCTGATTTGTTGTGTTATACTTTTGGGAATTTTCATAGTATTTTAAAATAAATAAATAATATTAGAATCATCTTTCTTTTTATTTCAATAATATAACTAGAACAGACTTGCCTGGTGTTGTAGCTGATTCTCCATTTCCTCTTCCTCACGAGTGAGCAGTATGACAGGTAGCATAGTACAAATATATAAGTAAGACAACTCAAGCCCCGAGCGGAGGATAATAGCCTAAACACGTAGGGCTGTCGCTTAATAGTTTATTCAACCGTCAAAAATACTTAGTCAATCTCTATATAAAAAAATAAGTACGAGTAAGGTAGAAAATACAAAATTAAGTAGAGTAAGTATTAGGGATCTGTAACAAGAAACCGGCCAAATGCGAGTCGGACTCGGTCACGAAGGGTTCCGTGCCAAAAACGACAAACAATCATGTTTGTTGTATGGGAGCCCCCCTTAAATAATTGTTTTATTTTTAACGTGAATATATAACTAAATATTATGTAAGTATTTCAAGCGTCTACCTATTGCCATTATAAATTGGGAGCAAAAACGAGCAAAAAGAAATACGTTTGTTGTATGGGAGCCCCCTTAAATATTTATTTTCTTCAGTTTTTTTAGTATTTGTTGTTATAGCGGCAAAAGAAATACATCACCTGTGAAAATTTTAACTGTCTAACTTTCGCGGTTTATGAGATACAGCCTGGTGACAGACGGACCGACGGACGGACGGACGGACGGACAGCGGAGCCTTAGTGATAGGGTTCTTTTTTACCCTTTGGGTACGGAACGCCAAAAAACACCTACATATAGAACATCAACATCACCAGAATGATAATAATAAATAAATAAATATTGTCAGACAAATTACACAGCGCCATCTAGCCCCAAAGTAAGCGAAGCTTGTGTTATGGGTACTAGACCACTGATAAACATACGTAAATACATTTTTTTAGGGTTCCGAACCTCAAAAGGAAAAAACGGAACCCTTATAAGATCACTTTGTTGTCCGTCTGTCTGTCTGTCTGTCTGTCTGTCTGTCTGTCTGTCTGTCTGTCTGTCTGTCTGTCTGTCTGTCTGTCTGTCCGTCTGTCCGTCTGTCTGTCTGTCTGTCTGTCTGTCTGTCTGTCTGTCTGTCTGTCTGTCTGTCTGTCTGTCTGTCTGTCAAGAATTTCTATGTCGAGAATGCGTGGAGGTATCAAGCTGAAATTTGAACTGTATACTCAGGTCTACGGTCCCATGAAGTTAAAAAAAAATCAAACTGCTAAGTTTACGTAGCAAAAAGTTACGGCCGTTTATTCAGCAAAAAACGCATATTTCGACACACTCAAGGGAATCAAAACCTATAGGGTACTTCCCGTTGACCTAGAACTATGAAATTTGTCAAGTAACATCGTTATAGACTACAAACAAGTACAGGAATAAATCTCAAAACTATATATTTGTAAATAGATCTTAAAAAATAGGGGGTCTATATTTTTTATAGTGTGTCGAAATTTCAAATTGAACCTACTAGTTCAAATGGACAAATATGAAAGGGCTTGATGTACACATCGCAAAATATATTTTATTTATTTTTTTCGACGCATTATTTCTTATTTATAATGAAAAATATCAAATTTAATAATGATACTACGTACCTACGGAACCCTCGGTGGGCGAGTCCGACTCGCACTTGTCCGGTTTTTTTTGTAAATACATACTTATGATACATAGAAAACACCCAGACTAAGACAAACAGACATGTTCATGCACACAAATGTTTGTCCTATGTGGGAATCGAACCCACGAGCGTTGGTGTCGAAGCCGCGTCATTGACCGCTACGCCACCAAGCTCGTCAATGATGTTTTTTTATTTATCTAATTGGGTGACTGAGTTCCCAAAGATTCATCGTCATCGAGTGTAACGAACGGGTCTCGTCAGGAAGATCATATGAGTTCAAACAGAATATTTTTCCTATCAGTAATGCAGGAGTTCCACTGTTTTCCGGCCTGCTCCATCATCAGACCCTCGTTACCAAGTGTAATGAAAAGGCTTCATCAAGAGCAATCTAATGAGCCCAAACTCGAGGGGTTAACTATTAGCCACTGAAGAGTTCCAGTAGCGAGCTCATGGCTCCTACTGGCTCAAATTACGTTAACATAAACATGTACACAGCGGCTCACTATCGGCACTGAAACCTAACACCTCCTGGTTGCTAAGCTTGAAAGTTCTCACTCAATACATTAATGAGCCGTGGGGCCAGGACAAAGCAAGCAAATCGTTGTACACATAGAAACACAAATTACGATTTTATTTATAAATCTTATCTTTGTTAACAAAAGTCTGGCTCCCGGTGTATATAGGTAAGTACGTTTTATTTTTTCAACGGTCGTTACGATGTTACTACCTAATTTATAAATTTAAACCTACGTTTATTCCTGTGCCTACGTTATACATAATCAAATGAAATCAAGGATTCAAGTGATCCACATAAATAGGTAGGAATGAGATAACTTTACATCAAATCTGGACCAGAACTATTTCCCAACTAAGCAATTTCGATAGGTACTGGTAAATAGCTAACATAAAATTATGTATGTAGGTAGCTACGTATGATATAGGTAGTAATAGATCACATAGGTACTCACCGTTCTTGTTCGGTAGGTAGTGTGAAGAAAGATAATTTTGGATTTGACAAATTGCTGTTGAGACATCCATGAACACTGCAATATGTTTTATGGCTAGTCGACTTTGTAGCCATCTTTTACGTGCAGTTATATACGACGTAGATAGGTACCTCTATGTTAAAATTGTTAACGAACGTCAGCGCAGCAGGCGCTAATCTTGTGTGAGAGCGGGCGGTTTTGCGTACGGCGCAGCCTTGACTGGCGGTCCATTTAACCTCCCTAAATGTTGTCAGTATGTGCGTGCGACGGCCATACGTACGGGCGCGCTCACATACAAACCACGCTCGGTGCGTTTGTATGAAGTTACCTTACTTATATATTTGTACTATGCAGGTAGTCTGCTGCGATATGCAATGTTATGCAGCACTGCGCAAGCATTCACTATTTTCCCTGCAGTGATGGGCTCATAATGCAATGCTCGTGCTGCTAACAAACATCTGAAAACACAAACTTGACATATAAAATTCATAATTTTATGAAATAAAGAGTATTGAGAGAATTTATGTTTATCTAGACATTGGGACGGGGGCCCACCACACATTCCCACCACTATCTCCTGTGTAGCCAGGATTAACAGCGGCGACCGCCAAAAAGGGCAATGAACAATGAAGTCCATTGCAGTCCCAGGGGTAAAACTACGTTAATGGAACTCACAACAAATTTAATCAGAAGAAATTAGTAGGAGTAGGAAGCTTTTGGAATTTGACTTTTATCTAGACATGTTGGCATTTTATTGTATTCATTATAGGTATTAATTAAAAATTTTAACCTGAAGCGAGCCTTCAGTACTCCTATGCAACGTTCCACTGAGTTACGTGCTGAAACATGAGCTCTATAATAATTGTGTTCAGCAGTCCCCTCCCTTGTGTCCAAAATTGGTGTCATCATTGTTGGGCGCAATGGATAACCACTATCACCTACAAATTGATAGATAAGCAGTTAATTTTATTTAACATTGTTGTTACACATTGTATTTATAATAAAATATGTATTTAGTACCTAACAAAAACACTTGTTCTCCAGCAGTAGAAAGCTCAATCAAATGCCGGTTCAGTGGATGTCCTTGCCACACCATAGAATCATGTGCTGAACCTGGACTGCTTGCGTCAATGCACAATATATTTAAATCTGTAACAAAATGCTAACTTAGAAATTGATACATATATAAAACATACAATGATTGTTATAATGTCGACAAATAAATTACAAGGTACTTACACTACTTACAATCATCGCATTCAGAGAATGGTATCCTTTTCGGTTATAATACCGCTCTTCATGTACAATAGGCCTCAGTCGTTACTGTATCGATGGTACACATGTGGCGTTCCACATGTGTACCATCGATACAACCCAGTACACCTGGGATACCAAAGCACGAGTAAAATCTGTAAAAATATATAAACAAACAACATAGTAAACATTACTTGTCCCAAAACTATTAATTAAAGTTATTACTTATAAATTGTGATAAATACTACTCACTTTGCCTTAATTGCATTCCTTTCTTGGGGTTGCATTGGCCAAACAACATGTTTGTGATATATTTGGTTCAATGCATTGCTGACTTCTCTCACAGCTCGCGACACTGTAGTCTGTGAGACATTGTGTAGTGCACTTTGGCCAACCAGTGTTTGGTATGATCCCGTGGCATAGAAACTTAGCGCAATGAGTATCTGAAATGTTTTGCAAATTTATTTTATCTGAATTTTTAGGAACTTTTCGGTAAGTCATTAGAATTCTAATAGTATCATTTTATCATTTACAAATTTAACAAACAATACACTCGAATCAACATTAGTTTTATAAGTTGTTATCAAGCATGATCAAGAACAAACCTTTAATTCAGGAGAGATTCCGCTCCGACGTTGCTGTCTCCGAAGAAAGGGAATGAGCTCGTCGATTAGCTCCCTTGCTTGCACCTTCCCAAGCCGAAACGTTTTCATAAACTCCGCCTCGGGAAGGTCATCGAAGGCACTCACATGCTGCCTCATTAACGCGCGAGATTTGCGACGCTGACGCCAAAGACTACGTCGACGGTCGGCACTGTTGGCTAATGCCAAAATACGCCACCGCAAAGTAGGTGCTATCGGCCTCATTGCACCCAAAAAATACGTCCACTTTATTAAAAGTGCCTTTAAGGGACTACCGCAATACCGAGAAAGGGTGTTGTTGTTCGATGGTCTCACAATGACAGTTCAATGGCCAAAACACTATTCAAATACGATAGACACAACTGTCAAATACACTTTTAATATTTGCAGACTACCTCATCTTCGGCCATCACGATGCCATTGATACACTATAATGGACCAGACTACCAATCATTACAATAGTCTTATTATGGCGTTTCAATGGCACTACAGTGGCAAGTCAATGACCATAATTATTTTGTAGAATACCAAATGGCAAAGACAATTCTATCGAGACACTACTGACACACTATTGATACGTTGGTTATTTTACAGACTTGGGGCCCAGGTAAATAAGCATGTGTCAAAGTTTAAAAAGTAAAGATAGAACTCGAGGCAAGTCGCCTGCATGCTGTAGGTACTCAATGCTGAGGTTATCGTGCCCTGGAGATTTTCCCATACCATTCCATTTATCAGTTTTGATACCTGATTAGCAGTAAAAAACATACCATGCTTAAAAGTACACACCTCAGCATCAGACACCGACGGCGCCGGTTCCAACGGTGATTTCACTTTAAAATGCTGCCTAAATACATTGGCGATGTCACTGGGCTCATGATCTGCCACACTCGCGGTAAGGCTCAACTATTCTATTAGTGTTTTTCCAGAACTGACTGACTTTATTGTTTTTATGCAACTGTTTTTATTCTTTGAACTGATAAGCTTGTATTTCACTTATAAAGGTATGATTTTTTATGTCGCGGCATGCACAATAGTCTCTTATTTCGCCACTAAAACAACTCGTAAATCTGTATTTAATAATCGATTCATTATTCATAGTTACAATCTGGTGTACAGACATGGTGCCTTTTAACGGTATAATCTTAGCATTAGCAAAAAAATCTTTCATTACGTCGATGTCAGACTCTATTACAAAGTGTAGTCAAATTTTAGAACTCTTCTGTAATATTTTATAAGCTGTTACAGCATCTGGAATATCAAACCCATATGCTACATGTGTTTCTTGATTTCGCTTAATACCATCCGCGGCATTTTTGCCGTGTGCAGCTTCAAAATAGTTCCATGTACACTGACTGAAGCTAAGTTCTTTTCTAAGTTTCGAAAATAGACCAAAATTAATTTTTTGCCTGTACTGCGTACTAGGACCATCTGAAAAAAAAAAGAATTTAATTGATTGCTGGAAAATGCGATTTTATTGCATTTATAACTGGAGTTAGATGGGCCCAAACTCTGTAAGGATTATGCTCATTACTCGGTGACAATGTGCAATAATAATAATAATGTTTATTTACGCCAAACTATAATAAAGTTTTACAATAATAATATGTCTACCCACTTCAGGTTTTATACATCACTGACTTAGCTCTAGGTTATTCATTACATCACTAACAAATTTATTGCAACAATAAAATATTGCAATGATAACCAAGCCACAACAAATGCCAGGTTTTGATTGGAGACACGATGTTTTTGAGGTAGATTGATTTTATTTTTATTTTTTGATAGGTCTTTGTTAGATGTAATCAAACATTTTCTTGCTTATTTTTGTTATGAGATGTTTTTGTTACCAATATAACGAATTAGAACGATTTATTATATAATGAATTAGAACGATTGCAGGATGTTCACCGACTGGTATAACGATTAGGTTTGTCCATGTATGCCGATGTAATAGATTAAGGGGGCATGATGGAGGTTGGTGTATCCATAATTAAAAAGAAATGTATTATAACATAATCTTATGACATCGGTTTAAATAAGCAAGGTTACTATAGTGATTATAATAAAAAAGGGTGTACACTACAAGTTGTGCACGAAATATATTTATTGAGAGCTGAACTGCATTTACTTATCTCTGTTGATATCCACTTATAACTAACCCAAAATAATATCAGGGTATATAATATCAAAAATGCCCATGTGTAGGTACTCATACCGGTTTATTGGCTGTGAAATTATTAAAAATCTTAATTTCCAAACTAGAAAATATCTGTTTTTGGTTTTGTGTATACACAGTAAGAAGAGTTACTTGGTTCCGTGATGATCCAAAATGCATCCCTTGTATGTCGCTGCTATATCTGCAATTATAAATATCTAAAAAATCACAAATTATTATAGCTTCATCACTTCAGATTTTTTCTTTGCTGTCTTTATATATTTTCTGCTGATGTGCAATGATAAAATAATTCTTTTGAAATTTTTTTGCCTCTTGATATTTTAAAATAAATTCCTAGAGATTGTTGATACCCCAGCTGGCTAATAAGTAAGTTTAATTCAACTTGATTTTTATTTATATCAACATTAGCGTGAATGTTAGATGTAGGTTGTGAATGCATTGACTAATTCAGGGTCACTTATATAACCTACCTCTTCCAAAATGTTCTCTTGAGGCGTGCCTCCTATGCATTATATTTACTGCGATGAGTTCACAATAATCATTAAACTATTTGAAAATGCTAACAAACAAGTCTTATATTTATGACAGACACCATCATGATTTGATGAATCTGTTTATGAATGGCACAATTATCACAATAATGATTTCGTTTTATAATTACAACTCTTTAGTTTTATCAACTTACGATAAATAATTATTTTAAGTAGAATTTTAAGTAATAATTGTCTTAGTATTCATTATATATTATACGAAAATAATTTTTATTTTGAAAAAAGGATCGTAGAAAACAAATTGTGTTAATTGTGACACCACGCGCAATGCATTTAAAGTACTACTCATGCAGCAGTTCTATTATTTTGCAAAAATTGCTAGCACCGGATCCGTAGTATGGATCCGCCGGATTTCCAAATTTCCGGATTGCAATCCCTAATTCCACCATCAAAAACACCACCCTGAGCTTAGTAGTTTTTGAGCTTTCATTGAACACAGGGTGATGAGGTAGGAAATAGACTGACTCATTTTCTAAATCATATTGTGAAATATCAACTAACTTAGCATGGCCAAGCTGTAGATATTCATCAATGAATTGTTTATATTTTTGAAATAAAATTTTATCCTTAGAAAATCTTTTTTCTAAGTTTTCTACGTTCTAAGTTATCTTTGCAAGGCACTATCTAATGAGTTACCTTAATGAACTTCCTTTAAAGGCAATTTTAAAGGTAAAGAGACTTGAAATTTATTTTCTTCTAACTTTACATTTTCAACAAAATTTAATTCAGCCATATATCATGTTCAGAACTAGACTCTAAAAATGTTTCGTTAACCCTTTCACATTCCCATAAGTTTTGCAAATGCAAATCAATATTATTTTTACATAAACATGGAGAAGGGAAAATAAAATCGTCACTTACTGGTGACAAAGTACGAGTAAGGTTGCAAAAATACTTGGAAGTGGCTGTACCTGGACTGTGCCTCCGCTCCTCAATAACAGCGCCGCCTATTACGTAGCCTAGCTTCGTATTGATGAGGTAGGGGCCGTTGAGGGCGAGAGGGAAGCGCTTACGGAGCAACCCCTGGAAAAATACATCCGCAGCCAATAAAATACGTATAGTCGCTGGAGCGTTAAAGCTGGGGTCAGCAAGTTGAAAGTGCGAGGGGATGTTAAGATGGGAAACATCAATAGTCTGATGCGGCAACGTGCATGTAATTTTTTTTACCACTGAACATGTAATAGGCAAGCTGAATGATGTGCTTGAAGCATATAAGTCAAATTCCGCAACAGCATTTATATTATTGTGGATATCACACACTCCCACCACGCTATGCGACTTAGCAAGCAGTTTGCAGTCAATTTTATGTGCTATCTCTTTGGTGATCATAGACACCTCACTACCAGAATCCAGCACTGCTCGTACAGACAATGTGCTGCCGTCTTTAGCATTTAAATTCACCAAAACCGTGGGTAATAAAACATGTTTATTATTATTAACGTTTCTATTGCACAACGATACCTGAGGAGCTTATCTCTCTTAAGGCCGGGAATAAGTAACTTCATCATGAAGTAGACTGTTATGGCTTCCTTTGCATTTCATGCATTTAAATTTAAAATAGCACTTGTTAGTGTGTCGGTTCAGATATAGGCTGCACCTTTTAGAATCTTTAATAAACTGTACTCTTTGATTTATGGATGCCATTTTGAACTTCGGACACTTGTGTAATTTATGAGGACCAGTAGAACAAAACTCACATGTCTCCTGAGTGGTGAGAAGGCTGGCTGGAGCGGAGCTTCCAGCAGGAGCACTTCCACTGCATACCCGTAGACCGCTTCTCCGAAAATTCAGTGGCTTCCAAAGCTACTGCTTTCTTTTCTAAAAAGGTCAGGAAACCTTTCAGATTATGAGGATTCGATTTAAAATTCTCTTGTTCTAAATAATAGGCTCTAACCGTGTATTGATCCACTTTCCTGGTTAACATAGGAACCAATAAAGCATCCCAGTAATGGACTGGCTGCTTGAGACTCTCAAGTGCACTCAAACTTTGCTTAATCTGGGCCAAAAATGACCTTAACACCTCAGAAGTACATCTAGTCACAGGACTTATATCCAAGATACAATTGACATGTTGTGTTTACATTGTCATACCTATCCGATAATATTTTTAAGGCTTGTTCATAGTTTTCCTCTAATGCAAGGTTTTTTACTAACTCATGTGGTTCATATTCAAGATACATTTTAAGATAATAGATTTTTTGCAAATTAGACAATGATCTGTCATTATGAATCAAACTATGAAATAGATTTATAAAAGGATAGTACTCACCATCCTTGCCTGTAAACTTTTTAATCTCTATTTTGGGTAGTTTCGCACAAATAGACGTGGAACGATCAGGGGGCGGGTTCTGCGACGTAATAGGCGTCTGTTTACACCTTATAGCACCTTGCAACAATGCCATGGATATCAAATATTTCTCCTCGTACTCCTGGAAAGCGGAAACCGAATCACTTTTTGTAGCCTTTGACTCGTCACCTAACACAGTAATTTTAATATTTAAATCTTTAAATTCGGCAAAGGTATTCTTTAAATGATTAAACTTTACCTGCAATAACTCTAAAGACGAATTTTCGAGTTCGGTTTCCTCTTCGCAGAATTGATAAATTTTCGTAATAGTGCCTTTAGCAGACCCCCTGGCCGCAATCCACGCCCCCTTTTGTTCCATTGTAGAACCGTTAACGAATTACACTTTTGTAATAACTTATTACAGTAAAATATTATTTAAACGCGCATACAAAACTGTCTTAATAGGTAAGCCAACACGTCAACAAGAAAATGGCGTGCAATCGTTCGCAGTGTTGTGCCAAAGCGCAGGCAGTCTCTTGTCCAATCGCGACGAATTTCCGGCCGGCCGCGTCACACAAATAACGAATCAGCGCGCACCACGAATGAGTCACTCGTCGTTCCAACCAATAGCGTTGAAGCGCGTAGTGACCAACTGAAGCACAATATCCGCCTCTTTTTTGGATATCCGTGCAGGCCCGCCGCAATCCCAATGGCTGATTCCGACGATAGGTAGACCGCACAACTGAGACTTCTCCTCGACGAGAAAAGATATCCGGCTCGAAGGACCAAACTTGTGGGCCGCTGGTAAAAATGAAACCCCACAAGTGTTCTTTTCTATGAACTGTATTAAATAATAACGTGCTGCAACGGTGACAATGGCTCACAAACACAATAGTACATCAAAAGGAATTGACGACATAACGTCGCAGTGTTACCAATACAAAAATCTTACTGTTTAGTGGCTAAACACTTACAGTAATCAAGATTACATCCTGATCCGAAAAATCTAACCTCAGTCGATGTATTTTTTCCTTTTCGCTCAAAAAAGAATTCGTATAAGGACTGCCCTTCGTTAGTTTTTGTTTCTATTAATTATTGTTTAAGCATTACATACGTGTTACGTTTAATTTGAAAAGTATCTAATAATGTTTTGTTTGTATTTGTTTGTAAGTTCTTTAATGCAATAACAATATGTAATACAATTCTTAAAAGTAAAGAGTAATACATAGGCGGACTTATCCCTAATAGAGATCTCTTCCAGTCAACCTTACAGTCATTGAAAGGAGCTCAATCAAAGGCGATAAAGCACACATTTTGCTATTAACAATACATATTGATTAATAACAATACACAATTATGTTCTTTGCCACGTTGCACTATGGTTCGTTTAGAACAAGTTAGCTGGACAATATTATTTGCTTTGATTTTTATGTCTTAATGAGGATATTAAGCTTAAATGTAATGTTCTCAGTACTTTTTGGAGGGCGATTTGTTGTTTGAGTGAAAAAAAAAAACTAAATTCAAGAATATGTACACAATATCTATATTTTTTCAACATTTTTGTAACATAATTTATCTGTAAATCTAATTTAAAAACTAATAAAGCGTACATAAAACACTTAACAACAAAATCTATCATTCATTATCATCACTATCATCAGATGAATCATCCAATGAATAGTCATGATCATGAGTGGCAGAACTATGAAAACTAGAAACTACATCAACATTTTGTTCCTTACAGCTAGGTTGAACTATTAAATCTAATACTTCAGAAGGGAGCTTACCTATTTTCTTCCGTGGAACTTCTCTTAAACCATTAATTATAGGGTCAGATGTTATCAACAACATATTGAGTAAATCTCTATTTGTAGCTACTCGCGATCGCTTTTGTGTGTTGTGTTCACGAAATCTTCTGCAGTCCTTATTCCGAGCTTCCTGTGCTTCCTCGGATAGCTGGCCAATAGGCAGAAGTGATGATTTAATTACCTCGTCACTATGCAGAAGTATTTTGTGAACAGTCGCTGGCATATAATACCATGGATAGAGATTTACGTTAAGTTGTCTTGTTTCACGAGCTAAGTTTCCAAATTCAATATTTATGTCATATCCCGATGATAAAGTGCGAAGCAATATGGCAAATTTTTGTAAAAGTGAAACATCTAATCCTGTAATATCAGCACTGGCCTCAGGATTTTCAAAAATCTTCGTGCGGTATTCCCGTCATTTGTGTTACCAAACCCTGGTTTTGGTTTATCTACAATTAAATCCATGTCACTTTTGAAACGTTTTTAATATCTTCTGAACGTTGCTTCACACTAGCTTTGTCTTCGGCTGCTCTAAGTTGCCATTTTTTCACATTAAGTCGATAACTAATGTGAAGCAAGCATTCAAAGCATCTAATCCAAGCGTGCAGTGTAGATAAACCAAAACCAAGATTTTCTTTATTTAATACAAACTCTCTTGACAAATCATTCATCATTAATGGAGTTGCTCCACAAATAAAACATTTTTGTGAGGAAGAAGTTTCGGTCAGAGTGTTGCAAACTTTCCCGTCAATCATTGTCAAAAGCATTACATGTGTGACAGATACTTCACTCTCCATCACCTTGCATTTTGTCGGCAATAAAGCATCTATCTCTTCTGAAACCTTGGTGGTTTCTGAGATGGTAAAATCTTTGGTTTCCTTAGAAAAAATAAACTTTATTGGGCGACAATACATTGTGGAGGAGGGTCGAGGATTCTGCCACACAATATTACCTTTATCGTCTCTCACAATAGGGTAAATTCTTTCGTGAAACCGTAGATGACTGCAATTGGTGGTTTTTGCAAAGACCTCTGAAAAAAAGAAAAAATCACACCGGAGTGGTGGGATTTCCCTTTTACCTTTTTTCAGAGTTCCGACGTATGTTAACCCATATTTTTTTCAGTTCTTTACATACTTCAATAGAGGAAAAATAATTGCCAGCAGTGATGTTGCGATTGGTTCCCATAATGGATTTTGCTAAAAGTACTCGTAGTACACTCTGCGTTGATACAAGTTTTCTTTTGGTCGTTAGTTTTTAGCCTGTTCCCGTCACTGTTTTTTTTTTTCCAATATATAGGTATGCATTGTAAAGATAACCAGTGGTACTATCCGTTAGATATTTTATTTCCCAGCCATACTTACATGGCGTATTAGATGTACTTCTTACATACACACCGGCCTCTAAGTGATCCTCACATTTCGTCGACTGTGGTGTTCTCGCCAAATTTATAATACTTTTGACCTGTGGTTCCCAAAGTTGTCTGGGCGACGACTCATCAAATACAAGGTTACAAATTAGGGACCCACCTCTAGGAAATTTAACGGTACGAATATGAATAAAGGAGTTTTCGAATAAAAAACAAAGTTTTCATACAATTTTTTATTACTTAATTAAATACTATTTCATATAGAAAAGTTATTTCAGTGGGAAGAATGAAATTGTTTTCTATATTTCGCCAGTTTTGACATCAACTTCAACTCGAGTTATTTTTAATCGCAGTGAATTTGATAAGTCCAATTTATTGCGGTATTTAGTTTTATTACTCACCATATTAGAAAATCCGGACTCACATAGGTATGAGGTAGTAAAAGGGAGGAGAACTTTCATAACTTCATCAAACAGGCATGAATAGTTACCTGCAACCGAGAGCCAGAATTTCGTTAACGATTGAAACAATTTTTTAGGGACGAATCTTCTGATAAATCAATTAGTTCTTTACTTGCTGTTGTTGACGTACCAGTTGGTAGGTGGTCTTGAAATGGGTTAGAAATCTAATTCAAGAATTCGAGCTTTTTCATCTCCTCACCGGAATAGCCGTCAAAGTTTGTTTTTTGTTTTGATCTAATACTTACAGTTATTCTAATGGCTGCGACTCGCACGTTATCACAGTTGATTACCTACACAGATTCAAAATCACTTTTTCGCCACAATAAAGCTACATCTCCGTATGGCCTTCCAGTGAGCAAGCAATTGATGTGTCGACCGAATACCGGTTGCACTGAAATCCTCATGAATTGTTCCGAGGAATGGCAGCTCATGAGGCATCAGCCATGTCTCTTGAAGGTCCACTATATCAGCAGACTTGCATAACGTCCTAATTTTGCAATGCAATTGCAAAGAGGTCAATGGAGGGTTCCATTGACCTCTTTGCAATTGTAACTAATTTTCTTACTGGAATTTACATAACCTCTATCCATTCTGAATTTTACTAGATGA
Source organism: Hypsopygia costalis (assembly GCA_937001555.2). Taxonomy (NCBI): domain Eukaryota; kingdom Metazoa; phylum Arthropoda; class Insecta; order Lepidoptera; family Pyralidae; genus Hypsopygia; species Hypsopygia costalis. Next base: position 11,295,760 of record OW443347.2, on the reverse strand, counting down.
TGCCTCATTTTGCTCACCTCGTTTAACATAAAAATTTATAAATCGCCTGAACGACATCCCAGCAGGCCATGATTTATCATCTAAGAACAAATCCAGCTTGTACCTCGTGACAAATGACTTGTGCAAAGAACTTGTTGTCTTTTTCTTTCTTCGTTTTGATCTTTACAGTACTTTATTTATTAACTGCACCAACAATATTACAACGATAGTTCTTTTTTTATATGAAAGTGTGGCAAACGAGCATGTGGGTCACCTGATATAAAGCTTCAGTAAAACGAAGAAAAGCTTCTGCTTGCCAAAAAAACTTTTTACTACTTCAACATACTAAAAATGGGCCAAAATATGTTCAATTTGGAAAAGTTGTCAGGTAGAGAAAATTTCGTTATCTGGAAATTCAGTATCAAGACATATTTGGAGCACGAGAATTTGTAGGTTGTATAGAGCCGGTTGGTAACGCTCCTGTTGATGCCGCTAAAGACAAAATGGCTAAGCCGAAGCTAATTTTACTTATGGATCCGCAAAATTACGTGTTCAGAAGTGCAGAACAGCTGTTCAGCTGTTGTACACTCATACCTGTTTAGGTATGGGAAATTTGCATCAAGCTTTTGACGATAATGGACTTACGCGAAGAGTCGGCCTGCTAAAAGATTTAACAAATACGACATTAAAATCGCCTAACAGCGTTGAGGAATATGTAAGTAAAATCATGAACATTGTCCATAAGCTGCGTAACATTGGATTTGAGGTGAACGATGAATGGCTTGGATCGTTGATGCTGGCTGGCTTACCAGACGAATACAAGCCCATGATTATGGGACTAGAAAAATCAGGCATTAAAATTAGTGCAGATTCAGTAGTCCAAGCTCAAACAAGAAATTAAAATGTCAAATTCTGCAACTTTTAATGCAAATTCTAAGAAAACTAGAAGTAGTAATCAGTCAGTAAAGTTAACAGGGTCAAGGTTGCTATAATTGTAATAAGCAAGGACATTTTGTTAAATTCTGTAAGCAGCCAAAGAAGACGAAGGATAGTAAAGGTGTAAGCTCCTGCTTTGTAGCAGGCTTTTCAGCCACAATTGAGCAATGCGGTAGCGATACGGTGCTTCCACTCATATTACGAGCAGAAATGATTGGTTGTATAATGTCACTGAGCCATCAGTACAACGTGTGACAGTAGCAAATAGGGAACCACTAGCTGTAAAAGGGGTTAGATGTGTGGATATTCATATCAATCAGGAAAATAAAATACAAGTTAAGAATGTTCTGTATGTTCCTGGATTAGCGGCAAACCTTCTCTCAGCACCAGTGAAGAGTGGTTATAATGTTATATTTAACAATGAGGGATGTGACATTCAGAATTCAAAAGGAGAAGTTATATACTGTGCTGTATTAAAAAACAACTTGTATATTATAAATACTAGTCAAGATGTGGCTCACTTAGCTTCAAGTGCAGCAAATACTAATGATGCTTATTTATGGCATCTGCGGATGGGACATTTGAATATGTCCGATGTTAAGAAATTGCTAGATTGTGTAGAAGGTGTGACTATGACAGATAGATGTAACGTCATTTCCTGCACCACGTGTTTTGAAGGTAAACAAACTAAGTTGCCATTCAAAAATGTAAATATTTATTTCACAATGTAGGTACCAATGGATGGATATAAATACGAGACATTGTTCATGACTACATTTCATAATATATTTAAAGGAATATGGTAATACATTAACTATTTTATAAATAAATATAATCTGTCTCTTAAGCCTTTGCCGTAAGCACACTTTCGCCATGTCAGCACTCGGTTAGTGTTAAAGTAAACACTACCGTTAGACCATTGACCTCCGCAAAATAATTAATAAGTTACATATCAAAATCACTTTGAATACAACGTATACATGATAAATTCCAATTCTGTCTTGTTTTCACAAGTTTATTTAAGAGGCTAGTTTCTAGCTGTAATTTATCAGGCTTAACTTCCAGCATATCGGAATCTTGCATCAGAATCTAAACAAACTTACAACTCTGTTCATTATTTTGCAAATTTCATCATTGGTGACTGAAAGCTTTGAGATGCTGGATAATATCCTGGATAATAATTGGGACAATTGAGTTCCATCATTTGTTTTTTTATTGTTCGTCCAGCAGTTTGTATAACAGGCACTTGACCCTACATTGATATAGCCATTAACATGATTCAGCATATTCTCGTTCGTTCAAGTTTATAATATGTTTTATGTATGGGAAGTATGCGGTGTATCACACAATCCATTGTAATTTGGTGGGCAAGATAGGTTTCCATTGACGTTGTTGATGACGATTTCTGATGTTTGGGTGAATGCTGCTCATTTCTCGACGGAATCATCAGGACAGTTTTCTGGTCACCCATCGAGGTAGTATCCTGGGCAAACATCGGTACAATAGTTGGTAATTACCTCTCAGTATACCTCATTCGATACCGTTACTGGATTTTGAGCTTGCGTACATATAGGTATAACGCCAAAGTTCGAATGTTCAGTGTTAGTCACTTCTTCAATCTCTACTTCGATCTTAGATTTGTTTCTTTTCCTTCATTCGCCTATTTTGAAACTATTTTAATTGTGCGCTCTTTCAGTTTTAGAACCTCGGCATTCTTGCATATTGACTCTAGTTCCATTATTTGCTAGCTGAATGCAGTCCAGTTACGTTTTTGTTTTCTTACACCATTGCTAGGTTCCTTAGTGGTCATCCAGCTGTTTGTCCAGGTCACATAATGGGCCTTTTGTCACATAGCCACTGACTGAGGAATCTGGATTAATTTATTTTTCCATTTGTAATGTGTGATTATTGCGTACTATGTCCATTTCTATCACACAATTCATTGTAATTTATTGGACGAGATAGTTTTCCATTAATGTTGTTGAAGGAGAATTTCTCGGTGTTTTGGTGAATGCCTGCAACAAAAGAAAACTGTAAGTGACACTGGCACTTGCATTATCAATAAGGGAGCAAATAAATAAGAATACTCGTTGTCGAAACTTTTGGTACATGGGGTCCCAGCACAAAAGCTTTATAAGAGAATTAGGAAAAAGATTCGTCGACGTTTGGCGAGGTAATGTTGCTAGCATCTTGGGAACGATGCCACACGGGCCAAAATTTTTACATTTATTTTAGTATTAAGTTAGTTTTATTTTAGTATTATTTAATTTTAGGCACTTTAGTTTTATAGTTGAATTGTATGTATTTATTGTTTGTTGCTTAAGTTTATTTGAATAAAGTTTAATTAAATACTAAGAATAAATTTGAAGAATAATCTTGAATGCGGTGGAAATAATATAATAATATTACTAGGCAAATTAGACAGAGCCATCGAGTCTAAAACTAAGCAAAGGTTGTGTAATAGATAACTGATAAATTCACTATTTTGTAAATACATATATATTAAAACAGCCTGACTAAGACAAATAAACATGTTCGAACCAATAGCTCTCCAATAAAGGATCCCGTGTAGTGCTTTCGACTCATAGCAACGAGGGACCAACTTATACTGGAGTTGTTACTTTCTACGTGCGGTAAACCGCAGTATGTATTAAAATATAGAAAATAAGGAAGATTATATAAAAAGTAATTTAACTTACCATAGCCCTGCGAGGGATTTAGAGACATCCTGGATGTACTGGTTTTGGTTATCTTCGCCGCAGACCTCAGGGAGGATGTCCAGCAGGCCGAGGAGCCGACATGGTGAATGTGCTTGCGACGAAGGCTTGAGAGACAGTGGTCACACAGAATACAATTCACGCTTTTATACGTTATTTTCGCGAGCCGTAGTTAATTAGCGCATGGACAATTTCATATTTAACTAATTAGATGCACTTAGACTAATGATGTTGTTGTTTCCTAATTGTAAATATTTTTCTAAGTACTCGTACGTATATTAAAGCATATCTCAAAACCGGTTTCTATTGATTTTCAAATCATTGGGTTGGCTTATAATTGATATCATCAATTAATAACTTGTCCCTTGCATTTTTTTATACCAATATTGTGGCAAACAAGCATACGGCACGCCTGATGGAAAGCAGTTACCGTAAGGTTATGGAGGCTTGTAACTGTATGGACCCTGTAAAAATCTCTTCACTCTATTTTTGAAGTACGCCATGCTTTAGCCTGCTGGCAAAATTTCAACTGACAGTTCATTCAACAGCTTGATTGTACGTAGAAGGAAACTTATCTAGAATCGCATAGTACATGGACATGTTCTAATGTGTGAGGATGAATTCCTTGTCGATGGGGAGCGGTGCGACTGTAGAAGGAGGCCGTGGGCATCATGTCAAACAACTTCTCAGAACACACCCCATTGTACAATCGGCAGAACACACACAGGGACATAATATCTCTTCTCAGACTCAGGTTCTAAACCGTTCCTCCTCACAGTGCGCCTCTAAATCGAGTCTCAAGATGCAAGTTGGTATTTAGGCGCCCCTACCCATAGCTGACAACAGTACTCCATATGCGGCCGTACTTGAGTTTTATAAACCTTTGCTGCGAGTTGAAGTAATGCTTCGCCCTGTTGAGCACACCTAGTTTCTTCGACGCCACCTTGACCACCCCCTCTAGATGACAACGAAACTGGACGTCGCTGGAGATTTCAACTCCTAAAATCCGAATACCTAGAACCAGTTATATTAATTCTGATTTCTAAAAGCAGTTCCAGAAATATTATATTTTAAAAATAATTTAAATTACTTATAGCACTTTACTTAGTAATATAGTCTAGTGTTATTTACACTTGATATATGACCTAAGTGTATTTTCACTTCATTGTCCTGTCAGTGCTTTCACTTCGCTCTTATTTTGAATTGTGAACAGGACTATGGCGAGCTACACGTTTTGGAGACGCAGCATGCTTTGGAAGCCACCCAGCTACAAAAGATGAGCGCCTTTGAAGCTTAATTGAAGGCCTCTACTCCACAGCCAAATGTCTCCGCTGCGCGCTTGCAGGATGAATTCTCGGAGTTCAAGTCATTCGTGGTGTCTGTAATATATTTATTGCGACAAAAGATTACAGGGCTTGCTAAGGCTGTTGATAATATAGAGATGAGACATCGTCGAAAGTATTTACTTGTAGCTGTCATGATTTAAAAATGTTCACCATTGGCCTCTTCAATGACAAAATGTGTAACAAATTGTGGTAAATAAAGTTTAAATAAATAAACCAAATGTAGTATACATCGTTTTTAAGCTAACCAATTGGGGAAGTACCTCAACCTCACAGAATACCGCAACCAAATAACAATTCACTATAGGGTTGTTGTGTCACTGCGAGTGAGTGAGGTCACCAGAAAGAAAGGAGTTGCTGAGTTGGCAGCGCGCGAGCGATATTTCATGTTGCGGGCGTTAATATGGCTACGGTAACCGCTTCGCATCAGGCAGGCTATATCCTTGTCTGCCACCCAACGTAGTATAAAAAAATATTGTTAAACTTAAGTGGGTTAAGTACGTATTGTACGGATTAACTACGATGTACGGATTTTATCGCCAAGCTGGGGTCCATGGTTGTTCCCAGGGTGGTTTTCAATAATACTTTTATACCATTCTCCTCTACAGTAACTAACCTGGGAATAGTCATGGATCAAACGTTGTCCTGGGGTCCTCAGATTGGTGAGATCAGTCGGAAAGTGTTTGCGTCTCTGTATTCATTAAAGGTGTTGCAAAATTTCCTCCCGGTTACTACTGAAGCGATGCTTGCTCGCTCTCTTTTGCTTCCTTTGATTGATTACGATGACGTAGCTTTCTTGGACTGTACTGAAGAGTTGCTGGATAAGTTGGACCGGACACAAAATCAATGCATACGCTATGTGTTTGGCCTGAAAAAATTCGACCATATCTCCATGTTCCGTGACCAACTTGGATGGTATCCAATTCGAATTCGAAGAAATTTCCACATAGTTACATTTTTGTATAATGTTCTTTTCAATCCTTCTGCACCAGGTGGACGACTTTTCTTGGACATACCTTTTTATAATAATCATTTTTACGGCAAATCCTTTTCTATCCTTGCGGCTAAGCTTTGGAACTCCTTACCATCTGATGTAAAGATGTCCTTTTCTGTGGATTCTTTCAAATCTTTAAAAAGATCCTATGATAAATCCTTGAATTGCTAGTACCAACCAAATTGTATTTATATATTACTTAATGTACCTAATATGTTATTTTTATTTATTTTGCGTTTGTACTCTTATTCCACCCTCGGGATATACATATTTACAGATTCCTCTCAAATATTTAAAGGTTGACTGGAAGAGATCCCTTAAAGGGATAAGTCCGCCTTTGTACGGCTTTTATTTTATGTAACTTTTATATGATTGTTTTATCTAGTGCAATAAAGATCCTCTTCCCCCCGGACCGCTGTGAGGCGTGAACGTGTCCACTAACCTATGTCGCGTAATAATTAAATATATTTAATAAATTTAAAAATTGAATATAAAATAATTGTGACTCAAGTGTGATTCGATCTCGGTGACCGCGCTGTGTTGATGGTCGGTTCGCCTACCGCTGTGCCAGCGATCGAGTGAACCCCTGCGCCGAAAATACAAATTACCTGCGGCGCCGCTACTACGAGCTGCAACTACGTCATCACAGCTACGGGTCGATGCGCGCCGGCGGCTACCGTGCTACGAGCGACGACAGCGAGAATGCGCTACGCGTGAATGACACTGCATTGTATTGAATACATCGGAGCGTGAACTGTGCGCAGTAAGGGCAAGGAAGTATCGTGAGAGCTTGCAAGACAAGAAGATTATCCGCTTAACAGTGCAAGTAAGTGCATAAATATACAACATTACTAAACAACCATCTTATCGGAAAGAGTCAGGAGTCAAACACGCTAATACTAATAATACACTATTATTAGACATCCCTTGCTCACCTTTGGTGCCTTAATACATAGCAAAATGCAGCGCACTCCACCGCCCTCACCGTCGATAGCAGCGGCCACGACTAATCTATTAACCACAGCACACTTCCAATCCGATCCAAACCTGTCTACGGGTGGGGAGCATATTGTCCCACCGCGTATTAAAAGAAAAAGGCAGGAAGAGTTGCAAACTGACTTCAACGAATTTAAACAGGAAATGAAGGATCTTTTAACCTCTTTTATGACTGCACAGCAGAAAGAACTGGAAAAAAATTCTGTTACTCTTAAGGAAATTAAGCAGTCTAGCAGTAATGTCGAGACCTCCGTAGCATTTCTGACCGCCCAAAATGAGGAATTTAAGAAGATTATTAACCAACTACAGGAAGAAAGAAGGGAAGACAAAAAACATATAGCAATATTGGAGGAGAAAATAGAAAATATGCAGATAGATGCGAGAAAAACAAATTTGGAAATTAAAAATGTACCAAAAAGGCCCAATGAGTCAAAGGAGGATCTGGTGGATATGGTCCTAAATCTCTCACGTACAATTGGCTCCCAGGTGAAAAAGGAAGACATTAAGGACATTTTCAGAGTACGTGGAAAGAAAGAAGGGGTACTCAACTCTCCCATAATTATTGAGACCTCGTCAACCATCTTAAAAAATGATGTTCTTAAGTTGTGTAAAGCTTATAACGTAAACCAAAAAACCAAATTGTGTGCTAAACATCTTGGACTGAAGGCGCACGAGGACACCCCGGTGTTCGTTACGGAGCAGCTCACAGCGAAAGCTGCGCGTTTGTATTTTCTTGCACGTGACCTCGTCAAGGACAAGTCCTTCAAGTTCTGCTGGACGGCATATGGGAGGGTGTACTTAAGGAAAAATGAAACCTCACCTGTAATTCAAATTAAAACCGAATTACAGATTCAAGACATGCGGAACAACAAATGACTATTTTTGGTTATGTCTTCGGGGCTGCAGGAACTCTCTGAATGTGTTAGAAACATATCTTTTTATTTATATTTCAATGTGTGTTTCGTAGTTTTTATAGATTATACACAAAATCTCCCTTACACATCACATAAACTCATATTAAAAACAATCAAAAGATTATCGATTTGTACTAGTGTATACAAGTGCATAACTCTCAGAAATACAGTATACTTCTTTATGAAATATTGGTGTAGGGGCTTTTTATTTTCTTAAGGGAATTTAGTGGACTGTATTAGGGCGGATTATCTACACGACACAATTATGTGTTTTTGCACGATAGAGAGCTAGGTACACTAGAAATTACCAAACAAAGGGTACTCACCAAGTTTCACCAGCTCGTTCCACGAACACAATACAAAATTGGACGCGTAGATATGTGTCGAAATGCTGCGTATCACCAAGTACCGATTGATATGAGCGCGGCGCGGAGACAAGGGTTCATAAGCTCCTAAACCCTGTGTAACGCGTGTAACTTGCTCGGGGAATTCTGTTCTGTCGAATGTTGGGCGAACAGTGGTGCTCTCGTGGCGCGGCGCGCTCGCAGCGGCGAGCGCTCGGGAGCGTTCGGAAACGCTCGTATCGCGTCGTAGAAAGAGATGGCAACACTTGATGCGTGATTATTTTGCAAGGTAATCTTAGCGACCTCTATAGCTCTCTTTCTGGCGCGAACATCCTCCCCACCTAGGCGAGTTAAATCGCCTAAGAAGAATAAGAAGAATGGCAAAGAGATAGGCAAAATAATGGCCAAAATGCGGATAATAATCATAAGAATTATGATATCTATTTATTATATTAATGCGGATGCGGATGCGTAAGAAAAATAAAAATATAAAATAAAGGACACAAATAAGGAGAGGTTTATTGATTTGGGAGCGGGCAAATACTTGCCACTGGACGTAATAAAGTCCCTGATCGCATACGCACTGTTACTACCCTAATCACTCCGTCAGGACCCGGATGAATGTCTTCAACCACACCTAAAGGCCACTGAAGAACGCGTAAGTTGTCCGATTTCACAATAACTACTGTACCCTTTGAGATAGGATCTTTGGGTGTATCCCATTTTCGTCGATTGTGCAAAGATGAAAGATATTCTCGACGCCAACGGGTCCAATAACTGGCTACGATTTGATCCAGCATATTTTTGCGTTTTATTAAACCTCGCGAATCAGGTAGTATTTCAGTCGCGTCAAACGTTAAACTCTTCAACGGACCACAAGTCAAAAAATGTGCGGGCGTTAAAGCGATTGGCTCTGCAGGATCACTGCTAAGAACCGTAAGAGGGCGCGAATTTAGTATACACTCTATCTGTGTAAAAATCGTAAGAAGTTCCTCATACGTGAGAAGCTTATCACCAATAATGCGTTTGAGATGCGTTTTAATACTTTTAATATTAGACTCCCAAGCGCCACCAAAATGAGGAGCATTGGGCGGATTTAAGCGCCAAGTTATTCCATGTTCTGCGAGTTCGTCCGAGAAAGAATTAACATGCGATTTTGAATTTAAAAAGGCGTTTAATTCATCAAATTTGGCCTTGGCACCAATAAAATTAGTACCATTATCTGAGTACAAATAATGGCAATCACCGCGGCGTGATATAAAGCGACGAAAAGCCTTTAGGAATGCTTCTGTACTTAAATCCACGGCTACTTCGATATGAACGGCTCGAGTGACCAAACACGTGAACAGACAAATATAAGCCTTTTCTCGACGAGCTCCACGATATCTACTAATTAAAATAGACAGCGGCCCGGCGTAATCAACTCCTGTTTTAAGAAAGGCCTTTGCCTCCTGCACGCGGAATGACGGTAAGTCAGACATAAAGGGCGTTTCGGAACGCGGGTTAGCTTTAAAGCAACTGTTACATAATCTAAACCGCTTCCTTACAACGTTACGACCGGATATCACCCAATAACGTTGTCTAATTAAAGAAAGAAGAAGGTTCGGTCCAGGATGCATGTACTTACGATGATAATAATCAACTAACATATCTACTATATGATCGCGTTTTGGAAGCAGTATAGGATGCTTGGCATCGAAGGGCAAGGAGGAGCGGCCTAATCTGCCCCCAACGCGCAACAGCCCATCCAACAGTAGCGGAGAAAGCGACTGCAAACATTTTGAGCTTCTATTTTCCGTGCGAACCTTTTGAATGTCAGCGGAAAAATAAACCCTTTGTAAATCTACGAGAATTACCTTCTCAGCGGTTAATAAATCTGAAGAACTAATTCTTTCAGAACGCGGAAGTTTTTTAATAAAGCGTAAAATGTAAACAACGACACGTACATATCTTGACCACGATGAAAAACGCGACGCGAGCGAATAAAAGAGAGGTGCGTTTGGCGCGGAAGCGGTAAGCAAGGTTTGCGTAACCTTTTTCTGTTCTAAATCTACATTTTCACATTCATTAAATTGAAAATTCGTAAGAGGCCAAGTAGTTATATTTTCGCGGGTCCATGATGGGCCATGCATCCATAATGGATGTTCAATTAATTGCGCAGGAGTAAGACCGCGAGAAAGACAATCGGCAGGATTATCCTTACCGTTTATATGAAAAATCCGTGTAGGGTCAATATTGTTTTGTATTTCCGTAATTCTGTGCGCAACGAAAGTGTTAAAGCGATGCGGTAATGAACGTGACCAATGCAGTGCTACAGAAGAATCCGTAAACGAATAAATTTCTTGAATTTTATGTCGAGACGATATGGAATGCAATACGAATTTTAATAATTTTGACATTAGTACGATTCCACACAACTCCAAGCGAGCTAGTGTTATTGCTTTGGTGGGAGCGACTTTACTTTTAGCGAAAATTAAATTTACTATGTTGGGCGAATTTGAGCCTAAAACACAAATATAAATAGCCGCGCCGTATCCACTTTGACTTGCGTCAGCGAACCCCAAAATGACCACCTGTGTATCTGAAGATGAAATACCCAAAAAACGTGGAATTCTAAATTTTTGCAATAACAATAATTCCTTCTGAAACTTGATCCATTTATTACAGACTTCCTGCGAAGGAGTCGAATCCCAATCAATTTTGGCCAGCCATAAATCTCTAATTAATAACTTTGCGTACAAAATAACCGGTGCACAAAATCCATTAACATCCCATAACTTAGCTATAGTGGAAAGCATAGTGCGCTTTGTACAAATTTGCGGGGTGGATTTAATATCCATAAAAAACTCATCTGCGATATGATCCCAATTGAGTCCTAACAACTTTAATTTTTCGTGTCTATCAAACTCAAAGGTCTCACATAAACGGTTCGATTCTGGAAGGAATGATAATAATTCGTGCGAGTTACTGACAAATTTTGTTAATTCGAAACCTCCACATTTAAATAATGAAATAAGTTCACTTGATAAAGCCTTGGCTTCGTCCATAGACAATACCGAAGTACCGATGTCATCCATATAAATATCTTTTGTCACTACTTCTGCGGCGCGAGGATAATTTTGTTTTTCATCATTAACCAATTGCAAAATGGTGCGCATAGCTAGATACGGGCTGCTTGTTAAACCAAAGCAAACACGTTTGAATTGATAAATTTTAAATTCGCTTTCATTATCAAAGCGATACAAAATGCGTAAGAACGGACGATCTTGCGGGCGCGTTATTATTTGTAAAAACATTTGTTTAATGTCGGCGGTAATAGCGATGGGAAACAAACGAAAACTAAAAATTATTTCACTTAAGTCCTTTTGCAAGTTAGGCCCAGCGTGTAAACAATCATTCAATGATAAACCTGATGACGTCACGGCGCTAGCGTCCATAACTATACGTAACTTGGTGGTGAGTTTATCATCGCGACACACACCGTGATGCGGAATATAATATGCTAACTCATTCTGGCTATGCTGCGTTACAAGTTCGAGATAACCCTTTTGTAAATATTCTTTAATAATATCATCATACTTTAGGCGAAAAGAAGGATTCGATGTAAATTTGCGTTCGATAGCGGTATATCTGCGTGATGCGTTAGAAAAAGATTCTCCTAATACGCGCGGATCTCGTTTAAAGGGCAAAGGTACCACATATCTACCATCGTTATTTCTGGTAACGGATTCTTTGTAAATACGTTCACACTGGCTATCGCCGGGTGACATAAATGTTTGCGCTGGTGGCTCCTCTATGGCCCAGAATTTATTTAATAAATTATCCAAGCGCTCATCAGTATGCATTGCTAGAAAACTACTAGTATTCGATGACGTATATGTAGTATTAAATTGCGCGCAACCAATAATCAAATACCCAAATGCGGTTTCGATCGCGTCGGGTTTCCCCTTAGGACCCAATATTTTATTTCCACGTAATATCTCTGCAAATACTTCAGACCCCAACAATAAATCGATTTTGTCCGGCATGTAAAAACTATGGTCTGCGAGTGGCAATCCATTAATATAATTTAACGACGAGATATCTATATCTGTTTCGGGCAAATCATTTGAGATCTCCCTTAAAACCAGTGGTTGAATAGGAAGCGAAAACCGGTTGTCATAGTTTGAAAATAAAGTTAAGTTCGTACTACCAAGGACACCTTGTTCGCCATTTCCTATACCTCGCACAAGAGTATCGGAACCATAATTAAATATATTTAAATTAAGACGTTTACATAGTCCTTTTGAAACAAAATGATTTTGCGACCCCATGTCAATTAATACTCGAACTTCATGCGGACAGCCCAGTATATCTAATATGAAGGCACGCGCTGTACCAAGCAAAACCGTACGCGTACGATTCGCAGCTGTATTCAGGCTCTGTGCCTGTGCCGATACACTGCAGAATGAGACAGCGGCGGTACCGCTATTCTGTTCGCGCTGTGTACCCACATTGCACATCGGCCGGTTAGAAGCGTCAGAATTCGCAATGACAACAGGGGCGGCCTTGACCGTAGGTGAGGTCACGCGCGCGGGTCGCTTGTGGCTAGCTGGCGCGGCGGGCGGTTGGTTACTAACGTTAACATTGAGCTGGTTCGAATCCCAATGCAACATGGAATGATGTTTCTTGTTGCATAGTTTACATACAGAATTAGACCTACAATTATAAGTAGTATGATGAGAACTAAGACAATTGACGCAATAATTATTATTTTTAATAAATAAATATTTTTCTCGCGGGAACATGTTATTGAAAATTGAGCATTTATAAAGATTGTCGTGTTTATGCGATTTACATAAAATGCATTTCAAGTTAGAATCGTTATTCGAATTACTGTTTACCATGAATGAATTCGAAAATGTATTACGTTGCACGGAAACCGGTTTATTTTTTTTATGATGCGGCTGGTCGTTAGTCCTACGTAATATTTTTGTTTGCTCGCGAATAAAACTTATGAATTCAGAATATTGTGGAATGGATTGTTGTCTGATACTCATCTCAAACAACCTAACCGTTTCACCATCGAGTTTGCGTAAGCCAAAATAAATAAAGATTAAATCCAAAAGATTATTTAATTTTAGTTGTTTTAATGCGGCGATGGACGTAGTGTACAAATCAACAAATTGTTCCAATTGGTCGGCGGTTGGATTATTTAACTTGGATAAATTGAATAACTTGTCTATATAACTTGTTGCAATTGCGCGTATATCTTGATATTTCTCTATAAGCGTATCATAGATTAAGTGGTAGTTTTCTGCGGTCGGGTTAATGCCTAACCAAATATGTTCCGACTTTCCCTTTAATTTCGAAACTAAATAGCGTACACGTAAAGTATCATCTAAACTTGTATTATTATGTACCATCGTATTAAAACTTTCTATGAACATGGGAAACTTTTCGTATTCTCCATGAAATTCAGGTATACTTAATTTTTCCAACCTAATATTATTATTATTATTATTGTTAGATAGCGGAGCGGCGGGTTTGACGAAACTACCAAATTGTTCGAATGCTGAAGAAATATTGTTAAATAAATCATCAAATGCCCATAGGACCTCGTAATTAGGTGGGCGTGGTGGACTAGCGGAAACATAAAGTTTATTTAGTTCTTCTATGATACGATTGTATTCCAAACGTAACATGTTGACGTTTTTTGCGTTTGACATAAACTGCTTGTACCCCCTGGCGTCTGGAGAATTCGGTATCGAATCATGAAGCGTTTGTATTCTACTGAAATACGCATTACGTTTAGTTTCAAGCAAAATTATATTTTGTTCCAGTTCACCTTCTAACTTACCGCTAGACGCGGCGGCGGTGGAATTTTTTTCCCCTTTATGCATGATAGGAGGGTAGGTAAGCGGACAACTTACCCCGAGCAATTAAATAAATAAAATTAAAATTAAACAAATTATAGGCGATAACGATTCGTATGCGATGCGGGAATAACAAATTACAAATATATAATATTTGATATATATATAATATTTGACGAGAGAGTATAGAAAATTAACTGAGAATGCGGGTAGGTGCGTTTACGCAGTATGTATGAATTTGAATTACCGGTCAAATCCGGTTCGAACAAGGACCAAATTATGTAGGGGCTTTTTATTTTCTTAAGGGAATTTAGTGGACTGTATTAGGGCGGATTATCTACACGACACAATTATGTGTTTTTGCACGATAGAGAGCTAGGTACACTAGAAATTACCAAACAAAGGGTACTCACCAAGTTTCACCAGCTCGTTCCACGAACACAATACAAAATTGGACGCGTAGATATGTGTCGAAATGCTGCGTATCACCAAGTACCGATTGATATGAGCGCGGCGCGGAGACAAGGGTTCATAAGCTCCTAAACCCTGTGTAACGCGTGTAACTTGCTCGGGGAATTCTGTTCTGTCGAATGTTGGGCGAACAGTGGTGCTCTCGTGGCGCGGCGCGCTCGCAGCGGCGAGCGCTCGGGAGCGTTCGGAAACGCTCGTATCGCGTCGTAGAAAGAGATGGCAACACTTGATGCGTGATTATTTTGCAAGGTAATCTTAGCGACCTCTATAGCTCTCTTTCTGGCGCGAACAATTGGATATGTATAGGTTCAGTAATACGACGGGTTTCTAAATATTATGTAATATGTAAACACTGCAAGCTATTCTTCACCTCTTCGATTTGCCCTCTACGTATATATAAAATAATAAAATATGTGTGATACAATTCAAACGATAACTGAAATGGACGACTTAAATATGGCCGGGTCAATCTCATGCGATGTATCAGAGCTTACCAAACACTATCAAACTAATATAAATGACCTAACTGTAATTGCTCAAAATATTAGAAGTGTGTATAGCAATTTCGACGATTTTATGATTAATATGTCATCTCTCACCTTTGAACCTGATGTCATCATTCTCACGGAATGTCGTCTCGACGCAAACAAACCTATTCCAGTCTTAAGTAACTATATATCTAGTGCAACTTCTTTCCATATAAATCGAAGCGATGGAGTTGTTATATACGCAAAGGAAAAACTTAAGCCTAAAATTAAAGAAGTTCGGTTAACTCAAGCATCTTGTCTACAAGTTAATATTCTCAATCACATCATTCTTGGAATCTACCGGTCTCCATCGAATATCAACGCTGAAGGCTTTACAAATTCGTTAAGTGAATATATTAATAACTTTAAATCTACTACTAATTTTATTATTGCTGGTGATATTAACATTAATATCTTACCTAAATTGCAAGAGAGATCGCACGAATTACAAAATAGAATATCATATCTAAATATGCTTGCATCTCATGCTATCCTACCTGGTCATACCCTACCTACAAGAGAAAACAGCTGTCTTGATCACTTTATGATTAGAATAAATAGGAAAAAACATTCTGCTTTCATTGCTATTCTAAATACCACTGTCACAGACCATGCGACTACGTTATTAGCAATAAACAAAATAAAAACAAATAAACTTGTTCTAAAAACTATTACCAAAACTAATTTTGCAAGTGCATTATCATATTTACAAAATAAAAATGTTTCTGAACTAATTTTTCATGAAGATCCTAACTTATTAGCACGTACTCTTATACACACTATTATGGAATCTCTAAAGCAAAATACCTCCACGACTAAAATTCCAAAAAACCAACGCACGGTAAAGCCTTGGATGACCAAGGGTATTCTCAAGTGTATACAAAACCGAAATAAATTACAAATGGAATTGCGCAGAGATTCGGATAATAACATTAAAAAAATTACTTATGCAAGGTACAGAAATTTTTGTAACAATCTTATTAAAAGGACTAAAATAAATTATGAAAGAAACTTAATCAATAATACAATAAAAAACAACAAGTTACTTTGGAAAAACATTAAATCATTAACTTACACTAATAAGACTAAAGGAACAAAACAAGAACTGATTGACTTGAAACCAACGCCTCTTGAATCGGCGAACTTTATTAACAATTATTTTGCAAACATTGGCAATCAACTTGCAGAAGACATTCAATCAACTATAAATAAAGACGAGACCTGTACGTACCTTCACAATCTTCCTAGCCAACCCCAATCATTCGTTCTGTTGAAAACCGATTACGAGGAGGTTGATTCTATTATTAGAAGTTTAAAATCAGATAGTGCTTCGGGATGGGACAACGTTTCGACTCGTTACATTCAATATATAAAGGAAGAAATTGTCCCTGCTATCGTCCATCTAGTGAATCTTTGTTTTGAAAAGGGTATATTTCCATCAATCCTTAAAGAATCCATTATCACTCCAATTTACAAGGGTGGAAGTGCAGACGACATCACTAACTACAGGCCTGTCTCAGTAATTACAGTTTTGGCGAAAATAATAGAAAAATTACTAAATGTAAGACTCCTAAATTACCTCGAAGCACACAATATACTTTCAAACTCACAGTTTGGTTTCAGGAAGGGAATTTCCACCGAAGATGCTGTAACTTCTTTAACTGAAACAATAATTGAAAACGTAGACAAAGGTATAAAATGCTTAGCATGCTTTATTGACCTTAAAAAGCATTTGTTACTCTATTTCCATCTTGATACAGTCTTTTTTTCTAACTTTAGCTAAGTTAGAAAAAATTGGTATTAGAGGCCAACAACTAAAAATATTTAAGGATTATCTCTCGAACCGGATTCAAAAAGTAAAATTGGGTGAATATATAAGTGAGGGACAAGTCGTGACCTATGGTGTCCCGCAAGGAAGCGTACTGGGTCCTAGCTTGTTTCTCATTTATATAAACGATCTGTGCAACATGACGCTAAAGAATGCAAAAATTTTATCTTATGCGGATGATACAGCGATAGTGTTCACAGGTCCAAACTGGGAAATCGCTCGCAAATATGCTGAAAATGGCATGTCCCAAGTAGCTTTGTGGTTAAAAAACAATCTCATAACCTTAAACGCATCAAAAACTAATTATATCTGTTTCAGCATATATAACAGTACTCAGCCCCCTGATAATTTTGGTATAAAAATCCACTCATGTGACCAAACTCTAAATTGTCCAAACCAAAGAAATAAAATGTGTAGAAAATATACGAATTGATATAGAATTTGAGCAGGTGTGTAATTTTTTTTTTATTCAACGTCCTTAATTATAATTATCTATTTCAAAATTTTAGTTTATCATTGTGAATTCTCTACCGTTTTTTAGATTGACGAATCTGGAAGTGGAGAACTTCAACCAACATTTACAGAAATAATCGCTGAAAAAGAAATGGACTTGATGAGAAAATCGCTCGAGGAAGATGACGATGATAAAGAAATGGATATTATAAATATACCAGACGATACTCCAATTATTGAATCCGTAAATAAAAAAGCTACGAGAAGTAAAATGAAGAAAAGTTATGTAGATTTTCTTTCTGACGAAGAAGACTTTCTATGGGATTCAACTTCTTGGAAGGATACGGGGGATGAATCTACGTCTAGTGAAACTAATAAATCGCAAAAGAAGAAAAAGCTTAGCTCAGATAACGGAAAAGTGGGTGAGGTTGGAGTAAGAAAGAAAACAATAAATAAACGAAAAGTAGCGAAAATTTCGAGAGATAAAGGTAAGGAATATGTCAAAAAGGATGGATCTATTGCAAAATCTAGATCTCTGCGGCCTAATCCATGTCTGGACACAACTTGTGGTAACAACTGTAAAGACATAAGCGAGGAAAAAAGAAAAAACATCTTCGACTATTTCTGGGGACTATTCTCACAAAGAAAAAAGGATTGGCTAATATCTATGACTTCCAGAGGTACAGTAAAACGAAAAAGATCCAAGGAATCTAGCTATAGAAAGAACACCTATTACTACTTTATAAACGATGGTGAAGGTCGGAGAAAAGTATGTATGAAGTTTATGATGAAAACTTTAGATGTTAGTCACAAATATATCACGTACACATTGGCCAATGCCTCTTCGGGGTTGTCAAAAGAAGAGAGCAGAGGTAAAATTGTTCCTAAAAATAAAACCCCCCAAATAGTAAAAGATTCAGCTATAAACTTTATCAAAAGTTTACCGGCGTTGCCATCCCATTACTGTCGTAAAGACAGTACTAGGTTATATCTTCCCACCGAGTTCAAGAAAATAAAGAACCTTTACAGAATTTATAAAGAAGCACAGACTTCTCAGGGCATCGATGTTATTGGCGAAAAAGTGTTTCGTGACCTTTTCAACAAAGACTTCAACATTGGTTTTCACGTCCCGAAAAAGGATAAGTGTGTCAAATGCTTACGTTTTGAAGGACAAAATGAAAATGAAAATCTCGAAAAGATGAATCATTTGAAAGAAAAAGAAGCTTCCAAAAAGAGATTAGCTTTTCATCGTCAACTGTGTAAGAAGAATAAATCCATGCTTTGTACTTCTTTTGACCTACAAAAGGTCCGCATGGGGAAAGCATGTTACTCTTTTATTCAAGGAAATACACCGTCTACAACCTGTGTTTTTACGAAACTGGTACAAGAAATGGTTTTTGTTATACGTGGGGGGAAACCGAAGGGAAAAGAGGGGGTAATGAAATAGCTACAATACTACAAAAGTATATTGCAGCCGTTGATTCACGTGGTTCTATCACAAGTTTAATTCTGTATTCAGACTCGTGCCCAGGACAGAACAAAAACAAGATCGTATTGGCAGCCATACACAATGCACTGTTAGAAACAAGTCATATTGAGACCATACAGATGAACTATCTTCTTCCGGGTCACACTGAGATAACTGTGGATAGTATCCATGCCACAATTGAAAACTCTATTAGAAATACTATAATATGGGCACCTTCACAGTGGCCAACAGTTTTTCAGTTGGCTCGTAAAGAACCTGGCCCATATTTCGTAGAAACGCTTACCCATAACGATTTCAAGAATTTCGAAGAATTCTCGGAAAAATATTTCAAAGGCTTAACGGGTAAGATTAGCAAAATACGCGTGGCGACATTTAAAAAATCGTCTCCAAATATTATGAGTATTAAATACAGCATGATTGATGATGCTGAGAAAGATAGTATACCTATAAAATACCTATACCTATAGCTTTAGCTTAATTTGGGACTAGATACACTGTGTAATTCAATCTTAAATATATATTAAAATAATAGTTTATTCAAAAATACAATTTGCATTTCCTATATATATTTATTCAATCAATTTACGGTATAAATGGCTCACCATTATTTTTGAGACACGTCCATCCCCTCGCCTCACTCGTAGAGCACAGCGTAATTTATAAGCTGCAAGACTGGGAGAGTACCTGCACCTCACAGAATACCGCAGCCAAATAACAATTTGTTAGCTGTCTCAGGGTTGTGTTCCTGCGAGAGAGTGAGGTCACAAGGAAGGAAGAAGTTGCTGCTTTGGCAGCAGGGGTCGCGGCGCGCGAGCGATACTTTATGTTACAAGCGTATATTGGCTACGGTCACCACTTCACATCAGGCAGTCCATATGTTTGTTTGCCACCCGACGTACGTACCATAAAAAATAAATACCTGATGTTCTATATCCGTATTCCTATTATTTGAATCTGAAGACATCATTTTCATTAATTGAAATCTTTGATTTTGTTCATGGTAGGATTGACTACCTAATAAAGTAACATGGCTGTCTTCTATAACTTCATCTTTATTAGTGTTCTCTTTTTCAGTTTCAACTTTACGATCAATTAGTGTACTGGTAGATTGTTTCCTTTCCTGTTGAGATATGTCTTTCATTATCTGTTTCTTATAATACATCCGACGCTGTGACTCCATACTAGCCAGTAAACAAAACAATTGAAAAAAATATTACGTCACATACTGGTATATCTCTCCTGAAACGGTTATATTAGTGTCGGGCATTCTAGTAGAAATTCATACGTACAAATAGAAATTCAATGCAAATAGATCTCTGTAATATTTTCCCTAACTACGTGTCGTCTTTAAAGTACCTATAATTACTTAAATATTATACCCACGTAATACCTGATACCTACTGTAAGTTGTGACTGAATTTTTAAATATTATACCCACTTACGAGACGTAGAGAGGTAAATCATATCGAGTCCGGCCGGGGAAGTACATTCACCTTACAGAAGACCGCAGCCAAGTAACAATACCTTTGAGGATTGTTGTGTTCCTGCGAGTGCGTGAGGTCACCAGGCAGAAGGAAGATGTTGCTGCGCTAGCAGCGGGAGTAGCAACGTGTGGGCGACGCTTATTGCAAGCGTTCATAGGCTACGATAACCGCTTGACAACAGGAGGGACGTATGCATGTTTCCCACCCGGCGTAGTATATAAAAAAGATGTACATTATTAATGAACGAAATCAACACGATTTATACATCACCATTTACACGATACAAAACCATTTATTTATAAATCCCTACCTACCTATTTGATAACTCCTTAATCCTTAGTCACATCTACTGACGCTTTTAAATTTCAATATTATTTGCTAAAGGAATAACTAATAATCTTAATGTAAACTAAAAGAAAAAAATAAATTCTTTAAAATAACGCGTAATAAGTTATTACGAATGTGATTTGACATCTACTCATTCAAATTTTGTTCAAAATAAGATAATTTATACTCACCATAAAAACAGTCAGCCGTCTTCGGGTCGAGCACAACTTACTCCGCTCACTGCTGGCGCGTGACTGATGCGACAGCGGGGGGAAATATCTCAGTAACGGTCACAACAATACTCAGCACGCAACTATAAAGCTTTATTCCAAACGACTTAAGTTTAAGCTACCTTATTAGATTTTTGATGACTCAAGTAATCATGGTCTATTATTTCGTTTTGGTAAAATAATGCAATAACCAAAATAACATACACTGACATCGGGACAAAACGTTTCAACCGTCGTAAAATATAAACCAAGTTCCAAGTTAAAATAGTCCAAGTGACGTAATTTATTATTCTGATGGACAGCAAAATAGGTCAAACGACATATTTTAATATTTGGATAGAAAGCAAAGTGGCTCAAGCGACATAGCTCATTATTCCTATGGAATGCAAATTGGGCTAAGCGACACAATCAGGTAAAAAGAGTAACAGTTATATGACTTAACGTGCTTTAGTTGTTGAAAAGATTGTGGCAAAAATGACCCAACAGACATGCGATAAAAAATTGAAAAAAGCCTAAACAGCTTAAGTCGTTGGGTCCTCAAATTGGTTCAATTTTATATAGCTTGGATCAATGACCTCTAAAATGAGACATAATTTGCGGTGGGTGTCAAGCGCCAAAAAATTGTTCATAAAAATTTGAAACCTAGATCAAATGATAGAGAAAAATTCGCTGATTCCAAATATGTATATAACTCAATATCGCAAAGAATGTCGCTTGGATCAATTAGCCTTTCAACCGTCGATGTAATCCTGAGTAGTCCAATTTTATTCTTACATCACTATAGTTCGACTCCTTCTCTAAGAAAACTATGTTCTAAATCCTTTTACCATTTGTCCATACCCAACCATTACTTTTTCGCCTTTGCTCCTACTTCTTTCTTTTTCTTTCGGAATGTGCGCGTACACTGGGCTCCCAAAGAGTTTTAGTTGATGAATGTCAGTCTTTTCCGAACCACACCTCATATGGCCGTTTTCCCCCGTCTTTAACGCACCATGTCGCTGACAATTGTGTTGTGCGACGAAACGCACCGTATTTGAACAAACTATGCGGCCAAAAATAATTGTTGATTTTTATCATTACTAAAAGTGATTTTAAGCCATTTCTTGTTACTAATAGGGTAAAAAATTTATTATTTAATTATTAGATATTGTAACGAGCCATACTTTTTAGTTCAGCCCAAGCGCCAACAGATGGCGCCGCGCGTATTGTACAACGCGCTATCGATACGTTCACTCTAGTAGTACGTGAAGTGAACTTACGACTGGTGGTTTTGGGATCCTCAGCTAGTTAGCGCTTATTAGTTGTGTACGCTTGCTTCCACCCACGTTGGGACTTGCGGACCTCTAATAATACCTACTTACTGTAATAATATAGTCGTGTACTTGAGCTTCCACCCCGTGGGACGCCATTGTGTTCTTACTTGTGATCGGCCCAGTACCTCCTTACAATATTTTATTATTAAAAATAATATTAGGAAGAAAATACTGATAAATTCTAGTGACTTAATATTGTTAGCCTTAGTAGGTAAGGCTCCTATTCTGAAAACTGCGCCTCGTCCCCATCCGAAAAGTCTTCATCTACAGGATCTTGATCGGAAGAGTCGTCATCACCTTTCAAATTAGGTTCAAAAGGAAGTAGCATTGAAATTGTCTCCTTTAAAAATGGTTTGCATTTTTTCTTAGGCCAGGGCCTCATTCCTGTTATGACAGGGTCAGAACTCAAAAGTAGCCTAATAGCACATCCGTATTGCAGGATTCTCTCGAGAACTTACGTGCAAAGTTTTGCCTGTAATTTTTAAAGTGTTTGTTTCGTGCTTCATAATATATATAAGATTGACATCAATTCCAGTAATTTAGCCGTCAATTCATGATCAGCAAAAACTCTTTGACTGGTGTTACCGTCATTGGTAATACCGAATCCCGCTTTAGGTACATCTATAAGGAGGCCCATCTTTAAGCGAAATTTCTCTTGAATTTCTGATTTCTTCTGCTTTACTATGGCTTTTTCACTCTCCGCTCTCAACTGCCATTTTTTGACAGGTAACTTATAGGAGAGATGGAAAATTGACTCGAAAAATCGAATTCTGGCATGTAAGATAGATAACCCGAAATTAAGTGCCTCAATATTTACTTCTCCCTTGATGTTTAAATTGTTGAAATTTTTGGAGGTGAGACCACAGATAGTAGAACTATGGCTTTTTCACTCTCCGCTCTCAACTGCCATTTTTTGACAGGTAACTTATAGGAGAGATGCAAAATCGACTCGAAAAATCGAATTCTGGTATGTAAGATAGATAACCCGAAATTAAGTGCCTCAACATTTACTTCTCCCTTGATGTTTAAATTGTTTAAATTTTTGGAGGTGAGACCCCAGATATAACATTTCATAGTAGAAGTGGTGTTCGTAGCTGCATTACACACCTTTCCATCTACCATGGTGAAAAGCATCCTGTGCTTTACTGAATATGTTTTTTCTGCAGTCGTCATTTTAGTTTCTTGTAACGCATTTATGGCATTTTTAACATGAGTTATTTCTTCATTTGTTATATCCTTGGTTTCCTTGATAAATCGTAACCTTATCACCAATATATGACGTGACAATAACGTGGAGAGGAGGGCGTTGGATTCTGCCAGATGACTTTATTACTCTTAGAGCTAATAAGCTGAAGCGGCACAAAAGAACTCTGGAATAAGTTAGAGTCCGAATCTGAATCGTTCACAAATTTTTGTTTATACTGAGCTTGTTGTGCCCCGTCACAGCCCCTTACATATCAAAATTAAAGAGTCTTTCTCTTCTTCCTTCAAATTTGGTAAAACATTATTTAAGTATGTTAACAAACGCGTGACTGTATGGTCCATCAAACTTTGCAACGCTATTTCGGCATATGTTTCTGTCACCCGGTAAGCTGTTTTATCGGGGTAACATTTCTATATTATATTATCATCATTGTAACAAAACAAACAATTTTTAGTGACAAAATTTTATTTTAGTCGCTAAGACTAGCAAAAGTAGTCACTTCTAGCGACAAAGTCGCTAAATTGGCAACACTGGCGATGCGTGGCCGGCCGGGGCGTCGCGAGCACACGCACACATACTCGCAGGGCGGTGCGTCGTGGCCGTGTTGGTGACAGAATTCACATTCGTCGTATGGAAAATGGTCACAGATTGCGTATATGAAACAATTTTGGCACCAGAAAAAATTAAAGTCCAACAGGAATATAATATTGCAATCTTCGTGAACAATAAAATGGTGCGGCTTAGTCGCCGAATGATCACATCCAGCACACTTTTCAGATAATACAAAGTGATTCCTTAGCTACTTTGCTATTTTTAGTAAATTAAAGTCTTCCTTAGTTAGAAATTTGTCGATATCTTTCTAGAATCTTTCAAGAATAGCAACCATTTTTAATTCGTTTCTTCAAAAAGGCCAAAAAAAAAAAGTTTACATTATTTATTATTATTATATATGTGGAGCGTTGGGGTTCGAAATCAGACACTTTTTTATACTTTTTCTAATTTATTCGACTTCTTACTTTAAATCACACCCGTCTTTCGTCTTACACTTTCCGCCATCCTTATTCCTACTTTCTTACGTCCCTTTCATTCGTCTATCCAAACATCATCATCATCTCTCACTCGCACAGTGTTACCATCCTACACTCGGCCATCCTGCAATTTGGTTGTCCTCGACCAAACACACATCATCAAATCAAATCATCCTTGCATTACAAATCGTCTTCACGCATACATAACTCATTCGTAACTCATAATCATAATAACTCACATTATAATATCTAGTAGTAACTAACTTATTTTTAATTACAATAGAAACTTACTGCATCGTACTGCTTAGACGATCATTCCATAATTTACATCTTACATAATACAAGAGAAATTAGGTAGACTTCCACAGCAAAAACAATCTGTAACATGTTAAGTACAGTTATGCAATACTGAACTACTAATACGACTATAAATACAATATTATAACGTTCTACAAAATTCGTTTTATTTAAACACCTGTCTCCCATTTTAAATTATCCTAATTGAAATATGCTAAGTAAACATAATATTCTTTTTCGTTACATAGGCTCTGATAAGCTACACAGTGATTCGCAAAGGAGAGGTCGTCGTGGCTACTGGAAAAATAAAGATTTACACTAAAACTACTCACATCTCCAATTCATCTGTGAATTCAGGCCATGGTTTCATGTAATCTGCTGAACTTGAGGTGTTAGTGGGACCTTCCCTAGAAATATCCATCTTCACTACGTCATAGCGATCATTGCGTTTAACTTTCGTTACCATGTAGGGTCCTAAAAATTTTTCCTTCAGCTTCAGTCCTGTCCCGAACTGAGTACGTTTAATTGCTACTCTATCCCCTTCCTTATACTTTATACTTTCTTTGCGCTTCCTGTTATAATTTCTGATATTCTCCTCTTGAATTTTACCTATATACTCCTTGGCTGTACGTCGTAAATCCTCACGCTGATGTATGTAATCTTCAACGTTCTCCTGGTTTAATAACTTATGAATCTCAATATCGTCCTTCATTCTCATCTTGGTACCAATCATTAACTCGAATGGTGTTGTATTAATGCTTCGCTGGAAAGTGCAATTTAACACCTGTTGTAAACGGCTAACATGTTTATACCACTGCGACTGATCTGCAATACAAAGTTTGGTTAGTATTGAAATTATGATTCTATGAATGCGCTCGACTTGCCCATTGCCACGTGGGATACCAGTGGTTATGGTCACGTGTTCAATATGCTCTTTCTCACAGTATTCCTTGAAGTCGTTACTCGTAAAGGATGTTCCACGATCTGTAATGATACGGGATGGGTTACCAAAAGTCTGCTGATGAACTCTGAGCTTATTCAGCGTTTCTATAGTAGTCGTTCCTTTTGTGGGGAATATCCACACAAACTTCGAAAACCCATCCACAACTGTCAGAATATAGTTATACTGTTTCCTAGTCTGCGTCAACGGTCCTATATGATCACAATGTATAGTATGTAGGGGTAAATCATGTTTATCTATGCTATTCAAAAATCCTTCCTGCCGTCCTTCCTTTCTCGTCGCTAACAAACATGGTATGCACGTCACTAAAAAGTCATCTATTTTCCTGTTTAAGTTTTTAATAAAATAATCCTTACCGATTAACTCCATCATCTTTCTTTTTGAAAAGTGTCCTCGGTCATGAACTCTGCGAATAATCTCAATTTCCATACTCCTGGGTATTACCAACTGTTTTTCTAAACCTTTACATAACAAACCGCTCTCCAATGTATAGTCAGCATAAGATTTCTCCTGCAGTATGTCCTTTATAGCCTTTATCCCTTCATCTAGGTCCTGTGCTCTTCTGATTTCATCATGTAAATTTACCACCAGTGCAGTATAGGGATTTCGGCTTAGTGCGTCTGTGTGCTGCATTCTGCTGCCAGGTCTATGTTCGATCTCAAATTCGTACTGATCAAGTAAAAGAACCCACCTTGCTACTCGCGGTGTCAAATCCTTTTTTCTTAAAGTCATCTGGAATGCTTGACAATCTGTTACTATTTTAAATTTAATTCCATATAGGTAATGATGAAATTTTTTAACACCTTGTATAATTGCTAAGGCTTCCAATTCATAACTGCTGTATTTGCTCTCTGCTTCGGTTGTCCGTCTGCTCATGTAGTAAACAGGATGTAACTCCCCATTCTCATTCTTCTGTAAAAGTATAGCTGAGTACGCCACGCTAGAGGCGTCGGTATGCATCTCTGTGTGAAATCTTGGATTAAATAATGATAAAACTGGACTACTCGCTAACTTCTGCTTTAAATAGTTAAATGCTATCTTTTGCTCATTTTCAAAAATAAAATTGACATCTTTCCTTAACAAATCTGTAAGTGGCTTTGCTATGATTGCGTAATTTGGAATATATTTCCTAAAATATGAGGTCAGACCTATAAAGCTATGCAACTGCTTGACTGTTCTGGGTTCTGGATATCTCACCACAGCGTCAGTTTTATCTGGTGAAGGCCGCACCTCTCCATCCTCAACCAGGTGTCCAAGGTATTCCACGCTCTGACATACTAGGTTTGCCTTCTTCCAATTAATCTGTAAGCCATAATCAGATGCGACTTTTAGTACACTCTTTAATCTTTGTAAAGCCTGCTGTTCGTCTTCTGCATAAATAATCAAGTCATCAATAAAAGTTAACATTATACCCTGCGTCACTAGTTCTCGGAAGATAATTGTGATAAATCTAGTGAAATACTTAGGGCAAATTGATAAACCAAACGGTGCTCTAAGAAATTCAAACTGTCCATGATGTGTCACAAAGGCTGTGTACTTAATTGACTGTTCATTGACCCTTAAATGAAAAAATCCGTTCTGTAAATCTAATACACTAAAAAATTTCGCGTCTCTCAATTTATCTATCAAATCTTCAATTATCGGTAGTGGATATTCATCTTTAACCATCTTTTTGTTAATATCTCTGTAATCTACGCATACTCTAACTGATCCGTCTTTCTTTTTAACCAATACTAAAGGGCTAGAATATTCAGAATAACTCACCCGTATAATTTTGTTCTCTAACCACTCAGTTACCTGATTTTCTACTATTTCCTGTTCCTTTAGCGATAATCGTCGCGGGCGATGTGTCACCGGTATGTCGTCCTTAAGAATAATCTTTAATTCGATCGGGGATTCCTTCGTCTGAGCCGGTCGATAGGTTTCCACACACTCCATAAGCTCCTTCTGCAAAGTAGTACTGCAATTTTGACCTACAACAAAATTAGAACATGCCACACAATCTAACTTCTTCAACCATTCATCCTCTTTGTCTATCAGTTGAACCAACCCTCCTTTGAAAATGACTGTATAACCTAACAAAAACTCTTGTCCTAGAATAACACGGTAAGGCATAGTGCCGTTCGAAATAACATGGAATGTTACATTACTAATCTTCCCGTCGATCGTAACTGGTATAACACATTTTCCTAAGGATTTCACTTCACATAAACCAAGTCCCGTTAATGTCATGTTTTCATCGCACTTTTTGTATGTTTTTAACTCGTTGTAACAGTACTCATCGATTAAATTGATGTCGCTTCCTGTGTCTAATAATGCTTTTGTAGAAAAATCGTCTAAACGTATCGAAATCAACGGTTTTCCATCTTCATAACTTCGTAATTGATTGTTTACATTCACAGTCGGTCCGGAAATGTCACAATTGAGAGCTTCATTCACTCCATTCACACGTTCAATCGTTCGCCGTCGCCATTCGTTGTCAATGCTGCCAACGTCGCAGTCCTCCTGCGAGTGACCGAATGAATGACTATCTCGCATCGAATCCAAAGTGAAGTTCGGCTGTAGTCCGAACATCGCGCGTTTCGCAGTCTGTGCATCGCTGCAATGTTGGTAACTCTGCGTCGCTCGCCGCTCTTCGGATTGCATCGGCTGCCTTCGGTTTCGACTATCTTCATTCATATGTCTTGTTGCGTTCGCGTAGCTATTTTTGCTTACGTAGCCGCCATTTTGCTTGCAACTCAATGAAATATGCCCAAACTCATTACACTTAAAACATTTCAGGCCATCTGCTTTATTCGGACATTCTATAGAACGGTGGTTCGGCTTTCCACAATTATAACAACGCATAGCTTGCTTTCTCACGTTATTGCTAGCACTGCCGCTCGCCACACATTTTGATTTTAACTTGTAGGCTTCGTAAAGTTTAAACTTTTCTTTCAGGTCGCCGTACGTCGTCACTCCGTATAACAATAATTTGTTACTTTCATCGTCTATTATTCCCTCAATTATATACTCTATTGCCACATAGTCAGGTAATTTACCTCGCTTCGCTAAAGCCTTCATCTCGAGCATATAATCATAACAACTCTCGTTCTTACGTTTTTTTCTGCTACTGAGTATTTCGTGAATCTGTTTTGCGTTAATCGTGTCGGGAAACTCTTTAGATAATGCGCTTTTGAGCTCCTCATAGCTTTTAAAAGTTTTTTCTGTGCGCAGCCACGCCGCCGCTGTAGAGGTTAGGGATCGCCTGGCTACAAGTAGTGTTTGTAACGGTGTTAGACCAAATAATTCAGCATTGTCTTCTACCTCTTGCGCCCATTTTGTAACTGTATAAGTGGCATCCGTACCTGAGTACTTCGGTATAGCTTCTTCCACGTACACTAGGTTCGGCTGTGAAACGTGCACCAACTGCTGCTGCTGCTGCTCGGTTTTAGATGAATTTCCGCTGTCCATTATGCCGTCGTTCGTTTTATTCGTCGTCGTCTTCGTGTCGTCAGATTCAATTGCACCGAACTTGCGTTTGTTCATTACCGAATTTACCAACCACGTGTCGCCGTGCCGTCGCCGTGTGATTTCCAACCAGCCAACGTCCACGAAAGTTTGTTTTTATTATATCCCGGACGAGTCCTCAATTTTGTGGAGCGTTGGGGTTCGAAATCAGACACTTTTTTATACTTTTTCTAATTTATTCGACTTCTTACTTTAAATCACACCCGTCTTTCGTCTTACACTTTCCGCCATCCTTATTCCTACTTTCTTACGTCCCTTTCATTCGTCTATCCAAACATCATCATCATCTCTCACTCGCACAGTGTTACCATCCTACATATATAATAACGAAAAACTCACCTTCGCATTGAGAATTAGCCCTAGGTATCAAGCAAGGCAAGGCTAGGTTGCAAGCAGGCAAACCACTCGTTCTCTAATCACTATACAATAAAATTAATGATGGCCGATACGTACGTCATTAAAACTTCACTTAGGAGAGTATGGATCAAGCTATTTTTATTCTTTTTAGAATAAAAATATCTGTATCCTTACTCTCCGGTATTGACATTATAACTGACATTAAATCTTAATTTTGCACTCAATCAGCACGGTAGAAGATTATTAGCACAAATTATTGCGTTTTCAAGACTAAATGAAGAGTAAATAGCATTTTATACAACGTTCGCAGAAGCAATGTAAGATTAAAGGTCTTGAATTTTGTGCCCAAAACGACACTTGTAGAAGACTACAAAACTATTCTAAAACTATTTCAAAATGCATTAAGCAAAACGAAAAACGCATTGCTGACCAAAATAACACCAGTTTTTGCTAGTTGGGTATATCATCTAAAAATCTTGCAAAGACTGCATCAAGTACATTTCCATGACTTGTTGTAGCTTCTTAGAATTAGCGCAACATATCGACGGCGAAGTGCCAATATCTTCTAACTAACACAGACAAAATTTCACAGAAAGTAAAAAAAAACGTAATTTCCTGAAAACTTTAAAAATAATAAATTCATTTGTATGGTGAATGTACAAATATGGAAAGCTAAAGTATCAATTAAGTATAAATATATTAGAAATATAAAATAGAAATTTATTTTAAAGTGAATGGCATAAAGAAAGGTAATTTCTCGGAAAATGTTACATAGGAGGTATTGGCACTTCGCCGTCGATATAGTACCATTATACATATAGCAACATATAGTACATTGGCCGTGTGGTTTCCGGCAGACTAGAATAGAATCACTCCGTTTCTTCCCGTGGATTTCGTACAAGGCGACTAAGGGAAATACATTATAAAACATCGATCAGGCCTCCCCAACCCGTTTGGCCAGCGTGGGGAGTGTAGGCCAAATCCTCCTGTCTAGGACGGACGAGAGAGGGTCGTGCTCCTGCAGTGGAGACTAAAATGTACCTGATGATGATGATGATGAAGGGAAATACATTATAAAACATCGATCAGGCCTCCCCAATCCGTCTGGCCAGCGTGGGGAGTGTAGGCCAAATCCTCCTTCTGTCTGGGACGGACGAGAGAGGGTCGTGCTCCTGCAGTGGAGACTAAAATGGACCTGATGATGATGATGATGTAATATATGGCAATGATGGCTCACCTGTGGTACAGTCGGGAGGTTCATCTTTATTGTTCCACCGGATGTCCGTCAGCACGACGATAACGATAACGAACGATAATGAAGCAAAAAGTTCAGTCGATATGAGTGATCAAATGACCTCATATACATCACCACTAAGAAAAACTGTTAAGTGGTATAAAAAGCTAGGCGTTGAGCTTCTTTTGAACACGGCGCTTGTAAATGCCTGGATTATGTTTAAAGAGAACAAAAATACTAATCCAAGTATAGTGCAATTCAGGCGTCATGCAATTCAGAATTCAGGAGTCGACAAAGAGAATTTGGAACCGCAGGAGAGACCTAAAAGGATAAAACATGAAATGCTGAAAAAAAAGGGACCAGTTGCTAAATTAAGACGTTTCTGTACCGGTTGCTATAAAGAAAATGTGAAAAATTATGGATCAAAAGTAGCTCGAAACAAAACTAAGAAAGTCGTTACATACTGTAAGAACTGTCCCGGTGAAATATATTATTGCTTGCAATGCTTCAATAAATCTCATCGTTATTTGTAGAAGTTTTTATAACAATTTAGTAGCCAACTGATACTTTTTTTATTGATACTTATGTATGAATAAACACGATTAGTAATGAATGCCTTTTTATTTTTTCATTTCTTTGCAATTTCATCCACATTTTCAATAAATTTATTATCACCCATAAACCACACTGAAGGATTGGTCTACAGCGCCGCTCCGGTCACCTTATATAGAGAAATGTTCGGTAAAGACGGCCTACGGCTCACAAAGTAGTTTCAAATTCAGGTCTACCTTGAGGTCACTGATGACCTACGCGGCGTCTCGATCCAGTACAGGTGAGGTCACCGATGACCTACGCGGCAGAGAACGTGTAAAACGTGTAAAACGTTCGAACATGTAAAATTCGAGCCAGAACATGTATATTTTGGACTGAGATCTGGAATTGTTTGTTAAGCAATGTGAACCTTGTGCCAAGTATAAGCCTAATTTGCAAAAAGAGCCATTGATTAGTCATCATATAGAAAACATTCCCTGGCACAAGATTTGCATTGATATATGTACATTTGATAACAAAGACTTTCTTG
Organism: Hypsopygia costalis; assembly: GCA_937001555.2. Taxonomy (NCBI): domain Eukaryota; kingdom Metazoa; phylum Arthropoda; class Insecta; order Lepidoptera; family Pyralidae; genus Hypsopygia; species Hypsopygia costalis. Next base: position 11,263,888 of record OW443347.2, on the reverse strand, counting down.
TATTCATGGATTATTATTCGAAGTATATTGAAGTATGTAAACTCAAGAATTTGTCAAATGAATGTGTAATTTTACATTGTAAATCTATTTTTACAAGACATGGCATCCCAGCAGTTGTGATCACTGATTGTGGAACGCAGTTCACATCAGAAAAATATAAAAATTTTGCTACTTCTATTTGAGTATATCAGTTTGAGCATATTAAATCCAGCCCAAAACATTCTCAGTCAAATGGGCAGAGTCAGAGTGGCGTTAAAATAATTAAAAACATTTTAAAGAAATGTAAGGAGGATGGATCAGATCCGTAACTAGGATTATTAAATTACAGGAACACGCCTAAAACGTACATGCCATGTCCTGCACAATTGTTATTTTCTAGAAATGTAAACTCATTGTTACCAATTCTAAAATCCAATTTGTAACCTAATGTGTCATGTTATGATAAAAAATATTTGGAGCACTTAGATTCCATTAAAAAATATTATGATAAAAATTCAAAACCTCTCCCTAATTTAGATAAAGACCAGAAAGAAAAAAAAATGGATTCAAATTAGATAAAAGGAAAGATAATAGGAACCACGCCCATATTTGGTGGGGATGAATCAGGAGATATTTATAGAAGAAACAGGAAATATATTAATCCTGAAATAAAACAAACTAAGTCAAACAAAAATATATGTAATTCTAATTTTGATTATTTAACTGAGAGTTTGCCTAATGATACATAGTGAATTTAATGAGAGCAGTGTTGAACCTGAGCCTTTGCCAAGTAATGAGAATATTGATGATGAAATTCCTGTGATAAGTAATGTGCCTAATGATACTGTAAAGGTTACACGTAGTGGTCGATCAGTTAAAAAACCAAATAGGTTTCAAGATTACGTAGGGCATGAGGCATTTGATTAAGTTTTGTTTGTCTTTAATAACGGGGGGATGTTTAGGGGATTTGTCAAGCCGGCAGTTTATGTATTTAGGGGATGGGTGAAGCCGGCAGTTTATAATTTGGTTCTAGTTTGTCTATGTTGTCTGTGGTGACAAGATGTTGAGATTGTATTTTTGGATCGAGTCAAATACAATAAACACGAATTGCATTTGTAACAAAGTATTTTAATTTAATTAGCGTCCACATAGTGATAACTTCTGTTGTGTTAGCTGCAACAGAAGTTATCACTTCAAAAATAATCAGTCCAGTACAAGTCCGTGCCTGAAGATGATATTATTACAATGCAACAATTAAACAATTCCATGACAGAAATGGAACATGGTAGACCGTGTAGGGACACATTATGCCGGATCAGCGTTTTTGCTATAGCGATGCGGCGCGCGGGCACAATTGTGAAATATGCTGATATTAAATTACCTACTGTACTTACTTGCGTCAATGCATTCGCATTGTGCCGACGCAGCTATTTCGTTAATGTAGTGGTTTTAAGTATTTTATAATTCATTCAATAAACGAGGAGCAACTCAAAAGGATGTATTATGCAATCACCCTCCACCTCATACCACAACTGGCTTGTACGCCAGTCGTCCCCGGGAATCCGCGCTAAATTTATTAGTTAAAATTATAGTTCAAGTATTGTTTTTAAGTATTTTAAAGAAAAGTACTCACCACTGTATAAACGAGAACCTCAACAACCGCAAGCAGTCGCAGCAGTTGGAATCGAAAATGCCTCTACATGCCAAAAACTGCCCGAACATGCAGTAGGCCATAGTATGGGCTTCTGTTTTGAGATCGAGGACTCATCGAATACTCTTGGACGGGTAGTCTTCGTAGAAAAAAGAAACATTTTTCTACGAAGGGTTCCACTGCATTAGGAAAGTCATAAGTTATATTTTTACAGCGGTTACCGGGGCCATATCAACGCTCGTAACATGAAATATTGTTCGCGCGCTGCCAACGCAGCAACTCCTTCCTTTCTGGTACCCTCATTCACTCCACGAACACAACAACCCTCAAGGAATTGTTATTTAGCTGCGGTATTCTGTGAGGTGGAGGCACTAATCATCGACACTGCATCCCAAAAACTGCCCGAACCTGCAATACCATCGAATACCCATTGGACTGCCCACAAAGAAACACATTCGACAACCAGAAAAAAAAGAAAGGGGTTTAGACCTTAGGCAACGGATCGGCGACGACTTGGTGTTGCTGATCTTCATGGGCGTGGTGATTGCTTTCCATCAGATTTAATGGAAAGTAATCACCACCGCCCATGGAGTGGGTAACCACCCACACGCTCGTTTGCCCCCTCTCCTATAAAAAAAAATCTACGATAGGTTCCACTGCAGCAGGTAAGTGACAAGTTATGTTTTTACACAGCTTTTTAGGGTTCCCAAAGGGTAAAAAGGAACCCTATTACTAACGCTCCGCTGTCCGTCCGTCTGTCCGTCTGTCACCAGGCTGTATCTCATGAACCGTGATAGTTAGACAGTTGAAATTTTCACAGATGACGTATTTCTACTGCCGCAGTATTAACAAATATTAAAAAACAGAACTCATCGAATCGAGTTTTTTTAGTAGGACTGCGTTGTGATCGGTTATTGTAGAGTTAATTACTAGCGCAAGCGATGGATATATGGATTTGATCATGACGTGGTCCAAACAAGATCCGGATATAAAAGTTATTATCCGGATATTAAAGTGGTAATAAGCCACTAAAAAAGCATAGATTGAGATATTCCTGGGCAGCAGAATCGCAGTCCTGGATAGATATTTATATTTAAGTCGCCCATTAGTATTATATTTTTAAAAGAAGATAAATTTTGCATTATGTTGTATAATGATCCAATTAAATTGTTCACATTCTTACACGTTGGAGACCTATATAAGGCTAGTATTGCAGTATCTGATCCAATTTTGATCAGAAGTCGACTACAGTCCTCCATATTTGGTTCCTCAACAGTGATGTTTAGTGAACTTCTAGTAAAAACTACTACGCCGTCGTTTTGGTTGCAATTTTTTGTAGTGCCGTATGCAGTGTACCCCTGCATTTGTAGCAAAAACTGGCTATTTTTACCTAGTCAATACTCTGTTAAAATAATCACGTCACAACCAAAGCCTAACCTCTGTTGGAGGATGTTAAAACTATCAAAATTCTTAGAAATACTGCGTATATTTTGTGTTAGAATGGTTAGTGAGTTATTACTGTAAGACGCAAGATATTGTTTGCAGTTTTCGACGTCAGAAGCCTTTGACTCTGATACAGAAAAAATAACTAAGTCGTTAATTATGACATCAGTCATACCTAATTGAAATATATAAAAAGTAAAAGAAAACTTCTTAAATAAAAGTAGTAAAAGGCGCTCTTAGGCGCCTTCATAATCTATAGAGTTAATATACCACTTTTCAGCCATTAATTTCGCGGGACAATCAGCATCGCCAGTCCTATGATCACAGGGTTTTTTGTAATGCATGCAGGTGGCGCATTTCGGTGCATCTTCTTTCTTCGAGCATTCGTTTGATGAGTGGCCCAAAGTCCCACAGTGTACACACGTAGGAGTCGCCTCCCGGCATGTCTTAGCTGCGTGCCCATACTGTTGACATTTGAAGCAGCGAGTGACTAGAGTAAAATCTCTCACAGGGCACGATGTCCAGTTTATGAAGACTCTCTCCTGTATCATAAGGGCCTTACGATACTGCGCGGGCACTTCGATTATATAATTGCAAGTCTCGGCGTCGCTTTTTCCCAACTTATGGCTTAGTCTTATGTTCTGCAAAAATGTCTCGATTGGCGTACCTTGTAACTTCTCAGATAGATTTTGGAGATAGATACATTTTAGGACTTCCATTTCCTGCATAACTGCAGGCACTCCAATTATAACAATCCTGGGCTTGCGTTTATGGGACTCGTCGATGGTAAGGCCGGAGGTAGTCAATAGTGAGGACTGTTTCAATTTTTCAACGTCTTCCTTGTTCTCTGTGTTTATGATTACAACACCATTTCTTGTTTTACAACCCTCTGACGTGCAATTTCATCTGCTCTGGGCTAATTATCTTTTGGACAAGGGTTTTAGTCTCCTCGCTGGACTTTTCTTTGTCGTTTGGATAATGGCAACGGAACTTAGATTATTAGGTCGAATAAATTTGTCCGCACCTATTTTTACCATATCCGCGAAAGAAACCGTTCCAGAGCTTGGTTTTGCTGATTCTTTGATGCAGGTTTGCAGGTCTTGCAGGCGTTGCGACCATTCTTGCTTGTCTGTCAAAGCTTGGATGGTTATATTAGCTTGCACGTTCCTTGATTTCAAAGATTGGTATTGAACTGCCATCTGAGATGTACCATGGGAAATTTTTCTACATAAATCAATGATGCGTAACTTTTGGTCGGAGTTCATTTTGCCCTCAGATGAGATAGCGCACACTGCAGCCAAGCATTGTTCGATCGTCTTCATCCAATTTGAAATTTCTTCCGTTGTCACTATTTCATGGTCATCTTCTCCTTGGGTTGTCGCGGGCGAGCGGTTAGTCGTAGGTGGTGGACTGCGGGCAGTCAGACCACTACGATTAAAGGGGCTTATGGATCGAAGCCTGTACGTGATTATGTCAATCACAAAACATTATTTAATAACTGTTTGACTTATTCACAATTAAACAGAGAATACATTTCACAGACTTTGTCTTCTACTCGAAAACTAGGTCGCTAAGTCGGCTAGTGATTATTTAATTTATTACTGTGAGTAGACACGTCCGTTCGCAATAACTATCGTAATATCGTAATCATATTTTTTGTGCTGATGATTTATATTAAAGAAATGCTGCCGAAATGCACGTAGATCAGCTAAAAACATTTCTTTGAGTTTTGAAAATGTACCCTTAATACATTCTTTAACATATTTCTTTGTAGTAGTAATTTTTCTCTCTATTCCCTTCTCAAACGTAAATTCCTTTCTAATCCACTGTATCCATGTGCATTCTGTATTGTTTGTAATATCTGTCAAATTCATTTCAGGATTGTTGTCTTTACACTTGTCACAATTTAAATACATACAGGTGTACGATTCAACGCTACACACACTCGATGCAAGTAATTCTTGCAAATCAGAAGTACCTATAACGCCAATTTTCTTTAAATGAGCTACTTTGAAGACTAAATTACTGTGCTTTATACATGCAACGGTGTTTCTGTCACTCAACTTTGGCCGTACCACATTTCTTGGCCTATTTCTTTTGAAAGTTGAAAATTAAGCTTTTCCTCCCTCGCATACATATTTTGTGTAAAGTTGCTTCAATAAAGTAAGCAAGAATCGCTTCTGTAATTTATCATTACCTCTACCAACACATTCTTTCTTGCCAGCTGTCATTCTAGTGTTATCATCCCTGTTGAAAAAAATACGTATTTCTTTAGCTTATTTGTATGTCCTTTCCTTTTTCTTAAATTTTCTTACTCTCCCTTTCAGTCCCAATGATTTCGAAATGTCAGTTTTCAGATTAAATTTTTCTACTGCTTCGGATGAAACAATGTCTTTTACGATCTGTTTTGATTTATTGTCATGTTTTTCATATGCTGTCTGTAACGAAGCACTGATCACATTCAATTGCAGGATCTGTTTTTTAACTTTATTTTTTCCATATGGATGGAATATTTTCCGTTTATAAAGGAGAATCTTTTAGACATGGGAGTTTTTTCACGTAGATATTCATTTTCAGATATGTGAGTTGTGGTCACTCCGGATGAGGAAGTTGGTGCGTTAATGTCTGCAGGTACAGATTCACTGTTGGTTTTATTGTCTGATGAGTTTACTAGAGATCTGTTTTCCGTTCGTTCTGAATTTGAGATCAATTTGCGCAACTCTTCAATTTTAATTTTATGTCTATATAGGTTTTTTTGTAAAGCACGTTTCTGCAGCAATATATCTTCTATAACTTTCTTTTGATCTGTTATTCGCTTCTTCAATTTTTCACATAATCGTGCATTTAATGCACGACACTTGTTGTTCTTTGGTTTTGTTACACCACCTTCTTTTTGTTTTTTTTTTTTTTGGCTAGTCTCCATTCTCGTCGCTTTTTTTCCTTTTCTTTTTTAGTCAGTTCTGCAATTTGTCTTCTAGCAGCTTTCATATATTCTCTATGCTTCTTCTTTTTCTCCTAGTATTTTTCTGCATTTTGTTTTATTTTTCACGGTATTTTCTTTGTCTCTCAGCATTCGACATTGGCGCCATCTAAAAGTAAGCATGTAAAGCACAGACGTATAAGAAGAAGCAGACCTAACATAAATTTTATGGTTACATAGACAGCAATAACTAATATCTCTAATCCTTTCTCTCCAACGAAAAACTATTCTTCTCATCTCTTTCTTTTTTTTTTTGTTGCTACACTAACACACACACATAGACAAAATTAATAGTGAAGCAGTCGCCATCTTGATAAGCTAAAAATAAATGACATATGGCGTCTGTCCAACACACGTCAAACAGCGACGAGCGGAATTTATTTCTTTTGTTTTTGTTAATCGTTGTGTTAAAAAGGCTGGATTAAATTGAGAAAATGGTAAAGTGTAGTGCCCCTTTGTGTGGCAATGCGACTTATAGGAAAACACCTGGAAATACTTTTCATCGGTAAGTTTTTTGTGACTAACTATCTCGTAGCTGGGATTTGTTATGACGTGTGTGATTATTACAATTGCAATGTCCATCTTGCTAGTTTGCCTGTCGGTGATTTTAACGACATGAGCCATCGTAGTGCTTGGTGATCCGTTGCAACCACAGTTGACAATCCCTCAATATAACCTCGAAATTTTGTGACTGCCCAAACAACCGCCAAGGCCTCTCGTTCGGTCGTCGAATAATTTCTTTCGGCGGTGGTTAATAACCGACTCGCATATTCCACGGGGTGTTCATCTTCGCCCTCCCCCTGGATTAAAACTGCCCCCAAAGCATACGCGCTGGCATCCGTTTTAATTAGATATGGCTTACATTCATCAGCTTGTCGTAGAATAAGAGCCGACGATAGGCGACGCTTCAAGTCGTTGTACGCATCCTCTTGTTCGGCATTCCAAGCCCATTGTACGCCTTTCTTTGTCAGTTTTGTGAGTGGTTGAGAAATTGACGAGAAGTCATCATAAATCGCCGTTACCATGAGCACGTTTGCAGGAACGAGAATAAGTGGCGGAGATTGGTAGGTCGTGGCAAATTCAGAATCGCTGTCGTTTTGTCTGGATCAACTTTAAGCCCTTGAGGAGTAATGTAATGACCGAGATATTTAATAGTCCAACAGCAAAATCTACATTTCTGGAGATTCACTATAAGATTGAAATCTTGAAGTTTTTGAAATACAAAAGAAAGATCGGCGATATGAGATTTGAATGAGGTAGAAAGCACAATTAGATCATCTAGATATGCTAGAAGTTTTACATTTAGGTTAACTTTTAACCTATCGATTAAGCGCTGGAATGTTGCTGGAGCGTTGCGGAGTCCAAAAGGCATGCGATTAAACATGTAAATCCCAAAAGGTGTGATGAATCCAGTCTTCTCTTTATCTTCGGGGCGAACTTCAATTTGCCAATAACCAGATTTTAGGTCCAACGTAGTCATGAAAGGCGTCTGTTTCGCATCATGTAGTAAGTCGTCAATTCTAGGGATTGGATAGTTGTCTGGAACAGTGATTTCGTTCAACTCGATAGTCAACGCAGACTCGTATTTCACCATTTGCTTTAGGGACTAGAACTGCTGGGGCCGCCCATGGTGTACTGCGGGGTTCTATCACTCCTTCTTGTAACATTCTGTCTATTTCCTTTTTCAGCATTTCTTTACGAAGCGGAGACAAGCGATAGGGTGGTACTGATATGGGGCCTTTACCAGCTGTGTCAATTGTATGTGTAACATATTTTGCTGGGCTCTTATTTATTGTTCGTGCTGTTTGATCATATCCTGCAATTGATACTGTTGTTCCTCATAAAGTTCTTGACTAGTAAGTAATCTGATGTCAATCGAGTTTAAACTAATATCATTGCTATCTGGGAAGAGGGACATGGAGTGCGGCGAGAGATTGATTTCTAGGTTGTGGACATTTCTTTGAGTATCTCGGAACATATAGTCCACTAGCTGGCCCGGCGAACTTCGTACCGCCTAATTGTCAATGAATGTCGAATTTATGATGTCTTGAAATTAATATAGGTATAATGAATAATAGAAAATAATAGAGAAGCACGATGGCGTCATTACGCGTGTCAGTCTAATTGTACACGCAAGTTAAGCAACGTCAACCGTAGCCTGTCCATGGATGAGTTTATATTATCTCGAGCTCCTCCGTGCTTCGGAAGGTACGTTAATCCGTCGGTCCCGGTTGTTATCATTAGATTATCTCGAGCTCCTCTGTGCTTCGGAAGACACGTAAGCCGTCGGTCCCGGTTGTTATCATTAGATTATCTCGAGCTCCTCCGTGCTTCGGAAGGCACGTTAAGCCGTCGGTCCTGGTTGTTATCATTAGATGGCAGTCGTTAAGCCAAGTGGCCTTTAGGCGGCTTGAAATTACTGGCGTCCGCCAACTCGCAGTTGAGCAGCGTGGTGGAGTATGCTCGAAACATATTCAGTTGAAGGAAGACCCGTATTTAATATTACCCAGCAGTGGGTAAATATTAAGTTCAGTATTTTACTATGTCACAAAATAAAGTACCATGACACTTGACAACCAATTAATATTCATTTTCAAGCATTCATTCATAAACAATTTTCAAAACAACAACGGACAACTTTCGCGACGTAAAAGTTAGACCAATCGATTTGACATTTAATTGAAAATCAATAAATATCCCAATCCGTTTTCAAATTTAATTTTTCGACAATTTTGTCAATGTTTTAATACTTATTATCCTATACCCACATTTCTGAACGCACGCATACATTTGACGTACGCACGTTAACGTCACGTTTGACAGGTCCGACATCCACGAACATTTTGTATGGAAAAATGATTTTTTTTTTATTTTTTTTTTTCGTAAATTTTCCAATGTTTTTAATAGTTATTCTGCTATTCTGGACGGAGACAAATCCAACAAATTAAAAACCATGGCAATCGGTCCAGCCGTTCTCGAGTTATAAGTGTTGTAACAAACACGACTTTCTTTTATATATATAGACTAGCTGTGCCCGCGACTTCGTCCGCGTGGAATAGTGTCTTTGGGCAGCATTTTTAAATATTTCGGCTAATTATTTTACAAATAAGACACATACGTATTAATACTTATATGAGTTGCAGTGTGCCATCTAGTGCTTATATAGCTCTTTTGTGGAACATTGTACATTCATCCCAACCAACAGCTTACACTGCTGCAACTTTCTTCCGCGCTCACTGCTTTTGCTAATGTTACATACCGGCATGTCCTCATCAGCTAAGTTCAATGGTAGTTTTAGAACCGAGTGCGCTATACCCCTATAACTATTTTGCTTTTAACCGTAAACACAGAAAACAAAACTTCTTATTATGAAAATAACTTATTTAAGTATTTTATTTAATTGTATAAAAACCTATTTAAAAAAATATTATAAACCCAAATGAATTAAATTTAACTAATTTTATTGACCCAAATGAACAAAATCTCTATACTAAGTATAACTTTTTACACTTGTACTTAAGAACTTGTTTTTATGAACCATTTGTAACCGATTCCTAGAAATCCCTTTCGGATATTGCGACTTCTGACTGAGTCGGCATGCAAAGGCATAAAGACTCATTCATAAAACTATTAAGCTTTCTTATCTTTTGTTTACATTCACAGATGGTCAAATGCTTTGTTTGTACAATGCCAGTTTCTCATTTTGTAATGACTGCGTAAATGTTATCTACATCAGGATATATTTTGTCTCTTGTCGCAAACTTATAAAACATTCACTTATACTTTACATATTTCCATACAAACTTTCATCCCCTATTCCCTATTGTTATTTTACCCCCGTTTGGGTAAAACTTTTACAAACTTTGAATGTCATATTTATTTATATCGAATCAACAGCCTAAAAAATAAGTTTCAAGCTTCTAGCTCTAAAAATAACGATACTTCCATACAACCTTTCACCCCCCCTTTTAACCCCTTACAACCCTTTTTTTGCATTAAAAAGTAGCCTATGTCCTTCCTCAGGCTCTAAGCTATCTGTGTACCAAATTTCATTTAAATCGGTTCAGTAGTTTTGCCGTGAAAGCAGGACAGACAGACAGACAGACAGACAGACAGACAGAGTTACTTTCGCATTTATAATATTAGTAAGGATAGTAAGGAAGTAAGGATTTGTGCCCAAATAAAACTCTGGCTCGCTTTGGAGTGCTGGGTAGTATACGATGCAACCGATACTCCACGCTAGTTCTGGCCTCTGCATCAAACGCTGTGTCTGGTTCGGGTTTGTTACTTTCCGGAACGCATGCTTCTTCTGAGTTCACTGACTTGGTGACTCCAACTGATACAAGGGTCACTGCACTTTTCCCAACTGTATCAGCTACTTTTAGTGGTCTTTTAGAGGTGGACGTATCAAATTTAATGAAATCTTCCGTATATAATTAATAAATTTCGTTCTCTGCGTCCAAAAAGTGCCAAGTATACTGTGGAAGGTTGAGGATCATACGCGCTTCCTGTATAATCCCTACTCCCAAAAGTGTTTTATTGTCCCTGGCTTCTGGCAAAACAATAAATGTCGTTGGGATAATTCGACCACATAATGTGACAACGACGATGACAGTAAGCACGGTTTGGTGTTTGGGTATTCCGTCAGCCATTGTCAAATGTACGGATTGCTTTTTGAATGTGCATCCCTGTTCTACGAGTCGTTGATACAGCTGATATGACGCGACACTTGTTTTCGCACACGTGTCCACGTATGCGTAGCCATTGATGCCAAGTATAGAAAGCGAAACGACGGGGCGTGGTTTTGCAGCAGTCTCGTATGTTTAATGTACAAAATCCAAGTTCTTCCTTCTTTATATTAATCTTGCTAGCACATTGAGGCAATTGGAACTTACCACACCCGGAGTGCCACAGCCGTAGCATGAGAATCTTGGCTGTGACGGCGATGGTGCTTGTGTCTGTGCTGGCTTTGCTGATGTAGGATCTGATTTTTTCTCAGCCTTTTTCCTGCATACATCGGCAGAATGGCCGGGGTTTCTACAAAAGCTACACTTGACTCTTCCCGTACGAGGGGCAGTATTATAAGAGTTAGCACTGTTAGCATTGTGCGGGACCTTACTCTTCTTTTCCTTGATAACCCCTTCTGCTCCGCGTGCCAAGTCAAGTAATTCTTCAAAAGAGCCAACAGAGTTACGAGGAATTTTGTCTCTAATATCCAGTCTTATTAGTCCGAAAATCATGTCCAGTTGCTAAATCTCAGAATGCTTTGGCCCTGGATGAAGAGAGAAAAGCATTCTCTTCTTTGCAAGAAAGGCTTCGGTGGTTTCTGTAGGTCCTTGTTCGATTGTATTTATTTCGTTGTATAGCATGTAGGCCGGCTTTTGTGGCGCAAAATTCTTTCTTAACAACGCTTCAAAGTCATTCAATGTTGTGATGTTAGTGTGCGCGCCCTGCCACCACTCAGCAGCATCACCAGAAAGCAGCATTGGGATCCCCTTCAGTGCCTCGTGTACGGGTATCTCCTCCGAATCGATATAAATTTTCAGCGCTGACAGGAACGCATTAACGACTTTGGAGTCTTTCTTACCGTCGTAAGAGGCGGTGCACGAAGAAATACTTTTACGCTTACTTGCACAAAGCGTTGCTATAAGTTGTCGTTGTTGGTGTTGATGGTCAAGTAGCTTCTGGAATTGTTCTGGAGATAAAGCCATTTTTGGTTGTAGTCGCCGACGTCGCTGAGTTTTCACTGGTGTAGTGGTTATTCTGCCTGATTTGGTTACTTTGAACCTGGGTTGGTTCGGTGGTGTTGTATTGCCCGAGTTGGTCGCCAGATTGTAAGGGGCGTGGGGTGTTTGTTGGTCGGAAACTAATTAAGACCACTTTTCAAATAACGCTTTTTTTTTTGTGCAAATGTCTACATATAATGAAAACTATGCGATATCGCCTCGTCCCCATATCCCACAGAATAGTGAAAGTACGGCGAGCGTGACGGTATTTCTCCGCCAGAAGTTAGAAGAATCAGTCTAAAACTAGTCCCAATATTTGGAAGCTAGCTCCAAAGCAGTTCTATTATATCTGGGGTTTGTAATATAACTTCTTATTTCTTATATAAACCTTGTATCTTCAGATATTAATTTCCTTTTCTCTACTAGTTATTATGTTTTTGCTGTTTATTCCTGTAAAAAAGTGTTTAATTACCTAATTGCATAAAAATGTATTGATTTCCTCTACGCATCTCTCAACATAAAATTGTGATTCTTACCGTAGCAATTTATATACTATTATTTCTAATTGATAATTTATAATTTCTTTTATCATTTTCACTCGCTAAACCTTCCAAATTTCTTTATTTATTGATAAAATTTAATATTTTCAACTTTTGGTTATGTTGACAGATGACAATTTACGTTTTGTTTATTTTTACTTTTTAACTACCAAAACCATAGATTTGTTCAAAATACCACTGTGATCTATGGATTTTCGTCCTTAAAATACTAGCAACTGAAAAATAAACTGTAATATTTTAATTCAAAATTTAAATATTTTAGATTGAAGAACAGAACACAAGACCCGGCTATATAACCCGGATCACACTTATAGATGCATTCAGTCAAGAAACAGTCGTCAAGAAGCCACAGTCACGTTAAGCCTCTCTAGGGGTGGCACCCCAACCTACCTGGTGGAGAGCTCTGTCCGAGGGGTCATCTATACCCCGAAGACCCCTGATCTAACTCTTCACTCTTCACTCATCATACCATATTATCTCCATTGGGGTCAACTACTACGTGCCCTGGTCGGGTTTATGTCAAACCCGGCCCTACCAGTCCAGTCCAGCTGGGCAGGCTGCCCGCTGGAACACTAACAGGACCTAACAATCAACTTGTATTTGGACCACTTCTGGCGCTGCTCCTCGAAGCTTTGAACCTTCCCCGATTTGTGAAAACGACTGACGACTGCAACAGACTGAACTTTCATATTATTATTTTTTTTATTTGATGTTTTTTTTAATTTTTATCTTCAAAAATAAATGTATTAAATTTTAATTGATGTTTCCTTGTAACGTTATAGGTTCCTAAGAAGCAAAGGAATCGAATACAAAATCAACATTATTGCAAAAAGGTCATTATTTGCTAGAAAAACTTAACAGCGCGATTTAACTTATCCGCCATCGGCCATAACGCCATCTGTTGACAACAACTGAAACCTATTTATTATTGTGATGTGTTACAATACTTTATTAGTTTTAATGCCAATTATCGCAGCTGCGCCGGATAAGGCGGAAAAATTCTTACCATAAGATCTCTTGCTCCAACAACCGTCAACAGCAACAGATATTAATGGTGTACCATTTTTATCAACACTACCTATAGACACTGCGTACTCTGCTTCTTCCTTGACAGCTTCTGCCATGGAATGTGCTGCTGTCTTTTCCCACCAATCGCAAACCGTATTATTAATTTCATTGTATAATGAAGGTGACATGATTTGTAGGGCTACTGCGGCAGTTAATGTTTTTAACTAAGAGTAGCTCCCACCAGATGATATGATACCAGATACAATTTGATGATTCACTTCCATGCTATCTTCTTTCTTTTCAACCAAACACACAGTAAATTTCATACTACACATACTACATTTCATGATGAGTTTTGAGTCCAGACCAACTTTTACTTCACCTATTATACTGAGGTAACTTAACTTACAATCCATTGGACCGTGGTCCCCTATGGCCTGAAGAGCTTTAAAAAAAAAAGAAATATCTACTGCTCTACGCCCAACTTCCCCTTCATCCACCTTTCCCTCTTGACTGTTTCCAATAACTAGTTCCTGTAAAGAAAGATAATGGCTTTATTTTTTTTTATAAAAAATAATTCAAAAAGAATGGGCCAAATTTCTTCAAACATAGCTAAGAACTCCCTTAGAATACATCTTTGAAACACATAACACTAGATCAAAATCTTGAACGTTTTATATAAATAAACGTAATAAAAACTGGTTGTTTGTAAAGTCGGTTTAGGACAATAATTTTACGGGATAACGTCAGGATCTAGTGAACAAAAAAGCTGTTGTTTCATTTTTAACCTTATTAATATTCCTGTTAACATATAAAATAGCTAAACATGTTGTTTAGCGTTTTCATGCATTTTCCTAATGTCGGCCGGGTGGCCGATATTGGGATTTATCAATAAATAAAGATCCCTAACCTCGACCCTGCGATTATTTCATAAAAAAGACAAGTAAATGTAAAAATGTACTACCTAAAACGTACTTGAACTGTTTTTCTTCAATAAAAAACAATATAAAATACCATAGGTATGTTTAATTCCATTGAAATACTAACTCAATGCGTTCGCAACTGGGATTTGACTCGCCACTGCCACTAAACTACACAAGTCGGTACCGGCGCGTGCTCTATTGCCAACTGAACGTTCAAATATTGAAGCACCCGCACCAAAATATGGATTATTCGTATGGATTCGCTTTAGAGTCGCTTTTTGAATAAAAACTATTATAATTTTAGAGTTATTTTAATAGTTATATTCCATTTTCTCGCAAAGGCCGATATTAGGAGGAGGCCGATACTAGGAGACTTCACCCTACTGAGATTTTGTCTTCGTCCATCACTAACTAGGTAGTTTGTTTATTTATGTAACAAGTCTACAAGAATTACGTATAACAACTTACTTCTATACAGCGCGTAGAAGTGTTGCTCTGAGTCTCGGCCTGAAGGTTTTCTTTATTTTCAATACTGGAAATATTATCATAACACTTCGTCCTTAAAAAGTAAAAATAAACAAAACGTAAATTGTCATCTGAGTCTGGACGGGTGGACTCAGGACCTTTAGTCTACATACACCTATAGTTAGGGGGACACTTTTAGTAAACCAAGTTTGCTTGTCGGGTTTCACGCGTTTGTAATTTTTTCTTTTCTGTTTCCTTTTGACCAAAAACTAGGTAGTCGGTAAAAAAAAAAAATCTAATATTAACTTCAAAGTCGGTTAGGTAGTCGGTAAAAAAAAATAATCTAATATTAACTTCAAAGTCGGTTAATCTAATTTTAAATTAAAATTAATTATGGCTAGACCTATTTCTTTCGAATTACTGAATAAAGCTGAACTTCAGTATGAAATTCAAATTCGGTTAGAAGAACCTTCTGATTCAGTTTTAAAACTAAAAAAACAACGCGCTCTAATTATCGAAGTAGATAAAATGATTGAATGGAATGTTATAGAAAAATGTGAAAGCCCATGGTTATCTCCAGTAATTATTACTCCAAAAAAAAATGGCGAATGGCGTTTTTGCATTGATAGTAGAAAACTTAATTCTATAACAAAACAAGACGCGTATAGCCTTCCATTTGTGAACGAAATAATCGATAGTCTTAAAAATGCAAAATTCTTATCTAGCATAGATATCGCTAAAGCCTTTTGGGAAATCCCCCTTAACGATTCTGATAGGGATAAGACCGCCTTTTACGTACCAGGTAGAGGATTGTATAGATTTGTTGTCATGCCTTTTGGTTTGACAAACGCTCCAAAACTCAACAAAGACTTATGGATGCGTTATTTACACCCGAATTTGACAATAAAGTATTCTGCTATTTAGACGATATAATTATTATATCGGAAACATTCGAGGAACATATCTCTCTTCTTCTTAAAGTTCTCGAAAAACTAACTTTCGCTAATTTAACTATTAATTTCGAGAAAAGTAAGTTCTTTAGAAATGAACTGAAATATTTAGGATATGTTATCGATGAAAACGGTCTTAGAGCAGATCCTTCCAAAATTCAGGCAATCCTAGATTACCCTACTCCTTTTTCTCGTAAGGAAGTTCGCCGTTTCCACTTGCAGCTGGTTTCGTAGATTTATACCTAATTTCAGCAATATTGCTACACCTCTAAATAGGTTAACTGCTTCGGGCAAAAACGCCCCTAAATTTTGTTGGAATCGAGATGTTGACATAGCTTTTCAAAAACTCAAGGAAGCTTTAATAACAACCCCTGTTCTCGCTTGTCCGGACTTTGACCAACTAAAAAGTAAAAATAAACAAAACGTAAATTGTCATCTGTCAACATAACCAAAAGTTGAAAATATTAATTTTTATCAATAAATAAAGAAATTTGGAAGGTTTAGCAAGTGAAAATGATAAAAGAAAATAAATTATCAGTTAGAAATAGTAGAATATAAATTGCTACGGTAAGAAACACAATTTTATGTTGAGAAATGTGTAGAGGAAATCTATACATTTTTATGCAATTTAGGTAATTAAACACTTTTTTACAGGAATAAACAGCAAAAACATGTAGAGAAAAAGAAATTAATATCTGAGGATACAAGGTTTATATAAGAAATAAGAAGTTATATTACAAAATATTGCTCGACCATCGCTAAGATTCTTTGTGTGAGATAAGGTAATATATAGTAGATAAGGTATTTAACGATTGATACAGTTTATTGAAATATAATGAAAATACTATTAAACATCTGAAAAAAATGTTGTAACGAAACGACGTGACTTACGTTGTCATTGTTTGTCAAATGTCACATTTTCGCGGGCATCTCATTAGCGTTAGCGTTGCTGACTTTCTAAGCGTCAAATGCGTTGCGTTTTGAGTTGTAACCAGAATATTGTTTTCTAATTAAATTTACACAATATTATGAACTGCGATACGGTAACTTATTCTTTTTTTTAGATAATATTACTGTCATTTCAAGAAAGCGGATGTATTTGTTTTCATGTTTCTGGGAGTTAGAGTAACTTAACTATTATTATATTTCCTTTTCTAAATCGACCCTATTTATTAGACTCTGCTATTTGATATTACATTTTTTGAATTACAAATTTCGAACATCGTAGGGGCGACTTTTAAACGTACTCCACCACGCTAATCATCTGCGGTTTGGCGAAGATCAGTGTTTTCAAAACGCCCAAGGGCCGGATTAACATGTTAGATTGGCATGTGCAACAACGCCATCGGGCTTCTCATATCTATTTTGTAGTTAGTATGTTTTTCACACAAGTATCCAAATACCCTACTACATACCATACATGTACCCAATACTTAATTTATTTTAGGAAAAGAGCAAACCTCTCTCTAAAGACGAAACAAAAGTATTGTTAGACCTCGTCGAAAAGAGCGGTATCATTAATAGCCACCAATGCCACCAGCAATAAAATGAAAACGAAGGAGTGGGTCCGTATAACCCAGTCTTTTAATGCTACGGCATTCCCTTGTCGACAACCTCAATAGATGCGTTTGAAGTGGGAAAACTTAAAAAATAATGCGCGCAAACGTAGCACAAAAATGGGAATGAACAACATAAAGGTATATTTTGTATTTAAACATACCTGCTTGTTGTTCATTCCTAATTTTGTGCCACGTTTGCGTTTATTAAAATAACTACGTTATTTATTAAAATAACCATAAAACTAGTATACCCATGTATATAACGGGTGATTTTTTAAGAGTTAAGTTTTTCAGGTTGGCGGCACTGGTTGGTAATGGCGTCCAAACGTCATCTGTCAAAGTTTTCAGTATACTCTGCCATTTCATCATGAAAAGACTTACAAATGAGCAACGATTGCAAATTGTTGAAATTTATTATCAAAATTCATGCTCTGTGAAAAATGTGTATCGTTTGTTACGACCATATTATGGTCGTCATTATCGACCTGGTGAATCAACAATTCGTACTGTTATCACCAAATTTAGCACCAAGTTTACTTTGTTGGACATTAAACCATTGTCTCGCATGCGTACAGTGCGTACTGAAGAGAATATTGCAGCCGTAGCGTCCAGAGTTAATGAGGATAGTGAAATGTCAATTCGTCGCCGTTCTCAGCAATTGGGCATGTGTTACTCAACCACATGGAAAATTTTACGTGTTGATTTGGGTTTGAAAGCCTATAAAATTCAACTTCTGCAAGAATTGAAGCCGAATGACCTACCACAACGTCTATTTTTTGGTGAATGGGCCTTAGAACAGCAAATTTGGATCATGGACCATTTGAGCGGAGCCGCGGACAACATTTACATGAAGTTATCTTTTAAATGTAAATGGCAAAGGCCAAGTTTTCAATTTCAATAAAAATTTTGAATATATGATGCAAATTGAGTGTTTTATTCGATTAAAAAAAAAACTACGCTTAAAAAATCACCCATTATATTTAGTTTGTAATAATAGTAGAACATGTAAGCAGTTCCTTTTTTTTTTCGCAGACTGGAGGTGGTGCTCCGGATTATATACCTTCTGATGACAATTTAGACAGAGTAGCTAGCTTACTTGGTAGTATGGCTACTGTGCCATTTGGGGGTTTACTGTGCCATTTGGGGGTGACAGAGAACCGGAGACGTTTATTATTGTTGGTGGCGGAGATGGTGGCAGTGGTGAAAGTTCCGGTGTCAACGAAAATGTCACAGTGGGGTTGGAGACTTATCCAATGGAAGGCCCGGATGTTCAGCCAGTAGGGATGAAACGATACGAGTAAATACAAGTATATACTCGATACTTTCCTCCGATACCAAGTACTTTTAGCATCGATGCTTTGAAATTAAGTATCGAGTAGGTATTGGTCAAAACTACTCATATCAGTATGCCAAAGTCACGATTTTATTTTAACATTGATAAAAAATTGAGTGGCCAGAAATTCTACCCAAAATAATTCTATTCGAATGTACAATATATTCGAAAAACAAGTTTTGCATCACCATCAAATCGCATATCTTAAATTGAAATTTTTGAACGCATCCTATTCTTAGTTTTGTATAGGTGGCAAGTTGCTTGTCTATGCCTGAAAAAAAACCAAACATTGCGTTATGAATGAATGAATGAGTTTATTTGCAATTACAGTGCCTCCCTCCATATTTGTCATCATTCATTTACTTACATTGTTTTCGTTCGTTCCGTGTCGCTTTCATATATTCGTTAATCTTAACATAATCTTAAAATAATAAAACAGTAGTCGTATTTTTGTTTTGTGTTAAGTATAAATTTAAAGCATTTTTATTGCTTATGTGATTGAAAATGGGGCCTCCGAAGTCTAGTGTGTGGCAATATTTCACAAAAAATTACGAGAAAACCGCAAGCTGCAAAAATGCTTTAAAACTGTGCGGTTTTGTGGCAATGCTTCTAATTTGCATAAGCATTTAAAAAGCCACTCTGATTATATTGCACCTGTAAATGATAACAACAAGATTTCAATGTAAGTACATATCTGTTTATTTACAATTATCACGTACCCATGTGTTGTTTTGTTATTGATTATAAATAGTACAACACTATTTATAATCAATAACAAAACAACACATGGGTACGTTACTTTATCGATATTGATTAACTTTTGATGTACCAAATCATACTGAAAGTATTAGCTGGCATCGATAAAGTAAAATAATAGCATTTATATTAAAATAATTAATATTTTATTTGCCTTGTCAAAACGAAGTAAATTAAAGTAAAACCACTGATGTTCTGAAGATTAAGTCTATATCAATTATTTTCAGGAGAAAGAAAAAGGAAACTGATCACATCACAGAAGTTAGAAGTCAAAATAAAGAAATAGTTTACGATTCCTCTGAAGCCTCGACATCGACATCTACAAAGTCCAATATTAATACACAATCTGACTCTGATGTGCATCTAATGCGTGGAGATACAGGTGATCATACATTAAAATGTATGTTCAAAAACATTGCTTCACAAAAAAGTAAGTAGCCACAAAATAAATAATAAGATCTAGATGGTTAATTTTATTATTTTACACATAATTTATATAATAATACAAAATTTGCTCTGTTTCAGAGGGTAGCATGAAATATAATAACATAAATATGTGCATTTTGTATTTTATATGCAAGGATATGCGACCATTCAATGTTGTTGAAGAAGAAGGTTTTTTGAAATTAATGAAGGAATTGGCTCCATAGTACAAAGTTCCTTCGTCGACACACTTTAAGAAGTTGCTCTGTGACAAATACGACATTGTGAAGGTGGAGTATACTTCTCACTGGTATAATTCTGACGTATTGCAACCCTTAGATTGCAGTGTAATGAAGCCATTGAAAGCCAGATGGAACGAAGAGCTCATCAAGTGGCAAAGAATGCATGTTGGCCTCAAATTGCCCAAAAGCGAATTCGCTAAAATTCTCACTGGTATAAAGGGGGAATTTGAACCCAGTTATTATTTCCAATGGATTAAAAAAAACCGGTATATATCCAGTCAACCGGAATGTGATTGGCAAAGAAAAATTTGATTCCCTGACTTGGCAAAAATGGGAAAATCATTAACTACCGCTGCCTAAATGCGATGACACAGCAAATAGTGCCGATGCTAAGGAATCTGATGATTTCGAAATCACGACGCTTAATAATGTGACAAGTCCTGTGTTCACCAGGGCCACTATTCAGGAATGTTCAAGTCTTAAAGATTTAACACTAAAAATCATTAATCTAACTATCTATCGTCGTCAGAATGATGACTATGACAATTCTAGTAGAAAAGAAGAACATTCAATGGGTAACTAACGTCCTCTAATTCCACACATACATAAATACATTCTCTTGTACTCTCTGCAACTTTAGTGTGCAAACACAAATTACACTATTGGCAAAGCCTGTTCAGAAAATATTTGAAAAAGAATTCGAAAAAGTGGATGAAATTGAACAGGTACCTGATTTTAACTCAAAGAAAGATACATTGTTCAGGGCCCGTCGTACATATTTTAATGTTTCAAAAACTGAGTACAGAAACTTAAATGATGTTAAAATTCCTGAAATTCTGGCCGATAAATTCCTTGTTTGTGAAGATGCTTGTAATAATAATAAAATCTTAATTTTCTCAACACCTATAAGTAGACGATGCATTGAAATATTGAAAGGAAAAATGTTTTTTATTGATGCAACATTTAAAGTTACACCCTAGCCATTCTACGTGGTCTTATCAATTCACGTTGATATTAATAGTTGAACGAAATAACTTGTATTATGGGAGTTATATATGCGTTGCTTCCTGACAAAAGGCAAGATACGTACGAACACCTATTTGACTAATGAATTAAAAAAAGCTTTTCCGAACACTCAAATAACTGGCTGTTACTATCATCTTAATAAAGCCGTTTGGAAAAAAGCGGCAATGTTGGGTCTTACTGAAAACAGAGGGTACCGAAAAATCGTCAGAGTATGTTCAAATTTACCTCTGCTACCTTCTCAACACATTAGAGAATGCTGGACTAGCATCGTTGATAATGCTATCAATAGTGAGGAAATGAAGATATTTTTACATTACTTTGAAAAACAATGGCTACAATCACTGGCAGATATAATAAGTTGTCCTGCCAATTATAATTTTCGCATAAACAATGCACTCGAAGTTATTATTATTTATATAGTAGTCTTGGCCAACTTGCCAGATAAATATTTCCCCCCCCCCCCCCCTCCCCCATTTTTGTTGTTTCGAAGAAGTTTAAGATTCCTCTTAATGGATTTTAAGCCATGTGATTGGTGAATCGTGGCACGTCACGAAAAAGTTTAAAGAGCGAAATGGGCTAATCAGGCTTTAACTGACTAAAAACCGCCTGCCTAACTACTTTTAGCCACGACGGCTTTAAAAGCGCAAACGGAACGGTAGAGGAGAAAGAGTGGAGAAGGTGTGTAGTCTGCGACGATCTGGTGAAACTGCCGGTGACCACTTCGTTATATAATAAGATGTACAAGTCGATAGCGCACTTCAAAATACAGTCAGCGCCATCTAGTGACGTCGGCTGATGTCACCGTCACTATTATACCGTGTTTAAACTTTCACCCCATTTTTAAGAGTTAGGGGTGATTTAAAATAAAAATATGACGTTCATATTTTTTATAGTATTTTTTTTTTCATATATCTAGTTTTTCAATAGTTATTACTGCATGATTATGTAGTTAGTGCAAATGTATTGCAACTCTCATACAAACTTCCACCTCCTATTCCGAGGGGGTTAGGTTAGGTTTGGTTTTTTAATTTTTTCGTTGTCTTTGTAGTAATATTAGCTTACATACCAAATTTCAGCGTTCTAGGACTTCAGCAAGTACCTTAAGAATTTTGATGATCAGTGAGTGAGTGAGTGAATCAGTGACGAAATCGGGGGTTTCTAGACATTAATAAAATCTAAAGTATAATAGCTACGACATTCAAACTTTGTATGTAATGATTGTACTGGTGTCATTATATCTTGAAATTTTTAACTATTTAGCATCATCCAAACCAAAGTTATGAGAGTTCAAAAAAACGACGAATCGTTTCCAGAAAAGGTAGGTAGTGCCCTTGCGCTTCGCTTGGCTGGTATTGGCGGGGGCACCCCCGCGCCCCCAGATACAAAAAATAGGCTAAATACTATATTATGCTACCTATAAAATTACTGAATGGTGAGAAGTGAATTCCTTGGTAAAAGCAGTCATGCCGAAAAAACCTTAGTAGTCAAAAGAAGCCCTAGACGAGGCGATGATATTTTTGACACTGTACAATTTTTTTTATCCCAAAATCCGAGAAGTACTCCCTTTGTCAACAATAGACCTGGACAAGGATGGCTTAAAGCATTTCTGAAACGGTATCCAAATCTGTCTTCTAGAACCAGTGAAGGAGTAACAAAAGCAAGCGCCTGTGTGTCTGAAAGTGACATAAAAAAATTGTTTCTAGAAATTAGACATTATTTAACTAATGAAAACCTTTGTCAACAATAGACCTGGACAAGGATGGCTTAAAGCATTTCTGAAACGGTATCCAAATCTGTCTTCTAGAACCAGTGAAGGAGTAACAAAAGCAAGCGCCTGTGTGTCTGAAAGTGACATAAAAAAATTGTTTCTAGAAATTAGACATTATTTAACTAATGAAAACCTGTTAGATGCGATTCAGGATCCTCGTCGTGTCTTTAATGCAGACGAAACCGGGTTTCAGATGTGTCCATCTACTGGTCGTGTTTTGGCTCTAAAAGGAGACAAGAATGTTTATGCATAAACATTCTTGTCTCCTTATAAATATAAAAGAAAATATCACTGTTTTATTTACATTTTCTGCTGATGGTAAGATTTGTCAACCTTTGATTGTCTTCTCGTATAAACGATTGCCAGATAGTAAAAGCATCATCAGTGCCAACAAAATGGGGAATCGGTCGCAGCGATATGGGATAGATGACGGGAGATGTATTTAATCAGTCAGTCAATCACAGAAATATTTGCACCCTATCTCTCAGAAAATAACATTCCGAAACCAGTGATTTTGTTTATAGATGGTCACAAAAGCCATATCATATTGCAGCTTAGTTTAACTTGTAAACAGCTAGGAATCGAACTTAATGCTCTTTATCCCAATACCACTCGCATCCCTCAACCAGCAGATGTTGCAGTTTTTGGACCTCTAAAAAAAATGTACCGAAAAGCCGTACGACAATTTCAGGCGGAAAATGTGGGTGAGGTAGTAACAAAATCAAATACTGCCAACATTTTAAAAACTGTTGTCGAGGAATTAAATACCAACAGTATATAATAAACGGCTTCAAAGCATGTGGGTTGCACCCATTTGAGGAGAATGCTATAGACTGTACAAAATGTCTAGCCAGTAAAAATATTGAAGACGTGGGTAAGAGGATAATAAACTTATGACTCTTTAAAGACTTCGAGAATATAGTAGGAGATGAAATGATAAACAAGATGACAGACATGCAATCTCGGGTGTACAAATTAATAATAGTTCACCTCCGTTGTACAAAATTTGGTGTTTTTATCAAGAAAGTTTTCCACTAAGAGAATTGCCTACCAGTAACATTGAAATACAAACTCATAATAACATTACAACAAATGTTAATTTGACCAACGAAGATAATGTAACAACAGTAAAAATAACTATGACCCCTACAAAAGCAATAGATATATGCACACCAACTACTTCTTATGATGCGTCTTATGGGATATAGCATATTAATGTATTCACACCTTTAGAATAAGTATGTATCCTCCTTTATAGAAATACGTGAGTGAAATAACAGATGCAGTAAAATAAATATAGCAAGCATATGAAAATTATAAACCCCAAACAATAATGCAAGTCGTGTAACCTCCTTTCTAACACAATAGTGATAGATTACATCCAAGCCTAACACCACCGTACGAAGGCCCTTTTCTGGTTGTCAGACGTGATGATAAAATATTCACAATCAAACGTGATGAGAAAACGGTCAACATATCGATAGATTAATACGGAACAAACACGGTGAACTGAATAAGTTAAACAGTGAGTTGTTTGCGTTACATCTAAAATGTAGTGTTGTTTTATCTCGCGAGGATTTCGACTTGTGTGATCGGGTTACATATTTTCAAGCTAACCGTACATATGAATTATGTAGTGCGAGTCATGAGCGAAAGTTCTCAAAACAACTCAAGCGACGGTATGCGAAGAAAAATAATGAAACATCGCAGGTACCATCCCAACACAAGGATACCGTCGTAAACCTATCAAACGTAAGTTTGGACGATACTACATTGAACATCTTGGCAAAAGGTATGAATTTCGCTCCTACACCTAAGCGAATACCGTACGAAAATGTAATCAGTAGCGTTGAAGAAACGATATCGCGTAATAAAATCCCGCCTAGCGATGCCGATATCCTGAGACAGGACGTTTCGGTAATATTAAGAAAGTCGAGGCTTCCAGCTAGTAATATCACTCCGGCAGAGCGTCAAGCATTGAAAAATGTTCGAGAGAACAGGGATATTTTAGTGCTTAAGGCTGATAAGGGAAACGCCACCGTAGTGATGAATACAACTGATTACAGAAATAAAATGCAGGATTTGTTATGTGACAACACCATATATAAACCGGTTGCATATAATCCCACAGCTAGAGTAACGCGAAGAATACGAGCTCTTATTCAGGAAAACCAGGACCACTTTCACTGAAGACGAGTACGAAAAATTGTATAGTCCAAGGTCACATCAACCACCGAAGCTATACGGGCTGCCAAAAGTACACAAGTCCAACGTGCCATTGCGGCCAATCGTAAGTCAAATTGCTTCGCCCACTTATGATCTTGCAAAGCACATTGCGTCCGTATTACAGCCACTGGTGGGTAAAACACCGTCTTTTGTGAAAGATTCGCGCCACTTCATTCAGATCATAAAGAGCCTGAAATTGGAGCCTGGTGATATTATGGTGAGTTTTGACGTGGAATCACTATTCACTAATGTTCCAGTAAAGGAGTGTCTGAATGTCGTGAAGGACAGACTTGCATACAGCGAAATGCCGTTCAATTATATTGATCTACTTGAACACTGTTTAGATGGCAACTTCTTCCTTTTCCAAGGGCAACATTACCTCCAGATCGATGGCGTAGCAATGGGAAGTCCTGTAGCTCCAGTACTTGCTAATCTCTGGATGGAACATTTTGAAGAGAAAGCATTGAGCCTCGGCCCGCAGACCATTAGGCTCTGGAAAAGGTAGTAGATATTTTTAGTATCGTCAGAGGAAGCAAACAGGAAGTGGATCAGTATATTCAACGTCTCAATTCCATTCATTCCAAAATGAAGTTCACTTATGAAATGGAAGCGGATAGATCGTTGTCCTTTTTTGATGTAAGGATGTCCGTAAAATCAGATGGGTCAGTGGCACACTGTGTATACCGCAAGCCTACACACACGGATAGGTACTTACATGCACCATCCCACCACCACCCGCGACACTTGCAATCCGTAATGACATCTCTAAAGAACAGAGCCTACGATCTCTGTGACCCTGAACATTTAGAGCAAGAGTTGGATCATGTTCAGGAGGTACTTAAAAGAAACGGATATAAAGTGAATGGACGACTCAAGAAACCGGCAAGGAGGCTCAGGCATCCAGAGGTGAAGAGACAACCAGCCCACATGCCCTACATCAAAGGAGTGACAGATAAGGTTGGCTCGGTATTAAAGAAATATTCCATCCCAACCGTTTACACACCGAGTACAAAAGTCAACCATTTGGTGGGTTCACCGAAAGATAGCTTGCCACTACAAACTCCAGGCGTCTACAAAATAAACTGCAGCTGCGGTAGTTCTTACATAGGGCAAACGAAGCGAACCATCGCTGAAAGGGTCCGAGAACACATCGCCGCTGTTAAGAACCGCCAGACGAGCAAATCAGCGATTGCAGAACATATACTCGAAGCAGGCACGAATCACTGGATTGAATTTCATCGTACGCAAGTCCTCTCTACAGATCGCCACTTCTTCTCAAGAATTGTGCGTGAAGCGATTGAAATGAAGAAATATACTAATTTCAATCGAGAAGATGGATATAAGTTATCTGCGACATTGAACCCAGTGATTAAGGTCACTCAACCTCGTTTTGATTTGCAGTCGGGTAACAGACAGAATATGGACGCGTCGGTTAGCTCGCAGAATAGGGATGTCGTGAGTGTAGTATGTCGCGGTACATGGATATCGAACAACACGGGGGTAGATGAAGATTCATCGACCTCGACAACGGAGACAGAGTAACACCGCTGAGACAGTCAGCCTGTGACCACGGCCGGTGCAACCTGGTCGAAACGTCAGACAATAATAAAGGTATGTAAATACCCTTATGCATGATCGCGTTAATTCCCGTTCTTATATTTCATAAATCATGCAACGCGAAAGTTTAAAAGTTATTATATCGATAGATCGCTTAAAGCCAGCATTTTTAATCGACACGATAGAAGAGATACGTGCAGATAAATCATATAGCCAACGAACATTGGTAGATACGCAACAACCAGAAAACACACGTTCGAGGCGTACACGAATTCCCACTGTACGATTTCAAGCTATATAAAATAACAGTACAACAAATACACTCACTCGTCTTGTCAACCGTAATCATACAACATGGGTTCCACATCATCGCATCAAAACGAGCAGATCAGCATGGTACAAAACAATCAGGCGCAAAAGGAAGATACCGCACGGCAGCTGGCAGGAATATTGGAAGAGTTTCGCCAGCTCAAGTACTGGGCTGCCACGATAACGATGGTACTAATCATAATAACGTTAATTTTTATCATTCGATGGATGTGGAGGAACTCTGAGAGACGGTTGGAAGACACGCTAAGACGAGCAACAAACAACGTATAACAAGTAGCGTCAAATTAATATTAAGTCATACATCAATATTTTTCTTTTAACTTATAACTTGTTAGCTTCATTTTTCCTCGAAGGGGGAGTATTATGGGATATAGCATATTAATGTATTCATACTTTTAGAATAAGTATGTATCGTCCTTTTTAGAAATACGTGAGTGAAATAACAGATTCAGTAAAAATAAATATAGCAAGCTTATGAAAATTATAAACCCCAAACATCACGTTGAGATGTCCAGATTAATATCCCTTTGTTATAGTAATATTTCTTTGTTGTGACAAGTATATATAGACCAGGAATGTTGCGAACATTCGCATCCGCATCCGGAACGAAAATGCGGAACATCCGCATTGATTTGGACATCTGCATCTGCATCCGCATCCGTATTAATCAATGCGAATGTTCATGCGGATGCGAATATTATACAAGTAGCGACAAGAAAGAAATTGGGCGGGGCCGGTGGTTGACGCGTGCCGGTCGCACGTGACAATGACCAATGGGAGCGAAGAAATTGGTAACAAGATTCGACACGTTTGTTTGTTTTACGAGTAGCTAGTGCATCATTTGTTTCTTGCTAGTGAGTGAATACTATTACGTGTTTGTTTGCGCTGTGAAGTTAAAGTGAAGAAGAAGAGTTTACAAGAAAACTTTATATTCCTTAGACTAATATCCATAAGATCGCAAGGTAAATTTATTATATTACACCGGTAATACATTTTATTGTACAAGTCTCCGGGTCCTGACGGCATCTACCCCATTATGCTGCAACAAGGAGCCTCCATACTTATACCACACCTATGCAGGCTGTATAGAGCCAGTTTAGCATTTGGATACACGCCAAAAGCGTTGGGCAGGGTAAAGGTGACGTTTATCCCGAAGCCGGGTAAGCCCACATACGAGGATGCCAAATCGTATCGGCCTATAAGTCTACAATCATTTGTTCTAAAAGTACTAGAGAAAATGGTAGACAGATATGTAAGGGATGGGCCTTTGAGTAGACATCCACTACACAAGCTGCAATGTGCATATCAATCAGGTAAGTCGACGGAGACTTCCTTACACCATGTTGTTAGCAAAGCGGAAAAAGCAATTGAAAGCAAGGAAATATGTGTAGCAGCATTCCTTGACATTGAAGGAGCCTTCGATAGAACCACATTCGACTCCATCAATAAAGCGGCAGCAGCGCACGGTATTCCGAATACAATATGTAAATGGATACAGAGCATGCTCAAAGGCAGGATTATTAATGCCGAGCTTATGGGCGAAAAATTATTCGCCAGTACCACAAAAGGTTGTCCTCAAGGAGGCGTCCTATCGCCGACGCTATGGAGCCTTGTAGTCAACTCACTTTTGATTGATTTAAATAAGGGACCCATAGTGGCTGTCGGATATGCGGATGACATAGTCATCCTAATCAATGGAAAATTTCCCAATATAGTAACGGAACTTATGAGGGCAGCTCTTAAGGTAGTCGAGAATTGGTGTCAAACAAATAGCTTGACTATCAATCCAAAGAAAACCACATTAGTTCCGTTTACAAGGCTAAGGAACCTAACAGGTCTAAAAACAGTATCATTGTATGGGAATGAGTTGCAATGGTCTGATGAAGTTAAATATCTAGGAGTGACATTGGATAAGGGACTCAGTTGGAATGCCCATATGAACAATGTCCTTCAAAAGGCAACACGAGCCTTCAACATGTGCAGGAATGCCTACGGGAAAACATGGGGGTTAAAACCAAGCATTCTGCGCTGGCTATATATAGCAATGATAAGACCCATGGTGACTTATGGCTGCCTAGTATGGTGGCCAAAAGTACGACAAGTGACAAGTAAGATGTCCCTGATGAAACTGCAGAGATTAATCTGCTGTGCAGTCACGGGAGCATTCCCCACTACACCCACAGCAGCTATGGAAGTGATCCTCGATCTCTTACCATTACATATATTCATTGAGGCGGAGGCTTGTAAAGCCTTATACAGGATCGAAACGGCTGGTCTATGGAACAGATATTTGCCTCAGACCAGGCATACACATATGGAGTCCGATTTAGAACTCAAGAGGAAGATGGAAATGTGCAGTGATAAGATGTTGCCGAAGTACATCTTCAAGAGAAACTACAGAATACATCTTCCAACCAGAGATGAGTGGAAGAACAATGAATTCAAACCCAAGGAGGAAAATAGCCTCATATGGTTTACCGATGGCTCCAAAACTATAGAAGGTACAGGAGCAGGCATTTTCTCTAAGGACATACAACACAGCCAGAGTATGGGGCAATACGCTACTGTATTTCAAACTGAAATGTATGCCATAACTGCTTGTGCGAAAATGAATCTAGAAAATAGGGTCGCAAATCAGTACATCTATATTCTCAGCGACAGCCAGGCAGCTCTTATGGCCCTGAGCTCTGACAGGGTGGAATCTAGGCTAGCTCTTGCGGGTATGGATGCCCTTAATAAACTGGGCAGAAATAATCGGCTGGAGTTGGTCTGGGTTCCTGGACACACAGGAGTTGAGGGCAATGAGAGGGCTGATGAATTGGCAAGGGAGGGATCAAGTAAAAACTTTTTAGGACCTGAACCCTTTGTAGGTCTCTCATACGGGACAGTAATTGAGGCTATAAATGGCAGAGCGAAGTCTAGGCATCAGGCTGAATGGAGGGAGATGAGTGGAATGCTACACTCCAAGGAAACCATTGGCGAAGGTACAGTGAATTGGTACAGACATGTACATAAATGTGACAGGAAACGGATGCGTCTCATGCTTGGTGCACTGACCCGGCCATTATGCCTGCCACGGACACCTATACAAGATGAGACTTGTTGAGAGCCCAGAGTGCAGAACATGCAAGGAGTCTTACGAGACCATGAAACACTTAATGTGTCAATGTGACGCCCTAGCGGGCAAACGAATGGAAATCCTAGGAAAGGCATACCCGGACCTGGAGGACTACAGGCTCTTCCCTATAAGCGGCATACTGAAGTACATGGAACATGTCTCCAGACAGGCGGGGGAGAGTGACTAAAGGATTAGGGAGAACACAAAAGATCCATGAGGGTCGACGTGTCACCGGTGCTGCAGCACTGGACCCACTCTAAGATAAGATAAGATTATTGTAGGAAAAATTATCGTTTTATGACGGAATTCGTTATTTTTCCAGGGTAATTCCCGTTATTGATATTTTATCAATTAGTCATTTAACAATGTCGCCACCGACCAAAAGTAATGTATGGGATTATTTTGAACCAAATAAAGAAGACCAGGATAAAGCTAATTGCAAAATATGCAACAAAAGTTACTCTCGCAAGGGCCGAACCACGTCGTCTTTGAAAAATCATCTTAAGTCGATGCACTCAGAAGAATTTTCTACAATTGAGAACATTAGTAAAGAAAAAAAATTACAACAGATGAAATCTGACGCAAGTAAGTTTCGTCATTTATAGTTTTATTTAATTAATATTTACTTGAGGCATTGTTAGGTTAGTAGGTAAGGTATAATGAAAGCATAGTTTTAGTTGTGGTTTATTGGCTAAGTTTCCACTAAATATTATAGTTATTTGCTGTCATATAAATCCGTCAGTTGTAAAAAGACAGACATAATTCATTTATCTATTTGAATTTCTTTTTTTATTGATATCGTTTCAATATAAAGAATATTTTTTAATATGATATTAAAAAGTTAATAGTGAATTAGCTCAAAAACTACTTGGTCGATTTCAAAAATTCTTTCACCATTGAAAAGCTACATTCACGCTATATTTAATGTTAATCTTAGAAAAAATTAGCGATCCTTCCTTATTATAAATGTTAATAATAAGTAAACTCTTTTAATTTTTATTTTGCAATATAAGTTGGACATTTGATTTTGAAAGTTATTTACACAAATATAAAGAAAGGTTTTCTTTTATTTCGAAAATTTAAAATGTCGTACTTGTTAATTACTTTTAAGTAAATAGTTTTTATCACGAGTTTTTATATCAATACATAGTATAAAACAAAGTCGCTTTCGCTGTCTGTCTGTCCCTATAGTGCTTAGATCTTTAAAACTATGCAACGGATTTTGATGCAGTTTTCAATTGGGTGGGTCGCTAGTTTAATATAATATTTTTTTTATATATTACAATTTTTATTCATCCACACATCACTCCTCTGCAAGAAGCAAAAAAACAACTTTCATTAGAAGAAGTATTTCTAAAAGAAAAGAAGTGGGACGTCAATAATTTAAATTCTCGAAAAATTGATAAACTCATTGGAGAAATGATTGCACTTCAAAATTTACCGTTTAATTTTGTTGAAGGGCTGGGTTTTCGTAGATTGATGCAAGAAGTAGCACCAAGATATAATTTTAGGGGACGCAATATTTTTACAGATTTTGTATGCAAGGAATTATATAGCAAAGTGGCTCAAAAAGTTAAAGACTTAATCGAAAATTTTGATTACATGTCGTTTACGTCTGACATTTGGTCGGATCCAAGCTCAAATGCTTCTTTGCTTAGCCTGACTTGCCATGGAATTGCAGAAAACTTTGATAGATCATCGATAATATTGAAATGTGAGACATTTGACGGCCGTCACACTGGTGACATAATTGCTGAAAAATTCAGTACCATACTTTCTGAATGGAATATTAAAAAAGAACAACTACATTGCCTAATCAGAGATGAAGGGTCAAATATGAAACGAGCCGGGCGATTAGCAGCATTGAATGACATAGACTGTACTGTTCACAAGATACAATTAGCTATCCGTAGTTGTTTAGGTTCCCAAGAAAACATAAAAATACTGAAACAAAAATGTAAGAAAATTTCGACCCATTTCAATCACTCTACCATTGCCCAGAAACAACTGCAATCAATTCAGGACAGACTGAATCAACCGCACCTGAAAGTGTTTCAAGATTGTGTAACGCGATGGAACAGTACATTCTACATGTTTGAGCGTTTTTCAAAGGTAAAGGATGCTCTGAGTCTTTACATGAATGATAATGAAATTGACCCTATTCTGCCAGAAGAATGGAAAATAATTGAAAGTTTTATTCAATTACTTGGACCTTTTGAAGAAGCAACGCGGGAACTGAGCAGTTCTTGTGCTCTTATTTCATCTGTGATACCGATAATACAAATGCTTGAAAAAAAAGTTGATGACTATTTAACAAGATCACAAGAGTTTGATCCGATTCGTCAGGCTGTTACGACTTTGAAAAACGAACTTTCAACAAAGTTTTCCAGTTTGGGAGAAAACAATTTATATACCATCGCCACCTACTTAGATCCTCGCTATAAGCACAAATTTTTCACTCCGGTGACTGAAGAAAAGATTAAAGATGACATTTAAAAAAAGATAAATACTGAGAATGACATTTTTGGATCTCTTAATACCAATACCAAAAGGGCTAAAATAATTAAAATATCTGATTGCACGGAAAATGACACGGAAGAATTAGGACCAGGGACTTCAGGTTTCAACAAAAAACCATGCTTAAGAATGGACCTGGCTATGATGTTGGATTCGTCGAGTGAAGACGAGAGTGAAAATGAGCCAGAAAATGCTTCCAGCATTGAAGCTCTACTCAAAAAGGAGTTACTTGCTTACAGAACTCAAAAGAGAATAAATGTGGATGAAAATCCTTTAAACTAGTGGAGAGTACATCGAGAGGAATTTAAAGTATTATCGCCGATAGTACGAAGATTTTTATCTGCTCCACCGGGCAGTGTTCCTAGCGAACAACTTTTTAGTAGCGCGGGTTTAATTTACGAACCTCTGCGTAATAGACTCGATTCAGAAAAGGCGGCAGTACTACTTTTTATAAAATATAATGCGCCCATTTTTAATTTTAATTATTAATATAAAAATTTGAAACAATTTAAAAAAATTATTACCTCCTTCATTTTTTATTCAACATATTTTTTTATCTAATCATATTTTTTATTTAACATAAAAATAAGTAGTACTTATTTTTTTTATTAAACTAAGTAGTTTGTGTTTGATTACAATAAAAATGTTAATAATTACGTTATCATTGTTTTAATTATTCATTAATAGACTTTGTTTACATAATATGTTAAACATCCGCATCCGCATCTGCATCCGCGGATGTGAGCCTGCAAAACTCCGCATCCGCATCCGCATCCGCGGATGCGAAAAAATCGGCATCCGAAACATCCCTGATATAGACTGTTTGTTATTATGTAAGTTAGTCAGTCCATAGACGATAGAATATACACACGTTCCTGAAACCACTGGTCTTATTATAACCCGCAACACGTCTCATATTAGCAAATCGCTGAAAGATTATTTACAGAACCCTCCTGAAAATAAAAGAAAAAATATAAGAAATACAGAAAAGAGCTCATATGTTATAACTTCCGAAAATTTTAGAGCTTCTATTGAAAAGAAAGAACAAGATTAGCAACAAAAAGAGAATGAAAAAATAGAAAGAAAAAGAGATGAACAAGCAGTTAAAAAAACAAAATACAATTGATAAGTTAAATAATAAAACACTCGCCTACTTATGTCATTATGACTTTTCGTGTCTTCGAAAATACGGCGTAATTTTTTGTCTTCCGCGCAAAAATGGGGAAAAACAAGGGAAAACGTAATGATTTCAAGAAAAAAATATTGGAATTACTCGGATCTTCGTCAGAAGGTATGTCAATATAATTTTATACGTAAATTCAGTTTGTGTAATGCTCCGTTGATCGGTTGTTTTTTTTTTTTTTGGTACATTTCCTGCTTATATCCTGTTGATTTGTGTACATGTTTTGCGATAGGACGAGTGCCTATACGAAACATAACCCACAAATAAGTTCTATCCTTGCGATATTACGAGCGAATATACAAGGAAATTTCATCAGTGGTCAAAAACTAATCATATGGTACTACGCGCGAATACATGTGATTAAAGATCAATCTATTTACCTAATTTCAGACGAAACTGAAATTCTTCCGGCCAACTAGCGGCGGCGAATTATTATTAGTGATGACGGCGATGATGAAAATATTCCTCCATCTACCCAAAGGTCAATTTCACCCAGTTTTTTGGAAAAAATTGGTCATATTCAACAAAATGAAAACTCTTTTACGCTGCATAAAGATATAAAGTCTATCTGGGAGGACGTTCTCAAAAAAGGTTTGAACAAGGATACCAAGGATTCTATCATCAAAAAGATTCCTGATATAAAAGACTGCTTCACTTCTTCTCCATTATTAAATCCTGAAATTAAGGTTCCTTTATCTACGGAAGCTGTTAAAAGGGACGAACATCTGTGTGAAAAGCAAACGCAAATTGGTGCGTCTATCTGTGGACTAAGCTAAATACTACAGTATATGTTAGACGGAAAAAACTTTGATGATTCCTCTATTGAAATAATATCAAATTATATTCGCCTTTTATGTGATGTTCATCATATGGAAACTCAAACGAGACATGCAGTTATACTGCCTGGTCTTAACAAGAATTTAAAAGACTCATTGGAAAAGACTGATATAAATCAAAGCTTTTTCAAAAATAAAATAAAGTAATATAAAAGAAAAATAAAATATTCTTTTATTAGGTACCTACTTACTAAGTATTTTAAAGTAATCAACTAAAATATACATATCTTCATTCTCGGATCTTTAAAATATATACGTATAATATAAAATTAACTACTTTATAAATCTAATATATCTGGTGGTCTTACAACTCTACCAGAGCAAGTAGTATAACAGTTATCAGACCTATTATTAAAATTAGAAGTACTATCATAAAATGTATCATCAACCGTTTGTGGCTGAGCTAGTCTACTGCTGTCATAGGGATTTATATCATCATACTTAAAATTATAATCATCATGCAAGTCATGTCGCAGCGAAGGGTCCTTAATGATGTGCTTTCGGTTTCTTATAATTCTATTTCCTGATACAAGTTTGATCTCATAAGAACGATCACGTAATATTTTAGTTATAATTCCAGATGTCCGATATCTCCTACTTACATCTAATAATACTATAACATTTTGATCTACATTTAGTGTATCTAGATTTCTTGCACTTCTGTCATAATAGATCTTCTGTTTTTCTGGCCTTTCAATTAGTTTATTATAAACATTACTTTGAACTTTAGGTTTCAAAAAATTATTAGAAACCGGAACAATACTACGCAGCTTTCTACTTTGTAAAGGTTCGGCAGGTGATGCTAAGTTATCATCTAAAGGTGTATTTAACAATTCCAGTAAGGCTAGACGATAATCTCTATTCCCTGCTTTTGTCTTGACAATAATGTTATTTAAAAGCTTTTATTCTACTTGCCCTGTTAGTATGTTAGTATGGGGCAAATCTTGCGAGTTAAATTAGAACCACTTCCTGCCGTCAGATTAGGCTGAAATTTGGTTTACTTACGTAACTTCGGTGACAATGCAATAATATGGTACCTTGAAGCTGGTCTCATGATGGAGTCGGAAGGTGGCCATAGGAACTCCTAAACTAAACAAGATAAAACCGTCGAGTTTGGACGCGTTTGAATAGTCTTGACAAGCACTCTTGTGCTACATGACAGTCAGGGTCTCATGATGGAGTCGGAAGGTGGCCATAGGAACTCCTAAACTAAACAAGATAAAACCCTCGAGTTTGGACTCGATTGAATAGTATTGACAAGCACTCTTGTGCATGACAGCCAGGGTCTCAAGATGGTGTCGGAAGGTGGCCATAGGAACTCCTAAACTAAGGCTTAGCCCAGACTGAGGTAACCGACGATGAAGGTCGCGAATTTGATAAAGATTTAATACGCATGATTGCGGTGGACTGTCAACCGTTGTCAATTGTCGAAAATCGTGGATTCAATTTTTTTGTGAAAATATATATTCCTCGACACAAATTACCATCCCGAAAAGTACTATCAGAGAATGTATTATCCGAAGAATACGAATTAATAAGTCCAATCAAATCAAAATCAAAAACCATTTAGAAAAAACCGACTACATTTCTGTCACCACTGATATGTGGTCATCTGATAGTAACAGAGCCTATATAACGGTAACTACACATTATGTACACGAATTTCAAATTTGTTTTGCAGATTTATCTACTGAAGAAGTGCAAACTGATCATGCCGCTGTTAATGTCGCACAAGCTATTTTAAATACATTAGCAAAAGGAGTATTACCAACAAGAATGCTGCAAACATGAGAAAAGCTATTACCGAACATCTTCTTAAGTACCATCAATATCAATCAATACCCATGTGTCGCTCACACGCTCAATTTGTCGGTTCAAGATACCATCAAAGAAAATACACCTCTACAAAGTTTGCTTTCTAAACGCCGATCTCTAGTCACGGATGTATGAGCTGTGACGTAATCATTCATGGAAGCTTATTATTTCTTATTTTCAGATACTCAACAACATGTACAATTATCAACAGTGGATATTTTTGAAGCTTATACACAGCCAGAGGAAAGCAATTCAGATAACACCGCCACACCTCAAACATCCAATAAAGCTATCAATACTGAAATGATAACATGTACTGATAGTAGTACGCAATTAACAAACACACCTGTTAATAAAAATCAAATTGCTATATCAAAAAAAGCTTTTGGGGAATTTGTCGGAGCAGAGTTAAGCAATGTACAGGAAATAAAGCGGAGGTATATAATGTACCAAATTATAAAATTGTTTGAAAAGAACTCGTGATCAAAATACGACCACGAGTTGTATCAAACAATTATTGTTTTGGCATATTTTACATAACAAATTCGCCAATTTTGTTATGCCAAATTATTTGTTATGTATTGTTTGTTTTTTATGTATAGTTTGATATGTATATACAAACTTCGCAGTACCTATACCAGTAGTAGTACCTATTACGTATAAAGTAAAAAAATATATCATGTTCCTACATTATGTTTACTAAATATCTTCT
This sequence comes from Hypsopygia costalis, assembly GCA_937001555.2. Lineage (NCBI taxonomy): Eukaryota > Metazoa > Arthropoda > Insecta > Lepidoptera > Pyralidae > Hypsopygia > Hypsopygia costalis. The sequence goes on along the minus strand of OW443347.2, from coordinate 11,226,802 downwards.
GATTAAATTCGTTGTGAGCTCTAAGAATGGGTGAATGTTAATACCCCTGGGACGGCAGTGAACAGCTTAACTGCTCATGTTGACGGATGCTGCTGTTAATTCTGGTGGTGGGTATAAATAAATATTGTCAGACAAATTACACAGCGCCATCTAGTTCCAAAGTAAGAGAAGCTTGTGTTATGGGTACTAGATAACTGATAAACATACGAAAATACATTTTTTTTTTGTAAATACATACTTATGATACATAGAAAACACCAGGACCAAGACAAACAGACATGTTCATGCACACAAATGTTTGTCCTGTGTTGGAATCGAACCCACGAGCGTTGGTGTCGAAGCCGCGTCATTGGCCGCTACGCCACCGAGCTCGCCATAGGGAATGTGTGATGGGTTGATTCCGTTACTATAGATTATTACTTCGATATCAAAAATTTTGATTTCTAAAAAGTACTGAAAGAAGGTGCTGAAACATTTGAATTTAAATCATAAATAAAACAATTTTTTAAAGATTGAGTAGTAAAATGTTTATTTAATGTCTTCAGTTATACACAACGTACCTAAAGTCGGATTACATAATTGACAGATAAGATAGACTAATAAACATACTGACAAATTACCTTTAATTTCAACACAATTAATTAAATAAAACCAATGAAGATCTGCAAAAAAAATCAGACTTTACATACATACATTATATGTAAGACTAGTTTAGTGAACAATGTTTATAGTAATTAAGTTATTATTGGTGAATGAATGATGATTATAGAATGAAATATTGTTTATTCTTTTATTGAATAAATCGTATTTACCGTGTATGATTTTAATTGTTTACTAATTACACTTACAATAATTAACAAGAATAACTAGTATTAGTACATAAATATTGTTACATCTTGAAAACTTCAGACCTTTTTCTTATAATTCAAATTTGAAATACACTTATTACAATAAAATTTCCATTCTATTTCTCGCTTTTTCGCATATTTCTTGAAGGTTAATATTGAACTACAAAATGGAGTGCGGTGTTAAAGAAAATAGAATTGAATCACTGCAATTGTATTTTCTTCGCCTCGAACAAACTGGGTATGGAACCGTCAGCGATATTCAAGACACTACTAAAACTTGGTCACCCGTAAGTTTGTATGCCGTACTAACTACAGATATAGTAACACTGCAACATTTCATCCGTCGAAGACCATAAAACATCGGAGCGGCAGCAAGCTTAGAGCTATAAAGGCAGTACATGCTGTTCGAGCCAGAATCGCATAAACCCCAAGAGGACACTAAACTTTATCATAAGAGCTGAAGACTGCCTGATCTAGCCCAGATCTCAAATTCTACACTACTTGACTACAAATTATGGTCTGTTTTACAGGACATCGCCAGCTCTACATGACAGGTCGATATTGAGTCTCTTAGCAAATCTCCAGCGCAGGCGGTGGCTAAATCTCATAAGGAAACTAAGCGTAAATTGATAGACTTGTGGCCGGACAGAGCCTGTTTAGTCGTTTCGAATAGATTTATTAAAATTTAGAGTCGAGTCTTCATCAATTTCATTTGTAACAGCGCTTATGGCTAGACTAGGTAGATGTTATCTATTCAGAAAAATGTAACAGAAAGTTTAAAAACTAATGGTTAAATGTAAAAAAGAGGGTAAGTTACTCATCATATCTTAAGGGCCAAAACTAACTTCACCTGCATGTAGTGCACCTTGCTGATAATGAAACGAGGCTCTTGCAGAAGAGAGATTGGGCACAGTAGCAGCCCGGCTGGGGAAGTACCTCCACCTGAAGAAGACCGTAGCCAATTAACAACCCATTGGAGTATTGTTGTGTTCCTGCGAGTGAGTTAGGTTGCCAGACATACAGAAGAAAGCAGTGGGGGTGGCCACCGAACATAAAAAACAGTAGAAATAGTAAGTGGGCGTTACCCGCGTAGGTCAATATACACCAATTTGGCATATCTCGATCGTCGCATATCTCAGTCGTCATTTGTCACAGCCGCGGAAACAATCATAGCAAAAAAACAAAAAAAGAATATAAAAATGCCTTCTTGTGCCATATTGTCGTGTAAGAATAATAGTAGCAAAAATAATGTGTCTAATGGTGGCATTTCATACCATCGGTAAGTAATATTTCTCATTATTTTTATTATTTAATAGAATTTAAGCATATTCATTAAAATGCACAAATGCGAACAAACGAAAGTAACCCTTATGTGTTTATTTTTAAAGTCAAATTTCTAACGCACTCCACTTGGCTTGTTTTGAACATTCTAGCGTTAATCGATTAGTGATGTGACTCATGTGTCGTCAGTATTTATTTACTTGATTATTTACTCCCTCTCGATATTGAAACAGTATAATTTTATAATTGTGAAAAAAATATTATATCATATGAACATAATATAATTGTAAGAAATGTTAAATATAGGCAGGCATGGTAGGGACCGATATTGAACTGACTGAGTTTCTTTCGGCGTTTCTTCTCATCTCATCAGTAGTTGTTCCGAAACGCTAGTAGTTTGTAGCTTTGATATAATATAAATAAAATATAACTTAGAATTTGACGATTCGAATTACTGCACACTATTAACTTGTCTACTTCCGATAATATCCATAAGAGCTTTGATTACTTGCTATTCTGCATAGATAAGAGCGTTGGGGGTAAATAATTGTAATAAATCTGTGTGCACGACAGAGTAGATTAACAAGATTAACTAATGCGATCATGTACACGGAATAAATGTAGCGCGAACTATGTAAAAATATAGCTGAGTACCTAAGATAGGAATAAGTGTTTCGTGTAGATATAAGTGTGTATTAAAATGTATGTAAATGTTATAGCATAAGTATAAATGTAAAATGCATATCTTCCGAAATAAAGATATTCGAGTATCGTGTAATTATTATCCAATAGAGAGATGTGATCAGCGCGACGGCCGCGTAACACTGGCAGCGAGGGACTCACGTCAGGTCATATTTATAACCTCGGATGCAACCAAAAGAGACTACGAGCCCTCGCGCACAGGCCGACCGCCTTAGGGTAATAATTAGTACGTAAATATAGAGAATAAATTGTAATTAATAACATAGGATAAGTTAGAATTAGGAAATGTATTAGTTTGTAAGAAAATATCGACAAATGAATAAATGATTCGCTGAGGGGTGAGGAATGCAGGCGGGAGGAGGGAGGTACGCCTCCGCCCGGTATAAATATATAATCGGGTCGCCGTACAAACACCCCGTTGACCGTACGCGCAAAAATACGCGCCACACCGATTCGGGCACCGCTGTCCTTCCGTCTAAAGCCCTTAGGGCTTCTGAGGGCGACTCTAGCCCAATTCAAACAAATTCTCAGTCGCAGGCTCCTTCTGAGCACAAAAAGCCAAAAGCTCCTCCCCCGATTGTCATCCAGGACAAATCCGCCTGGATTCCTATTCATGCCGCTTGCCAACAGCGCGGCATAAAGATCTCCCCCGCGAGGGACTCCGCTCACGGCCTTCGCGTTATCGCTGAAACGGTGAACGATCACCGTGCGCTCTCGCAGTTACTGCGTGAACGCAAAATTTCATTTCATACATACACCCTCGAAGAGGAGCGTATGCTCCACGTAATTATACGCGGAGTCCCCAAGGAGATAGGCGAGAAATATATTCTCGCTGATCTCAACGACAAAGGTCTTCCAATATACGAGGTACACCGTATGTACCGTGCGCGTACACGCGAGCCCTACAACATGGTGCTCGCCATTCTCAGCCACTCTCCTGAGGGCAAAAACATATTTAAAATTTCCAATGTCTGCGGTCTCCGCGGAATAAACACAGTACAGTCACAGCACAAAAAAGCCCCCGGGCAGTGCCATCGCTGCCAACTTTACGGGCACTCGGCCCGTAATTGCTTCGCCCGCCCCCGGTGCGTTAAATGCACGGGGGATCACGGCACAGACTCGTGTCCCCGCGCCCTGGGCACGCTAGACCCGCCGTTGCCCCAGGGCCCCGCGCAGGGTAGGGCCGGCGGCTCGCAGCGTTCCCAGAGCGCCTCTATCTAGGACAGCGCCTCCCCCATTAAGGGGTTCAGCCTTCCCTGCGCTGGAGCGCAGGCCACCTCCGCCACCGCCAAACGCATGGGTTAAACCCCCACATATCTCGGCTAAGCCGACATCTCAGATTCCGCAACAGCAAGCTCCACAACAACCGTCGCGGCAGGGCTCGCGCCCCGCCGCCCCCGATCCCCCCCTTCCTCCGCGAGCTCCCACCTTACTGTCGTGGTAGATTACGCACGCCACATCGGCCCCCACATGGGGGAAATTAGGTTATTAGCTGAAAAGCAAATTAGGTTCGCGAATTCGCCGGAGGACCGGCTCGCAGCCACCTGCGAACATTTCGCAGTGCTGGAGTCGGTGTACTCCTACACCGTACCTAAACGTTTCCGCGTTTAGATGGGTTCTACGGCCCATAGGTCCAAGCCATCCTCATTAAACTTTGCATTTTTTTAATGCAAACGGCATCGCCCGTCAGCGTGACGAGGTGGCGGTCTTTTTAGCAGATCACAATATAGACTTATTGTTAGTGCAGGAAACGCGACTTTCACCTTCGCATCGCAATCCTAGGATTGCTAATTACAACATCATTAGATCAGATAGGGACAGCTACGCCGGTAGCGGTACTCTTATTTACTATAAAAGATCTCTACACTGCGCGCCGATACCAACACCCGCGCTCGAAAATAAGCAAGCCTCGGTACTACGTTTAGGAATGACGGGCCATCCGCCCATCACCATAGCCTCTGTCTATCAGCCCCCAAATAAAGTTTTGTTAGAAAGAGACCTCCAGGCTCTCCTTTCGTTAAGTAAAGCCGTCATTCTGGCTGGCGATTTTAATTGTTCACATACCCAGTGGAATAGCCACTCAAACTCGACCAACGGTATAATCCTGGAGAATCTGAGTGATTCTCTTGGATTTGACGTTATCGCTCCAGCTTCCCCTACCTTTTTCTTAACAGTTGTAGGATACAGACCTAACGTTCTGGACTTCGCGCTACTAAGGAACATAACCCTCAGGTTATGTTCGTTGGAAGTGCTATCAGAACTTAGCTCTGATCACAGACCTGTCCGAATGCAGTTCGGACCTCCCGCTGACCCACTGACTGACCCGCCTAAGACGGTGACGGACTGGTCCAAACTCGAGAAAGCTCTCGAGTCGACCTCCTCACCGGTCTTAGACAAAATCCCCGACAATATAGTTACCTCCGAAGATGTAGATCTGGCAATCGACGCCTTCACCAGCCACTTGCAAACAGTCATTAAGGACTGCTCCAGGGAGCCACCAGCGACGGACGGGATCAGACGTTGGAGGCTGCCTGAAGACGCGAGACGACTGCTGAGGGAAAAGAACGCCGCCACTAGAGCATACGATTCATACCCCTCCGAGCAACACCGGATCCAGCACTGCGTGATGAACGGTGGAGTAACCTGCTCAGCGACATTTCGCCCTCCCATACAGCTTACTGGCGTGTCGCTAAATCTCTCAGATTGGACCAATAGACTGACATACCCCCCCTGACGCGTCCCGACGGGACCATTGCTTTTGACGATGACGAAAAAGCTGAATGCCTGGCAGACAGCCTGGAGAAGCAATGCTCTCCTAGTCTAATACAAACTGACTCAGACCATATCCAAAAAGTTGATACCGAGATGGAGCAATTCTTCTCCGCCCCTCCGGCGACTCAAATCACCCCTTTCACTCTGGAAGAGGTTCGAGAGGTCATATGTTCGTTAAAAGCCAAGAAAGCACCGGGTGCTGATGGCATTTCAAACGGCGTATTCAAACGCCTTCCCGCATTCTTATTGTTACTTCTGGTTTCCATCTTCAATGGAGCCCTCGCGAATTGCAAATTTCCGGCCGCCCTGAATGCAATAGTTATAGGTATCCCTAAGCCGCACAAAAACCTGGCGGACCCCGCCAGCTACCGTCCGATTAGCCTTCTCTGCGTAATGGGGAAGGTATACGAAAAACTTCTTATCTCGCGTATGCGGGATTTCACCGATTCTAATAACACTATCATGAGCAATTCGGTTTCAGAGCTGAACATTCTTGTGTTCATCAGGTGCACCGCATCACGGAGCAGATCCTTTCCGGCTTCGCGAAAGCCCAAGCCACCGGAGCTCTATTTTTCGATGTAGCGAAAGCCTTCGATAAAGTCTGGCATAACGGTTTATTATATAAACTCACAAAAACAGGTATGCCTGACAGTCTCGTGCACATCATTCGAGACTATTTGTCAAATAGGACATTCCGTTACAGAGTACACGGCACTCTTTCAGAGCCCCACGCCATTAGGGCAGGGGTCCCGCAGGGGTCAGTGTTAGCCCCCTTCCTTTTCTCGTTATATACTAACGATATCCCCAAGACTAAATACGTCGAGTTAGCGCTCTACGCCGACGATACGGCTCTTTTTACGTCATCTACTAGCAAATCACTTATTTGCAGCAGACTCCAAAAGGCCGCTGATAAACTCAGTGCCTGATTCCGTCTTTGGCGCATTGAGGTAAATCCTCAAAAAAGCGCCGCCGTGTACTTCACGCGCGACCCTAGTGGGATCGACAAACCCGATAGGAACAATCACGTATTACAATGTACGGTGACCCCATTCCGTGGGCGAATCGTACAAAGTATCTAGGACAAAAACACTAACTATAACTATCACATAACCATCGTGGAATAGTAGGTTCGTTTACACTCACACAGTGACACCACAACTCTTTCTAGCATAGGTTAGAATAGGCCCCCGTTTCCCCCCGCGGTCTCCATTGGCTTCCGGCCGGGTAGCGTCGCTCACACCTCAGCCTGCTGGGGTGAGAGCGGCGCTAGTCATCAGTACCGCTTTTTATTTTTGTATGTTCACAGGGTTCCAGCGCCGCTCCGAGTTGACCTCGCGCACAGCCTTGGTCGCCATTAGGGTTAGGATAATAGGGTTAGGGCTCCGGGTCTAGGGCCTCAGGGCCTCGGTTCTATAAAATTTTTCGATCGCGATGTGTACTCTGCGACGACCTGGAAATCGCCTCGCGGTAGGGTCCTCTCGGGGACCCTCGCCAGATCGTCGCAGACTACATACCTTCTCCACTCTTTCTCCTCTAGCGTTCCGTTTGCGCTTTTAAAGCCATCGTGGCTAAAAGTAGTTAGGCAGGCGGTTTTTAGTCAGTTAAAGCCTGATTCGCCCTTGAAAGGTCAGTCTGGTAGCAACCAGAATGGGGGGGTGTCGAAGAGGATTGTCCGCCTCCTTCCAGCACGGCTGGGGGGTGCCCCCGTGCGCGTCGGGCGTCAAAAAAAAAAAAAAAAGCCGTACAAACACAACCGATCGAGACTCCGAGGGAAGCAGACCACTGGAAGAAAAAAGGAATCAAGAATCAAGAAAACAAGTCTACAGTCTGCATTCCTCAGTTCAAAGCGGCGCTACCAAGTCAAACGGTGTTTTGTTTCTGACACCGTAACGGCTTACCTCATCAACATCAATTATACAGTCCACTCATCAACATCGAAGGCCCACGCTACAACCACAACATTGTTTAGTCCTTCTGGAAGCCGGATCACTGAACTAGAAGAAAGCAAATTACAAGATGGTCGTCACTAGAAGCGAACACGGAAAGAAGACTTCAGCTTCAGCAACGTCAGGCAGCGGCGACACTACAACGACACCTGAAACAGACGCAACAGCGACCACGTCAGGCACAGACGCAACAGCGACCACGTCTGGCACCGGCACCACGGCGACCTCGTCAGGCACGGGTACTACGGAAACTACGGCCGGCACCGGCACAACCACGAATACCGGCGCCACGGCCTCATCCACCGGCACGGGGAGGCCACCAGACACGTCTGGTATCAAAGCAACACCCGCCGCCAGCACCGCCACAGTCGTCGAGCGTCAGCAAACAGAGCTGATGCCACCACCAGCAACTACGGAAACGCTAAGGCCCGCTCGGTCACGTCGATCTGGAGCCTCCCGCAAGAAGCTCCTCGCGGAGTTGGAGGCTAAGGCTTTCCTTAGCCTCCAACTCCGCTGAAAAGGCTGGCTGATTTAGAGCTGAAGCGGATCCGCGCCGAAGCAGCACTAGAACAAGCCAGACAAGCCAGATTAGAAGCTGAATCTTCATCGGAGTCAGAAGCAACCGATGACCTAGCGCCGCAAAGGATATCCGATTGGTTCGAGAGGCAGCCCGCACAGAAGAAGCAGCTGCCGCCCGTGGAAGAGGCTGACAACGCACCGCCGGCAGAACGAGACACAGCGATAGAGCTACATCAAGTCAACGAAATTGAAGGAGGCCTGGCTGCGCGTACATCCACAATGCACGAGCAGCAGAACAAAAAAGCACAGACCCGTCAAGTTTCGTCGATGGACGTTACGTCGCTGGCCGCCGCGTTAACAGAAGCCATCCACACCAGCAAATCGAAGAGGAATTATATACCAGACTTGCCTCAGTTCGGCGGCCTAACTACAGAATGGCTGCCGTTCAAGGCGAGTTATAACGAATCCGTAGCGAGCTTCACGGCGAGCGAGAACGTCGCCAGAATAAGAAGGAGTCTGAGGGGAACCGCTTTGGAGGCAGTCAGTGCCCTCCTTATCAGTCAAGCCCATCCCGAAGACATCATAAGCTCGCTAGGGAGAAGATTTGGAAGACCTGACACATTACTTATGTGTGAAATGGAGAAAATGAAGACTCTCCCTCGACTCGCGGATAACCCGCGAGACCTGTGCATCTTCGCAAGCCGCATCGCTAACACCGTAGCTACGATTGGATTATTGAAGCGGCCGCAGTACCTGCACAACCCCGAGATACTGCGACTCATCGTCGACAAGTTGACGCCTATACTACGGAACAAGTGGTACGTCTACACAGCTACAAGCGAAGATACGCCAGAATTAAAGAAAATAGCAGAATTTCTCAACAACGAAGCCGACAAATGCGCCCCTTACGCAGCGCCCGAGTCGACTAACGAGAACAGAAACATAAAAAGGAAAGTTGAACGTGCTTACACCGTCACTACAGAAAACAACGCGGAGCCTACAGAAGAAAAGACTTCGTGTGCCTGCTGTCAGGGACATCACCGGCTACCAGCGTGTCCGCAATTTCTCAAAGCGGACACGAACGAGCGCTGGGACATCGCGAAGAAGAATCATATATGTTTCCGCTGCCTCGTCAACAAGCATCGCCGCTCCGTATGCCGCGCCAAGGCCTGCGGCCACAACGGCTGCCCTATGCGCCATCATCGCCTCTTACACCACGAGAGACCACCAGTAATAGAAGCAGCACAGCCGCGGCCACAGAACAAAGCCGAACAAGTTGTCGCGTCGGCAATTGAACAAGTAGCGAGCAACACGACGAAGGCGAGCCGCGCGTATTTGAAAATTACACCAGTTACGCTACGCGGCCCGCAAACTACAGTTCAAACCTACGCGCTACTCGACGAAGGGAGCACCGTGACTATAATAGATTCTTCGCTAGCCAGCACGCTCGGCCTCGATGGACCTACAGAACCAATGTGGGTAAACAAGGATTAAGCGGGACAGAGATAGCACACGACAAAAGCAAGAGAGTGAACGTCAGCATAAGGGGCAGACACACCGACAACGAGCTGCAGATATGAAACGCACACACTGTCGCAAGTCTGGACTTGACTACTCAGTCAGTGAGTTAGCAAGAAATAAGGGGCTGCTCACACCTAGAAGATATCAAGCACGAACTATTGTACATCAACGCCACACCCAAGCTGTTGATCGGGCAAGACAACTGGGAGCTTATCGTATCGCGTGACATAAGACAAGGACGGCGCGATCAACTCGTCGCATCGAAGACTCTTCTGGGATGGGTGCTACACGGCTGCCGTACCTCACAAGCAGCGCCCGTAGCATTCTGCTGCACGCACCTCACACAAACCGAGCGTGCAGATCCCATGGAAGAAATGATGAAGAGGTACTTCGCGCTAGAGTCGCTGTCCATCGAACCAAGTAAACAGAATAGCGATCCCGAACTACAAGCTCTCAAAATATTGGAAGAGAAAAGCCGGCGTCTACCCGATGGCAGATACGAAACAGGACTACTGTGGCGCGAGCAGGTTACTAACGTACCTAGTAACCGGCCGGACGCGCTCAAACATCTATACACACTCGAGAGACTTTCTCGCGATGAGAACCTGAAGATAAAATTAACGAACGAAATATGAAGAACAAATTAACAACATGCTGTCGTCGAACTACGCCGAACGAGCAACAGCGCCACCCAACGAGAGAACCTGGTACCTGCCGCACTTCGCAGTCTGCAACCTAGAGAAGCCGAAGATACGAGTGGTCCATGATGCTGCGGCTAAATCACACGGCCGCAGCCTCAACGACATGCTCCTACCCGGGCCAGACCTGCTGCAGTCACTACCAGGCATCATCATGAGGTTCCGTCAACATGGCATCGCTGTATCGGCCGACATCAAGGAAATGTTCATGCAGATCAAAATCCGAGACGAAGATAGAGACGCGCTCCGCTTCTTGTGGAGGGGCAGCCGGCGAGAGGGCGCACCAGAGGAATACCGTATGACTTCCGTCATATTCGGTGCATCGTCGTCGCCATGCACTGCACTCTACATCAAAAATAGAAACGCACAAGAACACGCGGCCGAATACCCAGAAGCCGCGCGAGCAATAGAGAAAAACCACTACATGGACGACTATCTCCAAAGCTTCTAGACAACGGACGAAGCGAAGCGGATAACAAGAGACGTCGACTGCGTGCACAAACAAGCCGGTTTTCAGCTACGCGGATGGTCCACAAACAAAAAAGAAGCCGTCAGTAACAGTAATAACTTACTGACAAAGGCCCAAAATGTAGCCAACAGTATCAACAACTCTGTTGTATCAGAGAATGAATTCGACTTATTGGGACGAATGGTAGCAGTTCAATTGAAAAATTTACCAATGGAGTCAGCAATTGAAGCACAACAGTATATTCAAAATTATCTTTCTGGTTTGCGCTTGAAACATATCCGCCGTCAGTCTCAAACATCCAATTTCATTTATGAAAACAGTTTTATGTCGTCTCCTCGAACTTCAACCATTTCTAGAAATTCTTATTATTCGAGCAACGATGATACATACAATGAAAATGACACATTGAGTTATGAAAATCTTGAAAATACAAATACAACTGTTGTGACAAATCAGTCAAATTCTGAAAATGCATTTTCTTATGTTGTTGATAGAAGTGATGTGTTAACCCAAGCTTGGGAATCTGCATAAAGGAATTTACAACATTCCAATACAATTTTATGATTGTAATTTTATTTCTAAAAATAAAACCGATATAAAATATTTGATAATGTCTTTTACTAACCTTTATATAATACTAGCTGGCCCGGCGAACTTCGTACCGCCTAATTGTCAATGAATGTCGTGGTATACTTATTATTTGAACAAAATTTATGATGTCTTGAAATTAATATAATTATAATGAATAATAGAAAATGATAGAGAGTCATTGCGCGTGTCAGTCTAATTGTACACGCAAGTTAAGCAACGTCAACCGTAGCCTGTCCATGGATGAGTTTATATTATCTCGAGCTCCTCTGTGTTTCGAAAGGTACGTTAATCCGTCGGTCCCGGTTGTAATCATTAGATTAACTCGAGGTCCTCCGTGCTTCGGAGGGCACGTTAATCCGTCGGTCCCGGTTGTTATCATTAGATTATCTCGAGCTCCTCCGTGCTTCGGAAGGCACGTAAGACGTCGGTCCCGGTTGTTATCATTAGATTATCTCGAGCTCCTCTGTGCTTCGGAAGGCACGTAAGCCGTCGGTCCCGGTTGTTATCATTAGATTATCTCGAGCTCCTCCGTGCTTCGGAAGGCACGTTAAGCCGTCGGTCCTGGTTGTTATCATTAGATGGCAGTCGTTAAGCCAAGTGGCCTTTAGGCGGCTTGAAATTACTGGCGTCCGCCAACTCGCGGTTGAGCAGCGTGGTGGAGTATGCTCGAAACATATTCAGTTGAAGGAAGACCCGTATTTAATATTACCCAGCAGTGGGTAAATATTACCCAGCAGTGGGTAAATATTAAGTTCAGTATTTTACTATGTCACAAAATAAAGTACCATGACACTACTTGACAACCAATTAATATTCATTTTCAAGCATTCATTCATAAACAATTTTCAAAACAACAACGGACAACTTTCGCGACGTAAAAGTTAGACCAATCGATTTGACATTTAATTGAAAATCAATAAATATCCCAATCCGTTTTCAAATTTAATTTTTCGACAATTTTGTCAATGTTTTAATACTTATTATCCTATACCCACATTTCTGAACGCACGCATACATTTGACGTACGTACGTTAACGTCACGTTTGACAGGTCCGACATCCACGAACATTTTGTATGGAAAAATGATTTTTCTTTTATTTTATTTTTTTCGTAAATTTTCCAATGTTTTTAATAGTTATTCTGCTATTCTGGACGGAGACAAATCCAACAAATCAAAAACCATGGCAATCGGTCCAGCCGTTCTCGAGTTATAAGTGTTGTAACAAACACGACTTTCTTTTATATATATAGATAATCTTTTAAGGCGTTGTATACAGCATCGCAGACTATCGGTATCATTAAACTTATTGCTGGTTTAGATACTCTGAATAAATGTGACAAAGTACGCAGACTACAACCAGTGGCAAGAAAATACAACACTATCTAAAGTTTTACTTTTGGCGTGAGTGCACTCCTCATAAAAGTATCTCTTTTTTTATGGCGGGCTCAACGTGCGTCAGCAACTCTTCAAATTGCGTTTCTGTCATTCGCATTGATTTGTAAAATTCAGCAGGATCTTCCTTAGCAATTTCTTCAAAAAGTTTATTGCTGGCTCCATACTGAGAACGTCTGGTAATCCATTTTCTTTGCCATGATTATGGCAAAGAAAATGGATTAAGAGATTTCTTAGGCCTATTGATTTCAAAATTGAGTTCATTTTCTATATCAGATACCACAACAGATACAATCTCTTTAATTATTTGTCTCAATATTAAGCGCTGTTCATTTTTTTTTTTTTTTTTTTTTATACTACGTCGGGTGGCAGACAAGCATACGGCCCGCCTGATGTGAAGCGGTTACCGTAGCCATATTAACGCTCGCAACATAAAATATCGCTCGCGCGCCGCCACCCCCGCTGCCACCGCAGCATCTCCTTCCTTTCTGGTGACCTCACTCACTCGCAGGAACACAACAGCCCTCAAGGGAACCGTTATTTGGCTGCGGTATTCTGTGAGGTGGAGGTACATTCACCAGTCGGGTAGCTTACAATTACGCTACCTACCTCTCTTTTCGCCAGAGCTTCGTTTGTCAGTCAGCAGGGTGCACCGCGTGCAGGTGAAGTTAGCTTTAGTTCAAAGATGTAGATGAACCCCTTACACCCCAAATTTTTCATCTTCCATTTCTAGAAACACTATGCACAACAGACAGTACCACTACTTTGAGCTTCTTCCTAAACACTGTGTGAACGGAGATGGAGAAGACTACTTAACACTTGAGACTTATCGCGTTAAGTTAACGCTTAACACTTATCACTTCACACTTCGCAAAGTGTAAACCGGCCTTTAAGGGCACCTCTACAGCCTCAACCGTCACCAATATCGAAAAAAGTGTAATGACCTAAAATGTTCCTTGGTTCAATGCCGAGGTGCTTTTTTTTTTTCATAATATTATTTTTGAAATTCGGCCCCGTTCTCGATTTTTTGTTTATTTTTCGATTTCCAAAAAAGTTTTTGACTTTACCAAAATCTGTCTGTGCGATTTGATATTGCAAATTAAATAATTCTCTTAATTTGTTTCGTTAAGTGTGTGGGCATTTCGGTGAATTTTGTTCATCTGATCTAAACTTATCATTTCCGCGTTAAATTTTGATCATATTTAGGTTTTATTTGTAAAAAAGTTGATACAGTGATTATTATTCGCAAACTAGTAGGTACAACAACAAAAATTTTTTGTGCTGCTTCGTGACTAACTACGGCTGCATCACTCGTTGTAAAACAGGTTTGGCCCGTAAAAGGTACGTAATAATTTCATATTTTGTTATTATAATACTGGTTTTTATTAGTGTTAATTATATTACAACAAAAGAAATACGTAAATCTTTCAGTGTTGTCACTTTATAAATAGCAACTTAAGAAATAGCAGTAACAGAAGATATATATATATATAATTCAAAATGAGACCCGCTACAATATTGATGTTATTAATAACTGCTTCAGCAAATGGAGAAACAAATAATGATGATATGTTAATGAAAAATATGGAAAATGTCACGTGCTTAAAAGAAATTAAAACATGCCAGCTCAAAGCATTTGATTCTTTTAATATTAAGGGTATAGATGAAAACAACATCAATTCGTTTTGTGAAGAGCTGAGAATTAAACTAGAAAAGAGCGAAGCTATAGAGTGCTATAGAGGAAATAAAAGAGTTAAATGCTCCGAATGTATTCCCTTGCATATGTTAAATAGTCATTACATAAAGCACATAGAAAATCACATGATGAACTGTGCAATGGAGCACTACAGTGCACCACACAAATTGGTATCATTATTGGCCATTATCATAGGTATTTCATACTGCATTACAATTATTGTCTGGCAGAAAGTTGAAGTAAAAGGTGTTCTTATAAACGTATATGTGGTCGTTCTCCCTCTTCTAATTATACTAACTGTGTCACTGTTTGATTGGATAACATTCCTGATTTATTTGTCTTAGGATAAGCTAATTTATCAAGAATTTCATTGTTAACTATTTTTAATATGTAGCGTGTATTATTATGTATTTCAGGAAAGCATCATGTTTAAAATCATGTATAGTATAAGAATGTTGAATCATTAATATGTATGTAGTTGCTTACGGTGTTGACTGATTAAGGATGATGAAATAGATTGCTTTTGTAAGAATAAATTTGTATTTGTTTTATTGACTAATGTTGTTATTTCTATCATTATAAATTTTTAATTGTAATTGTAAATTTACCCCAATATCGGGGAAAATTTTATTTTGATAGGTAATAGTTTTATTCCTGCTAACTCGTTATAAAAACAAAATGTCAAGTAATACCGATGATCCTGGTGGCACGACACCAATTTTTGGTCGTAGTAATTTGACGCCGCGATCACCGCCGGCAACTAATGCCAAGCGAACATTAGGCGATATATCACCAACCCACTTATCACCTGATGAAAAGCGACTACAGCGGTCAGCAAGCACGGAAAATATAGACAACTTAAGCCTTAGCTCCTCGGCTGAAATTCTTGATTCAAATATTGATTATGTTGAATTTGTTCGCGAATCTTCGGAATGTCTGGAAAAAATTAATGAGATAATTATCGGGCAAACCTCGCGAATTGGTGTAGCAAATAAATCGACAATAATGGGCATGACCCAACGAGTTACCTCACTAATATCGATGCTAGCCATAAAGTCAGCCACAGCGGAAAAATACCTCGCCATTTCTGAAAAAAAGCTCGCGATTGTCGAACGGGATTTATTATCCTTAAAATTAGAGTCCAAAAATAATCCCGTTGCGCCTGTAACTAAGGCTAGCGAGTCGTACGCCGAAAAATTGAAACTTCGCTTGCCAAAGCAAATTAAGCCGGTTCAAACTCGCGAGCCTGTGCCTTGCATAGTAGCTTATCCAACAGAAGAACGATCCGCGGAGTTAACAACATCCGAAGCTACTAAGGAGGCACTTATGAAAGCAATTAAGCCATCCGATGATGGGTTTCAAATTGTAGGAGTCAAGAAAACTGCGAAATCCGGTGTAGTAGTACGCGTTTCTAATGACGCTCAAATTAAAAAGCTGCAATCAATTCAAAGCATAAAATCGGCTGGACTTAAGCTTGAAAAGCCTAAAGGACGCCGCCCGCGTATTATTATAAAAGACATTCCAGATACAATGGACGACACTAAGTTTTTAGCCGCGTTATATAATCAAAATATAAAAGACGAATTAAAAATTACATTTTCGGAATACCTAAAAGACATAAAAATCGTGCGTCGTCGTCCTACTGCCTACGGCAGGAAGTGGGTGGGAGTCGAAATCTCCCCGGAAATACGCAAACACCTTATTTCGACAAAAGATAAGATTTTTATAGATTTTGCCACATGTAGATTCGTGGACGATATAGAAGTCGTGCGTTGCTTGAAATGTCAGCAGTATGGGCATGTCAGCAAATACTGCTCGGCAAATAACTCCACCTGTGCCCACTGTGCCGAAGCACACGACTCCCGGGAATGTCTGAAGAAGTCTGAAGCAGACTTCAAACCTACATGCGCAGCATGTAGGCGTCAAAAAAAGACTGCTGACCACAAGATCGGGTCAGAGTCTTGCCCCACATACGCAGCACGGTTAGAATTCAATATTTTAAACACCACCTATGGATAACGTCGTAATTGGACAACTAAATCTACACAACGATAAAATTGCTACGTCTGAGTTGGATAAGCTCGTTGCGGACTATAAGCTCGATCTTGTTTTAGTTCAGGAGCAGTACCAAAGATCTCAATTAAACAGTAAATTTATACAACTTAATAACAAGTCGCGCGCGGGTATATATGCGCCAAGGGGCGGATTTACTATAACATCAATCAATCACCTAATGTCCACTCACTGTGCGGTAGCTGAAGTAACATCTCCATATTTAAGAGTATTTGTAGTCAGTTGTTATTTTCAATTTTCTGACCCTGTGGGTTTGCATTTGTATCATCTACGAAGAGTATTGCATGCTCTTACTGGTCATAAGGTTATTATAGGAGCAGACGTAAATGCATCATCACCATTATGGCACGGCAAGTTGAGAGCGACCGATGCCGACAGACGCTCTGCTGTTGAAGAGTTCATTGCTGAAATGCATCTTCATATTCACAATACCCCTGAAGCACCACCTACTTTTAGTAGCCCAATGGGCGAGTCTTTTATTGACGTCACACTTTCTAGTGCAGACGTCCGAATACAAAACTGGCGCGTTCTTCCTGAAGCTTCTTGTAGTGATCACCGTCTGATTGTGTGTGAGTTCTCCCCAGTTGTTGATAACTTAAATCCGCAACAGTTAATAGGTTTTCAATATAAAACTAGGAACGCCGACTGGGCAAGCTTTGCTTCACTTTTCGCTTCCCGCGCCAAGGATTTTACTCGTAGTGAACTTACAGTCACGGAAAGTGTTGAAATTATGTCTGACACATTCGTATATTGCGCTGACGTTGCATTAGGTCGAAAACCTATAGTTAATAACAGACGATGCGACTGGTGGAATGATACCCTTATTAGGTTGCGTAGGCATTTTCGTGCCGCTAGACGTAAAATCTCAAAGTTAAAGAAACGTAACATCGAAGGAGAAATTTATCAAACTGCTCTAAGTGACTTGCGTATTGCTAGATCTCACTATCGCGCTGCTGTTGAAAAATCCAAAGGTAATTTACTAAAACGTATTGTAGAAAGATTAAATAGTGAGGGCCCGTGGTCTCCTCTATATAACGAATTTAAAGCAAATAGGCGGATTGATCAGGCATACGTATCCAATATAAAATTTAATAATTCACATACCCTTGGTGTAGAAGAGACCGCTGAGACAATTCTGCATGCGTTAATTCCTGACGATTGCGCCGATAGTGACAGTGACTACCATCGTGAGGTTAGGAGCGCGGCGGATATGTGCCCTTCCACTCCAATATCAAATGTACCGTCGATGGATGAGTTTATGTCTATTGTTAAAGCTTTGCCTACAAATAAAGCCTCCGGTGATGATAAGATTTCGAATAGAATGATTAAAGAAGCTTGTAAAGTAGCCGCTGAACCTATCTTAACAATACTTACTCGGTGTATTGTAGAAGGTCATTTCCCTGGCATTTTGCGAAGTGGTGTTATAAAAATAATACCAAAAGGCGGTGATAAACCACCAGACGATCCGAAGTCCTACCGTCCTATTACTCTGCTACCGTCGTTGGGTAAGCTGCTTGAGCGCTTGGTTGTGCCACGGCTGCTGCCCGGAGGCCCACAATTTCATAAAAATCAGTACGGCTTCACCATTGGCAAGTCCACTGTTGATGCTGCGCTCGCAGTGCGCAAAGTTGTTGAGCTCTCGGAGAGCAAGTATGTTGTAGCTATTTTCTTAGATATCTCATGTGCCTTTGATAATGCTTGGTGGCCAATGTTGTTGCTGAAACTTAAGGTGAGAGGTTGCCCTAGCAACATCTACTCTCTCATTCGATCGTACTTTTTGAATGGTACAACTAAATTAAAACTTGGCCATTATGTTGCTTCAAAGGTGCTCACGCAGGGCTGCCCCCAGGGTTCAGTGTTGGGACCGTATCTCTGGAATATCGGTTTTGATGATTTTTTTAGCCTACCCTTACCGGAAGGGTGCTCGTTAACTGGTTACGCTGACGATGGTCTCTTATTAATCAATGCTAATTCAAGAGCTAGCATAGAGAAACTAGCCAACACTAGCCTAGGCTTAATTTCAGATTGGGGTTATCGTAATCGTCTCGATTTTGCGCCACATAAAACATATCAACTCTTGCTTAAGGGAAATTTACAGGTTTCACCGCGATTTCATTTTAATGGAGTATCTGTTGCTAATAGGGTTTCGGTTTGTTACATAGGTTTGCTTTTGGATAGAAATTTTAATTATATTGAGCACATGAAGCAAGTAGGTGAAAAAGCAAAAAAGAATTTCTATGCCTTAACACGAATTTCTACCTCTACGTGGGGATTAACTTTCAAAACGTTAAAAACTATTTATACCGCTACATACTTAGGTTGTGTTACGTACGGTTCACCTGCGTGGGCAGATAGGGCTACTATAGGTGCAGCACGTCGTAAATTGCTTCAAAGCCAGCGCCTTGCTCTGATATTTTTATGTAAGTCGTATAGAACTGTAAGCACCGAGGCACTACCCGTGCTAGCAGGTGTGTTACCGGTAGACTTAGAAGTACAACGCCGCGCTTCAATGTACTATACATCTAAAAATATGGTCCCTGATTTCTTGAAAACGCGTGATCGTGAAAAAATAGTTAGACTGTTCAAATCTTTTAATGAAGTATTTGAAACATTGCTGTCTGAATGGCAGGAAAGGTGGGAAACTTCTACCAAAGGACGCCACTT
The DNA here is from genome assembly GCA_937001555.2 of Hypsopygia costalis. Lineage (NCBI taxonomy): Eukaryota > Metazoa > Arthropoda > Insecta > Lepidoptera > Pyralidae > Hypsopygia > Hypsopygia costalis. The sequence goes on along the minus strand of OW443347.2, from coordinate 11,207,629 downwards.
GTATCTGTTCTTTCAATCGGTAAGAGATAGATTAAAGAAAAAGTGGTTAGAAGTCGACCACCCTGTTGCGCAATTTTTAACTGGACATGGCAATTTTAAAGCTAAACTCTTTTCGTTTAAATTAGTGCCGTCGCCGTTATGCGAATGTTCTACTGCTAATTCTGAATTCGATCAAACAGCACACCATGTTCTCTGGGAGTGTGATCTTTGGCAGCGGGAGCGGGATGACATGTTGAATTCATTGCAAGTTGCATCCGGGGTAGTATACTATTCAGATTTGGTAGCAACAAGGGAGAATTACCAAGCGTTCAGACGATTTTGCAATTCATATTATTGGAATCGATGTGTTAGGTAACAACTCAATGTTTTAGGTCCCTAATAGTGTTAGAAACTTAAAATCCGTGGTGCACGGCAGTTGAGCTTCACTTGACTAGCCATCTCTTTAGGCTTTTAATGCCTTATTTGCCATATTGCTGTCTCTCACATTGCTAAGAGGGGAAGTCAAATTCCAAAAGCTTCCTACTCCTACTAATTTCTTCTGATTAAATTCGTTGTGAGTTCCAAGGCAGCCGTAGTTTTACCCCTGGGACTGCAATGGACTTCATTGTTCATTGCCTTTTTTGGCGGTCGCCGCTGTTAATCCTGTCTACACAGGAGATACAGTGGTGGGAATGTGTGGTGGGCCCCCGTCCCATTTTACCAAAATAATTTTTATATCTTCTTAAAGCCCTTTAAATTCAGCTTCTTTTGAGCCCCATACGTCTTCGTGGCCCTAAACCTCAGGGTATCACGGGCGAGTCGCACTTTCAGCGAAAATGGGGACCAACTGGAGCGAACGAAATAAACATTTTCAATGTTAAAAAATCTAATTAATAATAACGCAGTGAACACTTTAAAAAGAGAGGGACGCCTCTGGACATTCCTGATGTAGAATTCCTGAAGTAGAAACGAGCCACCTTTTCTAACAGATGTTTTTATTCTGTAAATGAATAACAAATGAAATAAATATGTAAAGAAAAAGCAAAGATATGTTTCACACAAAACTTGGAGAAATATTTGGTACCTACTGTAAGAAACATATTACAAAACGCTTACAAATACATAACCGACGGCCAACAGGAGAACTACGAGTTTCCGATAATCCGCAACCGATGGCGCTGTATCAAAAGTAAAACGCGCTATGGTTTGGATTTTGTAAATAAGGACCTCTTCGTGGAAATTATTGTATTGTGTGTAGAAATTCAGGAATCTCGTTCACCTAAGGATTGCGTGCTATTTGGAACGATCTCTTGGGAAACGCGGAATCTCTGTTTCATCTATGTCGGGACATTCTCAGCAGTGCATCCGCCGCCATCGTCCTACTTGGAAGTGGTTGTGTGGGACTCAGCTATAGGCACAGTTACGCCTGCTTTTTTGTAACCGCTTTTATTACAAAACGAAACTGACGGCTTTCTGAAGATCTTCTATTCTTTGGCTGTTCCGCCGCATCCCGTGAAGAACCCCCCCACCTTTACAAACTGGCGACCAACGGCGGGCCCGGGAAACCACGATACGTCAAACGCAGCGGCCGCATGATGAACCAAGACGGAAGATGTCAGTCAACTTCACCGACACCCAGTTTCAAGAACTGGTTACCAAGCTGTCGCCCAACAGAAAGAGATCGTTCACTGCCTGCAACGCTATGTTCGACGGTGAAAAGAATCCTGATCTAGTGGAAGCTTTCCTAGCGTCGATATCTATATATAAAGATTTAGAAAACATCACCGATGAAGAAGCTCTCACAGGACTTCCATTATTACTAAAAGGGGAAGCTGGTATATGGGGGCAAGGAGTGAAGAAGGTTACAACTTGGAAAACATTTAAGGAACATCTCCGCTATGCCTTCACACCGAAGAAACGTGCGTATATTTTATACCAGGAGATAGTTGGTCAACACCAACACATTGATACTGCAACAGAGACGTTTGTGGCACACAAAAGGATGTTGTTTGCCCAACTACCAGCACCTGAGTACACAGAGACGCAACAACTGGACATGTTATACGGCCAGTTAAAGGCAACCATAAAAGAGAAAGTGGCTCGAAACAGCATTAAGACTTTCTATGACCTTTTAGAAGCAGCCCGTGGTATCGAACAACTAGAGATCGATAATAATCTATCGAAACCTAATGCTGACCATGACAATAAAAAGAAAACCAAGGGGCAGAAGAAGAAATGCGGATACTGCCACTTCGCAGGTCCAATTACTGACGTGTGCCGAAAGTTGAAAGAGAAGAAAAGAGATCTTAACATACCACCAGAGCACATAGAATACACTCAATGTCAATCGAGCCAAGTCCCTTCACCTTGGATGCCCAAGATTTCCTGCTATAGCTGTGGCGCACCAGGGTTAGTTCGCAGCAATTGTCCAGACTGTTCCAAGAAGCGTCAAACTACTGAGACCACAGATCTGAACTTCTGTTTAATGAATATCCAAACTGTGTCTAAGAACAGACCAGTCATGTTTATTGACATAGATGACGGATTATGGAAGAAACTGTTCGCGTCACCCTTGCTGATAGTTTTGGAAAACAGCAAAGGGTACTACGGACTTTAGTACCTGTAAAACTGGAAGATAGAGTCATTCCGACAACATTTATAGTGCTGCCCGATTCCAAGGATTGCACACTATTGGGGATTGGATTCATACAAGATGCACAAATGATTATAAATCTTCCCCAGTTCACTTGGAAGTTTATTGATGGTGAAACAACCTATGAACTATATGATGAAGAGTTCTTAAGATTCGCGGAACCAGACACTACTGCAGTTGACGCTGTCGCCCTCCACGTGAATACAAGACCACTTCAACCCGTGGAAGCACCGGCGATCGAAGCAAACCTGCCTAAGAGTTCTAGTACCACAGTACACCCCTATAAGTTGGTCCTAATTTCACTATCACCTGCCAAGAAGCCTCGGGTGCTTTTCGATGGATATTCCCCTCAATTTGCAGACTTCATGATGAAGGATGCCGAAATAAATGTCCGGGAGGCTGAAGTCACGTTATCTCCAAAGTCTCAACGACTTTTTCCCAGTAGCAATTTACCTCTACCAGTAGAAGAGTACACTCGTGACTCTGATACTGAAACTGGCTCAATCGAATTTTGTAGCATAGCTATCAGTAAGGTACAGAAAGACAATTTAAATAAAATGCTTATTAATTATGATGATGTTTTCATCGGAAATAGTAAACCCTCTTCACTTGGAGAACACTGTAGTTTAATTAATAACGGCAATCCAATATCAGTACCTCCAAATAGGCTATCACAAAAGCAAAAGATAATTTTAAAAGAGGAAACAGACATAATGTTAGAGAATAATATTATTGTACCATGCTCATCTCCATGGGATTCTCTGGTAGTAATGGTACCAAAGCCAAATGGAGAAGTCAGGGTATGCATTGACTATCGTCGATTAAACGCTGTAACAATACCTGATACTTATCCTATAATACGATTAGACGATTTGTTGCATTCAGCGAATCCGACACCTTACTTGACGGCATTAGACCTGAAGGCAGGATACTGGCAAATTAAAGTTAGAGAACATGAAGATAAGACTGCTTTTATCGCTCCATTTGGGATATACAAATGTAAAAGAACGCCATTCGGACTGAGAAATGCTCCAGCTACCTTTCAGCGTCTGATAGACAGATTCCGGATATCCCTTGATCACGTTAAGATGTTAGCGTACCTGGATGATCTAATCATATTTTCATCAACATTTGAAGAGCATCTGTCTGACCTGAGAGACGTCTTAAGCAAAATGAAAGAGTGCAACGTTACCGTGAACAAAGAGAAAAGTCGGTTGTTCATCTATCAAATATTTAGGACATATAATTACTTCAGATAGCTTAACCACTTATCCAGACAAAGTAAAAGCTATCTTGGAAAGGCCGGCTCCCAAAAACTTATAACAATTAGTATCATTTTTACAAATGTGCATATATACATACATAAGCCAAAGTCGTCACGTATGCAAGATCACGGGAGTCTGTCTGAGGACTGTCATTCAGATATGTTATTTAGGGTTATGATTCTCAAACTCAAACAAACTCTTACAGCTAAATATAGTCAAAACCATATTCTGTGCGTTCCCATACAGTAGCTGCCAGTCTACACAAGCAAACTCTAGGATACACTATTTGAACAACCTACTACATACACTGACATGTCGTCACAGTGATGATATTATATTCTTTGACACAAATAATTTTATTTCTGATTTTTATTTAAAGAAAGACCATTTACATCTTTCTAAAAAATCTAGATATAAGATGTCTTCTGTACTTGCCTACAACATTAATTATATAACGAGTTTACACTGTAAACAAAATAATTGTAATGTAGGCAACTTGACTGCATATTTAAACTGCTTCACAGGACAGAGGGAAAGCTTGCTGAATTAAAAATTGTACATCAAAACATACAAAGCTTTCCTGGCAGCGAATTGCTTGTACAATTATATTTAGAATTGAAAAATGTTGACGTTTTGTGCTTAATTGAACATTGGTTAAACGATAGTCAGATGATCTTTCATATAAATAACTACAAAGTTGTTAGCTGTTTCAACAGGAAGTCGACTACTAGAGGCGGTTCGTTAATTTTAGTTAAAGATTGCATGTTAGTCAAAGAGCGTGTGGACATTACTCGGCTTTCTGTTGAATGTACTATCGAGATATCTTGTGCCGAGTTAGACAAACATTTAATTATATGTGTATATACCCCCAAATAGTGTGTACAAAATATTCGAGGAGGTCATGGAGGATGTATTAAAGTTAGCATTTAAAACTAATAAGAACCTAATTGGCTATTTTCCAATGTTTAAAAATTGTACAAATAAATTAACAATATCGTAAAATACACAAAACTATAAAGATCTGCAAACTTTCATTCTAATATCTTCAGTCAGACTTTTTTTAGCGTCGATCAAAGTTTAGCGGGAAAGTCCATTTTAAAAGTATGAAATTATTAAAAAATAATATTTCCATTGGAGTAGCAATAAAAAATGCTATAACTTTTATTATGATAATAATTACATAAACGTAATATTTAACATAGCTGTCGTACAAATTTCTGATTTGATGCATATAAAATACAAAACTGTGACGTCATAATTCGGTAGTCTTTTGTATGGAGCGTTTTGGGGCAGTCTAAAAATTGTGATTTTCAAATTAATATATCTCGAGAGATTTTTGTGCTATCGAAGTAATTCTTTCACCTATGGTTATATTATGGAGACGACCCTACATATCAAACAGAAAAAAATGTTAGTCAAATAGCCAATTGTTTGTGGTGATTTCAACATTGATTTGCTTGTTGATAGTACTATTAAATCAATTTTTTTATTTATTTATTTCAATCTTTTAACTTGCATAACTTATTTCTTGAGCCCACGCGAATTACTCCAACCTCCGTTACCTGTCTGGATAATGTCTTCTGTAATTCGGAGTACTTAAATAAATGTATAATTAATGACTTACCTTCAGATCACTGTTGACAGTTAGTCGTATTCAATAACGTAGTTGTGGAAAAAACCAAACTTATTTCGTTCCGACCAATTACTGGTAGTAAAATATCAAAATTCAAAATTATTTTGAAGGATAAGTTGCCACTAATAGTATACACGGAAAATGATCCTAACAAAGTATATGGTGATCTTTTTAATGTAATGTCTGAAGAATTTAATAACATATTTGAACAAAAAGTGATAAAAGTCAGAAACAATATAAAATTTTGTGAATGGGCTACCAAAGGTATTTATAAAAGTCGAGATACACTATATGAGTTGTATGCTCAAAAATCGTATAGACGGGATGGCAATGTTACAGAACACGTTAGACAGTATCCCAAAATCTTCCAAAATCATAAAGACCTATATTGACAGAGTTTCTTTCGGCATTTCTTCTCGTCAATGGTCATTCCGAAATGCTGGTAGATGAAAAAATATACCTAATTGTAAAAGACGTGTTTAAGTGCCCGCGAGGGCCCACAGAATAAAGAATTTTGACTTTCTTTGATTCCAAAGTTTAAATGAACAAAAATAATAAAAATTAACCACAATTTTAAACTGCCAAACTAAAAAAATTAACCCATAATTTTCAAACCGCATGGGATAGATATTTTTTCTAATTTTTCTCATGGTTACGATCAATTCTGTCACCCCGTTTCGCCTTGACGTTGAGTTCTGGGACACCCTGTATATATCAGAAATTAGGCATTATTTATTATGAATGGTTGAATTCGAACCCAAACAAAACTATTTGTAGGACATTCAAATGCTGCCAAATGACCGTCTCAAGTTCCAGCGCGTCATTCAATTTGAAATCGTCAGCTAAATAGCCACTTGAAAACATATACAAATAATTTCATAACAAGTATCAGTTCTACGAAAACACGACAGATAATATCAGAAAACACTACTAAATTCTAGTCTATTTGTTATTTTTAATTGCGTAGTCATTTTAAGTAAGTAATAATATTTACTAAGGTATGTTACTGTCGCGGTCCTGTCTCGAATCATCTAGAATGGAGCCTTCTAGAATAGTCACCGCATACTTCGCTGCAAGCAATAATGACCCGTATGTCTATTGTCATAAGGTTCATAACACTATGACATGAAAATGTTCGAGACTGGTCGAGACACGTTAACGATGTGTACCGATGGGAAGTACATGCATGTACATACGGGAACATTCGAGAACACTTGCCAGCGGATATAAATAGCGACCGCCGCGGCGCATAGGCAGTTAAGTTTGGACTTCGGAAGAGTAAACTTCGAGCGAATCTACCTGCGAGACAACTGATAACCTACGACCTCAGCGATACTTTTGGACTTCGATTTGACCTGCGATTTGGAATATTCGTGTGGACTTCGTGTTGTGAAGACCTGCAGACCAGGCCCTGCGTGAATAAATCCTTGGAAGTTGTCATTGGCGTTTTACATCCAAATCTAGAAACCTAGCTCGTAACATTACAATACCGTAATAATAGTGCAACTTGTAAAAGTTGTTTACCTCTGATTTTTTTAAATTTATACAATATCCAGAAGCTAAGGCTACAAGCTTATTCTACCTGAAAAACCATAATAGCTTTGTTCTGGCTAAAACCCTTATAAAATCATATTTGAGTGAGTTTTACTTGTTTAGAAAATGACACGCCACTCGTGTCATAAGCCACGCATTACAGAAAATGATGACACGCCTGTCGTGCCATCCGCAAGGAATCGGTTAAGTTGCATGTCTATTTTCTGATCATACTAATTATATTCTTCTAATATATTTTTTGCATAAATTATTGTCTATATTTGAATATTATATTTCAGTTAAGTAACTTACACAGCGTTACCGCTGGACGATCGCGACGGACATTTTTCGCGTTAATTTTCTTCTAAATGTCAATCTTCTTCTTCTTTGTCCTGGCTTTTATCCCAATTTATTTGGGGTCAGCCCTCCTAATACTGTTGCGCCACACCGGATGGTTGTGGGTTGTCTCTTTCTTCTAAATGTAAATCATCATCTTAAATTTAAAAAGGTGAATTACAGTACCTATCTAGATGATCGTCATTTTAATAAACACCAGAAACCATTTTTAGATTCTGAGATAATAAAGAAATGTATGTTGGAAGTAGTTACGGAACTTTTTGAAGAAGAAAAAAGATGTTGTCGTTGTAATTCAAAGGATTCCATTGTCAGCGAGTGTCATCATACATGTGACATTATTGATGATGAGCAAATGTCTATTTTCGTAAGATTTCTTGAAATTGAGTGTCAGATCTATAGGAAAGAGTTGCTAGCAATATTGCCGTTGAAGGGTAATACTCGAGGAGAAGATTTATTCAAGGTCATTGATGAATTTATTACTAAATCTAACATTAGTTATGATAAAATGGTGTCGCTTTCAACTGACGGGGCCCCAGCAATAATTAGCAAAGAAAAAGGTGTAGTAAAGAGAATCAGGGATAAAAATTCAGGCCTAATATCGTATCAGTGTATAATTCACCAGGCAGCCCTTTGTGGAAAACTTAGTGCCCCACTGAAAGAACTGTCCACCACGGACAGCTTGGTCAAGTATTAGTAGTAAGTATTATTAATTTCATGAGATCTCATTCTGCTCTTCAGCACCGACATTTCAAGAAGTTCCTTTCTGAATGTGATTCAGCGTATGCTGACTTACTACAACACAACAATGTTCGTTGGCTAAGTAAAGGTCAAGTTATTGAACGTTTCTGGCTAATAAAAGAACAAGTAACCACCTTCTTGCAAAACTTAGATACGCAGGAAGCCAGGAAGCACTTTCAGTTTATTACAAACAAGCGCAATATCCTAATTGAGACTTTTCTAAAAGATATTTTGAAATATTTAAATCCGCTTAACACAGAATTACAAGGAAATGGAAAATTAATATGTGACCTGATACAAAGCGTGTCTGTTTTGCGGCGCAAGATATATTTGAAAAAGATATTGCAAGACAAGAATTTACTCATTTTCCGACAATTATTATTGAATATAAAATGGAAAAAAGTCTGACCAAATTTACTACAAGATGCCAAGACTTTGCGGAGGTAGGCAAGCTATCTCCGTTTCTTAATTCGCCATTTGAAACTGACGCAGCGGGAGAATGGACAGATGTGGCTGCCAAGTTGTACAATCTGTCGAAGCCTTCACTTCAAATGGAGATAATCGATTTGCAAGAAGATGTATCTTTGCAAATGTATAAAACGGTATCATAGAAGAATTTTGAGTCGAACATGTTCCAGAAAAATATGAAAATTGCATGAAACTATCCATCAATTTGACCACTATGTTTGGCTCGACATACGAGTACGTATGTGAAAGATCTTTCTCAAAGATGAATTTCTTGAAAGACAAATATTGTTCGAGATTAGCGGACGCCCACCTAGAAGACACACTTCGTATTTGCTGTTCCTCTCGAGAACCACAGTATAAAAAAACTGGCTCAAGACTTGGTGTAGGTTCCCACATTAATTTTAGGTCTTGTATTGTATAATCCAGAATGTGATTTTAAACCAAAATAATAAATAGGACTTAAATAATAAAGTCCAGAAAAAAAAACAACTGATAATAATATCAGTTTTTTTTTTTTTTTTTTCTGGACCTCGTTAAAATTTTACCACAGTATCCGGATCCCACCTAAAACTACTTGCCGACCCCTGCCTTAGACTTTCCTGACTTTGTACTACAGCCTTGTGCTAAGTGTTTTAGAATATGCAGTTGTCGTCTGGTCACCATGTTATGTGGTACATTCGGAGAACCTAGAGCGCATTCAGCAAAAAAGCTTAAAGATGCTTAGCTACAAGTGTGGATTTGGTCGCAGCCTAGGTACCTATAGAGAAAGACTTATTAAATTCAATGTACTCCCATTAGAAACTCATCCTAAGCAACAAGATCTCCTACACCTATATAAACTGCTCGATAATATTGATTCTGCGTATTTAATAGCCCTAATTAACTTCAATACCCCACGCAACAATCGAAAAAATAACAAAAGTACATTTAACCTTCAGATAGACCACAAATTTACAGCATGTTTATAACACTCATTTTAATCTATAGAATTATAAAAAAAAGTGATCCAATACTATCCAAGTTCTCGCCATTAGATAAAATAGATTAGTTTCATAACAGTCAAATAGAGATCAAGGCTATTAGACAAGTAAAGATAGATAATTAGTACTACATCTCGGTATTATTACAGGTGCTCACGTTAAGGTAATACCTTAACCTAAGAACATCTCAAATTGCCGAGGTTGAGGTGAGGTTCGCCTTTGGTTGGTTAAACGCACTACACGTTTAATCAATCATTTGCCATCTCGCTCAGTGCGGGCTAGGTAACTAGGTAGTGGAATCGCTCGGCTCTCCGGAGGGTTTTGTGGCAGGGAACCACTAGTACCTTACCCATTGAGCTTGCTCTGGGTAGGCGGAAAGTGGGCCACAGCAGCTTGCTGCACCCCTAGTCGTCGAGTAATTTCATCCCCGCGCTGAGTTTTCTCTCTCCCTCGCACCTATTCGGTTGTGTGTCGGCACACGTACCCGGCTCGTGGCGTACTCACGAGTGCGGGAAGGGACTGGCTAGGGTTTTTCTGAGAAAAAACTTCTAGTCAGTCTCGTTCGTCTGTCGTCGTCGTCCCGCGAGTAGTTTCTGTCCGTCCCCGTAAGGCTTCTGCCCACTTTGCTAAGTGTTGTTTGTTTGTTCTTTGTCCCTCTTGTATTGTAGTGCCGTCCTTGTCCCTCACTGTAGGGAAATTTTACCCTTTGTTGTTGTATTCGTCGTTGTTAGGCGATTTCGTAGCTTACTCGATCGCTTGTTGCACTCAGTGTCCGCTATAAGCGAGCAGTGGGTGCAGCAAGCGACGACAGGGCTTCCCTTTTAATCGGTTATCCGAATAAAAGGAAAACCATGGATTAGTATCGTTTAAATGAGGTTGTTGATTTGTGGAGGATTATTATTGTAATAATCCGACACCAATTCTTCTCCTTGTATAAACGGGCCTAAGCCCGACCTTCTAAGGATGTCTGACTCATCCTCTTCTCCCACCCCTTCGGGTAGTCCAACCCCGCCGTCGAGTCCACCTCCATTGATTCCGCCGGAGTTACTTTTTCCCAAGAAAGGGCGCAAGCGCCAGACCCTTCCTTTAGGAGGGAAAACCATCGTGCAGCGAACGCTAGCCGATAATTCACTGATTCCCGTTCCGGCCGCTCGGCTTGGCTTTAAGGGAAAAACTCCCCCTCCCAATACCTCCCTTCCCCCTTCCTTTGAGGCCCTACCTCAGCGTAAGGCTCCCCAAATTATAACCAACATTCGTTTCAAGGGCGATACAGGCCCTAGCTCCTCCTTTGGCGCATTAGGCGCCCGTAACAACCCTGCTGAAAAGAGGGTTGACCCCCCTCGACTGCGTCTGACGAGAGTCAGGCGCACGACGATAAGCGTCAAGCTGTGCGCGATTCTGATGATGACTCGGTCGCAATTTCGGATCCGGACTCCGCAGAGTCTGTAGAGCCGGCTATAGCGTCGTTGGGTTCAAACCCAACTCACTCGCCCGCAGGGCGCAGTACTCCCCAACCCCCTCAACCCCCTTTTCCCCCTCAACATCTGCCGCCACCTAGGTCGCCATCGTCTGAGGGTGCAAACATTGTTCCACCTAGCTCTAGCTCTACTTCATACGCGCAAATCGCTAGCGCTGATAGGGTAGCATCGGGTAGCAACGCGGATCCGTCTGGGATTAACGTTAGGGCGCAATCCCAAACAAATATGTCCTACGCGGACATCGCGTCGCAGGCGTCGCAACGCCCGAATCCGAATCAGGCCCCAATTTCACCCACGAATGCAACCACGGAGGGAGCTCAACCCACACAAAGGGCTAAGGGCTACCCACCTATTGTGGTTGAATTATTGCCCAACTGGCCGCAACACTTCGCAGCGTTGCGTGTTCAGTTGGGCCACCCGCCCAACGCACGACCCTACCGACAGGGCGTGCGCTTTTTACCAAAAAGCCCTGACGAATACAGGGGTATTCAGGCGTACCTCCGCAACCTGGGAGAGCGTGAACCGCGTCTATCTTGGTACTGCTACTCGGTTGCGGAGGAACTCCCTACCAAAATTGCAGTACGCGGGCTGCCGGGGAATACAAACCCCGCCGACGTCGAGGCGGCGTTCGAGTCTCTAGGGTACTCTGTGCGGCTTGTTAGGCTAGTCACTTCCAACTGGGGTCGATCGGGCTGCCTGTTTCATGTCCAACTCGACCACCTATCTAAGGACGAGCTCGCCAGACTTTATTCTGTGGATGAGCTTTTGTTTATGCCCGGCATCACCATAGAGGCATGGCGGAATACCAGGCGCCTAGCCCAATGTCATAGGTGCCAGGCATTCGGTCATGCCTCGGCAAACTGTTACCGCCCTATTAGGTGCATTCGTTGTGCTGGAGAGCACATTATTTCCAACTGCCCAGTTGACAAAGAGGCGCCGCCGACGTGCGCAAACTGCGGCAACTCGCACACCGCCAACGACAGACGCTGTCCCTCTCTCAGAAAGGAGGCTAGAAAGAGAGGGATACAGTTGTCGGGCCCTCCGCCGCCTCAATTAACATCTCAGCGACCCACCCGCCCTTCCCAAGTGCTCTCCGAACAGGAAAGGGCGGAGGGCTGGCAAATAGCCGGGGAAAGACGCGCCAACCCCTTAGTCGACCGTCAAACAGGGCAAGTAGGGCAATTGCCCACTACCCTAGCGCCACCCGCGAACCCCGCGCGCTCGAAGCGCAAACCGCGTTCGCGCAAAAATAAAAAGAAAAAGCCCGAAACCGAATCCCGTCCGGCGTCGCAGGCAAGCTCTCGGCCGGCGTCGCTGCCAGCCTCGCGCCCGACGTCGCGTCAAGCGTCGCGACACCAGTCGCCAGTCGTACATTTTCACGCCGACACTGGCGCTAATCTTTCAAATGGGCCTAACGCCGCGCCCTCAGCTCCCCTTCCGCCTCGACAGAGCCGTCGCGACGCCTTTAGTCGCTCGCAGGCGCCTCAATCGGCGCAAGATAACTATTCCGCTCGGGCGCCGGCCTGGCAGCGTCGTAAGCCCGATAGCCGGGCGTCCTCTCGCCCGCAATCCATTTCTACCAGAGACCCTATAGCGACAATTGTAGGGATTCTGGTAGAAATGCTACGTGAAATCGCCGCAGGGGTTGAAGTGTGGACGGCGGCCACAAACGCCCTTATGTCAATTTTGTCCAATCATGATTGAAAGGGGTTGTAACCCTACAAAACAAATTTAATTTAAATTTAATTTAATTTAATTAATTTTGTAAACTCATCGTAGTTTTGGGTTGTTGGGCGAGCGCCCTCTGGAGGGGCACTCGCACAACAACCTAAAACACAAAACAAAAAATTTCAATTTTCCAAATTCCAAATTTATTTTCTTTCTTAACTTTACCAAACATAACACGTGCAATTGCCGTGTTTCGTTCAAACATATACTTTATGTATCAAATTACCAAACCAAACAAAGTAGGTGAATGTTGTTGTTTCCGTTCAATACTTTTGTAATTTATCGTCTTGTTGCTACCCGTTGCAAAACGTCTTAGTGTCGCATTTGGTCTTGTTGCATTTGGTCTTAGTGTCGCTTTTGGTCTTAGTGTCGCATTTGGCCCTAAGTCGCTAAATCAAACTCCCAAATTAACGTAACCCTAAAAAATTATATGTATGTATAAATGTATTCGGTAAATGTTCCTCATTGTTTGTTCGTTTCAGTTGTTGTATCCTTGCATGCAGCAACTGAAAGGGACAATGCAGCCGTGTGCATGTACTTTGGTACATACACACGGCTGTAGGTAATATTTTCCTTTCAGTGGTTTAGCATATGTCCCAATACGCCCAAACCCGGGTATTGGGACATATGCTGTCTCATCATGTTGTCCTTGTCTTGCGCTCATGCATTTAATCCCTCGAAGCGGCGTATGCGTGCACGGTGGTGCAGCCATACGTGTGCAGGTTAATTGTTTTCAATATGCTAGTCATATTTTTTCCTGGGTAATTGTGCGTGTGTATGCGTATATATACAAATATGTATATGTACGCATATACACGCATACTACTAAAGCAGCCGTATGCATATGCCTAGGTTTATACATACGACTGTAGGTTTTTCTCTTCCAGTGGTATTAGCACATGTCTGAAAACGCCCAACCCGGGTTTCCAGACATGTGTAGTCCCTGCGTGTGTTGTCCTCGTTGTATTTGTTACTTGTTGTGCTGTGTGTGTGGACGTATACACTCTTAGGGGTGTATACGTCCATACATATAGTACTTACATGTGCAGTGGTGTTTCGCCTGGTTAATGTCGACTTAGGTCCCAGGCAGGCACCACTGTACTTTGTTCTTGTTGAATGAGTGGTAGTAGATGTTGTTATGTCCTGTACTCTGTCAAATCAACCCTTTAAGCCCTTTAGTGGCTCAAATAACATCCCATACTGACCATGACCTGCTTTCCCACAAGCGTAGCCGCAATAGGGCGGCTCCCACAAAAAATTACGCGGTGGTGCATGCACCACCGGAGACTGCCCGGGTAAAGAGTCTCTAACTCGAGGCCCGTACGTGTCCCTTGTGGACACAAGACTCTCAGGTCAGGTCAGGTCAGGTTGAGGTGAGGTTCGCCTTTGGTTGGTTAAACGCACTACACGTTTAATCAATCATTTGCCATCTCGCTCAGTGCGGGCTAGGTAACTAGGTAGTGGAATCGCTCGGCTCTCCGGAGGGTTTTGTGGCAGGGAACCACTAGTATCTTACCCATCGAGCTTGCTCTGGGTAGGCGGAAAGTGGGCCACAGCAGCTTGCTGCACCCCTAGTCGTCGAGTGGTTTCATCCCCGCGCTGAGTTTTTCTCTCTCCCTCGCACCTATTCGGTTGTGTGTCGGCACACGTACCCGGCTCGTGGCGTACTCACGAGTGCGGGAAGGGACTGGCTAGGGTTTTTCTGAGAAAAAACTTCTAGTCAGTCTCGTTCGTCTGTCGCTATCGTCCCGCGAGTAGTTTCTGTCCGTTCCCGTAAGGTTTTTGCCCACTTTTGTTAGTGTTGTCCGTGCTTGTATCGTTGTCCCTTTTTGTTGTATTGCCGTCCTTGTCCCTCATTGTAGGGAAAGTTTACTCTTTGTTGTTGTATTCGTCGTTGTTAGGCGTTTTACGTAGCTTCTCGATCGTTTGTTGCACTCAGTGTCCGCTATAAGCGAGCAGTGGGTGCAGCAAGCGACGACAGGGCTTCCCTTTTAATCGGTTATCCGAATAAAAGGAAAACCAATGGATTAGTATCGTTTAAATGAGGTTGTTGATTTGTGGAGGATTATTATTGCAATAATCCGACACCAATTTTTCTCCTTGTATAAACGGGCCTAAGCCCGACCTTCTAAGGATGTCTGACTCATCCTCTTCTCCCACCCCTTCGGGCAGTCCAACCCCGCCGTTGAGTCCACCTCCATTGATTCCGCCGGAGTTACTTTTTCCCGAGAAAGGGCGCAAGCGCCAGACCCTTCCTTTAGGAGGGAAAACCATCGTGCAGCGAACGCTAGCCGATAATTCACTGATTCCCATTCCGGCCGCTCGGCTTGGCTTTAAGGGAAAAACTCCCCCTCCCCATACCTCCCTTCCCCCTTCCTTTGAGGCCCTACCTCAGCGCAAGGCTCCCCAAATTATAACCAACATTCGTTTCAAGGGCGATGCAGGCCCTAGCTCCTCCTTTGGCGCATCCGACGGCCGTAACAACCCTGCTGAAAAGCGGGTTGACCCTCCCTCGACTGCGTCTGACGAGAGTCAGGCGCACGACGATAAGCGTCAAGCTGTGTGCGATTCCGATGACGACTCTGTCGCAATTTCGGATCCGGACTCCGCAGAGTCTGTAGAGCCGGCTATAGCGTCGTTGGGTTCAAACCCAACTCACTCGCCCGCAGGGCGCAGTACTCCCCAACCCCCTCAACCCCCTTTTCCCCCTCAACATCTGCCGCCGCCTAGGTCGCCGTCGTCTGAGGGTGCAAACATTGTTCCACCTAGCTCTAGCTCTACTTCATACGCGCAAATCGCTAGCGTTGATAGGGTAGCATCGGGTAGCAACGCGGATCGGTCTGGGATTAACGTTAGGGCGCAGTCCCAAACAAATATGTCCTACGCGGACATCGCGGCACAGGCGCCGCAACGCCCGAATCCGAATCAGGCCCCAATTCCACCCACGAATGCAACCACGGAGGGAGCTCAACCCACACAAAGGGCTAAGGGCTACCCACCTATTGTGGTTGAATTATTGCCCAACTGGCCGCAACACTTCGCAGCGTTGCGTGTCCAGTTGGGCCACCCGCCCAACGCACGACCCTACCGACAGGGCGTGCGCTTTTTACCTAAAAGCCCTGACGAATACAGGGGTATTCAGGCGTACCTCCGCAACCTGGGAGAGCGTGAACCGCGTCTATCTTGGTACTGCTACTCGGTTGCGGAGGAACTCCCTACCAAAATTGCAGTACGCGGGCTGCCGGGGAATACAAACCCCGCCGACGTCGAGGCGGCGTTCGAGTCGCTAGGGTACTCTGTGCGGCTTGTTAGGCTAGTCACTTCCAACTGGGGTCGGTCGGGCTGCCTTTTTCATGTCCAGCTCGACCACCTATCTAAGGACGAGCTCGCCAGACTTTATGCTGTGGATGAGCTTTTGTTTATGCCCGGCATCACTATAGAGGCATGGCGGAATACCAGGCGCCTAGCCCAATGTCATAGGTGCCAGGCATTCGGTCATGCCTCGGCAAACTGTTACCGCCCTATTAGGTGCATTCGTTGTGCTGGAGAGCACATTATTTCCAACTGCCCAGTTGACAAAGAGGCGCCGCCGACGTGCGCAAACTGCGGCAAATCGCACACCGCCAACGACAGGCGCTGTCCCTCTCTCAGAAAGGAGGCTAGAAAGAGAGGGATACAGTTGTCGGGCCCTCCGCCGCCTCAATTAACATCTCAGCGAGCCACCCGCCCTTCCCAAGTGCTCTCCGAACAGGAAAGGGCGGAGGGGTGGCAAATAGCCGGGGAAAGACGCGCCAACCCCTTAGTCGACCGTCAAACAGGGCAAGTAGGGCAATTGCCCACTACCCTAGCGCCACCCGCGAACCCCGCGCGCTCGAAGCGCAAACCGCGTTCGCGTAAAAATAAAAAGAAAAAGCCCGAAACCGAATCCCGTCCGGCGTCGCAGGCAAGCTCTCGGCCGGCGTCGCTGCCAGCCTCGCGCCCGACGTCGCGTCCGGCGTCGCGACACCAGTCGCCAGTCGTCCACTTTCACGCCGACACTGGCGCTAATTTATCAAATGGGCCTAACGCCGCGCCCTCAGCTCCCCTTCCGCCTCGACAGAGCCGTCGCGACGCCTTTAGTCGCTCGCAGGCGCCTCAATCGGCGCAAGATAATTATTCCGCTCGGGCGCCGGCCTGGCAGCGTCGTAAGCCCGATAGTCGGGCGTCCTCTCGCCCGCAATCCATTTCTACCAGAGACCCTATAGCGACAATTGTAGGGATTCTGGTAGAAATGCTACGCGAAATCGCCGCAGGGGTCGAAGTGTGGACGGCGGCCACAAACGCCCTCATGTCAATTTTGTCCAATCATGGTTGAAAGGGTTGTAACCCTACAAAGCAAATTTAATTTAAATTTAATTTAATTTAATTAATTTTTGTAAATTCATCGTAGTTTTGGGTTGCTGGGCGAGCGCCCTCTGGAGGGGCACTCGCACAACAACCTAAAACACAAACAAAAAATTTCAATTTTCCAAATTCCAAATTTATTTTCTTTCTTAACTTTACCAAACATAACATGTGCAATTGCCGTGTTTCGTTCAAACATATACTTTACGTATCAAATTACCAAACCAAACAAAGTAGGTGAATGTTGTTGTTTCCGTTCAATACTTTTGTAATTTATCGTCTTGTTGCTACCCGTTGCAAAACGTCTTAGTGTCGCATTTGGTCTTAGTGTCGCTTTTGGTCTTAGTGTCGCATTTGGCCCTAAGTCGCTAAATCAAACTCCCAAATTAACGTAACCTTAAAATTATATGTATGTATAAATATGTTCGGTAAATGTTCCTTTCAGTTGTTGTATCCTTGCATGCAGCAACTGAAAGGGACAATGCAGCCGTGTGCATGTACTTTGGTACATACACACGGCTGTAGGTAATATTTTCCTTTCAGTGGTTTAGCATATGTCCCAATACGCCCAAACCCGGGTATTGGGACATATGCTGTCTCATCGTGTTGTCCTTGTCTTGCGTTCATGCATTTAATCCCTCGAAGCGGCGTATGCGTGCACAGTGGTGCATTCATACGTGTGCAGGTTAACTGATTTCAATATGCTAGCCATATTTTTCCTGGGTAATTGTGCGTGTGTATGCGTATATATATAAATATGTATATGTACGCATATACACGCATACTACTGAGGCAGCCGTATGCATATGCCTAGGTTTATGCATACGACTGTAGGTTTTTCTCTTTTCCAGTGGTATTAGCACATGTCTGAAAACGCCCAACCCGGGTTTCCAGACATGTGTAGTCCCTGCGTGTGTTGTCTTCGTTGTATTTGTTACTTGTTGTGCTGTGTGTGTGGACGTATGCACTCTTAGGGGTGTATACGTCCATACATATAGTACTTACATGTGCAGTGGTGTTTCGCCTGGTTAATGTCGACTTAGGTCCCAGGCAGGCACCACTGTACATTGTCCGTGTTGTATGAGTGGTAGTAGATGTTGTTATGTCCTATACTCTGTCAAATCAACCCTTTAAGCCCTTTAGTGGCTCAAATAACATCCCATACTGACCATGACCTGCTTTCTCATAAGCGTAGCCGCAGTAGAGCGGCTCCCATAAATATTACGCGGTGGTGCATGCACCACCGGAGACTGCCCGGGTAATGAGCCACTCGCTCGAGGCCCGAACGTACCCCTAGTAGGTACATGAACCTCAGGTCAGGTCAGGTCAGGTTGAGGTTCGCCTTTGATTGGTTAAGCGCCCATACGTTTAGCCAATCACTTGCCATCTCGCGCAGTGTGAGCTAGGTCGGTAGGCTAGCGGATTCACTTGGTTCTACGGAGGTTTTACGTGGCAGAGAACCATCAGTACACTACCCATCGAGCTTGCTCTGGGTAGTCGGAAAGTGGGCCACAGCAGTTCGCTGCACCCAACCAACCAAGTGAGTTCGACCTCACACTGCGTCTTCTTTGTCCCAACCTATTTGGTTTGTGTGTCGGCACACATACCCGGCCCGTGGCGTACTCACGGGTCCGGGACGGGAGCTGGCTAGGGCTTTTCTGAGAAAAAGCTCCCTAGTCAGTCTCTTTTGTAGCTGTCGTGTCCTTCAAATAGTCTTTGTTCGTCCCCCCAAAGCTTTTTAGCTCACTTTGTAGTGTTGTCTCCATTGTTATTGTTGTTGTCCTTGTCTTACTTGTATACCCCTTCCCCCCTTCCCCTCTGGAAGGAAGTTATTGTTAATATATTTGTTCACTCGAGTTACGCGACCAGCCCCTATACATATCGCCGACGTAGCACGACACTGCACACGGCACTATCGCCCTAGTAACAACATGGCCGATTTACGCAACTGACGGAAACTGCTGACCAAGTTCCTCGTGCAACCAGCGAGGCTACGTGACGACGACGGCGCCGCACTTAGCTCCTACCCATCGGGCCGGTCACATAGATTAGGCTAATAATTATTGTAAGAATATATTAAGTAATTAAACTTCTTTCTAAATAATTTTGGTTTTTTTTCGGCCTCTATATTGCCGAAATTATAAGTGGCGCAGTCGGTAGGATACTTGACTGATAGGGTAGCTAGGAACCAGGGTACATCTTGGGATTTCGCTACCGCGCGCGAGCGATTAACGCGGCGTATCCGCTATTCCCTCCGAACGACGCGTACCCGTGACTCCATCAGCAAGTAGAAAAGAACCAGAAGTAGGCAAGAAAAGGAGGCGTTTCCAGCCATCGAAACTACGAAGGAAGCCAGAATATGAAATTGTGAGTGCATTGAATATATCTTATTCCTAAGTTTCACACCCTTGCCAAAATTTTCCTAAAGAATAAAAGGGGTCCTAGCGAGACTGCAACTAGGCAGGCTCGTAGGCAATTAGCGTTAGATTCCAATAGGGTAATAGATAGTGATTTAGATTTAGGTACCTTATTTGACGATCCGTTCGAACCGGATTTAAAAATGGTGCATGACCCTGACACAATTTTTAAGGCGCTTCGCCCGGTTCCCGAATTTGATGGGAACCCAAATGTTTTAACACGTTTTATTAGTATATGTGATAGGATTATCACGGATTATATATCCTTAGAAGCAGGTGGGGCACTTGGCAACTTGTGCCTAATTAATGGGATCTTGCATAAAATCACCGGGCCAGCGGCAACCATAATTAATTCTAGTGGCATTCCGGATAATTGGCAGGGTATCCGTGACGCTTTAATTAACAATTTTTCTGACCAGCGGGACGAGACCGCTCTTTACCATGATTTATCAATTGCCAACCAAGGTCAAAAATCACCGCAAGAATTCTATGATCATTGTCAGACCTTGTTTAGCACTTTAATGACTTATGTGACCTTACACGAGACTGTAGGTACTACCATCGAAGCTAAGCGACAGCTTTACAAAAAGCTTACTATGCAAGCATACGTTAGAGGACTTAAGGAGCCTCTTGGGTCAAGAATTCGCTGCATGCGGCCGCCTACGATAGAAAAGGCGCTTGAGTTTGTACAGGAGGAACTAAATATAATGTATTTGCAACAGCGTAACGATATGTTACCTAAAGTGCCACCTCCGAAAGTACCACCCATGGCTAATAATAATTTTGTACCAATCACTACTAAGGGATTTACTATGCCTATGTCTCAGCCATTTATGTCACCAGTACAGAGACTTCCACCCATGCAAGGTCAAGTATTTAGACCTAATCAGCCTCCCTACAACCATTCAAATTTAATCCGTCACACCAAGGCCCTTCACGCACTCAACAAATGTTCCGGGCACCGCCGCCCAATTACCGCGCTAGTAGTAATGTATTCCGCTTGCCGCCTAGGAATCAACCGCCGTCCGCCACACCTATGAGCGGCATACAATCTTTCACGCCTAGAGCATTACCTCCTGGCGGGCACGATTGGAGGAAGCACGGGAACCCCCCTACGTCTAATTACTTCAAATCTCGTGAAATTAATTTTAATGAGTGCGTAAATGACAATGGTGACTACTACAACAATTATTACTACCCTGATTATTATTCTTCCGATGATTATAATTACCAGACTTATCAGGCAGCTTATTCCTCTTACTCAGACGACCGTGACGGACCGCACTACTTGACTCAGAACGAATACTATGACCACTACGACCCTCAAAACGAGAGCGGTTGCGAAGTGATTCAACCGCCAATTGAATACTGTATGCCCGAGCTCGAAAATGATGAGCCACAACCTTCTTCAAGTCAAAATTTTCCCAAAATCACCAAATCAAAAAGGTCAAAATAGAGGTTAATTTACATACGCAGCGTCAATTACCATATATTCAAACTTCAAATCCCCCTCTTAAATTTCTAATAGATACTGGCGCTAACCAATCGTTTATAAGCCCCAGCGCGGTAAAAAGTTATTATTCAGACATTCAATTAAACTACGATCCATTCGAGGTCACGAATGTGCATACGTCCACGCGCGATAACTACTCTATCACGTTACCGTGTTTCTCGGAACTGAATGATAGTAGTAATATAAAATTATACATATATAACTTTCATAACTATTTTGATGGGTTAATAGGTCTAGACTTGCTCCGGAATTGGGAAGCAAAGATTGATTTAAAATCCCAGACTCTCTCTACCAAAAATGCAAATAACCCTATCTTATTTTATAACTCTCAAAATGTAAACTTATATGAAGATATTATACCAGCACGAAGTTCCAAGTTAGTGAAAGTCCCTATCTATACATCAGAAGGAGATGCATACATTCCTAGACAAGTTTTGTCTAACTGTCTTATACATGAGTGTTTGACACGAGTGAGTAATAACCGCGGTATTGTAGAGGTAGAAAATATGACGCCAAATGACGTAATCTTCTCACTTGACCGGCCCGCGCGAGCGGAATTGTACACTACCGAGTGCATGCGTACTAACTGCAACGAGCGAAACGACCGTGCAAAGCGTGTACTAGAGCGTTTACGTACCGAGCACTTAAACGCGGAAGAAAAGGCGAATTTAACATCTCTATGTTCTCAATATGCAGATGTATTTTATTTAGATGGTGAACCACTCACATTTACGAACCAAATTAAACATAGCATAAAAACCACTGATGAAACCCCCATTTATACAAAGAATTATAGGTACCCCTATGTATACAGGCAGGAAATTAAAGATCAAATTACTAAAATGCTAGAACAGGGTATTATTAGGGCGTCTAGATCAGCATGGAGCTCTCCCATCTGGATAGTTCCCAAAAAGGCCGATGCCTCGGGTAAACCAAAATGGCGACTTGTAATCGACTTTCGGAAAGTTAACGAAAAGACCATTGATGACAGGTATCCCATTCCTAATATTACCGACGTCTTAGACAAACTGGGTAAGTGCCAGTACTTCTCTACCCTCGACCTTACTACTGGATTCTATCAGGTTGAGATGGATCCGACTGATGGATCCATCCCAAAGACAGCGTTTAACGCCGAAAATGGGCATTACGAGTTCTTACGTATGCCCATGGGTCTCAAAAACGGACCCTCGACCTTTCAGCGCGTAATGGACAATGTTTTGGAGGATCTACAAAACACTGTCTGCTTAGTCTACCTTGACGATATAATAGTATTCAGTACTTCTCTTCAAGAGCATATGGTCAACCTGGAAAAGGTCTTTAAGAGACTACGCGAGTCAAATTTTAAAATACAAATGGATAAGTCAGAATTTTTGAAATTAGAGACACCCTACCTAGGCCACATTATCAGTAGAGATGGAATTAAACCAAACCCGGATAAAATCTATGCCACCCAGAATTACCCTATCCCAAAAACAACAAAGGATATAAAAAGCTTCTTAGGACTCTTAGGTTACTATCGTCGATTCATCCCTGACTTCGCGAAAAACACAAAACCCATGACCACCAGACTCAAAAAGGGTGCTAAGATTACTTTAACTCCGGATTATATTCAATGTTTCGAACACTGTAAGACCCTTCTGACCAACGACCCAATCCTGCGGTACCCAGACTTTTCCCAAGATTTCATACTCACTACCGACGCGTCAAACTATGCAGTCGGGGCGGTTTTATCACAGGGTACGGTTGGTACGGATAAACCCGTAGCGTACGCATCGAGAACACTTAACGATAGTGAAATAAACTATTCCACTATCGAAAAGGAACTCTTAGCCATCGTATGGGCCACTAAATACTTTAGGCCTTACTTATTCGGACGTAAATTTAAAGTAGTCACTGACCATAAACCCCTGCAGTGGTTGGTTAACATTAAGGAGCCTAACTCGCGTTTAACTAGGTGGCGTCTCAAATTGAGTGAATATGATTTTACAATTGAATACAAAAAAGGTACTAGTAACCTCAACGCGGACGCACTGTCACGTATAGAAATTCACAATGAGGAAACTAGTTCCCTAGTGGTGAATCCCTCAGAGAAACCATCTTCTCATGAAAACTCTGACACCCTTACTGCACATACTAGCCAAGAAAATCCAATATTGGAGATCCCTATCAGTGATGAGCCATTAAATAAATTCCATCGCCAATTAGTTCTAACCATGGTTGACGATATAAAACGCCGTCCTACGGTTTCAAAACCCTTTGAGACTCATACTCGTACCGTAGTACAAATATCTCATATAAATATGGAGGATGACGTAATAAACTCTATAAAGGAGTACGTCAATCCTAAAGTAAAAACCGGACTACTTATTAATCCAACATTAGCCATGTACAATATTATACCAATAATTCAAGATAAATTCCGTAGTTCCGCTATGAACCTAGTTCTTACAAAAACAGAAGTCGAAAATGTCAAAGAATACTTACGTCAGCAAGAAATACTCCAAAAATACCACAATGGTAAAACAAACCATCGGGGTATTAATGAAACGTATCTTTCTCTGTCTAAACGATACTATTGGCCAAAAATGAAAGATCATATTACGAAATTTATCGGTGACTGTACTATTTGCGGTCAGGGTAAATACGACCGAAATCCCATCAAGCAACGGTTCAATATTGTACCGCCAGCCACAAAGCCGTTTGAACTCGTACATATGGATTTACTTACAATTGAGAGCGAAAAATACCTCACCATCATTGATGTCTTCTCTAAGTATGGACAAGCATATCACCTGCGTGATGGCACAGCTCTTAGTGTTATACAGGGAATACTCCATTACGGCACTCATCACGGATTGCCCTTAAATATTGTTAGTGACAACGGTCCAGAATTCACCAACCAGTTATTTGCGGAATTCATTCAGTTACATAATATAAACCACCATAAAACGTTACCCCATTGCCCGAATGATAATGGAAATATAGAACGCTTCCACTCAACACTGTTAGAACATCTCAGATTACTTCGCCTTCAGCGCAAAAAAGAACCTGTAATAAATCTTATACCTTACGCGGTAATAGCTTATAATAATTCTGTCCATAGCTTTACTAAGTGTAGACCTTGTGATCTTATAAGAGGTCACTTTGATCCTAGGGATCCCGTTAGTATAGACCTAACTAAACACCTACTTCAACAATATATAGAATCACACCGAGAGCAGATGAAGGAAGTATATAACATAATAAATGAGTCCTCTCTGCATGATCGCACGACCCTTATAGAAAATAGAAATAAAGACCGCGAGACGGAAGTAGAATACCAACCCCAGCAACAGATTTTTATAAAAAATCCCCTAGCTAATCGCCAAAAGTTAGCTGCCCGTTATACTCAAGATAAAGTACTAGCAGACCTTCCCATACACATATATACCTCTAAGAAGCGCGGACCAGTAGGCAAATCACGTATAAAACGGGTTCCTAAGGCCAGTAAATTGTTACAGGATTCTGATTCTGTTGGCGGGCCAGCTAGTTCGAGCATCAACGGAGATAAGACTTGACAGTCTTAATGACGGACCAGGACTACTACCCTTCAAGCTAGGGTCGACACGAATTATTGACCATTACCATACTTTCATACAAACTATTCGACTTGATAATATACAGGACAATATCGACTTAATTAACTTACAGATAAGCGAGTTTGAAACTAGACTTCCCAACGACACTTACGTTCTATATGAATTACAAATAAAGTACCTTCACGGGAAATTGACCAATGTAAAAGAACAGTTAAAAAGTCTTGAGCCTAACCGTGCTAAACGAGGTTTAGTTAATGGCATAGGGTCTATAATAAAGAGCATTACGGGTAACCTGGATTATTCAGATGCAGTTCGATATAATAACTTAATTGCAACCTTGCAAGACAATCAGCACAAGATTATAACAGAGATGAATAGTCACGTCAGCATGTCAAAAGAATGGATGACTGAGCATTATAACATATTATCTCAATTAATGCGTAATCAAGATAAAATTAACTCCACACTAGAACTTTTATTAGAAAAAGAAGCTTACGGGGATAGCAATCTCATAAAATATGCTAAATTCGCTCAACTACTAACTATTATAAGCGAAAACACAGACGATTTATCCAAGGAACTATATAGGATAGAAAATGTCTTGGCCTTTACTAGTAATTCCGTTATGCACCACTCTTTATTAAGCACAGTAGTACTTAGGAGTATGCTAGATAAGATTAAGTTACTTTATGGGGAACAAAGGGTATTAGATTTAGAGTTAAGAGAATATTATAATATAACTAGCGACCCGCCCCGGCTTCGCACGGGTGCAATGCTGATACTAAATGTACTACAGAAGGTCTTTGCGCTTTGTCCTATCCAGTCCTTCCCCAGTTATAGGCACACGCCGCCGGCTCCGCGGCCGGTACCGCCACAGCCGTTATGTCCCTGCATTTTAAATGTGTAATATCTTCTAAACTATTCATTTAAATTACATGCTGTGAAGGGCCATATTGATCTATATTAAATGCGCAATGTATTTAAGGTACTTAATTGGATAAGGATTAATTCTGTATTGCTTAAAATCGCTTCGTAAATAAGGCATTATTTCTTGTAAAAAGCAAAGGATAAAATAACGGTTATTGTGTGTTACCACTAAGAGATAGACATATACCATCGCGAACTTTTTTGTAGACCATTTTAAGGTGAACAATACTGTACTACATTATTTTGATCTATCTCGTTGGGTTCAGCCAGCGTTTGCAATGAAAGAGCAAAAAAATGTGTTTATTTACGACATCACTTTAGAAACTCTAAATTATCAGTGTTTTTCTACTATGTTATGCATATATTATACATATAAACTTTCCAGTTGAATCACTCTATCTATTAAAAAAAACCGCATCATAATCCGTTGCGTAGTTTCAAAGATTTAAGCATACAAAGGGACATAGGGACAGAGAAAGCGACTTTGTTTTATACTATGTAGTGATAGTGATAAAGCCGGGCTGTTATTTTACAGGACGGCTACTAGTGATAGTTTTTAAATTCCCAATAGTATCTATGCTATCATATAGTTTATATAGATTAGTATTAGCCCCTAATAAGAACCAACAAATCCTCCTACCCCCTTTCCCATATATAGCAACCGAAGGGAAATCATTCATGTACATAGAGGCAGAATGCCCGAAGGTTGGATCGACTTATATTTGCACTGAAAGTATTAATCATCGAATTCAAGAACAGAATGACTGTGTGTTAATACTCTCATTACTAAACAGTCCCTTAATAGTTACTGCAATTTAACCACTATCCTGTTCACCAGAGGAGCTATGGAGCAACTAGACGATAGAAGTTATGTAATATTCTTCCCAAAACTAACCAAGGTATTGTTGAGCTGCGACAGCAAAGATTACGATGAACTGCAAGGAACTTATCTCGTCACATTACCAGAGCACTGCACCTTACGAGCCGAAGAATTCACGATCATCAACGACTACGATCACGTCGAGGGGCAACCCCTGAAACTCAAGAAGATAAGCTACGAAGGAAAATCACCAGCTATTACAACTCATCGACTGCAAACCAACTCAATAAGCCTAAAATCACTACACAGCATCCACGAAAAAATACTTTCGCAGCCCGCGATTGAAGAGAGCATAAACCCTTACTCGCTGTATCACACAACTATACCCCTCTACGTCATGTTAGCAGGTACAACCACCCTCGTTGGCATCGTACTAATCTTAAGAAAACGCCGCAATAACCCCGCCGTGGAAGAACAACCTGCGACTGACAATACAAAATCTAACTACGAAGTAATACACGAAGCTAAGGGTAGCTGCCGTCCAGCAACATTTTCTAAGAAAATTTAGTTGCTGTTCTTCAGGAGGGAGGAGTTACGCGACCAGCCCCTATACATATCGCCGACGTAGCACGACACTGCACACGGCACTATCGCCCTAGTAACAACATGGCCGATTTACGCAACTGACGGAAACTGCTGACCAAGTTCCTCGTGCAACCAGCGAGGCTACGTGACGACGACGGCGCCGCACTTAGCTCCTACCCATCGGGCCGGTCACATAGATTAGGCTAATAATTATTGTAAGAATATATTAAGTAATTAAACTTCTTTCTAAATAATTTTGGTTTTATTTCGGCCTCTATATTGCCGAAATTATAAGTCTCGTTCGTGTTACTGTAGTGTTGTTGTTGTTGTTTTTCCGTTTTTGTTGCACCCGGTGTTCGTTATTAACGAGCAGCGGGGGCAGCAAGTTTCGGTTAGGGTTCCCTAATACATCGACTAAGTCGATCTACTAGGGAATTCCTCAGATGACTTAGTACCGCTTGAAGGAGGAGGCGACTTGTGGAGGATTATTGTAGCAATAATCCTTCCACAATTCAGTACCTCGTTTAAGCGGGCCTAAGCCCGCCGTATTAGGGATGGCTGACACACCCCCACCCCCACCCCCGCTCCGCAGCCCTCCAGGCAGCCCGTCGCCGCCACATGGCTCGGCGCCTGCGCTAGGCGAACTACTACTTTCCAACCGAGGACGCTTGCGTCCTAAGAATTCACTCGGCGGTAAAACTATCGTTGCACGCAATCTCGTCGATAACTCGATCGTAACAATTCCTGCCGCTCAGCTCGGCATCACGGGGAGTGCCCCCCCCCCCCCCCTCTTTCACCCTTCGTGGATCCACCAAAGCGCGACGCGCCAAAAATTGTTACAAATATTCTTTTTAAAGGCGACCCACGCCTCGATCCTACCACTAGCGCGCATGCGGCACGCTTGAACATCCCTAAAAGGACAGATCCATCCTCCCCTGCGTCTGACGAAAGTCAGACGCACGAAGACAAACGCCTTAAGGCGGTTGATGACTCCGAATCGGACTCTGACTCCGTAGAGTCGGTAATCGCTTCGCCGAAGGGGCCAAATTTGAACCACTCGCCCACAGGGCGCAGCACCCCACTACTCACTTCTCCACCGCGCCCATCGTCGGATGACGAAATCGGCGTCAGTAATTTTCCGCCTAAGTCGCGTTCCCCCTCCCCTAACAGGCCTCGAGAGTCTGCAGGGGAGGACTATTATGATACATCGTACGCACAAATAGCTAGCGTCGATGACGAGCAAAATAACCAACGCTCAAATAGTCCGTCGACATCGCACAACATGTCATATGCAGACATAGCGTCGCAAGCGCCGCGGAGCTCAAACCCCGCGTCTCCACAACCCTCGAACGCAGCTACGGCGGGCACCCAGCCCCAGCAAAGGGCAAAGGGGTACCCGCCCATAGTAGTTGAAAATCTGCCCAAC
Organism: Hypsopygia costalis; assembly: GCA_937001555.2. Taxonomy (NCBI): domain Eukaryota; kingdom Metazoa; phylum Arthropoda; class Insecta; order Lepidoptera; family Pyralidae; genus Hypsopygia; species Hypsopygia costalis. The sequence goes on along the minus strand of OW443347.2, from coordinate 11,179,168 downwards.
TGGCCGCAACACTTTGCTGCGTTGCGTGTTCAGTTGTTACAATACTTACAATATAATGAGTGTCTATAATTATCTGACCGCTTCTGTATATTTTGTTAAACATAGTGATTTCTGTTCCAGGTGTAACATTACAAAAAAGTGGAAGAACATACGTGATGCTTATAATAAAGAATTCAAGAAAGGCAAATCAATTCCTTCTGGTTCTGGTGCATGTAAAGGTTCAAAATACATGTATTTTAACCGACTTTCTTTTCTTCAGAAGACGGTAGAAAACAAAGAAACGACCTCAAACATAGATGAAGCCAAAAATGAAGGAATTCAAAACACTGACCAAAACCAAGATAATTTTCTAAATGCACGTGACATACAACCAGTACGCAATAAAAGGAAGAAAACTAAAATTACTTCTGAAGAGAGATTGGCTGACATATTAGAAAATAGCATCGAATCAAGGGATAAAATACAAAGACAAATACAAGAAAGTATGTCAAAGCCAGATGATGATGATAAGCTTTTTTGTATGTCATTGTATAAAGAGTTAAAAAAGGTCCCAGAAAATAAGCGTTTGGCAACTAAAATTGAATTACTCCAGGTAATACAAAAAGGGCAGAAATTACCATCGCTTATTCATATCACGAGCCAGCAAAACACGCCTAATGCAGTATTTTGGCAAAACCAACAATATTCACACCCACAAGGATATTTTACTGGATATTCGACAACGTACCAGGAGAGTCTCCATCGCCTTTGTCATGCAGTAGCACAGATGACTCACAGTACAAAATATATATTCTGATGTACAAAATAAATATCTTACCTTAATGTAATCACGAGTTTTTCTTCTGGGGACACGCTTGACCTCATATGGGTATCATTAGATGCAATTTGTTCACTGATTATTCCTAATAATTCATCAAATGAATTTATCGACATTCTTAGATAATTGAAGAATTTTGGTTCAAAACTTCTTAATTTTGGATATAAAGCCTGAAACTGACCATGGGTGAGCCGACCACGTAATATTGGATGCACCCAATACTGTCGTTTCTTCTTTCTTTTTTTTATACGGAGCAACAAGTACACACATATTGCTTCTTCGACTTCCATGATTTTACTGTCACTCTACACTCCGCAAATACATCCGCACCCCTGTCTGAACACTTGCGTTTAGAACCGCGCGATTTGCATCCGCGCGGAATCCGCCATGTCTGAACTAGCTCTTATTGTGGTCAATAAAGTTTTAAATAATAATAATAATATACTGAATCTTTTTAGTGTTAAAAAGAATATTACTGGAAAAAATGGCTCACAAATTTTGTGAAACAGCAATCCAGAAATATCGCTTCGAAGGGCTCAATTGTTAAATTCCGCCAAAGCACAAAAACTCAAGAAGCCAATAGTTTCTAAACATTTTGAAGGCCTAAAAGACATTTACGATTCATTAAATATTTCCAACCACCCAGGACACCTTTATAACATATACGAAAATATATGTCGTCTAACACTACACTACACCACCAACAGAAGGTGTTTGCCTTGATATTTATCAAGGCAATCACCTTCTGTTGATCCTAATGACTTTCTGTTGTAAACACTTTGAATATATTGTATATTAAAGAAAGCCCATTATGTAAGTTGGTACTGCCATGTCGAAAGTAAAATTAACATTTCATTGCGTGAAATGTCTGGTACACAATAATAGTCTTTGTGTCCTAAACACGCAATGTGAACTTATCGTATAATGTATGTAACTGCAGTGTTTCAGGCCATGAATTAGTTGGCCACAATCGTCCAATAGTTCGAGGCGTGAACAAGTAGATTAAATTTGTGATACGGGTACAACATCCCAATGAGTTTGCGACGGAAATTATCGCTTTCAGATATCAATAGCTGCATCTCAGTCATCAGTGTGACCAAACGAGTTAGATCAATGATGGAACAATTTCTACTATTCACTAATAGCTAAGACGTGCGTACCATAGCCGTTCTTAGTCAACAGTGTGAGCAAACGACATAGTCAGAAATGGAGAAATCTTTTCTAAACACTATCAGCTGAGCTGTATGTTACCGATATGACCAATCAGGCCGAATACATACACCATATGCATATGGGTTTCAGCAACATTACTTAAGTTATTTATTTTAAAAACATGAAAGTGTATTTTTCGGTGAAAGAAGTGATTAACGCGTGAGTTAAGAGCGTCGCTGCAGATACATGTCAATGTTTTTTTTTATTCTTCTGGTTCTGACACAGTCATAAAGGCAAATCAAATAAACAGAAGACTAATTAATAAACGCTAACATGGTCTAGATATTCACTCTGCAGAGGAGTGGAGAACATTAGAGCAAAAAATCTTTTCCCGCGAGTGTCTATTGGTTTGACACATATTATTATACGTATGTCTGCTTGCACCAAGTGTAACTGGTATGTGTATAGTATTCCACTCCCAATCATCCAATGCTACAAATGCTGTAGATTTGGACATGTTACATCACAATGTAGGTTGAGTTCATGTTGTTTTGCCTGTGCTCAGAAACATAGGATAAATAATGTATCTTATTTGCATGCATTTTTGCGAGGTGCTCAAAGTAAAAAAAAGATAGAAAAATTTTAGGGGTCAGAATATGAATACATGAATGAATATAATACACGAATGAAATGAGTCAGCATGTGAACACTAATTCACTCCCAATCATCCAATGCTACAAGTGTTGCAGATTTGGGCATGTTACATCACAATGTAGGTCGAGTTCAGAGTTTTGTCTGTGCTCAGAAACATAGGATAATGTATCTTATTTGGATAAATTTTCGCGAGGTTCTTTCAGTAAAAATTGGTAATCTCAAACTTAAAATCCAACTATGTCGACTATGTCAACTGTGGAGGGGTACAACGAAACTGCGGTAGTTTGTCAAAAAAGATAGACATAATAAACACTATATGATACAAGAAAATATCAACAAGATTATTGCGGCAGTGCAGCGTGTATCAATCAATTCAATCATTCCAAAACAGCTTAAGACAAATCAAATTTAATTAGGATATTGCAGAATAGATGTATTATAAATATTTTTGAAATTAAAAAATTTACACTCTCAGTCTAGATAGGTGGGAAGACAATTTGTCTATTCAACAATTATCTAGGGAAACATCTTTCCATTTACTTTAATTTCTTACATTTCACGCAGGCGATTTGTGTCACTTTCTCAAAATTGTGTTGGCATATGGAGTCCCTTTTTCTTTCCTTTGTTGCTTGTTCTTTGAATGACTATCTATATCCTCTTTGTCCAGGTGCAGATTTATACGATTCACTAGCATTTACAATTTTTATGCTCAGATTTGGATTAGTCACCCCCGATTATACCATACTCGTGTATACCATTGGAAAGATTACATTTTGAACAGTATATCCACAAGATCTTACATCACGAAATCTAGTAGTTTTTAAGATAATCCAATTTCAATTTCAATTCGGAGGCGCGGAGGGAATACAGTCCCCGCCTGTTGCTCGCTTCCGCACCTCCATCGCTCCACCTCGCACGGGTGACAGTTCTTATTTGTTACGCAAGGGCGGAGGGGGCTGCACTTCTCGCAGCGCTGGAGATAAGAAATAATTTCTAGACAGAGACAGTATAGGCTACAATACTCAATGCTGGGCAGATTGTATGCTTGATACGATTTGCCCAGCATTTGATGACTTACGGTTTGATCCATTGTGGGTGTTAAAAGCAGTGTTATTAGGATGGGCAACGTTGGACGGTAATGTGGATAATAACTTTATAAGGGGCTGAATAAGATTATATATGGATGATTCTACAGATTTCTCCCAAACGGGACCAGCTTTGGGAGAACAGGTTCAGCAATAATAGCATGATGGGCAGCATGATTGTACTCAGTATAAGGTTTTGTAGGACGTTTGGGCTTGAAGACGATTGTTTTTTACATTTGTAATTTTTTTTTTTATTTGGCATAGTTAATGGTACTTTGAAATTTCGGTGTGCTATTACTTTTTATCAGAACATAGCTACAAATTCTTCATCCCTACATATTTCACGATGCACCCTGGGTACTATAGTACCCAATTTTAAAAAGTGCTCAAAAGCACCCTGGGTAATATAGTACCCAATTTTGAATTTCGCGGCCTCTTGACTTTTTCTATCTGTCTTGTTTTTTCTAATTAGAATAGCCGTAAGAAACGAATTCCATCCTCTTCTCACATCTTTGGCCTTCACGCTCATATATGCCAACCTAACAAACCATTCATAGACGCCATGGAAAAAAATAAAAAAACCGGACAAGTGCGAGTCGGACTCGCCCACTGAGGGTTCCGTAGGTACGTAGTATAATTATTAAATTTGATATTTTTCATTATAAATAAGAAATAATGCGTCGAAAAAAACAAATAAAATATATTTTGCAATGTGCACATCAAGCCCTTTCATATGATACCCCATTTGAACTAGTAGTTTCAATTTGAAATTTCGACACCCTATAAAAAATATAGACCCCCTATTTTTTAAGATCTATTTACAAATGTATAGTTTTGAGATTTATTCCTGTACTTGTAGTCTATAACGATGTTACTTGCCAAATTTCATAGTTCTAGGTCAACGGGAAGTACCCTATAGGTTTTGATTCCCTTGAGTGTGTCGAAATATGCGTTTTTTGCTGAATAAACGGCCGTAACTTTTTTCTACGTAAACTTAGCAGTTTGATTTTTTTTTAGCTTCATGGGACCGTAGACCTGAGTATACAGTTCAAATTTCAGCTTGATACCTCTACGCATTCTCGACATAGAAATTCTTGACAGACAGACAGACAGACAGACAGACAGACAGACAGACGGACAACAAAGTGATCTTATAAGGGTTCCGTTTTTCCTTTTGAGGTTCGGAACCCTAAAAATAGTCGATTTCTACGGTACGTTGGCGATTGTAGCACGACGCGAAAAAAACAATTTTGATAATAATTAGTGAGTGAAACCTGTTTCTGTTGTGAAAAAACTGAAGATAAACTCAGTAAGTACCTGTTTACGATATAAATTTGTGTTGACAGTGGTTTATTTCGTCAAATTGGATGAAATAAGTAGCATCCAGTCCGTTGCGTTTTGGTATGGGGGTATTGAAACATACTTTTTTTTATGTATTACAAGTTAAATGCTAAAATTAATCCAATGCACTTAAATTACAATTAAGTCTTTATTTATGATACGATCGAGCTATTGTTTACAAATATTCATTCAATTGTCGGCCATGTTGGCGCCATTAGCGCGCGAATTCAAGTGACCCCCTGTTACACCGATAGAAATTTATGCTTACGCTTGAGGCACCTTGGGTACTTTAAAAAAAATTTTTTTATTACTTTATTTTCTCAGTTATTATTTTAATCTTTAAAATATACTACTCGCGTGGGCCTTGTACGATGCCTCGTACAAGGCCCACGCGAGTGGTATAATATGTATAATACCAGTCGAGTGGAATGATGATGAAATTCTTGAAAACATCAGTCTTCCATCTGGATGAGGAAATATAATTAAAATTAGGCGCATTAATTACAAAGTTGTTGTTGACGATGTAAATAACTGGAAACCATCCCAGGCATGTGTCTTAACTTTTGATGGACAGACTCTACCACAGACAATTTTCATTTGCTACACTTTTCTTCCTGTTGAAAAATATTACTACCTAACAATTCAATGCTTCCATTGTTGCCGGTTTGGTCACACTAAATCCCAGTGCCGCTCTAAGCCTAGGTGTTTTAAATGTGGAGCGGAGCACCCTGGTGAAGCTTGTGATATTGAAGAGGATCGTGCTTCTTGTCTGTCTTGCTCCGCCATGCACTATGCTACCAACAAGAAGTGCCCGGAGTATGACAGGCAACGGGCCATTAAAATATCAATGGTCGATAGAAGCATTTCATATTTAGAAGCATTAAAATTGCACCCTCCTTCAAGAAAGAGTTATAGTGATATCGTCGAAACTGTATATTCAGTCCCTTCAGTCAAGTCACACTAAAACTACATCAGTCACAGTTCTGTCAAAGCTTTAAAATATAGTTATGATGACATTATGAAACTTTCAAGAGTTTCAACGAAATTGAAGATGAGAAAGTAGATTTCCGAAAAGAGGCACGAATGAGATAAAATTGCGAAACTCGCTTCTTTATTTTCTAGAACGAAATTTTGGAGAAATTTAATTTAAGAAGTGGACTCTTAGATTTAGCTATTTGCTAATTGCAAATAGCCAAATCTATCATATGCGATGGCAGCAACTAAAAAAAAACAGAGTTGGCAAGAGGCATTGCACCAAAAATAGTTTCACAATTTAGATATTATAAAATACAATTTGGTGAGCCAATGCTTGAACAAAATGTTATCTCGGATGATTGAACAAGCAGTTATCTCGGATGATGTGGAGGTAGAACAACCAACAAAGATGCCTCCTGGACGACTAGGAGCAGTTCCGATTCCCTCTAAAAGAAATCGTATGCGTGGGAAAATCCAAATCCACTTGCCAGGAGCTCTGGCAAGAGGATATACCCATATCCACTCGTCAGATCCATCTGGCATCCTCAGGCGATCTGTAGAGCATCGCGTAGAGGCGAAACACGGTCGCAGAGACGACCACGGCAGTCGGGGCAGCGGCGGTCGCATCTATCTTCTGTTTCAGATGTTGGAGAATCGCCGAGACGACGACAGCAGCTAGAGCAGAGACGACCAAAGCACGGCAGTCGCATGCAACTACTAACGGTAGTGGGTGGGTGCCGGCCGGCAGTAATTTGCATGAACTAATTGGTGGCGGAAGCACGCAAAGTAGTGTAGATCAAATTTGACTTCCGCAAAATAACACCTGAATCAATTAATTAACTGACTTTATAATTGCTCAAAGTTGAATATTAACACTATTGCTATTGACCCAAAATGTTTATATACTATGTGTTGGCGACAGACCTCTTCCTTTAAATACTTTACCTTTTTATAGTATTTACTTCTTATAAATTGAACATTATATTTTTGATATATTTTGTTTTTCTACTTGTAAGTTGCTTCTAGTCAGTGTAATTGCATATATGGTACTCGTAAGTTCTATATACCTTAAATATTTTATTTATCATTGCCCTGTACCTCCTAATCTCGATCAATACTATGTAAGATTTATTATTTTGAAACTGTTTATTAGGTTTTCTATTTTACACCACTCAAGCTGGTTGTGAATTAAAAACTGTTTATTAATGTGTTATTTAGAAATATGTTATAGTACACTATACTATGATAATTGCAAGCAAGCCTTCGCTGCATAGTAACACATTGCGACATCGTCGCGTGACCATTTCCAGCGATGCGCGCCCGCCACGTGTGCTGACAACGCATCACGCCACTTCGCCGGCCGCGCACCGTTTTGCAAGCCAAGCTTTTTCATTGTTAATATAGAATCCGGTAATTGTGAACATTCTCGATCTAACATCGATCTAGTATTAACATATTTACTTGGTAATTCTTTATAATTAAAGTAGTTTGTAAAAATCATTTTGGTTTTTTTTGGGTCCTTCGGCAAGGACTTACATATTTAATAACTACAAGTATTTAATTATTTCTCAGACTTGTCAAACAATGATTCAGAAAGAAGTTGATTGAAGAATGATTAGTTAAAATTGCTAATACTTTTTTTTAATGTTTATATGTTATCGATTATTACATGTTTATCTTAGTTTAATTTTATATTATGCTATTGAGTTACGGATGAGCGTGACCCGCTGACACAAGTATCTTGTATACATAATAGGTGGGCCTCAACCACTTATGTAAAACTGACAGATGGTACTGTGAATAAATACATTTTTATTTTGACTTTTTGTTCAACCTACTGTACCAGAAATGACAATTTTCATTGTAATTTACCCAAATACAATTATTTTCAACTCTGAACAAGCAGATAGCTATTGTTAACCATCTTGGTTTGCAAATTATCCAGACCCTATATTTGATATGAGTACATTAATCGAAATTTAAAGATAATCCCAAAGGATTATCTGAAATTTCGATTAATGTACTGTCTACTACTGTGACTGTGAAACGGCAAAGGTTATAAAAAATAAAACGATGCATCTCATGATACCTGAAATGTGCGACGGTATTAAATGTAGACGACGACGTTGCGATAACTTCACAGAAAACAGCGAGAGGATATTTGGAATGGTTACTGGAATCTAAACTTTACTCAGCGCCGCCAGTTTTTTAATAAATATGTAAAGATTGCACCAGTCAAAGAGATATCTGCATCTGTTCCTAACTCAGACAGAAACACATAAAAAACGAGTCGAGATATTACTACTTTTGTCTCGGGAATGAGAAGATACTCGTAACTGTTTTCCTGAACACTTTTGGTCAATGTACTGATGGTATTATTACCGAGCTGAGTAGAGCTTTAAAACTTCATGAAAGCTTAGACAGACAAATAGTTAGACTGGGCTTCGTAGCGCATATAGCTCACAACGCTATACAAACAGCAGCAGATTTATTACCAGTAAACGTAGAGCAAATAGTCACGAAGATTTATTCGTATTCTTCTTAAGGAAAATCTTATAGATTTTTGCGAAGAAGAAGGATGCAATATAAAAGAATGTTGGGATACAGTAAAACAAGATGGCTTTCGTCTGCAAATTAACGAATACTTCACAAATCTGAAGGCTTCACTAGAAGGCGTAGCTCGTGAGAACATTGTAAATTACGACGAAACAAATTTAACAGACAATCCTGGAGTTAAAAAATGTTTATTCAAACGAGGAGTCAAGTACCCCGAGAGAGTATTAAATTATACGAAGGGAGCTATATCTATAATGTTCGCAATAACTGCAGGAGGGGAATGCCTTCCTCCTTACGTTGTATATAAGGCGGAGCATGTATATACACAATGGACACTTAATGGTCCAAAGAGATGCCGGTTCAACCGTTCAAAATTAGGTTGGTATGACAACATTTTGTTCGAGAACTGGTTTGAAAGTATTGTAATTGTTTTACCGTGGGCTCAAAACAATAAAAAAAAAAACAAATATTGTGAAGAAAATGATATACAGTTTATATTGTTATCCCCAAATTCATCACATTTGACTCAACCTTTGGACATATGCTATTTTGGCCCATTAAAGAAACTCTGGAGAGAAATTCTGCTAAACTACAAAATAAAAAATCCGAGAGAAGTGACAATTAATAAGGGACATTTTCCAGAATTACTTAAACAACTAGTGGCGAATCTTAACGAGAAAACACATAACATAATCAGTGGATTTGAAAGTACTGGCATCGCACCTTACAACCCGGAAAAAGTAATTAGTAAATTGCCAGGTTCAAACCAACCAACAATGAATTATACTATCGACAATGCACTATTGGACTGGCTGAATGAAACACGCAGTGCCGATCCTAATAAAAAGGTACGAAATAAGAAATTAAATGTCCCACCAGGCAAATATATATATAAATATTTGATATAGGTGACAAACTAAAGTCTCCTCAGACGACTTTAGTTTGTCACCTATATCAAATAAAGTAAAAACTGTGAAAGAAACTAAGCGGCAAAAGGGAAGAAATCGTACAAACCCACAGGTAAATTCTGATTTAATACTGCAGCCACCGCTGTTGCTAAAAAATCCCGATAGCCTCATAACCTTGTGTATCAGAAATATAAATACACACTTGATTCAATCTGGAGCATCCTCATCAGAAACATCAAATGTTCATAATTTTAGTGATATCGTAAGGAACGACAAAGCCAATGTGCCATTTATTCATGAAATGCCAGAGTGCCTACACACCCAAAAAATAAAAATCATGATTACCTCTGATGTCACATTCCGAGTAGACCCATCTCAAAAAATTCAGCATAGTAAGCAAAGAAACACCAACTTAAAAAAGAAAGAGGATAAAATCACACAACCTGCCCTACACATGAACGTAGTCCCAGTAAAAAATCTGTATCTAAGGCTTAAAGGAAAATACTCAAGACATTACAGAAGAAATAACACGTAGTGACGAAAATAAAGCGAACGATGAAACTAGGAAAAGAAAGTTAAAAATTAAAGAAACTGCTAAATCAAAAAGAAAAACGCAACAGTACAAATCTAGGAAACAAAAAAGAGATGTAGTTAGCTTGACTGACCATTCCAACAAGAAATTTATATTCCAGCTGATACGGATGATTCAGAATATGAATCAATAGATGATTTTCTTGCGGAGGGAGGAAATCAAACAACGCAAGAAAATCATCAAAACAAAAAAACGAAGAACCTTCAATACCCTTCGGTATTTCTGATATTGAATACTTCATAGAGAGTGAGAACAAATTAAAAATAGACTTTGCCAAAATTAGCCACAAAAAAAAGCGTGAAGCATTTCGTAGGAAAAGCAATATCAATTAAAGATAACATTCCTGAAATCAAATTCGCGAGGAAAGTGAAGCAAACTAAAATTAAAAGAGAATCAGTGTTCACTTACCCAGCAGTGGATGATATTTGCACTATGACGCATACAGATGATGTTATTTGAGTTATATCGGTATTGCCCGAGCCAAACATTTCTCGATGAGGTCAATTTATATTCAATATTGATTTGAGTAAATATAATGTACAATGAGCAGTAGGTAAGATGAGAATGAGCAGTGCAAGGTTATCTCGTTTTTTTTTTGTGTTTTTATAAATATATATTCATGTACATTTCACACAGCGCCATTTAGTCAAGTATATATGTATTGTATATTGTCCGTTGTCTGGTACCCATAACGCAAACATTTAAGAGGCCGTACACGAAATTTTGCCAATTTCGCTGATTTACACGATTTGTTTACACGCGTTGTTTGCTTCACAGTTAAAAAACAGTATTTCTTTAAGTTTTAATGCATAACATTAAAGATTATCTTAATGATCTAATGTATGACATACTTTTTTACTTTTATTTAAATTATCGACCTCAAACACGCGACTATAGGTATAGTGATTTTTTGCTGTAGGTAAGAGGTTTCTAAATAACACCGTTTACGGATTGTGTTGGTGTCATGCTGAGTTACTATAGGAAATGTTTTTTCATTTTATTTCGACATGGTCACCATAGTTAAAGTTGTTCAGTTATGGATTCTGAATCAATACACATAATAAAATCGTAACTGGCCGCTATCTGTACATTGAAAATATTTAAGAAAAACTAATATAGAGGTGCTTTATGAACGGAATAAAAAAAATAACCCTGCAGTAATTTTATTAAGTAGATTGTTTTATTTGTAGGAAAATGACCTCTGCACAGAAAATAATCCGACCTATTCTACTTCTAATCAGATATTCGAAGCAGAACATATTGCTCCTGATGAGGTTTTAATATGTGAAGAGCGAGGTCTTTGTGATAAAGAATTATCAGAAAAAACAAATGAGGAAACAGAGATTCTCCTCTCAAAAATTTGTCTTTCTAGTCCATTTTTTTTTTTTTTTGTTTAGCAACAAAGATATCTAAAGGGGCGTTTTTCAAAATTTTGTTTCAGGTCGTTTTGCTGTGTCCTACGAGTTTGACTATTGATTATATGGCAAAAATCTAGGAAATGAGTATAATATTATTTTACGTTATGGTAAAGTATTTAACTCATTGTAGAAAAACGGAAAACATAATTTAATATTTAATAAAATACCAAATAATATCCTACTTTTTTATGTGTCCTCCATCATACCTTGGGTTTTGATTACGTATTTTGGAGTATATGTAAGGTATATTTGGATATTTTTAGTTTTGCTCGAATGAAATAACTCCTTTTATTTGTTTTTCCATAAAATATAATAAGGTCGTAGTATATTTTTCAAAAATAAATAACGAAATTATCAGATTTCAAAAATTGGCCATAGCGGACAGTCCTGTACGCAACGGTATGATTTTATGTAGAATCACAAAAATATTGTCTATGGCTCTAGCTATTTTTATGACGTGGCAATATTGACAATGTTTTAATCATTCATTCGTTCTTTTCCTTTGAATGTATGAGAAGAAATTCAATCGTCAACAGTCGCGGTCCGTGACGGGTCTGTTTTGATTGTCCGGTACGAATATTGATGATTTTGAAAGGTAAGATCCACAAATTTTATATACTTTTCGTGTTATAGAGTCATATAGAAGCAAAGGTAGCAACATCCACTTTTTTCACATTGGCAACTTTGAATGCTAATTGTAGCGATAATTCATAATATAATGACTCCATTACTATGGCGACCTTGTGGTTTTGTTTCTTGTTGTTTGTTGTTTTGAGCGAATTAAACAGGAAAGTACTGATAAATTGGGTAAAAGCTGAAAAAAACTTAAAGATGGAAAATTTTCCTAGTCCCAGTGATAATAGAAACAGTCGAAAGAGAAAAGCAGAACCCGAAAAATGGAAAAGAAATGTGGCCAAAAAAGAGCGGTGAGTTATAGTACAATGTTTCAAACTTGAACGTTGGAATTAATTTATTACCTATATATTTTTTTTTCCACATCCATATTTCCGTAGAAATGATTGTATTTGTATTATAAAAAAACAAGCACTTGTTTGTAAGGAAATTTTATAGATGTTACAATGTATGTTTGATGTTGTTGGTTTCAGTTATTCTGCTACAAATCTACCTAGAAGAATATTATGCTGCCATAAGAAAACTTTTAAATGTATGACTTTGAAAATGAATGATGTTAAACAATTTTTTGATAACTTTTATGCCAAGCCAGATAAGTTGACATAAGACGCTTTTATATTAAAACACTGCAAACCTGAGAAAGTAAAGCATCGACGTTCTACTAAGAATAAATATTCAGAACAAAAATTCCAAACAAAGTTTTACATGTACAGTAAGTAAAAAAAAAAAAATTACAAGTTAGTCAGAATTTTTTTTTTGACAGTATTGCATTTTTTTTTTTTTTTTTTTTGTATTATTTTATACTACTTTTATAATACTTTTTATTTTTTTATACTACGTCGGGTGTCAGACAAGCATACGGCCCGCCTGATGTGAAGCGGTTACCGTAGCCATATTAACGCTCGCAACATAAAATATCGCTCGCGCGCCGCCACCCCCGCTGCCATCGCAGCATCTCCTTCCTTTCTGGTGACCTCACTCACTCGCAGGAACACAACAGCCCTCAAGGAACCGTTATTTGGCTGCGGTATTCTGTGAGGTGGAGGTACATTCCCCAGTCGGGCAGCTTACAATTACGCTCCCTACCTCTCTTTTCGCCAGAGCTTCGTTTGTCAGTCAGCAGGGTGCACCGCGTGCAGGTGAAGTTGGCTTTGGTTTAAAGACGTTGATGAACCACTTACACCCCTACTACTACGAACTATTACGAAGTATAGAGTGCAAAGCGTCATGAAAGAATATTATGAAAGCGAAAATCTTTTAACAGAAAAAAGAGGAGGCGATCGTGTTTCTACGAAATATATCCATAAAGTATGCAGTCATGAGATTTATAAACTCAATTCCATGTCAAGAACCACACTATTGTCGAGGTAACACAAAAAGATATTATTTGGCATCCGAACTATCTATAAATAAATTATGGAAGCAGTACAACTTACAAGCTACTGCTGAGTTGAAAGTCAAAAAGGCCTACTTTCGACATATATTTAACACAAACTATAATCTTGGCTTTGGTACACCAAGAACAAATGTTTGTGCAACCTGCATAAAATTTTCATCAGATATGAAGCGTAAAAAGATATTAGTGAACGGAATAGTCTAATTATACGTCAAAAGATTACACAAACTGAGAGCTAAAGCATTTTTTGATAAAATTAAGGATGAGAACCAAGATCTAAAAATATTTTAATTCGATTGTGAAAAAAATTTGAATTTGCTTAAAGTACCTGATCAAGTGGCGTATATTTACTTGTATAATTTTACAAACGTGGAAGGCACTTCAAAAAGCAAGCTTATTCCTGAAAATGTATTTGCCTATTGTTGGACAGAAAATGTTTATCCTAAAGCAACCAATCAAATTGCTTCGGCAGTATACCACCGACTGAAAAATAGCGACTTAACTTCATGTCACACAATAAGTCTTATAGCAGACGGCTGTGCAGGCCAGAACAAAAACACAATTATGCTGGCAATGCTTTCAAAATGGATGACTGAAGCACCGCATAACATCAAACAAACTGAATTGATATTTCCAATCGTTGGTCATTCTTACATACCGCCGGACAGGGTATTCGCTATGATCGAGAAGGAAGTACGTCATCGTGAAGTATTAAATGGTTCAGAAAAGTACTTGAACATTAATTGTTCAAGTACTTTTGCTCCTATTGATTACCATAAAAAAGATTATAGTGAGTCTATCTTAAAAGATAAACATATACTGTCGCGGACTTTTTTTTAGAACTTTTCAAGAGGAACAATTCCATCATACATGATTTTTGCGTAACTTTAACCGTTTACGCAGCGCACGCAACGTAAGCCTTCAAAAGGAGTATTTTATTCACATTTTTCATTGGTGCTCGCTCCTATTGGTTGTAGCGTGATGTTATATAGCCTATAACGTTAATGCAAATGCCAGCACATCAATATCTTCCTCAACTTATTTAGTTCAACTACCCAATACCCAAATTTCATCCGAAGCCACTAAAGAAACTGATGATGAGTTACAAAACATTCGCTATTATTATGAAAATAACGATATGGAATAAAACATTCTTAACTATTTTTATTTGTATCATTTAAATTAATAACTACCTATCGTAGTTATAACTGCAATGAAATAATATTACATACCGTAGACAAACTGCTAGTCTTTCTCTGGTACTAATTGGCTTCCGAAGACGTGTATGTTCTTTTTTTATATCACATTCAATAATACTGTGAAGCTCCTCAAACTGTACTTTAGACATTCGGAAATACATAAAGAATCGGTCTACATCAGATTCCAGTTTCTGTAATAATGTATGGTATTCACCATGATTTTCTCTATCTTTATTTATGTCGTGAACCCAATATCTTCTCTTCTTAACTCTTTTTTTAGTTCTTGTGGCGCGGAAATATTCATTTAAAAATAACAAACATAGATCGTCCTCAAACTCACTCTCAGAATCAAAAAACATTGTTTAATTTTCTCTATGACGTTGTAAACCTGAGAAATGACAACAGCGTCTGATGAAGTTATACGTCGTATACGTGGGACAAATGTGCACACTAGCTCTCCCACGTTGCATCGCATACGTTGCGTACGTGGGACCAGTCTGTCTCTAGCTTGACAGTCTGAGTGCGACGTATGGGCGCTGGCGGCTGGGCGCCGAGTGAGCGGGAAAGTAGGAGTATCAGGCAGGGAGCGGGGGCGGGGTACAGTACATGCGTACGCACAACAAACATTAGATTCAAAACAATAGCTCATTTCAATTAGTGCTTCGTAATAATTGCACACAAAGACGAGTATTTTATGTTTTGCTCATAAATATTTCTATCACAGATTGTTTTCGGTACTTTCTCGTATTAAAAGTACCTACTGTTGTAGCGTGTTGTCATAATGGAAGAAGGAGAATCACAATTGAAGAAGTATGAATCTAATTTTCAACAATTGTGGCTAGAAAATGAGAAGTACAGAAAATGGATGAGAAAAGTCGATGATAAAAACGCGAAATGTGTATTTTGTAACGTGAAATTTACAGTGAAATGGGATGGTGAAAAGATTTTGTCGACTCATCTTAACAGTGAAACGCACAAGAAAAAGGTGAGAAACATTGACTCAAATTCCTTGATAACGGCTTTTCAGGCCAAGAAAAAATCTTCTGAAAAGCTAAAAGTAGCGACAATCGAAATTGCGTCGATTTATCATGCAATTAGCCACCACCACAGTAATTTGAGCACCGATTGTGGTATTAAATTAAATGCGTAAATTAATTGTCTTTATTCCGATTCACCACTATCACATAAAGTTCACTGCGGAAGAACCAAAGCAGAAGCCATTGTTTTGAATTCAATCGAGTCAACAATACAAGACCTAAAAAGGTCTCAATCTGGAGACGGGGTTCACTTTTCGATTGCTATGGACGCCTCAAATAAAGGATCCCAGAAAATGTATCCAATTGTCATCAGATACTTTGACCAAGAAAAAACTGTTCAGAATAAATTAATGGATTTTTATGAGGATTCGAACGAAACATCTCAAAAATTTTTCGAAAATATTGACAATTTTATGCTTCAACATGACTTAGACACAACTTTGTTATCTACTTTCTTTGCAGATAATGCATCGGTTTATTATGGTCTCACAATTCCGTGTACCAAAAAATTTATGATAAATATTCCGATACCAAAGTCGTTAAAGCAAATTGTAACTGTCACGTTCTTCATAACGCCGCCAGAAACGCTATGAAAGCTTTAACATACGATGTGGAAAACTTGATTATGAAAGTTTATGCGGAATTTTCGAACAGCGCAAAACGCACGAGAGAATGCAAACATTTTTTGAGGAGTTTGAAATTGAATACAGAAAAGTTTTACGACATGGGCCAAACTAGATGGTTAAGTTTGGGAAGAGCTGTTGACAGATTGATATTGTCATGGCCTGCTGTATCCGCGTATTTCAAAAGTCTTGGTGAAGCAGCATGCCATAAGATAATATGGGAATTCGTAAAACAGTGCGGCGACGATGCTGGAGGTTTATCTGCAAAGATCACACTACAGGAATGGTATTAATATTTCATTCATCATTACCTACATGAACAAGCTCATAGAAGCCATACTATTACTAGAAAAAAACACAGTGACAGCTGCTGAGTTGCACCCAATTATGAGAAATATAAAAGACAAGGTTGAAAGCCGACTGCATGATGAGTTTTATGACGCCAAAATAATGAGAAACATGAAGTTCTCAAAAGAAGGCCTCAAAAGGCCTTCCGAACAGGATCAATTAAAAAAAGAAGCCAATGAGGTTTACAGAAGAACTCTTGAATACATACAGAAATATTATAATTTTGAGCATTCTGTATTCAAAATCTTTTTCAAATTCGATCTAACAAGAGCAGTATGTTACGAAGACGCTGTGGAAGCTATGAAGCTATGAATGAAATGGTTTGGTTGATTTTGTATCAGAGATTGATTTGGCTATGAAACAGCACTTATCCAGTAGCTCGGTTTTTAATGGTAGTCTAAAACCATCCAGAATGACATCCTAGATGCTATCTATGAAGTTTGCAGATCTGAAATACAAATACAAATTAAAAATGCTGAGTTTATTGCAATTCAGGCAGATGAATCAACTGATTGTTCTACTATTCAGCAGCTAGTATTGATTATAAAATTTATACATGACGGTAAAATATACGAAAGATTTTTGAAATTTATACAACCTAAGGGCTATACAGCCGAACTAATAGCGGCTGAAATTGTGAAAGAGCTTAATTCTTTAATAATTGACAAATATAAGTAATTGGTCAGAGCTATGACGGAGCTGCTGTCATGACTGGAAGTACCAACGGTGTCCAAAAGATTATTAGAAATATCTACCCGTATGCTTATTATGTACATTGTTACGCGCATCAACTTAATTTAATTTTAGAAAAATGTGCATCAATTAATCATACAATACGAAGTTTCTTTTGTAATTTGCATGCATTTCCATTGTCTTTCAAGCGATCGCCGAAACGATCCGAAATTTTAAAAGAAATTGTGCATAAAAGTATACCCGCTGCTCCACGGACGCGATGGAATTATAATACACGTACAGTGAAAACTATACATGATAATTTAGAGCCTCTGAAAGAGTGTATGCAAGCAATGATGGACAGCCATAAAACTGACCCGAAAACCAATAATCAAGCTCAATCGCTTCTTTCATATTTAATTAATGTCATTTTTTTGTATTGGCTAAACTTTTTTGCAACCCTTATGCCGCACTGTGAAATGCTCTTCAAATTTTTGCAGTCTCGATCACTTGACTCAATTAAAATCATGAATGAAGTCAGTAAATTCGAAAAAATCGTAAATCAGTTACGAAATGCTGTTCCACCACCTTCGCCGAAGAAAAAACGTCGGCCTGATAACGTAAAACATTCAGTTATGAGAAAAGAAGTATGCGACGTATTAAGGGTGCAGATAAAATACAGGTTTGTACACACGGACCAAATGGTCAAGAAAATTGTACGTGTTTATCACTTTTTTTTAAATCATCCTCCGGAAAACTGTTATTGTTGTCCGCAAATCTGTCTGTGTAGAACAATTTGGACGCTAATATTTATTATATGAATTTAATATATGAAAATAAACTTAAAAATGAGTTATTAGTCATTTATAGCAGAGAAGATTTTCGCAATGCCGACGGCGCCATCGCTCTACTTCAACATTTTATGGAATTTTCATTAGAAACTTAATTTTCTGAAAGCACGAAACTTCTAAATATTGTGTGCACTATTCCTACGACTTCAGTAGAATCTGAACGTTGTTTTTCTACGTTAAATAAAGTACAAAACGTTTACGCGAAATACTATGGTGCAAGACCGTCTCAATGCATTATGTATGATAAGCATAGAAAAACGCTTAATTAATTCGATGTCTGATTTTCATAAAAAAGTGATGGATGTTTTCTCTCGTCAAAAAGACCGGCGAATGAATTTTCTGTACAAATAAAATAAATGGTAAGCTTTCTTTTACGTTTTTTTTTTTTTTTTGAACTCACTTTAAAAATGTTACGAGCCGCCTCTGCTAGCAACAAGGAAGAAATTAACATACGACCGCCTAAAATAGTAAAGAAAGTTACATATGGAAACAGCGATTCCGAATCCAGCGTTGAGCGGAGCGGAATCGCTAAATCGCACGTAATGGAACCGCGCACCAGTAGCCGCGGACACATCATTAGGCCGCCTAAGCGATATAAGTATGTAGGTCACACGAGTCGATGTAGTTTTGGTAAATATTTAAATAAGCATTGCAATATTGTCATTGTAACCCACGGCAAACAATAACTTCATTTATCAGTGGATATAATTTTTAAATATAATTTTAAAAATGGGTCATATGGATCATAGGGATGGGGTAGATCAGCCTTCGCAAGTAAGCAAACCCATGCTCAGTACCTAAGCGAGCATAAATACTTCGGCTATTGAAGAGAAGTTAAATTATTTTGTTATAGCAGCCATAGTGTTGACAAGCATAATGCTATTATTCCTGTGACATGTCTTGTATAGAAAATGCAACAAAAGTTTGGATAAATATTTACGGAAGAAATTTGACATGTTAGTAGGCACAGGCCCAGGAAATTAATGCAATGATAGAACTAAAGAACGCGGATTGAAAGTAAATAAATGTTCCCAATTTTTCTCCTATACCATCTTCTACTTTGATGGAAGTGTTTGGGATAGCTCGTGGAGCTGGAGCACAGATCTTCAATTTAATAGATAATGAACCTACAATTAATCCACTGTTAAATAAGGGTACGGTGCCAAAAGATATTGATGGGAATATTGAATTTAAAAATGTATCATTCCGTTATCCTTCAAGACCAGAAGTTCCCATTCTTAAAGGTGTCAGTTTAAGTGTAAAGCGTGGCCAATCTGTAGCGCTGGTGGGACACTCTGGATGTGGGAAATCTACCATCATAAGTTTGATATCCCGTTATTATGATGTTTTGGATGGCAGTGTCTTGGTGGATGGCCACAATGTACAGAATCTATCTGTGCGTTGGCTTAGAGAACAAATTGGTCTAGTCGGACAAGAGCCTGTCCTTTTCAATACTACTGTAAGACAGAACATAAAATATGGACGAGAAGATGCAACGGATGCCGATATTGAAAGATGTGCTAGGCAAGCTAATGCACACCAGTTCATCATGAAGTTACCTATGGGATACGATACTTTAGTTGGTGAGAGAGGAGCATCTCTTTCTGGAGGTCAAAAACAACGTATAGCTATTGCCAGAGCATTAGTTCGGAATCCAAGCATTCTACTACTTGATGAAGCTACCAGCGCTCTTGATACAGCTTCTGAAGCTAAAGTACAAAAAGCATTGGACAAGGCTCAAGAAGGTCGTACAACTATTGTAGTAGCCCACAGGCTTTCCACTATAAGGAACGTGGACTTAATCTATGTGTTTAAAAGTGGAGATATTATTGAAGCTGGAAATCATGAAGAACTTATGAAACAGAAAGGTCATTACTATGATATGGTTATGATCCAATCATCACCGGACCTTGAACAGAATGATCGACCAGGCCTCGCTCGCGAAATTTCTATAAGGAGTGATCACGACGAAGAAGAAGAAATCACATTCAAAGCTGAAGATGACGCTACCGTTGATATAATACAAAATGTTTCATTTTGGCGAGTTCTGAAACTGAATAAACCTGAATGGAAATCTGTTACCGCTGCGAGTGCCTGCTCCCTCATGAGCGGTTTTGCAATGCCGTTACTTGCTGTGATCCTTGGTGACTTCATTGGTGTACTTTCCGGAGACGACCAGGATGCGATTTTAAATCAAGTACGACAATATGCGCTGATATTTGTTGGAATTGGTATCTTCTCAGGTGTGACGAATTTCATAACTGTGTTCTTTTATGGCGTGGCAGGAGAATATTTAACAGAACGACTAAGAAGATTGATGTTTGCACAACTACTTCAACAAGAAATTGCCTTTTATGATGACAAGGAGAATGCAACAGGCGCATTGTGTGCTAAGCTGTCTGGTGAAGCGGCTACAGTACAAGGGGCAACGGGTCAACGAATCGGCACAGTATTACAAGCCTCAGGAACATTTGGATTTGCTCTCGTTCTAGCACTTATATATGAATGGCGTGTGGGACTAGTCGCATTGGCGTTTGTACCATTTATCATGGTTATTATGTACATAGAAGGCAGAATGATTACTGCTGAGTCCTTCGGTACAGCCAAAACCATGGAATCCAGTTCAAAGATAGCTGTAGAAGCAGTCTCAAATGTACGTACAGTAGCATCATTGGGCAAAGAAGAATTATTCCTAAAAGAATATTCGACACAACTTTTACCAGCTCTTGCTTTGGCCAAAAGATCATCACATATGCGAGGGCTGGTATTCGGTACATCTAGAGGTCTTATCAACTTTGTCTATGCAGCAGCATTCTACTATGGTGGAACACTTATTATTTACCAGGGTGTCGACTATTCACAGATTTTGAAATCTGCCCAGGCTCTCTTAATGGGGGCTTCTACAGCAGCTCAAGCGTTTGCTTTTGCGCCTAACTTCCAGAAGGGAATAAAGGCTGCAGGTCGTGTAATAGTCTTGCTTGAAAGACAATCCAAAATCACCGATCCTGATAAACCTGTAGCTGGCTTCAAATTTACTGGTCCTTCTGAAGCCAAATCTCCTATTTAAATTATATACACACATAGTGCACATCGTGATAATTCGTAATTATTAACGATATTTCCATAATATACTAGTTTCTGGCATAAAAACTTAAAACAGTTGTACATAAAATAGACTCGTCCATTTTGCCAACCGGCCATTTTACATTACTGTGTAGGCGTCGACATTTCGTTCGTAACGAAAATGACGGTACCGACACAAAACGCAGGCGAAAGTGAAGTCGTTTTGCGCCTAAGTAAATTAACGTTGCAAAAGGAATATTTATTTTCCAAATTACAAAAGGCTTACAATTTATCTAAATCAATTGCATTTAATGACATAGATGCTGTTCAAAGATTTTTGGTACAGTATTCAGACATCGAAGATGCTCGTAGCTTATTCGAAAAAATCGTGTATGAAATAATAGATCTGGAATTAAAACTAAATTCTAAATATAAGCCGACCACGGCATCCATAGAAAATTATGATGAATTATTCTTTGAATGCAAACGTGTTTACGTGAATTGTTTAAAATTAGTACAGGAGCACACCTCACATAAGGAGTCCTCAGAAAATAATAATGAACATATAGTCAGACCGTCTTTAATTCAGCTCAAATTATATGATTTCGATGGTCTACTAGAAAATTGGACTACCTTTTATGATACCTTTGTGTCATTGGTCCACAATAATAATTTTGATAATATAAATAAATTCCACTATCTTTTATCCTGTGTCAAAGGGCCAGCACTGAATTTGGTTAAAAGCTTTCCGATCACCGCCAATAATTATCCATTAGCTTGGGCTAGCTTAGTAAATAAGTACCAAGATACTAGGGCGTTGACTGGTAGGTATTTAGATAAAATGCTGAGTTTCACCACGTTGACAAAAGATACTATTTCTAACTTAACTTCATTTATTGAAACCTTTGACCATTCGTTAAAAGCGATTAAAGCATTAAATATTGAAAATTTGGATGACTATTTGTTCTGTCATATAGCCTTGCGTGGACTAGATGCCCACACAAGAAAATTATTTGAGGAAAGTCGTGATCCTACAAAATTACCGACTTTCTCAGAATTAATGCATTTCGTAAATAAACAAATAAAAGTACTCGGTAATATTTCCCCGACTACTAGCTCCTGGACTATGAATAATAACACGAATGTAGTGAAATCGCAACGGAATTTCAATCACAATAAAGGTAATATTTCGCAATCGGGTTTAAAGCCTAATCATTCTTTTAATAATATAGGTTTAACTACCACTAGTTGTGGTTCGAGTCAAAATAAGGTTATTTGTGTACACTGTAAGGGAAACCATATGATTTATCGCTGCGAACAGTTTCGTAAACTGTCATCGCAAGATAGAATTAACCGTGTTAATTCATTAAAATTATGCACTAATTGTATGAAAGGTGGTCATGACTCACATAGTTGTAAAAGTAACTTATCCTGTGGGGTATGTGGTTTACCCCACCATTATTTACTACACCGCGACATGAGCTCCCGTGGAGTTCAGTCGGACGTTCCGACTAACATGGGTGGGCGCACGCCGAACGTTTCGAGTGCACCCAACCCTACAGCGTGGACGGGCGCGCGGCCATCAGGCGGGCTGATGCCGCCCCGCCCTAGCGCGCACGCGTCTATACCTCAAGCGCATTCCGTGAATGACGTGTCCGTCAATGAAAACCTTCATTCCGTGATTGAAGGCACTAGTTACGGGGTAGTATTAGGCACGGCGCGAACGCATGTTTTAGATGTCGCAGGTCAGTCTCAAGACTGCCGTGCTGTTCTTGATTCTGGTGCACAAAGTTCTTTTATAACTTTAGATTGTGCTCAACGTTTGGGCTTACGACGACACAAGTGTCCGTTTACCGTGTACGGACTCGGAGGTGAAGCCGTAAAAAATTTCGGCATGGTTACATGTGAAATAAAACCGTGCAAATCGGACGTTCCGATTCTTTCAGTGGATATGGTAGTAGTGTCTAAGGTATCTTCGGAATTGCCTAATATTTCTTTTCCTCAGAATGTTATTGAAGAATATGAAAATATTAATTTAGCCGATCCATATTTCTATAAAAGGTCGTCAGTGGATGTTCTGTTAGGCAACGACATCGTGTCGGAAGTAATAAAAGATAAACCATATTCTATTAAACCGAATATTCCGACTGTCATTGACACTATTTTTGGGTTTGTCGTGAGTGGAAAATTATATTACGACAATAACTCAATGTCACAGAATTTTCATTTGTCACTTAGCCAAGAACAAAGCTTAGACAAAATTTTGCGTGATTTTTGGGAGGTAGAAAATAGTTTGCCGTGCAAGCCTACCTTAAGCCCATTAGATCAACTAGCTGAGGAAATATATTCGACAGAATATCGCCGTGATGAGACGGGTAGATATGTTGTTCCGCTATTGTTTACACCAGACCGCCCCGAGTTGGGTGACTCACGCGCTATCGCGGAGCGTAGATTGTTGTCGATGGAACGCTCACTCGCTCGCACGCCAGCGTTGCGGCAAGCATACAACGACTTCATGTTGGAGTATGAAAGACTTGGGCATATGGAGTTGTATGCTGGCAGTGAGCCGAGCAAGTACATAATACCGCATCATAAAGTACACAACCCGAACAGTACGACAACACCTCTCCGAGTCGTGTTTGATGCATCGGCAAAAACCAGTCGAGGGATTTCTCTCAATGACATACAATTAACGGGACCGAATTTGTACCGTGATATAAATTCGATAATTATTAATTTTCGATTATTTGAATATTGCTTTGCTAGTGACATATGTAAAATGTATCGAGCGATTTTAGTTCGAGAGAGTGATCGTAATTATCAACATATTTTATATAGAACATCACCGGTCGAACCTATACAGGTTTATAGGCTCAACACCATAAGTTATGGTATTAGTAGCTCGCCCTACCTAGCGCTGAAAACCCTACTTCAGTTGGCTTCAGAAGAAGGTGAACGTTTCCCTTCGGCCGCTGACGTCATACGACAGGGCGTGTATATGGATGACATTCTATGGTCATGTGAGACGTTCTCACAAGCTTGCACGTTACAAGATGAACTTATTGCATTATTAAACTGCGGTGGATTTATTTTAAAGAAGTGGTCGAGTAACTGTGAGCAATTATTATCGCGCGTACCGCTTGAACATCGCGAGAACAAAATTACCTTTGAAAGGGATAAAAATGACGTATCTATTAAACTACTGGGTTTGCAGTGGGATCCGTTAAGCGACACGTTTAACTTTTCCGAAAATAAACGTGATGCCGTTACAACTAAAAGATCGGTGTTAAAGTTATTAGCATCGATATATGACCCAGTGGGGTTTATCTCTCCTTGTACTTTCGTAGCAAAATGCATACTTCAGGATCTCTGGAAGTTGGGTATCGGATGGGATGAACGACTGCCCTCCGATGTTTGTCATCAGTGGCTCACCTTTATCACTGAATTACCCTTACTGTCTAAGATGCAAATAGAACGCCATGCGTTGCTTCCAGAGCAGTCTGAATGCGAGTTGGTCGGGTTTTGTGATGCCTCGTCAAGTGGTTATGCTTCGTGTATTTATATTGTTTCTCGGAGCGGCGGGCAGACTAAAGTACGACTACTACTTGCAAAATCTAAGGTCGCTCCTGTAAAAGTGATGACCATTCCTAGATTGGAACTTATGGCGGCTGCCTTGCTAAGTAAACAGATGAAGTACATCTGCAATATTTTATCACGAGTAAAAATTACTCGCATCACTGCACTCACGGATTCTACGATAGTTCTCGCGTGGCTTCAAACGGAAGCATATAAGCTTAAGACATTTGTCTGTAACCGTGTTACACAAATTGTCGAAGATATACCACCACAATCATGGCGTCATGTTCATAGTGAGGATAACATGGCGGACATGGGCTCCCGTGGAGCTACACCAACTCAGTTGTTGGCTTTGAAATCTCGATGGTTAGAGGGCCCTGAGTGGTTATATTTAGATAGGGAAAATTGGCCTATCACAACTTTCTTCAACAGGGATAGCTCTGATATCCCGGAATTAAAATTGAATACTAATACTTTTAGTCTTCTCGCACAGCAAGATAATATATCGGAAACTCGAAAGGAATTTTGTGAAAGACTGTTCAGTCAATTTTCTTCATTTTCAAAATTACAGAGAACAATAGCTCGTATAATAAAACGTTTTAGCCGTGCTAAAACTAACGTTGCTGTTGAAAATTCTGCGATTTTGACAACCGCTGAGTTAAGTCGGGCTCATGATTGTCTGATTAAATTAGTACAGAGTACTTACTTTCCTCAGGAGATCAAGCTCTTGTCTAAAGGTGAAAATGATGTTCCTTCTTTAAGGAAATTATCTCCGTTCATGGATTCACGGGGCTTCCTCAGGGTGGGGGGTCGTATCTCCCATGCTGATTTACCGTATAATGCAAAGCATCCAGTGTTGTTACCTAAGAGGTGTAGGTTAACAATCTTATTAATTGAATATTTACATAAAAAATATTTACATGTGGGGCCTCGTACTTTACAGAATATTATAAATCAAGACTACTGGATATTATCGGCTCGTAGCGTTATCCGGTCAGTGTTGTCTAAGTGTAGGGCGTGCTTTAAATGTAACCCTCCACTGCTCCAGCCTCAAATGGGCCAATTGCCGTCAACTCGTTTGGTACCTAATAAAGTATTTGAAAACGTAGGAGTTGACCTAGGGGGTCCGTTCTTTATTAAAGAAAGCCTGCGTCGTAACGCAAAGGTAGATAAGGCGTACTTGGCTATATTTGTCTGCTTTTCTACCAAAGCTGTCCATCTGGAAGTTTTGTCTTCCTTATCCACAGATTGTTTTCTGGCGACTCTCGATCGATTCGTAGCCCGTCGTGGATTATGCGCGTGTCTCTATTCGGATCGAGGGACTAACTTTGTTGCCGCTAGTAAACACCTAAGCGAAGTACAAAGGTTTCTTTCAGACCAGCACAACCAGAATGATATTTTGAACGGTTGCGCCCAACGTAAAATCAACTGGGTCTTCAACCCTCCCGGCGCGCCACATATGGGAGGCCTCTGGGAGGCCGGTATAAAATCGGCCAAATACCATTTAGTGCGTGCGGTCGGCCAAAAGGCCTTAACTTTTGAAGAACTTGCTACCGTTTTCTGTAAAATAGAAGCTATAATGAATTCACGTCCATTAGGCGTGTTACCGGCTAGCGACAACCCTAATGAGTTTAACGTTCTAACCGCGGGACATTTCCTCGTAGGTAAATGTCTGACTGCTGTACCAGAAATCGATCTTAAGGACGTTCCTATATCTAATTTGTCACGTTGGCAATATTTGCAAAATTGTTCACAATTATTTTGGAAAAAATGGAGCCAAGATTATTTAAATACATTGCAACAAAGAGCAAAATGGTTCACCTCTCCGCCTAACCTTAAAGTAGGGGATTTAGTTCTCGTTAAAGACAATCAAAGTCACCCTTGCCATTGGCCCCTTGCGGTGGTTGATAAAATTCACCCTGGCTTGGATGGTATTGTTAGAAAGGTGACCTTACGCACCAAACGAACTGTTTTTCAGAGGCCTACAAATAAATTAAGCCTCTTACCTTTTGTAAACTAAATAGTGATAATTTTCAATCGCCTACTGCGATAATTCCTAGGTTAGGTTATTTTTCCTTTGTTATATACATTATATTGTGTGCTCTGGCGCAAAGCTAGGGTTGACCCTTTGATAGGTCATTAAATTCATTTTTTTTTCCTTTTAATGTGAAAGCCTCATGGTGCTTTCGGTGGGGGGTGTTGAATATATAATTTTCTTATGTGTTCACCATTGATTTGTTAATTAAGTCACTTCCTTTTAGCGGCCATAGACCATATTATTGGTTCGCAAAATCGCCGCTGTAGGGCGCGCAACGCAGTCGTCCGCCACCTCCGGTACATGCAAGAATATGTGCATGCAATAAAATTATAATTATTTACTTTCCTCGGTCCGTGACCTTTTACATATGTCTGAAAACTATATAAGTGCCTTGTGTGTAGTGTTGGAACAATACTGGCTACAGGACTTGTCTGTTAGAAGAAATAGCAATCCACCAACCGGCGCGGGTGCCATCCACGTGTCAAGGTAAGTGGCTTTAGTTATCAAAGCGGGTGACACAGGAAATTTTACTTATTCAACCCCTTGACATCGCTCGTCCTTTAACTGGCGTATTGCCGCTTAAAGTTTTAAATGTGGACTGTATTGCTGTAGGTTAAATTACGTCGAAACAATTTAGTTAAAGGACAAGCGATGTCGAGGGGTTGAATAAGTAAAATTCCCTGTGTCACCCGCTTTGATAACTAAAGCCACTTACCTTGACACGTGGATGGCACCCGCGCCGGTTGGTGGATTGATATTTCTTCTAACAGACAAGTCCTGTAGCTAGTATTGTTCCAACACTACACACAAGGCACTTATATAGTTTTCAGACATATGTAAAAGGGTCACGGACCGAGGAAAGTAAATAATTATAATTTTATTGCATGCACATATTCTTGCATGTACCGGAGGTGGCGGACGACTGCGTTGCGCGCCCTACAGCGGCGATTTTGCGAACCAATAATATGGTCTATGGCCGCTAAAAGGAAGTGACTTAATTAACAAATCAATGGTGAACACATAAGAAAATTATATATTCAACACCCCCCACCGAAAGCACCATGAGGCTTTCACATTAAAAGGAAAAAAAATGAATTTAATGACCTATCAAAGGGTCAACCCTAGCTTTGCGCCAGAGCACACAATATAATGTATATAACAAAGGAAAAATAACCTAACCTAGGAATTATCGCAGTAGGCGATTGAAAATTATCACTATTTAGTTTACAAAAGGTAAGAGGCTTAATTTATTTGTAGGCCTCTGAAAAACAGTTCGTTTGGTGCGTAAGGTCACCTTTCTAACAATACCATCCAAGCCAGGGTGAATTTTATCAACCACCGCAAGGGGCCAATGGCAAGGGTGACTTTGATTGTCTTTAACGAGAACTAAATCCCCTACTTTAAGGTTAGGCGGCGAGGTGAACCATTTTGCTCTCTGTTGCAATGTATTTAAATAATCTTGGCTCCATTTTTTCCAAAATAATTGTGAACAATTTTGCAAATATTGCCAACGTGACAAATTAGATATAGGAACGTCCTTAAGATCGATTTCTGGTACAGCAGTCAGACATTTACCTACGAGGAAATGTCCCGCGGTTAGAACGTTAAACTCATTAGGGTTGTCGCTAGCCGGTAACACGCCTAATGGACGTGAATTCATTATAGCTTCTATTTTACAGAAAACGGTAGCAAGTTCTTCAAAAGTTAAGGCCTTTTGGCCGACCGCACGCACTAAATGGTATTTGGCCGATTTTATACCGGCCTCCCAGAGGCCTCCCATATGTGGCGCGCTGGGAGGGTTGAAGACCCAGTTGATTTTACGTTGGGCGCAACCGTTCAAAATATCATTCTGGTTGTGCTGGTCTGAAAGAAACCTTTGTACTTCGCTTAGGTGTTTACTAGCGGCAACAAAGTTAGTCCCTCGATCCGAATAGAGACACGCGCATAATCCACGACGGGCTACGAATCGATCTAGAGTCGCCAGAAAACAATCTGTGGATAAGGAAGACAAAACTTCCAGATGGACAGCCTTGGTAGAAAAGCAGACAAATATAGCCAAGTACGCCTTATCTACCTTTGCGTTACGACGCAGGCTTTCTTTAATAAAGAACGGACCCCCTAGGTCAACTCCTACGTTTTCAAATACTTTATTAGGTACCAAACGAGTTGACGGCATTTGGCCCATTTGAGGCTGGAGCAGTGGAGGGTTACATTTAAAGCACGCCCTACACTTAGACAACACTGACCGGATAACGCTACGAGCCGATAATATCCAGTAGTCTTGATTTATAATATTCTGTAAAGTACGAGGCCCCACATGTAAATATTTTTTATGTAAATATTCAATTAATAAGATTGTTAACCTACACCTCTTAGGTAACAACACTGGATGCTTTGCATTATACGGTAAATCAGCATGGGAGATACGACCCCCCACCCTGAGGAAGCCCCGTGAATCCATGAACGGAGATAATTTCCTTAAAGAAGGAACATAATTTTCACCTTTAGACAAGAGCTTGATCTCCTGAGGAAAGTAAGTACTCTGTACTAATTTAATCAGACAATCATGAGCCCGACTTAACTCAGCGGTTGTCAAAATAGCAGAATTTTCAACAGCAACGTTAGTTTTAGCACGGCTAAAACGTTTTAATATACGAGCTATTGTTCTCTGTAATTTTGAAAATGAAGAAAATTGACTGAACAGTCTTTCACAAAATTCCTTTCGAGTTTCCGATATATTATCTTGCTGTGCGAGAAGACTAAAAGTATTATAATTCAATTTTAATTCCGGGATATCAGAGCTATCCCTGTTGAAGAAAGTTGTGATAGGCCAATTTTCCCTATCTAAATATAACCACTCAGGGCCCTCTAACCATCGAGATTTCAAAGCCAACAACTGAGTTGGTGTAGCTCCACGGGAGCCCATGTCCGCCATGTTATCCTCACTACGAACATGACGCCAGGATTGTGGTGGTATATCTTCGACAATTTGTGTAACACGGTTACAGACAAATGTCTTAAGTTTATATGCTTCCGTTTGAAGCCACGCGAGAACTATCGTAGAATCCGTGAGTGCAGTGATGCGAGTAATTTTTACTCGTGATAAAATATTGCAGATGTACTTCATCTGTTTACTTAGCAAGGCAGCCGCCATAAGTTCCAATCTAGGAATGGTCATCACTTTTACAGGAGCGACCTTAGATTTTGCAAGTAGTAGTCGTACTTTAGTCTGCCCGCCGCTCCGAGAAACAATATAAATACACGAAGCATAACCACTTGACGAGGCATCACAAAACCCGACCAACTCGCATTCAGACTGCTCTGGAAGCAACGCATGGCGTTCTATTTGCATCTTAGACAGTAAGGGTAATTCAGTGATAAAGGTGAGCCACTGATGACAAACATCGGAGGGCAGTCGTTCATCCCATCCGATACCCAACTTCCAGAGATCCTGAAGTATGCATTTTGCTACGAAAGTACAAGGAGAGATAAACCCCACTGGGTCATATATCGATGCTAATAACTTTAACACCGATCTTTTAGTTGTAACGGCATCACGTTTATTTTCGGAAAAGTTAAACGTGTCGCTTAACGGATCCCACTGCAAACCCAGTAGTTTAATAGATACGTCATTTTTATCCCTTTCAAAGGTAATTTTGTTCTCGCGATGTTCAAGCGGTACGCGCGATAATAATTGCTCACAGTTACTCGACCACTTCTTTAAAATAAATCCACCGCAGTTTAATAATGCAATAAGTTCATCTTGTAA
The DNA here is from genome assembly GCA_937001555.2 of Hypsopygia costalis. Taxonomy (NCBI): domain Eukaryota; kingdom Metazoa; phylum Arthropoda; class Insecta; order Lepidoptera; family Pyralidae; genus Hypsopygia; species Hypsopygia costalis. The sequence goes on along the minus strand of OW443347.2, from coordinate 11,148,465 downwards.
CGTGCAAGCTTGTGAGAACGTCTCACATGACCATAGAATGTCATCCATATACACGCCCTGTCGTATGACGTCAGCGGCCGAAGGGAAACGTTCACCTTCTTCTGAAGCCAACTGAAGTAGGGTTTTCAGCGCTAGGTAGGGCGAGCTACTAATACCATAACTTATGGTGTTGAGCCTATAAACCTGTATAGGTTCGACCGGTGATGTTCTATATAAAATATGTTGATAATTACGATCACTCTCTCGAACTAAAATCGCTCGATACATTTTACATATGTCACTAGCAAAGCAATATTCAAATAATCGAAAATTAATAATTATCGAATTTATATCACGGTACAAATTCGGTCCCGTTAATTGTATGTCATTGAGAGAAATCCCTCGACTGGTTTTTGCCGATGCATCAAACACGACTCGGAGAGGTGTTGTCGTACTGTTCGGGTTGTGTACTTTATGATGCGGTATTATGTACTTGCTCGGCTCACTGCCAGCATACAACTCCATATGCCCAAGTCTTTCATACTCCAACATGAAGTCGTTGTATGCTTGCCGCAACGCTGGCGTGCGAGCGAGTGAGCGTTCCATCGACAACAATCTACGCTCCGCGATAGCGCGTGAGTCACCCAACTCGGGGCGGTCTGGTGTAAACAATAGCGGAACAACATATCTACCCGTCTCATCACGGCGATATTCTGTCGAATATATTTCCTCAGCTAGTTGATCTAATGGGCTTAAGGTAGGCTTGCACGGCAAACTATTTTCTACCTCCCAAAAATCACGCAAAATTTTGTCTAAGCTTTGTTCTTGGCTAAGTGACAAATGAAAATTCTGTGACATTGAGTTATTGTCGTAATATAATTTTCCACTCACGACAAACCCAAAAATAGTGTCAATGACAGTCGGAATATTCGGTTTAATAGAATATGGTTTATCTTTTATTACTTCCGACACGATGTCGTTGCCTAACAGAACATCCACTGACGACCTTTTATAGAAATATGGATCGGCTAAATTAATATTTTCATATTCTTCAATAACATTCTGAGGAAAAGAAATATTAGGCAATTCCGAAGATACCTTAGACACTACTACCATATCCACTGAAAGAATCGGAACGTCCGATTTGCACGGTTTTATTTCACATGTAACCATGCCGAAATTTTTTACGGCTTCACCTCCGAGTCCGTACACGGTAAACGGACACTTGTGTCGTCGTAAGCCCAAACGTTGAGCACAATCTAAAGTTATAAAAGAACTTTGTGCACCAGAATCAAGAACAGCACGGCAGTCTTGAGACTGACCTGCGACATCTAAAACATGCGTTCGCGCCGTGCCTAATACTACCCCGTAACTAGTGCCTTCAATCACGGAATGAAGGTTTTCATTGACGGACACGTCATTCACGGAATGCGCTTGAGGTATAGACGCGTGCGCGCTAGGGCGGGGCGGCATCAGCCCGCCTGATGGCCGCGCGCCCGTCCACGCTGTAGGGTTGGGTGCACTCGAAACGTTCGGCGTGCGCCCACCCATGTTAGTCGGAACGTCCGACTGAACTCCACGGGAGCTCATGTCGCGGTGTAGTAAATAATGGTGGGGTAAACCACATACCCCACAGGATAAGTTACTTTTACAACTATGTGAGTCATGACCACCTTTCATACAATTAGTGCATAATTTTAATGAATTAACACGGTTAATTCTATCTTGCGATGACAGTTTACGAAACTGTTCGCAGCGATAAATCATATGGTTTCCCTTACAGTGTACACAAATAACCTTATTTTGACTCGAACCACAACTAGTGGTAGTTAAACCTATATTATTAAAAGAATGATTAGGCTTTAAACCCGATTGCGAAATATTACCTTTATTGTGATTGAAATTCCGTTGCGATTTCACTACATTCGTGTTATTATTCATAGTCCAGGAGCTAGTAGTCGGGGAAATATTACCGAGTACTTTTATTTGTTTATTTACGAAATGCATTAATTCTGAGAAAGTCGGTAATTTTGTAGGATCACGACTTTCCTCAAATAATTTTCTTGTGTGGGCATCTAGTCCACGCAAGGCTATATGACAGAACAAATAGTCATCCAAATTTTCAATATTTAATGCTTTAATCGCTTTTAACGAATGGTCAAAGGTTTCAATAAATGAAGTTAAGTTAGAAATAGTATCTTTTGTCAACGTGGTGAAACTCAGCATTTTATCTAAATACCTACCAGTCAACGCCCTAGTATCTTGGTACTTATTTACTAAGCTAGCCCAAGCTAATGGATAATTATTGGCGGTGATCGGAAAGCTTTTAACCAAATTCAGTGCTGGCCCTTTGACACAGGATAAAAGATAGTGGAATTTATTTATATTATCAAAATTATTATTGTGGACCAATGACACAAAGGTATCATAAAAGGTAGTCCAATTTTCTAGTAGACCATCGAAATCATATAATTTGAGCTGAATTAAAGACGGTCTGACTATATGTTCATTATTATTTTCTGAGGACTCCTTATGTGAGGTGTGCTCCTGTACTAATTTTAAACAATTCACGTAAACACGTTTGCATTCAAAGAATAATTCATCATAATTTTCTATGGATGCCGTGGTCGGCTTATATTTAGAATTTAGTTTTAATTCCAGATCTATTATTTCATACACGATTTTTTCGAATAAGCTACGAGCATCTTCGATGTCTGAATACTGTACCAAAAATCTTTGAACAGCATCTATGTCATTAAATGCAATTGATTTAGATAAATTGTAAGCCTTTTGTAATTTGGAAAATAAATATTCCTTTTGCAACGTTAATTTACTTAGGCGCAAAACGACTTCACTTTCGCCTGCGTTTTGTGTCGGTACCGTCATTTTCGTTACGAACGAAATGTCGACGCCTACACAGTAATGTAAAATGGCCGGTTGGCAAAATGGACGAGTCTATTTTATGTACAACTGTTTTAAGTTTTTATGCCAGAAACTAGTATATTATGGAAATATCGTTAATAATTACGAATTATCACGATGTGCACTATGTGTGTATATAATTTAAATAGGAGATTTGGCTTCAGAAGGACCAGTAAATGTGGCGTATTGCCGCTTAAAGTTTTAAATGTGGACTGTATTGCTGTAGGTTAAATTACGTCGAAACAATTTAGTTAAAGGACAAGCGATGTCGAGGGGTTGAATAAGTAAAATTCCCTGTGTCACCCGCTTTGATAACTAAAGCCACTTACCTTGACACGTGGATGGCACCCGCGCCGGTTGGTGGATTGATATTTCTTCTAACAGACAAGTCCTGTAGCTAGTATTGTTCCAACACTACACACAAGGCACTTATATAGTTTTCAGACATATGTAAAAGGGTCACGGACCGAGGAAAGTAAATAATTATAATTTTATTGCATGCACATATTCTTGCATGTACCGGAGGTGGCGGACGACTGCGTTGCGCGCCCTACAGCGGCGATTTTGCGAACCAATAATATGGTCTATGGCCGCTAAAAGGAAGTGACTTAATTAACAAATCAATGGTGAACACATAAGAAAATTATATATTCAACACACGGCAAGTACAAGTTCCTCGAGAGTATGAACTAGGAACTGACACTATACGACGAATATGAAGGCAACGTGTTTTGTATTGGTTTTGTTTGTCGGTTCGCAACTTTGTGTCTCGGGAAGTTTATTAATATTTTTAGTGCAACAATTAAGGAATTTAAATAACGTTACTGTTTATGTGTAAAGGAATATTTTATAGTGAATATCAGTTTTAAAGATTTTCGTAATTTTTCAATTTTTTGTGAGATTTAGATAGCTCACAAAAATAGGAATGAAGATAATATTACTGTGCTACACAAACTGCAGATGATACTAACACCAACAAAACTTGCAGTAGAGGCGTTGAGTAGACAAGATGCCAATTTATCGACTGCAGAGGCTATAATATTTAATACGTATTGTTAAAAAAGTTAGAAAGTATCAATGATCCTTTGGCCCTCAAATTAGTAGATTCACTTAAGTTGAAAATATCAGAGCGCCGTAATACATCTCTAATATCGCTGCTAAAATGAACAGCCCTGACAATTTCATGCACAATATAAGTAACTACTTCATTGATAACAATAAGACATTTTTGATCGGATACGCTGAAAGAGAATTATAATTGTTTATACCCTGCCATCACAACTTTGACTGAAAATGAGTCGGGAGTAGTAGAAGTAAACCCATCAGAACCTGAACCCGAAAGCTTCAAAATTCAATTAGAAAAAGCAATTAAAGGCATTTGAACAAATGAGGTGGCAAGTGCAGTGGCACTGTCAAAATCTATAGTAAAGAAAGAGTTCTTACTTTTTGAACAGACTGGGAAGAGGTCACCAAATTTAGAATCCAAATTTGTACATTACAAAGCATTGGTTTCAGTTAAGCCTACTTCAACTGAAAATATAAGTGTTTTCAATTTCAGGAAATATAGTTAATAAAACAAGATACCGGCTGTCTGATAAAGCTATAAATGCTTTAATTTTTCTAAAGGCATATTTCATCAGACAGAGTAAGCTGACCTAATTGTTATGTAACTGTCTGTCTGTATGTTCAGCTCCTCAGCGTGAGATGTTCCATTGATATTGCAAAGTTTTGATTTGTTTTTATTCTAATTAACATGCCTTAAATGGTGCTGTGATTGGATTTTAATTATAATTTACATTTATTTTCTACCTGAATTTAAGATATTAACGTTTTCTTTCACATATATTTTTTTTTGTTTTATAGAAGCTATTTCCGTTTACAAGTTTTAAGTTGATTTTTTTTCTAAATGACCAGCCAAAAATGGTGCTGTGATTGTAATTTAATTATAAGTTATATTAAAGTTTTCTTTCATGTTGATTTTTTGTTTAGTTTAATAGAAGCTACTTTTGTGTATAAGTTCTAAATAACGAGCCAAAAATAGTGCTGTCATTATAATTAGGTATGAGTCTGAATAAAATTATTTCTGTATTTTTTTAAAAAAAGTTAATGTTTTTGAATATAATCAATAAAAGTTTTATAATTAATTTGATACTTTTATTTGAGAGGAAAACGACCGAATTTGTTGACGTTATTGGAACTAAATAATATGAGAAAACGTACGTAAATTCTCGACAACCCAAGAAGCCTCGAGAAATTCTGTTACACTTTGGAGCGTTTCAAGTGTCGACATCCGCAGAGTAGATTAATTTTGAAACCTCTGTTTGGCTGGATGTAAAGATTACACACACAGGGGACGATTTAATTTATTTCAACTGCAATTATCTCTATAAGTAATGCAAACGGCAAAATCTTCGATTCGATTATGTATGTAATTTATAGCAAAACAAACATGTCACATAGTTGCGGGTGACGGTACAAAGTGACTTGTAGACATTTATGTAAACAGTGTTTCCGTTTTCAAATTGAGAAATGTACTAAAATAAATAAATAGATATTTCTGGACAATAGGCCTGTGAACAAAGTTCTAAAATTATAAAAACTCTCTATCAGTAACGTAAAATACATAAAACTAGAACGATCTGCGATCTCAAAATTTTAATAACTTATGTCCGACGTGTTTTATGGTCGATCAAAGTTTGGTGGAAAAGTCCATTTTAAAAGTATGAAATTATAAAAAATAAATATTACCATTGTAGAAACAATAAAAAATACTACAACTTTTGTTACGGCACTAGCTACATAAACGCAATATTTAACATAGCTGTCGTACAAATTTCTGATTTAATGCATATAAAATAGCGTATCGTGACGTCATAATACTGTATGCATTTTGTATGGAGCGTTTTCGGGATAGTCCAAAATTGTGATCTTCAAGTTATCATATCTCGAGAAGTTTTTATGCTATCGAAGTAATTCTTTCACCTTTAGTTATATTATTGTAACGTCTTTAAATAACAAATCGAAAAAAAAAATGGTTCACAGGCCTATTTACACAGCGCCAACCAGTCCCAAATTAAGCTCAAAGCTAAAGCGTTATGGGTACTAGGCAACTGCCCGAAAGCTACCCACTGACCAATAAATGTACTTAAATACATTTTTTGGTACATGGGGTACCAAAAAATGTATTTAAGTACATTTATTAATACATACTTACAATACATATAAAAATGTACGTATTATTTATTAAAATTTGGTTATTGATGTCTTCGTAAAATAAAACAGTATATATTATTAGAAATAAATTTTAAAGCATCGTTGCAAATTATTTTCTTTTCGACCAAGCGAACAAAGCTTGCAAGGTAGAACTCTTGCTCCCGACAATCAAGTGGGGGCGAAAAATCGTTTTTATTTTTATTTTGTTTGTTAACACTGTAACAAAAATATTTTCAACACTCATAAAGTGGCTCTATTTTCACCGCAATTAAGCACGTAATAGCACCTATAATCAAACTGTGACTTTTTCATTGCTATGAATTTCATTGTTATAAGATCATGTTCAATAGTACAAATAAATTAATGTACCTATTGCTTGCTCATTTCAATGAAAGTTTCAACTTGTACGTGTTTAAATAAAACTTTCACTCAAATATAACTTTTATTTTCTCTGTAATAAAGAAAATTTAAATTTCCCATTTTGTACGCTGCTAAAACGCTATCCGCTAAAAGCCAAAAATAGAAACTTCATTCTTTTAATTTATGGCCGATCGCCAATATCGCCATTGTTAGACGCATGCGCATAGGTAAACTGATTAATTTTTCTCACCATTACGAATGATTCTTCACAACTCGTTTTTTAGTTATTTTGTATTATTTTCATCACAGGTGTGTTGAAAAACGTCGTATGATACACGTGTGTGTTGATGATTACCGTTTTCGGCTCTCTTAACACCCTCGCCTAAAAGCTCGGGTCTCATTGGCGTCTCATTGGCGTCTCAGGGGTAATCACCAACATTACACACTTGTACCATAACGTACTATTATTTCATACCAATTATAATTTAAAAGCAAATAATATTGGAGACAACTTACAAATTAATATTAATTCTGCACACTAGTATCTTTTAAACTAGGCTGAGCTCGTATCATAGATATTACTTCCGTAGTGTCGACACTTTGTATGTAGGTACGTAGTATTTCAATTATAATAACTACTAGAATGAAAATAAACTCAGAATATTATCAAATGAAATCACAAACATGAGTAATATTATAATAATAGGTAGGGGAAAAAGTCTTTTCGCATTATAGTATGTATGAACTTGTAATAAAATCTCTTTGGTTATACCATTTGTGTCTGGCAGGTTTTGATATCTTTAAAAAGTCTATATTTTAAAAAAGATAATTCCAAATTCAAATTAGGTAAATGTGTGATTTTCATTTGTTTTTTTTACTGTCAAGATGAGTGAATCTAATGAAGAAATTCGATTCATTTTAAAATTTTACTACAAAAAAGGTAAAAATGCAACGCAAGCTGCGAATAAAATTTGTGACGTTTATGGACCTAGTGCAGTGTCTGTGAGAGTAGCACAAATTTGGTTTAAGCGTTTTCAATCAGGAAATTTTGATGTGAAAGATGCACGTCGCTCTGGTCGCCCTGTTACGGATAAAATGGATGCCATTTTTGAAAAAGTGGAGCAAGAGCGGCATATCAGTAGTTACGACGTAGCTGAAGAATTAGGAATTGACCACAAAACAGTTTTGGCGCAATTGAAAAAAGCTGGGTACACTAAAAAGCTCGATATTTGGGTGCCTCACAATCTCACTGAAAGAAACCTAATGAACCGTGTACTCATTTGCGATTCTTTACTACGACGTAATGAAAGCGAACAGTTTTTGAAGAAGCTTATAACTGGTGATGAAAAGTGGATCACGTACGACAAGAACGTGCGAAAAAGGTCGTGGTCAAAGGCCGGTCAGGCTTCACAGACTCTGGCAAAACCCGGGTTAACCCGCAACAAGGTGATGCTGTGTGTATGGTGGGATTGGAAGGGTATTATTCATTATGAGCTGTTACCGCCAGGCAGGACTATCGATTCTGAACTCTACTGTGAACAACTGATGAGATTAACGCAAAAAGTTGAGAGAAAGCGGCCGGAATTAATTAACAGAAGGGGTGTGATTTTTCATCATGATAACGCTAGACCTCACACATCTTTAGCCACTCAGCAAAAATTAAGAGAGTTTGACTGGGAGGTGTTAATGCATCCGCCGTATAGTCCTGACCTTGCACCTTCTGATTTCCACCTGTTTCGGTCTCTTTAGAATTCTTTAGGCAATGTCAGGTTACCATCACGAGAAGACTGCCAAAACCACTTGTCGTGGTTTTTTGAGCAGAAGTCCCAAAATTTCTATAGTAATGGGATCATGTCTCTACCTACAAGATGGCCAAAAGTTATCGAACAAAATGGCACCTACATACTTTAGTTAAATGTAAATAAACTTTATTAAAAAATGTTTTGAATTTTCATATAAAATACGAAAAGACTTTTTCCCCAACCTAATATTACAAAATAATAGTTCTATATTGGTCTCACTGCGCATAAAGTTATGCGTCTATTGCGCGTACTATTGCTAAAACGTGGATCAATACCAATAAGGAACTATTATTTTGTTTCCAGTATTACCTACTAATTTAATTATGCTATCATGCATATTGCACACCTATATGCATCACAACTCACGGGGCCGAAATCGAGGTTGAGTGGAGGGAGTAGATTCGCTGAGTGTATGTGTTTGAATGCACGCCAAAACAAACACACGTAAATACCACAACACACAACCGCAAATACAGGGACGGAGTTAATAATCATGAAAAACATATTCACAAAAAAACGAAATCTAAAACAAATATTGCATTGTATCAAATCGCACATCGATCATTACAGGAATATCATAATGCAATAGTGTAGTATTCCTACTATCACAACTTGTAATCTATCACAAATAATACATAGAACTATTTAATTGTTGTGAATAGACTCAGAATACAGATGATGTCTAGCTCTTTCACTATAAGGTATATTAAGCTAATTTAAAAGGCTAAAGCGCTGATTAATGTTGAATCTGTATACAGTTATAATCATTAACTATTAATAGCCTTATTTTATAGTTATTATCAATGACTATTAATGTAATTTTTTAATTATTCAGCCAGGATTTAAAAAAATACTTAGTACTTATTTCACTGTTGTATCACTGTTTTCCACACACATTTTATTGTTAGCATTTAATTTAATCTTGCCCAATGAATATAAATAATGTCATCATCATCATCATCATCAGGTCATTTTAGTCTCCACTACAGGAGTACGACCCTCTCTCATCCGTACCTGACAGAAAGAGGAATTGACCTACACTCCCCACGCTGGCCAGACGGGTTGGGGAGGCCTGATCGATGTTTTTTAATGTATTTCCCTTAGTCGCCTTGTACGACATCCACGGGAAGAGACGGAGTGATTCTATTCCAGTCTGCCGGAAACCACACGGCCAATAAATAATGTACAAGTTCCTAAATACGTCCCTATAACAATGACAAGTATTTATCGGTATCATATCAAAATGGCGACCTTTCAAAACATAGGGTGCGTCATTTTTTTTTAACTAATCATGTTCAGTGTTGGTATACGTGTAAAAACAGGATAGCGACATTCACTAACCCCCAAGAGCGTGCGAGACGAAAGATCAACTCACACTAATATATTTTATGTTATATCTGCTTACTGTAAGAAGAAGTGGAGTGGACGTTTGAATGTCTGTGAAAATACCATACAAACACGTAATAAACAACAACCTAGATTTAAATCTACTATAATTGTAGTAGAACGGTAACACTGTCAATTCTGTCTTGTTTTTCTTTATTTTGTTGTGGCAACCACTGTCCGATTATTATTTTTGCAATTACATATTAATTTTATTTATTTCATAAAATTTCATCATCCCGGCTCCAGAGGATATGCCCAAAAATATTGTCAGGAATGCTCTAATTCTTCAATAACTTACCAGCAAAACCGAGAGTTCATGTTTATTGCTATTTTTCGGAACATTTTGGAAACAACTCGACACCGCTTAAATAATTCTAATCAATGATATTTTAAATACTATTGGTATGGTATATCCATACCAAATTGTGTTAGAAAACTGTTCATGAGTATCGCCATCCGTATCATCTCAGCGCTTTAATATACTTGCCATCTCTTTCCCTCGCTCTTAATCGGCGCAATGCACGTATCTATTTAATTGCATTATACTAACGGATAAATACCAGATATATATTTACCCAGGTAAAGTGTATTTACCCTGTTAAATACACTGATAGAAGCTGCGATGACCTCGGCTGAAATAGTACACTGTCTTATCATATCAGCGAGCCAATAGTAACAATTTATACTAAAATTGTAACATTATTATTAAAATAATTAAGTATATAATGTTTTATATTTAATAACAAAATCTGCTCAAATAATAAATTAATATACAGGATGGCGATTTAGTCACCTGCAATATTATGGAACTTTATCTGTAAGTACTACTCAAATAAAATAGATAAATACTATGTATTTTTCCAATTGTCCTATTTTTTCACAGCTGAACACTAGTTAACACGTATTTTTAACGATCTGCGTCCGCGCGCTTTTCCCAGCGTATGAGACGATTTCTTAGGTTTTAATAATACTAGAAGTTATTTATTACATTGTATGTTGTTGAATTTTTGTTATTTATTACAGAATTTCTTCATAAATGATGCCCAACGACTATTTACCCGCCACCGCCGCCCATCATTAGTTGTAAAAGTACTTTTTGACTTACCTAATGAGCGCGGTTGTGCTTTCAAAGTATTTTTTTAAATTTAATGTATCCTGATTTATCATTCAGGTTATATTAAATTAAATTCCATTTTAAATTATCTTTATTATCATAAAGATAATATGTTATGGTTTATGGTACAACTGTCTGATCGATAACGACAATAAAATTAGGTGGGATGATAAATTCAAAGTATTTAAATCGCGCCGTCGTGTTATTGTAAGAAGTAGGGAATGTAAAACAAAAGTAAAGTTGCTCTATCGGTTTTGTTGTTGAGTTATTGAGGAACTAATGGAGTCCTGACGATATTTTTCGGCTTATTCCTGAAGCCGGGATGACGTTATTAAATTACTTGAATTAATTAAACCAATTAACTTGACAATTGCGGAAAAACTTCAATTGAGGAGTCGTCGCCAATCAAGCAAAAAAAAAGAAAAGGGTACTGCGTATTTTTTTTAATGTCTGTGATCTGTCTGTTTTTTGTTGTAAGTAAAGTGCTATGCCCAAATGCCACTACGTTTTTAAAAATTGTGTTTTTTTTTACAAATTTTACGATTTTACAAGTTTATTTGTACGAAATTTATGAAATTTGGAAAATTACGAAAGCTACCCAGTACCCACTGACCCGAAACTTGATTGCAAGGTCGCCACAAATTTACTAACTAATATTTAAATGAGAGTAAGTAATAAAGATTATTTTATTTATTATTTTTTAAATATTGTAATGGTTTCTTTGATTATAGTACTGAGATAGTGTGAATTTTGTGAGCTAATTGCAGATATTAATTAACGACAGCAACACAATACCTAACTGGTTGTGGTTTTTGTGTTGCTGTTCCGTAGTAGAAAGCTGAAGTTTCAATGAAATATAAAATAGAAATTGATTTTAAAGTGAATGGCTTATAGAAAGTCAATTTCTCGAAAAAATGTTATATAGGATGTATTGGCACTTCGCCGTCGATATTGTAACTAATTAAATTTACTTTGTGTGGTTCCAGAGTAATTAGACATGGATAAAGAAAATAATAGGAGTGCTGCGGGACTGGTGAGTATTTAACAGTTGAATTTAAATTAAATACCATATATGTATATACATACATATTTTTGGGGTGTTCATCAACATTTTTGAACGAAAGCCAACCTCACTGACCTGCTGACTGACAAACAATGCTTTGGCGAAAAGAGAGGTAGGTCATAGCATATTTTTTAAGTTGCCCGACTGGGGCAGTATACCACAGCCAAATAACAATTCCCTACAGGGTTGTTCACTCTCAGGAACACGTGAGTGAGAGTTGTTCAGCCCCCTTACCACTATCTCTTATTGCGTTTCAATAATTGAATAGATTGCTTATTCATACCAATGAATAAGCGACTCTATTCCATTTGAAATAGAGTCGCTTATTCATTGGTATGAATACGCATTCTATTCAGTTATTGAATCGCAATAAGAGATGGTGGTAAGGGTGCTGTATTTGAGGTTGATTTCTTCTCATATTCGTTCATTGGAACTCATTTCATGACGACGATTGGGAGAATAGTGCAGCACTTTCTAAGGCTCTGCACATCAGGATATCAGGGTGACGCCCTAGCCTTTGATTAACCAACATCTTACTGCAAGGCAGCAGTTACTTTGATTTTGGAGTTTGTGTCTCCTAGACCAGCGGTTCCCAATTAGCTTTTTCTACGTACCACTTCAAGAAAGACCTTAAACTTGCGTACCCCTTATTGCCGGAATGTTAAATAAAAAATGAAATCAGGTGTATTTTATATTTATTATCATCAAAAGACATTCTAAAGACACACTAAAGCCCTCGATGCATACGTTTGAGTTATCTACTGATTGTTTAATTAAATTGAATATTTTTTGGCAATTGTTATTGCATTATTGTTTTTAAGGATTTAATATTTTAGTTAAGTGATTGCTGCGTACCCCTTGATGCAATCTCACGTACCCCCGGGGGTAGGCGTACCACTAATTGGGAAACACTGTCCTAGAGCCATTGCCGATCCAAGGCTACGAAGTGGGTTACCCCGTGTCCGAGCTTTGATTTGAGTGGCGGCTCCAACACGCCACTGTCATCCTCTGTCATTGGGTTTCGTGCCTTTTTATAGAGAAATCCCCGCCAAGGTATTTCCCAGCACCCCTCCATATGGATCGCCCTGCTGTCTGTGACTGCCAAAGCCGCTAGCCTCCATATCGGCCCCCTTACCACCAACTCTTATTGCGATTCAATAACTGAATAGAATGCTTATTCATAACAATGAATAAGCGACTCTATTCAATTTGAAAGAGTCACTTATTCATTGGCTGGAGGCCGTTTCGCTATCCGCAACCTGTGACGTGGTGGGTGGCATAGTGCAATGCCCCTGGGAATTTCGCCTAATTTGGGACTAGATGGCGCTGTGTAAATTGTCCAGAAATATTTATTTATTTATAATATTATGGCAAGTTGGCCGAATTTAACTATTAAAATAAAAACATACATTAATTTTTAGGGTTCCGTACCTCAAAAGGAAAAACGGAACCCTTATAAGATCACTTTGTTGTCCGTCTGTCTGTCTGTCTGTCAAGACCCTCTAACTCGAGAATGCGTGGAGGTATCAAGCTGAAATTTGAACTGTATACTCAGGTCTGCGGTCCCATGAAGTTGTAAAAAAATCTAACTGCTAAGTTTACGTAAAAAAAAGATACAGCCGTTTATTCAGCAAAAAACGCATATTTCGACATTCTCAAGGGAATCAAAACCCATAGGGTACTTCCCGTTGACCTAGAACTATGAAATTTGGCAAGTAACATCGTTATAGACTACAAGTATAGGAATAAATCTCAAAACTATACATTTGTAATTAAATCTTTAAAAAGTAGGGTGTTAGATTCCTGAACTATTTGTAATGATCCTACGTACGGAACCCTCTGTGGGCGAGTCCGACTCGCACTTGTCCGGTTTTGACGTGACAACGTCTTATAAATTGGTTAGCCGGGTGACACTTCAAGAAACTGGGTCACGTTATGCGCTTACAATGAGAGCGAGTGAAAGGCACGCGCCTTTAGCGCGCGTAGGCGTGTCGTGGACGCGTGTCCCTTCTAAGAGCGAGAGAGACAGACATAAAAAGTGAAAGGCATGCGTCCCTTCCACTCGAAAACATTTTACCACTCAAAGTCGTTGTCACGTAAAACTTTCGCCCGTATACCGACTTTACAGGCAACCAATTTTTTATTTATGAAGATTAAAAATACTTATTTGTTTTCCAGCGGCGTTCGGCATTGGTTGAAAGAATCCGCCTCAGAGAAGAATGGTCTGAATTGAAAGGCACTGATCAACCAACCAAACAAACAAACAGTAATGTCAACAAACAGAATAATATATACAAGGGAGTGTTTAAGAATATAGGATGTAATCGACCATGTCACAGGTCTGCTGTGAGGAATGTGTTTGACAAAGTAAGTACAAACCCACCACCCACGGCTTCAAGGACGTCCTGACTCACGCAGTAAAGTATAATATGCAAAAATTCGTCACCAACACAAACCTTCCTGGTAGCTCAGTTGGAAGAGCACTCGACCGATCATCGAGAGGTTGTGGGTTCAAATCCCACCTAGGCGGGGGAGGGTGGTTTATCAACATCTTTGAACCAAAGCCAACTTCACCTGTACTCAGTGCTGACTGACAAACGAAGCTTTGGCGAAAAGAGAGGTAGGGAGCGTAATTGTAAGCTACCCGCCTGGGGAATGTACCTCCACCTCACAGAATACCGCAGCCAAATAACAATTATCTTGAAGGTTGTTGTGTTCCTGCGTGTGAGTGAGGTCACCCATAAAGGAAGGAGATGCTGCGTTGGCAGCGGGGGTGGCGGCGTGCGAGCGATATTTTATATTGCGAGTGTTAATATGGCTACGGTAACCGCTTCACATCAGGCGGGACGTATGCTTGTCTGCCACCTGATGTAGTATAAAAAAAAAAAAAACTTCGTCTCCAACACAAGCCTCAGGAAGGTTTGTGTTGATGACGAAGTTTTTTTTAGTTGTAGCTTAGTTGGAAGAGCACTGGTCATCGAGAGGTCGTGGGTTCAAGGCGGGGAAGGTGAATTTTTCACTTTCAAAAATATTTATAAGGACCTCCTGGACATTTGAGCCGAATCGCGTTAGATGCTCATGGTTAGGGTTGCCAGGTCGCCAAACCTAATAACTGGACAGACCAGCAAATTTTGCCTTACATTTGGTTAAAAATGTTGGACACCCTACGTTATTGAGGATTTTGTGTCTCTGTATTAGTAAGTATGTATCATCATCATCAGGTCCATTTTAGTCTCCACTACAGGAGCACGACCCTCTCGTCCGTCCTAGATGGAAGGATGATTTGGCCTACACTCCCCACGCTGGCCAAACGGGTTGGGGAGGCCTGATCGATATTTGATAATGTATTTCCCTTAGTGGCCTTGTACGACATCCACGGGAAGAAACGGAGTGATTCTATTCTAGTCTGCCGGAAATCACACGGCCAAGTATGTATGTATGTTGTACTCAACTCTACTCATAGCACTCTGCTCTTAGGTTCTACAGTGCCGTGGCACGTGTTCACTCCCTACAAATTGTTTAACTCTCCCCCTTCTGACAAAGTAAATATAGTGGATTTTCACTAATCCAGTACTATTATAAAGGAAAATATTAAATTGATCCACAAAAACCTGAAGGCCAATTCTCGTAATTTTTCTACGAACGCAGTTTGAAAGTTGACCGAATCGAAATTGAATTGTGAATTGACTAAAATGATATACTTGATTTCATTAATTAATTATTATCAATCCTTGTTGTTGGCAAAGTAACATTCTTAGTTTGTTTAATTTTCACTCATATTTCGATACAATCCCGCTTAAATTTAATTTTGAAGTTACATATTGTGTTACGAGAATACCAAATGTGACATTTGTGATATCGAGACAGGATCGAAACTGAATTTTGACTATATTTTAATTACGAGAATTGCCCTTCTGATTTGCACATCAAATTAATCTGATCGCACATCAAATCCTGCATTTGACCTGCACATTGTGCATCTTGCTGACTGGCAAACAAAGCAGCGGCGAAAAGAGATGTAGGGCATAGCATATTTGCTCGAGTGGGGAAGTACCTGCACCTCGCAGAATACCGCAGCCAAATAACAATTCCCTTGAGGGTTGTTGTGTTACTGCGAGTGAGTGAGGTCACCATAAGGAAGGAAGGAGTATATTAGTCTTACTGATTTCCATGGGCGGTGGTGATTGCTTTCCATCAGGTGACCCACTTGCTCGTTTGCCTCCCTTCTCATAGAAAAAAATACATATATCTTACTGCCATGTCCCTACCATTTTCAGGCCAACACAATGCAGTCTCCCAGTGAAGTTCTCCACGGTGTGGTTGCCTTGGTGGACGTTGGGGCGGAGACTCGGGCCCTGGCCCTTAGGGCTGCGTTGACGGCCCTCGGGGCTACCGTCGTGCCTTCTTGGAGCCCCCTTGTCACACATCTTATATGGCAGGAAGGTAAGAACTACTCAGGTATTATTGATGAGATGTGACGACCTCGGTGGCGTATCGGTCAATGATGCGGCTTCGACACCAACGCTCGTGGGTTCGATTCCCACATAGGATAAACATTTGTGTGCATAAACATGTCTGTTTGTCTTAGTCTGGGTGTTTTCTATGTATCATAAGTATGTATTTACAAAAAAAAAATGTATTTACGTATGTTTATCAGTTGTCTAGTACCCATAACACAAACTAACTATAAGCGTTTGAAGCTGAATTTCAGCAAAAGCTCGGGAAAAAACTGCGCTATTAGATTCCTGAACTATTTATAATGATTCTACGTACGGAACCCTAGGAGGGCTAGTCCGACTCTATGTATGTATAGAAAAAGATATATATGTATTTAAAAAAATACACTTCAACGGAATATGCATACGTGGTAAATAAATTAATTGTACCTGACAATACTAACCTGTAGCAGTAGCTACTCGTTCGTGAATGACATTTCAAGATGGCGGCTTTATTATAAATATTTTGAAAAATGGAAAAATTCACCTGCCCCCCCCTAGGTGGGATTTGAACCCACGACCTCTAGATGACCGGTCGAGTGCTCTACCAACTGAGCTACCAGGAAGGTTTATGTTGCTGACGAATTTCTGCATCTGATATTTCTACTGTGTGAGTCGCAGTGTGGCGTCATCAACCTATTAACTAATTACAATACTAAAGTAGACATAAGCAGTCCATCGTTGCAGATGAAATTCAGCAATTTTTTGATAACACCAAAGTAATTAAATTTTTCAAAATATTGAGACAACTATTTAAATAATAATAATGGCGGCTTTAGTTCTAAATTTGCCCACCGGGTCAGATATCTTTTGAAACAGATCTGTGGTCGTAACAATGCAGGCGGGTGTCGTGCCACCCGGGCCCGGGCGCGCGCCCTGGCGTGCCGGCTGGTGTCCCCGCTGTGGGTGGAGGCCTGCGCGGCCTCCGCGCGGCGCCTGCCCTCGCAGGCGTTCCCCGCCGCCGCGAGGGCTTCGGACCTGCCATCGCCTAGGACACTCAGAGTCCTACTGGTAACTATATATACCTATCATCAACATCAGGTCATTTTAGTCTCTACTGCAGAAGCACGACCCTCTCTCGTCAGTCCCAGACAGAAGGAGGATTTGGCCTGACGATTTCCCCACGCTGGCCAGACGGGTTGGGGAGGCCTGATCGATTTTTTATAATGTATTTACCTTAGTCGCCTTGTACGACATCCACGGGAAGAGACGAAGTGATTCTATTCTAGTCTGCCGGAAACCACATGGCCTATATACCCGAATTAACAAGCTCGGTGGCGTAGCGGTCAATGACGCGGCTTCGACACCAACGCTCGTGGGTTCGATTCCCACACAGGACAAACATTTGTGTGCATGAACATGTCTGTTTGTCTTAGTCTGGGTGTTTTCTATGTATCATAAGTATGTATTTACAAAAAAAAATGTATTTACGTATGTTTATCAGTTGTCTAGTACCCATAATACAAGCTTCGCTTACTTTGGGGCTAGATGGCGCTGTGTAATTTGTCTGACAATATTTATTATTATTATGTATCTCTCTTAATTCACGGGTCAAGCTCGGTCATTTGATAGGCATGCGCGGGGATATAGATCCAACACGTAGAGGCCTCTTTGAGAAGTTTGATGTAATGTTATTATTATTATATCTTTTTTTAAATTCCAGAAAAAAGCCGAAATGGAGAACATACCCTTGGACATTCTTCTGTCTTCTGACAAAGAGCAAGAGAACAAACAACCAAGACTCAGGATGTCGAGTGAGTCAGACAACGACACGTCGCACGACAAGTCTACCGACGAGTCGCACGACACGTCCAATGACAAATCGAATGATAAGACTGGAAAGTCTCGAGATACGACTGTTACAGGTAAGTTACAGTTTTTACAACGTCGAATGCCAAACGAGCGTACGACCCGCCTGATGTAAAACGGCGGGTCAAATCAAATCAAAATCAAATCAAAATATCTTTATTCCTTGTCCTACAAATTAAATATAAGAACATGTATAAATAATTACTACTCTAAATCCGTAGAGCTTAGATTCACTCTCATCACACTATCTTGAATGTGAAAGTGAATTTAAGTCAATCAACCCGTTGTTGGTTCGATCCCCGCACAAGACAGACATTTGTGTGCATGAACATGTCTGTTTGTCTTAGTCTGGGTGTTTCCGTTAGGTCTCAGACAAGCATTACGATCAACCTGATGTGAAGCGGTGACCGTAGCCGTATTAACGTTCGCAATATCACTCGTGCGCCGCCACCTCCGCTACCAATGCAGCATCTCCTTCCTTTCTGGTAAACTCACTCACATGAAATTGTTCAGAAATATTTATCTATTATTCATATATATTTTTTTATGCCGTGTGGTTTCCGGCAGACTAGAATAGAATCACTCCGTCTCTTCCCGTGGATGTCGTAGAAGGCGATTAAAGGAAATACATTATAAAACATCGTTCAGGCCTCCCCAACCCGTCTGGCCAGCGTGGGGAGTGTAGGCCAAATCCTCCTTCCGTCTCGTACGGACGAGAGAGGGGCGTGCTCCTGTAGTGGAGACTAAAATGAATACCGCAGCCAAACTCCCTTGAGGATTGCTGTGTTCCTCCGAGTGAGTGAGGTCACCAGAACGGAAGGAGATGCTGCAATGGCAGCGGGAGTGGTGGCGCGCGAGCGATATTTTATGTTGCGAGCGTTAATATGGTTACGGTAACCGCTTCACATCAGGCGGGCCGTAAGCTTGTCTGCCACCCGTAGTAGTATAAAAAGAAAAAAACGCACTAAGCAATCTGATCATAACAGAATATATTGTCACGTTACTTAGATATCGAGTCTCGAGTCAACACTGCTCCCAGACGGGTCCATCCTAACTCCACGATGGAGAGTCCAAGAGCTACCAAGTCCAGGAGGAAACTCTTCACGCAGAAGGAAGCTGAAATGATCAGGAGATCTGATGACGACTCTGGTAAGAATAGCGACAGAATAGGCTATTTGACAATGTTCAAAAATTGTACAAATTATTTTAACAATATCGTAAAATACAACTAAATAGATCTACAATCTTTAATTCTAATATCTTCCGTCCGACTTATTTTAGGGTCGATCAAAGTCAATTTTAAAAGTATGAAATTAAAAAAAAAAATATTTCCATTGGAGAAGCAATATAAAGTACTAAAACTTTTATTATGATACTAATTGCATAAACGTAATATTTAACATAGCTGTCGTACAAATTTCTGATTTGATGCATACAAAATACAAAACCTGTGACTGTGTCATCATAACTCAGTAGCCCTTTGTATGGAGCGTTTTCGGGAAAGTCCAAAATTGTGATTTTCAAATTAACATATCTCGAGAGATTTTTGTGCTATCGAAGTAATTCTTTCACCTATGGTTATATTATGGAGACGTCCCTACATATCAAACAGAAAAAAATGTTGGTCAAATAGCCTATTATAATTACTAATGGTCGCCTTATGGTCGTAAATTCGACCATAATTAAATTAAATTGATGACTTTAACAATAAACAAAAGTATACATGCGTGCCAAATACATAGTGTGTGTAATGATTTTTTATTGATTTAATGTTTGATTTGGAGATTTGGAGTCTAAGTTGTTTATCGACATCTTTGAACCAAAGCCAACTTCACCTGCACATGGTGCACCCTGCTGACTGACAAACTCTGGCGAAAAGAGAGGTAGGGAGCGTAATTGTAAGCTACCGGATTGGGAAACGTACCTCCACCTCACAGAATACCGCAGGCAAATAACAATTCCCTTGAGGGTTGTTGTGAGTGAGGTCACCAGAAAAGGAGATGCTACGTTGGCAGCGGGGCCGGCGGCGCGCAAGTGATATATTATGTTGCGAGCGTTAATACGGTTACGGTAACCGCTTCACATCAGGCGGGCCGTATGCTTGTCTGCCACCCATTCTGTACTCCTCTATATACAAATTTCAAGCTCCTCCGTCCGCGCAATTTTCGTAAAAAAGGGGCTCTACTCTCACTCAATCGCGTAAGGTCACCAGAAAGAAAGAAAGCAGTATATGCTGACAACGGATCGGCGACCCCTTGGTGTTGTTTTGTTCGACGAGCTCGGTGGCGTAGCGGTCAATGACGCGGCTTCGACACCAACGCTCGTGGGTTCGATTCCCACATAGGACAAACATTTGTGTGCATGAACATGTCTGTTTGTCTTGGTTTGGGTGTTTTCTATGTATTATACGTATGTATTTACAAAAAAAGTGTAAATTGTCTAGATATATTTATTATTATGTATTATTTCATTTCCAGAAACCGATCCAACGCCAAAAGAGCAGAAACGCAGTAAACAAGTTAAAATAACGCAGCGTGAGCGCAAAGAACTCGCCCGTGCTGAACGCATCGCTCGCAGGCTCGTGGCGTCTTGTACGCCGGCCAATCAGAACAGAGTACCCGGACCCGCTTCGAGTCCTAGGATAGTAAGTACTTTATTTATCTAACTCAGTGGTTCCCAACCTTTTTAGGGTTCCATACTCAAAGGGTGAAACGGGAACCTATTACTGAGGCTCCACTGTACGTCCGTCCGTCACCAGAATCTCATGAACCGTGATAGGCAGTTGAAATTTTCACAGATGATGTATTTCTGTTGCCGCTATAACAACAAATACTAAAAAACAGAATAAAATAAATATTTAAGGGGGCTCCCATACAACAAACGTGATTTTTTCGCTTATTTTATTTAGCTCAATATTGATAACGGCAATAGGTAGACGCTTGAAATATTCACAGAATATTTAGCTATATGTTCACTTAAAATATAAATAATTAAATTAAAATAAAACAAATATTTAAGGGGGGGCTCCCATACAGCAGACGTGATTTTTTGCCGTTATTTTTAAGATAAATGGTACCGAACCCTTCGTCCGCGAGTCCGACTCGCACTTGGCTGGTTTTGACGTGACAACGTCTTATAAATTGGTTAGCCGGGTGACACTTCAAGAAACTGGCTCACGTTATGCGCTTACAATGAGAGCGAGTGAAAGGCACGCGTCCCTTCTAAGAGCGAGAGAGACAGACATAAAAAGTGAAAGGCATGCGTCCCTTCCACTCGAAAACATTTTACCACTCAAAGTCGTTGTCACGTAAAACTTTCGCCCGTATACCGACTTTACAGGCAACCAATTTTTTTTTTGTTCGCGGACCATTACGAGGTATTTGAGGCCATCCATAAATTACGTCACACGTTAAGGGGGAGGGAGGGGGTCGACTTAGTGTGACATTGTGTGACAAGGGGATGGGAGGGGTCCTAAATTTCGTGACGTCACATTTCAAAATCTATTATAATCTAAGTATTAAAACATGAACTTTAAACTTTTTTTTTCTAACTTTTATTATTGTTTTGGGGTGTAAGGGGTTCATCAACATCTTTGAACCAAAGTCAACTTCACCTGTAGGCGGTGTACCCTGCTGACTGACAAACGAAGCTCTGGCGAAAAGAGAGGTAGTGAGCGTAATTGTAAGCTACCCGACTGGGGAATGTACCTCCACCTCATAGAATACCGCAGCCAAATAACAATTCCCTTGAGGGTTGTTGTGTTCCTGCGAGTGAGTGAGGTCACCAGAAAGGAAGGAAGGAGATGCTGCGTTGGCAGCGGGGGTGGCAGCGCGCGAGCAATATTTTATGTTGCGAGCGTTAATATGGCTACGGTAACCGCTTCACATCAGGCGGGCCGTATGCTTGTCTGCCACCAGTCGTAGTATAGAAAAGAAAAAAATTGATGGCCGTGTGTTAATTGTCCAGGAGTATTTATTTATTTATTTATATATAATTTTCAGGTGTTAACTGGCATGGACCGCACCGAACGTCACGTGATATGTGACGCGATACGGAAACTTAAAGGGAAAGTACAATCTCACGTGAACAAACGGACCACGCACGTGATATTAGGCACGTGCCGTCTGGACGATCGAGATAACAGGAACTGTTCCGGTGTCACAGCGATTGATAACTGTGACAGGGCGATATCAGCACGGAATAACGTTGTAAGTGACGAGCTCGGTGGTCGAATGGTTAGCAATGGCCACTTTGACTCCGAGGTCACGGGTTCGATTCCCGCACAAGACAAACATTTGTGTGCATGAACATGTCTGTTTGTCTTGGTTTGAGTTTTTTCTATGTTACATAATCATAAGTATGTATTTACAAAAAAAAAATGTATCTAGGTATGTTCATCAGTTGTCTAGTACCCATAACACAAGCTTCGCTTACTTTGGGACTAGATGGCGCTGTGTAATTTGTCTGACAATATTTATTTATAAAAAAAAAGAAGTGTGGCTGTGTCGACGCTAGAAATATTCATAGAATATTTAGTTATATATTCATTTTAAAAATAAATAATAAAATTGATATAAAACAAATATTTAAGGGGGGCTCCCATACAACAAATGTAATTCTTTTTGCCATTTTTACAGATAATGGTACGGAACCCTTCGTGCGCGAGTCCGACTCGCACTTGTCCGTTTTTTTTTAAATTGTCTCCATATGGGATCGAGTTTAAAGACGTATTGGTCACGCAAAACGTTAGCCGTGTGGTTTCCGGCAGACTAGAATAGAATCACTCCGTTTCTTCCCGTGGATGTCGTACAAGGCGACTAAGGGAAATACATTATAAAACATCGATCAGGCCTACCCAACCCGTCTGGCCAGCGTGGGGAGTGTAGGCCAAATCCTTCTGTCTGGGACGGACGAGAGAGGGTCGTGCTCCTGTAGTGGAGACTAAAATAACCTGATGATGATGATGATTCACGTCAAAAGTATATTAAAAAATATATTTATTTTTTGTTATTACAGGGACCAATTAACGACGCTACAAGAGTGGTACACAGGAGTGAAATTCAGAAAGCACGTACATTGAACTCTCTGTTAGGGGCGGCTCGAGGCTGCAGAGTGTTAAACGCGCAGTGGATATTAGACTCTGAGACGGCGAAGCAATGGATTCATCATCATGGATATGAGGTTGCTCATTTGAAGAAAATATCTCTGGTGAGACATTTTTTTTTAATGCGTCGGTGACAATACAGTCCGCCTGATTTGAAGCTGTGACAGTAGCTCCCTGCGATCTTTATCAGCCCTCTTACGGTGGTAAATTAAACTCTTATTGCGATTCAATAATTGAATAGAATGATTATTCATACCAATGAATAAGCATTCTATTAAATTTAATTTTTTTCAAGAACCCTTATTATGCAACAGTTTCATAATAGTAGTTTATGAAACTGTTGCATAATAAGGGTTCTTAAAATACGAGTGTGAGTTTATTACATGAGCCGAAGGCGAATGTGATAATAGACCACACGAGTATTTTAAGACCTAATTATGTGCAGTTTCATACACTGCTTTATCTAATCTCATGAAATAGATGACAATAATATATTAAATAAAACCATGAAGTTAATTTAACAGCTTCATTTCTTACTTGTAAATCCATTTGCAGATGGAGCAGAGCATGCATTCGCGATGATTATGTACACAAATTTTGCAACATCGAAATGGAGAAAAAGTTATTTTTGATACAGTTGTCTATAGAAGAGCTGTAACTTTTTAAATTTATTTTAATGTCTTGTGCGTAACAGACTGACATTAAGATTCAGTGTTTAGTTTTTTAATCTCTAAATTTCAGTATGAGATTAGATAATAGTAGTTTATGAAACTGTTGCATAATAAGGGTTCTTAAAGTACGAGTGTGAGTTAATAACATGAGCCGAAGGCGAATGTTATAATAGACCACACGAGTATTTTAATACCTAATTATGTGCAGTTTCATACACTACTTTATCTAATCTCATGAAATATATGATAATAATATTTTAAATACAACCATGAAGTTAATTTAACAGCTATAATTCTTACTTAGAAATCCATTTGCAGATCGAGCATGCGTAGTGCGCATGCGCGACGCGCCGCGCGGCGCCGCGTTCACAGATTATGTAGAAAAATTTTGCAAAGTTGCAATGTATTTGCATTGCAACCTATTTAAAATACCTGTATCCAGGGCTGAAGCAGTATCCAAATGGAAAAAAAGTTATTTTTCGATACAGTTGTCCATATGACAACTGTATCGAAAAATAACTTTTTAAATTTATTTTGATAGCTTGTGCGTAAAGACTGTCATTATGATACTGTGTTTAGTTTTTTAATGTGTAAATTTCAGTATGAGATTAGATAAAATACATTAACATACGTAACACACACACGCGTATATTATATACTATTTTGTTTATTGTGAAAGTCTTAATTTAAATTAATTCTGGTCGAATTTCGAACACTTTGATAATAATACTAGTAAATAGAAGCTGTTATGGCAGGCGTCCGTCCCTCTTCTGTAATAGCCCGGTATTTAGTTCACCCAGATCTCATCTCCATAGCCCATTTATTTTCCATCACACTTCGCAATATTCTCAACGCCTGCCGAGACCTGCTCATGGGTATGTCGTTCCATTGACATATCCTGGAGCGGGTCACGGCGGGCGTACTACATTACATCAAACTTATCAAAGGGGCCTCTACATGTTGGATCTATATCCCCTATCAAATGACCGGCATGCCTATCAAATGGCTTGACCCGTGATTAAAAAGCGATACTAGTAATATTTAATGAGATAATATTTATACTTACAGAAGGCCCGAATAGAACGCAAAGCTCTTTGCAAACAACGACATGAATACGCATACGACGTGTTCAGCGGAATGCGCGTGCGTATAGCACCTGACACAGAGCAGAAGGACGCAGCGATCGAGCTACTTAATTTATGTGGAGCTGTGGTACTGAATGGCGATGGTAGACAGAATTATGGGAGTAGACAGAATGCAGGGAGTAGACAGAATGACAGACAAATCGCCGGTACTAGACAGAATGCGGGGAGTAGACAGAATGACAGACAAATCGCCGGTAGTAGACAGAATGCGGGGAGTAGACAGAATGACAGACAAATCGCCGGTAGTAGACAGAATGCGGGTAGACAAAATGTCACAGATCAAGATTTTGACATCACCATAGGAATCGCTGATGGTCAGGTCAGTTCAAAATGGGTTTTCGACAGTGTTGCCGTAGCGAGGATGAGAACTACCAGAAGATATGTAAACAATTATGTTAGTTGTACAAGAGATGTTTCTACGCAAGGAACCGTCAGCTGACATATTGGATTAGATTTTAAGGTTAAAAAGAGATTGTATGGTGTGAATAGTATGTAATAAATAAATAAACGGGTAAGTGTTAACCTGTGCTAGGAAATAATGTCCATAACTTTGGGGCTCGAAATTTTTGGGCTAGGTACTGTAGTTATATCACGCAACCAAACATTTTTTGATTTCGCGCAGACTGTGTAGGCTGTCAACCTTATGGTAGGTGTTCGGAGACCCGAAATAAATAAATACATATTTCTGGACAATTTACACAGCGTCATCTAGTCCCAAATTAAGCTCAAAGCTTGTGTTATGGGTACTAGGCAACTGATAAATGTACTTAAATACATTTTTTTTGTTTTTGTAAATACATACTTATAATACATAGAATAGACATGTTCATGCATACAAATGTTTGTCTTGTGCGGGAATCGAACCCGCGACCTCGGAGTCGAAGTGGTCATTGCTAACCATTCGACCACCGAGCTCGTCATTCATCGTCGTCATTCGAGATTTCATGAATTCTGAGACACTGCTTTTACAGTGTCTCAGAATTCATGAAATTTAAATAATAAATATTGTCAGACAAATTACACAGCGCCATCTAGCCCCAAAGTAAGCGGAGCTTGTGTTATGGGTACTAGACAACTGATAAACATACGTAAATACATTTTTTTTTTGTAAATACATACTTATGATACATAGAAAACACCCAGACTAAGACAAACAGACATGTTCATGCACACAAATGTTTGTCCTATGTGGGAATCGAACCCACGAGCGTTGGTGTCGAAGACGCGTCATTGACCACTACGCCACCGAGCTCGTCAAAATAGTAAAGTAATATACCTATGACATTTTTTATAATTTTCAGTAATGCAACATTCATTCAAATAATAATAATTGTGTGATTAAGTAGTTTTAGTTTAAGTTGACATAAATATTTTGTACGCCTGATTGCGGGCTGAATACACTGTACCTGTATTGTTGATGATCCCAAACTGACAGACGGTTTAGAACCCTTAAGTCTGAGGAGAGATTTTACATCCCTTTGTGTGTTCTACCGTCTGTACAATGGAGTGTGTTCAGAGGAGTTGTTTGACATGATGCCCACGGCCTCCTTCTACAGTCGCACCGCTCGCCATCGACAGGGAATTCATCCTCACACATTGGAGCCTAAGTGGTCACGTACTGTGCGGTTCCAGAGAAGTTTTCTCCAGCGTACTGTCAAGCTGTGGAATGAACTGCCTGTCGAGGTCTTCTCAGGAGACTACAGCATGGGGTTCTTCAAAAAGGGCGTGAAGAGGTTTTTACAGGGTCGGCAACGCGCGTGTGATGCCCCTGGTGTTACAGGCGTTCATAGGCTACGGTAACTGCTTTCCATCAGGCGGGCCGTATGCTTGTTTCCACTTTAGTGGTATATAAAAAAATAAATAAAAAATAAACCTGATTTTGAATACCCGAGTAACCAGGGGCGCCGGCTCCGTGGGTGCTCGGGGCCTCGAGCACCCACGAGAAAAAAACAGTGGGTGCCGAGCACCCCTGAGAATAGACATTAAGAAACAGATCAGTAAACGCCTTTTATGGATGAGCGTTTTTTCACGACGACGACCCGACGCACGACCCGACGCACGACCCGTTTAGCGCAGTGGTTCTAAACCACCGCCGGCTGAGACGCAAGTGTCGCCGGTTCGATTCCCGCACCAACACAAATGTTTGTTGATGAAACAGATATTTGTGTTGGATCTGGGTGTTTGTGGGTCTCACACTTCGCCACTTTGACACCCATGAGGTTTTCAAAAACCCGGCGGCCCTGCGAGTAACAACTTCATCATCATCAGGTCATTTTAGTCTCCACTACAGGAGCACGACCCTCTCTCGTCCGTCCCAGACAGAAGGAGGAGTTGGCCTACACTCCCCACGCTGGCCAGACGGGTTGGGGAGGCCTGATCGGTGTCTTAGAATGTATTTTCCTTAGTCGCCTTGTACGACATCCACGGGAAGAGACGGAGTGATTCTATTCTAGTCTACCGGAAACCACACGGCCAATATTATGTGTATAACATGCAGAAATATGTAAATACTAAATAGCGTATACTTGTCAATATTAAATAAGTTAATAATCATGTAAGTTCTATCTACTCGTAATTCTAATGACAAGCTCGGTCGGTTAGCAATGGCCACTTTGACTCCGCTGTCGCGTGTTCGTTCCCCGCACAAGACAAACATTTGTGTGCATGAACATGTCTGTTCGTCTTGGTCGTGGTGTTTTCTGTGATGTGGTGACTGTGGAAAAATGTAAATGTCTAGTACTTATAATTTTGTTCTTAGACTAGATGGCGCTGTGTAAATTGTCCTGAAATATTTCGAGTCATCCGTAGAACACAGATCGATGTGTTGTTAAGCTTTTTTTTTTTTATACTACATCGGGTGGCAGACAAACATACGGCCCGCCTGATGTGAAGCGGTTACCGTAACCGTATTAACGCTCGCAACATAATTATATCATTTGTGCGCCGCCACCCCTGCTGCCAACGCAGCATCTCCTTCTTATCTGGTGACCTCACTCACTCACTCACAGGAACACAACAACCCTCAAGAGTGTTATTTGGCTGCGGTATTCTGTAAAGTGGAAGTACATTCCCGAGTCGGGTAGCTTACAATTACGTTCCCTACCTCTCTTTTCGCCAGAGCTTCGTTTGTCAGCCAGCAGGGTGCACCACGTGCAGGTGTAGTTGGCTTTGGTTCAAAGATGTTGATAAACCACTTACACCCCAAAAGCTAGACTAGTTATGGAATATGTATTCTTCAAACATATGTTTTTAGATTATTGTATAATTTGTTTAGTAGTGTAATTAGATAATAGGTAGATGGCGCCACACTGTGACTCACGCAGTAAAATATATAATGCAAAAATTCGTCACCAACACAAACCTTCCTGGTAACTCAGTTGGAAGTGCGCTCGAACGGTCATCGACAGGTCGTGGGTTTGAACCCAGTTGAATCCCACCTAGGCGGAAGGTGAATTTTTCTATTTTTTTTTAATATTTATAATCTTTGAATGTATGTTGTTTATTATCATGTTTATTTGTTATTACAACAATGTTTTGTATTATTCTTGTTTTATTTTTACTATCACTTCTAGCATGACAAATTTTTGACGCTGTACACTGGTACCACACCACGGCCACTCCATACAAATGTCGCATGGTTAACTACTACATAGACAACTGCGTCTGTGCAGAGAGTAAATGAGCGTGTGTGCGGGCGGCGCCATACAAACTATTCCAGATTTGTCTCGAGAGGGGAGGTGAGGTCGATACGAGAAAGCGTCAGGGAGAGTCCTTACTGTACGTAGTACTATTACTTAAACTGTGCCCGTACACGTAGAAAGGGAACTAAATTTATTAATAATAGCAACATTGTCTTTTTTTTACACAGAGTTGCCATGTGAGGAAATATTCTTACGAAGAAAGTAGCGCCCCTATTTATGTCTACTTTTTTGTGTCGCACTCTATGTCACTCATCAGTGTTAGAGCCAAAATCAATCTCACCTGTTCACCAAATATATACCAACATGTTACCCGCGTGACTTGCCCGTGGGCCCCCCAGTCTAGGCCCATTTTGGGGTGGACCACGACCAAAAATATCCACAGGCAAATATTTGCTGCATAAAAACTTTGTAATTAAATATATTTTTCCGTATAAAGTATAAAGCTGAACACATCTAACTGAGCTGATCTCGCCGAACGTAACGAATTTTAGAATTATTTCTATGAAATCTTACGAAACCTTGCACGGCGGACGAATAAGGCACTGGTATTCGTGCCGAATCGTCCGAATCTATAATCGGGTGGGTGGTGGTGTAGATAAGATTTCATTTATAGAATTGAATTCGTTCGGCTCTGATAAATGTGTGTCCACCTTAATTACCCATTTACTTATGGCAAAAAAAGTTTGCCCACATTAAAAATTATGTATGTAATAAAATCTCGTACATACATAATTATATTATATAAGGAGTGTATTTAAGTCGCTGTAATCAGTGCAGTACAGTACTGCAGAAGTGCGGACTGATTGCCAACAATCAAAAGAAAAAGTTGATGCTATATTAATTTACAATCAGATATCTTTTTTTGATTGAATTTTTTGATTTAATCGATTACACAATACAATACATTTGATAGAAAATATACCATAAGCAGTCTTACCGTATAGTATGAATAATGTACGTACTTACTTTGTGTTAATGACGTTACTAACGTGTCCACTTTGAGCTTATTATCCGTAAGTGCTGGCTGGTGATTTATGGAAAATTTTATGTATGTTGAAGTTAATGTAAAATAAAGACATAAAAAGAGGTAAGTTCTATCTCGCCTTTCAGTTATTGTTTATTTATCCCGCAATATTGTTAAAAAATTTGGTACAGATATTCTATCTCACGAAGAGGGTTTGTCTTTAGTTGTAGTAGTGGCATGTACAGACAGGCGCGTTTGTGTGTGTAAACTGAAGGAGCGTTAGCAAAGAAATCTGTAATCATTTTTAAATTGAGTCTTAACTTTTTTTATGCTATTTAATAAACAATTAATATTTAGTCCTTGGACTTCTAATTATATTTTTTTAAATAAAGGATGTAATTAAAATATTGAATATTTTTAATCACTTTCAGAAACATAATTTTCTTTTTATTCTTTATTATGTCATCTATTTTATATTTTACGTGTTGATATTTGTGTCTTTTTATGATGTCGTACAATTCTAATTTAAGATAAAACCAATGGGAATTAATGACTTTCAACTAATTCAACCAAATCCCCGGTCTAGAAGTAAGAAACGTTTAAGTTTTTTTATAATAATGGGTCATGTATATACTTTTTAACAATTTTTATAATGGAGCAGTTATTCCTATAAGGAGGGGAAAATTATTATTTAATCGCGATCGTGACTAAGAGCTCCAGAGTTTACGCACACTACCTCAATGTGCACGTGCACGACTAATAACAACCAAGAGCAAACCTTCTTCGTGAAGTAGAACATCTGTATATCGATTCCACATTGAGCTGGACTACGCATGATATTATTGTCTTTGCATATATTTCGTTTCGTTAATTCTTTCTATTTAAATGAATATCTCCTCTGAATAAATTGGATCCTCTTATTAATCCTGTCTCCGCAAATTAAATCACATCTCTGACCTTTCAATCAGTTTCAGTCTTTTCATTTCGACAGCTCAAAAAATATAGATGAGTATTCTATTTTTTTCTTAACGGAATATATTTATTTATGGTATGTAGGTATATTTATAATACTTACTAGCTGTTTGATTTGTGTTTATTTTTTTTTCTTGCTTGCGGCTGTATTCGGTGAGGTGGAGGTACTTTCCCAGTCGGCCAGTTTACAAATACACTGTACCCTACTACTCTTTCGCCTATTTCGCTACACGGCAGGGTGAACCACGGGCAGCTGAGCCTGGCTTTGATTCTAAAAAACATTTGTTTGCTTGGTTGTTTAAAAAAATCATGTTGGCAATTAGGTTCTATTTGATGTGAAAGAAGGTCAAATGATTACAAAGTTTATTTTTTCCCATGGGATTAAGATGTTTTTCCGAGATTAAAGTAGGCTATGTCACTCTCCAGACCGTAAACTATTTCCATTAAAAAAATCATCTCCGTACTTAGGTTCCTTTTGATGTGATAGAAGGACAAATAAATGATAAACTTTATTTTTTCCTGTGGGAATAGATGTTTGTTCGGGGTAAAGAGTAGCTGAGTGGGCTACCCTTTATCCAGGCTTTAAACTATCTCAAAAAAAAAATCATGTCAATCCGTTTGTTACTTTCGACGTGATAGAAGGACTAACAAACAGACTTTCACATTTATAAGAGTAATACGGATTTAATACTGTAGATATTTATCTCGACGTAAAGTATAGACTACTTGTTGGTACAATGACCCGTATTCATGCGGGCGGAGCCACTGGTAATGATAGTACATATTAATAGCATTGTTGTGGTTAGCTGTGTATGTAAGGCATGTAATATGACAGTTATGAGCGCTAAATATGTTCTGTGTACAGATGAGTAGTATACAGGTCACAGTATTTATAGGGTACAGAAATTTATTTCAGTAATTATTTCGCAATTACTCACTCCCGATCTAGTCATATAGCGCTGAGTGCCAAGTGGAAATAACTACAAGTTTTTTTAACCAACGAACAGATCGAGATGTTAAAAAAAAATCGATTAAAATAATAATTTTTAAAATCAATTCATTAAAAATTGATTAATAGAAAAAAAGAATCGATTATTTTAAAAATCGAATATTTTTCTCATCCCTAGCACATGTTGACATGACATTCATTTCGTTTCAAATTCAAAATTCCATTCCATCTTTGGAAAAATATTTATTTTATTCGCATCTCGATAATGTATTCAGATCAGAGTCTGAATTTGTGGTCTTTACAATAAAGTATGTTTTTATAATTGTGTGTGAGGTTACATCAGTTTAAAATTATTTCTAAATTATCTATAAAACAAATTAACTTTTTTTTTGTCACAGAATGTTGTGAACATTCTTCTTTTTTCTTTCTTGGATTTTTTCGTTCTTTATTTTATATCTTTAAATGGATACCTATAACCGACTTTCTAGATTGTAAATCTGAGCTATTTATTCAATAGTAACTGCTGTTGATTTGTCAAATAAAATAAAATAAAATTGATATATATTCTAGTGTATTTCGTCGAAGGGTAGGTTTGGTTCGTGTTTATTGTGCTTGGTATTTAGTGATACACCCTCAGTGCTTTGTTTATCGGTTCTCATAACTACCTTCTTTGATACTCATCCTCTTTTGTTTAGTTTTTGTTGTCTCCATTGCAAATGGAATAATTAATGGACTATTGTATTGGAGTTTTTTTTTGTATTCCAATTTATCTGCAATCAATCGTCCAAATAGATAAGCAAATCATAATATATAAAAATTTCGCGTCACGATGTTTGTCCATTATGGATTTAAATCAAATTTTGTGCAGTTTGATCCAACTTGAGACATGGGATAGTTATTTAACTCAATTATAAAACAAATGCACTTATAATTCTCTTCAACATAAAGTTATTTTGGATTGAGTGTGGTTCAGTATCTTTATAGCCAAAACCAACCTCACTTGCACATGGTCCATCCCACCGGCTAGCAAAAAGGGCTTTGGTGAAAGAGAAATAGGACCTGTACAATGTAAATAACAGAATAACTGTTAAAAAAGCGGAAAAAATAATGTAAAAATATTTGAAGGCAATACGAAGTTCGCCGGGCCAGCTAGTAAATAATAAATATTTCCGGAAAGTTTACACAGCGCTATTTAGTCCCAAATTAAGCGCAAAGCTTGTGTTATGGGTACTAGACAACTGATAAATGTACTTAAATACATTTTTTTTGTAAATACATACTTATATTACATACAAAACACCCAGACCAAGACAAACAGACATGTTCATGCATACAAATGTTTGATTTGTGCGCGAATTGACCCCGCAACCTCGGAGTCAAAGTGGCCATTGCTAACCATTCGACCACCGAGCTTGTCTCAAAATGTGCTGTTTATATTATCGGGGAGAGGTGATGCCCAGTAGCGTCCTTTATAAAATAAAATATCCGGCTGGGTACTCTGTATTTTTTGCCTCATTTTTGCTATAGAATATCCCGCAGCTCAGTGTGCCTCTTGGCATAGGCCTCCAACTCTCTCCATTGAGTTCTATCTTCCGCTGTACCATGTCCAGTAAGGCCCCAAAGTCATGTAATGCTCATCTGGTTATGTATATGTTGTTAGGTAAAGTTGTGTCTGTCTCTGTTTTAGGTATGTCATCAGATTGGAGTATTTTATTCAAATTAGTAATTTAAAGTGTATATGCACTCACGAGGCCAGTTCTCTACAGAGTCTCCTACTAAGCATAGTCACGTACTCGGTTATCTATAATAATAATAATAAAACCCTTTATTCAGACATGTGATATTACATGAAATAAAAAAAATAAAAATAAAAGAACTTTACGACACATTTGGTACATGTTTCCATTTAAATCGGCAGTATCAAGTCTACTTGTTATTTCCATCGATAACCATGTCTGTTTGCCTTTCATAGCAAAGGCCTCCCCCAACTTTTTCCATTTTTGTCTATCCATTGCCGTTGTTGTCCAACCTACACCTGCTGTAACCCTTATTTCATCAGCCCATCTTCGAAATGGCCTGCCTCTTTTCCTTTTCCTGTGTCCAGTGCAGTAAACCAGTGCATTATTGTCTTTGACCATTTGTCTTTACCTCTAATGGTATGGCCGGCCCATTTCCATTTGGTTTTCTGATTATTGTTGTAACATTGTTTGTTATTTTAGTTTGTTCTCGGTTATCTTTGCTAAAGATAAATAGTATTGTCATTGGCGAGAACATCACGATCGCCATAAAAAGAATTTAATTCATCTGGTTTTCGGGCGTTCCTGTTTTCTAATACCACTAAAAATATTCTGTGGTACCACACAGTTTAAAATTAGCGACTTGCTTATATCAGTCAGTCGGCAGAGTGCTCGACTCTAGCACATTAGTTTTTCAAACGTTTCACTAAATTGGGTATGGTGGTACAGCAAGTGAGTTGGTGTGTGTCGTAAGCAGTGGCGTAGCTAGGTAACTAGGGTTTGGGAATTCCCGACAAGTTCAAAGTCCCGGGACACGAGACAGCCTACAGTCAAAGTCCCGGGAATTCCCGGGACTTTTACTGTAGGCTGTCTGTGAGACTTTTTCTTTTTTTTAGTGGGGCTTTCGTAAAATTGTACCTATTAAAAAAAGCCAATTCTTTGTAAAAAATCAACATTTATTATACAGAAAATTAAATGTATACTTAAATTTATTAAACGAATTCCGTTAAAAGTAAGCTGTTTGAGTAGTTGGGCATCAACAGTTGTTTACTAGCCTAAAACTTATAAACTTATATACAATTTTATTCTTATTAATAATGTTAATCTATTTGTAAGAATTGAAAATATATTTTGAGTATTATTTATGGGAGTAAATAATTTATAAAATAAGTAATTAATATTTTGGGGCTATACTATATATTTGAGGTTATTAATTAGACAAATGTAAATGCTGAATTGAATATGTTTAGTAGATTTTATCATAAAGGAAATGTTTAATATGAAATAATATATAAAAGATTTATGATAATATACAGAGTCAAAAATGCAGTTACGAATAATGTGCCAGTGGACCAAACAGTTGACAAGGGGAAACGTCTAAATATCTTAAACACACCCAATGATTTGAACTTTTCAAATGTATTGCAGAGTCAAAAAGCCAATTATCCTAACATTCCTTTTTTTCACTTTTTCCAAAAAATAAATCGGTTTTAATTGATATTTTAATATTGATATTTTAATAATTTTTGATACGGGTAGCGGGTACTTTAGTAAGGTTGTTTACAAAAAACAGTACGAAAAAGATGGTTGATGCTAACGCATGCGAATAAAAAAATTTTGTGATGAAAAGGCATATTAGTTAACCGGTAGTTAGTCAAAGTCAAAGTCAAAGTCAAAATATCTTTATTCCTTGGACTTTAAAAAGCACTTAGAAACGTCATACAAACTAAATATAAGAAACATGTGTAAATCATTACTACTCTAAATCCACAGAGCTTAGATTCACTTTCATCACACTATCTTGAATGTGAAAGTGAATTTAAGTGCCAGTTCCGGCGACGGGGCTTCTTGAGAAGAACTGGCAAGAAACTCAAGGCCGACTCTTTTAATTGCCAATATCGTTACATTAAATACAAATACAATCATTAATATAACATAACAAGAGCAATTCAGTTACTTAGCAGACCACGTAGTTATTAAATAAACTTACAGATGGCGCTATGCTCCCTCAATTATTTGAGAATAAAAATGTATTCGATAAATCTTGTCTCGTCTCGAGTCTCAAGTCCCGGGACTCGAGACAACTAAAATTGCGAAAAGTCCCGGGACTTCGAGACCTGAGACGTCCCGGGACCCAAACCCTATAGGTAACCAAGGGCCCTGGGGCAAATTAAAAAATGGGGCCCCACTGCTATGTAAACTGATTAGGTTTTATCAAATAAAAATATGAAATATAATACTTTAAAAATGCTAAGCTACTTAAGCTCTTTTTTGTGCACTGAAGGGCAAGTAATAAAAATATTAAACAGTAACAACATAAATTACAATTAATACTTGGTGTAGGTTTGGCTAATAAAACGAAATAGAGAAGATTCAAGGATTTATTATATAAAGATCGGGCCTACCAACTGACTAAATAAAAATTATATTTACAATTTTTTCCTAGCTTTAGTTTTCGCAAAAGTATCAATGAATTTGTTTAAATCCAGGCTTGATGCGGTTTTGTTTTCAATTGCTATTAGCGATAAATGTTGGAGTCGAGTTTGGCCCATATTATTTCTTAAATATTTTTTTATTATTTTTAATTTGCTAAATGACCTTTCAGCTGCTGCAGAAGTAACAGGAATTGTAAAGAATAATATTGCTGTAAATATTTCCGTTAGGTCGCATTCTAGCACTCCATATTTGCTCATTATTTCCTTACATAATTGGCGAACAGTCCATCATGCTTGAATTAGTTGAGGTAAAACTCGGTGGTAAATATTAATAAATTGAAGTGCAAAAGGGCCTATTATATCTGAATATTTCCTTTGGAATTCGTCACACTTTTGTAATAAAGTTGCTTCATCAACATGTAATAAAAATGTTGGGGTAGAAAATCGAATATATGACAGACTGCACTCATACCAATAAAACGTGTATCTAATTGAGATATTACTGTGTCTAGTATATTATTGAAAATCTCAATTTTAAATATTTTTTCTCGGTTTGGAAATCGGTGATCAGCAGCTAATTCGTCAAAACGGTTTTTTAACTTTTCTTTGCCTTTTTTCTTGAAAATGGGTATCAATACTTTCTTGCTGTTTCACTGGCTTTGCACTTGAATAATTCGAAATAATTTCTATAAATTTGCAACTTTGCTTTTGTCTTTGCTTTTGCAACTTTACTCGCCTCTCCCAAATTGATGGTCGCATTTTTGTAAAGTTTTGGATGCATAATTGATGTCGTTCAATACACTGTGCATAAATTCGCAAAGCAACTCGAACTCGAAATTTAGCATTTTTGTTTTAATACTCTCTGCTTCACTACGCTCATCTTTATTAGGACTCTTTAGAACTATTTCTGATAATGCTTTGATAATATCAATATAACGAAGTTTTATTGCAGATATCGTATTGACCCTACTGGACCATCTAGTCAGATTTCGTTTTTTTTCAGTGGTGTCCGATTCGACAGTGAATTTTGACAGTAGATCCCAACGTTTGATGCTGTTTCCGAAAAAGTTATACAAACCTTGCAACGTTGCGAAAAAAAATTGTATTTCCACACAACTGCTAACGGCATCATCACCAAATTTAAATTATGAGTGGCACAATGTACGTACTCTGCGTTAGGCTGGATATCCTTAATATGTTTTTGTACACCATTATACACACCACTCATCACACAGGCTCCATCATAGCCTTGCCCCACACATTTTTTTAATCAATATTTTTGTCGATAAATAATATTGTCACTTGGTTGACTAAATCTACTGCGCCATGTTTGATGGCTGCATAAAAGCCTAGAAACACTTCTTTTACTTCTATATCAATTGGCTGTCCATTTTCTGATCTGGTTATTACTGCATACGTCACAACAATGCTTAGCTGATCTTCCTTCGATATGTCCTGTGTCGTATCCATTATGATGGCTAAAAACGGTGATGCTCTAATTTGTTCTAGTAGATGGGTTTCGAGTTTGGTCCCCAAGCTCTCAATCATTTCATTTTGAATTGTTGCACTCAGATATCTTGTAGATCCTAAAAACATAAAAAAACACAATTTCAAAAAAGTCCTGATATTATACAGTTAATAATTATAAACAAAACTAGCCCGCCCCGGCTTCGCATGGGTATTTAACAAAAATTTCAAAAATTCTCTCTGACTTGCAAGACGATTTTCAGTTTCCGATGAAGATTCTCTGGTGAAAATAATAAGGCAAGTGGACTGTATTTTGGTAAAAGAAAGATTTTATTGTGTGCGTGGAAGCGAAAAATATGGAAGTCCTAATTCCCCAAAACCGCAAGTATGGCGCGCAGCAACTCCCAACCGTAGACAGCAAAAGAATTACGATATGGACTTACTTGGGTCTCCAGAAGTAATGTAACAGGAACCTCGAGGATGTGGCAGCAGAGTTCTTCCAAAATTCCTCTCTTCCTTAACACCAGCGTAATATTATTTAGAGAAGGTATGTGCGTGTCGCGCGCGGGTTAAGCGATACGTGTGTGCTCTCGCGTGATTTTGAAACGACTGATTTCATCTAATCGACAGCTGATATGCGCTGCCGTTGAGAGTACCCTCGAAAACCACTCGCAATAAAAATACTGCCCGCGGATTGTAAGCCACGGCGCGTCCATTCTCCATGACGATGTATTTTTGATGCCCTCACTTGGAAACTATTTCTAGAAAGTTGAGATCTTGATTTTTTGGGCATTTTAAAATGTTAAAAAAATATTTGCAAAAAAATCTAATTTTCGTTCAAATAAAAAAAAAGAAATAATGGGGAAAATTATATCAATGTAAAATCACATCAAAAATTAGCTGTTGTACAGGAATTACCTATTTATGATGTAATTGAAATATTATAATAACTACTAAGTCACTAAGCTGTTTGGATGGATAATCAATATAAATAATTATTATCAGGTAGTACATACCTACTTACTATATAAAAAATATAAATAAATGGGTTTAGTTCAGAAAAGAAATAATGCAAATATTTATTATCAGGTAGCACCTACTTATTGAAGAAAATATAAATAAATGGGTATACTTCTGATAAGAACTTTTAAAATTACGTACTAAGCGAATTCAAAATATTTCCAAGCGAAAATTACTCGATTCCGTCAATATCATCATCATCAATAGTTTTCGCAGCGCACACGGTGTAAGGAATTTAGCTATTTTTTTTTCCATCCCATCCTCGTCGCCACTTATAAATAATAACACGCGTGATCTCAAATCCGTTTATTTGCAGACTGAATATTTGTCCATATCGTAGTACCGTCATTTATCTTAATAATTAGTTAACCCT
The DNA here is from genome assembly GCA_937001555.2 of Hypsopygia costalis. Lineage (NCBI taxonomy): Eukaryota > Metazoa > Arthropoda > Insecta > Lepidoptera > Pyralidae > Hypsopygia > Hypsopygia costalis. Next base: position 11,109,784 of record OW443347.2, on the reverse strand, counting down.
CATACATAACAACATTATTGGAGTTTTAGTAAGGATCCCTAATCTTTTCTAGCGTATGTTACTCAGGATGACTGTAGCTATCCAACGATGAAAGAATTTTTGAAATCGGCAAAGTAGTTCTTGAGTTAATTCATTTACAAACATACACACAAAAATACAAATCTTTCCTCTTTATAATAATAGTGTAGATTAAATACTTATGGTTACTGATTAATAACATATTTTTCGGACTATTTCTTCGCAAATAATTCATGAATTGCAAACAAATTTGATTATCATAAAAAAGGTTGTAGTGAGTCAATCTTAAAAAATAGACATGCTGTCGCAAACTTTTTTTAGAACTTTTAAAGAGAAACAATTCCATCATAAGTGATTTTTGCGTAACTTCAACTGTTTACGCAGGACTCGCAAGGAAAGCTCTCAAGAGACATTTTTTCTCCATTGGTGCCACATTTTTATGATAATATATGAAGGGCACAGGGAAAGAAGGGGCTCATTGACTAATTATACTATTTGAATAAAACACAAATTAGTGCTTATAACCTATATAACTATCTAGATACGTCGAGTGTATGAATGTTAAGTACATACTTTCAATTCGTGTATTTTATGTAACTATTTTCAAAGGATCCCCATTAAATTTTAATAATAGTTTAAAAGTTATGAGCTATATTCTGAAGCAAGTCCAAAATGTGAAGAGCAAAAAGGGGTTGATTGTTGCAATGAACCCTTTTCTAAAGATGATATGTAAAAAAAAGGTACAACAGTTTGTTAACTAGAATGTTTATTTTCCTTAAAAATATAAAGTTATCTACATAATCTCTATGTTTTTCAAGATTTATAGGCAAATCTTCTTTATAGCGGGGACCAGGCAATATAAATTCATTGTTTTGGACCCTTGTTACCCTCTTATTTGGATTTGGAAGCTACCTCCCATGCACCATTATATGTAGTCCGAAATGCAATTCTTTTATTAGTTTCATGGATTTTTAATTCCTTTATAGGACGTGATGGAAATGAGGATTTTTTTTTGCAAAAATTTCATCTAGATGTTGAGTCCACGATTTAAAATAACTTTTATTGACTTTCACAACATCAAAAGGGCACGGATTCCGACGTGCATTTTCAAAAATGTCTATCCACTCATCCGGAACTTCTACCCTTGCTTTAGAATTAATTAATCGCATATTTTTGTCGCATTCCAGATATAAATGTCCACGCATTGGAAATTTGATAATTATTGAATCAAGCTTTTTTTCTACATGTACCACATTGTACAGGAAGCGGAACATTGTGAAATTCTTATTTTGACCACTGCATGAGTCACAGAATATTTGTAAATAATTAGTATCATTTTTCATGAAGTTATAAATGGAGTGATGAAGAAGAGAACACACATCATCACTACCTCTCTTTCCTTCTGTTTCTGGGTATAGGTAAAATACACTTTTTGAATTAAGTACGTGAATATTGAACACAGACACAGACAGCTGTCTTTCATCGTTGGTCTGAATATTAGGGCATGAAAGATTTTTACCAAAATCTAAGCATATAGCTTCCGTAGCATGTGTGGAGTCTGTGCAATAAAAAAATGTTAGTCAAATAGCCTATTGTTAAAAAAACAAGTGTTTATACATAAAAACTTTGGAAATGAATAGTTAAAATTAGTAAATTAACATTAATTAATTTAAAATTACCTTTAAAAGAATTTATATGTTGTTTTATTAAACAGTTAACTTCAGTATTGAGTTTAGGCTGATGTCCATGCTTCCCTCTTTTATCCGTAGGCGCAGATCCTGTACTTATTTCGTTTGTAGCATCGATTACCCTTTACATTTATTACTCTTTAACAGAAAGCGTACGGCTATAATTCATGTTCCACATATCCGCCTCTGTTTCGCATACATATTCTCATTCTTTTTCTTAATCCATTTTTTGCTGCACTGGTCGTTACTTCCCTTCTCATTTCGTTTGGCGCATTGATTACCATTTACATTTATTACTCTTTAACAGAAAGCGTACGCCTATAATTCATGTTCCACATGTCCATCTCTATTTCCCACACATAATCTCATTCTTTCTCTTAATCAATTTCTTGCTGCACCAGTCGTTAAATGCCTTATCATTTCGTTTATCGCATCGGTTACCCTTTACATTTATTACTCTTGAACAGAAAGCCTACGCATATAATTCATGTTCCACATGTCCGCCTCTATTTCGCACATAATCTCATTCTTTCTCTTAATCAATTTCTTGCTGCACCAGTCGTTAAATGCTTACCTTATCACTTCTTATTCTTATCGACCTTATCATTTCGTTTATCGCATCGGTTACCCTTTACATTTATTACTCTTGAACAGAAAGCCTACGCCTATAATTCATGTTCCACATGTCCATCTCTGTTTCGCACAAATATTCTCATTCTTTCTCTTAATCAATTTTTTGCTGCACCAGTTTAATTGCTTTCTTATTTCTTTTGTCGCATGGATTACCCTTTAGATTTATTCCTCTTTAACAGAAAGCGTACGCCTATAATTCATGTACGGCACCGGTCGTTAATTGTCTTCTCATTTCGTTTGGCGCATCGATTACCATTTACATTTATTACTCTTTAACAGCACATAAGGGGCAATTCACGTGAAGCGGACAGGTAAAAAAATTTGATGTTTCCGATTTTAGTAATATTTGATTATGTTATACCTGTATATGTCCTCGACCCGGATACAGAATATTTTTAAAGTATAAAGTCTGGTTCATGAGTTAAAAGACTTTAAAAGTTTTGACTAACCGGCAGGCATGCGCTACTTAGAAGCCCATTGCTTAGTTGTAAATAATTACAATAAAATAAATAAAATAGTAGAATTTATTTTTCATTTAATGAGCTTTTCAATAGCAATTTTGATATTAAAAAAAAAATCTTTTTGGAAAAAAAAATATAATTTAATTTTTGAAACTTGAATTTCACAAAGTTCGACCATTTTTATATTTTTTCTAAAAAATGCTAATAGTGTATAGATCATCCTTGCCAAGTTTAATAATGGGCGTGGAAGTCGTTTAGGAGCTAGACCGGTTAGAGTGCCGAAGCGCAGCGGCCGGTGCCGAGTCAGAAATTCATTCGGGTTACATAAATTGATTAATCTAATTTTGTTTCATAATTTATCATACTTTGATTTACCTAAAATTACAATAAGACATTATGCTGCTATAACTCATATGTTTATTTATAATTTTATAAGCTTCACTGTCGCTCGTGCGTTTTACTAAAATATCTTCAGCAGTCGGAATGAACGCATGGTATTTCTTTGTGCCTGGTATGGTCACTGAAGACTCAAATCGGCTTTTGAGAAAACATCAGTTGCCTTCAATTTCCTCTTACTCAGCATAGCATAGTATATATTCGTGTGAGGCATTAGCCTCAAACGAATATATACTATGCTATCGTACAACCGCTTAGGTGTCGTGATGATTTTGTTTGACGCCAACTGTAAACTAGCCCGTGCGCCAGGCGTTTCAAGTTTCCACCAAGGCCATCACACGGCCCTTTGCCATGTGACGTAGCATGAATTTTTTTTTTGACGCCCTACGCGCGCGATTGTCTACCTTCCGGAGGTGACTACGGGAAGGAGGTGGTGAATCCTCATAGGATACCCCCGTAACATAAGGTTACGTTGGTTATGTCGGACTTCTACCGACTAAACACCACCTAGGGAATTGCTTTAAGCCTTGCGGGGCCTTAAAAGCTACAACTGAGGCGATCGCTACGTTGGGAAACGAGGCGACGCAGACGTCACGCTCACGAATGAGCGTGCGTTTGTGAAAGTGGCAGCCTCGTGAAGCGGGGTGGAGCCACAAGAGATTGTGGGGGTTAGAGGTAGCCTGCTGCGGCTACATGGACTTTGGGGGACGCGAGTGTACTACTTACCTAACTACATACGCCCTAGCTGCTATGAGTGGGATTTACGGGATTCTGGGCCTCCAGGTCCCAGATCGCGTGAAAGTTTGTCTGGTTGGTCCGTCAGTATGTTGCGAGGTCTGCGGAAATTTGTGCGTTTTGGGGGAGGTGGGTCGTAAGCGGCCGCTTCCCTGATGAAAGGATTATGATGGCTTTCAGAAGTTTTGAAAAAACTTTCTGAAAGTTTTTTGAGGTGTTGTTGGATGGTGGGAAGTGCCATGTCACGGTGGAGGTCCGCATTGCGAACGCACCAGTGGGCATTAGTAGCCCTGCGGCAGAAAATGGACTGCACCGTTTGCAGTTTCTTTATGAGGGATGGTCTTGCATGTGCGAAGACCGGCGACGCGTATGTCATGACCGGTCTTATGCAGACTTTGTACAGCGTACGCTTGTTGTGTAGTGACATTTTACTGTGCCTGCCTCCCCAACATGTTGTTGAGGCGACCCAAGTAAAAGCGGGCATTTCGGGTGACCCTATTGACGTGAGGACTAAACGTTAGTCTCGAGTCTAGGGAACCGAAGTCTACCGAAATCCCTTGCATCTTTAGCGGGCGAGTACCATATGGGAGTCTGCGTTTGACGTCGAAGAGGACCGCAGCACTTTTGTTTGGGTTTACATCGATGCGCCATTTGCGAAACCAACTTTCTAACTCGGTTATCGAGGTTTGAAGGAGGCTCAGTACGTGATTTATTCTGACGCTTTTGGCGTATAGAGCTGTGTCATCGGCGAAGAGTGACAGTTCTACGCCATTGGCGGGTATGGGAATATCGTTTGTGTACGATATATATAGTAAGGGGGCCAGAACGGAGCCCTGGGGCACTCCTGCCGTGAGGGAACGGGGAGACGATATTACCCCTTCGTGCCTGTACCGGAATGTCCGATTTTGCAGGAAGGAGGCTACTATTCTAACTAGCCTGTCTGGGACATTAAGCTTGTAGAGCTTGTATATTAGTCCTGCGTGCCAGACTTTATCGAAAGCCTTGGCTACGTCAAAAAAGACAGCTACTGTCTTTTGCCGTTTGGGATAGAATCCGCTCGAGATATACTCAACTATGCGGTGTACTTGTTGGGGACACGAGTGACGGGGCCGAAAACCAAATTGGTTCGGTAGAATGAGATCGTGTGAGAATAGATGTTCTCTCAAACGGGCTAGTATGACCTTTTCGAGCAGTTTGCCCGTAGCTTTTAAGAGGCTAATAGGTTGGTGATTAGCCGGGTTATTGAGTGGTTTTCCCGGTTTTGGAATGCCTATCACTGTTGCGTCTTTCCAAAGTTCTGGAAAGTAACAGAGGTTTAGGCATGCGCTGAATATAAAGGCTATTGTGGTGAGCGCTTGGGCTGGGAGGAGTTTTAGCGCTTTATTGGATATACCGTCAGCGCCAGGGGCTTTCTTCGATTTCAGGCCCAATTATGAGATCTATTAACTCATTTGGGGACACTGTAATCGGGTCGGCGGTTAGCGGAAGCGAGTTCAGGTGACTGACCTCGTCCTCTACCGCTCTTATGTGATTCGGGTCACACTCTTGGGAACTAACTGAGCATTGAGAAGCAATGCTGTCGGCAAAGCATTCAGCTTTATCTTCGTCTTCGAAGGCAGTAGTGCCATCTGGACGGACGAGAGGAGGGGTGTGTGCCACTGCATCACTACGCAGGGCTCTAGCCACTCGGTAGTATGCTGTATGTAACGGGGATATGCCTTCTATGAGGTCACCCCAACGTGTATCCCTCAGGTCGGCGAGTTGGGACCTAACTTCCCGCTTAAGGCGGTTTGCTGCAGATCTATTCTGTGAGGTTGGATAATGCGAAGCTCTTCTGAAAGCCGCGTTTTTTGCCTTAATCAGATTACGGATATGCAGAGGTAGTTTTTGGCGGGAGTCCACCTGTACTACTCTGGTGTTATCCTTCATTGCTGATTGGACAAGTTCGGTGAGGGAGCTCACCGCGCTATCAATCTTCTCCGTACTATCGAAGTGATCCGGAGAGAATGAGAAAGGTGAGTCGCGGGCATCTAAGGCTTCCTCAATGGTAGACCTGTACCCTTCCCAGTTGGTGAATGTTTTTGTCTCTATAAAGGAGGAGGAGCGGTTGGGATCCATGGGACCCATGACTAGAGAGACAGGGCGGTGATCAGAGCCTAGATCGTCTAGTGGCTCTATTGATCGAAGACCTAGCGAGACTCCTTTGACTAGCGCAAAGTCTAGCACGTCTGGAGTTTGATTTGTGCAATCGGGATAGTGAGTGGGCGAGTGTGGACATAGGATATCCATCTCTAAGCAAGTTACAATCTCCAGTAGCTTAGTGCCGCTAGAGTTTGTACTTAAACAAGTCCAATCTGTGTGTTTGGAGTTGAAGTCTCCGAACAGAATGACCGCTTGGCCCAACTCGAGGAGTGCTTCAAAGTCACTCTTCAAGGGGAGCATACCGCTGGGGATGTAGACAGAACCTATGATTAGGGATTGGTGCCCAGACATAGCCAGTCTGCAGACCGTTGCTTCCATATTGGTAAGCCGGGGTGTCTCTATCGGAGAGCAGTGTAAGTCTCTCTTATAGTAAATAGCGGTACCTCCGCTAGCGCGGTTGTTTAAGGCGGAGGAGGATTGAGGCCTATCGTTGCGAATTAAGGCGTACTTCGGGAGTGACAGCCCCTTCCGATCGGTGGTTTTCAGCCACGTCTCTTGCAAGAGTAGTAGGTCTACTTCCCTACTCTGTACAAATACCTTAAGTTCAGGGAGGTTTGGACGCAGATTGCGCGCGTTGTACGAGACGAGAGAAACCCCTTGGGGTTTTACGCGGCCCGAGGTAGTCATTGCGCACTTATAAATTGCTCCAGAGAGCTTCGTGCTCGCAGAGAGCTAGGAGGCGAGCTTGGGGAGTTTTAGCTGCCCTATATTTTCGTGCAAACACACGAACTTCCTCTAAGTCGATGTTCTGAATGGCGGCGTACACCGTCTTCATATCATCGGCTAGGGAATAAGATCCGTTCGCGTTTGACTGGGGAGGAGGAGGAGCAGTCCCGGGAGCTGCTCGTTTCTTTGTTGGGGGTGGTGGTCCCCAGGCACTAGGGCCGCGGGGGCACGGGGAACTGTGGAGGGAGCTGAAGCCCTCGAGGGGAGGGAGGGGAAGTTCGATTCGGTCTGAGCCGGCGGTAACTTCCCTTTGGGATGCTGTTTCCTACCCTGTGACTGGCCCCTTACGGGCTTTGCAGAGGGGAGGGACCTCTTTGGTGCTCATGGGCCCGCTGAACAATTTGCAGCCGCATGGCCGTATAATTGGCAGCGGTGACACTGGGTAGGCATACCTCGTTTTTGAGGCGCCTCTGACCTGATTTTGGAAAGGCCGCACACCGTGAGGTCCTTTCTGAAGATATCCCTAGCTGAGGGGACATTGGACAGGATGACGAGGGCGAGGGAATACTGTTTTCCAGTACGGCTGTACATCTTGTGTACAGCTTCTACTGGAAAGCCCTGACTTTTGAGGTCATCGAAGATGTCCTCGTTTGAGATCTCGCGGGGAATACCACGGAGGACAGTGCGGATTTTACGCTCTTCAGGCAGCGCGTAGGTATGGTAAGCTATCTTACCATGTGTTAGGAGCCTTGTCAGGCCTCGGAAGTCGTCAATCGACGGAACTTCTATTTTGATAGCTACTCCCGTGTTTGAGGCACGGGAGTATTGCACCTTTTGTGCGACGCAGGCTTTGGACACTTCTGCCCATTTGAATTCGTCCCGCAGGAATACGGGCGGGGGAGCCTTTGCCTTCGGTGGCACTGGGGCGCAACGCGAAGCTGGCTTTGAAGGTGGGGACGGCGCTGTTTTCGCGCGTTTGGATTGGGAGGAGGAGCGGGTTGGTCGCTCGACGGCGACGTCCATCAAGGATGGAATTGAGGTTGCCGATGCCTTCTCGGAGGAGGGTGGTGGAGAGACAGGCTTGCGCCCCATTCGGGCCTTGCGAGCGGCTTTTTTGGTTTTCCTCACCAGGGAAAACGCGCCTTCGCCGTCAGTCTCGGTCTCGGAGTTGATCCCCTTGAGGGTATCTTCCGAGCCGAAGGAGGATTTGGGGAGGGAGGTGTCAGAAGCGTGCCGCTTACGGCAGGTAGTGGAGTCAGTGTCGGTGTCCATGCCTGGTTCCGACTCTGAGGGGGACTCAAGAGAGTCCTGAGAGTTTGACGCCTGAAGGGCGTTGATACTGATGGTGTTAGTCACCGTCAGGAATTTAGCAGCTAAGGCGTCTACGTTGACGCCATCTCTAAATGCGCCCGCGGCGCGAAATGAGTTGAGGAACAATTCCACCACCTTGGATACGGCCTCGGTGGAGGAAGGAAGAGCTGGCATCATAGTGCCAGGAATGAGGGGGCTACAACTAAAATGAGCTAATCCTACCGGAGTCAGCCTCTATAGGAGAGAGCTGCCTCCCTTGCCGAAAGTCGGCAAGGGGGGTAAACGAGAAAGGGACGGGGACTGCAGGTATCCCTAATGGATAGCCGCAACACCTTCACCCTTGGGACAAGGCCCAAATGCATTGGGTTCAGGTCTGCCGACTACGTCAGAGCCTGAAGGACTCTAACGGCGTGTCGGGTCAACGCCTACTAGCTTAGTTGTCACCGTTGGGTATCCACTAGTACAACGCGACGGATCCTTTGTACTTTTAAATAAATTAAAAGTAAAAAGTTTCCGAACGGTTAAAAATAACCGTACGAAAAAGCAACTGCCGAGCTTGCCAACGGAAAATGTGGCAGCGCAGCTAAACTATGCTCGACCACACAGCACGCTGTGTCGCCGAGAATAGTGGAGTGAGAGAGAGCGCGCGAGCGGAAGCTGGCGGGCAAGCACGATGCGCACGTCCGTACGCATCGAGCCGGAGACAATAATGTTAATAACAATAACGGATACATTTAAATACACAGCGTCGTCGATCGCTCTGTCTCTTTTACACAATGAGAAGCTTTCCAAACGGCTTTAAAAAAACTTGTTTCCAAGAACCTGACAGATGGCGCTGTGCTGACTACACAACATACTAGGGACGAGGCTAGGAGGAACAATGGACATCAATTCCGTTCAAATTCAATCAATCCTTTTTATGCTTTTTTTAGAAGCTCAAATTGCACCGAAGTATGAAATTAATATACCGCTCCGTTGCCTGCTGCGGAAACGTACTTAGTAAAACGACATCGATCGAGTTATATGGATTTTTATTCTAGCGGTATTAAGCTGTCGAAAAATCCCCATAACTTTAGTAGCTACATTGAAGTACAAAGAAATTCTTCTTAATAATCACAGATGGAACCACTAATAATTAAAGGCATTAATTTTAAGAATGTAATCGATCCTATGAACGCTATGCAAAACATTATTTAACATTCTAACCGAGGGTATTTTGTTTATTTGAAAGTTTCCATAAACTCGCGCTAGCTGGCGGCAAGCGCGACCCGGCACCGGCCGCTGCGCTTCGGCACTCTAACCGGTCTAGCTCCTAAACGACTTACACGCCCATTATGAAACTTGGCAAGGATTATCTATATGTCGCAGTCGTTTTGTATAATTCGCCTAACCTCTCAAACTCGTTCCTTTGTCCACGGTTTACTATTCCGCATTGAGATTCATAGAAATCATTTAATTGCACGTTAAATTTGTCCTTAAAGTCATAGGACTTTAATATAATAATTCGAAAATGGTTTCCATACACATTTGTCACGTTTTTTTGTAACACAATTTCTGTATTCGATGCCATTGTTGTTGTAATGGCAGGTAGCGCCACGAGTGTAGAAAATTGGTACTAAAAACTGCTAAAGAGGCGGCTATCGAGCCGCTGTAATGCGGCAAACTATCATTCAGCCGTATTGCAATCCGGCTTTTCGTTGACCCGCCGTAATACAAAACGGCCTTGGTTTTTATTTAAAACGGCTAGCCGTTTTGTAATATGGCGAATTATACAATCCGACTACGACATATACACTATTAGCATTTTTTAGACAACAAAATAAAAAAAAAACAAAATGGTCGAACTTTGTAAAATTAAAGTTTCAAAAATTAAATTATATTTTTATTCCAAAAAAAAAAAAAAATGTAATATTCAAAACTGCAATTGAAAAGCTCATTAAATGAAGAAATAATTCTACTGCTTTATTTATTTTATTGTAATTTTTTACAACAAGGTAATGCTTTTTACAACAAGGTACGGCTTAAAGTAGCGCATGCCTGCCGGTTAGTCAAAACATTAAAGTCCTTTAACTCATGAACCAGACTTTATACTGTAAAAGTATTCTGTATCCGGGTCGAGGACATATACAGGTGTAACATAATCAAATATTACTAAAATCGGAAACATCACATTTTTTTCATGAATGAATTATGGGGCATTTCACGCATGTTCCACATGTCCGCATCTGTTTCGCACAAATTCTCTTTTTTTTTCTTAGTCCACTTTTTATTGCACCAGTCGTTAATTGCCTTCTCATTCCGTTTGTCGCATCGGTTAATCTTTACATTTATTACTCTTTAACAGAAAGCCTACGTCTATAATTCATGTGCCACATATCCGCTTCTGTTTCGCATACATATTCTCATTCTTTCTCTTAATCAATTTTTTGCTGTACCAGTTTAATTGCCTTCTCATTTCGTTTGCGATGTGGCATTTTGGATTATCCTTTCTCTCAAAACATCAACAGATGTGATTGGATTAGGCTCGTTGTGAACTGAATTATTCATGTGGCCTCACCCATAAAAATCCATGGAGGTTATGTCTGGACTTCTAGCTGGCCATGGTATGGGTCCAGCTCTTCCGGCCCACTTATTGGGATAATTTATAACATTATAATAGCCATTCTCTATCACTTCTGTAATGTGCAGGGCAACCGTAATGTTGAAACCACATGTTATGTTAATTAGATTGAGTGGCAAATCCTCCAATAAGTCTAGTAAATCTTGTCTTAAAAAGTTTTCATAGTGTTCTCCATTTAAATTGTCAGGGAGAAAGCAGGCCCAATCAAATGATTCGATATGATGCCCATCCAGACTTAAACTGAATTCTCTTTGTGACGGCTTTATTTCTTAATGGGATTTCTCTGTACTTTCATTGCCCAATGAGCGTTATGATAGTTCCAGAAGCCGATTTTGGTGATATTTACTCGTAAATAAATGTGTTTCGTCAACTTCTACGACGCATCAGCTCTCCTAAAATGACTCTGTCATGAGGTTTCGGCTACCTCACAGACCTCGCGCAAGAGAGGGTACGCCTATATCGTTGTCTTTTTAGTGACTCCAACGTCTTACGCCTTTGGTGTTATTTTAACAGACCCGCCTACGCGGAAAAATTAGATATCAGATCAATGTTCTGAAAGAACTGATAGTTTAGATTAAAAAATAAAAAGTATTTTTCGTAGGAGACACATTGCCCCTCGACATAAATTAGGGCGACAGCATCACCTGAACCCTAATTTATATGATGGTGTTCGTTCAATAGTAATCTGAAACTTACAATCCAGGCAATCGCTGTCTAGTTTTGGTAATAAAAACCATGCTCTAGCAGCTTGTAGAGCCCTTTCTTTCGAATTAATGTACGCAGCGTAATCTTGAAATTACGTGCGTACAATAGTTCCCTAGCTTAAATTTTCAGTGGAATATACTCGCTGAATTAAAACAAAAAACTTAACAAGTATAATCAACAAAAACAATAACAATAAATTAAAAACTTAACTAAGAATCAACAATAACGACAATAACAAATACAGGTAAAACAACAATAGCAATTAGCACGCATAGCAATTAACGCTATTTTCATGGAAAATTTCATTCCAATTCTTGACCTGACCTGAAGACCTGCTTCTGCGATACGTACGGGCTTGAACCACCCTCGGATAATATGATCCGCTCTAGTGCGGTGTGGGTGAAAAAATAGAAACAGGTAGGTCAGTTGGGAGTTATATATTAAGCCTTTCAGGGTTAACAAGTGTAAGATATATAAGTGAACACATACAACACAAAAACAACAAAATATTTCACTTATTTATACAAAAAGATTTAGTCTGTATAATCTTATTGAGTCTGTATAATCTTGTTTAAATGATTCTAATACTGTATTCATCATTATAATCAGTCTGTATCTACCCACTGCTAGGTATAAGCCTAAGCCTTCTCCAATGCTTTCCACCAGACACGATCCTCCGCCATCCGATCCAGCTGTTTTCTTAGGTCATCGGCCCATCTAGAAGGAGGGCGTCCAACGCTTCGTCGTCCTACGCGCGACCTCCACTCTAACACCTTCCTCCCCCATCTGCCATCACTTACCTGGCAGATGTGACCGGCCAATTACCATTTCAACTTGCAAACTCTGAAGGCTATATCGACAACTTTGGTTTTCTATCGAAAACCAAAATTGAATCTCTTCTTAATTCTAATATTATTTCTTAATTTTAATCCTGTTGTAGAGGATGGCAAAGGAAACCATGTGGAATACCCGGTGTTCACTATTTCATATATTTTTCTGACTGACTTATAATACAATTGTTTGGAATATAAAAAAGAAAATAGTACTGAGAATTTGAATATATTGCCCAAAAAGGTATGGGCTGTAGGTCGCCAACAACTGTATTAGAATCTCCAAAAAAGAACGAAGCTCCAACCGCTTTTTTCGTGACTGAACGAAGCGGTTGGAATTTGGTTTTTAAATAGGAAAGACAAATACAGTCATTGATAATAGAGAAAAGAACCGTTAGGGCGCACACTTCTGCGATGACGAATAGGTAACCATTTTAACTGGGATCGTATTTTACATACAGAGCTACCAACAATTATAGCTTGCCACTTTGCTGTATTTACAGTAACCCCAAACTTTTCATGCTAGCTAAATCCTGGTTGAGTCTACTAATGGCTAGTGGGAGATTATTCAAATCTTCATCAACGTACAGCTGCAAGTCATCGGCATACAGAGGAAACGAACACCGAAGATTATCAACAAGCTGGTTAATAAATATAGAAAACAGAAGAGGAGATAGAATACCGCCTTGTGGTATACCAGCAGCAAGAACTGCCCACCTAGATGAAGTTTCACCAAGTCGAACAGACTACCAGCTGAATCTGTTGGTGGGCCCTCAATCTCGTCAAATAAAATTTGGATAACATTATTTGAAATAGCTAGCGATGAACGTAATGTTTGAACCCCTGGATGTGAATATTAAGTTTATGCCGATTCAGGCCATACGTAGTATGCTGGTGATGTAGTTGGATGTGCCATGTGAAGTCTTTGAGTTGGTTCCGCATACGAAGTGTACGTCGGTGAAGGCCGTGTGAATATGAGGGTGTAGTATTGAAGCGTTTTATAAATAATCCATCTATTTCATACATCATTTTTAAACTATTAGATTCCGATAGTTTACAGAGCTTATTCGCAAGAATTTTGGCATACGATCGAAATCGTCTTCGTTCAATTTGATTGGCACTAAATTTCCCATGAATACGCTTGAATCATCAAGTTGACTTTCTAAAGAATCGTCGTCTGTTTGGAATTTTTGCTTGTAATTGGCTTAGATTTAGATTAGAAGCACCATCAAATCCCCACTTACTTGTGAGTGTTAAATCTTTACAATCACTATCGATGACGAGTAACTTCATTATTATAATGTTATAATAAAGCACTTGTACTATTCCACGTTATTATATTTAATATTACCGACCGGTTTCGCCGCTAAGGCATTATCAAGGTAAACAGATGGTGTTTGTGTTTCTACAAAACATTTTTATACCGTGCAATCAATGACAAAAATTATTAAAAATAAAAATATTAAAAGGGTATTCTGAAATAATTTGTTAAAATAAAAATATTAAAAGGGTATTCCGAAATGATTTACCTACCTGTATTGTAACTTTATGGAGATTTACCACTAAATCGGGGTAAATTTAAGTCTATTATGTTACGCGTGTATAATTAGATAATGTAACCAACCAATGTCAAAAATCATCGTTATAATAAAAAATAAATTCATTCAATATATTAAAATTATAAATATGTTAAGATAAATTACGATAAAGTATATGATAAGTAAAAATTATGTCAGTTGAAATTTTAATAAATTATTTTGTTAATGTCATAAAAAGAAATTAATAATATGTCCAGTATGAATAGTTATGTCAAGTGTATAAGTCAAATTATAAATTAAAAAATTAAAAATACATAATTTTTAATTCATTCCATGCATGTAAATAATATAATCATCAAATGTGAGAATAAAGTCATATGAAATAATTTAATAAGGGGGATCTATTTATATCCAGTTGTAAATTCAAAACCTTGCTTTGGTCATGGTGTAACAGTCTATTGATTTCTAAAGCCTCCAAAGCATTCATTCGTTTTCCCTTGTTGCATACATGCAGGGCCCTAAAATTTATAATGTTCCACCAAGTGCCAACAATCAACAGTATCAACTTTAACTTCATTATTCTTTTTGTCGTAATATCCAGTAGCTTGTAACTTTATTTTCACGGAGGTTTCTGACACTATGGTAGCGTTTTTTGGTGGATAGCATTCCTGTTTCGCGTGTTGCACTTGATAATAAGATGGAAATATATTGCTATCTTTTTCTATAACATTTTTTCTTAAAGTATTGTATTGTTCAAGTAACAAGCAAGCAACAAATCAGCTTAAGTACGCTGGTGTTTTTTCTTTGACAGATATGCAATCTTTAACTTTTTACATCTAGTGGATTCTTAAGTAAATGTTCTAGTATTGCAGCAATCTCCTCATTGCCATCTACTTTTAACTGCGCACAATAAGCATATTTAGATTCATCAAATGAAAGTTTTCAGCATGTATTTTTTTCTCTTTAGGTGCTAATTCACAAAATGGCTTTCTCGGGCTCTGTTCGGTGGAGACACCTATAGAAACTTTTTCAGGTGTCACAAACTGAGTTGATGTACTGGTTACTGAGTGATCTTCATTACTACCTAATAAACATGTTATAAAGTCTAGCCATATGATGTTTGCTTGTAGACATCCACTATTTTTAGTTTTGAATACATCCTCTTTACTATGAGCGTTTTGCGATCTTCTATTTAAATTATAAAAATATTTTGCACAGAACGATTGTAAGGTCTTTTTGTGTTCATGTCGAGTTAAGTGAACTCGACTAAAAGTCAGGATCTTATCTCGCTGTATAAGTTATTATTATTTTTAATACTGCCACTAGTGGTTTTCAGAATAACGAAGAGATCAAGGTTTGTCACTAAATCATGTAACATTTTCAAAAACGTGGTAATAGCAAATAAATAATGAACTGATAACACAACAATAGTAGAACAATAACAAACAATAGTAATAATAAACAATAGTAGGTTAGTAGGAGTAGTGCGTCTATAATGGTGTATATGTGTATAGTAGATCACTGAAGTGGGTTGGAAATTGGAATGCATGCAAACGGTACACCAATCACGTTACGAGAAGTCATGACTTGTTGTTGCCGGGCGCGCTTATCACTTATTTCCACTGAAGTATGAAACCTATGAAAATGAAACGTCAACAAAAATGCAAAAAATGAAACGTCAACAAAAACACTGACGTCATCTGGCCGCTAAACATGGCGGTTTTAGTGCTGCCCAGAAGATTTTAATGTTATTAGGTTTTATCGATAATCGTTCTTGGTTCATTTTATTTTAAATATTATTGAGTATTAATTATTTGTAGAATTTATACTTCAATAGGAAGTAAGTATATTGTTCTGTGCAAAGATACTTAAATGTGTGAAATCTATGACAAGTTCGTGCTTCAAATTTGCCAAGTAAACGATATGATTTTTAAAAATTGCTACACTGAATTTATAAAGTTGTCGTTAAATATGTTAGTCCTTGCCGAAGGACCCAAAAGAAAACCAAAATGATTTTTACAAACTAATTTTATTATAAAAATTTACAATGTAAATATGTTAATACTAGATCGATGTTAGATCGAGAATGTTCACAATTACTGGATTCTACATTACATTGAAAAAGCTTGGCTTGCAAAACGGTGCGCGGCCGGCGAAGTGGCGTTATGCGTTGTCAGCACACGAGGCGTGCGCGTTCCGCTGGAAACGCGTGTCACGCGGCGATGTCGCAATGTGTTACTATGCAGCGAAGGTTGGTAGGTTGGTGCTTGCTTGCAATTCGCATAGTATAGTGTACTATAACACCTCCGATCCTCAGATCCGATTAGTACGATAATGCCCTATTCCGGAAATGGACACAGAGTCCTAAAAGGACCCATTACTGATTTACATTATTACATTACAGCGATTATTTTTGAGACTTCAGTTGAGGAAATAATCCTGGATGCTGCTGCGCTTGGTTCTGGGGATTCTCGGGTTCAGAATATATGTCCTTGGATACCGTTTCCGCGCTGAAGAAGAGATTCTTTATTTTCAGAGGTCTTCCTTCCACTCTGTCATATGAATTAGTTAATGTTAATTCATATGTATAGAGATGGCAGTTTGCAGGGATGGTCGCGAGATAACTGCCCTTCAGTAAGTTGTAATCCTCTTTTCCGCAGACGGTGTGCATCTTCGTTGCATTGGGGAAAGATATTACATAGTGTTTCTCATCCAGTTGTTCCATAGCTGCGGTAGATAGCGTGACGATAGCTATCTTACAGGTTATTATCCAGATGTTGGTCCATGATGAGATTCTGCATACAGTCTGGAGCATGACGTAGTTGGTGATCCATCTTCTTTTCACAGAGGTACCAATTATTATACTTCGGGCATTCTGCCTCTATATACACATATACATTCCTGTTGGTTGCTATCATAGGATAAGGAGGGATAAGGGCCTGCTTATATTTGTTAGGGGCTACTGACAATTTGTATAGATCGTAACTAACGCTAGTGAACAAGGGTAACTTAAAAATAATTACTATCTGGTATCCTGAATAGTAATACCCTGGTTTAATTAGATCATAGTATTCCCTAGGTTCTAGCTCGAGTACTTTATTTTTACCATAGACTTTAACTAACGTTTGAATCATTTGACTAAGAATATGAACACTTATCATAGAGTGATGGGAGCTAGAAGCATGGATAAAAGCTAACATGTTTTCTATCCTGATTAGTTCACTTAAAACTTCGTCTACATTTTCGGTATTAATAGTTAAGTGCTGGGAAACTTTAGCGAACTTAGCTAAACTAGAAGTCCGGTTATACTACACCACCCTTATTGAGCAGTTACGAGAGGCGATCAAGCAGAAGCGACGTGGAAAACTCAGTAGAGGGGGTCGGCTTCTCCACGATAATGCTCCCGTTCACACTGCTGCAATTGCCAAAGCTGCTGTAGCAAAATGTGGCTTCGAGGAAATTCGCCACCCTCCTTACAGTCCCGACCTGGCCCCAAGCGACTACTATTTGTTCTCGAAACTTAAGGCAGACTTAAGGGGAAGACGATTTTCTTCGGATGATGAAGTGGCTCAAGCGGTTTTCGCCCATTTTGAGGACAAAACTCCGGAGTATTTTTTTATGGCGATAGAAATGCTTATCATGAGATCTGCAAAGTGCATTGAAATAGAGGGGGACTATATCGAAAAATAAAAAAGGTTTTGTAAATATATCTACTCGTTTTCTTTGTTAGGCCGGACACTTTTGGACCGCACCTCGTAGAATCAAAGTGGACCAATTTGGTGGAAAAAAACATTGCTTTTTAAAAAAAAATATTTATTAAATAAAGATTAAGTAAGAAAGTAACAAAATAGCGTCTCACTCTGAACATTATTATCTTTTTCTTCTTTTTCGTCATTAGTAACCTTCTCTCTTATTTTTTTTTTGTTTTTAGAACCCAGGGATCGTCTTCGTTTCTTAGATTGCGCGCTGTTTTCATCTCCCTTTTGTACTTTACTTTTGTTTGTCCTGTTTCTTTCTTCATAATATTTTTCTACCTCCTCAGCCGAAACTCAACCCCCGACGTGATAGGTAATTGAAATTTTGCCCCTTCACATTCAAATCTCCTTGCCTTATTTCTTTTATGTAGTTATTGAAACTTGTACATGTATCAGTATCGCAAACATCTGCCTGAGACGTGTACACTGGTAGTTTGTTTAAAACTGTAAAAGGGGAAAGTGGTTGTAAGGCACAGCTCCGAAATCCGGCTTTCACATTATCAGACGACGTACCTTCAATGCTATCTAGGGTTTTTTTGGGCAGCTGGGGAAAGAGAGGCTTTGGTAATGCTTGTATCTTTTTTCGTCTACTAGTTTGTCGATAACCATTGAGATCTTTTCTCCTGGCAGTTTTTAATGAAGAAAAATAACCTACATCTAGTAGTTGCAACAGATCTAGGGTTGAATTGGGAATCAAGCAAATGAACGTCATATTTTGGTGATATGTGGGCGCTGAGATTGTCGCACATCAAAACCTTCTTGCCATCTTGCTTATCAACGTGTGGGATAAAATGTCTTTCCAGCCACTCCATAAACGTTGAAGAATCTATCCATCCAGATTCGGACACAGCCATTCTTGAACCTGGAGGAGATTGAAAAAGCCAATCTGACTACAGTTTTTTTCAGAGCAATTAATTTTTTGTTGTCATATCTTTTAACTAAAACGTCCCAGGCTTTTAAGTAATTCTCATTAATACATTCTAAGGTAGAAACTAGTGAAGCCGCTTCCCCTTTAAGACATGATTTGAAACAATAAAACTTTTGCACTAAAGTTAGATCACTAACATTATGAACAAGCGAGAGAAACAATTCTCCCTCGAAGTAAGGCAATGAAACATGGGGCAGACTTGTACCCGTTGCTGCTCTGTCACCAGAACGACATCCAGATGTAGATAAATTTTGAAGTTCCATTACTCTGGTAGTTATACGTTTCGCCTAATCGGTATATTTGTTTTCGATTGCAAGTCCCTCAGCAATTTGACTGCTGTCAAGACACTCCAACTTCATGTTGACCTCATCCAGTCGCGTGAATATTTCTTTTAATCTATCGCTGGCCACCTGGAGCTCCGCAAGCGACATAATGGCGGGAATGTCGCCTAAGCTGTGCTCGGTATGGGTGATGCGACACTTGAGGTATCGCCGGGAGTTGACTAATCTTAGTTTTTCTTCTTCTGCCATCTTTCGACAATGTAATTACATGCAAGAAAGAACTTACAAATGAAACAGGCACGGGTACATTTTCTTCAAAATATTTTGAAAAATTCACCTGTCCTGCCCTAGGTGGGATTTGAACCCACGACCTCTCGATGACCGGTCGAGTGCTCTTCTAACTGAGCTACCAGGAAGGTTTGTGTTGCTGACGAATTTTTGTATCTTATATTCTACTGCGTGAGTCACAGTGTGGCGTTATCAACCTATTAAGTAATTACACTACTAAACAAGACATAGCGTCTCTTAATTGTGGACAGAGGTATGTATAGGACAAGGCAATAAATAAAATAATTAAAGCTTGTGAAACTTACCATGTATTTTTCGTACTATATTGAGACACTGACAAAGAATGACAACTATGTTTTTATAGTATGTATCAAAAATATAATATTCGAATATAAAAAGTAAATACTATAAAAAAGTCTACAAAAAGAGGTCTGTCGCCAACTTGTACATTTAGAAAATAATAAAATAAAATAAAAAATCATCTCAATTAAAACAATAGATCATCTTAAATTATGTTATTTTTAATTATTTCAATTTATTTTCTATTTGACCACCTATTGTATCGTAAGCAAGCGCGCATTCTTTTACGCAATTCACTTTTGACTACCTTAGAAGTCAAAGTATTTTTTATTTGTTGAGGCTGCATTTTCGATTCTGGTTCGTAACTATGGTGGGGATAGGGGATTCATCATGGTATACCTAAGATTTCATATGGCCCCAACGTAATAGTCCTATAGATAGATGTGATGTCAGGGCTCCGCGCTGGCCAGGGTATTGGGCCGCCTCTGCCAATCCACCTGTTGGGAAATTCCTTGTTGAGCCAAGACGACCGCACGGACAGCCTGGACACCCATCGTGTTGAAAAATCATTAAACGCCGTCTTTCCAATGGAACATCTTCCAACAGTTCAAATAAAATATTTCTTAGAAATTCTTCATAATTAATGCCGTTTAAATTATAAGGCAGAAAGTGAGGACCAATCAAATAATTGTCAATGATCCCCATCCAAACATTGAGAGAAAATCTTCTCTGTGAACCTTTAGGTCTCTTTAAATGTATGTTAGCCACACACCACACGGGCGTCGGGTATTCGGCGGTTAGGGAACTCAGCAGCGATTCACTACGGGCAACGGCAGAGTTGCCTCTGGCTACTCCGTAGAAATACAGAATGTCGGTGTACTCTTCATTCGTGAAATAACGTCTTCTTCTTCTTTGAGCCATCTTCAATCCAAATCAATACGCCAAATCACCGGGTAAGATGCCAACACAGAAAATCAGTCGAAGAGCCGATTATCAGAACAAAATCCAAAGAAAGTATAACACATCCGAACACAACAAGTTGCAAAAGCGGACTAAACAAACAAACAAACAGATTAAACAAACAAATAGACTGAAAGGATTTCCCTCCCGTCACCCTCTGTCTATCGCCTACTAATTAGCATTGTTACTTCCGGTTGACCCTACCTGTCTCTATTGTTGGGGTCCTTTTTTTGTCATTTCTTTATCGATTTGTGGTTATTATACCGCATTCGAAAGCTGATAAGATGCGGATGTTTTTAAGCTAATATGCACGGAAAATTCCATAATGATTTTTTGTTCTAATCTTTAAAACAAAATTTATAAACTTGCAAATTTTTATGAGTTACTGAATGTTTCAATGCATAGTGTCAAACTTTGCGTAAATAATGTACTTTTGATGGCTGTTGTTTATAGTTTGGGATGTCACCAATGCAAAACTAATAAAAAGATATTAAAGTAAGGTCTGATTATTTTTTTATAATTTATTGTTCAAGAATCAGGCGATATTTTTTAAAAATACTTAAATTTTAAACATCTCTGAAATGGTTCACTTTTGGATAAGGCATTATATGGTTACATCGACTGCATTTGCCCTCTTCTATATCCCTTTCAAAGGTATACATCTATTTACCAATCACCCTGTATATTATCTAATCAGGTAGCCGTGGTGGCACTTATTCTAGTAGGCTCCATAAATAAGTTAACTAAATTATGGGATTTAAAAAGACTTAAAATTTTACTTGATGCAGTTGTATTAGTAAGTATATTAATATTAATATCTCCACATACCAAAATAGTTTTACTTGAGTTACTAACTTTGCATAGGGCTTCATCCATGATTTCTAAAAATAAATTAAGATCCGCGGAAGGAGGTTTATATACACATATAACAATGAACTGCTCTAATTGTACACAGGATAGTTCTATGGAACATTTTTTTTTATTTAAACTTTATTGACCATAAAATAAGGGTACAAAAGGCGGACTTAATGCTAAGAGCATTCTCTACCAGTCAACCTTTGGGAAAATCAGATAAAACTCGAATGCGGTACACAAAATAACAGTAATGAACATACACAGAATTAATACAGATGAAAAGTAAAATTATATATGATACATAGACATAATATGCTAATTATACACATATACAAAATCATACACATATACATAGTTATATACATATACATAGTTATACACATATACATAGTTATACACATATACATAGCTATACACATATACATAGTCATACACATATACACAACCATACACATATACATAATCATATACGAAAATAAATATAACAGTAAATAGGAAAATGATGATTATTGCTTGGATAAATTCTCAAATAAAAAAGCTTGAACATTTTTTTTGAAAGTAAATTTACTAGAAGATTCTCTGATGGAATCAGGTAACGTGTTCCAGAGACGTGATGCTTGCAATGTAAAAGAGTCTGACATGAATCCAGACCGAAAAAGTGGTGTATAGAGTACCAGAGAGTTATTAGACCGGAGTTCGCGATCATGGGTGTCACGGAGATACTGAAATTTACATTTCAAGTAATCGGGAGAAAGAGGGTTAAAAAGAATAGAGAAAAGGGTGCAAAGTAATCTCTGTTGTCTACGCTGGCGGATAGGAAGCCATCTAAGTTGAGACCGATACTGTGATATATGATCAAATTTGCGGAGACAAAATATGAAGCGGATAGCATTATTGATAAGTCGGTCTAACTTATTGAGAAGTTCTTCATTCGAATCAGGATAACAGACATCAGCATAATCAATGAGCGGAAAAATAAGAGATGTGACCAGTGTGACCTTAGTATGGATAGGTAGAAAGTTCCTGAACCGATTAAGAAATCGTAACGTAGAAGTAACTGCACGGCTAACTTCAGCAATTTGTGTTATCCAGCTCAACGTAGAGTCAATGTGGAGACCAAGGTTTTTGACACTAAGACTTAACGGAATGGCAGAATTATCAAACAAGATAGGCTACAGAGAGGGACACAATATCTTTCCGTTCTTTAAATTTATGTTTTTTATTTAGCAAAATTAGCGACCCGCCATGTACTGTGTTGACCCTGCAGAATGAACTACCGACTTGGTGGTTGCTGAAATTGAACATGAGCTGATGCCCCTTTAACCAATGCTCAGTAATACACATAATACTAATATTATCAGAGTTCATGAATAATTCCAGTTCTAGTTGCTTGCCCTCAGTCATACAATATATATTTTGATATACCAGGTTAATATTATTATATGTGTTGTAATTATTACATTTTTGTGGGCATAGTGACATGTTATAGTTACTGTTTGATTGTATTGCTAAATCAATTAATTGTGAATTTAATAAATAAGTGCTAGAGGTTGTTACCTCTGTTGTCTTCAGAGTTAATTTAAATGATTATAAATGTCATTAATAGAAAATTCCATGTCAACAGTCCGCTCAATAGAAGCGGATTTTGTAGCAAAGTTTTTGGCTGAAATGTCAAAAAAATAGGATAGCGAAAGTGCTATCTGTCGCTTAAAACTAGCAGAAAGGTAATATCTACCTTTAGTCAAATAATATAAATTTCTGCTAACAAAACTGTTAGTATCAATCAAATGAATACAATCATTATATGTACTTATAGTGTGTAGTACACTGTTCAACTTATATCTAAGATTATTTTCTGCATCTGACAAGTTCTTAGAGTAGGGGAATGTAAACAAAATTATACTACTTAAGTCTAGAGATAATAAATAATCACAAAAATCTATTAAATCCTTTTTGTTTAAATTACCCCTATTTTCTAATAAAATAATGAGATTTTCATAATTATTAAATTTGAAATTTAAAATTATTTTCATAATTTCTTCATAAGTTGCAGATGGTAAGCAATGGTTTACAACTGACTGTCCCTTAATAAGTGAATTCAATTTTGAGCCCATATTTTTTCCAATATTATCACTAAACATAATAGTACTTTGTGCATCACCTGGTGTACAACATGTTACATCAAATGATGCACCTAATGACTGCTCTGTCCTAATACCAGTATGTGAGCTATCACACAAAGTCTCAGTATTATTATTGTATGGTTGTTGATGAGTGAATCAAAGCGCTAAGCGTTGTAATTACTCAATTTCAAGAGATCATCTACAGCCTCTGAGTACTCTTTAATATCTTTTTGTGACAGATCATATTTATTTTGAATTGAGTTTAATGATTCGGTCAAGTAATTAATTCTCGATTGTAAGACCTGTGTGTCAGCTTCATACTTAATTCTATTATTTTCTAACTTTAATGTACTTACTTCTAAATCATCATATAATTGTAACTTTTCTTTAGTAGATTTGGCACATTTAGATACAAACTTTAGTTTTTTAATTAACTTCTGTGTTCTTTTAATATATCTATTGATTTTCACATATTTTTTCAGTTTGTTTGTACCACAATTTAACATACACACTGACTGTTGTTGCTTAATTTGACTATCATTAGATAAATCTACCACTGGATATTGGAAGGTGTCAGTGCATTTGCTTATTGCAGGAGAAACCAACTGCGGGGCATTCTCTACTAGTTCACTAAACAGACTTATATTTTGCTGTACAGTGATGTTGTGTGCGTCCTCTTGCAGTTGTGAGATCTGTAAGTGTGCCTCCCGAAGCTCCTGTTCCAGTGTGGAGATCCTAGCAAGTGCCTGCTCATACTCATCACTACAGCGATCAAACTTATCAACTAAGTTTCTGAGAGTGTCCCGTTCCTCAACAATTGTATTAAATTCTAGATGTAGGGCAGCCATGTCGCTTTTTAATTTGGAGTTTTCAAGATGTGTTCAAGATGTCAATGAGTTCTTTCTCATTCTCATCTCTTTCACTATGTAATTGTGCACACAAGTCCTTAGTAACTTTTAATTCTTGTAATGTCAGTTGTAGTTTGGTTTCCTCCTGACGAGATAATGCTCTGCGAGTCATCATATTGCAATAAAAGTGATTAAATCAATTAGATAAATTACAGTTATGACCAAGGACTTGGATATTTAAATTACTTTTTCAAAGTAACGGGTAGGTTGTTTCAATATTAAATATATATTAAAGCGATATTTAAGTGGTAAAAATACTAAGTTTACAACTTTTTATGATTAATAAAGCCAAATAATTATCAAAGTTATTGCTTTAATTTGAAATACAAGTATATTATCATCAAAATACAGTTTAATTAACTTACGATACCGGTAACCAAGCTAACTGTCACTTTACACTGCAAACACTCATATAATTATTTACACGATTACAAGTAAATTATATTGGAAATGGGCTATAAAAAAATTAAATTGATTTCAATAAAATTAAATGGGACAAACGAAATCAGCTGTTAGCCCTGGTGTTGCCAGTAGCAGTATATAATAAATATAATTTAATTTGTATAGTAATAGTTTATTTATTACAATTTAAATAATTACGAAATATTCTAAAACGTTCATTAAACTAAAACTAATCTAAAACCAATCCAATTTATCTTTAAACAAAAAAAAAGTTATGGGATAAACAATAAATATATAAATAAATACAAATTTACTTACAAATAAAGGTGAAGATGGCTTAGGTTCAAAGATGTTGATGAACCCCTTACACCAATTTTTTCTGGTATTTTATGCTCTACATTTGATTTTGGAAGCAGTGTAATTTGCAACTTGGCAATCGTAATTGCTTTAATTTTCTCAGGTTTTATATGTTTCATGCTGGAAGCATATCATATTCCTCATCTCGCGATACATTTAAAATAGACATGGCGGAATATTTTGAAGTCATTTTTTAATCGACCATTAGTCATTTCTAAACCCAACGACACATATATAAGCCATTGGTTTTTTATTTAAGTGCCATTTTCTCCTTAGGAAGCAATCCTCGCTGTTCAGCAAATTCAATGCACTGCTCGTGAGTTCCTGAAACAATAAAAAATGTTCATACCTTAAAATTTACTGCAATTTAAACCTTTTTAGTGAAAATCAAGCATACAATCTGCCCAGCATTGAGTATTGTAGTCTGTCCTGTGTAGGTCTCTAGAAATTACTTCTGCAATTTCTTCGGCGCTGCAAGGAAGTACAGCCCTTCCGCCCTTGCCCTTCCGCACAAAACTTTCATAGTATCTAATTTGCTGAATAGCATAGTAAGTTACTTAAAACATATTGATATAATTAACTCACCTAGTGTAGTAGACGAATTCCACTGCAACTTGATTTCTTCAGCATACAAGTTCTGCCGTCTTGCACTTGAACCAGTTGATGTTGATGGTTGTGGGTCGGCCTCCGATGGTCCAACAGAACTGCCAACTACTGGCTCGTCAACACCAGAAGTTGACCGTTGCGTGTGGCCGCAACCGCAGAAGTGGAATCATGTGGCAGTGGCTCTCATAATTCCATCACTGCCACACACAGTTGGTTAAGGTTTTCTGACATTGTGGCGAAACATTTTGTTTCTCCCTTGGTATATAAGACCACAGTATGCAAACTTATTCGCATACGTGATCCACCTAATTGGAACAATTGGAATATTTTGTATTATATTTTCCGGAAAAGTCCATGTAAATCACAGCATCTTTTTCAGTTATCCTATAGACCTTAAATGGTTTAATATTGATGCACTATATTTGGTTCATGCTTTAAATAAAATATCAAGGTTTTCTTCAACTTTGATCACACTGGCTTTTGGAGCACAGTTTAATGTTAGTTTGGTATATTTTCGTACCCTGCGTTTTTTCTTAGTTTTAGAGCCTGCGCATACAGAGAGCGGTCAGAGTTCTACGTTCTAGTGACCGTTGACCAAATTCAAATTCAAAATATCTTTATTCCTTGGACTTTATAAAGCACTTAGAAACGTCATACAAATTAAATATAAGAATATGTATAAATCATTACTACTCTAAATCCGCAGATCTTAGATTCACTTTCATCACACTATCTTGAATGTGAAAGTGAATTTAAGTGCCAGTTCCGGCGACGGGGCTTCTTGAGAAGAACTGGCAAGAAACTCAAGGCCGACTCTTTTAATTGCCAATATCGTTACATTAAATACAAATACAATCATTAACGTAACATAACAAGAGCAATTCATTTCCAAATACTTTTATCATTTATGTAATCCGAGATACAATAGTAAGCCTTTTGACATAGTCTAGTTTTGATATATTTCTTAAATTTACCCATGGATAATTTAAACGCGTCATTTGGAAGTTTATTGTAGAAGCGTATACATTGACCTGGGAACGAGTTAGAGATTTTATAGAGCCTAGTAATATGCATAGCGAGTTTGTTTTTATTTCTTAAATTTAATTGATGGAGATCACTGTTTTTCCTAAATTTGGTTTGATTTTTATGAACGTAAATAAGATTTTCATAAATATATTGAGAATGTAATGTCATAATATTTATCTCTTTAAATTTATTTCTCAGTGTCTCCCTGGGACTCATCATATAAATAGCACGGATAGCTCGCTTCTGGAGCACAAAAATTGAGTCTACATCCGCGGCACTACCCCAACCGCCCAAGAGGTTCAACGCACACAAGCGGCGCGTGCAAATTCTCGCGTTCTACATACTTTCGTTTGGGTCTTTGCACATGCAACATGTCACTAGAAAGTTCGTCATCCGATAAGAATTATTGCTCTTGTGGAGCTTAGCAGCTTCTAAAAAGAAAAGGAAGTATTGGGTGCACCCAAGTAACACAACGCGAGAAGAATCAGTAATATTTTTCAGGATTTACTTACAGATGAACAACGATTCTGTATTTATTTTCGAATGTCGATTAAATAGTTTTAATGAATTGTATAACATCATAAAACCTGATATCGAAAAACAAAATACTAACTGGAGGAACTGTGTTTCATCAAAAGAAAGACTCGCTATTTTTTTAAGGTTACATTAAGGATAAGAAAATATATAAGAGAATTTAGAAATAATAACAAAATATACAAAAGGTTCATTTGTTAATCGAATTATCTATTGAATACGACATGTGTTCGTAATATTCTGTTACGTTTCCAGTCAACTGCGAGATTTGAGAAACAGGGCTACGAACTTGAACTCTGATCATAGAGACTTGGAAGCGACTCCGAATTTGGTTTAGAACTGCAAGACATTTGATTGACTGATCACGGTACAACTCGAGAAGCACTTGCATCACTCCCTTAGAAGCCACTTGTAGCTCGTACCGGGCAAATAGAGAAGCCATTTATAGCTTTACCATACTTTGCATTCTAGGTGGGAATGTCTTAAACGTTTGCGCATAACTTAAAAAAAATGATCGACTCCATCCATTGTGGCGTTTTTTTTTTCATTTTTTTTTTAAATATTCTAGTATTTTATCACAACCACTGGAGTCTGCGCTCGTTTTTGTTCGTTTTCTCGTAATTTGCTTGCTTGATTCAGTTGCATATACAGGAACCTCAGAATGTGTAGTATTTTGTGTTTCATTCATCGTAGAGTTCTCTGTGTCCACGTCGGCACGTATCTGGGGGTGTATCATATATTTCTGTACCATACACGTGCACGATGGAAGTTGGTTCGTTTACTCAGTGGGTTCTAATATATATGTATGAACGAGACTCACCGCGTGATACTGGTCGGGTTATTTCCGTGTTCTCATTTGCTCTGGTCTCCTGCCGGTGACTGCTCTCGGTTCCCCGTCATTCGGGATTCTGCGTTTCTCTGTTGGGTTAAAGTGATCTGGGCAGGTATCGCACTGGTGTGTACGGTACCTACCGTGGCCTATTGCTTGTGTACTGTACCTATTTAACTCACTATCGATTACACATGTGGTTCTGTTGATCGTTCCCTTGCGCGGACTCGCCATTCGGTGCACCGTGAAGTATTAGGATTCTTACTTCTCGTGAGAGCATTATATCGTACTCTCCTGGTCGGTGCCCTCAGCTCCCGGATCAGACATATCGCCACGTGCTCAGGATTAAACATTATCTCGTGTCAAATACATAGGTACTCATTACCTAGCTATGATAAAGACATTATATTGTGTCTAATAAATACTCCTCGCATTAATTACATCATTGCGTACACTCTTATATTACAAAGCTTACTCACGTGAGGTTTTGAAACAGCTCGCTTGGGAAGGCAGAACTCTGTGTCCGGCGCGCGCGCGCGTCGTGTTCCGAGTGGCGTCCAGCCTCGTCGACCATAGAGTATTTATATTATCTGTCAGGCAGCGGTGTTGCCTGCTCCAAATGTCAATTTACTTTTTGTGTCTTAATCTAGCTTACATTTCGCTACATCTCACTGGATGTCGCGACACTCCGACTAGGGAAGAGAGATTTATAGTAATGTGACTAGGTTCTACGTCCACTCTTTTATCCTTTCTAGGGCGCGAGCAGCTGCTAGTCTTCTCACCTTAGTAGTCTCCGGGATTTCGTGTTCCTTGGAGGTCTTATCAGAATCTTGATCCTCTACAGTCATGGTTTCCTTGATGTTTTCGGTATCCCTGTCTAGGGTAACCATTTCCTCATCTGGTGTATTATCGGGTAACTGTAGATTATTTTCTGATTTGCTTTCCTTAGACTCTTCTACTGCGCTGTCAGGTTCAGGTAGTACACATGGGTCAGTTGGTCCAAAATTAGCTGATTGTGGTATGTGGTTTCCTTGTTCAATCCTCGCCGATGTTGATTCGGACAGTTTCCCTGAAGCTGAATCTTCTACTTCCAGTAGATACAAGTGTGCTATGGATCTTGTGTATTCTTTATCTTTTGCTCTTACTCATGCTACTCTACACAATCCGTCCTCACTTTTCATGAGTTCAATTATCGTCCCCACTCGCCATCCTTCTCTATTCTTGAGGTCTCCTTTTATTTGTACGATGTGTCCCAGTCTAGGTGCTTCCTTTGAAGTCACTCTTGTTTCCTTATAAGCGTTTCCATACCTTTCTCGAAGGTTGGAGAGATATTGATTTGAAAACATTTGTTTATATTCTTCTAGAGTCCACAGTGTCCTCTTCCAGCCTCCTATCAACTCGGATTTCTTTATGGATTCAATAGTTATGTCCTCGCGTGTGTTATTCGTTGTGATGAATTTACCTGCTGCTAGGAAGTCCGACGGTCTCAGTATGTGTTCTATTTCAGAACCTACAGAGGTAAGAGGACTCGTGTTCAGTACAGCTTCTATCTCTTTCACTACTGTAACTAGTTCACCGTCCTTCAGTAGGTGTTTTTGTAAAGTTCTCCTCATACAGTGTTTCACTAGTCCTACTAGACGTTTGTAGAAGCCTCCGTGCCACGGTGCTAATTGCGGTATAAATTTTTACGTTATTCGATTTTCTATACTATATGGTTCATTTATGATTTCGCTTGCTAATTTGAAATATAATGCGTTGTCTGAGACTATCTTCTTGGGAATTCCTCTCGTGGCGATGAATCTCCTTAGCGCGTGAAGACATTCTTCTGTAGTCATGTCTAAGACTACTTCCAGATGTACTGCTCGTATTGCTAGGCAGGTGTATAGGCAGATCCATCGTTTTTCGCTGCTTGTACCAGTCTTAACCATCACTGGGCCTAAGTAATCCACTCCCGTATACGTAAAAGGTGCGGTATAGTCGACTCTTTCTGCTGGTAGGGCTGGTAGAGGAGGTAGTCCATAGCGTCATCCGCCGTGTTTCACGCATTGAGGGCATTTCTTTAGCATTTTCTGAACTTGTGCTCGCCTCTGCGGGATCCAATAGTCTTGTCTGATGATACTTAACGTGTGTGACACTCCTACATGATAATTTTTCTCATGTGCTTTCCGAATTATGTTTTCTGTGAATTCACCACCTTTAGGGATGAGGATTGGATACCTTTTGTCAAATGACTCTTCCGCATTTGTTATGCGGCCCTTACATCGCAGTAGTCCATCTATGTCGGTGAATGTATTTAATGCGCGGCTCAAATTAGTTTCCTTCCCTCTGCATTCGTCCGGGAAGTTTTCTTCTTGTATTCTTTTAATTACTCTTATAGTGTGAGGTATTGTATAAGTTTCCATTTGGATATTAGATTGTATCCTCTCTGTGGGGCTTTAGGTCATCCTCTCTTAATATCTCTTTGTCTATCTCCATTGATTCAGGCTTCCCTAGAGTCCTTTCTTTCGTGAGACCCTCCCCAGCGAAGAATGAAGTTGCGTATCAGATCCTTGTGGGCCATGATTTCGCGCCATTCAGTAAAAATTCTGGGCCTCTCAACCATCTTTCTTTATCATCTTTCGAGGCGTTCGGCCTCGTAGCGATATCCGCTGTGTTAAATTCTGTGGGGACGTATCTCACGGTCAATTCTTTATTTCTTCTGATCTCTTGGATTATTTTATCTATGAATTTTGGTAGGAGTTTATCGGATTGATACCAGTCGATGACAATTTGGCTGTCTGTCCAGAGGAATTGATGTGTGATATTTAATCGTAAGTATTCCTGAACGTATTTCACGAGACGACTTCCTATCAATGCTCCTAGCAGTTCCAGTCGTGGTATTGTCATTTGCTCACGGTCTTTAATCGGTACCAATCGTGATTTACCTATCACGAAACTTTCCTCCTTACCGTTGGTGATGTATACTACAGCGGCATACGCCTTTGTGGATGCATCCGTGAAACAATGTAGTTGGTAATGTCCTCGTGTATCTTTTGCGTAGCATCGAGGTAGCTTTATATCTTGAATGTCATTCAAGGTATCGCTTATTTCCTTCCATTCTTCTGTCAGCTCCTTGGATAGGTTATTATCCCACTTAAATTTGTTTAACGATAGCTTCTGTAGGAATAGTTTAGCTGGTAACAGTGTTGGTACAGCAAATCCACATGGATCATAAATAGATGCTGTAGTCTTCAAAACTCCTCTCTTAGTGTTAGTATTTACCTCTCTTTTCCATCTCAATTGTATTGTGTCTTCATCCAGGTGCCAATTTAAGCCTAAGACTTTCACTACTTTGTCCTTGCAACCATGTGGAATACTTTCCATGAATTCCTTTGAATTGGAGCTCCAATCTCTGAGATTCATAGAGATTTCTTCAAATGCTCTCTTTGACTCTTCATAAAGTGTTGTTGCTTCCTGGAGCGCCTCGTCGTGGTAATTATCGACATAAATGTCGCTGGCTATCTTGCTTACAGCTGTTTCCTTCGAGTGTGTGAGGTGATGCTTTATTGTTGCATTGAGAAGAAATGGACTAGATATTATGCCGAACGGAACTCTGCAGAATCTCAAGCATAATAAGTTATCTTTGGTTGTAGGTTTTGTTGTCTTTTAGCCACAAGAATCTGGTAACGTCTCTATCCCTTTCATTTAACGCTAATTGTAGAAAGGGCTTTTCTACGTCGGCGGATATTCCTATGGGGTAAGATCTGAACCTTATGAGTAGCCCCGTAAGTTCTTCAAGCATCAACGGTCCCCGATATAAGCATTGATTCAGACTTTTATTATCCTTTGTTTTTGCTGAGGCGTCGTAGACAATTCTCGTTCTCGTTTCCTTTCCTGGTTGTGAGACTCCGTGATGCGGTAGATAGTATATAGGGTGCTGCCCTTTTGCTGATTCCTGTACTATTTCTATATTACCCTTTTCCAATTGATCCTGCAAAGTTCGACCATATGACTTTAGTCTCTGTATTCATTCGTTTCCTGAGATTCTCTAGTCTTCCTAGAGCTAGTCCGTAATTGTTTGGTAACTCTGGTGGATATTCATTCCACGGCCAGCTTACTTGATACCTATCATCAATGAGCTCTGTGGTCTCGTTGAAGTTTCTTATCGCTTCTTCATCACGGCATCCTTTAGGACAGTCCGTAATACCTATAGCTTCCAATTCCCAAAGCGATTTTATCTCACCATTATCAAGTGGTGGATCAGGTCCATGCAATTTGGTTTCGGTTCCTGATTGGAGATAACTAAATGCTGACAATTCGTCTATTGGTTTTGACTTCGATTTCTCTGACAAGATCCATCCTAATTCCGAGTTCACAGCATACAGGTCATCAGTAAGCTTAATTTTCACTGTTGACATTATTGAAAAATAATAATCATTTCCTATCAGTATATCAACCTTGTCTGCCAAGGATCCATCGTCCGCCAGGATTTTTATGCTCTTCCATTTGTTGTATTCTTGCCTAGGATAGGTTACGCTCTGTGATATGAATGGTACTACATTAGCATAGATGTTCAGGCTCTTGTTAGTTCGCGTTTCAAAGTCTAACCTTACTATTGGGCTGTCGATCTCTCTTGTGCTCTTTGAGCCAAATGTAAAAACCGACAGTCTAACTTCCTCTTCTATAGGAAGATTCAATCCTTTAGCGGCTTCCTGTGTAATATAGCTGCGTTGACTCCCTGAATCAATCAGTACTCGACAGTTTAGATTCTCTCTATTCTTGTCAGTATTCAATGCTTTAATTACCGCGGTTTGTAGTATTGTATACCCAGATGCGTTTATATGGTGTGTAGCCGTAGCTTCCCTTTTAGTGGTAACCGTCGTTTCTTTCTTCACCTGTAATCTCTTGGGGCATAATGACCGATGATGTAGGCCGACGGCGTGGCAATACACGCATTCTTTTTTCAATCTACATTCTCTGATTGGGTGCCCTCTTCTAAGGCAATTTATAACACCTATTCGTTATCTTCTGTTTTCTTTCTTCAATGGTTTTTACCCTTTTGCACTCGTCTTTGTAGTGAGTGTCGCTTTCACAGAATACACACAAAGGTTTTCCCCTCTTAGTGTATGGTTCCATATCGGATGTTCGCTTTCTTTTCTCAGGTAAATTCCTTCGCATATCAGCTTGCGAATGTGTGAAGGCACGGTCAACCCTCTTTCTGTGGTAAGGTCTTCTTTCTCTGACATGTAGAATATCCGTCGTATATTTATTTTGTTCCTGTTGAGATCGGTCCAGCGATATCCTGTTGGCTTCCTCTCTGTTGGTTATGATCATTTCTATGTACTTTCTTATTTCTTCAATGGATTCTGATTGGGATTTCATTTTCATTTCATAAACTATGTCTTGAGGAAATTTTTCCATAATCATAAATAGAAGATGATTATGGTTAATATTCTCTCCCAGAGAGTCTAATACACGTAGGTGTCTCTCGATCGCGTTGACGGTTCGTCGGCAATCGACTACTGTGTTATCCGCTGGTCTCACTTTGTAGAGCGCTGAATAATGGGAGTTTATAATAACCATATCCGTACCTTAGCGTTCCTTTAAGGTTGTTATAGCGATAGCATAATTTTTGTTTGTGGTCTCTAGACCTTGCAGCACTTGTTTCGCTTCTCCTCTTAAAGAAGCCTTCAGGTACAGCAGCTTGTCCACGTCCCGTAGGTTTCTTTGGTTGATATTACAACTGAATTGGTCCCAAAATCTAGACCACTGTAGGATATCGCCCACGAATTCCGGTAGGTCGAGTTTAGGCAACTTGCTGGAGAGAACTGTATTAGTGTTGGTCTGCTTCGTGGCTATGCTTGTGCAGTGTTGTTTAATTCTAACGTTTATTTCAGCTAGGGTCTCCTCACCTAGGAGTTGTGTGATACTAAGCTCGGGAAATATCTTCCACAGATGGTTCTCTGACTTGTTGAAAATAATTGTTTAACTCCACACTGAATCGGTTTATGGTGCTCGCTAATTTAGACGCAACTATCTCAGCTTCCTTTCGATTTTCATTGTTTATTTCTCTATTGAACCTGACAGCGCTTTCTCTGAATTGTTTTATTTGATTTGTAATCAATCTCAACCTAGTCATCATAAGTTCTTCCATGTTGTTTTTAGATTGACACGTTTGGCCTATAATTAGATATTACCTATTGTTATATTATTTTAAAGACTAGCACTAATTGACTTGTGTTGGGTATCTACTATAAAATTTTAATAATTTAGCCAATCTGTTTTAAGATCTGGTTTAAGTTATGCAATGGTTGGTCGTACTACTATTCGTATTTATTTCCGAAGTCTCAATCACGATATGAAGGCAATTATTATACACACAAAATGAATAAACCTATTCCAAAATTATATAAAGGTCAATGAACCCGTTTCGTAAAAGAAATCACTCGCTGCCACTCTCAGCGTATGTTTGATACTTTTATACTCCTTCACAATCGAATTCTACTATACGACAATGGGACGGGGGCCCACCACACATTCCCACCACTGTATCTCCTGTGTAGCCAGGATTAACAGCGGCGACCGCCAAAAAAGGCAATGAACAATGAAGTCCATTGCAGTCCCAGGGGTAAAACTACGGCTGCCTTGGAACTCACAACGAATTTAATCAGAAGAAATTAGTAGGAGTAGGAAGCTTTTGGAATTTGACTTCCCCTCTTAGCAATGTGAGAGACAGCAATATGGCAAATAAGGCATTAAAAGCCTAAAGAGATGGCTAGTCAAGTGAAGCTCAACTGCCGTGCACCACGGATTTTAAGTTTCTAACACTATTAGGGACCTAAAACATTGAGTTGTTACCTAACACATCGATTCCAATAATATGAATTGCAAAATCGTCTGAACGCTTGGTAATTCTCCCTTGTTGCTACCAAATCTGAATAGTATACTACCCCGGATGCAACTTGCAATGAATTCAACATGTCATCCCGCTCCCGCTGCCAAAGATCACACTCCCAGAGAACATGGTGTGCTGTTTGATCGAATTCAGAATTAGCAGTAGAACATTCGCATAAGGGCGACGGCACTAATTTAAACGAAAAGAGTTTAGCTTTAAAATTGCCATGTCCAGTTAAAAATTGCGCAACGGGGTGGTCGACTTCTAACCACTTTTTCTTTAATCTATCTCTTACCGATTGAAAGAACAGATACAAGTGGCGTCCTTTGCTAGAAGTTTCCCACCTTTCCTGCCATTCAGACAGCAATGTTTCAAATACTTCATTAATAGCGTTGTACTTCTAAGTCTACCGGTAACACACCTGCTAGCACGGGTAGTGCCTCGGTGCTTACAGTTCTATACGACTTACATAAAAATATCAGAGCAAGGCGCTGGCTTTGAAGCAATTTACGACGTGCTGCACCTATAGTAGCCCTATCTGCCCACGCAGGTGAACCGTACGTAACACAACCTAAGTATGTGGCGGTATAAATAGTTTTTAACGTTTTGAAAGTTAATCCCCACGTAGAGGTAGAAATTCGAGTTAAGGCATAGAAATTCTTTTTTGCTTTTTCACCTACTTGCTTCATGTGGTCAATATAATTAAAATTTCTATCCAAAAGCAAACCTAAGTAACAAACCGAACTTCTATTAGCAACAGATACTCCATTAAAATGAAATCGCGGTGAAACCTGTAAATTTCCCTTAAGCAAGAGTTGATATGTTTTATGTGGCGCAAAATCGAGACGATTACGATAACCCCAATCTGAAATTAAGCCTAGGCTAGCGTTGGCTAGTTTCTCTATGCTAGATCTTGACTTAGCATTGATTAATAAGAGACCATCGTCAGCGTAACCAGTTAACGAGCACCCTTCCGGTAAGGGTAGGCTAAAAAAATCATCAAAACCGATATTCCAGAGATACGGCCCCAACACTGAACCATGGTGGCAGCCCTGCGTGAGCACCTTTGAAGCAACATAATGGCCAAGTTTTAATTTAGTTGTACCATTCAAAAAGTACGATCGAATGAGAGAGTAGATGTTGCTAGGGCAACCTCTCACCTTAAGTTTCAGCAACAACATTGGCCACCAAGCATTATCAAAGGCACCTGAGATATCTAAGAAAATAGCTACAACATACTTGCTCTCCGAGAGCTCAACAACTTTGCGCACTGCGAGCGCAGCATCAACAGTGGACTTGCCAATGGTGAAGCCGTACTGATTTTTATGAAATTGTGGGCCACCGGGCAGCAACCGTGGCACAACCAAGCGCTCAAGCAGCTTACCCAACGACGGTAGCAGAGTAATAGGACGGTAGGACTTCGGATCGTCTGGTGGTTTATCACCGCCTTTTGGTATTATTTTTATAACACCACTTCGCAAAATGCCAGGGAAATGACCTTCTACAATACACCGAGTAAGTATTGTTAAGATAGGTTCAGCGGCTACTTTACAAGCTTCTTTAATCATTCTATTCGAAATCTTATCATCACCGGAGGCTTTATTTGTAGGCAAAGCTTTAACAATAGACATAAACTCATCCATCGATGGCACATTTGATATTGGAGTGGAAGGGCACATATCCGCCGCGCTCCTAACCTCACGATGGTAGTCACTGTCACTATCGGCGCAATCATCAGGAATTAACGCATGCAGAATTGTCTCAGCGGTCTCTTCTACACCAAGGGTATGTGAATTATTAAATTTTATATTGGATACGTATGCCTGATCAATCCGCCTATTTGCTTTAAATTCGTTATATAGAGGAGACCACGGGCCCTCACTATTTAATCTTTCTACAATACGTTTTAGTAAAGTGGATTTTTCACCAGCAGCGCGATAGTGAGATCTAGCAATACGCAAGTCAGTTAGAGCGGTTTGATAAATTTCTCCTTCGATGTTACGTTTCTTTAACTTTGAGATTTTACGTCTAGCGGCACGAAAATGCCTACGCAACCTAATAAGGGTATCATTCCACCAGTCGCATCGTCTGTTATTAACTATAGGTTTTCGACCTAATGCAACGTCAGCGCAATATACGAATGTGTCAGACATAATTTTAACACTTTCCGTGACTGTAAGTTCACTACGAGTAAAATCGGCGCGGGAAGCGAAAAGTGAAGCAAAGCTTGCCCAGTCGGCGTTCCTAGTTTTATATTGAAAACCTATTAACTGTTGCGGATTTAAGTTATCAACAACTGGGGAGAACTCACACACAATCAGACGGTGATCACTACAAGAAGCTTCAGGAAGAACGCGCCAGTTTTGTATTCGGACGTCTGCACTAGAAAGTGTGACGTCAATAAAAGACTCGCCCATTGGGCTACTAAAAGTAGGTGGTGCTTCAGGGGTATTGTGAATATGAAGATGCATTTCAGCAATGAACTCTTCAACAGCAGAGCGTCTGTCGGCATCGGTCGCTCTCAACTTGCCGTGCCATAATGGTGATGATGCATTTACGTCTGCTCCTATAATAACCTTATGACCAGTAAGAGCATGCAATACTCTTCGTAGATGATACAAATGCGAACCCACAGGGTCAGAAAATTGAAAATAACAACTGACTACAAATACTCTTAAATATGGAGATGTTACTTCAGCTACCGCACAGTGAGTGGACATTAGGTGATTGATTGATGTTATAGTAAATCCGCCCCTTGGCGCATATATACCCGCGCGCGTCTTGTTATTAAGTTGTATAAATTTACTGTTTAATTGAGATCTTTGGTACTGCTCCTGAACTAAAACAAGATCGAGCTTATAGTCCGCAACGAGCTTATCCAACTCAGACGTAGCAATTTTATCCTTGTGTAGATTTAGTTGTCCAATTACGACGTTATCCATAGGTGGTGTTTAAAATATTGAATTCTAACCGTGCTGCGTATGTGGGGCAAGACTTTGCCCCGATCTTGTGGTCAGCAGTCTTTTTTTGACGCTTACATGCTGCGCATGTACACTGCGTACCAGTGAGGTTAGTTCCACCCTCTGTGACCTCGTAGTACGCTCGCATGAAATTTTCATTAATTTGTTGATTCCATCTCATGCGGCGCACTACACCGCCGACAGCGGGGACCCTGTTCGCGGTATGTCCACGTGGTCCCAAGCAAAACGGCGGCCGTCCTCGACGGCGCACAGGTGTAGGCGTCGCCGGGGGAGTGTGAAACTCGTCGCTCGAACTCGACGCAACTGTAGCCGACACTGGTGTGTTGCTCACGGGGGGCAGCGGCTGCGAGGCGGAGTCAAGCGACGAGTCCTGAGCTGTTGGGCGTGCGAGTCGTCTTCTAGCTCTAGTCAGCATCTCTAGGGTTTTTCATTTTCACTTTTTTGTCATAATTTCTGTACATTTTGTTGCTTTTTCTCATATTGACAACTTGTCAATGTCATCATTTTTGTATTTTATATATTTTATTATAATGTGTAAAAACTAAGTTAAACTAATTATAAAATATTGTACTGGATATTCTTCTCGATGTAATAATTGTAATTAAATAGTGTCACTTATCAATTTCATTATTAGGTAAAATTTTTGAAACGGGATAAAGAAAAACCACTACTGCTGACATGTAGTGTTGCCAGTTATATATATTTATTATTATTATTCCAATTATTTATTTACTTTTCTTTTTACAAAAAATTGTATTTACAATATAAATATAAAAACATAACATTATAAATACAAATTACTATAAAAAGAGTTACCGCCGTCGCGGAACATATACCAGCGGCGCCGGTGGTCAGGGCGACAGACTGAAGAACCTCCGCACAATACGTGCAGTCCCCAAAATTGCCATCTTCTTTATCCGGCCCTTGACCCAGTAGCCTAGCGAAAGTCTCCTAAGGTGTGAATCGAGACTTTTCGCTATGTGACCGTTTACCGACACGACTATCGGGACAATTATTGTTGAATCAACGTCCCACATGGCGGTAACCTCGTGAGCTAAGTCCAAGTATTTCGACATCTTGTCATTCTCAGCTTTCACGAGGTTCTCGTCGCATGGCACGGTGATCTCAATAAGAAATGCCCTTCGCTCTAACCGGTCTACCAACAAAATATCAGTCTTATTAGCTATAATAGTCCTGTCCGTGATGATAGACCGGTCCCAGTAGAGCTTGGCACGACTGTTTTCGAGGTCTGGCATAGGTACATACTTGTAATAAGGCACCTCAGAGGTTGTGTCGGTACAAATACTCACCATTGGCCAGATAAGAACAACCGGAAATAACATGCCTGATAGATTCACCAGGACGGTGACATGCACGACAAATGTCCACCGTCCCATCCTTCATGATGTATTTCCGGTAGAACCTTCGGTTTCCCCGAAAAGGTCACCGAATCGTAGCCAGGTGACGGACGCCAAAAGATCAACATCGGATCCATGAAGAGCCCGATGGAATCGTCCGTGTAGCTCCTTACCCTTCCATATGTTCAAGCGATCTTCAGTGGTTTATGCCAGTCCTCTTATTATTAACTCATTTATTTAATTTTAATCTTATTGAATACATTTTTTAATATATAATATAAAAAAAATACATTAAAAAATATATAAAACAGAATCCCCCCTATAGCGGGAACAAAATCCAAACTATCGATAGTTAAGGTCACAAAGACAGAAACCTCCTCACAATACGTGCCGTGCAAAGGAGGACAGCTTTCTGTATTTGACCCTTGATCCAGCTTCCCAACGCTTCTTGAGATATAGGTCGAAGCTCTTGGCGATTAAGCCATTGGCCGTCACAACTATCGGAACAATCACTGTTGAATCGACGTCCCACATGGCAGTAATCTCATGAGCTAATTCAAGATACTTAGATAATTTATCTTTTTCAGCTTTCACAAGATTAACGTCATGTGGGACATCAACAATGACTGCTTGGCGCGTTAATCGATCTATTATCACGATGTCAGGTTTATTGGCTACAATAGTCCTGTCAGTGATAATAGAATGATCCCAGTATAATGTGGCATGGTCATTTTCGAGAACTGCTTCCGGCATATACCTGTAGTACGGTACCTCGGTGATCACAAGACTATAAGGCCAATTCTCGTAACAAAAATGCAGTCAAAATTCAGTCTCAGTCTAATCTCGATCTCACAAATGTCACAAAAGGTATTCTACTAACGCAAAATAAAACGTGAATTGACACTGAATGTGGTTTGAAATTGGAATGTGATCGAAAGTTGAACAGTCTAAAACGGCATTCCCCTAACACTTTGCATGATATTGATGTTTGAACGAAATTCTCATCGGTATTCTACTGTCTAATTATACGTCATTTTTGACATTTCAATGAGATTGTAAGTTGATCGAAATGTGACTGATACAAAGCTGTAAATTGAAAAAATTTAGTTCCAACAATCATACCGCACTGTGTTAAATTAAATAAACGATTAAAATGAATTGTCTTAATTGCTGGCGGTATTTATTAATTACTCCACGAGCTGCAAGAACAAGATGACGTCGCTCTGTGCAACACCGACTCATTAGGACGCATTCGAAATGAGTGAGAGTTTATAAAAACTTATCGTTTAACGAAAACAAACAATAGAGGAATAATAATATACACTCATTTGCAAAAAAAACGGGCGGTTTTGATTTTCATTCATATTTAAAAAGATACAATACCAAAAAGGTTTCAATCGTTTGTACACGTTACTGGCCGGTTTTAAAAATGCTGTGGTATTTAAAAAAGTACGTTCTAAATTCAATTTTTCATTTGATGTTCATTTTTACAGAAAACCCCTTTTTATCCTACATTTTTGGCGCGAAGTTCCAGAAGTTAACATCGACTTTCATAACTTTTATTCAATTTTTATCGATTAATTTCATATCCTTGACTGTCAAAGCTTTATTTAATGCTGTTTGGCTGTATCAAAAATGGTAGATAAAGTGGTAAAAGCTACCAAAATTATCGCGCTGCTTGAAGAGGGTTGCAGCCAATGTTTCGTGGCTAGGAGGCTAAATGTTAGTCGCTCGACAGTCCAAAGGACCTGGCAGCGATATCAGGAGACTGGTTCCGTCGAGAGAAGGCCTGGTTCTGGAAGAAAACCATGTACCCAACCACGGGATGATCGTTTTCTTGTGAGTCGCGCATTGAGAAATCGCAAATCTTCGTATGTGGATCTTAAGAACAACCTCCAAGAAGTAAGAAATGTGCATATTAGTCTATGGACGGTCAGGAGGAGGCTTCTCGCTGCCAATATACGCAGTCACCGCCCGGCCCGCGGCCCCAAATTACTCCGTGAGCACAGAGTTCACAGGCTTAGGTTCGCTAGAAATTGTGAATCATGGACTCAAGACGATTGGAATAGGGTTTTGTTCTCTGATGAAGCCAGGATATCTCTGTTCGGTGAAGATCGACGTCGGCGAGTGCTAAGAAGACAAGGAGAACGCTTTGCAGAGGCATGTTTCGAAGAAATCACACCTTATGGTGGGGGCTCTGTTATGTTTTGGGCAGGAATAAATTCAATGGATCGTACAGAGTTAGTCTTCATTGAAAACGGCTCACTGACTGGGCATCGATACATAACGGAAGTTCTAATTTCTCATGCACAACCCGCATTGTCCGCTCTAGGTGAAGACTCGATTTTTATGGACGACAATGCTCGCGCCCACCGATCCCGCGATGTTAATGCGTATGTGCAAGAGGTCGGCATTCGTCGTTTGGATTGGCCAGCTCGAAGTCCCGACCTCAATCCCATAGAGCATGTCTGGGACGTTCTGAAACGGCGTGTGAGATCAGTACACCCGGCTCCGCAGACCATCAGAGAGCTGAAGAATGTGATTACTGCGGAGTGGGAACGTATTCCGCAAGCAAGTATCCGGGATATACTCGCTAGCATGCCCAGACGAATTCAAGCTGTGATTTTAGCTAGAGGGGGTCACACTCGATACTAAACATTTATCTGCTTTTACTTTATTAAAGAAAAACAAACAAAAAAACTTTTTTATTTTTACTTCATGAGCATATGCACTACTAGCGAATATACACTACTAGCGAGGTTTAGCATTATTTCCCATAAATTGTATCTAAATTTTATGAAATACTGATGAAAACGATTATTTTCTTATTAATTTAGCAAATTGTGTGGATAAAACTACCTATAATTATCAAACAAAGAAATATTAACATTTGAAATGGTTCATTGCTTAGGTGCCCGTTTTTTTTGCAAATGAGTTTATATGAGGAATAAGGATAAATTTTAATAAAGGAATTATAGTCTCACATCCGTAATGAGAAGCGACGAGGCGGGCTAAATGCGACCACCAAAGTAAGTTCCAACTTATCAATTTATCATTTATGTTCCTACAATACTCCCCAGAATAATTACACTCTGCAACGTAGTAATAAAGTCGACACAGTCCTAAATATTGTGTTTTATAATTATATTCTTGATTTTTTAGGTTTTCACAGCACTTGCATTTTTTTGGAACTGGATCATACCAAACTTTGGTTGGTCAAACTCATATAATACCAGTCACGCTGTATCTGATGTATCTCAACCAAGTTACTGGTGCACTGAACATGGCAGGGATATTTATAAAATACATTCAGCTAACATTAACAACGGACGCTCGGGAAATAAACAAGAGACAGTAAGTAAATTAACATTTAATAGAATAAATATGTAGTGTATGTAAAAACGATAATGCCTACCGCTGAAGAACTCTCAACAGCTCAAAAAATTACAACTTTGACTTTTCAACAGCATGAACGAAGTCTCGATATGATTTTGAAAAATGTTTACCGGACAGGCATTTTTGATGAAATGGCAAAACTGTCCTGCCAAGATTTTATATGGATTTTTGGATAATTTCTAGAAGTACCCGGACTTCCAGGATGGCAGGGATTTATGGAAAAATTTACCGCTACAGAGCCTTATGAGACATCGAAAGTTTTAGCCCTGCCTTTTGTAAACCTACCTCCGACAGATCGAAGCACTGTGTTCACAGTCTTAAGCCATGCAGCAGAAGAGACCAGAAAAAGTGATCAGCGCACATGCTTCGTAACATTCGACCTCCCCCTGTATATGAAAGCTAAGGAGATTTTAGCTATTGATAATAATGAGCCTAATGGTAAACTATCAAATGTAGTCGCCAGATTGGGAGGCTTTCATTTATTAATGTCTTTTCTGGGATCTATTGGTGTTATAA
The DNA here is from genome assembly GCA_937001555.2 of Hypsopygia costalis. Classification (NCBI taxonomy): domain Eukaryota; kingdom Metazoa; phylum Arthropoda; class Insecta; order Lepidoptera; family Pyralidae; genus Hypsopygia; species Hypsopygia costalis. The sequence goes on along the minus strand of OW443347.2, from coordinate 11,066,704 downwards.
TGGCGGGAAGTGGACTCTCCGAGTTATGGTCTACGGTATATGCTTCTGCATCAATCATTCATTTGACTTCAGGTAATTTAACTCAATATATTTCATTGGGTATTGAGCTACAGTTTTTTATATAATATGGTTTGAATGCATTTAAATGTGTTGATTGTTTCAGGTCACGCATATGCAAGAGCAATACGAGCACACTGTCTGACATTATGTGCCATCACAACATTGATTTTCGAAGAAATGGAAATAAGCGACGAAGACAAGTTATATGTTAAGCAACTTCTTAGCGGTAATCTTACTTATGATTCTTTGGAAAACAATGAAACTATAAAAAGACTAAAACTAGATCTTAAAAATAAAATTTTGAATTTACAAGAGATCGGTAAAACCTCAAAACTGTGGTTGCAATACTGTGACCTAGTAGTAATTGTCCTACGTTTCATTCAAGCAGAGCGTACATGTAATTGGGAGCTGCATTTGAATTGCGTAAGAGCAATGCTTCCTATTTTCCACGCTACTGCACATTTTCAATACGCAAAAGCCTGTCAGATATATTTACAGGATATGGATACACTACAAGACAGAATGAATTCAGAAGAATATATAAAATTTACAGAGAAAGGTTTTTTCACGGTAAGACGGGATGAAAAACACTGGTGTGGTGTATGGACTGATATGACCATCGAACAGACTTTGATGAAAAACATGAAGAGTGTTGGAGGCATATGCCATGGAAGAGGATTCAACGAAAGCGTTCTCAATAAATGGATAGTAGGCTTGCCTATAGCTCAATTTATTTCTGAGTCTATTGAGGGATACTGCGGGGTTAGATGGCTTCTAACCAACACGAAGAGTTGAGAGAATCACGTATACAAAAAAATAAAACAGACCATCAAAAATTTGTCCAGTGGCTGAAAACCCATTCACCTTGGTTACAAACCCCTAACCTTGTTTCGCTTAGAAGTGGAATAGTTGCAAATGAAAAGGTTAATTGTTTTGAGGCAAAATCTGTTGGTGAGGAAATTCTTAGCAAAGCTGTGCAAGACGGAAAGAAATTTGGGGATCTCAAATTAAATAGAACTAACATGGTCAAAACACTGGAGAATTCAAAAACAGATAAAATAGGTCACTTAGTGAACATTGACTCTACGCAATTATTTCAAAGGATCATTTGCACCGTCCATACGCCAAAAGAATTGCAAAACTGTTTTTCTTACGAACTTGCAACAGTTCCTCTGTCACTATTTGATGAAACCGGTCGAATGAGGAAAACACAAAAATCTATGCTATACAAGATTTTCAACGACGTTGATGAGCCTACAATTGATGAAGATAGCAAATATTTTGTTTTAGATGGCGGTTCTCTACTTCATCGAGTTATATGGCCACCGGAAGGTACGTTTTCAGACGTTTACTCCGCTTATGTACGTTATATTCGGAAGCATTACGGAGTAGATGTCACTGTAGTATTTGATGGATATGCCAATAACTCCGCGAGCACAAAGAGTAACGAAAGGATGAGACGTATTATCAACAGAAAATGCCCTGAGATCGAGTTTAATGAAAGAACGCAACTTTCCCAACCGAAACAAAGTTTGTTAAGTAATTTGAGTAATAAACAAAGACTCGTTGCTCAACTGACCAACAGACTTAAGAACGAAGGAATACCTACAATACTTGCTAATGATGATGCAGATGTTCTCATCATTCAAACAGCAATTAAAGAGTCTGCAAGCAATAAAAATGTCGTGATTGTTGGGCAAGATGTCGATCTTCTGGTTCTTGCACTAGCTTTGACTCCCGCTGAGCAAAATATTCACCTTTTAAAAGAGAACCAAGGTACAGTAAAAAGTAGACTGTACAGTTCAAACCTTGTTAATGCAGGATTGATTCAAAGCTGCAGAGACTCTATTCTCTTCCTTCATGCCATGACTGGATGTGATACAACCTCATAATTTTTTGGAAAAGGCAAGATACAAGCTATTCAGCTATTCAACAAACGAAAAGACCTACAGGACCTTGTCTGCATCTTCAACAACAAAAACGCCACTCATGAGCAAATCGATACTGCTGGAGAAAAGTTTATTCTAACGTTATACGATGCTAAACCATCAGAAAATAGCCTTGATGAACAAAGGTTTATATCTTTTAATAAATTTGTCGGGCAAGCAAAAAGCGCAGTGATGCTGGCAAAATTGCCTACTTCATCTGCGGCACATCAACATTCAAGGCGGGTCTATTTACAAGTTCAGGCATGGCTGGGAAATGAATTAAATCCAGAAGAATGGGGCTGGACAAAATCTGACGCGTTCCTGAGTCCTATACCCCCAAAAGAAGCACCAGCTCCCGCTTCAATTCTTAAATTGATCACGTGTGCTTGCAAACTAGGCTGCGGAAAACGATGCAGCTGCGTTAAAATTGGCTTGCGCTGCACTACAATGTGTAACAGTTGCCGGGGTCTAAGCTGTTTTAATAAAAATGAAGATTGCGAAGAGCTAGATGAAGAGACGATTGATTAATGTTTTTTTTTATTCTTATTTTTATAATTATTAAAATGTTTTCAGTGATTCTAGATCTTTTTATTCATTACCTTTCGATAATAACTAGTATATTGATGGACAAGTGCATAAATTATACTCAACTCGATACCATAAACATTAATTTATTTTTTGTACTAGCTACAGCTCGTAAACCGTCAAGCCTATCAAAATAAGACATAGAACATATTTTGTTAAGAGTTTCATAAGGATCATCTTTGCCTTTAACACTTTTTTCGTATCTATTATAATTTTCGTAAAAGAGTTAAAAAACTGTTAACGGGGACAAACTTCACGGTAAGGGGGGGTGTAGCGTCAAGTGGAGGGGGGGGGGGAGAGTTGTGTGTTTTTAAACACTACACCCAAAGGTATCATGGTACATAAGTTTCAAAACTTTATTAATTTGTTTGTCTGAAAAACATAGAATTACCGAATTAATAGGCCTTCTTGTAATCTATCCAGCATGCCGATAGATCTTTGTGGTTTCGACGTACCTGCTGATTAATGGCCATGTCAATAAGGAGCATTATTATTATTATTGGATTTACACGGAATATTTTAGTATGTTTCGAACAATATTGATACGTGTGGTGAAAATGACATAATAATCTCAGTTACAGTGCAAAATAAAGTCACACGATAGGAATATTGCCTTGATTTTATAGCATTTTTTATTATATTGCAGGTACATAATGCCAAGGACTTGCAAAAATTCTCCAGATGTGTTTTGCTACATTTGTGGGGAATTTACCATAAAAGCTCAGAGAAATGGTTTGTCTAATCTTGGTAAAAGTGCCTATCAGCGTTATTTTTGGTTTCCGGTTGATGAAAGGGATAAAAATTGGCTCCCAAAAATGTGCTGCAGCAGTTGCTCAAGAACCTTACGTGGTTGGCTTAGAGGCTATGATTTGGAGTGAACCACAAAACCATGAAAATGATTGTTATTTTTGTATGACCAAAACAAAGGGATATACGAAAAAAAAAAAACATGATTCAATATCCAGAAATACCATCTGCACAAAAACCAGTTCCTCGAAGCAAAGATGTTTTGCCTCCAATGCGTAATAACAGCAATGAAACTCCGACTGATGGAAACTTATCTCCTCAACTTACTCAATCAAGTATCGTATCTATTTCTTCAGCGTCATCTATAAACTTAGAAAAACCTCATCTTCTAACTCAGTCAGATTTGAATGATCTTGTTCGAGATTTAGGACTCTCAAAATCAAAGGCTCAACTTTTCGGATCAAGACTTAAACAATGGAATTTATTAGAGGAAAATACAAGGGTATCATATTTTCGAAACAGACATGAAAAATTTGGTAGTTACTTCACCAAAGAGAATGATTTGGTATTTTGTAATAATGCTAACGGTCTTCTACAAGAACTAGGATTTCCTGATGAACCCAAAGAGTGGCGACTTTTCATTGATTCGTCTAAAATTAGTTTAAAAGCTGTCCTACTTCACAATGGCAATAATTATCCTTCAGTTCCTCTCGCACATGCAACAAATATGAAAGAAAATTATGTAAATACTAACTTTCGCCCGTGGCTTCGCTCGCGTGACATTCGGGGGATTTAAAATTTAGGATAAAATAGTCCAACTAATCTCGTTTTCCCATCTTAGTATTGTACCTATCTTAGTATTGTATTATTATTATTTTTTTGATAGAAGTATTACCATTTATGTTTCTTTATTTTATGTTTCCAATATGATAAAACTGACTAATGCTGATTTATTGTTAAATAATTAAGATTGTTAAAAAAATGCATAAACACTAAAATAACAGAAAAAATTGTAGTCAAAATCCCCGGTGCGTGAGACCGGGGTCACCAACGATGTAAGTCAAATGCACGTCACCAATGGCGGGTTAAATAGTTGTTTTTTTTTCGTATTCAGCGACCCGTTATACCATAAAAACAATACATAAGACGATTTTCAGACTTTTTCACAACATTTTAGACATTTCGACGCCATCGCACCCCAATAGGGGATGATGGTCACGTTACCGTCCTAGTGGTACAATAAATAACAATAATAGGTAATTTCTCGGATAAAAACTATCATAGGTATGTCCTTTCCCAGGACTCAAGGTCCAAACCAAATTTCATCTAAATCGGTCCAGCGATTTAAGCGTGAAGAGGTAACGAACATTCTGTCGCATTTATAATATTAGTAGGGATTGGCGTTCCGAAAACCCGTAAAAACGACACATATATTGATATATAGACCTTTCAACCTCATCGCACCTCAATAGAGGATGATGGTCACGTAGGCACGTTGAATTTTTAAATCGTTGTTGTTTTCGTAATCAGCGACCTGATAAACCATAAAAACAATACCCATGACGATTTTCAGACTTTTTGACCACATTTTACCCTTTCATGGGTTGATATTTTCAAATCGATGCCATTTTTATAATTGACGTCCCAGAAAACCATAGAATCAACACCCATATTGATATTATGACATTTGAACCCCACCGCACCCCCACAGGGGTGATTTTGTCATGTCGGCTATGTTGGATTATAAAATAGTTGTTCTTTTCAGCGACCTGATAAACCATAAAACAATACCCATGACAATTTTCTGACTTTTTCACCCCATTTTACCCCTTTAGGGGATGAATTTTGAAAAATCCTGAAACACGTGTTTACTCATTTCTCTATAGAAGTACTCGTGTAAAGTTTCGGATAGAATAGTCCAACTAATCTTGTTTCCCCATACAAACTTTGGACCCCGTTTCACCCCGTTAGAGGATGAAAAATCCTTTAAATCCTAAATTTAATTTAAATCCTAAAAAATCCTTTCTTAGTGCACCCCTAGACATCATAACGAACCTACGTGCCAAATTTGGAATCTCAAGACCCAGTGGTTTGGGCTGTGCGTTGATATATCAGTCTGTCAGTCAGTCAGTCAGGACTTTGAAAAGGATATACAAAATATTGTTGTTTTTTGTGTGAGTGGGATAGTCGGGCGAGAGATAAACACTACGTATTAAAAAGCTGGCCACAAAGAACGAATATGATGCCTGGTTTCAAGAACGTTAATAAAACAACCATTAGTTCCAAGTGAAAAAATTTTTCTTCCTCCACTCCATATAAAGCTGGGCCTTATGAAGAATTTTGTTAAAGTCATGAATAAGGATGGTGAAGGCTTTGAGTATGTAAAGACAAAATTCCCCCGAATCAGCGATGCAAAGTTAAAACAAGGAATCTTTGTGGGTCCCCAAATACGCGAGCTCATGAAGGACATAAATTTTACAATAAAACTGAACGAACCCGAAAAAAGGGCATGGACTGCTTTCGTCGAAGTGTGCCATAATTTTCTAGGAATCAAAAAAAGTGAAAACTACCAGGATACTGTCACAGAACTTATTTCCCTCGTATAAAGACCTAGGGTGTAACATGTCTTTAAAAATTCATTTTTTGGACTCACTTGGATTTCTTCCCACCTAACCTTTCTTCTAAGGTTTCTAGAGAAGTTTCCTTAAAACATTGTCATAGGCCATCTGTTAGTCTTTCTAGAACAAGACATAGAAGAACACATCTGATCGAACGTGTCGACGCCGCCTTTCGTCCGATTATAAAACATAATTATTTCAGGTTTACCAGTTACAGAATTTATAACAGCGTCTTCATCGCACGAAGACAACATATATACCATCTTCGACGGCTTCGGCTTGTATGATACTAGGGTTAAATTTCCATCAAAACAGAACATAGACGTACCCACTTTTCGAGAGCGCGTATTTTTCAATTCTTCAGGAATTTCCCGTTTGTTTGACCTTACTGTGCCCACCACTGTCAATTTCTATAGTTCAAGAAGCAATGACTTTGCGACAGGGATGGACGTGAACCAATTGTCACCTGTTATATTGCGGTTGGTGCCATGAATTGGTCGTGACAGCTCCTTCAAGTAATATTCTCCTTGCGGTAAGTCGTTTGTATTTGTAGTTTTTCAATGTATGGCATAGCATTCATCATATAGTTGGTTCCACTATCGCACATCATTGGAATTTTTATACCGTACTTATTCGGTTTGTTAGGTATGTACATACGAAAGGGACATCTACCTCGAAACCCTAGTAACTGTTCATCAATAGTTACATTGCTTCCTGGGGAGTAATTCATTTTGCATTGATCTATGAACAGATTCCAAACCTTTCGAACTGGAATAAACGGATCTTGCTGGCGATGAGCAGGACGTAGAGTCCTGTCATCCTTTCTTAGACACCTGATAATAAAAATCAAATCGATCTCGGCTCATTACTGACACATATCTCGTGCCCGTAAATGAACTGTCAAACAACTCAACGGTTGATAAATGATTATCTTTCATTGAGAGTAAGTATTCCAATAAAAGCTCTGATTTCAGTATGATTCTCATACAGTCATACTATCAGTACGTTTTTTTGATATCTCCACATTTGTCCACTGAACGACCTCTTCAATAATTTCGTGCGTGATGAATAATTCAAAACATAGAAGTGGTTTAAAAATATTTCGACACATTGCCCGACGACTAAGTTGGTTCGAAATTACAAGCTTGTACGCGCGTCAGTTAAAAAGAGACAGCGATATATTTATTTCGCGGGCGCCTGTGCCTCAGAGGCGCACGTTATCTTTCTAGGGTTAAACAACACTGCGAGTTTAAGGGTTAAGTATCGCCACCTTGGTTGTTGTGCACATGGGCTTAATTCCCTTATGCAAGATACCCAACATATTCCATAGTTAAAGAGCTTATACTAAAATGCAAGAATATTGTTACATTCTTTAAGCGCAGTGTGTTGGCTTCTGATAAATTAAAAGCGGAACAGAGACGACGCAATAAGAAAGAATTGAAGCTTATTCAGGAGTTAGAAACTCGCTGGAATAGTACGTTAGACATGATCACCAGAATTCATGAGGTTCGAGATGAACTGTCTGTTGTAATCAGTCAGTGTCAAAATGCACCAGAAAACTTAAAGGCAGAAGAATATAATGTAATTGGAGAGATACAAAAAATTATGGGACCAATTCAAACATGTACAGAAGCTATTTCAGGAGATCAATATGCAACGATTTCTTTGATAATTCCATTGATAAAAGGCGTATCAAAAACGGTTTTAAACTCTGTAAAATCATCTGTGGTCTCTATAAAACCTTACTAAACCATCACTTTAAAAAACATGGGTTCAAGACTGTCAGCGACGCGGAAAAGACAGTTTCTTGCGTTAAGCAAGAATATACCGCATATTTGTCAACTCACTGTCGAGAACCATCGGCTGTAGAAGTTGACAGTTCTGAGCCATCGAACAGTTCATCAAAACGAAGTAAATTATCAAATTTGCTTTCTTTTCTGAATAGTCCTACGCGTGTTCAACCAACGAATGCTACAAGTGACGCCATTGTTGACGTTAGGCAATACATCGAAAAGCCAAACATACCGCAAGACGAAGACCCAATCCTCTACTGGCGTTAGTAAATAAGTAAATAGTTTTGAAAACAAGAACCAACCGCAAAATGATACTTTCAAGATAAACTGATGTTTGTTTCAAAAGTGCGTCGAAATAAACAGATAAGTATTTTGAGATAAATCCTTTAATATAGCAATGTTAAAGTTATTGTTTATGATGATATAGGGACACTCAGTTTTCGAAATATTCTTTTATATCAAAAACTAAAAAATAATATTTATTTTAAATCAATAACTTAATAGCTCCTTTATTACAAATTTAACTGTTTTGTGGGTTGGTTCTTTATATCAATATGTTTAGGTTTAAGGGGTAAGTAGATTAAGTGAAATAGTTCTACATACTCATGTTCCAATTATATTTTTATTGTAACTTAAACATACATGTAGAAATCTTATAAATAACTATTTACGTAAGCAAAGTTATATTGTTTATCGTGTAATGTTTTAAAAATTTTAAGTGAGTTTAAAAGGAAGAAAGTAAAGTAAGTGGAAGAGAAGAATGAAAATAAAGGTAGAGAGAGTGTAAAGTAATAGTACAAAAACCTGAAATTGTAGGTATAAGCAACAGTAGGTAAGAGACCCGCTTATGGTAAGCGTTCTCCCAGTATAAGTTGTAGTACACAATTCTGAAGGTAGGAAGTAAATGAAAGTTACAAATTACTAGACAGAGTTTATTCCTTCGTTCAAATCCTCCCCATTGTCTCCCACCAACAAATACACATGTCATAATGATATAAAGCTAAATTAACAATATTCAGTTAACAAAATATTTAATGGGCGCCAGACCTGTTTATGCCAGGTCATAAATACAAGAAATTAATTGACTCAGGTGTTATTTTGCGGAATTCAAATTTACAGGCAATTTGATCTACACTACTTTGCGTGCTTCCGCCACCAATTAGTTCATGCAAACTACTGCCGGCCGGCACCCGCCCACTACCGTTAGTAGTTGCATGCGACTGCCGTGGCTGCTTTGGTCGTCTCTGCTCCAGCTGCTGTGGTCGTCTCGGCGAATCTCCAACATCTGAAACAGAAGATACATGCGACCGCCGCTGCCCCGACTGCCGTGGTCGTCTCTGCGACACGTGTTTCGCCTCTACGCGAGGCATCCTCAGGCGATCTGTAGATGTTGATGGTTAGAACAAAATCGTAGGTTTTTGTAGGTTGTTGTTCTAACCATCAACATCTACAGACCTATTTATAAATTCTTTCATTTCTTTTCAGGTTATATGCGGCCCCAACTTACCAATATTTGATGTGGTGTGTCGTTGGAGAGGTAGCACGCATGATGCCCGAATTTTTAGAGAGAGCTCAATTAAGAGAAGGTTTGAAGAGGGCCAATTTCGTGGGAAGTTATTAGGTGATAGTGGATATCCCGCTACACCATATTTGTTAACTCCAGTTTTACGTCCCCAAACAGACGCAGAACAAAGATACAATCAGAAGCATATTCAAACCAGAAATTTGGTTGAGAGATGTTTTGGTATATGGAAGGGGAAATTTAGAATCCTTTTAGAGGTAATGCGTGGGTCATATGTAACCATAAAAACGACTATAATTGCTTGTGCAGTACTACACAATCTGGCCATAAAATGGAATGAAATCAATGAAGAAGGTAAGCTATATCTAGAAAGTCTTTACAGGTAGCGTCTCCCATATAAGTAATAATTTATAAGTTATTTCTTTACATTGATCATGCATGCATGGTAGCATCACTCACACATTGCAGTCCCTAAAACCACATCTATGATCTTTCACACCATCGGGCAGGTTGTATGCTTGTTTGCCACCTTGTATCCAATACATAGTCTACCTACTCTAACAAAAAAAAAAACATTAAACTATACATTTGCCTAATGAGCATAAAATTGTTTTTCAGATTACGCTTTAGACCCAGACAGTGATGATGATGAAGAGGAAATTGATATAAATAATGCAGTTAATGTTCCAAGAAATATATTTTTAAATAATTATTTTCAGTAAAATGGAATATAAAACGTTTATTTATTGAGACAGTTTTTGACGTGACAACGTCTTATAAATTGGTTAGCCGGGTGACACTTCAAGAAACTGGCTCACGTTATGCGCTTACAATGAGAGCGAGTGAAAGGCACGCGTCCCTTCTAAGAGCGAGAGAGACAGACATAAAAAGTGAAAGGCGCATGCCTTCCACTCGAAAACATTTTACCACTCAAAGTCGTTGTCACGTAAAACTTTCGCCCGTATACCGACTTTACAGGCAACCAATTTTTTCTTCCAATATTCTAGCTCCTTTTCCATTATTTCTAATCTCATTTTATGTTCTTTTTCCATTATTTCCATTTTTAGTTTGTGTTCTGCTTCCTGATACTTCATTTGTTGTTCTCTACCACATTTTGCCAGTTTGCAACTCCTTGCTCTCAGATGTATCTTGAGTAGCTCTCAGATGTACCTTAAAAACGATTAATTAGATTGTTTAATTAGAAGTAATTTTTATACTTTTATCTTTATGAAATTTATTTTAATATATACTTACTCTCTTTTTTGTTTTTTTAATAACATGCTTTTTCAACACTTTGGTTTCTACTTCTGTACTTAGCTCCTGAAATTTAAAAGAAAAGTTATATCACAGAATAATATACCTACACTATTATACCCTTTATTGAAATGACAAAGAATGTAATGATAAGAAAGTAGCCATCTTTTTGAAGGCTCCAGCTTCGATATCAAATTTCATCAAAATCCAGTCAGACATTTGAGATGACACACAGACAGAAGAAACTTTAGTAGGATAACATATATCAATATCTATGAATGTATAATTCAGATTGATTATTATACTGTTGATATCAAGCATGCATTATAGACACATTAAACTAAAACTAACATAAATATGTTTACCAATTCAGTAGGTAGCGGGGAATTTGAACATCCAGGCCGAGTTATGTCAATAATGACATTACTTTCCTAAAATAAAAATATATTTTATATTAATCAAGGTTACTATGAAGGTATTCTACATGAAAATAGTTGCAGTAACCAACCTTTGCAGTATGGTCTTTTTTGAGATAAAGACTGTCGCTATCAAATACATTGTTATCTATAATAAATTCATCATTATTTCCACATCTTCTGGAGATGGACTAGGTGGATGAGAACCTCCACCAGTTGCATTACAATTTCGTCGGTATTCATAATTCAGCTTTTTTATATTATTCTTGGTATTTCGCCATTGAGTAACGAACTGGGTGATGTCCCTTTTAGTGTCATTTATTTCGTTAAAACTGGAAACAAGTAATACATGAAACAATATATATAATATAATAAAACAACACAATCTACTGACATGTTAAATACCATACCTTTGTAGAATTTCTTGCCATGCTGTTTTTTTCATTTGGTTAATATTTTTTAGAAACATCTTTGTTTTCTATAATGTGAATTTTATCTTTAATTAGTTGTTTCAGTAAAGTCGGCAACAGTAATTAGATTAATTTATAAGTTTAATTAATGTAAGAATTACGAGGATATGAAAAAAAATACCTATCTATTTAAAATCATATATACCTTTTCTGGTTCAGTCCAGTTTGAAGAGCGACTTCGCTTATTGTTTGTTTTGGATTTCATCCTTATAGTTGCGAAATATGTTAGACAAATCACTAAACAACACAAGATACCGCAATAACAACCACAAGAAAGCAAATGAAATGAGGATTTCGAGCAGCTGACAGACAGTAACAATGACTCATTGACAGTTTTGCTTTTTAAATTTTGACATTTGTAATGACAATTGCCCTTCTAGCTGGATTCCTCCCAATTCTACTAAACAGTTGCCTACATTAAAAAAAAATAAGTAGTGTTTAACTAAACAATGTTAAAGTATCGTTTATGAATACAAAATATTTAAACACTGTTTAAGGCTTAAGTGGCTAATGTTAACAACTTTTTATGAATAAGGTTGTAAATCTTTACTAATACAAGCCATTTATCTAGTTGAATGTACGCTTGACCTTCCTTTACAGGTAAAACTCCCGGATTTCCGTTAATCTGATCTAGTTGAAGGGCCTGGTCCCTGGGCATCAGCAGGAGCAGACACCACCTGCGAAAGGCGTTTTATATCTTTAATATGAGCCGTTACGTTGCGTTTTATCCGTTAACGTTGCCTTTTTAAATCGGGGTTTATCCTTGCTTTTCCTAATTTTTATATCCTTAACATATACAGTGTCTGAAATATCAAACTCTTTTACATCTTCTCCAACTTTAGTTTTTCTAGCTTTTTCTTTGTTCGCTACTAACTTATCTGCTATATACTTATTGTTTTTTTTCGTTTACAGTGATCTACTAGTAATTGTTGCGTGTACGATTTCACAAAATCAATATTAAATGCATCATTTGAGTCTGTATGGCCGAAGAGCACTTCAAAAGGAATGAGGCCGGTAGACGAATGTATGTTACTATTATAAGCCATGACAGAATACACCATTACAGATGCTGCATCTGTACATTTTTGCTCATACCTAGCCAACCTATATGTTTCTATAATAGTGGAGTGGAAACGCTCGACTATACCCGTAGAGTTGGGATTATGTGGAGTGCTTATATGTAACTGTATTTTATACAGAGCCATGAGTTGTTTCATAAGGTGGTTGTTGAATTCTGATCCAGGGTCGCTAGTAATTTTCTTAGGAACACCATAAAAGGAGAAGTACTTTATTAAGGCTCTTGTAATTTCTGGGGTTGATCTATTACTTATATCTGTAGCTTGACCGTGCTTGTTGAACGCGTCAACTAAGGTTAGGTACGTTTTTCCATCTATAGTGAATAAGTCTATAAATATTTCTTGCATGGGGGATGTCTGTGTTTGTGTAAGTTGTAGTTTTGGTTTAATAGGGTTTCGATCATATTTCATTATTTTGCATGCTTCGCATAAATTTAATTGGGCCGCGATGGTTTCCTGCATGTTAGGCCAAAAGTAATCTCGGCGAATTCTGGACATAGTTTCCTTAATTCCACGGTGGCATGTCTTATCCTCGTGTAATTTAAGAATAATAGCTTTTTGCTCTTTTTCATCGTCTATGAATATGACACGTTTTGTGCATTCGTAGAATGAGACTTGACCTTCTCTAAATAACCGAATAACGACGTTAGTAAAATCTCGGCGATGCTGTTCATCTTCAAAATATATAAAATATTTGGTTTTATCTTTAATATATTCTTTTAAAAACTGTGTCACTAATTTTTCCTTATTTATGGGTAAAAATACTTCTATAATTTTTTGCGTTTTATTTGAAATGTCCCTTGCTTGCATGCTATCTTTTAACCATGTAAAAACTAATATCTGTCTGGGTTTTGTATCTATAGCCTCGTGAAGTATTGGTATACCTTTATTTTCCATGTCGGGGGCAGAATGAGCAGTTACGCTATGTGTTGGACTATAGTACTAGCTGATCTAATTGGGAATTTGGGTTCGCTATTATCATCTGATATTGTAATAGTTTTAGATTCCTCAGAGATAGTTATAGTCTCGTCAGTAGCACGTCTTTGAGCTATTCTAGTCAGTTCTTCAGTCACGTCATTAAGATATTCCTGTAATCTCTGTTCGTTATCGTCAACATTAACCTGTAGGGATGTAGCGTCATCATTATCACCTAATGCGTTAATTTGAATACGAGATAACGCATCTGCATAAGTTTTGTTTCCCGTTTTTATCGATAACCTCAAAATCATATTCTTGTAGACGTAAACGCCAACGAGTCAGTTTACTATCCGGTTCTTTTAACTTGTAAAGCCTTACTAATGGTTTATGGTCTGTATATATAGTAAATTTATGACCATAGAGGTACGGACGGAAATGTTTTACAGCCCATATAATAGCTAATAGTTCTCGCTCTATAGCGCTATATCCTCGTTCGGTGCCAGTGAGAGTTTTGCTAGCGTAAGCTACTGGTCTATCACTGCCAATTGTTCCTTGCTTTGATAGTACAGCACCAATCGCTACTTCCGAAGCATCAGTAGTGACTATAAATGGCTTGGTCATATCGGGATACTGCAGGATAGGCGCGTAAACTAATAGTTCTTTACATTTGTGAAATGCGTCTATATAATTTTGGTCGAGAATTACCTTTTTGTTTTTCTTTAAGCAGGCTGTCATAGGCTGTGTGATTTTTGAGACGTCTTTGATAAAACGGCGGTAATAGCCAATAAAACCTAAAAATCTTTTAATTTCGGTTTGTGTTTTCGGGATGGGGTAATCAATAACTGCTTTTATTTTATCGCTATTGGGTTTAAGACCTTCGTTCGTTATTGTATGTTCTAAGTAAAGTATTTCCTTACGTAGGAACTGATTTGTCAAGCTGTATTTTAAGATTAGTTTGCCTTAGACGATCAAAGACTGTACGTAGCTTTTGTATGTGTTCTTCTAGACTAGTCGAGTAAATCGGAATATCGTCCAGGTACACAAGTGAATACCCTGTAATCCACGAAGGACGTTATCCATAGCCCTCTGGGAATTGGCGGGGGCCGTCTTTAAGCCAAATGGCAGACGAAGAAATTCGTAATGTCCATTTTCTGTGCTAAATGCAGTCTATCCTTTTCATCTATTTGAAGCTGATGGTAGCCACGTGCTAGGTCTAGTGTTGTGGAATAATTACTTCTACCTAACTTATCAAAAAGATCGGTTATGTTGCGTAGCGGATACTTGTCGTCGACTGTGATCTCATTGAGGCGCCTATAGTCTACGACCATACGATATTTGGTTTCGCCTGACGCGTCATTTTTTTTTATAATAATAATAATAATAATCTTTATTTAATAAATAAGCATGCATTACAAAATCAAGAATACATTGTGTGTGAACATAACTGTTGAAAATAGTTGACAACTAAATAACAATATTATTCTTAGTTCTTAGGTAGAACCGTTAGAGCGGCACAATAAGCATACAAATTTGGACGCTGATGCCATAACTAGGTTGGTACCTGTATTTATAGCACCAGTGCTCTCCAGTAATCATATATAAGTACAAATTAAGTGAGCATGAAGTGTTATTTTGACTGTCAAAGTGAAAGGGTGTGAAGGAGTATACGAAATGCTGCAATTGTAGTGTGCATTCCAAAATGTGTGGGAATTTAAGTGTGAGTGTTTTTGATCGAGTGAGAGAAAATGATGTTTAGATGT
Organism: Hypsopygia costalis; assembly: GCA_937001555.2. Taxonomy (NCBI): domain Eukaryota; kingdom Metazoa; phylum Arthropoda; class Insecta; order Lepidoptera; family Pyralidae; genus Hypsopygia; species Hypsopygia costalis. The sequence goes on along the minus strand of OW443347.2, from coordinate 11,051,557 downwards.
ATATAATAAAATTCATAATTTATCCATTTTGTAGTGTGTATTGTACCTATGAACACTAAGACGCTCCACACAACCAAGCAAGGCGTGTGAGTATCGAAAATCTTGGACACTTATTTGCTGTTCGCAAACAAGGCAAGCACAAGTGCATGGCACTATCCGGTAAAATAGATATACTTGATTCCAACACTTGTGCCATTAAAAATTCGTACAGATTAGATTGAAAATATGTCTTTTCATGGATCATAAATGCTGTGAAAAAAGGAATGTTTGTAACTGTTTGTAAATTAGTATATAAAATACTTAATTACAAGAATTTATATAATCCTAAATAAAATATTCACATGCAATAAATACCCTACGTCATAATTATATATTATAATACATACATACATACACATACATACACATATATACATATACACACATACATATACATATATACACATACACATACACATACATATCAAATATATATAAATAAATTTATATCGTGTAAAAATACCCACATAGAAAAGTTATTGCAATTACACTCATCTTACAATATTTAACAATTCTTCTGTCTTGTCATATGTAAGGGTCAATAAATATAGAAAGATTGATTTTTTGCACTGATGGCTATTTAATGAAATTAACTTTGTGGTTTTATTTATCTTATTATAGAGAAAGTAGCCAATAAAGCAAAGAAATTTATTGATGAAATAAGTATTAAATAGAGGTGTGATAAATACTTTATCTTTGCGACGTCGCGAATCAGATACCTGCATACTGTTTGGCTTTGCGCTTTTATGGATCCTTAGGATTGCCCTTTGGATAAATAACTGTCTGACTGTCAACACCTCTGCATCCTGATACAGCAGTGAAGTGGAATACATAAAGGGACGGAAAAGGCTTACTTTTAAAATACTGCGCTGGGATCTCTCTAATGTGATTAAATGACTTTTAGCGGCTCCACCCCAAGCGTCAATACAATACAGGATCAGCGATTGGCACAATGCCAAATAAATAGTTTTCATAAGCCGAGGATCGGCAACATGACGGATGTTTTTGAAAATAGCCATTAGTCTACGAATCCGGGAAGATAATGCTTGTATGTGAGGAACAAAGGAAAGGTTATTATCAATTATTACACCTAGGTATCGAATAGTGGTGGATCTTTCGATGATCGGACAAGGACAGGTGTCATTGTGAAACAAGGATTCCCTACATACTGGCGAATGGGCCCGAATGTTATATAGATTTGTCACCGGTTGGGATCTCCTCGAGATAGAGAACGTTAAGTACTTGGTTTTGCTGGTGTTAACGCTCAGAAGATTTTGCTGAAGCCAAATAGAAACATCATTAAAACCCCTTTGAGCAGTGCGAAATACGTGGTCCCAATTGTCTCCCCAGAATATACAGGCAGTATCATCGGCAAAAGAAATGATTTGCCCGTTCAAAATAGTCATATCGCATAATTGGTTTATATATACTAGGAAGAGAGTCGGCCCCAATATGCTGCCTTGCGGGACACCATAATTAACAGGGAGAGGATTACTTATATGTTCACCAATTTTTACAAGTTGTGTTCTATCCTGTAAGTAGCTCTCCAATAATTTAAGTTGGATCCCACGAATACCGCTGTTTTCCAGCTTTCGTAAAAGAAGTGGTACCGACACCGTGTCGAATGCTTTAGCTAAATCTAGAAAAACAGCCAAGCACTTCTGCCCTGCATCTAGCTTTTTCGCGACTGTATTAGTAAGTTCATACACGGCGTCAGCAGTGGATTTCTGTTTACGAAAACCGAATTGACCTTTCGATAGTAGTGATTTTGATTCCAAATATCTAATAAGATTTTTATTAATAATACGCTCAAGGATCTTCGAAAGAACTGGAAGGATAGAAATCGGCCGATAATTATTAACTACGTTTTTATCGCCGTTTTTATGTATAGGACTTATAAGGGACTGTTTAAAAACCTTCGGAAATTGACCAGTTCGTATTGCCAGATTACATACATGGGTTATAGATTGAATCAACCATTCTTTGTTCTGCTTTATGACCTTGGCAGAAATATTATCCCAGCCCACTGAACCAGTATCCTTAAGGGCGCATATCAAATTTGAAACTTCGTCTATATCCGTCTCCAGCAAAACAAATGATGTTAAAGGAATAGATGATGTATTGTTTTGAATTTGTGAATGCTTAGCTGTATTTATATTTGAAGTGGGTTGCTTAATTTTTTCTGCAAGTTCCTTACCAACATTTGCAAAAAAGTTATTGACCGCGTTGACAGAGGTGGAAGGTGACGAAGAGACTGAAAGAAGATCCTGAGTCACAATAACCTTAGGTTTAGCATTCGTAATAGAATTAATTACTTGCCACGTCTTTTTAATATTGGATTTAGCTTTTTCTAACTCAGTACGTTCATACTGCAATTTAAGTTTTTTAATGATATTAGTGCAATAGTTTCGATACCTACGATAAGTTATACTGAGGATTTCATTATCTGGAAATTTTCTTAACTTCAGATGCATTCTGTCCCTATTTCTCAAACAGCGCAAAATTCCTGGGGTTATCCATGGTTTGATAGGAGTGGTGCGTCTTGGTAACATATGGTTAGTCGTATTTTTGTCTATTATATCTTTTAGGGTATGTATTAACTTTTCTGCAGCGAAATTTACATCTTTAGAATCTAAAATGTGTTGAAAATTTGTAGCTTTTATGTCAGTTGTTATGCCTGTATAGTTTATTTTATTAAACATTTGTTTGTGTCGTATGTTATATTTCGGCTGTTTGAGATCCAGGGACAGAATTACAGTATCGTGATCAGTAAGATTAGATTTGACTACCAGAGAGGTACACGGAAAAATTGTTTTAGCTAAGACGTGATCCAAGCAATTAAGTACCCGAGTCGGTAATGTATGAGCTGGGGTCATTCCATATGACGACGTTAAATTTAAATACTGTGATGCATGTGGGTCAGAGCTATCCTGCTTAATGTCTATATTTATATCCCCCACTAGTAGTACATGCTTGTATTTATTAAGCGATTCTAATAATGTGTTCAGTGATTGTATAAAATATCCGTATTCCGAAAAGATGGAGGTCTATAAATTGATATTAACGCTATTGAGTTATTAATTATGGACACTAAACAATTTGCATTTGAAAACTGTGGTTCATAGGTATTACAAAGAAGATCATTTTTAACATACAAAACAATACCGTCGTTTTGGTTGTATAAAGTTTGTGTGAATATTGCTTTATAGCCGTCGATTTGCGGTAGTATAAAATTATGTGAAAGCCAACACTCTGTAAATACAATGATATCAAAAATACAACCAATTCGAGCCAGCAATGTATGAAATTCGGAGATATTATGCGATATACTACGTATGTTTTGTGTAAAAACAGTTAAACTTTTATTTGACTGAGCCAAATACGAACTGCAGTCTTCAGGTGCACAAGCAAATGATGAAAAAAGATCATTATAATCTAAGTTTCTAATCGTAGTGTAAATATCGTCATTCATGTTTAAATCTTATATAAAATAACATTGAACGTAAATTGATGTATCCATATTGACGGAATTGTTTATTGGGTTGCGTACGAGATTGGTATATTTTTTCATCATTATATTTGGTATAAATTAATGCTCGTTTAGAGCTCGCTTTACGTTTTAGATATAGTGAAGAAAACGAATGAATTAATTTTATCAATGGACTAGCATTATCAGTTATGGATATCCACTTACGAGTATGTATGTAGGTTATATATTTAATTAGCATTAAAACCAACAGTGCTCCCAAATTGTAAGTATTAGAAATAATATTTATGAAGAATGATGTAGCTAGGTACTGTAAATAAGTATGAGTAAATAATATAATAAAGTAATAATATATAATAAAATATGTAATACAATGCGAGTGTGTTTCAGTGCAACGTAGTTTAGAGTTGTTTGTAGGTGCAAAATAACTAATATAAATTAAGTAAAAACTTATAAAATAAAGAACTAATGGTAGTCATTTAGAGTTCGACTTCTTCCATTCCTCTAAATGGGATTCACTTTTTATAAGAATATAAGGCATTCCATCTTTCTTTCTCAGGTAAACATTGCCATTTACAGTCCAGCAGTACTCATATTCCAAGGCCTTGGCAGCCTCGCGCGTAAGATAGAATAGGCGCCGGGTTCTATATGTCACGTGTTCCGACACATAAATAGACTGCTGATCACCACTCATACCTAGGTGTGAGGTGTTAAGTTGACTCGAGGGGTTATCACGATTGAACTTTTTGACCATACTTAGGAATTGAATCTTCTGGAGCGTGTTTGCGAATTCCACGACAATTGTAGACTGTTTGTTTTCTGCTTTGCTTGGTATTCTATACACGTCACGTAAGTCGTTAAGTTGTGTTTGCGACTGAATGAATGTAGATAGCGATTGAATGTACTGATAAAGGGTAGTTTTTGATTCCTTGTTAATTTTTGGTACACTTCGAATCTCAATACACGATTTAATACTTCTTTTTTCTATTTCATCTATTTTGTCTTGCATTGCCGATAGGTGCAGTGACGCGTTTTTACGATCCCCTTCTAATTTATTTATTTTCGACTCAATCGAACCAATTTGGTCTGACATAAATTTTGTGGATTTTTCAATATCTTGGTTTGTGGTCTGGATGGATAAATTAAGCGATTTTACCTCAATAAGATGATTCTCAAGAGAGGTTAGTCGCTCGTTCTGCGACGCTAATAATGTCTGCATCATGGCTAAAATTTCATTTTTAAACTCTGTAAATCTGTCGTCCAAAATTTCTTCCGAATTTCTCTTTCTTTTATTAACACGGTCTGCTTGTCCCGTCCCTTCCCTCTGGACGTTACTCGGAACGTCAGAGTCCGATCCCGCCGGTGTTACATTGGTGCTACTGCCAGGAGGCGTACGCGTCACTTTAGGCATAATTATTAATTATTGTAATAGGAAAATAAAGATTTATTCCCAATATTACTTGCGCAACGCCAAACCAATGCACAAGGTTCTAATTCGATATAATTAAGCTCAAGTTTGCAACTTCTTCATGAATTGTATTCCTAGTAGATAGCTCGTATTCTCTTTTCTACACTATATGAACTAACAAAGTACCAAGACATCATATATCGACGATAGTGTACAGCAGTCAGCACAGCACTAGCTTAGTCGGGCAGAAACTATGACAATGCGCATGCGCACTCCAACCCATGAACACACCCTTAAGAGAAGGTGAGAAGGCACACGATGCGCGTCACAGAGGGCGGCGCTCGATGAACAGGGACAAAAGCTGTTTCGCTGGCCGTATGAATGAGTGAGACGCACACACGTAAAGTGATCCTTTCGTAGCTATGAGTTCTTAGTCCAACAAGTGTATAAATTCAAATTGTACCTTGTAATCAAAATTTTTCCCTCACTTCCTTCTTCGCTTCCGTATTCTTATTCTGTGGTAATTGCAGACAGCTATACACCAATCATGTCGTCCCACCTCCACTCACCCGAAGACGTTATATTTGTTTCAATTACTGCGCTTGGTTATGACTAACACGCTTAGAGGTGAGATGTATCTTTAGTTTATGTCTTCCTATTTTCTTATGAATTTAATTTTGCACAATTTACTTTAAATTAAGTATAATAAAAATAATATAGCATCTAATACACGACTGCTCACAACGGAGGTCCGAGGGGAGAGGATTTTTTTTTGTACGAGGTGAACCGGGGCATTCCAGGGAGAAGAATAAATAGAATCGCGCTCCTCGTTGTTCATATGATCAAGTGTTAATCTGGAGAGATTATTTTGCAGTAACTGGTTTACCTCACCATTATCATTTACGTTGTTTACGTGTACGGGGTCTCCTTCTATCTTGGAAATTTCGAATGGGTTACAAATTGTAAGTGATATTTCTTCGTCTAGGGTGTTTTGTATTACCGTGGTTGCGAATCCATTTTTGCACGTAACCATTGCGGTAGGCATTCGTACGCCATCACAAAACTGTATACTATATAGCCCTGTCCGTTATATAGGTTAGCGGGAAGTTTCACGCGCTGTTCTGATCGCGGGGCTAACCGTACTACATGCTGAGGGCATTCAATAGGTATAGATGTATTTTTTGTAACTAGACATTTTTCATTTAGTTGGTTTTCGGCTTCTAACTGCAACATTAAGTCTAGGCCGATTAAACCGTCATAGTTATTATCTACATTAAAAACATAGAATTTATGAAACTCGTTACTTTGAAAAGTCGGGAAGAGGGGTATCGTTATCACTTCATCATGGCAACTAGTGGCATGAGTTCTAATTACTTGAAAGGGCTCGCGGGATTTTGCATGGAAGAAATATTCATTTGTTTTCCAAGGACTTATAAATGATCGCGTGCTACCAGTGTCTATCATGGATTTACTATTTATTTCCGGAATATATATATATGGCAATTTTAGGTTTGAGTCTATCATTTCTTGGGATCTTGAGAGGCTTTTATTTGAAAATTCGCATTATTGTTATCGGCGTGTTCTTGCGTATCGCTATTGACAGCGGTGTCCTCAACATGTTCTATTGGCAAATTATTATTTGAGTAAGCCGGATATTTTCTTCATAATAGTATTGAAGGCTATTAGGGTCTATATAATTATCATAACATTCGTAGGGCTCGTTTAAATAAAACTGAGGCTTAGCAGGTGCAGCTGTTCTCATAGATACATCGTTACTTGGTATTGGCTTAGGTTGCTGCACAAAAGGACGTTGATTGAACTGTTGCGGCGGAGAGTTGCCGAACTGAGGCGGTCGGTAGCCGATTTGCTGAGGCGGGCGGTACCCGAATTGTTGGGGTGGCCGATAGCCGAATTGTTGTGGAGGACGATAACCAGCCGGTTGGGCCATGAAACCAGATGATTGTAACGGGCGGTTAACTGCTTGTGGTATTCCGAATCTAAATTGACTGTTCTGTGGTATTCCAAATTTAAATTGATTATTCTGAGGGAATCCCGTGGGAGTTATATATGGTTTCGGTACGAGGGGTGACGTATAAGGAAAACCAAATTTAAGAGGCGTACTTGGCTGAGACGCGATTTTTGGTTTATCAAAAATTTTGTTTCTGCGATTATATTGATCTAAGAAGTTCACTTCTTCTAGAACATATTTATGAGCGTCTTCTAAGGTGGTCGGATTTTTAATACGCACAGTACGAATTATGTGCTCCGGCAAATTATATAAAAAAAACGTTCAGTGCCGTATTATTATAAATAATATGTTTCACGTCACGGAAATCGGTGCTATTTAATCTATTAACTTTAGCTAATAATGCTGACTGTACACTCTGAATTCGATGACAAAATTCCGAAAAAGACTCATTTGATTTTATTTTTAAACTTTCTAATTCTATGGCTACACACTCCTCACTACGTGGGTCTCCGAAATGTTGATCTAGCAAATTCTTTAATTCATTCCAAGTGGTTATATCAGTACGCTCACTGATAAGCGCGACTGCATTCCCGGTCAATTTGCTAGTGAAGCATTGCATTAAATATTCGTTTCTATTTTGGTCGCCTTGATATTTTAAAATTGCGTATTCACATTTTCTTAAATATAAATTTAATAATCGGGAATCTCCCGAAAATTGTGGAATTAATGCCAATGCATCACTTGATTTAATAGTTAATTTGTTATCATTTAAATTTACACTTTATTGATTGCTATTAGCCATTTTGGAATGAATCAAATCACACACAATTATTATATAAAAACTGTAAAAATGTGTAAAAACTATAATAAAACACACAATATAAAATATAAAACACACAACTTGGGTAAAGATTAATATAAAATAGACACAACAAAAAGAAGTTAATATTTCTATATACTAATTTACTAATTATATGTATATAATTTGATATACTTTATAATTATGTTCAGCAGTAGTCTTTAATCCATGTATTATATTTATTTTACTTATTTATAGTACTATATAGTTTCACGACTTAACCAGATAACGTTATTACGAAAGAGTTTTATTTCACAATAACAAATAGGGAATGGAAATGAAAGGAAAGCGAAGAGTTTTACTCACCAACCCATCAGACCAATCGCCATAGTCCTTGTCTTCGTAGCCCGCAACTATACTTATTTATTTGTTCGGAAGATCACTCGTAGCGCGCCGCGAACGCGTCTTCTGGCCAAAATTTGATAGCTAAGTGTATGAACACGGAAAAAGAACGAAAAACGGCGTCGCCTTCTCGAGTAATCCTACCACGGCTGCGCCAGTAATGTTTTGGGAACATGAAACGGGCTTTTTAAAAACTAAAAAACTAAATGATTATAACGTGTGACAGAATTGAATGACAATCGTATAATGAATTAAAAATGAGATACATATGGCTCCGAAGGGCCAGACTGCTTACTTAGCTATTACTTATCTATGTCCGACGGACAGCGTCGGTGTCCAGTCCCGCTGACTCTATCAAAAGCTCGGGTCTGGACGACGTAACTACTCGCGCGCCAACGAAGCTGTCAAAATAAAGCCATAAACAAATGGCGCCAAAAACAAAAGTCAATATTCGTATTCGCATTCGCGAATATCGACGGCAGATATTCGCATTCGATAATGTCTAAAAATTGACATTCGTTACATCACTAGTACCTAATACCATCGTTTATTTCTATCTCAAAATCGACTTCACCGGAAACCTATCTATCTATCTATTTTTTTGTAAAAATCTTGGGCATCTTACGGAATAAGATTGAACAAGCCTTTTAAGTCATTCAAGTTCTCTTCATCTAAGTTACCGACTGGATAAGCAGAGCAAACGTCGCACATATTTTTCTTTAATGAAATATTTTTTCAAAGGTCAGCCTATTCACTTGCGGTTCTTACTAAACTATGATATGATGGAACGTATTGTTTGTTTGTTTCCTTTCGTGCATAGTGCAAGGGCATCTTTGGAAGCCAGTTTAAAAAGTTATTCGTGTGTATACCTTTGTGATTTAGGTTTTAATGCTTTCTCAACATTATTATTGGGATTAATACAAAATTCACATTTTTTACCCACGCCTGAACTGTAAATGAGCTGATAGAAAGAGTATTAAGGAATATGTTCCTACATACATGAACCTAACGAACCATCATCATCAACGCTCGTGGGTTCGATTCCCACATAGGACAAACATTTGTATGCCTGAACATGTCTGTTTGTCTTAGTCTGGGTGTTTTCTATGTATCATAAGTATGTATTTACAAAAAAAATGTATTTACGTATGTTTATCAGCTGTCTAGTACCCATAACCCAAGCTTCGCTTACTTTGGGGCTAGATGGCGCTGTGTAATTTGTCGACAATATTTATCTGACAATATCATACTTAATGGGTAAAAATAATTGTATGTACCTTCACGCCTTGAGGTTAATTTGGTCTTACTAGTTGTATAAGAACGGGTTACTAATGAGGAAATATAAACTTTCCGTTACTCTCACCTCATGTCTCTCCAAATGGATTGATGAATATTTTGTCGAATACTGTCTGTGACTTCAGTACAAACTATTAATTTGTTCTTCTTAAAAAAACCACATTGGTATCTCTCTCCAATCTCTCTTGCGGGTCTTGGAGTGTCTTCTGCTGAAACTTTCCGTCACGGGGTTACACCTTAAATACGATTCGCCCTGCATTCTATGCACTTTGGCTCTATTTCTTTTCCAAAGGAAGGGCCTGCTTAGGCTATAGCTATAGCTGACAAGCAACATGGGAAGAATTGGCATAAAATCATGTAGAGCTATTGAATTTAATTGAATTTCGTCTTGTCTAAGAGACAAACTGGTTGTCCCACCAATAAAGAATGTAATTCTTTGTAGAAAGACTTTGCAGCTCATCCAAACCACTTATGAGACCTCATGCCAATCCAACTCGAAATTCAAGATGGAATAGTCTACTATTGTTGCTTTTGCATGATAAGCATGCATTAGTTATGCTCGTGTCCAAAAGGAAATAGAATAGACGTAGCCGCTACCTTTTGTTTCGTTTTCGAACTGAATACGTACCCCTCAGCTGATCAAAATGATCAACGCCACTCATGTTGTACTGTTGGAATAAGTATACAAAAATAAATCTATCTCGCTCTGTTTAATAGACATCTGTCTTAGTCACACAAAATTGTTTATAATATCTTTAAACAAAGGGCTGCATTGTTAAATGCTCTGTATGCCTTAGTCAGCTAACCAAGCTATGTAGTCCAGTAGAAATCATATTCCAGTTTAGTATCGTCCGACTCCTTTGTAGTAGAACACATCTTTCTAAGAGTGCATAAAATAAATTTAATTATTATAATTTGCACTGAACGAATCTTTTATTTTTGGCTTCCTAACCTAACAGATTATGGGCCCAGTGTACAGTACAAAGTGGCCTTTTAAGTGATTGAAAGAAACAGACTTTTTTTTAATACGATAAAAAACGCTTTAAGTGGTAGCGTTTAAGACTTGTGATTTTTGTAATTTTGGTAGAGAAACTATTTACGTATTCTAAGTGACTTTTTGTGTTATTTTCTAACTGTAACGATGGACGGTTCAAAAGTAAAAAGAAATATTAGACTGTTTGACGGCGAAAAGTATTCTTTATGGAAACTTAGAATACGCAGTTTATTAAACGAATTTGAAGTGCTACAAGTAATTGACGAAGAGCCTCCTGTACGCATCAACAGTGATTGGACGAAGAAAGAAAAGATAACGAAAAATACCATCATCGAATATTTATCAGATTCTTTGCTGGGGTTTGCTAATGAAGAAACAGCAAAACAGATTTTCATAAAACTCGACGCAGTGTATGAAAGAAGAAGTATCGCATCCCAATTGGCATTGAGAAAAAGGTTATTGAATTTGAAGATTGGTTATTAGAAGACAGAGAAAAATCGAATATCTCAGGGTTTGCTTTCATGGTTGGAAACGAATGCTATTCTGAAGAAGGCAAAAGTACCAATAAAATTACATTCATATTAGACTCTGGTGCCTCAGATCATTTAATTAACAGAGAAGATCTAACACGTGGGTTCATAGAACTTCAGTCTCCAGTAAATATTTCTGTAGCTAAAAACGGAACATTCATTAGTGCGACAAAAAGAGGCACTCTATCTATTACCACTGATACGGGTATGAGTGGATTGCTACAGGATGTTCTTTTCTGCTCAGAAATTCCATATAATTTGTTATCGGTCAAAAGAATGCAACAGGCTGGAATGACCGTAATTTTTGGTCAAATTGGTGTACAAATACTCAACAAAGAGGGTGTTTGCGCCTACTAGCGCCGCCTATTGTCCAATGAGTGCATCCACCTATTTTCCTACCCACTTTCCACCTATTTTTTATTTCCTTCCTACCTACATGTGGGACGTAAAATCATAACCGCTATATGCTATGCAACGAGCCAGTGCAACGTGTGTAGCCGCCGGACATTGGTGTAGAAAGGAAGTACCACATTGCAACCCTCGCAGTTACGCGCTGGCAACAAACCAGAGGAACATTTCGCATTTGATTCATAATCCGCTGTTGTGAACGCAAAAGACTAACCCGCATTTCATCGCTTGTGATGATAAAAACATTACTCAGTTGTTGAACTTAGTGTATGTGTAAGTGTTGTACTTTAAGTTAAATGTAAGGTGAAAAAGAAGAGTCGTCCACGTGCACGTTAGCATTGGGCGAACGACAACTCATCGTAGGAGTTGGAGACAAAGAAGAAAAGGAGGTGAGTCCCATGTGTTCCTTTGTTCTCCCTCAATTGTACCATATCGCAACGCACTCGCATAACCTATTAATAAAAAATACAGTCCACTGAAATAATCATTCTACCATAACAGGGTTCACTCGTACTAAACCCACTCCCACTGCAGTACAATTAGATTAAGGTGACGTGAGTCCAGGGCTTGGCCGTTTTCGAGGGGGTGAGGTGCGGAGCTTGAGAGGAGCCGGCGCGGGGTACTCGCTTACAAGCGCCCGATCGCTGCCGAGACGCCACAGTATAGCGAAGCGACTATCTACACCCGTGTAGTATTACACCTACACCCGTCAATACAATAGTTAAAAGTACTTACTGGAAATATAATTATATGAAAATAAATAAACCACATGTAAAAATACATTTTTTTTATTAATGAAGTATATTATATTCAACATGCAAACAAGTGATGTTTTGGTATATTATGAAAAAGTAAAGAATTCAAAATAAAAAGAAAACTATTCAATAATTATTTTATATTCAATTATATTTATTATTGGTCAAACTAAAATAGGTACATACTTAGACTAACTAACTATCACGCGCCAGCATACACTATTCTTCATCCTTCTAGGAATCGATATGTGCCGTACAGCACGCGTTTGTCCCTAGCTACTATGCCCGAGCATACAGCGGTATTGATATTAACAGTATTTATATTTGACAACCCCGGTGGTCCAATGGCTAACCATGTCCAGTTTGATTCCGAGGTCGTGGGTTCGATCCCCGCACAAGATACGAGTAAATATTTGTGTGCATGAACATGTCTGTTTATCTTGGTCTGGGTGTTTTCTATGTATTATCTATACTAATATTATAAAGCTGAAGAGTTTGTTTGTTTCTTTGTTCGAATTGAAAAAATATTTTAGTGTTAGCCTACATTTCAAGGAGGCTATATATAGGCTATATAACATCACGCTAACACCAATAGGAGCGGAGCACCGATAAAAAACGGGAAAAAAATATTCCTTTTGAGGGCTTACGTTGCGTGCGCTGCGTAAATTTGCGCATATGCCTATCTTTTAAGATTAAATCACTATAGCATAATATAGGTAAAAGGTTGTTTGTCCTTCTTTCACGTCAAAAGTAACAAACGGATTTACATGTTTTTTTTTTGATATAGTTTAAGGCCTGGAGAGTGACATAGGCTACTCTTTATCCCGGAAAAACATTTTATTCCCACGGGAAAAAATAAAGTTAATCATTTGTCCTTCTTTCACGTCAATAACGAACCTAAGTACGGACGTGATTTTTTTAATGGGGATAGTTTACGATCTGGAGAGTGACATAAGCTACTTTTTATCACGGAAAAACATCTTAATCCAATGGGAAAAATAAACTTTGTAAACATTTGTCCTTCTTTTACATCGAAAGTAACCTAAGTACCGACATGATTTTTGTTAACGGGGATAGTTTACGGTCTGAAGAGTGTCATAAGCTACTTTTTATCCCATCAAGTAAAAAAATGACAACAAGAAAAAAATATACACAAATTAATGGCAGCTTCCCTGGACCACGCGCGCGAAGCCACGGGTAACAGTTAGTATGTATGTATTTACAAAAAAAAATATTGATTTGATTTCATGATTGATTGAGAGAATTGTTATTTGGCTGCGGTATTCTGTGAGGTGGATGTAATTCCCCAGTCGGGTAGCTTACAATTACGCTCCCTACCTCTCTTTTCGCCAGAGATTCGTTTGTCAGTCAGCAGGGTACACAGCGCGCAGGTGAAATTGGCTTTTGTTTAAAGATGTTGATGAACCACTTACACCCTAAAATATTAATGATCCAACGTCCTAGCTCCTACACCAAAAAAATATTAAGCGTAAGTCGTGTCCTACACCAAAAACGTTGGTGGCGGAAGCACGCAAAGTAGTGTAGATCAAATTGCCTGTAAATTTGACTTCCGCAAAATAACACCTGAATCAATTAACTATCTACCTACTACTATTATAAATGCGAAAGTATGGATGTCTGTTTGTTCCACTATCTTTGGGGTTATCACTATATCTGGGCTGTAAGTGGTTCATCAACATCTTTGAACCAAAGCCAATTTTACCTGCACGCCGTGCACCCTGCTGACTGACAAACGAAGCGCTGGCAAAGGGAGGTAGGGAGCGTAATTGTAAGCTACCCGACTGGGGAATTTACCTCCACCTCACAGAATACCGCAGCCAAATAACAATTCCCTTGAGAGTTGTTGTGTTCCTGCGAGTGAGTGAGGTCACCAGAAAGGAAGGAGTTGCTGTGTTGGTAGCGGGAGTGGCGATGCGCGAGCAATATTTTAAGTTGCGAGCGTTATTATAACTACGGTAACCATTTCACATCAGGCGGGCCGTATGTTTTTACGGCCCGACGAAGTATAAAAAATAAAAATTATGACGCCTAAACGGCCAAACCGATTTCGATGATCGCGTACCTACATGTATGCGATAAACTCAATCGCTACTGAACGAATTTCAATGTGGGTTTACAGATATTCCAAGAAAGATTTATAATAAAGTTTTCCAAAGAAACATCTAGCATGAGAAAAGAAAACCGGGTCTCAGTAAAAAAATAAATGTATCATCATCATCGTTGTTTTGTTGTCTTACTGATATTCCTACACTGTGTTTATTTCAACGTGTTTATTGACAACGCGTTGAACGGACGCGCGGCACAGGTCCTACCTCGAACGCAGCTCCTAGAGCACTGACGTTGAGAGCGATCGAGAATCGGGGAGGGTGCGCGACCGCAAATCGTTATTCTTTTAATAATTTTATTTCAATTATTTTATTTGTAAAAGTAATAGCATAGTGCTCTCGTAATTAAAATTATGAAAATTTTGGTATAATTTCCTTATAAAAAAATTGTATTAAATAGTTATAATTTTTACTTAGTGCAAATTTAGAGAGTAAGTTCGCGATTTTTTTCTATCGAGCCAAAAATTATTAATTGTGTTTTCAATAGCTTTGTGCCCTGCAGAAAGGACTTAAGATTTCATAGTTAAATTTCTAGGAACCAAATTGAAATAGTTTAATAGAACTATTCTTTCAATAAGCGTGTTTCCTGGACTCACTTCACCTTAAACATTAGGTGAACCCCGTCCCCCGCGCCCCCATTTCATGGTCCTTCGAGCCGGATTGTTCTGGAGAATTCTAGAATCGCCATCTTTAGTGGTTGATCCGCCATTTGTAAGTTACGATATTAAATCGCATCGCATTCCAATATTTTAGTTATTGAACCGCATTATACGCATTCCAGTATTTTTTCGATATTGAACCGCATCGCATTCCATATTATTTGGCATAATAATATACGTACGATATTTTTCTCCAATTAGTCGCATTATTGTTTGAGTGTGCATAAAAATTTCGCCCATATTTAGCAGTTGCGATCGCCCGCAGTTTTGATTGTGCATATACCCCCGCTATTCGCACATTATAGTGTCGTTGATTGTTACATTTCATAGTTACTTAGTTAAAAATGCCTAACCCCGCAATCGCAAAGACTGAAATGAATGAAACTGAGTTTCAATTGAATAATTTGTTGTCAAGACGTGAGGCTTATTTCGAGCGAGTTCAAATTATTTACAAAGCATCGCAAAACATAAACGATGAAACCGCCATCGAGTTATTTTTGTCAAAAGTCGAATCGTTGGATTCTATTAGAAATAGTTACCTTGAGACTATAGAATCTATTAACATGTTGCAATCAAAGTTAGATCCTAATTTCAAGCCTAGCCATCAAACATGGTTAGCTTTCGAGGACCTGTACTGCCTTATAAAGAGACAAGTTGTAAAAGTAAATATGACGCGTGAATCTAAGCCTGTCATTGATATTAAGAGCGCTAGACCAAAGTTACCCGCTTTAGAAATTTTGGATTTCTCGGGAGATCCACAGACTTGGCCTTTATTCTACGCTAGTTTTAAGTCCACCATACATGAGAATAACTCGCTTACTGATGCAGAACGATTGCATTATCTCATCAGTAAACTGAAGGGGCCTGCTAAGTCGGTCTTAGCTGGTTTGACCCCGGTCGCTTCTAATTATGGTATTATATATGCCACATTAGTAAATAAATATGAAGATGTACGGTTACAAGCAACTACGTATTTAGATAACATCTTCAACTTAAAACCTATGTCAAATCCAACCGCAGAGTGCTTAGAAGGATTTGTAGATAAGTTGGCATCGTCAGTCGCCGCCTTAAAAAACCTTAAGTTAGATAATCTATCGGAATTTATATTCTTGTATCTTGCATTAAAACGACTGGACACAGATATTACACGCGCATTTGAAATGGACTGTCGAGGTACAGACATACCTACATTTGATAGCTTGATTTCATTCTTACGTGATCAGGTTAAAATATTAAACAGAACCCCTATGTTAAAATCGCATAAAAACAAGAATACACAACGCAGTACTGAAAAACCGCAGAAACAAACACTAGTTTCTTATAATGTTACGCAGTCGCAGTCAACCGAGAGTAAGTCGGCTAGTCCATGCAAGATATGTAGTCTATGTAATTCTGCTGCGCATGAACATTTGTATAAGTGTATCGCTTTCCGCAATCTACCTCCGCAAGATAGATACAATTTTGTTAAGTCACAAAATTATTGTTTTAATTGTTTAAGTAGTCAACACAGAATAAGAAATTGTAATTCTAAGGCATATTGTAAAATATGCAATAACAAACATCATACTATGTTGCATATTGAGAGGCACACGGAGTCGTCGATGACTCGAGCCCGCCCCGCGCGCCCGCTCGCACCGCGCGCACCGTTCGCACCGCACGCGCCGTCCGCTACCTCCCAGGCGTCAAGCGACGTCTCGCAGCCTACGGTCGCAACCGCGAATTGTATTACGCTACCCGCTACTCGAAACACAATATTATTGGGTACAGCCCGCGTAGTTGTTTATGATTCGAACGGCAGGGAACAGATATTACGATGTTTATTAGATAGCGGGTCGCAAAGTAATTTTATTACGAATAATGCTAGTGATAGATTAGGTTTAAGAGGAAATCAACGCACCGCGAATATATTAGTTAAGGGCATAGGTGGAAATAAGGCTGTCTCCACATTGTTGAATATAAATATATATTCTCGCTTTAATAAAAATATTTCGTATAGTTTAGACGCACTAGTTGTTGATAAAATTACAGATAGGTTACCAAGTGTCCATGTCCACAGATCTATGTTGTCAAATTTCGATTCGTTGCCCTTAGCAGACGACACATATTGTACACCGGGAGAGATTGACCTATTGATTGGTGCATCGTTGTTCTCGCATTTATGGCTACCACAAAGGGTAGAAAGTCGCTTAGGCTCGCCGCACGCTTTACAGAGCACCCTAGGTTATGTTGTATTTGGTTCTGCACCTACCGCTTTCGTTGACAACAGCACTATTTCATGTGTTGTCCCGGATTCACTTGATATTGTTTTGAAACGCTTTTGGGAATTAGAGGAGATAGACGCTCCTACCCCTAAAAGTCCCGCTGACAAAGAGTGTGAGAATTTTTATCGTAGCACTACAACCCGCAACCCGCAAGATGGTAGATACACGGTCGCTTTGCCGTTCTCTAAGGATCCCTCCACACTAGGTGATTCTTATAAAACCGCTGAAAAACGTTTTTTGTGTTT
Source organism: Hypsopygia costalis (assembly GCA_937001555.2). Lineage (NCBI taxonomy): Eukaryota > Metazoa > Arthropoda > Insecta > Lepidoptera > Pyralidae > Hypsopygia > Hypsopygia costalis. The sequence goes on along the minus strand of OW443347.2, from coordinate 11,034,179 downwards.
GGAGCGTAAGCTCACCGCATCGCCCGCATACAAGTTAGCCTATGATCAAGTCATACTTGATTATATAGATAAGGGGTATCTCTCACCCGCGCCCGCAGATAAGGATAGTTCTTCGCATTCATATGTAATACCGCATCATGGTGTGGTTCGTAGCGACAAGACGACCACAAAATTAAGAATTGTTTTAGACGCTAGCATGAAGACTACGTCATCTATTTCGCTAAATGATATTTTGTATAATGGAGAGAATTTGCAAGGGAATTTATTTACTATAATTATCAATTTTCGATTATTTGCTATCGCTCTGTCGGCCGATGTACGGCAAATGTTTTTATGTATTGGAGTTCGTGAAGATGATCGCAGATATCAACGAATATTATATCGCTTCGCACCGACGGAACCCATCGTCACTTATCAGTATAATCGCGTTTGTTTTGGAGTCCGTTCCAGTCCGTTTCATGCATTGAGGACAATCAAACAACTCGCTGAGGATGAAGGCGCCGCATTTCCGAACGCTAAGAAGGTCTTAGAAGTTGGCTTGTACATGGACGATGTAGTTTACTCTGTTAGTTCGGAAGAAGAAGGTACTGCCATTTCCAAGGAATTAATAACGCTCATGAAGACCGGTCAATTCGATCTTGTAAAATGGACAAGTAATTCTCAAAACGTATTAGATGCTCTTCCGGCTTCTCACTGCCTCTCGTCTGACAAGCAATTTGACGAATCGCAAACGCATAAGGTTTTAGGTTTGTGTTGGTCGCCTTCCACTGACTTGTTTTACGTGCAAGTCAAGCTTCCAAACGAATTATGTACAAAACGCAACATACTCTCATGTGTCGCTAGATTTTGGGACTTAATGGGATTTTTGGGACCCGTCATTTTATACGCCAAACTGCTTATCAAGGAGCTTTGGTTATGTAATTGTGATTGGGATGAAACACCGCCAGAATTTATAGTAAAACTTTGGAATCAATATCGCATCGAGTTGCCCTTGCTCAACCAAATTAGCTTACCGCGTTATGTAGATATAACGAAGTGCAGTGACGTCACGATTGTAGGCTTCTCCGACGCCAGTGAAAAGGCGTACGGCGCAGTTGTTTACTTTCATGTCAATAATAACGGAGTGAACAGTATTCACTTGCTGTGCTCGAAATCCAGAGTGTCGCCCGCAAAGGTTATTTCGTTAGCTAGGCTCGAGTTATGCGCCGCGCTCTTACTAGCTAAACTTATACGCACTGTACATGATACTTGTAGTAATCGCATCGCAATTAAAGATATTTTCGCATTCACAGACTCAACCGTAGCACTTTGTTGGATTCATTCGTCACCTCACCGCTGGGGAACATTTGTCGCAAACCGCATAACGAAGCTTCAGTCATACTTATCCTCGGAGCATTTCTACCATGTATCCGGAACTGACAATCCCGCTGATTGTTTGTCTCGTGGTTTAACGCCCTCTCAAATTGCTGATCATCCGCTGTGGTTCTGTGGCCCGCCGTGGGTCTCTTCGGACCCCAGCGAGTGGCCAATCGCGCCCTTCGACCCCTCCGGAATATCGAAGCCCCCAGAGGAAAAGACGCACGTATTAGTAGTTTCTGAAACTTTAAATAGGCCTATGCTGTTACAGTTAGCAGATCGGTTCTCATCTTGGTCTAAACTGTTGAGATGTGTTGTTTATATGTACCGCTTCCTAAGATTACTTCCGCATCGCTCATACATCTCAGCATCCGATTTACGATTCGCTGAATGTAAGGTTATTAAAGAATTGCAAAGCTTATACTTCTCTAACGAGCTTAAAGCTTTGCAAGCTAACTCGCTTCGCAATCCCGCATTTTTAAAATTGAAACCGTTTATAGATGATGAAATTTTACGTGTTGGTGGTAGGCTACAAAACTCTGACTTGAGCTACCAGCAGCAGCACCCCATCATATTGCCGCGCAGAGACCACGTAGTGGATTTGCTCGTTGATTATTATCACAAAATTCATTGCCACGCAGGTCCTGATTTATTAATGTCGCTACTTAGAGAAAATTATTGGATATTTTCCGCTCGCAATATAATTCGAAGTAGAATACACAAGTGTAATAAATGCTATAGATTACGCCCGCGACAGATCTTCCCCGAGATGTCAAATCATCCTGCATGTCGTGTCACGCCTTCCGCCAAAGCTTTTGCTCATGTGGGCTTGGACTTTGCAGGACCTCTGAAGGTCACACCCCGCCGAGGCCGTGGTGTGCACGCCCTTAAGGCTTATATTTGCCTATTTGTGTGCCTCACTACTAGGGCGGTACATATTGAGTTGGCGTCAGACTTAAGTTGTGCTTGCTTCCTATTAGCTTTCAAACGCTTTCTATCGCGTCGCGGCCCTGTATCGCATTTATATTCCGATAACGGAACCAATTTTATAGGAGCTAAACGTTATTTGGATGAATTGCATAAGTTTTTAGTATCGCAACGTTTTAATTCTGAATTCGCGCACTTAGTAGCAGAAAATCGCATAGAATGGCATTTTAATCCACCCGCCGCACCGCATTTTGGGGGAAATTGGGAGTCCAACGTTAAGAGTGTTAAGACTCATTTGTTCAGAGTTGTAGGAGACCAAGTTCTTACGTTTGAGGAGCTTTCTACGGTACTCACACAGGTAGAAGCCGTATTGAACAGTCGACCTCTGTGTCGCACGTTGTCGTCCGATCCTTCGGAACCGCTCGCTTTAACGCCCGCGCATTTCTTGACATTAACGCCATTAAAGTATTTACCTGCACCCACTATTGGTAAAAATGAAGTGGATCTCAATCAAAGACACTCACTAGTAACTAGGTTGGTTCAGTCATTTTGGTCGCGATGGAGAAACTCTTACCTGCACACTCTGACAACGCGACAAAAATGGAACACTCCAACTAATCCCATCTCTGTAGGCACTGTCGTGATTGTTGTCACCGATAACGCACCCCCTCTTCACTGGCCATTAGGTGTTATTGAGGAAGTATATCCCGCCAAGGACGGCATTATTAGAGTAGCCCGCGTTAGAACTTCGGCTCGTTCGTATCTGCGTCCAGCTGTCCGCTTATGTCCACTGCCTAGCCAGTGAATCGCTATTAGTAAACCCGCATTTAGTTTTAGTTTAGAATAGTTTAGCATACCCCTCATAGTTTTTCCCGCAATAGTTCGCATTTTATTTTGCATAGTATCGCATTAGTGTTAGTATCCTTCGCATCGCTCATATCGCGATTAGTCTCGCATATGGTCTTTTTTTGAAGGGATCCTTCAAGTGGGGGGGGGATGTTTGCGCCTACTAGCGCCGCCTATTGTCCAATGAGTGCATCCACCTATTTTCCTACCCACTTTCCACCTATTTTTTATTTCCTTCCTACCTACATGTGGGACGTAAAATCATAACCGCTATATGCTATGCAACGAGCCAGTGCAACGTGTGTAGCCGCCGGACATTGGTGTAGAAAGGAAGTACCGCATTGCAACCCTCGCAGTTACGCGCTGGCAACAAACCAGAGGAACATTTCGCATTTGATTCATAATCCGCTGTTGTGAACGCAAAAGACTAACCCGCATTTCATCGCTTGTGATGATAAAAACATTACTCAGTTGTTGAACTTAGTGTATGTGTAAGTGTTGTACTTTAAGTTAAATGTAAGGTGAAAAAGAAGAGTCGTCCACGTGCACGTTAGCATTGGGCGAACGACAACTCATCGTAGGAGTTGGAGACAAAGAAGAAAAGGAGGTGAGTCCCATGTGTTCCTTTGTTCTCCCTCAATTGTACCATATCGCAACGCACTCGCATAACCTATTAATAAAAAATACAGTCCACTGAAATAATCATTCTACCATAACAGGGTTCACTCGTACTAAACCCACTCCCACTGCAGTACAATTAGATTAAACATTAGGTGAACCCCGTCCCCCGCGCCCCCAGAGGGTAAGATGGTAACAAAGGGTGAGTCTTTGAATAACTTAATTGGTATTAATTTCATGCTTAATAAATGTGCTTTGAATTGCTCATCAAATAGGGTCATGAATAGTAACTATGATTTGTGGCATCAAAGATTGGGTCACATAGGCAAATCTAAGTTCTTGCAAATTAAAACCAAACAAATGTTTTCTGATATTGATCGATTAAATAATAGTGAAAGTTTATGTGAAGCTTGCATATACGGAAAACAAGCAAGTCTGTCATTTCATAAAAGTAAATCTAAAATTATTAAACGACCTCTATTTAATGTGCATTCCGACGTGTGTGGTATGATCACTCCTTCGACACTTGACGGCAAAAACTATTTTGTGATATTTGTATACGAATACACGCACTACTGTGCGACATACTTAATAGCTCATAAATCAGACGTTTTTTCTGCTTTTCGAGATTATGTTGCTAAGTGCGAAGCTCATTTTAGTTTGAGACTTGTCAATTTATATTGTGACAACGGTGGCGAATATTTATCGAGTGAAATGAAAGAATACTGTATGCAAAAAGGTATTACCTACCATTTAACAGTGCCGTATACCCCTGCTTTGAATGGTATTGCCGAACGTATGATAAGAACGTTAACAGAACGAAGTCGAACTTTAATAGCAGCCGCTAAGTTAGACAAGTCGTTCTGGGGTGAGGCTGTGTTAACTGCTACATATCTTATCAATGTTAGCCCCACAAAAGCACTGAAAGTACACACCGTTTGAATTGTGGCATAATAAGAAGCCGCAACTTAAGTATTTAAAGGTTTTCGGTTCAACTGTGTATTTTCTTAACAAAAGTAGAAAAGCAAAATTCGATGAGAGATCCTTGAAAGGGATATTGGTTGGTTATGAACCGAATGGTTATAAGGTGTGGAATGTGGTAGAAGAAAAGTTTGTAAGAGTCAGAGATGTAATTGTTGATGAGATTAATTTCTTGTCAAGTAGGCCAGTGAAGCCTGAAGGTATTGTATCTGAAAATACCAATAACTCTGACGAGCACATGTGTAGCAGGTTGTGCGCATCTGATAATATAAGATCAGATGATGTGAAACAAACGGGCAGTGTACCCTGCGCATTAGGTCCACCACCTAATAAATCTGTACGCAGTGCAGATAAGCATACATGCTATGATTCATTTCAAGATAAATTGACTGGATCTCGGAATGAGTAGCTTCTAGTAGTTCGAGTGTTATTAGAAGAAGTGATCGAATTAAAAATTTGCCTACAGTGTCTTATGATGAAAACAGTAATGATATTTCTGTGAACTATTTATTACACGCAAAGTCTTTAATATGTACAATTCCTACATCGTATACCGAAATTCAAACCAGGCATGATAGACTTTTGTGGCAAAAAGCTGTTGATGAGGAAATTAAATCACTTATTGAAAATGACACTTGGACGCTTGTTCCGAAACCCGAAAACAGAAATAATGTTGACTGTAAATGGATATTTAATATTAAAAATGATGAGTTTGGCAAACCTTTGAAATATAAAGCGCGTTTGGTCGCTCGCGGTTTTAGTCAAGAATATTTAATTGACTATGACGAAACTTTTGCGCCAGTTGCAAGAATTTCAAGTTTTAGATTTATATTAGCATTTGCAAATCAATTCAATTTGCTCATTCACCATATGGACGTCAAAACGGCATTTTTGAACGGCAAACTAAAAGAGGAAATTTACATGAAAATTCCTGAAGGAATTCCAAACGCAAACAACTTAGTTTGTATATTGAATAAAGCTTTATATGGTTTAAAACAATCTGCACGTTGTTGGTTTCAAATTTTCGAACAAACTTTGATTGAAAAGGGTTTTCAATACTCATCAGCTGATCGTTGTATTTATTTCCTAGATGCCGGTGACATTTCAAAAAATATTTATGTTGTACTTTATGTCGATGATCTTGTTATTTCGACTGCTGATATAAATACCATGAATAGTTTCAAAACTTATTTAATTAAAAAGTTTAAAATGTTAGACTTGATGGAGATCAAATGTTTCTTAGGAATGAAAGTGGAAAGATCACATGATACAGTTACATTAGACCAAGCAATGTACATAAAAACGGTCTTAGAAAAGTTTAACATGAATGACTGTAATTCTGTCAGTACACCTTTGGAAAACAAAGTAGACTTTGACGCTTTGAGTGCAATTGAAACAACAAAAGCTCCATGTAAAAATCTTATCGGGTGTTTGATGTATGTTATGTTATGTACTCGTCCCGATTTAAGCTTTGCTGTAAACATTCTAAGTAGATTTGGTAACAGAAATAATAACTCACTTTGGTCACATTTAAAACGAGTGTTACGTTATTTAAAGGGAACTACTGACTTGAAACTAACTTATAAGCGGAATCCAAATGTTCATAATAACATTCTCAGTGGCTTTGTTGATTCCGATTGGGGAAGTGATGAAGTTGATCGTAAAAGCACAACAGGATACTTGTTCAAATTGTTTGAACAATGCACAATTTGTTGCAAAGAGTCAACAGTGGCAGCGTCATCTACTGAAGCAGAGTATATGGCTTTGTTTGAAGCCGTGAGAGAAGCTCTGTGGTTAAAGTCATTAGTGACTAGTATTCATGTAGAAATTTCAAATCCGATTCCTATTTTTGAGGATAATAACGGATGCATAAGCATTGCAAGTAATCCGACAAGTCATAAACGGTCGAAACATATTGACATAAAATATCATTTTTCTAGGGAACAAGTTAAGAAAAATGTAATTAAAATGATTTATGTGTTCACAGGTAATCAACTGGCAGATATGTTTACAAAGGCATTACCAGCTGCTCGTTTTTCGGCACTGAGAGAAAAACTCGGTGTATTATAATTTAATGTTAAAGCTCTGTCTAATGAAAAGTGTGTAGTGTAAATATATACTGCAAATGAGATTACATAAGAGCATAATTAAGTTGACTTGGTCTGATTAGGTTTTACTGGGGTTTCCCTAATCCTGCGCAACGAATGTTGGACCAAGATATTGATGATTGTTTCCCCAGACAAAGAAACGTGTGCTCATAAGTTTGATATTGTAAATAGCTTGTGATAGTTTTTTTTATTTTATTTATTTATTTATTATTGAGGGCCCCCTCAATAATAAATAAATAAATAAAATAAAAAAAACTATCACAAGCTATTTACAATATCAAACTTATGAGCACACGTTTCTTTGTCTGGTTCTGTGTTGGAATAAGTATACAAAAATAAATCTATCTCGCTCTGTTTAATAGACATCTGTCTTAGTCACACAATATAGTTTATAATATCTTTAAACAAAGGGCTGCATTGTTAAATGCTCTGTATGCCTTAGTCAGCTAACCAAGCTATGTAGTCCAGTAGAAATCATATTCCAGTTTAGTATCGTCCGACTCCTTTGTAGTAGAACACATCTTTCTAAGAGTGCATAAAATAAATTTAATTATTATAATTTGCACTGAACGAATCTTTTATTTTTGGCTTCCTAACCTAACATGTACTCCATCTTTCTCGGTTCGTGTATTGGACCAGTATAAGGGTAGAATGCATTACTCATAAATAGAACTATCTTACTGTCTTGCCAAACTATAAAGGCAACGTTTCCATTAGCTCTGTATTTAAATTCACCCTTATCTAAGGGTGGAATTAAGGGAAAAAAGCTGAAACTAGATAGTTTCAGCTTTTTTCCCTTAATTTTTTTTATGTGCGCAGGCATTTCTCCTCCGTGTCTGTGCACAGTACCTAAGGCATAAATACCTTTTTCGTATAAGTAATCTATTAGTTTGTAATCGCAAAAGAAATTACCGAAATTCAAGTGAATATTATGCGTCCCTTGTTCAATAAGTTTCACCATCAGGTGCACTTTTTCCATGTTCAGTAAAATGCCAAATAATAGATTTAATAGAAAATTCTTTCCTTAATAACGTTGGGTTTAAAAAAAACATGGATTTATTACGGTATTGAGTTAGTGGACCATCACTTAATATGTGTAGTTTGCAAATCAGGAGATGGTTCCTTATTTTTTTTACTATAGCAATTAAGTGGACGCATATAGCAGTTGGGTCATGTAGCAGGTTCTCCGATGCGGTACAGATAAGTCAAAGTCAAAGTCAAAGTCAAAATTCTTTATTCTGTGGGCCCTCGCGGGCACTTAGACACGTCTTTTACAATTAGGTATATTTTTTATCTACCAGCATTTCGGAATGACCATTGACGAGAAGAAATGCCGAAAGAAACTCTGTCAATATAGGTCTTTTTTTTTTTAAATAGCCATACAATATTATCATAATACAATAAAAATAATGTCAATGTACAATAAAAAAAATGGTATGTCAACCAAAATAAGAGAGATAATAAAAAATAAAAAAACAAGTAAAATAAAATAGTAAAAAAAAAAAAAAATTTAAAAAATCATAGTATAGAGTGTATATACATATTGTATAAAGTCTAAATATGTATATCCACAATACTACTTGTAAAGATAAGACGCCTGTGCTTCACATCCTGTGCCGAGAATTTGCCATACATTTTTATCATTAAGGTAATCGTCGGTCCTGTAGTAAGCCTTTTTACATAAGGTGGTCTTAATAAGCTGTTTGAATTTAGTGTCGGGTAAAATCAGGACCGACTCCGGCAACTTATTGTAGTAGCGGATGCAGTTTACGACAAACGAATTATTGACCTTCCCCAGTCTATGTTTTGGTATAACCAATTTGTTTTTGTTCCGCAAGTTGACATTAGTTATATCACATACTTTTGTAAAATTCGAAATATTTTTACGGACGTACATAATATTTACATAAATATATTGAGAAGCGACAGTGAGGATGTTTATCTCCTTAAATAACTCACGGAGTGAATCCCTAGAACCCAAATTGTAAATTGATCTAATGGCTCTCTTTTGTAATACAAAAATTTTATCAATGTCAGCTGCTTTACCCCAAAGCAATATGCCATATGACATAATGCTATGGAAATAACTAAAATAAACTAAAAGCTATGGAAATAACTAAAATAAACTATAAAGATAGATGAACTGTTTATGTAATTTTTATGGGGAATCTAAATTTGTATTATAATATACGTATGTAACGAGATTTGCGCTTTTGTTCCACCAAAATGTAGACTAAACCTCTTGCCCATATTTACAATTGTAATTTCTTGAGAAGTCTATGTGCAGTAATCCCTCAACGGTAGACTAATTTTACTTAACATAATTGTATGGATTTAATTTGATGCAAAATCATGTTTGCTACATGTTTTATACATACCTTTACATAAATACCTTTTTCGGATAAGTAATCTAATAGGTTGTAAGCGCAAATGAAATTATCGAAAGTCAAGTGACTATAATGGACCCCTTGCTCTATTACTTTCTCTAATAGTTATTAGAGAAAGTAATAGAGCAAGGGGTCCATTATAGTCATTTGAGATGAGATTTGGGAACAAAAATTGTAAAGAAACTTCTTTACAATTTTTGTTCCCAAATCTCACTAGTCTTTCCTGTGTATATGTCAAATTCATACACGTACCCGCTTGTGCTGTCGCAACGACACCTTATTTTGTAACCGCTATAGGCTTTAGCGGCATATATTGTTTTAAACTGCTTCTGCCTTTGAAAATGACCATGGTTTCGTCTACGCTAGACGAGGAGGAGGAATTTAAAACTTAACTCCAACAAATATTTCTCCGCCGAATGTGCCGCCGACAAATGTTTCGTTTATGAGTTGTTCAACGACATAATCTTTTAACTACGAACGATTCGCCGACAAAACGATTCATTCATGGGCGAATCGACGACAGAACATTTCCACTACGAACAGAATCTTTCACCAAAGTAGGATTCGTCGACATAGCTTATTTAGGCATAGTTTGATAATACTATAACTAAATCTAAAGTGTATGTACGTTTTGAAAGGTTAAATGTAAAATATGTATTTGCAAATGAAATTATTTTTTATTAACAGTTATCTATACAACATGCTTACCATTACCAAACAAAAAAAAAAAAAAAAAAAACAAATCAACTAGGTATGATTAACAAAAACCAGTCAAGAAATGTGCGTCCTGCTATTTAATTAGTTTTTATATCCATATCGTTCTTTTCTGACAAATGCTGTGTAAATCTGTCATTATAGTTTGATCTTTTTCTCTTGAGCGTTGGTTCCGAGGAATTAATTAATTCAATAATTTCATGATGGTGCTTTTGTTCTTTCTGGAACTTCATTATTGTTTTGAAAATGTTCCATTTTCGCCGGCCTGATAAGGTATTCCACCTGCTGTGCCATGACTTCAGCGTATTTTGATATTATGGTATATGGGAAAGTTGGCTGTCATGTACTGACTAGGCTCTATCTCTATTGGCTCCTTGGAGCAAATATTGACGGACTTTGTTTTATTTTGGAATTTCTATTGGCTCTAAAAATACAACAGTGATCCAGTATTTACAGGCATTTTAGTTATTACTGTTACGAGCTAGGGTTCTGGATTTGGATGTAAAACGCCAATGACAACTTGCAAGGATTTATTCACGCAGGGTCTGGTCTGCAGGTCTTCACAACACGAAGTTCACACTAAGATTCCAAATCGCAGGTCAAATCGAAGTCCAATAGTATCGCTGAGGTCGTAGGTTATCGCTTGTCTCGCCGGTATATTCGCTCGAAGTTCTCTCTTCCGAAGTCCAAACTGAACTCAACTATGCGCCGCGGCGGTCGCTATTTATATCCATCGGCAACGGTTCCCGAATGTTCTCGAACATACATGTATGTACTTCACATCGTAACGTTTCTCGAACATTTTCATGTCATAGTGTTATGAACTTTATGCCAGTAGACATACGGGTTATTATTGCTTGCAGCGAAGTATGCGGCGACTATTCTAGAAGGTTCCATTCTAGATCGTTCGAGACAGGACCGCGACACTGCTCCCCTCTTAGAGATGCTCGTCCCGAGCATCTTCATTACTGCCGTGATAAGAAGCTAAGCGGTCAATGTGAAGCACTTTTTGTGCACCTCTCGGCTGCCGTTGAATTCGATATGTCACGTCATTCAACCGAGCTACTTTGCACGGCCCTTCCCGACCTGTCTGCAATTTCGGAGATTTTCCTTTTCGTCGAGCCACGTAGCGAAGCCAGACCTCCACTCTTCGAAGCCGTCTGCACTCGCTCGACGGTCGCACCCAGCTTTCATCCTTTCACTTGACTGCACTGCAACCCATTTTCCCGAACTATGGCATCAACCTCTCGTAACTCGGAAATGCAACCGTGCAGGGCATGTGGGTCGATGTGGGAGGTCCCCCAGTCAGCAGATCCACTGGCACTCCCAGCTCTCGCCCAAAGCTGACACGTGCTGGGGCTGCCCCCGCGCCGCCACGCTCCGCCGCTCGGCAGGCCAGGAGAAACGGCGGCATGCACCCGTCCCAGTCCCTCCGGTGGCCGCCAACGAGTCCCGCCAAACGTCCCTCGAGTGCCTGACCAAATCTCCCCACCATGCCGTCAGACTGAGGATGATATGGGGCGGTCCCAGTCCCATGCACACCCAATATTTTGCAGAGCTCCTGAGATATCTGCGACTCAAAGCTCTCACCCTGGTCGGAGTGCACCTCCGAAGGCACACCAAATCAGCAAACCACTTTCCCGAACAACCCGAAAGCAACAGTTGCGGCCTCTTGACCAGGCATGGCGAATACCTCTGGCCGCTCAGAGAAGCAATCCACAACCACCATGAATCACCCATCCTCCGACTCCGCCACAGGGAATGGCCCAAGCACATCAACCGCAACGCGTTCCCATGGTGCACCAACGTTACAAAGTTGCAGGTTTCCTTGGCTTCTAAATGATGGACCCCCTACCGCTGCGCAAGCAGCGCACCTGCGGCACCAATCCTTCACGACAATGAAGCCAGTAAAACCCTTCTCGAATCTTTGCCAACGTCCGTCCCACGCCCAAGCGTCCACCCCACACGCCATCATGCACTTCACGAAGGACATCCTGTACCCCATCTCTTGGGACAACTATCTGAAGATGGAACTCTCTGCCGTTAGGCCTCTCCTATTCACGGTAAAGTATTCCGTTCTGCAGAATAAAACCGTCCCATTGAGCCCAGTATGCCTCGGTGACAACACTAGTAGGGGCGACCTCGCACCATCTTGGCTTGTCCTCGCCTCGGAGTCAGTGGCATCTCCAAATCCCCAATTCTGACACCAAATGTTACGAGCTAGGGTTCTGGATTTGGATGTAAAACGCCAATGACAACTTGCAAGGATTTATTCACGCAGGGTCTGGTCTGCAGGTCTTCACAACACGAAGTTCACACTAAGATTCCAAATCGCAGGTCAAATCGAAGTCCAATAGTATCGCTGAGGTCGTAGGTTATCGCTTGTCTCGCCGGTATATTCGCTCGAAGTTCTCTCTTCCGAAGTCCAAACTGAACTCAACTATGCGCCGCGGCGGTCGCTATTTATATCCATCGGCAACGGTTCCCGAATGTTCTCGAACATACATGTATGTACTTCACATCGTAACGTTTCTCGAACATTTTCATGTCATAGTGTTATGAACTTTATGCCAGTAGACATACGGGTTATTATTGCTTGCAGCGAAGTATGCGGCGACTATTCTAGAAGGTTCCATTCTAGATCGTTCGAGACAGGACCGCGACACTGCTCCCCTCTTAGAGATGCTCGTCCCGAGCATCTTCATTACTGCCGTGATAAGAAGCTAAGCGGTCAATGTGAAGCACTTTTTGTGCACCTCTCGGCTGCCGTTGAATTCGATATGTCACGTCATTCAACCGAGCTACTTTGCACGGCCCTTCCCGACCTGTCTGCAATTTCGGAGATTTTCCTTTTCGTCGAGCCACGTAGCGAAGCCAGACCTCCACTCTTCGAAGCCGTCTGCACTCGCTCGACGGTCGCACCCAGCTTTCATCCTTTCACTTGACTGCACTGCAACCCATTTTCCCGAACTATGGCATCAACCTCTCGTAACTCGGAAATGCAACCGTGCAGGGCATGTGGGTCGATGTGGGAGGTCCCCCAGTCAGCAGATCCACTGGCACTCCCAGCTCTCGCCCAAAGCTGACACGTGCTGGGGCTGCCCCCGCGCCGCCACGCTCCGCCGCTCGGCAGGCCAGGAGAAACGGCGGCATGCACCCGTCCCAGTCCCTCCGGTGGCCGCCAACGAGTCCCGCCAAACGTCCCTCGAGTGCCTGACCAAATCTCCCCACCATGCCGTCAGACTGAGGATGATATGGGGCGGTCCCAGTCCCATGCACACCCAATATTTTGCAGAGCTCCTGAGATATCTGCGACTCAAAGCTCTCACCCTGGTCGGAGTGCACCTCCGAAGGCACACCAAATCAGCAAACCACTTTCCCGAACAACCCGAAAGCAACAGTTGCGGCCTCTTGACCAGGCATGGCGAATACCTCTGGCCGCTCAGAGAAGCAATCCACAACCACCATGAATCACCCATCCTCCGACTCCGCCACAGGGAATGGCCCAAGCACATCAACCGCAACGCGTTCCCATGGTGCACCAACGTTACAAAGTTGCAGGTTTCCTTGGCTTCTAAATGATGGACCCCCTACCGCTGCGCAAGCAGCGCACCTGCGGCACCAATCCTTCACGACAATGAAGCCAGTAAAACCCTTCTCGAATCTTTGCCAACGTCCGTCCCACGCCCAAGCGTCCACCCCACACGCCATCATGCACTTCACGAAGGACATCCTGTACCCCATCTCTTGGGACAACTATCTGAAGATGGAACTCTCTGCCGTTAGGCCTCTCCTATTCACGGTAAAGTATTCCGTTCTGCAGAATAAAACCGTCCCATTGAGCCCAGTATGCCTCGGTGACAACACTAGTAGGGGCGACCTCGCACCATCTTGGCTTGTCCTCGCCTCGGAGTCAGTGGCATCTCCAAATCCCCAATTCTGACACCAAATGTTACGAGCTAGGGTTCTGGATTTGGATGTAAAACGCCAATGACAACTTGCAAGGATTTATTCACGCAGGGTCTGGTCTGCAGGTCTTCACAACACGAAGTTCACACTAAGATTCCAAATCGCAGGTCAAATCAAAGTCCAATAGTATCGCTGAGGTCGTAGGTTATCGCTTGTCTCGCCGGTATATTCGCTCGAAGTTCTCTCTTCCGAAGTCCAAACTGAACTCAACTATGCGCCGCGGCGGTCGCTATTTATATCCATCGGCAACGGTTCCCGAATGTTCTCGAACATACATGTATGTACTTCACATCGTAACGTTTCTCGAACATTTTCATGTCATAGTGTTATGAACTTTATGCCAGTAGACATACGGGTTATTATTGCTTGCAGCGAAGTATGCGGCGACTATTCTAGAAGGTTCCATTCTAGATCGTTCGAGACAGGACCGCGACATTACTAAACGCTGTTGTTAAAACTAGAAATAACTAGAATTTAACAGTCATGTACTTGATTTTCAGATAAAACTAGTTGTCACCGATCTTTAGTTAAAACATGTAAAAAAAAATGTCACCTAATTCGACTGAACGGAGGAATCCCTTTCCGAGCGCCGTCAACGCTCGTCGCTCCGTTCATTCCCGCCTTGTTTTTGTTCTGATAAACACGTTTTGGGGTGTAAGTGGTTCATCAACACCTTTGAACCAAAGTCAACTTCACCTGCACGCGGTGCACCCTGCTGACTGACAGACGAAGCTCTGGCGAAAAGAGAGGTAGAATTGTAAGCTACCCGACTGGGGAATGTACCTCCACCTTACAGAATACCGCAGCCAAATAACAATTCCCTTGAGGGTTGTTGTGTTCCTGCGAGTGAGTGAGGTCACCAGAAAGGAAGGAGATGCTGCGTTGGCAGCGGGGGTGGCGGCGCGAGCGTTAATATGGCTACGGCAACCGCTTTACATCAGGCGGGCCGTATGCTTGTCTGCCACCCGATGTAGTATAAAAAAAAAAAAAAAAAACACCTACAGATAATTCGAGCTGTTACATCCCCTATATGTTAGCATTAGTGCTGAGTACACATAACCCCGAGTTTGCTAAGCAATCTCTTAACTAGGGAAAACACGTTCTTACGGAAAACAAGTTACAACTGTAATAGATACAAGAAAACGATGTTGCGCGGGATTAATTAGTTTTTATCTATCTATAACATCGTTTTTAATAAATTTTCAGATAAAAATGTCGAGGTAAGATTTTAGCATTGGTAATTTCAAAATATACCGACTTTACCACCACCTACTACTGTACTTACTAATCATGGAAGCAATATCATCATCTCCGGAAAAACAAGACCAGTTCAAACAAATATTAATGAGATCGTGTCTCGACCATACAATTTCCAAGATTATCCATTATTTTTTGATTACAAAAAGTAATACGAAGATTCTAAATCTATTTTAGAATATTATGATTTGGAAAAGATTCAGCGAATAAAGGAGAACACCTACACAAAGAAACAAGATGCGATTCAGTGAATTGTTTATTTCTTATTGTAAATCTAAGCAATAAATAGAGTAAGTGCCTAGTTCATATTGTGTAAATAGTTTAATTCTTTCGAACGCTTGAATTAGGTACATGATACTTATAAGTTGTTTTATACATACTAACAAACTTCTTCTATTTTAAAAAAAGACGGTGCAGTTGGCATAGCCGTATGTAAATATTGCTCCCAAAGTTTTTCATTTAATGCAACTACCGGTAACTTAAATTCACATCTCAAAAGATCGCCTGAATCTGCTTATTTGGCGCAAAGAACGAACACTGCATACAATGAAACAACAGAGCAACGAAACCCTTTTTGGGGTGTAAGTAGCTCATCAACATCTTTCGAGCTAAAGCCAACCTCACCTGCACGTGGTGCACCCTGCCGACCAGCTAACGAGGCGATGGCGAAAGAGAGGTAGGACGCAGTGAAGGATCACACTGTGCTTCTCTTTTACTTGTCAGATGGGGGAGGGGCATAGTGTGGTCTTTCGCTCCAGGCTTGGCCAGCATCCGACTGGGGAAGTACCTCCACCTGGCAAAAATCCGCAGCCATAATGGCTATGCCGTGTTCCTGCGAGTTAGCTAGGTCACCAGGGCTGTTTTAGAGGAGTTGTTATGCTGACGGCAGAGGGACCAGCGGCTGTCGAACCGCCGCTAGCGGTGTAGGCGCGGCGTGTTGGCGCGGCGGTCAGGGAGACCCGGTGAAACGGCTGTCCGCTGGCCGCCCGCAGGTCAGTAGGGTTCCCGAACCCGGGGATCACCTAATCTCCGCCCCGGGAGGCTGAACCGCCAGCTTGTGAAAAGTCCCTGTTGTAGTAGTCGTGCCGGAGGAGGAGACCGGAGTGGACCCGGCTGCTGCAGCAGGGGGGGACCGGGGGCCCTTCCGCCCGCCGCGCTAGCAAACCGCACTACCTGCACTGTGCTGCGGGGATAGACACCGCGCTTTTCTTGTCCCTCGCGCCGTCAGTGAAATAACTTCTCTCAAAATCCTCTTACCCCCTTTTAATGGCCAGGAACAAAAAAAAGAAGGTTTTTTCAGCGGCGTCCTCATCCACATTCGACGTGGACTTTTGTAACGTCAGAGGACTTCACACAAACATAAATGCAGTTCACCAGCACCTCGAAACTGCAAAGCCGACCCTCCTTTTTTTAACGGAGACGCAAATATCTTGCCCGGCCGATACTTCTTACTTATTATACCCCGGGTACAAACTTGAACATTCTTTTGTACGTCGAGCCGGGGTATGTATGTACGTCCGGGACGATATTTGCTGTCGACGTCTTCACGGCCTTGAAGACAGGGACCTGTCAGTGTTGTGGGTACGCGTGGATCAGGGCGGCCGCACCCGTATCTACGCGTGCCTTTACAGGTCTCATAGCGGTGATGCAGACACAACTCGGTTGATCGAGCACCTGCAATTGGCGACTGACAAAGTCATTGAGAAGTACCCCTCCGCGGAGTTAGTGATTTTGGGAGACTTCAATGCCCACCATGCCGAGTGGCTCAGCTCTCGGTCCACTGACTTCGCGGGGAGGTCTGTTCATGATTTTGCTCTGGCCTATGGTCTCTCACAGCTGGTGCATTCTCCAACGAGAATACCAGATATAGAGGACCATACTAGCTCTCTACTGGACCTTCTGCTGACCACACATCCGGATGGGTATACAGTCTCGGTGGATGCGCCTCTTGGCTCGTCGGACCACTGCCTCATCCGGACCCAAGTGCCATGTGCAAGCCCTGACCCACCTCGGTATACCGGATGGCGTCGTATGTGGCACTATAAGTCAGCAGACTGGGATGGACTGCGTGAATTTTACGCATCGTACCCGTGGAGGCGGCTTTGTTTCGGGTCGGAAAATATAGACACCTGTGCATCTGATGTAGCGGAGACGATTTTGGCTGGGATGGAATTATTTATTCCAAACCGGCGGGTGGCTACTTCAGGTGCTAAGAAGCGGCCGTGGTTTAATCGGTCTTGCAGAGAAGCTAAATTTCGCAAGCAAGCTGCATATGAGGCTTGGACCACGGCTCGTATTAATGGAGATCCTAGTGTGTCCGACTTGAAACGGGAGTTCAATGCTGCCTCGAGGTTCAGTAAGAGAGTAATTGCCAGGGCAAAGTTTGAGTTCATCGGCAGGATTGGTGAGCGCCTAGCTAAGCACCCATCTGGGAGCCGTGCTTTTTGGTCGCTTGCTAAGGCTGCCGAGGGCAACTTTTGTCAGTCGTCCTTTCCACCACTCCGAAAACCGGATGGTAGTCTGGCCCACAGTGCAAAGGAGAAAGCCGATCTATTGGGGAATCTCTTTGCCTCAAACTCGACTTTGAACAACGGGGACGCCGCACCGCCTTCCATCCCGCGGTGTGGTAATTCCATGCCGGAAATCTCATTTACTCAACGAGATGTTCGGCCGGCATTGCTATCCCTTGACGTTCATAAGTCGAGTGGGCCAGATGGCATTCCGGCAGTGGTGTTAAAGCTGTGTGCACCTGAGTTGTGTCCTGTTCTTACGCGCCTTTTCGCGCTCTCTTATTCCACCGGGCAGGTACCGTCGTCGTGGAAGACTGCGAACGTGCACCCTGTGCCCAAAAAGGGTGACAGATCAGACCCATCGAATTACAGGCCTATCGCTGTTACCTCCCTTCTCTCCAAGGTAATGGAGCGCGTCATTAACAACCGGCTCCTGAAATACCTAGAAGAGCACGACTTAATCAGCGACCATCAATACGGCTTTCGCCATGGTCGCTCGACTGGTGATCTTCTAGTGTATCTTACACATCGCTGGGCTTCAGCCGTGGAGAGTCAAGGTGAGGCATTAGCTGTCAGTCTTGATATGGCGAAGGCGTTCGATCGGGTCTGGCACCGTGGTCTTCTTTCGAAGTTGCCTGCATACGGTCTACCAGAGGGTTTATGCGAATGGGTCGCTAGCTTCTTGTCCTGCAGAAGCATTAGAGCCGTTGTGGATGGCAGTTGCTCCGATAGCATGGACATTAATGCTGGCGTCCCGCAAGGCTCGGTATTGTCCCCGACGCTGTTTTTGCTGCATATCAATGATATGTTGTCCATTGACAGCATTCATTGCTATGCTGACGACAGCACCGGGGATGCTTATTATACGGGCCGCGCTAATATTCCCCGCTCTCTGGTGGAGGAGAGCCGCGAACAGCTTGTATCGAAGATCGAGAGCACACTGAATAGTGTGTCCGATTGGGGGCGAACGAACCTGGTTCATTTCAATCCCACTAAGACACAAGTCTGCGCGTTCACCGCTAAGAAAAACCCTTTTGCTGTGGCTCCTCAATTCCTAAACACACCCCTTACCGTCGCCAAAAACATTGGGATTCTTGGAGTTGAAATCTCCAGCGATGTCCAGTTTCGTTGTCACCTGGAGGGGAAGGTCAAGCTGGCGTCGAAGAAACTAGGTGTGCTCAACAGGGCGAAGCAGTACTTCAATCCGCGGCAGAGACTTATGCTTTACAAAGCTCAAGTACGGCCGCATATGGAGTACTGTTGCCATCTATGGGCGGGAGCGCCTAGATACCAGCTTGCACCTTGTGACTCGATTCAAAGGCGCGCTATGAGGATTGTCGATGATCCCAAACTAACAGACGGTTTAGAACCGTTAAGTCTGAGAAGAGATTTTGCGTCCCTTTGTGTGTTCTACCGTCTGTACAATGGGGTGTGTTCAGAGGAGTTGTTTGATATGATGCCAACGGCCTCCTTCTACAGTCGCACCGCTCGCCATCGACAGGGAATTCATCCTCACACATTGGAGCCTAAGTGGTCACGTACTGTGCGGTTCCAGAGAAGTTTTCTCCCGCGTACTGTCAAGCTGTGGAATGCACTGCCTGTCGAGGTTTTCTCAGGGGACTACAGCATGGGGTTCTTCAAAAAAGGCGTGAAGAGGTTTTTACAGGGTCGGCAACGCGCGTGTGATGCCTCTGGTGTTACAGGCGTTCATAGGCTACGGTAACTGCTTTCCATCAGGCGGGCCGTATGCTTGTTTGCCACACCGAAAACCCTGCGGCGAGTAGGTCGAGGTCGAATGATGTATTGCATCCACCTGCACACAAAACCAGAAATGGTTTTGTGTGCAGGTGGAGGCAGGACCACTCAAACTTCCTGGGATAGTCTACTATTCCAAGAAAAAAGTAGCTCGAAACGTCCTGGGATACTCTACTATCCCAGCGCGCCGCGCCGGATTCAATCATTTTTTTAGTACCATTTTGGTTGCCAGGGTCTTTAAAAATTTATTTAAAAAAAAGATGAAATAGTAGGTTACGTGGTAGAATGCAAAAACCGACTGTCGCCATACAAAATATTTAATAAAAAAAAAGTTTTTGTCTACGACTCGTCCACAGAGTACTTTGTGTATATACTGAAATAGAGGCCTCTCTCTGTGGTCCAATCGGGTAATAGGTACGCAGCGCGCTCTGTATAACTTTTACGGAACTAGAATGTCTTTATATACAGCTATCCATAGGTCTATATCTGTATAGGCTCCTACTGAATTTTCAATTTTAATTTATTTTGTTTTAGGGAGACAGAACCATGAATTATTGTTTGTTGTTTAATTATTGCAAGCAGTTAACATTAAATAAATTTAAGGACAATGCAAGCAATCAATAATTCACAGAGAAAGTAAAAGATCGAAGTTTCGTGCATGACATTTAATTTAGATGTCGTTTATAACATTTTTTAAAATATTTCATGGCTTTAACTTGTGTCATGTCCCTATCGTCACTGCAGTCCCTCTTCCCACATAATATTTTATTTAAATCCTTACAATAATTGTCAATAAAAAATCTAGAGGTTAATTTTAATATGAAATTTATATTTTCTGATATATGTTGTTGGCACTTCAAAAAATTAAAATCGACGAACATTAATACGTGCGTTTTTATTAATTCCTTTATGTTATTTTTATATAAATTTTCTTTTTGAATTGCATTATTAATATTCTGTACATTTGCTATACATTTTACTATCACATCTGAGGGAATGTACAGCCATCGACGACCAGCATACTCTCGGTATCTTATATAATCGTGTTGGTCCACCGAAATTAAATTATTCTTGCACATTTGGCAACTTTTAAATATTTTACTTTGCGTTTTTTTAACAAAATAACCTGTTACATAATTTAACATTCCAGCAACACGGGGATCATCTAGTTCATTAACATCGAAATTAATACTGGGTAAATAATACTCATTGTCGCTGGTCGTCGTGGCTTTACATTCTGTGACTATCAGGTCATGTAAATTTTTACATGTGTCAACTTCACAATTTGTACCTGAAGGGGCATGGACATTTGACACATTATTAATTAAAAGGGTCGTAAAAGAGCCTTCATACTTGTCTGGTGTGGGGTTCGTGTTGCGGCACCCATGACTTCTGACCACACACTTCCACATACACAACATCCACACCGACGTTACATTAAATTTTTTGTCAATGTTTGTAACGCGTGAATTTTTAATTGTGGCACTAGTTTCAGGCTTAAATACATATTACATTGTTTTGGGAATGTGTAAACATTTCTTGTTTACGAAGAGAGATGTTGACTTTTCGTTTGACAGTCTGCTGTTCCGACAGCTGATCTAATTTTGGCTTTTGCAGGATTGAGGACCCTGGAAGCCCGCACTTGTTGATAGTCGGCCCGAAGGTTTTGTTTCTCATTCGTAGATTTAGATATTCGTTAATCATTTTTTTTAAAGGGATATTGGAGTTGCTGAGAGGAATTGACGCGCGAGTTGGATTTTCCCTTGAAAGGAAACCATTTGGGAGATTTTCGTTTACGGATGGAATAATCTAGCCTATTGTTCTAATCTTAATTTTAAAGTAGTTTTGATTTTTCTACTCGTGTTTGTTAGCTGTCGTGTTTTGTGACGGAAGGCAAGAAGCCTGGAGAGTTCCATTCGTGAATGGAGTGCGTGATTCGGCTTCCGAATTCAAGTTGTGATGGTCGCTTCTGTTAGTTTCAGTAATATGTGATTTGTTGAAGGTGGTTGCCAAGTTTACGAAAAGACGCGTTGGCGTTGACACTAGACTAACGTATTGTCGGTGGCGGAAGCGTGCAATAGATTTATTGAAATTCTAAAAAAAAATAATTTTGTTATTGTTAAAAGGAGGTATCTTTAATGTTCTGGAAGATTCCATATACATTGTGGAGTGGGGATTGGTGGCAATGACAAAACGGGTCCGCGCGCTCGGGGCGGCCTTTTTCTGTCGTTGGGAGCACCCTAGTAGAAGTCACCAGACCCGCTGAACGTCGGCAGGACACGTCGAAGACTGTGATTCCGGGCACCCGGTAAGCACGATTCGCAAGCGGTTGGGGCGTCGTCTTCTTGGTATAGTCGTGTTACCGAAGCGGTGTTGTTGCAGAATTCGACGTCAGCCCGAAGCGCCTGACGAATCAACCCGCCCGGGACGGTCCACATAACCTCGTTCGATAGAACCGGTGAGTTGGTATCTGCGAATAGGCGTGGGGCGAGGAACCATTGGCCGTACTGTTAGTGAATTGTGAAAATGGTGAATTTCAGTGGACTACGTCACTCCGGGTTCGACGTGCATATCCTGTCGCGTTCCCCTTGACGGTGCTCCTCGCGTAACCTGCAGCGCGGGCATCAACGCGCTTTCTGCGGCGCCATTCGGCCGCGCTATTCCCCAGGCCGTGGATCGAACCTCCAGTCGGTATGTAAATTTTGTTAATTGCTTAGGTCAGTGTTAGATTAGGCGCACAAGTGATTCCCTGTGCTAATGGCGGACCTATTGTCCACAGGGAGGTTTTTTAATATACCCTCTTCCTCTTCACTCCGGTCGTGAGACTGACTGCTCAGTGGTGACGTGGCACGCAGTCCGAGCCACTCCGACACTCGGGTCAGCTTGATACAGCGGCTTCAAGACCGTATCGCTTGTGTACAGCTAAGTGGTGTTACCGATCGAGCAATTTATGTGGACTTTTGCCGTAATAGTGAATTTCTGTACCAAACCATCTATATTATGATCGCAATAAGAATGTAGGCTTTCTGACTCATCGCCCTGAGAAACTAAATTGTAACTTGCTCTGCCGCTGCTTATAATTACTGTATTTTTGACCTGGCATAAACAGGTCTGGCGCCCATTAGATATTTTGTTAACTGAAAATTGTAAAATTAGCTTTTAATATATATGAAATGTGAATTTGTATGTGGGAGACAATGGAGATGTTTTGAACCATAGGAATAAACTCTGTCTGGCGATCTGTAACTTTCATTTACTTCCCACCCTCAGATTTGTGTACTAAACTTATACTGAGAGAGCGCTTACCATAAGCGGGTCTCTTACCTTACTGTTACTTATACTTCAAATTTCAGGTTTCAGTACTATTACTTTACACTCACTCTATCTTCACCTTTATTCTCATTCTACTCTTCAATTTATCTACTTACTTTTCCTTCTTTTCAACCAACTTCAAATTCTTAAACATTACAGTGGCGCTTAACTGGTAAATCTTATTGCGATCATACCTTAATTTTATGCAATTGTGTATTGGTTTTGTATTGATTTAACATAATATTTATTGTGTTTAACCTGTGTTTAACATTTACTGTGAATTTTTTTTTAGGAAATTTTTTTTCATACTGTGTAACTACCTGCGTTTTAGTATAACAGTGTAACTTATTGTAGCAGTGTAACAGTGTACTACTATTTTAACTTACTTATTTTGAAATTCAGGTGTAACTTATTGCGGCAAATACTATTTTAACCGAAATTTAATTTTTTATAGTGAGAGGGTATATTTTTTTTAAATTCAAGTGTACTCAAAGGGAACACATATTTTTGTTTAGCGCTTAAGTTTTTTTTAACTTTTAAATTTTAACTCTTTATCAGGGCATACTTCTGTGGAAATTCAAGTGAATTTTATTTATTGAGGGCATATCTGTCTTGAAATTTGTGTGTATTTCTAGCGATCAAATATTTTTTCTGAAATACTTGAATACCTGTTTATCAACGGCATATTTATTGTGAGACTCAAGTGTAACTTGTTGCGATCATAATTTTTTATTATTTACATAAAAGTTAAACTTAAATTTTAATATTTGAAGAATGGCTCGCGATACACTCTTTATATTTCATATTATTAATACAAAGTCGGTTCTGGTGCGGTCGGGTGAATTTATTTTTATATGGCAGAATTTAGTTTCCATAGTGCAGGAAGTGGTTGTCATCGGGGGTAATTTTTTAAAACAGTGTTGACAGTGAGTGCCGCATGCCAATATTATTACACAACCTATAGTATTGGTATAGAAGTGTACGAATATTGATAGGGTGGATTTTTTTTCTGAAATTAGGAAATAATTGTGATTTTTTTTGTTATTTATCTTGAAATTTACATGATAAATTCACTTAAGAAAGTTCACAGTTGGATTTTATCTTGATTAGTAGATGAGTTTGGTAGGGATTTTTTTTACAAAGCATCATTAGTACAAAATGATATTTTTTAACCGACTCAGAAATGATGGTTCTAAATTTGGTTGTAATTTTTTTATATTTATTACTTCATCACTTCCGGCATTGGTGAACGGATTTGAAGATTTTTTTTTAATTTTGAATAGTGTACTTCCAGATTGGTCCCATATTCCTTTTTCTAATCATGTAGTTTGGTTCTTATATTGTTTTGAAATTTTTATGTGGTGCTTAAATTTAAAAAGATTTTTTTTTGATATAATTATGACAACAATATTGGTAGGCATGCGGTTAGGACACCCTTTTGACTTTTGGCTGGGAGATGCTTTTGGCTTGCTGCTGGGGAAGGCTTTTGACTTGCATACACCCATTTATGTTGATTTATAGGTGTATCTAGGTTATCACTATTTCGACATGGATGAAGTGTATGCAACAGATATGACAGTTAGTTTAATACAAATGAAATTTTATTAATGCAGGGTTATATTACATTATTTACAATACAATTTATTAATTCTCTTTAGTGACCTGTGATATTTTTTTTAATTTGACATTCCTTGAAGAAATATATTCTAATTTTGGATGCGCTCACAATTATTAAATATAAATATTTGAGAATTTTAAATGGACTTCCTTAGTTGAGTATGTAGGTGTAGTGGGTGCTTCAGCTTATAATATTTTTTTTTGCTATGACAGGGTTTGAACAACCAGGCAGAATTAGTTTGATTAATCTAGTCAACCAATTTTACCGGGACGGATAGATTTGTTTGTTTTTTTTTTGAGATGATGTTATTGGGTATTTGGTAGTTTGCTATTTTTTTTAATGGTGCATAACTAAAATGTACATTTTATTCCATGTGTCCATTCAGTACATTCCATTTTATTATCGCCATATAGGCGATTGTATTCTTTCCATTTTTTTCAGCGACCAGGTTTTTAACAGGATTTTCTTCGACGGGGTTTTATATTTTTTTTTTCTTTTAATTGAGTCATCTTAGAGATGAAGCAATTATTTTTAGGGGACGTTAGGAAAACGTTTCTTATTTTTCTTTTTGGTTCCTTGAGAGACTAACCTAGCTTGAGTTGTCATTGGGTAGGCTGGTGTTTATAGGGTTGTCTACTTTGTTTTAAAGACAATTCTTTCTTTTATGTTTTTACCTGTCTATCGGCAACTCCTAGGACTCATTGATCCATAGGGGTATTAGTGGTGCATATTTCATCACTTTGTGCGGGTGGTTTATATTCAACAAACCAATTACCCGGACGTGTAGGGAATAAGTTTGATATGGAGAAGATTTGTCCTGGTTGTTGGAATTATTAGGAATGTATTACTGTATGGATTAAGCAAACCAATACCCGGACGTGTAGAGATTAATTATGGTTAGGAAAAGATTGGTCCTGGTTGTTGGAATATTTTAGGAATGATCACTGGAAGAATTAGGCAAACAAGTCAGTACGAAGGACTTGCACTGACTTGATTTTTTTATATTTTGAGTTTAAATTATTTTAGGTGGAGGGAAGCTTACCATCAGGTGGATTTGGTAGACTGAGCGAGGAAAGTTAAAAGACATGTATATTTATTATTTATATGTTCAGTATATATTAAAATACCAATATTTATTTATTTACATTGAAAAATAGTTTATTTATTTTAATTGTCATGATTGCAATAGTACAAGCGGTGCAGGCTACTTATAAAATAAAGCCATAAGCCTTAGTATACGGACTTTAACCTTTTTCATGAATAACTTTAACTCAAGCGAGTGAGTCCTTGTAATTTTTAAACAAGGACTCAGGTTATTCCTTCATACTTAATGTGCATCTATATCAGAGCGGTGTCATAACTCATTAAATAAGCCTTAATATTTAGGATACTAGATGAACATTAACTACATTTACAACTTTTTTGGGGTTTTCACTCATAACTTATTGGTTAATAAGGGGAAGCTTTTAGACTACGAGTTATCTCTAAAATTGAATAGAGTAACTCAATACATCTTAAGTGGGTAAATTATCTAATAAGGAGTTAACATATTTTATAATTTATTCCCATATATACAAACTTATTTATGTCATTTTAATATTTATGGATGCAGGTATGCTGGTGATTAGAGGTAAGAATGATAGAGAGACAGTGTGATTGATTGATTTGATTAAGAGAAAGTATGAAAAGGAAGTTTGTAGTTGTTGTGGATTGGGTAGCGAGTCAGTGTATACTATTTTTTTCTTCAGGGGTCTACTTTAAACACTTTAATTTTATTTTCCTGATTTCTCTAACCATGACACAGACCATGTATGATAGGAGTATGAATTTGGTTCGAGATTATATTATAGTATTATAAAGTATTTAGGTCAGTGTTAGATTAGGCGCACAAGTGATTCCCTGTGCTAATGGCGGACCTATTGTCCACAGGGAGGTTTTTTAATATACCCTCTTCCTCTTCACTCCGGTCGTGAGACTGACTGCTCAGTGGTGACGTGGCACGCAGTCCGAGCCACTCCGACACTCGGGTCAGCTTGATACAGCGGCTTCAAGACCGTATCGCTTGTGTACAGCTAAGTGGTGTTACCGATCGAGCAATTTATGTGGACTTTTGCCGTAATAGTGAATTTCTGTACCAAACCATCTATATTATGATCGCAATAAGAATGTAGGCTTTCTGACTCATCGCCCTGAGAAACTAAATTGTAACTTGCTCTGCCGCTGCTTATAATTACTGTATTTTTGACCTGGCATAAACAGGTCTGGCGCCCATTAGATATTTTGTTAACTGAAAATTGTAAAATTAGCTTTTAATATATATGAAATGTGAATTTGTATGTGGGAGACAATGGAGATGTTTTGAACCATAGGAATAAACTCTGTCTGGCGATCTGTAACTTTCATTTACTTCCCACCCTCAGATTTGTGTACTAAACTTATACTGAGAGAGCGCTTACCATAAGCGGGTCTCTTACCTTACTGTTACTTATACTTCAAATTTCAGGTTTCAGTACTATTACTTTACACTCACTCTATCTTCACCTTTATTCTCATTCTACTCTTCAATTTATCTACTTACTTTTCCTTCTTTTCAACCAACTTCAAATTCTTAAACATTACAGTGGCGCTTAACTGGTAAATCTTATTGCGATCATACCTTAATTTTATGCAATTGTGTATTGGTTTTGTATTGATTTAACATAATATTTATTGTGTTTAACCTGTGTTTAACATTTACTGTGAATTTTTTTTTAGGAAATTTTTTTTCATACTGTGTAACTACCTGCGTTTTAGTATAACAGTGTAACTTATTGTAGCAGTGTAACAGTGTACTACTATTTTAACTTACTTATTTTGAAATTCAGGTGTAACTTATTGCGGCAAATACTATTTTAACCGAAATTTAATTTTTTATAGTGAGAGGGTATATTTTTTTTAAATTCAAGTGTACTCAAAGGGAACACATATTTTTGTTTAGCGCTTAAGTTTTTTTTAACTTTTAAATTTTAACTCTTTATCAGGGCATACTTCTGTGGAAATTCAAGTGAATTTTATTTATTGAGGGCATATCTGTCTTGAAATTTGTGTGTATTTCTAGCGATCAAATATTTTTTCTGAAATACTTGAATACCTGTTTATCAACGGCATATTTATTGTGAGACTCAAGTGTAACTTGTTGCGATCATAATTTTTTATTATTTACATAAAAGTTAAACTTAAATTTTAATATTTGAAGAATGGCTCGCGATACACTCTTTATATTTCATATTATTAATACAAAGTCGGTTCTGGTGCGGTCGGGTGAATTTATTTTTATATGGCAGAATTTAGTTTCCATAGTGCAGGAAGTGGTTGTCATCGGGGGTAATTTTTTAAAACAGTGTTGACAGTGAGTGCCGCATGCCAATATTATTACACAACCTATAGTATTGGTATAGAAGTGTACGAATATTGATAGGGTGGATTTTTTTTCTGAAATTAGGAAATAATTGTGATTTTTTTTGTTATTTATCTTGAAATTTACATGATAAATTCACTTAAGAAAGTTCACAGTTGGATTTTATCTTGATTAGTAGATGAGTTTGGTAGGGATTTTTTTTACAAAGCATCATTAGTACAAAATGATATTTTTTAACCGACTCAGAAATGATGGTTCTAAATTTGGTTGTAATTTTTTTATATTTATTACTTCATCACTTCCGGCATTGGTGAACGGATTTGAAGATTTTTTTTTAATTTTGAATAGTGTACTTCCAGATTGGTCCCATATTCCTTTTTCTAATCATGTAGTTTGGTTCTTATATTGTTTTGAAATTTTTATGTGGTGCTTAAATTTAAAAAGATTTTTTTTTGATATAATTATGACAACAATATTGGTAGGCATGCGGTTAGGACACCCTTTTGACTTTTGGCTGGGAGATGCTTTTGGCTTGCTGCTGGGGAAGGCTTTTGACTTGCATACACCCATTTATGTTGATTTATAGGTGTATCTAGGTTATCACTATTTCGACATGGATGAAGTGTATGCAACAGATATGACAGTTAGTTTAATACAAATGAAATTTTATTAATGCAGGGTTATATTACATTATTTACAATACAATTTATTAATTCTCTTTAGTGACCTGTGATATTTTTTTTAATTTGACATTCCTTGAAGAAATATATTCTAATTTTGGATGCGCTCACAATTATTAAATATAAATATTTGAGAATTTTAAATGGACTTCCTTAGTTGAGTATGTAGGTGTAGTGGGTGCTTCAGCTTATAATATTTTTTTTTGCTATGACAGGGTTTGAACAACCAGGCAGAATTAGTTTGATTAATCTAGTCAACCAATTTTACCGGGACGGATAGATTTGTTTGTTTTTTTTTTGAGATGATGTTATTGGGTATTTGGTAGTTTGCTATTTTTTTTAATGGTGCATAACTAAAATGTACATTTTATTCCATGTGTCCATTCAGTACATTCCATTTTATTATCGCCATATAGGCGATTGTATTCTTTCCATTTTTTTCAGCGACCAGGTTTTTAACAGGATTTTCTTCGACGGGGTTTTATATTTTTTTTTTCTTTTAATTGAGTCATCTTAGAGATGAAGCAATTATTTTTAGGGGACGTTAGGAAAACGTTTCTTATTTTTCTTTTTGGTTCCTTGAGAGACTAACCTAGCTTGAGTTGTCATTGGGTAGGCTGGTGTTTATAGGGTTGTCTACTTTGTTTTAAAGACAATTCTTTCTTTTATGTTTTTACCTGTCTATCGGCAACTCCTAGGACTCATTGATCCATAGGGGTATTAGTGGTGCATATTTCATCACTTTGTGCGGGTGGTTTATATTCAACAAACCAATTACCCGGACGTGTAGGGAATAAGTTTGATATGGAGAAGATTTGTCCTGGTTGTTGGAATTATTAGGAATGTATTACTGTATGGATTAAGCAAACCAATACCCGGACGTGTAGAGATTAATTATGGTTAGGAAAAGATTGGTCCTGGTTGTTGGAATATTTTAGGAATGATCACTGGAAGAATTAGGCAAACAAGTCAGTACGAAGGACTTGCACTGACTTGATTTTTTTATATTTTGAGTTTAAATTATTTTAGGTGGAGGGAAGCTTACCATCAGGTGGATTTGGTAGACTGAGCGAGGAAAGTTAAAAGACATGTATATTTATTATTTATATGTTCAGTATATATTAAAATACCAATATTTATTTATTTACATTGAAAAATAGTTTATTTATTTTAATTGTCATGATTGCAATAGTACAAGCGGTGCAGGCTACTTATAAAATAAAGCCATAAGCCTTAGTATACGGACTTTAACCTTTTTCATGAATAACTTTAACTCAAGCGAGTGAGTCCTTGTAATTTTTAAACAAGGACTCAGGTTATTCCTTCATACTTAATGTGCATCTATATCAGAGCGGTGTCATAACTCATTAAATAAGCCTTAATATTTAGGATACTAGATGAACATTAACTACATTTACAACTTTTTTGGGGTTTTCACTCATAACTTATTGGTTAATAAGGGGAAGCTTTTAGACTACGAGTTATCTCTAAAATTGAATAGAGTAACTCAATACATCTTAAGTGGGTAAATTATCTAATAAGGAGTTAACATATTTTATAATTTATTCCCATATATACAAACTTATTTATGTCATTTTAATATTTATGGATGCAGGTATGCTGGTGATTAGAGGTAAGAATGATAGAGAGACAGTGTGATTGATTGATTTGATTAAGAGAAAGTATGAAAAGGAAGTTTGTAGTTGTTGTGGATTGGGTAGCGAGTCAGTGTATACTATTTTTTTCTTCAGGGGTCTACTTTAAACACTTTAATTTTATTTTCCTGATTTCTCTAACCATGACACAGACCATGTATGATAGGAGTATGAATTTGGTTCGAGATTATATTATAGTATTATAAAGTATTTATTTCAGACAACAATAGCCCAGTTACTTAGTTTATTTATATTCATCCCATGTCATATATCATATCCGACCTACCTATCTTTCTACCAAATCGTCGCATAGTTTTAGTTTTTTTATAATATTCGTATTGTTCATTGGTTTTTTCGTTTCATGGATGGCAGTATTGTTTCAGGAGTATACTGCTGGGGACAGCAGGAAATTTGCAGGAGCAAATTTTTCCTGGCTTGGGGGATATTGTAACGCGTGAATTTTTAATTGTGGCACTAATTTCAGGCTTAAATACATATTACATTGTTTTGGGAATGTGTAAACATTTCTTGTTTACGAAGAGAGATGTTGACTTTTCGTTTGACAGTCTGCTGTTCCGACAGCTGATCTAATTTTGGCTTTTGCAGGATTGAGGACCCTGGAAGCCCGCACTTGTTGATAGTCGGCCCGAAGGTTTTGTTTCTCATTCGTAGATTTAGATATTCGTTAATCATTTTTTTTTAAAGGGATATTGGAGTTGCTGAGAGGAATTGACGCGCGAGTTGGATTTTCCCTTGAAAGGAAACCATTTGGGAGATTTTCGTTTACGGATGGAATAATCTAGCCTATTGTTCTAATCTTAATTTTAAAGTAGTTTTGATTTTTCTACTCGTGTTTGTTAGCTGTCGTGTTTTGTGACGGAAGGCAAGAAGCCTGGAGAGTTCCATTCGTGAATGGAGTGCGTGATTCGGCTTCCGAATTCAAGTTGTGATGGTCGCTTCTGTTAGTTTCAGTAATATGTGATTTGTTGAAGGTGGTTGCCAAGTTTACGAAAAGACGCGTTGGCGTTGACACTAGACTAACGTATTGTCGGTGGCGGAAGCGTGCAATAGATTTATTGAAATTCTAAAAAAAAATAATTTTGTTATTGTTAAAAGGAGGTATCTTTAATGTTCTGGAAGATTCCATATACATTGTGGAGTGGGGATTGGTGGCAATGACAAAACGGGTCCGCGCGCTCGGGGCGGTCTTTTTCTGTCGTTGGGAGCACCCTAGTAGAAGTCACCAGACCCGCTGAACGTCGGCAGGACACGTCGAAGACTGTGATTCCGGGCACCCGGTAAGCACGATACGCAAGCGGTTGGGGCGTCGTCTTCTTGGTATAGTCGTGTTACCGAAGCGGTGTTGTTGCAGAATTCGACGTCAGCCCGAAGCGCCTGACGAATCAGCCCGCCCGGGACGGTCCACATAACCTCGTTCGATAGAACCGGTGAGTTGGTATCTGCGAATAGGCGTGGGGCGAGGAACCATTGGCCGTACTGTTAGTGAATTGTGAAAATGGTGAATTTCAGTGGACTACGTCACTCCGGGTTCGACGTGCATATCCTGTCGCGTTCCCCGGCCGCGCTATTCCCCAGGCCGTGGATCGAACCTCCAGTCGGTATGTAAATTTTGTTAATTGCTTAGGGCAGTGTTAGATTAGGCGCACAAGTGATTCCCTGTGCTAATGGCGGACCTATTGTCCACAGGGAGGTTTTTTAATATACCCTCTTCCTCTTCACTCCGGTCGTGAGACTGACTGCGCAGTGGTGACGTGGCACGCAGTCCGAGCCACTCCGACACTCGGGTCAGCTTGATACAGCGGCTTCAAGACCGTATCGCTTGTGTACAGCTAAGTGGTGTTACCGATCGAGCAATTTATGTGGACTTTTGCCGTAATAGTGAATTTCTGTACCAAACCATCTATATTATGATCGCAATAAGAATGTAGGCTTTCTGACTCATCGCCCTGAGAAACTAAATTGTAACTTGCTCTGCCGCTGCTTATAATTACTGTATTTTTGACCTGGCATAAACAGGTCTGGCGCCCATTAGATATTTTGTTAACTGAAAATTGTAAAATTAGCTTTTAATATATATGAAATGTGAATTTGTATGTGGGAGACAATGGAGATGTTTTGAACCATAGGAATAAACTCTGTCTGGCGATCTGTAACTTTCATTTACTTCCCACCCTCAGATTTGTGTACTAAACTTATACTGAGAGAGCGCTTACCATAAGCGGGTCTCTTACCTTACTGTTACTTATACTTCAAATTTCAGGTTTCAGTACTATTACTTTACACTCACTCTATCTTCACCTTTATTCTCATTCTACTCTTCCGCTTACTTCTACTTTACTTTTTCTTTTTAAACCAACTTCAAATTATAAAACATTACATGTTTTTTAATAAGACTTCTAAACTGTCGAGTGTCCATACCCAATTTTTTATCGTGGGGACATTTTCAGAGTTTCCCGATTTTGCAATAAATTTCATTGTTTGTAAAACTTTTTTAGCTTGGGTCCAATGTTGGTGGTGTTCCGATGTTGGTGTAACTGGTCCAAGTAGTGGTTTGCTGAACTTCTTCTTCTTCTTGGCGTAGCTCCCGTTTTGGGAGTCAAATAAGTTATCGAAGAACAACAGGGCATCTGCTGTTCCCTTACACTCGCTTGGGAGAATACCTTTATCTGAAAAAAAAAAAATATTTTAACGCAGTTTAAGTACAATAATGACAAAACATGATTTTTTTGGCTGCGGCTCCGCTCGCGCGAAGTTGAAAATATTATCCCACTGGAACTATATATTTCGATAAAAATTATATTATATTTTTTTCAAGTTAAACATTAAGTTAAGATTCTTAGGTATTTTATTTATATATATACTCTCGATTTTTTCTTACGAATGAAATTCTCCATTATAATGAGTAATTTTATAGGTATGAAGTCGAACCTAATTAAAATTTACGAAATAGACAAACAGAATTATCTACGAGTACCTATCACTTGACAAAACCATTTTGATGAAAGTTATTCACAAAAAGAGGTGAAGTTGTCTATTTTTTCTAACAAAAAGAAAATATTACCTGCAAGGTATCCCATATTAGTTGCCACCGTTCTGCTAGATATTTGGCTGGCATATTTCACCTTCATTTTTTATTTTTCTGGCATAACATGGCTATCTGTTAGCTTAGGGATCAGTCTAACACCCTTGTATCCGGGGTTTTCGTTATGAAGTTGTTTTATGTGGTCCCATTTGGCAATTTGTTTAACGCCATTTATAGTGTATTCAAAATTTTTTGTTAATAAATTATTTCGAATACATTTGAGCAAATGTGGCGGATCATATAATGGGACAACTTCTTGGTTTTTTACAAGAATAACATTCTCTTTGTGTTCTACTCCATTTCTTAAAAATATACCCCGTGTCTCTTGCGTTAACAGTTTAATGGCATTCCTGTTGTTTGACCCTTGGTCACAAATAGTAGCCACTACAATAAGCCCAGCTTCCTGCAACTCCGAAATAATTGTTTTAATTTCCTGGCCACTTGTGGGTGCAGCAGAAAAAGTATAGGAGATAGGCTGCTTATAGTTTTTTACAACTCCACGTATCATGAATACCTGTGCGTGATCAGCAAAGTCTTGTTTTGTTACTTCTCCATCTGTGGCAAAGCCAACAACCTTATCTATTCTATCATTGTATGATACACCAGCTCTTAGATGCATTTCATCAAAAATGACGGTACAAAGTTTTTCTTCAGTTTTCATTTTATCAGCCACATTTTTTATTTGATCAAAAATGTTTTTATTAATTCCTGGGCTTATATTAGCGTTGCTGATTTGTTTAGCCAAAGTTTGAGGTGCTGGCAAAATTAAGAGCCTTCTAAGAAATCAATAGCTCTTAGGTGCCTGTTTGAAGATTGATAAGGCTAAAGTTTTTTCATCCATGGTAAATCTGCGGCCTTTATTTTTCTTTTTCACTTCTCTAAATTGCATCGTAAATAATGTATTAGCAGTGCTACTTACATTTTCCATTGTAGCTAAAAGAGCTGGGTTTGATACAATTTTCTTGGCTGCTCTTAGAATAACAGACTGCTTTTTAATTTTATTTCGGCATTTGCTTAGCTTTATGCGTGCCTGAATTAATTTGTTGTATAAATTTCTTTCTTCACGGGACACTTTTGCATGTCTTCGTGGCTTTTGGACTGCTTTGCTAATATGGATATTAGTTCTGGTTTCCCGACCAACTGAAAAAAATCATATAGAAAAATATAATGAAATTTAATTTTATATCAGTCATTTATCATTTCCATACACTAATGTATAAGTAACCCTAACAAAGATGAGATAAAATTATCAAAAAAATTTTTTTTAGGGTATCTCTTACATGTATTGTTGTACAAGTTGCAAAAACAGAAGTTCTAAGAGAGATACTTTTCTTGGGTACGATTTTTAATGGCCAGAGCTATCTGAATGTT
Source organism: Hypsopygia costalis (assembly GCA_937001555.2). Lineage (NCBI taxonomy): Eukaryota > Metazoa > Arthropoda > Insecta > Lepidoptera > Pyralidae > Hypsopygia > Hypsopygia costalis. Next base: position 10,999,615 of record OW443347.2, on the reverse strand, counting down.
TAATATTCCAACTGTTTTTGTTTAGACTTGTGAGACAAATAGTTTATTTGAGCCTTACCAAACGATTGAAAAATTGATACTTAATGATTTAATTTAACATATAAAAGCATTTTGTTTACCTGCATTCTTTTTTGTAGCATCTTTCTCAATACCAAAAGTGAGTGTCTGTGACTCCATAGTGGAACCTGAAAATATACAAAAAAAAACATTATAAATTTCAAAATCTACGTAATTACTTTAAATATTGAAATATCTCAATGGAATACGAATTCAGAGTAAAGAACAAAAAACATAGAACGCGATTTGTCTGGGATAATAAGCAGTGCTTAGACTCTCATACAATATTGTATGCAAGAGTTGATTGTGTAAATGGGCCTTAAAGGATTATGTCCTTTCGATATGGTTCATAGGCTGGTAATGTGTCACCACATTATCGATTGAACATCATTACCCATCTTAGGATAAAAGGTATAAATCAATGGTTCATACTGATTGAACTATTTGATGATTGTACATACCAGGAATTGAAACATCTGGTGTATCTTCTTTTCGGGTTTTCATATGGTAGTCATGATCATGTCCTACGTTTTCTTTATACTGTAACGCGTGTATTTTTAATTGTGGCACTAATTTCAGGCTTTAATACATATTACATTGTTTTGGGAATGTGTAAACATTTCTTGCTTACGAAGAGAGATGTTGACATTTCGTTTGACAGTCTGCTGTTCCGACAGCTGATCTAATTTTTGCTTTTGCAGAATTGCGGACCCTGGAAGGCCCGCACTTGTCGATAGTCGGCTCGAAAGTTTTGTTTCTCATTCGTAGATTTAGATATTCGTTAATCATTTTTTTTTAAAGGGATATTGGAGTTGCTGAGAGGAATTGACACGCGAGTTGGATTCTCTCTGGAAAGGAAGCCATTTGAGAGACTTTCGTTTACGAATGGAATGGTCTTGTACAATTGTTCTAATCTTAATTTTAAAGTAGTTTTGATTTTTCTAATCGTGTTTGTTAGCTGTCGTGTTTTGTGATGGAAGGCAAGAAGCCTAGAGAGTTCCATTCGTGAATGGACTGCGTGATTCGGCTTCCGAATTCAAGTTGAGATGGTCGCTTCTGTTAGTTTTAGTAATATGTGATTTGTTGAAGGTGGTTGCCAACAATTTTATGAAAGGAAGCGTTGTCGTTGACTCTAGAGTTACGTATTGTCGATGGCGGAAGCGTTATAATAGTTCTTATCGAAATTCTAAAAAATAATTTTGTTAAAAGGAGGTATCTTTAATGTTCTGGAAGATTCCATATACATTTTGGAGTGGGGATTGGTGGCAATGACAAAACGGGTCCGCGCGCTCGGGGCGGCCTTTTTCTGTCGTTGGGAGCCCCCTAGTAGAAGACCCCAGACTCGCTGAGCGTCGACAGGACACGTCGAAGACTGTGATTCCAGGCACCCGGTGAGCCCAATTCGCAAGCGGTTAGGGCGTCGTCTTCTTGGTATAGTCGTGTTACCGAAGCGGTGTTGTTGCAGAATTCGACGTCAGCCCGAAGCGCCTGACGAATCAGCCCGCCCGGGACGGACCACACACCCTCGTTCGATAGAACCGGTGAGTTGGTATCTGCGAATAGGCGTGGGGCGGGAAACCAGTGGCCGTACTGTTTGTGAATTGTGAAAATGGTGAATTTCAGTGGACTACGTCACTCCGGGTTCGACGTGCATATCCTGTCGCGTTCCCCTTGACGGTGCTCCTCGCGCAACCTGCAGCGCGGGCATCAACGCGCTTTCTGCGGCGCCATTCGGCCGCGCTATTCCCCAGGCCGTGGATCGAACCTCCAGTCGGTATGTAAATTTTGTTAATTGCTTAGGGCAGTGTTAGATTAGGCGCACAAGTGATTCCCTGTGCTAATGGCGGGCATATTGTTCACAGGGAGGTTTTTTTATATACCCTCTTCTTCACTCCGGCCGTGAGACTGACTGCGCAGTGGTGACGTGGCACGCAGTCCGAGCCACTCCGACACTCGGGTCAGCTTGATACAGCGGCTTCAAGACCGTATCGCTCGCATACAGCTAAGTGGTGTTACCGATCGAGCAATTTATGTGGACTTTTGCCGTAATAGTAAATTTCTGTACTAAACCGTTTATATTATGATCGCAATAAGAGTGTAGGCTTTCTGACTCATCGCCCTGAGAAACTAAATTGTAACTTGCTCTGCCGCTGCTTTTAATTACTGTATTTTTGACCTGGCATAAACAGGTCTGGCGCCCATTAGATATTTTGTTAACTGAAAATTGTAAAATTAGCTTAGAATATATATGAAATGTGAATTTGTATGTGGGAGACAATGGAGATGTTTTGAACCATAGGAATAAACTCTGTCTGGCGATTTGTAACTTTCATTTACTTCCCACCCTCAGATTTGTGTACTAAACTTATACTGAGAGAGCGCTTACCATAAGCGGGTCTCTTGCCTTACTGTTACTTATACTTCAAATTTCAGGTTTCAGTACTATTACTTTACTCTCTTTACCTCTATTTTCATTCTACTCTTCAATTTATCTACTTACTTTTCCTTTTCAACCAACTTCAAATTTTTAAAACATTACAATACTCTGTAATATAACTTCTTATTTCTTATATAAACCTTGTATCTTCAGATATTAATTTCCTTTTCTCTACTAGTTATTATGTTTTTGCTGTTTATTCCTGTAAAAAAGTGTTTAATTACCTAAATTGCATAAAAATGTATAGATTTGATTGAAATTGTGATTCTTACCGTAGCAATTTATATACTATTATTTCTAATTGATAATTTATAATTTCTTTTATCATTTTCACTCGCTAAACCTTCCAAATTTCTTTATTTATTGATAAAATTTAATATTTTCAACTTTTGGTTATGTTGACAGATGACAATTTACGTTTTGTTTATTTTTACTTTTTAACTACCAAAACCATAGATTAGTTCAAAATATCACTGTGATCTATGGATTTTCGTCCTTAAAATACTAGCAACTGAAAAATAAACTGTAATATTTTAATTCAAAATTTAAATATTTTAGATTGAAGAACAGAATACAAGACACGGATATATAACCCGGATCACCCTTATAGATGCATTCAGTCAAGAAACAGTCGTCAAGAAGCCACAGTCACGTTAAGCCTCTCTAGGGGTGGCACCCCAACCTACCTGGTGGAGAGCTCTGTCCGAGGGGTCATCTATACCCCGAAGACCCCTGATCTGACTCTTCACTCTTCACTCATCATACCATATTATCTCCATTGGGGTCAACTTCTACGTGCCCTGGTCGGGTTTATTTCAAACCCGACCCTACCAGACCAGTCCAGCTGGGCAGGCTGCCCGCTGGAACACTAACAGGACCTAACAATCAACTTGTATTTGGACCACTTCTGGCGATTCTCCTCGAAGCTTTGAACCTTCCACGATTTGTGAAAACGACTGACGACTGCAACGGACTGAACTTTCATATTATTATTATTTTTATTTGATGTTTTTTTTAATTTTAACCCTATTACTAAGGCTCCGCTGTCCGTCCGTCCGTCCGTCTGTCACCATGCTGTATCTCATGAACCGTGATAGTTAGACAGTTGAAATTTTCACAGATGATGTATTTCTGTTTCCGCCATAACAACAAATACTAAAAAACAGAATAAAATTAATATTTAAGGGGGCTCCCATACAACAAACGTGATTTTTTTTCTCGTTTTTGCTCGCAATTGATTTTTCAAATTGAGTTTTCATTGTTACCGTTTTTTACTAGTTTTCCAGATTTTAGGCCATTTCCGGAATGAGTCAATTTAAGAACAAGTCCTTATAGGAATAAGTCCTTTTCGGAATAGGTCATTTTCGGAACAAGTCGTTTTGAGATTAAGTCATTTCAGTAATGAGTCCTTTTAGGACTGTGTGTCCATTTACGGAATAGGGCATTATCGTACTAATCGCTCCGCCTGAAGAGCTGAAATAAATGAATATAATAGTTCAATATTTTGTCTAATTATTATTTTGGTCTAAAAACTAGGGTCTTTTTACGAGATACTACTTAATTTTTAATACCTAATTTTTTAATGATTTTTTACACATGTTACGACGACCCTTACTTAAATTACAAATGCGAAAGTGAGTTTATTAGTTTGTTACGGTTTCACGCCTTTACGGCTACAAGGATGGGTTGAATTTTGGACACGGGTAGAGTATGATCTGGAAATGGACATAAGATACATTTTATCCCAATATTTAGTTTTCGCGCGGAATAACTTCTTCAATAACGCGCGAGCAGCGCCGGCGTATTGAATTGTCAGGTGACAATGAAAAAAAAATGGACACAAGCCAGGACTCGAACCCGCGACCTTTGCTGAAACATGGCGCTACTCTTCCAAAGAGCTATTGTGTAGCCAAAGCGGGTGCCTTCATCTAAATTAATGTTCCCTTTCTCCATCGCCTAGAAGTGGCGACATTTATTACATACTTTTAATTTTAATACCTGCTGAGTATCCAGAAGTTGATGGTGTTACAGAGGATGATGAGGTTGGACAATTCTGTATTTCTCGCATTGGTCTCCTTTCACCAAATGTAAATTTTGGTAAGGACAAAGGCCCTGAAACAAAGACGGTAGAGATATACATTTGTGTTATGTTACAAGGTTACACAATTCAAAATGTTAACTTTTAGATATCACTATGGCAATTACTCTAGAAGCGTTCAAGTTAGGAAAGTTTGTCCCTAGTATTTCAGCTAAAGTTACATTATTCTGAAGTTGCAAAAAAACACTACAACCATTAGAATATACTGACCTGGCAGATTTAATGTCGGGACAGCAATGTTACTCAATCTGTTGTAACGACAACAATATTTTTCCTCAAAATGAGCATGGCATACACTGCGATGTTTGTAAATATCTTCATTGTCTAAACCAATTATATCTCCACCAATTGAGGTCATCCATTGACCCATCGATTGAAACGTGCCCTGTCTTTGGATGGATTTGGAAACAAGTGCATAGTTGGACTTGAATCTGAAACAATTAAGTCTTTTGTTATTTCATATCAAACCAATGGTGACATTATAGGGGTGCTTTTCCGCCAGAGATATGTGCTACAGATGTGTTTCAAACCAGCCAATAGTATCGCTTGATTTTCAAACATTGTGTCAAGGTTAGTAAAATTGAAGCGATTCTATTGGCACAATACTGAACCTTATACCTTTTTAAAGAATGTTGATTATTTACAACAGGAAAAATGTCACAAGGGCCCAGGCGAGTAATAATTATTCTCCAAGTGTGATTAAATATTTGGTGAAGTGTCACCCTAAGGCACAGCAACAAAACAACAAAGAGATTTTACAAATGCATAATGATCTAAAGTAAAGGCTGCACTCTGCAGCTAAGTATATTTCATTGCACTACCCTATGTTGCACAGTATATTTAAATTGTATCCACATATACTCAAGTAATCATCACCATGCGTAGCCCGTCTCATCCCATTGCTGGGCATAGGACTCTCTTCGTTTGTACCTCCTAGACTTGTGGCGACCATACATGTAAGCTTTGGTCAATTTTAAGCGCTGTATGGTGTTCATACTTTGATATACAATAATAACTGTTAGATGAAACTAAAATAACTTACTTCCTGACTCCAAACAACCCGGAACACAGCACTTCTTTCTAGACATCGACATGATGTAATAAGAGTCAATTTCTCAATATAAAACTTCCGAGTCTCTTTCTCACAGAGACCGCACAACAGCACTAGCACAACCCGGAGGAGTAAATACTCAACTCAACGGAAAATACAGCTATGCCAACGGAATTCACTGTACCAAGTTATTTCTGAAAAACACAGAAAAGAACTTTCGACAAGAAGATACCGTACCGGCCCGCCAAAACCACAAGTTTGAAGTTTTGACGTCTTGCTCGTTTGGTGTGACCAGATATTTAAATCCATAATTCTCCGACTGAAACACTGTCACTAATACAAAATACATTGTATTAGTATTAAAAACCTCCAAATAAAAACAACGCTATTCTATCGACAAAATGTGTTTATGCGAAAATAATCTATCTCAATTCATGTGTGAGAGCATTATCTCCAAAATCTACTAATCAGTAGAAATATAGACCATCGTCTCACGAATAATACCCCTGATTTCAGATGTCGTTTCCTAAGCTAATAGCATTCTCTATTTGGTACCTTTTGATTTTGTTGTTATTTAAACGCCCTCTGGTTTCCTTTTATGGCATCTATAAAATATAATGCTACTAAATTTAAAAGATGCAATTTCTGAACAAATAAAGCTGTGAAGTCAACCTACTTGAACTAGTATCATAGCGTTTAGAATTGTTACTCTATCTATTCAATGAAGATTGAATAGCCTGGACTCGTGAAAAACGTGAGCCATTTTGATTTACCGTGACCGGTGCTGTTAATATGAGGTAATTACTTTGATTTTATTAATTGTTTCTAGGATTGTTGTATACCAAAATAATTGTTAGGATGTGTACTTCGTCTGTGTGTATTAATATCTGAATTTCGAAACACTCATGTTTAATTTTTGAACACGGAAAGTATGCGCCGTACTTGATTCAAACATGGCGTTGTTGTATTGACGGTTTTAAAAATATTTATTTAGTATATTTTATTGAAATGAAAGCTTAAAATGGAAGAATAGTTTCTTGTTAACATATACAATTTTTTTTAACGCAATTATTGTATGTTTCTTTGAAGATTATTGCAAAAGTTCAATGCATGTGTTGTGATTTTAGGCCTGGGTACGGCGAGTATCCCACGGACGTTTCGAGATTAGGTCGACTAAAGCTTGCTGTAAACGGCTATTTATGTACTGAATATTGTTCGTTATTTTGATGTGGCTTTCGATGGTGTCTTGTATACATATCGCCTGACAATGTTTTATTATGCACTTGCCTGATATTTTTTTTCGAAAATTATATATTAAAATAATCATCATCATCAGGTCATTTTCAAGTCTTTGTATAGATTACTAGGGGTGTAAGTGGTTGATCAACAAGCCAACTTCACCTGCACGCGGTGCACCCTGCTGACTGACAATCAGCGAATCGGTGCTATTTTTTTATTAATGGCTTTATTTTGATTTTAGTCAACAAGGCAATTCATCCGCGTTAGGACGAGGGCGGGGAAGAGGAAAGGGTCGTGGACGTGGACGTGGAGAGAGTTCACAGGAGACGTAAGCATCACCACACACATACTCAGTCACATCACACACATACTCACTCAGACACACACACACACGTTAGATTACAGAACACATTATGCTGTAGATCCAGGCTATGAAATGTAGTAGATTATTTCTTTGCAGTGCGGAACTGGAACGTATGCGGTCACAATGCCAGCTGACCCAGCGTCGGCTGGCCGGGCTGACTAAGGAAGTGCGCAAGGAGTTGGTGGACAGGAAACGGTCCGCCCAACTCCACCGCGTGCTTCTGCCCGACGCGCCCCCGCGTAAAAGGCGCTCTCTGTAAGTTTTTTTTTATACTACATATATATGTGTGCAACATGTATATATATATATATTAGGTTGGGGAAAAAGTCTTTTCGTATTTTATATGAAAATTCAAAACATTTTTTAATAAAGTTTATTTACATTTAACTAAAGTATGTAGGTGCCATTATGTTCGATAACTTTTTGTCATCTTGTAGGTAGAGACATGATCCCATTACTATAGAAATTTTGGGACTTCTGTTCAAAAAACCGCGACAAGTGGTTTTGGCAGTCTTCTCGTGATGTTAACCTGACATTGCCTAAAGAATTCTTAAGAGACCGAAACAGGTGGAAATCAGAAGGTGCAAGGTCAGGACTATACGGCGGATGCATTAACACCTCCCAGTCAAACTCTCTTAATTTTTGCTGAGTGGCTAAAGATGTGTGAGGTTTAGCGTTATCATGATGAATAATAATTTAAAAAACAAAAAACCCGCCTGCATGGATAACTACAATTAAAAATCAACTGAAAAGACTGAAACAAGATAAAAATTCAATGATAAGGTATTTAAAAAAGCAATGATTAGGTAGGTACTTAAAACTAGAAACGTAAATTGAAACACTACAAAACCTATGTACCTACGTATTGTACACTTAGAAATATCAGCACGGTAGTCTTTCAATTTTTTGCAACAGTATAAACAGAATTGCAGTCGGAGGCACGAAATTAAGTGCTTCTATATGATAAATTATTATCTCTTTGCGTCAAATCAAACGATACCTCAAATGTGAAAATCCATTCAACGGTTCTAGAGATACAAGGTAATAAAGAATATTACATACATACAAGATACGCGCTAAACACATAACCCTCCTGGCAGTCGGGTAAAAATCACACCCCTTCTATTAATTAATTCCGGCCGCTTTCTCTCAACTTTTTGCTTTAATCTCATCAGTTGTTCACAGTAGAGTTCAGAATCGATAGTCCTGCCTGGCGGTAACAGCTCATAATGAATATCTTCCCTTCCAATCCCACCATACACACAGCATCACCTTGTTGCGGGTTAACCCGGGTTTCGCCAGAGTCTCTAAAGCCTGGCCGGTCTTTGACCACGACCTTTTTATGCGCCAAAACTGTTATGTGGTCAATTCCTAGTTCTTCAGCTACGTCGTAACTACTGATATGCCGATCTTGCTCCACTTTTTCAGAAATGGCATCCATTTTATCCGTAACAGGGCGACCAGAGCGACGTGCATCTTTGACATCAAAATTTCCGGATTGAAAACGCTTAAACCAAATTTGTGCTACTCTCACAGACACTGCACTAGGTCCACAATAATCACAAATTTTTTTCGCAGCTTGCGTTGAATTTTTACCTTTTTTGTAGTAAATTTTTAAAATGTATCGAATTTCTTCATTAGATTCACTCATCTTGACAGTAAAAAAAACAAATGAAAATCACACATTTACCTAATTTGAACTTGGAATTATCTTTTTTAAAATTTAAACTTTTTATAGATATCAAAACCTGCTAGATACAAATGGTATAACCAAAGAGATTTTATTACAAGTTCATACATACTATAATGCGAAAAGACTTTTTCCCCTACCTATTATATATATATATATATATTAATATAAGGTAAGCATGTATGTGTATATATATATATATATATATATATATATATATATATATATATACACACAACATGCTTACCTTATATTATTATATTAATAAATTTTCAGGAAACCATCTCCCGAGCGTGAAGCCTGCGAGCTCCTCGTGGTCGACGCTGCGGCAGGTGTGTCTATGCCCGAGGATGTCGAAGAAGTGCCCACACATGAAGTGTTAATGGACTTAGGTACATAAAATATCGCTCGCTCGCCGCCCCCGCTGCCAACGCAGCATCTCCTTCATTTGACGAACCACTTACACCCCTAAATACTATTTTACAGGCACCCTAGGCGTAGATACAGAAGTCGAGGTGTCGACTTCGTGGAGCTCTGCAGATCTTAACTGCTGGCTCGGAAGATCTCCCAGCCATCTTCCACCATTGGTGAGTATATTTAAATAACGTAAGACATTTATAGTACTCAACTTCCTGTTTGTTGACTGAATATTAACTTTTTCTTTTTTAAATCAGGTCGTGCAGATCTTCTCGCCGTTGGTTCGTCGAGGCGGCCTTCTGTTACTGTCGCAGACGTCACTGCTGAGGGTCGTCGTCCCTCGACGAGTCAGCGGCCTATTGTTATAAGTGAGTATATTTAAATAACGTTAGACATTTATAGTACTAAACTTCCTGTTTGTTGACTGAATATTAACTTTTTCTTTTTTAAATCAGGTCGTGCAGATCTTCTCGCCGCTGGTTCGTCGAGGGACGAGGTAGCTGCTGGCTCGTCGAGGCGGCCTTCTGTTACTGGTGAGTATATTTAAATAACGTAAGATATTTATGGTACTAAACTTCCTGTTTGTTGACTGAATATTAACTTTTTTTTTTAAATCAGGTCGTGCAGATCTTCTCGCCGCTGGTTCGTCGAGGGACGAGGTAGCTGCTGGCACGTCGAGGCGGCCTTCTGTTATTAGAGAGTTTATTTAATTAACGTAAGGCAGTAGTGCTCCATGTATAGTATTAAACTTCCTGTTTGTTGACTATTTCTATTTCCTGAATATTACCTTTTTTTTTTAATATCAGGTCCGCTCAAGTCGGCGTTAAGACCTATGAGCTGTGTGAGTCATCTACTGGGTATCTCTGGAAATTTTTTGTATATGCGGGGAAAAAGAGACAGTCTGACACCGGTAATAGACCAGAGACCAATGACGAGACAAATGACGGTGACAGTGACGACGTGAATGACATCCGACCAAATGACCCCGCATTCATTGGTGGTAGCGATGGTCGTCCCATCAACGCTACCGCCAAGATTGTGTATGACTTACTAGAGCCACTGCTTCACCTTGGGCATACAGTAATAATGGTCAATTTTTACAATGGTAAAAAAAAAGATCAGTTTCTGTCTGCTCAACTCATAGAAAGACTGAGGAACAGGGTGTGGTACAAGAAAGTCTTTCAAAGACTTTTTAGTACCGCACTCTTCAACTGTTATGTCATTTACACGACTAAGAACTCGACTATGTCACACAGACAGTTTAGGAGATTACTGGCGGAGGACTTGCTTTTACAGCACAGACAACAGACTTGACATTAGAACCCAGACTGACATTTAGAAGATAGACTGGACAAATAACAATGTCACGTGACACGACTAACGAAGATAGACGGTACGTAGACAGCCACCACTTTCCCGTGCGCAGTAGTAAGAGCCGATTCCGCTGCATTGTTTGCACTACCCGGAAGATCGAGACACGCACAGTATGGAAGTGCTTGCAATGCAACGTGCCTCTATGTATAGACACGTGCTTCAGGCCTTACCATAAGCGCAATGCGTAGACTCGATCTTACGGCTCTTCTATTTGCCTTCTTCTATTTCTCTTTTAATGAAATTTTAAATATAATTGTTATTACTATTCTAACGTTGTTTCATAAACTAGACTAAAATTCCTGAAAACTTATATATTTGTAATGTAAAAATACTTTCAGCCGAAATCTGATTACTTGTCATTAATTGTTATTACTATTCTAACGTTGTTTCATAAACTGACTAATAAACTAGACTAAAATTCCTGAAAACTTATCCATTTGTAATGCAGGTAGTAGTCATAATAAGAAGTGGACAACAAACGTCAAAACGCAGGGACCGCACTGACTGTGACTGTTAACCAGCCAATAAATGCGATGCAACAGCGTAAACGGCAAAGAACAATTCACAATTATGTTGAAAAAAAAAAAAGCTCTAGAAGAGCGCAAAACAGTAGATTGGGACTTATTGTAGCTATTTATCACTGATTTACCAACCTTTCCGAATTGTCGGAAGAGAAAGGGTTCAAAAATTTCGCTAAAAATATCCCGGGATTTTCACTGCCTAGCAGAAAAGTCATATCATCTGCTGATTCCAGCGCTATATAACACCAATTTAAAAGAAACTAATGTTCTCTCGGGATAGGTCCGTATGTCTAACAACTGACTGCTGGACATCATCTCAAACGAGAGTTACATTGGAGTAACTGCTCAATACATTGACAATAATTTTGAACTGAAACAAGTATTATGGGAGTGCAAATGTCTCGATGAGAATCACACAAGCGCTAATTTAGCAAAGTAGTTGAAAAGAGTAACGGGAGAGTGGAACTTGACGAATAAATTTAATTTCGCTATTTCGGATAATGCCCGTAACATCGTCAAAGCGATAGAAAGTGAATTGTAGTGGAAGCATTATGGCTGCTACGCACATTCATTAAATTTAATCGTTATGTCTGCGCTTAAGCCAATAGAAACAGTACTGGATAATATAAAAAAAAAATTTGCGCATTTTAAGCGAAATTTTACTTACGCTAAAATTAACACTAAAATTTGGCCTGAAATAAGACAATGGATTGGGGAATAATGAAAGGAGTATGTACAGTTTTTGAAGAGGTCACAAGTAGTCACTGCATCCAATGAGAGGTGATCAGTATTTTACCGGAAGTATGGTTATAGTTGTGACAAACTGTTTAAAAGAAATTCGCGACAATTTTTTAAACAAAAAGGAATATAGTTCATTGTATCCAATTATTGTAGATACCGTCACATAGTTGAAAAGTGGCTTATTAAATGAAAGATTTACCGGCATCAACATAGCAAAATTTTTGGCCTGTGTGTGTGTACATTGTTAGATCCTCGATTTAAACTTTTATGTTTTAAAAGTGACCTAGCAGTATCCGATTTAAAGAAACATGCACATTCCTTAATTATTGATCTCATAAATAAGAATAAATCATCGGAAATTTACAAGTGAAGAAGTTCAAGAAAGAGCAAAAAATATTACTACCCCTGAAAATGTTAGGTCTTGGGACAAATTTGTTGAGTTACTTAACAAAAATAAGCCCCAAGGAAATGCTCAAGCGCGCGCCATAAGAGAGTTAGATGTTTGTCCGTTTTAATTAAATAACGAAAACGGCCATGTTTTTTTCTTTTTAGGGTTCCGAACCTCAAAAGGAAAAACGGAACCCTTATAAGATCACTTTGTTGTCCGTCTGTCTGTCTGTCTGTCTGTCTGTCTGTCTGTCTGTCTGTCTGTCAAGAATTTCTATGTTGAGAATGCGTGGAGGTATCAAGCTGAAATTTGAACTGTATACTCAGGTCTACGGTCCCATGAAGTTAAAAAAAAATCAAACTGCTAAGTTTCCGTAGAAAAAAGTTACGGCCGTTTATTCAGCAAAAAACGCATATTTCGACACACTCAAGGGAATCAAAACCTATAGGGTACTTCCCGTTGACCTAGAACTATGAAATTTGGCAAGTAACATCGTTATAGACTACAAGTATAGGAATAAATCTCAAAACTATACATTTGTAAATAGATCTTAAAAAATAGGGGGTCTATATTTTTTATAGGGTGTCGAAATTTCAAATTGAAACTACTAGTTCAAATGGGGTATCATATGAAAGGGCTTGATGTACACATTGCAAAATACATTTTATTTATTTTTTTCGACGCATTATTTCTTATTTATAATGAAAAATATCAAATTTAATAATGATACCATGTACCTACGGAACCCTCGGTGGGCGAGTCCGACTCGCACTTGTCCGGTTTTTTTTTAAGACTACGCCGGATGGCAGACAAGCATACGGTCCGCCTGATGTGAAGCGGTTACCGTAGCCATATTAACGTTCGCAATATAAAATATCGCTCGCGCGCCGCAACCCCTCGCTGCCAACGCAGCATCTGCTTCCTTTCTGGTGACCTCACTCACTCGCAGGGACACAACAACCCTGAAGAGATTTGTTATTTGGCTGCGGTATTCTGTGTGGTGGAGGTACTTTCCCCAGTCAGGTAGCTTACAATTACGCTCCCTACCTCTCTTTTCGCCAGAGCTTCGTTTGTCAGTCAGCAGGGTGCACCGCGTGCAGGTGAAGTTGGCCTTCGTTGATGACCCACTTACACCCCATGTCTAATGTAAATCAAAAATTACGGTTATTAGCTTTCAGGTAGGGATGGTGCGTATACGGGACCAGATTTAAAATCTAGTTTTTGTTTCCAAGTGAGTTAACCAGGTTTCGGCACGAAATACTTGCAAGACCTTGACTTATCAAGGCCTTGATAATATTTGATAAATAAATAAATAAAAAATAAAAATATTTTTTACTGGGTAGGACGCACTCGATCATCTTATGTCGAGTTCCTATTTTCGAAAAACTTCGTTTTGCTTACGGGTGGTATATGTGTCTACTAGGCGTGTAACGGTTGATTTTTTCGTCGTCGCACATGTTTCAGGATTTAAACACATTTTACATTATTTTAAAACTGGAAAGCATTCATTGCGAATCGTGTTTACAATTTGCTAGGTTTGACATCCAGCTATCGGCTGTCAAACGACAGCTGACGTATTTTGTTTTGGTTGAATTGCGGACCCTGGAGGCGCGCACTTGTTGATCGCGCGGGTTGAATAAATGTCTTTTCTCTTGAAGGAAGACCATTGTGGGATTTCTGTTTGTGAAGGGAATAATCTTGTTCAGTTTCTTAATATTTCTTTTTTTTAGGGAAAACTGCACGTAAGGATCGACGCGCGAGATGTCTTTTCTCTTGAAGGAAAACCGGTTGGGAGATTTCTGTTTACGAATGGAATAATCTTGTACAATTGTTCTAATCTTAAATTATAATAATAATAAATTTTAAAGTAATTTTGATTTTTTTTATCGTGTTTATTGGCTGTCATGTTTTGTGATGGAAGGCAAGGAGCCTGGAGAATCCCATTCGTGAATGGAATGCGTCATTCGACTTCCGAATTCAAGTTGAGATAATCGCTTCTATTCGTTTGAGTAATATGTGATTTGTTGAAGGAGGTTGCCAACAATTTTACGAAAGGGTACGTTGTCGTTGACTCTAGACTCTCACGTATTGTCGATGGCGGAAGAACTAGACATTTTTAATAGAAAAATAATTTTATTGTTAAAAGAAGGTATCTGCAATGTTCTGGAAGATTCCATATAAATTTTGAGTGGGGATTGGTGGCAATGACAAAACCGGTCCGCGCACTCGGGGCGGCTTTTTTCCTTCCGTGGGAGCCCCCTAGCAGCGACAAGACACCAGACTCGCCGAGCGTCGGCTGGACAGACTGCGAATGTGTCTAAAAAGGGCGACAGGTCAGATCCATCGAATTACAGGCCTATCGCTGTTACCTCCCTTCTCTCCAAGGTGATGGAGCGTGTAATTAATACTCGGCTCCTTGGATACCTAGAGGATCACGACTTGATCAGCGACAAACAATATGGCTTTCGCCATGGTCGCTCAACTGGTGATCTTCTAGTGTATCTTACGCGCCGATGGGCTTTGGCGGTGGAGAGTCAAGGTGAGGAATTGGCGGTTAGCCTGGATATGGCAAAGGCGTTCGATAGGGGCTGGCACCGCAGTCTTCTTTCGAAGTTACCTGCATACGGTCTGCCCGAGGGGCTATGCGAATCGGTTGCTAGCTTCTTGTCCAGCAGAAGCATTAGAGCCGTTGTAGATGGCAGTTGCTCCGATAGCATGGACATCAATACTGGCGTCCCGCGGGGTTCTGTATTGTCCCCGACGCTGTTTCTGCTGCATATTAGTGATATGTTGTATAATGACAGCATTCATTGTTATGCGGACGATAGCACCGGGAACACTTATTTATTTATTTATTCAATAATTGCATTACATGTGTTACTGATTATATACTGGTTACATAGTATTACACAGCACATACACACACATGTACCTTTTCAGGCATAGCAATATGGATAAGAGGGAGGCAGACATCTATAGCGTTTTATCTTCGAGGTATTCCTTGATAGTATAATAAGTTTTCTCAAGAAGTAGCTCTTTTATTAATTTTACGTATTTACTAAACACAGTTTCATTTTTTATATCTGAAGGTAATTTATTATAGATTTTAACAGACATTGAATATGGGCCGCTACTATGTAATATCATATTAGATTGCATATTGAGGAGGTTATTTTTATATCTCGATTCGTACCGACGGGGTACATCGCCAAGCGTAGTATAGAAGTTTGGAAACTTTCTAACAAATTTGCACGCTTCCAAAATATAAATGCAAGGTAACGTAAAGATCTTCAGATTTCTAAAATGGGGCTTACAACTGTCTGTTTGTTTAATGTTGGTAATTATTCTTATACATTTTTTCTGAACAATAAGTAAATCCTGCGCATGCGGACTATTACCCCACAACATGACGCCGTAGCTCAGCCATGCGTGAGCATAGGCGTAGTACGCAGTGACAGCGGTCTTAGTGTCTGTTGACTTCTTCAGTTCCCTAAGGGCGTACGTAAATTGAGATAATTTAGAAGTTATTGTTTGTATATGTGGTTTCCATGATAGACTGGAATCAACAACAATTCCCAGCAACTTATACGTTGGAACGCACTCTAAATTTATATTGTTAAATGAGAAAGAAATATTTAATTCATTTTTCTGTCGCGGCCTATACTGCATTATTTTAGATTTAGTAAAATTTATTTTCAAGTTATGATCGCTCATCCAACATGAAATTTCGTTTACTAAGTTATATAGTTTTTGGTTTAGATCAATATTATTATTGCAAGATACCAGGACCGAAAAATCATCCGCATACATCACACACGATTCCTTTAGGATTTTTGGTAGGTCGTTAATATATAGGATGAACAGGATACATCCAAGGACGCTGCCTTGCGGTATCTAACCTGTCATTAATTGGACATCCGACCTGATAGTTTGACCGACCTGATACTTATTACATGGGCCGCGCAAATATCCCTCGTTCTTTGGTGGAGGAGAGCCGCGAACAACTTGTGTCGCAAATTGAGAGCACACTAAGTAGAGTGTCCGACTGGGGCGACAGAACTTAGTGCTATTTAACCCCTCTAAGACACAAGTCTGCGCGTTCACCGCTAAGAAAACCCCATTTGCTGTGGCTCTACACTTCGAAAACACACCCCTCACCATCGCCAATAGTATTGGTATTCTAGGAGTTGACATCTCCAGCGACGTCCAGTTTCGATGTCATCTGGAGGGGAAGGTCAAGCTGGCATCGACGAAACTAGGTGTGCTCAACAGGGCGAAACATTACTTCAACCCGCGGCAAAGACTTATGCTATACAAAGCTCAAGTTCGGCCGCATATGGAGTACTGTTGCCATCTATGGGCGGGAGCGCCTAGATACCAGCTTGCACTCTGTGACTCGATTCAAAGGCGTGCTGTGAGGATTGTTGACGATCCCAAACTGACAGACGGTTTAGAACCTTTAAGTCTGAGAAGAGATTTTGCGTCCCTGCGTGTGTGTTCTACCGTTTGTACAATGGGGTGTGTTCAGAGGAGTGGTTTGACATGATGCCCACGGCTTCCTTCTACAGTCGCACCGCTCGCCATCGACAGGGAATTCATCCTCACACTTTAAAACCGATATGGTCACGTACTGTGCGGTTCCAGAGAAGTTTTCTTCCACGTACTATCAAGCTGTGGAATGAATTGCCTGTTGAGGTTTTCCCAGGAGACTACAGCATGGGGTTCTCCAAAAAGGGCGTGAAGAGGTTTTTACAGGATCGGCAACGCGCATGTGTTGCCTCCGGTGTTACATGCGTCCATAGGCTGCGGTAACTGCTTTCCATCAGGCGGACCGTATGCTTGTTTGCCACCTTAGTGGTATAAAAAAAAGGACACGTCGAAGACTGTGATTCCGGGCACCAGGTGAGCAGAATACCCAAGCGGTTAGTGCGTCGTCTTCTTGGTATAGTCGTGTTACCGATGCGGTGTGTTGTTGCAGACTTCGACCGTCAGCCCGAAGCGCCTTCAGAAATCAACCCCGGAAACGTCCACGTGCCCTCGTTCGATTGAACTGGTGAGTTGGTATCCGCGAATAGGCGTGGGGCGAGAAATCAGTGGCCGGACTGTTTGTGAATTGTGAAAATGGTGAATTTCAGTGGAAGCTGGACGACGTCACTCCGGTTCGACGTGCACCCTGTCGCGCCCCCTTGACAGTGCTCCCCGTGCGTTCTGCAGCGCGGTGTTACAGCGCGTCCAGCAGCGCTTTCTGCGGCGCCATTCGGCCGTGCTATTCCCCCAGGCCGTGCTTCAAACCTCCAGTCGGTATGTAAATCTTGTTAATTGCTTAGGGCAGTGTTAGATTGGGCGCACAAGTGATTCCCTGGGCTAATGGCGGGCATATTGTCCACAGGGAGGCTTTTTTATATATCCTGTGTAAGTGGTTCATCAAGATCTTTGAACCAAAGCGAACTTCACCTGCACGTGGTGCACCCTGCTGACTGACAAACGAAGCTCTGGCGAAAAGAGAGGTAGGGAGCGTAATTGTAAGCTACCCGACTGGGGAATGTACCTCCACCTCACAGAATACCGCAGCCAAATAACAATTCCCTTGAGGGTTGTTGTGTTCCTGCGAGTGAGTGAGGTCACCAGAAAGAAAGGAAGGAGATGCTGCGTTGGCAGTGGGGGTGGCGGCGCGCGAGCAATATTTTATGTTGCAAGCGTTAATATGGCTACGGCAACCGCTTCACATCAGGCGGACCGTATGCTTGTCTGCCACCTGACGTAGTATAAAAAAAAAAAAAAAAAATCCTCTTTACTCCGGTCGCAGTGGTGACGTGGCACGCCGTCCGAGCCACTCCGACACTCGGGTCAGCTTTATACAGCGGTATCGCTCGAGTACCGCTAAGTTCACCAGACCTTCCAGCTAAGTGGTGTTACCAATCGAGCAGTTTATGTAGACTTTTGCCGTAATAGTGAATTTCAGTACCAAACCATATATAATATGATCGCAATAAGAATGTAGGCTTTCTGACTCATAGCCCTGGGAAACTAAATTGTAACTTGCTCTGCCGCTGAATATAAATTCTGTATTTGTGACCTGGCATAGACAAGTCTGGCGCCCTTTAAATATTTTGTTAACTGAATATTGTAATCTTAGCTTCATATCATTATGAAATGTGTAATTGTTGTGTGGGAGACAATGTGGAGGGTTTGAACCAAGGAATAAACTCTGTCTGGTAATTTGGTAACTTTCATTTATCTCCTAACTTCAGAATTGTGTACTAAACTTATACTGGGAGAACGCTTACCATAAGCGGGTGTCATAACTATTGATTATACTTCCAATTTCAGGTTATATTACTATTACGTATTACTTATATCTATCTATCTTCATTCATTCTCATTCTTCTCTTCCACTTACTTCACTTTTCCTTTTAAACTCAACTTAAAGTTTTTAAACATTACAGTGGCTCGTAACTGGTAAATCTTATTGCGATCATACCTTAATTTTATGCAATTGTGTATTGGTTTTGTATTAATTTAACTTAATATTTATTGTGTTTAACATTTACTGTGCATTTTTTAGGAATGTGAATTTTTTTTTCATACTGTATAACTACCTGCGTTTTAGTATAACAGTGTAACTTATTGTAACAGTGTACTATTTTAGCATACTTATTTTGAAATTCAGGTGTAACTTATTGCGGTAAATATTGTTTTAACTGAAACTTAAATTATTTTATAGTGAGAGGATATATATATTTTTTTAAATTCAAGTGTATTCAGAGCGAACAAATATTTTTGTTTAACTCTTAAGTTTTTTTTAACTTTTAAATTTTAACTTTGAGGGCATATCAGTGAAAATAACCAAAACACAAAGGTCTCCTCTACTTTAGAAGACGTTGGTTGACAATTTTCTGTTATGATGGCACTGATCAATAATTCGTTTGTCGTAAATTGCATCCGCTACTACAATAAGTTGCCGGAATCGGTCCTGATTTTACCCGACACTAAATTCAAACAGTTTATTAAGACCACCTTATGTAAAAAGGCTTACTACAGGACCGACGATTACCTTAATGATAAAAATGTATGGCAAATTCTCGGCACAGGATGTGAAGCACAGGCGTCTTATCTTTACAAGTAGTATTGTGGATATACATATTTAGACTTTATACAATATGTATATACACTCTATACTATGATTTTTTATATTTTAATTTTTTTTACTATTTTATTTTACTTATTTTTTTATTTTTTATTTTCTCTCTTATTTTGGTTGACATACCATTTTTTTATTGTACATTGACATTCTTTTTATTGTATTATGATAATATTGTATGGCTATTTAAAAAAAAAGACCTATATTGACAGTTTCTTTCGGCATTTCTTCTCGTCAATGGTCATTCCGAAATGCTGGTAGATAAAAAATATACCTAATTGTAAAAGACGTGTCTAAGTGCCCGCGAGGGCCCACAGAATAAAGAATTTTGACTTTGACTTTGACTTTGAAATAGATCCAAATACAGGATGTTATGAATCTATTACAATGGTGAACCCTGAGTGCCATACAGTGAGGGAATATGCTAAATGTGATATGTGCCCAACAGGAAGAGAATGCAGGCCTGACGGAGATTGTGTAGGGGATGCCGCCTACTCAGGGTGCTATGATAGAACCGTGTTCCCAGTAAAAGTTGGCCCAAAATCATTAAAATGGGAGGGTTCAAGGTACATGCGTTTTGCTCAACATACATGTACAGTCAGCTGGGAGTGCCTTAACTTTAAAGCAACGGTGCCTGTTTTTGGGAAAGTAGATTCTTCAGGTCACAAGAGGTGGGTTGTATACAATAAAGACAATAAGGAGATACCTTATGACCCTGCATTGTTTAGAAATGGCATGGAGACAGAGTTACACGAAAAATTTTGCCTGAGCGATCCATATTTAGCCCCAGTATTCTACTCAGAAGATGCCAATTGTTATTCAGAAGATATAAACAACATTAAGTGTATAATAACAAGTGAAGGGGAGCACAAAGGACTGGTGTTTGACGTCTCCAAGAAAGGGGATAGTGTGTTAAGGAATATGATATTGGAAGTAGTAGGACCCTTAATTGTTAATGACAATGGCAAATTAATTGACATCGTTGCAACCCAAAGAGGAAAAGACGGGTTGTCACCAACCACTTTATTAGATAGGCAAAGGGCAGTTAATGTTGAAACTGCACATGAATTGGCTGTGTCGGCAAACATAATGCAGCTGCAAACATTATACAATGTCTTATCCCTAAGCCAGGAAGTTGAAGAAATATATAACATACTATTATCTGTCGTCCAAGGCCAGACAATATCAGATGTTATGATTGCAATGAAACAAGGCGAGTGTAGAACAACAACTGATTTATTATTGCATTACCCTCAACACCTCCCCTTTAAGTTTACAATAATAGCTTATGAATATTTTTATGACTATCCTTCCCCTTAAAAGAAAAATAAAATAAAAAGGCCATGAGCCAACAATGAAAAAAAAAATATATACCGAGTACTATATACATTACAATTTATGAGATGTATAATTTGTGTCACTAAGATTTAGTTTTTTAGCTTGAGCACGGGTTAATGGATGCGGCAGATATGGAGTGGTAGCACTGGTAGCCTCTGGGTAACTGTTATCTGAAATGTTACCAAGCATCGTGGTATCGGTACCAACGTGCTCTGTTGTGTGCTCAACACAATCTGAATAATCTCCAGTTTCGCTCCCAAGTGAGTCACGCCGGTGCTCCATATGATGTCCGCCACTTCCATTTGACTCATCATGATCCTCTGTTATTCCGCGCTCGTTACTTTCACACTTAATTAAATGACGTCGATTACGTCGATATCTATTGCCTAATCTATTTTCAATAACATAGGAACGAGGAGTGCTTGCATTGTCAATTACAACACCTCTATATTTTGTTTTTCCATTAACACAAACAACTTTATCACCTTTGTGAAGTTCAGGTAGTAACTTGTTAATTTGTTTTCGTAACATTTCCTTATATTCCGAATCATTGACAACTTTAGATTTTAGTTTAGCAAATGTGGTTGGCAATTTACAGCGCAGCATACGACTCATCAAAAGTTGCGCAGGAGAACTCAAACCCTCCCGAGGAGTATTTCGATAATTCAACAAAGACAATTGAAAATCTACATTTCCTTTAATGGACTTAATTAATAATGATTTTATCGTTTGGACTGCCCGCTCGCTCTTCCCATTGCCTTGCGGATAGTTCGGCGATGAAGTAACTTGTTCGAACCCCCATTCTTTGGCGAACTGTTTAAATTCACGGCTGGTATACTGTGTTCCGTTGTCACTAACTAGGGTCTCGGGTATTCTCCTGACATACTGAACAGCGTTTTACATAATGTTCAATATCACGTGACATATTCGGCCAAAACATCACTTGCCTCGCTCGCCGCTTGCATCTTTCTATACCTTGATGGCCCTCATGAACTATGCGTAGCATTTCTGTGCGTAAAGATTTTGGAATAATAATTACATCATTTTTTAATATGACACCGTTAACTACAAATAATTCATCTTTCATAGGCCAAAATTCTCGTAAATTTTCATCTACACAATGTTTATGATCAGGCCATCCTGATTCCACATAATTCAGCAAATTTTTTAATTGTTCGTCTAGTTTCGTTTCATTTTTTATGATTGTAAGCTTTTTATTGGAAATAGGCAAACTGTTGACAACTAGCTGTACTTGATATAACACGTTTTGACCGACTTCTTCGCTATACAAATCTGGCAATGGCGCGCGAGACAAAGTGTCAGGTAAATACATATATTTGCCAGGCTTATAACTAACAACTAAATCGTAGCCTTGAATTCTCAACATCATTCTCTGTAAGCGTGCTGGTACGGACATTAGTGGTTTTTTAAATATACTCTCAAATGGCTTGTGATCTGATTCCACCATTAATATATAAATACCATTAATAGATAAATGTATTGGTGGAATCTCTCACACGTGAACACAATGGCTAATAATTCTGACAAAATGACAAAAATTTTTCGTAAGACATAACATTTATATCGGCACCAGTGTCTAGCTTAAATTTTTCCGAACCATTACCACATAAAAATGTCTCATACCATTCATCCGAACTACGCATTCGATTTTCGACAATTGACACATAAAAAGAGCCCTCATCTGAACTCAGTTCACAGTCATCGTTCAGAAATCCATCTACGCATTGCACTCGATTCACGTTGTTATTATAAGAATTAAATTTACACACCCGAGCGAAATGTCCACGTTTACCACAAACAAAACAAGTGATGTGACGCGCGGGACACTGGCTCTGCGAGCAGCGCGCACCGCCGCACGCGATGCATGCAGCCCGCGGCGCGCCCGCAGCCGCTGCGGTCGGCCGCTCCGCACGGCTACCGGCCGCACCGCGGCCGCGCGGCGCCCGCTCGGCCCCGCTAAGCGGCCGCGCCGCGCCGCTCGCACCAATAGGCGCGCCAGAGCGCCACGCCCGCGGCGCCGTCAGCCTTCCCGATTGATTCATCCTATTGACACCATCCACTTGCACTATGTTGCCTCTGCCCATTTGCTGGCCACTTTCGCGCGACACTTCCTCTGCTTGACATATTTTTACCGCTTTGTCTAGGTCGAGGTCGTCGCACCTCAGTAGCCGATCCCTGATCGTGGCACTCTGCACTCCACATACGATGCGGTCCTTGATCAACTCATCCTCTAATTTATCAAATTAACAATTTTTACTTAGAAGACGTAGTGCCGTAACGTATTGTTGGATGGACTCATCGTTTTCTTGGTTCCGCGTGAAGAACTTGTAATCGTAGGGAGTTTAGTAGGGAGTTTTTTTTACTCAAAGCATCAATATGATACATGATATTTTTTTCTTAACCGACTCAGAAAGAAGGATTCTCAATTTGGTTGTATTTTTTTATATTTGTTGCTTCAAAACCCGAGCCTGTTTTTGTTAAAAGCCTTAATACTCTTACAAACCGACATACAAGCCAATAGGTTCAATTGGGGTCCTAATATTGAACTAATTTGTACAAAGCTTCGTGCCATACTTTCTAAATTTCATATCATAAGACGAAGAATTCCATATACAATACTTATAAACCTGTATAAAGCCCTCGTAGAACCAATAGTTACTTATGGTATAACGAGTTATGGACGAACATTTAAGACATATTTGGACAAAATATATAACCTTCAACAACGTATACTCAAAGAATTAGTCAATTCAAAAATAAAAAATAAATTTAAAAACAACTACGCAGATCTGTTTGAACATTGTAAAGTTTTACCTATACACGAGATGGTACAGTATACGCTTTTAAAAGAAAACATAGAAACAATAAATTTATTGCCATTAGTAAAACGGGATCCACGAACAAGACAAGCTAATTTTAAGAAGTTAATGAGAATTCCATCCAACAACTTCTATGGGGATAGGCGATTATGTAATATCTTACCCTTATTATGGAATAAAATGCCTCAAGTTTTTACAAATACGCTAACCCAGAAGAATATAAAAAGTAAATTAAAAACATATTTATTAGAAAGTTTGAGAAATAATTAAATAAACAGAGCTAACATAATTTATCAATAATAAAATTTATTTTAAGCTATTATGAAATCCTTGTGATAGTAAAGGATATTCCTTTAAAACACATTTATTTATTAATTGCAATATTTGATTTACATTTTTAGCCACATTTATTTCCATATATTATTCAGTCATAAAATATCATCGGGATTGCATTGCATGCTCGACACCCTGTATAGGTGAGCGGGACTGGTATTGGCTGCCGCAATCGTTCATTCGGAGATGCGTAATAATGTTATTCATTGCTACCTTCATCAAGTTTTTAATTATACTTGTACTTAGATGCACCACTCGTATGATGGTAATATATTATATATACTTAAATGTAGTGGGTATATAGGAATAATGTAGAATACAGTAACCATTATTATTGTAAATACATAATAGCCAAATTGCGAATGTGCAACGCCTAGACAAACTTTAACGGTTTTTAGGCGTCAAGAAATAATTGTAATACTTATTCATTTTTATGTTTTAATAAATAAAAAAAAAAAAATGTATCTCAAGAGATAATCAAAGTTATAAACGTGTATGGAGACACAAATTTGTAACTCTTATTAGAGATAACGCAAAAAATATTCAAAGAGCATTTCAGATAGTTAAAAATTCGTATGCACATATAATTCCGCTGAGATGTTGTAGCACATAATTTGCTATGCGAAGATTGCTATAAAACTAGAACCTATTAATGCGTTTATATCGATTGTCATAGATACGATAAAAGCAATAAAAAGAAACCAAAGTATGAGCACTTTATTAGCTCTAGATTGTAAAAGAAAAAGGTTCAGGTGAAATTTTAATTAAAATTGCCAGGGACAACCCTCTGGGGCAGTTACTGCACTGCGTTAAAAAGTTTTAAAAAAATCCAAAGTTGCATTACAGACATTAGCTGTTCACGAAGATGCAACTATTTCAGACCAAATAAAATCAAATGTATTGGATTTAAATTTCTGGACCATCGTAGAAAATTGTATAAAACTGCTGGAACCTATAACAGATAAAATTTTCAAACTTGAAGGCAATGGAATACTTATAAATGAAGTTTATATGGCCTTCGAAGATATTAAGTCTACATTTAATTTTGCATTTCCGAATATATCCATTCTAAATGAGCATCACAAACAAGATATTACAAATGCTGTAATTAGGCGAACAAATAATTGTTTGAAACCCATTCATTATGCTGCATATTTATTAGATCCAAGATCGCAAGGCATTGAATTAGAAGAAGAACATGAAGTGGATGCCATGGAGTTTATACACGACGTGAGCCAATCGCTCATTATTGACGTTGGTGTTAATTTAGCCAATTATAGAGCTAAACAGGGTTTATGGAGCAGACCATTTATATGGAAGCATGTCGCCGAAATGGACCCGGTAGTTTGGTGGAGAGGACTCTGCAGGTCCAAATTGCTGAGTAGGATTGTAGTACGTATACTAACTGCTCCTTGTACTTCAGAAGCCACTGTACGATCTTTTATCACGCATGCGTATATACATAGTCACAAACGAAATAGATTGACTACAGACAGGGCAGCAAAAATAGTTTTTATATCGTATAATTGGAACCTGTTACATAAACTTAAAGATGATGACGAGTCGTTATCTACACCCAGGCAATTGTCAAGTCCGTTGGATAGCCCAATAAATGAAGAACGACGTTCAACATCTCATGGAAATACACAAGAAATAGAATTTTGCAATATTAATAATATATTTAATGATCATGACAGTAGCGACAGTGACTAAAAATTTTCAATTGTAAAAAAAACACTTTTGTAACTTTGGTAAAGTGTAATAAATAATTGTTAGGCCGCGTTTCCACCTGCAAGATAACTTCCGCGTGAAATGTCCGACAGTCCAGCAGCTTGCAAGTGTAAACCCCGTAGCAAGTGCTGTCGCGACAGTTTGTTAAACGCTTCCTGCGAGTACTTGCGAAAGCATGTCTAAACATGTACGCGTCGACTCGTGACAGATCTCGCTGCTTATCGGTCTAGTTTCGTATATCTCGCAGCAAGTATCGTACGCACGGCTTTTGATTTTCTTTAATTGAGAAGAATGAGTCAACGACAAAGTCGTGAATGGTCGCGTGAAGAAATTAGACTGCGGTCATACGAATAAAATTGAAATACTGCTGTCCATCTTCCTGTTGTATTTCGCGTAGTAAATTATGGTAAACACCAGCTTCTCGTCTCCTAGATATCCATTCTCGAACCCAAATTGATATTTTTTTTTTTCAACAACAAAATAATTAATGCAGCTGCTACACGTACGCGTCTTGACGTCATGATCTCAGAGTATAGAATAGAATAGCGACACACGTAAGCTTTCGTGTGTAAACACCTGCACGATAAGTTGCGACACTATGAACCGCGAGCTTCTCGCACGACAATGATTGCCGAAATAAATTGCAGGAATTAGTTCAACACGTAAACGGAGCAAGCAATACAGCAAGGAACTTCTGCAAGACTTTTGCGAGTTTGCTTGCAGGTGGAAACGCGGCCTTAGTAAGTATCTCTCGCTGTTTTTTTTTTTTTGGTCAATGATTCTTAAAAGTTTCAATAGACGTTCTTTGTGCAATTAAGTAACACTCCATCACAATGCGCAGAAAAAATCTTTGTTATAATAAACTGCTCGTTTTATTTTAGTTCCTGAATCAGGCTATACATTTTGACGTTTCGAACAACAGGCAGGCAACAGGCTCGCGCGCCACCACTCATTTCGCTATTCTCGGCGACACAGCGTGCTGTGTGGTTGAGTATAATTTAGTCGCGCTGCCACATTTTCCGTTGGTAAGCTCGGCAGTCGGCAGTTATTTTTCGTACGGTTATTTTTAACTTTTCGGAAACTTTTTACTTTTAATCTATTTAAAAGTACAAAGGATCCGTCGCGTTTGTACTAGTGGATACCCAACGGTGACAACTAAGCTAGTAGGCGTTGACCCGACACGCCGTTAGAGTCCTTCAGGCTCTGACGTAGTCGGCAGACCTGAACCCATTGCACTTGGGCCTGCCCAAGGGTGAAGGTGATGCGGCTATCCATTAGGAATACCTGCAGTCCCCGTCCCTTTCTCGTTTACCCCCCTTGTCGACTTTCGCCAAGGGAGGCAGTTCTCTCCTAAAGAGACTGACTCCAGTGTAGGATTAGCTCTTTTAGTTAGTAGTCCCCTCATTCCTGGCACTATGATGCCAGATCTACCTTCTTCCACCGAGGCCGTATCCAAGGTGGTGGAACTTGTCCTCCATACATTCCACGCCGCGGGCGCTTTTAGAGATGGCGTCAACGTAGACACTCTAGCTGCCAAGTTCTTGACAGCGACCAACACCATTAGCATCAACGCCCTTCTGGCGCTAGGGCTCTCGTGACTCTCCAGAGTCTCCGTCCGAGTCGGTACCTTGCATGAACACCGACACAGATTCAACCACCGGTCGTCGTAAGCGGCTTGCTCCCGAAACTTCTCTCCCCAAATCCTCCTCCGGTTCGGAAGATACCCTTAAGGGGATCAATTCCGAGACCGAGACAGACGGCGAAGGCTCGTTTTGAGGAATTCCCTAGTGAGGAAAACCAAAAAAGCCGCACGCAAGGCCCGCAAGGGGCGCAAAGTTGCCTCTTTGACACCCTCCTCCGAGAAGGCAGCAACTTCAATTCCATCCTTGATGGATGTCGCCGCCGAACGACCAATCCCCCCTTCCTCCCAAACCAAACGCGCGATAACAGCGCCGTCCCCCCCTTCAAAGCCAGCTTCGCGATGCACCCAGTGCCACCAAAGGCAAAGGCTTCCCCGCTGGTATTCCTGCGGGATAAATCCAAATGGGCAGAAATGTCTAAAGCCTGCGTCGCCCAAAAGGTGCAGTACTCCCGTGCCTCAAACACGGGAGTAGCCATCAAAATAGAAGTTCCGTCTATTGACGACTTCAGAGGCCTGACAAGGCTGCTTACACATGGTAAGACAGCTTACCATACCTACGCTCTGCCTGAAGAGCGCAAAATCCGCACAGTCCTCCGCGGTATGCCCCATCAGATCTCAAACGAGGATATCTTTGTCGACGCAAAGGTCAAGGCTTCCCAGTAGAAGCTGTACACAAGATGTACAGCCGTACTGGAAAACAATATTCCCTCGCCCTAGTCATTCTATCCAATGTCCCCTCAGCTAGGGATATCTTCAGAAAGGACCTCACTCGCACTCAATCACTCAATCGGGGGCGCCTCAAAAACGAAGTATGCCTACACAATGCCACCGCTGCCAACTATACGGCCATGCGGCGGCAAATTGTTCAGCGGGCCCGAGATGCGTCAAGTGCCTTGAACCCCACTTAACTAAAGATTGCGGGATTAGTACGGATTTTGTTTAGTACGAAACAGATCGAATGTCAGAACATGGAGAGCTACATCACCAAATTTACCGACATATCACAACAGCTGAGCGATATTGGATCAGCCCTAGATGACGACTTCGGCATCAACTTATAATCATCCCACTGGTGGAATACGGTTCTCCCTTCAATCGAAGGGGTTTAATAATAATAAAATAATAATAAAATACGTTTATTAACATCACAACATGAAACAATAAATTCACACAATACACAATAACAATAAACATTTTAAACAAACATGTACATAATTATGATGTTAATTGGCCATCGCTCGGCATTACTGCTGTGTAATTACACACAGCGCCGGTATTCTGCGACAGCCAACAGGTGCCGACACGAACCTCATCGGCCGAGGTATACCTTTTTTTATATAAAAGAAAAACAAAAAATCAATCCTGGCATCCCTAACCGTCAGACTATCCAGCACGTATAATGGGGACAGTTCTCCACAACACACACCGAACAGACAGACGGCACCGGGAGGCCCAGTATTTAGCACAAACACGACAGACATTGTGCAATTAACAGCTTGACACATCCCCACCCCCATTACTTCACTGCTTCCCTTTAAAACTTACGCTATTTATGAACACTATTTTTATGTTAAAATAAATTGATAAAAGCGAATTAATTTCAAAGTGAAAAGTGATCGCCAACAAACAGAGACAGAGAAAGAAGCCGAGTAGTGTCCGTTGCACTGACACTGTCGTCTGACAGCCCGGCAAATGTGGTAATGGAAGGAAGTGATGCGTCAAGTAAATCTTTCCTTGTTATACTATAAAATGTGGCGTGAACACACAAGATCGCCTTGAGGAAAAGTTGAACTAAACATAAATGTGATAATCGCTAACCTCTTTCACAAGATTAATACATGCAGGCTATTTCTCAACTATATACAAAAAAAAAAACAACCTAACATAATTTATACCAGTTCCGCACCGCACCGCGTAAATTGTGACGGAACATGCACGACAAGGAATCACAATGAACTCCAATTGTAAGAGGTGACTGCATTTCAGAATCAAATCAACGCCGCATATGCTCGTAAAAGTAAGTGTGTTTCAGACTAAAGAAGAACACTATATTTTCTACCGCATGGCTCAACAGGATACACGCCATGACATTATCTCAGCAAATCATCACATAATAATGGCGTACATTTTCTCAGCTCATTACATAAATAGTACAATAAGAAACAAAATCCCACTCCAACCTGTCTACCTATTTATCTATAAAACCTATTTAATATTACCTATTAAACATTCTGTGCCAATGAGATTATTGAAATTTTATGCTTAGTTTGTATTTTATTTAGGTATTTATTATAAAGCATTGTTGATGTAAAGGGAATTGTATTACCATTTAGTACTAAAATTATTTTTATTTCTAATATATTTATTCTTTTATTCATGTTTGTGATTGTTATCATTATTTTTATTCACTGTTGGTCAGTAATACGGATAATCCATGTATACAAATGATGAGGACGACAAATGACAACAGAGAAAATAACGGAGGCCAGAAGCCCACGCTGACAACTGGCACTCAAACTACAACCATATTTTAGGTAGCAATCGCCGACCCGAACCTCCAGCCCCTACGATTCTCTCTGTTATACTACACTCAACAAGATAAATCCCTAGTATATATCATTGGTTTTGAATAGATAGGAGGTGTCTTTTAAGGTTTATACTGAAAGATTTTTTTGTGATTTTAGCACGCAGAGGAGGTGGAAGATTGTTCCAGCAGGCCGATGAGCTGTATCTAAATGAACCTCTGAATGAAGCTGTCCTATGGTGTTGGGTACTCAAGAGATAGGAAGAGGCTCTAGTACTATAATTATGTTTATCCCGTGCCCATGACAGCTTTTCAAAAAGATACTCTGGGGTTTTTGATTTAATAACACCAAACAGAAGAGTTGCGAAATGGAGCTGTCTTCTAAAATTCATCTTCAGCAAACTTCCCTTATTTAAATAAGGTGTGACATGCGCTCGAGGAGGAATGTGATAGCAGAAACGGGCACAAGCATTTTGTACGCCCTGTATCATTCTCTCTGACCTTGCCAGCAGACAGGGACCCACCACTGCATCAGCATAGTTCAACTTAGACAGGACGAGAGACTCACATAGGCGTATTCTCAGTTCTTCACTGAGGAAAGGCCTTATATTGTACAAAAGTTTAATGCGATAAAGGCAATTACGAACTGCATCAGAAACATGCTTTTCAAATGTGAGATGAGAGTCCATAATTAGTCCAAGATTACGTGCTTCCCCCACCTTTTGTATAAGCTGACCACAAACAAATATACCTGGCATTTGAGGAGAAATATCGGACACCTGTTTCCTGGATCCCAGAACCATATATTTGGACTTGCTTGGATTGAGAGTAAGACAATTAGTTTAGAGCATACTCTACCACCAGAGACCAGTGTTTTCAAGCCGCCACAGACCACTGACTTGGCTTAACGACTGTCATCTAATGACAACAGCCGGGACCGACGGCTTAACGGGACCTCCGAAAAATACGACATAAATAAACCCATCCATAGACAGACTGCGGTCGACGTTGCTTAACTTGCGTGTTCGATTAGACTGACACGCGCAATGATGCCGTCGAGCTCTTATTGACGACGACTTCATTGCTGTCAAAATGCTGAGTGGACTTACCGAGGACTATGATCCGCTAATAATGACGATAGAAAACTCCAACATTCAGCTGTCTAGTGAAGTCCTAAAGAGCAAGATGTTACAAGCTACGTCGAGGCGACAAGAATGACAATGTTACAGCCTTGCCTGCAGTACGGAAACAATACAAGTGTTTCGGATGTATGAAAACGGGTCATTTCTTGAAATATTGCTCCAAGTCAAATTAAAGGAAAACAACACTCAAAAGTAACAATAAGTCGAACAAAGCGCTAGTCACAGCATTATCAGTGAATATACAAAGTGATTCGTGGTACATCGATAGTGGTGCGACCAATCATATGTGTCGGGATTGGAAGTGAAATTAGCGAACAGAGACAAGTGGTTAACTGCTGAACGAGGAAATGTTCAAGTAAAATTAAGAAATGGTATTCTAAAGACTATTTCTGATGTTTACTATGTACCTAATCTAACTACTAACTTGTTGTCTGTAAGCTCTATGGTAAAAAAGGGTTTTAAGGTTGTATTCAGCTCCAGTTCTTGTCAAATACATGACAATGAGGCGGTGGTAGCCAGTGCTTACCTTAAGGGATGGTGCGTATAGGCTTGATACAGCCGATGCTGTATCGAACATGTGCAATAGTGTTACAGTTTCCCGGAGTTTTGCTGAATGCGAGTCACCCACTAAACTCACGGAGAAGGTTTGGCATGGACGCTTAGGTCATCTCAACCACAGAAGCATGGAACTTTTAAAACAAGGTATGGTTTCTAGAATTTCTTATGATAGCTCTAAATTTGAACCTTGCATTGCATGCATAGAAGGTAAAAAGGTTAGGTTACCTTTTCCAAAGAAGCCATGTAGCCGGGCCACTGAGCTATTACATACAGATCTATGTGGTCCAATGCCCTCCCCATCATTCAGTGGATCTAGGTATTTTCTACTTTTTATAGACGGTATAGAACTCGAAAGAATTTTGTTTATTTTTTAAAGAATAAAAGTGAAAATTATTTGTGAAATTTAACATTTTAAGGAATTAAATTAAATTTGATATAATGAAGCTAACATTCGAACCAGAAACTGTATTGAGAGCTATACTCAACAATGTTTGTCACCTATTTGTCACCTAAAGTCTTGTAATGCAATTCGGATATTTCAGTAAATATGAATTTTCTTTTAGATGTTTTGGTGAATGGAAGTAAGGTTTCTAGTAGTCTCACAATGAGTTTGAGTTTACTACGAGCCAATACTGTTATATATATAATAGCAAATGCTGTGTTATAAAATATTTGTCGATTAAAAAATTTAAACGATATACCTACTATATATAATATGTAAAATAACATTGGAATAAAAATCTCAAGGTGATGAAAATTATCGATTCGCAGATTTTGGCGTAGCCCCAATGCAATAATACGCTAGACCCACTAAACCAGAAGCTGCTCGCTTATTCGAGATACCGAGAGCTACACTACAATTTGTACTCAATAGCGATCGCGATAAAGCGAAGAAGAGAAGGAGCAAGCTCTTCAACAGTAATGACTGAATCCAAAGAACAAATGCATGCTGATTGGATTATTCAACTTAATACAAAAGAATTTCTACGTTTTACAGTAGTTACAGTAGTAGTAGCGTAGAATAATTTATGAAAAAGGCACCGAGACCAAATAAATTCATAAATAATAATCCAAGAGAAATGTGGTACAAATTTTCTGAAAAGGCCGTTGAAAGTAGCCACGAGGACTGCTGAAACAGTCACATCAGATAGTTCAAACGTTTCTGAAGCAAATATACGGAAGTAGTTTAAACAAATAGAAAATTTAATTTCTGACGAACACTTACTTCACTCCCCAAACCGTTTGGCCAGCGTGGGGAGTGTAGGCCAAATCCTCCTTCCGTCTAGGACGGACGAGAGAGGGTCGTGCTCCTGTAGTGGAGACTAAAATGGACCTGATGATGATGATGATGATGACTTACTTCACGTCCGTGATGACCCAAATCGTGTTTTTAAAGGAAATGGCACTAGTTTCCAGTTTTGTACAAAACAACGCAAAGTTTTAGCTCAGAAAGGAGCGAGAGGTGTATATGAAGTTGACATGAGACCAGCAGAATCTCAAATCACAAACGTAAGTGGGATTGTCACGCTTCTTTTGGTTATATACCCATTTAAACGAATGCATGCTGATATTCGTAACTCAGTTTCTAGTAATTGGGGAATATCACTATCAGATAATGGGTGGATGACAAAGGATTTTTGTCCTTTACTACATTACAAAATATCCTCCACGTATATCTTCTTGCGCAAAACATTGAACTTAATTTTATTTGTTGATAGCTGTAAAAGCCATGTTAATTATGAGCTCAGCTTAAAATGCAAAGAGGTGAGAATTGTACTAGTCTCACCAAACGCTTGAGTTTGAATTCATTTCTTACCACTACTTTTACAGTGCCAAGTCGTAAAAAATATCTATGCGACAAATCGAGCTACTCGTAGAGTTCGTGGAGGGCGATCCCGATATTGCTTTAGCCCGATTCTCTTATGGACCCCAAGCAAGCATAGCTACGTCAATTTCAGGAGTCTCTCGCATTACAACTTAATGCAGTGTCCGAGGGAGCAATGAAAATACAACGACCAGTGGCGCAGAATGAGTAAACAGCTTCTTAGTTATCTACTATTGTATTTTTTTTAATATTTCATTACCTGGTTGCAGTTCTCAAAAACTAATCAAATGCCCCAAACCGACCTTAAGTCATGAACGTAGATCAGCATCTATTTTTTATATTATTTATATAAATTTAGTGTTTTTATATTTATATAAATTTAGTGTTTTTCTTATCACAGTACTGGATAGAATTTAAAGCCAAAACGAAAAACAAGGTCATAGACGTGCTGTTGCTACTACTGGTGGTCCCAATAAATTAAGACCCTTAAGCGAGTTGGAGCAATGTGTAATGGCTTTGATGGGTCCGGTGACCATGCTCGCGTGCCCAAAATAGAAAACCACCATGTCCTGGGAACTCGCGTGCCCAGAGCAATTTACCTAAAATTCATAATTTTTCAAAAAATTATTTATCCCACTTCTTGTTATCCAGACTTTAAATTTTTAGTAAAAATAAGATAAATATAGTAGGCTACACGGTAGAGATGTAAAAACAGACTGTGGCAATACAAAATATTTTAAAAAACAAAAGTTTTGTTTATTATTGTCGAGTTTTCTGCGCGCCGCCATGTCGACTAGCGGTTGACACGGGCATTTTAGCTATTTATTTTGATTACAGTGTTTCTTTCTACGGTTGTTATATATATCAAAAGAATCGTTGTGATGTGTACTTCGTGTGTGTGTTTAGATAAATGAGTTTCGAAACACCCATGTTTATCTATGAACACGAAAAGTGTGCGCGGTACTGCGCAGTACTTGCGCGGAACAATGGCGGTGTTGTGTTTGTTTGTTTTTATTACTTAATATGCTATTTTAGTGATATAAAAGCAAGAAAAAGGAATAATTTTAGGATTTTTTTAGTTACATACATATATGGGATAGATCCCATGTATACTTAAAGCCACCACCATCCCTGGAAAGCGAATATGTACCAAAAAAGTTTTTCTATATTTATCAATCGTAAACTACTAGTAAAGTTAGCTACTTTATTAGTGATCCTTCTTCTTATGAAATGTTAATAAAAATCAGTGAATGAAGCTAAAATATCGTTTCATTTTAAAAATTTGAATTGTTTTATAGTAACAAAAATGTAGTAATTAAATCGTCGGTATTCTTCTCTCTAATTATACGTCATTTTTGACATTTCAATGAGTTTCTCAGTTAAACGAAATTAGACTGATAGAGCGGGCGCTGTATGGAGTTGAGTGTGCAAAATATGAGGACCGCATTCTATAAACAGTTTTGAATTCAGAAAAGCTTGTAGAATATGATTCTGAATGTTGCCAGGAAGTTTCATGGTCCAATTTTTTTTTATACCCCATTCCCTTGGATATCGAGTAAATGGACTGAACAAATGCTTTACAACAATTTTAATCATTGTTTTATTGAAAATTTTCAATTGTTTCTTATGATTAAAGATACTTATAGCTACTAAGTGGAAATAAAGAAACAAAAAAAAAAATGTTGAAAAAAAAATATATTACATAAAAGGATATTTTATGTATTTTTTTTTTAATAAAAAGAAATGATTACATAAAATGATTACAAAAATCTTATCGATCGACCTATACGATCCTCTTTTGAAAAAAAAAAGAATACTGCTCTGCCGTGTTTCTGGACATACAAACAGCCTTTGATAAGGTGTGGCACAAAGGCCTCCTGTGCAAGACAAGGACATCTCTACCCCATAGCTATTATCTACTTGTAGAGTCCTGTCTCGCAAATCGAATATTTCAGGTGAGAGAGGAAGGAGAACTGACTGAACGGACATCCATAATATAATAGTAGGAGTTCCACATGGATCAGTGCCGACTTCCCAGAAACACTGATGTAGAAAATAAATCAAAGGTCAAATGTAAATGCCAATCACTTTTATAATAAGGAAAACAAAGGAGTTATTTATAAAATGCACTTGAATGTACAATAACGCATAAGCAAAAGGAAGTTGAGTATGCAAAATGTGAGGACCGGCAATACACTTTCCATTTTTAGGAGAATGTGTATCTACATTTTGCATAATAAGGATTTGCATGTTTTGTTAGTATTATTATTTCTTTTTAATACTTTTTTATTTTTACCCGCGGCGGAACGGAGACGGTACATGCGTTTGGGGTGCTAAGGATGTTTGTGCAAATCAATGTTGCCATTTATCTCCAAAACTACGAGTCCGATTTAGATGCGGTTTTCAGTGATGGGTTTGGTTTTGATTGGTGCATGTTCTTAGATAGGTATTACAGTGACAACTCACCAGGGGGCGCTGCAATAAGCATTTGTTTGTAAAACCAATGTTGTCATTTCTCTCCAAAACTACGAGTCCGATTTAGATGTGGTTTTCAGTGACGGGTTTGGTTTTGATTGGTGCATGTTCTTAGATAGGTATTACAGTGACAACTCACCAGGGGCCGCTGCAGTAAATATTTGTTTGTGAAACCAATGTTGCCAAATGCCAATAAATATCTCCAAAACTACGAGTCCGATTTTGATGCGGTTTTCAGTGATGGGTTCGAGTTTGATTGGTGCATGTTCTTAAATAGGTATTACGGTGAAAACTCACCAGAGGGCGTTGCAGTAATCATTTGTTTGTGCAACCAATGTTGCCATTTATCTCCAAAACTACGAGTCCGATTTTGATGCGGTTTTCAGTGATGGGTCCGAGTTTGATTGGTGCATATTCTTAGATAGATGTTACAGTGACAACTCACCAGAGGGCGCTGCAGTAAACATTTGTTTGTGCAAAACCAAAACTATTAGTCTGATTCTGATGCGGTTTTCAATTGTAATACCTACGCTTTCTCTCTAAAAAGGTTGAAATAAAAACAAAATTAAAAATTTTGAAAAAACACAGGACGGTTAAAACGTTGTTGAAAAAGGATAAAATAATTTTGAAACTCCCGACTTAAAGAATTTATGCTATGAACTTAATAAAAAATCCAAGAAAATCCGTCGGGGGCTGCCATCTCTATTTTAAATTTCAACATAAATATAAATAAGTTACTATAAAACTGCCAAATAACGCATATACCGTCTCCGTTCCGTCGAGGGTAAAAAAACAAACTGTACAAATATAAATGAAAATTTTTGATTACTTATGTAAAAATTTCCTTTTATGTTTTTTTTTTTCAACAATATTTGTTTAATTTTTTATTTGTTTTTTTTTATTTCCACTTAGTAGCTATAAGTATCTTTAATCATAAGAAACAATTGGATATTTTCAATAAACCAATGATTAAAATTGTAAAGCATTTGTTCAGTCCATTTACTCGATATCCAAGGGAATGGGGTATAAAAAAAAATTGGACCAAGAAACTTCCTGGCAACATTCAGAATCATAATCTACAAGCTTTTCTGAATTCAAAACTGTTTATAGAATGCGGTCCTCATATTTTGCACACTCAACTACCTGTGGCGCCTGCACTATGACACAAAGTTGTAAATTGTTAGTTCCAACGACCGTATCGTACCGTCATCTCACTGTGATGCCTTCGAAACGAGTGACAGGGTCGACAGAAGCAAAACTTACCGTTTAACGAAGACTCTTGTGAAGAATTTAATAGAGGAACTAAAGCCCAACATCCGCTATGAGATGCGACGACACAGGCTAAATGCGACCGCCCAAAATAAGTTTCAACCTATAAATTTATCATTTATGTACCTAGAACACTCCCCAGGACAATTACACTCAGCAACGCAGTAATAAAGTCAACACAGTCACAAATATTGTGTACTACAATTCTTGATTTTTTAGGTTTTGATAGCACTTCCATTTTATGCAAGTGAATCATACCAAACTTTGGTCAGTCAAAGTACAAGTCATGCTGTATCTCAGCCAACGGTTTCACGGGCAGTGAGACAAGTTACTGCTGCACTGAATGTGGCAGGGATATTTAAAAAATACATTCAGTTCTCATTAACAACGGTGAGAATTAAATTAATTATTACAGTTAAGGTACTCCTTGGATATACTATAAATCACTTTTTTATCACATATTTGAGATCACATGGATTGCAAGAAATCATCATTATTTGTGGTATAACGCAGTAATAAAAACATAACTGCAAGGATCACCATTATAATAATTAGCAATAGATAATTTAATTAAGTTTTAATTGTTGCAGATGTCTGTTATGAATATGTATACACATACCCGACGGCCATGCCGGCGGCCGAACCGCGGGCATTCGCGGCTCGCGCGGTAAGATAACGCCAAGGCAGTCTGCAAGCCGGCAGCAATATCGGCGGCGAATCCGGCGGCATGTGTAGATCCACCATTAGTAACCAGGCTACATTTTAAACAGAAATGAGAGCAAAACTTGTGACGCTTGCTGTGTGTTTCACAACATCGCATATCGCGCCCGTCTGGGAGTCCCAGATTTGTCGCAGTGGTAACAGGAGGAAGAGCGAAGGTTGCAACTTCAGCAGCACCACATCGAACCAATGTTGTGAATGAACCAAAGTTCACGCGCCCTAAACCTGCCATTAGCGCAGGACAGAGCTGTGCATCAAGCTCTTGTCCAGACCCTGTGGGCCAACAGAATTTGAATAATATTACTAAATACTATCATACTGTAGGGACACATTATGCTGGATCAGCGTTTATGCTGTAGCGATCCGGCGCGGAAGCATACAAGCCAGTCGCCCCCTAGAAACCGCGCTAGGAGTACACCTCGTATTGGTTCTAATTATTGGTCTAATGTATTTTAAATTGTGTAAAATTGTGACTAAAGTGGAGGCCTAATAAACTTTTAATTATTTCATATACTATAGCACCTTCTATTGGCTAAGTGCGCGACAGTAGCGACGACTAGCGTTGATACGAGTAACTATAATGGATATGTCAAATAACGACCGAAATATTTTATTGTTTATTGTGATAAGAATATAAAAATTTACGATATTTAAGATAGGTCGGAGTGTCACCTTATTATACGATAATTTGAAAAAAAAAATTATGGATATTATCATAAAAACCGGTTTCCAAAGCATTCAACATAATATAAGTTTTTAACTTCAAACAATGATAAAAGGCAAAAAAATTGTATTAGCACAACATGTACGAAATGTTGAAGAACTGAGAAGTAACAGTCTGGCCGTTACTTCTTTTACTTACTTAATACGAGCCAACATAATTCGTCAAACATCTGTAACATTAACACCCTACAAAATAAGTTTAAACGTAAGGTAGTCTCTGTGGCTCATTTGCTACTCAGTC
Organism: Hypsopygia costalis; assembly: GCA_937001555.2. Lineage (NCBI taxonomy): Eukaryota > Metazoa > Arthropoda > Insecta > Lepidoptera > Pyralidae > Hypsopygia > Hypsopygia costalis. The sequence goes on along the minus strand of OW443347.2, from coordinate 10,960,736 downwards.
TTTCCGAGTTTAGTACTTATTTTTGCCACGGCGTGCGCTGAGATCGTTAGACTGTCCCCCACCATGTACTTCGCACATAGTCAATAGTTAGACTTTACAGTGATACCTTTTATAGTATACAACAACAACATTTTACAATACAAATATAACAGTATTTTTCTTTTCATCATATTATTATGTGCTTTCTTTAAAACAACAATTAAAAAAAAAAGTTTTAACTCACTTTGAGTCCATTTGTTCAGAGCCCATTATCTATCAAAAGAAAGAAAATCAACAGCAATGTTAACATAATCTGTGGCAGGGGTAGGGCTTCACTACATATTATAAAACAAAGTCGCTTTCCCTGTCTGTCCGTCCCTATGTATGCTTAGATCTTTAAAACTACTAAACGGATTTTGATGCGGTTTTTTTAATAGATAGTGTTTATTATGGAAGGTTTATATGTATAATATAATGTATAACATAATAGAGAAACACTCATAATTTTCGAGGTTTCCAATGTGATGTCGTAAATAAACACATTTTTTTCAAACGCTGGCTAAACCCATTTCGAGCGCTGGGCGTTAGGCGTTAAAAGGAATAGATCATATGAAACTTCGTATTATTATTCACACGAGCGGTAAAACAACGCCAGCGCTCCACTCAGTGCGCCGCGCGCTAGCTCGACAGTCGGACGTGTTTCTTTGTGTTTATTATTAGCAGAGCGGCGGAGTTACGATGTCGTGGGTTGCGGATCCCGAAGTACTAATTATAGAGGTGGAGTCTCGTCCACTTCTATATGCAGAAGTATTGCCAGATTATTCAAATAAGATTCTGAAGAAAATAATGCCTGGCAGGACATCACAAAAAATGTCTCAGAGGACTGGGAAACCCTAACTAATGAGGAAAAAAATAATCGATGTAAGTAAATAATGCAAGTTATTAAGGTTAAATAAAAAATTTGCTTTTCAGTTTTCTAGTGGTTTAATTTTCTCTATTTATAACTTGATATTGCCACGGGATAGAACCTGGTGGCGATGTAAAATATCTAGCGAAATAATCGCGTATTTTCAGACCAGTATGGTTACTTCTTAGACCTGTCGGTTGTAGACCTTGTATTGGACTGTCAAATAAAGTATCATCAAATTGGAACCCATCTTTGATTCTTACAAAATTATGTAGAATGCAACATGCTTTAACTACCGATATTGTGCGATTGGGTTGAAGTTCATTAAAATCCGTTCGTTAAAATCCTCTACTTGTTTCAAAGAATACCAAAACTGTATTCAATCATTCTTCGTGCTCGTGTTAGTCGATAATTGTAAATACGTTGTTGCACAGTCCAGTTGCGGTTCGGATATGGTCGTAAAATATGTCAAAGATCATATAGGGCAAAGGCTTCATCGCCAATTAATACAAATGGCATATTTTTCCCATTCGGATCATTCGGTAAAGTATGCGGTTCTGGTAAATCAATTTAGCCCGATTCTAGTTGTCTGTTAAATGATGTATTTTTAAGAACGTTTGAGTTAGTAGAACCGCCGTAAGCTCCTACTTTAATGCAAGTAAAACAGTAGTTTGCATCACAAATTGCTATTAAAATTATAGAAAAATATTTCTTATAATTATAGTACAGCGAACCGCTTTGATTGGGCTTTGTTATTTCAATGTGTTTGCCATCTACATTCTTCGGATATTTTCTTAAACTCATCCTTTGTTTTTTCTGGCATATGCATGGGCTTTAAACAATTCCATATTTCGTCACAGACTTGTTTAATAATGTAATGTATAGTAGATACTCCAAGTAAAAACTGGTAATGTAAATCATGAAAATTGTTGCCTGATGCTAAAAATCTGTAACAACCTGACCTATTAGAACAGAAGGTAGATGAGATCTTCTCAGCTATTATGGAAAGATTAAATTCACTGGCACATCAGAGAAATGACGCCAGACGGAGTTCATTTTCTGATGATTACCTCTCTTCAGGGGAGGAGGAGGTTCAGACCGTGTCTAGGCCAGACTCACCATCTGTAAGCTCTAGTCAAGCAATGAGAGCCTATGAAGAACTTCCCGAATTGGATTTTCTACCAGAGGTGAAGGAGGCCAAGTATACCTCCACCTGCTGACCATATTAGAGCTGAAGGAATTGCATGCCAAAGATTCGGATCGGACTCATGGAACCGAATAAAATACAAAGAAGTAGTGACAAGACTTCACGCTTGGCCGGTTTTCAGTGCCCTCAAAGTCAACGGGGAGCTTTTTTCTCAGCAAACAGGACGGGATGCTGGGGAAAATAGTACATGGTCTCTTCTGCCAAAGAAAGGAACTGGCAGAAGAACTGAAAAAGTTAGCGTCGAAGTTCCCTTCGGCTGCTGAGGACTTGAAAAAACTACTGTCGGAAGGTTCGGACTTTAAATCTAAATCAGATGACTTTACAATACGTTTGTGCACATCGCGATTTAGATGAGACGCAAGTGTTTTAAAACTAGGAATGAGTCTTTATCGTCAATGTTACAGCAGATACCACGCTCACAGACGCACTTATTCGATGAGTCAAAGTTGACAAGTTTCATCAAAGATAACGGGGGCACATCTCGTATTTTTTCGTCACAATTTGGACGATTCCCCAGTAAAGCGAGAAGGGCACAGCGTGAGCGCACTCATCGTCAAACCCGTAACCAAGGAGCTTCTCGGCCCACAACATCGCAAAATTCGTCATGGCAACTACGATCGTTTCAAAACACCAATAACCAGAAGAGAAAGCAGCAGTCTGGTAACCAACCCAAAGAAGACACCTGAAAGGAAAGACCAACGCGGACAGCGCCGGAACTATTGACGCGAGGTTCGGAGGGGGGCAGTTGAGATGGTACAAAGAGCAATGGTAGGATTTGGGAGCCTCAACAGCAATCCTAAAGATTATAACCGGGTATGCAGTTCCATTTGTCAACAAACCACCGTCAATCGCTCTAATAACAGACCTGGTAACAAGATATCGACGGCGAAGTGCCAATACCTCCTATCTAACATTTTTCGAGAAATTGACTTTCTTTATGCCATTCACTTTAAAATCAATTTCTGTTTTATATTTCAAATATATTTATATTTCATTGAAACTTTGGCTTTCCATATCTGTATATTCACCATACAAATGAATTTATTATTCTTAAAGTTTTCAGGAAACTAAACTTTTTTTTACTTAATGTGAAATTTTGTCTGTGTTAGTTAGAAGATATTGACACTTCGCCGTCGATATGCCACATTCAAATTTGATGGACAAGGAAATAGAGTCACTTCTGCATTCAAGTGTTATAGAAAGGAGATTAAAGTTCTAAGACGGGTTTTCTCTCTCGCCTGTTCTTGATCCCAAAGCAAAATAGAAAATTCGCCAAATTTTCGACAGCTCAATCTTTTCCTAAATTTAAACAAATTCCGTCTGATAAATCAAGGCCATGTCCCAAGAAGTTCTGATTGAAATAGAACTATAATTTAACCCCCAAATATTGATATTGTTGCGCGGATGTAACTGTGGGTTAGATTCAACAATTAAATATATTTGTTTGTATAATCTTTATTGCATTAAATATTACATAACATTTAAAATATAATATTTTATATTTTATATTATAATAACACATTTCATTAGATAATTATGTTATGTGAAATATCTTCTTTTTGTTTTATGCACACGTAGTATGTCTGGTGGTGATCAAAAATGCTCAAAGGCATGGCAGTTTTTTACGGATCTCAAAAATGATAAAGCCAAATGCAATTACAATTTAATCCGATACACAAAAAGCAAGCATACCCATGTATTTATTGCTATATGTGAACGTCCGCATGAAAATACAGCTTCTTCTGCAAGTGAAATCGATCATTCATCACCTTCCACTGAATCCGCGGCACGAGACCTTGAGACGAGACCTTCCTTCTACTTCCACATCTACTGCTTCAATTGTTCGCATGCCTGAAATATCTGCCTCCTTACCAGCTACCACTACAAGCACCGACATAACTAAACTCAAAGCTCCACGCATTAACACCAAACAAACTTTAACACAATATATTTGTAAGTGTGCACGACAGAATAGATTAAACTAATACGATCATGTACACGTATTAAATGTAGCGTGAATTATGTAAATGTAGCTGTACACGACGAATAAATGTAGTATGACTTATGTAAATGTATGTGTAGGCGACGGATGATTTATGTAAATATATGTAGCTAAGTACCTAAGATAAAAATAAGCGTTTCGTTTTCGTATTAGATTATAAATGTTTGATTTGTGTATTAAAATGTATGAAAAATGTTATACAGCATAGGTACAAATGTAAAATGCATATTTTCTGAAATAAAGATATCTGGGTATCGTGTAATTATTATCCCATAGAGAGATGTAAACAGCGCGGCGGCCGCGTAACACTGGCAGCGAGGGACTTGCGTCAGGTCATATTTATAACCGGATACAAGCAAAAGATGCTATGAGCCCTCGCGCGCTGGCCGACCGCCTTAGGATAATAATTATCACGTAAATATAGAAAATAAACTGTAGTCAATAACGTAGGATAAGTTAAAATTAAGAAATGTATTAGTTTATAAGAGAAAATTAATAAACAAATAAATGATTCGCTGAGGGGTGAGGAATGCAGACGGGGGCAGAGGTACGCCTCCGCCCGGTATATATGTATATAGGATCGGGTCGCCGTACAGACATGGACCGACCGAGACGGACCTGCCCACAGCCGACGGACCTGCTTGCAGTCCCGTCGTCTCGTGGTCGTTTTCGTTTCGCACACGTGTTCGCTCGCCGTCCTTATTTCCGATTTATTTTGTGTTGACCACACGTGCTTCGTTGCGCCGCCGTCGCGTTCGTTTGTGGATTCCCGGAATCCATCGCCCGCCGGCTGAGTAATTGCCGCGGGCCGCGCGCGTTCGCTGCCTTCAGCGCTGCACTTCAGCCGTAAGCGCTTGAAGCCGCGTGTGGTCGTCGTTCTTTTACAGTGACGTTAGTGCTGTCTCACGGAGTGCTCGATCAACCGCGCGCGTTGTGTGGTGTTTGTGCATAGTGCGTTTTGCCCGTGGCGGGCCTCCGGCCCGTTACTGCCCTCGCCCACAGGGCCTGTGTTTAGTGATCAGTGCAAAGTGATAGTGCTTGTGATTATTGGATTGTCTGTCCCCTATTCAGGGCGACTCTGGTGAGTCGAATCACTTACACCTTTAGTATAAAGTAGTTTATATTAGGTACTCACCCCTCCCTGTTTTACAGGGAGGGACCGTACACCAACACAGGCACCTGGGTTCGAATCCCGGGTGCCTTACTCCCGTAAACTTCTGCCTGCACTGCCGCTACGATGGCGCAAAGCAACTTAAGAGAATTCTTCGACTTCCTCAAAGTCAATTTTCCGAACGTTTTAGAGGCGTTTGATGCCTTTAAATCGCGCGCATCTCAGCCTCCCTCAGAGGCTTTAACCGCCCCCTCAGGGCAAATCGCTTCCGATTCCCCTCTCTCCCCTGACCCTTCAGGTCAGGTTATGGAGACGGACTTGGCCCCTCTGGCCAGCCAAAACTCAAACGATGAGGATGGCTTCACCACTGTCGACCGTACGCGCAAGAATAAGCGCCACGCCGATTCGGGCACCGCTGCCCTTCCGTCCAAAGCCCCTAGGGCTGCTGAGGGCGAATCTCGCCCAACTCAAACAAATCCGTCGCAGGCTTCTTCTGAGCATGAAAAATCAAAATCTCCTACCCCAATTGTCATCCAGGACAAATCCGCCTGGATTCCAATTCATGCCGCTTGCCAACAGCGCGGCATTAAGATCTCCCCCGCGAGGGACTCCGCCCACGGCCTTCGCGTCTTCGCCGAAACGGTGAATGACGGTGGTCATTCACCGTCTCTAGCGCTCTCGCAGCTATTGCGTGAACGCAAAATTTCCTTTCATACATACGCCCTCGAAGAGGAGCGTATGCTCCGCGTAGTTATACGCGGCGTCCCCAAGGAGATAGGCGAGAAATATATTCTCGCTGATCTCAACGACCAAGGTCTTCCAATTTACGAGGTACACCGTATGTACCGTGCGCGCACACGCGAACCCTATAACATGGTGCTCGCCATTCTCAGCCACTCTCCTGAGGGCAAAAACATTTTTAAAATTTCAAATGTCTGCGGTCTCCGCGGAATAAACGTTCAGCCACAACACAAAAAAGCCCCCGGGCAGTGCCATCGCTGCCAACTTTACGGGTACTCGGCCCGTAATTGCTTCGCCCGCCCCCGGTGCGTTAAATGCACGGGGGATCATGGCACTGAGTCATGTCCCCGCGCCCCGGGCACGCCTGATCCGCCGTCCTGCATCCTGTGCGGGGCAGTGGGACACACCGCCAACTATGGCGGTTGCCCCAGAGCTCCGCGCAGGGTAGGGCCGGTGGCTCGCAGCGTTCCCAGAGCGCCTTTATCTAGGCAAGCGCCTCCCCCGTTAAGGGGTCCAGCCTTCCCTGCGCTGGAGCGCAGGCCACCTCCGCCACCGCCAAACGCGTGGGTTAAACCCCCACATATCTCGGCTAAGCCGACATCTCAACAGGAAGCTCCACAACAACCGTCGCGGCAGGGCCCGCGCCCCGCCGCCCCCGCTCCCCCCGCTTCCTCCGCGAGCTCCCACCTTAGTGTCGTGGTAGATTACGCACGCCACATCGGTCCCCACATGGGGGAAATTAGGTTATTAGCTGAAAAGCTAATTAGGTTCGCGAATTCGCCGGAGGACCGGCTCGCAGCCACCTGCGAACATTTCGCAGTGCTGGAGTCGGTGTACTCCTACACCGTACCTAAATATTTCCGCGTTTAGATGGGTTCTACGGCACATAGGTCCAAGCCATCCTCAATAAACTTTGCATTTTTTAATGCAAAGGGCATCGCCCGTCAGCGTGACGAGGTGGCGGTCTTTTTAGCAGATCACAATATAGATTTATTGTTAGTACAGGAAACGCGACTTTCACCTTCGCATCGCAATCCTAGGATTGCTAACTACAACATCATTAGATCAGATAGCGGTACCCTTATTTACTATAAAAGATCTCTGTACTGCGCGCCGATACCAACACCCGCGCTCGAAAATATGCAAGCTTCGGTACTACGTTTAGGAATGACGGGCCATCCGCCCTGGTGATGGGCGGATAGCCTCCATCTATCAGCCTCCAAATAAAGTTTTGCTAGAAAGAGACCTCCAGGCTCTCTTTTCGTTAAGTAACGCCGTAATTCTGGCTGGCGGTTTTAACTGATCTCATACCCAGTGGAATAGCCACTCAAACTCGACCAACGGTATAATCCTGGAGAATCTGAGTGATTCTCTTGGATTTGACGTTATTGCTCCAGCTTCCCCTACCTTCTTCCCAACAGTTGTAGGATACAGACCTAACGTTCTGGACTTCGCGCTACTAAGGAACATAACCCTCAGGTTATGTTCGTTAGAAGTGCTATCAGAACTTAGCTCTGATCACAGACCTGTCCGAATGCAGTTCGGACCTCCCGCTGACCCACTGACTGACCCGCCTAAGACGGTGACGGACTGGTCCAAACTCGAGAAAGCTCTCGAGTCGACCTCCTCACCGGACTTAGACAAAATCCCTGACAAGATAGTTACCTCTGAAGATGTAGATCTGGCAATCGACGCCTTCACCAGCCACTTGCAAACAGTCATTAAGGACTGCTCCAGGGAGCCACCAGCGACGGACGAGATCCGACGTTGGAGGCTGCCTGAAGACGCAAGACGACTGCTGAGGGAAAAGAACGCCGCCACAAGAGCATACGATTCATACCCCTCTGAGCAACACCGGATCCAGCTGCGTACTTTACAACGACAAGTAAAGACTCGCATGAAGGAACTGCGTGATGAACGGTGGAGTAACCTGCTCAGCGACATTTCGCCCTCCCATACAGCTTACTGGCGTGTCGCTAAATCTTTCAGATTGGACCAACAGACTGACATACCCCCCCTGACGCGTCCCGACGGGACCATTGCTTTTGACGATGACGAAAAAGCTGAATGCCTGGCAGACAGCCTGGAGAAGCAATGCTCTCCTAGTCTAATACAAACTGACTCAGACCATATCCTAAAAGTAGATACCGAGGTGGAGCAATTCTTCTCCGCCCCTCCGGCGACTCAAATCACCCCTTTCACTCTGGAAGAGGTTCGAAAGGTCATATGTTCGTTAAAAGCCAAGAAAGCACCGGGTGCTGATGGCATTTCAAACGGCGTATTCAAACGCCTACCCGAATTCTTATTGTTACTTCTGGTTGCCATCTTCAATGGAGCCCTCGCGAATTGCAAATTTCCGGCCGCCCTGAAAAATGCAATTGTTATAGGTATCCCCAAGCCAGACAACTGGCGGACCCCGCTAGCTACCGTCCGATTAGCCTTCTCTGCGTAATAGGGAAGGTATACGAAAGACTTCTTATCTCGCGTATGCGGGATTTCACCGATTCAAATAACACTATCATAGATGAGCAAACCCACCACCTTCCCATGGCTCCACCGACCTCGCGGTCATATGAGCCGAATCGCGGGAGATGCGCGCAGCACTGCTTTACGCTCTGTTGGTGCCGCGGGCAATTCTTGACTCCCTACAAGTTGTTTCTCTCTATCTCCTTTGTCCCTAATTCGCTTTCTCCCCGTTCTGGGGCAGCGACATCCACGGTGACAGCTGCTTTGCCGACCGTAGAGTGTTCCTTAGCCTTCTTAGGCTACCTCTTCTTCCTCGAGCTCCGAACCGGCCTTCTCTGCTCTCTCCTCGGCGCTCCTTCTCGCGTGCCACGCGTGCGCGAACCCGCGCAAAGCCGCGAAGTTCGCCGCCGAAGCAACCAGATCGGTGTGGTACACCGGCCCGTATTCCGCCCCGAAGCGCTGAATCTTGCCTAGCATCGCGTCCCGAATGCCCCTATACCGGGGACAGGACCACAGAATGTGGTCTCTGTCCTCATCACCCTCCCCACACTTACAAGTGCTTCGCTCATGCAATCCCATGTCGTGTAGCCGCTTTCGGAAGATCCCATGACCCAGAAGGATCTGTGAAGTTTGGTAGTCGGGCTCGACCCAAGTTGCCTTGAGTCGGACCCCCACCTCCGGGAAGAATCGGAAAAGTTCCCTCCCCTTCGGATCATCAGCCCACCGATCCTGCCACTCACGCACCGATGCGTCCCAAATACCGCGTTTTCGTCTGCTCAACTCCCCACCTTTCGCGGTCTTACGTGCGCCCTCCAGGTGACCAGCGCGAATCACCTCCAGGTCAGCCGGGAGGACCCCGCCAGCACGGGCAGGGAAGCCGTGCTAGCGGATCTATACGCTTTCGTAAGCAGAATGAGTGCCTGTCTCTGACTCCGGAGTAAATTACTACGACAAACATACGTACGTACTCTATGGCACCAGATCGCAGCGGCGTAGGTTAAAGTCGCAACATACGTGCCCCTGTACAAAATTTTTAACGCCGGATATCTAATCCCCCAAGACGAAGCTGAGACCCTTGACATCTTACCGAAGCACGCCACTGCACGTTCACCTATCTTTATGGCGTGCTGGACAAACAACAGACCCGGATCCAACTCCACGCCAAGGATCTTTGCCGACGTGACGCTCCTCACCGAGTCCTGGCCTAACTTAATCACTGGGGGCCGCTGAAACTTTCCCTTTACTGTCATAGTCTGCGACTTGTTTGAGGAAAAGCTCAGCCTATTTCGGGCACCCCAGGCGCAAACTTGGCTCAAAACCGCGCTAGCAGTTTTCTCAATGGCCGCTCTTGAATCAGACTCGATGATGACCGTCACGTCGTCCGCGTAGGCAACCAGCCTGACCCCGCTGGGTAGGGGCAGACGCAGTAGATCATCCATCAGGGCTTTCGCTTCCGACCGCCGTCGAGAGCGAACGTGTGCGGAGCGCGCGACTGCGATATAATAATTTATTATTTTATTGTACCCGCGTTTCGTCGGTGCAGTGGAATTTTGTTATTCCTTCGTCTGTGCGTTCCTGTGGTGTTCCCTGTTAGCGTGTCGCTGCATAGCGCCGGGGAATCTTCGGGACAGCCGACCACCAGGGGTGTGTTTGTAGGTTAGCCGTAAGGCTATATCTCGCCACCCCTCACCACGTGCGTGAGTTTTTGACTCCTTTTGGGACAAGTCGCGACTATACCCAGTACGCTTTAGTGTTAAGTGATTTGTGTGTGTCCGTATTGTTTCTGTTCTGTACCTTGTTCACTTACTTTTAGTACTTTAGTGAAAAAAAAAAAAATCTCAGTATACAGCAGTGACGTTATTGCGATATTGTACGCTTTTATTCGTAGTGTATGTGTCGTCTTATTTGTCGCTCATTATATTATATGACTGCACTCTGCATAGTTGCAGGTTTAAACCGCGTGTCATTTATCGATTAGAATTATTGTTTACTGCCGAGTGCGCGCGCGCGGTTGGTACTAGCGCCTACCCTCCAAAACATTTTATTTTTAGTGGGACCTCTCGGCCAGTGTGTTTAGCTTATGTACAATCATAACCGGTCTTGTCTTTGACAAGCACAAGCAAAACTTAAGTTGGTGCTACATTGGGCGTTTGCCCGAGGCGCTGTTGACGAGGTGACTTTACTCGTTCCCTTGTCGCGCGCCTATTTTTATGCAAAACTTTGTAAGAACTATGCACACATACGTACGGTGGTTTTCTGCGAGTGAACGACTGGAGCATTAAGTACACGATCGTATAACGTTAACTTTTTTAGTGTGTGTGTGTGTGCCTATGTTCAATACCGTGCAACAGCCGTGGCGCGCTTTTAACTTTTATATACCTACTACAAGGGACTTAGTTGTTTGGGCGGTGATAATATAATCATCGAAATTTTTATATAGTACTTAGTTACTTAGTCCGTTTACATCACTGTAGACCTAGGTAAAATATAATACTTATAGCGGTTGGGGTTTAGGGCGGGGCTTCTAACATGCAGTCAGAGGATGAATCAGAGCGCCTCAGGAGGGAGGAGGAACTGCGAGTGTTCACCCCCACCGGGCGTGCGTTGGTCCATTCTCCGCCTCTAACACAGGCGGCGAGGGAAAAGCGTCCGATAACGTCTCCTGAGGAGACGGGTTCGATTGCTCAGCGACCTAGAACGGATGATCCGGGAGCCACTCTGGCCACGCAGCGGACCATCGAGGAACTTGAGCGCACAATGGAGCAGGGACACCTGGACCTCTCTGGTTCGCTACTGTACAAGGGCAAAGAAGAGCTGCAAGACGTCGCCCAGCTGTCCGTGGACGGTATCATGGAGTCCGCGACGTCGAACTCATCAAAACTCAACAAGAGCGACATAGCAAGAATAGGCTCCCTCGGGCAGCATATTTTGGCGGTTGTGGCGGCTCTCAACATACGGCTCGCGGAGCAAGAAATTCGGTGCTACAAGGCAGAGCTACAGAGCGCGGAGTTGCGATTGAAGATAAAAGAACTGGAGACATCCCAACTAATGACCACCACCGCTGGAATTCCAGGAAGCAGCCAACCCCAGCTCTCCTATGCGGCCTGCTTGCGAACAGGTAGGAACACAGAGAGGCCGAAACCCGCATCTGGACCCGTGGTGGCCATATATCCGGCAGAGGGGGCAGTAGACGAATTAAAGAATGCAGAGGCAACAAAGGCCGCACTCAAGAAGGCGATAAGCCCTGCCGCCCACGGGATCCAGGTGGATAAACGAGCGTCTGCTGAAGGAAGGAAAAGTGGCATTTAAAAAGTCCAGAGTGGGAAGTCGGCGCACCACTATCGTCCTGGACTGCACACCGGCTCTACGTGACGACTTAATTGAAAAGGGCCGGCTGTACTATGATTGGGATGTCATCTACGTGAATGATTTTATTCGGGTCACGTGTTGCAACCGCTGCCAGCTCTACGGCCACCCGGAGCGCCTGTGCCGAGCCGAGACGGCGACATGTGGGAGGTGTGGAGTAGCTGGACATACTAAAGCCGACTGCAAGAGCGAGACAACAGCGTGCGGAACATGCAAGCGCTTTGGTAAAATGGCTGATCATCTGACGGCGTCCTCCGACTGCCCGGCGCGCAAGCACGCAGAGGAACGGTATGTCCAGTCAATCAATTATGGATAGAGCCGACACGGGGACTCGCGGTCGCTCGGCATGCTTAAGGGTTGGTCAGCTGAACTTGGGAGGAGCACAGTTGGCAACGAGGGAGCTACCAGCAATCTCTCGAGACTATGGCCTCGACTTAATACTCGTGCAGGAGTTTTACCACGCGCCGGACAACAGCATCACGTCGACGGGGACAGGAGCCAAAGCGGGTTTATACATTGGAAGTGGGCAGACTTCTGTAACACTTATAGGGGATCTCTCTAATTCCCACTGCGTAGTGGCCCATATATATCCAGGACTGTATCTTGTGTCTGCCTATTTTCAATACTCCGAAGACATAGATCGTCACCTGCGACATATGGAGAAGGTGCTGTCAACCCTGCAGGGACAGGCTATAGTCTTTGGAATCGACGCCAACACGCACTCCCCAATATGGCACAGCGACTTGCGACACTATCAGGGCAGAGGCCCAGACACTGACCATCGTAGACGAGAGTTGGAGGGCCTCATACACTCTTCTGGGCTGCGAGTCGCAAATGAACAAGGCCAACCGTATACTTTTTCCGGACCGAACGGCACGAGCAACATTGACGTCACACTGTATACGGGGAGTGCGTGCGTCAACGAATGGAGAGTGCACGAAGGAGTAAGCGCGTCGGACCATCAGCTGATCACCTTTAGCATAGGAGGGAACAGGATTGTGGGTGGACTTGAACGCACGGAGGCGGTGGAGGAGCCGCCACGATACCGGGATCGTGGAGTCGACTGGGCGGGCTTCGAGGCGCTTATCCGTAGCAGGATGGGGTACCTTAACGCACATCAATCGGCCGGGGAATTATGCAAAATCTTCGTCCAAATCGTTGCCCGTACGGCAGCCGAGAAGTTAGGAGTAACCAGTAGGAAACCTTCAAGAGGGTACGAATGGTGGTCTGTGGAGCTAGATGGCATGCGAAAGCTGCATAATAGGAGGCGCCAAGCGTGGCAGCGTAGACGAAACAAAGGGGGTCAGGAGGAAGTCAGAGCAAGAGTAGAATTCCAAAAAGTGCGTAGGGAATACCGTAAGGCTATGGAGAAGGCGCAGCTTGATTTCTTTCGCGGTATCGCTGAGTCGGGGAATCTCGACCCGTGGGGCCAGGCGTACAGACTGGCCAGCGGGAGGATCAGACCCCCCGCTAACGTAGTTAATGGCGCCAAATATATTGATGGCCATCCCGGGGGATTGGAGGAAGCCATGCATGGCCTTCTGTATGGTTTGTGTCCGGATGACGACTCGTCTAAGGACACGGACCATCAGAGACAGGTGCGTGTTATGGCGGCCTTCACGCCTTCTGGTCAGGCTGCGTCTTCTCCGACTCGTGAGGATCTGGCGGCGATAATGAGGGCTCTACCCAACACGGCCCCGGGAATCGACGGACTCAGCGCGCGAATCCTCAAACATGTGTGGAAGGCAACACCCCAGGAACTCTTCCTGGTGTTGGTTAAGTGTATCGAGGAGGGTATCTTTCCCGACATTTTAAAAGATGGGCGGCTCTTAATTCTGAAGAAAGGAAATGACAGGCCGCTGTCGGACCCGAAGGCCTACCGTCCAATTACGCTCCTCCCGATTTTAGGTAAGATTCTGGAACGTCTAATGTTAAAATGCGCACCGCAGATCTCTAAAGGAATCTCCGACAGCCAGCACGGATTCTCTCCTGGTAAGTCAACGGTCAGCGCACTGGAGGGGATATTGAGCACGGTAACTGTATCAAAATGTAAGTATGTACAACTTGTATTTCTGGACATCTCGGGGGCTTTCGATAATGCTTGGTGGCCGATGATGCTGCTCAAGGCTAAAAGAGGAGGCTGTCCACCAAACATCTATCCGATGCTGGTGGACTACTTCTCTGGACGCCGGGTGGGCTTCTTCGTTGGTGACCGGGTATTGTGGAAGACCTCTACAATGGGATGCCCGCAGGGCTCCGTGCTCGGGCCCACGCCTTGGAACGTCCTTATGGATGATTTGTTACGACTACCTCTACCGTTGGTAGTGAGCATGATAGCGTACGCGGACGACGTGACCCTCATGATAGAGGCTAATTCAAGAGCGGCAATAGAGCAGTCTGCGAAAGCAGCGTTAGAGCAAGTGCTCGACTGGGGTGCCCGAAATAGGCTGGGCTTCTCCGCAACAAAGTCGTCAACTATGACTGTGAAAGGGAAGTTCAAGCGGCCCCCGGTGATAAAGTTTGGCCAGGCCTCAATCAAGAGTGTCGCGTCGGCTGTGGTCCTGGGGGTGGAATTGGACTCGGGCCTATTATTTGTCAAGTATGCCATCAGTATTGGGGAGCGCGCTACGGCATGTTTTTGCAAGGTGGCGCGAGTATCCGCGTCATCATGGGGGGTCAGATATCCGGCCCTCAGGATCCTTTATCAGGGGACATATGTGGCTACGGTTACGTACGCCGCAGCAATATGGTGCCACAGAATGTGTGTCTATGTTTGTCGCAGTGCGGTACTGAGAAGTCAGCGCCAGGCACTTATTTTGCTGACGAAAGCTTATAGGACTACCAGCACAGCTGCCCTGCCTGTGCTGGCAGGCGTTTTTCCAGCTGACCACGAGATAATCCGTGCGGGGCAAATGGAGGCGGCGCGTAGAGTCGCGGTCGATCGGGAGTTGAGCAGACGAAAGCGCGATATTTGGGAGACAGCGGTTTGTGATTGGCAGGGGCAATGGGAGAGGGAAACAAAAGGAGAGGAGCTCCGTCGATTCTTCCCGGACGTGCGGGCTCGGCTCATGGCTATATGGGTCGAGCCTGATTATCCTACCTCCCAGATCCTCACGGGTCATGGGGCGTTTAAAAAACGGCTGCATAATTTGGGGTTATCGGAGCACGGGATGTGCTCCTGCGGGGAGAGTGAGGAGGACCGGGATCACGTTCTCTGGTCCTGCTCTAAATACGATGATCTGCGTTCGGGTATGCTTGATGCGGTTCAGCGCAGCGAAGCCGAGGTGGGGCCGGTGTACTTCGCGACCCTTGTGTCGTCGGCGGCGAACTTCGCAGCCCTGCGAGGGTTCGCCCACGGGTGGGAGAAGCGCAGGAGCGCGGAAGAGCGGGCCGAGCGCGCCGCCGGTGCCGAGGGAGCGGGAGCCACAGAGGAGGAAGATTCAGAGAGTCCAGCGCAAGAGGAAGGAGGCGAAGGCGTAGCTGTGATTGTCGCCGCCCCAGAAGGTGGAGAGGGCCAAGAAGGGACACGGATGTAGATTAAATAATTTGTAGAGAGTCAAGAATTGCCCGCGGCACAAAAGAGCCTCAGAGCAACGGTGCTGCGCGCATCTCTCGCGATTCGGCTCATATGACCGTGAGGTCGGAGGAGCCATGGGAGGTGGTGGGAGATCATCCATCAGGATGTTCCACAGCGTCGGCCCGAGCACAGAACCCTGCGGACATCCCATGGTGGAATCCTTCCACAGAACTCGATCACCGACGAAAAGGCCCACTCGGCGTCCGGAGAAGTAGTCCACCAACATCCGATAGATGTTTGGTGGGCAGCCTCCTCGCTTAGCCTTGAGCAGAATCATCGGCCACCAAGCGTTGTCGAAGGCACCCGAGATGTCCAAGAAGATTAACTGTACATACTTACATACGGATACATCGACTGTGCTCAATATTGATTCCAGAGCCGTGACCGTGGATTTGCCCGGAGAAAATCCATGCTGGTGTTCCGAAATCCCTGAAAAGATCTGCGGGGCGCACTTTAGCATTACTCGTTCGAGGATCTTCCCCATGATGGGGAGGAGCGTGATCGGACGATACGCCTTTGGGTCGCTGAGTGGGCGTCCGTTCCCTTTTGGGAGGACCACCAATCTGCCGTCTTTACATGCACTAGGGAAGACCCCTTCCGCTACACACAGTGCAACCACCCCCAAAAATTCCCTAGGCACCGCGATCCACACGTGCTTCAAGATTGTTGCGCTGATGCCGTCGATACCCGTCGCGGTGTTAGGCAATGCTATGACTATTTTCCCCAGATCCTCCCGTGTTGGGGAGGAAGAAGCTCTGCCCGTGGGTGTGAAGGCTGCGAACAAACGCACCATCCTTTGATGAGCCGTATCCTTGGACATATCGTCGTCCGGGCACAGCCCATACAAAAGACCGCGCATCGCGTCCTCCAGACGCCCCGGGTTGCCTTGAACAAATGCGGCCCCGGAGATTATGATGGTGGGAGGTTTTACTCTCCCGCTGGCAATGTTGTAAGCTCGGCCCCAGGGGTCCTGGTTGCCGCACTCAGCCAAACTGCGAAAGAAATCAAGTTCCTTCCTCTCCATGGCCCGCCTGTAGCGCAGACGCGCCACATGGAATTCTTCCCGCGCGATAGTCTCAAGTCTACCCCCAACCGAACGAGTACGCTGCCACGATCGCCGTAGTTTCCTCTGTTGCCTACGCAAATCATTGAGTTCTCCGTCCCACCACTCATACCCCGTCGGCGGTTTATCCCTTTTGAGACCTAGGCACTCCCCAGCGACTCTACTAATAATGCCTATGAACTCGCGGCACACGTCTCCGGCAGGCTGGTTGAAGTTTAAAACCCCCATTCGAACCCGAATCAGCGCCTCGAAGCGGGGCCAATTGACACCCCGGTCTCGAAACCTCGGCAGCTCCTCGAATGCTTCTATGCGCTCGGGTCCACGCTGAATTGATCCCGCAGAGGCGATGTAGGTGATGAGGCGATGATCGGAAGCACTAGCGTCCGGAGTCACGCACCACTCCGCTATGTCGATGCTTCCCCGTGAGAGGGTGACGTCGATATTGCTGACACCATTCGGCCCAGCAAAGGTGTGTGGCTGACCCTCCCGGTTATGGATCCTTAGACCCATGCTGTGGATTAGGCCCTCGAATTGTTGACGTCTGTTTTCGGCCTGCGCCCCTCTTACGACCAGATGCCTGCGGTCGCTAAACCATAGCGGAGAGTGCGTATTCCCATCCACTCCGATGACGATTGATTTGCCTTTGAGGGCATGAAGTATCTTCTCCAGTTGAGCAAGGTGGCCAGTAATGTCCTCACTATATTGAAAGTACCCGGAGACTAGGTAGATGTCCGGGTCAACACAAGCCACGAAGCAGTGAGTGGTGCAGAGGGTTGTCAAGATAGTGACTGGTCTTCTCGCGTTAGCCACGTAGATGCCCGCTTTGGAGCCTGGACCACAGGATATTATATGTGGCACTGGGTAGAACTCTTGTACTAAGATGACGTCCAATTTACCCTCAGAGGCGATCAGACCCAACTCCTTAGTGGCAAGCTCTGCACCACCCAGATTAAGCTGTCCCACTCGAAGAGGCAAGCCACGCCCCACGTCGCTCCCATTCAGCTGTGGCAGTTGATCAGCCATAATTTATAGTTTGAAGGAAGCGGGCCTCCGCGAATTTGCGCGCCGGGCAGTCACTTGCGGCAGTGCGGTGGTTAGATGGTTTCCCGAAGCGCTTGCATGTTGCACAAGCCGTAGCCTCCTCCTTGCAGTCCGCCGACGCATGTCCAGCCGTGCCGCATCGTCCGCAGATGCGCTCAGTAGATCTGCAAAGTCGCTCAGGGTGACCATATTGTTGGCACTTCATACATGGCAGCATGTGACGCGGACGAAATCCGAGGCCTCGATGACACTCCAGCCGAGGTACAAGCGCCCCTTACCGATGAGAACATCCCTGAAGACTGGTGAACATTCTAGTACGACCGTAGTTCTACTTCCACCAAGACGAGACTTTTTAAATGCCACCTTGCTCTCCATCTGAATTCTAGCGAGTGGCCAGTCCGTGGATTCCGAGAAGTTTTGCTCATGCAACGCCTCGATGAGCTCTTCGGCCTTTGGATCTCCTTCCACATTATTTAACGCGACTAATGGCTTCCGTTGATTTGGCGTGGCAACGCGGAGCGTAGGCGGCATCGCCTTCTTCAGGCGTTCGGCAGCTTCAACTGTAGTAGTCTGGACGATAACACCAGCATTTCCAACCTTAAGTACTTTTTGCACTTGCGCGCCGCACGTCGCTGGGTTGACAGCCTTTTTAAGTTCCGCCTTTGTAGCTTCTGCGTTCAGGAGAGCGTCGCCGGCACCTTCAGCCGGGTATACCGCCATAACAGGACCAGCGGTAGCATAGATGAGCAATTCGGCTTCAGAGCTGAACAGTCTTGTGTTCATCAGGTGCACCGCATCACGGAGCACATCCTTTCCGGCTTCGCGAAAGCCCAAGCCACTGGAGCTCTATTTTTCGATGTAGCGAAAGCCTTCGATAAAGTCTGGCATAACGGTTTATTATATAAACTCACAAAAACAGGTATGCCTGACAGTCTCGTGCACATCATTCGAGACTATTTGTCAAATAGGACATTCCGTTACAGAGTACACGGCACTCTTTCAGAGCCCCACGCCATTAGGGCAGGGATCCCGCAGGGGTCAGTGTTAGCCCCTTTCCTTTTCTCGTTATACACTAACGATATCCCCAAGACTAAATACGTCGAGTTAGCGCTATACGCCGACGATACGGGTCTTTTTACGTCTACCATTTATTATCTACTAACAAATCACTTATTTGCAGCAGACTCCAAAAGGCAGCTGATAAACTCAGTGCCTGGTTCCGTCTTTGGCGCATTGAGGTAAATCCTCAAAAAAGCGCCGCCGTGTACTTCACGCGCGACCCTAGTGGGATCGACAAACCCGATAGGAACAATCACGTACTACGTCGGATTACAATGTACGGTGACCCCATTCCGTGGGTGAATCGTACAAAGTATCTAGGAGTCATTTTAGACTCAAATATGACCTTCGGACCTCACAGCTCCAGAGTTCGCAACCGGGCAAAATTCCACCTTTCCCGGTTTCACTGCATGATCGCACATAAGAGTATGTCACTTCGTAGCAAGTCGACACTCTACACTACATGCATACGTCCCGTTATGACTTTTGCAAGTCCGGTTTTTGCTCACGCGGCAAAATGCCATCTTATTAAGTTACAACGCGTTCAGAACGCTTTTATGCGTAAAGCCGCGAACGACCCGTGGCTCCTCGGAGTAGTTGATCTGCATAAAGATTTCCAACTCCCCTCGATCGCGCACTATATGAAGGAAGCGTCTAGGCGTTACTTCGAAAGTGCGCAAAACCACCGCAACCCCCTTATTGTCAAGGCCGTCACCTACCGACCGCTCGGTAACCACCAGCGTCGTCGCCACCTCAGACGCCCAATACTTGCTGTCTCCGACCCAGACGACTGCATCACAGTCGCAAATGCTTGGACTCTAACGGACCACGTGAGGACTTCATCGACACGCACACACGTAGTTCGACACCGCGCCCGCCGGCGGACGCGACGTCCACACACACATCCGTCTGCGCGCTACACCAGGTACAGACATGTACCTGGGCGCTTCTCTCCAGCTATCACATAACCATCGTGGGATAGTAGGTTCGTTTACACTCACACAGTGACACCACAACTCTTTTCTAGCATAGGTTAGAATAGGCCTCCGTTTCCCCCCGCGGTCTCCATTGGCTTCCGGCCGGCCAGCATCGCTCACACCTCAGCCTGCTGGGGTGTGAGCGGCGCTAGTCTTCAGTACCGCTTTTTATTTTTGTATGTTCACAGGGTTTCAGCGCCGCTCCGAGTCGACCTCGCGCACAGCCTTGGTCGCCATTAGGGTTAGGATAATAGGGTTAGGGCTCCGGGTCTAGGTCTATAAATCTTTTCGATCGCGATGTGTACTCTGCGACGATCTGGAAACCGCCTCGCGGTAGGGTCCTCTCGGGGACCCTCGCCAGATCGTCGCAAACTACATACCTTCTCAAATCTTTTCCTCTAGCGTTCCGTTTGCGCTTTTAAAGCCATCGTGGCTAAAAGTAGTTAGGCAGGCGGTTTTTAGTCAGTTAAAGCCTGATTCGCCCTTGAAAGGTCAGTCTGGTATCAACCAGGCTGAGGGGGTGTCGAAGAGGATTTTCCGCCTCCCTCCAGCACGGCTGGGGGGTGCCCCCGCGAGCGTCGGGCGTCAAAAAAAAAAAAAAAAAAACGTACAGACATGTCGGTTATTCATTCTGCGCCCGACCACCGACTGAGACGGACCTGCCCACAGCCGACGGACCTGCTTGCAGTCCCGTCGTCTTGTGGTCGCTTCGTTTCGTACACGTGTTCGCTCGCCGTCCTTACTTCCGATTTATTTTGTGTTGGCCACACGTGCTTCGTTGGCCGCCGTCCGTTCGTTTGTGGATTCCCGGAATCCATCGCCCGCCGGCTGAGAAATCTAGCTGAGCTTAGAGGTTATGAGCTTAGAGGCGTTCGACGCCTTTAAATCGCGCGCGTCTCAGCATCCCTCAGAGGCTTCAACCGCCCCTTCAGGACAAACCGTTTCTGATTCCCCTCTCTCCCCTGACCCTTCAGGTCAGGTTATGGAGACGGACTTGGCCCCTCTGGCCTGTCAAAGCTTAAATGATGAGGATGACTTCACCACCGTTGACCGTACGCGCAAAAATAAGCGCCACGCCGATTCGGGCACCGCTGCCCTTCCGTCTAAAGCCCTTAGGGCTTCTGAGGGCGACTCTCGCCCAATGCAAACAAATTCTCAGTCGCAGGCTCCTTCTGAGCACAAAAAGCCAAAAGCTCCTCTCCCGATTGTCATCCAGGACAAATCGCCTGGATTCCTATTCATGCCGCTTGCCAACAGCGCGGCATAAAGATCTCCCCCGCGAGGGACTCCGCTCACGGCCTTCGCGTCTTCGCTGAAACGGTGAACGATCACCGTGCGCTCTCGCAGTTACTGCGTGAACGCAAAATTTCATTTCACACTTACGCCCTCGAAGAGGAGCGCAGGCTCCGCGTCGTTATACGCGGAGTCCCAAAGGAGACAGGTGAAACACACATTCTCACCAATCTAAATGATAAAGGCCTCCCGATCTACGAGGTCCATCGTATGTACCGTGCGCGGACACGCGAGCCCTACAACATGGTGCTCGCCATCCTTAGCCACTCTCCTGAGGGCAAAAACATATTCAAGATTTCGAATATCTGCGGTCTCCGCGGCATCAACGTGCAATCTCAGCACAAAAAGGCTCCCGGGCAGTGCCATCGCTGCCAACTTTACGGGCACTCGACCCGTAATTGTTTCGCCCGCCCCCGGTGCGTTAAATGCACGGGGGATCACGGCGCAGAGTCATGTCCCCGCGCCCCGGGCACGCCTGATCCGCCGTCCTGCATCCTGTGCGGGGCAGTGGGACATGGCGGTATGACTATGGCGGTTGCCCCAGGGCTCCGCGCAGGGTAGGGCCGGTGGCTCGCAGCGTTCCCAGAGCGCCTCTATCTAGGCCAGCGCCTCCCCCGTTAAGGGGTCCAGCCTTCCCAGCGCTGGAGCGCAGACCACCTCCGCCACCGCCGAACGCGTGGGTCAAACCCCCACATATCTCGGCTAAGCCGAAATCTATGTCTTCCGCGCGCCAGCCTTCACAACAGCAGGCTCAAATACAACCGTCGCGACAGGGCCCGCGCCCCGCCGCCCCCGCTCCCCCCGCTCCCTCCGCGAGCTCCCACCTCAGTGTAGTGGTAGACTACGCAAGGCATATCAGCCCCCACATGGGGGAAATTAGGTTATTATCTGATAAGCTAATTAGGTTCGCGAATTCGCCGGAGGACCGGCTTGCAGCTACTTGCGAACATTTCGCAGTACTGGAGTCGGTGTACTCGTACTCCGTACCCTCACAATTCCGCGCTTAAATGGGTTCTACGGCCCATAGGTCCAAGCCATCCTCATTAAACTTTGCATTTTTAATGCAAACGGCATCGCCCGTCAGCGTGACGAGGTGGCGGTCGGTGGCGAGGAGGAGGTGATACAGACACGTCGGCTAGTACCCCGAGGGGTCGTGCCGACACGGACTCGTTGGCTACGCGCCGGTGATTTGATCAGCGTAGCAAAGTTCGGCTTACTTTAGCTTGTTGTGTAGGCATTGTTCCTTCATGTGTTGTCCAGGCGTTTCGGTCGCGGCTGGGCCCATGCGTGTGAGACCGTAGCCTTCTGGGCGCGGCGACAGGTAGGGGCTCGCTGCGACTTGAAACAAAATTTCCATTTTATTTATACTTAGTGTCTAAATCTGTTTGTATCGTTCTAAATGTACACTACTGTCCTGTGTCGTGTCGTACTTGGTATATAAAAGTCCTTCATGTCATTTGTATTGTTGTAAACGACCTTTGTATGTTGTGTGTTTCGTGTATTGTGTCGTTCTGCCTCTATGAGGCCATCCCCCGTCAGTCAGTCGGTCTAACACACCGTTTCCTTCACACCCCCGCGCGAGCGGGGTTCAGTTACACAGGGGTTGATGCCCCTGGAGTCTTGCCCGGGCAAAGAACTCCATAGCTCGAGGCCCGTACGCGCCTCGGCGCATGATTTCTGACCGAGACGGACCTGCCCACAGCGGACGGACCTGCTCGCAGTCCCGTCGTCTTGTGGTCGCTCGCCGTACTTATTTCCGATTTATTTTGTGCTGGCAACACGTGCTTCGTTGGGCCTTCGTCGCGTTCGTTTCGTGGATTCCCGGAATCCATCGCCCGCCAGCTGAGAAATCGCCGCGGGCCGCGCGCGTTCGCTGCGTTCAGCGCTGCACTTCAGCCGCTTAAGCCCGTTATTGCCCTCGCCCACAGGGCTTGGTGTTTAGTGCTCAGTGCTAAGTGTTAGTGCTTGTGTTCTTGGATTGTCTGTCCCCTATTCAGGGCGACTCTGGTTAGTCGTGTACATTTACACCTTAGAATAGTGTAGTTAAAAGTAGGTACCCACCCCTCCCTGTCTAACAGGGAGGGACCGCGCACCAACACAGGCAACCGGGTTCGACTCCCGGCTGCCTTGCCTTCCCGCTCGCTCCCGCCTGCTCTGCCGTCACGATGGCGCAGGGCACAATGAAGGAATTCATGGAATTCATTCATGCGAACTTACCCGACGTTTTGAGCGCCTTCAGCGCTTTCTAAAACGGAACATCCGATTCCCAGCCTCCCTCAGAGGCTTCAACTGCCCCTTCAGGGCAATTAGCTTCAGATTCCCCTCTCTCCCCTGACCCTTCTGGTCAGTTTATGGAGACGGACTTGGCCCCTCTGGCCAGTCAAAGCTCAAATAATAATGATGAGGATGGCTTCACCATCATTGACCGTACGCGCAAAAATAAGCGCCACGCCGATTCGGGCACCGCAGCCCTTCCGTCTAAAGCCCCTAGGGCTGCTGAGGGCGACTCTCGCCCGATTCAAACAAATTCCTCGCAGACTCCTTCTGAGCACAAAAAACCAAAAGCTCCTCCCCCGATTGTCATCCAGGACAAATCCGCCTGGATTCCTATTCATGCCGCTTGCCAATAGCGCGGCATTAAGATCTCCCCCGCGAGGGACTCCGCCCACGGCCTTCGCGTCTTCGCCGAAACGGTGAATGACCACCGTGCGCTCTCGCAGCTACTGCGTGAACGCAAAATTTCTTAGAAATATATTCTCGCAGACCTTAACGACAAAGGCCTCCCGATATACGAGGTGCACCGTTGCACCGCGCACGCACACGCGAGCCCTACAATATGGTGCTCGCCATTCTTAGCCACTCTCCTGAGGGCAAAAACATTTTTAAAATCTCGAATGTCTGCGGTCTCCGCGGAATAAACGTGCAGTCACAGCAAAAGAAAGCCCCGGGGCAGTGCCATCGCTGCCAACTTTACGGGCACTCGGCCCGTAATTGCATCGCCCGCCCCCGGTGCGTTAAATGCACGGGGGATCACGGCACAGGCTCGTGTCCCCGCGCCCCGGGCACGCTATACCCGCCGTCCTGCATCCTGTGCGGGGCAGTGGGACATACCGCCAACTATGGCGGTTGCCCCAGGGCCCCGCGCAGGGTAGGGCCGGCGGCTCGCAGCGTTCCCAGAGCGCCTCTATATATAGGACAGCGCCTCCCCCGTTAAGGGGTCCAGCCTTCCCTGCGCTGGAGCGCAGGTCACCTCCGCCACCGCCAAACGCGTGGGTTAAACCCCCACATATCTCGGCTAAGCCGACATCTCAGCTTTCTCAACAGCAAGCTCCACAACAACCGTCGCGGCAGGGCCCGCGCCCCGCCGCCCCCGCTCCCCCAGCTTCCTCCGCGAGCTCCCACCTTAGTGTCGTGGTAGACTACGCACGCCACATCGGCCCCCACATGGGGGAAATTAGGTTATTAGCTGAAAAGCTAATTAGATTCGCGAATTCGCCGGAGGACCGGCTCGCAGCTACCTGCGAACATTTCGCAGTGCTGGAGTCGGTGTACACGGTGTATTTGCCAAATAGGACATTCCGTTACAGAGTACATGGCACGGCAGGGGTCAGCGTTAGCCCCCTTCCTTTTCTCGTTATATACTAACGATATCCCCAAAACTAAATACGTAAGCTACCGCTCTACGCCGACGATACGGCTCTTTTTACGTCATCTACTAGCAAATCACTTATTTGCAGCAGATATTTAAATCCTCAAAAGAGTGCCGCCGTGTACTTCACGCGCGACCCTAGTGGGATCGACAAACCCGATAGGAACAACCATTTATTACGTCGGATTAAAATGTACGGTGACCCCATTCCGTGGGCGAATCATACAAAGTATCTAGGAGTCACTTTAGACTCAAACATGACCTTCGAACCTCATGTCACCAGAGTTCGCAACCGGGCAAAATTCTACCTTTCCCGGCTTCACTGCATGAGTATGTCACTTCGTAGCAAGTTGACACTCTACACTGCATGCTATCGTCCTGTTATGACTTTTGCAAGTCCGGTTTTTGCTCTCAACACACTGGCAAAAACCCATCTCGCTAAATTACAACGCGTTCAGAACGCTTTTATGCGTAAAGCTGCGAACGACCCGTGGCTCCTCAAAGTAGTTGATCTGCATAAATATTTTCAACTCCCTTCGCTCTACATGAAGGAAGCGTCTAGGCGTTACTTCGAAAGTGCTCAAAATCACCGCAACCCCCTTATTGTTAAGGCCGCCACCTACAGACCGCTCCTTAACCACAAGCGTCGTCGTCACCTCAGACGCACAATACTTGCCGTTTCCGACCCAGACGACTGCATCACAGTCGCTAACGCTTGGACACTAACGGACCGCGTGAGGACTTCCTCCATACGCACACACGTAGTTTGACACCGCGCCCGCCGGCGGACGCGGCGTACACACACACATCCGTCTGCTCGCTACACCAGGTACCTGGGCGCTTCTCTCCAGCTATCACATAACCACCGTAGGATAGTAGGTTCGTTTACACTTATACACAGTGACACCACAACTCCCTCTAGCACAGGTTAGATTGGCCCCCGTTTCCCTCCGCGGTCTCCATTGGCTTCCAGCCGGCTCGCGTCGCTCACACCTCAGCTTGCTGGTGTGTGAGCGGCGCTAGTCATCAGTACTGCTTTTATTTTTGTATGTTCACCCCTGACTCGGCGCTGGAACCCTTTCCAGCGCCGAGTCAGAATCGACCTCGCGCACAGCCTTGGTCGTCATTAGGGTTAAGATCTGCTTATTTACCTAAACTTATATCCAGGTTTTTTTTTGCTAAATCTTGTTCTGTTATAACTTATATACTTGTCTGTAGCATTTTTTAAAGTTTTACAATAGAAATGGGTATACTAAAATATATACCTAATTCTGTTTTACACGTTCTTTTTCTGCTTTATATGTATTTCACAGTTCATATATTATTCAATAATGTATTTTTTTTTTCATTGTCATCCAAGAACTGTTTTTAATATTTACTTGTAATTATCAAAATTTTAGTATTTTTACAAAAAAAGCTCAATCAGATAAAACGTGTTATAAAATTGCTTTCTAATTGGAATATATTTCCTAAATTATTTGTAATTTTTTTTCTCATGTATTATGTATTTTTTATACTGCCAATGCTATTGGCTTATACCTATTTAAGTTTGTAACAATAATATTATATATAAAATGTATTTAGTTTCAAGTGTGAAGATTTCTTCATGCAATACATTTTGTTTTGTGTAAAGGACTCATGTATTTGGTAACATTTTATTTTTATTTTTTGCAAATTTTATCCTGTCACTGCTTATGAAGCGTTCTTATGGGTATTATTGTATGAACAAGGATTCATTTTATTATACTGCTTATTTCCCTAAACTTATATCCAGGTTTTTTTTTTTTGCTAAATTTTGTTCTATTATAACTTTTATACTTGACTGTAGCGTGTTTTAAAGTTTTACAATAGAAATATCTATACCTAATTCTGTTTTACACGTTCTTTTTCTGCTTTATATGCATTTCACAGTTCATATATTATTCAATAATGTAATGTTTTTTTTCTATTGTCCAAGAACTTTTTTTTAATACACGGTGGCCCATAAGTCTTTGAAATTTAAAATTCGAATAAATGCACAATGGCGCGGGGGGGGGGGGGGATGCGCGGGAGTTATCGCCGGTTTCTGGGAATTAGTCGCCATGGAGCGTTTTACCGGCGCAACCGTCCTTTCTGTGTGCGCGAGTTTTACAAAAACAATAATTCAGCTACCATTGCGCGACGTAAGTTTCGAGAAAATTGCAATTTAAGCAACTTTATCGACACTCCAAGTATTCAAACGATTAAGAATTGGGTTATTAAGTTTGAGGAGACTGGTTCGACGATGGATAAATAACGGTCAGGTCGACCAAGGACATCACGATCGGAAGAGATATCGACGTAGTGAAACAGTCAATTCGTGAAAATCCTACTCAGTCTACTCGTAAGCGTTCCAGTGCATTAAATTTACCTAGAACATCGTTACAGCGGTTTTAAAAGAAAGATTTACATCTCCACCCCTGCAAGATGTAGTTAGTACAGGAATTAAAAGAGACGGACAGTACCCACAGACTAAATTTCGCAAATGAAATGTTAAATCGTTTAACTTCGTTTAATGAGGTTTTATTCTCTGATGAGGCTCACTTCCACATTAACGGCCATGTCAATGAGCAAAATTGTTGCTACTGGAGTTCCGAAAATCCAAATCGCAAACATGATAAACCCTTACATAGCCCTAAAGTGACAGTTTGGGCGGCTGCGCATGGCATCATATGCCGTTACTTTTTTGAGGACGGCAGTGGGCGAGCGGTTACTGTTACTTCGGAGCAGTATGTGGCAATGATTGAGGACTTTTTTACAACAGAGTTGCAGAATTTCCCAGGCTTCAATACGCGGTCCTGGTTTCAACAGGATGGAGCAACTGCCCATACCTATAACACCGCTATGCCCGTCGTCCGTCACCTTTTTCCATATAAAGTGATATCCCGAAGAGGAGATATTCCCTGACCACTACGTAGTCCGGATCTGACCCCAATGAATCTTTTTTTATGGGGTTATCTTAAAAGTAAAGTTGTTATCGTTGGTATCGTACCCAACATTCTGTCAATTGATGTCCTGAAAGAAAATATCCGACGAGAAATGGCAAGCATTGCAGAGCTTACTTGCCGCGCAGTGATGGATAATTTTAGATGTCTCTTACAGGAGTGCCGCGATCGCAACGGATTACATTTAGATGATGCAATTTTCAAAAAAAAATGTTCCCATTCTATAAGTATTACTGTAAAATAAAAATATTTTTCATAATGTAACAAGTTTTTTTTTATGAATATTTTTTATTTCAAGAGACTTATGGGCCATGTACCTATTTACTTGTATTTATTTCTAATGATTCAAATTTCTAATGATAAAATTTCAAATAAAATAAAACTGTAATTTTATTGTATTTTCTCCAAGGTGAAGGAGATGTAGTGGTATAGTGCGCAAGTTTATCTAATAAAGACAGCTTTCGACGAGCAGTCATTGTTTTAATACGTCTCAATACACCAACCCTACACAGTCAAGTCTGCCTATTTCATTTTTCACAAGCAATTTGGAGACATGCAAAGAAATATGGCTTGACGAAGTCAAAATTATGTAAAGCTAATAAAATATATACAGTATAGATACGATGACTGATGATGATGACTGTACGTACATATTGGTAGAATGCGTAGAAGATTTAAAAACATCTGCATTTAATCAATATTTTTAACAATTGTAATCCAGGTTTATTTAAAAAAGATGTTTCGCCGATAAATGGTGTTTTACAAAGTTAGAAATAAAACTAACAACGTAACTGATTCGTGGTCCACTATTTTTAATAAATTCGAATTATTATTTAATAAAAACTAAATTATTTTTAATTAATTAAAGTAAAATTATTATTTTTTTTAATATATAAATAATTTATAAATTAAAAATTATTAATTTAGTAAAATTAATTAATGAAGAGTAATTAAATTTAATAAAAACGACAATATTTTTACTTCTCTGTCTCGTCTCATCTGGGGTTCCACGAATCGAGGAACACCAGACTTGAGAAAAAAATTAGACCTAAACAAAATATAGCATAATTTCTTAAAACCCTTTCAAAGGACTCCGATTTATGCAACATTCTCAGGAAAAAAAATCAATATATTTCCAAAAGAACCAGCGAATCTATCATACGTCAACAATAATTAGAATCGTTACTAAATGAACTTATCCGGTAATGAAATCACAATAGGTCATTGTATTGACAAAATGGCATTGTTTTTGTGTTGATTTTGTTAAAATTTTAAGAATCGATTTAAATAAAAAGACAAAAAAAAAAAAACATTATAATTTATGTACATACGTATTATTTTTAATAGTAGCTTATTTACTTTCTTTTGTTGTTATTATTTTGTGTAATATTTTTACCATTTTCAATATAGTAGAACGGAGAGTACTACATGGACTAATTTAGTCATTAATTGTTTAGCCGATAAAAAAAACAAATAAAATTAGTTCACTGTTTGTCTTGTGATTTTTTAATAATTCCGACTCTTTATGTATTAAAAATAAAGTGCGGTCCGAATTTACTACTACAAATCTCGGTCACTCACACATTTCGATCGGTGGAGCTACACACCACCTGAAAACTTGAAAGTAGGAAACTCGGTCCTGGATCAGATTATTAGTGTCAGAGTCACCTCCTAAGCCGCCTCCGGGTCGACCTCGCGCACAGCTTTGGTCCAAATAGGGTTAGGGCTCCGGGTTTTTTGGGCCTACGTGCCATAGTCTATAAAATTACTTTCCTATCGCGGGGTGTACACTGCGACGGGTTGGCAATCCGCCTTGCGGAGGGCTCCCTCGGGGACCCGCGCCAAACCGCCGCAGTTTACATACCGTCTTCCCCTTTTTCCTCCAGCGTTCCGTTTTCGCTTTTAAAGCCGTCGTGGCTAAAAGTAGGCAGGCGGTTATTAGCCAGTTAAAGCCTGTCGTATATAAATTTAATTTTTAGTATACATTGGCGGAGCGTTGTCCCTGTTCAGTATACTGAATGTTATTCAGTATACTGAACAGGGACAACGCTCCGCGGGGCTTGCGCTGGTCCGTGTGCGTTGTTGCCTCCGATGCCGGTACATAATTATGTTATACTTATGTAGAGTCACATTGCTGACGATGCAACACGCGGTCAGGTAGCGTCGCCGACAGGCAGTCGTTCCCCGCGCGCTTACCTGCCCGACCGCTCTATACCATAATTTAGTTTATGTAATAGCAAATAGTTTTGTATTGAATGATAAATAATATACTCGTATGACAATTCACTTCACTTGTTTCATTGAACGTCCTCCAGGAGTATCCACGACACAGTGACTGAACGTTCATATTCTTACGTGATAGGTTGCTAACTACACCCTACAGTTATTATCTAAATTCTTTATAAAACTGTATGTAACGAAGAGCAGTACCTCCTAATATAGGTATTTCATATACTTAAAAGAAGGTACTAATAACAAAGACTTGTATACTTTATGTATTTACAAAAAATAAAATATTTACGTATGTTTATCAGTTGCCTAGTACCCATAACACAAGCTTCGCTTACTTTGGGGCTAGATGGCGCTGTGTAATTTGTCTGACAATATTTATTTATTATCATTGCAGCCTGTCCATATATGATGTGCTCCGTCCTACAAAGGGCACGACTTAAAACGAGACCGACGTCGCTCTTTGCGTCAACGTCGTCTTACTGCCGACGCATTTGAAATGAGTGATCGCGAGTTTATGAAAATTATCGTCTCACAAAAACTCTTGTGAAGGATTTAGTAAAGGAACTAAAGCCCCACATCCGTTATGAGAAACGAAGAGACGGGCTAAATGCGACCGCCAAAGTAACTTTCAATTTATAAATATTTTTTATGTACCTAAAACACTTCCCCTGAACAATTGCACTCTGCAAAGTAATAATTAAGTCAACACATGCAAAGTAATAATTAAGTCAACACACTCATAAATATTGATTAATATAATTCTTGATTTTTTAGGTTTTGATAGCACTTTTATTCTATGCAAGTGGATCATATCAAACTTTGGTCGGTCAAAGTACTAGTAATGCTGTATCTCAGCCAATAGTTTCGAGGGCAGTGCGGCAAGTTACAGCTGCACTGCATGTGCCCAGGATTTTAAAAAAATATATTCAGTTTCCACTAACAACGGAGGCTCGAGAAGGAAACAAGAGACGGTAATTTATTCTTTAATTCTGACTTTAGTAAAGGAACATTTTATAACATAAATATGTAGTATATGTATTTTTGATTATTTATTGCTTATTAAATTATCTATTAATTATTAATAATTATCAGTTATAGATTACACAACTTCGTATACATAGTAATAATTCGAATAATACACGACAAATATTGCACGAATAAGTATTGTTGATGAGTCAGTTATAAATATATGTAATGAGAGTGAAATACAAGAATCCAACGTGGATGATGCTCTAGTTGGCAGTCCGTCAGCAGAGTGAAGATAGCATGATGAGTTGTACTGGTGGTAACAGTAATGACCCAGACTGAACCATGTCGAGAATTTTATTGTAATTAGTGAGTTAAAAGATTTCAATCTGACCATTAGTCGTAAGTTATAATTCAGACTCTGCAATAGATAAAATAAGTAAATGATTAATTGAAGAGAATGTTTTTCAATAAAAGTTCTACGTGTTGTTATACAAAAATATTTAGAAAAATTCGTACACATGTTTATTTATTATCGAACACCGATAACAGACATAAGTGTGAAAATTCCACAAAATAAAAAATAAAAAAATTGTTTCAAACCACAAATTTGTTTTAATTTTAACGACTTCATCTCTCGAAATAAACTTTTGTAAGGCGCACAAAATTTTGGTTATGGTAAATGTTTATATATATTAACATTATGTTACAATGACATTAATGTTTACAATAAAATTTGTATGTGTTTTTAAACAAATATATTACGAATAATTCGAACACTTGCTTATTTATTATCGAACACCAATAACAGACCTAATATGATTACAGTGAGATAAAAATAAGTGTGAAAAATTCCACAAAATACAAAAAAAAAATGTTTAAAACCACAAATTTGTTTTAATTTTAACGACTTCACCTCTCGAAATAAACTTTTGTAATGCGCACAAAATTTTGGTTTTGGTAAATGTTGGATGAGCATTATGTTCCAAGCACAAGGAAAAATATTGCACGAATAAGTATTGTGTCAACAATGATGAGGCAGTTACAAATATATAATGAGAATGAAGTACAAGAATCGCGATCCAAGAACGCAAGTTTAGACGCCCGTTCGGAACGGTGCGGTCGTACGGCATCGCGATACGGATACAGGTACGCTCCGATCCAACACGGGTCGGTTTTCTCGCCACGTTCAATAGCGTTACAGGTCGCGCGGCGAGTTAAGATCGCTCGGTAAAACTAGTGGGGGCAATTGGCGCATGTGTACAATCGCGCACAAAATTACTAAGAAAAATTTTTTTTTTTCCTTATTTTCTTTTTTTAACCCTTAGTAACTTAACATAATTATAATAACACTAGTTTTTGATTGTGATTTATTGCTAGTATATTAAGAAAAATAAAAACAAAAGTAAGTTTTAGTTAATAATATAGGTAGGTCACACTAAAAGTTTTGCGTAACTTAAAAAAACAACATGTTATAATCAAAATATTATGTTTATTGCTTTTCAAAATACTCTCCTTTACATTTTAAACATTTTTTCATGCGATTGAACCATTTTTTAAAACAGGAGGAACACAGGTCTGAAGGCATATTTTGGGGAAAATACAGAAATCACAGGTTGCTAGGTCGAGGCTATGTGCAGGATGGGTGACGAGTTGTACTTTTTCGGACGCTAAAAATTACTTTGTTTTGTTGGCCATGTGTGAAGACGCGTTGTCATGATGTAGGAGAACGCGACTTTTTGGTCGTCTTTCGCGAACTTTTTCTAACACCCTGGGTAAACAAATGGTAGAATACCACTCGGCATAAACACTCTTTTGATCTTCAAGTGGAATCGTGCAGATGG
This sequence comes from Hypsopygia costalis, assembly GCA_937001555.2. Lineage (NCBI taxonomy): Eukaryota > Metazoa > Arthropoda > Insecta > Lepidoptera > Pyralidae > Hypsopygia > Hypsopygia costalis. The sequence continues at coordinate 10,928,293 of OW443347.2, read as the reverse complement.
GACCCGTAGCTGAGAAAAAAAACGCGATAATTTTTTTACCAATGTTTCCCGCCTGCCTCACTTTTGTTGGCCTGTTCTCATTTTCAAACACTCATTCACAAGATTGCTGTTTTTTTTTCGGGTTCAAAACAATAAATCCACGTTTCGTCTCCTGTGACAATGTCATAAACAGCATTAGAATGTCCGTGGTCGTACTTCAGTAGCATCAGTGAGCACCGTTCCACGCGAGCCCGCTTCTACTCCGCTGTCAGTTCATGAAGGATCCAACGAAAACAAAGTTTCCGAACTTTTAATTCCTTTTTAATATAACAATTCACGTCGTAAACCATTTTCCTGGCTTGCCGTGTTAAAACTTTATTTTTCGGCATTTTTTTCACTACGATGTACTACTAATACGAAAAACAATTTGTACGCAACAGTACCCAGGAGACACGAGACGCACGGACGGGAGGCGGGAGGTAAAGTGCGACTGATCCACCAATTACGCGTCGGTATTGTCGCGCCCGCCCCCCTTACTCCTCTGCCCCGCCAAATACACCTAGAAAGTGAATACTGCGCATGCCCCTTCTACTTTTGCCGAGCGATCTTAACTCGCCGCGCGACCTGTACGATAGTGTGTATGCGCCAGTCTGGACGCGATTGCGGCATGTGCAGGTCGTGCCATCCGTCATTGCTCGAATCCGCAACGAATTTGAAAATGCAGTGGGATAACGATATTGTCGTAAAGTTTATCGATGGATATAGCTAATAATAATTAGCTAAAAAAATATTTATTATCATAGAAAGATTTAGATAGACAATAATACAAAACGCACAAAAATCTTGTAAATATATCTTAGCGTTTGATACTACAGAAACCTCAAATATTATCAATAACAAATAGTTATTATATGTAAATATATTATAGTTTAGCTTTTAATACATTTTTTACTTGCCAAAGAAACATCATATAGTTTAGCTTTTAATACATTTTTTACTTGCCAAAGAAACATCATATATTAATTACTACTATTTTTGTAAGGCGCACTAAATTTTGGTTTTGGCAAATGTTGGATATTAACATTATGTTCCAATGACATTAATGTTTTTCAATAAAATTTCAAAAAAAAAATCAAAAAAAAAAGCGATGTTTCAAAACCAATTTGTTTTAAATTTTAATTCCTTAACCTCTCGGAATAAACTTTTGTAAGGCGCACTATATTTTGGTTTTGGTAAATGTTGGATGAACATTATGTTCCAAGCACAAGGAAATATATTGCACGAATAAGTATTGTATCAACAATGATGAGGCAGTTACAAATATATAATGAGAGTGAAGTACAAGAATCGCGATCCAAGAACGTTAGTTTAGACGCCCGTTTGGAACGGTGCGGTGGTACGGCATCGCGATACGGATACAGGTACGCTCCGATCCATCGCGAGTCGGTTTTCTCGCCACGTTCAAAGGCGTTACGATACGGTGTACGCGCCAGTTTGGACGCGATTGCGGCATGTGCAGGTCGTGCCATCCGTCATTGCTCGAATCCGCAACGAATTTGAAAATGCAGTGGGATAACGATAATATCGTAAAGTTTATCGATGGATATAGCTTATAATAATTAGCTAAAAAAATATTTATTATCATAGAAAGATTAGATAGATAATAATACAAAACGCACAAAAATCTTGTAAATATATCTTAGCGTTTGATACTACAGAAACCTCAAATATTACCAATGACAAATAGTTATTATATGTAAATATATTATAGTTTAGCTTTTAATACATTTTTTACTTACCAAAGAAACATCATATAATACTACTATTTTTGTAAGGCGCACAAAATTTTGGTTTTGGCAAATGTTGGATATTAACATTATGTTCCAATGACATTAATGTTTTTCAATAAAATTTGTATGTGTTTTTAAACAAAAATATTACGAATAATTCGAGCACGTTTTGGTAAATGTTGGATGAACATTATGTTCCATGTCACAAGGACAAATATTGCACGAATAAGTATTGTTGATGAGTCAGTTATAAATATATAATGAGAGTGAAATACAAGAATCCAACGTGGATGATGCTCTAGTTGGCAGTCCGGCAGCAGAGTGAAGATAGCATGATGAGTTGTACTGGTGGTAACAGTAATGACCCAGACTATGAACCATGTCGAGAATTTTATTGTAATTAGTGAGTTAAAAGATTTCAATCTGACCATTAGTCGTAAGTTATAATTCAGACTCTGCAATAGATAAGATAAGATAAAATAAGTCACCAACACAGGCAACAGGGTTCGACTCCCGGCTGCCTTGCCTTCCCCGTCTGCTCGCCTGCTCTGCCGCCACGATGGCGCAGGGCACAATGAATGAATTCGTTGAATTCATACAGTCAAATTTCCCCGACGTTTTGAAAGCCTTCAGCGCTTTCAAAAACTCAAGGTCCGAATCCCAGCCTCCCTCAGAGGCTTCAACTGCCCCATCAGGGCAATCAGACTCTGAATCAGATTTAGATTCCCCTCTCTCCCCTGACCCCTCTGGTCAGGTTATGGAGACGGACATGGCCCCTCTGGCCAGTCAAAATACAATTGATGAGGATGGCTTCACAACCGTCGACCGTTCGCGCAAAAATAAGCGCCACGCAGATTCGGGCACCGCTGCCCTTCCATCTAAAGCCCTTAGGGCTTCTGAGGGCGACTCTCGCCCAATTCAAACCAACTCCCAGTCGCAGGCTCCTTCTGAGCACAAAAAACAAAAAGCCCCGCCTCCGATTGTCATCCAGGACAAATCCGCCTGGGTTCCTATTCATGCCGCTTGCCAACAGCGCGGCATTAAGATCTCCCCCGCGAGGGACTCCGCCCACGGCCTTCGCGTCTTCGCCGAAACGGTGAATGACCACCGTGCGCTCTCGCAGCTACTGCGGGAACGCAAAATCTCTTTTCATACGTACGCCCTCGAAGAGGAGCGTATGCTCCGCGTAGTCATACGCGGCGTCCCCAAAGAGATAGGCGAGAAATATATTCTCGCTGATCTCAACGATCAAGGTCTTCCAATTCACGAGGTACACCGTATGTACCGCGCACGCACACGCGAGCCCTACAACATGGTGCTCGCCATCCTCAGCCACTCTCCTGCGGGCAAAAACATTTTTAAAATTTCGAATATCTGCGGTCTCCGCGGCATCAACGTGCAACCCCAGCACAAAAAGGCTCCCGGGCAGTGCCATCGCTGCCAACTTTACGGGCACTCGGCCCGTAATTGTTTCGCCCGCCCCCGGTGCGTTAAATGCACGGGGGATCACGGCACAGACTCGTGTCCCCGCGCCCCGGGCACGCTAGACCCCCCGTCCTGCATCCTGTGCGGGGCAGTGGGACATACCGCCAACTATGGCGGTTGCCCCAGGGCCCCGCGCAGGGTAGGGCCGGCGGCTCGCAGCGTTCCCAGAGCGCCCCTATCTAGGACAGCGCCTCCCCCATTAAGGGGTTCAGCCTTCCCTGCGCTGGAGCGCAGGCCACCTCCGCCACCGCCAAACGCGTGGGTTAAACCCCCACATATCTCGGCTAAGCCGACATCCCAGATTCCGCAACAGATAGCTCCACAACAACCGTCGCGGCAGGGCCCGAGCCCCGCCGCCCCCGCTCCCCCCGCCTCCTCCGCGAGCTCCCACCTTAGTGTCGTGGTAGATTACGCACGCCACATCGGCCCCCACATGGGGGAAATTAGGTTATTAGCTGAAAAGCTAATTAGGTTCGCGAATTCGCCGGAGGACCGGCTCGCAGCCACCTGCGAACATTTCGCAGTGCTGGAGTCGGTGTACTCTTACACCGTACCAAAACATTTCCGCGTTTAGATGGGTTCTACGGCCCATAGGTCCAAGCCATCCTCAATAAACTTTGCATTTTTTAATGCAAACGGCATCGCCCGTCAGCGTGACGAGGTGGCGGTCTTTTTAGCAGATCACAAGATAGATTTATTGTTAGTACAGGAAACGCGACTTTCACCTTCGCATCGCAATCCTAGGATTGCTAACTACAACATCATTAGATCAGATAGGGACAGCTACGCCGGTAGCGGTACCCTTATTTACTATAAAAGATCTCTGTACTGCGCGCCGATACCAACACCCGCGCTCGAAAATATGCAAGCCTCGGTACTACGTTTAGGAATGACGGGCCATCCGCCCATCACCATAGCCTCCATCTATCAGCCCCCAAATAAAGTTTTGCTAGAAAGAGACCTCCAGGCTCTCTTTTCGTTAAGTAACGCCGTCATTCTGGCAGGCGATTTTAACTGTTTTCATACCCAGTGGAATAGCCACTCAAACTTGACCAACGGTATAATCCTGGAGAATCTGAGTGATTCTCTTGGATTTGACGTTATTGCTCCAGCTTCCCCTACCTTCTTCCCAACAGTTGTAGGATACAGACCTAACGTTCTGGACTTTGCGCTGCTAAGGAACATAACCCTCAGGTTATGTTCTTTTTTTTTTTTTTTTTTTTTTTTTTTTTTTTGGGACGGGGGCCCACCACACATTCCCACCACTGTGTCTCCTGTGTAGCCAGGATTAACAGCGGCGACCGACAAAAAAGGCAATGAACAATGAAGTCCATTGCAGTCCCGGGGGTAAAACTTGTAGCGTACAATTATATTTATCATATAATTGGTATCGCATTGCTGTAATTAGGGTTTATTTACAAGACGGTATTGTCACTGTCACATGTCACTGACATGTGTCACCATTATTCGCGCGGCGTTTTAGTGCGGCGACAGTGTTGCTATATTTTCCACTACGCAATGTAGTCGTTAATGAGTAATTATATTCTTGATCGATTCTCTCGTGATCTTGGTTGAGTTGATAATGTGTAGACACTTAGCGAGCCGAGATTGTCATCACACATTAAAAGGTGGTCGACGAAATTGTAACAATAATTTATGTACCAATTATCGCGTTTTATATAGACCATCATATCTATGGTTCCTTTTTATGTGTTGTGACTTAAGGACTGGCAACATTATACACAGACTGTCAGATGGAACTCGGACGTGATCATGTAAGTGGAAAAAAGAAAATGTAATAAGTGGTTAGAGGAATTGGATCGGAAGACATCCTGGCTCTGGTCCTTGAAACAGGACATATCTTTGGACGGCAGTTAATACAATCGTCATATAACAGTCGGTGGCGGGCATATTTCCGTTCCGACCCTTCCCGGTGTCACGCGATGGCGTGGTACTATTAAGTGACGACGACCCTCGGTTCGTTTTTCCGAAGGTCGATTGGTTTGGGAGGACCGATCGTGTCGCGTGCGATATCTGCACGCGACGATGCCAAGGAGTTCCACCTTCCCCTCTTCCAGCGGCTCCACGTAAGTGTGCACACACGTTTCGTCTTTTTTGCTATGGCCAAGTAGAATCAGTGCGCGCGTATCGTTTCCGCGTCCCGGTAGTGCGGACTTATCCCATTATGAATAAATAATGTAATTTGTAACTCTGTTTTTTTTTATTGAGTACGTACAAGCCCAGCAACCCTGAATCGAGCATCCAAGAGGTCCTTGACGTAAAGGTCCAGTGCAACCTTCGAGAGACATATCCGTGAGCACTCTCCAACTTCTGTTTATATAACTTGTTCGTGTGTAATAATTCTCTTTTGCATTTATATGGTGATGGGGTTCTTTGCCATATAACCATCACCATATAACCCTACTTAAAATCTTTTTTTTTTATTCTTTTTTTTTACACACGACAATGGCGCCCGAACTATATAATTAACTTTTAAAACTTGTTAAATTAACTCAAATGTTCATGGTTGCTTGGTTTGTGAACGGTAAATTTTGTTACAGAATTTAAATTTCATTATTTTTTTGTTTGGTCAAATACTTGATGTTATTTGTGCTATTGTAAAGTTTTATGCTGTTAGTGGGATGTATTTCAACCGTTGTCAGCTACTATTTACATATTTTTTTGGTAAATATATCACTATTTTGTTTCTTGTTGAAATCTGCCATACTTAACCTATAATTTTAATTGCAATAGCGGTTTGTGATTGTATGAACAGTTAATACAGGTCTATTTAGTGATAAGAAGTGTGTACAAGTACTATATTTCTTAATTATCATGTTATGTTATGGTCGTTCATCATGTAAACACATAATTTTTGACTAACTTTGTTTACATACTGCGTGTTAAGGTCATTGACTTTAAACATATGTTAGTACTATGTATTAATTTTGTTTCTGTATGCATACTGCTCACAAACTTGAATAAACTAATTCAATAGTTGATATTATTGTTAGTATAAGTATTTAGGTGTTTGTATTTACATTTCTCCAAGATGGCAGATGGAAACAGTGATAGTTCTAAGGTACCGGGTGAAGCCCATCCCAACGTAACTTTTAGGAGTAAAAATAAGAATAATACTGAATATGAAACGCCACCGGAGCACAGTGAGGATACTGTTGGTCCATCACGTTCTGAATACCTTTCAGACAAAGTATTGTTTGTAACCCGTGATGACAATCTCCGGTCGTTAAACCTTAAATACACAGGTGACTCAAATGTTACGGATTTCTTCTTGCGTATTGACGATTACATGCGTAGTAGGGAATTGCCCGAGCAGAAGATACTCCGGTGTTTTTCAGACTTATTAAGCGGTAATGCCTTAGATTACTATAGGACAATCCGCGACTCTGTTCGTTCTCTTGCAGACTTAGAATCTAAATTTAAATCATTCTTTTTATTAGAAGATAATGACTTTCTTTTGGAACGGAAGATTAGGAATCATACTCAGGCTCCTAACCAACCTGTTAATTTATTTTTATTAGAGATGTTGACGATGAACTCAAGGCTGACTCATCCTCTTTCAGAGAACATCCTTATAGAGGTCATCATGCATAACATGTTGCCTTCTTATGCCCAACTGTTGGCACTTAACACCATTGATAGCACCGATCAGTTGCTTGCTTTAAGCAAACGCTATGAACGTTTTGTTAACATTCCTTCGAATAGCCACCAGGCTAAGACTGACAAACATCATAAGTCTGTCACAGTAGTTAACTCACAGCGCCAAGCACCTGATACACAGTATAAGTGCTTGAAATGCAAGAAAGTAGGTCATACATACAAACAATGTAAGGCTATTCGTGGAATTGTTTGTTTCAAGTGTGGTAACAAAGGCGTACTGACTTATGCTTGTCCCAAGTGCAATGGAACATCTAAAGCTGACTCGCCTCCAACACCTAACCAAAAAAACTAGTGCGTTCAGGAATGTCTAGGACTAAATCCAATTTACAACACCTCGGTACAGTCATTCCTGACATCTCAACTTTTGATGGCGATAATAGACTTTATTTAGATTTCTTGGTGGGTGATACTGCTTTACATGGTTTGTTGGATACTGGGGCTAATCTCTCTATTATTGGCAATGATTTTCATAATTCTTTGCTTCGTTTGGGTTTTTCCTTAGATAAAGTTAATATGGGAGCGAAGTGCGCTAACGGTTCTGAAGTTAAGGTAACAGGCAGAATGACTTTACCAGTTAATTTCAAGGGTCGGATTTTGAGCATTTCATTTTTGGTTGTTCCGGATATTACTAATGATATAATTTTGGGCATGGATTTTATTCATGATTTTGGAATTTTAAATTTTTTAAATTTAACTAATTCACAGTCCTTATGTGAGGCTAGTGAACCTGTACCTGATAGTGTTTGCGCTATCGTTCCTTTTAGTGAACTTTCATCTTTAGAGTCTATAGAGTTAAACAAAATTATAAATAAATTCAAATCTATATCTACTGAGGAAAAAGGTTTGGGTAAAACCAACATCATTGAACATAGGATCATAACAACAGGACCACCTATTAAACAAAGGTACTATCCTTTGTCGCCAGCTAAGCTGAAGGCTTTAAATGAAGAAGTTGATAGGATGCTTCAGTTGGATGTGATAGAACCATCTAAATCACCTTGGTCAAATCCACCTAAAAAGGATGGTTCACTAAGATTTTGTTTAGATGCTAGAAAATTAAATGATGTCACTGTTAAAGACTCGTATCCATTGCCATATATTAGTTCTATCTTGGACAATCTTAAGGGAGCTCGTTATTTAACTTCGATCGACCTATCAGCTGCTTATTGGCAGATAGCTCTTTGTGACTCTGACAATACTGATGGCAACGGCACATCATGTCAGAAGACTGCTTTTGTAGTACCCAATCGAGGTTTGTTCCAGTTTAAGCGTATGAGCTTTGGCTTGTGCAATGCAGGTTCTGATATGCAGCGCCTCATTGATTCCTTATTTCATCATAAATATGGTGATAAAATCTTTGGATATTGTGATGATTTGTTAGTGGCTACTAAGTCATTTTCCGAACATTTATCTATTTTAGAAGAAGTGTTTGAAGCTTTGAAAAAAGCAGGTTTGACTATTAATTTTAGCAAGTGTGAGTTTTGCAAACCACAGTTGCAATATTTAGGCTATGTTGTTGGTTCTCAGGGTCTACAGACCGATGAAAAGAAATTAAGAGTGTGTTAGGAATTTTCCTACTCCTACCACAGCCCGTCAGCTTCGTGCTTTTATAGGATTATGTTCTTATTACCGTCGATTTGTCAAAAACTTTTCCACTATTGTCGCTCCAATGACAGCTCTAATAGGGAAAAAGAAGGGTAAGGAAGCAATTGCATGGAGTGAGGAGGCTGAAAAATCTTTTTTAGCCCTTAAAGATGCCCTCACCCAAGCCCCAGTGCTGTCCTGTCCTGATTTTTCGTTGCCATTCCAAATACACACTGATGCGTCGTCAGTAGGTCTAGGGAGCGTACTCACTCAGGAAATAGACGGTACGGAGCACCCTATTGCCTTTCATTCTCGCTTACTGTCGAAGACAGAACGCAATTATAGCACTACAGAGCGCGAGCTGTTGGCTGTGGTAGATTCTGTGAATCATTTTCGTCCCTATATTGAGGGGAGTCACTTCATTTTGGTCACTGACCACATGTGCCTCAAATGGTTGAAAACCCTGAACAACCCTTCGGGTCGTCTAGCTCGTTGGGCTATGCAGTTAGCATGCTTTGACTTTGAGATTCGTCATAGAAAGGGCAGTTTGCACGTTGTACCTGATGTATTGTCTAGGGTTCAACTTAATGCGGTCTCATTTACAGGCGGTAGTACTTCTAACGATGAATGGTATAATAGACTATTTAAAAATGTCGAGTCTAATCCAATTTTTCATAAAAATTATCAAATTAAAGATAATATCTTATATAGATATTCTAAATTGCATGAGGACACTTCTTGGAAAATTGTTATACCTCATGACTTGGTACAGGAGTGTATAAAGGAACATCATGAGATTAATGCCATACATCCTGGCACATTTAAAACTTTGGCCAAAATTAAAGCTGTTTACTTTTGGAAAAATATGTATGCTGATATTAAGAACTATGTGGCCAGTTGTGAGAAATGCAAATGCTATAAGCATTCTAATAATATACCACATGGCCACATGACCAACCAGAAACAAGTCGATCGTCCCATGCATACATTATCTATTGATACCATCGGTCCATTAGCTAAATCTTACTCTGGCCATATTTACATTCTTTCTATAGTAGATGTTTTTACTAAATTCTGTTGGCTTCATCCACTCCGTACAGCTACTACCAAAACTGTAACATCTTTTATTGAGTCCGAAATTTTGTTAAAGGAAGGCACTCCGTGTGTTATTATTTGTGATAATGCTACTATTTTTCAAAGTAAAGAGTTCAAAAATTTCTGCTCTAAACATTCCATACCTAAAATTTTTTATAATGCTTACTATGCGCCTCAATCTAATACGGTGGAGCGCTATAATCAAACTGTTCAAACCTGTCTTTCACTTCTGGTTGAGGATGATCAACGGAATTGGTCTAAATATATACCTCAAATTCAACTATTTTTGAACACTTCGGTTAACATTGCTACTGGTTTTACACCATACTTTTTGGCAAAAGGTCGTGAGATAGTCGCGGATGGTGAACTGCATACATTGCGTGGCACTACACCAGATTCGTTAGACAATCTTCAACTCGCTACTAGGCATAATAAAGCTTCAGCCTTAGATGAACTTGCAGATATTTTCCAACGTGTAAGCACTGCCTTGACCAAGGCGTACAAACAGAATGCCCACAGATATAACCTGCGCCGCCGAGAGCTCCGGTTAAGCGTTGGTGATATTGTGTGGAGGCGAAACTTTGTACAGTCAAACGCAGCCAAATTCTTCTCAGCTAAACTGGCACCACGGTTTGTCAAATGCAAAATTGTTGACAAACTATCTGATGTTGTTTATCAGTTGGAGGACTTCAATACAGGTTCTATAGGTAAATATCATGTCAAGGACATTATAAAAACGCCATAAGGTGTGTAACATAGATGTGTCCCTATACTGGTGTTGTTACCCTATGTATCTATATTGTCATTACACCTTTATTATTTTTGTACCTGCATAGGTATAGGTCCACATTGACAATGTTTATTTTTGGATTTATCTTCAACTTTACTCATATTCATGGAAAATAAGTTTGAAAGATAGAATTCAATTTTTGTTCAATGAGGAAAAATTTTTTTTTCACCGATGAAAATTTTTTTCTCATAATTGACTTTTTTGCTTTTGCTTATGTAACTACACATGGCAAGGATTCTAAATCCGTTTTTCTGATCAATTTAGGATCAGTACTTTAGTCAAAATATCGAAAACTGTATTTTCAATTTTTCAGCGATGAAAATTTTTTTTTCAAAGTTGACTTTTTTGCTTTTGCTTATGTAACTACACATAGCAGGGATTCTAAATCCGTTTTTCTGATCAATTTTGGATCAGTACTTTGGCCAAAATATGGAAAACTGTGTTTTCAATTGATTTGTGATATCACACTTTTTGTTTTATTTCAACAATCTTTGTATTGTTTGGGTACCCATGGATCTTGTCTAGTGGGAAAACGCTTGTTTTGTAGGTTTTCTACCATTTCCGGTTGCAAAACAATTGAAATTAAGTTTTTTTTCCTAACTATTTTTTTCTGACCTTTGTCTTAAATTTTTTTTTGTTCTTCTTATTGAGATGACTCTAATAGGTAATTGCCTGTTGCAGTCACTTCAGTATGAAGAATCCTTGCATTCCGTCACATCAGATTCTTTCTGATAGGAGGCACGTTGTGGGATATAATACAGTACGCACACCAGCGACTGTTCATATTCACATCCCAACAGGGCTCGCGACTTGTTGTGGATATTAAAAGAGTCATTACTCTTACTTTGCATTATTATTAGTATGTAGGTTACTCATTGGCCTAGCTAACCAATGCAGTCATGTAGCTTTAGGATCTTAGATATACCGTTAATTCTAGATAGGTTAGTGGTTCCGATATGAAACCTCTCCAATAGTATTAGTATAGTGGTAGTCAAATTTTTCCGGTTACCCCGGCTGTGCCGGATTACGGGTAATCCTCTTCCGTGGAGGAGGGGTATTGTAGCGTACAATTATATTTATCATATAATTGGTATCGCATTGCTGTAATTAGGGTTTATTTACAAGACGGTATTGTCACTGTCACATGTCACTGACATGTGTCACCATTATTCGCGCGGCGTTTTAGTGCGGCGACAGTGTTGCTATATTTTCCACTACGCAATGTAGTCGTTAATGAGTAATTATATTCTTGATCGATTCTCTCGTGATCTTGGTTGAGTTGATAATGTGTAGACACTTAGCGAGCCGAGATTGTCATCACACATTAAAAGGTGGTCGACGAAATTGTAACAATAATTTATGTACCAATTATCGCGTTTTATATAGACCATCATATCTATGGTTCCTTTTTATGTGTTGTGACTTAAGGACTGGCAACATTATACACAGACTGTCAGATGGAACTCGGACGTGATCATGTAAGTGGAAAAAAGAAAATGTAATAAGTGGTTAGAGGAATTGGATCGGAAGACATCCTGGCTCTGGTCCTTGAAACAGGACATATCTTTGGACGGCAGTTAATACAATCGTCATATAACAGTCGGTGGCGGGCATATTTCCGTTCCGACCCTTCCCGGTGTCACGCGATGGCGTGGTACTATTAAGTGACGACGACCCTCGGTTCGTTTCTCCGAAGGTCGATTGGTTTGGGAGGACCGATCGTGTCGCGTGCGATATCTGCACGCGACGATGCCAAGGAGTTCCACCTTCCCCTCTTCCAGCGGCTCCACGTAAGTGTGCACACACGTTTCGTCTTTTTTGCTATGGCCAAGTAGAATCAGTGCGCGCGTATCGTTTCCGCGTCCCGGTAGTGCGGACTTATCCCATTATGAATAAATAATGTAATTTGTAACTCTGTTTTTTTTATTGAGTACGTACAAGCCCAGCAACCCTGAATCGAGCATCCAAGAGGTCCTTGACGTAAAGGTCCAGTGCAACCTTCGAGAGACATATCCGTGAGCACTCTCCAACTTCTGTTTATATAACTTGTTCGTGTGTAATAATTCTCTTTTGCATTTATATGGTGATGGGGTTCTTTGCCATATAACCATCACCATATAACCCTACTTAAAATCTTTTTTTTTTATTCTTTTTTTTTACACACGACAAACTACGGCTGTCTTGGAACTCACAACGAATTTAATCAGAAGAAATTAGTAGGAGTAGGAAGCTTTTGGAATTTGACTTCCCCTCTTAGCAATGTGAGAGACAGCAATATGGCAAATAAGGCATTAAAAGCCTAAAGAGATGGCTAGTCAAGTGAAGCTCAACTGCCGTGCACCACGGATTTTAAGTTTCTAACACTATTGGGGACCTAAAACATTGAGTTGTTACCTAACACATCGATTCCAATAATATGAATTGCAAAATCGTCTGAACGCTTGGTAATTCTCCCTTGTTGCTACCAAATCTGAATAGTATACTACCCCGGATGCAACTTGCAATGAATTCAACATGTCATCCCGCTCCCGCCGCCAAAGATCACACTCCCAGAGAACATGGTGTGCTGTTTGATCGAATTCAGAATTAGCAGTAGAACACTCGCATAAGGGCGACGGCACTAATTTAAACGAAAAGAGTTTTGCCTTAAAATTGCCATGTCCAGTTAAAAATTGCGCAACGGGGTGGTCAACTTCTAACCACTTTTTCTTTAATCTATCTCTTACCGATTGAAAGAACAGATACAAGTGGCGTCCTTTGGTAGAAGTTTCCCACCTTTCCTGCCATTCAGACAGCAATGTTTCAAATACTTCATTAATAGGTTTAAACAGTCTAACTATTTTTTCACGATCACGAGTTTTCAAGAAATCAGGGACCATATTTTTAGATGTATAGTACATTGAAGCGCGGCGTTGTACTTCTAAGTCTACTGGTAACACACCTGCTAGCACGGGTAGTGCCTCGGTGCTTACAGTTCTATACGACTTACATAAAAATATCAGAGCAAGGCGCTGGCTTTGAAGCAATTTACGACGTGCTGCACCTATAGTAGCCCTATCTGCCCACGCAGGTGAACCGTACGTAACACATCCTAAGTATGTGGCGGTATAAATATTTTTTAACGTTTTGAAAGTTAATCCCCACGTAGAGGTAGAAATTCGTGTTAAGGCATAGAAATTCTTTTTCGCTTTTTCACCTACTTGCTTCATGTGCTCGATATAATTAAAATTTCTATCCAAAAGCAAACCCAAGTAACAAACCGAACTTCTATTAGCAATTGATACTCCATTAAAATGAAATCGCGGTGAAACCTGTAAATTTCCCTTAAGCAAGAGTTGATATGTTTTATGTGGCGCAAAATCGAGACGATTACGATAACCCCAATCTGAAATTAAGCCTAGGCTAGTGTTGGCTAGTTTCTCTATGCTAGATCTTGAATTAGCATGGATTAATAAGAGACCATCGTCAGCGTAACCAGTTAACGAGCACCCTTCCGGTAAGGGTAGGCTAAAAAAATCATCAAAACCGATATTCCAGAGATACGGTCCCAACACTGAACCCTGGGGGCAGCCCTGCGTGAGCACCTTTGAAGCAACATAATGGCCAAGTTTTAATTTAGTTGTACCATTCAAAAAGTACGATCGAATGAGAGAGTAGATATTGCTAGGGCAACCTCTCACCTTAAGTTTCAGCAACAACATTGGCCACCAAGCATTATCAAAGGCACCTGAGATATCTAAGAAAATAGCTACAACATACTTGCTCTCCGAGAGCTCAACAACTTTGCGCACTGCGAGCGCAGCATCAACAGTGGACTTGCCAATGGTGAAGCCGTACTGATTTTTATGAAATTGCGGGCCACCGGGCAGCAACCGTGGCACAACCAAGCGCTCAAGCAGCTTACCCAACGACGGTAGCAGAGTAATAGGACGGTAGGACTTCGGATCGTCCGGTGGTTTATCACCGCCTTTTGGTATTATTTTTATAACGCCACTTCGCAAAATGCCAGGGAAATGACCTTCTACAATACACCGAGTAAGTATTGTTAGGATAGGTTCAGCAGCTACTTTACAAGCTTCTTTAATCATTCTATTCGTAATCATATCATCACCGGAGGCTTTATTTGTAGGCAAAGCTTTAACAATAGACATAAACTCATCCATCGACGGTACAGTTGATATTGGAGTGGAAGGGCACAAATCCGCCGCGCAGGTTATGTTCGTTAGAAGTGCTATCAGAACTTAGCTCTGATCACAGACCTGTCCGAATGCAGTTCGGACCTCCCGCTGACCCACTGACTGACCCGCCTAAGACGGTGACGGACTGGTCCAAACTCGAGAAAGCTCTCGAGTCGACCTCCTCACCGGACTTAGACAAAATCCCCGACAATATAGTTACCTCCGAAGATGTAGATCTGGCAATCGACGCCTTCACCAGCCACTTGCAAACAGTCATCAAGGACTGCTCCAGGGAGCCACCAGCGACGGACGAGATCCGACGTTGGAGGCTGCCTGAAGACGCGAGACGACTGCTGAGGGAAAAGAACGCCGCCACAAGAGCATACGATTCATACCCCTCCGAGCAACACCGGATCCAGCTGCGTACTTTACGTCAAGTAAAGACTCGCATGAAGGAACTGCGTGATGAACGGTGGAGTAACCTGCTCAGCGACATTTCGCCCTCCCATACAGCTTACTGGCGTGTCGCTAAATCTCTCAGATTGGACCAACAGACTGACATACCCCCCCTGACGCGTCCCGACGGGACCATTGCTTTTGACGATGACGAAAAAGCTGAATGCCTGGCAGACAGCCTGGAGAAGCAATGCTCTCCTAGTCTAATACAAACTGACTCAGACCATATCCAAAAAGTAGATACCGAGGTGGAGCAATTCTTCTCCGCCCCTCCGGCGACTCAAATCACCCCTTTCACTCTGGAAGAGGTTCGAGAGGTCATATGTTCGTTAAAGGCCAAGAAAGCACCGGGTGCTGATGGCATTTCAAACGGCGTATTCAAACGCCTACCCGAATTCTTCTTGTTACTTCTGGTTGCCATCTTCAATGGAGCCCTCGCGAATTGCAAATTTCCGGCCGCCCTGAAAAATGCAATTGTTATAGGTATCCCCAAGCCAGACAAAAATCTGGCGGACCCCGCTAGCTACCGTCCGATTAGCCTTCTCTGCGTAATAGGGAAGGTATACGAAAGACTTCTTATCTCGCGTATGCGGGATTTCACCGATTCAAATAACACTATCATAGATGAGCAATTCGGTTTCAGAGCTGAACATTCTTGTGTTCATCAGGTGCACCGCATCACGGAGCACATCCTTTCCGGCTTCGCGAAAGCCCAAGCCACCGGAGCTCTATTTTTCGATGTAGCGAAAGCCTTCGATAAAGTCTGGCGTAACGGTTTATTATATAAACTCACAAAAACAGGTATGCCTGACAGTCTCGTGCACATCATTCGAGACTATTTGTCAAATAGGACATTCCGTTACAGAGTACACGGCACTCTTTCAGAGCCCCACGGCATTAGGGCAGGGGTCCCGCAGGGGTCAGTGTTAGCCCCTTTCCTTTTCTCGTTATACACTAACGATATCCCCAAGACTAAATACGTCGAGTTAGCGCTCTACGCCGACGATACGGCTCTTTTTACGTCATCTACTAGCAAATCACTTATTTGCAGCAGACTCCAAAAGGCAGCTGATAAACTCAGTGCCTGGTTCCGTCTTTGGCGCATTGAGGTAAATCCTCAAAAAAGCGCCGCCGTGTACTTCACGCGCGACCCAAATGGGATCGACAAACCCGATAGGAACAATCACATACTACGTCGGATTACAATGTACGGGGACCCCATTCCGTGGGCGAATCGTACAAAGTATCTAGGAGTCATTTTAGACTCAAGTATGACCTTCGGACCTCACATCTCCAGAGTTCGCAACCGGGCAAAATTCTACCTTTCCCGGCTTCACTGCATGATCGCACATAAGAGTATGTCACTTCGTAGTAAGTTGACACTCTACACTGCATGCATACGTCCCGTTATGACTTTTGCAAGTCCGGTTTTTGCTCACGCGGCAAAATGCCATCTTACTAAGTTACAACGCGTTCAGAACGCTTTTATGCGTAAAGCCGCGAACGACCCGTGGCTCCTCAGAGTAGTTGATCTGCATAAAGATTTTCAACTCCCTTCGATCGCGCACTATATGAAGGAAGCGTCTAGGCGTTACTTCGAAAGTGCGCAAAACCACCGCAACCCCCTTATTGTCAAGGCCGCCACCTACAGACCGCTCGGTAACCACCAGCGTCGTCGCCACCTCAGACGCCCAATACTTGCCGTCTCTGACCCAGACGACTGCATCACAGTCGCTAATGCTTGGACTCTAACGGACCACGTGAGGACTTCATCCACACGCACACACGTAGTTCGACACCGCGCCCGCCGGCGGACGCGACGTACACACACACATCAGTCTGCGCGCTACACCAGGTACAGACATGTACCTGGGCGCTTCTCTCCAGCTATCACATAACCATCGTGGGATAGTAGGTTCGTTTACACTCACACAGTGACACCACAACTCTTTTCTAGCATAGGTTAGAATAGGTCCCCGTTTCCCCCCGCGGTCTCCATTGGCTTCAGGCCGGCCAGCGTCGCTCACACCTCAGCCTGCTGGGGTGTGAGCGGCGCTAGTCTTCAGTACCGCTTTTTATTTTTTGTATGTTCACAGGGTTCCAGCGCCGCTCCGAGTCGACCTCGCGCACAGCCTTGGTCGCCATTAGGGTTAGGGCTCCGGGTCTAGGTCTATAAATCTTTCCGATCGCGATGTGTACTCTGCGACGACCTGGAAACCGCCTCGCGGTAGGGTCCTCTCGAGGACCCTCGCCAGATCGTCGCAGACTACATACCTTCTCAAATCTTTTTCCTCTAGCGTTCCGTTTGCGCTTTTAAAGCCATCGTGGCTAAAAGTAGTTAGGCAGGCGGTTTTTAGTCAGTTAAAGCCTGATTCGCCCTTGAAAGGTCAGTCTGGTATCAACCAGGCTGAGGGGGTGTCGAAGAGGATTTTCCGCCTCCCTCCAGCACGGCTGGGGGGTGCCCCCGCGCGCGTCGGGCGTCAAAAAAAAAAAAAAAAAGATAAAATAAGTGAATGATTAATTGAAGAGAATGTTTTTCAATAAAAGTTCTACGTGTTGTCATACAAAAATATTTAGAAAAATTCGTACACATGTTTATTTATTATCGAACACCGATAACAGACATAAGTGTGAAAATTCCACAAAATAAAAAATAAAAAAATTGTTTCAAACCACAAAATTGTTTTAATTTTAACGACTTTATCTCTCGAAATAAACTTTTGTAAGGCGCACAATATTTTGGTTATGGTAAATGTTTATATATATTAACAAAAATTTGTGTGAAAAAATTCCACAAAATCCAAAAAAAAAGCGATGTTTCAAAACCAATTTGTTTTAAATTTTAATTCCTTAACCTCTCGGAATAAACTTTTGTAAGGCGCACTATATTTTGGTTTTGGTAAATGTTGGATGAACATTATGTTCCAAGCACAAGGAAATATATTGCACGAATAAGTATTGTATCAACAATGATGAGGCAGTTACAAATATATAATGAGAGTGAAGTACAAGAATCGCGATCCAAGAATGTTAGTTTAGACGCCCGTTTGGAACGGTGCGGTGGTACGGCATCGCGATACGGATACAGGTACGCTCCGATCCATCGCGACATTCTGCGCCCGACCACCGACCGAGACGGACCTGCCCACAGCCGACGGACCTGCTTGCAGTCCCGTCGTCTCGTGGACTTTTTCGTTTCGCACACGTGTTCGCTCTACAGGTACGCTCCGATCCATCGCGAGTCGGTTTTCTCGCCACGTTCAAAGGCGTTACGATACGGTGTACGCGCCAGTTTGGACGCGATTGCGGCATGTGCAGGTCGTGCCATCCGTCATTGCTCGAATCCGCAACGAATTTGAAAATGCAGTGGGATAACGATAATATCGTAAAGTTTATCGATGGATATAGCTTATAATAATTAGCTAAAAAAATATTTATTATCATAGAAAGATTAGATAGACAATAATACAAAACGCACAAAAATCTTGTAAATATATCTTAGCATTTGATACTACAGAAACCTCAAATATTACCAATGACAAATAGTTATTATATGTAAATATATTATAGTTTAGCTTTTAATACATTTTTTACTTACCAAAGAAACATCATATAATACTACTATTTTTGTAAGGCGCACAAAATTTTGGTTTTGGCAAATGTTGGATATTAACATTATGTTCCAATGACATTAATGTTTTTCAATAAAATTTGTATGTGTTTTTAAACAAAAATATTACGAATAATTCGAGCACGTTTTGGTAAATGTTGGATGAACATTATGTTCCATGTCACAAGGACAAATATTGCACGAATAAGTATTGTTGATGAGTCAGTTATAAATATATGTAATGAGAGTGAAATACAAGAATCCAACGTGGATGATGCTCTAGTTGGCAGTCCGTCAGCAGAGTGAAGATAGCATGATGAGTTGTACTGGTGGTAACAGTAATGACCCAGACTGAACCATGTCGAGAATTTTATTGTAATTAGTGAGTTAAAAGATTTCAATCTGACCATTAGTCGTAAGTTATAATTCAGACTCTGCAATAGATAAAATAAGTAAATGATTAATTAAAGAGAATGTTTTTCAATAAAAGTTCTACGTGTTGTTATACAAAAATATTTAGAAAAATTCGTACACATGTTTATTTATTATCGAACACCGATAACAGACATAAGTGTGAAAATTCCACAAAATAAAAAATAAAAAAATTGTTTCAAACCACAAATTTGTTTTAATTTTAACGACTTCATCTCTCGAAATAAACTTTTGTAAGGCGCACAAAATTTTGGTTATGGTAAATGTTTATATATATTAACATTATGTTACAATGACATTAATGTTTACAATAAAATTTGTATGTGTTTTTAAACAAATATATTACGAATAATTCGAACACTTGCTTATTTATTATCGAACACCAATAACAGACCTAATATGATTACAGTGAGATTAAAATAAGTGTGAAAAATTCCACAAAATACAAAAAAAAAATGTTTAAAACCACAAATTTGTTTTAATTTAAACGACTTCACCTCTCGAAATAAACTTTTGTAATGCGCACAAAATTTTGGTTTTGGTAAATGTTGGATGAGCATTATGTTCCAAGCACAAGGAAAAATATTGCACGAATAAGTATTGTGTCAACAATGATGAGGCAGTTACAAATATATAATGAGAATGAAGTACAAGAATCGCGATCCAAGAACGCAAGTTTAGACGCCCGTTCGGAACGGTGCGGTCGTACGGCATCGCGATACGGATACAGGTACGCTCCG
The DNA here is from genome assembly GCA_937001555.2 of Hypsopygia costalis. Taxonomy (NCBI): domain Eukaryota; kingdom Metazoa; phylum Arthropoda; class Insecta; order Lepidoptera; family Pyralidae; genus Hypsopygia; species Hypsopygia costalis. The sequence continues at coordinate 10,908,473 of OW443347.2, read as the reverse complement.
ATCCAACACGGGTCGGTTTTCTCGCCACGGTCAATAGCGTTACGATAGTGTGTATGCGCCAGTCTGGACGCGATTGCGGCATGTGCAGGTCGTGCCATCCGTCATTGCTCGAATCCGCAACGAATTTGAAAATGCAGTGGGATAACGATATTGTCGTAAAGTTTATCGATGGATATAGCTAATAATAATTAGCTAAAAAAATATTTATTATCATAGAAAGATTTAGATAGACAATAATACAAAACGCACAAAAATCTTGTAAATATATCTTAGCGTTTGATACTACAGAAACCTCAAATATTATCAATAACAAATAGTTATTATATGTAAATATATTATAGTTTAGCTTTTAATACATTTTTTACTTGCCAAAGAAACATCATATATTACTACTATTTTTGTAAGGCGCACTAAATTTTGGTTTTGGCAAATGTTGGATATTAACATTATGTTCCAATGACATTAATGTTTTTCAATAAAATTTGTATGTGTTTTTAAACAAAAATATTACGAATAATTCGAGCACGTGCTTATTTATTATCGAACACCAATAACAGACCTAATGTGATTACTGTAGGATAAAAATTTGTGTGAAAAAATTCCACAAAATACAAAAAACAAAAAAAGCGATGTTTCAAAACCAATTTGTTTTAAATTTTAATTCCATAACCTCTCGGAATATACTTTTGTAAGGCGCACTATATTTTGGTTTTGGTAAATGTTGGATGAACATTATGTTCCAAGCACAAGGAAATATATTGCACGAATAAGTATTGTGTCAACAATGATGAGGCAGTTACAAATATATAATGAGAATGAAGTACAAGTAACACTTTTGTAAGGCGCACTATATTTTGGTTTTGGTAAATGTTTGATGAACATTATGTTCCATGTCACAAGGACAAATATTGCACGAATAAGTATTGTTGATGAGGCAGTTATAAATATATAATGAGAGTGAAATACAAGAATCCAACGTGGATGATGCTCTAGTTGGCAGTCCGTCAGCAGAGTGAAGATAGCATGATTAGTTGTACTGGTGGTAACAGTAATGACCCAGACTATGAACCATGTCGAGAATTTTATTGTAATTAGTGAGTTAAAAGATTTCAATCTGACCATTAGTCGTAAGTTATAATTCAGACTCTGCAATAGATAAAATAAGTGAATGATTAATTGAAGAAAATGTTTTTCAATAAAAGTTCTACGTGTTGTTATACAAAAATATTTAGAAAAATTCGTACACATGTTTATTTATTATCGAACACCGATAACAGACATAAGTGTGAAAATTTCACAAAATAAAAAAATTGTTTCAAACCACAAATTTGTTTTAATTTTAACGACTTCATCTCTCGAAATAAACTTTTGTAAGGCGCACAAAATATTGGTTATGGTAAATGTTTATATATATTAACATTATGTTACAATGACATTAACGTTTACAATAAAATTTGTATGTGTTTTTAAACAAATATATTACGAATAATTCGAACACTTGCTTATTTATTATCGAACACCAATAACAGACCAAATGTGATTACTGTAGGATAAAAATTTGTGTGAAAAAATTCCACAAAATCAAAAAAAAAAGCGATGTTTCAAAACCAATTTGTTTTAAATTTTAATTCCTTAACCTCTCGGAATAAACTTTTGTAAGGCGCACTATATTTTGGTTTTGGTAAATGTTGGATGAACATTATGTTCCAAGCACAAGGAAATATATTGCACGAATAAGTATTGTATCAACAATGATGAGGCAGTTACAAATATATAATGAGAGTGAAGTACAAGAATCGCGATCCAAGAACGTTAGTTTAGACGCCCGTTTGGAACGGTGCGGTGGTACGGCATCGCGATACGGATACAGGTACGCTCCGATCCATCGCGAGTCGGTTTTCTCGCCACGTTCAAAGGCGTTACGATACGGTGTACGCGCCAGTTTGGACGCGATTGCGGCATGTGCAGGTCGTGCCATCCGTCATTGCTCGAATCCGCAACGAATTTGAAAATGCAGTGGGATAACGATAATATCGTAAAGTTTATCGATGGATATAGCTTATAATAATTAGCTAAAAAAATATTTATTATCATAGAAAGATTAGATAGACAATAATACAAAACGCACAAAAATCTTGTAAATATATCTTAGCGTTTGATACTACAGAAACCTCAAATATTACCAATGACAAATAGTTATTATATGTAAATATATTATAGTTTAGCTTTTAATACATTTTTTACTTACCAAAGAAACATCATATAATACTACTATTTTTGTAAGGCGCACAAAATTTTGGTTTTGGCAAATGTTGGATATTAACATTATGTTCCAATGACATTAATGTTTTTCAATAAAATTTGTATGTGTTTTTAAACAAAAATATTACGAATAATTCGAGCACGTTTTGGTAAATGTTGGATGAACATTATGTTCCATGTCACAAGGACAAATATTGCACGAATAAGTATTGTTGATGAGTCAGTTATAAATATATAATGAGAGTGAAATACAAGAATCCAACGTGGATGATGCTCTAGTTGGCAGTCCGGCAGCAGAGTGAAGATAGCATGATGAGTTGTACTGGTGGTAACAGTAATGACCCAGACTATGAACCATGTCGAGAATTTTATTGTAATTAGTGAGTTAAAAGATTTCAATCTGACCATTAGTCGTAAGTTATAATTCAGACTCTGCAATAGATAAAATAAGTGAATGATTAATTGAAGAGAATGTTTTTCAATAAAAGTTCTACGTGTTGTCATACAAAAATATTTAGAAAAATTCGTACACATGTTTATTTATTATCGAACACCGATAACAGACATAAGTGTGAAAATTCCACAAAATAAAAAATAAAAAAATTGTTTCAAACCACAAAATTGTTTTAATTTTAACGACTTTATCTCTCGAAATAAACTTTTGTAAGGCGCACAATATTTTGGTTATGGTAAATGTTTATATATATTAACAAAAATTTGTGTGAAAAATTCCACAAAATCCAAAAAAAAAGCGATGTTTCAAAACCAATTTGTTTTAAATTTTAATTCCTTAACCTCTCGGAATAAACTTTTGTAAGGCGCACTATATTTTGGTTTTGGTAAATGTTGGATGAACATTATGTTCCAAGCACAAGGAAATATATTGCACGAATAAGTATTGTATCAACAATGATGAGGCAGTTACAAATATATAATGAGAGTGAAGTACAAGAATCGCGATCCAAGAATGTTAGTTTAGACGTCCGTTTGGAACGGTGCGGTGGTACGGCATCGCGATACGGATACAGGTACGCTCCGATCCATCGCGACATTCTGCGCCCGACCACCGACCGAGACGGACCTGCCCACAGCCGACGGACCTGCTTGCAGTCCCGTCGTCTCGTGGTCTTTTTCGTTTCGCACACGTGTTCGCTCTACAGGTACGCTCCGATCCATCGCGAGTCGGTTTTCTCGCCACGTTCAAAGGCGTTACGATACGGTGTACGCGCCAGTTTGGACGTGATTACGGCATGTGCAGGTCGTGCCATCCGTCATTGCTCGAATCCGCAACGAATTTGAAAATGCAGTGGGATAACGATAATGTCGCAAAGTTTATCGATGGATATAGCTAATAATAATTAGCTCAAAAAATATTTATTATCATAGAAAGATTTAGATAGACAATAATACAAAACGCACAAAAATCTTGTAAATATATCTTAGCGTTTGACTACAGAAACCTCAAATATTACCAATAACAAATAGTTATTATATGTAAATATATTACAGTTTAGCTTTTAATACATTTTTTACTTACCAAAGAAACATCATATATTACTACTATTTTTGTAAGGCGCACTAAATTTTGGTTTTGGCACATGTTGGATATTAACATTATTTTCCAATGACATTAATGTTTTTCAATAATTCGAGCACGTGCTTATTTATTATCGAACACCAATAACAGACCTAATATGATTACAGTGAGATAAAAATAAGTGTGAAAAATTCCACAAAATACAAAAAAAAATTGTTTAAAACCACAAATTTGTTTTAATTTTAACAACTTCACCTCTCGAAATAAACTTTTGTAAAGCGCACAAAATTTTGGTTTTGGTAAATGTTGGATGAACATTATGTTCCAAGCACAAGGAAAAATATTGCACGAATAAGTATTGTGTCAACAATGATGAGGCAGTTACAAATATATAATGAGAATGAAGTACAAGAATCGCGATCCAAGAATGTTAGTTTAGGATTCCGACACTCCGGCTCGATGCGTACGGACGCGCGCATCGTGCTTGCCCGCCAGCTTCCGCTCGCGCGCTTTCTCTCATTCCACTATTCTCGGCGACACAGCGTGCTGTGTGGTCGAGTATAGTTTAGCCGCGCTGCCACATTTTCCGTTGGCAAGCTCGGCAGTTGTTTTTTCGTACGGTTATTTTTAACCGTTCGGAAACTTTTTACTTTTAATTTATTTAAAAGTACAAAGGATCCGTCGCGTTGTACTAGTGGATACCCAACGGTGACAACTAAGCTAGTAGGCGTTGACCCGACACGCCGTTAGAGTCCTTCAGGCTCTGACGTAGTCGGCAGACCTGAACCCACTGCACTTGGGCCTTGTCCCAAGAGTGAAGGTGTTGCGGCTATCCATTAGGGATACCTGCAGTCCCCGTCCCTTTCTCGTTTACCCCCCTTGCCGACTTTCGGCAATGGAGGCAGCTCTCTCCTTGTGGTATATTTATATTGTTGACTGTAAGGTAGTTGTATTTATTCGAATTGTCAGTCAGTCTGTTGTCGAGCAATAAACGAGTTGCATTGATATTGCGTTTCCTTCAACCAAAAACTCCATAAATTGGCGACGAGTTGTATTCACGCGTGTGGTGTTCAATTATTAATAAATAATAATGGATAGTGACTCACGGATCAGCAAGAAACAAAGCAATTTAACGATCGGCAGCACGCTGAGTTTCGATCACCGCTCACAAGAATGGAGCATTTTTGTAAGCCGATTCAAACAATTTTGTTTAGCAAATGATATAAACGACAGCTCAGACAAAGCTGGAGTGAAGCGGCGTGCTCTGTTATTGACTGGTTTGGCAGAGGACACGTATCGCGTGGCACGAGATCTGGCTTTTCCCGTCGACCTTGAAGACTTGGAGTTTCGATCGCTGTTAGAAAAATTGAATGCTCACTTCCTTTCGAAAAAAAGTTCATTCGCGGAGAGATTTAAATTCTATAAAGCGGAACAGCGACCTGGAGAAGACCTGGCGGAATGGGCCGCGAGAGTGCGCAGCTTGGCACAGTACTGCGGGTTTAAGACAGAGCTTGATACCGCATTACGTGATAGATTCGTGCTGGGGCTCGAAAACGGCAAAGAGAAGGAAAAAATATTTGCCGAGAGTGTCGATAATTTGAGTTTCGCCGAAGCATTGGAGCTAGCGCAGAGTGTACATTGTGCGCGGGTAGCAGTGCAGTGGTCGCACGGCGAGACAGCAACGGGCGGCGGGGGCGGCGCCGATGTTCGTGATGCGAGCGGGCCGTAGTGGTGCGGCATCGGGCGGTGGTGATTCGAAGGACAAAAAGTTTTGTACAGTGTGTGGATATAAAAACCATAATAAAGAAAAGTGTAGATTTGTCAATTATACGTGTCAGAAATGTAATCAAAAAGGTCATTTGAAACGTGTGTGTAAAAATGTGATAAAGAATAATAACTTTTTGTGTACTGATATTAATAATGCTGATGACGACTTTTTGGAAGGTATTTATGACTTGTTTAATTTGAAATGCAGTAACGGGCAACCGATGCGACAAATCGTTTCGTTAGGCAGCGTCCATATTGAATGCGAGGTAGACAGCGGTAGTGCTGTCTCTGTTATGTCATCCGAGACGTACCGAACGCGTTTTAAAAGTATTCCGCTACAGAAATGTAGTATTATTTTAAATTGCTACAATGGTAGTAAAATATCTCCTATTGGTTATATACGAGTACCGGTGACGTACGAGGGGAGGCCAATAAGTTCGCGGAATGGAGGGGTTGATGGGGATAAATTTACCCGTCCAGGTAGGCACTAGTTAAGCACCTCATTAAGAGTATATATACCAAGTTTGAACCTAATCGTGTCATTAACTTTTGAGTTATCGACCTGCAAACAACTAAATCGGGAAGAAGTCAGCCAGTATGGAGAAAATTGAACACCGTGCCGTTATTAAGTTTCTTACCAAGCAAGGAAAATCCGCTCAGACGATTTTTCAAGAGCTGTTAGCGGTTTACGCGGACTCTGCCCCTGGTAAAACCATGGTTTACAAGTGGCATGGTCTTTTCAAACAAGGAAGGGAGTCCATTGAAGACGACCCCCGCTCCGGACGGCCAATTGAGGCCACCACACCGGAAATCGTCGAAAAAGTAGAAAAACTTGTATTGGAAGATGCCCGACTGAAGAAGAAGCAACTTGCAGCAATGGTTGGAGTATCCGAATCAAGTATTTTAAATATCCTACATCATCATCTTGGGATGACTAAAGTCAGTGCAAGATGGGTTCCGAGAATGCTCACGCCACTTCAAAAACGCGAGCGTGTCGAGTACTCTCACCAGTTTCTGGAGCTCTGTGGAGAGAGAAAGGAAGAAGTTATGGCCCGGATTGTTACTGGAGATGAAACCTGGGTTCACCACTATGAACCTGAGTCGAAGCAAGAGTCGATGCAGTGGCATAAAAAAGGCACACCTCCTCCAAAGAAGTTCAAAGTGTCACAATCGGCCGGAAAGATCATGGCGACTATCTTTTGGGATACAGAAGGTATTTTACTGATCGATTATAAAGAACGTGGTGCGACTATAACGGGACAGTACTACGCTTCTTTACTGGAAAGATTGAAAGAAGCCATTAAGAAAAAAAGAAGAGGAAAACTGTCAAAAGGTGTGCTCCTTTTGCACGACAATGCACCCGTCCACACGTGCCATGTTGCGACGGCTGCCATTCACCGATGCGGCTTTGAACAATTAAACCACCCACCATACAGTCCAGACTTGGCCCCCAGTGACTATTATTTATTTCCAAAAATGAAGAAAGAGCTGCGTGGAAAGAAATTTGACGACGATGATGAAGTCAAGTCGGCAATTTCGGCCTATTTTGACACCAAAGACAAATCATTTTTTTTCGATGGTATAAACAAGCTATTTGAGAGATCCGAAAAATGTATTAGGGTTAAAGGAGAATATATTGAAAAGGAAAAATAATTTGGTGTTTAATTTCAACCTCCTTCTCTCTCATTCCGCGAACTTATTGACCTCCCCTCGTACAATGGTCGTATGGAATATTTAAAAATACTAATAATCGATACCATTAATAGTCAACCGACACTCTTAGGACGGGATTTTATTAGCATTTTTGATTTACAGTTATGCAGTGCACGCAATAGTAACAGCTGTAATAATTTGACGGTGAGCATACTGAGAGAATCGTTACAAAATAAATTTTTTAATCTGTTTTCGGACGAATTGGGCAGGTTTAATAAACATAAAATTAATTTAAAAATTAAACCTGATGCACCGTTGAAGTTTTTTAAGCCCCGACCGGTACCGTTAGCATTGAAACCAAAGGTATCAGCTGAATTAAAACGCTTAGTGGAATTGGGTATTTTAGAGAAAGTGGATTACGCCGAAGTCGCGACCCCTATCGTGCCAGTACTGCGCGCTGACGGGAACGTTAGAATATGTGGCGATTTTTCAGTGACCTTGAATAAATACTTGTATACTGACAATTATTTGCTTCCGCGTATAGAGGAACTGTTCGCGAAATTACATGGCGGCGAAGAATTTTCTAAGCTCGATTTGTCGCGGGCCTACTCGCAATTAGAATTAGATGATTCTAAAGACCTGACGTGTATAAATACACATGAAGGACTGTACCGTTACAACCGTCTGGTGTTTGGTTTGTCGAGCGCCCCGTTTATTTTCCAACGCACCATAGAACAATTACTCGCAGGTATTCATGGAGTCTGTATTTTTTTAGATGACATTCTAATAACAGCTCCAAATAGGACTCTGCATATGGAAAGATTGGAGCAAGTTTTAAGTAGACTAGAGGACGCGGGTCTGCGTTTAAAATTAAGTAAGTGTGAATTACTAAAAGACTCCGTCGAGTACTTAGGGTTCGTTATTGATAAGGACGGTCTACACAAATCAAAACAGAAAGTGGAAGCAATGTTAATGTGCAGTCCCCCTAAGAATGTTAAGGAACTTAAGTCATTCTTGGGCGTTATAAATTATTACAGATGTTTTGTTCCACAAATATCTAGTTTGTTAAATCCTCTCTACGCGTTATTAAAGAAGGAGCAGGAATGGGAATGGTCGGAAGCCCAGTGTAATGCTTTCGAAAGAATTAAGAAAGAACTGGCTTCAGAACGTGTGTTGGCCCATTATAATCCCGAGTACGAGACCATAGTGACGGCGGACGCCGGGCCCGACGGACTGGGCGCGGTGCTCTCACAGCGGCAGCCCGACGGCTTGGAGCGCGTCATCGCGTACGCCTCGCGCTCGTTATCTAAAGCCGAACGTAATTATGCCCAGATACAAAAAGAAGTTTCATCATTATCTGTATGGCCGTATGGTTCCTTTTATTCTACGCACCGATCATAAACCTCTCTTAACTATTTTCGGTAGTAAGAAGGGTATTCCTGAGTTAGCTGCAAATCGATTGCAGAGATATGCTTTGTTCCTCTCTGCGTATAATTTTAATATAGAATATGTTAAAAGTGAAAATAATGTGGCCGATTTTTTGTCGCGGTCGGTATCGGCAGTAGAAAATGAATATAAGGCCGGATTGAGTGAACCGGACCGAGCGTCTTATATACATTTTATTACGGATTCTGCATTTAAACCTTTGTCGATAGATGTTATTAGATCGGAAACGTCAAAAGATGTAGTTTTACAGAGTGTAATACGGTACATCACTGCGGGCTGGCCAAAAACTATAAGAGATATGCATATAAAACCCTATCATATGTGTCGGCGCGAATTATGTATAGAAAACGGGTGTGTTTTACGTGGGCATAAATTAATAATACCGTTTAGTTGCAGAGAGCGTTTGCTAGATGAACTGCATAATTCACATTTCGGCGTAGTTAAAACCAAATCAGAAGCACGAGCTCGTATGTGGTGGCCAAATATAGATAGACATATCGAGGCAAAGATAGGGTCATGTAATGAGTGCAACGCGTTACGTCACGACCCGCCGCGCGCACCGCTGGCTTCGTGGCCCTACCCTAAGCGACCTTGGGAACGGGTGCACCTTGATATGTTTTCTTTAGACGGGAAAAATTTTCTTGTGGCAATAGATGCACATTCCAAATGGGTGGAGTGTTTTGGTATGAACAACACTCATAGTGAAGCGGTTATAGCTAAATTGTGTGAAATGTTTAGCCGGTTTGGTTTAGTTCGCGTTCAGGTTACAGATAATGCTTCAAATTTTTGTTCAACCGCAATGGAAGAATTTTGTGCTGCTAATGGTATACAGCATGTAACTATTTCGCCCTACCACCCATGTTCCAACGGTCAGGCAGAGAATAGTGTTAAGACTATTAAAAAAAGAATTAAAATTATTATTAATCAAAATCATAATCAATGTGTTATAAATAGAAAAATAAATAGATTCTTATTCGATTATAGGAACTCGACCCATTGTACCACTGGTTTCTCGCCTGCCCAGCTGATGTTAGGGCGTCCGTTGCGTTCACGTCTCGATCTGTTGCGGTTGCCTGGTGTGCAATCTGAACAGTTGTTGCCAGAGGCGAAAGTAGCTAATGAAAATGTTCTATATTCTAAATCTCTCTGTATCTTGTTCTAAACAGATATCACAGCATAAGCAGTACCGGGGCTCAAGAAATGTATCTTTTACAGTGGGCGATAAAGTTCTTGTTAAATGTTTATATAAAAATGGCACTAAGCACATTTGGAAACTAGGTATAATTAAGGAGAAAATTGGCTCACGGATGTACGAGTATTCTGTTTCCCTATGTAATGAGAACACCTGTTTACGTAAACATGTAGATCAATTATTGGCATATAAAGGTAACGAATTTCATAATACTAATATTACGTCTTTTAAGGAGGATTGCAAAAACAATGTACATTGTAATACAGATTTGGGTAGGTCAGTGAGTTCACCGCCAGGTAGTGTATCGGTTAGTCTTAATGATTCGGAACAGATTGCTCAAGAGGGGGAGAACAGTGATTTAGAGGAGGGGTGTGGTTCAGACGTAGGTCTGCGACCTCCACAGCCAACTACATTAACTGAAACTCCAGTACACTCTGATGGTCAGCTCACTGGTGTTGTGAATTGCAAGGAAAGGAGAATTCAACGATACGCTATACGGAGTGAAAGAAAGAACGCTGATTGAAAATGTTACTATTTATAAGTTTTTTATCTTAAAGTTGTTATTGTTATGTATTTGTTCAAATAGTGGTGGAGGGATTTGTGGTATATTTATATTGTTGACTGTAAGGTAGTTGTATTTATTCGAATTGTCAGTCAGTCTGTTGTCGAGCAATAAACGAGTTGCATTGATATTGCGTTTCCTTCAACCAAAAACTCCATACTCCTATAGAGGCTGACTCCGGTAGGATTAGCTCATTTTAGTTGTAGCCCCCGCATTCCTGGCACTATGATGCCAGCTCTTCCTTCCTCCACCGAGGCCGTATCCAAGGTGGTGGAATTGTTCCTCACCTCATTTCGCGCCGCGGGCGCTTTTAGAGATGGCGTCAACGTAGACGCCTTAGCTGCTAAATTCCTGACGGTGACTAGCACCATCAATATCAACGCCCTTCAGGCGTCAAACTCTCAGGACTCTCTTGAGTCCCCCTCAGAGTCGGAACCAGGCATGGACACCGACACTGACTCCACTACCGGCCGTAAGCGGCACGCTTCTGACACCTGCCTCCCCAAATCCTCCTCCGGCTCGGAAGATACCCTCAAGGGGATCAACTCCGAGACCGAGACTGACGGCGAAGGCGCGTTTTCCCTGGTGAGGAAAACCAAAAAAGCCGCTCGCAAGGCCCGAAAGGGGCGCAAGCCTGCCTCTCCACCACCCTCCTCCGAGAAGGCATCGGCAACCTCAATTCCATCCTTGATGGACGTCGCCGTCGAGCGACCTACCCCCTCCTCCTCCCAATCCAAACACGCGAAAACAGCGCTGTCCTCACCTTCGAAGCCAGCTTCGCGTTGTGCCCCAGTGCCACCGAAGGCAAAGGCTCCCCCGCCCGTATTCCTGCGGGACAAATCGAAATGGGCAGAAGTGTCGAAAGCTTGCGTCGCACAAAAGGTGCAATACTCCCGTGCCTCAAACACGGGAGTAGCTATCAAAATAGAAGTCCCGTCAATTTACGACTTCCGAGGCCTGACAAGGCTCCTAACACATGGTAAGATAGCTTACCATACCTACGCGCTGCCTGAAGAGCGCAAAATCCGCACTGTCCTCCGTGGTATTCTCCACGAGATCTCAAACGAGGACATCTTCGATGACCTCAAAAGTCAGGGCTTCCCAGTAGAAGCTGTACACAAGATGTACAGCCGTACTGGAAAACAGTATTCCCTCGCCCTCGTCATCCTGTCCAATGTCCCCTCAGCTAGGGATATCTTCAGAAAGGACCTCACGCTGTGCGGCCTTTCCAAAATCAGGTCAGAGGCGCCTCAAAAACGAGGTATGCCTACCCAGTGTCACCGCTGCCAATTATACGGCCATGCGGCTGCAAATTGTTCAGCGGGCCCAAGGTGCATCAAGTGCCTCGAACCCCATCTTACCAAAGATTGTGGGAGGTCGAAAGACGACCCATCTCCCCCATCTTGCGTGCTGTGCGGCGAATCCGGCCACCCAGCCAACTTCAGTAGGTGCCCCAGAGCACCAAAGAGGTCCCTCCCCTCTGCAAAGCCCGTAAGGGGCCAGTCACAGGGCAGGAAACAGCATCCCAAAGGGAAGTTACCGCCGGCTCAGACCGAAGCGAACTTCCCCTCCCTCCCCTCGAGGGCTTCAGCTCAGCGTTTGATACTACAGAAACCTCAAATATTACCAATAACAAATAGTTATTATATGTAAATATATTATAGTTTAGCTTTTAATACATTTTTTACTTACCAAAGAAACATCATATTACTACTATTTTTGTAAGGCGCACTAAATTTTGGTTTTGGCAAATGTTGGATATTAACATTATTTTCCAATGACATTAATGTTTTTCAATAATTCGAGCACGTGCTTATTTATTATCGAACACCAATAACAGACCTAATATGATTACAGTGAGATAAAAATAAGTGTGAAAAATTCCACAAAATACAAAAAAAAAATGTTTAAAACCAAAAATTTTGTTTTAATTTTAACGACTTCACCTCTCGAAATAAACTTTTGTAAAGCGCACAAAATTTTGGTTTTGGTAAATGTTGGATGAACATTATGTTCCAAGCACAAGGAAAAATATTGCACGAATAAGTATTGTGTCAACAATGATGAGGCAGTTACAAATATATAATGAGAATGAAGTACAAGTAACACTTTTGTAAGGCGCACTATATTTTGGTTTTGGTAAATGTGTGATGAACATTATGTTCCATGTCACAAGGACAAATATTGCACGAATAAGTATTGTTGATGAGGCAGTTATAAATATATAATGAGAGTGAAATACAAGAATCCAACGTGGATGATGCTCTAGTTGGCAGTCGGTCAGCAGAGTGAAGATAGCATGATGAGTTGTAATGGTAGTAACAGTAATGACCCAGACTATGAACCATGTCGAGAATTTTATTGTAATTAGTGAGTTAAAAGATTTCAATCTGACCATTAGTCGTAAGTTATAATTCAGACTCTGCAATAGATAAAATAAGTGAATGATTAATTGAAGAGAATGGTTTTTCAATAACAGTTCTACGTGTTGTTATACAAAAATATTTAGAAAAATTCGTACACATGTTTATTTTATATCGAACACCGATAACAGACATAAGTGTGAAAATTCCACAAAATAAAAAATAAAAAAATTGTTTCAAACCACAAATTTGTTTTAATTTTAACGACTTCACCTCTCGAAATAAACTTTTGTAAGGCGCACAAAATTTTGGTTATGGTAAATGTTTATATATATTAACATTATGTTACAATGACATTAATGTTTACAATAAAATTTGTATGTGTTTTTAAACAAATATATTACGAATAATTCGAACACTTGCTTATTTATTATCGAACACCAATAACAGACCTAATGTGATTACTGTAGGATAAAAATTTGTGTGAAAAAATTCCACAAAATCCAAAAAAAAAAGCGATGTTTCAATACCAATTTGTTTTAAATTTTAATTCCTTAACCTCTCGGAATAAACTTTTGTAAGGCGCACTATATTTTGGTTTTGGTAAATGTTGGATGAACATTATGTTCCAAGCACAAGGAAATATATTGCACGAATAAGTATTGTATCAACAATGATGAGGCAGTTACAAATATATAATGAGAGTGAAGTACAAGAATCGCGATCCAAGAACGCAAGTTTGGACGCCCGTTCGGAACGGTGCGGTCGTACGGCATCGCGATACGGATACAGGTACGCTCCGATCCATCACGAGTCGGTTTTCTCGCCCCGTTCAATGGCGTTACGATAGTGTGTATGCGCCAGTCTGGACGCGATTGCGGCATGTGCAGGTCGTGCCATCCGTCATTGCTCGAATCCGCAACGAATTTGAAAATTCAGTGGGATAACGATAATATCGTAAAGTTTATCGATGGATATAGCTTATAATAATTAGCTAAAAAAATATTTATTATCATAGAAAGATTTAGATAGACAATAATACAAAACGCACAAAAATCTTGTAAATATATCTTAGCGTTTGACTACAGAAACCTCAAATATTACCAATAACAAATAGTTATTATATGTAAATATATTATAGTTTAGCTTTTAATACATTTTTTACTTACCAAAGAAACATCATATATTACTACTATTTTTGTAAGGCGCACTAAATTTTGGTTTTGGCAAATGTTGGATATTAACATTATTTTCCAATGACATTAATGTTTTTCAATAAAATTTGTATGTGTTTTTAAACAAAAATATTACGAATAATTCGAGCACGTGCTTATTTATTATCGAACACCAATAACAGACCTAACGTGATTACTGTAGGATAAAAATTTGAGTGAAAAAATTCCACAAAATACAAAAAACAAAAAAAGCGATGTTTCAAAACCAATTTGTTTTAAATTTCAATTCCTTAACCTCTCGGAATATACTTTTGTAAGGCGCACTATATTTTGGTTTTGGTAAATGTTGGATGAACATTATGTTCCAAGCACAAGGAAAAATATTGCACGAATAAGTATTGTATCAACAATGATGAGGCAGTTACAAATATATAATGAGAGTGAAGTACAAGAATCGCGATCCAAGAATGTTAGTTTAGACGCCCGTTTGGAACGGTGCGGTGGTACGGCATCGCGATACGGATACAGGTACGCTCCGATCCAACGCGAATCGGTTTTTTCGCCACGTTCAAAGGCGTTACGATACGGTGTACGCGCCAGTTTAGACGCGACTGCGGCATGTGCAGGTCGTGCCATCCGTCATTGCTCGAATCCGCAACGAATTTGAAAATGCAGTGGGATAACGATAATGTCGTAAAGTTTATCGATGGATATAGCTAATAATAATTAGCTAAAAAAATATTTATTATCATAGAAAGATTTAGATAGATAAATATTAGGTTGGGGAAAAAGTCTTTTCGTATTTTATATGAAAATTCAAAACATTTTTTAATAAAGTTTATTTACATTTAACTAAAGTATGTAGGTGCCATTATGTTCGATAACTTATTGCCATCTTGTAGGTAGAGACATGATCCCATTACTATAGAAATTTTGGGACTTCTGTTCAAAAAACCATGACAAGTGGTTTTGGCAGTCTTCTCGTGATGTTAACCGAAGAATAATAAAAGAATTCTTAAGAGACCGAAACAGGTGGAAATCAGAAGGTGCAAGGTCAGGACTATACGGCGGATGCATTAACACCTTCCAGTCAAACTCTCTTAATTTTTGCTGAGTGGCTAAAGATGTGTGAGGTCTAGCGTTATCATGGTGAAAAATCACATCCCTTCTATTAATTAATTCCAGCCGCTTTCTCTCAACTTTTTGCTTTAATCTCATCAGTTGTTCACAGTAGAGTTCAGAATCGATAGTCCTGCCTGGCGGTAACAGCTCATAATGAATATCTTCCCTTCCAATCCCACCATACACACAGCATCACCTTGTTGCGGGTTAACCCGGGTTTCGCCAGAGTCTGTGAAGCCTGGCCGGCCTTTGACCACGACCTTTTTATGCGCCAAAACTGTTTTGTGGTCAATTCCTAGTTCTTCAGCTACGTCGTAACTACTGATATGCCGAACTTGCTCCACTTCTTCAGAAATGGCATCCATTTTATCCGTAACAGGGCGACCAGAGCGACGTGCATCTTTGACATCAAAATTTCCGGATTGAAAACGCTTAAACCAAATTTGTGCTACTCTCACAGACACTGCACTAGGTCCATAAACGTCACAAATTTTTTTCGCAGCTTGCGTTGAATTTTTACCTTTTTTGTAGTAAAATTTTAAAATGTATCGAATTTCTTCATTAGATTCACTCATCTTGACAGTAAAAAAAACAAATGAAAATCACACATTTACCTAATTTGAATTTGGAATTATCTTTTTTAAAATTTAAACTTTTTAAAGATATCAAAACCTGCTAGATACAAATAGTATAACCAAAGAGATTTTATTACAAGATCATACATAATATAATGCGAAAAGACTTTTTCCCCTACCTATTAATACAAAACGCACAAAAATCTTGTAAATTGACATCGCTTCACAGGCGCCGCGACGCCCGAATCCGAATCCGGCCTCTGCAGCCCGAGACAGCAACCACGGAGGGCGCCCAACCCCAACCAAGGGCAAAGGGCTACCCACCGATCGTGGTTGAGACTTTGCCCAACTGGCCGCAACACTTTGCTGCGTTGCGTGTCCGGTTGGGCCACCCACCCAACGCACGGCCCTACAGGCAGGGCGTGCGATTTTTGCCGAAAAGTCCAGAGGAGTATAGGGGCATTCAGGCGTACCTCCGCAACCTAGGAGAGCGTGAGCCTCGTTTGTCGTGGTTCTGCTACTCGGTTGCGGAGGAACTCCCTACCAAAATAGCGGTACGAGGGCTACCGGGCAATACGAGCCCCGACGACGTCGAAGCGGCGTTCGAGTCGTTGGGCTATTCGGTTAGGCTTGTACCGCTAGTAACTTCCAATTGGGGGCGGTCGGGCTGTCTCTTTCATGTACAGCTCGACCACCTCTCAAAAGACGAGCTCACACGGCTCTATCAAATAGATGAGCTGTTGCGGGAATATACAATAATATAAAACGCACAAAAATCTTGTAAATATATCTTAGCGTTTGATACTACAGAAACCTCAAAAATTTGCAATAACAAATAATTATTATATGTAAATTTATTATAGTTTGGCTTTTAATACTTTTGATACCGAAGAAACATCATATATTAGTACTATTTTAATTTCACTTTTATTTACTTACTTCGTTCGTTCGTTCACTCGTATATTATAATAATAAATATTTTTTTCTGGACAAATGTCACACTGCCATTTAGTCCCAAACTAAGCAAAGCTTGTACTATGGGTACTAGTCTTATTAGTCTATATAATTATATAGAAAATCACGTTTGTTGCATTGGAGCCCCGTAAATATTTATTTTTAAGGGTTGTTGTTATAGCGACAATAGAAATACATCTTCTGTGAAAATTTCAACTGTCTAACTCGAACGGTTCATGAGACTGACGGACGGACGGACAGAAAATACAAAAAAAATAATTAAGTTTCAAACCACAAATTTGTTTTAATTTTAACTACTTCATCTCTCGAATTAAACTTTTGTAAGGCGCACAAAATTTTGGTTTTGGTAAATGTTTGATGAACAGTATGTTCCATGCACAAGGAAAAATATTGCACGAATAAGTATTGTTGATGAGGCAGTTATAAATATATAACGAAAGTGAAATACACGAATCCAACGTGGATGTGGTACTTTATTTGGCAGTCCGTCAGCAGAGTGAAGATAGCATGCCGAGTTGTACTGGTGGTAACAGTGATGACCCAGACTATGAACCATGTCGAGAATTTTATTGTAATTAGTGAGTTAAAAGATTTCAATCTGACCATTAGTCGTAAGTTATAATTCAGACTGCAATAGATAAAATAAGTGAATGATTAAGTGAAGAGATTAATGTTTTTAAAAAAAAATTCTACGTGTTGTTATACAAAAATATTTAGAATAATTCGTGTACATGTTTTTTTATTATTGAACATCGAAACAGAACAAATTTGACTACAGTGAGATAAACATGAGCGTGAAAAAAATCCCACAAAATACAAAAAAAAAATCAATGTTTCAAAACAAATTTGTTTTAATTTTAACTACTTCATCTCTCGAAATAAACTTTTGTAAAGCGTACAAAATTTTGGTTTTGGTAAATGTTTGATTAACGTTGTTACAATGACATTGATGTTTTTCAATAAAAATTGTGTGTTTTTAAACAAAAATATTACGAATAATTCGAGCACGTGCTTATTTATTATCGAACACCAATAACAGACCTAATGTGATTACAGTGACATAAAAATAAGTGTGAAAAAATCCCACAAAATACAAAAAAAAAATACAGATTCAAAACAAATTTGTTTTAATTTTAACTACTTCACCTCTCGAAATAAACTATTGTAAAGCGCACAAAATTTTGGTTTTGGTAAATGTTTGATTAACATTATGTTCCAATGACATGAACGTTTTTCAATAAAATTTGTGTGTTTTTAAACAAAAATATTACGAATAATTCGAGCACGTGCTTATTTATTATCGAACACCAATAACAGACCTAATGTGATTACAGTAGGATAAAAATTTGTGTGAAAAAATTCCACAAAATACAAAAACAAAAAAAAACTATGTTTCAAAACCAATTTGTTTTAAATTTTAATTCCTTAATCTCTCGTAATAAACTTTTGTAAGGCACACTATATTTTGGTTTTGGTAATGTTTGATGAACATTATGTTCCAAGCACAAGGAAGAATATTGCACGAATAAGTATTGTTGATGAAGCAGGTATAAATATACAGGGTGATTGGTAAAATAGATGTAGTCTTTTGAAAGGGATATCGAAGAGGGCAAATGGAGTCGATGTAACCATATAATGTCTTATCCAACAGTGAACCATTTCAGAGATGATGATGATGAGACCTATGAGGTCATCTGTAGATGTTGACGGTTAGAACAACAACCTACAAATGACCTATGAGGTCATTTGTAGGTTGTTGTTCTAACCGTCAACATCTACAGATCGCCTGAGGATGCCTCGCGTAGAGGCGAAACACGTGTCGCAGAGACGACCACGGCAGTCGGGGCAGTGGCGGTCGCATGTATCTTCTGTTTCAGATGTTGGAGATTCGCCGAGACGACCACAGCAGCTGGAGCAGAGACGACCAAAGTAGCCACGGCAGTCGCATGCAACTACTGTAGTGGGTGGGTGCCGGCAGTGGGTGGGTGCCGGCCGGCAGTAGTTTGCATGAACTAATTGGTGGCGGAAGCACGCAAAGTAGTGTAGATCAAATTGCCTGTAAATTTGACTTCCGCAAAATAACACCTGAATCAATTAACTATCTTTGTTTTTTTTTACCACGACGGATGGCAAACAAGCATCCGGCCCGCCTTTCTTCTTCTCCAGTTGGGCCATCTCTGTGCCTTACCTCTCTTTCACCAGAGCTCCGTTTATTAATTGGCATTAGATTTGATTTATCCCTTAAGCACTGAACCACATACACCCCAAAGTGATAAGTGTTTCTTTTTTATTATTTGCAATGATTTTATTGATTCCTGTTGTATTTTCATGCATTTTCTTAATATTTTCTAGCACTAACATAACAATGTATTGTTGTCAGGTGACGTAGCCAGACCTCAAGTTTATGATGCAAACGTCGACGAAGAAATTGTGCAAAATTTTCAACGTGATCCTACAATATCGACTAGGATTGTTGCACGCCTCCTTGGGCTAACTCAATGGAAGGTGTGGTGTACCATGCATGATGCTAGTTTCCACCCATATCATTATACGCCCGTGCATGTGATCGAAGAAGGAGATCCTCTGCGTAGGATGCAATTCTGCAGATTTTTATTACACGCCGATCTGGAAGACCCTCATTTTCTCAAGAAAATTTTATGGACCGATGAGTCAAAATTTGACAAAGACGGGATATCAAACTATCACAATGCGCATTACTGGGAGGAAAAGGAAGTGGGTAACCCACATTTAAAGAGATAATGTCCTTGAGGACTGATCGTCAAATACATTTTCCATTGAAATCAATGGAAAACATGCACTCAGCGAATCGACTCGACATCATCAAAATCAATCAAAAACATCATGATGAGAATTTCACAGACACAATCTCGTAAGGACTATTTTATTCAATTAAAAATAATGACGGTGCCATGTTTATATATTTGGGTGACATTTACATAATGTCACCCAAATTTAATTAAATGTTTGAATCAAATAGAACGTAAAGAAGAAACAATTATTAAGGAAAAAACTAAACGGAAAATTTTTAAAACACTATTGACACCAACACTGGGTGTAGTTTATTGCATTCACCAGACCACGGGTATTAATACACCTAGATTTAAATTACATATTGAACATACAACAATTCGGATATAGAAAACATGTTGGCACAACAGATGCAATTGACCAATTGATAGATGACGTTGTACAAAAATTAAAGGAAAAGAATAAAGTAGCTGGTATTTTTCTTCATCTTAGTCTTGCTTTCGATATGATAGATCAACAGATATTGTTTAAAAAGTTGGAATATAACGGTTTACAGGAAAAGGAAATAGACTTAATCAAATCTTATTTCAATAGTAGACAACAGTTTGTCGAGATAACCGAATATGACGATAACAGAAATGAAATGACCTATTAATCTAATGCCACTTCACTAGAAAGAGCAGTACCACAAGGTTCAATTTTAGGTCCTACTTCATCTATATATATAAAAGAAAGTCGTGTTTGTTACAACACTTATAACTCGAGAACGGCTGGACCGATTGCCATGGTTTTTGATTTGTTGGATTTGTTTCCGTCCCGAATAGCAGAATAACTCTTAAAAACATTGGAAAATTCTCGAAAAAATAAAATAAAAGAAAAAACATTTTCCCATACAAAATGTTCGTGGTTGTCGTCAGCCTGGCGCAACTCAAGGTAAAAAAACGACTCTATGAATCGGAAGTGAATTTGGTACAAATTCTGATTGTTTTCGCTCCCATTTCATACATTTAGAATTTACGCTATTTGTATGGCACATCCGTCTCTTAAAACGTAGTGGTTACATTCTCTTTGGTTGTCGTAGCTGTCAAATATGACGTTGTCGTACGTGCGTACGCCCAATGTATGCGTGCGTTCAGAAATGTATTTTAAGCTCATTATAGAACAAACGTCATAGATTAAAAACAAATGTTAACTCTATTGGTCTCATTTTTACGTCTTGAAAGTTGGCTGTGATTTGTTTTGAAAACAGTTTTGCGGATTTAAATATTTATTGGTTCTAAAATATTTATGCGTGCGTTCAGAAATTTAAATCAAGCTCCATAAATCTATATAATATATAAAATAATGTCGTGTCTTGGTCGGGAAAGTATTAAAAACATTGAAAAATTGACGAAAGAATTAAATAAAAGAAAAAACGTTTTCCCATACAAATAGTGCCAGTTAAAAGGGATTGGAATATTTATTAATATATTATTCAATATTTTAAAAATATTGAAAGTTGTCTGTGATTTGTTATGAAAATTTAAAAATGTCAAATCGATAGGGGGTGAAAACGCTTTTCCCATGGGGTTCGAGCGCAAGAATCAAATCAGAGTAAACATCAAAAGAAATGACAATTACAAATCACCAAAATGATAAAACCTATTTCAAAACTAAAAAAAATAAAAAACTTTTTTTTTTTTAAAATTAACAATAAGGAAATCTTTATTTTTATGAAATCTTCAGTTTTTATGGATACGGGTCTTCCCTCAACCGAAGGGGTTTAGAGCGTACTCCAACACGCTGCTCAACTGCGGGTTGGCGGAGGCCAGTGTTTTCGAACCGCCTAAAGGCCACTGACTTAACTTAACGACTGTCATTAAATGATAACAACCGGGACCGACAGCTTAACGTGCCTTCCGAAGCACGGAGGAGCTCAAGATGAGCTAATGATAACAACCGGGACCGACGGCTTAACGTGCCTTCCGAAGCACGGAGGAGCTCAAGATGAGCTAATGATAACAACCGGGACCGACGGCTTAACGTGCCTTCCGAAGCACGGAGGAGCTCAAGATGAGCTAATGATAACAACCGGGACCGACGGCTTAACGTGCCTTCCGAAGCACGGAGGAGCTCAAGATGAGCTAATGATAACAACCGGGACCGACGGCTTAACGTGCCTTCCGAAGCACGGAGGAGCTCAAGATGAGCTAATGATAACAACCGGGACCGACGGCTTAACGTGTCTTTCGAATCACGGAGGAGCTCGAGGTAATATAAACCCATCCGTGTACAGGCTACGTCATTGATTGTTAGGCGGTACGAAATTCGCCGGGACAGCTAGTTTATTATATTTACGAAAGACTTAATTTGAATAATTTACACAATGATATAAATTTTGTATTTGAATTATTTTTTATATGGTTTGCGGCAATCAATCTAAAGATTAACAGAATCGACAACAAAAATACATTGACCAATTTATTCAACCAATTGAGAAAGTAAAATTTCTAGGAATATATATAGATATATATTATATTCCTAGATAGTTAGTCTGTAAGAAGACATTGTGAAGACTTGTGGCAAATAAATCCACGCTGTGTATATCGTGATTGGCATCAGAGATTTTTACTCGATCACACTCTCTCTCCAACAATCCCAGCATCTCGCACATCGAGTGAATAATCGATAAAAAAAGGAAGTAATACATTGAAGTTTCGTGCTCGGCCATCATTAAAAACTATACACTTACATGGGTGGCGTCGACGTTTGTGACCAAATGATGGAAACCTACCGAACATGGCGCAAATCTAGGAAGTGGACTGTGAACGTGATTTTACATATGTTCGATTTAACGATTGAAAATTCGTGGTTTGAGTATCGAGCCGACAGAAAAGCTGCTAACAAAAAGTCCAAAGAAATAATGGATTTGTTGTCATTTCGGCTGTCTATATGTGACCATCTTTTAAGTGGCCCTCCAAGAAAGAGGAATAGAGAAGATCTGGAGTTCGCAGACGTGCCCTCCACTTCCAAATACAGAGTGAAGACACTCCCTACTTTGGATCGACAGTACGATGGCTTTAACCACTGGCCAGTTTTCGATACTTTGAAACAGCCACGTTACTGTCGTGCACCTGGATGTACTAGTCGAAGTCGCTGTTGTTGCACAAAATGCGATATTTATTTGTGCCTTACCAAAGACCAGAACTGTTTTTTTTTCATTTTCATAAACATGGTTGATTTTTATTGATAGAATTTGTTAAATAATACTAATTGCAATAACAGACTGATTATGATTAAGCAATAAATGTTACCTAAGGTTAATTACGTGGCAAAATTTATAATAGTGTTAAAAATTTAAGATTTCTAATAAATGCTTCTAATTTCGTAGTTTTATTGTTTTATTTTAATTTAACTGTAATTACCCACTCTAATACGTTCATGTGCATCTCAATTGTGCGTAAGGATAGGCTCAGTCCAACACAATTGTGACACTCACAATAGGCTATTTGACTAACATTTTTTTCGGTTTGATATGTAGGGACGTCTCCATAATATAACCACAGGTGAAAGAATTACTTCGATAGCACAAAAATCTCTCGAGATATGGTAATTTGAAAATCACAATTTTTAGACTGCCCCAAAACGCTCCATACAAAGGACTACCGAATTATGACGTCACAGGTTTGTATTTTGTATGCATCAAATCAGAAATTTGTACGACAGCTATGTTAAATATTACGTTTATGTGATTAGTATCATAATAAAAGTTATAGCATTTTTTATTACTTCTCCAATGGAAATATTATTTTTTTATAATTTCATACTTTTAAAATGGGCTTTCCCGCCAAACTTTGATCGACGCTAAAAAAAGTCTGACTGAAGATATTAGAATGAAAGTTTGCAGATCTTTATAGTTTTGTATATTTTACGATATTGTTAAATAATTTATACAATTTTTAAACATTGGAAAATAGCCTATTGTACGTAGGAAACTAAGAACCCAGTATGATACAATTGTTGATACGAGGTTTTTCTAAGATGGCGTCGGAAAATATGGAAAATTATTCCAGAATCGGAATCTACGACCGCAAATTACACATAATCAATCCCACCAAAAATATAAATGTAAAAAAGGAGAGCCAAGTTCAATACAAAAATTATGCTTGGCTGTGGGCTTCGCCGCAAAAAGAATGGAGATCTAAATGAATGTCAAGTTCTATGCAAAATCCAAATATGTATTTATAGGAACAAAATAATCTGATCAGATGAACAAGAATTGTTTTAGTTTCCCTGCCGGTCCGAAAGGGCTATTGCCGTTATCAATTGCGAGCCAAAACGAGCAAAAAAAAAAAAAAACGTTTGTTGTATGGCAGCCCCTTTAAATATTTATTTTATTCTATTTTTTAGTATTTGTCGTTATAGCGGCAACAGAAATACATCGTCTGTGAAAATTTCAACTGTCTAACAACCACGGTTCATGAGATACAGCCTGATGACGGACGGACGGACAGCAAAACGGACTCTATTACTAAGGCTCCGCTAAGGGCGTTTTACCCTTTGGGTAAAACGGACCTTACCCTTGAAAAAGGATATTTTTAAGTCTGAAGTGTAGTCAGTGAACTGTTGTTATTCCTAAAACAAAAGACAAAGACAACATGTACAATTTTAACCAAAAAAAACCGACTAAAAACATTATATTATTACAGTGAAACTTGGTTAAGTGGGACCTGGATAAGTGAGAAACCTCCATAACTGGAACTCATGCTGAGGTCCCAACACTTTGGCACTGAATTACCTCTGTTAGTGGGACGAAGCAAACCTCTATATCTGGGATTCGTTCTTTCGATTTTATAGTGATAGTTACCTCTATAACTGAACAGCGATTGAATTGTAAATGCATTAACCTCTGTAACTGAGACAACATCAATTTATCACCTCTCTAATTTGGGCTATTTTGCGTTTAAATTTGTTATTTATTTGAAAAGATCAATTGGTGACCAAAGCATACATGATAAAATTTATAACATCGAAAAACATCTGATGGCTGATACTTCCAAAATATAAACTAAAATGATCAATTTTTATAATTGATACATTTTGTTTACATTTTTGTACCTACTATGTTGCAAAGATCGAAGACTATTTGTAAAA
This sequence comes from Hypsopygia costalis, assembly GCA_937001555.2. Taxonomy (NCBI): domain Eukaryota; kingdom Metazoa; phylum Arthropoda; class Insecta; order Lepidoptera; family Pyralidae; genus Hypsopygia; species Hypsopygia costalis. The sequence goes on along the minus strand of OW443347.2, from coordinate 10,883,942 downwards.
AAACGTAGTTGAATATTTTTGTTTATTACATTTATTACCTTTAAAATTGTTTTTTTGATTTCCAATAAAGATTAAAACTAACGTATAGTGATTAAATAATACGTTATTTTATTTAATAATCGCACCTCTATAACTGAAATAACCTGTATTCTGACCTCTATTAATGGAACCCTCTGTAAATGAGACAGATATTTATTTGTACCTGGATATCTGAGACACTGGGTAAGTGGAATACCTCTATAAGTAAAACAAATTTATAGGTCCCTTAAAGTCTTACTTAACCAGGTTTCACTGTATATTGAATATTGACTGCTAGAAAGAGCGTTTTTTTAGGTCAGGTCAGGCGTTTTTTTACCGTTACTGCGATACTTGCGATTTTTATGTGACTTAAGCGTTTTTCGAGTACATTAATATAGTTTTGTTCATTCTCACTCTTTTTTTAAGTTGTTTTGTAGGTTTTTTCGGTATTTATTACTTTTTGTTGTTTTTTTAAATTTTTTGTTAATTTCGTCACATTTTTTTTTAATTATTGATATTTTCTGTTATTTTTTTAAACCTTTTGTTAATTTTCTTTTGTTAATAATGTTGTCGGACATTTTTTTTACTTAATTGTCAGTATGAATCCGTACTTGGAATTAGTATTCCATACATTTAGTTTGTGGAATTTCGCCGCATTGATAACTACAGAAGAGGCGGCAATAAACGCGGCAAAAGCTTGGAGAATGATACCTAGTGCGGTACCTGAATGCCCCAGTTGCCGCCGCCCGATGAATATAAATTCTCAGACCTACCCGATATGCACACAAAATTTTCTAAAAATCGGTAGAGCCGTTTCGGAGGAGTTTGGTAACAAACACCGCTACATGAGAATTTTATATATTAGATTTATTAAGAATCCCAGTAGTTGTTACAACAATAATTTACATACATTACACAACAACAGGATTGGCCAAATGTACAATGGTTTAAAAGGAAAGACAGCTTGCCATTATCAGGTATAGTTTTATTTGCCGATCTACTACAGTACGCTTTTTAAGACATTTTCTACCACGAACTGTGAAATTGTGGAATCAACTTCCTCCAGCGGTATTCCCAAATAAATACGACACGGGGGCCTTCAAGAACAGAGTCAATATTTTCCTTAAAAGGCTGGCAACGGATCGGTGACCCTTTGGTGTTGCTGATTTCTATGGCCGGTGGTGATTGCTTTCCAGCAGGTGACCCACATGCTCGCTTGCCTCCCTCCCATATATAAAAAAAAAAATGATGAACATAACTAAATTTTGTTAATAATTTTAGTTTATCATAGGCTTTTGAACCATTTTTTTTTCGATTTGTTATTTAAAGACGTCACAATAATATAACTATAAGTGAAAGAATTACTTCGATTGCATAAAAACTTCTCAAGATAATGATAACTTGATGATCTCAATTTTGGACTATCCCGAAAACGCTTCATACAAAAGGCTGATAAAAAATGTTATGACGTCGCAATAATTTTATATGCATTAAATCAGAATTTTGTATGACGGCTATGTTAAATATCGCGTTTATGTAGCTAGTGCCGTAACAAAAGTTATAATATTTTTTATGGTTTCTACAATGGTAATATCTTTTATAATTTTATACTTTTAAAATGAACTTTCCCACCAAACTTTGATTGACCATAAAACACATCGGACATAAGTTATTACAATTTTTAGACAGCAGATCGTTCTAGTTTTATGCATTTTGCGTTACTGATATAGAGTTTACTAATTTTAGTCCCTTGTTCACATACCTATTGTATTCCCCGTACTTTTTATTGTGCAAATAAATCATATTCTATCTATCTATGATCTCTACAGATGTACACTGTCACATTACCGTTATAATCACTTAATTACATACACCTAATAAATATCTTCTAAGAAATATTAATGCTGAACATTATGAAGATGGAATTTAGATTTATTTAAAATGTAAAATGCATAATATCCACAATTATGACACTAGAGCATTGTGAATGATCTAGAACTTTCTTCAAATCAAGTAATAAGAAACTACCCTCAAATGAAAAAGCCACTACAAGTTTCTCGATATTTCCTTAATTATTTATAAAAATAATGTCAAAGAATGATTGGTAATCCAAGATAGAGTGGAAAGCAACTGGCCATGACGTTGATGTTGAACAATTTTGGACTTGTAAACATTTTTGTCACTCTGTACTTGATAATGGAAAGTTCCCAAATTACCTCCCAACTAGGAGAAATACAGAACCATCGCAAAACCTGCAGTTATAAGCGAGAATAGTCATGAACCACTACCACCCTCTCAAGAGTGTATAGAAGAGAAAGATCTTCTTTATATCACAAAGGTGACTTACAACTTGCCTGATGAAACACAGTTATAGGAGCCTATGGCGGCTTGAAGCAACAAATCACACACGAGTAGCAGACCTTATAGACTCCAGGGAAAAACCTCAGCAGAGAATTCATTATACAATTTGCGAGTTCGACGAAGATAACCAAGAAACCTCTTTAAAACAACTATTTACTCATATAAATGAATAACTATGCACAAGAATATAAGCCAAAAACTACAGACACCAAGTCACACAAAGACTACAATTGCTATAAAACGAGAAATAACCAAAGAATATTGCAGAATTCACTTTCCAGAAGTCTTGAGCACTAAAATATTTGTCTGTAAATTGCTTTTTGAGGTTCAGTTTTAACGATATTAAATTAAACAGAAGGGTACATTTGAATTACAAAGCAAGAAGGACGATTCTAACCGGACTGGGGTATTGAATTTAACGAAGTAATCAATAATGAGGCGGCTGGTTTTATTCATAGTTCTATTGCACCCACCACTTTGCAGTGTATAGAAAACACATACATCAGTGTTGTAAGCAATTATTTTGCAAATTCCCCACATTTATTTTCAAAAAATTATCAAACTTGTACGAACTAATAATAACTTAGTTTATAATATTTTTGAAGGTATCTTAATTAAAATGTATATTATAAATGAGACAATTTAATCATTAAAGTTTTAATGTAATTAATGATATATCAATAATAAAAATTTATAATAAATCAATTAATAATTAAATAAATATTTTATTAACCTTTAACTATGGACGTTACATTTTTGTTACATTACTATGGACGTGCGGCCTCACAGACCGCTATATTTATGGCCTGGTTTCTATCTTGATGAGTAAGTATTGTATCATTTTTTGTTTTTATCCCTTATAAGAGTTACTAAATGTAAATAAAAGATGTAATTTTAATGAAAAATGTATTTGTTTTAAACTAAATCTAACGACAAATGAATCAGAGGCACTTTTCAGACTTTTTAGCTTGAGATCACTTTATAGGTGACATTTTTAGATAATTTAACTTCTATTACAATAAAATATAGAAAACAAAGAACATAAAAAACTTAAAATAATCTTCTCAAAACTAAACATAAAAATTTCGACAAGGGCCCAACTTGGTCATATTTATAGGCAGTCTGTTCATAGCGGCTTAGAACATTGTAGGCATATTGGCTATTTACAGCCTACAAAAGTGTGTAGGCTGTAAACAGCCAATATGCCTTTTGCCTGCAGTCGTTGGTTGATCGTTTTTTGACATTTTAGTTTACAAAATCTAAAACAAACAAAATCACCGTCAGCGTCAATTTATAACACAAACGTGGACGCGCGGTCTCACAGACCGCACTCAAAATATAAAGCGAAATTTCTCACGCAACATTCAGCCGGCGACCTAATCTTCACTCTCAACGGTCGTTTCGCCACTAAAACAGAAGCTACTGTACTGGGTACGCAAACTGTAAGCGGTCTGTGAGACCGCACGTCCATAGTTAAAGGTTAATTGGGAATTCTGTTTTTTTATATTTTTAATGTATTTTTGTTTTACAAATTAAAAAATGTATTAAAAATGAAAATAAATAAATAAATGAAATAAATATAATGATTCAGTACTTTTTTTTATGTATTACTACAGGAAAGATACAGCCACAGTCCACTTGATGGCAAGCAATTACCGTATCCTATCTAGGGGTATAAGTGGTTTAACAAGATCTTTGAACCAAAGCCAACTTCGCCTGCACGTGGTGCACCCTGCTGACTGACAAACGAAGCTCTGGCGAAAAGAGAGGTAGGGAGCGTAATTGTAAGCTACCCGACTGGGGAATGTACTTCCACCTCACTGAATACCGCAGCCAAATAACAATTCCCTTGAGGGTTGTTGTGTTCCTGCGAGTGAGTGAGGTCACCAGAAAAGAAGGAGATGCTGCGTTGGCAGCGAGGTGTTAATTGCGAGCGTTAATACGGTTACGGTAACCGCTTCACATCAGGCGGGCCGTATGCTTGTCTGCCACCCGACGTAGTATAAAAAAAATCTTTGATAAATGTATATGATATTTGAACATTTTAAGACCTGGAAATTTAGACACCATAAAAAATTGAGAATTGAGCGTTTTGAACCGAAACAAAATTTTCGAATATATTCAGTTTATTTAAAAAATATTATTCATACCATTTGATAAAGCTCGTAAAGTATTCATCTCTCAACATCAGTAATCCGTTTGTAAGTATCCTGCACAGTTTAGAAAATAACATTCCTTTAAATTCCCCTTTTTGTCACATTCCCCGTTTCTGACGCTAAAGTCCCCGCGAAAATGGGAATTCCTCTTAATTCGACAACACTGAAGCAAATTTTACAAGTCTAATTTAAATTTGTCAATCTCTGCTATATTGTAGTTGTCAGTTGCTGTATTGTAGTTGTCAGTGTTAACGATCTTCTTCTTTTCGTTGCCAGCAATCACTTTTCTGTCTAAGTTTTTTTATCACTTGGATGCTCGAGTTCTAGAAATTCCATTCTATTTTTAATTTTTTTGAAGTAGTAAAGCTTGCTTAGACATTTTGTAGGAAATACTCACTGGCACAAATTACAGAGAGTACAGAAGTAAAGGTACGTACAAATACTCTTTAAGAACACACATAATAGAAAACACTCACGTACACGAAATGCCGGAGTCCGGTAACCGCACTAAGCCGGACTGGTGCACCCGCGAGTGTTACTCACGCATTGCGAAAACGCTCTAGGTCTCACACACGCATGTATAACATGAAAATTTAAAGAAAGAAAAAAAGTTATAAATGCCCAGCTAGTAGGTGCCTAAATTCAATATTAAACAGTGAATACATATTTTATTACGCTGCCAGTCGTTTTAGAAGGATAGACAGAAAATAATAATCTGTATTCAGTAGTATTTGTATATAATAATTGCATACTGTCGTAGATAATTAGGTGAAAGTAATTATGGTATATTTAAATTCATAAGGAAGCTGGAAGGTTTTTTTAATACTGTTATAGAAGGCACGTATATTTTATAGAATAGTTTTGTTTTAAAAAATACAACAAACATTATGTTGTGCAAAGCTTTTGTTTGAACGAAATTAGAACATTTCGTCAGTATTTTTAATTGCGGCCATGTAACTACGTTCACAAATTATTTAATTTATTTTCTTTGAAGATAGCCTGATATGATATACTCGTATAAGCATCTTATGATAACAAATTCTTGCTTAGACAAAATTTTATTAAATTTTCATTAAAAATGTAAAAAAACCTATTAAAATTTTGTATGTTGTTGTATGAATGTGTATAAGTGGACTGTAGTTTATATTTTTACTGGTTACTCAATAAAAGAAAACTTTATAGTGGAGCACAGTTTAATGGCAGCGATTACACCATGACGGAAACAACAACAACAGGAAGACAGTATTGCCCTGTCAATACATTACACAAAATACACAGGTGTTACCAGTATATAATTTATTTTCTAACATTCATGTTGAACGTCTCAACAGTTGTATATTTATAGTCTAACTTAAAAAAAATGCTATATTTGTTGAGCTCTCGAGCCCCTGGGGCCCCCGCTCTACTACCCGTTAATTACGCCACTGCGCCTAATGTAGAACGGTTACTATATATAGCTATACAGGTCATACGCTTGTTTGTTACCCAAGTCGTATCAAAAAACATCGTCATATTATATGCAATTTACAATGAACGTAAACTTAACCATACTTCTTGAATCACTCAGATAAACGCAATTCACTCCGGCTTATTACTTGCTCTTTCGGGGGGTAATTTCGTTATCGAAAAAAAAAAAGTTTTTATAACCTCGTTCATTATAGTACATACTCGTAAGTTGTACACAATTAGTAGTAAATCGAATCCTAATTTCTAACACAACACAAATTACTTACAAGCGTGTCTCCCGCGTTAAAAATACTGAGTGGTATTTGGGGTGTAAGAGGCTCACCATCATCACTCAGTCAATGCCAACATCACCTGCAAATGGTACACCCTGTTGGTTGGCTCTCGCGAAAGAGAGGTGGGAGTTGGATGGGACACAGCGTAATTTTAAGCTGCCTTAGTGGGGCAATACCTCCACCTCACTGAATTCCTTTAGGTTTTGCTGTTCAATTATTGAGGAACGAATATAGTGAATTTCTGACGATTTTTAGTCATAACTATGCTATTTATGTCCTTGGAGCCGGGTCTATGACATTACAAGATTAATTTAGATAATCGCAAAAATAATTGTAACTCTCGCCTACATTGTGATTGCCAAAACTAAAAAGAAGACAAGAAAAATGTTTTTTACGATTTTTTTTTTTGAATTTGTTTGTTTTGAAGAAGAAGAAATTTGTTTTCAATCAATACTTATCTAAATAATGCAATAATTTAATCAGTGCCTATTTTTAATAATTCTGTCATTCGCCTATAATTTATAAATTCCTTGCTCGCATACACTTATTATGGATTGCCTTGCTAAAGGATCATTCGCGCCTTCGTATGTTTTGTTTCGTGTTTGTTTGCAGAAATTGCAAATGAGAAAAATATTGAAAAGCCAAGTTTTTAAATGAGATATTTAGGTTTTAACAATAAAAAAGTAATGTAGGTACTTGGTACGTCGTGTTCAAACTGTGATTCTCTATTTTTGAGTCAGGATTGACTCAGTGTCAAAAATAGAGGTAATTAAAAAAAATATTCTAGAACATGGAAAAAAAATATTTATATATACAACAGCCAGGATCAAGAAGTGTCGAGAACCATGGTCTCCGAAATATGAACTTTTTTACATGGAAGCTATTTTTATACTTTAGAACAAACCCAACCTGATGGTAAGTAATTATTTCAGCCTATGAATAATTGCGGCGTTAGAGACAGCATTCACATATTGCTGACTCAGAAAGAAACACTATCCATAGAAATAAATAAATATTCTTAAACAAATGTCATATTTCTTAAACAATTAGATGGTGAGGCCATCTAATTCCAAACTAAGCAAAGCTTGTACTATGGGCACTAGAAATTGACAAACATACATGTATATATATTTTTGTAAACACATATAACTTGTGTGTTAGTGGTCCATCATCATCTTTGACCCAAAGCCAACTACACCGGCATGTAATGCAGGATGCACCACATGCAGTTGAGGTGACTGACAAACATGACTGGCATATTTCAAGTGTTTATACAGCTATGTTAACTGTTTGACATTAGGTGGACCATATAGTTCTTGCCTTTTGACATAGTATAAAAAAAAACATGAAACTTCATAGAAATACTAAGACATGTACAGTCCAGGGTCAGTCAACAAACAGAACAGAGTCTCACCTATAAGAAAATTTAAATTGAACATCAACAATGTTAGATTGGCTCAATGTGTATTGATTAATGCTACAACAATGCGGGCAAGAATGTTCTTCGAATTAATGCGAGGTGAGCTAGCGCTAGAAACAATATGACAATTCCGCAAGACACTGGCGACTCTGGCGAGCGCCCTACTGATTGAAAATCAATTGAATAATCGATTAAAAATTTTAAAGATGTAATAAAAATAATCTATCTGGTATAATACCTCCAGTTATTTAAGACCTATTTTTTAGTAAATGACTTATAATGTCAAATTACTTATTTTAAGAATAAAACTGAAAATAGAAGATAAAATGACAGGAAAACTTTTTGATATTTTATCCAGTCAACTTCATCAAATCATGTTTCCATCGGATATTTTCTCTAGTATATAAAATTTATTATCCTAAAATAATTTCTAGAGAATGATTAAAACAAATTAAAGAATTTTTTTTATATTGTAACAAATATTGTATTATAATGTTCAAGGTAAGGTTTTGAGGTGTTAGTGGTTCATCAACATCTGGCGAAAAGAGAGGTAGGGAGCGTAATTATAAGGTACCCGACTGGGGAATGTACCACACCACCTCCACCTCACAGAATACCTGCGGTATTCTGAATATTTGCGAATACCTGCGGTATTCTGAATAATTGAGAATACCTGCGGTATTCTGAATAATTGAGAATACCTGCGGTATTCTGAATAATTGAGAATACCTGCGGTATTCTGTGAGGTGGAGGTATAAAACAATTTTCTTGAGGGTTGTTGTGTTCCTGCGAGTAAGTGAGGTCACTAGAAAGGAAAGAGATGCTGCATTGACAACTGGGGTGGTGGCGCGCGAGCGATATTTTATGTTGCGAGCGTTAACATGGCTATGGTAACGGCTTCACATCCGGCGGGCCGTATGCTTGTCTGTCACCCGACGTAGTATAAAAAAAAACCTGCATGTGGTGCATGCAGCTGAAAAATAGAAGTTAATTCTAATGTCCTGATGACGATTCATCAGGTCCATTTTAGTCTCCACTACAGGAGCACGACCCTCTCTCGTCCGTCCTAGACGGAAGGAGGATTTGGCCTACACTCCTCACGCTGGCCAGACGGGTTGGGTTACCTGATCAATATTTGATAATGTATTTACCTTAGTCGCCTTGTACGTCATCCACGGGAAGAAACGGAGTGATTCTATTCTAGTCTACTGGAAACCACACGGCCAATTCTAATGTAACCAGTGATAATTTATTTACCGTTTTAGATTAGCTGCCTTGCGAACAATGTCGCGGTCGAGGTCACGGGGCCGTTCGTCCGTAGACTCGTCTCAAGTGCCCTCCTTGCGAGGAGGGCACGCCTGATGGGACGCAGGCGGGCTTCTCCAGAGGCCGATCGTTATCAGAAGTCGGCAATGGTTATTAGCCAGTGAGTATTCTTTACTTTGTAAAATTCATTATGTTTTTAACAGATTTCAAAAAAGCAGGAGGTTCTCAATTCGATTGTATTCGAGTGTATTGTATGTATGTTCTTCGATATCTTCGCGAATTGTGAACCGATTTTAAAAATTCTTTTTTTATTTGAAAGGGTATGATTACAAGTGGATTCACCAAGTCAGGATCTCATGATGGAATCCCAGAGAAATCAAGCGAAACCCTTAAATTTTATAAGCACGTATGGTCAGTTTCTATTTTTTTATTTTAAAGGGTATGATTGCGAGGTTGTTCCATATTCACCAAGTCAGGGTCTGATGATGAGACCATTTTTTTTTGCCGTTTTTGTAGATAATGGTGGGTTCGTGCGCGAGTCCGACTAATTACCAAAACAAAATTACAAAAGTCGAAATTAACCATTTCGACTTTTGTATTGTCAGATAGTTAATTGATTCAGGTGTTATTTTGCGAAGGTCAAATTTACAAGCAATTTGATCTACATTACTTTGCGTGCTTCCGCCACCAATTAGTTCATGAAAACTACTACCGACCGGCGCCCACCCACTACACCAGTGTTTCGCAAACTTTTTGTATTTAAGGTACATGTAGGAAAAAGAATTTTTTTTATAATTATTAATGAAAAAAATCAAATTACATTATAAATGTATTTATAATACTAAAGTATATAATCACGTATGAGTATTAACAAAAAATAACGTTATTTATTATCATTTTTTTATACCACTAAGGTGACAAACAAACATACGATCCGCCTGATGGAGAGCAGTTACCGTAGCCTATGGACGACTGTAACACCAGAGGCATTACATGCGCGTTGCCGACCCTGTAAAAACCTCTTTACATCCTTTTTGAAAAACCCCATGTCTCCTGGGATCAGGAAACCTTCAACAGGCAGTTCATTCCACAGACTGGTAATATGTGGAAGAAAACCTCTGGAATCTTACGCACAGTACGTGACCACTTCGGTTCTAATCTGTGAGGATGAATTCCCTGTCGACGGCGAGCGGTGCGACTCTAGAAGTAGGCCGTGAAAAATCCTCCTTCCGACTAGGACGGACGAGAGAGGGTCGTGCTCCTGTAGTGGAGACTAAAATGGGCCTGATGATGATGATGATCACGAAATACGTTGAGTATCGGTATTTAGATTGTGCGTAATATTTTTTTAATTATTTGTGACATCAAGAAAGGTAGGGCATAGCATATTTTTATTTGGGTAATATATTTTTCTCACGTCTGTCTATTCAGCTTTATGAGATAACCTTATTTTTTCGAGGCACACCAAGTAATGCCCACGGTACAATCAGGGGCGGATCCAGGGGGAGGGTCATGGGGGTCATGACCACCCCCTGGGCTGGGTCCAGGACCTAGACGGACCACTAATTAAAATAGTTAAACTTAAGGTGAAGTGAGTCCAGGAAACACGCTTATTGAAAGAATAGTTCTATTAAACTATTTCAATTTGGTTCCTAGAAATTTAACTATGAAATCTTAAGTCCTTTCTGCAGGGCACAAAGCTATTGAAAACACAATTAATAATTTTTGGCTCGATAGAAAAAAATCGCGAACTTACTCTCTAAATTTGCACTAAGTAAAAATTATAACTATTTAATACAATTTTTTTATAAGGAAATTATACCAAAATTTTCATAATTTTAATTACGAGAGCACTATGCTATTACTTTTAAAAATAAAATAATTTGAATAAAATTATTAAAAGAATAACGATTTGCGGTCGCGCACCCTCCCCGATTCTCGATCGCTCTCAACGTCAGTGCTCTAGGAGCTGCGTTCGAGGTAAGACCTGTGCCGCGCGTCCGTTCAACGCGTTGTCAATAAACACGTTGAAATAAACACAGTGTAGGAATATCAGTAAGACAACAAAACAACGATGATGATGATACATTTATTTTTTTACTGAGTCCCGGTTTTTTTTTCTCATGCTAGATGTTTCTTTGGAAAACTTTATTATAAATCTTTCTTGGAATATCTGTAAACCCACATTGAAATTCGTTCAGTAGCGATTGTTTATCGCATACATGTAGGTACGCGATCATCGAAATCGGTTTGGCCGTTTAGGCGTCATAATTTTTATTTTTTATACTTCGCGGGCCGTAAAAACATACGGCCCGCCTGATGTGAAATGGTTACCGTAGTTATAATAACGATCGCAAATTAAAATATTGCTCGCGCACCGCCACTCCCGCTACCAACACAGCAACTCCTTCCTTTCTGGTGACCTCACTCACTCGCAGGAACACAACAACTCTCAAGGGAATTGTTATTTGATGTACGTCAGAATCGCGGGTGTATTTCCCAGATTGGCATAAATTTATTATTGTTATATGGTACCTTCTGTGTACTTTTACGTACCTCTTCCGAAAATCTGTGTACCCATGCCAGTACAACGATATTTTGAAAATAAGGTACACCCGCCATTCTGATGTCAGGACCGCGGGTGTACTGTTGACCAATATAATATGTAGCTTAGTGCATTGTATAGACAGATTTGGTACCTCGTGTGTACCTGCAGAAACAAGTAATAAATAAATAAAATACGGTAAGCTTTCTGAGAAAATTAAAAAAGCTCGAACTGACGCCATTACTATTTTATGGAAAACATGCTAAATAATATATTAATGCGAAATTAAGTTTGTTTGTTGTGCTGTTACGCCTAAACTAAAATCTTTTGCCATGAAATTTGGTATACGTAGTTTATATCCTGAACAACAAATATAATAGAATACTTATGTACCTATATTTTATTCCGAAATTTCTATGGGAGCCCCGGGCAAAAGCTAGTATTTTATAAAAAAAAATATTATTAATATTATGACTAAAGTTAAAATTATAAACAAAAAGTATAAAAAAGACAAATATAATATTGCCTATTTTATTTAAAATATGAAGATGTTTGTCGGTGATACGGCCTACCATACCTGCATTAGAAAATGTATTTCAAATAAATCGAATGTCAAGAATCGATCTATTGCGGGTCTTTTATCTAAAAGAGGGACATGAGTAGCTAGCTAAAAAAATGTGAACAATCAAATTATATGTAAAAAATATTTGGTTCGGTATCATTATGTAGGTATTACAATATTATGTAAGTAAGTGTCGGTCCTAGAACTGAATAGAAATAATTTATACTTTATTAATATCGATATCAGCACATGGATATGAATAATTGAGAAGGAAATACGCAACACAGAATAATAATATCAGCAACATACGAATATGATCAGCGGTAGTTCTTGCACCAAAGTAATTCAAGTTATATTAAGTTAGTTATATCATAATACCTACTATGTTGTACTAAATCGGTCTAAGCGGCTTAACCACTTTCTTTGACGTTTATACTTAATATTATTAGGATGTTCTCCATAAAATAGTAATGGCGTCAGTTCGAGATTTTTAAATTTTCTCAGAAATCTTACCGTATTTTATTTATTTATTACTTGTTTCTGCAGGTACATACGAGGTACCAAATCTGTCTATACAATGCACTAAGCTACATATATTGGTTAACAGTACACCCGCGGTCCTGACATCAGAATGGCGGGTGTACCTTATTTTCAAAATATCGTTGTACTGGCATGGGTACACAGATTTTCGGAAGAGGTACGTAAAAGTACACAGAAGGTACCATATAACAATAATAAATTTATGCCAATCTGGGAAATACACCCGCGATTCTGACGTACATGTTATTTGGCTGCGGTATTCTGTGAGGTGGAGGTAAATTCCCCAGTCGGGTAGCTTACAATTACGCTCCCTACCTCCCTTTGCCAGCGCTTCGTTTGTCAGTCAGCAGGGTGCACGGCGTGCAGGTAAAATTGGCTTTGGTTCAAAGATGTATAATTAATTGTAAGCTACCCGACTGGGGAATTACATCCACCTCACAGATTACCGCAGCCAAATAACAATTCTCTCAATCAATCATGAAATCAAATCAATATATTTTTTTGTAAATACATACATACTAACTGTTACCCGTGGCTTCGCCCGCGTGGTCCAGGGAAGCTGCCATTAATTTGTGTATATTTTTTTCTTGTTGTCATTTTTTTACTTGATGGGATAAAAAGTAGCTTATGACACTCTCCAGACCGTAAACTATCCTCTTACAGATCGTAAACTAAACTCTTGTAAAAGCTTATTACCTTTCACTGAATTCTGTTTAATTGTGTGTATATGTTTACTGTATATAATCCTATAACTTAAGCGCCTGTTTTGTATGTCCCTTGTTCTGATTTCGTTATATTCATTAACTTTAATAATGTGTATGTATGTGTGTATATATGTGTGTATGTATATGTGTATGTATATGTGTATGTATATATGTGTATATATGAATATATATATTTGTATGTATATATTTGTGTATGTATATGGGTATGTATCTTATATATGTTAATACGTGTATTTATTTATTTATTTTTTATTTTTTTATTTTTTTTATTTATGAGACCTTTCTCACTATAGCTTATTATATCATTTACTTTTATTACAATGCGCCACCTACCTTTTTTGCTTTTGTTCATTGTTAATGTAATATATATGGTTGCCTGGAAGAAATCGCATCGCGATAAGGCCGCCCTTTGTACTCTAATTCTGTATGTACTTTTGTTTGTATTTTATTATTGGTGCAATAAAGTATATTGTATTGTATTGTATTGTATTGTATCCCCGTTAACAAAAATCATGTCGGTACTTAGGTTACTTTCGATGTAAAAGAAGGACAAATGATTACAAAGTTTATTTTTCCCATTGGATTAAGATGTTTTTCCGTGATAAAAAGTAGCTTATGTCACTCTCCAAATCGTAAACTATCCCCATTAAAAAAATCACGTCCGTACTTAGGTTCGTGTTTGACGTGAAAGAAGGACAAATGATTAACTTTATTTTTTCCCGTGGGAATAAAATGTTTTTCCTTGATAAAGAGTAGCCTATGTCACTCTCCAGGCCTTAAACTATATAAAAAAAAAAAACATGTAAATCCGTTTGTTACTTTTGACGTGAAAGAAGGACAAACAACCTTTTACCTATATTATACTATAGTGATTTAATCTTAAAAGATAGGCATATGCGCAAATTTACGCAGCGCACGCAACGTAAGCCCTCAAAAGGAATATTTTTTTCCCGTTTTTTATCGGTGCTCCGCTCCTATTGGTGTTAGCGTGATGTTATATAGCCTATATATAGCCTTCCTTGAAATATAGGCTAACACTAAAATATTTTTTCAATTCGAACAAAGAAACAAACAAACTCTTCAGCTTTATAATATTAGTATAGATAATACATAGAAAACACCCAGACCAAGATAAACAGACATGTTCATGCACACAAATATTTACTCGTATCTTGTGCGGGGATCGAACCCACGACCTCGGAATAAAACTGGACATGGTTAGCCATTGGACCACCGGGGTTGTCAAATATAAATACTGTTAATATCAATACCGCTGTATGCTCGGGCATAGTAGCTAGGGACAGACGCGTGCTGTACGGCACATATCGATTCCTAGAAGGATGAAGAATAGTGTATGCTGGCGCGTGATAGTTAGTTAGTCTAAGCATGTACCTATTTTAGTTTGACCAATAATAAATATAATTGAATATAAAATAATTATTGAATAGTTTTCATTTTATTTTGAATTCTTTACTTTTTCATAATATACCAAAACATCACTTGTTTGCATGTTGAATATAATATACTTCATTAATAAAAAAAATGTATTTTTACATGTGGTTTATTTATTTTCATATAATTATATTTCCAGTAAGTACTTTTAACTATTGTATTGACGGGTGTAGCACTACGCGGGTGTAGGTAGTCGCTTCGCTATACTGTGGCGTCTCGGCAGCGATCGCGCGCTTGTAAGCGAGTACCCCGCGCCGGCTCCTCTCAAGCCCCGTACCTCACCCCCTCGAAAACGGCCAAGCCCTGGACTCACGTCACCTTAACGCTTTCATATATATTTTTGTCACAATATAAATTAAGTACAGTACTTCCATACATTAATAAAATACCTACTTTTTACCTGTATCTATTGTTCATCATCATCATCATCATCATCATCAGCCTGTATCTACCCACTGCTGGATATAAGCCTTCCCCAATGCCTTCCACCAGATACGATCCTCCGCCTTCCGCATCCAGCCGCTCCCAGCCGCTTTCTTAAGGTCGTCGGACCATCTAGAAGGAGGGCGCCCAACACTTCGTCGACCTATGCGCGGCCTCCACTCTAATACCTTCCTCCCCCATCTGCCATCACTGACTCGGCAGATGTGACCGGCAGATGTAACCGGTATCTATTATTATCAAAATTAAATTATAACTTGATGTGACTTGACCACAACTATGTGACCTCCCCCTAGCGCCAAAGCTGGATCCGCCCTTGGGTACAATAGTATTGCCTCGGCACACACTTTGAGGAACACTGCACTGTACAATACAACAATCTGGCGGTTTTACAAACCTCAGCTTATTTTGTATGATCCGACCCCGCGGTGCGCACTTTTGCATTGCAGAAGGTCGTTTCTACCACAAATAATTAAAAAAAAATATTAAAAAATATTTTTTATTAACACTAACTAGGTATTAACATGAAAAAAACAACAAATCAACTAGGTATGATTTACAATAACAATTATCATTTAATTAATACACAGTAATGTAATGTATTATATCATATAAGTAATGTATTATATAATACACCACTTTGCATCAATTAAACGAGAAATATTTCACAGTAGGATAATCTATTTCATTATATAATAGGTAGGGGAAATAGTAGTTTATGAAACTGTTGCATAATAAGGGTTATTAAAATACGAGTGTGAGTTTATAACACGAGCCGAAGGCGAGTGTTATAATAATACCACACGAATATTTTAATACCTAATTATGTGCAGTTTCATACACTACTTTATCTAATCTCATGAAATATATGATAATAATATTTTAAATACAACCATGAAGTTAATCTATCAGCTATAATTCTTACATAAAAATCCATTTGCAGATCGAGCATGCGTAGTGCGCATGCGCGACGCGCCGCGCGGCGCCGCGTTCACAGATTATGTAGAAAAAATTTGCATAGTTGCAATGTATTTGCATTGCAACCTGTTTAAAATACCTGTATCCAGGGCTGAAGCTGTATCGAAATGGTAAAAAAGTTATTTTACGATACAGTTGTCCTTCAAAGAGCTGTATCGAAAAATAACTTTTTAAATTTATTTTGACAGCTTGTGCGTAAAGACTGTCATTATGATACTGTGTTTAGTTTTTTAATGTGTAAATTTCAGTATGAGATTAGATAAAAGTCTTTTCGCATTTTAGTATGTATGAACTTGTAATAAAATCTCTTTGGTTATACCATTTGTATATGGCAGGTTTTGATATCTTTAAAAAGTTTAAATTTTAAAAAAGATAATTCCAAATTCAAATTAGGTAAATGTGTGATTTTCATTTGTTTTTTTTACTGTCAAGATGAGTGAATCTAAGTGCCCTACTAGACTATCATAGAAATATGATCATAGATGTGCGAGTCATTTTTAAATGAAGAACATATGACGGTATAATAACTACATATGATTCATATTGTCTATGATCATAGTTATGGGATCATAATTGACAGCTAGCGTACAAGTAGGATCATATCTCTGTATCTGTATTCGTCTACAAACAACCTCAAAAAATGAAAAATAGTCGTCTTCCAAATCAAAAAGTTTCGATTGGAATATCGAGACTACAAAAACCTAACCTACTAAAAAAAAGTAAGGTGTTATGGACCCCTCTCTCTGATCGCCTTGCTACCCATGATCTTATCCAAATGCGTCTTTTATTTCTTGTTTTATTCTTCACCGTTTTCTTTTTTTTTAGTGCAATCAATAAAATTGCACTCATAGCAACGGAAAACGCGGCTAAATCGTTATCCATCATGATGATATATGACGTTGATATGATCATGTGTGTATTATGTTAAAATGAAGAACGTCATCATATAACTATGATCATAGAATTTGACAGATATGAAATCATATAAAAATGATTTAAATATGATAATGTAATACGTGCCTAATGAAGAAATTCGATTCATTTTAAAATTTTACTACAAAAAAAGTAAAAATGCAACGCAAGCTGCGAAAAAAATTTGTGACGTTTATGGATCTAGTGCAGTGTCTGTGAGAGTAGCACAAATTTGGTTTAAGCGTTTTCAATCAGGAAATTTTGATGTGAAAGATGCACGTCGCTCTGGTCGCCCTGTAACCGATAAAATGGATGCCATTTTTGAAAAAGTGGAGCAAGATCAGCATATCAGTAGTTACGACGTAGCTGAAGAATTAGGAATTGACCACAAAACAGTTTTGGCGCATTTGAAAAAAGCTGGGTACACTAAAAAGCTCGATATTTGGGTGCCTCACGATCTCACTGAAAGAAACTTAATGAACCGTGTACTCATTTGCGATTCTTTACTACGATGTAATGAAAGCGAATCGTTTTTGAAGAAGCTTATAACTGGTGATGAAAAGTGGATCATGTACGACAAGAACGTGCGAAAAAGGTCGTGGTCAAAGGCCGGTCAGGCTTCACAGACTCTGGCAAAACCCGGGTTAACCCGCAATAAGGAGATGCTGTGTGTATGGTGGGATTGGAAGGGCATTATTCATTATGAGCTGTTACCGCCAGGCAGGACTATCGATTCTGAACTCTACTGTGAACAACTGATGAGATTAAAGCAAAAAGTTGAGAGAAAGCGGCCGGAATTAATTGACAGAAGGGGTGTGATTTTTCATCTTGATAACGCTAGACCTCACACATCTTTAGCCACTCAGCAAAAATTAAGAGAGTTTGACTGGAAGGTGTTAATGCACCCGCCGGATAGTCCTGACCTTGCACCTTCTGATTTCCACCTGTTTCGGTCTCTTCAGAATTCTTTAGGCAATGTCAGGTTAACATCACGAGAAGACTGCCAAAACCACTTGTCGTGGTTTTTTGAACAGAAGTCCCAAAATTTCTATAGTAACGGGATCATGTCTCTACCTACAAGATGGCAAAATGTTGTCGAACAAAATGGCACCTACATACTTTAGTTAAATGTAAATAAACTTTAGTAAAAAATGTTTTGAATTTTCATATAAAATACGAAAAGACTTTTTCCCCAACCTAATATGTTGTCAGTTACAACCTTGTGTCTCTAGTACTACCAGTAGTACTAGAGACCAATCCCATCATTGGTAGTACAACTGAACTCTTATCTGATAGTGGTATCTATTACTATTTCAACAGATATACAGTTATAGAAGCAATTTGATCTATACTACTTTGCGTGCTTCCGCGACCAATTAGTTCATGCAAAGTATTAGCGGCCGGTATACACCCACTACCGTTAGTAGTTGCATGCGACTGCCGTGGCTGCTTTGGTCGTCTCTGCTCCAGCTGCTGCGGTCGTCTCTGCGACTCTCTAACATCTGAAACAGAAGAAACGTGCGACTATCGCCGCCCCGGCTGCCGTGGTCTTCTCTACGTGACACTTTGGGGTGTAAGTGGTTCATCCACATCTTTGAACTAAAGCCAACTTCACCTGCACGCGGTGCACCCTGCTGACTGACAAACGAAGCTCTGGCGAAAAGAGAGGTAGGGAGCGTAATTGTAAGCTACCCGACTGGGGAATGTACCTCCACCTCACAGAATACCGCAGCCAAATAACGGTTCCTTGAGGGCTGTTGTGTTCCTGCGAGTGAGTGAGGTCACCAGAAAGGAAGGAGATGCTGCGATGGCAGCGGGGGTGGCGGCGCGCGAGCGATATTTTATGTTGCAAGCGTTAATATGGCTACGGTAACCGCTTCACATCAGGCGGGCCGTATGCTTGTCTGCCACCCGACGTAGTATAAAAAAAAAAAAAAAAACGTGCTTCGCTTCTATGCGAGTCATCATCAGGCGGTCTGTAAATATTGATGGTTACAACATACTTTTCGTAGGTTGTTCTTGTAAAGCAGCCACGGCAGTCACATGCATCTACTAACGGTAGTGGGTGGTTGCCGGCCGGTAGTAGTTTGCATGAGCTAATTGGTGGCGAAAGTACACAAAGTAGTGTAAATCAAATTGCCTTTTGTATCGTTCTTATCCCGTACGTAATAAGAGATAATAGTTTAGATCAATCATGATCTGCTTTAACTGTACAAATGAACGTCAATCTGGTGATAGATCATTTATTTGGCCAATTGTATAAAATGGCAGCCAGTGTCACATCAGAATGGGGTTCTTCAAAAAGGACGTGAAGACTTTTTGCAGGGTCGGCAAAGCGCGTATGATGTCCCTGTTGAAGGCGTCCAGAGGCTGCGGGAACTGCTGTCCATTAAGCGGGCCGTATGATTTCCACCACTAAGGTGGCTGACCTGGTTAAGCATGTATTTAGGTATGAAATAAATAAAAATAAATAGATATTCCTGGAGATATTCCGCAGCGCCATCTAGTCCCAAACTAAGCAAAGCCTGTACTATAGATAACTGATAAATGTACTTAATTATTTTTATTACTTAGTAAATTCATATATTTAATACATAGAAAACGCACAATATATTCATGCACGCGTATTAACAAAATAAATATGACTTTACAGGAACCGGTCGAAGATGACATCATGGGTACATGAACCAATTGTCATGGACGTTGTGGAACAGAGACAGCACAAACTACATCATATAATATACTATAACTATCGTACCACTATTGATCAGAACAAGTGAACTTCATGAACATACAGAAATGAAAACGGTCAGGGAGGAAATAAAAAACAGAGCAGGAGCATATAAACATTGTATGAAAGCCCATCCCAACTCCCTAGCGACAGCACTATGTGAGCCATTAAACTACAGAACGCTTTATAGACAACACATATGGGATCTTGTTCACTAAGGTTTTAACTTAATATGAGACAGTTTCCTCACTGGAGGAACAGTTCTCTCCTGTCACCAAACCCCTAAAACAGATCTGCTAAGGGCTTGATAAGCCGATCGCAGGATTATGAACAGAAATATATATATATATATATATATATATATATATATATATATATTGTACATATCTAGTAATTGTAAAAAAACCATTTATCTTGGTTGCTGTCAGAGGTGATATTAGCAGGACATTCTCTACCATAAATGTCAGCATGTATACTACACTGATGAATGTGATAAATAGACAACAGTATCTACAAACTTTTGGTCACAAGTTGACCACTGTGGAGATGAAATTAGCAGGCCGTTATCAACCATAAATGACAGCATGTACACTGAACTGAAGAATGTGATAAAGACAACAGTATCTACAAACTTTTGGTCACAAGTTGACCACTGTGGAGATGAAATTAGCAGGCCGTTACCAACCATAAATGACAGCATGTACACTCAACTGAAGAATGTGATAAAGACAACAGTATCTACAAACTTTTGGTCACAAGTTGACCACTGTGGAGATGAAATTAGCAGGCCGTTATCAACCATAAATGACAGCATGTACACTCAACTGAAGAATGTGATAAAGACAACAGTATCTACAAACTTTTGGTCACAAGTTGACCACTGTGGAGATGAAATTAGCAGGCCGTTATCAACCATAAATGACAGCATGTACACTGAACTGAAGAATGTGATAAAGACAACAGTATCTACAAACTTTTGGTCACAAGTTGACCACTGTGGAGGTGATATTAGAATGACATTATCAACCATAAATGTCCGCATTTACATTAAACTGATTGATGTAATAAATAGAAGGCAGTATCTACAAACCTTTGGTCACAAGTTGACCACTGTGGAGATGATATTACCAAGATGTTATCAACCATAAATGTCAGCATGTACACAGAACTGATTGGCTATACTAAGTTTTATATCCAATTATATTAGTGTATAAATTAACTAATCATTCCATTATAAGTAAACATAGGGAATGGTATCAAGTGTCCCATACATATGTTTGACTTGATCCCCCCCGCCTGGACGATTGGTGGAGCAAGTCTCCCATATTTAGGGGTCACATGATACCATTACTGAGGAATACCAAAAAATTGTGTTTATAATTTTTATTATCACATTTATTTATTTGCTAGCAAAGTACCCGTGCTTCGCTACGGGAACACTCCTGATTTGCGTCTATTTTTGTTAAGATTTCAGATATTTCATTTTTTCCCCATAAAGGACTGTTTCATATTGACCATTATTACAAACATACGCCATTTAGGTTAAGACGTCCCGGTAAACAATATTTTTGGCATTCGCACCAGGAGCCAAAATTGCAAGGCTTCCAGGAGAACTTACCCCTGAGCAAGCTATATACAACTGATCATGAGAGAAGCAGTCGTCTCAAGTCAACCCCAGCGACTTGCCCTGTGAGCTTTGTTAATGGTCATAGCGAAACACCTTTATGGGAAATTTAAGTATCTTAACTTGAACGGGGTGGTATGATGGAATAATGGGAGTGCAGGGTATATAGAGAGATTCCTCTACAGCGCATCCCTTACTGTCCTCACTCAACAACTCATCGTTCAAGTTGTTTAATTAAATTTAGTCAATCTTGACGTAGACGACGTAGTTTTCTGCACAAGATGTAGCTTCATTCGAAGGACGCAGTATTTTTTACGCCCTACGCGCGCGATGGACAACCTCCGGGGGTAACTACTGGGATGAGGTGAGCGATAAACCGTCATGGATAATCCCATTGTTTGAAATAATATCTCGTATATACCCTTTCCTTAATAACGAAACCATAGCGTGCTGTACAAATGCTAGGTATAGCGCCATCTAGTGATGAGTTAATTAAAATATAAATATAACATTTTTAGACATTTCTTGGCTGGGCGCTGGTCAAAAGTTAATCACAGACTCACTCGCTCTCTGCGAAGGTGAATAGACGTGATACGGTGACATATGTCATCGTAGTTAACAATGGCTACTAATAAATCAGTAATTAAGTGTAATAATTGTAACATTGTTATCTGTGAAAGCTTAGCATTTATACAGAACAAAATAGATATTATGAGTGAAGAGTGTCTAGTAAATCTGTGCTTAACGTCGTTTTCAACGGAGGAAATTGAATCCGCGAAGAATCTGCTGTTTGATTCAATTACGCCTAATCAGAGAAATGTAGCAAGAAAAGGTAACGGGAAATCGCAGAGAGATCTCTACGACATGATATCTCTTTTCAAACAGACAGAACCTGACCTAGTACCTATATTTGTGGCAAAGGACTTGCACAAACTACCACCGCTCTGCTTTGACCATATAGATGTAAGTAAGTTGCTAAAAGATATGTTAGTTCTTCAAAATACCGTAAAAACCATAAAGGATAATTATGTGACTGAATCTCAATTGCAAGAGGTCAAAAATGATATACATGCGTTGAAATATGCATCAATTTTAAATGAATCCAATTTGAATATTAACAGAAAGAGAGGTGGTGGTAGTGGAAAAATTGATAGTTTTTGCTTGGATAGTGGACCGATGGGACTACCCCACATTTCCGATAAATCTGCGCATAACATCACTAGCAGTTTACCGTCGTTGCCGAAAGAAGTAGCGACGAACCAGTCTAATGCGGTACGTAGTGAAGTAGATCTATCTCAGTCGCATGTACAGTTGACGCAGGGAGTTGTCTCGCTCTCTCAGGACCGAAGTGAGGCGATGACGCATCATCCCCAGTCGTCAAGGCGGTCAAGTGCCTCGAAGTCGAGTGAGATAGGGACGGAGATACTTTCGGGTACGGAGCAGAGTGAGACATGTAGGCAATTCTCTTTGGGCAGACAGGAACAAGAACCCGCTGTCAATGTCAAAGTCAGTAA
Source organism: Hypsopygia costalis (assembly GCA_937001555.2). Classification (NCBI taxonomy): domain Eukaryota; kingdom Metazoa; phylum Arthropoda; class Insecta; order Lepidoptera; family Pyralidae; genus Hypsopygia; species Hypsopygia costalis. The sequence continues at coordinate 10,860,958 of OW443347.2, read as the reverse complement.
TGTCACTATGACAAAGGCGTGGGCAAGAGTTGCCGGTGACGACGACGACGGTGTAAAATGTTACAATGACAATCAAAATCAACACAACGATGAATGGACAATAATTCAAAAGAAAAGACTGAGAAATAAGTTCATTGGAAATAGAGGAAAAGCAATATTACAACCGGACAGCAAATTTAAAGCCGCTGACGTCAAAATGGTGCCTTTGTTTATCAATAACGTCGACAAGGAAGTGTCAGAAAGCGATATCACTGATTATATATTGCAAAAAACAGCTGTGAGTGTATCTCTAAAGAAGATAAATACAAAGAAACACAAAAGGTACGATGCTTATAAAATTTTTGTACCACAGAATAAGCTGTCCATTTTCTTATGTGAGGGCTTATGGCCAGAAGGTATACAATACCGACGATTTGTTTACATTGACAGAAATAATTATGATGACCGCAGAAAAAGAGAGAACAGAGATGGGAGTGACATGAAGAAATAATATTTTTAATGAAAAGTGACATAAACAAGATATCAAATATAAAAATGGTTAGTTTCAACTGTAGATCAGTCAAAAGATCGGTGGAGTGTGTCAGGAAATTATGTCGATCAGCTGACATAGTATCTTTGCAAGAACTGTGGCTGATGCCAGAAGACATCCCCTTCCTGGGCAGCATAGACCCAGAATTTGAATACACAGGAAAGTCTGCAGTGGATACGAGTGTAGGCATACTACGTGGGCGACCCTATGGTGGAGTGGCATTATTGTGGCGGAAGAGTGTATTTAGGTCAGTCTCTGTGATCAAGTGTAATAGTGATCGGCTGGTGGCCATAAGCATAAATCTTCCAGATAGGTCACTACTTGTGGTATCAGTGTATATGCCGACGGACTCCGCTGACAACCAGGCTGAGTTCACTGAGTGTTTGGGTGAACTGGCAGCAACAGTTGAAGACTGTGGTATCGATTCAGTGTTTGTGTTGGGTGATTTCAATGCACAGCCAAGTTCTCGATTTGGTAAGGAGCTTATGAATTTTTGTGTAGAGCAAAAATGGAGATGTGCCGATATTGAAGTATTGGGACCATCGTCGGACACATATACATACGTGAGTGACATTTGTGGTTCTAAAAGTTGGTTAGATCATTGTGTTGTATCTGAAGCGGCATGGAAAACTGTTATCAATGCAAACATTTTATACGATGTCTATTGGTCTGATCATTTACCTCTGCAAATTATATGTAATTTAAATAGAGTTACTTGTAAAACTAGTAGTAGTATCACAACTCACAATAAGGTGACTTGGGGAGAGAGGAATAAACAACAAGTTATGTGTTATGCAAAGCTTTGTAATGAAAAGCTGAGGGAAATTGACTTTCCAAAGGAATTTCGAAAATGTAGTGACAATAAATGTAGCAATTTAGAACATAGGTTAGTATTAGACAAAATGTATTCAAATATTATTGACATATTAAGTGAGGCAGCGTGTAAGAGTTATGGTGGTGAAGTGGAGCGAAAGAAAAGAAAACATGTAGTAGGGTGGAACAAACATGTTCAACGCGCTCATAGGGAGGCTCGGTTGGGATATCAGAACTGGGTCTCACTTGGGAAACAGAAATCAGGTCCAGCATATGTTCATATGGTGGAAACACGGAAAGTGTTCAAAAGTAGGCTTAGATGGTGCCAGGATAACAGTGAACAGATTAAAATGGATATCATTGCATCTCATCATTCAAAAAAAGATTTTAGTAAGTTCTGGAAACATACAAACAAACTGAGTCCCAAGCCGAGCATCCCTGTGAGTGTGGGGGGTGTTAGTGAGCCTGACCAAATTGCTGACCTATTTAAAAGTCACTTTAGAGTGGCTTCTCCGTTGGCACCGGCAGAGGGCTCATCAAGGGGTTCGGAATTAAAAACTCCAGCACATATTATATTCACAGGGAAAGATGTGGGTTCCATAATAAAAGATATGAAGCGTGGAAAGTCACCTGGCCATGATTTTCTTAGTATAGAGCACCTACAACATGCTGGTGTGCACTTACCCAGAGTGCTCGCAATGTTTTTTAATTTATGTGTTGCGCATACCTACCTGCCGGACAACTTGATGAGGACTCTGGTTGTGCCGATTGTGAAAGATAGGACAGGAGATGCATCCGACATTAACAACTATAGGCCCATATCATTGGCATCAGTGTGTGCCAAGGTGCTGGATGGTGTGCTGGACAAACAACTAGAACAACATGTTACACTTCATGATGCACAATTCGGATTCAGGACTGGGCTGTCCACAGAAACAGCTGTTTTGTGTCTGAAGCACACCGTTAGGTACTACACTGATAGATCAACACCTGTGTATGCTTGCTTTTTAGATTTATCTAAGGCCTTTGATATGGTATCCTATGGGTTGTTATGGAGGAAGCTGTATGAAGAGACCACATTGCCTGGTGAGTTAATTGAAATGTTTAAATACTGGTATGGTCATCAAACCAATGTAGTGAAATGGGCGGGCGCACTATCCTCACCCTATGGGCTGGAGTGCGGGGTAAGGCAGGGGGGGTTGACCTCGCCTCGGCTCTTCAGCTTGTATGTAAATCGGCTGATTGAGGAGCTTAGCAGCACTGGTGTGGGATGTTCGGTTGGTGGGACTATTGTTAACAATATTAGTTACGCTGATGACATGGTGCTGCTAAGCCCATCAATCAGGGCTCTGAGGAACCTTGTTTCAGTCTGTGAGCGATATGCTGAGGCGCATGGTCTCAGGTATAACTCTATAAAGAGCGAGTGTTTGCTGTTTAGGGCTGGTACAAAACATTATCCATGTATACCTACAGTTACACTCTGTGGCACTCCTCTTAACTTTGTCAAGCAGTTTAAATACCTGGGACACTGGGTCACTGAGAAGCTCAATGATGATGTTGACATTGAGAGGGAACGCAGGGCGCTGGCTGTCCGTGGTAATATGTTGATCCGGAGATTTGCTAAGTGTACAAATAGTGTGAAGGTCACATTGTTTAAAGCATACTGCCAGTCCTTCTACACTTGCAGTCTTTGGATCAACTATACTAAAAGGGCGCGTAGCGTCCTGCGTGTCCAATATAACAATGTGTTCAGGGCGCTCTTGGGGCTGCCACGACATTGCAGTGCGTCAGGGATGTTTGCTGAAAATCGAGTAGATGACTTTTATTGTATTATGCGTAAAAGAGTGGCGTCCCTGATTCGCCGTGTGCGTGGCAGCGCCAATAGCCTCCTCGCCACAGTGGCAGAAAGACTACATGGGCCTATGTTTAAGAGTTATAGTGATATGCACGCGCCTCCATTACCCCCCAGTAAAATAGGTAGATGTCAAAAATAACCCGACAATTTAAATTTTGAAATCATTAATCCTTTTATTTTTTCACAATATCAGTTTCTTTGACATGTTTCATAATATATTGACATGCTACAATAAATTATTATAATTATAGACATAACAAAATGAATTGGACAATTTAATTTATATTTCATTTTTATTCCTATTTTTGACATTGCTATTTTATTTGACATATTACTTATTGAATTGACACTATTTTATTGTAATTTTGATAATAATTTTTGACATGTTAAATAATTAATTCTTACTTACTAATAATAATGTTTTATATGGATACTCAAATCTGAAATAAATGAATATTTAATTTAATTTAATTTACCCATAAACATCCCCTTTTTTTATGAATAACTATTCCACCAAGTCTCAAAATCGTAGGTGAATCGATTTCCAAAAAGAGATTTTTTTCAACCCCCTATTTTCAACCTCTTAGGGGTGAAATTTCTGAAAATCCCGTGTTAGTGCGCGCTTACATTGTATAGGGAACACATATTCAAAGTTTCAGGTTTCTAGTCCGCGTCCGCGATCGTATAAGCACTGATTGACGCCAAATACAAATTTAAAAACCTATTAGGATAACACTTCAGTCAACACACAAGTCTTATTCCATCAGCTTAAAAAGGATAAATCAAAGTTTAAAAAAATTACATGATGATGATCACGGCACGCTACCCGATAAAATATAAAAACAATAATATCCTTGATGATTTTCAGACTTTTTGACCTTTTCATTTTACTCCTTTTTTTCTCTTACTCGTGTAAAGTTTAGGATAAAATAGTTTAACTAATCTCGTTTCCCTACACAAACTTTGTAGCTCCGTTTCACCCTCTTAGGGATAAAATTTGAAAAATCCTTTTAAGTAATTTCGTGTCCACTATGTTATATTTTCAAATCGATGCCATTTTTGTAATTGACGTCCCAGAAAACCATAGAATCAACACCCATATTGATATTATGACTTTTCAACCCCATCGCACCCCCATAGGGGTGATTTTATGTCACGTCGGCTATGTTGGATTATAAAATTGTTGTTGTTTTCGTAATCAGCGACCCGATAAACCATAAAAACAATACCCATGACGACTTTTAGACATTTTCACCCCATTTTACCCCTTTAGGGGTTGAATTTTGAAAAATCCTGAAACACGTCTTTACTCATTTATCTATAGAAGTACTCGTGTAAATTTTCGGATAAAATAGTCCAACTAATCTTGTTTCCCCATACAAACTTTGGACCCCCGTTTCACCCCATTAGGGGATGAATTTTGAAAAATCCTTTCTTAGTGCACCCCTAGACGTCATAAGGAACCTACTTGCCAAATTTGGAATCTCTAGACCCAGCGGTTTGGGCTGTGCGTTGATTAGTGAGTCAGTGAGGACAAAGCCTTTTATTATTATAGATTTTTGTTTACAACTACATACAATACAAAGTGTGCTTTACTTATCTACTATTATTGAAATCACATAGGTTCTTTTGACATTGATTCTACGAATCATCGCTCAATATTTTTGTATCTGCCTATTTGTGTAACTTCTGCTTAGAACTAGAAAACATAAAATAAATTATGTATCTAAATAATCAAAACAATAAATAACTTCCGAAACAAAATAACTCAAATCTTTTTAGGTAAGGGTACAAAGACATCTTGGATAAAACATGAACGTAGTTTTATACAAAAACCTCAAATTTACAATTTTTTCAAAAGATAAGACCTAAACAAATTTAGCAATAAGTTTCGTTCATCTTTTACCACAGATTACATAATAGTTACTACGTTGCTTTTACCTATTGTAAATTTTGTAAGTTCTCTAGCAAAACAATCAATAGAATTTAAAAGGAACCTATTACTAAGAATAAAACTTCGTTATATTAAATTTCAATCTCAATCAGTCTTAATATCCATTACAGTCTTATAATTATCTTAAAGTTGATCAAGTCTTTTGTTTTCATGTGGTGTACTGTCTTTCTTTCACTCAATTTTGAACCTTCTTAATGATTTTGCAAACTCAAAGCTAATGACTCTTCTTGATGTTTATTTATAGCACTAATATCATCTTTATTAGACCACTTGAAAAATCTATATACCCAATCTCCATCACTGATCGAGTCATTAGGGTCATTTGCATTTTCTGATTCGCTGCAAGAGATATCACTTTCTTCTAAACTTAAATCTGATTCTGGCGACGGTGGTAATTCTTCATCTTCTGACGTTGTGACTTCTTGTTCTTGTGAATTTAGGTTACGCTTAACTACTTTTGCTTTAATTTTCCGAATTTTCTTTTCTTTTTTCTGTTTTCTAGCCGCCAATTCATTCTCAATTGTTATTTTTTCAGGTGTGTCAGTCAAGATCCTGGTACTTCCTTTTTTTCTTCCCTTTCCAGTGCCTTTTCTCGGTCCTGCTTTCTTATTACTTCAGGACTTCCAAAAGCCGATTTAGAAGGAATGGAAATATTCGTATAATGGGTTGATCTTTTTCATTATCAGATATCTCGGGAGTAACATCGTCGCTTGGTATTATTGGTCTTGGCACAACTTCAGGATTTACAAAATCTGATGTAGAAGGCATTGGAGTTGGAATTTTGTCACAATCGGTTGGCATTTGGGTTTATCTTTATTAGTAGTTTGCAGAGAAGCTTCATTTCCTTCTTCATCATCAGAAATGTCAGGAGTCACATCAACGTTCGGTACTGGCACTGATGCAGCATCATCATTTATTTCAAGCGCAGGTGGAGCAATTAAAGGCAATTCTTCATTGTTGGCTAAAGGCATCGGTACAGCACGAAGGCAGACTAGACATAATAGATGGTGAAGAAGTTCGTGAGGTTATTGCATTCTCATTTTCAGGTTCCATGTTTTCTCTGTCGGTAACGTAGGAGCTCAAATATTCATCATCTGTGAATATATCAGGGTTAAACGGGAAAATCCCAGTAATAGAAAAGCTCTTCTGAATATTTCTTGGCGTCATTGCATTTGGGAAGCATTGCCTAAACCTGTTGCCAGATCATATAATAAATTAATTCATATAATAAGTTAATGGTCGCCCTGGGTGACTAACCATCCAATTGTCGCATGCCGTATTATAATATGATTTCATCGTTCCAAATAATATCCAATACAATGGTTGTAGTTTTTGAGAGGTATGAGGTGGTATAGTTAACAGAATCTTTGCAGAAATTTATAGAATCAATGGTAATATGTGACTCATGGCTGTCGAGTATAATCAGACATGGATTATCTTTGCTGCATCTTACATGCTTGAGAAAAAATTTCAAATAAAGTAAAAAGTTTGGGACAATCATTCATCCACTGGTATGTGGCGCTCCTTCTGTGCCTGGTGGTCCACCATATCTATCATTTGCTGTTGCCAGTCTTTGCGAGGAAATATAAAAAATGGGGGCAGATGGTTACCTATAGCATTTATTGCACCACATACAGTAACGAGCTGCCTACGTTCGCCCGATGTGACTTTAGATACATGTAAGACAATTTTTTTTGGTTGGTGAACAGTGGTTATGCCAGTCTCGTTCACATTCCAAATTTGATCCAGACCAAAATTATAGCGCTGTAGTAAACTTCTTAAGTTGTCGAAAAATTTTCCGACATTGTGCCGATTAAATGTGGTTGCACAAGTCAAACTTGTGGCTTCAGGAATTCGCATGTTCATGAAACCGTAATAGAAATCGTATGTCGCTGTTTCATGTTCAGCCCATTTTGGTAGCATTTTTTTCTTATTTTCAGAGGCAAACTGAAATGCGAGTTGTCGTACAGTCTTAGGTGTTAATCCGTGATATAATTTCGTTCGTTTCGTTCGGTACTAAATTCAGTCAACATTTTCTCGAGCTCCTCTTCGGTGTTAATATGTTGGAAATAACTTCTTTTACATCATTTAATATCAATAACTTTGACATCATTTCCAGACATGGCTGTATAGAGTGCCATATTCCATCGTGAAACGCCCTATTTTTCATTAACTGAACAAAACGTAAACCTTCTGATCATCATCGCTTGCAATTTTCGCCGTTCATCCACGTCATGAGCATATTTTGCTCATCTTGATTTGCTCGTTCTACACTACCTTGAGATTAACTGTGGCGAGGTTTGCCATGAACTATTTTTAGACCACTCCATATAGAACACAACTCTTCAATTATATGATTTGCAAACTCGCGCCCATTGTCTGATCGAAGAATTGAAGTTGCACCAAATATACAAAAAATGTCCAAAAGCTTTTGAGCGACTTCGACAGCTCATTTGGATGTTAACGCGCGCAGCTGCACAAACTTTGTCAAATGGTCTTGGTCCAGAACATAAAAAATACTAGAAATCGTATGATCACCTATTAGTATGAAAACCTTTGTCGCCAAACTCACACATGTAAAGCAAAATATTAACGTGTTACTACATGCATGTTTGTGCTGTGATTGGTCTAAAAATACTGTAAAAAATGACATATATACAAAAAAAAAGTTAGTTCAAATTCAACCTAATGCAGTTATAACACGGTTCATAAACAATTGAATCCCGAACAAGCATCTAGTGAGCAATAGCTCTTATTATGTCAGATTCTAAACAGTATAGCTACTCGACGCAAGGTGGCGCTACTCATATTGATTTTAATATTATGACTTCTATCCTTGACTTAAGGTGAAGTGAGTCCAGGAAACACGCTTATTTAAAGAATTGTTCTCGTAAACTATTTCAATTTGATTTCTAGTAATTTAACTATGAAATCTTAAGTCCTTTCTGCAGAGCCTAAAGCTATTGAAAACACAATTAATAATTTTTGGCTCGATAGAAAAAAATCGCGAACTTACACTCTAAATTTGCACTAAGTAAAAATTAAAACTATTTAGGGGAAAAGGTACAATGATTGGCACTTTAAGCAAACTTCTGAGTTTAAACCTTTGTGTTTTTGAACTGACGCTTACGATGGACCGAAAAATGGCGCTATGTCATTATAAAAATATCCAAGAACTAATAAAAATACGTTTTTTTTCTGAGACACACTTTACATTATCAAAATTTTGGAAAATCGTTAAAAACACCCAAAAGTACTATTATTGGCCCCCTTCGGCATAGTAATTGCAACCAGCTAAAATATAATGATTGGCAGGGCCAATCAATAAGTGAGTGATGTGCCAATAAATATAGGGTATAATGTAATAGTGATGGGAAATAATACACAAATACAGAAGTAGGTTTAGAAATTTTTATTTTAGCTTAACCCAACTAACTAACAAAGTATTTGTTATTAAAATTTTATTAATTAAAATTATCATAATCAAAGTCTATCCACCTCATTTAGAAAATCTTGAAGCTCACTTCTGAACGTAGCACGTCGATTAATTACTTTTCTAGAGTTACCAATTTCACTTAAAATAACATTGTGCTTAACATTATGAGATACATCAAAAATATTTCTTTCTAAATTACTTTTTATTGGAATGTTAGATATTATTTTTACTGATTTACTTTTTTCGTTAGTGGTTTTTGTATTCATCAACATTTCAGTCTTCATGTCCAGTGTTTTTTTATTTTTTGGTATATCAGTTTCATTTATGTACTCTTTATCTTTTTCCGTAAAGTTTCTTTGAAATGTAGACACAAATACAATATTTATATTTCACAGTGTGGGCATTATTATACTTTTATACCACTAAGGTGGGAAACAAGCACCTTATGTACATATTACAATCTTAATAAGTATAATTACTTAGCGTCTACGTTGTCTGAGTGAATGTGGTGCGGTCCACCTATCCGGAGGTCTCACTATCCTGCCAGAAAGAGTTACATTGTCATTAGAACTATTTTGTTGATCGTGACCCAACTGTACATTACTCGTAGGGGGCGCGGGGGCCGAAGGCAAGGTGCTCGGAGAGGACGTCACATCATCATAATCTTCATAATAATATAAGCTTAAAATTTTTTTTTACAGGTGAATCTAAAATTATGTATTTCCTATTCCGTACTACGTTACGTACGTACGTTCACGTAATATTTGTGTTATTTCGCCAGATATCCACCTTTTACTAATAAAGTCCCTAATCTTAACCCTTTGACCTATCTTTAGTTGAGGTAATTTTTTAGCACCTTTGTCGTAATATGCCTTGTAACACTGTTGTTTACGCTCTAATTCTAATTGAATATTCGTTTTAGGCGATTCTACGAAATAGCCTGGGTCCGGTAGTGTACTACGTAGTTTCCTAGATTGTAAAATTTCAGCTGGAGAAGGAAGTTTACCACTCAAGGGCGTGTTAAGGTATTCTAATAGCGCTAATCGGTAGTCGCTTGATAAATGTAAACATTTTTTCATCATATTTTTTACTGTTTGTATGCTACGTTCAGCTTTGCCATTTGACTGGTGATTATAAGGCGATGTTCTCACATGTGAAATACACCATTCTCGCGCAAACTTTAAAAAATCTCTCGATGTAAATTGAGGACCACCATCTGTAACTAAAGTATCCGGAATACCTTGCCTACTAAATATGCATTTCAGATTTTCAATAATTGATTCGGACAGTGTACTTTTTAATTCTACTACTTCAATGAATTTACTGTAATAGTCAACCACCAATAGATAGTTCTTTCCCCCAAAATAGAATAAATCAGCACCTACTTTTAACCAAGGTTTGTTAGGTATTTTATGTGGCAATAATTTTTCTTTGGAATTACTTCTCTTGTATGTTAAACAAGCCTGACAATTAGCAATTTCATTTTTTAGTTGATTATTTAATTCCGGCCAAAAATATAATTCCTTTGCCCTTAACAAACATTTATCATATCCTAAATGACTAGAATGTAACTTGCCTAGTATTGTTTTCCTCAATGATTTAGGTATTATTATTCTATGATTTTTCCATAGTAATCCATACCTTGTGGTGATTTCACCTCTGTGTTGCCAATATGGTAAAATTATTTTCTTAGTTTGACTTTTGTTATCAGACCAACCTTTCATGACACACTTTTTTAACTCTCATTTCATCATCACTCTCTGTTTCTTTCTGTAATAACTGAAATTGTTTATCACAAATTGATTCCGCCGATGTAATAAAATGTATAGCTTCTAACTCGTCTTTAATACTGTTTTCAATGTTAGATGATTCACTATCAGGTAAATAGGCACGTGACAACGTGTCCGCTATCACTAGTTGTTTACCTGGCTTATATACCAACTTAAATGTAAAGGGTTGTAAGCGTAATAACATTCTCTGCAGTCTCGACGGAGTATCTACTATTGGTTTTTTTATTATTGTAATGAGCGGCTTATGATCTGTCTCTATAGTAATATCAGTTCGTCCATATATGTACGCATAGAACCTCTCGCACGCAAACACACAAGCATACAGTTCCTTTTCAATCTGAGCATATCTTTGCTCAGTTTTAGTTAATGCTTTAGAAGCATAACACACTGGCCTGTTGTTTTGTAATAAAACAGCTCCCAGCCCATTCTTACTGGCGTCTACAGATATGGTTATTTTGTCTTTCATGTTATAATATTGTAAAACTGGTTTTTTGGCTAAACACTTTCTCAATTGATCAAAGCTCTTATCATGTAACTCTGTCCAATGCCACTCAATATCTTTCTTTAACAGTCCTCTTAGTGGTTCAGTTTTGGTAGACAAGTTAGGTATGAAATTTGCCAAATATGTTATTAATCCTAAGAATCTCTCAACATCTTTTACATTTTGTGGTTTAGGCATATTTAAAACTGCTTGAACATGAGTATCATCGGGACACACACCATTTTTGGTTATTTTATGACCCAAATACTTTATCTCTTACTCTTACTTTATCTCTACCAAATTTACATTTATTAATATTTAATTTTAAATTTATTTTTCTACATCTCTCTAATACTTTCCTTAGCCTCTCATCATCGACTACAGAAATCCATTTATCAACAACCGGTAATCGACGTGTTCCAATGATCGACATCTAGTAATCGACATGTAATGTTTGTCACTTGTAGTTGTGTGTGGCTTTATCTAAGTATTATGATGATTTAGAAATAAAAAACAAGTTTAAATCAGTCTTTTAATCATATTAATTAAACCTCTCATTTATTAAACGACGTGTGGCAAATTATCCGTATTTTTTCAACATTTACGAATATAACAAAATAAGTTTTACTATTATACAATTTGTCTTAATTATTACAATATTTTTTAATCACAGACTTGTTATGCTATTAATATTTTTTTAGTAACCAGTCTTTTGAATTACGAGATCTTGTCAATGGCACACAAAACTAAGCTACATTTTAATTACTTATACGTAATAATCAAAATATTAGATAGCAGTTTTAATCACAGAATTATTACTTAATAATCTAATAATTACTGAAACCATAAAATGGTAGACTCTTTTAGTAACGGGGTTGTGACAAAAACAACAAAAATCTTCTAAAAAGTCCTAAAAATTAAGATTCAAAAAGCTGATATTTTTTCATTTCGTCTGAAGTATAAAACCCTCTTTTATTGCACAATACTGGTTTAGATATTGCTTCAACGATGTCAGACTCTTTGTACCAGATTTTATCTTCTTTTTCTGGCCACTTAAATGTGTTCCCTATGGAAAAGGTCATGGTGCTAATTTCATACATATTTCCGCTAACATCTTTTATTACGCCCGGGAAGTATTCCCCCTCGTACTTGATAATCACATAGTCTCCATTTCAATATTTTATTGTCTTATTAGAAAATCTGCTAAGTGGAACGTCCGTTCCGTTTGCGTTTTCACGGACATATAAATGTCTGGTGTGACGTCGTCATGTCTACACTGTACAAAATACTCTTGAGTATCCTGCATTTCAAACACATCATCGGGCGAGAGTTGGTATTTAGGTTGTGAACTCAAAATTGATTGACTCTCCATACTTTCAAAATTATGTTTTTAAGTATTTATATATCAGAACAAACAACAAAACAGAACACAACAGAAAACAAGTGAATTCAGAAACGCCACAGTGACATACTTATATTTTTTAATGTCATTTGCTAGCATTATGGAAACATTAAAAAAGTTTCTACTCCGATTTACCCGATGCACTATGGTTCGTGTGGAACAAGTTAGCTGGACAATATTATTTGCTTTGATTTTTATGTCTAAATGATGTTATAAAGCATAGATGTAAAGTCCTCTGTACTTCTTGGAGGGCAATTTTTCATTTGAGTGAAAAAAGAACAAAGTTCAAGAATATGTCCAGAATATCTATATTTTTATAAAATAATTTATCTCTAAATCTAACTTAATAACTAATAACAGATACATAAAACACTCAGCAACAAAATCTAGCTCTCATTATCATCACTATCCTCAGATGAATCATCCAATGAATTGTAATGATGATGATGATGAGTGGCAGAACTATGAAAACTATGAAAAACATTTTCTTCCTTACAGCAAGGTTGAACTATGAAATCTAAGACTTCACATTCACTTCACATGGTCAGATGTCAATAACACATTAAGTAAATCTCTATTCGTAGTTATATCTATTTGTAGATTGTTTTTTTTTTTGTTGTATTCACGAATTCTTCTGCAGTCCTTAGTCCGGCTCTGATGCTCCACTCCTGGACTGTAAGAAGTTTAGTTACCTAAGTGGAAGACGGGAAGAAGAGGTCATCTACGCGACGTCTTTTTGTTTTGAGACTGGAATCTTCAAACTCTTTAGTTGGTCGTCCAGGTCCCCGTTGGGTTTGTATCGATGTCCTTTGCATGGATAAATAAAAGAACACGGCGAAACATATTATGTCAACACCCTTTTGGTACGTCGAAGTCGTCTTTAGGAAGCGCTGTCGGCTTCTTCTGCAGCAGCTCCATTTTTCAGCAATTTTGATGAATATTTGGAGATGATAACCTTGACGTCCCTCACAGATTACTCCGTAACACCCTCAAAATCATGTCTCAAAGATACAAGCCGATAAAGCTCCTCATTCCGCATTTCTTTCGGATGTTTCAGCCATTCTTCGAAAAAATCTATTTCCTAGATGATGAAAACTGTTAAAAGAAAAAAATAAAAAAAAAATAGTTGTGCAAATAATTCGCAATATTTTTTTTTACCAATAAGTACATAGATACTTAGAGAATCATATATGATAGATTTTACGGAGTGGACATGAGTGGACATGTAATTTTTCGTCCATTGAACTAAAAAAGACGGTTAAAAAACATCACTTTTATCTAAACATTAAATTTAATAAAATTATCGAATGAAGTTCCTGTGATAAAAACTAACTTAAACAAAACTACATACCTTTATGTACACAATCCATCATAAAAACACTATCACAAACTTCTTTTAGTAACGTAAATAATGCTTTCAATTATGGCGTAAAATTGCAAATGAATGCACTTTGAATTATCAACATTTTGTATACTTACCTCAATGACGCTCCTATTGACGAAAGTAACGAAAATTCATAGGTGTATTCCTTAATGTATATATCTAATGAGTTCATCTTAATAAGTAATTACTAGAAATTTCTCCAAATATTTTTGCACCAGTGATAATAGCAGCCTTTTATTATTACATTTGGATTTTCTTCTTTTATAGCGTTAATTGCCGCGGACTCATAGTCACAATGTACTTTATAAGGTTTAAATTCTGGCAATTGTGATTGAATCATGTGGAATAATAACTCATAGCTTTTCTGTGTTCGATTAGTCATAAAAGCACTGATAAGTGGTACCACTTTAATTTCTTCAAAAGTGCTGCGTATGTCACCAAGAATATTGTAGATTTGATGGAAGGGAGTCGGGCAGACTGCAAAAGTTCCATCAACGAAATACTCAGTGATATTACAAATCATTTGACGACAGCGTATGGGACAAAAAACCAATATTCGAGTACCATCATAATAGTAATCCGCTAATATAGACTCGCGAAATGTTAACGGTACAGTGACCTCATTGATAGATTTAAAAATTGTAGCGGGAACTCCAAGTTCTTTATTTCTTGCATTATAAAGTGACTGTTTAATATTTTTAAACTTTGGAATTGCATTCAGTAAATCATGACCTTTTTGTTTCAATGGAAACACAGTATCTTCATATAAGGTTGGTATTGGTTGGTCAGATGTAATTACATTATTTCGTAATGCGTTAGTTACCAGCAAACGGTCATTTGCAAAGGCGTCTCTTCCGCAAGTGTGATCTTTGGTCTTAGAAATTATATCATTCTAAAAAATAAAAAGTAAGTAAGTAGTTATTCTAGTAAAATAAGTAAAGTAAAATAAGTAGTTATTCTAGTAAAATAAGTATTTAATAGCTTAAATACTCGAAAAAATGACATATGAAAAGGATACTTTCCATTAAAGTTATAGTACCTGGACACTTTGTCCTTTTGAAGCTAGTGCATCTCCATAACACTGAGCCGTTTTTATATAACTTGTGACGGTGAAATTTATACGTTTGCCAGAGCAAAGCTGTTCCGCCATGAGTTTTTATGTATTTTATGTCTTCAGTATACTAATACTGAAGACATAAAATACATAAATCCATGTCCATTTTGAAAAATTAAAAGATTAAGACGGAAATACAATAATATACAAATTGCAATGAACAATGTCAACCATTTGAGTGACGGATAAATATAAACTTTATCAAATCACGTACCTCATTAATGAAACTGTTTTGGTTTTGGCAGGGCATAAGATTATATATACGTACCATAGTTCTGAGTGCGACCCTTGAAAGTATTTTTTTTCTCTTCGTAATGATAAGAAGTAAGTTTACAATAGTGCTCGAGAGTGCTTCACTTAGTGTGTTGAAGTGCTCAGATAACATTTTTACATAAGTACTTCGACTTGTATAGAGATAAAAATAATATGCGGGACGTACGAGGAAATCAAAACATTTTGTATAGGAACTGTGAACGTGTTAATTGGAGTTTTCATATCAACAACTCTGTATGTAACATCACTAATAGTCGGTGGTGTCATATGGACTAGAGGTTCCATACGTCACCACCGGTGGTGTCGTTTTCGTGGTGTCAAGTGGAAGGAAGGCCTCTTTTTCTCTTTTTTCTTTTTTTTCCTGTTATGATAATCTCTCCATGGTGAACTAGTGATAGCGTAAGGAATCTTTTCCTTGCATTTCCTTTTTTTTCCTTTCTTTTCTTCATCTTCTCCGGGCCAGTATATATTCCGTTTAAAAGGAGATGGGATAATAATTGTACTTCCGTCTTTCAACTGAATAGTTTTTGAGGTCCCAGGTATTGTCAAATCTTTTACAGGTGTTTTTTTCTGAAGCGTTTTCGTCACTTTTTGATATCTCATGCCCTGTGATATTTTCTTTGGGTTCTGGTCTTGTCTCCTTTACCGAATCTGGTCTAGTCGTCCCTTCTAGATGAGATCTGGTAGTCTCATCTGAAGATGTGTTTTCCGTGGCAACGTTATTAGATGTATGAGAAAAGTAATTGTGATCAAGCTTAATTTGTTCCTATGGTGTCAGGTTAGGTTGAATTAAGTCTGTTGATGTATTTGTAACTGGAATAGCAGCTTCTTTTGCTAGATTCGGGACTTCAGCTAATATTGGTGTAGAAGAAGACGGTTCATCAACCTGATCTGAATTTCCGCATATTCGCTTGTTGCTAGCCCATATTACAAACAGTGACAAGTCTTCATTCAAACGAGAACTCAACTCATCTCGGTCTTTATAGAATAGTTTTGCAACTTTTCAGTCCCCAATTTCGCCATTATTTCTTTCTCTAGATAATTAAAGAAAAGAATCTGTTCGGTTGAAACTTGTGATTTTGATCGAGTTTTTATTTTAGATACATCAACATAGTCTGGGCCAAAGGGGTACAACCCACCAGCACGAAATCCATTCCTAATAGCACTTTCAGTGATTGATTGTAATGCTGTTTTAAGGACAGGGGCAAAATTTTCTTTTTTTAGATTTTGTCCTAGGTGTTGCAATTTCCAGTCTTTAACAGCCTTCGTCCAAGGGCCTTTTTTCAAGGGCCTGAATACAGCAAGATCCATGGGCTGTAGAATGTGCGTACTGTTTGGGTATAACGATATGATTTCTATACCATTTTCAGCACAAAATTTGGACAAATGAAGGGTCAAGTGAGACCTATGGCCGTCTAGAAAGAACAGGACAGGTTTCTGGATGTTCTGTTGCACCAACCATGGATTGAATATGTTTGTGATATACTCGAAGAACGTGCTACCGCACATCCAGCCACTCGAAGACCGCCCAATTGCCCAATTTTCTGGAAACTGAGATGAAATTATAGATGGAAATCTTTCGTAAGCGAATACTACCATAGGAGGA
The DNA here is from genome assembly GCA_937001555.2 of Hypsopygia costalis. Lineage (NCBI taxonomy): Eukaryota > Metazoa > Arthropoda > Insecta > Lepidoptera > Pyralidae > Hypsopygia > Hypsopygia costalis. The sequence goes on along the minus strand of OW443347.2, from coordinate 10,844,321 downwards.
GCTACTTGACCAGCGGCATTCCCGGTGATTAAAACCGTGAAATTATCTTTTTCGTCGCCAGAGGATTGGTGGATATGTTTGTCACCTTTTTTTGCCAAAACTTTTCCAGCTTTAGGAGACAAATAGAAAGCACTTTCATCAGTGTTGAAGATTCGAGCTGGATCTTCTGAAGCTTCTTTAATATAGTTTTCTTCTAAATAGGATTTTACCTCTCTAAACCAACCCTTTATGTTTTCTTCAGTAACGGCATCACGTGCCGTTGTTAAATTTTGCGCCGTTCTCTCAGACAATGCAGGATGTCTATTTAGAAATAGATTGTACCATTTTCTACCAGGCCTGTTGTCAGTAAAAGGTGTACATCTCTCTAATATTGCATAAAGGATCCATTTCTCTAATATTGCCTCCTCTTCTGTGGATAAAATCGTGCCAGGGCCCATTGAACATGTGACAGGAGTTTTTCCCGTACTTTTATCATGTAAAGTGATCCTGGGCACACCAAACTTTTTTGCTGCAGTCGCAATTTTTTCACCTTTCTTCACTGATTCTATCGCCTGTGCCATTTGGAATGGCGTGTAATTTTTTATAGGTGCCATTCCTGCAAAAAAAAAAAACCCCCATGTCGATTATTGGAACACACGGAATACCCAATCATCGACACGGCTGTCGATCATTGGAAACGGTTCGAAGTTTTAAATGTAAGAAGTTTATTTTAGAAGTGCAGAAAAAACTTAGCCAAAACATAAGGTAAAGTGCACAGAATATAAAAATAAAAACATTCGACATTAGTCGATTATTGGAACATGCGCATAAAAAAATCCAATGATCGACAAACGTGTTTTCACATTTTGACATAACCTTATTATTGCAAAGAAATTAATTACAAGTGTTGAATTTAAGTCCCCATCTATGAAATAATTGTCGCTCTCGATAAATCAACAAAACGAATAAAAGTTATGAGGAATAAATGGTACTCACCTTCTTAGTGATTTCACTAATAAAACTGGATTTCCGATATAGACCTCCGCCGATTGACATTTAGAGGTACGCCATTTTTACCAAGATGGCCGAATTTAGAAAATGACACTTGCAATGACAGCTAGATGAACCTTGTCTATGACTAATGCTTCATATACGTTCGGATACACAATATTAACCTTATTTTTTTATTTTTCTTTTTAAGTGTCGAACATTGGTCTGTCGGGCATTGGGTACTTTACTAATTTATGAAAATGTCAATAGAATTTAATTTATGATAAACGTCAATAATAAACTAAACGTCAATAGTATAAAATTCACTAATTAACAATTACAATATAGTTAAATAATGACTATATCAGATTTTCGTTCAGATATTCTGTTACATTGTAATATGCTTTGTTGATGATCAGCTTTTTTAGTTCGTTTTCAAATGTATTACTTTGGAGGGCCTTCAGAGAGTTAGTTAGTAGGATACGGTCTGAACTGCATCACCTTTGTTTTAGCAAAATTTATTTTCAAGCCTATGGCATCTAAATGTATTATAACTTTATTTAAAAATTGATTTATTATATTATTTAAATTATTAATATCATTGTCGTCACATGAGATCAATATAGTGGCGTCATCTGCAAATAGGACAACTTTATGCTGCAGAACCGATGTTAGTTCATTAATATACACTAAGAATAACAAACAGCCCAGTACACTATCTTGAGCACAAGTCAGTTCACGTGTGGTCTCACTGAAATGTGTTACGTTTACTATCTGTCTCCAACTGTATAGTCTGTTTACAGGGTTCAATGCATTCCATGAAATCGTCGACTTTGTCACTACAAAACTGTACTGTGTCATTGATACTACTACGCTCCTTATGAATTGCCTTTTCCACTTCTTTGGCAATATCTTTTAGAAGCTTTTTTATATCTATCGGTGCACTAGACCCATCAGCTGAGATAGTGATGCAAGGTTCCTCCTCCTCTTCGGGAATAACAAAAGATTTGCGCTTGGGGCATATTTTGTGACACTCCTCGCAGGTCCATTCTAATTCTAGGCTTTGCGCCACACGGAGAGCAGTGAGTTGTTTATTGGTGAGGTTGGTGCGCTCTGAGGTGGCGTGCACCAATTTTTCACATTTGTTACATTCCAGTCCATATTTTTGTTGCACTTTTCACATTTATTCATTTTGAGGGTACTTATTTCAGACTTGACAACAATGTTATCGGTTAAAGATCCGCGCGATGAATAATATGACTTGTTGCTGACTCGGCTGATCTACATATATGCAATGCTTCATTTACGTTTAAAGTTTCTTTGCTTAATAGCTCTCTTTTTGTATTATTGTCTTGTAACCCATTTACAATTTTGTCTCTAAGCATTTCATCCTCCATTCCTTCATATTTACATGATCTTATTAACCAGGGTGTCCACTGCTAATGTTCGAAAAAAATCCCTGACTTTTCCCTGACTTTCCCTGACAGTTTTTTCAAAATTCCCTGACCAACTAGGTATATTCATTATACAGAAAAATAAAATATAATATATAATTCTTTGGGATATTAACGACTCTTCCAATAATTTTTCCACTAAGAGAGATTTCAGAGATTTGTTAATGGAAAACCCTCCCTCCACACTCGCGTTGCCGTGGGAGAGGATAAAGCAAATCTTCTTGACGCTCCATATGTCAGCGTATTGTTTATCAGCCCCGATAAGTGAATGGTAAAACTCATCGACACCGATTTTGTCATCATTACTAAAATCTTCAAAATATTGGCTCCAAGCGTTTCTCGCTTCGAAAACCATTTTTAGGGTTCCGTACCCGAAGGGTAATCGTACTGATCGAAAAGGAACCCTATTACTAAGTCTCCGCTGTCCGTCCGTCCGTCTGTCACCAGGCTGTATCTCACATAAAATTCTCACAGATGATGTATTTCTATTGCGCTATAACAAGTCAAGCCTAGGCAAGACATGAAATATATCGTTTTTATCCCTTCGGGGGAAAACGTTTGCTATTTCATGGTCTGTGCCATCGGCTTGACCTGTGAGAATTTTTTGGGTTCTGACTACGCGGGGACAGCGTACTGTGAATCAATAGTTAAAGTGTTGTTTTATAGTTAAATCAGTAGGTAAGAAGTAAGTGCTTGTATGAAAATATAAGACAGTCAAAATTCCTAAAAGTTTATTAAACAGTTTTGACGAATTAACAGTTTTATTAATTACAACAAACTTAAATCATTGGTATCATCTTTGTGTGAAGTTCTAATTACTTCTCTAAAGTAGTGTTTTACTACATTGCGGTCGCTCTTCCAGTTACCATTCTTTATAATTATATCTATGGGAATGTTGTCGCCTTTTCTAGAAGTAGCAATTGCAGACCTAATACTCCCAGGTGAGAAATTTATATTAATTTCCGAGAAAGCTGTTCTTCCAGCTATAACTGATCTAGAGGCTGATGATACTTTACATCGTGAAGTAATGAATAAAAAGAGGATTCGATTACCTCCAGCATTCCTTTTTGACTCTGACAGCTTAAGATATAAACCTAGCCACCGAACGGGATCAAGTTCATCATTGGGAACTCGTGAAAGTTTCCACGCCGACTGCCTGTGTGAGCGGCTGTCGGTTTTTGAACCGAAAATCGGCCAAAACGTAACTGAAGACTCATCTATAGACATGCTGTTTTCATCTATCCTAAGTAGGGTAAGGTCGTGGACCCTCGTTCCCGATGCCAGCAGTAATAACAAAGCTAAGTGGCGAGAAACTTGAAATAAATTGTCTTGTTCGACCGAAGTATCTTCTAACCAGTTTAGAAGCTGCCTGACATCCCAGATTTGTTTCAACGTTGGAGCTGGTTTTGGCAGTTTAATAGCCTTAATAATTTGTTTAACAATTGGACCATTTGAAATAGTCTCCCTATTGAATGGATCAGTAAAAGTGGCAATAACGGATTTGTGAACTTTTATAGTATTAGGAGACATTTTCTTTTCTCTAAACAGAAAACTTAGATGTTGAGCTACCGAGGCTGCATCAGGTTGATTAGGGTTAAGACCCAGACTTTTACAACGCGAAAGCCATAGTCTCCATGGAGCGGAATATGTTGTTAGTGATGAACTACGCCATGCCTTTTGTAATAAGTTGCGATCTTCATTAGACCAGCTCTTGGTTACGAACGACCACCCCGTATTTTCCAAGCCTCCAAACGGAGGTCCCGAATTTTCATTAAATTGATTTGAGCTGTTAGATCTTGTAGATGGTGGTGAATATTCCGAATCTGAAATGGGCGATCCAGTGATCGAGACCGAATATCTGGTTTCCAAAAAACTTTTTCCCATCGTGGAACGACCAGAATGTAAGTGTCTTTTGCTTGATTCAGGTGGGCTTGCGCTCGCTGAATCAGTGACGGCGGTGGAAAGACCCATGCTAACCTGAACTCCCATGTCCTGCTGAAAGCATCTGTTAAGAGCGCCTCCTTGTCCCTCACGTCTCGTGACACATAGGACTACCTTCGATCTGCTTGAGGCAAATAGGACCACCTCTGGGATGCCCCATTTCTGGAATATTCGCTTGCAAACTGTCGCTAATAGATGCCAATCCGCTAGACTCTTCTGACGAGATAACACTGTCCGCCACATCGTATATCCCCGGAATGTATTGTGGGTAAATTTCTGCCTGTAAATTCTCGGCTAAAATCAGTAATTCGGTTACCAACATTGTCAGTAGCGACGACCTCGTCCCCCCTTGATTTTTTATATATGCTATCACCGTCCGGTTGTCTGATTGTACAATTACTCTTTTGTTTCTTATCATTTCTTGTCCGCAATAAAAGGCTTGGATTACTGGCCACAACTCTTTTTTGTTGATGTGCCATCGGGATTGCTGAATGTTCCGTAAGTCGCTGATGTGTTTTCCATTTATCTGAGCTCCCCAGCCCTTGTTTGGGGCATCTGACGTAATGGAAATGGTCTCGCAAGATCTTAGGAGAGGGCATTTTTTGTCCAAGCTCTCCACCAACCGCATTGTTGAAGAGCTTTTGTTGGAATTGGAAATTTTCTTCTGCGATGTTCCTCCGGCAAGATATTCGCGGCCTTTTGGATCTCTCTGGAATGGAGCCTCCCAAGCGGTATATCGAAAGCGGCGAAGTTTAGCTTGCCTAAAAGACTGTTTGCGCATTGCCAACTCCATCTTTGATTTAAGAGGATCGCCTCTAAATCTTTTCTCAGCGAGGATCTTTTCTTTTCCGGAAGTGATTTCGTATTGTGTAGTGTGTCCCATTCTATACCAAGGTATTCGATGCATTGCAATGGGTTCTGTAAGGATTTTTCTGTATTGATTATCTAACCCAGTTTCGTTAACAATTCTACTGCTATGGTGGCATCGTTTTGTAATTTTACCGGGTCTTGATCCGCTAGCAAGAAGTCTTCGAGATATACAATGACTCTTATGTTCATTTGACGTAGGCGTGAAGCTACCCAGTTTGACAGCCTTGCAAAGGTGAGGGGCGCTGTTGAAAGGTCAAACGGGAGACAAGTGAACTGCAGAACTCTGCTTTGGTAAACTATTGATAGAAATCTTCGATGTCGGTTGGCTATTGGGACGTGAAAATGTCTATCTTTATAAGGAAATCCCCCTTTTGCAGAAAATGAGGTACTTTGGAGTGGTTTAACAACCGAAACTTCTTTGGAGTTAAGTATTTGTTTAGGCCTTTGAGATTGATTATAGGCCGCACTTTGTTGTCTGGTTTTGGGACTGGAAATGTTGAATACTCCAGAACGCGTTGATAGATAAGGGTTTGGATCTCTGAATCTAAACGTTTTGTTTCGAATTTTCGAAGAATCGAATGGTGAAATAGTATGAGCGGGGGTCTTTTTACAAAAGGGATGGAGTAACCTTTTATTATTTTTAGAATACTTAGTGGCGCCCCCTCCCTCTTCCATACTTCTGCGAAAGTTAGAAGACGTCCCCCGCTGAATATCTCAGGAACTTCCGTGCTTCTTGGTTGAACTATGGGGCTTAGAAGTTCTAGTTCTGGAGGAGGACTGGCCTTGGTCTCGCGTCTTGTTATAAAATGGTCGTTTGAAAGTATCGTTCGTTTTGCTGGCACTTGGTTTTCGTGATTTATGGGCCGCTTGTCTCCTGCCTCTCTCTCACTGGTTCTGAGCAGGAGAAAAATAGATCGTTAAAGAACGCAACTTAAATAAAAAAATACAAAATTAAGCAATTGTTTCATACCAGGTAGGCTCTCGAATTAAAGAATTTTATACGTATTAAAGAAGTTACTTAAATTAAAAAAAAAATGAAAAGAAATCCATTGGTTCGTACCAGGAACAGGAACAGCCACAGAAACTTCCATGGAAGACGAGCTGATGTCCGACACATCGGTGTATCTCCATGGGCCGCTTGTCTCCTGCCTCTCTCTCACTGGTTCTGAGCAGGAGAAAAACAAGATCGTTAAAGAACGCAACTTAAATAAAAAAATTCAAAATTAAGCAATTGTTTCATACCAGGTAGGCTCTTCTTTTCCCAGGCCTGTAGTATTCTGGGAGGCGGAATAGGAGGCACCCCAGGAAGGAGCGGACATTCCACTCTATTTAAAGATGCTTTCCTAAAAGAATTGAACATAGTGCTGAATAAAGTTAATGGAGAAGCAACAAGATTTAAGCAGACTCCATTAAAAATGAAAACCTTCGAACCTTTTATTTTTTTTTTGGTGGAGGAGCATCAGGTAACAAGTACCTCGCTACTTGTTTCTTTTCCCGCATAGTAGCGAGGGTGGCCTTTTGCTCCTCCGTTAATCTGTCAAGGTTTTTCTTATCAGCCACCTTTGCTACCCGCGCTTTCTGTAGCTGTTCTGACAGGGATTCCCTGAAATAACTAACAATCTTAATCACATTCACGGAAATAAAATTTAAAATAAAAAACATATTATAGCATATTTACGTGGGCTGAGGCGGGAGAGAGCTCGTAGGCAAAGGCGGCGTTGTAGCAAAACTTGATGTTGAAGGCTCGCTAAAACAAGTTAAAACAATAAGTTTCGTTTAATCTTTTCATAAACTCAACTTGATGCAGAACCGTGCTTAGCATTAATTGTGTAAAGAGTACTAACTTATAATCAAGCATGCGGCGAGCACTTCGGCCTCGACCACTACCGCGAGGGTGTCCAGCACCTGCGCTCGCTTTACGTGTGCCACGACGTCCCCTATTTGCATCCATTTTCTTATATATAAACATTAAATTTAAAAAAAAACATCCAAAAACCAAGCAAGCAAATCGCACCAGTTATATAATATTTATTTATAAAATATATAGTTCGATATTTTTATCATCTTAATTTTTATTTACTTTAGATGTATTTTCATTTTGACAAAGCATTCTTATAGTAAAAATATATAGTACCCAAAGTGCCTCAAGTGTAAGCATAAATTTCTATCGGTGTAACAGGGGGTCACTTGACTTCGAGCGCTACTGGCGCCAACATGGCCGTCAATTTGAATGAATATTTGTAAACAATAGCTCAATCGTATCATAAATAAAGACTTAATTGTAATTTAAGTGCACAGACTCATCATGTTTTTATCAACATATTGGATTGATTTTAGCATTTAACTTATAATACATAAAAAAAATATGTTTCAATACCGACATACCAAAACGCAACGGACTGGATGCTACTTATTTTATCTAATTTGACGAAATAAACCACTGTCAACACAAATTTATATCGTAAATAGGTACTTACTGAGTTTATCTTCCGTTTTTCCACCACTGAAACAGGTTTCACGAACTTTTAATTAGCAAAATTTGTTTTTACGTGTTGTGTCACAGTCGCGAACGTACCGTAGAAATCGACATTTTTTTTTATTTTTTTCCATGGCGTCTATGAATTGTTTGTTAGGTTGGCATACAGTATGTAAATGAACAGCACCGCAGGAATTTTTTCCGAAAGTGAACATCGTATTTGTAATCAAACGCGCCTACTTATTTTTTTAAATTATATGTTTCACAAAAAAATAAAAAATAAAAATAGAAAAAAATTATACACACCCTATGTAAGCGATGGCGCCTAGACTAGAGCCGTAATCAATGTTGTAACTTCTGCCGCCATTTGATATGAATGAGCCACCATGCACGAACCCGCAACAATTTAACTCATTGATAGATTCATGAAACTGGTACTGATAACGTAAAATCTCACTTCGTGATTGTTTCATAAAAAATGGTAAGAAAAATAACAGAACACGAACACTACCGTAACACTACAGATTTTCAAAAAGTATCTCAGTTAAAATCAAAATTAGAAAACAACACTTTTATCCAGTATTTAAATTTTTAAATGTTCGAAATTGCACTACAATACATCTTCTCAATCGCCTACGATTAGCCGCCTAGTCTTGCTGGTATGGGTCGAGGACCACCACCTGCATGAACGGGAACGATTGGGCGATTTTCTCTAATTCTTATCATGGTCCCCGTAATTATTTCTCCCCTTTTTGGATGTCGACGGTTTGGGTACCGCCTGGCGAACTCCCTGAGGGTCTGCCCCATGTCATAATCACATTGCGCATACACCAAAATCATGTCCAAATATTCACTGGCACTGTACAAAGCCATTATGTAAAAGATGTGTGACGGATCACGCACACAGGGTTGCCAATGCAAATTTATACATTTCCCCAAAAATCGGGATCATTTTCCCCAAATTTGGGGACAAAAATCCGCTGATTCCCCACAAATTCCCCACATAGGTTTTTTTTTTAAATGAAACAATATTCTAGTAGCTGAGTATAACTCGCATTAGTATAATTAATAAAAATAAAAACTCAAACAGTTAATATGATCAATAAGTTTTCTTTCATGGGACCTTTATAGGCTAATAAAAAAAATGATATCTTTCATATTCTTATCCATATTTTTGTGGAAAGCATTTTGTTTGAAGGGTTGAACTTGACGCAGCCGCCCAGTTATTTAATTCCTTCTCTTGCAGCCATAAATGATACAACAGTATCTGTATTTAGTCGATTACGGTTTTCAGTTTTCAAATTCTTAAGAACACTAAATTTGCGCTCGACCGATGCATTTGAAAAAGGCAGTATCAGCAACAACGAAATAACAATTTTTATATTTGGAAACAGAAATTCTCCCGCAGCGTTTTTCAGGCAAAACACTTTACCCCAGTAACATTCAGCATCAATGTTATCTTGAACTTCAAGCCCATGTTGACAAAAATCCAGCATAGCGTGAGCTCGCCATTCATCATCTAATTTTTGTGCTGTCACAAATTTATTAAGCACAGGAAATCGCTTCAGCACAGGCACCAGTGACTTAATTTCAAACTGTTGAGCTGTTGTTGGATTTACAACGGATATAATAGAAAATAAAGGATCTCCGAAATCAAATCGCTTGGTAATGTCTGACGTCAATTCCATATAAAATTCTTGGCATGTTCTATAGAAATCTGCAATAGCCGCACGAGGTACACTTTCATCTTTTTTCAAGTCTTCCATACTTTCTCCAGCCTGTAATCCAATATATATTTCGTCTAAGCCTAGCAAATGCGTTGAATTTCTAAAGTCAGCGTTTAAAATATTAACACAGGACTTTATGTTGATTTTCATAAAATTTGCAGACAGTGTTTTTAAAAGATTTTCAACTTCTGGTTTCAATTTGTGAAGAAGGGATGTTTCTGATTGAAACAAGGTATTGAAACTCGTTACCAGTGAAAGTACATAAGACATGAACTCTAAATATACCACAGTGAATTGGTTATTCATTGTAATTAGCATTTCTTTGGTAGTCTTTGATGGGTCAGTGAATACTGTTTCCGTTAAATAGGCTTTTAATGGTTCATATTGCTCTAATACACGGTCTACACACGCTTTCACGGACAGCCATCGAGTCTGGACTGGCGCGAGAATTTTGTGTATCTCCACTTTAAAGAATTCCTGAAACTCTTTCAATTTCAATTGTCTCTTTGAACTTCTACTGAAGTGAGCTCCTACAGAACGCAAGAAGTCTTCAACATTTCGGGATAATTTCAACCAAGCCTTCGATAATGATAAGTGTATCATGTGACAGGAGCATTTTACTAAAGCAATGTGAGGCAAATCGTTCTTAAGACGAGCAAAAACCGAGCAATGTTCTCCAACCATCACGTTTGTGGTGTCTGAACTAAATCCAATCATGTTTTCTATGGGTATATTTTTTTGTAGAAGCATTTGTTTCAAACAGTCATACGGTCCCGCAGCAGTTCCCGATGACACTTCCACCATATCCAGAAATACATGCTCTACTTGATTGGTGTTCTCATCATAGACTATACCAGCAAAACAGCATTGTTTTAAAGAGCTCTGATCCGTCGTTTCATCCATTATTAATGAGAAAAAATGTTTTTCTGCGCGTAATTTTTGATTTATGTCTTCTAAAAATGTGTTTCCTAAAACATTTTTAAGTATAGCTGTCGCTTTTGTTCTGTGTAAATTTGTATTCTTAGCTATGGTCGAGTCTGAAAAAATATCTTTACAGAGCGGTCCCAAGGTATCCATGAATGATATTGGTATATTATGTTCAGCTAACGCTCCGGCTAGTTTTAGTTCAGCTTTTCGCACATTTATTTCTAAATCCGTCATTGGAAAGTAAGTTGAAATTTTAGGAACATTCTGTATTTCTAATATTTTTTTCTTATGGCGTTCTGAATTCATGTGTCTAATCAGGTCACTTTTATGCGCTAAGATCGACACCGAACAGAGTTTACAGTTTGCTAAATCATTTCCATCTCTCGTGTTCGAATCTTTGCGTAACCAGCTTGAGAAGTTTGATTCATTAAGCCACAAATCGTTAAATTTACTCAAGCGTTTTATTTTTTGGGGCTGTGTATTATTTGACTCACATGTAGTCAAGCCTTCTGAAGTCAAACTCGAACTAGGAACAGCATTTGCTTCTGTACTAGAAGTTGACGCCTCCGATACCTCCACCTGAGATTCTCTTTTGCGTTTAAGCTGAAAAATAAAAACAAGGTATTAATTTAGAAACTAGATGAATAAGTTTAATATTCACGCATAAACAAAGGATGATGACCACTAATGTATGAAGTTCAGTATCAAGTTGTTACACAATAAAATGTTTATTTATTATATGCGAAATTACATTTGTTTCCAAATAAAAGTATTAGTTTACCTGCCTATATCCAAGAATGAAGAAGACAAAGATGAAGATAACCTTTAAATCATGTTTGACATTGATTACGCGCATCGATCATTTGAAAATTGCCGCCGCGCCCCGCGTGCGTTCCTTTGCAATCTGATTTGACAGTTATGTTTTGTGCCTGTGTGGGCTAGAAAATAAACTTACATATTATTCTACAATATTCTAATATTAATTAAACTTACGTAAAATTGTAATAAAATATATTTAATACTATAGCGTGTTTTTATTATTTAGGTACATTTACCGAATTAATGTCACTTTGTTAATGTTTTGTCTACTCACATAATCCGAACAAATGCACGAAACGAAACGTAAATATTAGAAATAAATATTTCATTGAAAACAAATCTCTGTTTGGAATATCTTATACGCATTTACGGATTCAGCCCATTTACTTCCAATATTTTTGAATATTCGTTGTCTTACTCAATTGCAGGCGTACTAGCTCCCGAAGGGGCTCGGTCAGTGATGCTAGATTGGGAATCCATTTTCCAACGTAATTTACTAAACCGAGAAAGCTCTGTACCTCTTCGATATTGGAGGGTCTTCTTGTAGTCTGTATCGTTAGAATGTATTTATTCAAAGGTTTAACTCCTTTTTCGCTAAGTTGATGACCCATAAAATCTATTTTATTAGTTCGGAATATGCATTTTTGTTAATTAAGCAGGACGTTATTTCCTTTCAATACCTGCAATACTTTATCGAGTCGTTTGTTGTGCTCCTGTTCATCAGAGCCATAAATTATAATGTCATCGATAAAATTCGCAGTACCCTCACAACCTAACAACATTTTCTCTAACACCTTTTGAAACATTTCAGGTGCGCACGAAACTCCAAACATCAATCTTTTGTATCGGAACAAGCCTTTACTGGTACTAAATGTCGTAATGTATCTGCTGTTTTCATCAATCTCTAATTGGTGAAAAGCGTTCTTTATATCAAGGCGGGAAAAGAATTTAGCTTGCCGAAAATTAGGTAATAGCTCATCCATCGTTGGAAGTGGATGATTTTCTCTTATGATAGCCTCATTAGCCCTCCTCATGTCAATACATATTCGAATCTCACCATTCTCTTTTAGTACTGGCACCATTGGTGACACCCATGAGGAAGGTCCATTGACCTCTTCAATTATATCAGCCTCTTTAAGTTCTGCCAGTTTTAGATTTACTTTTTCTTCCAAAGGTATGGGTATCCATCTGTACGGTTGAATAACGGGTTTAATTTCTTTGTTAATGGGGATCTCAATTTTAACATCCTTGAATTTAGGGAACGTCCCTATGTTACTGATGGGTATGCCTATTTTAAGAACATTCAGTTGAATCGCAGTCGTCTTTCCCAGTAGGTCGCGTGTTCCATTACGAATAACATAGAAGGTGGCTTGTTCAGCTATTCTGCCCTGTACTACTACATTAGCATCAAAGGCACCAAGTATGTCTAAAGGTTTTTGAGTCCCGTAAGGGAGTAATATCTTTTCGGGGCTTTTTACCTGGTTCGTTACTTTCACTTTGTGATTTTTTAGGTATTCCCAAGACTTATCCGTTATAATGTTGCATTTACTGCCCGAATCAATTAGCATTTCAAGGACTACACCCCCAACTTCGCAATTAATAACTGCATCATCGTCCAAATGAAATATATAGTCTACCGAGTCAGCATCGTTTCTAGTTTTATCAAATTTGTTTCTTTTTGTTCTATCAGCTTCTTGATCTCTTTTTGAGTCTATCTTCCGCTTTTGTATTTTAGTTCTGCAATAGTCTTTAAAATGGCCGATGATGCCACATTTTAAGCATATTTTTCTATGTGGTTTTTGAAAACTGATAAACAGATAAGCTTCCTGTCCACGCAAGGCGGCAGTCTTATCAATATAACATTTTAAAGTTAAAGATGGACAGATTTTATGGTTTTCTTTAATAAAGGGTAAAACAATTATGGGTTGGAAACCGCCTGGCTTAGACGTTTTTATTAAATCATCGATTCTAATTTGGATTTTTTCAGATTCATAATGGATGTTTTTAAATTTGATGAGGCTGAGAGTCTGCATTCTTTGTGCAGATGCTAGAGCTAACAATGTTACGGTTTTGAACGTTAGATCTTTTAATGTAATAGAATCATTGGGGAAATAATCAGCTAGATAATTTAATACTAAATTTGGATCCCAGGTCGTGTTGTATTTGGGTGCTGGTGGTTTTAGCCTATAAATGCCTTTAAAAAAACGTTTAATATTATCATTACAAGTAATATCTTGCCCTAATAATATGGACAGCGCTGAGCGGTGACTGTTAAGTGTACTATAACTAGCACCAGCATGAAACTTTTCAGCTAGGAATTGAATTAGTTGTGTAGTGTTACAATCATAAAAATTTATACCCTTATTATTACAATATGACCACCAAGACTTCAAAGAGCTGTTGTATTGAGTTAGTGTATTCGGGGAGAAGGAGGCCATCATTATGTCAAGAGCATCATTAGGGACACCTCGTTTTAATAGTGACTGCCTGATAATATCCCTGCCATCAGGGTTAGGCCTGCGTGGAGAGGATGCTCCTGCCTGAAAGGTGAGAATAACAAGTCTTTGTTAGGTTCAAAATACAGACCTTTTGAAACAAGGAGGCTTGACCATACCGGGTACCACGGTTGAGTGGGCCAATATGGTAACACAACAATACCTTTTGCTTTATCACATTTTATCTTGTGCAAGACTTTAGAAATTAGGCTAAAGGGTGGAAATACATAAAAATCTTATGTTTTTCCAATTGAACGTAAACGCGTCAATAATTTCGGAGTTAGGATCTAGTTTCCATAATGCATATCGAAGGCATTTATGGTTTTGAATGCTTGCAAATAGGTCAAAGTCTGGGGTCCCAAGTGAAAGTGTTATTTGATCAAATGCATAATCTGCTAATTCCCACTCAGTATCAAGATTCCAAGACTGACGGGATTCAAAGTCTGCAACTTCATTTTTACTGGATTGTATATAAGACGCAAATATATTTAAATTAGATTTTTCGCACCATTGCCATATGTCTCGTGCAATGTCATTTAGATGGGTAAACTGAATACCGCCCATTTTATTGATGTAGGCTATGTCCGTTGTATTATCTATTCTTAATAAAACGTTACAATTTTTGACATGTGATGCAAAGATTTTAAGTCCGTAAAATGCCGCTAGCAATTCTAAAATATTTATGTGTAATGACAATTGAGAGGAATTCCAATGTCCGTGAGCGGTTTGGGTGCCACATGCTACGCCCCAACCTGTGGTTGATGCATCGCTAAAAATTTCTATAGTGTAATCATTATTTTGAAATGAACTAAATGCAGAATCAATATGATCTCGCCACCATATCAAGTCGGGTTTTATGTGATTTGGTAAGATCACGTTTTTTATTATAGTTATTAGATAAATGCTAAAAATTTTTCTCTTTCAAACACCTTTGTATAGAGCCATTATTTGTTAATTTTTTTATACGATTTTTCTTCTCAATCGGTAATGTCAGACACATTTTGGTAGAATCAAATACAAAGACCAAGAAAGTGCATGTTTCTTTTGGTACAGTTTGACTTTTAACATCATTAATTATAAAACCCAATGTCAACAATAGTTCTGTTGTCACCGTTACGTTTTCTAAGCAGTTATTGAATGAGTCGCCAATACATAGGAAATCATCTATATAATTTACTGATAAGTGGCCTAGTGAGCGTAGATAATGTAATACGGGTTTCAGTAACTTCGTGAAAACGTATGGTGCAGTACATAACCCGAATGGCAAGACATTGAACTCGAATAATTGATTGTTAAACCTTTTAGAATTCCACCTAAAGCGTAGGTATATTCTATCGCATTTAGCAATTGGTAACAAAAAATAGGCATCCATCAGATCTAGGGTAGCCATAAAACAACCTTTATCAAGTAGTTTTGGGGCAGTTCGATAATCTTCCATTTTAAAATGTTTAACAATAATGAATTTGTTTAATTCTTTCAAGTTAAGTATAAATCGATGTTTACCGTTCGGTTTAGGAACTGTAAAAATATGTGAAATAAATTGTTTGTTACATGTAGTACACTGTGAAATAAAACCTGAGGCAATGCTTGAACGTGTATAATAATAGTAACAGTCAGCTTTATCGTTATACCACATCTGATCTTGCCCCCCCCCCCCCCCCCCTCACACTCCTCTACACACACACACACACGCACACACACACACACACGCACACACACGCACACACACACACACACCGTCACACACACACACATTTACTATGTCCTTACAATGGGAAATGTTGTATAGATTTTTTTTTATCGTAAATAAATAATGTATTCCATCCATATGACATTAAAATGTAATTGAATGTAATCAAATAGATGTAATTGAATCAGAATATAAATGGGTATATTTTAATGTAGAATAAAAATGATTTCTTGAATATTTTATATTATAAATTAAACCAATGACAGATAATTTATAAGTAATTTGTATATTGTATTGTGATTAACTAAGTTAGACAAAATGCAAATAACAATTATTTAGTTTTGTGTACAATAAGACTAACAATATTCATTTAAGTTTATTTTTGTAAATTATAGTCTAACTTATTTTTGGTATAGAAGAGCGGGGTCTTCTAATACAGGCATGTTCGCTTAAAAGAAGACCCCCACCACTTAAACTATGTAAAAGAAATGTTAAAAAGAAAATAAATTATTATTATGTATCTCTTTTTAATCACGGGTCAAGCCCGGTCATTTGATAGGCGTGCGCGGGGATATGGATCCAACGCGTAGAGGCCCCTTTGAGAAGTTTGATGTAATGTTGTACGCCCGCCGTGACCCGCTCCAGGATATGTCAATGGAACGACATACCCATGAGCAGGTCTCGGCAGGCGTTGAGACTATTGCGAAGTGTGATGGAAAATAAATGGGCTATGGAGATGAGGTCTGGGTGAACTTAATACCGGGCTATTACAGAAGAGGGACGGACGCCTGCCATAACTGCTTTTATTGCTAGTTATTTGCGGCAGGCGGTGGCTTGCCACTCACTGTGGGCCCCCGAAATGCCAGGAAAACGGCCGGGGGCAACACCGGTGTGAGTGACTCAGGGATGTCGAGAGGTGTGCTGCGCTTTCTCCGAAGTTACTCGCGGCGTGATGCCCTATAACACTTCCACCCCTGGAGCATATAGCTCTAGCGGCTCCTCTCTGGACGGCCAATGAAGGCAAGCCAGAGCTGAGAGTCCTGCGGGCCTTCTTGTGTTTACACTCCGACCGATGAAGACACGTCGGAGACGAAGGCCCTGACCGACTCTCAGACGAAGGCCCTGACCGACTCTCTTATTTATTATTATTAAAACCTGAAGTAAGTAGTTCTGAAATGCACTCATCGATTACGTTAATTTCTGTAGGTGTATAGAACCTGGGTTGGTTTACATTGGGCTGATTATATGGTTTACACCGGAATGGTATGCGGTAACCTTTAATCCAAGATAAGATAGTTTTATCGTTAGTGATTTTAAGCCAATCATGAAAGTAATGCTGAAGTCTGCCAGCTACTGTGCGTACCTGCGGCGTGGTATTTAGCGACGGCGAGGTTGTGGGTAGTTCCGCGGGCGTGATGTGGTCGCACGGCGGTGCTCCCTCTGCGGTGGCGCCGCCGGCGGCGGCGGCGGCGGCGGCTGGTAGCGCCGAGACTGAGCGAGGTACACTCGCGGCTCGGCGGCTGGTGCCCGCGGTGCCCCCCTTGCGTTTAAAGTCTCACTATTGCGGGTTGTCAAAATACTTTGCTGCGGTCGCTGGGTTTTGAACCTTAGCTCTGAGGCAGACTGAGATATAGCCTTGGAGGATTTTAGATATTCAGATAGGTTGGAACCAAATAGGTGATCATCTATTTTAGTGTTCTTTATGGTTTCTCGTTTTTGTTTGCTTAAAACATTAACAAAGGCATATCGTCTTGAGATGGACTCCCTGTAATGTGTGTCACATAGCAAGCGGCCTGCATCGCTCAATGTTTTTATAATTTCTTGAGGGGCGTCTTCCGTGTAGGACAAAGCTAAATTCAATGCTTTGCCGATAGATGCAATACAACTGGCCATTTGACTTTGTTTTTGCTCGCTGTATGAATCTCTCTTATTTCAGGGTTTAAAATAGGTGCTTTCATATATGCACAGTTTTCAGCCGGGAGATATTGTTTTAGAAGGTCCGCTTTTTCGTCCTTAGGCAGGCCGTTAACTAGAATATGTTGCCATCGTACGGCTAAATTTTTATGTAATTTATCTCCAAATGACTTCTTTTGTGCTGGGTCAGAGCCCAGTAGTTCCAATATATCTGGGGCAAGTTCGTCTTCTTCACCTTCCAATGGAGCCTCAATAGTTGGGATCTCATCTGCAACGATGGTTCGAGAATAAATATCACAGTTACTTATTATCCACACACATTACGTCGGGATAATGTAGATGGCGTTGTACGCATAGAAAAGGTTTTGTGTCATAGTATCCACACACGAAAACGTCGGGATATCACAATGATTATAATATTCATTTTATGACAAGTTTGATGCATCCACACACGATATACGTCGGGATAATAATAAAATACTTTTGTAATAAAAAATGTGGGTAGTAATTCCCACAGGTGGGTAGCATTGAAAGTACTTTCCTTGAATTTCTAGATCACTAGCTATGTTAGCTTGTGGTGAAGGCTGATGCGCAGGAGGTGACTCCGACGGCGACTCGTCCCACGATGATATAATTCTTCTTCGCTATCTGTAGAGGTGCAAATATTCTTAATATAATATTTTAAGAAAACATGGGATGAGTCTAGGCGTTTAAAAAAGAGAAAAAAGGGAATCCCCTGATCATAAACAACTGTCAATCTACTAGTATATATTCATAATAGGGTATGCTGATGACTGCACTGTTGTAGAGAGCTATGTGTCCAACGCTCGAGCTAGGGGACCGGAAATTCAGTCACTTAGGGAGTCCATGGTGGAGCGCCTGAACCTCTCCTTGCAAGCCGTCTCAGAATGGGGTGAGGCTAATCTGGTAAGGTTCAATGCCACAAAAACACAAGCGTGCCTTTTTACCGCCAAACTGAGTCCCTTACCTACTTTCCAAAATGTGTCGATTCCGATATCCGGTCGTCTTGAGCTTCTTGGCATCTCGCTCACGCCCACTCTCAATTTTGGTTCATTTATTGAGGCTAAGGCCCAAATCGCTGCCAAAAAGCTGGGTATTCTCTCGAGGGTGAGACGATATTTCGGACCGGATCAGCTACTCAGTCTGTACCGGGCTCAAGTCCGATCCTGCCTGGAGTACTGCTCTCATCTGTGGGATGGCGCTGCTAAATATCAGCTTGAGATGCTGGAATCTATTGAGCGAAGAGCCAAGAGGCTCATTGGAAACGACCGGTTAGTCGATGCTAGGCTTCAGAGCTTGGAACATCGCCGCAAGGTAGCAAGCCTATCAGTGTTTTATCGGCTGCATTTTGGTGAGTGTGCCATGGAATTGTTTAACCTAATTCCCCCGTCTCCTTTTCACCATCGGACAACCAGACGCACTGAGATGCGCCACCGCTATATGGTTGATATTCCACCCATACGCACTAAGCGCTTTGCTTCTACTTTTATTATGCGTACTGCCAAAGAGTGGAATTCCTTGCCTGAGTCTGTGTTTCCGGAGAAGTACAACCTGGGAGTCTTCAAATCAAGAGTGAATAGGTATCTTCTAGGCAAGCGTGCTCCATCGTAGACCACATCATCGCTTAACATCAGGCGAGATAGTGGTCAAACGCAAGCCTATCGCGAATAAAAAAAAAATAATAAAAAAAAAAAAGTAGTTTGAAACTAGAGATGAGCTTATACATAATAATATTAAAGAAAGGTCGATGTCGTGTCGATAATGAATGATGAAATATTTACCGACGAGAATAAGATGTCAAAATGTTAAAATCCCCGCATTTTCCCCACTTAATGCCAATCCCCAATAAATCCCCAATCAACTTCAAATTCCCCGCAGTTTGGGGAATTCCCCACAAATTGGCAACGCTGCACGCACACGCGACCACTGTAGTATTTCCGGGAATACAGTGCCTATGACCTCCCTCCACTCCCTAATCTTTGGTGTCAATTTCACAGAAAAAAAATCCACAGAACACAAGAGCAAGCGAGAACGACGTCAGAGAAATACGCGTGATAGGACCATTTGCAATTATACAAAATTAAACCTTCTAATTAACGAAGTAAAGTAAAAATTTAAGTGTTTAATTATCAAGTTATCACATTTTTAAGATAACAGAGATTCGCCGACAAACGATCGCGGCTTTGTGTGAATTAAAACATAGCCAATTGGTGGGTAACTCCCCGAAATGTGGGTAAATTCAATCAATTTTAAAATAGCAGATAGTTTGAAGGGAAGTCACAATAAGAGAAAATAGAATTTTCTATGTAAAAAAAAACTACAATATGATCGGATATACATTAGTCAATGTATGCAATATCATCATCAATAATTTAAGATGTAAGCAGTATAAACACAAAAAAAAAATTGTACCATTTTTTTTTATACAAACAAGCGCACGGCCTGCCTGATATAAGCGGTTGTCGTAGTATAGTGATATTGAGCTTATTGTCTATGGATATGTTTATTTGTCTCAAACTCATCCGTGCTTCGGGAAGACATTAAGACGTCTGTCCCGGCTGTTTTCATGTGATGGCAGTGGTTAATCAGTCAACAAGTCAGTGGCCTTTAAATGGCTTGAGAACATTGGCCCATGCCAACCCGCAGTTGAACAATGTGGTGGATACGCTCTAAACCTCATTGATTGAAGGGTGACCCGTGTACCAACAGTGCAATTGATATCGGTCGAATAGGCTACGGTAACTAATTCGTGTCGGACTTCTTTGTTGCCCGACGTAGCGTGAAAAAAGCGGCACATACAAAATTATTTATAAGTAACTGAAAATGTTTTGAAATTGAACACTTGTTTTAATCCCAGATCCCCTTGCAGAGACACAATTTATTACGTTCATACATAAACAAACGGTACGCGTCACGGTCACTTTTATCTAAAGATTATAAACATTGCTGATTCAGTATTTTGACTCGGCTCTACAATGGTTCTTTCTTGTTCCCTGCTTTGTTGTCGCTATGCTTACACGTGATTGTCTGATTGCCAACAAAACGTATGCATTAAAAAAATACTTCATGTTTTTGGTTATTTCTTGCGCTCGTTAATCGGGTATTTAAAGGTAAAATAAGACGCATCTGGCAGCACTGTGAGTAGTGAATAAAAGAAGGAAGAAGATGTAGAAAATGAAAAGAAATGAAGTTAGAGGGGGTGAGCGGGGTATGCAGGGTCTGTAACATTGTTGCCACCTCGTGCACACAATCAGACAACATTGTTTATACAGGATGCGTAATAAATATTTTTTCCATACATAATTAAAACATTATTATTTTTTATACTAGGTATATTACTTTCAGAAAAAAGGAATACTATGTTTGATTAGGAATATTATAATCTATAAAAGAAAAAAATGCCGCGGTCCTGTTCACTTACATACTGTATATGAGCGTGAAAGCCAACGATGTGAGAAGAGGATGGAATTCGTTTCTTACGGCTATTCTAATGAGAAAAAACAAGATAGATAGAAAAAGTCAAGAGGCCGCGAAATTCAAATTTGGGTACTATATTACCCACGGTGCATCAAGCTCTTTCATATTTTCGTTTCATTTTACAAAACTTTCTATAACTTCGTGCACTCAGTCTCAAAGACAAAAGTAATATGGTAAATTGGAAACTTATACATTACGTCTAAGAAAGATTGTCACTAAATAAGTAATGATAAGTTTTATTATTTTAAACAGTATAAGTGAGTAAATAGAGTTCATAAGTAAATGAAACATCAAAATTCTACGACAAGTTTAGTGAAATCCCTGTGACTAGTGATGTAGTGTTGCCATTTTTAACATTATGTACCAGTGCAGCCTATGAGAAAAAATATTTCCTCAATAATGCCAAATACTGCCACGAATCATTGATGCCCTAGGGCCCTATCCTGCCAAATCGGCAGGAAACTGCCACATATGGTCACGCTGCTCGCAACACCGCCGGCGCACCCCCGCGCGCGGGCGAAGGCGTTGCCGAGCGAGGCTGGACGGCGCGGGGAACCGCAGACACGAATGTTTACGAAGGAAAATCGAAGGATGTAATCTCACAGGTCAAGCCGACGGCACAGACCATGAAATACATGTGAACACTCACTCGACCACAGCACAGTCTCGACCGAGTGACATTTTACTGTCTCACCACTCTACTCGGTAGGTGAAATCAGGCCATAATGTATATGATAAAGTCGTCAGATATATATAGCTAGCCAACTTACTGTTACTGTTTATTTATCATGTCAGGTGTATAGAATCAAAGATGGTTACGTCCGCAGTGCTGAAATTTTCAGAAAAAGATAAAAACGATTATTTTAATTTTAAGTAACTATTCTAATGTTAATCATTATTTTGAATAAAATGCGGAATATAATACATTATAAAAATACAAGCTGTTTGTCACGCTCAGCTGTCAGTCAATACTTTTGAGTAAAACCTTAAATTTAAGATGGACTTTCCTAGCTTTGTTACCAACCTTTGGACTTTACTAAGTTTGTAACTGAATGCATAGGACTTTCTTGTATTTGTTACCAACTCGTTTGGATAAAGTTGGATTCAGGCATCTACCTTTTAAACAACAAAAGAGGGTAACTAATCACTTTGTCATTCAAGTTGTAGATGAGTAAAGGTAATGAAAATCAGTTAATAGAAATTGACGATAAAAAATGTATTTTAATTAAAAATCGGTTTCTTAAATTGAGTAATAATAGAGGATGCGCATTAGGAACGTACTTCACTCATCTGTTTAATTGATTAGTGGAAAGTATTTTATATCAAATTTAATTTAGAAAATATATGTCTAAAAAATTCCTGCCAGATTATGATTAATTAAAAATTTTAAAATTACTTTTTATTCAATATTGCACTCATGAGTTACGAATAAATTTAATACCAACCGAAAGTATAAGCATAGAGAAAATACAAACGTTGGGTTGTCTATTTTTTTCCTGGCGTAACTACTGGGTTAAACTCACGAGTGCAATATTTAATGAAGTCATTTTTCAATTTTAATTAATCATAATGGCCAGGAATTTTTTAGACATCCCACTCGAGATATATTTTCTAATATACTATTTGATATAAAATACTATTCATCCATTAAACAGAAATTTTATATAACTAAAGATGGGGATTCCAGCTGTAGCTCGCAAATTTCCTCTTCAGGCTCGTTCCTTTCAATGTTCTCATCAGCTTGACTATCCAAAATTCGAGAGTAAAATGTCAAATCTATGCCTTCTCGGTTTCGCCAGTCATCGCCAAAATGTGTTTTGAACAATGAATCGACATCTCGTAACTTCAGTTTCTTCACTGAAACACCTTTCTGCAAAATGTGGTGGTCTAATGCCAACATGGATTTTTTTTTCTTTTTTACAAATATTCTCAAATGTCCCTGTTATGTTTCTGTAAAATAATTCACCATTGACAAGTGCATTGCCTCCACGTTTAGAACGTTTTATGAAAAACCTCTTGCAAAGCGAGAAATTTACTTTCCATTGTCCAGGCGCTTTGATAATAGTTTGAGCAGCTGATTTTGAATCGTAGACTGGAAAATCATCACCAACTTTAATAAGCGTTGCTCCTTCTGAAATAATATCGATATATTGATTTGGCAAGATAATTGTCTCCATTTTTCGAAACCTTTTTTCAGTGTTACTAAACACGCGGTCCGCCGGTAAATAGGAGTGCCCGGTGACTGGCAAAACGAGTTCCACAGTTTTGACGGTCGGGTGTTCTAAAAGCCATTACTTTGTCACCGTAGTTTTATTTTTGTTTTGGCCTCCGCAGCCGTCCGATATCAGCCTAACAGTATGGATGTCGTTGAGGTTAGTGTTATTGAGGAGATTGTACACAGCTGTACTTATTGTGTTCGAATCTTTTGCAAAACTTTCCTCAGTCCATACATTTATATCTCAACTTAATTATAAAAACTATAACATCGTTGATTATTTCATGGTATAAATCCACATGTTCCAATCACCTGAATTTGGTCAGAAAAAATTGTTGTGTCGTCGATATCGACAACTTTTTGAAATCACTGTTTTTTTGTTAGATTTCTGTAGAATAATGCAATGCAGCGTCAAGTCATATTATGTGTTACGAGGGTGGCGTCGAAAAGGTTAAAGCTTTTAGGACTCTAATTATGTGCATAACCAAAATTATGTCGAAAGGTTAGCATTGGCCACTTTTCGCATTTCAATGTTTTCTTCAATTTTTTTCCGATAAAACCTGCTATATATTCTACGACGTTTTTAGAATATTCCGAAAGAGATGATGGGTACAAAATATAGTCGTGCTCTGTTAAGTCATCAAAGGTGTCATGTAACTCGGGTTCTAAACGTCTCCTACAATTGGTGCTGTCGTCAATAGCTTTTTTATAATCAGAAGTACAAAACCGTTATTTTGTCAAGAGGAATGCAATTTCCGGTAGCACTATCTGAAACCACATTTTGATCTGATGGCACCAAAAATAGCTCAAGGTGGTCTTGGCTCAATTTGTAAGTACATATGTACTTCAAAGTATTAGTATCTGCAACAACGTGTGTGTTGTAGAGTTTAATAAGTGATGACATGTATGTTAGAAAACCGCAGAATCCGGTGGACCTGTTCGAGTGGATTACTAAAGTTTGACCATCTCCAAGCTTTAAGCCTTTTATGTAATTTTCAGCTGCTGAAAAAAAAACGATGGTTTCCTCAACGTTGAAAGATGTTAATGCTCTTTTTCATCCTTTCGATCTCATGTTGCGGCTGTTCATAATATCAAACAGGTTATTAAATAACCTGATGAACATGACGGTCCCATCGCAGCCTGCAAATTCTGGTATGCCTAATTGATTACAAAATTCCATTGCATCAACCACAGATTCACTCAACAACTGAGTGGCCAACCGCACTTTCATCTTTTGTTTCACATAATTGACGTGTTTTGTTTTTAGCTTTGTTCCTAAATGAAGACCTTCCTCATTTTGTATTTTGTTGAGGAGTTCTACATACAACCATGACATTGTATTTCCTTGAAAATCAATGAAAGTTTTTTTGTCGCCAAAAGTATTCCGGACTAATATAAGGATCTGGCCACAGGCATACTTCCTGCCCATCGTGCGGGTAAGACGATTCCGATTGTACGTCACAGCCTAAATGTAAGCACATTGCTTTGTTAACAGCAACACCGTCGTATGTGAGACTTACAACCTTTACACCACAATTTTTTAAAAGTGTTAGGCATTGTTCGACTAGTGCAGCTTTCTGCAGGGCGGTGATAGAATGGATTAAAAAATATCCTACTGGGACTTTAAATGTGTCGTTTAATGATGTTACGATGAATGTCAGGGCTTGTTTTGCTAGTGGAACATCATCAGAATCAAGAGAACAGCCAACGTTGCTAAAACCAAAATTCTCTTTGCCATCCCACTCCACCTGTTTTCTAATCGCTATTTCATCCATAGATAGAGCACAGAATATAGTTTTGTTTGGATTTTCTTGAGATCTTAGCTGCAACGTGTCTAAAGCCTCTGTTGTAAATCCAGGTCTGCAATTTAAACTTTTATACCATGCTGAAATACTTTTTGGATGTGGCAATACATTTTCAAATTGTTCCCGGACGAACGAGTATGCCTTTGTGGATAAATAATGTAACGTCACTGCGATTTTTTTAATTTCAAGAGAATACTCCCTGGTAAGCACATCACCGCTTTGTTTCTGAAGATATCTTTTGATTACATCATTCTTATTTATGCTATCTAACATATTAACTACGGTACCCGCTTTACATCAGGCGGATCGTAAACTTGTTTGCCATCTGATGTAGTATATAAACAAATATGTCGGTTTAATAAAAACCTATTTGTTGCATTGGCAACACTAAGTTTTGATAACCTGTGGTTACTATTAAGTTCACTCTTGTGTTTAGCTTAAATAGTTCAATAAGTTCATTCCTTCCTTTTTATGTAAAAAATGTCGTCTTTCCTCGCTACGAGAGCGAGGAAAGACGACATTAATTTGATTTTGTTAATCGCACATTAATTTGATTTTGTTAATCTTCTTGCTCACCGCATTGCCACCTTGTACATTGTAACGTGCCTTTGGATTAATACATTCTTTGAAGCAACCAGCGATTTTTATTTATTCGGAGCAGCCCATACAAGCCCGCACATGGTCCTACGAGCAACGGTTCAACGAAGAAACCAAGAAGGGGCACGTCGACGCATAATCTTGTTGAGCCAGATCTTTCGGACAACAACGTCGACATACCTGTATTCACATGTTCCTTGAGGAGGCCCAGATTGCTAAGGCTACAAATTCGTCAGCGGTCCTACAAGGCTGAGCAAGCATCATTTCATTTTATGGGAACCTCGGCGTATAACCTTGTTGAGCCTGATTTTTCGGACAACAACGTCGGCAGTACCTACCATCCTACTTCAAGCTGAGCGAGCATCATTTCATTTTTATTGAAACGTCGTCGGCGCATAAATTTGTTGAGACTGATTTTTCGGACAGCAACGTCGGCATTACCATTACCTACCTACCCAATTCAAGCATTTCTTTTTTGGAGTGTCTAGATTGGAGACGCAAGAAAATCGTCAACATTCTACATTCCTGTAAAGCTAGAAGAAGCATAATTTCGTTTTTTACAATCGTGTCGCATTTGCATCAAACATTCGAGAAGATTCCGCTTCAATCAATCAAGAATAATCATCAATCTTCAAGCATCGAGTTACTTCACACAAGCGATCGCTTGGTGGCGCCACCGTACTTGTATCGCGCGTTATCATCGGGGCGTCTCGGAAGTCTCCGTGCAACATACATCGGCTACACTCGGTAGATCTCGCATTTGTTCGTGTGCATAATTTGACAGGTTTCGTACATTTAGTTCGTTCAAAATCGGTCTTTCTCTACTACCAAATCAATCAACCGCAAGGCAGCCAAGCCAAACGCATAATTACGCCATTTTTTTTTCCCTGTGTGTGATAAATTTAGTTTAAACTATTTTAAACTAAATTTATCACACACAGGGATTGTAATTGAGCATCATTGTATTTCTTCGCAGGTTTTATTTATACTCTTTGGTATTTCTGTATACGGTTTAAGTGTTATATCAATTAAAGTTTACAAATATGGAGCGGTCAGAATTGGTTGCGGCACGTGGACATTATAAAGGTACGATCACAAAATTATATAAATTTATCCAAGATAGGGATCAAATGTTAAACTGCACTACTGAAGTTTTATTAGTTAAAAAGCAAAGACTTATAGATACATTTGCGTTGTACGAATCATACAGTGTTAAAATCATTTCATTAGATCCCCCCGAAAATGATCAAGCCGCTGAAGATGGCGAGGTCGAGGATAAATATGTGGTCATTTTGTCCTCCATAAATGAGGAGCTCAAGTGCTGTAACTCGGACTCCAACCTCGGTCCAATACTCAGAACGGCCCCAACTTCTAAAGTCAACTTACCTCCAATAGACGTACCAATTATTACTGGTAAGCCTACTGATTTTGTACCTTTTATTAATCTCTTCACCTCGCTAATAAATGACAACCAAAACATAGATCACGTTCAGAAATTATACTATTTAAGGTCTTATTTAAGAAATGAACCGCTAGATTTAATAAAAAACTTGCCATTAACCGCCGACAGTTACAAAAAGGCGCTGCAATTATTAAATGACAGGTTTAACAACAAATATAAAATCATAAATGAGCACATTAATGCAATAATAGATATAAAACCATTGTTAAAGTCCACAGCAAGCAATTTAAGAGAATTCTTATCTAATGTTAGACAGGAACTTGCTGCATTAAATAACTTAGAGCCTAACGTGCAGTATTGGGACGCTATAATGTTGTGCATCCTTTCTCGCAAATTAGATTTGTATACGTCTCGGGCATATCTTCTTAAATGTGCCTGGGGCAGCCTATGTTCCCATCTCACAGCTATCATACTTCGAATATCACCGGTTCAATCCCTCGTTGCCACCATTTACATTACGGCCTGTAACCGAAAATGACGTTGCTAAATATATTCTTTCCATTAAATCGAATGCCATTGGCAGCGACGGTATCAGCAGAGACATGGTTTTGCTCACTCTTCCACATACATTGCCTGTTATTACCAAAATAGTTAACATGTCAATTGTTACAGGTATTGTACCACCACAGTGGCAGAAAGGACTAGTTACTCCTAAACCTAAAGTAGATAATCCTAGTGAACTTAAAGATGTACGACCCATAAGCATTCTGCCTTTTCTATCCAAAATACTAGAGAAAGCTGTGTACAATCAGGTTATTACGTATATTGAGGGTAATGATATTCTACCGACTCATCAATCTGGTTTTAGGCTGGGTAGGGGTACTGTGACTTCCCTACTTGACGTAACTGACAACATCCTGACAAACCAAGATAATGGATATGGAACCGTGTTAGCACTATTGGATTTTTCTCGGGCTTTTGACTGTCTCAATATTCCACTGCTCCTTTCCAAACTTTCTTACTATGGTTTTGACCAGAACGCCATTAGATGGTTCAGCAGCTACCTAAACAATAGATCTCAATCCGTCAAACTCCAAAAAATTGATGGTACATGCTCATTATCAACTCCTAAACCAGTAAAACGAGGAGTTCCTCAGGGATCCGTACTTGGACCTTTACTCTTCATTATCTACACAACGGATCTTCCTAAAGTGATTAAATCATGCCGGTACCATTGTTTTGCGGACGACGTACAAATATATATCCCTATAAAGCCGAATAACACCGCCGAAGCTCTACGAGCCATGAATGAGGATCTGGACGCTATTGCTAACTGGTCTAAGGACAATGCTCTTGTGCTTAACCCGTCCAAGTCCAAGTTTATGGTTCTGGGCACTAAATTACAAATAGAAAAAATTGGGACCAGCCATCCGGTACTGCAGGTAATGGGTACGAACGTTGAACGGGTCAACGAGGCGAGAAATCTAGGCATCGTCCTTGATAGCCAATTACGTTTTGAGAGCCATGTGCTGGGTCTTGTCAGGAGCTGCTTTTACAGACTAAATATAATTTACAATGTCCGAAAATATCTCAATAATAAAGCACGAATCACTCTCTGCGAAGCACTGGTACTGTCACGGCTCAACTATGGCGATCTTGTCTATGGACCGCGCCTGTTGGACAAATCCAAGCGGCTAATACAAAGAATACAGAATGCTTGCGCTCGGTTCTGTTTTAATATTCCCCCGCGAACACACGTTTCTCCATTCTTGAACGATGCGTCCTTGTTAAACATGGAGTCACGCAGGAAACTGCATATGGCGGCTCTTATGTTTGACCTAGTAAAATTTAAAAATCCTACTTATCTATATGAGAAATTAAACTTTTCTACCTTTCACAACAAATATGGACCTGGAGTCCCTAGATCAACGAGACCACCATTATCCGTACATCGTCATGGGTGCAGTGCGTTTAGGGGAAGCTTCCGCTACCAGGCGACCAAGTGCTGGAACAATATACCTCCTCCAATACGAAACTCACTAACTAAATATGCGTTTAAAAGTAAATTAAAAATATCACTATTAAAAGAACAAAACTTATGTATAAGCCAAGGTCGCACTGGTGGTGGGCCTATTCTAATTTAATATATCATTATGTAATTAATATTCACCAACTCAACATTTACTCATCATCACTCTACATACACCAACACTCATAATTACCCATCATGAAAGAAATTTCGGAACCGCGACATTATAAGGAACGACTCATGCAACTAATAGATACGTCCTCTGCGATTTTCTTCAGGTAGAAGCTGAAAATCAGTGGTCTGCTCAATGAGCATACATTTCACTGAGCTTCTTACCTCTTTGTATGACTGCAATACACATGTTCTCCTTCGTGTATCACCATTATAATTAGTTACAACTTATAAACAAACTAAGATTTACCCTTAGGTGCTAATAATTGTGTAACTTCTGTATTTAATAATTATTGTGTGTAGCAGTTATGACAAATAAATGCTTATCTTATCTTATATCAGCTTGAGCGTGACACCGAGGAAGAACCAACACTGGACGGATTTCTCTCCTACATTGAAAAGAGAGCACTGGCGCTTGAGAATGCTGAGCCTGGTTTTGGTCAGCATCGTCAGCCTTACAAGGAGCATAAGGAACGTCCAGTCCCTCCCGGTAGGGTTGCCTACACTGCAACGAAGGAGTTAACATGCATCTTGTGTAAGTATAACCACAGATTACATTTGTGTAAAAAGTTTCAACTAATGCCAATAAATAAGAGGCTAGAGTTTGTTAAGGTAAATGACCTATGCAAGATATGTCTGGCTACACACAAAGGCAAGTGCAGATACCACTTTCGCTATGGGGAGTGCAGAGAAGCACACAACACTCTGCTGCACATCAAAAGCGAAAGTAGTGCCTTGTCTGTCGCCGCATCTCCTGCCACATTGGCAGCATGTAATAGTAACAACGATGTTCTTTTACCCACAGCAAAGGTTAAATTTCTAGCTCAAGACGGCACAGAGCTTCAATTTAAAGCTCTTCTTGACTCTGGGTCTCAGCTGTCCTTCATATCAGAAAAGGCTGTACAGCTGCTCAATTTAAAGCCCACACAAAACAATATGAACGTAGTAGATATCACTAACTCTAAAACAAATTTAAAGCAATGCCTACCTATAGAAATTTATTCATTAAACATGCCTTTTAAAATTAAAACAACTTGCCATGTTGTTAAGCAAATCACATGTGACCTGCCACAGAGAAGTTTTAATCTGGCCAAGCTCAATATCCCTAAACACATCACGTTAGCAGACGATGACTTTAACATCTCTAGTGAGATTGATTTACTAATGGGAGCTGGTGTATTTTTCCAGATACTGCTGCCTTCGGAGTCGCTGGGCGTTCAACCGCGCGCGCCGCTTAAAGAGCAGCCTTCACTATCCTCGGTCTCCACTGCACAATCACAGCCTGGTATCATAAATACTTACTTTGGTCATGTCATTGGGGGAAGCTTACCACAGCCTTGTGGGGAAATCCGTTAAGGATACGGTTATGTCGGACTCTGCTGCCATGACCAGTGGCAGCCATACCGACTAAAACCCCACGATCTCCTTCCCTCCGCCAATTGACGAGGCCGCGGGAACTGCGTAAGCATTACATCCGCGACCCCGCCGACGGTTGTCCCTGAGGACCCTCCTCCTGGGGAACCCGAGTTTCTCCCCCTCCTCGATTATGGCGCACCGGGAGACATACGGCACGCCGACACCAAGGGTTATTTTTTAACTAGGTTTTCTACCTCGACTGCTTGGGGCTGGTGAAACCGGCTCTCCGGGCGCCGTCATACGCTCCCGGCCTCGGTTTCACCTCCCCCCTCCTCTGTAATTTTTTTAACGAGGTTTTCTTCCTCGACTGTTTGGGGCTGATGAATTCTGCTCTCCGGGCGACGTCAGACGCTCCCGGCCTCGGTTTCACCTCCCCCCTCCTCTGTAATTTTTTAACGAGGTTTTCTTCCTCGACGATTCGCAACCCAGTGTACCATCGCTACACTGGGAAGCGCTCCTCCACTGTGCGCCTCACCGTGACCTCTGCTAGTTCAGAGGGACGGGAGGCGCAGACGTCCAAAAGCGCAGTAAATACTGCGCTTTCCTCCACTGCCAGAACATTGGCCAACGGTCAGCAAGATCTCCGCGAAGAGAGGTTACTGACCGTTGTTGCCCAGGGTGCACCAGGCTCGGGCTGTTGCTGACAAGTCGTTTTCACCGGACGTATCCAGTAAGAAAAACGAGCCAACAACAGTCCAGAGCACACGAGGAGGTTTTCCGGCCTTAGCACCCCAAGCTTACCACAGCCTGAGTCAACCTCTCTCTGCAACAA
This sequence comes from Hypsopygia costalis, assembly GCA_937001555.2. Lineage (NCBI taxonomy): Eukaryota > Metazoa > Arthropoda > Insecta > Lepidoptera > Pyralidae > Hypsopygia > Hypsopygia costalis. Next base: position 10,813,134 of record OW443347.2, on the reverse strand, counting down.
GGTAGCTTTAAAATGTACATGTGAGTCAGATATTAACGAAAGTTTAACTAAATTTTGGAACTGAAAGTGTACCTGAAATTTATAATGAAAAATCTTCAGAGCAGGAACTGTCAGAATATATATTTAAAAATGCTTTTCAATTGAAGGATAATCGTTTTGAAGTCTCTTTACCTTTGAAATTACCTCTCAATGAAGTCAATGATGCTTTAGGTGAATCTTTCCACTTAGCTTTGAAACGGTTTTTAAATTTAGAGAAAAAGTTGATCAAAATCCCAATCTTTTCTCAGAATATCAAAAGTTCATTCATCTATATATATAACTAGCAAAGTACCCGTGCTTCGCTACGGGAACACTCCTGATTTGCGTCTATTTTTGTTTCGTATTGACCATTATCACAAACATACACCATTTAGGTTAAGACGTCCCGGTAAACAATATTTTTGGCATTCGCACCAGGAGCCAAAATTGCAATGCTTCCAGGAGAACTTACTCCTGAGCAAACTACATACAACTGATCATGAGAGAAGCAGTCCTGTCTCAAGTCAACCCCAGCGACCTTTAGAGACTGCCCCTGAGCTTTGTTAATGGTCATAGCGAAACACCTTTATGGGAAATTGAAGTGAAGTCTCTTAAATTGAACTGGGTGGTCTTATGGAATAATGGGAATGCGGGTTATCAAGAGAGATTCCTGAACAGCGCATCCTTTACTGTCCTCACTCAACAACTCATCATTCCAGTTGTTTAATACGTGAACAATGGTGGCACGAACCTCCTGATGATACACCTCCGTTCCATGCAAGTGGTAGGAGATGGAGCGGAACAGGCCAGCTCCATCACCTTCCAAAGCTATAATGGTATGGGGCATCATCACACCTTCCACAAATATAAATTTTGTGAATTGACCTCATTGTTTGAAAAATACCGAAATTCTTATTAAGTAGGTATATCCCATAAAGTCGGTACTTAGAATAGGTTTTTCATTTAGTTTTCGACACCAGATGTAGCTTCATTTGAAGGACGCAGTTTTTTTTTACACCCTACGCGCGCGATGGATTACCTCCGGGGGTAACTACTGGAATGAGGTGAGCGATAAACCATCATGGATAACCCCATGGTATGAAATAATCTGTCGTATGTACCCTTTCCTTAATAACGAAACCATAGCGCGCTGTACAAATGCTAGGTATAGCGCCATTTAGTGATAAGTTAATTCAAATATAAATATAACATTTTTTGACATTTCTTGGCTGAGCGCTGGTCAAAATATATTACATAAAAAGAAGTTAATCAGTTACCCATAAACATTCCCTTTTTTTATAAACAACTATTCCACCAAGTCTCAAAATCGTAGGTGAATCGGTTTCCAAGAGGGTTTTTTTTTCAATCCCCTATTTTAACCTCTTAGGAGAGAAATTTCGGAAAATCCCGTCTTAGTGCGCGCTTACATTGTATAAGGAACACATATCCAAAGTTTGAGGTTTCTAGCTTCAGGGGTCTGGGCTGTGCGTTGATTAGTGAGTCAGTCAGTCAAGTCAGTGAGGACAAAGCCTTTTACTATCTAGCTTTTGCCTGCGGCTTCGCTCGCGTGAAGTTCGCGCTTTTTAGATTATCCAAGTCAAGTCTAACACGCAACGCAACCACCCTCATGTAGCACCTATAATTGTACTAAATACGGATGCAAGAACTTTCCAGATAACTATTACACTGATTGACGCCAAATACAAATTTAAAATTACATGACTGACTGACTCACTAATCAACGCACAGCCCAAGTTAGGTCACGTTAGCCACGTTGAATTTTAAAATCGTTGTTGTTTTCGTAATCAGCGACTCGATAAAATATAAAAACAATAATATCCTTCATGATTTTCAGACTTTTTGACCCCATTTTACTCCTTGGTTTTGGGTTGAATTTCGAAAAATTCTGAAACACGTGTTCACTCATTTATCTATAGTCAAACTAATCTCGTTTCCCTACACAAATTTTGGACCTCTGTTTCACCCTTTTAGGGGAAATTTTGAAAAATTCTTTTAAGTTATTTCGTGTCCACTATGTTATATTTTCAAATCGATGCGATTTTCGTAATTGACGTCCCAGAAAACCATAGAATCAACATCCATATTGATATTATGACATTTCAACCCCATCGCACCCCCATAGGGGGATGATGATGATGATGGGGGGGGGGGGGATTTTATGTCACGTCGGCTATGTTGGAATATAAAATAGTTGTTGTTTTCGTAATCAGCGACCCGATAAACCATAAAAACAATACCCATGACGATTTTCAGACTTTTTCACTCCATTTTACCCCTTTAGGGGTTGAATTTTGAAAAATCCTGTAACACGTGTTTACTCATTTATCTATAGAAGTACTCGTGTAAAGTTTCGGATAAAATAGGCCAACTAATTTTGTTTCCCCATACAAACTTTGGACCCCCGTTTCACCCCCTTAGGGGTTGAATTTTCCAAATTAATTACTAGATAAATTTATCTACATTCATTTTAAAGGTGTAATATATTGGCAAGTCCAAATTCGAATGATACACTTTAGTTTACGACATCTCATTTTAAGGATTAATAATTCCACTTTCTTGCAACTCTTCAATGATTGATATTATTTCATTATCCAATCCTGTGTTGCCAGCATCTTTCGATGGGATTAAAAGTTTTAGTCTTTCAACTAATTCATTAGGATCATCCCAATAAATAAAATCGACATTTTCTCGCCATTTTTTCATCACAGGAAGACCTTCTCCTTTTGAAACACTACTATCTGTTAAATCAGAATCTTTACGATATTTAAACATTGGTTTAATAACTTGTAAATATTTCTGACCTTTATTGCTTTTGATTGGCTTTCCGGGGTTATAATCTCGTCTATGAGCATTTGTGTAAATTAATAAGGATTTATAAATTTTAAGATCATTCTCAGTGACTATTTTTAAGTTGGGAATCTTAGAACACAGTAATTCTTTTAATCCAGCTGTTGTTTCATGTTTTTGTCCACCAACTGTGATGAAATCATCATCGATTTTTACACGAGCAGAGCCTAACATCAATTTACCATGATCATGTCTAATTCCGAATGGAATGTCTTTGTGCACTTCACTGCTTAAGGACCAGGATGCGGCATCTTGATATGAAATCGAGCTATTGTCAATTGACTGTTCTCAATACTATCATCAGTATCGTTATCATCATCATCACAATCATTACCATCACCTTCCTCTTGAGAATCATTATATTCATATTTTTCAACGTCTACATTTTTTTCTTTATCAGATTTTGGAGAAATTACAGAATCGTTATATAAGCCTGATTTTCCTTTTACCAGAGTTTTGTTTATCGAAGAATCGAACTGGTCATTATTAGCATATTCATTATATGTTTTCTTTTTGGCATTAATTATTATTTTTAAGGTTTGCTCCATTATAAATATCACAAGCGTACAGTACCTTATGGAGCTAGTGCTTAATCAAGATTAACTCTAATCGTTTCAAGTATATGTTTTTATAAGAATATTAATCAAAAACTACAAATGTATCGAATTTGTTCCTATAGCAACCTTCGTTTTTTTTACAATCCTTGTTTATGACCAAGTAACTGTAACGCTCACTCCAAATTCTTGCACACATTTCACGAAAATGGTTCCACGTCATGTCAGTATTTACATGCTCGTCATACACATGACGCATATTTGTTTCATCTTGCTTAAAAAGTATTATTAAATTAGCGTTATCCCTAATTAGCTGTTTTGGTATTTTCGTATAAGTCTGATTTAAGTAAAAGCAATCTATATTTCTGTGTCTACCCATTGCAAAGTAGTCACGCATGCTGTTTTGATTTTCGCATGCTACGTCATCAAAAACAATTATTGAATTACATTTCGCATCTTGGGGATTAATTACTTCTTCTTTATCACAATATTTTGCAAACGAGATGCCTGGAACCGATTGCAAAACTTTTTGTAAAAATAGATATTTCTGTTGATGAAGTATTTTTGAGTAAACATAAACGTTTCTAAACCTCAGACCATTCTCATGTAAAAGCAAGCCTATAATTAAATTGGTTTTACCACAATTAGATGGACCACATATGATACATCTGACAGTGTTAGGCAGTAATTTTCCATGACGATAAATTTTATTTTTTGGTTCCAAACACACATTTTCAAAGTGAAGTGACTGATGTTGTTTAATAAATTTCATGTTAACATGTCTCTTTAAGAAAGTTAAGATTTTTGACGAAGATGACGCCAGTTAGGTCGTCTCCGTAATTTATTGAGATACCTACCCCACTTAGGTATACCGTCTCCGTGGAGCCGAAGGCGACCAAACGGGGACGGTATACCTAAGTTGGGTAGGTGTCTCAATAAATTACTACTGATGTGCAGTCTATCAGATAAACAGGTGCCCATCCTCAGCTATAAACTTTTATACACCAGCTGAAAAGAAGTTTGGTAACAAGGATCTGACAAAACTCAGATTATTCGGATCAAAGGTGTGGGTTCATATTTTGCCAAATCAAGATAAACTTTTAGAAAGAGCAAAGGAAATGATATAGTTTAAACGGATATCGTTTTTGGGATCCAGAAACGAATGAGATAAAGATATCAAGAGATGTTAGATTTGATGAGACTCAATTAAAATACAAAGAAGACAAAAGGGAAGAGAATGTCTAATTAAATGATGAATACTACTATGAAGATAAATTTGAAGAAAAGGAAAAAGATCAAGACAAGCTACAGAATCAAGGTGAACAAATTATTCAAGAAAGAAACGAAAATGAAATTATGCAAGAAGTAAATCAGGAGAGAAATGAAGAAGAAAATAAACAAGAAATAACAACAAGATCAGGAAGAGTTATACAGAAACCAAAAGGATTATCAGACGATTATGAATTGTATACAGCATATTGTTTGTTATCTGGAGATCCACAAGAATATGAAGAAGCAATAGAAGATGAAGACTGGATGAATGCTGTAAGAAAAGAGTTAGACTCGCAAATAAAATTAGGTTCATGGGAAGAGGCAATATTGCCAAGAGGAAGTAAAACAATAGATACAAAATGGATATTCAGAACTAAGCAAGATGGAACTAAGAAAGCAAGACTTGTAGCAAAGGGATTTCAACAAATTAGCGAAGAAAATAATTATGCTCCAGTAGCAAAATTGTCTACCATCAGATTAATGATTAGTTTATCAGTACAACAAGAAATGCCACTTAAACAATTGGATGTGCCAACAGCTTTTTTAAATGGAAATATAAATACAGAAGTATATATTAAATGTCCCAAAGGAATGAAAATTGGTAATGGAAAAGTTCTCAAACTGAAAAAGGCATTATACGGATTAAAGGAAGCACCCAAATGTTGGTATCAAAGATTTCATGACTTCATTACCAAAAATGGATTTGTACAATCAAAGCATGATTTATGTTTATATATAAAGGACAAGAATTGGATACTCTTGTATGTCGATGACATATTACACCTAGGACTAGATACTAAGATAATTAAAGAATTAGAGAAGGAATTTAAAGTGAAGATTTTAGGAGAAGTTCACAATTACTTAGGAATGGAAATAACAAAACAAAATAACAAGACACTAGAAATAAAACAAACTGAAATGATTAATAGACTATTAGAAAAGTTTAATATGCAAAACTGTAAAGGAAGCAAGACACCCATGGAAGCACACTTCAATGCAAATACAGAATCAGAAATCATAGATGTACCATTTAAATAGTTGATAGGTGCATTACTTTTTATTTCAACAAATACTCGACCAGACATTACATATGCAGTATCGTACTTAAGCAGATTTCTAGATAAACCTACAAAAGAGCTATGGATAGCAGGCAAAAGAATCCTACGTTATTTAAAAGAAACTTCCAATCAGGGGCTGCATTACTCAAAGTCAGTACAACAAACTTTTATCTTACTCAGACGCAGACTGGGCAGCTGACAGGACTGATCGGAAAAGTACCAGTGGTTGTGCTATATTTCAAGGAAACAACTTAATACATTGGTTCTCAAGAAAGCAGACATGTACAGCGTTATCAACAGCAGAAGCTGAGTACATAGCTTCAGCTCATGCAGTTAGTGAATTGGTGCATATCAAAGGTTTACTTTCAGATTTCTTAAATCCTAAAATTATTTCTGCACATTTACTGATTGACAACCAAAGTACTATTAAATTAATTAAGAATCAGATGAACACTAAAGCCTCTAAGCACATTGCAATAAAATATCATACATAAAGGATTTAATTTCTAAGAAAATAATTTCAATTTCATATATTCCCACAAATGAAAATGTTTCAGATATTTTTACCAAAGCGTTAGCTATAAATAAACATATGTATTTCTGTAACAAACTGAATCTAGTTTAAGTATAGTATGTGAGTATTTAAATATGTACTTCACAGATTTAATAAGCATTAGGTATATTCTAAGGAAAAGATGTCAATTACTATTAAGTTTTATTTTGTTTAACTTGTTTCAGTTAAAATAAAGAAATGTTTGTTTAAGCATTCAAAAGTTAAAGAAGTTTATGATTCTAAAATATGTTTTGTAATTATTAAATAACAAAGAGTTGATTTAACAAAGAGTACAAAATAAGTAGATATGACACATTGTTATAATTATTTCAATAGATCAAGTAAAGTATAGAGTGGACATATTGTATAAGAATATTGATTAATAAATTGAAGTGTTATATTATAAAGTTAATAATGTCTTGTTAGCAATTTAAGAATGTTATGTCATAAATTCTAAAATTGAGGGGCTGTGTTGAAGATGTATAGTGTGTAGCAGGACTTAATTGTGTATAGACAACCTTACAATTACTTTTGTCACTGCTCTATGGTTGGTGAAATGTATCTCTCTCTGCTCTGCTAATAAAGATGGTGTACATGAAATTAAGTGCGTATCATTTAATTCTCAATAATTGCAACTACAATTTTGATCTCTCTGTAGAATTGCCCACTGTCTTACCAGAGACCAAGCCGGACACAGCATTCTCCAGCAACCAGGTTACCTCAGTTTCACAATCTAATGATATTTTTGAAAGAATGCACAATAATGAATGGTTCATAAATAATTTAAAAGGCAGCAAAATTTCACATACTTACCTACCCAGTAAAGAATTAAATACTGCTTTAATGTTGCTTATTAAACATGAACAACAAATTTATTTCAAGCAGGAAATGGAATGTCTGAAAAGGAATACATGTGTAAAAGGTCCTTTACAAAGTTTACATCCATTTATCGATGACCTAGGTATCGTACGCGTCGGTGGCCGACTACACCATTCAGATATTCCATTTGCTCAAAAACATCAAATCATATTAAGAATCTCATGTTACTAAATGTTTAGTTAGAAGTGAGCATGAAAGGTTTTACTGTCTAATTTAAACCAAAGGTACTGACTTACTAATGGTCTCCAATATATTAGAAAAATAACATTTATATGTATCACACATTTCAGGCAAAAAGCCGCTGTATCGAGGCAGCTGATGGGTTCTCTGCCAGCTGGCAGGGTGACTGCTATGAGTCGTCCATTTGAAAAGGTAGGAGTGGATTTCGCTGGGCCAATAAATATAAAGCTCTCGCGCGTTAGACGATCCGTCGTAGGTAAAGGATATATTTGTGTGTATGTTTGTTTCGCCACTAAGGCCATACACTTAGAGCTTACTTCGGACCTCACTACAGAGGCTTATCTAGGGTGCCTTAAAAGATTTATTACACGTAGAGGGCTGCCCAAAGAAATCTACTCAGACAATGCTAGCACTTTTAAAGGGGCAAAGAACCAATTAACTGAACTTCACAAACTTCAGTCTTCTCAGAGCCACCAGAGCAAGGTCTTTGAATTCGCAGCTCAGCGCGGATTTGACTTTCAATTCACCAACCTTTGGCGGCCTCTGGGAAGCTGCAGTAAAAAGTACCAAATATCACTTGCGTAACAAGGTCATTTGTTAACTTATGAACAGTTAAACACCATTTTAGTAGAGATCGAATGTGTATTAAACTCTAGACCATTGATACCTATATCTTCATCTGATGTTAATGATTATAGTTATCTAACACCAGGCCATTTTTAATAGGAAGTGCTCTCACTATGTATCCTGAAAATGATTGTACTTACATTCCTGAAAACAGACTTAAGTTCTAGTAAGTAAGTAAGTAAGTAAGTAAGTAAGTAAGTAAGTAAGTAAGTAAGTACTTTATTGTGTATGGAAAACAAGGTAACAAAAAACAGGTCTTATTGTTAATTACAAAAAGTTTCACTTGATCCTACCTTTTCAGGCGTATACACATTTATATACGAGTATGTTAGATATAGTTAAACAATAACGTAAAATTTATTATATCATTACTTATAATCTAAATATTCTTGAATACTGTAAAAACATTTTTTAGCCAACCATTCTTTAACAGTAGCTTTAAATTTTGAAGTGTTAAACTGCTTATAATGCTCAGGTAATTTATTGTAAATCTTGATACACATAATATAAGTGTTATTAGCTACGAGTGTTAATTTTGTTCCCGGCCTATGTAACTTATCTTTATAACCAGAACGAAGATTTCTACTCGTTACCTGCGATTTCTGCATAAACAAATATTTGTGTTGATGAACAAATAAACATATGTCGAAGATATAGAGGCAAGGAAAAGTCAGCAATTTATAACCTCTAAAGTAAGGTCGACACGACTCAATTTGCTTTAGCCCAAATATAGCACGGATACATTTTTTTTGCAGGATAAATGCTTTGTCTTTATATACGGAATTACCCCATATTAGAACTCCGTAGCGTAGAGATGAATTAACATAGCCGTTATAAGCAGTGATGGCAGCATCCTGTGTTACTATCCTACTTATTCGACCAAGTGCGAAAACAAATCTATTTAACTTAGAGCAAATCTCATGTACTTGTTGCTTCCAATTGCAAAAAGAATCTAATGTTATGCCTAAAAATTTTGTATATGAGACTTCCTCTATGT